>CM056734.1:64039458-66539458 GCA_029844215.1 Przewalskia tangutica
CAGGGAAAAACTGTACCAACAAAACAAGCCTCCGGAGGAATGGAGCCGACACGGACGGTGATCCTAAGAATGAGGATCCACCACCTGCTTACCTTTACCTGCGGCATGAACGCATCCCCCGAGGAAGGGGATCAGTACACAATATGTACTAAGTATGCGAAACTGGTAAATACTGAAAATACCTCATAAGTCTAAAATAACTGGAGACATGTAAAATAATCAATTTACAGAACACTGTGCCTTACTAATAATGAGAATATCAAGCATATACTATGCTGCATGAAAATAGGAAGCTCATGATCAAAGCAAGGTCACCCCAAAGATGTCATTAAGCACTCCTACTCCTGGGACTATTTCACCCGCATGGGTCATGTGGACCCGCATGAGGTATTCCTCGCATAGGTTGTACTCGCCCGCATGGGACTATTTCACCCGCATGAGCCCTACGGACTCGCATGAGGTATTTCTCGCATCGTGGGTAGCAAATCCACGGAATATGCAAATGCCACAACCCGGGGAATGACCCCGTAATAAATAATAATATATCACTAGCACAAACCGGCTATCATACATAATACAAGCAAGTTAAGAAATCCCCTAACTTCTTATTAGTCTTATTCACATATATTCTCATTTTAGTTTACTTAAGGCACTAACATGTCTTTATGAAATCCGGGAATTTAACCTAAGTACTATTAACTTCTACTCTTTTAAAACCTTAGGCAATTGATTCCTTAAAATCAATTTGTCTTCCATTAATTCACGTCATTTATCCTTACTTGTTTTACTTAGAGTAAATCTCTCTTTTTAACTTTCCATAAGGCTAATATAACCAACTTCCCATAAAGTCGTTATATTAACTTCATACTTATAAATAAATTACATTTTCCTATATCCAAGGGACTTGTAGATTTAAAACGGAACAAGTATCATGTACTTAAAAATACTTCAAGTCCCTTAACCTTGAAAACTTAAGACATCCTTACTACTTTTAAAGAAGTGAGTAAACCCCCTAATTCCACCGACTTGGACACTTTAAAAACGATTAAAGGATACCAAGGTCTTGTACGTCTACCGTACTATATAGGTAAAACTATTCATGCTCAAGAGATAGGAAAGTTCCACATACCTCTTCGGTCAATCCACTTGCTAAGTCCAAAATACCGCATGTAGTATGTCAACCTATAATGACCATAATATGTTTATTAACCTCTAGTTTCAACGTAAAATATTGTAAGTGCAAAGTCACTACATTCTATGGAAAATCGGGCAGCATTTCCTTTGTTTCTACACTCTTTTCCACCTTTTTAAGGTCCGAATTCAACATCCAAACGCCACTTTTAAGGCTCAACAATCCAATCAATATAAAGGGGATTACACACCTAACCTTGGATGTGTAAAATTCTGCCCCACAATGCATATTAACTAACCAATAAGTTAAAGGTAGTATTTTGGCTACAACATGCTTACATAACCTTCTTATTCAATCCTTTCATATCCAAATCATATTTCTTACATGCAATTTATCCAAGAGCAATATTTACAACTACAAGTTCTTTCTTCTTCACATGCAACACCAAAAACTAGCAACAAGAGAAAGAATTGTTACCTTAGAGCTTACCCAAAATAATCCAACAAATTCACTAGCCTCCTTTCCACAATCACCACCACAAAAACTCCTACAAGCTCTAAGGTAACAATGTTGGCAAGCTTGTTCAGGAGGGTGCCCAAGGGGTTGCGGAGGTTTCAGCGCCGAGGCGGGTTTTTCGAGGCTGGGTGGAAAAATCTGAACTGTTTTGTTTTAAAAAAGGCCATGAGAGGGTGACAAGTGTTCCCCCCCATCTGATTTTGCATGTTCTATTTATTGACCAAGTCTTGAAGATTGTTACCTTAGAGCTTTATGATGGTAAGAATACCAAGACGGTTCAGGAGGGTGCCCAAGGGACATTGAGTATCCCCGTTATGCAAGGATCGAAGTTAATTGTGGGAAAGGAGCCTTACATTAATGCTGTGGGAACCGAGGCGTTACACTTTAAGGCTGCGAGTATTAACGATCCTCCTTCAATGACGGGACTTTATGATGGTAATAATACCAAGACGGTTCAGGAGGGTTCTCAAGGGACATTGAGTATCCCCGTTATGCAAGGATCGAAGTCAATTGTGGGAAAGGAGCCTTACATTAATGTTGTGGGAGCCGAGGCGTCACATGTTAAGGCTACGGGTACCAATGTGCCTCATTCAAGGACGGGTCATTATGTTGGACAGAATACCAAGGCGAGTCAGGAGGGTGCTCATGGGTCACTAATTATTCCGTGTCTGAGGATCGAAGTCAATTTTGGGAAACAAAGTGAATTCTACCTCCAATGAGCCTAGGAACTACACGATCATTAATAACGCGGAAGCCAAGGGGTCGGACTTAAATGACGCGAGTTCCAAATCTCCCTCTCGTGCAATGAGACAACAACCCATGAATCTAAGTGTCACTAATGAAGCCTTCCCCTCTTTAACAAGTGTGCTTAGTGGTGCAAACATCAAGAACCGAAATAAACCTTTCGTCTTTAACTCTTCCTTGAGCACGAACAAAGTCTTAAACAAACACACTCTCTCACCCAATACCTCCTCAATACTCCCTGATCCACACTTAGCCCCACCTCTTCTATCATCCCTTCCTTCTTTACCTTCTAAAACACATGACACATTCCTACCCTACCAAATGGCACGCGAATTCTTTCTCTCTGTGCGTGCCCTAGCACAAATCCTTCTACCCAACCCCCTCTGCCTATACCTCCAGAAATACCTCCCATTGATCCACAAACAAATGCATCTTCTAAACAACACCAAATTCCACCCGAAAGTTCGACTTTTATTAATCATCCCCCGAATCATGGCAAAGGTGCCTTCCCTCCCAAGAAGACTTATGCGGGAGTCTTTGCGGGTACTAGGATTGAAGCAAAAGGAATGAAGCTACAATATATTGAACAACAAGGGTGGAAGTAAACATAGTGTGAGGATGAAGTGCCATTCATTGAAACATGGGGTTATTGCTTAATTGGTTGCTTCACGGGTCCCTTCCCGGGAAGAGAAGCCTTAAATACCATTGTGAAGGGGTGGGGTGTGAAATGCCGTATTATACCATATGGCAAAGGATGGACGGTGTTCAAATTTATGACGGAGGATGAGCGCACTAATGTACTTCATGGTGGCCCTTATATGGTCTACGGGAAGACTATGATGCTCAAAGCTATCAATAAAGGAGTTCTTATAACGGATGAGTTATTCATGGATATTCCTATTTGGGTCACATTTCCGGACATTCCCCTCTCTATCTGGAGTGCCACGGGACTTAGTAAGATTGCTTCACGTGTAGGAAAACCTCTTTACACTGACCAATTTACTAAGGAAAGATCCAAAATGAACTATGCTAGAGTTCTTGTAGAAGTGGATGTCGTGAGGAGCGATAAGGGAGTTTGTTGTCAATCTCCCGATAATGAAGGTATACTCAAAGGGTAAACTATGAAAACTATCCGGACTTTTGCTATCAATGTGCGGCTTTTGGACACAATCACCTGAAGTGTAGGATTCTGGGGTATGATGCTAACACGGAAGTTGCTCCAAAGAAACGCAATCTGATGATACCTCCTAAAAACAAGGAAGGTGCTACTTGTGCGAATGCCAACAGAGTGCGGATGGAACCTTGCATCCCCAATCTACCTTCTGCGCATCATCGCGGATCGCGATAACTTGATGGAAGTTGATGAATGTAACCACACAACACCTCCGGTCCCGGTTGTTTGGGAGAAGCCGCGTCTTTGCGGATCGCCGGTTTTGGGTCATTCTGGTCCAACATCCTTACGGGAATCTCAAGCTAGGTCCTCTAGGCCTCATTCACGTGATGGTAGTGTGCAACTTAATAGGATGCGTTATGAGTCTAAGCATCCTGATCCTGAGGTTCCTATAAACCCGCAACCCTCTTTGGATGGAAATACAAACAAGGGTGTAACAGAGGTTTCGTTGCTGGCGTCTCGGAGTGTTACCTTTGAACGCGGGGAACATAGCTTGGCTGGAACACAAGCTATGGCTTCCAGCAACATAGAAGATGGTTGGAAAGATGTAATGCCGAGGAAGTTCATGACAAAAGGCAGTGGGAAGACTAAGGCAGCAAAGCGCGGAGGTGCTAACAAAACCTCCTCTGTTTCCTAATGAAAATTCTTTCTTGGAATGTCCGTGGACTTTGCGGACTAAGGGACAGGGCAGCCACGCAAGCTCTTGTGTGTAGTCTCACTAAACAGCATGATGTGGCATTGATTTGTCTGTTGGAAACAAAACTCTCAAGGGAAAGGATTGAGTCTTTCTCTACTCAAAGATTCAAAAATTGGAACTTTTGCTCAAATCTAGAATTCATTGGTGGCGGACGAATGCTACTAATTTGGGATCCCTCTAGGGTCTGTTGTGAAGTGCTTGGAATGGATTCTCAACATATCCATGTTCAGGCAAGTTGTAAGATAACACAGGTGTCTTTCCTTGCCACATTTGTGTACCCGGTTTATAGCATCACGGATAGGAGGAAGCTTTGGCATCACCTTACTCACTTGGGCATTGGCATCACTAGGCCTTGGATGATTATGGGAGATTTCAACACTTATTGCTACCCTCATGATAAGGCGGGGGGTCCTCCACTTACGCCTTATGCACTTAAGGACCTTGGTGATTTCAGGAATGCCCGTGGGTGGAAGACACTCCTTCTTCTGGTTCATTCTACACTTGGACCAATGGTTCGATTTGGTCCAAGCTTGATAGAGTAATGATGAATCAAAATTGGAGTGATTTGACCTTAGAATGCAAGGCCAATTTCTTGCCTATGGAACCTGTCTCGGACCACTGTCCCGTGATGGCTACTGTAATTGCATCCTATAATGTTGGGAAAGCAGCCTTTCAAGTTCATGAATATGTGGCTCTCACCCCGCATTCGAGAACATTATGACTTCATCTGGAGACAAGACATATTGGGAGCATTTCGTCCTAGCCTCAAAATTGAAAACCTTGAAACAACCACTGAGGGCATTGAATATAAGTGAATTTGGTAGTATTGATCAAAGAGCAAAGTAGGCTAACATGGAGTTTAAGGAGGCTATCAATGAGCACATGGAAGATCCCTTTGATGAGGAACTTAAAGCCAAGGTTAAGTCCTCAAGAGTTAAAGCCAACACCTTAATGGAAGCCGAGAGACACTTCATAAGGCAAAAGTCGAGGCAGAAACACTTGATTGGAAGTGATAAATGCTCCAAATACTTCCATAGCTTGATCAAGAGAAGCAATGTCAAAAACTCCATCAACTTTCTTGTCAAATCCAATGGTGCTATCACTACATCACAGGGAAGTGAGGGAGCTACTTGTGGAGTTTTACAAAGATCTTTTAGGCTCATCCCAATCCACATCGAACCTTGATCCTGAAGTATGCAACTTTGGCCCGAAGATAAGTGAAGAGGACAGTATACATCTTTTGCATTTCATATCCCCAAAGGAGATTTGGGAAGCTCTTTCTGATATAGGGAATGACAAGGCTCCTGGACCGGATGGTTATTAATTTGCCTTGAGAATAGATGGAAAGATGTGGGACATGACGTAGTAAGAAGTGTTCAAGAGTTCTTCTCTCTTGAGGTTCTTTTGAAGCAAGTAAATCATACCATCATTGCCACCTTCCCAAGACAGATCGGGATCCTAAGGTAACTGATTTTAGGCCTATTGGATTAACTAATGTGGTCTATAAGATCATTACAAAGATTCTAGCTAACAGAATGGCAAGGGTTCTTCCTTCTCTTGTGGACAAATCACAAGGGGCTTTTGTGAAAGGCAGAAACATGATGGACAATGTCTATATAGCACAAGAACTCGTGAGAGGATTTAATAGAGCCAGAGTCTCACCAAGGTGTATGCTTATGGTAGATCTTCGGAAAGCTTTTGACACGGTCTCTTGGAGTTTCCTTGATTCGGTATTAAGAGGCCTTAACTTTCCGAACAGATTTGTTAGATGGATCATGGAATGTGTTTGCTCAGCCTCCTTCTCTCTTTCTATCAACGGTGAGCTACATGGTTACTTTAAGGGTAAGCGCGGCTTAAGACAAGGTGATCCTATGTCCCATTCGCTCTTTATCTTGTGTATGGAATACTTATCAAGGATGCTGAATTTGAAGGCTCAGGCAAGAACTTTCTCTTATTATCCAAAGTGTAAAAGGTTGGGTATTACTCATCTTGCCTTTGCGGATGACCTCATGCTCTTTGCCAAAGGTGATGTATCTTCTGTGGGGCCTCTTATGAATTGTCTGGAGGTCCTGGAGGCTGTCTCAGGGTTAACTCTTAACCCATCCAAATCCTCCGTCTACTTAGCGAGTGCAGGATCTTGTTCGTGACTTGATCTTGTCAGTGGGATTCGGCATCGGTAGCTTTCGGTTCGGTGCCAGGGATTCCTTTGTCCCCAATCTCAGTCTCGGTAGATCAATTTGCTCCTTTCACTAGTGCAATTTCGAATTACATTCAAAAATGGGGGCACCACTCGCTTTCTTATGCGGGTAAGCTAGAACTTATCAGGTCGGTCATCCAAGGGGTTGAGAGCTTTTGGTTCCGGGCACTTCCTATTCCCGCCACAGTCCTCAACAAGGTGCGGTCTGCATGTATTCAGTTCTTATGGGGTGGGAAACCACTAAGAGTCGCTTGGGATGTTATTTGCTTGCCTCAATCCGAATGGGGCTTGGGCCTTATGAACATCAAGGAATGGAACCATGCCCTGCTATCCCGGACTATTTGGCAAACCCACAATGAGACTGATTCACTATGGGTCCAATGGATCAACAACTTTTATTTGAGAGGCGATTCTTTTTGGGAATATGTGGTACGTCCTAGGGACTCACCTCTATTCAAAAAAATTTGCGGAATTCGTGACAAACTTGTTTCCATCTACGGTAGCCAATGAGTCGCAATTGCTGGATTGGAAAAGTGTTGTACCAATGGTAAATTTGATTCAAGACTAGTCTATGATATTTTGCGCGCTACGCAAGATAAAAAGCCTTGGATGTCCCAAATTTGGAAAGGGTTCATTCCCCCTAAGTTTTCGTTCACCATGTGGCTTAATTGTAGAAAGCGGCTAGCTACAAAGGACACTCTTTCATTTCTAAATTTGGAGGATAAGTCTTGCGGGTTCTGCAAGCAAGCTAATGAGACAAGGGAGCACCTCTTCTTTACCTGCCCCTACACCAGCTTGATTTGGAAGAGCATAAGGGATTGGTTGGGTATTAGGAGAGAAATGTCAACTGTCGAAAGTTCTCTCAAGTGGATTAAGAAAGACCACCGCGGGACAAGCATCCGAGCCAAAGCTACCTTGCTTGCCTTTTGCATAGTGGTCTATGAGATTTGGAGGACAAGAAACACACTGCTCTTTGAAGGCACAAGCTTACCGGCAGAAGAGGTCATTACAAGGATTAAAACAACATCTTATAGAGTTCTCTATGACTTTATCCGCTCTTGTAATGGCACCTTTGAGTGACCACCCCTCCCTCCCTAATTTCTTCTTTTCATTACGTTGAGGATTGAGAACCCTCAATGACTGATTGTAGCCACTTTTCTTTCCGTTATTATTAATAATATTTGCATTTACCTAAAAAAATAAAAAAAAAAAAAAGTTTCCTTCTTGCAACATTTTTCAGATTTTTCTCAAGCCTTGATTTCCTCTTGATTTTCTAGAGAGAAGGGAGAGCTTTTATTTTTAGAGAGAGAGGAGAGCTTGAAGAATGACCAAGTCTTCAAGACTTGGTCAATAAATAGAACATGCAAAATCAGATGGGGGGGAACACTTGTCACCCTCTCATGGCCTTTTTTTAAACAAAACAGTTCAGATTTTTCCACCCAGCCTCGAAAAACCCGCCTCGGCGCCGCGGCCCTGCAGCCATCGCCGCGGCGCTGAAACCTCCGCAACCCCTTAGAACTTCCGGCGCCGCGGCCCTGTGGCTCCTGACCGAATTATTTTTCTGTCCGACTGCGCACTGAACTTGTAACTTCCATAACTTTCTACTCCGATGTCCTATCGACGAACGGTTGGTTGCGTTGGAAACTAGACTCCACGAACTAAGTACTAGGCCTTTGAAACACCTAGGAACTCATAATGCAACTGGACATAAACCGCCTCAAAGTTGACTAAAAACCCGTCTGAAACATTCTGTCGACCTATCTTTTTAAAATTTTAAGTCTTAATCCCTTTCGTATGTTCTCATACGCATGGCCAGAACTACGGGGTATAACATTATCCCCCCCTTAGAAACATTCGTCCCAAATGTTCCTTCTAGGCTTCATCAAATCACAATCTCGACATAGACCTTTTTAACTATTTCTCTTGCAAATAAAGACGCTTCACATAGCCACAACATTAATTAAGCACAATTGCTAAATTAAAACTAACAATCAGGAAAGTGGGTCACCTGGAGGTGTAGGGAACAAGTGAGGATACTTCTTCATCATGTCCTCCTCTACTTCCCACGTCATTTCCTCCCTGTTCTCGTTCCGCCATAAGACCTTGACGAAAGCCACATCCTTTGTCCGAAGTCGCCTAACCTGACGATCGAGTATCGCTATGGGACTCTCCTCATATGATAACCCCTCTGTCACCTGGACATCACAAATCGGGTGCACTCTAGATGGATCTCCAATACATTTCCGCAACATAGACACATGAAAAACTGGATGTACTGCCTCCAGATCGGACGGCAGATCCAACTCATAGGCAACCTTGCCTACCCTACAGACAATCTGATAAGGCCCAATGTACATTGGGCTAAGTTTCCCCTTCTTCCCAAATCTCATCACGCCCTTCATGGGTGATACCTTTAGGAAGACCCAATCATCTACCTCAAACTCCAAGTGTCGACACCGATGATATGCATACGACTTCTATCGACTCTGAGCTGATAATAACCGCTCCTAGATAAGCTTCACCTTATCCACTGCTTGCTGAATCAAGTCTGGCCCGACCAACTGAACTTCTTCCACCTCAAAACAACCTATCGGTGACCTGTACTTCCTCCCGTATAAGGCCTCATAAGGCGCCATATGGATACTAGAATGGTAGCTGTTGTTATATGCAAACTCCACAAGAGGTAAATGATCCTCCCAACTACCCCTGAAATCAATAACACAAGCCTGCATCATATCCTCTAGGTTTTGTATAGTACGCTCGGCCTGTCCGTCGGTATGAGGATGAAACGCAGTACTGAGACTCACCTGTGTCCCCAATCCCTTCTGGAAAGACCTCCAGAAGTTAGCCGAAGCGGGCTCCCACATGCGAAATGATCGATATAGGCACTCCGTGCGATCTCACAATCTCTCGATATACAATCTAGCATAATCCTCGTAGAAAAGTCGTCTGATGGCGAGAAAGTGGGCTGATTTCTCGACTGTCGACAATAACCCAGATGGAATCATGCTTCCTATGAGTGTGAGGTAACCCTGTAATAAAATCCATATTTACCACCTCCCACTTCCAAGTCGGAATATCAATAGCCTGCAATAGCCCACCGGGCTTCTGGTGCTCAACCTTGACCTGCTGACAATTCGGGCACTGCGCCACAAACTCCGCAACGTCCTTCTTCAGGCCATCCCACCAATAGATACACCTGAGGTCATGGTACATCTTAGTCGACCCCGGGTGAATAGAATAACGAGCACTGTGTGTCTCCCGAATCTGGCGAAGTCTGTCCGCATCGGGAACACAGGCGGCCCTCAAATCTTAGCACCCCATCAGGCGCTACCTCAAATAGACTCTTCTCTTCCTGAAGAGCGGCATCGCGATACCGTACCATAATCGGATCCTCATACTGTCTCCTCTTCACCTCCTCGACGATGGAAGACTCGACAACCTCTCGAACCCGAACTCCATTACTATCAGAATCAACCAAACGAACCCCAAGGTTCGCTAGCTGATGTAACTCGCGGACCATATCCCTTCTCTCTGGCTGTACATCAGACAGACTACCCATCGATCTGCGACTAAGGGCATCTGCAACTACATTGGCCTTCCCTGGGTGGTATAGAATATCGACATCGTAATCCTTAGCGGCTCAACCACCGTCTTCGCGCAAGTTCGACTCCTGCGGTGAAGATGGCGGAGACTCTTGTGGTCTGTGTAAATATCCACATGAACTCCATACAAATAATGTCTCCAGATCTTCAAGGCATGAATCACTGCTGCCAACTCTAAGTCATGTGTGGGATAGTTCTTCTCATGCTTCCTGAGCTGTCGAGATGCGTAAGCTAAAACTTTGCCGTGCTGCATCAGCACGCACCCAAGCTCGACACTCGACGCATCACAATAAACCACATATCCGTCTAAACCCTCTGGAAGAGTAAGGACTGGGGTGGTCGTCAATTTCTCCTTCAGTAACTGGAAACTTTCCTCACAAGCATCCGTCCACCGGAATATAGCTGCTTTCTGAGTCAGCCCAGTCAAAGGTGCTGAGATGGAAGCAAACTTCTCCACAAATCTCCAATAATAACCCGCAAGGCCCAAAAAGTTGCGCACCTCCGTTGGTGTAGTGGGTCTAGGCCAAGTCTTGACTGCCTCAATCTTTATTGTATCAACCCGAATACCATCGGCCCCGATAACATGCCCTAAGAAAGCCACTGAAGCCAACCAAAACTCGCATTTCGAGAACTTGGCATACAACTGCCGGTCCCGGAGGACTCTAACCGCCGCCGAATGATCCGCATGTTCTCGCCTGCGCGCGAATAAACCAGGATATCATCAATGAATACTATAACGAACATATCCAAGAATGGCTTGAACACGGTTCATCAAATCCATGAATCTGCTGGGCGTTGGTCAACGAAAGGCATCACCTGAACTCATAGTGCCCATACAGGGTCCCGAATGCGATCTTTGGGATATCCGCCTCTAACTCGCTTTGATGATAACTGACGCAGTCTATCTTGAAAAACACCTTGCACCCGCAATCCGGTCAAACAAATCATCAATCCCGGGAGGATATCTGTTCTTGATAGTTACCTTATTCACCTCGTAATCAACGCATCTGTACGCAGCTGGCCCCATCCTTCTTCTTTACAAATAAAACTGGCGCTCCCCAGGGAGAAACACTTGGCCTGATAAAGCTTTTTTCCAGCAAGTCCTTCAGCTGGTCTTTCAATTCCCTTAACTCAGCAGGTGCCATCCTGTATGGTGGAATAGATATCGGTCGAGTATCTGGCGACATATCAATGCAAAACTCAATCTCCCTCTCTGGAGGATACCCGGAAGCTCGTCTGGGAATACGTCTGGAAACTCTCTAATGACCGGAACTGAATGAAGGTCCGGTATCTCAGCCTAAGTATCGAATACCCAAACCAAATGTTAGATATACCCCCTTCCACACCATCTTCCTAGCCTTGAGGTAAGAAATAAACCTACCCCTCGGCGACGCAGTATTCCCCTTCCACTCGATAACCGGCTCACCAGGAAACTGGAACCATACCAATCTCTCTCTACAGTCTACATTGGCATATCAAGACGCTAGCCAATCCATACCCATAATCACATCAAAGTCCGTCATATCCAACTCTATCAAGTCGGCTAGAGTCTGACGACCGTATATAGTCACTGGGCAAGCCTTATATACCCGCTCGGCTACCACCGAATTACCTACTGGCGTAGCCACCTCAAAAGGTTTTATGGACTCGGGCTCTATCCCTATTCTACCAGCAATATGAGGAGATATATAGGACAAGGTAGAACCTGGATCTATCAAAGCATATACATCACAGCATGAAACCAATAATGTACACGTGGCGACATCCGGTGACGCCTCCGGTCTGACGGCCGTGGACATAGCATAAATGTGGTTACGAGGACCTGGGCTGGGACCCCCACGACCCTGCTGCGGCTGGCGGCGTGAACACCACGCCTCGGGGCATAACCGTCGAAGATGAAGATCCAGCAACTGACCCTGTCGGCTGAACCATAACACTTCCGCCACCTCTGGTCGGACAATCTCTCTTCAAATGGCCCTGCTGGCCACAAGAGTAACAAGCCCCTGGAGGAACACGACACTCGCCTGGGTGAGACCTACCGCATCGAGCACACCGAGATGGGGGTGGCCTCGATAGGTAGCGGTCTCTGCTTCCCTGAAACCCCGAAGTACTGGAGCCCTGACCTGCTCCTGAATGACCCGTCTGATCAGACCTTCCGCCATAAAACCGAGAAGAAGCACTCAGTGCTGGATGAAATGTGGACCTAGTCTGCTGCTGAGGTTGTCCGCCTCGAAAACTGCCCTGAGACCCTGCTGTCCTGGCCCTCTTGGGCTGGCCTAAGTCTAGCTGATCCTCCCTCTCTCTGTCCTCTATCCCCTGCGCATACGCCTGCATCCTGGCAATATCCATACCTGGCTGAAGAGCCACCCCCAAGCATGCAGTAATCATATGACGGTCTAGCCCCATCACATATCGATGAACCCTGTCTGCCATGTCAGCTACAATGGTGTGCGCATACCTAGCCAATGAGTCAAACTCCAGGCTGTACTCTCTGATAGTCCTCCCGTTCTGCCTCAAGGTCAAGAATCTATCCACGCGGGCTCTCCTCATCTCAGGAGGCAAGAAGTGATCCAGGAAGGCCTCTGTGAACTCCTCCCAAACAGCTGGAAGAGCATCCTCACCTCTAGACAACTCCCATGACTCAAACCAGTTCAACGCAATATCGCGTAACCGGTAAGAGGCTAGCATGACGGACTCAGCCTTCGAGGCCCTAAGCACCTGCATAGTCTGCTGTAACTGCCGAACAAACTCCTGAGGATCCTCCTCGGATCTCGATCCATAGAACTCGGGTGGATGACAACCCAGGAAATCCTGAATCCGTAAACTGTTGGCTCTAGGGTTGGTGCCGCTCTGTCGTCGCCACCCACTATCTTTGGTCAATAACCGGATCTGGTCCGCGTATTCTCTAGACTCTGCCCGTGGCTGTTGGACTTGAGGCTCCGGTACCACAGTCTAAGTAGCCGCTGCGGCTGCCAGAACTCCAGGTGGCGGCGTCGTGGAACTTCGCCGCCAAACATCATCTCGTAAAGGCCCGGGCTGTGCCCTGCGTGACCCTCGCGTCCCTAGCAGCTCCTCACCTGCCTTGCCCGCCCGGGCGCGGTTGCCTTGCGTGGAGGCATAACTGATACTTAAAGGAAAATATCAGAGGGAGTTCAACCTATAACACAGCTCTGTGCACGATCTTAGAGTGAAAGAATGGAAACCAATCCTAAATATCCTATAGCCTCACGATTATAGATGTGGTGCACACACCGATAATCAAGACTACTAGACGATGCGTAGACACTTTCGAGGACTAAGCGCTATGATACCACTTTTGTCACGACCCAGGCGGTATGGCCCGGTGCCCTAAGGGCACCCCGTCAGGTATACATCAGAGAATAGCAGTGGAACATACAAAACACATAAAACCTGTATATAGCAAACATCACTGGCTAGCCGACAAGGCCGCCTTTCATAGATTAAACTTATTCAAAAGTAAACAGTACAACTTGTTCTTACAGCCCAACCCACAAACGTGACTACAGATCTCTAGGAATAGCAACTGTGGCGGGACATGGCCCCGCCATACCCCTGAATGTACATATACCTAGCATCAGGGAAAAACCGTACCAACAAAACAAGCCTCCGGAGGAATGGAGCTTCTGACACCATACCAGTGATCCTAAGAATGAGGATCCACCACCTGCTTACCTTTATCTGCGGCATGAGCGGCCCCAGAAGAAGTCGATTACATGATATGTACTAAGTATGCGAAACTGGAAAATACTGAAAATACCTCATAAGTCTAAAATAACTGGAGACATGTAAAATAATCAATTTACAGAACATTGTGCCTTACTAATAATGAGAATATCAAGCATATACTATACTTCATGAAAATAGGAAGCTCATGATCAAAGCAAGGTCATCCCCCCAGCAGTATCATTAAGCACTCCTACTCCTGGGACTATTTCACCCGCATGGGTCATGTGGACCCGCATGAGGTATTCCTCACATAGGCTGTACCCTCCCTCATGGGACTATTTCACCCGCATGAGCCCTACGGACTCACATGAGGTATTCCTCGCATCGTGGGTAGCAAATCCACGGAATATACAAATGCCACAACCCGGGGAATGACCCTGTAATAAATAATAATATATCACTAGCACAAATTGGCTATCATACATAATACAAGCAAGTTAAGAAATCCCCTAACTTCTTATTAGTCTTATTCACATACATTCTCATTTTAGTTTACTTAAGGCACTAACATGTATTTATGAAATCCGGGAATTTAACCCAAGTACTATGTACTTCTACTCTTTGAAAACCTTAGGCAATTGATGCCTTAAAATCAATTTGCCTTCCATTAATTCATGTCATTTATCCTTACTTGTTTTACTTAGAGTAAATCTCTCTTTTTAACTTTCCATAAGACTAATATAACCAACTTCCCATAAAGTCGTTATATTAACTTCATACTTATAAATAAATTACATTTTCCTATATCCAAGGGACTTGTAGATTTAAAACGGAACAAGTATCATGTACTTAAAAACACTTCAAGTCCCTTAACCTTGAAAACTTAATACATCCTTACTACTTTTAAAGAAGTGAGTAAACCCCTTAATTCCACCGACTTGGACACTTTAAAAACGAGTAAAGGATACCAAGGTCTTGTACGTCTACCGTACTATATAGGTAAAACTATTCATGCTCAAGAGATAGGAAAGTTCCACATACCTCTTCGGTCAATCCACTTGCTAAGTCCAAAATACCGCACGTAGTACGTCAACCTATAATGACCATAATATGTTTATTAACCTCTAGTTTCAACGTAAAATATTCTAAGTGCAAAGTCACTACATGCTATGGAAAATCGGGCAGCATTTCCTTTGTTTCTACACTCTTTGCCACCTTTTCAAGGTCCGAATTCAACATCCAAACACCACTTTTAAGGCTCAACAATACAATCAATATAAAGGGGATTACACACCTAACCTTGGATGTGTAAAATTTTGCCCCACAATGCATATTAACTAACCAATAAGTTAAAGGTAATATTTTGGCTACAACATGCTTACATAACCTTCTTATTCAATCCTTTCATATCCAAACCATATTTCTTACATGTAATTTATCCAAGAGCAATATTTACAACTACAAGTTCTTTCTTCTTCACATGCAACACCAAAAACTAGCAACAAGAGAAAAAATTGTTACCTTAGAGCTTACCCAAAATAATCCAACAAATGCACTAGCCTCCTTTCCACAATCACCACCACAAAAACTCCTATAAGCTTGCCAACAAGTTTCCTTCTTGCCACCTTTTTCAGATTTTTCTCAAGCCTTGATTTCCTCTTGATTTTCTAGAGAGAAGGGAGAGCTTTTATTTTTAGAGAGAGAGGAGAGCTTGAAGAATGACCAAGTCTTCAAGACTTGGTCAATAAATAGGACATGCAAAATCAGATGGGGGGGAACACTTGTGTTACACCCCGTAAGTCCAGGGCATGTATAAGAGAATGTACGTAAGGAATCAAGACTTGGAAATTAGTACGAAAGGAAGAATTGTTTTTCCGACGGAAAATCTTCCGAACGTCGGAAAGGAAAAATGTTCGTTGTTGAGAATTGGATTCTCAAAATGCATTATTTGGAGAGTATGGAACTTATTAACATTATGGAAATTTATTTTTACGGATTTGGTCACGTGGGGCCCACCCGAGGAATTTTACATTTTTGTGGGGCCCACGAGGGTTACGGAATTTTATGGACGAATGAGAGGGCGACACGTGGCACCCCCACACTTGGCCTCGGACGAAAATTTGCAAGGGTATAATGGTCATTGACCATCTTGGAAGATAAGTCTTGCTAGCTTGAGTTTGTTGACCAAGTCAACTTGCCACTTGTGCTTAATCCATGTGATTTTCATCTTAGTCACCCATTTGTTTAAGTCTAAGCCATCCAAGGTGTTATATATTCACTACACTAGTGCAAGACTAGTCTTGATCACTTAGAAAAAAATAGAGAGGTCTTGTTCTTGAGCTAGTGCTCTCGGCTTTGTCCCATTTCCAACAAGAAAATTTTGTAGTTTTGATCCATTAGCCACAAGACTTAAACCCAAGGTCCCTAAGGGTATTGTAAGGATATCTCAATAGAAAGATTTCGGAAAACGCAGCGTTTCGTATTAGTCGCAAGGCGGACACTTAAGGAGTTCTTCAACTTTGGAGTTGGAACTTGAAGATGGGTTCTTCATAGGCTTCTAAGGAGTGCTTGGAGCGGATTGGAACATAAGGAAAGGAGCTAAGAATTGCTAAGGCGCGACTTTGAATCTTGGAAATTTTAAGGGCTTGGAAAGGTATAAATTTTGTCGTTTTAGCAATTAAGGTTTACTTATTGTTGTAGTTATGGATATTAGCAAGCATGAGGTATATTGTATGAAGTTGATAAGTATATTGGCTATTGGAACCCTAATTCGAAAACTAGCATGTTAGCCTTAAGACTACAATTCAAGTTGAATATTCGTTTAAGTCGTCGCATGATGTATAAAGAAGGAAATTGTAGTTGTTGAAGTTGTTTATGGCTATATAACATGTTATACCTTAGAACTTGGAATTGGAAAAGTATTGGAAAAGACTTAGTGTTGTTGGTTATTGTTGGCCGAGAATGGCTAGTGAGTTTTAAACTACTTCGTATGTATTGTGGGGTGGAATTTTACACGTATTGTAAGGCGTGTAATCCCCTTTGTTTGGTTGTTGTTTGGAGCCTTAAATGTGGCGTGTTGGTTATTGTATTCGACCTTGAAAAAGGTGGCAAAGTGAGTAGAAACAAAGGAAGTGCTGCCCGATTTTCCGTAGAATTAGAGACTGTATACTTAGTATTATTCTACGTTAGAGACTAGAAGTTGATAGTCTTGTTGTGACCATTATAGGTTGACACTTCTACGTATGGCGTATTCGGCTTAGCTTGTGGATTTAGCCGAAAAGGTATGTGAACTATCTCCTCTTTCAGCATGATTCCTTAAGATAAAGAAAGTATGTCCTACTCCTTAAATAATCCATTCCTTGGTTGTATTTGGATTGCCTAAAATAGAATTCGTTCTATGTACTCCTTTGATGGTACTTTGATGTTTAAATTGTAAGTTGTATAATCCATTTCCTTAGTGAAGTTTGGATTCTTAAAAGTGAAAGTATTTTGCTTAAAGTACATGGAGTCTTGAAAAGGAAGTGGTTTCCAAACCTTTTGGCTAGTGCCTTAGTTCCAAAACCTAAAGGTCATTATAATGACTTTATGTTATACCCCGTATTTCCAGAGTATGTACGTAAGGGCGTACGTACAAAAGTTTAAGCCTTAAGTTAGGCATAGGACGAAATTTGTGCACAACCCCCGAAAAGAATCGTTTTCCGACGAAACGTTTTACAAAACTTGCGAAGGAAAAATTACGGCTATGTCACTTATATTTTTTGCGGATTTTTCCGAGAGATAAAATATTTTGGACCAACAAGAGGGTGACACTTGTCACCCTCAAGTGGACGGCACCATGGACGACATTGGCACGTTTTTGTGGCCATTTTCATTAGTCAAGGTTAGGTAGGATATTTTGTGTAGTAGATGGATAAGGACACATGGGTGAATCTCCACCCTCCACTTGCCCTCCACATGCCTTAATCTTGGCCCTTGAAAGCCCTATAAATACCCCCCTAAGTTGAAGAAACTCTTCATCCACAAATCATTCTTCCAAGTCTCAAAACTTCCCCCCTTTGAGAGAGCTTCTCGTCCAAACACCATCTCCCCCCCTCTAAAGAAAGCCCTAGCCAAAACACCCCTCCCCCCCCCCTTCCCTAGTGGTCTCGGCAAGTATCCCCCCCCCTCTTGGTAGAAATACTCTCCAAGTATTGTCACTATCCCCAAAATACCTTAGCCAATCCTGTCACGACCAGACCGGGCATGGCGATCGTGCCTACTGGCACCCCTTTCGGTAAACATCAGAGAATAGCAGCGGAACATACACAACTGAAAAAGTACTTAAACATAAAATGACAACAGGCTAGCCGATAAGGCCACCTCCTATAAACTATATCAATAAAACAGTACATTTTTCTTCTTCAACCCAATCCACAATGTGACTACAGACCTCTAAGAATACAACTCTGGCGGGACAGGGCCCCGCCATACCACGAATGTACAATAACCGACAATACCAGGTATAAGCCTCCGGAAAAAAAAGGAGCTTCTCAACAACTGACAGGGATCCTAAGAGCAAGGATCGAACACTTTTACTACTGCGGCGTGAACGCAACCCGAAGGAGGTCGATCACAACATGTACCAAATATGTGGCCCGAAATCGTAATGAAATCATAAGTCTAAAATAAAGCGGAGACATGTATGATAACTCAATTAACGATTGCGTGCCTTACTAACAATGAGAGTAAATAGGGTATACTTACAATATAAAGTAGGAAAGCTCACGATCAAGCAGGACCACCCGCCCAGGTGTCATTAAGCAATCTATTCGGGACTATTTCACCGCGTAGATCGGTGGAACGCGTGAGGTATTCCTCGCATGGGACTATTCCACCGCGTAAGCCCTTACGGACTCGCATGAGGTATTCCTCGCATAGGTTTGGACCCGCCCGCGTGGGACTATTTCACCGCGTAAGCCCTACGGACTCGCATGAGGTATTCCTCGCATCGTGGGTAGCAAATCCGCGAAATATGCAATGCCACAAACCGGGAATGACCATGACGAATAATATGTTACTAGCACAAATCCGGCTATCACACGTAACATAAGCACTACCGCTTATCATACAATACATAAGTAAGTTAAGAAATTCCTAACTTCTTATTAGTCTTGTTATACATATATACACTCTCATTTTAGTTTACCTAAGGCACTATCATGTCTTTTATAAAAATCAGAATTTAACCCAAAGTACTACGTCTTCTATTCTTTTTAAAATGACTCATTTCATTATAATCCTTCCAAGACACTAATAACCGTAGTATCAAGTTACAATTTCTTTTCAAGACAAGTCACAATACTCTTAGAAATAAAGTTAGGTTTCTAAATCAAGTGACTCTTTTCTTATAAATCTTTAGGCAATTGATGCCTTAAAAATCGAATTGCCTTCCATTAAATCAAGCCATTTATCTTTCCATAAAGCCAATATAACCAACTCCCCATAAAGTCGTTATATTCACTTTATACCTTAGTCAAGTACAATTTCCTATCCAAGGGACTTATACGTTTAAAACGAAACAAGTATCGCAATACTTTAAAACTCTTCAAGTCCCTTAACATACTTAAATTACTTAGAGTAAACCACTCTTTAAACTTTCCATAACAACAAGTATCAAAAATACTTTCAACATACTTAAAGTCTCTTAACTTTTGAAAACCAAGATATCCTTAATAATTAAACGGTGAGTTAATTCCTAACTCAAACAACTTGGGCATTCTTAAAAATAAGCCAAGGATATCAAATAGACTAGATTGTCAAAATCTTGTACGTCTATCGTACTTATACCTTTACAACTTAATCATGCTCAATGAGATAAAAAAGTTCCACATACCTTGTCGGGTCAAACCACTTGCCAAGTACAAAGTCCCGCCCGTAGTATATCAACCTATAATATTCACAATACGTCTATTAACGCCTTACTTCTAATGTAGAATATTATAAGTGTAAAGTCTCCACTTTCTCTGAGAAAATCGGATGACACCTCCTTTGTATTTACTCACTTTGCCACCTTTTTCAAGGCCGAAAATACAATAACCAAACAGCCCCAATTGGCTCACAATTATATAGAAGGTAGTCCAATGCAAATGACTAACTAAACAGCCCCAATTGGCTCACAATTAAATAGAAAGTAGTACAATGCAAATGACTAACTAAACAGCCCCAATTGGCTCACAATTATATAGAAAGTAGTCCAATGCAAACTACAAGTCCAAAATCGGCCACCTTGAGTTCAACAAAACCAATTCTTATCCAAATTCCATTTCAATCCATATTGGTAGCATAACATGATATCAAGTCGCATTTGATTATAATAACCATAATCTTTAAGTAAGTAACATGCGACGATTTTTAACAACGATTAAATTAGTAATCCAATTCCAAGTGGCTTGTATAACATTTCAGATTTAGCTACAAGAAATCCATAATACTTATAACTTCAACCTATCAACTTCATGCTAGCAACAAGTAAAGCTAACAACAACAATATAAATATGTAATCTTGTAACACCTTTAAAAGACAAGATTATACCTTAACGATTCTTAATCGACTCGATCCAAGTCGCTCCTTAGTAGTTTAGAGTCTTTCCAAGATACTTCAATCCGCTTGTTGAGACCCTTAGAACAACACCAACTATTATCCTTCAAAACTCCAACACAAAACCTAGAAAGACCATTAGGTTTTCGTTTGCGACTAACCCGTAAACAACCTTTTTCTAAGATTTTTCTATTGAGATGTGTTTACAATACACCTAAGAACCTTGGTTTAAAGTGTGGAATCAAATGGACAAGAAACGAAAATTCTTTCTTCTTTCCCCTAGGTGAACCCGAGACCCCCAATGTGTTCTTCAAATCTTTTTGTAAAATTTTCTAAGTGTTAAACTCCCTCTCTCTACTAGTAGTAATATAAAGCACCTTGGAGGGTTATGATAAAAACACATGGGTGGTTTAGATGAAGTCTACTAAAATATCAAGACCAAAGTGGGACCTTTGACTTTAGTCAATGTTCTCATGCTACAAGTTGCAAGACTTAGCCATAGAAGACTTATGGTCAATGACCATATTGGCCATGCCATTTCGTCCAAGGCATTGCTAAGGGGGGGTGGCACGTGTCGCCCTCCCATTCGTCACAACACTAACATTTTCCGACAATTTCATAATTCCCATAAATTTTTACTCGTCTCAAACCTTAACATTGTTGAGTTCTTACGTACGTTCTTATAAACATATCCTGAAATTCCGGGGTGTAACATTCTTCCCCCCTTAGAAACATTCGTCCCGAATGTTCTTTGAAGTCAACCTTAAAGATAGTGACATAGTCTTCTTTTACCACCCAGCATACCAATAACGCCACTGTGGCGCATAACAATACTCATACCAAAATATCAAATCTGAACCCAGCGTGTCAACATCGGTTTATCTGCGTAAAGCCTGCGGACTCTAAGCTTACAACAATCTTCCCGGATAAGCCGCCTTATCCATAGCCCGAATCAAGTGCGGACCAAATAAGCGAACCTCGTTATGTCGAACCACCCGATGGCGATCTCCACTTTCTTACACGAGGCCTGCGGGCCACGAAAGCGGAAGGGTATGCGTTATCGTGCGTAACAAGACAAGAGGCAATTAATCTTCCGGCTATTCACGAAATCAAAGACACGGGCCATGACCTATCCTCGAGTGCGGGATAGTGCGCTCTGCTGGCCGTCGGTCTGAGGGTGTAATGCAACCGAGACTCACTGTGTCCCTAATCCTTTACGAAAAACCTCGAAGTTATCATGGCCAAGGCTCATCTATCTGTAATCATAAGCGTAGGAACCCCGTGCGATCTCACAATCTCTACGCTATACAAGCTAGTATAAACCTCGGTAGAGTAAGTGGTCCCAATCCGAAAGAACACAGCTGGTTTCGCCAGTCTAATTACCATGACCCCCAGGGAGTCGCACTTCCTCCGAGTACGATGCCACCCTGTAACCAGACCCATATTAATTACCTATCATATCTAGGTTGGAATTTCAATTGCCTGCAATAGCCCACTGGGCTTCTGGTGCACAACCATGACCTGCTACAAACTCGGACACTAAGCAGTAAACTCCACTATGTCTCTTTTCCGGTCATCTCACCCATACATACATCTGAGGTCACGACACGACTTAGTCGGCCCCAAACAATTAGAGCAATACGCACTGCGTGCCTCCCCTAAAACCTGCTGAACTAGTCCTGCAGCACCGGGTACATGCAATCTATCCTCATCTCACAGCACCCCATCTGGTGCTACTCAAACAGGCTCTTCTCTCCTCGGAGAGTCATATTTCGATATCGTATCATAACTGGATCCTCATACTGTCGCCTCTTTACTTTCTCAACACTGGAAGACTCGGCAACCTCTCGGATCGGAACTTCATTAACCTTGGAAACAAATAATCGAACCCCGGGCTTGTGGCGAAGAATCTTACGGACTACATCACATCTATCGGCTGCCCGTCGGCGGACTACCGCTGGTCCACCACAAAGGGTATACATGAATCTTGGCTTTCCCGGATGGTATAAGATATCAATATCACAATCCTTGAGTAACTCTAACCACCATCGTATTTGCCGACTTCTGCGCCTCGGTATCTGAGATATCTGGAGGCTTTGTGGTGCGCATAAGTATCCACATGAAGTGCGTATATCGTCATGCCCCAAATCTTCAAGGCACGATTTAGCGCCGGACTCTAAATCGTGAGTGGCGCAATTTCCTCTGCTTCCGCAACTACAGGAAAGCGTAGGCTATAACGATCTGGTTGCGCCAAAGACACAGCCTATTGACACCCAACGTGTTATCATAATATTTTAACCCTCTAGTCTCACGGGAGGTTATAACTATAGTCGAATCAACTTATCTTCCCATAATGAAACCTTTCTCATTCTTGCGAAATATTCGGGTGCCCTAATTTCAAATATGGTTCTTGTTTCCTTTTCTCTGTTGCAACCCAACTTGGTCACTAAACTTAGACTTAATTCCCTTGCTTGCCTCATGGCTAAGACTTAATGTCAATCACAATTTAGGGGGGGGGGAGTTTCCTTGATCTCGTCAAGTAGTAACCCGATTCTCCTTTCCCGGTTGTAGAGCCTATAACTAGGTGTTACCATATTTTCTTGAAATGTTCTTCGCCCATTATCAACTAATGGTCTTCTGATCATCTGGGTAATCATGACTCGTGCAATCTTACATTTATATCTTTACAATACTTCGCCGACCAATTAAATGCGTCGTCTTAATTACTGACACAACACTTTTCCCACGGTTATCTACAATTGTAACCTATGGCATGACGATCACGAAGACCTTACGATCCTATATCCTTCGTCTAACAACATGGGTACACGCTGACCCATGTCGTAAAGCGTCGCTTTTCGTGGGGATGAAACTTATCTCCTTAATTAAACTTTCCTTGGAGTCACAACCCTAATCACGAGGTCTCTCGCGGTCGATTATTATCTAATCATCACACGCCTTAAAGTCATGTAGATTTTCAAAACCTACGAGTTGCCCGACTTTCCATGGCGGCATTCATACTTATTTTTATCCTTGCCTTGCACATTTTCACGAAATTATCAGGAAGGTCGTGTACGACCGCCACTACACCAACTCGAAGTACCTCGAGGGCACTTAACATAAATTCCTTCAAATTCATTTATTACATGCTTTACTGCGTCAATATACCCCAGTGAACAAGTCACACCTTAAAAAAAACACTGGTGCCAAAGAAGGAAGGATAATTCACTGGTTACTACCACTTCTCTTCCTTTTTACTGGATAATCAGTTTACCAGAAAACTGGAATCGAGCCAATCTCTCTCTGCAGTCAACGTTGGCATAACAAGAGGCCAACTAGTTCGAACTCATAATGACCTCAATGCACGTCATAACATGACTCTGCTAGGTCGCTAGGGTCGAATTTGTATCGTTCTGTGGCAAATATCTACCATTTCGGCTACCACCCAACACTCACGGGTGTAGTCACCTCGAAAGGTTCTCATGGATTCAGGCTTTATTTCTTTACACTTGGTTGCTCTCTTTTTCACTGGTCGTACTCTTCTCCGTATTCCCAAACTTATTCTAGCTTACGCACATAAATTTCCATACTAATTCGCCTCGCTCTTTGGAGTTACAAAATTAACCAATCTGAGGCCCATTCAGGCTCACGCCTGGTCGGTGGAACACGTCCACGAGCCCGTAAAATGATTAACTAAACTTGGGCCTTGCACGCCGTGACTTGTCACATAGAGGACTACTACCAATCGATCCCATTTCCTTTCGGTTATGGGAGACCATGAGATCTGACCCGACTCGGCGTCGTATTTAACTCTTTTCCTTGGTCTGTCTTAACTCTTTACTACCCGAGAAGGCCTTAAATATCTAAGGTCTCGGTGGTTATCACGTTCTCAAGCTCGCAATTTCCAGGATCCAAGCCTAACTTATCACCCCCCCCCCCCCGAAAACGGGTACAACACTTCTCAATATACTATAATCGGGTTGTCTTGTCCACAACAACATACTTACTCCATACGGAGCTCACCCGTACCAGTCCCGTAAGCATACCATGTAGCGTAAGTTCTGAACATAGTCTCCCATTAAGTTCTTTAATAATAACTTCTTAAGGGTCCATTTCATTCTCACATAACTCATCATCACCTAATTATCTCAAATTAGCACGTAAAACCTTGATGAGAGTTCATTAAACTGTTTCATACATTCCCGATATTTATATAGTCCTTACCAAATCCTGGTAATCTAAAATCATCTTAGGCAACACATATGTGACCCCCCATACATAAATATGTATAGTTGTATGTCCCAATACCAACTATACTACAATCATTACCAACCTGGATACACAATCCGCATAATCTTTCCTGGTCATCTTTGCGCTTTCTCGTAGTGCAAAACAACATAACTTTGTTAGGGAGCGACCACTAACCATACAACTCTATCGCACGATCTTAGAGTGAGAATAATGAAACCAATCCTAAATGTCCTGTGACCTCACGATTATAGATGTAGTGCACAACACATCGATAATCAAGACTCTACTGAACACGATGCGTAGACACTTTCCGAGACTAAGCGCTCACGATACCACTTTTGTCACGACCCGACCCGGGCATGGTGCCCTACACAGGCACGCTTTGATAAACATCGAGAGAATAGCGGCGGAACATACACAATGAAAAAGTACTTAAACATAAAATGACAACAGGCTGGCGATAAGGCCTCCTATAAACTATATCAATAAAGCGATACATTTTTCTTCTTCACCCAATTCACAATGTGACTCTGGACCTCAAGAATACAACTCGGCGGGGACGGGGCCCGTACCCTGAATGTACAATAACCGACAATACAGGTATAAGCCTCGGAAAAAAGGAGCTTCTCAGCGGTGTGGTGATCCTAAGAGCGAGGATCGACACGTACTCTACTGCGGCATGAACGCGGCCCGAAGAGTCGGTCACAACATGTACCAAATATGTGGCCAGAAATCTTGTAATGAAATCATAAGTCTAAAATAAAGCGGAGACATGTATGATAACTCAATTAACGATTACGTGCCTTACTAACAATGAGAGTAAATAGGGGTATACTTACAATATAAAGTAGGAAAGCTCACGATCAAAACAGGACCACCCGCGCGATGTCATTAAGCAATCTATTCGGGACTATTTCACCGCGTAGATCCGGTGGACGCGTGAGGTATTCCTCGCATGGGACTATTCCACCCGCGTAAGCCCTTACGGACTCGCGTGAGGTATTCTCGCATAGGTTTGGACCCGCCGCGTGGGACTATTTCACCGCATAAGCCCTACGGACTCGCATGAGGTATTCCTCGCATCGTGGGTAGCAAATCCACGGAAATATGCAATGCCACAAACCCGGGGAATGACCCCGCAACGAATAATATGTTACTAGCACAAATCCGGCTATCACACATAACATAAGCACTCTGAAACATCATACAATACATAAGTAAGTTAAGAAATTCCCTAACTTCTTATTAGTCTTGTTATACATATATACACTCTCATTTTAGTTTACCTAAGGCACTATCATGTCTTTTATAAATATCCGAGAATTTAACCCAAAGTACTACGTACTTCTATTCTTTTTTATAATGACTCATTTCATTATAATCCTTCCAAGACACTAATAACCGTAGTATCAAGTTACAATTTCTTTTCAAGACAAGTCACAATACTCTTAGAAATAAAGTTAGGTTTCTAAATCAAGTGACTCCTTTTCTTATAAATCTTTAGGCAATTGATGTCATAAAAATCGAATTGCCTTCCATTAAATCAAGCCATTTATCTTTCCATAAAGCCAATATAACCAACTCCCCATAAAGTCGTTATATTCACTTTATACCTTAGTCAAGTACAATTTCCTATCCAAGGGACTTATACGTTTAAAACGAAACAAGTATCGCAATACTTTAAAACTCTTCAAGTCCCTTAGCATACTTAAATTACTTAGAGTAAACCACTCTTTAAACTTTCCATAACAACAAGTATCAAAAATACTTTCAACATACTTAAAGTCTCTTAACTTTTGAAAACCAAGATATCCTTAATAATTAAACGGTGAGTTAATTCCTAACTCAAACAACTTGGGCATTCTTAAAAATAAGCCAAGGATATCAAATAGACTAGATTGTCAAAATCTTGTACGTCTATCGTACTTATACCTTTACAACTTAATCATGCTCAATGAGATAAGAAAGTTCCACATACCTTGTCGGGTCAAACCACTTGCCAAGTACAAAGTCCCGCCCGTAGTATATCAACCTATAATATTCACAATACGTCTATTAACGCCTTACTTCTAATGTAGAATATTATAAGTGTAAAGTCCCATTTTCTCTGAGAAAATCGGACAGACCTCCTTTGTATTTACTCACTTTGCCACCTTTTTCAAGGCGAAAATACAATAACCAAACAGCCCAATTGGCTCACAATTATATAGAAGGTAGTCCATGCAAATGACTAACTAAACAGCCCCAATTGGCTCACAATTAAATAGAAAGTAGTCGATGCAAATGACTAACTAAATGACCCGATTGGCTCACAATTATATAGAAAGTAGTCCAATGCAAACTACAAGTCCAAAATCGGCCACCTTGAGTTCAACAAAACCAATTCTTATCCAAATTCCATTTCAATCCATATTGGTAGCATAACATGATATCAAGTCGCATTTGATTATAATAACCATAATCTTTAAGTAAGTAACATGCGACGATTTTTAACAACGATTAAATTAGTAATCCAATTCCAAGTGGCTTGTATAAAATTTCGGATTTAGCTACAAGAAATCCATAATACTTATAACTTCAACCTATCAACTTCATGCTAGCAACAAGTAAAGCTAACAACAACAATATAAATATGTAATCTTGTAACACCTTTAAAAGACAAGATTATACCTTAACGATTCTTAATCCAACTACAATCCGAAGTCGCTCCTTAGTAGTTTAGAGTCTTTCCAAGATACTTCAATCCGCTTGTTGAGACCCTTAGAACAACACCAACTATTATCCTTCAAAACTCCAACACAAAACCTAGAAAGACCATTAGGTTTTCGTTTGCGACTAACCCGTAAGCAACCTTTTTCCAAGATTTTTCTATTGAGATGTGTTTACAATACACCTAATAACCTTGGTTTAAAGTGTGGAATCAAATGGACAAGAAACAAAAATTCTTTCTTCTTTCCCCTAGGTGAACCCGAGACCCCCAATGTGTTCTTCAAATCTTTTTGTAAAATTTTCTAAGTGTTAAACTCCCTCTCTCTACTAGTAGTAATATAAAGCACCTTGGAGGGTTATGATAAAAACACATGGGTGGTTTAGATGAAGTCTACTAAAATATCAAGACCAAAGTGGGACCTTTGACTTTAGTCAATGTTCTCATGCTACAAGTTGCAAGACGTAGCCATAGAAGACTTATGGTCAATGACCATATTGGCCATGCCATTTCGTCCAAGGCATTGCTAAGGGGGGGGGTGGCACGTGTCGCCCTCCCATTCGTCACAACACTAACATTTTCCGACAATTTCATAATTCCGATAAACTTTTACTCGTCTCAAACCTTAACATTGTTGAGTTCTTACGTACGTTCTTATAAACATATCCTGAAATTCCGGGGTGTAACAAATCCCTTATAGTATTTCCAAGGTTATCTCTATACGTAGAGTCCGGAAATACTACCGTATATTCCATTAGTCACTAAACGAAACCCTAAGAGAAACTTCATAGTTGGTTGAAGTAGAAAGTAGAAGTTGTGTAGAAACTTCTAAGGGTTTCTTGGAGCGGATTGGAGCGTTCAGATTAGGAGCTAAACCTTGCTCAGGATCGACTTATATCTTGGATAATATTGGGCTTATCGAGGTAAATAATCTTATCCTTCTATTGTAATTGGAGAATACATACTGTAGATGTATAGAAATAAGTATAAAATACATAGAAGGATATTAAAGAAGAGAATTGAACTGTAATTACATAGAAGGGTATTCTGAAGAGAATTGAACGTAATCACATCGGAAGAATTAAAGAAGATTGAGCTGTACTTACATAGAATTGTATTTCTGATGAGACTTGTATAGTTTACCGGGTAGGGAAGTGCTGCCCGATTTTCCATAGAATAGAGAACCCTCTGCTTAGATTCTCATACAGAGTAGTCTAGACGTTGATAGACGTATTTGACTATTATAGGTTGATACTCTGCGCGCGACATATTCGACTTGGTAGGTGGATTTCGCCGAGAAGGTATGTGATTCTTCCTATACTCTTGAGCATGATATTTTAAAATATATATATAGTATGGTAGACGTACGTGTGTTAACTGAACATGGTTTTACTTGACGTCTTTTGACTTGAGTCTAAATAATAAAATCTTGAAGTTATTCAAAAGAATTATAAGTCATTTTTGAAAGAAGAAGAATATTTGTTTTTTTAAAACAAAAAGCTTAAGAGTTATACTAGCTTTATGGGAAGTTAGGTATAACGACTTAAGGAAGAGAAAAGGAACAGTTTACTTATGTGTTTATGAAAGACTTGTATTGATTTCTGGAAAGTATAATAAGATGGTTTGATGAGTAGACATATTATGATGCTATGTGTGTTAGTAACGTTTGTATAAGAGGGTATTATTGTTGTGCTTATGTTGTTTAACGATAAGCTATTATGTTAGTATTATATCACTCACCTCTTGACATGATCTGGGGGCGCCTCCGTCTGGGGTAGACTCGGTGATGCAGGACCATGATTCGAGAATACCTCATGCGGGTCCAGGGACTATGCGAGCTACGAGTTCGAGTTAGTGTGCGGCCTTTGTGGTCATGCGGTCTATGTGGCCATGCGGACTACGAGTCCAGGACGATGCCGAGGAGTAGCTACCCTCGATGCGGGGAATACCTCATGCGGGCCTATGTGAGTGGCCTATGCGGACTGCGGGAGTCCAGGATTAGGCATGCATAATGATGCTATGGGCGGTTGGCCTTGCTTCGATCATTCGCAACCTAGAAAAGACCTGTTACAGTTTACCTATTTATTGCTCTTGTTTGTGATGTGGCACTATGTGCGGTTACATTGGTTGTTTTGTACACATTTGTAAAATTGGCTTTAAAATGATATGATTTCATTTAAGTACTTTACAGTTTCACATACTTGGTACCTGTTGTACTGACCTCCTTCGGGGGCTGCATTCATGCCGCAGGTAAGGGAAAGCAGGTGCTGGATCTGCATCCTTAGGATCTTTTGCTTTGGTGTCAGGAGCTTCATCTTCTCCGGAGGCTCGACTTTTGGTATGGTTCTCCCTGATATTGTAGATATATATACATTCAGGGTATGGCGGGGCCCTGTCCCGCCATAGTTGTTTACTTCCATAGAAGTGCAGTAGTCTATTATGCAGTTGGGATGTAATTGCGATTTTGGTTTATATATATATCGAAAGCGACTTTTCTCAGATAAGCGTGTCTCAATTTACATTGTTTCATGTCTTGTTTTTATATTCGCTGATTTTCTCTCGATGTATGACTACTTGGGTGCGGGTAAGGCACGATCGCCCCGAATGGGTCGTGACAAAAGTGGTATCGAGCGATTAATCCTCGGAAAGTGTCTGAACCGTATCTAGTAGAGTCTTGATTATCGGTGTGTTGTGCACCACGATAATCGAGGCTATAGGATATTTAGGATTGGTTTCCATTCTTCTCACTCGAGATCGTGCCTTAGAGTGTGTTATAAGTTGGACCTCTAACGTATTTCCTTTCTTTGATTATGCCTCCACGTAATGCAACCGGGCCCGAGAAGGGCAAAGCGGCCGAGAGGCGCTAGTAGGACATCGAGTCAAGAGGCTCGGTCGATCTATATCCGAGACGGCGATTTCCACGACGCCACCGGCCCCAGCGAGTTTAGGCGCAACGGTGGTGATGAGACCACAAGTACTGCACCTCGGTCCAGCTGGAGTAGATGAGATGGGTTCTGAGAGATGGCGATTCTTGGCGGGATCGTGGCGAACGTGAGATATCTTGGATCTGGCGATTCCAGCTCAGCGATGCACATGGTTCACGAGATCGAGATAGTTTGAGGCTACGTGATTTTCGAGTTGTAGCCGCGAGTTCTACGGGTCGGTGAGGATGATCCGCAAGAGTGCATCCGTCGATTCTGAGAGATCATGCGAGTGATCAAGCTTGAAGACCGAGTGCGTGATTTTTGGTTCGCATAAATTGCGTGATACCGCGATCGATTGGTTTGGTCGTGGGAGTTGTCGGGAGAGCACGCGTCCCGGCTACTTGGGACGAGTTCTCGGAGGCTTTTCTCACTCACTTCTTGCCTCTGCGGATGAGAGGCACGGGCGACATATTTTTGTTCTTTGAGGCAGAGAGGGCGCCGATTAGAAGTCTGGCGTTGAGTTCGATTCGTTGGCTCGATATGTCCCTGCGTTGGTAGCGAATATGGAGGGCGGTGCATCGCTACGCCACCGAGCTAGATGATTATATGGCGAGTCTTGTGCGGGTGTGGCTCTTCACGAGCATGGACATTACCCGTCGCGAGCTCATCGCACTTGGATGCGAGGCGTAGAGGCCGACGGGTTGTGACGGCAGCGGCGAGAAGAAGGCCGGGGCGGCAGGTCTTTTGGTAGCTATCGGGGTGGGCGACCTCGGCGATCTAGATTTGCACCACAGCCGGCTCGAGCACTCCTACCGTCCTCGGGGCGGCGGGATATTCGAGGCGCACCGGGGCCCCGGGACTTGAGCGTCGAGTAGCGAGATGTCTTTGGCGATCGGGACCACCGCCCGCCGGTGTGGCGTCACGGTAGATCCCATTATGGGAATTGTGGTGCCGCTCGGGAGTTTGTTACGATTGCGGCCAGCGGTCACTTTTCGAGCTGTCAGGCGAGGCGGCGAGAGAGTGCGGGTCGGCTCTGTGGTCTTTCGCGGGTCTTCATCTCCTCTGATTACTCGCCCGGGGGCGAGGTACTCATGGGCGGCCAGTCGGCGGTCGTGGCGCGGGTCGATTCTAGCGGTCCTCGAACCGCATTTATGCCTTGTCGGTAGCGGGACGGGAGGCCTCACGATGTCGTCACGGTACCTTATTAGTTTCATGTTGTGGCGTGTATGCCCCGATAGATCGGGTTCTACTGCATCTATATATCTCCCCTTATTGCAAGTAGGATAGGGTTAGAGCACGAGTCCATAGACCGCTTTCGGTAGCTACACCATGGGTGATTCGGTGGTAGCTCGGCGGGTATATAGGGCTTGTCCGGTGACCATATGCGATCGTCGGACCTAGCGGACTTGATAGAGTTGGACATGGTGATTTCGATGTGATCATGGGCATGGATTGGTTAGCTTCTTGCTACGCCAATGTGAAGCTGCAGGAGAGAGTGGTACGGTTCGGTTTCTGGCCGGTTGTTGAGTGGGAGGAACATTTGTATCGTAGAGGGGTAGGTTTATTTCCTACCTCAAGGCTAGGAAGATGGTGCGAGAAGGGTATATCTACCATCTCATTCGGGTGTTTGATCACGAGGCCGCGGTGCAGATTTTGATTAGTTCCGGTAGTGAAGAGTTCCCGGATGTGTTTCGGATGACCTCCGGGTATCCTCCCGAGAGGAGATATAGTTTTTATCGATGTCTTTGCGGACACTCGGCTTATTTTCATTCCGCCATCTGAATGGCACTGTCGAGTTGAGAGAGTTGAAGGACGGTGAGAGATTTCTTTGGAGAAAGGGCTTCATCGAACTAGTGTTTCTCCCTGGGGAGCGCCGGTATTGTTCGTGAAGAAGGACGGGACGCTGCGCATGTGTGTTGATTACAGGTAGCTGAAAAAGGTGACCATTAAGAACAGATACCCCCTACCATGGATTGATGATTTGTTCGACCAGTTGCAGGGCGCGAGATGTTTCTCCAAAATTGATCTGCGATCAGGCTATCATCAGGTGCGTGTTAGAGAGGCGGATGTCCCTAGGACTGCATTTCGGACCCGGTATGGGCATTATGAGTTCAGGGTCATGTCTTTCGGGTTGACCAATGCTCCGGCGGTATTTATGGATTTGATGAACCGAGTGTTCAAGCCATTTTTGGACACGTTTGTGATAGTGTTCATTGATTATATCTTGGTTTATTCGCTCGAGCGGGAGCGTGCGGAGCATTGAGGCTGTCTTGAGAGTTCTCCAGGACCAGCAGTTATACGCCAAGTTTTCCAAATGTGAGTTTTGGTTGGCTTCGGTGGCTTTTCTTGGGCATATTGTCGGGGCCGATGGTATTCGGGTGGATACGGCCAAGATCGAGGCAGTCAGGAGTTGGCCTAGACCCACTACTCCGACAGAGGTGCGCAACTTTCTGGGCCTTGCAGGTTACTATCGGCGGTTCGTGGAGAAGTTTGCTTCTATCTCTGCACCATTGACTAGGCTGAATCAGAAGGCAGCTAAGTTTCAATGAACTGATGCTTGTGAGCAGGGTTTCCAGTTACTGAAGGAGAGACTGACGATCGCCCCCGTTCTTACTCTTCCAGATGGTCCATACGGTTATGTAGTGTATTGTGATGCGTCAGGCGTCGGGCTCGGATGTGTGTTGATGCAGCTAGGTAACGTTATAGCGTACGCATCCCTATTTGGAGTTGGCAGCGGTGATTCATGCCTTGGAGATCTGGAGGCACTATTTGTATGGGGTTCATGTGGATATTTATACAGACCACAAGAGCCTCCAGTATATCTTCAGCCAGAGGGAGCTGAACTTACGACAGAGACGGTGGTTAGAGCTGCTCAAGGATTACGATGTCGACATCCTGTACCACCCGGGGAAGGCCAATGTTGTGGCAGATTCCCTTAGTCGTAGGTCGATGGGTAGCCTATCAGATGTGCAACCAGAGAGGAGGGGCATGGTTCGCGATTTACATCAGTTAGCGAGCCTTGGAGTCCGATTGATTGGTTCTGATAGCAGTGGGGTTCGAGTTCGTGAGGTTACCGAGTCTTCCATCGTCGAGGAGGTGAAGAGGCAACAGTTTGAGGATCCGGTTTTGACGAGGTATCGTGATGCGGCTCTTCGTGAGGGGAAGGGTCCTTTTGAGATAGCACCTGATGGGGAGCTAAGGTTTGAGGGCAGGTTGTGTGTTCCAGATATTGCAGGACTTGGCAGAGTTCAGGGAAGCACACGGTAGCGCGTTACTCTATCCATCCGGGGTCGACCAAGATGTACCACGACCTTAGATCTGTGTATTGGTGGGATGGCTTGAAGAGGGACGTTGCAGAGTTTTTAGCTCAGTGCCCGTGTTGTCAGCAGGTGAAGATAGAGCACCAGAGGCCTGGTGGATTATTGCAGACGATAGAGATCCCGACCTGGAAGTGGGAGGTGATCAACATGGACTTTATCACAGGATTACCTCGCACTCAGAAGAAGCATGATTCTATCTGGGTTATCGTCGACGGTGTGAAATCAGCCCACTTTCTTCCGTCGGGACGACTTTCGGTGAGGATTATGCGGACTTTACATCAGAGATCGTGAGATCGCATGGAGTCCCTATTTCGATCATATCTCGACCAGGAGCCCGGTTCTGGCTAACCGGAGGTCCTTCCAGAAGGGTTTGGGGACGCAGGTGAGCCTGAGTACTGCATTCCATCCTCAGACGGACGGACAGGCAGACCGCACTATCCAGACTCTTGAGGATATGCTGTGAGCCTGTGTTATTGACTTCAGGGGTAGCTGGGAGGATCATTTTCCTCTGGTTGAGTTTGCATATAATAATAGCTACCACTCCAGCATTCAGATAGCGCCTTATGAGGCCTTGTATGGGAGGAAGTGCAGATAGCCGATCGGCTGGTTTGATGTAGGCGAGGTGCAGTTAGTGGGACCAGACCTGATACAGCAGGTCGTGGATAAGGTGAAGCTTATCCAGGAGCGGTTATTGACAGCTCAGAGTCGACAGAAGTCATATGCAGATCATCGTCGTCGGCATCTGGAGTTCGAGGTTGATGATTGGGTTTTCCTGAAGGTGTCACCCATGAAGGGTGTGATAAGATTCGGGAAGAAGGAAACTTCGGCCAAGGTACATTGGGCGTGTATCGATGTCCGCAGGGTAGGCAAGGTTGCCTATGAGTTGGATCTGCCGTCCGATCTGGAGGCAGTGCATCCGGTGTTTCATGTTTCTATGCTGAGGAGATATATCGGGGATCCATCTAGAGTGCACCCGATTGACGATGTCCAGGTGATCGAGGGGTTATCGTATGAAGAGATTCCCATAGCGATAATCGATCGTCAGGTTAGGCGTCTGCGGACCAAAGACGTGGCTTCCGTCAAAGTCTTGTGGCGGAACGAGCTCAGGGAGGAGATGACGTAGGAAGCTGAGGAGGACATGAGGCAGAAGTATCCCCACCTATTCCCCACACCTCCAGGTAACTCACTTTCCTACTTGTAAATTTTCATTAACCTATTTGCTTAAGTGTTGTATTGTGGCCATGTGTGGCATTTGCAAACTGATTTAGCCTTATCGTTGTGTGTCTTGGGAAGGAACATTCGGGACGAATGTTTCTAAGGAGGGGAGAATGTTATACCCCGTATTTCCAGAGTATGTACGTAAGGGCGTACGTACAAAAGTTTAAGCCTTAAGTTAGGCATAGGACGAAATTTGAGCACAACCCCCGAAAAGAATCGTTTTCCGACGAAACATTTTACAAAACTTGCGAAGGAAAAATTACGGCTATGTCACTTATATTTTTTGCGGATTTTTCCGAGAGATAAAATATTTTGGACCAACAAGAGGGCGACACTTGTCACCCTCAAGTGGACGGCACCATGGACGACATTGGCACGTTTTTGTGGCCATTTTCATTAGTCAAGGTTAGGTAGGATATTTTGTGTAGTAGATGGATAAGGACACATGGGTGAATCTCCACCCTCCACTTGCCCTCCACATGCCTTAATCTTGGCCCTTGAAAGCCCTATAAATACCCCCCTAAGTTGAAGAAACTCTTCATCCACAAATCATTCTTCCAAGTCTCAAAACTTCCCCCCTTTGAGAGAGTTTCTCGTCCAAACACCATCTCCGCCCTATAAATAAAGCCCTAGCTGAAACACCCCTCTCCCCCCCTTCCCTAGTGGTAACGGCAATTACCCCCCCCCCCCCCCCCCTCTTGGTTGAAATACTCTCCAAGTATTGTCACTATTGTCACGACCCGTTCCGGGGCCCGTGACTGGTGCCTTACCCGGGCACTCAAGTAGTCATACATCAGAGTAACCAGCGGAATATAAAAACAAGACATGAAACAATGTAACATGAGACACAGTTTTATGTGAGAAAAAGGCGCCTTTCGGCATATATATATAAACATCAGGTTTGGCAGTTACATCCCAACTGTACAATAGGACTACTGCACCTCAGGAAGTAAACAACTATGGCGGGACGGGGTCTGCCATACCACGAATGTACATATATCTACAACATCAGGGAGAACCATACCAAAAGTCGAGCCTCCGGAGAAGATGAAGCTCCTGACACCAAAGTAGAGATCCTAAGGATGTGGATCTAGCACCTGATTTCCCTTACCTGCGGCATGAACGGCCCGAAGGAGGTCGATAACAGTACCAAGTATGTGAAGCGTAAAAATCAAGTAAAATCAAAGTATTTAAAACCATTTGCAAATACAACCAGTTCAATCGCACATAGTGCCACAACATAAACAAGAGCAAAATAGATATAGTGTAATCGGTCTTTTCTAGGCCGCGAATGATCGAAGCAAGGCCAATCGCCCATAGTATCATTATGCGTGCCTAATCCTGACTTCCGCGATCCGCATAGGTCACACACAGACCCGCATGAGGTATTCCTCGCGGGGTAGCTAACCGGTACCTCCCGACTCCGCAGTCCGCATAGTCTCATAGACGCGTAGTCACACTGCACCGCATAGGAATCCCGCGTCGGATAAAACACCGGAATGATCAATCTCGGAACTCCCGCGACTCGCATAGTCACCTGCATCGCATAGGCCGTATAGACCGCATCAAGGGTGGCAAGCCCTCGGTATAACAAGTCGAGGGTATGTGATATAATAACGATCTGGCGGTCTTAACGTTTAACAACGTAAGAACAACAAGAATGACCCCCTTACACAACATCACAAGGCACTAACACACGTAGCATCATAATATGTTCTCCTATCAAACCATCTTACTACACTTTGCAGAAATCAATACAAGATTTTCATAAACAATAAGTAAAACCGTTCCTTTTATCTTTCTTAAGTCGTTATACCTAACTTCTCATAAAGCTAGTATAACTCTTAAGCTTTCTGTTTAAAAATCAAGTATTACTCTTCTTTCAAAAATGATTCATAATTCTTTTGAAATACTTCAAGGTTCTTATTATTTAGACTAAAGTCGAAAGACGTCAAGTAAAACCATGTTCAGTTAACACACATACGTCTACCGTACTATATATATATTTAAAATATCATGCTCAAGAGGATAGTGTCACAACCCGAACCCGGGCCCGTGACTGGTGCCTTACCCCGGGCACCCTAGTGATACAACATCAGAGAAAACCAGCGGAAATAAAAACTTAAATATATAAAACAGTGAAATAAGAAAGCAGGCTAACCCAACGGTTACCTTTTTGTACATAAATTAAAACTTGAATAGTTACATCTCTTACAAACACACTTGTGATTACTCTGCACCTCTAAGAATTTTGAAACCATAATGACGGGACAGGGCCCCGCCATGCCCCTGAATATACAAAAGTCTACTACTTCAGGGAACCGTACCACAGGACAAGCTTCCGGAGATATGGAGCTTTCCGAAAACCGAACAGCGATCCTAAGAGAGTGGATCAGCAAGCTATGTACCTCAACCTGCGGCATGAACGCAGCCCCCCGAAGGAGGTCAGTACAACAGGTACTAAGTATGTGAAACTGTAAAATACTGTAAATGAAATCATAATAGTCTATATAAAGCAGGAGACGTGTATGATAACCAAACTACGATACAACACATATGATCCACGTCAAATCGGGGACTCACGCCAGTAAAGTCATAACTCAAATACAACCCGAATTTAACGCCTGATAGCCACGTGCGGCAAGTCTCACCTCGGTATAAGCATGGCCATGGAACCATCCTAGTATGCCCATACGTGGACCATCAGCGTGTCGGTATGCCCAAAGGAGTCAACAAGATAACAATCCTGTGGAAGCATACGTGGGCCACCCAACGTCGGTATGTCCAAACAACTAACCAGATAATACTCGGCTGTGGACGCATACGTGGGCTACCAAACGATCAAGATGTCCATCAATCAACCACAAGATAATACTCACGTGAAGCATACCCGTGGGCTACCCAACGTGTCGGTATGTCCACCAACCAACGGATAGCCGCCTCCAACGAGACGCGGTAGCACAACAATACAACACTTGCACAACAAAAGCTATCACAACAAGCATAGGCGGTTCAACGTACTTTCATTCCTTCAAAACAAAGACCTCTTTCACTAGAACGCCACCGATACTAACACCCGTAGTATCGAACACATTCAGGTTTAAATCAAGCACTCTAAACACTTTTTAGCACAACGTCAAGTATCCCAATCTAAATCCAATTATAAAAACCATTCCTTTGTTTTCGTAAAGTCGTTATAATTAACTTCCCATAGAGCTATTATAACACTTTATGTTTTAAAACAATACAAGACAAAACCATGCCTTTCTTTTAAAACAAAACACTTCCAATTCTTAAATCTCTTTTCTTTTAGAAAATCGAATTCCTTACTTTGGAATTGTTAAGTGGATCAAAACCTGATTACAATAATTCTTATTAGAGCAGCCATGATCTAGGAAATGTAATACAATTTTGTCTTATCTTATCTTCTATGCAGATGGAGGTTTCTACTGGTTTTAATATGATTAATTGTCATTACTTCTTTCCTTTATCGACGCTGCATTGGCTTGTTTGATCCTTATTCCTATTTCCGAAATTTGTAACATTATTCTTTTAAAAAAACCAAGTATTCATTTCTCACGAATTAGGTTTCACACTTTTTGACACCATTTAAGTCAAATCACTTGTCACGTCTCTTATCTTTTGAAATCAACAACCATTCTTTTAGCTACATAAAGTGGTTATAACAAACTTCCCATAAAGCCGTTATAACACTTTATGTTTTAAACCAACCAATTACCACTATAAACATTTATGAGAACAAATAGGGCTCATTCTTTAACCACCGAGTACCTGTTACTAACGGATAAGACTTTACTACTTTTTCCACACAATGAAGCCCTTAACACATCATATCAAGTCAAGACACAAAAGGGAAATCAAATTCCTTTAACACACGTGCGTCTACCGCACTATATATTTTACAAATAGTCATGCTGAAGAGGATAGGAAGAATCACATACCTCGCGACGACTGTCGACAATAAGCAAAATGCTCCACAATACTATCTCCCTTAAGAGGAATATGCTACACGTAGTACTTCAATCCTATAAGGGTCATAAAACGTCTATCAATCTCTAGCTTCGAACGTAGAATAAACTAAGTGCAAAGTCCCTAAATCCTACGACAATTTGGACGACACTTCCTTTGTTTCTACTAACTTGCCACCTCTTTCAAGGTCGAATTCAATAATAAACGCCCCACAATAATACAAAATAACCCAATACTTTCCATGCCATACTTGGCCAACCATAAACCAATTCTTAATCCCTTTCAATTCTTTCCAATCCAAGTTCTTAGGCCTAACATGATATCGAGCCCTAGACATCTTTAACAATTACAATCTCCCTTTACAACATGCGACGTCCCAATTAGAACACCAATTGATTCTGATCTTAAGGCTAACATGCCCATTTCAGTTTTTAACAAGACAACAAGATCCAAATCTATACAATATAAAACGACCTCGGGCTCAACTCTATACTACTACAATATAACGACCTTAGGCTCAACTCTAAACTACTAAAATAAAGCGACCTCGAGGCTCACATCTATACTACTAAAATAAAGCGACCTTAGGCTCATAACCAAGAGAAAGGAAACATTTACCTTAAGGAATAGCCCACAAAAGCCCCTTTTTCTTCCACTCTTTCCGTCAAAAGTCGCCACGGCGTTACTCCACAAGTTTACCCACACTTTTTCTTCTTGCCGCTCCAACAATCTCATAAAGCTAGGTTTCCTTCCAAAACTAGAGAGAAGGAGAGGGTTTTCTTGGGAGGGTTTCCAAATGAAATGAAATGGAATGGCCAAGTCTTCAAGACTTGGCCTAAAATAGGACCACTTTACGATAAAAGGATGGGAGGACACTTGTCACCCTCATAGGTTTTAAACAAAATATCTCTGTTTTTACGCTTTGTTTACTGCGCAAAAATCCGCCTCAGCGCTTCCACTTCAAAAATAAATCTTCCGCATGTCGTAGCCAGCGCTACTGCGTGACCCCGGTACAAGCGGCGCGCGCTGCGATCGGCCGATCGGCCAGCTGTACTGCACTGTGCGAAGCTGCTGCGGCTGATCGCACCAAACTTGTAACTTCCATAACTTTTGACTCAGATGTCCAATCGATTTAGCGGTTTGTTGCGTTGGGATCTAGACTTAACGAACTACACAATAGCCTTTTAAACACCTCGAAATTCTTAACAACTGGGTACAACACTCCAAGGTAGACTCAAAATCCGTCTAACACATGTTTGTCAACTTATCTTATCTTCTCGAATTTACGGGGTGTAACATTCTCCCCTCGTAGAAACATTCGTCCGAATGTTCCTTCTAAGTCTCCAAACGCAGACGCCGGTATAGTCTTCACTACTCCACTCATGAAAGAATCGGTTATGCCACTCATGGACTTATCACTAGAAAAAAAATACTCCCACATAATATGTACTTAGGCAAGGATCACTGTAAAATCTTTTACTCTAGCCGGCCTTACCTCTAAGGTCTCGATTGTTATAAATTCTAAGGTTCAAAATTTCTCATCCCCAGACTTACCCTTTTCACTAATCAGGCCTCTAAATCACATTTTTTTTTAACCCAAAGTTATCCGAACATAACACTCCGCATGTAGCTACCATAACCACATAAACAAGTCTCTTGGGGCTAAAGATATCTCATGAACTCTCGCCTCACTTTCCCTTTGTCGCTTTAATCATAATCACACGCTGCAGGCGCTAGCTAAATAAGGCGATGAACCGACCACCGATCCGAAGGTGAGTCATCCTCTTGTATCCTCCTACTTGGACATCCTCATACCGTACGGCGGCCACAGGTATAACAATCTCCCAAACTAGCACGACACCCTGAGGATCATCCTCAGCTCTCTATCCATAGAACTCTGGCGAACTGCAACTCAAGAAATCCCGAAGTCTCAGATTATCGAATCTAGGGTGAATCACTGGTACTGCCGGAACCACCGGCACTCGTCTGTCCTCATTCCTAGCCACAAGCCTAGCTAGTAACTGGGTCATTTCCTTGTAACTCATATCCTCGGCTCCTGGTCGTGAAACTGGAGGCTCAGGTATCGTGGCCTCAGTAGAAACTGCTGCCGCTCTAAACTCACTTTGGCTAGCGTCATAAAACTCGTCGTCTGAAGTACTATCTCAGGTAATGACCGGGCATGTGCCCTCGTAACCCTCTGTGTTCTACTCGTAGCTCCCTCTGCTGCCTTGCCCTCCTGGGCTCTGGTTGTCTTGCGTAGAGGCGTAACGGGTACATAAGAATACGCCAGAGGGAGTCCAACTTATAACACAGCTCTAAGGCACGATCTCAGAGTGAGAAGAATGGAAACCAATCCTAAATATCATGTAGCCTTCTGATTATAGATGTGGTGCACAACACACCGATAATCAAGACTCTACTAGATACGGTCTGTAGACACTTTTCGAGGATTAACTGCTCTGATACCACTTTTGTCACAACCCGAACCCGGGCCCGTGACTGGTGTCTTACCCCGGGCACCCTAGTGATACAACATCAGAGAAAACCAGCGGAAATAAAAACATAAATATATAAAATAGTGAAATAAGAAAGCAGGCTAACCCAACGGTTACCTTTTTGTACATAAATTAAAACTTGAGCGATTCATCCGCCTTACAAACTTGCGATTACTCTGGACCTCTAGAATTTTGAAACCATAATGACGGGACGGGGCCCGCCATGCCTGAATATACAAAGCCTACTACTTGAGAACCGTACCACAGGACAAGCTTAGGAGATATGGAGCTTTAGAAAACGAACAGCGATCCTAAGAATGCGGATCAGCAAGCTATATACCTCAACCTGCGGCATGAACGCAGCCCCCCGAAGGAGGTCAGTACAACAGGTACCAAGTATGTGAAACTGTAAAATACTGTAAATGAAATCATAATAGTCTATATAAAGCAGGAGACATGTATGATAACCAAACTACAGTACACAACACATAACAGTCACGTCAAATCAGGGACTCACGCCCGTAAAGTCATCACTCAAATACAACCCGGGAATTTAACCCGCACAATGGCCACATGCCCCGGCATCTCACCTCGGTATAAGCATGGCCATGGAACCATCCTAGTGGGCCCATACCCGTGGACCATCCAGCGTGTCGGTATGCCCAAAGGAGTCAACAAGATAACAATCCCTGTGGAAGCATACCCGTGGGCCACCCAACGCGTCGGTATGTCCAAACAACTAACGGATAATACTCATTTGTGGACGCGTACCCGTGGGCTACCCAACGTGTCGGTATGTCCATCAATCAACCACAAGATAATACTCGCGTGAAACATACCCGTGGGCTACCCAACGTGTCAGTATGTCCACCAACCAACCAGATAGCCGGCCCTCCAACGAGAGACGCGGTAGCACAGCAATACAACACTTGCACAACAAAAGCTATCACAACAAGCATAGGCCAGTTCAACGTACTTTCATTCCTTCAAAACAAAGACCTCTTTCTACGCAAACGCCACCCGATACTAACACCCGTAGTATCGAACACATTCAGGTTTAAATCAAGCACTCTAAACACTTTTTAGCACAACGTCAAGTATCCCAGTCTAAATCCAATTATAAAAACCATTCCTTTGTTTTCGTAAAGTCGTTATAATTAACTTCCCATAGAGCTATTATAACACTTTATGTTTTAAGACAATACAAGACAAAACCATGCCTTTCTTTTAAAACAAAACACTTCCAATTCTTAAATCTCTTTTCTTTTAGAAAATCGAATTCCTTACTTTGGAATTGTTAAGTGGATCAAAACCTGATTACAATAATTCTTATTAGAGCAGCCATGATCTAGGAAATGTAATACAATTTTGTATTATCTTAGCTTCTATGCAGATGGAGGTTTCTACTGGTTTTAATATGATTAATTGTCATTACTTCTTTCCTTTATCGACGTTGCATTGGCTTGTTCGATCATTATTCCTATTTCCGAAATTTGTAACATTATTCTTTTAAAAAAACCAAGTATTCATTTCTCACGAATTAGGTTTCACACTTTTTGACACCATTTAAGTCAAATCACTTGTCACGTCTCTTATCTTTTGAAATCAACAACCATTCTTTTAGCTACATAAAGTGGTTATAACAAACTTCCCATAAAGCCGTTATAACACTTTATGTTTTAAACCAACCAATTACCACTATAAACATTTATGAGACCAAATAGGGCTCATTCTTTAACCACCGAGTACCCGTTACTAACGGATAAGACTTTACTACTTTTTCCACACAATGAAGCCCTTAACACTTCATATCAAGTCAAGACACAAAAGGGAAATCAAATTCCTTTAACACACGCAATCTACCGCACTATATATTTTACAAATAGTCATGTCAAGAGGATAGGAAGAATCACATACCTCGCGATTTATCGACAATAAGCAAAATGCTCCACAATACTATCTCCTTAAGAGGAATATGCTACGTAGTACTTCATCTATAAAGGGTCATAAGCGTCTATCAATCTCTAGCTGAGCGTAGAATAAACTAAGTGCAAAGTCCCAAATCCTACGACAATTTGGACGGCACTTCCTTTTCTACTAACTTGCCACCTCTTTCAAGGTCGAATTCAATAACAAACGCCCACAATAATACAAAATAACCCAATACTTTCCATGCCATACTTGGCCAACCATAAACCATTCTTAATCCCTTTCAATTCTTTCCAATCCAAGTTCTTAGGCCTAACATGATATCTAGCCCTAGACATCTTTAACAATTACAATCTCCCTTTACAACGCGACGTCCCAATTAGAAAACCAATTGAAGTTACAATCTTAAGGCTAACATACCCATTTGATTTTAACAAGACAACAAGATCCAAATCTATACAATATAAAACGACCTCGGGCTCAACTCTATACTACTACAATATAACGACCTTAGGCTCAACTCTAAACTACTAAAATAAAAGCGACCTCGAGGCTCACATCTATACTACTAAAATAAAGCGACCTTAGACTCATAACCAAGAGAAAGGGAAACATTTACCTTAAGGAATAGCCCACAAAGCCCCTTTTTCTTCCACTTCTTCCGTCAAAAATCGCCCACCGTTACCACAAGTTTACCCACACTTTTTCTTCTTGCCGCTCCAACAATCTCCTCTAAAGCTAGGTTTCCTTCCAAAACTAGAGAGAAGGAGAGGGTTTTGTCACGACCGAACCGGGCGTGGATCGTGCCTTACCGGGCACCCTAGTGATACAACATCGAGAGAAAATCAGCGGAAATAAAAACATGAACATGAATTAAGAGACAAGATAAATAAGCAGGCCAACCAAAGCGATTTGCCTTCATCAAATATACATAAATACCGACAGTTATCCTTTTACAAACCACCGCAGCGATTACTACAGACCTCTAAGATTTATACAACAACTATGACGGGACAGGGCTCCTCCATACCACTGAATGTACAAGGACCTACAGAACTCAGGGTAACATACCAAAGATAAGCCTCGAAGGAACGGAGCTTCCAATACGTTGAAAGGTGATCCTAAGCGGGGATCGACACCGATGTACCTCTACTGCGGCGTGACGCAGCCCGAAGGAGGTCGATAACAGGTACCAAGTATGTGAAACTGTAAAATACTGTAAATGAAATCATAGCAGTCTATATAAAGCAGGAGACATGTATGATAACCAAACTACAGTACACAACATATAAATAGTCATATCAAGTCAGGGACTCACGCCCTCCAAATCATCACTCGTGCCCGTGAAGTTCCTTCCTCACCGTGGCGATCATGATATGATATGATAACAATAAGACAAAGAATCCAAATGGGAGCATACGATGCGCTACGCATCGTGTCAGTATGTCCAAAGGGAAACACTAAGATAACATTCCAAATGGAAGCATACCCGTGCGCTACGCATCGTGTCAGTATGTCCACAGGGAAACAATAAGACATCATTCCAAATGGAAGCATACCCGTGCGCTACGCATCGTGTCAGTATGTCCAAAAGGAAACAATAGGACAACAATCCAAAAGGGAAACAATAAGACAACAATCCAAAATGGAAACATACCCGTGCGCTACGCATCGTGTCAGTATGTCCAAAAAGGAACAACCAGACAGTAATCAAAATGGAAGCATACCCGTGCGCTACGCATCGTGTCAGTATGTCCAAAGCGATCAGCAAAATAACACTATCAAGAGGAGCGTACCCGTGGAATTTCTCCGTCACTGCCGGCACGTCCCAATAAGGTCTCAACAAGTCAACCGGCCCTCCATCGAGAGACGCGGTAGCATAGAAACACAATTTTTGCACAACAAAGGCTATCACAACAAGCATAGGCAAGTTTTCTCAACAACAAGCATAGGCAAGTTATACACAACTCAAAGTACTTTCATTTTATGCCAAAGTCCGGGTTTTAACCCTAAAGTACTACGTACGTTAAATTCTTTTAAGAGATCCGCTCCTTTATAAAAGTCACCCGTTAACCGTAGTATAAAAATAGAGTGACTTACATCTTTTAAGTAAACCAATACAACTTCCATACTTTTCCTTTTTAAAACCAAAATTAAGGCAATGCCATGCCTTCTTTGTTGGACCAAAATACTTCTCTTTTTAAAGTCAATTTACCACATTAAAACCAATGATAAAAACCCTTCTTTTGTTCTCATATAGTTGTTATAACTAACTTCCCATAAAGCTGTTATAACACTTTATGTTTTAAACCAATTTAAGACAAAACAATGCCTTTCTTTTCCCTAGAGTTCCAGTTTGCCTAATTTCAATTACTCAAGTCTCTTTACTTTAGAAAAGTTTCATAGTTCGATGTCTTAATTTCCTTTAAAACAATTGAGTAACATATGCCATAGGCGAGTAGGTTATTCTTGCTCATAAATCTTATTAAGCAGCCATGATCTAGGAAATGTAATGTCATTTTGTCTCATCTTAGCTTCTATGCAGATGGAGGTTTCTACTGGTTTTAATAATACTTCTTTATTCAATACATTTCCTTTATTAACGCTGCAGTGGTTTGTCGATACTCATTCTGATTTCCGAAATCAGTAAAACATTATTCCCTTTTAAAACCAAGTACTCATTACTCACGAATGAGGTTTCACACAAACATCCATATTAAGGCAAGTCTCTTATCTTTAAGTCATTAAACCGTTCTTTTTCCCTCTTAAGACGTTATACCTACTTCCCATAAAGCTGGTATAACTCTTATGTTTTCAAACCAAGTATTACACTTCTTTCAAAAAGGTTTCTTAATCTTTCAGAATACTTCAAGGTTCTTTATTATCACACATCAAGTCAGTTATAAGTCAAATCAGTTATCTTTTAAAAACCGCAAAGCATTTCTTATTTACATAGAGCTGTTATAACCAACTTCCCATAAGACCGTTATAACACTTTATGTTTAAAAGCAATCAAATACATTTAACACATGTACGCGTCACCGTACTACATAGTTATACACATATCATGCTAGAACAGATAGGAAGAGGTTCACATACCTCGCGACGATTATCGACTAATAGCAAAACGCTCCAAGTACCTCAAACCGTCGGCTACACTTTAAGCCAAGCAGATCACTCCACACGTAGTACTTCAACCTATAGAGGCCACAAGGCGCCTATTAACATCTTTAGATCCCGTCGTAGAATATTCTACAGAAAATTCGGCGGACCCCACACATGCGGCGTAAATCTCCTCTATCGAGGCCGCTACCAAGCCAACGAGGGTTTGCACGCCTAACGGACGTGTACAATTCTACTCACGATAATACTACACAAGTATCGTAATACGATCTATGTAATTACAATTGATTCACTTCTTAAAATTCAGGCTTAAGTCGCAAGACATTGCCGTAAGTATTATTCAGGCTTAAGTCAAAAGACATTGCCGCACAACTATGTTCAGTTCTATATATAGTATACTCCAACTATATATTCCTACAACATGTAATTTCCAATTACAATAGGAACAAGATATTTACCTCGATAAGCCCAAAATTATCCGGAGTTATAATGTCGATCTGAGCAAGGTTTAGCTCTACTCAGTGCGCTCAATCCGCTCCAAGAAACCCTTAGAAGTTCTACGCAACTTCTACTTATAACTTCAACTAACAATGAAGATTTCCTTAGGGTTTCGTTTTGTGGCTAAAGGGAAGTATAATAGTATTTTCCGGGCTTTTTCGTATAAAGGGTACTTTGGAAAGTACTACAAGGTATTTGGCTAAAGTATTTTGGGAATTATAACAATACTTGTAGAATACATTTCTACCAAGGGGGGGTAGTATTTCGACTAGCACAACTAGGCTAGGGGGGGTTGCCCTCGGCTAGAGCTCTCAAAGGGGAGGGGGGTGTGGTGGACGAAAACAACAAGAGGGAGAGGGAGGGATTTTCAAGACTTAGAAAATTTTTGGATGAAGAAGTTCATCAACTAAGGGGGGTATTTATAGGTCAAGCAAAGGCCAACCAATGGCCAAGATCAAGCCAAGTGCCATGCAAGTGTAGGGTCAAGATTAAGCCATGTGTTTGTGGGTCCCACTTTCTCATCTTCCACACAAAATATCCTACCAACTCCTTGACTAAGGAGAAGGCATAAAAAACGTGTCAACCATGCCCATTTCGTCCGTCCACTTCTTCCAATGTGAGGGTGACACATGTCACCCTCCCGTTGGTCCAAAATATTTCATCTCTCGGAAAAATCCGCAAAAATTATAAATGACATAGCCGGAATTTTCCCTACGAAAGCTGTGGAAACGTTTCGTCGAAAAACGACTCATTTCGGTAGTTGTGTACAATTTTCGAAACTAGCCAATCCTTAAGGCTTAAATTAATATACGTACGCCCTCACGTACATACTCTGGAAATACGGGGTATAACAGTTTTCTTGGGAGGGTTTCCAAATGAAATGAAATGGAATGGCCAAGTCTTCCAAGACTTGGCCCTAAAATAGGACCACTTTCTGATAAAAAGGATGGGAGGGACACTTGTCACCCTCCCATAGGTTTTAAACAAAATATCTCCTGTTTTTCGCCTGTTTCTGCGCAAAAATCCCGCCTCGGCGCTTCCACTTCCAAAAATAAATCTTCCGCATGCGTCGCGGCCTGCGATTCGGCGCCGCGTGCAACCCCGTGACTTCAAGATGCGGCGCGCGCGCTGATCGCGCCGCGCTACTCCCATCTGCTGCAGCCTGACTGCACACCAAACTTGTAACTTCCATAACTTTTGACTCCGATGTCCAATCGACGAACGGTTTGTTGCGTTGGGATCTAGACTTAACGAACTACACATTAGGCTTTTAAACACCTCGAAATTCTTAACAACTGGGGTACAACACTCCAAGGTAGACTCAAAATCCGTCTAACACATGTTTGTCAACTTATCTTATCTTCTCGAATTTACGGGGTGTAACATTCTCCCCTCCTTAGAAACATTCGTCCCGAATGTTCCTTCTAAGTCTCCAAAACGCAGACGCCGGTATAGTCTTCACTACTCCACTCATGAAAGAATCAGTTATGCCACTCATGGACTTATCACTAGAAAAAAAAAAATACTCCCCACATACTATGTACTTCCGACAAGGATCACTGTAAAATCTTTTACTCTAGCCGGCCTTACCTCTAAGGTCTCGATTGTTATAAATTCTAAGGTTCAAAATTTCTCATCCCCAGACTTACCCTTTTCACTAATCAGGCCTCTAAATCACTTTTTTTTTTTTTTAACCCAAAGTTATCCGAACATAACACTCCGCATGTATCTACCATAACCACATAAACAAGTCTCTTAAGGGCTAAAGATATCTCCGCAACTACTGCCTCACTTTCCCTTTGTCGCTCTAATCATAATCCTGCCCTGCAGGGCGCCTAGCTAAATAAGGCGATGAACCAGCCACCGATCCCGAAGGCTGAGTCATCCCTCTTGTATCCCTCCTACTTGGACATCCTCCCATCCCATGGCCCTGACGGCCACAGGTATAACAATCTACCAAACTAGCACGACACTCGAGGATCATCCTCGCCTCTATCCATAGAACTCGCGAATCGCAACTCAAGAAATCCGAAGTCTCGGTTATCGAATCTAGGGTGAATCGGCATGCTGCCGGAACCCGGCACTCGTCTCCCTCATTCCTAGCCACAAGCCTAGCTAGTAATCGGGTCATTTCTTGTAACTCATATCCTCGGCTCACGGTCGTGGCTGGAGGCTCGGTATCGTGGCCTCGAGAAATCGCCGCTCTAAACTCTTGGGCTAGCGGCGTCATAAAACTCGTCGTCAAGTACTATCTCGGTGTAATGACCGGGCATATGCCTCGTAACCTACGTGTTCTACTCGTAGCTCCCTCTGCGCCTTGCCTCGCGGGCTCTGGTTGCCTTGCGTAGGCGTAGCGTACATAAGAATACGCCAGAGGAGTCCAACTTATAACACGGCTCTAAGGCACGATCTCGAGTGAGAAGAATGGAAACCAATCCTAAATATCCTGTAGCCTCACGATTATAGATGTGGTGCACAACACACCGATAATCAAGACTTACTAGATACGGCTCAGACACTTTCCGAGGATTAATCGCTCGATACCACTTTTGTCACAACCCGAACCGGGCGTGGTGGTGCCTTACCCTGGCACCCTAGTGATACAACATCGAGAAAACCAGGAAATAAAAACTTAAATATATAAACGTTGAAATAAGAAAGCTAACCCAACGGTTACCTTTTGTACATAAATTAAAACTTGAGCGATTCATCCCTTACAAACTGCCCACAAAGTGCTACAAACCTCTAAGAATTTTGAAACCATAATGACGGACAGGGCCCGCCATGCCCCGAATATACAAAGCCTACTACTTGAGGAAGTACCACAGACAAGCTTAGGAGATATGGAGCTTTCCGAAAACCGAACAGCGATCCTAAGAGAGTGGATCAGCAAGCTATGTACCTCAACCTGCGGCATGAACGCAGCCCCCCGAAGGAGGTCAGTACAACAGGTACCAAGTATGTGAAACTGTAAAATACTGTAAATGAAATCATAATAGTCTATATAAAGCAGGAGACATGTATGATAACCAAACTACAGTACACAACACATAACAGTCACGTCAAATCAGGGACTCACGCCCGTAAAGTCATCACTCAAATACAACCCGGGAATTTAACCCGCATAATGGCCACATGCCCCGGCATCTCACCTCGGTATAAGCATGGCCATGGAACCATCCTAGTGGGCCCATACCCGTGGACCATCCAGCGTGTCGGTATGCCCAAAGGAGTCAACAAGATAACAATCCCTGTGGAAGCATACCCGTGGGCCACCCAACGCGTCGGTATGTCCAAACAACTAACCAGATAATACTCACTGTGGACGCATACCCGTGGGCTACCCAACGTGTCAGTATGTCCATCAATCAACCACAAGATAATACTCACCGTGGAAGCATACCCGTGGGCTACCCAACGTGTCAGTATGTCCACCAACCAACCAGATAGCCGGCCCTCCAACGAGAGACGCGGTAGCACAGCAATACAACACTTGCACAACAAAAGCTATCACAACAAGCATAGGCCAGTTCAACGTACTTTCATTCCTTCAAAACAAAGACCTCTTTCTACGCAAACGCCACCCGATACTAACACCCGTAGTATCGAACACATTCAGGTTTAAATCAAGCACTCTAAACACTTTTTAGCACAACGTCAAGTATCCCAATCTAAATCCAATTATAAAAACCATTCCTTTGTTTTCGTAAAGTCGTTATAATTAACTTCCCATAAAGCTATTATAACACTTTATGTTTTAAAACAATACAAGACAAAACCATGCCTTTCTTTTAAAACAAAACACTTCCAATTCTTAAATCTCTTTTCTTTTAGAAAATCGAATTCCTTACTTTGGAATTGTTAAGTGGATCAAAACCTGATTACAATAATTCTTATTAGAGCAACCATGATCTAGGAAATGTAATACAATTTTGTATTATCTTAGCTTCTATGCAGATGGAGGTTTCTACTGGTTTTAATATGATTAATTGTCATTACTTCTTTCCTTTATCGACGCTGCATTGGCTTGTTCGATCCTTATTCCTATTTCCGAAATTTGTAACATTATTCTTTTAAAAAAACCAAGTATTCATTTCTCACGAATTAGGTTTCACACTTTTTGACACCATTTAAGTCAAATCACTTTTCACGTCTCTTATCTTTTGAAATCAACAACCATTCTTTTAGCTACATAAAGTGGTTATAACAAACTTCCCATAAAGCCGTTATAACACTTTATGTTTTAAACCAACCAATTACCACTATAAACATTTATGAGACCAAATAGGGCTCATTCTTTAACCACCGAGTACCCGTTACTAACGGATAAGACTTTACTACTTTTTCCACACAATGAAGCCCTTAACACTTCATATCAAGTCAAGACACAAAAGGGAAATCAAATTCCTTTAACACACGTGCGTCTACCGCACTATATATTTTACAAATCGTCATGCTGAAGAGGATAGGAAGAATCACATACCTCGCGACGACTGTCGACAATAAGCAAAATGCTCCACAATACTATCTCCCTTAAGAGGAATATTCTACACGTAGTACTTCAATCCTATAAGGGTCATAAAACGTTTATCAATCTCTAGCTTCGAACGTAGAATAAACTAAGTGCAAAGTCCCTAAATCCTACGACAATTTGGACGGCACTTCCTTTGTTTCTACTAACTTGCCACCTCTTTCAAGGTCGAATTCAATAATAAACGCCCCACAATAATACAAAATAACCCAATACTTTCCATGCCATACTTGGCCAACCATAAACCAATTCTTAATCCCTTTCAATTCTTTCCAATCCAAGTTCTTAGGCCTAACATGATATCTAGCCCTAGACATCTTTAACAATTACAATCTCCCTTTACAACATGCGACGTCCCAATTAGAAAACCAATTGAAGTTACAATCTTAAGGCTAACATGCCCATTTCAGTTTTTAACAAGACAACAAGATCCAAATCTATACAATATAAAACAGCCTCAGGCTCAACTCTATACTACTACAATATAACAGCCTTAGGCTCAACTCTAAACTACTAAAATAAAACAGCCTCAGGCTCACATCTATACTACTAAAATAAAACAGCCTTAGGCTCATAACCAAGAGAAAGGGGAAACTTTTACCTTAAGGAATAGCCCACAAAAGCCCCTTTTTCTTCCACCTCTTTCCGTCAAAAGTCGCCCACCAGCGTTACCCACAAGTTTACCCACACTTTTTCTTCTTGCCGCCGCTCCAACAATCTCCTCTAAAGCTAGGTTTCCTTCCAAAAACTAGAGAGAAGGGAGAGGGTTTTCTTGGGAGGGTTTCCAAATGAAATGAAATGGAATGGCCAAGTCTTCCAAGACTTGGCCCTAAAATAGGACCACTTTCTGATAAAAAGGATGGGAGGGACACTTGTCACCCTCCCATAGGTTTTAAACAAAATATCTCCTGCTTTTACTTTGTTTACAAGAAAAATCCGCCTCGCTTCCACTTCCAAAAATAAATCTTCCGCGTGTCGCCATGCCGCATTCGGCGCGCAGTGCTGCAACCCCGTGACCCCATACAAGCGCGCGCGCCTGCGATCCAGCGCGCGGCACTGTACCATGCAATCGCCTGACTGCACACCAAACTTGTAACTTCCATAACTTTTGACTCCGATGTCCAATCGACGAACAGTTTGTTGCGTTGGGATCTAGACTTAACGAACTACACATTAGGCTTTTAAACACCTCGAAATTCTTAACAACTGGGGTACAACACTCCAAGGTAGACTCAAAATCCGTCTAACACATGTTTGTCAACTTATCTTATCTTCTCGAATTTACGGGGTGTAACATTCTCCCCTCCTTAGAAACATTCGTCCCGAATGTTCCTTCTAAGTCTCCAAAACGCAGACGCCGGTATAGTCTTCACTACTCCACTCATGAAAGAATCAGTTATGCCACTCATGGACTTATCACTACAAAAAAAAAATACTCCCCACATACTATGTACTTCCGACAAGGATCACTGTAAAATCTTTTACTCTAGCCGGCCTTACCTCTAAGGTCTCGATTGTTATAAATTCTAAGGTTCAAAATTTCTCATCCCCAGACTTACCCTTTTCACTAATCAGGCCTCTAAATCACTTTTTTTTTTTTTTTTAACCCAAAGTTATCCGAACATAACACTCCGCATGTATCTACCATAACCACATAAACAAGTCTCTTAAGGGCTAAAGATATCTCCGCAACTACTGCCTCACTTTCCCTTTGTCGCTCTAATCATAATCCCACTCGCAGGCGCCTAGCTAAATAAGGCGATGAACCAGCCACCGATCCCGAAGGCTGAGTCATCCCTCTTGTATCCCTCCTACTTGGACATCCTCCCATCCCATGGCCCTAATGGCCACAGGTATAACAATCTCCCAAACTAGCACGACACCCTGAGGATCATCCTCAGCTCTCTATCCATAGAACTCGCGAATCGCAACTCAAGAAATCCCAAGTCTCAGTTATCGAATCTATGGTGAATCATCGTATCGCGGAACCACCGCACTCGTCGTCTCATTCCTAGCCACAAGCCTAGCTAGTAACTGGGTCATTTCCTTGTAACTCATATCCTCGGCTCACGGTCGTGGCGGAGGCTCGGTATCGTGGCCTCGTGAGAAAGCTCGCCGCTCTAAACTCTCTTGGGGCTAGCGGCGTCATAAAACTCGTCGTCAAGTACTATCTCGGGTAATGACCGCATGTGCCTCGTAACCTCGTGTTCTACTCGTAGCTCCTCTCGCCTTGCCTCCCGGGCTCTGGTTGCCTGCGTAGAGGCGTAGCGGTACATAAGAATACGCCAGGAGTCCAACTTATAACACACTCTAAGGCACGATCTCGAGTGAGAAGAATGGAAACCAATCCTAAATATCCGTAGCCTCACGATTATAGATGTGGTGCACAACACACCGATAATCAAGACTCTACTAGATACGATGCAGTAGACACTTTCCGAGGATTAATCGCTCGATACCACTTTTGTCACAACCGGGCGTGGATCGTGCCTTACCGGGCACCCTAGTGATACAACATCGAGAAAACCGTGAAATAAAAACTTAAATATATAAAAGTGAAATAAGAAAGCGAGCTAACCAGCTACCTTTTTGTACATAAATTAAAACTTGAATGCATATCCCTTACAAACTCGCCCACAACAAGCATGCACCTCTAAGAATTTTGAAACCATAATGACGGACAGGCCCCGCCATGCCCCGAATATACAAAAGCCTACTACTTCAGGGAACCGTACCACAGGACAAGCTTCCGGAGATATGGAGCTTTCCGAAAACCGAACAGCGATCCTAAGAGAGTGGATCAGCAAGCTATGTACCCCAACCTGCGACATGAACGCGGCCCGGCGAGGTCGATAACAGTACCAAGTATGTGAAACTGTAAAATATTGTAAATGAAATCATAATAGTCTATATAAAGCAGGAGACATGTATGATAACCAAACTACAGTACACAACACATAACAGTCACGTCAAATCAGGGACTCACGCCCGTAAAGTCATCACTCAAATACAACCCGGGAATTTAACCCGCACAATGGCCACATGCCCCGGCATCTCACCTCGGTATAAGCATGGCCATGGAACCATCCTAGTGGGCCCATACCCGTGGACCATCCAGCGTGTCGGTATGCCCAAAGGAGTCAACAAGATAACAATCCCTGTGGAAGCATACCCGTGGGCCACCCAACGCGTCGGTATGTCCAAACAACTAACCAGATAATACTCACTGTGGACGCATACCCGTGGGCTACCCAACGTGTCAGTATGTCCATCAATCAACCACAAGATAATACTCACCGTGGAAGCATACCCGTGGGCTACCCAACGTGTCAGTATGTCCACCAACCAACCAGATAGCCGGCCCTCCAACGAGACGCCAGAGTACAAAGAATACAACACTTGCACAACAAAAGCTATCACAACAAGCATAGCCCAGTTCAACGTACTTTCATTCCTTCAAAACAAAGACCTCTTTCTACGCAAACGCCACCCGATACTAACACCCGTAGTATCGAACACATTCAGGTTTAAATCAAGCACTCTAAACACTTTTTAGCACAACGTCAAGTATCCCAATCTAAATCCAATTATAAAAACCATTCCTTTGTTTTCGTAAAGTCGTTATAATTAACTTCCCATAGAGCTATTATAACACTTTATGTTTTAAAACAATACAAGACAAAACCATGCCTTTCTTTTAAAACAAAACACTTCCAATTCTTAAATCTCTTTTCTTTTAGAAAATCGAATTCCTTACTTTGGAATTGTTAAGTGGATCAAAACCTGATTACAATAATTCTTATTAGAGCAGCCATGATCTAGGAAATGTAATACAATTTTGTATTATCTTAGCTTCTATGCAGATGGAGGTTTCTACTGGTTTTAATATGATTAATTGTCATTACTTCTTTCCTTTATCGACGCTGCATTGACTTGTTCGATCCTTATTCCTATTTCCGAAATTTGTAACATTATTCTTTTAAAAAAACCAAGTATTCATTTCTCACGAATTAGGTTTCACACTTTTTGACACCATTTAAGTCAAATCACTTGTCACGTCTCTTATCTTTTGAAATCAACAACCATTCTTTTAGCTACATAACGTGGTTATAACAAACTTCCCATAAAGCCGTTATAACACTTTATGTTTTAAACCAACCAATTACCACTATAAACATTTATGAGACCAAATAGGGCTCATTCTTTAACCACCGAGTACCCGTTACTAACGGATAAGACTTTACTACTTTTTCCACACAATGAAGCCCTTAACACTTCATATCAAGTCAAGACACAAAAGGGAAATCAAATTCCTTTAACACACGTGCGTCTACCGCACTATATATTTTACAAATAGTCATGCTGAAGAGGATAGGAAGAATCACATACCTCGCGACGACTGTCGACAATAAGCAAAATGCTCCACAATACTATCTCCCTTAAGAGGAATATGCTACACGTAGTACTTCAATCCTATAAGGGTCATAAAACGTCTATCAATCTCTAGCTTCGAACGTAGAATAAACTAAGTGCAAAGTCCCTAAATCCTACGACAATTTGGACGGCACTTCCTTTGTTTCTACTAACTTGCCACCTCTTTCAAGGTCGAATTCAATAACAAACGCCCCACAATAATACAAAATAACCCAATACTTTCCATGCCATACTTGGCCAACCATAAACCAATTCTTAATCCCTTTCAATTCTTTCCAATCCAAGTTCTTAGGCCTAACATGATATCTAGCCCTAGACATCTTTAACAATTACAATCTCCCTTTACAACATGCGACGTCCCAATTAGAAAACCAATCAAGTTACAATCTTAAGGCTAATATGCCCATTTCAGCTTTTTAACAAGACAACAAGATCCAAATCTATACAATATAAAAGCGACCTCGTGCTCAACTCTATACTACTACAATATAACATTCTTAGGCTCAACTCTAAACTACTAAAATAAAACAACTGTGCTCACATCTATACTACTAAAATAAAACAGCCTTAGGCTCATAACCAAGAGAAAGGGGAAACATTTACCTTAAGGAATAGCCCACAAAAGCCCCTTTTTCTTCCACCTCTTTCCGTCAAAAATCGCCCACCAGCGTTACCCACAAGTTTACCCACACTTTTTCTTCTTGCCGCCGCTCCAACAATCTCCTCTAAAGCTAGGTTTCCTTCCAAAAACTAGAGAGAAGGGAGAGGGTTTTCTTGGGAGGGTTTCCAAATGAAATGAAATGGAATGGCCAAGTCTTCCAAGACTTGGCCCTAAAATAGGACCACTTTCTGATAAAAAGGATGGGAGGGACACTTGTCACCCTCCCATAGGTTTTAAACAAAATATCTCCTGTTTTTCGCTGCTGCGCAAGAAAATCCGCCTCGCCTTCACTTCCAAAAATAAATCTTCCGCGTGCGCGCTGCCCTCGCATTCGTGGCCACACGCTGCAACCCCCGTGACTTCAAGATAATCGCACCGCGACTGCAGAATCCGCGGCACACTGCATCAGAAGGCTGCACTGATCGCACACCAAACTTGTAAATTCCATAACTTTTGACTCCGATGTCCAATCGACGAACGGTTTGTTGCGTTGGGATCTAGACTTAACGAACTACACATTAGGCTTTTAAACACCTCGAAATTCTTAACAACTGGGGTACAACACTCCAAGGTAGACTCAAAATCCGTCTAACACATGTTTGTCAACTTATCTTATCTTCTCGAATTTACGGGGTGTAACAGATAGGAAGAATCACATACCTCCTCGGCGAAAACCACCTGCCAAGTCGAATATGTCGCGCGCAGAGTATCGACCTATAATAGTCAAATACGTCTATCAACGTCTAGACTATACTGTAGAATATTCTAAGCAGTGGGTTCTCTATTCTACGGAAAATTGGGCAGCATTTCCCTACCCGTCAAACTACTCAAGTCTACTGTAAATACAGTCCTATGTAAGTACAGTTCAATTCTCTTCTTTTATACCCTTCTACTGTGATTACAGTTCAATTCTATTCTTTAATATCCTTCTATATCTTATACTCAACTCTTAACTATTCTTATATGTAATCTTCAATTACAATAGAAGGACAAGAGTATTTACCTCGATAAGCCCAAAATTATCCAAGTTAAATGTCGATCCTGAGCAAGGTTTAGCTCCTAATTTGCACGCTCCGATAGCTCCAAGAAAACCTTAGAAGTTCTACACAACTTCTACCTAAATACTATAAGGGATTTGGGCTAGGGTATTTTGGAGATAGTAACAACACTTGGAGAATATTTTCTACCAAGGGGGGGGGGGGCTCTCGGCCGAGCAACTAGGAAGGGGGGGAAGAGGACTTTGGACGAGAACACTACTAGGTAGAGGGAGTTTTTGAGACTTAGAGAAAGTGTGGAGTGGATGAAGAAGTCTTCACTCAAGGGGGGTATTTATAGAACACTCAAGGGACAAGATTAAAACAAGTGGAGGGTTGGGATTATGATCCAAGTGAAAGATAAGGTCTTCCAACCAAGTGTCTCCCACAATATTTGGACATATGTCCACCACAATAATGGAACACATGCCCACCACAACAATGAGCCATGTGTACTCCACTAACTCACAAAAAACGTCCACCCTCTACCTACTCCCACTCACACAAAATCAACTTGCAAGACTTGACTAATTGACTTGCCCACTTGGCCACATTTTCGTCCAACACATGCCAACTAAGGGTGACACATGTCACCCTCCCATTGGTCCAAAATATTCGTCTTTCGTAAAAATCCGTAATCGGTTAAAATATTAAAAACGTGGAATTTCCTTCACAAGGTTCGAAATCTTTTCCGTCGAAAGCTTACAATTCAATTCTTAACCTAATTAGGGTTTGTACAAATGTACGTACGTCCTCACGTACATACTCCGGAAATACGGGGTATAACATTCTCCCCTCCTTAGAAACATTCATCCCGAATGTTCCTTCTCAAGACAGATAACGATATAGGTCCTCACAACTTAACAGTTTGCAAATGCCACACATGGCCATAATACAACATTTAAGCAAATATGATAATTTAAAACCAGCAAGTAGGAAAGTAAGTTACCTGGAGGTGTGGGGAATAAGTGAGGGTACCTCTGCCTCATGTCCTCCTCAGCTTTCCACGTCATCTCCTCCCTAAGCTCGTTCCGCCACAAGACTTTGACGGAAGCCACGTCCTTGGTCCGCAGACGCCTAACCTGACGATCGATTATCGCTATGGGAATCTTCTCATACGATAACCCATCGGTCACCTGGACATCGTCAATCGGGTGTACTCTAGATGGATCCCCGATACATCTCCTCAGCATAGAAACATGGAAAATCGGATGCACTGTCTCCAGATCGGACGACAGATCCAACTCGTAGGCGACCTTGCCTACTCTGCGGACAATCTGATAAGGCCCAATGTACCTTGGGCTGAGCTTCCCTTTCCTGCCAAATCTCATCACACCTTTCATGGGTGACACCTTCAGGAAAACCCAATCATCAACCTCAAACTCCAGATGCCGACGACGATGATCTGCATACGACTTGCCGACTGAGTCGATAGCCGCTCTGGATAAGCTTCACCTTATCCATCGCTTGAACGGTCTGGTCCTACTAATCGCACCTCGCCTACATCAAACTAGCCTTATCGGCGATCGCACTTCCTCCCATACAAGGCCTCATGGCGCCATCCGAATCGAAGTGGTAGCTATTATTATACGCAAACTCAACTAGAGGCAAATTATCCTCCCAGCTACCTCTGAAGTCAATAACACAGGCTCGCAGCATATCCTCAAGAGTCTGGATAGTGCGCTCTGCCTGTCCGTCTGCGAGGAGTGCGATTGCTCACTTCGCTGCGTCCCTAAACCCTTCCGGAAGACCTCCGAAGTTAGCGAAGTAAGCCGCTCTCATGCGATATGATAGAAATAGGGACCCGTGCGATCGACGATCTCTCGGATGTAAAGTCTGGCATAATCCTCATCCGAAAAAGTCGTCCTGACTGGAAGAAAATGGGCTGATTTCGTCAGCCTGTCGACGATAACCCAAATAGAATCATGTTTCCTCGGAGTGCGAGGTAACCCTGTGATAAAGTCCATGTTGATCACCTCCCACTTCCAGGTCGGGATCTCAATCATCTTCAACAAACCACCAGGCCTCTGGTGCTCTACCTTCACCTGCTGACAACACGGGCACTGAGCCACAAACTCTGCAACGTCCCTCTTCAATCCATCCCACCAATACACTGATCTGAGGTCGTGGTACATCTTGGTTGACCCCGGATGGATAGAGTAACGCGCGTTGTGTGATTCCTAGAACTCCGCCAAGTCTCGCAATATCTGGAACACACAACCTGCCCTCGAACATTAGCACCCCATCAGGTGCTACCTCAAAAGGACCCTTTCCCTCACGAAGGGCGGTATAACGGTACCGTGTCAAAACCGGATCCTCAAACTGTTGCCTCTTCACCTCCTCGATGATGGAAGACTCGGCAAACTCTCGAACTCGAACCCCACTGCTATCAGAATCAATCAATCGGACTCCAAGGCTCGCTAACTGATGTAAATCGCGAACCATGCCCCTCCTCTGCCGCATCTGATAGACTCCCCATCGACCTACGACTAAGAGCATCTGCCACAACATTGGCCTTCCCCGGGTGCTACAGGATATCGACATCGTAATCCTTGAGTAACTCTAACCACCGTCTATGTCGTAAGTTCAGCTCCCTCTGGCTGAAGATATACTGGAGGCTTTTGTGGTCTGTAAAAACATCCACATGAACCCCATACAAATAGTGCCTCTAGATATTCAAGGCGTGAATCACCGCTGCCAACTCCAAATCATGGGTGGGGTAGTTCCTCTCATGCTTCTTAAGCTATCGGGATGCGTACGCTATAACCTTGCCCTGCTGCATCAACACACATCCCAGCCCGATGCCTGACGCATCACAATACACGACATAGCCGTCTGGACCCTCTGGAAGAGTAAGAACGGGGGCGGTCGTCAGTCTCTCCTTTAGTAACTGGAAACCCTGCTCACAAGCATCAGTCCACTGAAACTTAGCTGCCTTCTGAGTCAATGGTGCAGAGATAGAAGCAAACTTCTCCACGAACCGCCGATAATAACCTGCAAGGCCCAGAAAACTGCGCACCTCTGTCGGAGTAGTAGGTCTAGGCCAACTCCTGACTGCCTCGATCTTGGCCGTATCCACCTGAATACCATCGGCCCCGACTATATGCCCAAGAAAAGCCACCGAAGTCAACCAGAACTCACACTTCGAAAACTTGGCGTACAACCGCTGGTCCTGGAGAACTCTCAACACAGTCCTCAAATGCTCCGCATGCTCCTGCTCTGAGCGAGAATAAACCAAGATGTCATCGATGAATACTATCACAAACGTATCCAAAAATGGTTTGAACACTCGGTTCATCAAATCCATAAAAACTGCCGGAGCATTGGTCAAACCGAACGACATAACCCTGAACTCATAGTGCCCGTACCGGGTCCGGAATGCAGTCCTAGGGACATCCGCCTCTCTGACTCGTACCTGATGATAGCCCGATCGCAGATCAATCTTGGAGAAACATCTCGCACTTGCAGCTGGTCGAACAAATCATCAATCCTGGGAAGGGGGTATCTGTTCTTAATGGTCACCTTGTTCAGCTGCCTGTAATCAACACACATGCGCAGCGTCCCATCCTTCTTCTTCACGAACAATACCGGCGCTCCCCAGGGAGAAACACTAGGCCTGATGAAGCCCTTCTCCAGCAAATCTCTCAGCTGGTCCTTCAACTCTCTCAACTCGGCAGGTGCCATTCTGTATGGCGGAATGGAAATAGGCCGAGTGTCTGGCAGCACATCGATACAAAACTCTATCTCCCTCTCAGGAGGTATACCCGAGGTCGTCTGAAACACATCCGGGAACTCTCGACTATCGGTGAAAATCTGGTACCGCAGACCTCGATTTCGAATACCCGAATGAGATGGTAGATGTACCCTTCTGCACCATCTTCCTAGCCTTGAGGTAGGAAATAAACCTACCCTGGCGTCTGATGTTCCTCCACTCAATAACCGTCTCCCAGAAAGCTGAACCGTACACTCTCTCCTGCAGTCTACACCGGGCGTAGCGAAGCTAACCAATCCATGCCCATGATCACATCGAACTTCGGTCATGTCCAACTCTATCAAGTCGGCTAGGTCCGACGCATAAAGTCACCGGGCAAGCCACATATATCCGCCGAGCTACTCTTTGAATCACCAGCTGGCGTAGCTACCTCAAAAGGGTCTATGGACTCGTGCTCATCCCATCCTACTCGCATGATAAGGGAGATATATAGGGCAGTAGAACCGGATCTATCAAGGCATACATCACAACCAGCCCGATAAAGTACATGACGGCGCCAGCGACGCCTCGTCTGCCGGTGGACAAGTCATAAATGCGATTCAAGACCGCTAGGACCAGCGCCACGACCTGCGCCGCGACTGCTGGTCCATGAGTACCACGCCCGGGGCGAGTAATCGTAGGAGATGAAGACCAGAATGCACCTGGTGACCACTACCATCGTGCGCCGCAGTCGGACAGGCTCGCATAATGACCACAGCCTGCCAAGTGTAGCAAGCTCCAGTAGTACCACAACCTCACGAATGGAATCTACCACATCGGACACCTGGCGGGCCTCGATCGGTTAGCACCCTTGCTACCCCGAAATCAAGTCCCGGGGCCCGACACGCCCAGAATACTCGCCGCACAAAACGATGTAGGAGTGCTCGAGTGGTGGGGTGCAAATCTAGGCTCGAGGCCGCCCACCGTGAGCTACCAAAAGATCCGGCCGTCTTGGCCTTCTTCGCTGGCGATATCTGCGACCGCCGGTCTCTACGCTCCTCGCATCCAAGTGCATGAGCCTACATGCGGGCAATATCCATGCCCGGCTGAAGAGCTACACCAGCGCACGACTCTGCCATATAATCATCTAGCCCGGTGACGTAGCGGTGCACTCGGTCCTCCATATCTGCTACTAGCGCAGGGACATATCGAGCCAAAGAATCGAACTCGACGTTGTACTCCAATGGCGTGCGCTCTGCTCTCAAAGAACAAAACTTGTCGGCGTGCCCTCGCCATCTGCGGAGGCAAGACGTGAGTGAGAAAAGCCTCCGAAAACTCGTCCCATACTGCTGGAGGCGCATGCTCTCCCCGGGAAAGCTCCCACGAGTCAAACCAGTCGACTGTGGTATCACGCAGTCGATGCGAACCGAAGATCACGGACTCGGTCTCTGAAGCCTTGATCACCCGCATGATCCTCATGGCGACGGATGAACTCCTGCGGGTCATCCTCGTGCCTCGACCGTAGAACTCGGCGGGCTACAACTCGAGAAAATCCGTAGCCTCAAACTATCGATCTCGGGTGAACCCGCAGTCTGCTTTGGGCTGAACTGCTGCATCCAGCCTATCCTCATGTCTGGCCACGATCCTGGACCCTAACTCCTCTTCCCCAGGCTGTGGGACTGGAGGTGCGGGTACTGTGGTCTCTACTGGGGCCGGCGGCGTCATGGAACTCGCCGTCTGAGGTATCGCCTCGGGTAAGAACTGGGCCTGTGCCCTCGTGACTCTCGGTGTCCTACTAACCGCTCCTCGGCTGCCTTGCCCTTCTGGGCCCGGGTTGCCTTACGTGGAGGCATAACTGTTAAAGAAAGGAAATACGTTAGAGGGGTTCAACTTATAACACAGCTCTAAGGCACGATATCAGAGTGAGAAGAATGGAAACCAATCCTAAATATCCTATAGCCTCCTGATTATTGGTGTGGTGCACAACACACCGATAATCAAGACTCTACTAGATACGGTCTGTAGACACTTTCCGAGGATTAACTGCTCTGATACCACTTTTGTCACGACCCGTTCCGGGGCCCGTGACTGGTGCCTTACCCGGGCACCCAAGTAGTCATACATCAGAGTAACCAGCGAAATATAAAAACAAGACATGAAACAATGTAACATGAGACACAGTTTATCTGAGAAAAAGGCGCCTTTCGGCATATATATATAAACATCAAGTTTGGCAGTTACATCCCAACTTTACAATAGGACTACAGACCTCTAAGGAAGCAAACAACTATGGCGGGACAGGGCCCCGCCATACCCTGAATGTACATATATCTACAACATCAGGGAGAACCATACCAAAAGTCGAGCCTCCGGAGAAGATGGAGCTCCTGACACCAAAGTAGAGATCCTAAGGATGTGGATCTAGCACCTGCTTTCCCTTACCTGCGGCATAAACGCAGTCCCCCGAAGGAGGTCAGTACAACAGGTACCAAGTATGTGAAAATGTAAAGTACTGAAGTAAAGTCAAAGTATTTAAAACCATTTGCAAATACAACCAGTTCAACTGCACATAGTGCCACAACATAAACAAGAGCAAAATACATATAGTGTAACTGGTCTTTTCTAGGCCGCGAATGATTGAAGCAAGGCCAATCGCCCATAGTATCATTATGCGTGCCTAATCATGGACTTCCCGCAGTCCGCATAGGTCACACACAGACCCGCATGAGGTATTCCTCGCATCGGGGGTAGCTAACCCTGTACCTCTCGACTCCGCGATCCGCATAGTCTCATAGACCGCATAGTCACACTGATCGCATAGGAATCCCGCGACGGATAAAACACCGGAATGATCAATCCTGGAACTCCCGCGACTCGCATAGTCACATTGCATCGGCGTATAGACCCGCATCAAGGGTGGCAAGCCCTCGGTATAACAAGTCAAGGGGGTATGTGATATAATAACAGTACAACGGTCTTAACGTTTAACAACGTAAGCACAACAAGAATGACCCCCTTACACAACATCACAAGGCACTAACACACGTAGCATCATAACATGTTCTCCTATCAAACCATCTTACTACACTTTGCAGAAATCAATACAAGATTTTCATAAACAATAAGTAAAACCGTTCCTTTTATCTTTCTTAAGTCGTTATACCTAACTTCCCATAAAGCTAGTATAACTCTTAAGCTTTCTGTTTAAAAATCAAGTATTACTCTTCTTTAAAAAATGATTCATAATTCTTTTGAAATACTTCAAGGTTCTTATTATTTAGACTCAAGTCGAAAGACGTCAAGTAAAACCATGTTCAGTTAACACACGTACGTCTACCGTACTATATATATATTTAAAATATCATGCTCAAGAGGATAGGAAGAATCACATACCTCCTCGGCGAAAACCACCTGCCAAGTCGAATATGTCGCGCGCAGAGTATCGACCTATAACAGTCAAATACGTCTATCAACGTCTAGACTATACTGTAGAATATTCTAAGCAGAGGGTTCTCTATTCTACGGAAAATTGGGCAGCATTTCCCTACCCGTCAAACTACTCAAGTCTACTGTAAATACAGTCCTATGTAAGTACAGTTCAATTCTCTTCTTTTATACCCTTCTACTGTGATTACAGTTCAATTCTATTCTTTAATATCCTTCTATATCTTATACTCAACTCTTAACTATTCTTATATGTAATCTCCAATTACAATAGAAGGACAAGAGTATTTACCTCGATAAGCCCAAAATTATCCAAGTTAAATGTCGATCCTGAGCAAGGTTTAGCTCCTAATTTGCACGCTCCGATAGCTCCAAGAAAACCTTAGAAGTTCTACACAACTTCTACCTAAATACTATAAGGGATTTGGGCTAGGGTATTTTGGAGATAGTAACAACACTTGGAGAATATTTTCTACCAGGGGGGCTCTCACGAGCAACTAGGAAGGGAAGAGGACTTTGGGCGAGAACACTACTAGGTAGAGGAGTTTTGAGACTTGGAGAAAGTGTGGAGTGGATGAAGAAGTCTTCACTCAAGGGGGGTATTTATAGAACACTCAAGGGACAAGATTAAAACAAGTGGAGGGTTGGGATTATGATCCAAGTGAAAGATGAGGTCTTCCAACCAAGTGTCTCCCACAATATTTGGACATATGTCCACCACAATAATGGAACACATGCCCACCACAACAATGAGCCATGTGTACTCCACTAACTCACAAAAAACGTCCACCCTCTACCTACTCCCACTCACACAAAATCAACTTGCAAGACTTGACCAATTGACTTGCCCACTTGGCCACATTTTCGTCCAACCCATGCCAACTAAGGGTGACACATGTCGCCCTCCCATTGGTCCAAAATATTCGTCTTTCGTAAAAATCCGTAATCGGTTAAAATATTAAAAACGTGGAATTTCCTTCACAAGGTTCGAAATCTTTTCCGTCGAAAGCTTACAATTCCATTCTTAACCTAATTAGGGTTTGTACAAATGTACGTACGTCCTCACGTACATACTCCGGAAATACGGGGTATAACAACTATCCCTAAAATACCTTAGCCAATCCCTTATAGTATTTCCAAGGTTATCTCTATACGTAGAGTCCGGAAATACTACCTTATATTCCATTAGTCACTAAACGAAATCCTAAGAGAAACTTCATAGTTGGTTGAAGTAGAAAGTAGAAGTTGTGTAGAAACTTCTAAGGGTTTCTTGGAGCGGATTGGAGCGTTCAGATTAGGAGCTAAACCTTGCTCAGGATCGACTTATATCTTGGATAATATTGGGCTTATCGAGGTAAATAATCTTATCCTTCTATTGTAATTGGAGAATACATATTGTAGATGTATAGAAATAAGTATAAAATACATAGAAGGATATTAAAGAAGAGAATTGAACTGTAATTACATAGAAGGGTATTACAGAAGAGAATTGAAATGTAATCATATCAGAAGAATTAAAGAAGATTGAATCAGATTTACATAGATCAGATGATGAGACTTGTATAGTTTACCGGGTAGGGAAGTGCTGCCCGATTTTCCATAGAATAGAGAACCCTCTGCTTAGATTCTCATACAGAGTAGTCTAGACGTTGATAGACGTATTTGACTATTATAGGTTGATACTCTGCGCGCGACATATTCGACTTGGCAGGTGGATTTCGCCGACAAGGTATGTGATTCTTCCTATACTCTTGAGCATGATATTTTAAAATATATATATAGTACGGTAGACGTACGTGTGTTAACTGAACATGGTTTTACTTGACGTCTTTTGACTTGAGTCTAAATAATAAAATCTTGAAGTCTTTCAAAAGAATTATAAGTCATTTTTGAAAGAAGAAGAATATTTGTTTTTTTAAAACAAAAAGCTTAAGAGTTATACTAGCTTTATGGGAAGTTAGGTATAACGACTTAAGGAAGAGAAAAGGAAAAGTTTACTTATGTGTTTATGAAAGACTTGTATTGATTTCTGGAAAGTATAATAAGATGGTTTGATGAGTAGACATATTATGATGCTATGTGTGTTAGTAACGTTTGTATAAGAGGGTATTCTTGTTGTGCTTATGTTGTTTAACGATAAGTTGTTATGTTAGTATTATATCACTCACCTCTTGACATGATACCGGGGTTGGCGCCTCCGACGCGGGGTAGACTCGGCTCGGGACCATGATTCGAGAATACCTCATGCGGGTCCAGGGGACCTATGCGGAGCTACGAGAGTTCCAGGTTAGTGTGCGGCCTTTGTGGTCATGCGGTCTATGTGGCCATGCGGACTACGAGTCCAGGACGATGCCGAGGAGTAGCTACCCTCGATGCGGGGAATACCTCATGCGGGCCTATGTGAGTGGCCTATGCGCGGAGTCGTGATTAGGCATGCATAATGATACTATGGGCGATTGGCCTTGCCCGATCATTCGCACCTAGAAAAGACCTCGATGGCTTACCTATTTATTGCTCTTGCTTGTGATGTGGCACTATGTGCGGTTACATTGGTTGTTTTGTACACATTTGTAAAATTGGCTTTAAAATGATATGATTTCATTTAAGTACTTTATAGTTTCACATACTTGGTACCTGTTGTACTGACCTCCTTCGGGGGGCTGCGTTTGTCACGACCCATTCCGGGGCCCGTGACTGGTGCCTTACCCGGGCACCTAATTAGTCATACATCAGAGTAATCAGCGGAATATAAAAACAAGACATGAAACAGTTGTAAAATGAGACACAGTTTTATGTGAGAAAATGTCGCCTTTCGGCATATATATATAAACACAGTTTAGCAGTTACATCCCAACTGTACAATAGGACTACAGATCTCTAAGAAGATAAACAACTATGGCGGGACAGGGCCCCGCCATACCCTGAATGTACAAAACTATATACAACAACAGGGATATCATACCCAAATGTCGAGCCTCCGAAGAAGATGAAGCTCCTGACACCAAAGCAAAAAGATCCTAAGGATGTGGATCTAGCACCTGTTTGCCCTTACCTGCGGCATGAACGCAGCCCCCCGAAGGAGGTCAGTACAACAGGTACCAAGTATGTGAAACTGTAAAGTACTTAAATGAAATCAAAGTATTTAAAACCATTTGCAAATACAATTAGTTCAATTGCACATAGTGCCACAAACAAGAACAATAATAGGTAAACTGTAACAGGTCTTTTCTAGGCCGCGAATGATCGAAGCAAGGCCAATCGCCCATAGTATCATTATGCGTGCCTAATCCTGGACTCCCGCAGTCCGCATAGGTCACACACAGACCCGCATGAGGTATTCCTCGCATCGGGGGTAGCTAACCCCGGTACCCTTCTGGACTCCCGCAGTCCGCATAGTCTCAATAGACCGCATAGTCACACAGACCGCATAGGGCATCCCCCGCATCGGGATAAAACACCCGGAATGATCAATCCTGGAACTCCCGCAGCTCCGCATAGTCACACAGACCGCATAGGCCGTATAGACCCGCATCAAGGGTGGCAAGCCCTCGGTATAACAAGTCAAGGGGGTATGTGATATAATAACAGTACAACGGTGTTAGCTTTTAACAACGTAAGCACAACAAGAATAACATCACAAGACACTAACCCACGTAGTATCATACCATGTCTACTTATCAAACCATCTTACTATACTTTGCAGAAGTCAATACAAGATTTTCATACACAAACAAGTTAAACCGTTCCTTTTATCTTTCTTAAGTCGTTATACCTAACTTCCCATAAAGCTAGTATAACTCTTAAGCTTTCTGTTTAAAAATCCAGTATTACTCTTCTTTTAAAAATGATTCATAATTCTTTTGAAATTCTTCAAGGTTTTTATTATTCAAGCTTAAGTCAAAAGACATTGCCGTATAACTACGTTCAGTTAACACACGTACTTCTACCGTACTATATATATATATACTTTAAAATATCATGCTCAAGAGTATAGGAAGGATCACATACCTTCTCGGGGAAATCCACCTGCCAAGTCGAATATGTCGCGCGCAGAGAATTAACCTATAATAGTCAAATACGTCTATCAACATCTAGACTATTCTGTAAACAGTTCTAAGCAGAGGGTTCTCTATTCTACGGAAAATTGGGCAGCACTTCCCTACCCGTCGAGCTACTCAAGTCTACTGTGAAAACAAATCTATGTAAGTCTGATTCAATTATTCTTCATTTATACCCTTCTACCGTGATAACAGTTCAATTCTATTCTTTAATATTCTTCTATAACTTATACTCAAGTCTTAACTATTCTTATATGTAATATCCAATTACAATAGAAGGACAAGAGTATTTACCTCGATAAGCCCAAAAATTATCCAAGTTAAATGTCGATCATGAGCAAGGTTTTGCTCCTAATTGCACGCTCCGATAGCTCCAAGAAACCCTTAGAAGTTTCTAACAACTTCTACTTAAATACTATAAGGGATTTGGGCTAGGGTATTTTGGTATAGTAACTATACTAGAAGGCAACTTCTACAAGGGGGGGTATTCGGCCAAGGGCCTTCTCAAGGGGGAGGGGGAGGGCTCTTGGACGAGAATACTACAAAGAGAGGGGGAGGATTTTCAAGACTTGGAGAATTGATTTATGGATGAAGAAAACCTTCAAGTTAGGGGAGTATTTATAGGCCAACCAAAGGCCAACCAATGGCCAAGATGAAGCCAAGTGCTATGCAAGTGTAGGGTGGAGATTTGGGCAAGTACACCTTATCCATCTACTCCACAAATATCCTACCTAACCTTGACTAAAGAAAAAAGCCACAAAAAATCGTCCAAGTTGCCCATTTTGCCGTCCATTGAGGGTGACAAGTGTCACCCTCCCGTTGGTCCAAAATATTTCATCTCTCGGAAAAATCCGCAAAAATAATAAATGACATAGCCGGAATTTTCCCTTCGCGAAGTTTGGAAAACGTTTCGTCGGAAAACGATTCTTTTCGAGTGTTGTGCACAATATTTTCGTCCATAGTGCCTAACTAAGGCTAAACTTTTGTACGTACGTCCTCACGTACATACGCTGGAAATACGGGGTATAACATTCTCCCCTCCTTAGAAACATTCGTCCCGAATGTTCCTTCCCAAGACAGTTAACGATAAAGCTTAAACAGTTGCAAATGCTACATACGGCCACAAAACAACACTTAAGCATAAATGACAATGAAAATTTACAAGTAGGAAAGTGAGTTACCTGGAGGTGTGGGGAATAGGTGAGGATACTTCTGTCTCGTGTCCTCCTCAACTTCCCACGTTATCTCCTCCCTGAGCTCGTTCCGCCACAAGACTTTGATGGAAGCCACGTCCTTGGTCCGCAGACGCCTAACATGACGATCGATTATCGCTATGGGAACCTCCTCATATGATAGCCCCTCGGTCACCTGGACATCGTCAATCGGATGCACTCTAGATGGATCCCCGATACATCTCCTCAGCATAGAAACATGAAACACCGGATGCACTGCCTCCAGATCGGACGGCAGATCCAACTCATAGGCAACCTTGCCTACCCTGCGGACAATCTCATACGGCCCAATATACCTTGGGTTGAGTTTCCCTTTCTTCCCGAATCTCATCACACCCTTCATGGGTGACACCTTCAGGAAAACCCAATCATCAACCTCGAACTCCAGATGCCGACGACGATGATCTGCATATGACTTCGCAACTCGAGCCGCCAAGAATCGCTCTGGATAAGCTTCACCTTATCCATCGCTGCTGCACCAAATCTGGTCCCACTAATCGCACCTCGCCACATCGAACCAGCCTATCGCGATCCGCACTTCCTCCCATACAAGGCCTCATAAGGCGCCATCCGAATACCGGAGTGGTAGCTATTATTATACGCAAACTCAACTAGAGGCAAATGATCCTCCCCTACACTGGTCAATAACACAGGCTCGCAGCTTATCATCAAGAGTCTGGATAGTGCGCTCTGCCTGTCCGTCTGTCTGAGGATGGAATGCAGTACTCAGGCTCACCTGCGTCCCTAAACCCTTCTGGAAAGACCTCCAGAAGTTAGCCGAACCGGGCTCCTCTGCGATATGATCGAAATAGGAACTCCATGCGATCGACGATCTCTGATGTAAAGTCCGCATAATCCTCCGCTAAAAGTCGCCCCGACGGAAGAAAGTGGGCTGATTTAGTCGACCGTCGACGATAACCCATATAGAATCATGTCTCTCCGAGTGCGAGGTAATCCCGTGATAAAGTCCATGTTGATCACCTCCCACTTCCGTGTCGGGATCTCAATCGCGCAACAAACCACCGTGCCTCGGTGCTCTACCTTCACCGCGACAACACGCAATCGAGCTACGAACTCCGCAACGCCCTCTTCAAGCCATCCCACCAATACACGATCTAAGGTCGTGGTACATCTTGGTCGATCCGGATGGATAGAGTAATGCGCGCATGTGCTTCCCGTAACCCGCCGCCAAGTCCCAAATATCTGGAACACACAACCTGCCCTCAAACCTTAGCACCCCATCAGGTGCTACCTCAAAAGGACCCTTTCCCTCACGAAGAGCTGTATCACGATACCGAATCAAAATCGAATCCTCAAACTGTTGCCTCTTCACCTCCTCGACGATGGAAGACTCGGCAACCTCTCAAACTCGAACCCCACTGCTATCAGAATCAATTAAACGGACACCAAGGCTCGCTAACTGATGCAAATCGCGAACTGTGCCTCCTCTCTCGCCGCACATCCGATAGACTCCCATCGACCTACGACTAAGAGCATCTGCCACAACATTGGCCTTCCCTGGGTGGTACAGGATATCAACATCGTAATCCTTAAGCAACTCTAACCACCGTCTCTGTCGTAAGTTCAGCTCTCTCTGGCTGAAGATATACTGGAGGCTCTTGTGGTCTGTATAAATATCCACATGAACCCCATACAAATAGTGCCTCCACATCTTCAAGGCGTGAATCACCGCTGCCAACTCCAAATCATGGGTGGGGTAGTTCCTCTGGTGTTTCTTCAGCTGTCGGGATGCATACGCTATAACCTTGCCCTGGTGCATCAACACACATCCCAACCCGATGCCTGAGCATCACAATACACCACGAGCCGCCCGGACCTCGGAAGAGTAAGAACGGGCGGTCGCCGATCCTCCTTCAAGAATCGGAAACCCCGCCACAAGCATCATTCCATCAAACTTAGCCGCTTTTGAGTCACCTAGTCAATGGTGCGTAGATAAGCAAACTTCTCCACGAACCGATAGTAACTCGCAAGGCCCAAAATCGCGCACTCGGAGTAGTAGGTTCAGGCCAAGTCCTCGACGCTTCGATCTTGGCCATATTAACCCGAATGCCATCAGCCCCGACAATATGCCCAAGAAAAGCCACTGAAGTCAACCAGAACTCACACTTCGAAAACTTGGCGCATAAGCTGGTCTCGAGAACTCTCAAAGATCGCCTCAAATGCTCCGCATGCTCCTGCTCTGAGCGAGAATAAACCAAGATATCATTAATGAACACTATCACAAACGTGTCCAAAAATGGTTTGAACACTCGGTTCATCAACTCCATGAATACCACGAGCATTGGTCAACCCAAGACATGACCACGAACTCATAATGCCCGCACGTCCGAATTGATCTAGGGACATCCGCTCTCGACTCGTTCTCGATGATAGCCCGATCGTAGATCAATTTTGGAAAAACATCTCGCACTCGCAAATCGGGTCGAACAAATCATCGATCCCGGAAGGGGTATTCGTTCTTAATGGTCACCTTGTTCACCGCTCAGAATCAACACACATGCGCAGCTGCTCCGCCCTTCTTCTCTTCACGAACAATATCGGCGCTCCCAGGAGAAACACTAGGTCCGATGAAGCCCTTCTCCAAAGAAATCTCTCACCGGTCCTTCAACTCTCTCAACTCGGCAGTGTCATTCGTATGGCGGAATGGAAATAGCCGAGTGTCCGGCAAAGACATCGATACAAAACTCTATCTCCTCTCGGAGGGATACCCGAGGTCGTCTGAAACACATCCGGGAACTCCTCGACTACGGAATCGAGAAAATCTGGTACCGCACCTCGATGTCGAACACCCGAATGAGATGGTAGATATACCCTTCGCACCATCTTCCTAGCCTCGAGGTAGAAATAAACCTACCCTCGCGATACGCTTGTTATACCGTATTTCCTGAGTATGTACGTGAGGGCATACGTATATTAATTTGAGCCTTAAAGTAAGCATAGTTTCGAAATTTGTACACAAGTGCCAAAAAGAGTCGTTTTTAAACGCGTTTCCACACTTTCGTAGGGAAAATTCGGCTATGTCATTTATAATTTTTGCGAATTTTTCGAGAGACGAAATATTTTGGACCAACGGGAGGTGACACTTGTCACCCAAGTGGACGGTTTGGTTGAGCTCCCTTTGGCACGTTTTTTTCATGTTTCTTGCCTTAAACATTTGGTCAATGTTTGGCTAGATATTTTGTGTAGTAGATGAGAAAGTGGGGCCCACAAACACTTGTCCAAATCCTAGCCCTACACTTGTCTTCATCTTGGCCATTGGTTGGCCATTGCTTGACCTATAAATACCCCCCTTAGTTGATGAACTTCTTCATCCAAAAATCATTCTCCAAGTCTCAAAAATCCCTCCCCCTTAAGTGTAGCATTCGGCCAAGTCCCCTCCCCCTTTGTTGGGCCTTGTGGCCGAGAGCCTACCCCCCCCCCCCCTAGCCTAGTTGTTTTCGTATAATACCCCTTGTTGGGGTATAGAAATACTCTCCTAGTATTGTTATAATGCCCAAATACCTTGGCCTAAATACCTTGTAGTATTCCCAAGGTTACCTCTATACGAAAAGCCCATAAATACTAGTATACTTTCCTTTAGCCACTAAACGAAACCCTTTGGAAAAATCGTCACCCGTAGTTGAAGTTATAAGTAGAAGTTGGTTAGAACATCTAAGGGTTGGTTGGAGCGGGTCGGAGCGCACGGAGTAGGAGCTAAACCTTGCTCAGGATCGACATATAAACTCGGATAATTTTGGGCTTATCGAGGTAAACATTCCTAACCTTCTGTTGTAATTGGAAATTACATGTTGTAGGAGTATATAGTTAAGTATACTATATATAGAACTGAACATAGTTGTGCGGCAATGTCTTTTGACTTAAGCCTGAATAATACTTACGGCAATGTCTTGCGACTTAAGCCTGAATTTAAAGAAGAGAACTGAACTGTAATTACATAGGACTGTATTACAGTAGACTTGTGTAGCATTACTGTGTAGTAGAATTGTACACGTCCGGTTAGACGTGTTAACCCCCCCCCTGGTTGGCTTGGTAGCCGGCCTCGATAGAGGAGGAGATTTACGCTGTTGCGGGGGGGGGAGGTGCTGCCGAATTTTCTGTAGAATATTCTACATTGAGATCTAAGATGTTAATAGGCGCCTTGTGGCCTCTATAGGTTGAAATACTACGTGTGGCGTGGTCTACTTGGCTTAAGGAGTAGCCGACGGTTTGAGGTACTTGGAGCGTTTGGCTATTAGTCGATAATCGTCGCGAGGTATGTGAACCTCTTCCTATCTTTTCTAGCATGATATGTGTGTAACTATGTAGTACGGTAGACGTACATGTGCTAAATGTATTTGATTGGTTTGAGACATAAAGTGTTATAACGGCTTTATGGGAGGTTGGTTATAACAGCTTTATGTAGATAAGAAAATGCTTTGTGATTGTTAAAAGGTAACTGATTTGACTTATAACTGACTTGATGTGTGATAATAAAGCATTTGAAGTATTTCATTAAGAAACCGTTTTGAAAGAAGAGTAATACTTGGTTTTGAAAACATAAGAGTTATACTAGCTTTATGGAAAGTTAGGTATAACGTCTTAAGAGACTTGACTTGATATGGATGTTAGTGTGAAACCTCATTCGTGAGTAATGAGTACTTGATTTTAAAAGGAATAATGTTTTTGATTCGAAATCGAATAAGTATCGAACAAACCATCGCAGCGCTAATAAAGGAAAATGTAATGACTAACGGTATTATTAAAACCAAGAGAAACCTCCATCCGCATAGAAGCTAAGATGAGACAAAATGATATTACATTTTCTAGATCATGGTGCTTAATAAGATTGATTATGATCAAGAATAACCTACTACTTTAGGGCATATGTTACTCAATTGTTTTAAAAGAGATTAAGACATTGAACTATGAAACTTTTCTAAAAGAGACTTGTGTAATTGAAATTAGGCAACCTGGAACTTTAGGGTAAAGAAAGGCATTGTGTTGTCTTAAAATGGTTTAAAACATAACGTGTTATAACAGCCTTATGAGAAGTTGGTTATAACGACGTTATGAAAACAAAAGAAGGTTTTATCACTGGTTTTAAGGTGGTAACTTGACTTTAAAAAAGAGAAGTGTTTTGGTCTAAAAAGAAGGCATGGTGTTGCCTTAATTTGGTTTTAAAAAGGATAGTATGGAAGTTGTTTTAGTTTACTTAAAAGATATAAGTCACTCTATTTTTATACTACGGTATCGTGACTTTTATAAAAGGAATAAATCTCTTTAAAAGGAATTTAACGTACGTAGTACTTTAGGGGTAAAACCCGAACTTGGGCATAAAATGAAAGTACTTCGAGTTGTGTATAAACTTGCCTATGCTTGTTGTGGTGAAACTTGCCTATGCTTGTTGTTGTGAAACTTGCATATGCTTGTTGTTGTGAAACTTTCCTATGCTTGTTGTGATAGCCTTTGTTGTGCAAGAATTGTGTTTCTATACTACCGCGTCTCTCGATGGAGGGTCGGTTGACTTGTTGAGAACTTACTTGGACGTGACCGGCAGTGACGGATAAATTCCACCGCACGTTCTCGCTGATAGTGTTACTTTTGTTATTCGCTTTGGACATACTGACACGATGCGTAGCGCACGGGTATGCTTCCACTTTGATTACCGCCTTGTTGTCTTATTGTTTCCCTTTGTACATACTGACACGATGCGTAGCGCACGGGTATGCTTCCATTTGGAATGTTGTCTTATTGTTTCCCTTTGGACATACTGACACGTTGCGTAGCGCACGGGTATGCTTCCATTTGGAATGCTGTCTTATTGTTTCCCTTTGGACTCGACACGACGTAGCGCTGCGCATGCTTCCATTTGGAATGTTGTCTTATTTGTTCCTTTGGACATACCGACACGATGCGTAGCGCATCGTATGCTCCCATTTGGATTCTTTGTCTTATTGTTATCATATCATAGGCTGCCGGTGAGGAAAGGTACTCACGCGTGATTGATGTTGTGGGCGTGAGACCCCGAATTGATATAATCATTATGTGTGTATCGTAGTTTGGTTATCATACCTCTCCCGCTTTTATAGACTATTATGATTTCATTTACGATATTTTAGTTTCGCATACTTGGTACTGTTGTCGACCTCCTTCGGGCTGCGTCACGCCGCAGTAGAGGTACATCGGTATCGATCCCCGCTTAGGATCACCTTTCACTTATCGAAGCTCCGTTCCTTGGAGGCTTATCTTTTGCATGTGTTTCTGAGTCGTAGGTTCTTGTACATTCGTGGTATGGCGAATCGTCCGCCATAGTTGTTGTAAATCTTAAGTGCAGTAATCGTTGTGGGCAGTGTTGTAAAAAGGATAAATGTCGGTATTTATGTATATACGATGAAGGCAAATGCTTTGGTTGCTTTGTTTATTTATTATATCTCTCATTTCATGTTCATGTTTTACTCGCTGATTTTCTCGATGTTGTATCACTAGGTGCCCGGTAAGGCACGATCCACGCCCGGTTCGGTCGTGACAAAAGTGGTATCGAGCGCTTAGTCTCGGAAAGTGTCTGCATCGTGTCTAGTAGAGTCTTGATTATCGATGTGTTGTGCACCACATCTATAATCGTGAGGCCGCAGACATTTAGGATTGGTTTCCATTCTTCTCATTCCGAGATCGTGCCTTAGAGTGTGTTGTAAGTTGAACCCTCGACGATCTCGTTTTTACCGCTTATGCCTCCGCCAAGGCAACCCGGGCCCCGAAGGGCAAGGCAGTAGATGGAGATACGAGTAGAGCAATGGCGATCTACAGAGACCACGACTCGAGCCTTCATCCACAGTCAGGCGAGAGAGATGGGTTACAAGGAGATGGCCCGATTAATGGCGAGGTTGTGGCCGACTTGAGGATAAGCCGACGCAGCAGTTCGATCCCAGAGCACCGTAATTCAACCCCGGCGAGCGATTTGAGACTACGGGATTTTCTCGAGTGTAACCCGCCGAGTTTTATGGGTCGAGGCTCGAGGATGATCCGCAGGAGTTCATCCGGCGATTCTGACGGATCATGAGAGTGATCAAGACATCGGAGACCGAGTCGCTGGTCCTAGGTTCGCATCGGCCGCGTGATACCGCAATCGATTGGTTTGATTCGCGAGCCGTCCCGGAGAGAATGCACTTCGGCTTTGTGGGACGAAGTTCTCAAAGGCATTTCTTGCACTTCTTGCCGCCACGGATGAGGAGGGCTCGGGCCGGTGATTTTTGGTGTTGCGGCGAGCCGCGTGCGGTGCGGGAGTACAATGTGAGTTCGACTCATCGCCGTGACGCCCCGCATTAGTAGCTAGTATGGAGGATCGAGTCCACCGATATGTTCTGAGGGCTCGATGATTACCTAGCAGAGTTGTTCGGGTGTAGCTCTTCACCGGCATGGACATCGCCGCATGCAGCTTATGCACTTGGAGGTGAGCGGAGAAATCGGCAGAATGACCAAAGTCGGTAAGAGGCGTAACCGCAGGTCCTTTGGTGATTTTCGAGGCATCGCCTCAGCCAGACTAGTTATGCGCCTCGCCCGACAGAGTGGTCTCTACAATCTTGAGCGCCCAGAGTTTTCAGAGCGGTCGTGGCTCGAGGTTCAGATTTTCGGAGAGCGGGGTGTTAACCGGTGAAGCCACCCCTACCTCGTTGTGACCGCTGTGGTAGACTCCACAGTGGGGAGTGTCGTGCTAGTCCGGGAGTTTGTTTTACATGCGGCCAGCAGGGCCATTTTGGGAGAAACTGTCCGACCAGGGGTAGCACTGGTAGGATAGCACAGACTACGAGATCAGTTGCGGGTTCTTCACCTTCCACAGCTAGGCAGGATGTTCATACACCGGCGGGCCACGGTAGAGGTCGCGGTGGAAGTTCCCAGTTTTAGCGGTCCTTCGAACCGCCTACTTTCAGGTATATCCTTAACCCTCTAGAGACTTGTATGTATTGATGTTATGATAATGTGTTAAGTGTTATGTTCAGATAGCTTTGTGCTAAAACGTGATGTAGAACCTGGTTAGTGAGAAGGGTAAGCTTGGGGGTGAGAAAATGATGAACCTTAGAATATTACAGTTGAGACCTTAGATGTAAGGTCGTCTTGAGTACCAGATTTTGCAAGTGATCCTTGTCGGAGCGCATTTTATGCCTAGAACGTTTTGTGTGATAAAGTCCCTGGGTAGTGTGCAATGGAAGTGGTAGCTTTCATGACCTGTAGAGGTAAGATTGTTCCGGATCGGGGAACAAGAGCGTGATGCGTTAAGTGGGTCGGGTTGGGGCCATGATGAGGGCCAACCCGCGGCCTGTTTTGAGGTAGGGTCAGCTCTGGGTGGTCCCGCCAGGTGGTAGGGTCACGAGGGTGTTAGGCCCAGGTTTAGATGACCATCGTATGAGTTCGTGGATATGTTCGACCATAAGCGGATCGTGAAGGCCGGGAATGGCCTTAAGGAAGATTGAGGCTAGTAAGATAACCAAGTTGGAGGTGGTGACTCCAAGGTTTGGAGAACTGAAGCGAGGACTGAAGTGTGGTACGTATACTAGAAGAGTTCAAGTGTTCGAGAAGAGTACGACGAGTAAGGGTAGAGGCGAGCATGTATTGCGAGCATAGATATGATCATTTCTTGTGAAGGGAGAAGGTACGAAGGATGTATATTTTAGACCTCGTGGATCGCATGCGATCCGCACCATTTGTTGGGTCGCCGGAGTGACACTAGAACCTCGCGGCAAAGTGACAAAAGTTTGTGATGTTAGAGGTGTTTCCTCGTGGACTTGGATGTAAGTATTTGCGCGGGTGTTTCTGTGGCCAGGTGTGGCAGGATTGTTCTCGTAAGTATAGTAGTGAAGACTATACTGGCGCATGTTTGTTTTGAGGCTTAGAAGGAACAGTCGGGACGAATGTTTCTAAGGAGGGGAGAATGTTATACCCCGTATTTCCTGAGTATGTACGTGAGGGCATACGTATATTAATTTGAGCCTTAAAGTAAGCATAGTTTCGAAATTTGTACACAAGTGCCAAAAAGAGTCGTTTTTCGACGAAACGTTTCCACAGCTTTCGTAGGGAAAATTCCGGCTATGTCATTTATAATTTTTGCGAATTTTTCCGAGAGACGAAATATTTTGGACCAACGGGAGGGTGACACTTGTCACCCAAGTGGACGGTTTGGTTGAGCTCCCTTTGGCACGTTTTTTTCATGTTTCTTGCCTTAAACATTTGGTCAATGTTTGGCTAGATATTTTGTGTAGTAGATGAGAAAGTGGGGCCCACAAACACTTGTCCAAATCCTAGCCCTACACTTGTCTTCATCTTGGCCATTGGTTGGCCATTGCTTGACCTATAAATACCCCCCTTAGTTGATGAACTTCTTCATCCAAAAATCATTCTCCAAGTCTCAAAAATCCCTCCCCCTTAAGTGTAGCATTCGGCCAAGTCCCCTCCCCCTTTGTTGGGCCTTGTGGCCGAGAGCCTACCCCCCCCCCCCCTAGCCTAGTTGTTTTCGTATAATACCCTTGTTGGTATAGAAATACTCTCCTAGTATTGTTATAATGCCCAAATACCTTGGCCTAAATACCTTGTATTATTCCCAAGGTTACCTCTATACGAAAAGCACATAAATACTAGTATACTTTCCTTTAGCCACTAAACTAAACACTGTGGAAAAATCTTCACCCGTAGTTGAAGTTATAAGTCGAAGTGGGTTAGAACTTCTAAGGGTTGGTTGAGCTGGCCTGAGCGCACTGAGTAGGAGCTAAACCTTGCTCAGATCGACATATAAACTCGGATAATTTTGGGCTTATCGAGGTAAACATTCCTAACCTTCTGTTGTAATTGGAAATTACATGTTGTAGGAGTATATATTTAAGTATACTATATATAGAACTGAACATAGTTGTTCTGCAATGTATAATGACAAAAGCCTGAAAAATACTAACTGAAATTTCTTGCGACTTAACCCAGAATTTAAAGAAGAGAATCGAATCAGTAATTACATAGACTGTATTACAAGAGACTTGTGTAGCATTCGTGTCGTAGAATGGTACACGTCCGGTTACACGTGTTAACCCCCCCCCCCCTGGTTGGCTTGGTAGCCGGCCTGGATAGAGGAGGAGATTTACGCTGCTGGCGGGAGAGTCAGCCAAATTTTACGTAGAATATTCTACATTGAGATCTAAGATGTTAATAGGCGCCTTGTGGCCTCTATAGGTTGAAATACTACGTGTGGCGGGGTCTACTTGGCTTAAGGAGTAGCCGACGGTTTGAGGTACTTGGAGCGTTTGGCTATTAGTCGATAATCGTCGCGAGGTATGTGAACCTCTTCCTATCTTTTCTAGCATGATATGTGTGTAACTATGTAGTACGGTAGACGTACATGTGCTAAATGTATTTGATTGGTTTGAGACATAAAGTGTTATAACGGCTTTATGAGAGGTTGGTTATAACAGCTTTATGTAGATAAGAAAATGCTTTGTGATTGTTAAAAGGTAACTGATTTGACTTATAACTGACTTGATGTGTGATAATAAAGCATTTGAAGTATTTCATTAAGAAACCGTTTTGAAAGAAGAGTAATACTTGGTTTTGAAAACATAAGAGTTATACTAGCTTTATGGAAAGTTAGGTATAACGTCTTAAGAGACTTGACTTGATATGGATGTTAGTGTGAAACCTCATTCGTGAGTAATGAGTACTTGATTTTAAAAGGAATAATGTTTTACTGATTCGGAAATCAGAATAAGTATCGAACAAACCACTGCAGCGCTAATAAAGGAAAATGTAATGACTAACGAAGTATTATTAAAACCAGTAGAAACCTCCATCTGCATAGAAGCTAAGATGAGACAAAATGATATTACATTTTCTAGATCATGGCTGCTTAATAAGATTGATTATGATCAAGAATAACCTACTACTTTAGGGCATATGTTACTCAATTGTTTTAAAAGAGATTAAGACATTGAACTATGAAACTTTTCTAAAAGAGACTTGCGTAATTGAAATTAGGCAAACCGGAACTTTAGGGTAAAGAAAGGCATCAGGTTGTCTTAAAATGGTTTAAAACATAACGTGTTATAACTTGACCTTATGGGAAGTTGGTTATAACGACGTTATGAAAACAAAAGAAGGTTTTATCACTGGTTTTAAGGTGGTAACTTGACTTTAAAAAAGAGAAGTGTTTTGGTCTAAAAAGAAGGCATGGTGTTGCCTTAATTTGGTTTTAAAAGGATAGTATGGAAGTTGTTTTAGTTTACTTAAAAGATATAAGTCACTCTATTTTAATACTACGGGTATCGGGTGACTTTTATAAAAGGAATAAATCTCTTTAAAAGGAATTTAACGTACGTAGTACTTTAGGTAAAACCGAACTTGGGCATAAAATGAAAGTACTTCGAGTTGTGTATAAACTTGCCTATGCTTGTTGTGGTGAAACTTGCCTATGCTTGTTGTTGTGAAACTTGCCTATGCTTGTTGTTGTGAAACTTGCCTACGCTTGTTGTGATAGCCTTTGTTGTGCAAGAATTGTGTTTCTATACTCTGGCGCCTCTCGATGGAGGTCGGTTGACTTGTTGAGAACTTACTTGGACGTGACCGGCGTGTGGATAAATTCCACTGCACGTTCGCTGCTGATAGTGTTACTTTTGTTATTCGCTTTGGACATACCGACACGACGTAGCGCATCGCATGCTTCCACTTTGATTACCGCCTTGTTGTCTTATTGTTTCCCTTTGGACATACCGACACGACGTAGCGCACGGGTATGCTTCCATTTGGAATCTTTGTCATCGTTTCCTTTGGACATATCGACACGATGCGTAGCGCGCGGGTATGCTTCCATTTGGAATCTGTCTTATTGTTTCCCTTTGGACTCATCGACACGATCGTAGCGCGCGGGTATGCTTCCATTTGGAATGTTGTCTTATTTGTTCCCTTTGGACATCGACACGATGCGTAGCGCACGGGTATGCTCCCATTTGGATTCTTTGTCTTATTGTTATCATATCATAGGCTCGCCGGTGAGGAAAGGTACTCACGCAGGATTGATGTTGTGGCGTGAGACCCCGAATTGATATAATCATATGTGTGCATCGTAGTTTGGTTATCATACCGTCTCTGCTTTTATAGACTATTATGATTTCATTTACGATATTTTGATTTCGCATACTTGGTACTGTTATCGACCTCCCCGGGCTGCGTTCATGCCGCAGATAGAGGTACATCGGCTGTCGATCCCCGCTTTTAGGATCATCTTTCAGCTTATTGGGAAGCTCCGTCCCTTCGGAGGCTTATCTTTTGGTATGTGTTTCCTGAGTCGTAGGTTCTTGTACATTCAGGGGTATGGCGGGGCCCTGTCCCGTCATAGTTGTTGTAAATCTTAGAGGTCTGTAGTACTGTTGTGGGCAGTGTTGTAAAAAGGATAACTGTTCGGGTATTTATGTATATATGATGAAGGCAACTGTTTTGGTTGGCCTGTTTATTTATTATATCTCTCATTTCATGTTCATGTTTTACTTCCGCTGATTTTCTCTGATGTTGTATCACTAGGGTGCCCGGGGTAAGGCACCAGTCACGGGCAGGTTCGGTCGTGACAACGATGTTCCTCCCACTCAACAACGGCCTCAGAAACTGGAACGTACTCACTCTCTCCTGCCTACATTGGCGTAGCAAGAAGCTAGCCAATCCATACCCATGATCACATCGAAATCCGTCATATCCAACTCTATCAAGTCGGCTAGGGTCTGACGACTGTATATGGTCACTGGAAAAACCCTATATACCCGCCGAGCTACCACCGAATCACCTACTGGCGTAGCTACCTCGAAAGGGTCTATGGACTCAGGCTCTATCCCTATCCTACTAGCAATAAGGGGAGATATATAGGACAGAGTAGAACCCGGATCTATCAAGGCATACACATCGAATCCAGAAACTGATAAGGTACCTGTGACGACATCAGGTGAGGCCTCCTGATCCTGCCGGCTGGACAAGGCATAAATGCGGTTCTGAGGACCGCTAGAACTGGGACCCGCGCCACGACCTCTGCCGCGACCCGCTGGTCCATGAGTACCACCTCGGGCGTGTATCGCAGGAGATGAAGACCGGCAACAGACTCAAGGTCGACCCCTACCCTGCGCCTGCAGTGGACAGTCCTCGCATAATGACCTGCGGCCACAAGTATAGCAAGCTCCGTAGTACTACACTCCTCGAATGGAATCTACCACAACGGACACCGAGGCGGACCTCGATCGGTTAGCACCCTTGCTACCCTGGAAGTCCGAAGTCCTGGGGCCCTGACCTGCCCCCGAATGCTCTGGTTGTACCGAAAACGATGTAGGAGTGCTCTGAGCTGGCTGTGGTGCAAATCTAGACGTCTGCTGAGGCCGTCCACCCCGAGAACTACCAAAAGAACCGGCCGTCTTGGCGCCTCGCTGCTGATATCTGTCGACCCGTCGGTCTCTACGCTCCTCGCATCCAAGTGCATGAGCCTGCATACGGGTAATGTCCATGCCTGGCTGAAGAGCCACACCCGCACAAGACTCGGCCATGTAATCATCTAGCCCGGTGACGTATCGGTGCACTCGGTCCTCCATATCTGCTACTAGCGCAGGGACATATCGAGCCAATGAATCGAACTCGACGTTGTACTCCCTAACTGTGCGCCCTCTCTGTCTCAGCAATAAAAATCTGTCGGCCCGTGCCCTCCTCATCTGCGGAGGCAAGAAGTGCGTGAGAAAAGCCTCCGAAAACTCGTCCCATACTGCTGGAGGCGCATGCTCTCCCCGGGAAAGCTCCCATGAATCAAACCAATCGACTGCGGTATCACGCAGCCGATGCGAACCGAATGTCACGGACTCGGTCTCTGAAGCCTTGATCACCCGCATGATCCTCTGTAACTGACGGATGAACTCCTGCGGATCATCCTCAGGCCTCGACCCGTAAAACTCTGGCGGGCTACAACTCAGGAAATCCCGTAGCCTCAAACTATTCGCCTCGGGTGAACCACGGTACTACTGGGCTGGGCCAGGCTGTGATCCGGCCTATCCTCGTTCGGCCAAGATCTCGCCAGCAATTGGGCCATCTCCTTCTACCCTAACTCCTCGCGGTGTGGGGTGGACGGGTACGCATCGTGGTCTCTTTGGGGCGGGCATCATAAAACTCGCGTCCGAGAGGTATCGCCTCGGGTAATCGGGCCTATGCCTCGTGACTCTCGGTGTCCTACTAGCAGCTCCTCGGTGCCTTGCCCTTCGGGCGGGTTGCCTTACGTGGAGGCATAAGCATGGTAAAAGGAATACGTTAGAGGTCCAACTTATAACACGCCTCTAAGGCACGATCTCGAGTGAGAAGAATGGAAACCAATCCTAAATATCCTATAGCCTCACGATTATTGGTGTGGTGCACAACACACGATAATCAAGACTCTACTAGATACGTGTTCGTAGACACTTTCAGGATTAATCGCTCGATACTACTTTTGTCACGACTGTTCGGGGCCGTGGATCGTGCCTTACCCGCACCCAAGTAGTCATACATCGTAGTAATCGAATATAAAAACAAGACATGAAAGCTTGTAAAATGAGACACGCTTTATGTGAGAAAATGTCGCCTTTCGGCATATATATATAAACATAGTTTAGCAGTTACATCCCAAATGTACAATAGGACTACAGACCTCTAAGAAGATAAACAACTATGGAGGGACAGGGCCCCGCCATACCCTGAATGTACAAAACTATATACAACAACAGGGAAATCATACCCAAACGTCGAGCCTCCGGAGAAGATGGAGCTCCTGACACTAAAGCAAAAAGATCCTAAGGATGTGGATCTAGCACTGCTTGCCACTACCTGCGGCATGAACGGCCTTCGAGGAGGTCGATAACAGTACCAAGTATGTGAAACTGTAAAGTACTTAAATGAAATCAAAGTATTTAAAACCATTTGCAAATACAATTAGTTCAATTGCACATAGTGCCACAAACAAGAACAATAATAGGTAAATCAGAATGTGTCTTTTCTAGGCGCGAATGATCGAAGCAAGGCCAATCGCCCATAGTATCATTATGCGTGCCTAATCTCGACTCCGCGATCCGCATAGGTCACACATGCACCGCATGAGGTATTCCTCGCATCGGGGTAGCTAACCGGTACCCTCCCGGACTCCGCGATCCGCATAGTCTCAATAGACCGCATAGTCACGCATCGCATAGTGGCATCCCCGTGACGGATAAAACACCTTAATGATCAATCCTGGAACTCCCGCAGCTCCGCATAGTCACACAGACCGCATAGGCCGTATAGACCCGCATCAAGGGTGGCAAGCCCTCGGTATAACAAGTCAAGGAGGTATGTGATATAATAACAGTACAACGCTGTTGGCGTTTAACAACGTAAGCACAACAAGAATAACATCACAAGACACTAACCCACGTAGTATCATAACATGTCTACTTATCATACCATCTTACTATACTTTGCAGAAGTCAATACAAGATTTTCATACACAAACAAGTAAAACCGTTCCTTTTATCTTTCTTAAGTCGTTATACCTTACTTCCCATAAAGCTAGTATAACTCTTAAGCTTTCTGTTTAAAAATCCAGTATTACTCTTCTTTTAAAAATGATTCATAATTCTTTTGAAATTCTTCAAGGTTTTTATTATTCAGGCTTAAGTCAAAAGACATTGCCGTATAACTACGTTCAGTTAACACACGTACGTCTACCGTACTATATATATATACTTTAAAATATCATGCTCAAGAGTATAGGAAGGATCACATACCTTCTCGGCGAAATCCACCTGCCAAGTCGAATATGTCGCGCGCAGAGAATCAGCCTATAATAGTCAAATACGTCTATCAACGTCTAGACTATTCTGTAAACAGTTCTAAGCAGAGGGTTCTCTATTCTACGGAAAATTGGGCAGCACTTCCCTACCCGTCGAGCTACTCAAGTCTACTGTGAAAACAGTCCTATGTAAGTCTGCTTCAATTATTCTTCATTTATACCCTTCTACCGTGATAATATTCAATTCTATTCTTTAATATTCTTCTATAACTTATACTCAAGTCTTAACTATTCTTATATGTAATATCCAATTACAATAGAAGGACAGTATTTACCTCGATAAGCCCAAAATTATACAAGTTCAATGACTATCCTTAGAAAGGATTTGCGCCTAATTGCACGCTCCGATAGCTACAAGAAACACTTAGAACTTTCTAACAACTTCTACTTAAATACTATAAGGGATTTGGGCTAGGGTATTTTGGTATAGTAACTATACTATAAGGCAACTTCTACAAGGGGGGGGGGTATTCGGCCAAGGGCCTTCTCAAGGGGGAGGGGGAGGGCTCTTGGACGAGAATAATACAAAGAAAGGGGGAGGATTTTCAAGACTTGGAGAATTGATTTATGGATGAAGAAAACCTTCAAGTTAGGGGAGTATTTATAGGTCAACCAAAGGCCAACCAATGGCCAAGATGAAGCCAAGTGTTATGCAAGTGTAGGGTGGAGATTTGGGCAAGTACACCTTATCCATCTACTCCACAAATATCCTACCTAACCTTGACTAAAGAAAAAAGCCACAAAAAATCGTCCAAGTTGCCCATTGAGGGTGACAAGTGTCACCCTCCCGTTGGTCGAAAATATTTCATCTCTCGGAAAAATCCGCAAAAATAATAAATGACATAGCCGGAATTTTCCCTTCGCGAAGTTTGGAAAACGTTTCGTCGGAAAACGATTCTTTTCGAGTGTTGTGCACTTTATTTTCGTCCATAGTGCCTAACTAAGGCTAAACTTTTGTACGTACGTCCTCACGTACATACGCTGGAAATACTGGGTATAACATTCTCCCCTCCTTTGAAACATTCGTCCCGAATGTTCCTTCCCAAGACAGTTAACGATAAAGCTTAAACAGTTGCAAATGCTACATACGGCCACAAAACAACACTTAAGCATAAATGACAATGAAAATTTACAATTAGGAAAGTGAGTTACCTGGAGGTGTGGGGAATAGGTGAGGATACTTATGTCTCATGTCCTCCTCAGCTTCCCACGTCATCTCCTCTCTGAGCTCGTTCCGCCACAAGACTTTGACGGAAGCCACGTCCTTGGTCCGCAGACGCCTAACCTGACGATCGATTATCGCTATGGGAACCTCCTCATATGATATCCCCTCGATCACCTGGACATCGTCAATCGGATGCACTCTAGATGGATCCCCGATACATCTCCTCAGCATAGAAACATGAAACACGGATGCCGCCTCGGATCGGACGGCAGATCCAACTCATAGGCAACCTTGCCTACCCTGCGGACAATCTGATACGGCCCAATATACCTTGGGTTGAGTTTCCCTTTCTTCCCGAATCTCATGACACCCTTCATGGGTGACACCTTCAGGAAAACCCAATCATCAACCTCGAACTCGGATCACGACGATGATCTGCATATGACTTCTCGACTCGGTGTCGAAGCTCGCTCTGGATAAGCTTCACCTTATCCATCGCCGCTGCACCAAATCTGGTCCCTAATCGCACCTCGCCCACATCGAACCAGCCTATCGGCGATCTGCACTTCCTCCCATACAAGGCCTCATAAGGCGCCATCTGAATACTGGAGTGGTAGCTATTATTATACGCAAACTCAACTAGAGGCAAATAATCCTCCTAGCTACCCCTGAAGTCGATAACACAGGCTCGCACCATATCCTCAAGAGTCTGGATAGTGCGCTCTGCCTGTCCGTCTGTCTGAGGATGGAATGCAGTACTCAGGCTCACCTGCGTCCCTAAACCCTTCTGGAAAGACCTCCAGAAGTTAGCCGTAAATTGGGCTCCTCTATCTGATATGATCGAAATAGGAACTCCATGAAGTCTGACAATCTCTCGGATGTAAAGTCTGGCATAATCCTCCGCCGAAAAAGTCATCCTGACGGGAAGAAAGTGGGCTGATTTCGTCAGCCTGTCGACGATAACCCATATAGAATCATGTCTCCTCTGAGTGCGAGGTAATCCTGTGATAAAGTCCATGTTGATCACCTCCCACTTCCAGGTCGGGATCTCAATAGTCTGCAACAAACCACCAGGCCTCTGGTGCTCTACCTTCACCTGCTGACATCACGGGCACTGAGCTACGAACTCCGCAACGTCCCTCTTCAAGCCATCCCACCAATACACAGATCTAAGGTTGTGGTACATCTTGGTCGACCCCGGATGGATAGAGTAACGCGCGCTGTGTGCTTCCCCGAACTCGCCAAGTCTGAAATATCTGGAACACACAACCTGCCCTCAAACCTTAGCACCCAATCAGGTGCTACCTCAAAAGGACCCTTTCTCTCACGAAGAGCCGTATCACGATACCGAATCAAAACCGGATCCTCAAACTGTTGCCTCTTCACCTCCTCGACGATGGAAGACTCGGCAACCTCTCGAACTCGAACCCCACTGCTATCAGAATCAATCAAACGGACACCAAGGCTCGCTAACTGATGCAAATTCTGAACCAGGCCCCTCCTCTCTAGCTGCACATCTGATAGACTCCCCATCGACCTACGACTAAGAGCATCTGCCACAACATTGGCCTTCCCCGGGTGGTACAGGATATCAACATCGTAATCCTTAAGCACCTCTAACCACCGTCTCTGTCGTAAGTTCAGCTCCCTCTGGCTGAAGATATACTGTAGGTTCTTGTGGTCTGTATAAATATCCACATGAACCCCATACAAATAGTGCCTCCACATCTTCAAGGCGTGAATCACCGCTGCCAACTCCAAATCATGGGTGGGGTAGTTCCTCTCGTGTTTCTTCAGCTGTCGGGATGCATACGCTATAACCTTGCCCTGCTGCATCAACACACATCCCAACCCGATGCCTGACGCATCACAATACACCACATAGCCGTCTGGACCCTCTGGAAGAGTAAGAACGGGCGGCCGTCGATCTCTCGCCAAGAATCGAAACCCCGCCACAAGCATCAGTCCATCAAACTTAGCGCTTCGAGTCACCTAGTCAATGGTGCAGATAGAAGCAAACTTCTCCACGAACCGATAGTAACTCGCAAGGCCCGAAAATCGCGCACCTCTGCCGGAGTAGTAGGTCAGGCCAAGTCTCGACGCTTCGATCTTGGCCATATCCACCGAATGCCATCGGCCACAATATGCCCAGAAAAAGCCATCAAGTCAACCGTAACTCACACTTCAAAACTTGGCGTACAACCGCTGGTCTCGAGAACTCTCAAGACGCCAAATGCTCCGCATGCTCCTGCTCTGAGCGAGAATAAACCAAGATATCATCAATGAACACTATCACAAACGTGTCCAAAAATGGTTTGAACACTCGGTTCATCAAATCCATGAATACCGCCGGAGCATTGGTCAACCCAAAAGACATGACCCTGAACTCATAATGCCCGTACCGGGTCCGGAATGCAGTCCTAGGGACATCCGTTTCTCTGACTCGTTCCTGATGATAGCCCGATCGTAGATCAATTTTGGAAAAACATCTCGCACCCTGCAACTGGTCGAACAAATCATCGATCCTGGGAAGGGGGTATCTGTTCTTAATGGTCACCTTGTTCAGCTGCCTGTAATCAACACACATGCGCAGCGTTCCGTCCTTCTTCTTCACGAACAATATCGGCGCTCCCCAGGGAGAAACACTAGGTCTGATGAAGCCCTTCTCCAGCAAATCTCTCAGCTGGTCCTTCAACTCTCTCAACTCGGCATGTGTCATTCTATATGGCGGAATGGAAATAGGCCGAGAGTCTGGCAGCACATCGATACAAAACTCTATCTCCCTCTCAGGAGGGATACCCGGGAGGTCGTCTGGAAACACATCTGGGAACTCCCTGACTCGGAATCGATCAAAATCTGGTACGCGACCTCGATGATCGAACACCCGAATGAGATGGTAGATATACCCCTTCTGCACCATCTTCCTAGCCTTGAGGTAGGAAATAAACCTACACCTCGGCGTCTGTTGTTCCTCCCACTCAACAACTGGCCTCGTGAAACTGGAACCGCACCACTCTCTCCTGCAGTCTACATTGGCGTAGCAGAAGCTAGCCAATCCATACCCATGATCACATCGAACTGGCCATATCCAACTCTATCAAGTCGCCAGGTCTGACGACTGTATATGGTCACTGGAAAAATCCTATATACCCGCCGAGCTACCACCGAATCACCCACTGGCGTAGCTACCTCGAAAGGGTCTATGGACTCAGGCTCTATCCCTATCCTACTAGCAATAAGGGGAGATATATAGGACAGAGTAGAACCCGTATCTATCAAGGCATACACATCGAATCCAGAAACTAATAAGGTACCTGTGACGACATCAGGTGAGGCCTCCTGATCCTGTCGGCTGGACAAGGCATAAATGCGGTTCTGAGGACCGCTAGAACTGGGACCCGCGCCACGACCTCTGCCGCGACCTGCTGGTCCATGAGTACCCTGCCCTCCGGGGCGTGTAACTGTAGGAGATGAAGACCCGGCAGCACCACGAAGGTGACCCTACCTCTGGCGCCTGCTCTGACAGTCCTCGCATAATGACCTGCCGCCACAAGTATAGCAAGCTCGAAGTAGTACTACGGCTCCTCGAATGGAATCTACCACAACGGACACACCGGACCTCGATCGGTTAGCACCTTGCTACGGAAGTCCAAGTCCCGGGCCCCGACCGCCCCAATGCTCGTTGTACCAAAACGATGTAGGAGTGCTCGAGCCGGTGTGGTGAAAATCTAGACGTCTGTGAGGCCGCCCACCCGAGAACTACCAAAAGAACCGGCCGTCTTGGCCTTCTTCTGCTGCTGATATCTGTCGACCCGTCGGTCTCTACGCTCCTCGCATCCAAGTGCATGAGCCTGCATACGGGTAATGTTCATGCCTGGCTGAAGAGCCACACCCGCACAAGACTCAGCCGTATAATCATCTAGCCCGGTGACGTATCGGTGCACTCGGTCCTCCATATCTGCTACTAGCGCAGGGACATATCGAGCCAATGAATCGAACTCGACGTTGTACTCCCTAACTGTGCGTCCTCTCTGTCTCAGTAATAAAAATTTCTCGGCCCGTGCCCTCCTCATCTGCGGAGGCAAGAAGTGCGTGAGAAAAGCCTCCGAAAACTCGTCCCATACTGCTGGAGGCGCATGCTCTCCCAGGGAAAGCTCCCATGAATCAAACGAATCGACTGCGGTATCACGCAGCCGATGCGAACCGAATGTCACGGACTCGGTCTCTGAAGCCTTGATCACCCGCATGATCCTCTGTAACTGACGGATGAACTCCTGCGGATCATTCTCAGGCCTCGACCCGTAAAACTCTAGCGGGCTACAACTCAGGAAATCCCGTAGCCTCAAACTATCTGCCCTCGGGTGAACCACGGGTACTACTGGGGCTGGGCTGAACTGCGTCGGCCTATCCTCATGTCTGGCCACGATCCTGGCCAGCAATTGGGCCATCTCCTTCTACCCTAACTCCTCTGCGGTGTGGGGCGAGGTACGAATCGTGGTCTCTGGGCGGGCGGCATCATGAAACTCGCCGTCGGTATCGCCGTAAGAATCGGGCTCGTGCCTCGTGACTCTCGGTGTCCTACTAGCGCCTCCTGGCGCCTTGCCTCTGGGCGGGTTGCCTTACGCGAGGCATAATCTGTTCTGAAAAGGAATACGTGAGAGGGGTCCAACGGATACCACAGCTCTAAGGCACGATCTCCGAGTGAGAAGAATGGAAACCAATCCTAAATATCCTATAGCCTCCTGATTATTGGTGTGGTGCACAACACACCGATAATCAAGACTTACTAGATACGCTCAGACACTTTCCGAGGATTAATCGCTTCGATACTACTTTTGTCACGACCCGCTCGGGGCGTGATCGTGCCTTACCCGGGCACCCAAGTAGTCATACATCAGAGTAATCAGCGGAATATAAAAACAAGACATGAAACAGTTGTAAAATGAGACACAGTTTTATGTGAGAAAATGTCGCCTTTCGGCATATATATATAAACATAGTTTATCGCCACATCCCAACTGCATAATAGGACTACAGACTTCTAAGAAGATAAACAACTATGGCGGACAGGGCCGCCATACCTGAATGTACAAAACTATATACTACAAATGGGAGATCATACCCAAACGCCGAGCCTCGGAGAAGATGGAGCTCCCGACACTAAAGCAAAAGATCCTAAGGACGTGGATCTAGCACCGCTTGCCGCTCTGCGGCATGAACGCAGAAGGAGGTCGATAACAACAGTACCAAGTATGTGAAACTGTAAAGTACTTAAATGAAATCAAAGTATTTAAAACCATTTGCAAATACAATTAGTTCAATTGCACATAGTGCCACAAACAAGAACAATAATAGGTAAATCAATGTGTCTTTTCTAGGCCGCGAATGATCGAAGCAAGGCCAATCGCCCATAGTATCATTATGCGTGCCTAATCTCGACTCCGCGACCGCATAGGTCACACATGCATTCGCATGAGGTATTTCTCGACGGGGTAGCTAACCCCGGCACCTCGGACTCCGCAGTCCGCATAGTCTCAATAGACGCATAGTCACATTGCATCGCATAGGGCATCCCCGCATCGGATAAAACACCCGAATGATCAATCTCGAACTCCGCAGCCTCCGCATAGTCACACAGACCGCATAGCCGATAGACCCGCATCAAGGGTGGCAAGCCCTCGGTATAACAAGTCAAAGAGGTATGTGATATAATAACGATAATGTCGTTGGCGCTTAACAACGTAAGCACAACAAGAATAACATCACAAGACACTAACCCACGAAGTATCATAACACGCCTACTTATCAAACCATCTTACTATACTTTGCGTAAGTCAATACAAGATTTTCATACACAAACAAGTAAAACCGCTCCTTTTATCTTTCTTAAGTCGTTATACCTTACTTCCCATAAAGCTAGTATAACTCTTAAGCTTCGCTTAAAAATCCAAGATACTCTTCTTTTAAAAATGATTCATAATTCTTTTGAAATTCTTCAAGGTTTTTATTATTCGTGCTTAAGTCAAAAGACATTGCCGATAACTACGCTCGCTTAACACACGACGCTCACCGCACTATATATATATACTTTAAAATATCATGCTCAAGAGTATAGGAAGGATCACATACCTTCTCGCGAAATCCACCGCCAAGTCGAATATGTCGCGGCAGAGAATCAGCCTATAATAGTCAAATACGCCTATCAACGCCTAGACTATTCTCAGAAATGCGCTTCTAAGCAGAGGTTCTCTATTCTACGGAAAATTGGGCAGCACTTCCCTACCCGTCGAGCTACTCAAGTTCATCGTGAAAACAATCTATGTAAGCATTCAATTATTCTTCATTTATACCCTTCTACCGTGATAATATCAATTCTATTCTTTAATATTCTTCTATAACTTATACTCAAGTCTTAACTATTCTTATATGTAATATCCAATTACAATAGAAGGACAAGAGTATTTACCTCGATAAGCCCAAAATTATCCAAGTTAAATGTCGATCCCGAGCAAGGTTTTGCTCCTAATTGCACGCCCGATAGCTCCAAGAAACCCTTAGAAGTTTCTAACAACTTCTACTTAAATACTATAAGGGATTTGGGCTAGGGTATTTTGCATAGTAACTATACTAGAAGGCAACTTCTACAAAGTGGGGGTATTCGCCAAGGGCCTTCTCAAGGGGGAGGGGGGGCTTTGGACGAGAATAATACAAAGAGAGGGGAGGATTTTCAAGACTGAGAATTGATTTATGGATGAAGAAAACCTTCAAGTTAGGGAGTATTTATAGGCCAACCAAAGGCCAACCAATGGCCAAGATGAAGCCAAGTGTTATGCAAGTGTAGGTGGATATTTGGGCAAGTACACCTTATCCATCTACTCCACAAATATCCTACCTAACCTTGACTAAAGAAAAAGCCACAAAAATCGCCCAAGTTGCCCATTTTGTTGTCCATCGAGGGTGACAAGTGTCACCCTCCCGTTGGTCTAAAATATTTCATCTCTCGGAAAAATCCGCAAAAATAATAAATGACATAGCCGAATTTTCCTTCGCAAGTTTGGAAAACGCTTCGCCGAAAAACGATTCTTTTCGAGTGTTGTGCACAATATTTTCGTCCCATAGTGCCTAACTAAGGCTAAACTTTTGTACGTACGTCCTCACGTACATACGCTGGAAATACTGGGTATAACATTCTCCCCTCCTTAGAAACATTCGTCCCGAATGTTCCTTCCCAAGACAGTTAACGATAAACCTTAAACAGTTGCAAATGCTACATACGGCCACAAAACAACACTTAAGCATAAATGACAATGAAAATTTACAATTAGGAAAGTGAGTTACCCGAGGTGGGGAATAGGTGAGGATACTTATGTCTCATGTCCTCTCGCCTTCCCACGCCATTTCTCCCCGAGCTCGCTCCGCCACAAGACTTTGACTAAGCCACGCCCTTGGTCCGCAGACGCCTAACTCGACGATCGACATCGCTATGGAACCTCCTCATATGATATCCCCTGGTCACCGACATCGTCAATCGGATGCACTCTAGATGGATCCCCGATACATCTCCTCGGGATAGAAACATGAAACACCGGATGCACTGCCTCCAGATCGGACGGCAGATCCAACTCATAGGCAACCTTGCCTACCCTGCGGACAATCTGATACGGCCCAATATACCTTGGGTTGAGTTTCCCTTTCTTCCCGAATCTCATGACAACCTTCATGGGTGACACCTTCAGGAAAACCCAATCATCAACCTAGAACTCCAGATGCCGACGACGATGATCGTGATATGACTTCGACTCGACCGCCAAGAATCGCCTCCCGATAAGCTTCACCTTATCCATCGCCACGCACCAAATCGTCCTACTAATCGCACTCTCGCCACATCGAACCAGCCTATCGCGACCGCACTTCCTCCCATACAAGGCCTCATAAGGCGCCATCTGAATACTGGAGTGGTAGCTATTATTATACGCAAACTCAACTAGAGGCAAATGATCCTCCTAGCTACCCCTGAAGTCGATAACACTGGCTCGCACCATATCCTCAAGAGTCTGGATAGTGCGCTCTGCCTGTCCGTCTGTCTGAGGATGGAATGCAATACTGTGCTCACCGCGTCCCTAAACCCTTCCGGAAAGACCTCCGGTTAGCCGTAAATCGGGCTCTCTATCTCGATATGATCGAAATAGAACTCCATGAAGTCCGACAATCTCTGATGTAAAGTCCGCATAATCCTCCGCTAAAAGTCGCCCCGACGGAAGAAAGTGGGCTGATTTCGCCACCGCCGACGATAACCCATATAGAATCATGTCTCCTCCGAAAGCGAGGTAATCCCGTGATAAAGTCCATGTTGATCACCTCCCACTTCCGTGTCGGGATCTCAATAGTTCGCAACAAACCACCGTGCCTCCGTGCTCTACCTTCACCGCCGACAACACGCACCGAGCTACGAACTCCGCAACGCCCTCTTCAAGCCATCCCACCAATACACGTATCTAAGGTTGTGGTACATCTTGGTCGACCGACGATGGATAGAGTAACGCGCGCCGTGCTTCCCGTAACTCGCCGCCAAGTCCTCAAATATCCGGAACACACAACTCCGCCTCAAACCTTAGCACCCCATCGTGCTACCTCAAAAGGACCCTTTCCTCACGAAGAGCCAGATCACGATACCGAATCAAAACCGATCCTCAAACTATTGCCTCTTCACCCTCGACGATGGAAGACTCGCAACCTCTCGAACTCGAACCCCACCGCTATCGTAATCAATCAAACGAACACCAAGGCTCGCTAATCGATGCAAATCGCGAACCGTGCCCTCCTCTCGCCGCACATCCGATAGACTCTCATCGACCTACGACTAAGAGCATCCGCCACAACATTGGCCTTCCCGTGGTACAGATGTCAACATCATAATCCTTGAGAAGCTCTAACCACCGCCTCGCCGTAAGTTCAGCTCCTCCGCCGAAGATATACCGAGGCTCGTGGTCCAGATAAATATCCACATGAACCCCATACAAATAGTGCCTCCAGATCTTCAAGGCGTGAATCACCACCGCCAACTCCAAATTACGCGGGTAGTTCCTCTCATGCTTCTAAGCCGCTTCGACGCTGCGACGCTTATAACCTTGCCCCGCCGCATCAACACACATCCCAACCCGATGCCCGACGATCACAATACACCACGTAGCCGTCGACCTCCGGAAGAGTAAGAACGGGCGCCGCCTCCTTCAAGAATCGAAACCCCGCCACAAGCATCACCATCAAACTTAGCCGCTTTCCGAGTCACCTAGTCAACGGTGCAGATAAGCAAACTTCTCCACGAACCGCCGATAGTAACTCGCAAGGCCCGTAAAATCGCGCACTGCCGGAGTAAGAGGTTCAGGCCAAGTCCTCGATCGCCGATCTTGGCCGATTCACCCGAATGCCATCACCGACAATATGCCCAAGAAAAGCCATCAAGTCAACCGTAACTCACACTTCAAAACTTGGCGCATAACCGCTGGTCTCGAGAACTCTCAAAGATAGCCTCAAATGCCCGCATGCTCCCGCTCGAGCGAGAATAAACCAAGATATCATCAATGAACACTATCACAAACGTGTCCAAAATGGTTTGAACACTTGCTCATCAAATCCATGAATACCACGAGCATCGTCAACCCAAAAGACATGACCATGAACTCATAATGCCCGCATCGTCCGAATGCACCTAGGGACATCCGCCTCTCGACTGCACTGATGATAGCCCGATCGCAGATCAATTTTGGAAAACATCTCGCACTCGCAACCGGGTCGAACAAATCATCGATCCCGGAAGCGGGTATTCGTTTTAATGGTCACCTTGTTCACCGCTCAGAATCAACACATGCGCAAAGATCCCGCCCTTCTTCTTCACGAACAATACCGCGCTTCCTGTGGAGAAACACTAGGTCCGATGAAGCCCTTCTCCGTAAAAATCTCTCACCGGTCCTTCAACTCTCTCAACTCGGGCAGTGTCATTCAGATGGCGAATGGAAATAGGCCAATGTCCGCAAAGACATCGACATAAAACTCTATCTCCTCTCGTGAGGGATACCCGAGGTCGTCTGAAACACATCCGGGAACTCCCCGACTATCGAATCGATCAAAATATGGTACCGCAGCCTCGATTTAACACCCGAATGAGATGGTAGATATACCCTTCGCACCATCTTCCTAGCCTCGAGGTAGGAAATAAACCTACCTCTACGATACAAATGTTCTCCCACTCAACAACCGCCTCAGAAATCGAACCGCACTCACTTTCTCCTCGCAGCCTACATTGGCGTAGCAAGAAGCTAGCCAATCCATACCCATGATCACATCGAACTGGCCATATCCAACTCTATCAAGTCGCCAGTGGTCCGACGATCGATACGGTCACCGAAAACCCTATATACCCGCCGAGCTACCACCGAATCACCATCGCGTAGCTACTCGAAAGCGGTCTATGGACTCGTGCTCTATCCCTATCCTACTAGCAATAAGTGGAGATATATAGGACAGCAGTAACCCGTATCTATCAAGGAATACACATCGAATCCGTAAAACTAATAAGGTACGTGACGACATCGCGAGGCCTCCCGATCCCGCTTACCGACAAGGCATAAACGCGTTCGAGGACCGCTAGAATCGACCCGTACACGACCGCCGACCGCTGGTCCATGAGTACCGCCCGGCGTGTAATCAGGAGATGAAGACCCGCAATGCACTCGGGCGTCGACTCCTACCCTCTCGCGCTCGCCTGACAGTCCTCGATAATGACCGCTGCCACAAGTATAGCAAGCTCCCGGTAGTACTACGCCTCGAATGGAATCTACCACAACGACACACCGAGCAGACTCGATCGGTTAGCACCTTGCTACCTCGAAGTCCAAGTCCCGGGCCCCGACCGCCTCGAATGCTCTGGTTGTACCGAAAACGATGTAGGAGTGCTCTGAGCTGGTTGTGGTGAAAATCTAGACGTTTGCTGAGGTCGTCCAACCCGAGAACTACCAAAAGAACCGGCCGTCTTGGCCTTCTTCTGCTGCTGATATCTGTCGACCCGCCGCCTCTACGCCTCGCATCCAAGTGCATGAGCTCGCATACGGTAATGTCCATGCTCGGTCAAGAGCCACACCCGCACAAGACTCGCCGTATAATCATCTAGCCTGACGACGCCGCACTCGGCCCTCCATATTCGCTATTAGCGCAGGACATATCGAGCCAATGAATCGAACTCGACGTTGTACTCTAACTGCAAGGCCCCTCTCGCCTCGCACAAAAATTGTCGCCCGCCTCTCATCCGCGAGGCAAGAAGTGCGTGAGAAAAGCCTACGAAACTCGCCCCATATCGCCGAGGCGCATGCTCGCAGGAAAGCTCCCATGAATCAAACCAATCGATCGCGTATCACGCAGCCGACGCGAACCGAATGTCACGGACTCGGTCTCAAGCCTCGATCACCCGCATGATCCTTCTCAGAATCGACGGACGAACTCTCGCGATCATCCTCGTGCCTCGACCAGAAACTCGCGGCTACAACTCGTGAAATCCCGTAGCCTCAAACTATTCGCCTCGTGAACCACGGTACTACTGGGCCGAATCGAATTGCAGATCCAAATTTATCCTCTTGTTCGCCACGATCTTGGCCAAGCATCGTTATCTCTGTACTTAACTCCTCTCGCCTGTGCCGTGGACCGAGGTACGTATCGTGGTCTCGCTGGGGCCGGGCGGCGTCATGGAACTCGCCGCCCGAGGTATCGCCGTAAGAATCGGGCTCAGGCCTCGTGACTTCTGTCCTACTAGCAGCCTCTCGGCCGCTTTGCCCTTCTCGCCCGGTTGCTTTACGCGAGGCATAATCATGGTAAAAGGAATACGTTAGAGGGGTCCAACTTATAACATGCCTCTAAGGCACGATCTCAGAGTGAGAAGAATGGAAACCAATCCTAAATATCCTATAGCCTCCTCGACATTGGTGTGGTGCACAACACACCGAAAATCAAGACTTACTAGATACGGCCGTAGACACTTTCCGAGAATTAATCGCTCGATACCACTTTTGTCACGACTGCCCGGCCCGTGGATCGTGCCTTACCCGCACCCAAGTAGTCATACATCGAGTAATCGAATATAAAAACAAGACATGAAACAGCTTGTAAATGAGACACGCTTTATGTGAGAAATGTCGCTTTCTAAGATATATATATAAACATAGTTTAGCAGCTTACATCCCAACTTTACAATAGACTACTGCACTTAAGAAGATAAACAACTATGGCGGACAGGCCCCGCCATACCGAATGTAAAAACTATATACAACAACAGGAGATCATACCCAAACGCCGAGCCTCCTGAGAAGATGGAGCTCCCGACACTAAAGCAAAAGATCCTAAGGATGTGGATCTAGCACTGCTGCCCTTACCGCGGATTTAACGCAGCCTGGCAAGGAGGTCACAACAGTACCAAGTATGTGAAATCAGAAAGTACTTAAATGAAATCAAAGTATTTAAAACTATTTGCAAATACAATTAGTTCAATTGCACATAGTGCCACAAACAAGAACAATAATAGGTAAATCAGAATGTGTCTTTTCTAGGCCGCAAATGATCAAGCAAGGCCAATCGCCCATAGTATCATTATGCGTGCCTAATCCTCGACTCCCGCACCGCATAGGTCACACACGCACCGCACGAGGTATTCCTCCCATCGGTAGCTAACCCTGCATTCTCCTCGACTCCCGCACCGCATAGTCTCAATAGATCCGCGATATGTCACGAATTCGCCCAGTTCGGATCGTGCCTTACCGGCACCCAAGTAGTCATACATCGAGTAATCACGGAAATATAAAGCAAGACATGAAACAGCTTTATAAAATAGACACGCTTTATGTGAGAAAACATCGCTTTCGCATACATATATAAACATGGTTTAGCAGCTACATCCGACATCGCTCAACATGACTACGCACTTCTAAGGAAATATACAACTATGGCGGACAGTGGCCCGCCATACCTCGATCAGATAAAACTATCTACAACAGGAGATCATACCTAAAAGTAGAGCCTCCTAAAAGATGGAGCTCCCGACACCAACGTAGAGATCCTAAGAATGTGGATCTAGCACTGCCGCCTCTTACCGCAGATGAACGCAGCCTCAAGCGAGGTCAAGACAACAGTACTAAGTATATGAAATCAGAAATACTTAAATGAAACATATCATTTTAAAAACAGCTTTTGCAAGTATGTATGAAACAACTAAGGAACCGCATAGTGCCACATCACAAACAAGAGCAACAATAGGTAAACTATAATAGGTCTTTTCTAGGTCGCGAATGATTCAAGCAGGCCACTCGCCAGTATTATCACTCGCAAGCCTAATCTCGACTCCCGAGTCCGCATAGGCCACTCACGGGCCCGCATGAGGTATAACCTCGCATCGAGGGTAGCTACTCCTGCATCGCCCCGACTCGTTGTCCGCACGGCCACATAGACCGCATGAGGCATAACCCCGCATACTAACTCGAACTCTCGTAGCCCGCATAGGCCCCCGGACCCGCATGAGGTATTCTCGAATCACGGTCCTGCATCACCGAGTCTACCCCAGACGGAGGGCGTTTTAACCCCAGATCATCTCAAGAGGCGAGCGATGGTACACTAACGTAATACTTATCTTTAAACAACATAAGCACAACAAGAATACTCTTTTCACAAACGCTACAAGACACTAACACACATAGCATCATATCATGTCTACTTATCAAACCATCTTATTATTCTTTTCACAATTCAATTTAAGTCTATTATACACACATAGTCAAACTTGTTTCTTTTATCAATCTTAAGTGGTTATACTCAACTTCCCATAAAGCTAGTATAACTCTTAAGCTTCTGTTTTAAAACCGCTAGTTCTCTTCTGTTAAAAATGATTCAAGATTCTTTTGAAATGCTTTCGATCTTTATTATTTAGGCTTGCCGTGAGGCATTGCCGTAAGTGTTATTCGTGCTTAAGCCAGGCATTGCCGTAAGTGTTATTCAGCTTAAGCCGAGGCATTGCCGTAGTTATATATATTGTAAAATATCATGCTTTAGGAAGAATCACATACCTTCTCAAATAAAACCACCGCCAAGTCAATATGTCACAGAGAGTCAGCCTATAATAGTCACAGATATCTATCAAAGACTAGTCTGAAGGTCATTCTAAACAGAGGGTTCATATTTCTACGGAAAGTCGGGCAGCACTTCCCTACCCTGAGCTATATAAGTTCATCAGGAAAACAAATTCTATGTAAGTACTGCTTTGATTATTCTTCTTTAAACCCTTCTACTGTGGTAACAGCTCAATTCTATTCGTGATATTCTTCTAAGTATTTGATACTTATTCTAATACTACTACAAGAAGTATTCTCTAATTCAAAAGAGGGTTAGGATTAGTTACCCTGGAAGCCCAATAAGATCCTAGAAAAAGTCGCGCCTGAGCAAGGTTTCGTTCCTAAGTTGTATGCTCCAAAGAAACCTTAGAAGTTCTTCACAACTTCTACTAAGTAGTAAGGTATTTGGGCTAGGGTATTTTGGGCATTATAACGATACAAGAAGGCAACTTTTCTACCAAGGGAGGGGGTAGATTTTTGGCCAGGCTAGTGGGGCCTCGCCAAACTACTAGGCTAGAGGGGTATTCGGCCAAGGGCCTTCACAAGGGTAGTGGGAGGAGTGTTGGACGAAAAGATCTACAAAGGGAGAGGAGAGGATTTTCAAGACTTGAAAGCTTTGTGGACGAAGAACTCTTCATCTTGGGGGTATTTATAGGTCAAGAAGTGGCCAACCAATGGCCAAGATTTAGACAAGTGCAAGGCAAGTGTAGGTGAGGATTAACTATACACAAATATCCTACCAACTCCTCGACTTGTGCACAAGGCACAAAAACGTACATTGCTTAGCCAATTCGCCCAAACGGACGATTTGAAGTCCACCAATCGAGGGTGCCAAGTGTCGCCTCCCGCTGGTCCAAAATGTTTCGCCTCTCTAAAAATCCGCAAAAATAGAAATGGCATAGCCGAATTTACCCTACGAAAGTCGTGGAAACGCTTCGCCTGAAAAACGATTCTTTAAGCGAGTTGTGCACAATTTCGAACTTGGCCTAATCTTTAAGGCTAAACTTTCAGACGTATTCCCCACGCATACTGAAATACGGTATAACATTCTCCCACTTAGAAACATTCGTCCCGAATGTTCCTTCCCAAGACGCTTAACGATAAGATTCTTCATAACTTAAACAGCTTGGTAAATGCCACACGCGCCACAAAACAACACTTAGGCATAAACGATAACGAAAATTTACAAGTAGGAAAGTGAATTACCCGGAGGTGTGGGAATAGGTGAGGATACTTCGCCTCATGTCCTCCTGGCTTCCCACGCCATCTCCTCTCGAGCTCGCTCCGCCACAAGACTTTGACGGCCACGCCCTTCGTCCGCAGACGCCTAACTCCGACGATCGACTATCGCTATGGAATCTCTCATACGATAACCCCACACCGACATCGCCAATCGGTGTACCTAGATGGATCCCCGATACATCTCCTCAAAGATAGATACGTGAAAACCGGATGACCGCTCCAGACGGACGGCAGATTCAACTCATAGGCAACCTTGCCTACCTCGCGACAATCAAACGCCCAATGTACCTGTGGCCGAAGTTTCCCTTCTTCCCGAATCTCATCACACCCTTCATGGGTGACACCTTTAGGAAAACCCAATCATGAACTCGAACTCAAGATGCCGACGACGATGATCTCGTGATACGACTTCGCCGACTCGAGTTAATAGCCGCCTCGATAAGCTTCACCTTATCCATCGCCGTATCAACCGTCCCACTAGCCGCACTCTCGCCACATCGAACCAACCTATAGGCGACCGCACTTCCTCCCATACAAGGCCTCATAAGGCGCCATCCGAATACCGGAGTGGTAGCTATTATTATACGCGAACTCAACTAGAGGCAAATGATCCTCCCAACTACCATCGGTCAATAATACAGCTCGCAGATATCCTCGCAGTCCGGATAGTGCGCGCCGCCGTCCGTCTGCTCGTGGATGAAATGCAGACTCGTGCTCACCAAGGCCCCTAAACCCTCCGAAGGACCTCTGTTAGCCGAAACCGGGCTCTGCCTCGATATGATCGCAGGACTCCACGCACCGACGATCTCTGATGTAAAGTCCGCATAATCTCACCAAAAGTCGCCCCGACGGAAGAAAGTGGGCTGATTTCACACCGCCGACGATAACCCATATAGAATCATGTCTCCTCCGAGTGCGAGGTAATCCCGTGATGAAGTCCATGTTGATTACCTCCCACTTCCGTGTCCGATCTCAATCGTCAGAATAAACCACCGTGCCTCCGTGCTCTACCTTCACCGCCGACAACACGCACCGAGCTACGAACTCGCAACGCCTCTCTTCAAGCCATCCCACCAATACACGTATCTAAGGTCGTGGTACATCTTGGTCGACTTCGACGGATAGAGTAACGCTACCGTGTGCTTCCCAAGAACTCCGCCAAGTCTCAAACATCCGAACACACACCGCTTTCAAACCTTAGCACCCCATCGTGCTACCTCAAAAGCGACCTTTGCCCTCACGTAAGAGTCAGATCACGATATCGAATCAAAGCCGATCTCGAATCGCCGCTCTTCACCTCCTCGACGATGGAAGACTCGCAACCTCACGAACTCTAACCCCACCGCTATCGTAATCAATCAAACGGACACCAAGGCTCGCTAATCGATGCAAATCACGAACCATGTCCTCCTCTCTAGCCGCACATCCGATAGGCTCCCCATCGACCTACGACTAAGAGCATCCGCCACAACATCGCCTTCCCGGTGGTACAGATATCAACATCGTAATCCTTAAGCAACTCTAACCACCGCCTCTCGCCGTAAGTTCACTCCTCTGGTGAAGATATACCGAGGCTCTTGTGGTCTGTATAAATATCCACGTGAACCCCATACAAATAAGGCCTCCAGATCTTCAAAGCGTGAATCATACCGCCAACTCCAAATCATGGGGTAGTTCCTCGTGGTTTCTTCACCGCCGACGATATGCTATAACTCGCCATGCCGCATCAACACACATCCCAACCCGATGCATGACGATCACAATACACAACATAACCGCTCGACCTCCGGAAGAGTAAGAACGGGCGCCAATCTCTCTTTCAAAGAATCGAAACCCCGCCACAAGCATCACCATCGGAACTTGGCCGCTTTCGAGTCACTAGTCAATGGTGCGTAGATAAGCAAACTTCTCCACGAACCGATAATAACTCGCAAGGCCCGTGAAATCGCGAACCTCCGTCGAGTAAGAGGTCTCGCCAAGTCCCGATCGCTCGATTTTGGCCAGATTCACTGAATGCCATCAGCCCCGACAATATGCCCAAGGAACGCCATCAAGTCAACCAAAACTCACATTTGGAAAACTTGGCATAATCGCTGGTCTCGAGAATCACAAGACAGCCTCAAATGCTCGCACGCCTCGCTTCCGAGCGAGAATAAACCAAGATATCATCAATGAACACTATCACAAACGTGTTCAAAATGGTTTGAACACTGGTTCATCAAATCCATGAATACCACGAGCATCGGTCAACCCAAAAGACATGACTCGAACTCATAATGCCCGCACGTCCGAATGCACCCTGTGGACATCCACCTCTCGACTCGCACTGATGATAGCCCGATCGCAGATCAATCTTGGAGAAACATCTCGCACTCGCAATCGGGTCGAACAAATCATCAATCTCGTGAAGGGTATTCGTTTAATGGTCACCTTGTTCACCGCTCAGAATCAACACACATGCGCAGCTGCCCCGCCCTTCTTCTTCACGAACAATACGGCGCTTCCTGTGGAGAAACACTAGCCCGATGAAGCCCTTCTCCAAAGAAATCTCTAAGTCGATCCTTCAACTCTCTCCACGCGGCAGGCGCCATTCAGTATGGCGGAATGGAAATAGGCCGAGTGTCCGGCAATATGTCAATACAAAACTCGATCTCCCTCTCAGGAGGGATACCCGGGAGGTCATCCGAAACACGCCCGGGAACTCGCCGACCATCGAATCGATCAAAATCTGGTACCGCAGCCTTCAGATCAAACACCCGAACGAGATGGTAGATATACCCTTCCGCACCATCTTCCTAGCCTTGAGGTAGGAAATAAACCTACCTCTACGATACCGTGCTCCTCCCACTCAACAACCGGCCTCAGAAACCGAACTGCATTACTACTCTATTCAGCCTACATTGGCGTAGCAAGAAGCTAGCCAATCCATCCCCATAATCACGCCGGTCAATCATCTCCAACTCTATCAAGTCGGCCAGTGGTCCGACGATCGTAAATGGTCACAGACAAGCTCTATATACCCGCCGAGCTACCACCGAATCACCCATCGGCGTAGCTACCTCGAAAGTGGTCTATGGACTCGTGCTCTATCCCTATCCTACTAGCAACAAGGGGAGATATATAGATGCAGTAGAACCCGATCTATCAAAGCATACACATCAAACCCGTAAACCGATAAGGTACCGTGACGACATCGTGAGGCCTTCCGATCCGCTTACCGGACAAAGCATAAATGCGCTTCGAGGACCGCTAGAATCGACCCGAGCCACGACTCGCCGCGACCGCCGACCCACGAGCACCTCGCCCGGCGAGTAATCAGAGGAGATGATGAGCCGCAATGTAACTCGGCCGAGCCCTACCACCGGGCCACGCTTCGGCCGACAGCCGCAAAGTGACCGCCGCTACAATCGTAATAAGCTCCAAAAGTAGTACCACACTTCGTAATGGGATCTACCGCACGGCCACACGGGGTGGTCCCGATCGCCGCACTCGCTACTCGACGCCCAAGCCCCGGGCCTCGTCCGCCTCAAAAACTCGGGTGGCCGAGGACGGTGCGGAGTGCTCGAGCCGGCCGTGGTGCGACCCAGATCGCCGCCGAGGCCGCCACCACGATAACCACCGTAAGACCTCCCGCCCCGCCTTCTTCTCGCCGCTCGCCCACTCGCCGACCTCGCGCCTCGCATCCAAGCGGCGTGAGCTCGCACGCGGTAATGTCCATACCCTACCGAGAGAAACCCCGCACAAGACTCCGCCATATAGTCGCTTCAGCCCGGTGACATAGCGGTGTACCCTATCCACCATATTCGCTACCAACGCCGGGACATATCGAGCCAATGAATCAAACTCGACATTGTACTCCCGACAAGGCCCTCTCTCGCCTCGAGTAAAAATCTATCCGCCCGCGCCTCCTCATCCGTGAAGGCAAGAAGTGAGTGAAAGCCTCGAGAACTCATCCCAAGTAGCCGGGACGCTGCGGTTTCCTCGATAACTCCCATGAATCAAACCAATCGATCGCGGTATCACGCACCGATGCGAACCGGCGTCACAGACTGCCTCGAGGCCTTGATCACCTCACGATCCTTCGGCCGACGGATGAACTCGCGATCATCCTCCGCCTCGACCGTAAAACTCGCGGCTACAACTCAAGAAATCTCGTAGCCTCAAACTATTCGCCTCGGGTGTACCACGCGCGATCGAGCCGAGCTGAACCGAACCGCCGTGATCCAATCTCTCTCGTATCGGGCCACAACTTTAGCCAAAAGTCGGGCATCTCTCAGCTCCTAACTCTCCGCCCAGCCGTGGGACGCGAGGTGTGGTATCGTGGTCTCTCGGCTGGGCGGCGGCGCCATAGAACTCGCCGCCTCTCGTATAGATCGGGCCCGAGCCTCGTGACTGGGTGTCTCGCTAGCGCCTCCTACGCTTTGCCCTTCTCGGGCCCGGTTGCCTTACGTGAGGCATAATCGCATAGAGAAAGGAATACGTTAGAGGGTCCAACCTATAACATACTCTCTAAAGCACGATCTCTCGAATGAGAAGAATGGAAACCAATCCTAAATATCCTATAGCCTCCTCGATTATTGGTGTGGTGCACAACACACCGATAATCAAGACTTACTAGATACGGTCAGACACTTTCCGAGGATTAATCGCTCGATACCACTTTTGTCACGCATTCGCCTGTGGTTCGTGGATCGTGCTCACCGGCACCCAAGTAGTCATACATCGAGTAATCACGGAAATATAAAGCAAGACATGAAACAGCTTTATAAAATAGGACACGCTTTATGTGAGAAAACACGCTTTCAAGATACATATATAAACATGGTTTAGCGCTACATCCGACAATCGCTCAACATGACTACGCACTCTAAGGAAATATACAACTATGTGGACAGGGCCCCGCCATACCTCGATCAGACAAAACTATCTACAACAGGAGATCATACCCAAAAGTAGAGCCTCCTAAAAGATGGAGCTCCCGACACCAACGTAGAGATCCTAAGAATGTGGATCTAGCACTGCCGCCCTTACCGCGGCATGAACGCAGCTCCGAAGGAGGTCAAGATAACAGTACTAAGTATATGAAATCAGAAATACTTAAATGAAACATATCATTTTAAAACAGCTTTGCAAGTATGTATGAAACAACCAAGGAACCCGCACATAGTGCCACATCACAAACAAGAGCAACAATAGGTAAATCAGTAATAGGTCTTTTCTAGGCCGCAAATGATTCAAGCAGGCCACTCGCTCAGATATCACTCGCAAGCCTAATCTCGACTCCCGAGTCCGCATAGGCCACCACACGGGCCCGCATGAGGTATAACCCCGCATCGAGGGTAGCTACCCTCGGCATCGCCCCGACTCGTTGTCCGCATGGCCACATAGACCGCATGAGGCATAACCCCGCATACTAACACCGAACTCGTAGCTCAAGATAGGCCCTCGACCCGCATGAGGTATTCTCGAATCACGGTCCTGCATCACCGAGTCTACCCCAGACGGAGGCGCTTAACCCCTGTATCATCTCAAGAGGTGAGTGATGGTACACTAACGTAACAGCTTATCTTTAAACAACATAAGCACAACAAGAATACTCTTTTTCACAAACGTTACAAGACACTAACACACATAGCATCATATCATGTCTACTTATCAAACCATCTTATTATTCTTTTCACAATTCAATTTAAGTCTATTATACACACATAGTCAAACTTGTTTCTTTTATCAATCTTAAGTGGTTATACTCAACTTCCCATAAAGCTAGTATAACTCTTAAGCTTCTGTTTTAAAAACCAGTTAGTTCTCTTCATAAAATGATTCAGTATTCTTTTGAAATGCTTTCAGATCTTTATTATTCAGGCTTAAGCCGTGAGGCATTGCCGTAAGTGTTATTCAGGCTTAAGCCGTGAGGCATTGCCGTAAGTGTTATTCAGGCTTAAGCCGTGAGGCATTGCCGTAGTTATATATATTGTAAAATATCATGCTTTAGGAAGAATCACATACCTTCTCAGCGAAAACCACCTGCCAAGTCAATATGTCACGCAGAGAGTCAGCCTATAATAGTCACAGATATCTATCAAAGACTACTCTGAAGGTCATTCTAAACAGAGGGTTCATATTTCTACGGAAAGTCGGGCAAAGACTTCCTACCCGTGAGCTATATAAGTTCATCGTGAAAACAAATTCTATGTAAGTACGGTTTGATTATTCTTCTTTAAACCCTTCTACTGTGGTAATACTCAATTCTATTCGTGATATTCTTCTAAGTATTTGATACTTATTCTAATACTACTACAGTAAGTATTCTCTAATTCAAAAGAGGGTTAGGATTAGTTACCTCGGTAAGCCCAATAAGATCCTAGAAAAAGTCGCGCCTGAGCAAGGTTTCGCTCCTAAGTTGTATGCTCCAAGGAAACCTTAGACGTTCTTCACAACTTCTACTAAGTATTAAGGTATTTGGGCTAGGGTATTTTGGGCATTATAACGATACAAGAAGGCAACTTTTCTACCAAGGGAGGGGGTAGATTTTGGCTAGGCTAGTGGGCCTCGCCAAACTACTAGGCTAGAGGGTATTCGGCCAAGGGCCTTCACAAGGGGAGGGGAGGAGTGTTGGACGAAAAGATCTACAAAGGGAGAGGAGAGGATGTTCAAGACTTGGAAAGCTTTGTGGATGAAGAACTCTTCATCTTGGGGTATTTATAGGTCAAGAGTGGCCAACCAAGGGCCAAGACTGAGACAAGTGCAAGGCAAGGGTAGGGCGAGGATTAACGAGACACAAATATCCTACCAACTCCTTGACTTGTGCACAAGGCACAAACAACGTGCCATGGCTTAGCCAAGTCGTCCCAAATGGACGATTTGAAGTCCACCAATTGGAGGTGCCAAGTGTCGCCTCCCGTTGGTCCAAAATGTTTCGCCTCTAAAAATCCGCAAAAATAGAAATGGCATAGCCGGAATTTACCCTACGAAAGTCGTGGGAAACGCTTTCGTGGAAAATGATTCTTTAAGCGAGTTGTGCACAATTTCGAACTTGGCCTAATCTTTAAGGCTAAACTTTTAGACGTATTCCCTTACGCACATACTCAAAATACGGTATATAAAGATAGTCACTGCATCGCATAGGGCATCCGCGTCGACGGATAAAACACCGAATGATCAATCCTCGAACTCCCGCACTCGCATAGTCACACAGACCGCATAGCCGTATAGACCCGCATCAAGGGTGGCAAGCCCTGGTATAACAAGTCGAGGGTATGTGATATAATAACAAGATAACGGTGTTAGCGTTTAACAACGTAAGCACAACAAGAATAACATCACAAGACACTAACCCACGTAGTATCATAACATGTCTACTTATCAAACCATCTTACTATACTTTGCAGAAGTCAATACAAGATTTTCATACACAAACAAGTAAAACCGTTCCTTTTATCTTTCTTAAGTCGTTATACCTAACTTCCCATAAAGCTAGTATAACTCTTAAGCTTTCTATTTAAAAATCCAGTATTACTCTTCTTTTAAAAATGATTCATAATTCTTTTGAAATTCTTCAAGGTTTTTATTATTCAGGCTTAAGTCAAAAGACATTGCCGTATAACTACGTTCAGTTAACACACGTACGTCTACCGTACTATATATATATACTTTAAAATATCATGCTCAAGAGTATAGGAAGGATCACATACCTTCTCGACGAAATCCACCTGCCAAGTCGATATGTCGTGCGCAGAGAATCAGCCTATAATAGTCAAATATGTCTATCAACGTCTAGACTATTCTGTAAACAGTTCTAAGCAGAGGTTTCTCTATTCTACAGAAAATTGGGCAGCACTTCCCTACCCATCGAGCTACTCAAGTCTACTGTGAAAACAGTCCTATGTAAGTACAGTTCAATTATTCTTCATTTATACCCTTCTACCGTGATAACAGTTCAATTCTATTCTTTAATATTCTTCTATAACTTATACTCAAGTCTTAACTATTCTTATATGTAATATCCAATTACAATAGAAGGACAAGAGTATTTACCTCGATAAGCCCAAAAATTATCCAAGTTAAATGTCGATCCTGAGCAAGGTTTTGCTCCTAATTGCACGCTCCGATAGCTCCAAGAAACCCTTAGAAGTTTCTAACAACTTCTACTTAAATACTATAAGGGATTTGGGCTAGGGTATTTTGGTATAGTAACTATACTATAAGGCAACTTCTACAAAGGGTGTATTCGGCCAAGGGCCTTCTCAAGGGGGAGGGGGAGGGCTCTTGGACGAGAATACTACAAAGAGAGGGGGATGATTTTCAAGACTTGGAGAATTGATTTATGGATGAAGAAAACCTTCAAGTTAGGGGAGTATTTATAGGCCAACCAAAGGCCAACCAATGGCCAAGATGAAGCCAAGTGCTATGCAAGTGTAGGGTGGAGATTTGGGCAAGTACACCTTATCCATCTACTCTACAAATATCCTACCTAACCTTGACTAAAGCAAAAAGCCACAAAAAATCGTCCAAGTTGCCAATTTTGCCGTCCATTGAGGGTGACAAGTGTCACCCTCCCGTTGGTCCAAAATATTTTATCTCTCGGAAAAATCCGCAAAAATAATAAATGACATAGCCGGAATTTTCCCTTAGCGAAGTTTGGAAAACGTTTCGTCGGAAAACGATTCTTTTTGAGTGTTGTGCATAATATTTTCGTCCATAGTGCCTAACTAAGGCTAAACTTTTGTACGTACGTCCTCACGTACATACGCTGGAAATACGGGGTATAACAGCGTTCATGCCGCAGGTAAGGGAAAACAGGTGCTGGATCCGCATCCTTAGGATCTTTTGCTTTGGTGTCAGGAGCTCCATCTTCTCCGGAGGCTCGACTTTTGGTATGGTTCTCCCTGATATTGTAGATATATGTACATTCAGGGTATGGCGGGGCCCTGTCCCGCCATAGTTGTTTACTTCCTTAGAGGTCTGTAGTCCTATTGTACAGTTGGGATGTAATTGCCAGATTTTGGTTTATATATATATGCCGAAAGGCGACTTTTCTCAGATAAACTGTGTCTCAATTTACATTGTTTCATGTCTTGTTTTTATATTCCGCTGATTTTCTCTGATGTATGACTACTTGGGTGCCCGGGTAAGGCACCAGTCACTGGCCCCGGAATGGGTCGTGACACTTTAGGGGAGTCAAAGGAGTGATTTACTTAATTGTTTTAAAAGAGGAGAAATTACATGATTTAAGAGAAGTAACTTGTTTTAAAAGGTGTGAGTTACTTGAGGTTTAAAAGTAGGAGAAACTTGTTTTCTAAATATTAAGAGACTTGAAGTATTTTGAGAGTTAAGAACTTGATTTGTAAGTATGTGATACTTGGTTTTAAGTATAAATCTCTTGGTCATAAAAAGAATGAAATTGTCTAAAAACCATAAAGGGTTATAGCGGCTTTATGGGAAGTTGGTTATAACGACTTTATGGAAGGTTTAGAAAGTTGTCTATTTTGATTTATGGGCATAAGTTGCCTAAATTGTGAAAATTTGAAGTTACTTGATTTCAGGCTTCGAAATGAGTTTTCTAAAAATGTAGTATCTTACTTTGAAAAATAGACACACCTTGATACTACGGGTGTTAGTATCTTGGGGTTTTACATAAAAAAAGGAGTCTTTTGAAAAGAATGTACGTACGTAGTACTTTGGCTTGTTTAATTGAGAATTATTCTATGTGTGCCTTGATAAGTACTTTGGCTTGTTTAATTGAGAATTATTCTATGTGTGCCTTGATAAGTACTTTGGCTTGTTTAATTGAGAATTATTCTATGTGTGCCTTGATAAGTACTTTGGCTTGGTTAATTGAGAATTAGCCTATGTGTGCTGGTGATAGCCTTTGAGTGCAAGTATTATGTTTTATTACGTTGCCGCGACTCTCGGTTGGAGGGCCGACTGTCTTGTTGTAAGTTTACTTGGATATACCGACAGTAATGTGGGATTCCGGGGCAAGTGACCAGGAGGCGGGTAGAATTCCCCGATTCTATATGACATTATCGTCCCAGAAATGGGCCGGGCAATATACCTTTACGGGCAAACTATATGACATTATCGCCCCGTAGACGGGCGGCAAGATACCTTACGCGCAGACTATATGACATTATCGCCCCGTAGACGGGCCGGCAAGATACCTTTACGGCGAACTATATGACATTATCGCCCCGAAAATGGACCGGGCAAGATACCTTACGCGCACTATATGACATTATCGCCCCGCAGATGGGCCGGCAAGATACCTTACGCGCAGACTATATGACATTATCGCCCCGAGACGGGCCGGGCAAGATACCTTTACGCGACTATATGTCATTATCGCCCGAAATGGGCCAGCAAGATACCTTTACGGGCTGACTATATGACATTATCGCCCGAAATGGGCGCAAAGATACCTTACGCGAGACTATATGACATTATCGCCCGAGAGATGGGTCGGGCAAGATACCTTACGCGCACAATATGACATTATCGCCCCGTAAATGGACCGGGCAAGATACCTTTATGGGCGCACTATATGACATTATCGCCCCGTAAATGGGTCGCAAGATACCTTACGCGCACTATAGGACATTATCGCGTCCCAGAAATGGGCCGGGCAGTATACCTTTATGGGCAGACTATATGACATTATGCTTATTGGTGTTATATTATATCATGGACTACCGGCAGTGAGTAAAGATTCCACGGGCATGATTGATATTATGGGCGTGAGACCCATGGTTAGATTCTAGAAATGACTTGAGGGCATGCGTCCCTGACTTGTTATGACTGCTTATGTGTTGTGTACTGTAGGTTGGCTATCATACATGTCTCCTGCTTTGTTTAGACTGTTATGATTTCATTACAAGATTTCATCGCTTTCACATACTTGGTACATTCTTCGTCGACCTCCTTCGGGCCGCGTTCATCGCCGCAGTGTAGGTACGCTGCTTTGGTGATCGGCAGTGTAGGACCGCCGAGTTTTGGATAGCTCCTTCTGTTCGGGAGTTTATCTTTTTGGTATAAGTTCTTTTAGTACAGGCTTTTGTACAGTTATGGGTATGGCGGGGCCTTGTCCCGTCATAGTTCAGTATAACTCTTAGAGGTTTGTATTCATATGTGGGATTGAACTCATGTACGGTGTAGTGTCTTCTGTTATGTATATTATATGACAGCCTTGTCGGCTTTGCCCTTGCACTTACGATTGGTTTTAAAAAAAGAAAAGAAAAAAGAGGTGTTATTTAATTTCCGCAGTTTACTTAGTTGTTAAGGTAGAAGGGTGCCAAGGTAAGGCACCAGTCACGGGCCCGGGGTTCGGGGCGTGACAGAGTGGTATCAGAGCAGTCAGTCCTCGGAATGTCTACAGACCGTGTCTAGTAGAGTCTTGATTATCGGTGTGTTGCGCGCCACACCCATAAATAGGAGGCTACAGGACATTTAGGAGTTGGTTTCTATTCTTCTCACTCTAAGATCGTGCCATAGAGCTGTGTTAGTAAGATAATTCCTCTCTGACGTAATTTTGTGTTACAGCTATGGCTCCAAGGAGGGAAACAGTCGCCCAGAAGGGCAAATGAGTAGCAGGAGCTACTAGTCAGACTCAGAGAGTTGATAGGGCTTATGCCCAGGGTATACCGGATGTTGTTCCGCAATCGGCGAGTTCTTCTGCGCCAGGTTTTGAGGCCCCAGCACCAGAGCCTCCAGTTTCTCAGTTAGGAAAATACTATAGTTGTGTAGAGTTCACAAGTTGTAATTACCCCGTAACAGTGTAAGACCTATAGGGAAGGATGTACAGTAGAAATACTTTGGCTTATGTGACGAACCTCTAGTGAATGGGAGGATAAGGTGAGAAGTACCTTGAGGTAAGAGAGAGATTTATTTCAGACTAAGAATGAGAAGTTAAGTGTGACGATGAGTCGGGTTATGGACTCATTTCGGGTCAGCCGGTAGTATGGAATGGGGTGATGTCAGTTAGAAATGGTCCCGCTATGTGATAGGGTCACGAGGGTGCAAGGCCCAAGTCTAGTTGATCGTTGTACGAGTTTGTGGATGCGTTCCATCGGAATCAGGTCGTAAGGACCGAGAAGAGCCTTAACGGGAAAGTAAGTAACAATATGGCCAAGTTTGGATAGTAACTCCAAAGATTGGAGAATAGAAACAATATTTGAGATTTTGTACGTGTACTAGATAAGTTTGAAAGTACGAGAAAGTATGACAAGTAAGGAAAGAAAGGAACCTCTAAGGATTCTGTGTTTGAGAAGACTGTAACCTTCGAGTTTTGTGAGAAGGGACCACGGACGGAAGGTCCATTTTTATGTTTACGTATGTTGTGGTGGCCATGTGTGGCATCGTTGGTCTTGTGCAGTTTTGATTGATAGGCATAGTATAGAGATTGTGCCGGAGTTTGTATAGCTTGAAAACCGACTAAGAACATTCGGGGACGAATGTTTCTAAGGGGGGAAGAATGTTACACCCCGTAAGTCCAGGGCATGTATAAGAGAATGTACGTAAGGAATCAAGACTTGGAAATTAGTACGAAAGGAAGAATTGTTTTTCCGACGGAAAATCTTCCGAACGTCGGAAAGGAAAAATGTTCGTTGTTGAGAATTGGATTCTCAAAATGCATTATTTGGAGAGTATGGAACTTATTAACATTATGGAAATTTATTTTTACGGATTTGGTCACGTGGGGCCCACCCGAGGAATTTTACATTTTTGTGGGGCCCACGAGGGTTACAGAATTTTATGGACGAATGAGAGGGCGACACGTGGCACCCCTACACTTGACCTTGGACAAAAATTTGCAAGGGTATAATGGTCATTGACCATCTTGGAAGATAAGTCTTGCTAGCTTGAGTTTGTTGACCAAGTCAACTTGCCACTTGTGCTTAATCCATGTGATTTTCATCTTAGCCACCCATTTGTTTAAGTCTAAGCCATCCAAGGTGTTATATATTCACTACACTAGTGCAATACTAGTCTTGAACACTTAGAAAAAAATAGAGAGGTCTTGTTCTTGAGCTAGTGCTCTCGGCTTTGTCCCATTTCCAACAAGAAAATTTTGTAGTTTTGATCCATTAGCCACAAGACTTAAACCTAAGGTCCCTAAGGGTATTGTAAGGATATCTCAATAGAAAGATTTCGGAAAAACGACGTTTTCGTATTAGTCGCAAGACGGACACTTAAGGAGTTCTTCAACTTTGGAGTTGGAACTTGAAGATGGGTTCTTCACAGGCTTCTAAGGAGTGCTTGGAGCGGATTGGAACATAAGGAAAGGAGCTAAGAATTGCTAAGGCGCGACTTTGAATCTTGGAAATTTTAAGGGCTTGGAAAGGTATAAATTTTGTCGTTTTAGCAATTAAGGTTTACTTATTGTTGTAGTTATGGATATTAGCAAGCATGAGGTATATTGTATGAATTTGATAAGTATATTGGCTATTGGAACCCTAATTCGAAAACTAGCATGTTAGCCTTAAGACTACAATTCAAGTTGAATATTCGTTTAAGTCGTCGCATGATGTATAAAGAAGGAAATTGTAGTTGTTGAAGTTGTTTATGGCTATATAACATGTTAGACCTTAGAACTTGGAATTGGAAAAGGATTGGAAAAGACTTAGTGTTGTTGGTTATTGTTGGCCGAGAATGGCTAGTGAGTTTTAAACTACTTCGTATGAATTGTGGGGCGGAATTTTACACGTATTGTAAGGCGTGTAATCCCCTTTGTTTGGTTGTTGTTTGGAGCCTTAAATGTGGCGTGTTGGTTATTGTATTCGACCTTGAAAAAGGTGGCAAAGTGAGTAGAAACAAAGGAAGTGCTGCCCGATTTTCCGTAGAATTAGAGACCGTATACTTAGTATTATTCTACGTTAGAGACTAGAAGTTGATAGTCTTGTTGTGACCATTATAGGTTGACACTTCTACGTATGGCGTATTCGGCTTAGCTTGTGGATTTAGCCGAAAAGGTATGTGAACTATCTCCTCTTTCAGCATGATTCCTTAAGATAAAGAAAGTATGTCCTACTCCTTAAATAATCCATTCCTTGGTTGTATTTGGATTGCCTAAAATAGAATTCGTTCTATGTACTCCTTTGATGGTACTTTGATGTTTAAATTGTAAGTTGTATAATCCATTTCCTTAGTGAAGTTTGGATTCTTAAAAGTGAAAGTATTTTGCTTAAAGTACATGGAGTCTTGAAAAGGAAGTGGTTTCCAAACATTTTGGCTAGTTCCTTAGTTCCAAAACCTAAAGGTCATTATAATGACTTTAGGGGAGTCAAAGGAGTGATTTACTTAATTGTTTTAAAAGAGGAGAAATGACATGATTTAAGAGAAGTAACTTGTTTTAAAAGGTGTGAGTTACTTGAGGTTTAAAAGTAGGAGAAACTTGTTTTCAAAATATTAAGAGACTTGAAGTATTTTGAGAGTTAAGAACTTGATTTGTAAGTATGTGATACTTGGTTTTAAGTATAAATCTCTTGGTCATAAAAAGAATGAAATTGTCTAAAAACCATAAAGGGTTATAGCGGCTTTATGGGAAGTTGGTTATAACGACTTTATGGAAGGTTTAGAAAGTTGTCTATTTTGATTTATGGGCATAAGTTGCCTAAATTGTGAAAATTTGAAGTTACTTGATTTCAGGCTTTGAAATGAGTTTTCTAAAAATGTAGTATCTTACTTTGAAAAATAGACACACCTTGATACTACGGGTGTTAGTATCTTGGGGTTTTACATAAAAAAATGAGTCTTTTGAAAAGAATGTACGTACGTAGTACTTTGGCTTGTTTAATTGAGAATTATTCTATGTGTGCCTTGATAAGTACTTTGGCTTGTTTAATTGAGAATTATTCTATGTGTGCCTTGATAAGTACTTTGGCTTGTTTAATTGAGAATTATTCTATGTGTGCCTTGATAAGTACTTTGGCTTGGTTAATTGAGAATTAGCCTATGTGTGCTGGTGATAGCCTTTGAGTGCAAGTATTATGTTTTATTACGTTGCCGCGACTCTCGGTTGGAGGGCCGACTGTCTTGTTGTAAGTTTACTTGGATATACCGACAGTAATGTGGGATTCCGGGGCATGTGACCAGGAGGCGGGTAGAATTCCCCGATTCTATATGACATTATCGTCCCAGAAATGGGCCCGGCGATACCTTCGCGGACTATATGACATTATCGTCCCGAAGATGGGCGGGCATACCTACTTACGCGGACTATATGACATTATCGTCCCAGAGATGGGCCGGGCAGTATACCTTTATGGGCAGACTATATGACATTATCGTCCCAGAAATGGGCCGGGCAGTATACCTTTACGGGCAGACTATATGACATTATCGTCCCAGAGATGGGCCGGGCAGTATACCTTTACGGGCAGACTATATGACATTATCGTCGAGAGATGGGCGGGCGGTATACCTTACGCGGACTATATGACATTATCGTCCCAGAAATGGGCCGGGAAGTATACCTTTATGGGCAGACTATATGACATTATCGTACCATAAATGGGCGGCAAGATACCTTACGCGCACTATATGACATTATCGTCCCAGAGATGGGCCGGGCAGTATACCTTTACGGGCAGACTATATGACATTATCGTCCCAGAAATGGGCCGGGCAGTATACCTTTATGGGCAGACTATATGACATTATCGTCCCAGAAATGGGCCGGGCAGTATACCTTTACGGGCAGACTATAGGACATTATCGCGTCCCAGAAATGGGCCGGGCAGTATACCTTTATGGGCAGACTATATGACATTATGCTTATTGGTGTTATATTATATCATGGACTGCCGACAGTGAGTAAGGATTCCACGGGCATGATTGATATTATGGGCGTGAGACCCATGGTTAGATTTTAGAAATGACTTGAGGGCATGCGTCCCTGACTTGTTATGACTGCTTATGTGTTGTGTACTGTAGGTTGGCTATCATACATGTCTCCTACTTTGTTTAGACTGTTATGATTTCATTACATTACATACTGTTTCACATACTTGGTACATTCTTTGTACTGACCTCCTTCGGGGGGCTGCGTTCATGCCGCAGGTGTAGGTACGCTGTTTGGTGATCGGCAGGTGTAGGACCCTGCTCAGAGTTTTTGGATAGCTCCTTCTGTTCGGGAGTTTATCTTTTTGGTATAAATTCTTTCAGTACAGGCTTTTGTACAGTTATGGGTACGACGGGGCCTTGTCCCGTCATAGTTCAGTATAACTCTTAGAGGTCTGTATTCATATGTGGGATTGGACTCATGTACGTTGTAGTGTCTTCTGTTATGTATATTATATGGCAGCCTTGTCGGCTTTGCCCTTGCACGTACGATTGGTTTAAAAAAAAAAAAGAGTTGTTATTTAATTTCCGCAGTTTACTTAGTTGTTAAGGTAGAAGGGTGCCCAGGTAGGGCACCAGTCACGGGCCCGGGGTTCGGGGCGTGACAACTTATCACCCTCCCATTGCCTTTTTTAAAAGAAAACAGTTCAGATTTTTCCACCCAGCCTCGCAGAACCCGCCTCGGCGCCGCAACCCTGCAGCCTGCGCCGCGGCGCTGAAACCTCCGCAACCCCTCAGAACATTCGGCGCCGCGGCCTTGTGGCTCCTGACCGAATTATTTTTTCTGTCCGACTGCGCACTGAAATTGTAACTTCCATAACTTTCTACTCCGATGTCCTATCGACGAACGGTTGGTTGCGTTGGGAACTAGACTCAATGAACTACGTACTAGGACTTTGAAACACCTAGGAACTCATAATGCAACTGGACATAAACCTCCTCAAAGTTTACTAAAAACCCGTCCGAAACATTCTGTCGACCTATCTTTCTAAAATTTTAAGTCTTAATCCCTTTCGTACATTCTCATACGCATGGCCAGAACTACGGGGTATAACAGTAGCAAATCCACGGAATATGCAAATGCCACAAACCCGGGGAATGACCCCGTAATGAACAATATATCACTAGCACAACCGGCTATCATACATAACATAAGCACTACCGGCTTATCATACATAACATAAGCACTACCGGCTTATCATACATAACATAAGCACTACCGGCTTATCGTACATAACATAAGCAAGTTAAGAAACCCCCCTAACTTCTTATTAGCCTTATTCATATACACTCTCATTTTAGTTTACTTAAGGCACTAACATGTCATTATAACATCCGGGAATTTAACCCAAAGTACTACGTACTTGTACTCTTTTAAAATGACTCTTTTTCATATAAAACATCCAAGATACTAATAACCGTAGTATCAAGTAATATATACTTTTTAAGACAAGTCACAATACCTTTTAGAAAATACATTTATAGGCCTCTAAATCAAGTGACTTCTTTCTTTTAAAACCTTAAGCAATTGATGCCTTTAAATCAATTTGCCTTTCATTATTTCAAGTCATTTATCATTATTTACATTACTTAGAGTAAACCACTCTTTTAACTTTCTATAAAGCTATTATAACCAACTTCCCATAAAGTCGTTATACTAGCTTTATACTTTAGGAAATTACATTCTTCCTTATATCCAATGGACTTATACTTTTAAAATGAAACAAGTATCATATACTTTTAAAATACTTCAAGTCCCTTAACTTTAGTAATCAAGTTTATTAACTTTAGAATAGCTCAAGGGATCAATACTTTCCAAACCAAGTATCTATACATTTTCAAGTCAAAAAATCTTTGTTTACCTTATTAGAATAACCCATTCTTCCTTTTCTTTCCCTAAAGTTATTAACCAACTTTATGCTTTTGAAACCAAGGAATTTCTATCCTTTAACAACTAGTCAAGGATATCAAATGAAACTAAATTCATTTAAATCTCATACGTCTACCGTACTATACATTTACAACTACTCATGCTCAAGAGATAGGAAAGTTCCACATACCTCTTTGGTTCAATCCACTTGCTAAGTCCAATACGTCATACGTAGTATGTCAACCTATAATGACCATAATACGTCTATTACCTTCTAGCTTCAAACGTAGAATATTCCAAGTGCAAAGTCACTAAATTCTACGGAAAATCGGAAAACACTTCCTTTGTTTCTACATACTTTTCCACCTTTTCAAGGTCCGAAAATCAATAACCAACGCCACATTTAAGGCCCAACAATTCAGCAATACAAAGGGGATTACACGCCTTAACAGGACGTGTAAAATTCTTCCCCACAATTGAATATCAAACTAATCCAACATACTATATCATTTCGACAATTTGAGGCATAATAACACAAAGTCTTCTTTCCAATTCCTTTTCAATCCAAGTTGTTTAGTACAACATATTATAAAGCCGCAATTGATTATAACAACTATAATCTTCAAGTAGATAACATGCGATGATTCTAATATCGAGCAAATTGTATTTCAATTTCAAATGGCTAAGAATGTCATTTCGGATTCTAGGCTTCCAATATCCATAACACTTATCAATATTGAATACACATACTTCATGCTAGCCAAAAATGTAAGGCTACAACAATATGTAATCTTATAACACTTAAGAGAACAAGATTGATACCTTAGTGAGCCTTAATCCACTTCAAGATCCGAAGTCGCTCCCTAGAAACTTAGAGCCTCCCCTTGACACTCCAATCCGCCACTTGAAGCCCTTAGAAGATCACAAACAACTTTCCTTTAGTTCCCAATCCAAACCTAGGAAAGTGACTAGGTTTTCACCTTGCGACTAATACGAAAATGCCACTTTTCCGAAATATTTCTATTGAGATACCCTTACAATACCCTAAGGAACCTTGGTTTAAAGTGTGGAGATTATTGAACAACAAACAAAAAAAATTCTTGTTTCAACCATGGTGAACCCGAGAGCTCCCATACAAGCTCAAGCTTTCTAATTTTTTTCTCTAAGTGTTAAGCCTTGTCTTGCTACTAAGGATGCTTATATAACCAAATGGAAGGTCTAGATTAGAACAAATGGGTGGCTTGGATGAATTCCACAAGGATCAAGCCAAGTGGCTCTTGACTAAGTCAACAATATCAAGCTCTTAACTTTAGCCAGACTTGGTCATCTTTCTATTGGTCAAATGACCATTTCACCCATGACCATTTTGTCCAAGACCACTAAGGGGGGTGACACGTGTCGCCCTCCCATACGTCGAAATATTTCGTTTTCTGACAATTCCATAATTCCGATAAATTTTTACTAGTCTCAAATCATAACATTTTTGAGTTCTTACGTACTTTACTATAAACATGTCCTGGAATTACGAGGTGTAACAGTTTTAATGGTGAAAGAATTTTGGGTCCAACGCCCTAATACTTCATGAAATGGTTCTTTTGTAAATAATAGATGTACATAGTACTTTGGGTTCGAATTCCCTAAAATTACATAACACGATAATGCCTTGGCTTCATAAAAAGGAAAGACTTGATGATTAAAAGGAAAGATGTGATAGCGCCTTAGTTTCATAAAAGTTGTTAAAGCGGCTTTATGGTAAGTTGTTATAACGGTTTTTTTTTATGGAAAGTCAAAAGATGGTTTAAAGATCTCATATGGTACACGAGGTGTTGGTACCTAGGGTGGTCTAAAATGAAGTTCATTATATGCGTTTGGTACATGAGATGTTGGTACCTTGACATGTCTAAAAAGGGAGTACATTCTATTTGTGCTAATGAGAGTCGGAGATGGTTAAATTGTACATAGTTGCTTGTGATAATTATAAGTGTACGGTTCTTGATATTTGGACCGCGTCGCTCACTGGAGGGCCGACAACGTTATTGATTGTTTACATGGACATGCGGACGGTGATGTTGTTGTCACGACCCGACCTCGGGCCCGTAACTGGTGCCTTACCCGGGCACCCTAGTAGGTATACATCAGAGAAAACCAGCAGAATAAACTCATAGACATGAAACAATATAAAATAAGAAACAGGCTAACCGATGAGGTCGCCTTTCAACATATATATATATATATATATATCAAAAATCCCGAACAGTCATATCCTTTACAAATCCAACTCATAACAGGACTACAGACCTCTAAGAGTTTCTGACATAACAACTATGACGGGACAGGGCCCCACCATACCCCTGAATGTACATGTACCTACAATGACAGGAAACCATACCAAAAGATAAGCCTCCGGAGAAACGGAGCTTCCCAAAACGCAGAACTGTGATCCTATGAGCGAGGATCAACAACCGGTGTACCTCTACCTGCGGCATGAACGCAGCCCCCCGAAGGAGGTCAGTACAACAGGTACCAAGTATGTGAAACTGAAAGTACTGTAATGAAATCACAATAGTCTAAAACAAATCCACAGACATGTATGAAAAACCAATTAACAGTACACAGTGCCATAGTATATACTAGAGTAAATAAGTGTGATCTGGCCGGTGTTGAATAGGCAGCCAATGATCGAACTAGGGCCATTTGCCCATAGTATCATCGTGAAAATCCTAATCCTGGACTCCCGCAATCCGCATAGGTCGCGTGTACCCGCATGAGGTATTCCTCGCATCGGGGGAAGCAAACCGCGGTAATACATAGGACACTATCCCGCATGAGCCCCTTGGACTCGCATGAGGGTATTCTCGTAGGACCCGGTCGCGTGAGCCGCGGACTCGCATGAGGTATTCCTCGCATCGGGGGGAGCAAACCCGCGGAATATGAACAACGTAACATGGCCAGGGGTTTAAGTGATATAATACAAGTGCAACCGGCTATCGTAAACAACATAGGCAAATTCAGAAGAAACCACTTTATCACAGAAGTCTCAAGACACTAACACCCGTAGTATCATAACACGTTTAGTTATCAAACCAAGTTACTACACCTTCAGAAAATCATTACAAGGCCTTTAAAATGAAGTAAGTAAACTGTTCTTTTATCCTCCTCAAGTCGTTATAACTAACTTCCCATAAAACTATTATAACACTTATGTTTTAAGCAATTCAAAACAATTACATTCATTTGGGAAACCAAAGAACTTATTCTTTTGAAACCAAATATCAATTTCTTTCCAAATAATGATTCACAACTTTTTAGAATAATTCAAGGCTTTTAAGATTTAGAAGTCAAGTCAAGGACATCAAAATGAAACCAAAATCATTTAACACACGTACGTCTACCGTACTATATATTTCATAATAATCATGCTCAAGAGGATAGGAAGAGTTCACATACCTCTTCGGCTTATCCACTTGCCAAGTTGAATACGTTGCGTGTAGAGTATCAACCTATAATAACCATAACACGTCTATCAACTTCTAGCTTTCTTCGTAGAGTATTTCTAAGTATAAGGTCTCTTATTCTACGGAAAATTGGGCAGCACTTCCCCTGTTTCTACATACTTTTCCACCTTTTTCAAGGCCCAAAATCAATAACCAATTGCCACATTTAAGGCGCAATAATTCAGCAAGTCAAAGGGGATTACACGCCTAACAGGAGGTGTAAAATTCAGCCCCTTAATCTACCAACACTGTCTATTAAAACTAGTCCATAGTCCAATGTAAAAACAGTCCATAGTCCAATGTAAAAAACAGTCCATTAGTACACTAATACAATCCATTAGTCCGGTCCTTTAGTTGGTGTTCTTGGCCAACTTACTACAATCAAAACTGTCCAGTTTTTTGCTAGCATGCCAAATTTGTTTCATTACTTCTTTATAATTCCAACTCATATTCCAAACTTTATATAAGTTATATTAACTTGTTATCAACAAGATTTCTTCATGTCAACAAGTAATAGGTAATGTTTTAACAACTTTAATGGCTAGCATGCCAATTCTCGATTTTAACAACTTTAATGGCTAGCATGCCAATTTTCGATTTTTAACATCTTACTAAGGTCCAACTCTTTTCAATTTTCCTTCCAAATATCATATACTCAATCATATACTACTAACATATGTAATTTCCAACTTCACTAAAAGGACAAAGATTATTACCTCAATAAGCCCAAAAATTCCAAGATTATAAGTCGATCCTTAGGAATCTTAGCTCCTAATCCTTACGTTCCAATCCACTCCAAGAAACCCTTAGAAGTTCCTAAACAACTTCTCTTAACACTTCATCCAAAAATATGAAGATCACCGTAGGGTTTCACTTTGCGACTATCGGATTAACGTAGTATCTCCGGGATTTTTGTGTTGGGATATCCTTAGAACACTACTAGGGACACTTGGTTAAGGTATTGGGAATAAACAACAACAATTGAAGAATTGTTCTTCAAATATGGGGGGGGGGGGGGTGCCGAGAGCAACCAACAAGGGAGGGAGTATATTTTTGTCATGGAAATAATTCTAAGTGTTGAAGTCTTCAACCTCTATGTGTGTATATATAAGACAACCAAGGGCTAGGATTAAAACAAATGTGTGGTTGAGATTGGGGACAAATATGTGTGGGTCCCACAAGCCACTTGTCCAACAAATATCTTAAGACACTTGGCTTGCCACTTGTTCTCATCTTTCTCGCCCAACATGGGCCCCATGGGGTGACACGTGTCGCCCTCCTATTGGTCCAAAATATTTCATCTCCCCAAAATCTCAATAATTGGTCAAATATCGAAAACCTTGTGGGCCCCACAAAATCGTAAAATTTCCCGGGTGGGCCCTACATGACCAATTATGGAAATAATACTCCATAATTCTTATAAATTATATAAGTCTCAATTACCAAAATTGAGAATCCAATTCCCAATAATAAACCTTTTTCCTTCACGTGGTTCGGAATATTTTTCGTAGGAAAAAGAAATCTTCCTTCCTTTTCAAACTTATGGTCGCAATCTCTTACGTATGCCCTCATATACATACCCTGAAACTACGGGGTGTAACATTCTCCCCCCCTTAAAAACATTCGTCCCGAATATTCCTTCTAAGTTCAATAAAATCAAATATCAGCATAGTCCCTCATAACTATACCCGACACAATCAAGAACGCCACACATGGCCACAATAACATTTAAGCATATATGTCAATTAAAATCGACAAGTAGGAAAGTGAGTTACCTGGAGGTGTAGGGAATAAGTGAGGATACTTCTTCATCATGTCCTCCTCTGCTTCCCAAGTCATCTTCTCTCTATTCTCGTTCCGACACAAGACTTTTACGGAAGCCACATCCTTTGTCCGCAGTCGCCTGACCTGGCGATCAAGTATCGCTATGGGACTCTCCTAATACAATAACCCCTCTGTCACCTGGACATCATTAACTGGGAACACTCTGGATGGATCTCCGATACACTTCTGCAACATAGAAACATGAAAGACCGGATGTCTGACCTCGGATGGGACAGCAGACCAACTCATGTGCAACGCGCCTACTCTACGGACAATCTGATAAGGCCCAATGTACCTTGGGCTAAGTTTTCCCTTCTTCCCAAACCTCATCACACCCTTCATGGGTGACACCTTCAGGAAGACCCAATCGCCAATCTCAAACTCCAAGTGTCGACGCCGAGTATCTGCATACGATTTCTGTCGACTCTGAGCTGCTAATAACCTCTCCTGGATAAGCTTCACCTTATCCACAGCCTGCTGAATCAAATCTGGCCCGACTAACTGAACCTCTCCCACATCGAACCAGCCTATCGGCGACCTGTACTTCCTTCCATACAAGGCCTCATAAGGCACCATCTGGATTGTCACGCCCAGAACTCCGGGCCTGCGACTGGTACCCTACCTGGGCACCCTTCTATACATACAATACGAGTAACACGCGGAAGATAACAACACTCATCATTTTTTTTCAAAGCAAAGGCAAAGCCGATAAGGCTGCCATATATAAATCACCCAAGAGGGTCTACACTATTTCAATAATGTAAATACAACTCTAGCCAGTCCAGCCCAAATATGAATATAGACCTCTAAGAAGGTGACAACAACTATGACGGGACAAGGCCCCGCTGTACCCCTGAATATACCTAGCCGGAATGATAAACTCCAGAACATTGGAGCCATCCAAAATGCTGAACAAGGATCCTAAGCTCGCGGATCCACAACTGAGTACCTAGACCTGCGGACATGAACGCAGCCCCCCGAAGGAGGTCAGTACAACAAGTACTAAGTATGGAACTGAAATAAAGTACAGTATTAAAATCATGGATGTATACAAGAATGACAGGGGCAAGTATAGAAAATGAAATACCAGATCCTACCGTGTCACATAACCTAAAAGCCAACTGCACCTTGTATCACTGTACTATAACAACTCCAAGAGTCGACTGTGCCTTTCAAGAACATGATATCACACAGTCCAAATACAACGCAGGAAACAAGTATGATAACCAAATTAAATCAATAAGAGTAATGAAAATCAAATTCACCTTTTAAAAGACCATTTCACAATACATAAGCAGTCATGCCAAGTCAGGGAGACAGGCCCTCAAAATCATTACTCAAATATAACCATGGGTCTCACGCCCACAATATCAATCATTCCCCTGGAATTCCTTCCTCACTGCTGGCATTCCATTATATATAATATAACATCAATATGTATACATGAACACCAGGTCCCACCTGTGTCATAAAACTGAAAGGGTCAAGTAGGAAATACAACTACGGATCGGCTGCGTCATAAAATCGGCCAGGGGCAAGTACGGAAGCCATCTACCAGAGTCTGTCGTATCAAACTGTGCCATAAACTGACCGGGGCAAGTACGAAAGCCAACTACCAGATCCAGCCTGCGTCAGCAACTGACCGGGGCAAGTACGGAAGCTAACTACCAGATCCTGCCTGCGTCACTAAACCTCATGGAGAGCTAGTCCATGGAATAACAATATCATCCGGGAATTGCACCCGCATCCTGGCCGCATGCCCCCGGAACCTTCATCGGTGCAGGCATGTCCATGGATCAATAATAGTGGAAGCATACCCGTGGCCCACCAAAAGTGTCAGTATGTCCAAGGAACAATATAGTGGAAGCATACCCGTGGACTATCCAACGTGTCAGTATGTCCAAAAGGAACGATATAGTGGAAGCATACCCGTGGACCATCCAACATGTCAGTATGTCCAAAGGAACGATATAGTGGAAGAATACCCGTGGGCCACCCAACGTGTCAGTATGTCCAAGGAATTAAAACGACACGATGACTGTTATACCCCGTATTTTCAGAGTATGTACGTGAGGGCGTACGTATTATAATTTAAGCCTTAAAGTAGGCAAGGTTCGAAATTTAGGCACAAGTGCCGAAAATAGTCGTTTTTCAACGAAACATTTTACAGAACTTGCGAAGGGAAAATTCCGGCTATGTCATTTATTATTTTTGCGGATTTTTCCGAGAGACGAAACATTTTGGACCAACGGGAGGGTGACATGTGTCACCCTCACATTGGAAGAGAGGTTGGGTCGGCTTGGACGATTGGGAGCACTTTAGTTGGTAGGATATTTTGTGCAAGTTGGTGTGGTAGATGGATAAGGTGCACTTGGCTTAAATCTAGCCCTACACTTGCCTTACACTTGGATGTATCTTGGCCATTGGTTGGTCATTTCTTGACCTATAAATACCCCCTTGTTGAAGAGTTATTTCATCCTAATTGAGCAATCTTTCTAAGTCTCAAATACTCCCTCCCTTCTAGTGTTTCGTCCGCCACCACCCTCCCCCCTTGAGAAGGCCCCTTGGCCGAAAGTATCCCCCCCTCCTTGTGGTGCTAGCCGTGGGGTACCCCCCCCCCTAGCCTAGTTGTTTTCGTATAATACCCCCCTTTGTGGTATAGAAATACTCTCCAAGTATTGTTATAATGCCCTAAATACTCTAGCCCTTATACCTTGTAGTACTTTCCAAAAGTTACCTCTATACGTAGAGCCCGGAAAATACTATTATACTTCCTTTAGCCCATAAACGAAACCCTAAGGAAATCTTCATTGATAGTTGAAGTAATTGAGTAGAAGTTGGTTAGAACTTCTAAGGGTTGTTGGAGCGCACGGAGTAGGAGCTAAACCTTGCTCAGGATCGACATATAAACTTGGATAATTTTGGGCTTATCGAGGTAAACACTCTTGACCTTCTATTGTAATTGGAAATTACATGTGTAGGAATATATAGTTGAAGTATACTATATATAGAGGTGAACATAATTATGCGGCAATGTCTTTTGACTTAAGCCTGAATTTAAAGAAGAGAACTGAACTGTAATTACATAGGACTGTATTACAGTAGACTTGTGTAGCTTTACTGTGAAGTAGAATTGTGCACGCCCGGATTAGACGTACAACCCCCCCCTCTAGGGAGTTGTGGCCTGTTAGCAGGCCTCGACAGAGGAGGAGATTTCTGTGATTTGCGGGGAGGTCGCGAATTTTCTGTAGAATATTCTACGTTGAGATCTAGATGTTAATAAGCGCCTTGTGGCCTCTATAGGTTGAAGTACTACGTGTGGCGTGAGCTGCTTGGCTTAAGGTGTAGCCGACGGTTTGAGGTACTTGGAGCGTTTTGCTATTAGTCGATAATCGTCGCGAGGTATGTGAACCTCTTCCTATCTTTTCTAGCATGATATGTGTATAACTATGTAGTACGGTAGACGTACATGTGTTAAATGTATTTGATTGGTTTAAAACATAAAGTGTTATAACGGCTTTATGGGAAGTTGGTTATAACAGTTTTATGTAAGTAAGAAATGCTTTGTGGTTTTTAAAAGATAACTGACTTGATGTGTGATGATAAGAATCTTGAAGTATTTCAAAAGAATTAAGCAACCTTTTTGAAAGAAGAGTAATACTTGGTTTTGAAAACATAAGAGTTATACTAGCTTTATGGGAAGATAGGTATAACGTCTTAAGAGAGATAAAGAGAATGGTTTACTGATTTTTAGAAGTTAAGAGACTTAATCTTAAAAGATAAGAGACTTGACTTGAATGAAATAAATATGAGTTTTGTGTGAAACCTCCTTCGTGAGTAATGAGTACTTGGTTTTTAAAAGGAATAATGTTTTACTGATTTTGGAAATCAGAATGAGTATCGACAAACCACTGCAGCGTTAATAAAAGGAATTTGTTTGACTAATTAAGTATTATTAAAACCAGTAGAAACCTCCATCTGCATAGAAGCTAAGATGAGACAAAATGATATTACATTTCCTAGATCATGGCTGCTTTAATAAGATTGATTATGAACAAGAAAAACCTACTCACATATAAGACATATGTTTCTCAAATTGTTTAAAAGAGGATTATATTCTTAAGTGATTAAGTCTATGGACTATGAAACCTTTCTAAAATAAGAGACTTAAGTATTTGAAATTAGGCAAACTTGAACTTTTGGAAAAGAATGTTGTTACTTGATGTTAAAAAGGAAAGTGTTTTGGTTTACCTAAAAATGTGAGTCACTCTATTTTAATACTACGGGTATCGGGTGACCTTTATAAAAGAAATGGATCTTTTTAAAGAATTTAACGTACGTAATACTTTGGGGTCAGAACCTGGACTTTGGCCTAAAATAAACTTGAGTTGTGTGTAACTTGCCCATGTTTGTGTTTGATAGCCTTGTTGTGCAAATCGTATTTCTATACCACCGCGTCTCGATGGAGGGCGGCTGATTTGTTATGAGCGATTCTTCACCGAGTCCCACGAGATGGGCGGACACGATTTCATCTGATTCTCTACCGAGTCCCACGAGATGGGCCGGGACACGTATTCCATCTGATTATTCACCGAGTCCCACGAGATGGGCCGGGACACGTATTCCATCTGATTATTCACCGAGTCCCATGAGATGGGCCGGGACACGTATTCCATCTGATTATTCACCGAGTCCCATGGGATGGGCCGGGACACGTATGCCATCTGATTATTCACCGAGTCCCGAGATGGGCGGGACACGTATTCCATCGATTATTCACGAGTCCCGAGATGGGCGGGACACGTATTCCACATGATTCTTTCCGAGTCCCACGGGATGGGCGGGACACGTATTCCACACGATTTATACCTAGGCTGGCGGTGAGGAAGGAGTTCCACGGGCGTGAGGATGACTTGAGCGTGAGTCACGACTTGACATATTTGCTTTTATGTTGTGAGCGTAGTTTGGTTATCATACATGTCTCCTACTTTATATAGACTATTATGATTTCATTTCTGATGTTTCTGATTTCACATACTTGGTACTGTTATCGACCTCCTTCAGGCTGCGTTCATGCCGCAGTAGAAATCATCGGTTGTGGATCCTCGCTCATAGGATCAAAGTTCGTGTTAGGAAGCCCCGTTTCTTGGAGGCTTATCTTTTGGTATGTTACCACAGTGCAGAGGTTCTTGTACATTCGGGGTATAGCGGGGCCCTATCCGTCATAGTTGTTGTCACTTCTTAGAAGTGCATGAAATGCTTGTTGTGGCGAGTTTGTAAAAAGGATAATTGTTCGGGTATTTATGTATATATACTGAAGGCAACTGTTTTGGTTGGCCTGTTTATTTATCATGTCTCTTAATTCATGTTCGTGTTTTTATTTCCGCTGATTTTCTCTGATGTTGTATCACTAGGGTGCCCGGGGTAAGGCACCAGTCACGGGCCCGGGTTCGGGTCGTGACAATGACGTCTAACAGTTTTAGGCAGTTTTCGGCCAACAACAACTACAACCAGCCAAAGTCCTTTTCCTTAATTCCTTTTAATCCAATTCTCATTCCGACATGTTATATAAGTTATAAAAACTATCAACAACTATATTTCCTTCATTATATAACATGCGACAAGTCTTATTAACAACAATAATAACCAACGAATCCAACGACGACAAACATGCCTAGTCTCGGCCAACTCTTCCAAAGTAGGACATGCACACTTTATTTTCCATATCTTCCTTAATTAAAGTTCATCCATATACTATAACAATGAGTAATATCCAATTACTGCAGAAAAGAAGAATTATTACCTCATTTTTTAGCCTTAAAATCGTCCCGGGCAGAACGCTATACTTTGGTCCGCAGTTTTCGTTTCTCTCCACTTCTTCAAGTTCTAATCACATATATGTATCCCCCACAACCTTAGTAGCAACTTCTCTTCACGTTTTACTTCCAAAAAGTCGACGGAACCTTAGGTTTTCCCACCTTCTTCTCTCGGCCCAATGGAGATTTGAGGTTAAAGGAGTGTTATCTTGGCTTAACACTTGGTTAGGGACCTTAATCTTGTATCACACAAGTTAACAATGGAATATTGAACAATTTTTGCTCATCAAAAGGCCTCTTGGCCGAGAGCCTCTCAAAGAGGAGAGAAAGATGAAATATTTTCTAAGTGTTGGAAGACAAGTCTTGCAAGCCCTCTCTCTTGTATATATAATGTAACTCATGGCATGGTATCATGACAAGTGTATGGCCTAAGTGTAGCAAGACAAGTGGAGTGGGACCCACATGTCCACTTGTCTTCAAAATATCTAGCCAAGTCAAAAGTCTTCCAAGACCAAGACAAGGGGGTGGGGTGTGCCACGTGTCACCCTATGATTCGTCCAAAATATTTTCATCTCCCAAAAAGTCCATAATTGGCCAAAATATCGGAAAATTTGTGGGCCCCACAAAAACGTAAAATTTCCCGGGTGGGCCCCACATGACCAAATCCAAAAATAAAAATCCATAAATCTGATAAATTCCATAAGTCACACTTACCAATTTTGAGAACCCAATTCTCATTATTAAACATTTTTCCTTCACGGGGTTCGGATAATTTTCCTTAAGAAAATGTAACAATTCTTTCCTTCCAAAATTCAAATCTTATTTCCTTAATCTCAAGTCATCTCTTTGTTTACATTACTACAGAAAAACCTATATTTTAATCTTCCATAAAGTTGTTATAACCAACTTCCCATAAAGTCGTTATAACTCTTTATGTCTTAGGCAAATTCATTCCTTTTTAAACCAAAAGACTTTTACTTTCAAATCAAGTTACATAACTTTCAAAATACTTCAAGTCTCTTATCTTTAGAAATCAAGTTTCTTACTTAGAAAACAAGCCTCTTATCTTTCGAATGTCAAGAAGTCAATACTTTCCAAATCAAGTATTCTATACTTTTAAAATCAAGTCATTTCTTCCTTTAAGTGTCACGACCCGACCTGTTATACCCCGTATTTCCAGAGTATGTACGTAAGGGAATACGTACAAAAAGTTTGGCCTTAAAGTTTAGGCCTTGGACGATTTTTTTTGGGCACAACTCACAAAACGAATAGTTTTTAGGCGAAAGCGTTTCCCACGACTTCGTAGGGTAAATTCGGCTATGCCATTTCTAATTTTTGCGGATTTTTAGAGAGGCGAAACATTTTGGACCAGCGGGAGGCGACACTTGTCACCCTCGATTGATGGACTTGAAATCGTCCATTTGGGAATTGGACTTGGTGTTGCACGTTTTTGTGCCTTGGCACAAGTCAAGATTAGGTAGGATATTTTGTGTGCAAGTTGGCCAAGGACACTTGCCTAATCTTGGCCTTACACTTGCTTAGCACTTGCTTAATCTTGGCCATTGGTTGGCCACTTCTTAACCTATAAATACCCTCTTGAGATGAAGAGTTCTTCATCCACAAAAGCTTCAAGTCTAAAAATCCTCTCCTCTCCCTTTGTAGCCTTTTCGTCCAAACACCTCCTCCTCATGTGAAGGCCCTTGGCCGAATACCACCCATACAGCCTAAGTAGTTTGGCGAGGCCCCCTAGCCTAGCCAAAACCTACCCCCTCCCTTGGTAGAAAAGTTGCCTTCTTGTATTGTTATAATGCCCAAAATACCTAGCCCAAATCCCTTAGTACTTAGTAGAAGTTGTGAAGAACTTCTAAGGTTTCCTGAGCATACAACTTAGGAGCAAAACCTTGCTCGACGCGACTTTATCTAGGATATTATTGGGCTTACGAGGTAACTAATCCTAACCCTCTTTTGAATTAGAGAATACTTCTGTAGTAGTATAAGAATAAGTATAAATACTTAGAAGAATATTGCAGAATAGAATTGAACTGTTATCACGGTAGAAGGGTTTAAAGAAGAATAATCAAATCAGTACTTACATGGGAATTTGTTTTCACGATGAACTTGAGTAGCTCACCGGGTAGGGAAGTGCGCCCAATTTTCCGTAGGATATAGAACCCTCTGTTTAGAAGCTGTTTACAAAGTAGTTCGAGCGTTGATAGGCGTGTCGACTATTATAGGTGATTCTCTGCTAGCGACATATTCAACTTGGCGGTGGTTTTATTTGAGAAGGTATGTGATTCTTCCTAAAGCATGATATTTTACAATATATATATAGTACGGTAGACGTACATGTGTTAACTGAATAATAACTACGGTAATGTCTTTGACTTAAGCCTGAATAATACTTACGGCAATGCCTCACGCTTAGCTGAATAATACTTACGGCGATGCCTCGGCTTAAGCACGAATAATAAAGAACTGAAAGCATTTCAAAAGAATACTGAATCATTTTTAACAGAAGAGAACTAATTGGTTTTTAAAACAGAAGCTTAAGAGTTATACTAGCTTTATGGGAAGTTAAGTATAACCACTTAAGAGTGATAAAAGAAACAGTTTGCCTATGTGTTTATAACAGACTTATATTGAAATGTGAAAAGAATAATGAGATGATATGATGCTATGTGTGTTAGTGTCTTGTAACGTTTGTATAAGAGAGTATTCTTGTTGTGCTTATGTTGTTTAAGGATAAGTTGTTATGTTAGTGTACTATCACTCACCTCTTGACATATTACCGGGGGTTAAGTCGCCTCCGTCTGGGGTAGACTCGGTGATGCAGGACCATGATTCGAGAATACCTCATGCGGGTCCAAGGGACCTATGCGGAGCTACGGGAGTTCCAGGTTAGTGATGCGGGGTTACACCTCATGCGGTCTATGTGGCCATGCGGACTACGAGTCCAGGACGATGCCGAGGAGTAGCTACCCTCGATGCGGGGTTATGTACCCTATGCGGGCCTATGTGAGTGGCCTATGCGGACTACGAGTCGAGATTAGGCTTGCATGGTGATACTACGGGCAATTGGCCTGCCCGATCATTCGCGGCCTAGAAAAGACACATTACTGATTTACCTATTGTTGCTCTTGTTTATGATGTGGCACTATGCGATTCCATGGTTGTTTCAAACATACTTGCAAAACTGATTTTAAAATAATATGAATACATTTAAGTATTTCTGATTTCATATACTTAGTACTGTTGTCTTGACCTCCTTGGGGCTGCGTTCATGCCAGGTAAGAGCGGCAGTGCTAGATCCATATTCTTAGGATCTCTACGTTGGTGTCGGGAGCTCCATCTTTTAGGAGGCTCTACTTTTGGGTATGATCTCACTGTTGTAGATAGTTTTGTACGATCGAGGTATGGCGGGGCCTGTCGCCATAGTTGTATATTTCCTTAAGTGCGTAGTCATGTTTATGCGATATCGGATGTAGCGCTAAAACCATGTTTATATATATATCTAGAAAGCGATGTTTTATCACATAAAGCGTATGTCTTATTTTATAAATCGTTTCATGTCTTGTTTTATATTTCGTGATTACTCGATGTATGACTACTTGGGTGCCCGATGAGGCACGATCCACGGCCCGGAATGGGTCGTGACAAAAGTGGTATCGAGCGATTAATCCTCGGAAAGTGTCTCTGACCGTATCTAGTAAGTCTTGATTATCGGTGTGTTGTGCACCACACCAATAATCGAGAGGCTATAGGATATTTAGGATTGGTTTCCAATCTTCTCACTCTGAGATCGTGCTTTAGAGTGTGTTAAAGTTGGACCTCTAACGTATTCCTTTTATGCTGATTATGCCTCCACAAAGGCAACCGGGCCAGAGGAAGGGCAAAGCGAGGAGCGCGATCGACATCGAGATTTACGAGGCTCGGGCGATCTCTACGAGAGGCAGCGAGTTCTGACGCCCGGCCCAGCGAGAACCACAGTACCCACCTCGCATCCCCGGCACAGGGCGGAGAGTTAGGTACTGAGAGATGGCCCGACTATTGGCTAGAGTTGTGGCGAATCGAGGATAATTTGAATCTGGCGCGATTCGATTCGGCTCGGCTCGGTCGCACCGTGGTGCACCCGAGGCGAATAGTTTGAGGCTACGAGATTTCTTGAGTTGTAGCCGCGAGTTTCTGGTCGGCGGGAGGATGATCCGCAGGAGTTCATCCGTCGGCTCTGAGAAGGATCATGCGAGTGATCAAGGCCTCGAGAAGGCAGTCCGTGACGCCGGTTCGCATCGGCTGCGTGATACCGCAATCGATTGGTTTGATTCACGAGTCATCCGGGAGAGCACGCGTCCCGCCTACTTGGGATGAGTTCTCGAGGCTTTCTCACTCACTTCTTGCCTCGCGGATGAGAGGCGCGGTGATAGATTTTCTTCTTTGAGGCAGAGAGGACGCACTGTGGAGCTCGGTGTACTGTGGAATCATGTATCATAATCCGGCCCGCCTGTGGAGCTCGGTGTACTGTGACGTAACCCGGCCTATGTGTAGGCTCGGGGTAATATGGCGTAATCCGGCCTATGTGTAGGCTCGGTGTATCTCATAACGTAATCCGGCCTATTTGTAGGCTCGGTGTATCTCATAACGTAATCCGGCCTATTCGTAGGCTCGGTGTATTTCATAACGTAATCCGGCCTATTCGTAGGCTCGGTGTATTTTCCTTACATAACATTTTTAAACCATCTTTTCACTTCTTCTTAAGTCGTCATAACAACTTCCCATAAAGCTATTATAACAACCTTTCATTTTTGAGAACTTAAGACACTTTTATTCTTACAACATTAGGAAAACTAGATCCAAAAATACTACGTACATACATACTTAAAAGAATCATAAAACCTCCTTTCTTTTTAAAGCTCAAGTCACATACTCTTTTGGAAACCATCTTCTTAACTTTCGAAATAAATTAAGAAGCCATACTTTTAAAATTTAGTCCTTTCCACTTATAATCAAGGCTTATGGTCTTAACACCTCGTAGCATACACTCTTTAAAATCATGTCGCTTATACTTATAAAATCATGTCATCAATACTTTAGAAATCAAGTCCCATAACTTGAAAAATAAAGTTTCAAAATCCTTCAAAGACAACCAAAGTTCATAGTCTTAAAACTTCATAACATACATTCTTTAAAGTCCATTTACTTATACTTATAAAAAAATATAAAGTTCCATACACTTCCAAAACCAAGTAACTTATTCTCTTAAAATCATATAACTTCCACTTTTAAAATCAATCCCCTTTTCACATATAAATTAAAGTAATTTTGAACATAAAATCCACTTACTTACTTTAACCAAATCAAGACACATAGCCTTTAAATCAAATCTCATAACTTCCTAACCATTCTTACCAACGTCTCCCATAAGACCTAGTAAGGACTTAGGACAATTTAAACATACTCTTAACTTAGATTCAACAATGCAAATACTTCTTAACTTCTAAGAGTAGAAGAAATCTTGAAATACTATCACATGGAGATTTCATACGTAGGATCATGCCAAAGAAAGAAGAGGTTCACATACCTCGCGTGACTTTGTCGACAAGTAGTAAAATGCTCCAAAGTACTTCAACCTTGAGCTATTCCATTCTTCAAGTAGGATACGCTATACTTAGTTCTTCAACCTATCATGGTCACAATACGTCCATTAACCTCTTACTTCCAACGTAGAATATTCTAAGTGCTAAGTCGCCAAATTCTATAGAAAATCGGACAGCACCTCCTTTGTTTTTACTTACTTTGCCACCTTTTTCAAGGCCGAAATACAATAGCCAAACAACCTCAATTGGCTCACAACAATATAGAAGGCAGTCCAATACAAATAATTAACTATACAGCCCCAATTGGCTCACCACAATAGAGAAGGTAGTTCAATACAATTAATTAACAAACTATTACAAACCACAAGTACAAATTCGGCCACCTTGAGTTCAACAATACCAATTCTTATTCAATTTCCATTTCAATCCAACTTGGTAGCATAACATGATATCTAGTCGCAACCAAATATAACTACTAGAATCTTCAAGTCAATTACATGCGACGGTTCTAGTAACGATCAAATTGTATTCCAACTTAACATGACTTACTTTTCATTTCGAACTTAAGCTACAAGTAATCCATAATACTTATTAACTTCAACTTAACAACTTCATGCTAGCAACATGTAAAGCTAACAACAACAATATAAATAATCTTGTAACACTTTCAAAGAACAAGATTATACCTCAAACGTGTAATCCAATCTTCAAAACCGAAGTTGCTCCTTAGCAACCTAGAGCCTCGTCAAGACACCTCAATCCGCTCCTTGAGACCCTTAGAACCACACCAACAACTTTCCTTCAAACCTCCAATCCAAAACCTAGAAAGCCACTAGGTTTTCGCTTTGCGACTAATACGAAAACTCTCATTTTCAGGGTTTTCTATTGAGATACACTTACAATACCCTCATGAACCTTGGTTTAAAGTGTGAGGCTTAATGGACAAGAAACGCAAAATTTTCCTTTTGAAAGTGGAGGGAAGCCGAGAGCTCTTCCTTGAGTTCTAAGTGTAATGACATACTCTTGCTACTAGTAGTGTAATAAAGGGGCATGGAGGGTTAAGATGTAACCAAATGGGTGGTTTAGATGAAGTCTTATAAAATATCAAGACTTGGGACCTTTGACTTTGGTCAAGAAACTCAAGCTCATTAATAGGAAGACTTTGTCATCTTAAGAATATGGTCAATGACCATTTTGGCCATGCCTATTTCGTCCAAGGCATCAATAAGGGGGGTGACAAGTGTCGCCCTCCCATTCGTCACAATACTACGTTTTCCGACAATTTCACAATTCCGATAATTTTTTTTTTACAAGTCTCAAATCTTAACACTTGCGAGTTCTTACGTACGTTCTTAAAGCATGTCCTTAAAATACGGGGTGTAACACTTGGTTTAAAGTGTGGAGCTTAATGGACAAGAAACAAAAAAAAATTCTTTCAAATGGGCATGAACCCGAGAGCAACTATGGGAGCTCCTGAAATTCTTGAAATTTTTTCTAAGTGTTGAAGCTAGTCTTGCTACTAGTAGTATTATATAGTAACATGGAGGGTCAAGATGTGTACAAATGGGTGGCTAGGATGAGGTTCTCTTAAATATCAAGCCTTGTGGACCCATTGACTAAGTCAATTTTCTCAAGCTCTACAAGTTGCAAGACTTGTCTTCCTAACAAGGGTCAAATGACCCTTGTGCCCATGCTCCATTTCGTCCAAGACAAACATAAGGGGTGTGACACGTTTCGCCCTCCCATTCGTCACAATATTCGTTTTCCGACAATTTCATAATTCCGATAAATTTTTACAAGTCTCAATCTTAACATTAGGAATTCTCACGTACGTTCTTAAAACATGTCCTGTAAATACGGGGTGTAACATTAAGAATCAAGTCTCATAACTTGAAAAAAAAAGTCTCTTAACCTTTTAAGAATTCATAGTTCATAGTCTTAACACTTCATAACGTAAATTCTTTATGTTAAGTGACATATGCCTTATGCATGTGAGTAGGTTATACTTGTTTATAACGATCTTACTTAAAGCAGCCATGATCTAGAAAATGTAATACAATTTTGTCTTATCTTAGCTTCTATGCAGATGGAGAATTCTACTCATTTTAATATAATTAATTGTCATTACATTTTCCTTTATTAACGCTGCAATGGCTTGTTCGATACTTATTCTCATTCATGCCGTAAATTAGCCAAGTCAACTTAGCTCCAAATACCTCCTAACGACTCTTACCAACATCCCCCATAAGACTTGGTAAGGACTTATGATAACTTAGACATAACATTTACATAGAGTAAATCAACGTACATACCTCTTAACTTCTAAGAGTAGAAGGAAACATGAAATAATACCACGTGTATATTCCATACATAGAATCATGTCAAAAGAAGGAAGAGGTTCACATACCTCGCGACGATTATCGACAAGTAGCAAAATGCTCCAAAGTACTTCAACCTTGATAGCTATTCTATCCTTCAAGTAGAATACGCTATACTTAGTACTTCAACCTATAATGGCCATAATACGTCCATTAACCTCTAGCTTCAAACGTAGAATATTCTAAGTGCAAGGTCACTAAATTCTACGGAAAATCGGACATCACTTCATTTGTTTCTACATACTTTTCCACCTTTTTCAAGGCCCGAATTCAATAACCAAACACGCCATATTTAAGGCTCAACAATGTAGTTAACAATAGGGGATTACACGCCTACAAGACGTGTAAAATTCCGCCCCACAATTGATATCAAACTAGTCCAAAAGACAAAGTCACATTCGGCAATTTGAGGGACAACAATACATAGTCTTTTTCAATTCCTTTTCAATCCAAGTTCTTAGGTCTAACATGTTATATAGTCATAGACAACTTTAACAACTATAATTTCTTCTTTATATAACATGTGACGACTTAAATTAATAATCAAATTGAATTGTAATCTTAAGGGCTAAACATGCTAGTTTCGGATTAGGGTTCCAATAGCCAATACACTTATCAAACTTCATACTATATACCTCATGCTTGCTAATATCCATATCTACAATAATAAGTAATCTTTAATTGCTAAAACGACAAGATTTTTACCTTTACAAGCCCTTATAATTTCCAAGATTCAAAGTCGCTCCTTAGCAATTATTAGCTTCTTTCCTTTACGCTCCAATCCGCTATTTGAAGCCTTTAGAAGTTCACAACCAACTTCTCTTCCATTTTCAATCCAAAACTATGAAAACGACTTAGGTTTTCGCCTTGCGACTAACGTGAAAACGTCATTTTTCTGAGATCTTTCTATTGAGATATCCTTACAATACCCCTAGGAACCTTGGGTTAAAGTCTTGTGAATAATGGACCAAAACTACAAAAATTTTGTGTGGGCATAGAGGTGAACCCGAGAGCACCTTATGGACAAGAACAAGGTCTCTAATTTTTCTAAGTGTTGAAGACAAGTATTGCACTAGTGTAGTGTATATATAACACAATGGAGGGCTTATATTATAACAAATGTGAGGCTAGGATGAAGAGCATTAAATAATTAGCCGAGTGGACAAGTTGACTTGGTCAATTTTCTCAAGCTTTGAAGACTTGTTCATCTACATAGGTCAATGACCATTTTACCCTGGCTAATTTCGTCCAAGACCATGTGTGGGGGGGGGGGGGGGGGTGCCACGTGACGCCCTCCCATTTGTCCATAAAATTTCGTAACCCTCGTGGGCCCCACAAAACGTAAAATTTCTCGGGTGGGCCCCACGTGACCAAATCCGTAAAAATAAATTTCCATAATGATAATACATTCTATTTTCCTTCAAGTATTGTGTTCCTGCGTCCATTCTCTTATTCATGTCTTGGAAATTACGGGGTGCAACAAACCCAACCCATTTTCGCACTAAATTATCATTCCTAGTCCGGAATAAATCTCACTATTCAAGTCATGAAAGCCTAGTGGTCTTCTTAGATTAACTATCCATTTTCATTTCACACAACCCATGGAATTATCACACTAATATACCCCAAGTATACTATGTACTTCAACTAAGATCAACCGTAACATCTTTTACTCCAGACGGCCTTGTATCTAAGGTCTCAACGGTTATCAATATGCTAAGGTTCACAATGTCCCGAGCCTACATTATCAATCCCCACAATACGGGAAATGTAGCTTCTAAATATCTCAAAGTATTATTAAGAACTCACACCAACTCTATTAACTCCATACCAATATCATTCGTATATGACACTTAAGCCTATAATCATAGCTTAACCCAACAACTGGGTATGTCATTACTTCAATTGAACCTGATCTACCAAGAGTCTATCACCATCTTATTCAGTTCATTATCTCATGATTTTCCAAATCAGTACATATATAAAGCGTAGGTGTGGGTTCAATAATTGTTTCACACCTTCCAAGAATTTACTAAGGCTTAACCAACTCATAGTAATTCATAATCATTCTAGGCAACACACATAGTCCCAAATAAATACGCTCGTACAAATATACCTCATCATAATACCATCTATACGATAATTTTACCAACCTGGATACGCAATCCATATAATCTGTTCTGGGCCACTGTTGCCTTTCTCAAAGCTGCAATCACAAAAATACGTTAGGGAGAGAATACCCTAACAACACAGCTCTATCACACGATCTCAGAGTAAGAAGAAGGGAAACCAATCCTAAATATCATGTAGCCTCTTGTTAATTGGTGTGGTGTACAACACACCGATAACCAAGACTCTACTATACACGGTCTGTAGACATTCCGAGGACTAACTGCTCTGATACCACTCTGTCACGCCCCGAACCCCGGGCCTGCGACTCGTACCCTACCTGGGCACCCTTCTATATATACAATACGAGTAATACGCAGAAGATAACAACACTCATCATTTTTATTTTAAAGCAAAGGCAAAGCCGATAAGACTGCCGTATATAAATCACCCAAGAGGGTCTACACTGTTTCAATAATGTAAATACAACTCTAGTCAGTCCAGCCCACATATGAATACAGACCTCTAAGAAGGTGACAACAACTATGACGGGACAAGGCCCCGCCGTACCCCTGAATATACCTAGCCGGAATGATAAACTCCAGAACATTGGAGCCATCCAAAATGCTGAACAAGGATCCTAAGCTTGCGGATCCACAATCGAAAATACCTAGACTGCGGACATGAACCACGGCCAGAAGGAGTCGATCTGACAAGTACTAAGTATGGAACTGAAATAAAGTACAGTATTAAAATCATGGCTGTGTACAAGAATGACAGGGGCAAGTATAGAAAATCAAATACCAAATCCTACCATGTCACATAACCTAAAAGCCAACTGCACCTTGTATCAATGTACTATAACAACTCCAAGAGTCGACTGTGCCTTTCAAGAACATGATATCACACAGTCCAAATACAAAGCAGGAAACAAGTATGATAACCAAATTAAATCAATAAGAGTAATGAAAATCAAATTCACCTTTTAAAAGACCATTTCACAATACATAAGCAGTCATGCCAAGTCAGGGATGCATGCCCTCAAAATCATTACTCAAATATAACCATGGGTCTCACGCCCACAATATCAATCATGCCCGTGGAATTCCCTCCTCACTGCCGTCAGTCCATGATATAATATAACATCAATATGTATACATGAACACTAGGTCCCACCTGTGTCATAAAACTGAAAGGGCCAAGTAGGAAAGTCAACTACCAGATCTAGCCTGCATCATAAAACTGACCGGGGCAAGTACGGAAGCCATCTACCAGAGTGCGTATCAGCGTGCCATAAAGCGGCCGGGCAAGTCGAAGCCAACTACGAGATCCATCTGCGTCGTGTGGCCAGGGCAAATGCGGAAGCTAACTACCAGATCCTGACTGCGTCACTAAACCTCATGGAGAGCTAGTCCATGGAATAACAATATCATCCGAATTGCACGCGTCCGGCGCGTGCCGGAACCTTCATCGGTCAGGCGTGTCCATGGATCAATAATAGTGGAAGCATACGTGGGCCTGACATGTCGGTATGTCGAGGAATGATATAGTGGAAGCATGCGTGGACCATCGATGTGTCGGTATGTCCAAAGGAATGATATAGTGGAAGCATACGTGGGCATGGCGTGTCATTATGTCCAAGGAACGATATAGTGGAAGCATACCCGTGGACCATCCAACGTGTCAGTATGTCTAAAGGAACGATATAGTGAAAGCATAAGAATACAACACTAGCACAACAAGGCTATCACAAGCAATCATAGGCAAGTTACCATACTTCTTAGACTTTCAATTTTTATGTCAACAATCCGGGTCTTAAACCCAAAGTACTACGTACTTCTATTCTTTATAAAAGAATCCTTTAAGACAAGTCACTTCTCCTTTTTTAAAATCAAGTAACCTATACATTTAAATCAAGTTACTTGTACTCTTTAAATCAAGTAACATATACTTTTCAAATCAGGTTACTACACCTTTTTAACTTCGACTCAAAGCTTTAAAATCAAGTAACTTCTACTTTCTACATTAAGGCAATTTTTCCTTTAACTCAAGTAACTCATTCTTTTCAAATAGCGTTACTCCTATCTTTTAAAATCAAGACATGCATTCTCTTTTAAACCAAGTAATCTATACTTGTTAAATAATTATAGTCTCATGACTTTCCGACAACTCTAGTCTCATAACTTCCAAATAAAACAAGTCTCTTAACTTTAGAAATCAAGTCCCATAACTTGAAAAATAAAGTCTCATAATCTTTAAAGGAATCAAATCTCATAACTTTGAAAATCAAGTCTCCTATCTTTAAATCAAAGTCTCATCACTTTCAAAATAAATATTCATTAATGTAGTAACTTAGCAAGGTCAACTAGACTTCACTACTTCCTAATGACTCTTACCAACATCCCCCATAAGACTTGGTAAGAACTTAGGAATATTCTAGACATGATTTTAGCCTAAAATCTATAGCGTGAATACTTCCTAATTACCAGGCAAGTACTTCAAGAAGGCAAGTCACGTATACTCCCAATAACAAGGCAAGTATACCTAAAACAACAAGTCATGTATACTTTCAACAACAAGGCAAATATACAACAAATAACAAGTCATGTATACTCCTAACAACAAGGCAAGTATACTCAAATATCAAGTCATGTATACTCCTAACAACAAGGCAAGTATACTCAAATATCAAGTCATGTATACTCCTAACAACAAGGCAAGTATACTATAAACATACTCATTTCTTAGAGAAGAGGAAGTCCACATACCTCGCGACGACTAACCCTTTCAACACGTAGCAAAACTCTCCAAGTACTTCAACTTCATCGGCTACTCCTTAAGCCAAGTAGACCATGCTACACGTAGTACTTCAACCTAAAAATGGCCATAGTACTTCTATCAATATCTTACATTCTAGTAAGACTTATACCAAATAATGCCCTCTAATTCTATGGAAATTTGGGCAGCACTTCCTTTGTTTCTACGTACTTTTCCACCTTTTCCAGGGCCCGTATTTCCATAACCAACAAGCCACCTTTAAGGCGCAACCAACAGTTAATCAAAGGGGATTACACGCCTAACTAGACGTGTAAAATTCTTCCCCACAATTCATAAAAAACAGTCCATAAAAACGACACGATGACGTCTAACAGTTTTAGACAGTTTTTGGCCAACAACAACTACAACCAACCAAAGTCCTTTTCCTTAATTCCTTTTAATCCAATTCTCATTCCGACATGTTCTATAAGTTATACAAACTATCAACAACTATATTTACTTCATTATATAACATGCGACAAGTGTTATTAACATTAATAATAACCAACGAATCCAACGACGACAAACATGCCTAGTCTCGGCCAACTCTTCCAAAGTAGGACATGAACAAATTATTTTCCATATATTCCTTTATGAAAGTTCATTCATATACTATAACAATGAGTAATTTCCAATTACTGCGGAAAAAGAAGAATGATTACCTCATTTTTTAGCCTTAAAATCGTCCCGGGCAGAACGCTATACTTTGGTCCGCAGTTTTAGGTTTGCTCCACTTCTTCAAGTTCCAATCACATATATGTATCCCCCACAACCTTAGGAGAAACTTCTCTTCACGTTTTACTTCCAAAAAGTCGACGGAACCTTAGGGTTTCCCACCTTCTTCTCTCGGCCCAATGGAGATTTGAGGTTAAAGGAGTGTTATCTTGGCTTAACACTTGGTTAGGGACCTTAATCTTGTATCACACAAGTTAACAATGGAATATTGAACAATTTTTGCTCATCAAAAGGCCTCTTGGCTGAGAGCCTCTCAAAGAGGAGAGAAAGATGAAATATTTTCTAAGTGTTGGAAGACAAGTCTTGAAAGCCCTCTCTCTTGTATATATAATGTAACTCATGGCATGGGATCATGACAAGTGTATGGCCTAAGTGTAGAAAGACAAGTGGAGTGGGACCCACATGTCCACTTGTCTTCAAAATATCTAGCCAAGTGAAAAGTCTTCCAAGACCATGACTGTTATACCCCGTATTTCCAGAGTATGTACGTGAGGGCGTACATACGAAAGTTTAGCCTTAAAGTCTAGGCATGGGACGTTTTTTTGGGCACAACTCACTAAAAGAATGGTTTTCCGACGAAACGTTTAACAAGACTCGCGTAGGATAAATTCCGGCTATGTCATTTCTAATTTTTGCGGATTTTCCGAGAGACGAAACATCTTGGACCAACGAGAGGGCGACACTTGTCACCCTCTCATTGATGGATGTGGGACGGCAATAGGGCCGATTGGATGGCCTTGTTTTTCAAGTAGTTGGTAGGATATTTTGTGTGCAAGTTGGATAAGGTACACTTGCCCTAATCTTGACCTTACACTTGCCTAGCACATGGCTTAATCTTGGCCATTGGTTGGCCACTTCTTGACCTATAAATACCCCCCTTAAGATGAAGAGTTCTTCATCCACAAATCTTTCTCCAAGTCTTGAAAATCCTCCCCTCTCCCTTGTGAGCCTTTTCGTCCAACCCTTCTCCCCCCCCCCCCCCCCCCTTTGAGTGAAGCTTGGCCGAGGCAACCCCTCCCTAGCCTAGCCGAAACCTACCCCCCTCCCTTGGTAGAAAAGTTGCCTTCTAGTATTGTTATAATGCCCAAAATACCCTAGCCCAAATCCCTTAGTACTTAGTTGAAGTTGTGAAGAACTTCTAAGGGTTCTTGGAGCTATCGGAGCATTCAAATTAGGAGCTAAACCTCGCTCAGGATCGACGTTTATACTTGGATAATATTGGGCTTATCGAGGTAAATAATCTTACCCTTCTTTTGTAATTAGAGAATACAGACTGTAGAAGTATAAGAATAAGTATCAAATACTTAGAAGGATATTACAGAATAGAATTGAACTGTTATCACAGTAGAAGGGTTTAAAAGAAGAATAATTGAACTGTACTCGAATAGGACTATAATTACAGTAGACTGTATAGCTTACCGGGTAGGGAAGTGCTGCCCAAATTCCCATAGAATAGAGAACCCTCTGCTTAGAGCTTTATACAGTACAGTCTAGACGTTGATAGACGTATTTGACTGATATAGGTCGATACTCTGCGCGCGACATATTCAACTTGGCAGGTGGTTTTCGCCGAGAAGGTATGTGATCCTTCCTATACTTCTAAGGGTTCTTGGAGCTATCGGAGCATTCAAATTAGGAGCTAAACCTCGCTCAGGATCGACGTTTATACTTGGATAATATTGGGCTTATCGAGGTAAATAATCTTACCCTTCTTTTGTAATTAGAGAATACAGACTGTAGAAGTATAAGAATAAGTATCAAATACTTAGAAGGATATTCTGAGAATAGAATTGTTGTTATCACGGTGAAGGGTTTAAAGAAGAATAATTGAGCGTACTCGAATAGGACTATAATTACGATGGTGTATAGCTTCAGGGTAGGGAAGTCTGCCCAAATTCCCATAGAATAGAGAACCCTGCGCAGAGCTTTATCTGATCTGATCTGAGGCGTTGATAGACGTATTTGACTGATATAGGTCGATACTCTGCGCGCGACATATTCAACTTGGCAGGTGGTTTTCGCCGAGAAGGTATGTGATCCTTCCTATACTCTTGAGCATGATATTTTAAATATATATATATATATAGTACGGTGAGCGTCACAGTGTTAGCGAATAATAATTACGGCAATGTCTTTTGACTTAAGCACGAATAATAACTACTGCAATGTCTTTTGACTTAAGCACGAATAATAAAAGATCTTGAAGCATTTCAAAAGAATCTTGAATCATTTTTATGAAGAAAGCAGTTGGTTTTAAAAAGCTTAAAAGTTATACTAGCTTTATGGGAAGTTAGGTATAACAACTTAAGAAAGATAAAAAGAACTGTTTACTTATTTGCTTATAAAAACCTTGTATTGATTTCTGTAAGGTATAGTAAGATTGATTGATAAATAGACATATTATGATGCTACGTGTGTTAGTGTCTTATGATGTTGTGAAGAAGTCATTCTTGTTGTGCTTACGTTGCTAAGCGGTAAGTCGGTTATCTTGTTATTATATCACCTACCCTTGACTTGTTATCACGAGGGCTTGCCACCCTTGATGCGGTCTATATGGCCTATGCGGTCTGTGAGACTATGCGGGCTGCGGGAGTTCGAGATTGATCATTCTGGTATTTTAGCGTCGGAGGATGCCCTATGCGATGCAATGTGACTATGCGGTCTATTGAGACTATGCGCCTTGCGGGAGTCCATGAAGTGCAGGGGTTAGCTACCCCGTCACGAGAATACCTCATGCGGGTGCGTGTGACCTATGCGGACTACGGGAAGTCGGGACTAGGCACGCATAATGATACTATGGCGATTGGCCTTGCTTCGATCATTCGCGGCCTAGGAAAGACCGGTTACATTATATCTATTAGTGTTCTTGTTTGTGATATGACAACGTGCAATTGAAGCGATTGTATTTGCAAATGGTTTTAAATACTTTGATTTCATTTAAGTACTTTCTGATTTCACATACTTGGTACTGTTATCGACCTCCTTGAAGTGCGTTAATGCCGCGGTAAGGGCAAGCAGTGCTAGATCCACGTCCTTAGGATCTCTTTGCTTTGGTGTCGGGAGCTCCATCTTCTCGGAGGCTCGACTTTTGGGTATGATCTCCCATTGTGTATATAGTTTTGTACATTCGGGTATGGCGGGGCCTGTCCGCCATAGTTATTATCTTCTTAGAAGTGCGTAGTCCTATTATGCAGTTGGGATGTAGCTGCAAAACTATGTTTATATATATATGCGAAAGCGACATTTTCTCACATAAAGCGTGTCTCATTTTACAAGCTGTTTCATGTATTGTTTTTATATTCATTGATTACTACGATGTATGACTACTTGGGTGCGGGTAAGGCACGATCCACGAACAGGCAGTTCGTGACAAAAGTGGTATCGAAGCGATTAATCCTCGGAAAGTGTCTATGACCGTATCTAGTAAGTCTTGATTATCGGTGTGTTGTGCACCACACCAATAATCGAGAGGCTATAGGATATTTAGGATTGGTTTCCATTCTTCTCACACCGAGATCGTGCCTTAGAGGCGTGTTATAAGTTGGACCCTCTAACGTATTCCTTTTACGAATGATTATGCCTCGCGTAAAACGGCGGGCCCGAGAAGGGCAAAGCGGAGAGGCTGCTAGTAGGACACCGAGATTACGAGGCACGAGCCGATTCTTACAGGCGATACCTCGGGGCGAGTTCCATGGCGCCGGCCCAGCGAAGACCACAGTACCCACTCGCATCGCGGCTGGTCCCGCGTAAAGGGCGGTTTTGCGGATTATGGGGTTACGTGTACCCATGTTGTTAGGCGAAGGATATAAGGTGGTAAGGTCTTGATATCGTCATGCCATAGGTTTCTGATTGTAGATAACAGTGGGAAAAGTGTTGTGTTGGGGTAATTAAGAGCACGTGCGAATTGGTGAGGAAGTATCGTAAAGATATTAATGTAAGTTGCATGGGTCATGATTACCCCAGACGAGTGTAAAGACCATTAGTTGATAATGGGCAGTAAGAACATTTCAAGAAAATGTGGTAACACCTAGTTTTAGGCTCTACCTGGCGGGAAAGGAAAGCGGTTACTACTTGGCGAGATCGAGAAACCCCACACGAAAAAAATGTGATTGTGATGAAGTCTTACCCGTAGGCAAGCAAAGGAATAAAGTCTACGTTGGTGCCCACGTTTGGTTGCAACAAAAGAATCGGGAACCATAAGTGAGATTAAGGATACGAATATTTCGAGGAATGAGAAAGGCTTTCGATTATCGAAAGATAAGTTGACCACGACTCTGATTCTAACCCCTCTGTAAGACTAGAGGTTAGGTTATTATGATAACACGTTGGGTGTTGGGCTAGGTTGTGTCTTGTATGACAGATAAGATAGAGCCTATGTTTTCCCGGTAGTTAGGGAAGCAGGAGAAGGAAATTGCGCCCCTCACGATTTAAGGAGGTTTGTGGAGGTGATTGTGGAAAGAAGGCAAGTGAAATTTGTTGGACTAAGTTGGGTAAACTCTAAGGTAACCATCCCTTCACCTTTTTAAGTAAAAATTGTGTTGCATATGTGGAAGAAAGGACTTGTAGTTGTCAATATTGCTTTTAGATATATTGTGTTACACCCCGTATTTACAGGACATGTTTTAAGAACGTACATGAGAATCCCAAATGTTAAGATTAGAGACTTGTAAAAATTTATCGGAATTATGGAATTGTCGGAAAACGTAATATTGTGACGAATGGGAGGGCGACACGTGTCACCCCCTTAAATTGTCTTGGACGAAATTACATGGGCAAAATGGTCATTTGACCATTGTTAGGAAGACAAGTCTTGCAACTTTAAGAGCTTGACAATGTTGACTTGGTCAATGGGACCACTTAGTTGATATTTAATAAGAATTGCATCCAAGCCACACATATGTACACATCTTGACCCTCCATTGTGCTATATAGTAGTACTAGTAGTGAGACAAGCTTCCATACTTAGCCAAATTTTCAAGAAATTGGAAGAACTGTACTAGGAACTCTCGGGTTCACCTACACAAAGAAGAAAAAAATTTATTAGTTGTCCATTAAGCTCCATACTTTAACGGCTTTATGGAAGGTTAAGAGAATGGTTTCCTCTAATAATGTAAACAAAGGAGTAACTTGAAATAAGGAAGGGCAATTTGATTTTAAGGTATCACTTGCTTAAAGCTTTAAAGTAAGGGTCACTTGACTTAGAAGCCGAGAAATGTATTTCTAAAAGTATAGTGACTTATGTGACATGTACACAAGCCTTGATACTACGGGTGTTAGTATCTTGGGGTTTTATATGAAAATGAATCTTTTGAAAAGAATGGAAGTACGTAGTACTTGGGGTTAAATTCCCGAATTTTTATGTGAAACGAAAAGTGCCTTGAGTATGTAAAAGTGAAAGTCTAAAGATTTAATGAACTTGCCTATGCTTTCTTGTGATAGCCTTGATTGTAAGTATTATATGTTTACATTGCCGTGACTCTCAGTTGGAGGGCCGGCTGACTTGTTGTGAATTTATTTGGCGTACCGGCAGTGACGGAGGATTCCACGGGTATGTTTCCATTGTAATTGATCTTGGCCATGCTTATACGATGAGGGATTCCGGGGCTTGCGACCAGGAGGCGGGTTAGATTCCCGGATGTGTTTTTATTACCCATTGCCATGCTTATACGATGAGGGATTCCGGGGCATGGGACCATGTTATATTTTACTCCATGGGCTAGCTCCCGTGAAGACATGTACCGCGATGAGGATTAGGGGCATGTTATATTATTACTCCATGGGCTAGCTCCCACGAAGACTGTACCGCGATGAGGATTACGGGGCGCGTTATGGCCATGCTTATACGATGAGGATTAGTGGCATGCGGCCACATTGTATATATATATACGTGTTGTATGTGTATGCCGGCGGTGAGGTAGGATGCCACGGGCGCGTCACATGGTTATATGTTACCTTTACGACTGTCGGCAGTGATGGGGGATTCCACGGGCAGGGGGTATAGATATATATATGTGTTGTATGTGTGTACACCGACAGTGAGGTAGGATGCCACGGGCGCGTCACATGGTTATGTTATTCACTTATAGTGCCGCCGATGATGGGGATTCACGCACGCGCTTTGATATTTGAGGGCTCGTGTCGGTAGCCCTGTGTGACTATTGTTCATGTGTTGAAATAGTCTTTAAAAAGGTAAAACTGACTTTCAGTACTTTCATTTTGGTAAGGCACAGTGTACTGTTATTTTGGTTATCATACATGTCTCCGGCTTTTTTATAGACTGCTATGATTTCTTTACAGTATTTTCAGTTCCACATACTTGGTACATATTGAAGAACTCAAGGAAGAGCTCTCGGCTTCCCTCCACTTTCAAAAGGAAAATTTTGCGTTTCTTGTCCATTAAGCCCCACACTTTAAACCAAGGTTCATGAGGGTATTGTAAGTGTATCTCAATAGAAAAACCCCGGAAAAAGAGAGTTTTCGTATTAGTCATGGCGAAAACCTAGTGGCTTTCTAGGTTTTGGATTGGAGGTTTGAAGGAAAGTTGTTGGTGTGGTTCTAAGGGTCTCGAGGCGGATTGAGGTGTCTTGTGAGGCTACAGGTTGCTAAGGAGCAACCGGTTTTGAAGATTGGATTACAATTCGTTGAGGTATAATCTTGTTCTTTGAAAGTGTTACAAGATTATTTATATTGTTGTTGTTAGCTTTACATGTTGCTAGCATGAAGTTGTTAAGTTGAAGTTAATAAGTATTATGGATTACTTGTAGCTTAAGTTCGAAATGAAAAGTAAGTCATGTTAAGTTGGAATACAATTTGATCGTTACTAGAACCGTCGCATGTAATTGACTTGAAGATTCTAGTAGTTATATTTGGTTGCGACTAGATATCATGTTATGCTACCAAGTTGGATTGAAATGGAAATTGAATAAGAATTGGTATTGTTGAACTCAAGGTGGCCGAATTTGTACTTGTGGTTTGTAATAGTTTGTTAATTAATTGTATTGAACTACCTTCTCTATTGTGGTGAGCCAATTAGAAATTTGTATAGTTAATTATTTGTATTGGGTGCCTTACATATTGTTGTGAGCCAATTGAGGTTGTTTGGATATTGTATTTTGGCCTTGAAAAAGGTGGCAAAGTAAGTAAAAACAAAGGAGGTGCTGTCCGATTTTCTATAGAATTTGGCGACTTAGCACTTAGAATATTCTACGTTGGAAGTAAGAGGTTAATGGACGTATTGTGACCATGATAGGTTGAAGAACTAAGTATAGCGTATCCTACTTGAAGAATGGAATAGCTCAAGGTTGAAGTACTTTGGAGCATTTTACTACTTGTCGACAAGCGTCGCGAGGTATGTGAACCTATTCTTTCTTTGGCATGATCCTACGTATGAAATCTCCATGTGATAGTATTTCAAGATTTCTTCTACTCTTAGAAGTTAAGAAGTATTTGCATTGTTGAATCTAAGTTAAGAGTATGTTTAAATTGTCCTAAGTCCTTACTAGGTCTTATGTTAGTCGTTGGTAAGAATGGTTAGGAAGTTATGAGATTTGATTTAAAGGCTATGTGTCTTGATTTGGTTAAATTAAGAAAGTGTAGTTTATGTTCGAAAATGACTTGAATTTATATGTGAAAAGGGATTGATTTTAAAAGTGGAAGTTATATGATTTTAAGAGAATAAGTTACTTGGTTTTGGAAGTGTATGGAACTTTATATTTTTTTATAAGTATAAGTAAATGGACTTTAAAGAATGTATGTTATGAAGTTTTAAGACTATGAACTTTGGTTGTCTTTGAAGGATTTTGAAAATTTATTTTTCAAGTTATGGGACTTGATTTCTAAAGTATTGATGACATGATTTTATAAGTATAAGCGACATGATTTTAAAGAGTGTATGCTCACGAGGTGTTAAGACCATAAGCCTTGATTATAAGTGGAAAGGACTAAATTTTAAAAGTATGGCTTAATTTATTTGAAAGTTAAGAAGATGGTTTCCAAAGAGTATGTGACTTGAGCTTTAAAAGAAAGGAGGTTTTATGATTCTTTTAAGTATGTATGTCGTAGTATTTTGGATCTAGTTTTCCTAATGTTGTAAGAATAAAAGTGTCTTAAGTTCTCAAAAATGAAAGGTTGTTATAATAGCTTTATGGGAAGTTGTTATGGCGACTTAAGAAGAAGTGAAAAGATGGTTTAAAAATGTTATGTAAGGAAAATACAGGAGCCTACGAATAGGCGGATTCGTTATGAAATACAGGAGCCTACGAATAGGCGGATGCGTTATGAGATACACAGAGCCTAAAAATAGGCGGATTACGTTATGAGATACACAGAGCCTACCATAGGCGGATTACGCCATATTACAGAGCCTACACATAGGCGGGTTACGTCCTGATACAGGAGCTCGCGGCGGGCGGATTATGATACATGATTCCACGATGCAAGGCTCCGCGGCGGCGGATTATGCTACATGATTCCACGATGCACCGAGCTCCGCGGCGGGCGGATTATGCTACATGATTCCACGATGCAAGGCGGGCGGGCGGATTATTTCACATGATTCATGATGCAGTGTCCGCAAATGGGCGGATTATGATGAACCTTGTTTAAATCCGGCCCGTTTGCGGACCGCGATGTCTTGATGAATCATGTGACATATCGGCCGCTGTGAAACTCGGTGCTGTGAATCATGTCATAATCGGCCGCTGTGAGCTCGGTGCTGTGAATCATGTAGCATGTCCGGCCGCTGTGAGCTCGATGTCTTGTGGAATCATGTATCATAATCGGCCGCTGTGGGCTCGGTGTCTTGTGGCGTAACTTGGCTGTGTAGGCTGAGGGGTAATATAATGTCGGCTATGTGTAGGCTCGGTGTATCTCATAACGTGTCCGGCTATTTTTAGGCTCGGTGTATCTCATAACGTGTCCGCCTATTCGTAGGCTCGGTGTATTTCATAACGTGTCCGCCTATTCGTAGGCTCGTGTATTTTCCTTACATAACATTTTTAAACCATCTTTTCACTTCTTCTTTAAGACACTTTTATTCTTACAACATTAGGAAAACTAGATCCAAAATACTACGTGCATACATACTTAAAAGAATCATAAAACCTCCTTTCTTTTAAAGCTCAAGTCACATACTCTTTTGGAAACCATCTTCTTAACTTTCAAATAAATTAAGCCATACTTTTTAAAATTTAGTCCTTTCCACTTATAATCAAGGCTTATGGTCTTAACACCTCGTAGCATACACTCTTTAAAATCATGTCGCTTATACTTATAAAATCATGTCATCAATACTTTAGAAATCAAGTCCCATAACTTGAAAAATAAAGTTTCAAAATCCTTCAAAGACAACCAAAGTTCATAGTCTTAAAACTTCATAACATACATTCTTTAAAGTCCATTTACTTATACTTATAAAAAAATATAAAGTTCCATACACTTCCAAAACCAAGTAACTTATTCTCTTAAAATCATATAACTTCCACTTTTAAAATCAATCCCTTTTCACATATAAATTCAAGTCATTTTCGAACATAAAATCCACTTACTTACTTTAACCAAATCAAGACACATAGCCTTTAAATCAAATCTCATAACTTCCTAACCATTCTTACCAACGTCTCCCATAAGACCTAGTAAGGACTTAGGACAATTTAAACATACTCTTAACTTAGATTCAACAATGCAAATACTTCTTAACTTCTAAGAGTAGAAGAAATCTTGAAATACTATCACATGAGATTTCATCGTAGGATCATGCCAAAGAAAGAAGAGGTTCACATACCGCGACGCTTGTCGACAAGTAGTAAAATGCTCCAAAGTACTTCAACCTTGAGCTATTCCATTCTTCAAGTAGGATACGCTATACTTAGTTCTTCAACCTATCATGGTCACAATCGCCCATTAACCTCTTACTTCCAACGTAGAATATTCTAAGTGCTAAGTCGCCAAATTCTATAGAAAATCGGACAAAGACCTCCTTTGTTTTTACTTACTTTGCCACCTTTTCAAGGCGAAATACAATAGCCAAACAACCTCAATTGGCTCACAACAATATAGAAGGCGATCAATACAAATAATTAACTATACAGCCCCAATTGGCTCACCACAATAGAGAAGGTAGTTCAATACAATTAATTAACAAACTATTACAAACCACAAGTACAAATTCGGCCACCTTGAGTTCAACAATACCAATTCTTATTCAATTTCCATTTCAATCCAACTTGGTAGCATAACATGATATCTAGTCGCAACCAAATATAACTACTAGAATCTTCAAGTCAATTACATGCGACGGTTCTAGTAACGATCAAATTGTATTCCAACTTAACATGACTTACTTTTCATTTCGAACTTAAGCTACAAGTAATCCATAATACTTATTAACTTCAACTTAACAACTTCATGCTAGCAACATGTAAAGCTAACAACAACAATATAAATAATCTTGTAACACTTTCAAAGAACAAGATTATACCTCAACGAATTGTAATCCAATCTTCAAAACCGAAGTTGCTCCTTAGCAACCTAGAGCCTCGTCAAGACACCTCAATCCGCTCCTTGAGACCCTTATAACCACACCAACAACTTTCCTTCAAACCTCCAATCCAAAACCTAGAAAGCCACTAGGTTTTCGCTTTGCGACTAATACGAAAACTCTCCTTTTCCGGGGTTTTTCTATTGAGATACACTTACAATACCCTCATGAACCTTGGTTTAAAGTGTGGGGCTTAATGGACAAGAAACGCAAAATTTTCCTTTTGAAAGTGGAGGGAAGCCGAGAGCTCTTCCTTGAGTTCTTCCTTGAAGAGCACTATGAAGCTCTCGGCTTTGAGGGGATTTTCAAGATGAAAATTTTCAATTCTTGTCCAATAATCTCCCCACTTTAAACCAAGGTTCCTAAGGGTATTGTAAGTGTATCTCTATAGAAAGACCCCGGAAAAATGGTGTTTTCGTATTAGTCGCAAGGCGAAAACCTAAGGGGTTATTCAACTTTGAAGTTGGAACTTGAAGATGAGTGATTCATAAGCTTCTAAGGGTTGCTTGGAGTGGATTGGAATGTCGAAAGGAGGAGCTAAAGTTGCTAAGGATCGACTTGTAATCTTGGATCATATTTGGGCTAAATGAGGTATAATCTTCGTCTTACTTTTGTAATTGAAGATTCCATGTTATTATAATTTAGAAATGATCATGTGATATGTATTATGAAGTTTGATAAGTGTTATGGAATTTTAGGAGCCCAAAACCGAAATGGCATGATTAGCCTTTTGATATTGAAATACAATTTTGGTCGTTAATTAGAATCGTCGCATGTTTACCTACTTGAGGATTGTAGTAGTTATAATCGATTGCGGCTTGATATCATGTTATACTAAACCACTTGGATTGAAAAGGGATTGGAAACGATTTGTATTGTTGTCCCTATGTTTAGCCGAATGGACATTGTAGTTTTGACTAGTTGTTTTACATTGTGGGGCGGAATTTTACATGTCTTGTTTAAGCATGTAATCCCCTATTGTTAACTACTTTGTTGGGCCTTAAATGTGGCGTGTTTGGTTATTGAATTCGACCTTGAAAAAGGTGGCAAAGTGAGTAGAAACAAAGTAAGTGTTGTCCGATTTTCCGTAGAATTTAGTGACTTGCACATGGAATATTCTACGTTCGAAACTAGAAGTTAAAAGACGTACTATGGTCATTATAGGTTGGCATACTACGTACGGCGATTGGACTTAGCAAGTGGATTAAACCAAAGAGGTATGTGGAACTTTCTTATCTCTTGAGCATGATTAAGTTGTAAATGTATAGTACGGTAGACGTACAAGATTTTGACAATCTAGTCTATTTGATATCCTTGGCTTATTTTGAGAATGTCCAAGTTGTTTGAGTTAGGGAATTACTCACTTGTTTAAATATTAAGGATATCTTGGTTTTCAAAAGTTAAGAGACTTTAAGTATCTTGAAAGTATTTTGATACTTGTTTTGTTGGAAAGTTTAAGTCTCTTGGTTATAAGGAAAAATGTAAGTTGCTAATGTATAAGGCTAGTATAACGACTTTATGGGAAGTTGGTTATAATAGCTTTATGGAAAGTTTAAAGAGTGGTTTACTCTAAGTAATTTAAGTATGTTAAGGGACTTGAAGAGTTTTAAAGTATGTAATACTTGTTTCGTTTTAAACGTATAAGTCCCTTGGATAGGAAATTGTACTTGACTAAGGTATAAAGTGAATATAACGACTTTATGGGGAGTTGGTTATATTGGCTTTATGGAAAGATAAATGGCTTGATTTATTGAAAGGCAATTTGATTTAAAGGCATCAATCGCCAAAGGTTTCTGAGAAAGAAGTCACTTGATTTAGAAGCCCAATTTTATTTCTAAAAGTATTGTGACTTGTCTTGAAAAGAAATTGTAACTTGATACTACGGTTATTAGTGTCTTGGAAGCTTTATAATGAAATGAGTCATTTTAAAAGAATAGAAGTACGTAGTACTTTGGGTTAAATTCCCGGATTTTTATAAAAGACATGTTAGTGCCTTAGGTAAAGTAAAATGAGAGTGTATATAAACAAAAATAATAAGAAGTTAGGGGATTTCTTAACTTGCTTATGTATTGTATGATAAGTCGGTAGTGCTTATGTTATGTGTGGTAGCCGGATTTGTGCTAGTCATATATTATTCGTTGCGGGGTCATTCCCCGGGTTCGTGGCATTGCATTTTCCGTGGATTTGCTACCCACGATGCGAGGAATACCTCATGCGAGTCCGTAGGGCTTATGCGGGTGAAATAGTCCCATGCGGGCGGGTCCAGCCTATGCGAGGAATACCTCATGCGAGTTCGTAAGGGCTTATGCGGGTGAAATAGTCCCATGTGAGGAATACCTCACGCGGGTCCACGTGATCTATGCGGGTGAGATAGTCCCAGGAGTAGGGTTGCTTAATGATACTGCGGGCGGGTGGTCCTGCTTGATCGTGAGTTTCCTACTTTATATTGTAAGTATACTCCTATTTACTCTCATTGTTAGCAAGGCACAGTGTACTGTTTATTGAGCTATCATACATGTCTCTAGTTTTATTATAGACTCATGATTTCATTCTGATGCTGATTCCACATATTTGGTACATGTTGTCTTGACCTCATGAGGCTGCGTTAAATGCGCGAGTAGAGTACATGTTGCTGATCCTCGCTCTTAGGATCACTGTTCAGCTGTTGAGAAGCCCCTTCATTTCGGAGGCTTATCCCTGGTATTGTCGGTTGTTGTACATTCAGGGGTATGGCGGGGCCCTGTCCCGCTTGAGTTGTTATTCTTAGAGGTCTGTAGTCCTATTGTGGATTGGGTTGTAAAGAAAAAAAAAATGTACTGTTCTATTTCTGGATTGAGTATATTTTTACGGAAGGTGGCCTTATCGGCTAGCCTGTTGTTGTTCTTGTCTAAGTTTTGTGTATGTTCATTGCTATTCTACGATGTATACACAGCGGGGTGCGGGTAGGGCACCATCGCGCCCGGGTGGTCGTGACAAAAGTGGTATCGAGCGATTAGTCCTCGGAAAGTGTCTGAGACCGTGTCTAGTAGAGTCTTGATTATCGGTGTGTTGTGCACCACATCTATAATCAGGAGGCTGCAGGACATTTAGGATTAGTTTCCATTCTTCTAACTCTAAGATCGTGCGATAGAGTTGTATGGTTAGGGTCGTCTCTCCCTAACAAGTTATGATTGTTTGCAGCTACGAGAAAGGCAGCAGTGACCCAGGAAGGATTACGTGGAGTGCGTATCCAGGTTGGTAATGGTTGTAGTTGGTATTGTGACATACGACTATGCGAATTTATGTATGAGGGTCAGACGCGTGTTGCCTAGGATGATTTTAGATTACCAGGATTTGGTAAGGACTAAATAAATACCGGGAAGGTATGAAACAGTTTAATGAATTCTCATCAAAGTTTTACGTGCTAATTTGAGATAATTAGGAAATGATGAGTTATCGGAAAAGGTAGTGGACCCTTAAGAAGTTATTATTAAGAGACTAATTGGAAGACTATGTTAGTAACTTAAGCTACGCGGTATTTATCGATTTGATGAACCGAGTGTTCAAGCCATTTTTGGATACGTTTGTGATAGTATTCATTGATGACATCTTGGTTTATTTCCGCTCAGAGCAGGAGCATGCGGAGCATTTGAGGACTGTGCTGAGAGTTCTCGAGACCAGCGATTATGCCAAGTTTTCCAAATGTGAGTTTTGGTTGGCTTCGGTGGCTTTTCTTGGGCACGTTGTAGGGGCTGATGGTATTCGGGTGGATACGGACAAGATCGAGGCAGTCAGGAGTTGGCCTAGACCTACTACTCTGACAGAGGTGCGCAGCTTTCTGGGCCTTGCAGGTTCCTATCGGAGGTTCGTGGAGAAGTTTGCTTCTATTTCGGCACCCTTGACTAGGCTGACTCAGAAGGCAGCTAAGTTTGATGGCCCGATTCTTGTGGCGGGGTTTCCGGCCTGCGAAGGAGAGGCGACCGCCCGGTTCTTACTCTTCCGGAGGTCGAGCGGTTATGTGGTGTATTGTGATCGTCGGGCATCGGGCTTGGATGTGTGTTGATGCAGTGAGGGCAAGGTTATAGCGTCACGCGTCGACAACTTAAGAAGCATGAGAGGAACTACCCCACCCATGATTTGATGTTGGCAGCGGTGATTCACGCCTTGAAGATCTGGAGGCACTATTTGTATGGAGTTCATGTGGATATTTACACAGACCACAAGAGCCTCCAGTATATCTTCACGAGAGGAGTGAACTTACGACAGAGACGGTGGTTAGAGTTACTCAAGGATTATGATGTTGATATCCTGTACCACCCGGGGAAGGCCAATGTTGTGGCAGATGCCCTTAGTCGTAGGTCGATGGGGAGTCTATCAGATATGCAGCCAGAGAGGAGGGGCATGGTCCGCAAGTTACATCAGTTAGCGAGCCTTGGAGTCCGATTGATTGGTTCTGATAGCAGTGGAGTTCGAGTTCGAGAGGTTGCCGAGTCTTCCATCGTCGAGGAGGTGAAGAGGCAACAGTTTGAGGATCCGATTTTGACACGGTATCGTGATACGACTCTTCGTGAAGGGAAGGGTCCTTTTGAGGTAGCACGATGGGGTGCTAAGGTTTGGCGAGTTGTGTGTTCGGATATTTGAGGACTTGGGCGGAGTTCTAGAAGCACGCGTAGCGGCGTTACTCTATCCATCCGGTCGACAAAGATGTACAACGACCTCGGATCGTGTATTGGTGGGATGGCACGAAGAGGCGTTGCGAGTTTGTTGCTCGGTGCGTGTTGTCGGCGGTAAAGGTAGAGCACGAGGCACGGTGGATTATTGCGACGATAGAGATCGACACGGAAGTGGGAGGTGATCAACATGGACTTTATCACGGGATTACCTCGCACTCGGAGGAAGCATGATTCTATTTGGGTTATCGTCGACCGGTGGCGAAATCCGCCCACTTTCTTCCGTCGGGACGACTTTTGGTACCGAGGATTATGCTAGACTTTACATCAGAGAGATCGTGAGGCGCATGGGGTCCCTATTTCTATCATATCGCATGGAGGATCCTAGTTTCGGCTAACTGGAGGTCTTTCCGGAAGGGATTAGGGGCGGTGAGCCTCGATCGCATTGCATCCTCGGAGCAGACGGACAGGCGAGCGTCTTATCCGGACTCTTGTGGATATCCGCGAGCTGTGTTATTGACCGAGGTAGTGGGAGGATCATTTGCCTCTAGTATAGTTTGCGTATAATAATAGCTACCACTCCAGTATTCAGATGGCGCCTTATGAGGCCTTGTATGGGAGGAAGTGCAGATCGCCGATAGGCTGGTTTGATGTGGGCGAGGTGCAATTAGTGGGACCGGACTTGATACAGCAGGTAGTGGATAAAGTGAAGCTTATCCAGGTGCGGTTATTGACAGCTCAGAGTCGACAAAAGTCGTATGCAGATCATCGTCGTCGGCATGTGGAGTTTGAGGTTGATTATTGGGTTTTCCTGAAGGTGTCACCCATGAAGGGTGTGATGAGATTTGGGAGGAAAGGGAAGCTCAGCCCAAGGTACATTGGGCCTTATCAGATTGTCCTTAGGGTAGGCAAGGTTGCCTATGAGTTGGATCTGCCGTCCGATCTGGAGGCAGTGCATCCGGTTTTTCATGTTTCTATGCTGAGGAGATGTATCGGGGATCCATCTAGAGTACACCCGATTGACGATGTCCAGGTGACCGATGGGTTATCGTATGAGGAGAGTCCCATAGCGATACTCGATCGTCAGGTTAGGCGGCTACGAACAAAGGATGTGGCTTCCGTCAAGGTCTTATGGCGGAACGAGCACAGAGAGGAGATGACGTGGGAAGCAGAGGAGGACATGAGGCAGAGGTATCCTCACTTATTCCCCACACCTCCAGGTAACTCACTTTCTTACTTGGTTTTAATTTTCATATATGCTAAGTGTTGTATTGTGGCCATGTGTGGCATTTGCGATTTGTTTAAATTGTGAGGAACTATATCGTTATCTGTCTTGAGAAGGAACATTCGGGACGAATGTTTCTAAGGAGGGGAGAATGTTATACCCCATATTTCTGGAGTATGTATGTGAGGACGTACGTACGATTGTGTAAGCCCTAATTAGGTTAAGAATGAAATGGTGAACTTTCAACGGAAAAGATTCCGAACCTTGTAAAGGAAATTTTACGTTTTTAATATTTTAACCGATTATGGATTTTCCCGAGAGACGAAATATTTTGGACCAATAGGAGGGCGACATGTGTCACCCTTAGGTGGCATGTTTGGACGAAAATGTTGGGCTAGTGGACAAGTCAAAAAGTCAAGTCTTGCAAGATATTTTTTGAGTGAGTGGGAGTAGGTAGTGGACGGTTTTTGTGAGCCATGTGGATGGCCACATGGCTCATTGTTGTTGTGGACATATGTTCCAATGTTGTGGTGGACTATGTCCCAATATTGTGGTGGACACTTGGTGGAAGACTCCACTCACACAAGCTATCTAATCTTCACCCTCCATTTGTTTCAATCTTGGCCATTGAAGGTTCTATAAATACCCCCCTCAAGTGCAAGACTTCTTCATCCACAAAAACAAATTCCAAGTCTCAAATCCTTCCCCTTTAGTAGTAGAGCTTTCGTCCAAGCTCCCCCCCCCCTTTGGAAGCTTTCGTCCGAAGCACCTCTCCCCTTCCTAGTTGTCTCGTCAAATACCCCTTGGTACAAAACTTGTCTTCTAGTAGTGTTACTATTCCAAAATACCTTAGCCCAAATCCGTTGTAGTATTCCCAAGTTACCTATATACTAAAAGCTCGGAAATACTACTTTATATCCATTAGTCACAAAACGAAACCCTAGGGAAATCTTCATAGTTGGTTGAAGTATTAAGTAGAAGTTGTTTGGAAACTTCTAAGGGTTTCTTGGAGCTATCGGAGCGTGCAATTAGGAGCTAAACGTTGTTCAGGATCGACTTTAATCTTGGATAATTTTGGGCTTATCGAGGTAAATATCTTTGTCCTTCTATTGTAATTGGAGATTACATACTGTAGTAGTATAGAAATGAGTATAAGATAACTAGAAGGATGGCATAAAAGAAGAGAATTGAACTGTACTTACCTAGGGCTGTATTTACAGTAGACTTGTGTAGTTTGACGGGTAGGGAAGTGCTGCCCAATTTTCCGTAGAATTAAGGACCTTCTGCTTAGAATATTCTACAGAGTAGTCTAGACGTTGATAGACGTATTTGACTATTATAGGTTGATACTCTGCGCGCGACATATTTGACTTGGCAGGTGGATTTCGCCGAGGAGGTATGTGATTCTTCCTATCCTCTTGAGCATGATATTTTTTAAAATATATAAATAGTACGGTAGACGTACGTGTGTTAACTGAACTTGGTTTTACTCTGATGTCTTTTGACATGAGTTTTAAATAATAAGAATCTTGAAGTATTTCAAAAGAGTTATGAATCATTTTTGAAAGAAAAGTAATACTTGGTTTTAAAAGCTTAAAGAGTTATACTAGCTTTATGGGAAGTTAGATATAACGACTTAAGAAAGATAAAAGGAACGGTTTACTTATTTGTTTATGAAAGTCTTGTATTGATTTCTGAAAAGTGTAGTAAGATGGTTTGATAAGTAAACATGTTATGATGCTACGTGTGTTAGTGTCTTGTGATGTTGTGTAAGGGGGTTATTCTTGTTGTGCTTACGTTGTTTAACGATAAGCCCGTTGTACTGTTATTATATCACATACCCCCCTGACTAGTTATAATGTCGAGGACTTGCCACCCTCGATGCGGGTCTATCGGCTATCACGGTCCACAGGACTATGCGAGTCTGCGGGATTTCAAGATTGATCACTCGGGTGTATTACGCCGTCTTGGTCTATACGGCCTATGCGGTCCACAGGACTATGCGGACTGCGGGAGTCTAGGAGGATGCCGCGGGTTAGCTACCCCCGATGCGAGGAATACCTCATGCGGGTCGATGTGTGACTATGCGATGCGGGAGTTCCGGGATTAGGCTAGCATAATGATACTATGGGCGATTGGCCTTGCTTCGATCATTAGCGGCCTAGAAAAGACCAGTTATGTTATATCTATTTTGCTTTTTGTTATGTTGTGGCACTATGTGCGGTTACATTGGTTGTTTCGTACATATTTGTAAAATTGGTTTAAAATGATATGATTTCATTTAAAGTACTTTACAGTTTCACATACTTGGTACCTGTTGTACTGACCTCCTTCGGGGGGCTGCGTTCATGCCGCAGGTAAGGGAAAGCAGGTGGTAGATCCTCGTTCTTAGGATCCTTACTCTGGTGTCAGGAGCCCCATTTCTCCGGAGGCTCGACTTTTGGTACGGCTCTCCCTGTGTTGTAGATATTTTGTACATTCAGGGTATGGCGGGGCCCTGTCCCGCCATAGTTGTTTACATTCCTAGAGGTCTGTAGTCCTGTTGTAAAGTTGGGATGTAACTGTTCGCTCTTTATGTATATATATATGCCGAAAGGCAACTTTTTCTCAGATAAACTATTTCTCATTTCATATTGTTTCATGTCTTGTTTTTATATTCCATTGTTACTCGATGTATACTCTTGGGGTGCGGGTAAGGCACCAGTCACGGGCCCGGGATCGGGTCGTGACAATTCTTCTCATGTTTCCTGAGCTGTCGAGACGCGTAAGCTATAACCTTAACATACTGCATCAACACACATCCAAGACCGACACCCGACGCATCACAATAAACCACATACCCGTCTAAACCCTCTGGAAGAGTAAGAACTGGGGTCGTCGTTAATTTCTCCTTCAGTAACTGGAAGCCCTTTTCACAAGCATCCGTCCACTGGAACTTAGCCGCTTTCTGAGTCAGCCTAGTCAAAGGCGCTGAAATCGAAGAAAACTTCTCCACAAACCTCCGATAATAACCCGCAAGGCGCAAAAAGCTGCACACCTCAGTTGGTGTAGTAGGTCTTGGCCAAGTCTTGACTGCCTCAATCTTTGTTGTATCAACCCGAATACCATCGTCCCCGATAACGTGCCCTAAGAATGCCACTGAAGCCAACCAAAACTCACATTTAGAGAACTTGGCATACAATCGGCCTGGAGGACTCTCGATCACCGTCCTCAAATGATCTGCATGCTCCTGCTCCGTGCGAGAATAAACCAGGATGTCATCAATGAATACTATAACAAACGTATCCAGAAATGGCTTGAACACCCGGTTCATTAAATCCATAAATATTGTTGGAGCATTAGTCAAACCGAAAGACATCACCCTGAACACATAATGCCCATACCGGGTCCTGAATGCAGTCCTTGGGACATCTGCCTCCCTAACTCGCACCTGATGATAACCAGACCGCAGGTCTATCTTGGAAAAACACTTCGCACCCTGCAACTGATCAAACAAATCATCAATCCTTGGGAGGGGGTATCTATTTTTTATGGTTACCTTGTTCAGCTACCTGTAATCGACACACATACGCAGCGTCCCATCCTTCTTCTTTACAAACAATACCGGCGCTCCCCAAGGTGAAGTACTAGTCCTAATAAAGCCTTTCTCCAGCAAATCCTTCAGCTGGTCCTTCAACTCCCTCAACTCAGCAGTTGTCATTCTGTATGGTGGAATAGATATAGGCCGAGTATCAGGCAGAACATCAATACAGAACTCTATCTCCCTCTCAGGAGGAATACCTGAGAGATCGTCTAGGAATACATCCGGAAATTCTCTAACAACCGAAACTGATTGAAGATCTGGAAACTCAGCCTATGTATCAAATACCTGTATAAGATGGTAGATATATCCCTTCTGAACCATCTTCCTAGCCTTGAGGTACGAAATAGACCTACCCCTCGGCGACGCAGTATTCCCTTTTCACTCGATAACCGGCTCACCGGGAAACTGGAACCGTACTAATCTCTCCCTACAGTCCACATTGGCGTAGCAAGAAGTCAATCAATCCATACCCATAATAGCATCAAAATCTGTTATATCCAACTCTATCAAGTCGGTTTGGGTCTGACGACTGTATATAATTATCGGGCAAGCCTTATATACCCGCTCCGCTACCACCGAATCACCTACTGGCGTAGCTACCTCAAAAGGTTCTATGGACTCAGGCTCTATCCCTATTCTACCAGCAATATAAAGAGATATATAGGAGAAAGTAGAACCCGTATATTTCAAAGCATATACGTCACAGCATGAAACCAATAATGTACCTGTGACGACATCCGACGACGCCTCCTGGTCCTGACGGCTGGATAAGGCATATATACGGTTCTGAGGATCGCTTGAACTAGGACCCCTACCACGACTGCGCGACACCTAGCTGTGAACACCCGCCTCGGGGCTCATAACAACGAAGATGAAGACAGGCAACCGACCAGAGGTCTGCGCCATTATCATGACCCAAACTCGGGCCCGCAACTGGTGCCTTACTCGGGCACCCTAGTAGGTATGCATCAGAGATAATCAGCGGGACATACATAAATCAATAGAAATAAGCATGTAACAATGTAACATAGGAAACAGGCCAACCGAGAAGGTTCTCTTTCAACATGTATATATATCAAACCCGAACAGTTATCCTTTACAAAAACCCTACTTATAACAGGACTACAGACCTCTAAGTGTTTTTATAACAACTATGACGGGACAGGGCCCCGTCATACCCCTGAATGTACAAGAACCTACAGTCTCAGGGAACCATACCAAAAGATAAGCCTCCGGAGAAACGGAGCTTCCCAAAACGCAGAACTATAATGTCACGACCTGACCCCGGGCCGCGACTAGTGCCCTACCTGGGCACCCTTCTAATCATACAACATAGTAAATTGCGGAAGATAAATAACACATTTTTTTTTAAACTAAGGCCAAGCCGATAAGGCTGCCATAATCATAAAAATTACCCGAAAGGGTCTACACTGTTTAACAATGTAAACAAAACAACTCTAGTCAGTCCAGCCCACAGATGAATACAGACCTCTAAGATTTGAACAAATACTATGACGGGACAAGGCCCCGCCGTACCCCTGAATATACATAGCCATGACAACTCCGGAACATTGGAGTCATCTCAAAATGCTGAATCAGGATCCTAAGCTCGCGGATCCACAGCGTATACCTAAACTGCGGACATGACGCAGCCTCAAGAGGGTCGATAACAGTACGAATATGGAACGGAAATAAAGTCGATAAACAGATCATAATCGTACAAAAGAATGTGGGAAAGTATAAAAGTACATACTGATCCCGCGTGTCATTACCACTCATGAACTTAATTGCACATCATTATCTTTTCCATTCCATTAAGAGTTATAGCCAAATCTTACGTACATATTTAGGGGAAATCATTAAGTTCATTACCATATAACTTACTTATCTTTCATAACATAATCCGACCCTTTATGGAGGCGCATATACTACGGCCCAACTGGGACGCGATCAAATCACACAAATATCAAAGCGTGCGTGGAATCCCCATCACCGCCGGCGATCATAAGTGTAATATATAACCACGTGACGCGCCTGGCATCCTACCTCACCGGCATACATACACAATACATATATATATCTCCCGCCCGTGGAATCCCATCATCGCCGACAACCGTAGTGTAACATATAACCATGTGACGCGTGGCATCCTACCTCATCGCGTACACATATACAAAACATATATATATATATATAACTATATATATATATATATAATGTGGCCGCATGCCCCGGAATCCCTCATCGTATAAGCATGGCCATAACGTGCCCTCGACATCCCTCATCGTAGGTGCAGGTCTTCATGGGAGCTAGCCGTGGAGTAATAATATAATATGCCCGGAATCCTCATCGTGGTACATGTCTTCGTGGGGAGCTAGCCCGTGGAGTAATAGTCGACATAGCACGGTCGCATGCCCTAATCCTCATCGTATAAGCGTGGCCATGGGTAATAAAACAACCGAATCTAACCCGCCTCGGTCACATGCCCTAATCCCACATCGTATAAGCATGTCCAAGGATCAATCATAATGGAAGCATACCCGTGGAATCCCACATCACTGTCGGTACGTCCAAGTAAACTTACAACAAGACAGCCGGCCCTCCAACTGAGAGTCACGACAACGTAAACATATAATACTTGCACTCAAAGCTATCACAAGCAAACATAGGAAAGTTCATTAAACCTTTAGACTTCCATTTTTATAAACTCATGGCACTTTCGTTTCACACATAAAAAGTCCGGGAATTTAACCCAAAGTACTACGCACCTCTACTCCTTTAAAATGACTCTTTTTCAAATAAAACTTCCAAGATACTAATAACCGTAGTATCAAGTCATATATACTTTTCAAGACAAGTCACAATACCTTTTAGAAATACAATTATAGGCTTCTAAATCACATGACTTCTTTCTTTAAAACCTTAAGCAATTGATACCTTTTAAAACAATTTGCCCTTCTTTATTTCAAATCATTTCTTTGCTTACATTACTGAAGAAAAAAATTCTTTTAATCTTCCATAAAGTTGTTATAACCAACTTCCCATAAAGCCGTTATAACTCTTTATGTCTTAGACAATTTCATTCCTTTTATAACCAAGATACTTATACCTTCAAATCAATTACATAGCTTTCAAAATACTTCAAGTCTCTTAACTTTTAAGAAAAACCAGTTTCTTAACTTTAGAATGGCAAGAAATCAATACTTTCCAAATCAAGTATTCTATGCTTTTAAATCAATTCATTTCTTCCTTTAATAATCAAGTCCCATAACTTGAAAAATAAAGTCTCTTAACCTTTTAAAAATTTGAGGTTCATAGTCTTAAAACCTCATACGTAAATTCTTATAAATTAAGTAACATACACCTTGGTGCGTTGTGAATAAATTATACTTATTTATAACGATCTTAATCAAGTAGCCATGATCTAGAAAATGTAATACAATTTTGTCTTATCTTAGCTTCTATGCAGATGGAGAATTCTACTTGTTTTAACTTAATTGATTGTCATTACATTTTCCTTTATTAAAGCTGCAGTGGCTTGTTCGATACTTATTCTCATTTGTGCCGTAACATAGCCAAGTCAACTTGGCTCCAAAATACCTCCTAACGACTCTTACCAACATCCCCCATAAGACTTGGTAAGAACTTAGGATAACATAGACATAACCCTTACGTAGAGTAAATCAACATACATACTTCTTAACTTCTAAGAGTAGAAGGAAACATGAAATAATACCACATGTATATTCCATACATAGAATCATGTCTAAAGAAGGAAGAGGTTCACATACCTAGCGACGATTATCGACAATTAGCAAAATGCTCCGAAGTACTTCAACCTTGATAGCTATTCCATCCTTCAAGTAGAATACGCTATTCTTAGTACTTCAACCTATAACGACCATAATACGTCCATTAAACCTCTAGCTTCAAACGTAGAATATTCTAAGTGCAAAGTCACTAAATTCTACGGAAAATCGGACAGCACTTCCTTTGTTTCTACATACTTTGCCACCTTTTTCAAGGCCGAATTCAATAACCAAACACGCCACATTTAAGGCCCAACAATTAAGCTAACCAAAGGGGATTATACGCCTTAACAGGACATGTAAAATTCCGCCCCACAAATTAATACTAAACTAGTTCCATATTTAAAGCCATTCTTGGCTAAACATATTCAACAACACAAAGTCATTTTCCAATTCTTTTTCAATCCAACTTCTTAGGCCTAACATGTTATATAGTCATGAACAACTTAACAATTATAATCACCTTAATCAACTTTTTAGATAACATGCGACGACTAAACTAGTAACTAAATTGAATTGAAATCTCAAGGCTAAACATAATAGTTTTCGGATTAGGGTTCCAATATTCATAACACTTATGAACTTCATAATATATATATCTCATACTTGCTAATATCCATAGCTACAACAATAAGTAATCTCAATTACTAAAACGACAAGAATTTTACCTTTACAAGCCCTTATAATTTCCAAGATTCAAAGTCGCTCCTTAGAAATTCTTAGCTCCTTCCTTTACGCTCCAATCCGCTATTTGAAGCCTCTAGAAGTTCACAACCAACTTCTCTTCAATTTCCAATCAAAACCTATGAAAATGCCTGTAACGCCCCGAACCCGGGCCCGTCACTGGTGCCTTACCCCGGGCACCCTAGTGATACAACATCAGAGAAAACCAGCGGAAATAAAAAAAACTTTACACATGAAATAAGAGATATAATAAAAAAACAGGCCAACCAAAACAGTTGCCTTCAGTATATACATAAAACCTGAACAGTTTAATCCTTTTACAACCCTGCCCACAACAGTACTACAGACCTCTAAGATTTATACAACAACTATGACGGGACAGGGCCCCGCCATACCCCTGAACGTACAAGAACTTACAGACTCAGGGTAACATACCAAAGATAAGCCTCCGATGGAACGGAGCTTCCCAAAACGCTGAAATGAGATCCTAAACGCGGGGATCGACAGCCGATGTACCTCTACCTGCGGCATGAACGCAGCCCCCCGAAGGAGGTCAATCTAACAGTACCAAGTATGAAATCGTAAATCAGTAAATGAAATCATAATAGTCTATATAAAGCAGGAGACATGTATGATGACCAAACTACGATATAACATATAACGATTACATCAAGACAGGACTCACGCCTCCAAATTATCACTGCGTGCGTGGAATTTCTTCCTCATGCCGGCGATTTATGATATAACCATACCAAGGATTATACATGAACACCATGTCCCTGTGTTATAAAAACCGTGAGACAAGTATAACTACCGATCCGACCGTACCAATAATACAATGCAACCAAAACACGGCCGTCTGGGCAAGTGCGAGCCGACTCACGGATACCAAGGCCGGCCACGCGGTGACCGGGCAAGTACGGTGACCACCAGGACCAAGGCCGTATCACGAAACCGTCACTATCTTGAAGCGGGGCAAGTGCGGTCGACTACCGATACCAAGGCCGAATCGATCCACGAGGCGGGCAAATCACGAGCCGACCACCAGATACCCATGCCGAACAGTAAGAAACCTCATGGAGAGCTAGTCCATGGAATAACACTATCAGCGCGAGCATACGTGGAATTCTCCATCACTGCCAGCATGTCCAAGTAAGTTCTCAACAAGTCGACCGGCCCTCTATCGAGAGACGCGGTAATACAGAAATACCACACTTGCACAACAAAGGCTATCATCACAAGCATAGGCAAGTTTCACAACTCAAAGTACTTTCATTTTATGCCAAAGTCCGGGTTTTTAACTCCAAAGTACTACATACGTTAAGTTCTTTTAAAAGAGATCCATTACTTTTATAAAAGTCACCCGATACCCGTAGTATTAGAATGACCAACCCACATTCCTTTTCAAAATCAAGTAACAACATTCTTTTCCTAAGTTCCAGTTTGCCTAGTTTCAATTACTCAAGCTTCTCATTTTCAAATGGTTTCATAGTTCATAAACTTAATCATTTGATTCCTTTTTAGAACAATTGAGTAATATATGTTTCACGTAAGAGTAGGTTATTCTTGTTTACAACATTCTTATTACAGCAGCCATGATCTAGAAAATGTAATATCATTTTGTCTCATCTTAGTTTCTATGCAGATGGAGGTTTCTACTGGTTTTAATACAATTCATCATTATTCAATACATTTTCCTTTATTAACGCCGCGATGTGGTCGATACACATTCTGATTTCCAAAATCAGTAAAACATTATCCCTTTAAATAAAACCAAGTACTCATTACTCACGAATGAGGTTTCACACAAACATTCACTTTAAACAAATAAGTTAAGTCTCTTATCTTATAAGATCAAGTCTCTTAACTTCAAACATTAGTAAACCATTTCTTTACCTCTCTTAAGACATTATACCTAACTCCCCATAAAGCTAGTATAACTCTTTTTTTAAAACCTTTAAAACCAAGTGTTACTTTCCCTTCAAAACGATTTATAAATCTTTTGAAATACCTCAAGTTCTTTATTATAACAAGCCAGTTATAATTCACATCAGTTACCTTTTAAAACCACAAAGTATTTTCTTATCTACATAAAGCTGTTATAACCAACTTCCCATAAAGCCGTTATAACACTTTATGTTTTAAGAACAATCAAACACAGTTAACACATGTACGTCTACCGTACCACATAGTTTACACATATCATGCTAGAAGAGATAGGAAGAGGTTCACATACCTCGCGACGAGTATCGACTAATAGCAAAACGCTCCAAACAGTCGGCTACTCCTTAAGCCAAGTAAATCGCGCCACACGTAGGTACTTGACCTAAAAGGCCACAAGGCGCTTATTATCATCTAGACCACAACGTAGAATATTCTACGTAAAATTCGGCGATCTCCCCGCCACAACAGAATCTCCTTCTCTATCGAGGCCGGCTACCAAGCCAAACAGAGGGGGGGGGGGTTTCACACGCCTAACCGGACGTGTACACTTCTACTCCACCGTAATACTACACAAGTCTCATGTCTGATTCGATTCGATTCTTAATTCTTGAGCTTAAGTCAAAAGACATTGCCACAAGATTAAGTATAGTTCTATATATAGTATACTTCAACTATATATTCTTACAACATGTAATTTCCAATTACAATAGAAGAAGATGAGTGTTTACCTCGATAAGCCCAAAATTATCCGAGTAAAATGTCGCGCTGAGCAAGGTTTAGCTCTACTCAAAGTGCTCCAAACAACCCTTAGAAGTTCTATCCAACTTCTACTCCAAAACTTCAACCAACGGTGAAGGTTTCCTTAGGGTTTCGGTTTGAGACTAAAGGACAAAAGGTAGTATTTCGGACTCTACGATAGAGGTAACTTTGGAATACTACAAGGTATAAGGCTAAGGTATTTTGGGCATTATAACAATACTTGGAGGAGTATTTTAATACCACAAAGGGGTACCACACGAGAACAACACCCTAAGGAGGGGGTGTTCTCGGCTTTGCTCACAAAGGGAAGGTTTGGCCAAAAGGCCTTCCTGAGGGAGAGGGCTCTTGGGCGAGTCAACAAGAGGAGGAGGAGGGTTCTCAAGACTTAGGCAAGTGAAGAGTGGATGAAGAAGTCTTCAAAGAGAGGGGGTATTTATAGCAAAACCAAAGGCCAACCAATGGCCAAGATCAAGCCATGTGCAAGGCAAGTGTAAGGCCAAGATCAAGCCAAGTGCACCCACAAAACACTCCACAAAACACTCCACAAAACAAGCCACAAAGCAAGGCACAAAAGAGGGAGCCAATCGGCCAAGGCCAAGCCCTCACTTTGCCGTCCAATGAGGGTGACAAGTGTCACCCTCCCGTTGGTCCAAAAATGTTCCGTCGCTCGGAAAAATCCGCAAAAATACTAAATGACATAGCCGGAATTTTCCCAACGTAAGCTGTGGAAACGTTTCGTCGAAAAACGACTCCTTTCGGCACTTGTGTACAAATTTCGAAACTATGCCTACTTAAGGCTCAAATTGTACACGTACGTCCTCACGTACATACTCTGGAAACACGGGGTATAACAATGCCTTAGGTTTTCGCCTTGCGACTAACGTGAAAACGCCGTTTTTCCGAAATCTTTCTATTGAGATATCCTTAAAATACCCTTAGGGACCTTGGGTTAAAGTCTTGTGGCTATTGGACAACAATTGAAAATTTTCTTCTCCTTTATTTTCACTAAAGCCGAGAGCTACAATGTCAAGAACAAGGGTTCTTCAATTTTTTCTAAGTGTAAAATTCCAAGTCTTGCTACTTAGGATGATATATAACACATTGGAGGGTCTAGATTACAACACATGTTAAAATTGGATGAATGGGATCAAGCCAATTGGCTCTTGACTTGGTCAACAATGTCAAGCTCTAGCTTAGCAAGACTTTCTCATCTTTACAATTGTCAAATGACCCTTTTGCCCTTGCATTAATTCGACCAATCCATGTGGGAGGGGTGCCACGTGTCGCCCTCCCATTCATCCATAAAATTTCGTAACCCTCGTGGGCCCCACAAAACGTAAAATTCCTCGGGTGGGCCCCACATGACCAAATCCGTAAGATTAAATTTCTATAATGATAATAAGTTCCATACTCTTAAATTAATGCATTTTGAGAATCTAATTCTCACCAACGAACATTTCTCCTTCCCGACGTTCGGAAGATTTTCCGTCGGAAAAACAATTCTTCCTTTCGTACCCTATTCAAGTCTTGAGTTCCTTACGTACATTCTCTTAAACATGTCCTGGAGTTACGGGGTGTAACATTCTTCCCCCCTTAGAAACATTCGTCCCCGAATGTTCTTTTGGAGTCCAATCTAATTAGATAGCGACATAGTCTCCTTTTACTGCACCCTTCATACTACATATGCCACCCATGGCCACATAACAATACTTATACTAAGATGTCAACCTTGTGTCACGACCCGATCCAGGGCCCGTGACTGGTGCCTTACCCCGGGCACCCTAGTGATACTACATCAGAGAAAACCAGCGGAAATAAAAACTTAAACATGAACATGAGACAAGACAATAAAACAGGCCAACCAAACGGTTACCTTCCAATAAAATATATATATAAACAACTCTTTCAAAACGAACAGTTTAATCCTTTTTACAAAACCCTGCCACGATTACTCTGCACCTCTAAGATTTACAACAATTATGACGGACAGGCCTCGCCATACCCCGAATGTACAAGAACCTACAACTCGGAACACATACCAAAAGATAAGCCTCGGAAGGAACGGGGCTTCCCAATCTGAAAGGTGATCCTAAGAGCGGGATCGACACCAATGTACTTCTACTGCGGCATGAACGCAGCCCGAAGGAGGTCAAGACAACAGTACCAAGTATGTGAAATCAGAATATCAGAATGAAATCATAATAGTCTATATAAAGCGGGAGACATGTATGATGACCAAACTACAAGACATAACATATAACTAGTTACATCAAGTCGTGGACTCACGCCTCCAAATTATCACTCGTGCGGTGGAATTTCTTCCTCACCGCCAGCGGTTATGATATGACAACACCAAGGAGTATACATGAACACCGTGTCCCACTGTCATAAAAACCGTATAGGACAAGTATAACTACCAGATCCGACCGTACAATAATATAATGCAACCAAAACACGGCCGAAGCCGTCACGGCAAGTGCGAGCCGACTCACCGGATACCAAGGCCGGTCACGTAGTCGACCGGGGCAAGTACGAGGGTGACCACTGGGGACCAAGGTCGTATCACGAGACTTCACTACTACACCGAACGGCAAGTCACGGTGACCACGGGTACCAAGGCCGAATCAGCCATGAGACGGGGCAAGTACGAGAGCCGACCACCAGGGACCAAGGCCGAACAGTAAGAAACCTCATGGAGAGCTAGTCCATAAATAACCATTCTTGCACAACCAAGGCTATCACCACAAGCATAAGCAAGTTACGCAACAACAAGCATAGACAAGTTACACAACACAAGCATAGGCAAGTTACACAACAACCAGTATAGGCAAGTTACACAACACAAGCATAGGCAAGTTACACAACTCAAGTTACTTTCATTTTATGCCAAAGTCCGGGTTTTTAACCCTAAAGTACTACGTACGTTAAATTCCTTTTAAAGAGATCCATTCCTTTTATAAAAGTCACCCGATGTCCGTAGTATAAAAATAGAGTGACGAACATTGTTAAGTAAACAAAAATGCTTTCCTTTGTAAAAATCAAGTAACAACCTTATTTTCCAAACGTTCAAGTTTGCCTAATTTCAAATGCTCAAGTTTCTCATTTTTAGAAAAGGTCTCGTAGTTCATAGTTTTAATCCTTTAAAACATAATTCTCCTTTAATGATTTGAGAAACATATGCCTTATATGTGAGTAGGTTATTCTTGTTTATAATCGATCTTATTAAGCAGCCATGATCTAGGATATGTAATATCATTTTGTCTCATCTTAGCTTATATGCAGATGGAGGTTTCTACTGGTTTTAATACGATACATCATTATTCAATACATTTTCCTTTATTACGCTGCAGTGGTCTGTCGATACACATTCTGATTTCCGAAATCAGTAAAACATTATCCCTTTAAATAAAACCAAGTACTCATTACTCACGAATGAGGTTTCACACAAACATTCACATTAAACAAATAAGTTAAGTCTCTTATCTTATAAGATCAAGTCTCTTAACTTCTAACATCAAGAAACCATTTTCTTTACCTCTCTTAAGACATTATACCTAACTCCCCATAAAGCTAGTATAACTCTTTTTAAAACCTTTAAAACCAAGTGTTACTCTCCCTTCAAAACGATTTATAAATCTTTTGAAATACATCAAGTTCTTTATTATAACTAGCCAGTTATAATTCACATCAGTTACCTTTTAAAACCACAAAGTATTTTCTTACCTACATAAAGTCATATAACCAAATTCCCATAAAGCCGCTTATAACACTTTATGTTTTAAAACAATCAAACACAGTTAACACGTATGCGTCACCGCACTACATAGTTCACACATATCATGCTACAAGAGATAGGAAGAGGTTCACATACCTCGCGACGAGTGCCGACTAATAGCAAAACGCTCCAAGTACTTCAAACCGTCGGCTACTCCTTAAGCCACGTAGATCGCACCACACGTAGTACTTCAACCTATAAGGCCACAAGGCGCTTATTAACATCGTTCCATATTCTACAGAAAATTCGGCAGCACCTGCCCGCAATGGCGGCGTTAATCTCCTCTTACCGAGGCCGCTACCAAGCCAACCGACGGGGGTTTGCACGTCTAACCGGACGTGTACAATTTTTACTCACAGAATACTACACAAGTCTACTGTAATACAGTCCTATGTAATTACAGTTCAGTTCTCTTATTTAAATTCAGGCTTAAGTCGCAAGACATTGCCGTAAGTATTATTCAGGCTTAAGTCAAAAGACATTGCCGCACAGCTATGTTCAATTCTATATATAGTATACTTTAACTATATACTCCTACAACATGTAATTTCCAATTACAACAGAAGGTCAAGAATGTTTACCTCGATAAGCCCAAAATTATCCGAGTTTATATGTCGATCCTGAGCAAGGTTTAGCTCTACTCGAAGTGCTCCAATCCGCCCAAACAACCCTTAGAAGTTCTAACCAACTTCTACTTATAACTTCAACTACGGGTGAAGATTTACTTAGGGTTTCGTTTTAGCGACTGAGGGAAAGTATAATGGTATTTTCTGGGCTAGTATAAGTGTAACCTTGGGAATACTACAAGGTATTTGGGCCAAGGTATTTGGACATTATAACAATACTAGGAGAGTATTTCTATACCACTACAAGGGGTATTTATACGAGACAACTAGGCTAGTGGGTACCCACTGCCAACCACTACAAAGGGGAGGGAAACTCTCGGCCAAAGGCCACCAGGAGGAGGGGAGAGGCTTTGGACGAGAACTACAAGAGGGAGGAGTATTTTGAGACTTAGGTAGATTGCTCAATTTTGGATGAAGAAAGTTCATCAACTAAGGGGTATTTATAGGTCAAGTGAAGGCCAACCAATGGCCAAGATGGTGCCAAGTGCAAGGCAAGTGTAAGGCCAAGATTAAGCCATGTGCAACCTTATCCATCTACACAAAAATATCCTACCTAACCCTTGACCAAAATTGGGCAACAAAAACGTGCCAAGAATGGCAATTGCCGTCTAACCTCTTCCAATGTGAGGTGACACATGTCACCCTCCGTTGGTCCAAAATGTTACGTCTCGGAAAAATCCGCAAAAATTATAAATGACATAGCCGGAATTTTCCCTACGAAAGCTGTGGAAACGTTTCGTCGAAAAACGACTCTAACCGGGTGTTGTGTACAAATTTCGAATCTATGCCTACTTTAAGGCTCAAATTGTATACGTACGCCCTCACGTACATACTCTGGAAATACGGGGTATAACATTCTCCCCTCCTTAGAAACATTCGTCCCGAATGTTCCTTCTCGAGACAGATAACGATAGAGTTCTTCTAAAAGTTGCCAACGCCACAACTGGCCACGAAACACCCGCGTAAATACTTACATCCAAGTCCACGAGGAAACACCTCTAACATCACAAACTTTTGTCACCTTGCCGCGAGGTTCTAGTGTCACTCCGGCGACCCAACAAATGGTACCGGACTGCATGCGATTCCTGAGGTCTAAAATATACATCCTTCGCACCTTCTCCCGTCACAAGAAATGATCATATCTATGCTCGCAATACATGCTCGCCTTTACCCTTACTCGTCGTACTCTTCTCGAACACTTGAACTCTTCTAGTATACGTACCACACTTTAGTCAACGCTCGTTTCCAACCTCGAGCCACTACCTCCAAACTTGGTCATCTTACTAGCTTCACTTCTTTACTAAGGCCAGTCCCGGCCTTCACGAACCGATTCTGGTCGAACATACCCACGAACTCATACGATGGTCATCTAAACCTGGGCCTAGCACCCTCGTGACCCTACCACCTGGCGGGACCACCCAGAGCTGACCCCACTTTGAAACCGGCCGCGGGTTGGCCCTCAACATGGCCCCAACCCGATCCACTAACGCATCACGCTCTTGTTCCCCGACCCGGAACAATCTTACCTCAACAGGTCATGAAAGCTACCACTTCCATTTAACACTACTCAAGGAAATTATCACACAACACATTCTAGGCATAAAATGTATTCCGACAAGGATCACTTGCAAAATCTGGTACTCAAGACGACCTTACATCTAAGGTCTCAACATGAAATATTCTAAAGTTCACACTTTCCATGCCCCCATACAAATCCTTTCAACTAGCCAAGCTTTCTAACTCATAACCATCATAACGCTATCCGAACGTAGCACACAATAATAAGGTCATCATATCATGCATACAAATCTTTAAAGGGTTAAGGATATACCTGAAAATAGGCGGTTCAAAGGACCGCTAAATCGAACTTCCACCGCGACCTCTCAGGGGCTGCGGTGTCTGAACATCTGCTGGCTATGGAAGGTGAAGAACCCGCAATCGCCTAGTAGTCCATGCTATCCTGCCAGTGCTACCACGTCGGACGATCTCTTGCCGATGGCCTGTTGGCGCAAAAATAACAATCTCCGAGTTAGTACGACACTCTCCTTATGAAGTTTTCCACAACGCCACATCGAGACAAGGGCAACCTCATCCGGCGAGCACTTACTCCCGAAAATCTGAAACACGGAGCCACGACCGCTCCTGAATATCCCACGGTCCCGAAGGCTGCGGAGGACCACTCTGCAATGGCGGAGGTACATAACTAGTCTGCTGCTGAGGCGGTCCGCCTCGAAAGTCACCAAAGGACCCTGCTGTTCTGGCCCTCTTCTGCTGACCCTGGTCATTCCGTCGATTTATCCTTTCCTCACATCCTGGTCGCATAAGCTCGCATGCTGGCAATGTCCATGCCGGTGAAGAGCTACACCGAACAACTCTCGGCTAGGTGATCATCGAGCCTGTAACAAATCGGTGCACTCGATCCTCCATACTAGCTACCAACGCGGACGTCGCCAATGAGTCGAACTCACATTGTACTCCCGAACCGCACGCTCGCTCGCAACACCAAAAATCTGCGCTCGAGCCCTCTTCATCGTGGAGGCAAGAAATGTGCAACGAATGCCTCGAGAACTCGTCCCATATAGGGAAGTGCATTCTCTCCCGGGGCAGCTCACGAATCAAACGATCATCGCGGTATCACGCGGTGATGTGAACCTAGGACTCGACTCGGTCTCCGATGCCTTGTTTACTCTCATGATCCGTCAGAATCGCTTGATGAACTCCTGCGGATCATCCTCGTGCCTCGACCCATAAAACCCCGCGGCCTACAACTCGGAAAATCCGTAGCCTCGAACTATCCGATCTAGGGTGAACCATCGGTGCTCGAATCGCTGCGTCCGGCCTATCCTCAAGTCCGCACCACCCCGCCATTAATCGCCACTCCTTGTAACTCATCTCCTCTGCTCCAGACTGCGGGACTGGAGGCTCAGGTACTGTGGTCTCTGCCGCTGCTCTACTCGCAGATCCCTCTGCTGCCTTGCCCTTCTGGGCCCGGGTTGCCTTTCGCAGAGGCATAACTGGTAAAAACGAAGTATGTCAGAGGGGTCCAATCTTATCACACAGCTCTAAGGCACGATCTCAGAATGAGAAGAATGGAAACCAATCCTACATGTCCTATAGCCTCCTGATTATAGATGTGGTGCACAACACACCGATAATCAAGACTCTACTAGACACGGTCTGTAGACACTTTCCGAGGATTAACTGCTCTGATACCACTTTGTCACGACCCGATCCAGGGCCCGTGACTGGTGCCTTACCCCGGGCACCCTAGTGATACTACATCAGAGAAAACCAGCGGAAATAAAAACTTAAACATGAACATGAGACAAGATAATAAAACAGGCCAACCAAACGGTTACCTTCCAATAAAATATATATATAAACAACTCTTTCAAAACGAACAGTTTAATCCTTTTTACAAAACCCTGCCCACACAGTGCTACAGACCTCTAAGATTTACAACAACTATGACGGGACAGGGCCCCGCCATACCCCTGAATGTACAAGAACCTACAACTCAGGGAACACATACCAAAAGATAAGCCTCCGAAGGAACGGGGCTTCCCAATGCGCTGAAAGGTGATCCTAAGAGCGGGGATCGACAGCCAATGTACTTCTACCTGCGGCATGAACGCAGCCCCCCGAAGGAGGTCAGTACAACAGGTACCAAGTATGTGAAACTGTAAATACTGTAAATGAAATCATAATAGTCTATATAAAGCAGGAGACATGTATGATGACCAAACTACAGTACATAACATATAACTAGTTACATCAAGTCAGGGACTCACGCCCTCCAAATTATCACTCGTGCCCGTGGAATTTCTTCCTCACTGCCGGCAGTTTATGATATGACAATACCAAGGAGTATACATGAACACCAGGTCCCACCTGTGTCATAAAACCGTATAGGACAAGTATAACTATCAGATCCGACCGTACCAATAATATAATGCAACCAAAACACGAAGCCGTACGGGGCAAGTGCGAGCCGACTACAGGATACCAAGGCGGTCACGTAGTCGACCGGGGCAAGTACGGTGACCACCAGGGACCAAGGCGTATCACGAGACCGTCACTACTCCGAGCAGGGCAAGTGCGGTGACTACACGGTACCAAGGCCGAATCAGCCATGAGACGGGGCAAGTACGAGAGCCGACCACCAGGGACCAAGGCCGAACAGTAAGAAACCTCATGGAGAGCTAGTCCATAAATAACCATTCTTGCACAACCAAGGCTATCACCACAAGCATAAGCAAGTTACGCAACAACAAGCATAGGCAAGTTACACAACACAAGCATAGGCAAGTTACACAACAACCAGTATAGGCAAGTTACACAACACAAGCATAGGCAAGTTACACAACTCAAGTTACTTTCATTTTATGCCAAAGTCGGGTTTTAACCTAAAGTACTACGTACGTTAAATTCCTTTTAAAGAGATCCATTCCTTTTATAAAAGTCACCCGATGTCCGTAGTATAAAAATAGAGTGACGAACATTGTTAAGTAAACAAAAATGCTTTCCTTTGTAAAAATCAAGTAACAACCTTATTTTCCAAACGTTCAAGTTTGCCTAATTTCAAATGCTCAAGTTTCTCATTTTTAGAAAAGGTCTCGTAGTTCATAGTTTTAATCCTTTAAAACATAATTCTCCTTTAATGATTTGAGAAACATATGCCTTATATGTGAGTAGGTTATTCTTGTTTATAATCGATCTTATTAAGCAGCCATGATCTAGGATATGTAATATCATTTTGTCTCATCTTAGCTTCTATGCAGATGGAGGTTTCTACTGGTTTTAATACGATACATCATTATTCAATACATTTTCCTTTATTACGTTGCGGTGGTGCTGTCGATACGTTCTGATTTCCGAAATCAGTAAAACATTATCCCTTTAAATAAAACCAAGTACTCATTACTCACGAATGAGGTTTCACACAAACATTCACATTAAACAAATAAGTTAAGTCTCTTATCTTATAAGATCAAGTCTCTTAACTTCTAACATCAGTAAACCATTTTCTTTACCTCTCTTAAGACATTATACCTAACTCCCCATAAAGCTAGTATAACTCTTTTTAAAACCTTTAAAACCAAGTGTTACTCTCCCTTCAAAACGATTTATAAATCTTTTGAAATACATCAAGTTCTTTATTATAACTAGCCAGTTATAATTCACATCAGTTACCTTTTTAAAACCACAAAGTATTTTCTTACCTACATAAAGCTGTTATAACCAAATTCCCATAAAGCCGCTATAACACTTTATGTTTTAAAAACAATCAAACACAGTTAACACATGTACGTCTACCGTACTACATAGTTCACACATATCATGCTATAAGAGATAGGAAGAGGTTCACATACCTCGCGACGAGTGCCGACTAATAGCAAAACGCTCCAAGTACTTCAAACCGTCGGCTACTCCTTAAGCCACGTAGATCGCACCACACGTAGTACTTCAACCTATAAGGCCACAAGGCGCTTATTAACATCGTTCCATATTCTACAGAAAATTCGGCAGCACCTCCCCCCCCCGCAACAGCGTTAATCTCCTCCTTTACCGAGGCCGGCTACCAAGCCAACCAGGGGGGGGGGGGTTTGCACGTCTAACCGGACGTGTACAATTTTACTCACAGAATACTACACAAGTCTACTGTAATACAGTCCTATGTAATTACAGTTCAGTTCTCTTATTTAAATTCAGGCTTAAGTCGCAAGACATTGCCGTAAGTATTATTCAGGCTTAAGTCAAAAGACATTGCCGCATGGTATGTTCAATTCTATATATAGTATACTTTAACTATATACTCACAACATGTAATTTCCAATTACATGAAGGTCAAGAATGTTTACCTCGATAAGCCCAAAATTATCCGAGTTTATATGTCGATCCTGAGCAAGGTTTAGCTCCTACTCCGAGTGCTCCAATCCGCTCCAAACAACCCTTAGAAGTTCTAACCAACTTCTACTTATAACTTCAACTACGGGTGAAGATTTACTTAGGGTTTCGTTTTAGCGATCGAGGAAAGTATAATGGTATTTTCAGGCTAGTATAAGTGTAACCTTGGGAATACTACAAGGTATTTGGGCCAAGGTATTTGGACATTATAACAATACTAGGAGAGTATTTCTATACCACTACAAGGGGTATTTATACGAGACAACTAGGCTAGGGGGGGGGTACCCCACGGCTAAACAATACAAAGTAGGAGGTGGAAACTATCGGCCAAAGGCCACAAGGAGGGGGAGGGGGATAGGCTTTGGACGAGAACTACAAGAGGAGGAGTATTTTGAGACTTAGGTAGATTGCTCAATTTTTGGATGAAGAAAGTTCATCAACTAAGGGGGTATTTATAGGTCAAGTGAAGGCCAACCAATGGCCAAGATGGTGCCAAGTGCAAGGCAAGTGTAAGGCCAAGATTAAGCCATGTGCAACCTTATCCATCTACACAAAAATATCCTACCTAACCCTTGACCAAAATTGGGCAACAAAAACGTGCCAAGAATGGCCAATTGCCGTCCAACCTATTCCAATGTGAGGGTGACACATGTCACCCTCCCGTTGGTCCAAAATGTTACGCCTCTCGGAAAAATCCATAAAATTATAAATGACATAGCGGAATTTTCCTACGAACTGTGGAAACGTTTCGTCGAAAAACGACTCTAACCGGGTGTTGTGTACAAATTTCGAATCTATGCCTACTTTAAGGCTCAAATTGTATACGTACGCCCTCACGTACATACTCTGGAAATACGGGGTATAACACCTTGGCACTCACGAAGCCAACTAGTCCATACTCATAATGACCTCAAAGTCTGTCGTAATCATCTCTACAAGGTCTACTAGGGTCTGACGACTGTATAATCACCGGGCAATTCTCATATACCCGCTCAGCTACCACCCCAAATACTCACGGGTGTAGTTACCTCGAAAGGTTCTTAAGGATTCAGGATCTACTCCTTTACACTTGGTTGCTATCTTTCTTACTGGTCGTACTCTTTCCGTACTTCCAACTCATACTAGCATACATACATAACTTCCATACCGATTCTGGCCTCTAATATTTGGAGTCACTCTATAAAACAATATAAGGCCATTTCCGGCTTTCACGACCTGGTTCCGGTGGAACGCGTCCACGAACCCGTAAAACAATTAACTAGACTTGGGCCTTGCACCCTCGTGACCGTGTCACATAGCGAAACTACTACCAACTGATCCCACTCCATTTCAGGCTATGGGGTGACCCTCAATAGGTCCTAACCCCGTCCCACCGTCGCACTTAACTCTTATTCTTGGTCTATAATAAATCTTTCTACCCGAGAAGACCTTGTACATCTAAGGTCTCAGCGGTCATCAATATTCTTAGGCTCACAATTTCCATGCTCCAAGCCTACCTTACCAGTCCCCCAGTAAACGGGTACAAAAAAAAAACTTCTCATAAAACCATAATCGTGTCGTCTTGATCACAACAACCATTACTTACTCTATACGGACCTCATCCGTACAATTTTCTTAAGCCTACCACGTAGCTTAATATATTAACATGGTATTCCATTAAGTTTCTTAACATGACTTCTTAGGGGTTCACTGCCCTATCAGACAGCTCATCCTTTCCCAATTATCTCAAAGTAATACGTAAAACCTCGATGAGAATTCTTTAAATGTTCCATACCTTCCCGGTATCTAGTTAGTCTTTACCAACTCTTGGTAATCTAAAATCATTCTAGGCAACACGCGTCTGACCCTCATACATAACTCCGTATAGATGTATGTCACAATACCAACTATACTATAATCATTACCAACCTAGATATGCAATCCACATAGTCCTTCCTGGGTCACTGCTGCCTTTCTCATAGCTGCAATCAACATAACTTGTTAGGGAGAGACGACCCTAACAACACAGCTCTATCGCACGATCTCAGAGTGGGACTTAGGAGGAACATTCAGGATGAATGTTTCTAAGGAGGGGAGAATGTTATACCCCGTATTTCCAGAGTATGTACGTAAGGACGTACGTACGAAAGTTTTAGCCTTAAGATAGGCAAGGATCGAAAATTTTGTTCACAACTACCGAAAAGAATCGTTTTTCGACGAAACGTTTTACAAAACGTGCGAAGGGAAAATTACGGCTATGTCATTAATAATTTTTGCGGATTTTTCTGAGAGATGAAATATTTTGGACCAACGAGAGGGCGACACTTGTCACCCTCAAAGTGGACGGTTGTGGTGGCCGAAAGGTGCACTTTCTTGGCCATGTTTTGAGGCCTAAAACATGGGTCTTTGTTTGTGAGGGATTTGTGAAGTAGGGTTAGGGTGCACTTGGGCAAATCTTGACCCTCCACTTGCCCCCCACTTGGCTTGATCTTGGCCCTTGGTTGTCCTATAAATACCCCCCCCCCCTAACTTGAAGACTTCTTCATCCACAATAATTTCCAAGTCTTGAAATCCCCCTCCCCTCTTCTTGTTGCTCTCGTCCATGAGCACCCCTCCCCCTTTGAGAGGCCTTTGGCCGAGGGGTACCCCCCCTTTACTAGTGGTGCTAGCCGTAGCACACCCCCCCTTGCCTAGTTGTTCTCGTAAATACCCCCCCCCCCCTGGTAGAAAAGTATTCTCCAAGTATTGTTACTATTCCAAAATACCTTGGCCCAAATACCTTGTAGTATCCCAAGGTTACACCTATACTAAAAGCCCAGAAATACTATTATACTTTCCTTCAGTCACAAAAACGAAACCCTAAGGAAAACCTTCATAGTCGGTTGAAGTGTTAAGTAGAAGTTGCGTAGAACTTCTAAGGGTTGTTTGGAGCGGGTTGGAGCGCCCAGAGTAGGAGCTAAACGTTGTTCAGGATCGACATTTAAACTTGGATAATTTTGGGCTTATCGAGGTAAATACTCTTGTCCTTTTATGGTAATTGGAAGTTGCATACTGTTGAAGTATAAGAATTACGTATAAGTTATATACAAGGAAGGTATATAAGAAGAGAATTGAATCTGACTTACATAGGGGTATTTCTGATGAGACTTGTGAAGTTTGTGGGTAGGAAGTCTTTTTGATTTTCCGTAGAATCTTGAATCTAGATTTATTCTACCGAGTAGTCTAGACTTTGATAGACTTGTATAACCATTATAGGTTGAAGTACTGCGAGTAGCGTATTCTACTCGAAGGGTGGAAAAGGCTAGCAGGATTACAGTACTTTGGAGCTATTTGCTAATAGTCGATAATCGTTGCGAGGTATGTGATTCTTCCTATCCTCTTGAGCATGATATTTTAAAGAATATATATATAGTACGGTAGACGTATGTGTGTTAACTGAACGTAGTTTTACGGCAATGTCTTTTGACTTAAGCCTGAATAATAAGAATCTTGAAGTATTTCAAGATAATTAAGAAACCTTTTTGAAAGAAGAGTAATACTTGGTTTTAAAAGCTTAAGAGTTATACTAGCTTTATGGGAAGTTAGGTATAACGGCTTAAGAGAGATAAAAAGAATGATTTATTGATTTTAGAAGTTAAGAGACTTGATCTTAAAAGATAAGAGACTTGACTTAATTAAATTAATATGAATTTTGTTAAAAAGTGTGAAACCTCATTCGTGAGTAATGAGTACTTGGTTTTTAAAAGGAATGATGTTTTACTGATTTCGGAAATCATAATAAGTATCGAACAAACCACAGCAGCGCTAATAAAGGGAAATGTATTGACTAACAAGTATTATTAAAACCAGTAGAAACCTCCATCTGCATAGAAGCTAAGATGAGACAAAATGATATTACATTTCCTAGATCATGGCTGCTTTAATAAGATTGTTATGAACAAGAATAACCTACTCACACATAAGGCATATGTTTCTCAAATGGTCTTTAAAGGAGAATTATATTATTAAGTGATTAAGACTATGAACTACGAAACCTTTCGAAAATGAGAAACTTGAGCATTTGAAATTAGGCAAACTTGAACGTTTGGAAAATAATGTTGTTACTTGATTTTATAAAGGAAAGTGTTTTGGTTTACTTAAAAAGATAGTCACTCTATTTTTATACTACGGGTATTGTGTGACTTCTGTGAAAGAAACGGATCTTTTAAAGAGTTAATGTATGAAGTACTTTGGGGATAAAAACCCGAACTTGTTAACATAAAGTTGTTATACCCCGTATTTCCAGAGTATGTACGTGAGGGCGTACGTATTATAATTTGAGCCTTAAAGTAAGCATAGTTTCGAAATTTGTACACAAGTGCCAAAAAGAGTCGTTTTTCGACGAAACGTTTCCACAGCTTTCGTAGGGAAAATTCTGGCTATGTCATTAATAATTTTTGCGGATTATTCCGAGAGACGAAACATTTTGGACCAACGGGAGGGTGACATGTGTGTCACCCTCACATTGGAAGGAAGTGGACGGCCAAAGGGGAAGGTTGGCACGTTTTTTGTGCAAAAATTGTGGTCAAGGGTTAGGTAGCATATTTTGTGTAGTTGATGAGAAAGTGGGACCCACAAACACATGGCTTCATCTTGACCTTACACTTTCCTTACACTTGGATAGATCTTGGCCATTGGTTGGCCATTTCTTGACCTATAAATACCCCTCTAAGTTGATGAACTTATTCATCCAAAAATTGTCTAAGTCTTGAAAAATCCCTCCCTCTCCCTCTTGTTGTTTTCGTCCACCACACTCCCCTTTGAGATCCCTTGCCGAGAGCCTCCCTCCCTTTGTGGTGTTTAGCCGTGGGGTACCCCCCCCCCCTAGCCTAGTTGTCTCATATAAATACCCCCCTTTTGTGGTATAGAAATACTCTCCAAGTATTGTTATAATGCCCAAATACCTTGGCCCAAATACCTTGTAGTTTTCCCAAGGTTACACTTATACAAAAGCCCAGAAAATACTATTATACTTCCTCGATCCACAAAAACAAACCCTAAGTAAATCTTCACCGTAGTTGAAGTTATAAGTAGAAGTTGGTTAGAACTTCTAAGGGTTGGTTGGAGCGGAGTCGGAGCGCAGTAGGAGCTAAACCTTGCTCGGGATCGACATATAAACTCGGATAATTTTGGGCTTATCGAGGTAAACATTCTTAACCTACATTGTAATTGGAAATTACATGTTGTAGGAGTATATAGTTAAGTATACTATATATAGAACTGAACATAGTTGTGCGGCAATGTCTTTTGACTTAAGCCTGAATAATACTTACGGCAATGTCTTGCGACTTAAGCCTGAATTTAAAGAAGAGAACTGAACTGTAATTACATGGGTGTATTCAGATGAGACTTGTGTAGCATTCTTGTGTAGTAGAATTGTACACGTCCGGTTAGGCGTGTTAACCCCCTGGTTGGCTTGGTAGCGGCCTCGATAGAGGAGGAGATTTCTGTTGTTGCGGGAGAGTCTTGCGAATTTTACGTAGAATATTCTACATTGAGATCTAGGATGTTAATAGGCGCCTTGTGGCCTCTATAGGTTGAAGTACTACGTATGGCGTGATCTACTTGGCTTAAGGAGTAGCCGACGGTTTGAGGTACTTGGAGTACTTTGCTATTAGTCGATAATCGTCGCGAGGTATGTGAACCTCTTCCTATCTGTTCGAGCATGATATGTGTATTACTATGTAGTACGGTAGACGTACATGTGTTCAATGTATTTGATTTGTTTGAAACATAAAGTGTTATAACGGCTTTATGGGAAGTTGGTTATAACAGCTTTATGTAGGTAAGAAAATGCTTTGTGGTTTCGAAGTGTAACTGATTTGACTTATAACGGATTTGATGTGTAGTGTTTCAAAAGACCTTTTGAAAGAAGAGTAATACTTGGCTTTGAAAACATAAGAGTTGTACTAGCTTTATGAGAAGTTAGGTATAACGTCTTAAGAGTGATAAAAAGAATGGTTTACTGATTTTTAGAAGATAAGAGACTTGACTTAATTGAATTAATATGAATTTTGTTAAAAAGTGCGAAACCTCATTCGTGAGCAATGAGTACTTGGTTTTTAAAAGGAATAATGTTTCTTGATTTCGAAATCGAATGAGTATCGACAAACCAACTGCGGCGTTAACAAAGGAAATGTTTTGACTAATTAAGTATTATTAAAACCGATGAAACCTCCATCTGCATAGAAGCTAAGATGAGACAAAATGATATTACATTTCCTAGATCATGGCTGCTTTAATAAGATTGACTTTGAACAAGAATAACCTACTCACATATAAGACATATGTTTCTCAAATTGTTTAAAAGAATTATATTCTTAAGTGATTAAGACTATGAACTACTAAACCTTTTCTAAAATGAGAAACTTGAGCATTGAAATTAGGCAAACTTGAGCGTTTGGAAAATAAGGTTGTTACTTGATTTTACAAAAGAAAGCATTTTGGGTTACTTAACAATGTTAGTCACTCTATTTTTATACTACGGGTATCAGGTGACCTTTGTAAAAGAAATGGATCTTTAAAAGGAAATTAACGTACGTAGTACTTTAGGGTTAAAACCCGGACTTTGGCATAAAATGAAAGTACTTGAGTTGTGTATAACTTGCCTATGCTTGTTGTTGTGAAACTTGCCTATGTTTGTTGTGATAGCCTTTGTTGTATTTACGTACCGCGTCTCGATAGAGGCGGTTGATTTGTTATGAGCGATTCTACACCGAGTCCCACGAGATGGCGAGGGGACACGTACTCCATTTGATTCTACACCGAGTCCCACGAGATGGGCAGGGACACGTATTCCATTTGATTATACACCGAGCCCCACGAGATGGGCAGGGACACGTATCCCATTGGATTATACACCGAGTCCCACGAGATGGGCAGGGACACGTATTCCATCTGATTTTACATCGAGTCCCACGAGATGGGCAGGGACACGTATTTTATCTGATTATACACCGAGTCCCACGGGATGGGTCGGGACACGTATTTCATCTGGTTATCATACATGTCTCCTGCTTTATATAGACTATTATGATTTCATTCTGATCTTTTACTGATTTCACATACTTGGTACTGTTATCGACCTCCCGGGGATGCGTTCATGCCGCAGGTGGAAGTACATCGGTTGTGGACCCTCGCTCATAGGACCACAGTTCAGCGTGTCGGGATGCCCCATTTCTTCGGAGGCTTATCTTTTGGTATGTTACCACAGTGCATAGATTCTTATACATTCGTGGGTATGGCGGGGCCCTGTCCGTCATAAATTGTAAAAATCTTAGAGTGCATGCTTTATTGTGGGCGGGGTTTGTAAAGGATAAGCTGTCGGGTATTTATGTATATATGATGAAGGCAACTGTTTTGGTTGCTGTTTATTTATCTTGTCTCTTAATTCATGTTCATGTTTTTATTTCCGCTGATTTTCTACGATGTTGTATCACTAGGGTGCGGGGTAAGGCACGATCACGGGCCGGTTCGGTCGTGACAAAAGTGGTATCGAGCGCTTAGTCCTCGGAAAGTGTCTACGCACCGTGTCTAGTAGAGTCTTGATTATCGGTGTGTTATGCACCACATCTATAATCGGAGGCTATAGGACATTTAGGATTGGTTTCCATTCTTCTCATTACGAGATCGTGCCTTAGAGTGTGTGATAAGATCGGACCCCTCGACATACTTCGTTTTTACGATTATGCCTCGCGTAAAACCTTGAGCCCGGATGGGCAAGCGATCGAGGAGTCTGTTAGTGAGATCTGAGAGAATGCGAGCGCGAGCCTGTCGATTACTGAGCAGTGCTTCGACGGCGAGTTTTGCGACGCCGCCCGGCCGGCAGAGTTTAGAGCGCAGCAATGGCCGCCGAGACTACGATACTGAGCCTCGATCCACGGCTGGAAGCGGATGAGATAAGTACAAGGAGATGGCGATTCTGGCGGTCGTGGCAGTATGAGATAAGTGGATCACAGCGATTCGGCCCATTAGCACCGTAGTTCACCCCGGCGAGCGGTTTGAGGCTACTGGACTTTCGAGTTGTAGCCGCCGGTGTTCTATGGATCGAGAGCCGAGGATGACCCTCGGGAGTTTATCCGACTCTACCGGATCATGAGGTGATCGAGTCTCGCAGGCGAGTCGGTGGTATTGGGTTCGCATCACCGCGTGATCTGCGATTGCTATTTTGATTCGTGGGAGCTGTCGGGAAGAGCATGCACTTCCAGAGTTTGGGACGAGTTCTCGAGGCATTTCTTGCACATTTCTTGCCTCCAGATGAGGAGGGCTCGGGCCGCAGTTTTTGACGTTGAGGCGGGGCGGGCGGGCGGTTAGAGAGTACAATGTGGAGTTCGACTCATTAGCTCGGTATGTTCTGCTGTGGTAGCCGATATGGAGGATAGAGTACACCGCTACGCCACGGGCTGGATGATTACTTGGCGAGGCTTGTACGGGTGTAGCTCTTCACCGGGCATGGACATTGCCCGTCTGGCTCATGCACTAGGATGTGAGCACGGAGAGGTCGACGGAATGACCGAGATCGCGAAGAGGCGAGCAGCGAGGTCCTTTGGTAAATTTGGCGGACCGCCTCAACAGCGATCTAGTTATGTACCTCCACGATGCAGTGGTCCCCCACGATCGTCGGGGCGTTCGAGGTATTCGGGGCTGGTGAGCTCGGTGGCTTAGTTCACGAGATATACATGGGTTCTAGCCATCGGGTCGAGTTTTCCTCGGTGTGCACGATGTGGCGGGCGCCATCGGGAATGTCGTCTTTTTCGGTGCTTGTTTTCTGCGCGCCGTCGAGCCATATGACGACCATCCTAGTAAGAAGGATGCAAACAGAATGACTCAGCCTACCGGGTCAGTGGCAGGTTCATCGCCTTCTACAGCTATGCGCCCTGCAGGGCAGGCTTATGATTAGAGTGGAGCGGTAGATTCAGGCATATCCTTAACCCTCTAGAGATTTGTATGCATGATATAATGACCTTCTTATTGTGTGCTACGTTCGGATAGCGTTATGTTGGTTATGAGTTAGAAAGCATGGTTAGTTGAAAGGATATATATGGGGGCATGGAAAGTGTGAACCTTAGAATATTTCGTGTTGAGACCTTAGAGGTAAGGTCATCTTGAATAAAAGATTTTTACGGTTAGTCTTTGTTGAGATACTTGGTTTGCGTAAATGTGTTCTGGGATAATTCCTTGGGTAGTGTAAAATGGAAGTGGTAGCTTTTATGACCTGTTTAGGTAAGATTGTTCCGGATCAGGAAACAAGAACTTGACGCATTAAGTAGGTCGGGTTGGGGCCATGTTGCGGGCCAACCCGCGGCCTGTTTCGAGGTGGGGTCAGCTCTGGTTGGTCCGCGGTGGTAGGGTCACGAGGGTGCTAGGCCCAAGTTTAGTTGACCATCGTATGAGTTCGTGGGTGTGTTCGACCAGAAGCAGATCGTGAAGGCCGGGAATGGCCTTAAGGAAGATTGAGGCTAGTAAGATAACCAAGTTGGAGGTGGTGACTCCAAGGTTTGGAGAACTGAAGCGAGGACTGAAGTGTGGTACGTATACTAGAAGAGTTCAAGTGTTCGAGAAGAGTACGACGAGTAAGGGTAGAGGCGAGCATGTATTGCGAGCATAGATATGATCATTTCTTGTGAAGGGAGAAGGTGCGAAGGATGTATATTTTAGACCTCAGGAATCGCATGCAGTCCGGTACCATTTGTTGGGTCGCCGGAGTGACACTAGAACCTCGCGACAAAGTGACAAAAGTTTGTGATGTTAGAGGTGTTTCCTCGTGGACTTGGATGTAAGTATTTGCGCGGGTGTTTCTGTGGCCAGGTGTGGTAGGATTGTTCTCGTAAGTATAGTAGTGAAGACTATACTGGCGCATGTTTGTTTTGAGGCTTAGAAGGAACATTCGGGACGAATGTTTCTAAGGAGGGGAGAATGTTATACCCCGTATTTCCAGAGTATGTACGTGAGGGCGTACGTATTATAATTTGAGCCTTAAAGTAAGCATAGTTTCGAAATTTGTACACAAGTGCCAAAAAGAGTCGTTTTTCGACGAAACGTTTCCACAGCTTTCGTAGGGAAAATTCTGGCTATGTCATTAATAATTTTTGCGGATTTTTCCGAGAGACGAAACATTTTGGACCAACGGGACGGTGACATGTGTCACCCTCACATTAGAAGGAAGTGGACGGCCAAAGGGGAAGGTTGGCACGTTTTTTGTGCAAAAATTGTGGTCAAGGGTTAGGTAGGATATTTTGTGTAGTTGATGAGAAAGTGGGACCCACAAACACATGGCTTCATCTTGACCTTACACTTGCCTTACACTTGGATAGATCTTGGCCATTGGTTGGCCATTTCTTGACCTATAAATACCCCTCTAAGTTGATGAACTTATTCATCCAAAAATTGTCTAAATCTTGAAAAATCCCTCCCTCTCCTCTTGTTGTTTCGTCCACCACACCCCCTCCCCTTTGAGAGCCCTTGGCGAGAGCCTCCCCACTTTGTGGTGTTTAGTAGGGTACCCCCAAACCTAGTTGTCTCGTATAAATACCCCCTTTTGTGGTATAGAAATACTCTCCAAGTATTGTTATAATGCCTAAATACCTCGGCCCCAAATACCTTGTAGTTTTCCCAAGATTACACTTATACAAAAGCCAGAAAATACTATTATACTTCCTCGATCCACAAAAACGAAACCTAAGTAAATCTTCACCCGTAGTTGAAGTTATAAGTAGAAGTTGGTTAGAACTTCTAAGGGTTGGTTGGAGCGGGTCAGAGCGCACGGAGTAGGAGCTAAACCTTGCTCAGGATCGACATATAAACTCGGATAATTTTGGGCCTATCGAGGTAAACATTCTTAACCTTCTGTTGTAATTGGAAATTACATGTTGTAGAAGTATATAGTTAAGTATACTATATATAGAACTGAACATAGTTGTGCGGCAATGTCTTTTGACTTAAGCTGAATAATACTTACAGTGATGTCTTGCGACTTAAGCTGAATTTAAAGAAGAGAACTGAGTAATTACATAGGGTGTATTCTGATAGACTTGTGTAGCATTACTGTGTAGTAGAATCGTACACGTCCGGTTAGACGTGTTAACCCCCCCTGGTTGGCTTGGTAGCCGGCCTCGATAGAGGAGGAGATTTACGCTGTTGCGGGGGGAGGTGCTGCCGAATTTTCTGTAGAATATTCTACATTGAGATCTAGGATGTTAATAGGCGCCTTGTGGCCTCTATAGGTTGAAGTACTACGTATGGCGTGATCTACTTGGCTTAAGGAGTAGCCGACGGTTTGAGGTACTTGGAGCACTTTGCTATTAGTCGATAATCGTCGCGGTATGTGAACCTCTTCCTATCTGCTCGAGCATGATATGTGTATTACTATGTAGTACGGTAGACGTACATGTGTTCAATGTATTTGATTTGTTTGAAACATAAAGTGTTATAACGGCTTTATGGGAAGTTGGTTATAACAGCTTTATGTAGGTAAGAAAATGCTTTGTGGTTTCGAAGGGTAACTGATTTGACTTATAACGGATTTGATGTGTAGTGTTTCAAAAAGACCTTTTTGAAAGAAGAGTAATACTTGGCTTTGAAAACATAAGAGTTGTACTAGCTTTATGGGAAGTTAGGTATAACGTCTTAAGAGTGATAAAAAGAATGGTTTACTGATTTTTAGAAGATAAGAGACTTGACTTAATTGAATTAATATGAATTTTGTTAAAAAGTGTGAAACCTCATTCGTGAGCAATGAGTACTTGGTTTTTAAAAGGAATAATGTTTCTTGATTTGAAATCGAATGAGTATCGACAAACCAACTGCAGCGTTAACAAAGGGAAATGTTATGACTAATTAAGTATTATTAAAACCAGTAGAAACCTCCATCTGCATAGAAGCTAAGATGAGACAAAATGATATTACATTTCCTAGATCATGACTGCTTTAATAAGATTGACTTTGAACAAGAATAACCTCACATATAAGACATATGTTTCTCAAATTGTTTAAAAGAGAATTATATTCTTAAGTGATTAAGACTATGAACTACGAAACCTTTTCTAAAATGAGAAACTTGAGCATTCGAAATTAGGAAAACTTGAACGTTTGGAAAATAAGGTTGTTACTTGATTTTACAAAGAAAGCATTTTGGGTTACTTAACAATGTTAGTCACTCTATTTTTATACTACGGTATCGGGTGACCTTTGTAAAAGAAATGGATCTTTAAAGGAAATTAACGACGTAGTACTTTAGGGTTAAAACCGGACTTTGGCATAAAATGAAAGTACTTGAGTTGTGTATAACTTGCCTATGCTTGTTGTTGTGAAACTTGCCTATGTTTGTTGTGATAGCCTTTGTTGTATTTACTGCCCCGCGTCTCTCGATAGAGGCGGTTGATTTGTTATGAACGATTCTACACCGAGTCCCACGAGATGGGCGAGGGGCGCGTACTCGTTTGATTCTACACGAGTCCCGAGATGGCGAGGACACGTATTCCATTTGATTATACACCGAGCCCCACGAGATGGCGGGGACACGTATCCCATTGGATTATACACCGAGTCCCACGAGATGGCGAGGACACGTATTCCATCCGATTTTACATCGAGTCCCACGAGATGGCGAGACACGATTTTATCCGATTATACACCGAGTCCCACGGGACGGGTGGACACGTATTTCATCCAGTTATCATACATGTCTCCCGCTTTATATAGACTATTATGATTTCATTTACGATCTTTACGATTTCACATACTTGGTACTGTTATCGACCTCGCCTGGGTGCGTTCATGCCGCAGTGGAAGTACATCGGTTGTGGACCTCGCCATAGGACCACGATTCGTGTCGGGATGCCCCATTTCTTGGAGGCTTATCTTTTGGTATGTTACCACGAGTGCAGTAGATTCTTATACATTCGGGGTATGGCGGGGCCCTGTCCGTCATACCATTATTGTAAAAATCTTAAGTGCAGCCTTTGTTGTAGGCGTGGTTTGTAAAAGGATAAGCTGTTCGGGTATTTATGTATATATGATGAAGGCAAGCTGTTTTGGTTGGCTTTGTTTATTTATCTTGTCTCTTAATTCATGTTCATGTTTTTATTTCCTGATTTTCTCTCGATGTTGTATCACTAGGGTGCCCGGGTAAGGCACGACCACGGGCCGAGGTTGGTCGTGACTAAAGTGGTATCGAGCGATTAGTCCTCGGAAAGTGTCTGCACCGTGTCTAGTAGAGTCTTGATTATCGGTGTGTTGTGCACCACATCTATAATCGAGGAGGCTATAGGACATTTAGGATTGGTTTCCATTCTTCTCATTCCGAGATCGTGCCTTAGAGGCGTGTGATAAGATTGGACCCTCCGACATACTTCGTTTTACCGATTATGCCTCGCGTAAAACAGCAGCCCCGGATGGGCAAGGCGATCGAGGAGCTATTAGTGAGATCTGAGGAGATGCGAGCGCGAGCGGTCGATGCTGAGCAGTGCTTCGACGGCGAGTTTTGCGGCCGCCAAAGACCGGCAGATTTAGAGCGCGGCAATGGCTGCTGAGACTCTGATACTGAGCCTCGGTCCCGGCTGGAAGCGGATGAGATAAGTACAAGGAGATGGCGATTCGCGGCGGTCGTGGCCAGTATGAGGATAGGCCGACGTGATTCAGCCACCTATTAGCACCCGTAGTTCACCCCGGCGACAGTTTGAGGCTACGGGACTTTACGAGTTGTAGCCCGATGTTCTATGGATCGAGCCGAGGATGACCCTCGTGAGTTTATCCGACAGCTACAATGGATCATGAGGGTGATCGAGTCTCGAGGCGAGTCGGTGGTATTGGGTTCGCATCACCGCGTGATCCGCAGCTGATTGCTTTTGATTCGTGGGAGCTGTCCCGGGAAGAGCATGCACTTCCAGCAGTTTGGGACGAGTTCTCGAGGGCATTTCTTGCACATTTCTTGCCTCCACAGATGAGGAGGGCTCGGGCCGATAGATTTTTGACGTTGAGGCAGGACGGGCGGACGGTTAGAGAGTACAATGTGGAGTTCGACTCATTAGCTCGGTATGTTCCTGCTGTGGTAGCTGATATGGAGGATAGAGTACACCGCTACGTCACCGGGCTGGATGATTACTTGGCGAGGCTTATGCGGGTGTAGCTCTTCACCGGCATGGACATTGCCCGCATGCAAGCTCATGCACTAGGATGTGAGGCACGGAGAGGTCGACGGAATGACCGAGATCGGCAGAAGAGGCGAGCAGCGAGGTCCTTTGGTAACTTTCGAGGCGACCGCCTCGGCAGATCTAGTTATGTACCTCCACGATGCAGTGGTCCCCACGATCGTCGGGGCGTTGGTATTCGGGAGATGGTCAGAGCTCCAGGGCTTCTGGTTCACAGATATACATGGGTTCTAGCGATCGGGTCGTGTTTTCCTCGGTGTACGATGTGGCGGGCGCCATCCCGGGAATGTCGTCTTTTTGCGGTGCTTGTTTTCCTGCGGCCGTCAGGGCCATATGACGAGAAACTGTCCTAGTAAGAAGGATGCAAACAGAATGACTCAGCCTACCGGGTCAGTGGCAGGTTCATCGCCTTCTACAACTATGCGCCCTGCAGGGCAGGCTTATGATTAGAGTGGAGCGGTAGATTCAGGCATATCCTTAACCCTCTAGAGATTTGCATGCATGATATAATGACCTTCTTATTGTGTGCTACGTTCGGATAGCGTTATGTTGGTTATGAGTTAGAAAGCATGGTTAGTTGAAAGGATATATATGGGGGCATGGAAAGTGTGAACCTTAGAATATTTCGTGTTGAGACCTTAGAGGTAAGGTCATCTTGAATAAAAGATTTTTACGGTTAGTCTTTGTTGAGATACTTGGTTTGCGTAAATGTGTTCTGGGATAATTCCTTGGGTAGTGTAAAATGGAAGTGGTAGCTTTTATGACCTGTTTAGGTAAGATTGTTCCGGATCAGGAAACAAGAACTTGACGCATTAAGTAGGTCGGGTTGGGGCCATGTTGCGGGCCAACCCGCGGCCTGTTTCGAGGTGGGGTCAGCTCTGGGTGGTCCCGCCAGGTGGTAGGGTCACGAGGGTGCTAGGCCCAAGTTTAGTTGACCATCGTATGAGTTCGTGGGTGTGTTCGACCAGAAGCAGATCGTGAAGGCCGGGAATGGCCTTAAGGAAGATTGAGGCTAGTAAGATAACCAAGTTGGAGGTGGTGACTCCAAGGTTTGGAGAACTGAAGCGAGGACTGAAGTGTGGTACGTATACTAGAAGAGTTCAAGTGTTCGAGAAGAGTACGACGAGTAAGGGTAGAGGCGAGCATGTATTGCGAGCATAGATATGATCATTTCTTGTGAAGGGAGAAGGTGCGAAGGATGTATATTTTAGACCTCAGGGATCGCATGCAGTCCGGTACCATTTGTTGGGTCGCCGGAGTGACACTAGAACCTCGCGGCAAAGTGACAAAAGTTTGTGATGTTAGAGGTGTTTCCTCGTGGACTTGGATGTAAGTATTTGCGCGGGTGTTTTACGGCGGGTGTGGCGATTGTTCTCGTAAGTATAGTAGTGAAGACTATACTGGCGCATGTTTGTTTTGAGGCTTAGAAGGAACATTCGGGACGAATGTTTCTAAGGAGGGGAGAATGTTATACCCCGTATTTCCAGTATGCGTGAGGCGTCGTATTATAATTTGAGCCTTAAAGTAAGCATAGTTTCAAATTTGTACACAAGTGCCAAAAGAGTCGTTTTTTAAACGTTTCCTGACTTTCGTAGGAAAATTCCGGCTATGTCATTAATAATTTTGCGGATTTTTCCGAGAGGCGAAACATTTTGGACCAACGGACGGTGACATGTCACCTCATTGGAAGGAAGTGGACGGCCAAAGGGAAGGTTGGCGTTTTTGTGCAAAATTGTGGTCAAGGGTTAGGTAGGATATTTTGTGTAGTTGATGAGAAAGTGGGACCCCCAAACACATGGGTTGATCTTGACCTTACACTTGCCGTACACTTGGATAGATCTTGGCCATTGGGTGGCCATTTCTGGACCTATAAATACCCTCTAAGTTGATGAACTTATTCATCCAAAAATTGTCTAAATCTTGAAAAATCCCTCCTCTCCCTCTTGTTGTTTCGCCCACCACACCCCTCCCCTTTGAGAGCCCTTGGCGAGAGCCTCCCCTCCCTTTGTGGTGTTTAGCCGTGGGTACCACTAGCCTAGTTGTCTCGTATAAATACCCCCCTTTTGTGGTATAGAAATACTCTCCAAGTATTGTTATAATGCCTAAATACCTTGGCCCAAATACCTTGTAGTTTTCCCAAGATTACACTTATACAAAAGCCCAGAAAATACTATTATACTTCCCTCAGTCACAAAAACGAAACCCTAAGTAAATCTTCACCCGTAGTTGAAGTTATAAGTAGAAGTTGGTTAGAACTTCTAAGGGTTGGTTGGAGTGGGTCGGAGCGCACGGAGTAGGAGCTAAACCTTGCTCAGGATCGACATATAAACTCGGATAATTTTGGGCTTATCGAGGTAAACATTCTTAACCTTCTGTTGTAATTGGAAATTACATGTTGTAGGAGTATATAGTTAAGGTATACTATATATAGAACTGAACATAGTTGTGCGGCAATGTCTTTTGACTTAAGCCTGAATAATACTTACGGCAATGTCTTGCGACTTAAGCCTGAATTTAAAGAAGAGAACTGAACTGTAATTACATAGGACTGTATTACAGTAGACTTGTGTAGCATTACTGTGTAGTAGAATTGTACACGTCCGGTTAGACGTGTTAACCCCCCCCTGGTTGGCTTGGTAGCCGGCCTCGATAGAGGAGGAGATTTACGCTGTTGCGGGGGGGGGAGGTGCTGCCGAATTTTCTGTAGAATATTCTACATTGAGATCTAGGATGTTAATAGGCGCCTTGTGGCCTCTATAGGTTGAAGTACTACGTATGGCGTGATCTACTTGGCTTAAGGAGTAGCCGACGGTTTGAGGTACTTGGAGCACTTTGCTATTAGTCGATAATCATCGCGAGGTATGTGAACCTCTTCCTATCTGTTCGAGCATGATATGTGTATTACTATGTAGTACGGTAGACGTACATGTGTTCAATGTATTTGATTTGTTTGAAACATAAAGTGTTATAACGGCTTTATGGGAAGTTGGTTATAACAGCTCTATGTAGGTAAGAAAATGCTTTGTGGTTTTGAAGGGTAACTGATTTGACTTATAACGGATTTGATGTGTAGTGTTTCAAAAAGACCTTTTTGAAAGAAGAGTAATACTTGGCTTTGAAAACATAAGAGTTGTACTAGCTTTATGGGAAGTTAGGTATAACGTCTTAAGAGTGATAAAAAGAATGGTTTACTGATTTTTAGAAGATAAGAGACTTGACTTAATTGAATTAATATGAATTTTGTTAAAAAGTGTGAAACCTCATTCGTGAGCAATGAGTACTTGGTTTTTAAAAGGAATAATGTTTCTTGATTTGAAATCGGAATGAGTATCGACAAACCATCGCAGCGTTAACAAAGGGAAATGTTTTGACTAATTAAGTATTATTAAAACCAGTAGAAACCTCCATCTGCATAGAAGCTAAGATGAGACAAAATGATATTACATTTCCTAGATCATGGCTGCTTTAATAAGATTGACTTTGAACAAGAATAACCTACTCACATATAAGACATATGTTTCTCAAATTGTTTAAAAGAGAATTATATTCTTAAGTGATTAAGACTATGAACTACGAAACCTTTTCTAAAATGAGAAACTTGAGCATTCGAAATTAGGCAAACTTGAACGTTTGGAAAATAAGGTTGTTACTTGATTTTACAAAAGAAAGCATTTTGGGTTACTTAACAATGTTAGTCACTCTATTTTTATACTACGGGTATCGGGTGACCTTTGTAAAAGAAATGGATCTTTAAAAGGAAATTAACGTACGTAGTACTTTAGGGTTAAAACCCGGACTTTGGCATAAAATGAAAGTACTTGAGTTGTGTATAACTTGCCTATGCTTGTTGTTGTGAAACTTGCCTATGTTTGTTGTGATAGCCTTTGTTGTATTTACGCACTCGCGTCTCGATAGAGGCGGTTGATTTGTTATGAACGATTCTACACCGAGTCCCACGAGATGGCGAGGACACGCATCTCATTTGATTCTACACCGAGTCCCACGAGATGGGCAGGGACACGTATTCCATTTGATTATACACCGAGTCCCACGAGATGGGCAGGGACACGTATCCCATTGGATTATACACCGAATCCCACGAGATGGGCAGGGACACGTATTCCATCTGATTTTACACCGAGTCCCACGAGATGGGCAGGGACACCTATTTTATCTGATTATACACCGAGTCCCACGGGATGGGTCGGACACGATTTCATCCGTTATCATACATGTCTCTGCTTTATATAGACTATTATGATTTCATTTACGATCTTTTCTGATTTCACATACTTGGTACTGTTATCGCCTCCTTGGGGCTGCGTTCATGCCGCAGGTGGAAGTACATCGGTTGTGGACCCTCGCTCATAGGACCACAGTTCAGCGTGTCGGGAAGCCCCATTTCTTCGGAGGCTTATCTTTTGGTATGTTACCCTGAGTCTGTAGATTCTTATACATTCAGGGGTATGGCGGCCCTGTCCGTCATAGCCATTGTAAAAATCTTAGAGTGCATGCTTTGTTGTAGGCGAGTTTGTAAAAAGGATAACTGTTCGGGTATTTATGTATATATGATGAAGGCAACTGTTTTGGTTGGCCTGTTTATTTATCTTGTCTCTTAATTCATGTTCCGCTGATTTTCTCTGATGTTGTATCACTAGGGTGCCCGGGGTAAGGCACCAGTCACGGGCCCGGGTTCGGGTCGTGACAAAAGTAGAAAGTACCTTGTGTGAATAACTTGATTGTGTTGGTTTGTGATAGCCTTGTAATACTTTCTTGTTGATTTGATAAGCAAACATGTTAGGATGCTACGTGTGTTAGTATCTTGTGATGTTTGTGTAAAGGGGTTTCCCTTGTTGTGCTTATGTTGTTTAACGATAAGTTGTTGGTAGTATTATATCACTCACCTCTTGACATGATTCCGGGTTGCGCCTCCGTGCGGGGGTAGACTCAAAGTGGTCTGTGACCTATGATTCGAGAATACCTCATGCGGGTCTGTGTTACCTATGCGGAGCTACGAGAGTTCCAGGTTAGTGTGCGACCTTTGTGGTCATGCGGTCTATGTGGCCATGCGGACTGTGGGTCCGGGCGATCGCGGGAGTAGCTACCCTCGCGAGGAATACCTCATGCGGGCTATGTGAGTGGCCTACGCGAGTCGCGGGAAGTTCCAGGACTAGACGCGCGACATTAGATATCGCGCGAGTGGCGGCTTCGATCATGTGGCGGTCTAGACAGATCTCATGATACAGTTTATGACCTTGTTGGTACTGTGGGTTTTGGTAGTCGGCTATGCCTTCGTACTTACCCCGTACGGTTTTATTATGACACAGGTAGGACCTGGTGTTCATATGTATTCCTGGGTGCTTTAATATCATAGACTGCCGGCAGTGAGGAAGGTATTCCACGGGCATGATTGATGTTGTGGGCGTGAGACCCATAGTTGTATTTGAGTGATGACTTTGAGGGCGTGAGTCCCTGACTTGACATGACTGCTTATTTATTGTGAATCGTAGTTTGGTTATCATACATGTCTCCTGCTTTATATAGACTATTATGATTTCATTTATGATATTTTGATTTCACATACTTGGTACTGTTATCGACCTCGCCCGGGCCGCGTTCATGCCGTAGGTAGAGGTACACCAGTCGTCGATCCTCGCTCTTAGGATCACAGTTCAGCATTTTGGGAAGCTCCGTTTCTCCGGAGGCTTATCAGTGGTATAATCCCCTGTCGTTGTAGGTATTTACATTCAGGGGTATGGCGGGGCCCTGTCCCGCCATTGTTGTTATCATTCTTAAGTGCATGAAATCTTGTTGTGGCGAGTTTGTTAATGGGATGTAACTGTTCGGATTCAAGTTTTATATATATATGTCGTAAGGCAACTTTTCGCAGAAAAATTGTTTTACACTTCATATTATTTCAGGTCTTGTTTTATATTCCGCTGATTACTCTGACGTATGTCTACTTGGGTGCCCGGGGTAAGGCACCAGTCACGGGCCCGGGTTCGGGTCGTGACAAAAGTGGTATCATAACAGTTAATCCTCGGAAAGTGTCTACAGAACGTATCTAGTAGAGTCTTGATTATTGGTGTGTTATGCACCACATCAATAATCAGGAGGCTATAGGATATTTAGGATTGGTTTCCATTCTTCTCACTCTGAGATCGTGCTTAGAGCTGTGTTATAAGTTGGACCACTCTAACGTATTTTTTTCCCTTACCGTTATGCCTCCGCGTAAGGCAACCCGGGCCCAGAAGGGCAAGGCAGCCGAGGGAGCTGCGAGTGGAGAACAGAGGGTTACTAGGGCACAGGCCCAATCATCACCTGGGGTGGTGCTTCATTCGGGGAGTTCTGCGACGACGCCAGTCCCAGCAGAGTCTAGCACAGCGGCAGCAGTTCCTACTGCGGCCATAATATGTGAACCTTCAGTTCCACGACCAGTAGCAGAAAGTATAGATTGCAAAGAGACGACCTTGTTACTAACTAAGGATGTAGCTACCAGAGAGTATATGATGTACCGTTTTATCACGGGTCCTGATGACTATCTAAGAGAGGGTTGTGAAAGAATAACTCTTCAGACAGGCATGAGCATGGCCTGCGTACGGGCTTATGCGCAACAGGCCGAGAAACGTAGAGATCGACGGATTAACCAAAATCAGCAGAAGAGGGCCAGATCGGCAGGGTCCTTTGGTAACTTTCGAGACAAATCGCCTCAGCAGCAGACTGGATATGCACCTCCGCCAGTGCAGAGTGGTCCTCCACAGGGTTCAGGACGTTCGAGGTATGCCGGAGTTGGTCAGAGCTCCAGGGCTTCCGGTTCACAGCTATACGTAGGTTCTAGCCAGCCGGGTTCAGTTTTCCCTCAGTGTTCACAGTGTGGCAGGCGTCATCCCGGGGAATGTCGTCTTTTTGTTGGTACTTGTTTTACTTGCGGCCAGCAGGGCCATTTTGCGAGAAATTGTCCGACCAGAGGTGGCGCGGATGTAGAGACTCAGCCTTCAGGATCAGTGGCTAGTTCATCACCTTCCCTAGCTATGCGCCCTACGGGGCAGGATTGATTAGAATGACAAAGGGGAAGTGAAGCAGTAGATACAGGTATAACTTTAACCCTCTAGAGATTAGTATGTAAGATGAGTATATCTTAAGTGTTATGTTCTGATAGCATTTGTGCAAAGTGTGATTAGAAATCATGGTTAGTTGAAAGGGTAAGATTGGGGATAAGGAAAGTGTGAGCCTTAGAATGTTATACGTGGAGACCTTAGAGGTAAGGTCATCTCGAGTAAAAGATTTATTTTATATTGACCTTTATCGGAGTGCTTAGTACTCGTGAGATGTCTGTGTGATAAGTCCCGGGTGGTATGAAATGAAAGAGGGTAGTTGAGCTAAGAAGACCACTAGGTTTTCGTGACTTGATTAGTGAGATTGTTCCGGATCGGGGAACAAGAGTTTTTGTGGGATAGCGGTTCGGGTTGAGGACCGATCGCGGGTCAACCCGCGGCCTGTCTTGTGGTGGGGTCAGTTCGGGGTGGTCCCGCCAGGTGGTAGGGTCACGAGGGTGTTAGGCCCAAGTTTAGTTAACCATCGTACGAGTTCGTGGATGCGTTCGACCAGTAGTCGGGCCGATGAGGTCAGCCCATCTTATCTTTCAGTCAGGATCGTGTACTCGGCAGTGGGTTATGCGAGATGATTATATCAGGGAGGTTGTAAGGCTGCACGAGGTGCCTGCTTTCACCTTATGACAGGCAGTTGAGCCCAGGTTACGGCTGTTTCTTTTTCTAGAAGTTTTACCAGGCAGGATTAGGAACTCAGGTGAGTCTCAGTATCGCATTCGCCCTCGGGCCAGTGTTTGGATCTCAGGGGTAACTGTGAGGATTGTTGTCTCCTGTTGAGGAAGTGTTTTATAGCTATCGTTTCAGTATTCGAATGTCGCTTTATGACGCCTTGTAGGGGCGGAAGTGTAAGTTGCCGGTCGATTGGTTCGATGTTGGCAAGGTTCAGATAGTTGGTTCATACTTGTTCAGCAGGATGTGGATAGGGTGAAGCTTATCCAGAAGAGGTTATTGGCAGCTCGAGTCACCGAAGTTGTGCGGATAATCGGCGGCGACAGCTTGAGTTGAAGGTGGGTCTTCTTGAAGGTACCACCCCGGAAAGGGGGTGACGAGTTTTGGAAAACAGAGGAAACTTAGCCCGAGTTACTTTGGGCCTTTTCAGATCATGTGAAGAATATGCCAGGTTGCCTATATGTTAGCATTTGCCGTCCGACGTAGGAAGAAGTACGTCCGGTCTTTCATGCTGTTATGCTCGGAAAAATATCGGAGATCCATCCAGAGTGTTCCCAGTTAATGATGACCAAGTTGGAGATAGTAGCCCAGAGATTTTGGAAACAAAAGCAGTAACAGAAATGTGGTAAGTTACGAGAAAGAGTTCAAAGGTACGGGAAGGGTACGACGAGTAAAGGAAGAAGCGAGCATGTGTTAAAAACATATGGGTGATCATTTCGTTTGTAAAATGAAGGTGCGAAGGGAGTATCTTTTAGCCCTTGGGTGGGAGTTTTTGTGATGTTAGAGGTAATTCCTCGTGGACTTGAATTAAGTATTTGCGCGTGTGTTATTTTATGGTCAGGGGTGGCGTGATCGTTTTCGTAAGTATAGTAGTGAAGACTATACTGGCGCATGTATGTTTTGGGACTTAGGAGGAACATTCGGGATGAATGTTTCTAAGGAGGGGAGAATGTTATACCCCGTATTTCCAGAGTATGTACGTAAGGACGTACGTACGAAAAGTTTTAGCCTTAAGATAGGAAAGGATCGAAAATTTTGTTCACAACTACCGAAAAGAATCGTTTTTCGACGAAACGTTTTACAAAACGTGCGAAGGGAAAATTACGGCTATGTCATTAATTATTTTTGCGGATTTTTCCGAGAGATGAAATATTTTGGATCAACGAAAGGGCGACACTTGTCACCCTCAAAGTGGACGGTTATGGTGGCCGAAAGGTGCACGTTCTTGGCCATGTTTTGAGGCCTAAAACATGGGTCTTTGTTTGTGAGGGATTTGTGGAGTAGGGTTAGGGTGCACTTGGGAAAATCTTGACCCTCCACTTGCCCCCCACTTGGCTTGATCTTGGCCCTTGGTTGTCCTATAAATACCCCCCCTAACTTGAAGAGTTCTTCATCCATAATAATTTCCAAGTCTTGAAATCCCCCTCCCCTCTTCTTGGTGCTCTCGTCCATGAGCACCCCTCCCCCTTTGAGAGGCCTTTGGCCGAGGGGTACCCCCCCTTTCCTAGTGGTGCTAGCCGTAGCACACCCCCCATTGCCTAGTTGTTCTCGTAAATACACCCCCCTTGGTAGAAAAGTATTCTCCAAGTATTGTTACTATTCCAAAATACCTTGGCCCAAATACCTTGTAGTATCCCAAGGTTACACCTATACTAAAAGCCCAGAAATACTATTATACTTTCCTTCAGTCACAAAAACGAAACCCTAAGGAAAACCTTCATAGTCGGTTGAAGTGTTAAGTAGAAGTTGCGTAGAACTTCTAAGGGTTGTTTGGAGCGGGTTGGAGCGCCCAGAGTAGGAGCTAAACGTTGCTCAGGATCGACATTTAAACTTGGATAATTTTGGGCTTATCGAGGTAAATACTCTTGTCCTTTTATGGTAATTGGAAGTTGCATACTGTTGAAGTATAAGAATTACGTATAAGTTATATACAAGGAAGGTATATAAGAAGAGAATTGAACTGTACTTACATAGGACTGTATTTACAGTAGACTTGTGAAGTTTGACGGGTAGGGAAGTGCTGCCCAATTTTCCGTAGAATCTTGTATCTAGATTTATTCTACCGAGTAGTCTAGACTTTGATAGACTTGTATAACCATTATAGGTTGAAGTACTGCGAGTAGCGTATTCTACTCGAAGGGTGGAAAAGGCTAGCAGGATTACAGTACTTTGGAGCTATTTGCTAATAGTCGATAATCGTCGCGAGGTATGTGATTCTTCCTATCCTCTTGAGCATGATATTTTAAAGAATATATATATATAGTACGGTAGACGTACGTGTGTTAACTGAACGTAGTTTTACGGCAATGTCTTTTGACTTAAGCCTGAATAATAAGAATCTTGAAGTATTTCAAGAGAATTAAGAAACCTTTTTGAAAGAAGAGTAATACTTGGTTTTAAAAGCTTAAGAGTTATACTAGCTTTATGGGAAGTTAGGTATAACGACTTAAGAGAGATAAAAAGAATGATTTATTGATTTTAGAAGTTAAGAGACTTGATCTTAAAAGATAAGAGACTTGACTTAATTAAATTAATATGAATTTTGTTAAAAAGTGTGAAACCTCATTCGTGAGTAATGAGTACTTGGTTTTTAAAAGGAATAATGTTTTACTGATTTCGGAAATCAGAATAAGTATCGAACAAACCACAGCAGCGCTAATAAAGGGAAATGTATTGACTAACAAATATTATTAAAACCAATAGAAACCTCCATCTGCATATAAGCTAAGATGAGACAAAATGATATTACATTTCCTAGATCATGGCTGCTTTAATAAGATTGTTATGAAGAAGAATAACCTACTCACACATAAGGCATATGTTTCTCAAATGGTCTTTAAAGGAGAATTATATTATTAAGTGATTAAGACTATGAACTACGAAACCTTTCGAAAATGAGAAACTTGAGCATTTGAAATTATGCAAACTTGAACGTTTGGAAAATAATGTTGTTACTTGATTTTACAAAGGAAAGTGTTTTGGTTTACTTAAAAAGATAGTCACTCTATTTTTATACTACGGGTATTGTGTGACTTCTGTGAAAGAAACGGATCTTTTAAAGAGTTAATGTATGAAGTACTTTGGGGATAAAAACCCGAACTTGTTAACATAAAGTAGAAAGTACCTTGTGTGAATAACTTGATTGTGTTGGTTTGTGATAGCCTTGTAATACTTTCTTGTTGATTTGATAAGTAAACATGTTAGGATGCTACGTGTGTTAGTATCTTGTGATGTTTGTGTAAAGGGGTTTCCCTTGTTGTGCTTATGTTGTTTAACGATAAGCTGTTGGTAGTATTATATCACTCACCTCTTGACATGATTCCGAGGTTGCCGCCTCCGACGCGGGGTAGACTCGGTAGTGCGTGTGACCTATGATTCGAGAATACCTCACGCGGGTGCATGTGACCTATGCGAGCTACGAGTTCCGTTTAGTGTGCGGCCTTTGTGGTCATGCGGTCATGTGGCCACGCGGTGCGAGTCCAGGACGATGCCGGGGAGTAGCTACTCTCGATGCGAGGAATACCTCATGCGGGCCTATGTGAGTGGCCTATGCGGAGCTGCGGGAAGTTCCAGGACTAGACGCGCACATTAGATACTGCGGGCGAGTGGCCAGCTTCGATCATGTGGCGGTCTAGACAGATCTCATCATACAGTTTATGACCTTGTTGGTACTGTGGGTTTTGGTAGTCGGCTATGCCTTCGTACTTACCCCGTACGGTTTTATTATGACACAGGTGGGACCTGGTGTTCATGTGTATTCCTGGGTGCTTTTATATCATAGATCGCGGTGAGGAAGGTATTCCACGGGCATGATTGATGTTGTGGGCGTGAGACCCATAGTTGTATTTGAGTGATGACTTTGAGGCGTGAGTCCTCGACTTGACATATTCGCTTATTTATTGTGAACTGTAGTTTGGTTATCATACATGTCTCCTGCTTTATATAGACTACTATGAGTTCATTTACAGTATTTTCAGTTTCACATACTTGGTACTGTTATCGACCTCCTGGCTGCGTTCATGCCGCAGGTAGAGGTACACCAGTCGTCGATCCTCGCTCTTAGGATCACAGTTCAGCGTTTTGGGAAGCTCCGTTTCTCCGGAGGCTTATCAGTGGTATAGTCCCCTGTCGTTGTAGGTATTTACATTCAGGGGTATGGCGGGGCCCTGTCCCGCCATTGTTGTTATATCATTCTTAGAGGTCTGTAGTACTGTTGTGGGCAGAGTTTGTAAAAGGGATGTAACTGTTCGGATTCAAGTTTTATATATATATGCCGTAAGGCAACTTTTCGCAGAAAAACTGTTTTACACTTCATATTATTTCATGTCTTGTTTTATATTCCGCTGATTACTCTGATGTATGTCTACTTGGGTGCCCGGGGTAAGGCACCAGTCACGGGCCCGGGTTCGGGTCGTGACATAAAACAAATCCGGGAATCTAACCCGCCTCCTGGTCACATGCCCCGGAATCCCACATCGTATAAGCATGTCCAAGGATCAATCATAATGGAAGCATACCCGTGGAATCCCACATCACTGTCGGTACGTCCAAGTAAACTTACAACAAGATAGCCGGCCCTCCAACTGAGAATCACGACAACGTAAACATATAATACTTGCACTCAAAGCTATCACAAGCAAACATAGGCAAGTTCATTAAACCTTTAGACTTCCATTTTTATAAACTCATGGCACTTTCGTTTCACACATAAAAAATTCGGGAATTTAACCCAAAGTACTACGCACCTCTACTCCTTTAAAATGACTCTTTTTCAAATAAAACTTCCAAGATACTAATAACCGTAGTATCAAGTCATATATACTTTTCAAGACAAGTCACAATACCTTTTAGAAATACAATTATAGGCTTCTAAATCACATGACTTATTTCTTTAAAACCTTAAGCAATTGGTACCTTTTAAAACAATTTGCCCTTCTTTATTTCAAATCATTTCTTTTCTTACATTACTAAAGAAAACCATTCTTTTAATCTTCCATAAAGTTGTTATAACCAACTTCCCAAAAAGCCGTTATAACTCTTTATGTCTTAGACAATTTCATTCCTTTTATAACCAAGAGACTTATACCTTCAAATCAATTACATAGCTTTCAAAATACTTCAAGTCTCTTAACTTTTAAGAAAAACCAGTTTCTTAACTTTAGAATGGCAAGAAATCAATACTTTCCAAATCAAGTATTCTATGCTTTTAAATCAATTCATTTCTTCCTTTAAGAATCAAGTCCCATAACTTGAAAAATAAAGTCTCTTAACCTTTTAAAAATTTGAGGTTCATAGTCTTAAAACCTCATACGTAAATTCTTATAAATTAAGTAACATACACCTTGGTGCGTTGTGAATAAGTTATACTTATTTATAACGATCTTAATCAAGTAGCCATGATCTAGAAAATGTAATACAATTTTGTCTTATCTTAGCTTCTATGCAGATGGAGAATTCTACTTGTTTTAACTTAATTGATTGTCATTACATTATCCTTTATTAACGCTGCAGTGGCTTGTTCGATACTTATTCTCATTTGTGCCGTAACTTAGCCAAGTCAACTTGGCTCCAAAATACCTCCTAACGACTCTTACCAACATCCCCCATAAGACTTGGTAAGAACTTAGGATAACTTAGACATAACCCTTACGTAGAGTAAATCAACATACATACTTCTTAACTTCTAAGAGTAGAAGGAAACATGAAGTAATACAACATGTATATTCCATACATAGAATCATGTCTAAAGAAGGAAGAGGTTCACATACCTCGCGACGATTATGTCACGCCCCGAACCCCGGGCCCGTGACTGGTGCCCTACCTGGGCACCCTTCTACCTTAACAACTAAGTACATTGCGGAAATTAATAACAGCTATTTTTTTTTTTAACCAACGTACGTGCAAGGCAAAGCCGACAAGGCTGCCATATAGTATACATAGACCAAAGACACAACATCGTACATGAGTCCAATCCCACATATGAATACAGACCTCTAGGAGTTAAACTGAACTATGACGGGACAAGGCCCCGCCGTACCCATAAATGTACAAAAGCCTGTACTGAAGGAACTATACCAAAATGATAAACTCCTGAACAAAGGGAGCTATCCAAAAACCCTGAGCAGGATCCTACACCTGCCGATCACCAAACAACGTACCTACACCTGCGGCATGAACGCAGCCCCCCGAAGGAGGTCAGTACGAAGAATGTACCAAGTATGTGAGCGATGAAATCGTAATAAAATCATAACAGTCTAAACAAAACAGGAGACATGTATGATAGCCAACCTACAGTACATAACACATAAGCAGTCATATCAAGTCAGGGACGCAGGCCCTCAAAGTCATTACTCAAATATAACCATGGGTCTCACGCCCATAATATCAATCATGCCCGTGGAATCCTTCCTCACTGCCGGCAGTCCATGATATATTAACACCAATAAGGATACATGAACACCAAGTCCCACCTGTGTCCTAAATACCTCGTGGTCTCATGCCCCGGAATCCTACCTCGTAAAAGCATGACCATAGGGTAACACAAACAAATCCGGGGACATATATGATACTCAAAATACAACACCTTGTGCCTTACTACAATGAGAGTAAACAGTAGTATCCTTACAATATAAAATAGGAAGCTCATGATCAAAGCAGGACCATCCGCCCGCAGTATTATTCAGCAATCCTATTCCTGGGACTATTTCACCCGCATAGGTCGCGTGGACCCGCGTGAGGTATTCCTCGTGATAGGTTGGACCCGCCCGCATGGGACTATTTCACCCGCATAAGCCCTTTCGGACCCGCATGAGGTATTCCTCGCATAGGACTATTTCACCCGCATAAGCCCTTACGGACTCGCATGAGGTATTCCTCGCATAGGCTGGACCCGCCCGCATGGGACTATTTCACCCGCATAAGCCCTACGGACTCGCATGAGGTATTCCTCGCATCGTGGGTAGCAAATCCACGGAATTATGCAAATGCCACAAACCCGGGGACTGACCCCGAAACAACTGATATACCAATAGCACACAACCGGCTATTTCCAGCACACATAGGCAAATCCTCAATTAACAAGCCAAAGTCCTTACCAAGGCACACTTAGAATGATTCACAATCAATCAAGCCAAAGTACTTATCCAGGCACACTTAGACTAATTCTCAATTAATCAAGCCAAAGTACTTATCAAGGCATACATAGAATAATTCTCTTTTAACAAGCCAAAGTACTTATCAAGGCACACTTAGACAAATTCTCAATTTATCAAGCCAAAGTACTAATCAAGGCATACATAGAATAATTCTCTTTTAACAAGTCAAAGTACTTATCAAGGCATACTTAGACAAATTCTCAATTTATCAAGCCAGAGTACTAATCAAGGCATACATAGAATAATTCTCTTTTAGCAAGCCAAAGTACTTATCAAGGCACACTTAGACAAATTCTCAATTTATCAAGCCAAAGTACTAATCAAGGCATACATAGAATAATTCTCTTTTAACAAGTCAAAGTACTTATCAAAGCATACTTAGACAAATTCTCAATTTATCAAGCCAAAGTACTAATCAAGGCATACATAGAATAATTCTCTTTTAACAAGTCAAAGTACTACGTACGTACATTCTTTTATAAAAGACTCCTTTCTATGTAAAGCCCCAAGATACTAACACCCGTAGTATCAAGGCGTGTCTATTTTTCAAAGTAAGTTACTACACGTTTAGAAAACTCATTTCAAGGCTTGAAATCAAGTAACTTCAAATTTTCACAATCTTGGCAACTTATGCCCTTTTATCAAAATAGACAACTTTCTAAATCTTCCATAAAGCCGTTATAACCAACTTCCCATAAAGAAGTTATAACCCTTTATGGTTTTAGACATATCCATTCCTTCAACAACCAAAAGACTTATACTATTAAAACCAAGTATCACATACTTACAAATCAAGTTCTTAAATTTCAAAATACTCCAAGTCTCTTAATAGTTAGAAAACAAGTTTTCTTCTACCTTTTAAACCTCAAGTAACTTCACCCTTAACACAAGTTACTTCTCTTAAAACATGTCATTTCTCCTCTTTTAAATCAAATAAGTAAATCACTGACTTCTAAAGTCATTATAATGACCTTTAGGTTTTAGAATTTAGGCACTAGCCAAAAGATTTGGAAACCACTTCCTTTTTAAGACTCCATGTACTTTAAGTAAAATACCTTCACTTTTAAGAATCCAAACTTCATCAAGAAAATGGATTATACAACTTACAATCTAAACATCAAAGTACAATCAAGGAATGGATCATTTAAGGAGTAAAACATACTTTCTTAATCTTAAGGAATCATGCTAGAAGAGGAGATAGTTCACATACCTTTTCGGCTAAAATCCACAAGCTGTTTGAATACGTCGTGACGTAGAAGTGTCAACCTATAATGGTCACAACAAGACTATCAACTTCTAGTCTCAACGTAGAATAATACTAAGTATACTACTCTAATTCTACGGAAAATCGGGCAGCACTTCCTTTGTTTCTACTCACTTTGCCACCTTTTTCAAGGCCGAATACAATAACCAACAAGCCACATTTAAGGCTACAAACAACAACCAAACAAAGGGGATTACACGCCTTACAATACGTGTAAAATTCCGCCCCACAATTCATACGAAGTAGTTTAATGCACACTAGCCAATTCTCGGCCAACTTACATAGCAACACTAAGTCTTTTCCAACCCTTTTCAAATTCCAAGTTCCAAGGTCTAACATGTTATATAGTTATAAACTACTTCAACAACTACAATTTCCTTCTTTATACCACACGCGACGCTTAGACCAATAGTCGACTTGAATTGTAATCTTAAGGCTAAACATGCTAGTTTCGGATTAGGGTTCCAATTGCCATTAAACATATCAAACTTCATACTATATAACACATGCTTGCTAAAATCCATAGTTATAACAATAAGTAAGTCTTAACTACTAAAACGACAAAATTTATACCTTTAGAAGCCCTTAAAATTTCCAAGATTCCAAAGTCGCGCCTTATAAATTCTTAGCTCCTTTCCTTAAGTTCCAATCCGCTCCAAGCACTCCTTAGAGGCCTATGAAGAACCCATCTTCAAGTTCCAACTTCAAAGTTGAAGAACTCCCTTAGTTTCCGCCTTGCGACTAACGTGAAAATGCGTTTTTTCCGAAATCTTTCTATTGAGATATCCTTACAATACCCTTGGGGACATTGGGTTAAAGTCTTGTGGCTAATGGATCAAAACTACAAATTTTTCATGTGAGAGCTTAGCCAAACCCGAGAGTTCTTAAGCAAGAACAATGGTTCTCTAAAATTTTCTAAGTGTAAAGTGAGCTAGTCTTGCACTAGTATGATACATATAACACATTGGAGGGTCTAGATATCAACAAATGTGAGGCTAGGATGAATATCACAAGGATTGAGCCCATGTGGACAAGTTGACTAGTCAATTATGTCAAGCTTTGAAGACTTATCTTCCAAGAGGTTCAATGACCAAACTACCCCTCCTCTAATTTGACCAAGACCACTTATGGGGGTGCCACGTGTCGCCCTCTCATTCGTCCATAAAATTCCGTAACCCTCGTGGGCCCCACAAAACGTAAAATTCCTCGGGTGGGCCCCACGTGACCAAATCCGTAAAAATAAATTTCCATAATATTAATAAGTTCCATAGTCTTCAAATAATGCATTTTGAGAATCCAATTCTCAATAACGAACATTTTTCCTTTCCGACGTTCGGAACATTTTCCGTCGGAAAAACCATTCTTTCTTTCGTATCAATTTCCAAGTCTTGTTTCCTTTCGTACATTCTCTTTTACATGTCCTGGACTTACGGGGTGTAACATTCTTCCCCCCTTAGAAACATTCGTCCCCGAATGTTCTTAGTCGGTTGCCAAGCTATACACACTCCGGCACAATCTCTATACTATGCCTATCAATCAGATGCACAAAACCAACGATGCCACACATGGCCACTATATAAAATACGTAAACATAATAATGGACCTTCCGTCCGTGGTCCCTTCTCATAAACTCGAAGGTTACAGTCTCCTAGAACACGGGATCCTTAGAGGTTCCTTTCTTTCCTTACTTGTCATACTTTCTGCATTTCTAAACTTATCTAGTACACGTACAAAATCTCAAATTTTGTTTCTCTTCTCCAATCCTTGGAGTTACTATCCAAACTTGACCATATAGTTACTTACATTCCCGTTAAGGCTCTTCTCGGTCCTTACGACCTAGTTCCGGTGGAACGCATCCACGAACTCGTACCATGATTAACTAAACTTGGGCCTGACATCCTCGTGACCCTATCACATAGCGAGACCATTTCTAACTGACATCACCCCATTCCATACTATCGGCTGACCCGAAATGAGTCCATAACCCGACTCATCGTCACACTTAACTTGTCATTCTTTGTCTGAAATAAATCTTTCTCTTATCTCAAGGTACTTCTTACCCTATCCTCCCATTCACTAGAGGTTCGCCACATAGGCCAAAGTATTTCTACTGTACAATCTTCCCTATCTACTAACATCTGCATTTGGGAAATTACAACTTGTGAACTCTACACAACTATAGTCTCGATTCACTTTATCATTCTTGTCAACATTCTTAACTTTTCACTTTACTAATCAATGTATCTCACTCCGGGTACTATCACTTACAACCGCTAGCACCGCTATCTTGGTCAATAACATAATCGCTTCCTCATGACCCTATAGTCTTCTCCTAACCGAGAACCGGAGGCCTGGTTCTGGGCCTCAAAACTGGCGCAGAAGAACTCACGATCATGAACAACATCCGTATACCCTAGGCATACACCCTATCAACTCTCGAGTCCGACTAGTAGCTCAAGCTACTCCTTTGCCCTCCTGGCGGCCGCCTCTCCTGGAGGCATAATCAGAACACAACAATACGTCAAAGAGGAATTATCTTACTAACACATTTCTAGGGCACGATCTTAGAGTGAGAAGAATAGAAACCAACTCCTAAATGTCCTGTAGCCTCTGTTTATGGGTGTGGCGCAACACACCGATAATCAAGACTCTACTAGACACGGCCTCAGACATTCCGAGGATCGATCGCTCGATACCACTCACACGCCCAACCCCTGCCCGTGACTGGTGCCCTACCTGGGCACCCTACTACCTTAACAACTAAGTACATTGCAGAAATTAATAACAGCTCATTTTATTTTTTTTAACCAACGTACGTGCAAGGCAAAGCCGACAAGGCTGCCATATAGTATACATAGACCAAAGACACAACATCGTACATGAGTCCAATCCCACATATGAATACATACCTCTAGGAGTTAAACTGAACTATGACGGGACAAGGCCCCGCCGTACCCATAAATGTACAAAAGCCTGTTCCTTCACCAAAATGATAAACTCCTGAACAAAGGGAGCTATCCAAAAACCCTGAGCAGGATCCTACACCTGCCGATCACCAAACAGCGTACCTACACCTGCAGTATGAACGCAGCCCCCCGAAGAATGTACCAAGTATGTGAACAGTAAGTACTGTAATAAAATCATAACAGTCTAAACAAAACAGGAGACATGTATGATAGCCAACCTACAGTACATAACACATAAGCAGTCATATCAAGTCAGGGACGCAGGCCCTCAAAGTCATTACTCAAATATAACCATGGGTCTCACGCCCATAATATCAATCATGCCCGTGGAATCCTTCCTCACTGCCGGCAGTCCATGATATATTAACACCAATAAGGATACATGAACACCAAGTCCCACCTGTGTCCTAAATACCTCGTGGTCTCATGCCCCGGAATCCTACCTCGTAAAAGCATGACCATAGGGTAACACAAACAAATCCGGGGACATATATGATACTCAAAATACAACACCTTGTGCCTTACTACAATGAGAGTAAACAGTAGTATCCTTACAATATAAAATAGGAAGCTCATGATCAAAGCAGGACCATCCGCCCGCAGTATTATTCAGCAATCCTATTCCTGGGACTATTTCACCCGCATAGGTCGCGTGGACCCGCGTGAGGTATTCCTCGCATAGGCTGGACCCGCCCGCATGGGACTATTTCACCCGCATAAGCCCTTTCGGACCCGCATGAGGTATTCCTCGCATAGGACTATTTCACCCGCATAAGCCCTTACGGACTCGCATGAGGTATTCCTCGCATAGGCTGGACCCGCCCGCATGGGACTATTTCACCCGCATAAACCCTACGAACTCGCATGAGGTATTCCTCGCATCGTGGGTAGCAAATCCACGGAATTATGCAAATGCCACAAACCCGGGGACTTACCCCGAAACAACTGATATACCAATAGCACACAACCGGCTATTTCCAGCACACATAGGCAAATCCTCAATTAACAAGCCAAAGTCCTTACCAAGGCACACTTGGAATGATTCACAATCAATCAAGCCAAAGTACTTATCCAGGCACACTTAGACTAATTCTCAATTAATCAAGCCAAAGTACTTATCAAGGCATACATAGAATAATTCTCTTTTAGCAAGCCAAAGTACTTATCAAGGCACACTTAGACAAATTCTCAATTTATCAAGCCAAAGTACTAATCAAGGCATACATAGAATAATTCTCTTTTAACAAGTCAAAGTACTTATCAAGGCATACTTAGAGAAATTCTCAATTTATCAAGCCAAAGTACTAATCAAGGCATACATAGAATAATTCTCTTTTAGCAAGCCAAAGTACTTATCAAGGCACACTTAGACAAATTCTCAATTTATCAAGCCAAAGTACTAATCAAGGCATACATAGAATAATTCTCTTTTAACAAGTCAAAGTACTTATCAAAGCATACTTAGACAAATTCTCAATTTATCAAGCCAAAGTACTAATCAAGGCATACATAGAATAATTCTCTTTTAACAAGTCAAAGTACTACGTACATACATTCTTTTATAAAAGACTCCTTTCTATGTAAAGCCCCAAGATACTAACACCCGTAGTATCAAGGCGTTTCTATTTTTCAAAGTAAGTTACTACACGTTTAGAAAACTCATTTCAAGGCTTGAAATCAAGTAACTTCAAATTTTCACAATCTTGGCAACTTATGCCCTTTTATCAAAATAGACAACTTTCTAAATCTTCCATAAAGCCGTTATAACCAACTTCCCATAAAGCCGTTATAACCCTTTATGGTTTTATACATATCCATTCCGTCAATAACCAAGAGACTTATACTATTAAAACCAAGTATCACATACTTACAAATCAAGTTCTTAACTTTCAAAATACTCCAAGTCTCTTAATAGTTAGAACACAAGTTTTCTTCTACCTTTTAAACCTCAAGTAACTTCACCCTTAACACAAGTTACTTCTCTTAAAACATGTCATTTCTCCTCTTTTAAATCAAATAAGTAAATCACTCCTTGACTCCCCTAAAGTCATTATAATGACCTTTAGGTTTTAGAATTTAGGCACTAGCCAAAAGATTTGGAAACCACTTCCTTTTTAAGACTCCATGTACTTTAAGTAAAATACCTTCACTTTTAAGAATCCAAACTTCATCAAGAAAATGGATTATACAACTTACAATCTAAACATCAAAGTACAATCAAGGAATGGATCATTTAAGGAGTAAAACATACTTTCTTAATCTTAAGGAATCATGCAAGAAGAGGAGATAGTTCACATACCTTTTCGGCTAAAATCCACAAGCTAAGCCGAATACGCCGTACGTAGAAGTGTCAACCTATAATGGTCACAACAAGACTATCAACTTCTAGTCTCAACGTAGAATAATACTAAGTATACGGCCTCTAATTCTACGGAAAATCGGGCAGCACTTCCTTTGTTTCTACTCACTTTGCCACCTTTTTCAAGGCCGAATACAATAACCAACAAGCCACATTTAAGGCTCCAAACAACAACCAAACAGGGGATTACACGCCTTACAATACGTAAAATTCCGCCCACAATTCATAATGCAAGTAGTTTAATGCACACTAGCCAATTCTCGGCCAACTTACATAGCAACACTAAGTCTTTTCCAACCCTTTTCAAATTCCAAGTTCCAAGGTCTAACATGTTATATAGTTATAAACTACTTCAACAACTACAATTTCCTTCTTTATACCACATGCGACGCTTAGACCAATAGTCGACTTGAATTGTAATCTTAAGGCTAAACATGCTAGTTTCGGATTAGGGTTCCAATTGCCATTAAACATATCAAACTTCATACTATATAACACATGCTTGCTAAAATCCATAGTTATAACAATAAGTAAGTCTTAACTACTAAAACGACAAAATTTATACCTTTAAGCCCTTAAAATTTCCAAGATTCCAAAGTCGCGCTTTAGAAATTCTTAGCTCCTTTCCTTAAGTTCCAATCCGCCCAAGCACTCCTAGAGGCCTATGAAGAACCCATCTTCAAGTTCCAACTTCAAAGTTGAAGAACTCCCTTAGTTTCCGCCTTGCGACTAACGTGAAAATGCGTTTTTTCCGAAATCTTTCTATTGAGATATCCTTACAATACCCTTGGGGACATTGGGTTAAAGTCTTGTGGCTAATGGATCAAAACTACAAATTTTTCATGTGAGAGCTTAGCCAAACCCGAGAGTTCTTAAGCAAGAACAATGGTTCTCTAAAATTTTCTAAGTGTAAAGTGAGCTAGTCTTGCACTAGTATGATACATATAACACATTGGAGGGTCTAGATATCAACAAATGTGAGGCTAGGATGAATATCACAAGGATTGAGCCCATGTGGACAAGTTGACTAGTCAATTATGTCAAGCTTTGAAGACTTATCTTCCAAGAGGTTCAATGACCAAACTACCCCTCCTCTAATTCGACCAAGACCACTTATGGGGGTGCCACGTGTCGCCCTCTCATTCGTCCATAAAATTCCGAACCCTCGGGCCCCACAAACGTAAAATTCCTCGGGTGGGCCCCACGTGACCAAATCCGTAAAAATAAATTTCCATAATATTAATAAGTTCCATAGTCTTCAAATAATGCATTTTGAGAATCCAATTCTCAATAACGAACATTTTTCCTTTCCGACGTTCGGAACATTTTTCGTCGGAAAAACCATTCTTCCTTTCGTATCAATTTCCAAGTCTTGTTTCCTTTCGTACATTCTCTTTTACATGTCCTGGACTTACGGGGTGTAACAGATTATCGACAATTAGCAAAATGCTCCGAAGTACTTCAACCTTGATAGTTATTCCATCCTTCAAGTAGAATACGCTATTCTTAGTACTTCAACCTATAAAGACCATAATACGTCCATTAAACCTCAAGCTTCAAACATAGAATATTCTAAGTGCAAAGTCACTAAATTCTACGGAAAATTGAACAACACTTCCTATGTTTCTACATACTTTGCCACCTTTTTCAAGGCCGAATTCAATAACCAAACACGCCACATTTAAGGCCCAACAATTCAGCTAACCAAAGGGGATTATACACCTTAACAGGACATGTAAAATTCCGCCCCACAAATTAATACTAAACTAGTTCCATATTTAAAGCCATTCTTGGCTAAACATATTCAACAACACAAAGTCATTTTCCAATTCTTTTTCAATCCAACTTCTTAGGCCTAGCCTAACATGTTATATAGTCATGAAAAACTTAACAATTATAATCACCTTAATCAACTCTTTAGATAACATGCGACGACTAAACTAGTAACTAAATTGAATTGAAATCTCAAGGCTAAACATACTAGTTTTCGGATTAGGGTTCCAATATCCATAACACTTATCAACTTCATAATATATATATCTCATACTTGCTAATATCCATAGCTACAACAATAAGTAATCTCAATTACTAAAACGACAAGAATTTTACCTTTACAAGCCCTTATAATTTCCAAGATTCAAAGTAGCTCCTTAGAAATTCTTAGCTCCTTCCTTTACACTCCAATCCGCTATTTGAAGCCTCTAGAAGTTCACAACCAACTTCTCTTCAATTTTTAATCAAAACATATGAAAATGCCTTAGGTTTTCGCCTTGCGACTAACGTGAAAACGCCGTTTTTCCGAAATCTTTCTATTCAGATATCCCTACAATACCCTTAGGGACCTTGGGTTAATGTCTTATGGCTATTGGACAACAATTGAAAATTTTCTTCTCCTTTTTTTTCACTAAAGCCGAGAGCTACAATGTCAAGAACAAGGGTTCTTCAATTTTTTCTAAGTGTAAAATTCCAAGTCTTGCTACTTAGGATGATATATAACACATTGGAGGGTCTAGATTACAACACATGTTAAAATTGGATGAATGGGATCAAGCCAAATGGCTCTTGACTTGGTCAACAATGTCAAGCTCTAGCTTAGCAAGACTTTCTCATCTTTACAATTGTCAAATGACCATTTTGCCCTTGCATTAATTCGACCAAGCCATGTGGGAGGGGTTCCACGTGTCGCCCTCTCATTCGTCCATAAAATTCCGTAACCCTCGTGGGCCCCACAAAACGTAAAATTCCTCGGGTGGGCCCCACATGACCAAATCCGTAAGATTAAATTTCTATAATGATAATAAGTTCCATACTCTTCAATTAATGCATTTTGAGAATCTAATTCTCACCAACGAACATTTCTCCTTCCCGACGTTCTAAGATTTTTCATTTAAAAACAATTCTTCCTTTCGTACCCTATTCAAGTCTTGAGTTCCTTACGAACATTCTCTTAAACATGTCCTGGAGTTACGGGGTGTAACATTCTTCCCCCCTTAGAAACATTCTTCCCCGAATGTTCTTTTGGAGTCCAATCTAATTAGATAGCGACATAGTCTCCTTTTCTCGCACTCCTTCATACTACATATGCCACCCATGGCCACATAACAATACTTATACTAAGATGTCAACCTTGCATCACGGCCAACTAGTCCATACTCATAATGACCTCAAAGTCCGTCAGAATCATCTCTACAAGGTCTACTAGGTCCGACGATCAGTATAATCACCGGCAATTCTCATATACCCGCCACTACCACCCCAAACACTCACGCGTAGTTACCTCGAAAGGTTCTTAAGGATTCGTGCTCTACTCCTTTACACTTGGTTGCTATCTTTCTTATCGGGTCGTATTTCTTCCGTACTTCCAACTCATACTAGCATACATACATAACTTCCATACCGATTCTGGCCTCTAATCTTTGGAGTCACTCTATAAAACAATATAAGGCCATTTCCGGCTTTCACGACCTGGTTCCAGTGGAACGCGTCCACGAACCCGTAAAACAATTAACTAGACTTGGGCCTTGCACCCTCGTGACCGTGTCACGTAGAGGAACTACTACCAACTGATCCCACTCCATTTCAGGCTATGGGGTGACCCTCAATAGGTCTTCACCCCGTCCCACCGTCACATTTAACTCTTATTCTTGGTCTATAATAAATTTTTCTACCCGAGAAGACCTTGTACATCTAAGGTCTCAGCGGTCATCAATATTCTTAGGCTCGCAATTTCCATGCTCCAATCCTACCTTACCAGTCCCCCAGTAAACGGGTACAAAAAAAAACTTCTCATAAAACCATAATCGTGTCGTCTTGATCACAACAACCATTACTTACTCTATACGGACCTCATCCATACAATTTTCTTAAGCCTACCACGTAGCTTAATATATTAACATGGTATTCCATTAAGTTTCTTAACATGACTTCTTAGGGGTTCACTGCCCTATCGCATGACCTCATCCTTTCCCAATTATCTCAAAGTAATACGTAAACCTCGATGAGAATTCTTAACTGCTCCATACCTTCCCAGATCTAGTTAGTCTTTACCAACTCTTGGTAATATAAAATCATTCTAGGCAACACGCTGCCCGAATTTCATACATAACTCCGTATAGATGTATGTCACAATACCAACTATACTATAATCATTACCAACCCGATACGCAATCCACATAGTCCTTCCCGGTCATCGCGCCTTTCTCATACCGCAATCAACATAACTCGTTAGGGAGAGACTACCGTAATAACACGCCTTTCATCGCACGATCTCAGAGTGGGAAGAATGGAAACCAATCCTAAATGTCCTGCAACCTCCTGATTATAGATGTGGTGCACAACACACCGATAATCAAGACTCTACTAGACACGGTCTGTAGACACTTTCCGAGGACTAACTGCTCTGATACCACTTTTGTCACGACCCGACCCCGGGCCGCGACTAGTGCCCTACCTGGGCACCCTTCTAATCATACAACATAGTAAACTGCGGAAGATAAATAACACACTTTTTTTTTAAACTAAGGCCAAGCCGATAAGGCTGCCATAATCATAAAAATTACCCGAAAGGGTCTACACTGTTTAACAATGTAAACAAAACAACTCTAGCCAGTCCAGCCCACAGATGAATACAGACCTCTAAGATTTGAACAAATACTATGACGGGACAAGGCCCCGCTGTACTTCGAATATACATAGCCATGACAACTCGGAACATTGGAGTCATCTCAAAATGTTGAATCAGGATCCTAAGCTCGCGGATCCACAATCAGATACCTAAACTCGGACATGAACGCAAATCAAGAGGGTCGATAACAAAAGTTAATATGGAACGGAAATAAAGTGCGAAATGATCATAATCAGCATAAAAGAATGACAGGGAAAGTATAAAAAGTACATACCAGATCCTGCCGTGTCATTACCACTCATGAACTTAATTGCGCATCATTATCTTTTCCATTCCATTAAGAGTTATAGCCAAATCTTACGTACATACTTATGGGAAATCATTAAGTTCATTACCATATAACTTACTTATCTTTCATAACATAATCCGGCCCTTTATGGAGGGGCGCATATACTACCCGGCCCAATCTGGGACGCGATCAAATCACAGAAATATCAAAGCGCGTGCGTGGAATTCCATCATCGCCGATACCATAAGTGTAACATATAACCATGTGACGCGCCCGTGGCATCCTACCTCACTGTCGGCATACACATACATAATACATATATTGTCACACCCCGAAAATCGGGCCCGTGACTGGTGTCTTACCCCGGGCACCCTAGCGATACATACATCAGAGAAAATCAGCGGAACATAAAACATGAGTCATTAAACAAGAGATATAATAAATAAACAAAGCAACCAAAGCTGTTTCAAGATAAATATAAAACTCAACAGCTTTAATCTTTTACAACCCCGCCACAACAAGACTCTGCACTTAAGATTTACAACGACTATGACGGGACAGGGCCCCGCCATACCCCTGAATGTACAAGAACCTACAACTCAGGGAACACATACCAAAAGATAAGCCTCCGGAGAAACGGAGCTTCCCAATGCGCTGAACGGTGATCCTATGAGCGAGGATCCACGACCGATGTACTTACACGCGCAGATGAACGCAGCCTCGGGCGAGGTCAAGACAACAGTACCAAGTATGTGAATCGCATAATGTCAGAAATGAAATCATAACAGTCTATACAAAGCAGGAGACATGTATGATAGCCAAACTACAGCACACCACATATAACAGTTATATCAAGTCAGGGTCTCACGCCCACAACATCAATCATGCCCGTGGAATACCTTCCTCACTGCCGGCAGTCGATGATATGATAACAACAAGACAAAGAATCCAAATGGAAGCATACCCGCGCGCTACGATCGTGTCGGTATGTCCAAAGGGAAACAATAAGACAACTTTCCAAATGGACGATACCCGCGGCGCTACGATCGTGTCGGATGTCCAAAGGGAAACAATAGGACAACATTCCAAATGGACGATACCCGCGCGCTACGATCGTGTCAAGATGTCCAAAAGGAAATCATGGCGATAATCAAATGGAAACATACCCGCGCGCTACGATCGTGTCAAGATATCCAAAGTGATTAACCACAAGACCTTAACCAAAATGGAAGCATACCCGCGCGCCACGATCGTGGTCGGTATGTCCAAAGCGATTAACAACAATAATACTATCAGCAGTGAACGCACTGCGGAATTTCTCCGCCACCGCAAGACGTCCAAGTAAGTTCTCAACCAGTCAACCGACCCTCTATCGAGAGACGCGGTAACACAGAAACACAACGCTTGTACAATAAAGGCTATCATCACAAGCATAGGCAAGTTTCACAACAACAAGCATAGGCAAGTTTCACAACAACAATCATAGGCAAGTTCCACACAACTCAAAGTACTTTCATTTTATGCCAAAGTCCGGGTTTTTAACCCCAAAGTACTACATACGTTAAGTTCTTTTAAAAGAGATCCATTACTTTTATAAAAGTCACCCGATACCCGTAGTATTAGAATGACCAACCCACCTTCCTTTTCAAAATCAAGTAACAACATTCTTTTCCTAAGTCCCAGTTTGCCTAGTTTCAATTACTCAAGCTTCTCATTTTCAAATGGTTTCATAGTTCCCAAACTTAATCACTTGATTCCTTTTTAGAACAATTGAGTAACATATGTCATATATGTGAGTAGTTTATTCTTGTTTATAACGATCTTATTACAAAGACCATGATCTAGAAAATGTAATATCATTTTGTCTCATCTTAGCTTCATGCGGATGGAGGTTTCTACCGGTTTTAATACAACACATCATTATTCAATACATTTTCCTTTATTAACGCCGCAGGGTCCTGTCGATACACATTCCGATTCCCAAATCAAGAAACATTATCCCTTTAAAAACCAAGTACTCATTACTCACGAATGAGGTTTCACACAAACATCCACATTTAAACAAATAAGTTAAGTCTCTTATCTTATAAGATCAAGTCTCTTAACTTCTAACATCAGTAAACCATTTTCACTTACATAAGGTCGTTATAACTAACTTCCCATAAAGCTATTATAACACCCTATGTTTTAAACCAACCAAATCACTTAGCACATGTACGTCTACCGTACTACATAGTTCACAACAATCATGCTAGAAAAGATAGGAAGAGGTTCACATACCTCGTGACGATTTATCGACAATAAGCAAAATGCTCCAAGTACTACAACCTTGCTAGCCCTTTCCACTCCTCGAGTAGAATACGCTACTCTTAGTACTTTCACCTATAAAGGTCACAAACGTCTATTAACCCCAAAACACAAGTTTCTATCTTCCTATAGAAAATTCGGCAAAGACTCTCCCGCAACAACAGAAATCTCCTCTCTATTGAGGCCGGCTACCAAGCCAACCCGGGGGGGGGGGGTTTACACGTCTAACCTGACGTGTAGAATTATACACAAGTCTCATCGCAATACACCCTATGTAAAAGCTCGATTCGGTTCTTTATTCTTCAGCTTAAGTCAAAAGACATTGCGAATACTAAGCATAGTTCCATATATAGTATACTTCAACTATATATTCTAACAAACATGTAATTTCCAATTACAATAGAGGGACAAGATAATTACCTCGACAAGCCCAAAATTATCCAAGTTATAATGTCGATCCTGAGCAAGGTGTCGCTCCACTCCGCGCCTCCAAACCACTCCAAACAACCCTTAGAAGTTCTAACCAACTTCTACTCAAATACTTCAACCAACTATGAAGATTTCCTTGTGGTTTGGTTTGAGACTAAAAAGGACAAAAGGTAGTATTTAGGACTCTACGAAAGAGGTATCTTTGGAATACTACAAGGTACAAGGCTAAGGTATTTTGGGCATTATAACAATACTAGGGAGTATTTCTATACCACAACAAGGGTATTATACTAAAACAACTAGCAGGGAGGGTACCCCACGGCCAAGGCACCACAAAGGGAGGGTTTCGCCAAGGGCCTTAACTAGGAGGGGGCTCTTGGGCGAGAGTCAAACAAGAGGAGAGGAAGGATAGCAAGACTTGGAACATTTTGGATGAATGAAGTCTTGAAGCCAAGGGGTATTTATAGCAAAACCAAAAGCCAACCAATGGCCAAGATCAAGCCATGTGCAAGGCAAGTGTAAGGCCAAGATCAAGCCAAGTGCACCCTAACCCTACTCCACAAATCCTCACAAATATCTACACAAATATCTACCACAACTTGCCCATCCATTCTACTTAATTCCGCCTCAAGTCCACCAACGATGAGAGGGTGCCAAGTGTTGCCTCTCGTTGGTCCAAAACATTTCGTCTCTCGGAAAAATCCGCAAAAATACTAAATGACATAGCCGAATTTTCCTTCGCAGCTACGCAAAACCTTTCACAAAAACGACTCTAACCGTGTTACAGACAAATGTCATTTCGGCCAAGTTAGGCGGGGTGACACGTGTCACCCTCCTATTGGCCCAAAAACGTCTTAAAATATCCACAATGGCCAAAATCTCAAAACAAAGTGGGTTCTACAAAATCGTAAATTTCTCCCGTGGGCCCACGTGACCATTTCCAAAATAAAATCTCAAAATTCTAATATAATCTATGAAGTCCAAATACCAAATGGGAATCCAATTCCCATTAACGAACCTTTTTCTTCACAAATAACCGGAAACTTTTCCACGAAAAACTCACATCTTTCTTTCTTTTCAAAATTTTCTCGTACTCGCACGCACGCCCTCACATACATACCACGCAACTACGGGTATAACATTCTCCTCCTTAGAAACATTCGTCCCGAATGTTCCTTCTCAAGACGGATATCGATGAAGTTCCTCTAACAAGTTGTCAACGCCATACCGCCACGAAATATCACACGTTATCTTCCTTCCTTACTCGTCGTGCCCTTCTCGAACACTTGAACTCTCCCAAGACGTACCATACTTCACCATTACTCGCTCTCGAAAATATCCGAGTCACTACCTCCAAACTTGGTCATCTTACTAACCTCAAACTTCCTTAAGGCCATTCCCGCCTTTACGAACCGCTCGTCGAACGCGTCCACGAACTCATACGATGATCATACAAACTTGGGCCTAGCATCCTCGTGACCTACCACTGGCGGGACCACCTAACTGACCCCACCACAAAACGGGTTACGGGTTGACCCGCAAATGGTCCTCAACCCGACCCCCAACCGCGTCAAACTCTTGTTCCCCGATCCGGAACAATCATACCAATTCACATCATGAAAGCTACCACTTCCATCTCACACTACCCATGGACTCATCACACAGATAAATCCCACGTATACTACTCACCCTTATAAAGGTCAAACATAAAACGAATCTTATACTCAAGATGACCTTACCTCTAAGGTCTCAGTCGTGAAATAGTCTAAGGTTCACACTTACCATGCCCCCATACGTAACCTTCCAACTAACCATGTATTCTAACTCACACATATCACAATGTTATCCGTACATAGCACACAATAATGAGATCATCATAACAAGCATACCAAAACTCTAGAGGGTTAAGGATATACACAAGTTACCGCTCCACTCTAATCATAGGCACGCCTGCAGGCGCATTATACCAGAAGGTGATGAACCACCCACAAATCTCGGCGTCGAGTCGTAACATCCGCGCTTCCCTTGGTCGGACAGCCTCGCAAATGGCCCCGCTGGCCGCATGCAAAACAAACTCCCAATCTAGCACGACACTCTCCAAAATGGAGTCTACCACAACGGTCACAACGAGGTAGGGTGGCTTCACCGTTAACACCTCGCTTCTCGAAAATCAACCTCGAGCCCCGACCAGATGCGAGACGGTGGAGGACCACTCATCTTGGTGGGGTATATAGCTAGCTCGCCGAGGCGGTCCGCCTCGAAAGTCACCAAAGGACCCTGCTGTCCTGGCCCTCTTCTGCTGATCCAGGTCATTCCTTCGACCCCTCCGTGCCTCACATCCTAGTGCATGAGCTGCGATGCGGGCATTGTCCATGCCCGGCTGAAGAGAAACACCCGCACAAGACTCAGCCATATAATAATCTAGCCCGGTGACGTAGCGATGCACCCTATCCTCCATATCTGCAACTAGCGCAGGGACATATCGAGCCAAAGAATCGAACTCGACATTGTACTCCCTGACAGTGCGCCTCTCTCGTCTCAAGAATAAAATCTGTTTACCGTGCCTCCTCATCTGCGGAGGCAAGAAGTGCGTGAGAAAGCCCCAAAACTCATCCCATACTGCTGAGGTGCATGCTCTCCCGAAAGCTCCTATGAATCAAACCAATCGATCATGCGGTATCACGCACCGATGCGAACCAAAGGTCACAGACTCGGTCTTCAAGCCTTGATCACCCGTGACGATCCGTCAGAATCGCCGGATGAACTCCTCGCGATCATCCTCGTGCCTCGACCAGAAACTCGCGGCTACAACTCGTAAAGTCCCGTAACCTCAAACTATTCGCTCGGTGAACCATGGTGCTCGAATGGAATCGCCAGATTCAAATTTATCTCATATCCGCCACGACCGCCAATAATCGCCATCTCTCGTGACCCATCTCCCGCTCTGCATCGTGGACCGAGGCTCAGTATCGTAGTCTCAGCAGCCATCGCTGCGGCTTTAAACTCGCTTTGGTCGTGGCGTCGCGAAACTCGCCGTCGGAAGCACTGCTCGTATCGACCGCTCGCGCTCGAACTCCTCTCAGATCTCACTAGCGCCTCCTCGGCCGCTTTGCCCTTCTGGCTCGTTGTTTGCGCGAGGCATAATCGTAAAACGAGATACGTCGGAGGGTCCAACTCACAACACTTTCTAAGGCACGATCTCGAATGAGAAGAAATGGAAACCAATCCTAAATGTCTTATAGCCTCCGGATTATAGATGGTGCACAACACACCGATAATCAAGACTCTACTAGACACGATGCAGACACTTTCCGAGGATTAATCGCTCGATACCACTATGTCACACCCCAAAATCGGGCGTGGATCGTGCCTTACCCTGCACCCTAGCGATACATACATCGAGAAAATCAGCGAACATAAAACATGAGTCATTAAACAAGAGATATAATAAATAAACAAAGCAACCAAAACAGCTGCCTTCAGTATAAACATAAAACACGAGCAGCTTTAATCCTTTTACAACCCCGCCACAACAGATTACTGCACTTCTAAGATTTACACGACTATGACGGACAGGGCCCCGCCATACCACGAATGTACAAGAACCTACAACTCGGGAACACATACCAAAAGATAAGCCTCGGAGAAACGGAGCTTCCCAACGCTGTTGAACGGTGATCCTATGGCGAGGATCCACGGCCGATGTACTCTACCGCGGCATGAACGCGGCCCAAGCGAGGTCGACAACAGTACCAAGTATGTGAATCGCATAATGTCAGAAATGAAATCATAACGATCTATACAAAGCAGAGACATGTATGATAGCCAAACTACAAGACATCACATATAACGATTATATCAAGTCGTGGTCTCACGCCACAACATCAATCATGCGTGGAATACCTTTCTCATCACGGCAATCGATGATATGATAACAACAAGACAAAGAATCCAAATGGAAGCATACCCGCGCGCTACGATCGTGTCGTATGTCCAAAGGGAAACAATAAGACAACTTTCCAAATGGACGCATACCCGCAGCGCTTACGCATTGTGTCGATGTCGAAAGGGAAACAATAGACAGCATTCCAAATGGACGATACCCGCATGCGCTACGATCGTGTCGGTATGTCCAAAAGGAAATCACAAGGCGATAATCAAAATGGAAACATACCCGCGCGCTACGATCGTGTCGAGATATCCAAAGTGATTAACCACAAGACCTTAACCAAATGGAAGCATACCCGCAGCGCTACGATCGTGTCGGTATGTCCAAAGCGATTAACAACAATAATACTATCAGCGAACGCATCTGCGGAATTTCTCCGCCACACGCCGCAAGACGCCCAAGTAAGTTCTCAACTACCAACCGAATTCTATCGAGACGCCAGAACACGTAAAACACAACGCTTGTACAATAAAGGCTATCATCACAAGCATAGGCAAGTTTCACAACAACAAGCATAGGCAAGTTTCACAACAACAATCATAGGCAAGTTCCACACAACTCAAAGTACTTTCATTTTATGCCGAAGTCGGGTTTTAACCCCAAAGTACTACATACGTTAAGTTCTTTTAAAAGAGATCCATTACTTTTATAAAGTCACCCGATACGTAGTATTAGAATGACCAACCCACCTTCCTTTTCAAAATCAAGTAACAACATTCTTTCCTAAGTCCCGCTTTTGCCTAGTTTCAATTACTCAAGCTTCTCATTTTCAAATGGTTTCATAGTTCCCAAACTTAATCACTTGATTTCTTTTTAGAACAATTGAGTAACATATGTCATATATGTGAGTAGTTTATTCTTGTTTATCACGATCTTATTACAATGACATGATCTAGAAAATGTAATATCATTTTGTCTCATCTTAGCTTCTATGCAGATGGAGGTTTCTACTGGTTTTAATACAACACATCATTATTCAATACATTTTCCTTTATTAACGCTGCAGTGGTCTGTCGATACACATTATGATTCCCGAAATCAGTAAAACATTATCCCTTTAAAAACCAAGTACTCATTACTCACGAATGAGGTTTCACACAAACATCCACATTTAAACAAATAAGTTAAGTCTCTTATCTTATAAGATCAAGTCTCTTAACTTCTAACATCAGTAAACCATTTTCACTTACATAAGGTCGTTATAACTAACTTCCCATAAAGCTATTATAACACCCTATGTTTTAAACCAACCAAATCACTTAGCACATGTACGTCTACCGTACTACATAGTTCAAAACAATCATGCTAGAAAAGTTATGAAGAGGTTCTCATACCTCGTGACGATTTATCGACATAAGCAAAATGCTCCAAGTACTACAACGCTAGCCCTTTCCACTCCTCGAGTAGAATACGCTACTCTTAGTACTTTCACTATAAAGGTCACAAACGTCTATTAACCCCAAAACACAAGTTTCTATCTTCCTATAGAAAATTAAAGACCTCCCCGCAACAAACAGAAATCTCCTCCTCTATCGAGGCCGCTACCAAGCCAACCGGGGGTTTACACGTCTAACCTGGACGTGTACAATTCTACACAAGTCTCTTCGCAATACACCCTATGTAAAAAGCGATTCGATTCTTTATTCTTGAGCTTAAGTCAAAAGACATTGCGAATACTAAGCATAGTTCCATATATAGTATACTTCAACTATATATTCTAACAAACATGTAATTTCCAATTACAATAGAGGACAAGATAATTACCTCGACAAGCCCAAAATTATCCAAGTTATAATGTCGATCCCGAGCAAGGTTTAGCTCCACTCGCGCCCAAACCACTCCAAACAACCCTTAGAAGTTCTAACCAACTTCTGCTCAAATACTTCAACCAACTATGAAGATTTCCTAGGGTTTCGGTTTGAGACTAAAAAGGACAAAAGGTAGTATTTAGGACTCTACGTAAAGAGGTATCTTTGGAATACTACAAGGTACAAGGCTAAGGTATTTTGGGCATTATAACAATACTAGGAGTATTTCTATACCACAACAAGGGTATTATACGAAAACAACTAGGCTAGGGAGTGGTACCCACGGCCAAGGCACCACCAAGGGGGCGGGGGTTCTCGGCCAAGGGCCTTAACTAGGGAGGGGGCTCTTGGACGAGAGTCAAACAAGAGGAGAGGGAAGGATAGCAAGACTTGGAACATTTTGATGAATGAAGTCTTGCCAAGGGGTATTTATAGCAAAACCAAAAGCCAACCAATGGCCAAGATCAAGCCATGTGCAAGGCAAGTGTAAGGCCAAGATCAAGCCAAGTGCACCCTAACCCTACTCCACAAATCCCTCACAAATATCTACACAAATATCTACCACAACTTGCCCATCCATTCGGCCTAATTCCGCCTCAAGTCCACCAATGAGAGGTGCCAGTGTTGCCTCTCGTTGGTCCAAAACATTTCGCCTCTCGGAAAAATCCGCAAAAATACTAAATGACATAGCCGGAATTTTCCTTCGCAGCTACGCAAAACGCTTTCACAAAAACGACTTAACCGGTGTTGTGCACAAATGTCATTTCGCCAAGCCACTAGGCGGGGTGACACGTGTCACCCTCCTATTGGCCCAAAAACGTCTTAGAAAATATCCACAATGGCCAAAATCTCGAAAACAAAGTGGGCCCTACAAAACCAGTAAATTTCTCAGTGGCCCCACGTGACCATTTCCGAAAATAAAATCTCAAAATTCTAATATAATCTATGAAGTCCAAATACCAAATCTGGGAATCCAATTCCCATTAACGAACCTTTTTCTTCACAAATAACCGGAAACTTTTCCGTCGAAAACTCACATCTTTCTTTCTTTTCAAAATTTTCTGCCGTACTCTCGTACGTACGTCCTCACATACATACCCTGCAACTACGGGGTATAACATATATATATCTCCTGCCCGTGGAATCCCACATCACTGCCGACAGCCGTAGGTGTAACATATAACCATGTGACGCGCCCGTGGCATCCTACCTCAATGTCGGCGTACACATATACAACACATATATATATATATATATATATATATATATATATATATATATATATATATATAACGCCGCATGCCCTAATCCTCATCGTATAAGCATGGCCATAACGTGCCTCGGCGTCCTCATCGTAGTGCAGTCTTCGTGGAAGCTAGCCCATGGAGTAATAATATAACACGCCCGGAATCCTCATCGCTGGTACATGTCTTCATGGGAGCTAGCCCATGGAGTAATAGTCGTACATAACATGGTCGCATGCCGGAATCCTCATCGTATAAGCATGACCATGGGTAATAAAACAACCGAATCTAACGCCTCCGGTCACGTGCCGGAATCCCACATCGTATAAGCGTGTCCAAGGATCAATCATAATGGAAGCATACGTGGAATCCCACATCACCGCTTGTGCGTCCAAGTAAACTTACAACAAGACAGCCGGCCCTCCAACTGAGAATCACGACAACGTAAACATATAATACTTGCACTCAAAGCTATCACAAGCAAACATAGGCAAGTTCATTAAACCTTTAGACTTCCATTTTTATAAACTCATGGCACTTTCGTTTCACACATAAAAAATTCGGGAATTTAACCCAAAGTACTACGCACCTCTACTCCTTTAAAATGACTCTTTTTCAAATAAAACTTCCAAGATACTAATAACCGTAGTATCAAGTCATATATACTTTTCAAGACAAGTCACAATACCTTTTAGAAATACAATTATAGGCTTCTAAATCACATGACTTCTTTCTTTAAAACCTTAAGCAATTGGTACCTTTTAAAACAATTTGCCCTTCTTTATTTCAAATCATTTATTTGCTTACATTACTGAAGAAAACCATTCTTTTAATCTTCCATAAAGTTGTTATAACCAACTTCCCATAAAGCCGTTATAACTCTTTATGTCTTATACAATTTCATTCCTTTTATAACCAAGAGACTTATACCTTCAAATCAATTACATAGCTTTCAAAATAATTCAAGTCTCTTAACTTTTAAGAAAAACCAGTTTCTTAACTTTAGAATGGCAAGAAATCAATATTTTCCAAATCAAGTATTCTATGCTTTTAAATCAAATCATTTCTTCCTTTAAGAATCAAGTCCCATAACTTGAAAAATAAAGTCTCTTAACCTTTTAAAAATTTGAGGTTCATAGTCTTAAAACCTCATACGTAAATTCTTATAAATTAAGTAAAATACACCTTGGTGCGTTGTGAATAAGTTATACTTATTTATAACGATCTTAATCAAGTAGCCATGATCTAGAAAATGTAATATAATTTTGTCTTATCTTAGCTTCTATGCAGATGGAGAATTCTACTTGTTTTAACTTAATTGATTGTCATTACATTATCCTTTATTAACGCTGCAGTGGCTTGTTCGATACTTATTCTCATTTGTGCCGTAACTTAGCCAAGTCAACTTGGCTCCAAAATACCTCCTAACGACTCTTACCAACATCCCCCATAAGACTTGGTAAGAACTTAGGATAACTTAGACATAACCCTTACGTAGAGTAAATCAACATACATACTTCTTAACTTCTAAGAGTAGAAGGAAACATGAAATAATACCACATGTATATTCCATACATAGAATCATGTCTAAAGAAGGAAGAGGTTCACATACCTCGCGACGATTATCGACAATTAGCAAAATGCTCCGAAGTACTTCAACCTTGATAGCTATTCCATCCTTCAAGTAGAATACGCTATTCTAAGTACTTCAACCTATAACGACCATAATACGTCCATTAAACCTCTAGCTTCAAACGTAGAATATTCTAAGTGCAAAGTCACTAAATTCTACGGAAAATTGGACAGCACCTCCTTTGTTTCTACATACTTTGCCACCTTTTTCAAGGCCGAATTCAATAACCAAACACGCCACATTTAAGGCCCAACAATTCAGCTAACCAAAGGGGATTATACGCCTTAACAGGACATGTAAAATTCCGCCCCACAAATTAATACTAAACTAGTTCCATATTTATAGCCATTCTTGGCTAAACATATTCAACAACACAAAGTCATTTTCCAATTCTTTTTCAATCCAACTTCTTAGGCCTAGCCTAACATGTTATATAGTCATGAACAACTTAACAATTATAATCACCTTAATCAACTCTTTAGATAACATGCGACGACTAAACTAGTAACTAAATTGAATTGAAATCTCAAGGCTAAACATACTAGTTTTCGGATTAGGGTTCCAATATCCATAACACTTATCAACTTCATAATATATATATCTCATACTTGCTAATATCCATAGCTACAACAATAAGTAATCTCAATTACTAAAACGACAAGAATTTTACCTTTACAAGCCCTTATAATTTCCAAGATTCAAAGTCGCTCCTTAGAAATTCTTAGCTCCTTCCTTTACGCTCCAATCCGCTATTTGAAGCCTCTAGAAGTTCACAACCAACTTCTCTTCAATTTCCAATCAAAACCTATGAAAATGCCTTAGGTTTTCGCCTTGCGACTAACGTGAAAACGCCGTTTTTCCGAAATCTTTGTATTGAGATATCCTTACCATACCCTTAGGGACCTTGGGTTAATGTCTTGTGGCTATTGGACAACAATTGAAAATTTTCTTCTCCTTTTTTTTCACTAAAGCCGAGAGCTACAATGTCAAGAACAAGGGTTCTTCAATTTTTTCTAAGTGTAAAATTCCAAGTCTTGCTACTTAGGATGATATATAACACATTGTAGGGTCTAGATTACAACACATGGTAAAATTGGATGAATGGGATCAAGCCAAATGGCTCTTGACTTGGTCAACAATGTCAAGCTCTAGCTTAGCAAGACTTTCTCATCTTTACAATTGTTAAATGACCCTTTTGCCCTTGCATTAATTCGACCAAGCCATGTGGGAGGGGTGCCACGTGTCTCCCTCCCATTCGTCCATAAAATTTCGTAACCCTCGTGGGCCCCACAAAACGTAAAATTCCTCGGGTGGGCCCCACATGACCAAATCCGTAAGATTAAATTTCTATAATGATAATAAGTTCCATACTCTTCAATTAATGCATTTTGAGAATCTAATTCTCACCAACGAACATTTCTCCTTCCCGACGTTCGGAAGATTTTCCGTCGGAAAAACAATTCTTCCTTTCGTACCCTATTCAAGTCTTGAGTTCCTTACGTACATTCTCTTAAACATGTCCTGGAGTTACGGGGTGTAACATTCTTCCCCCCTTAGAAACATTCGTCCCCGAATGTTCTTTTGGAAGTCAATCTAATTAGATGGCGACATAGTCTCCTTTTCTGCACCGCCCATACTACATATGCCACCCGTGGCCACATAACAATACTTATACTAAGATGTCAACCTTGGCACTCACGAAGCCAACTAGTCCATACTCATAATGACCTCAAAGTGCCGTAATCATCTCTACAAGGTCTACTAGGGTCGGCATTTGTATAATCAGGGCAATTCGTATACGCTCAGCTACCACCCCAAACACTCACGGGTGTAGTTACCTCGAAAGGTTCTTAAGGATTCAGGCTCTACTCCTTTACACTTGGTTGCTATCTTTCTTACTGGTCGTACTCTTTCCGTACTTCCAACTCATACTAGCATACATACATAACTTCCATACCGATTCTGGCCTCTAATCTTTGGAGTCACTCTATAAAACAATATAAGGCCATTTGGCTTTCACGACACAGTTAGGTGGGCGCGTCCACGAACCCGTAAAACAATTAACTAGACTTGGGCCTTGCACCCTCGTGACCGTGTCACCTAGCGGAACTACTACCAAATGATCCCACTCCATTTCAGGCTATGGGGTGACCCTCAATAGGTCCTCACCCCGTCCCACTTAACTCTTATTCTTGGTCTATAATAAATCTTTCTACCCGAGAAGAACTTGTACATCTAAGGTCTCAGCGGTCATCAATATTCTTAGGCTCGCAATTTCCATGCTCCAATCCTACCTTACCAGTCCCCCAGTAAACGGGTACAAAAAAAACTTCTCATAAAACCATAATCGTGTCGTCTTGATCACAACAACCATTACTTACTCTATACGGACCTCATCCGTACAATTTTCTTAAGCCTACCACGTAGCTTAATATATTAACATGGTATTCCATTAAGTTTCTTAACATGACTTCTTAGGGGTTCACTGCCCTATCAGACAGCTCATCCTTTCCCAATTATCTCAAAGTAATACGTAAAACCTCGATGAGAATTCTTTAACTGTTTCATACCTTCCCGGTATCTAGTTAGTCTTTACCAACTCTTGGTAATCTAAAATCATTCTAGGCAACAGCGTCGACTTCATACATAACTCCGTATAGATGTATGTCACAATACCACCTATACTATAATCATTACCAACTTTGGATACGCAATCCACATAGTCCTTCGGGTCATCTTTGCGCTTTCTCATAGTTGCAATCAACATAACTTTCGTTAGGGAGGCGACCCTAACAACACTGACTCATCGCACGATCTCGAGTGAGAAGAATGGAAACCAATTCTAAATGTCCTGCAACCTCACGATTATAGATGTGGTGCACAACGCGATAATCAAGACTCTACTGAACACGATGCGTAGACACTTTCCGAGGACTAAGCGCTCGATACCACTTTTGTCACGACCGCTTTGTCGCGACTAGTGCCCTACCTGGGCACCCTTCTAATCATACAACATAGTAAACTGCGGAAGATAAATAACACGTTTTTTTTTAAACTAAGGCCAAGCCGATAAGGCTGCCATAATCATAAAAATTACCCGAAAGGGTCTACACTGTTTAACAATGTAAACAAAACAACTCTAGCCAGTCCAGCCCACAGATGAATACAGACCTCTAAGATTTGAACAAATACTATGACGGGACAAGGCCCCGCCGTACCCCTGAATATACATAGCAATGACAACTCCGGAACATTGGAGCCATCTCAAAATGCTGAATCAGGATCCTAAGCTCGCGGATCCACAACTGTATACCTAAACCTGCGGACATGAACACAGCCCCCCGAAGAGGGTCGATGCAACAGTGCAGAATATGGAGCGAAATAAAGTGCGATGCAGATCATAAGCGTACAAAAAGAATGACGAGGAAAGTATAAAAGTACATACGGATCTGCGTGTCATTACCACTCATGAACTTAATTGCGCATCATTATCTTTTCCATTCCATTAAGAGTTATAGCCAAATCTTACGTACATACTTAGGGGAAATCATTAAGTTCATTACCATATAACTTACTTATCTTTCATAACATAATCCGGCCCTTTATGGAGGGGCGCATATACTACCCGGCCCAACTCTTTAGATAACATGCGACGACTAAACTAGTAACTAAATTGAATTGAAAACTCAAGGCTAAACATACTAGTTTTCGGATTAGGGTTCCAATATCCATAAAACTTATCAACTTCATAATATATATATCTCATACTTGCTAATATCCATAGCTACAACAATAAGTAATCTCAATTACTAAAACGACAAGAATTTTACCTTTACAAGCCCTTATAATTTCCAAGATTCAAAGTCGCTCCTTAGAAATTCTTAGCTCCTTCCTTTACGCTCCAATCCGCTATTTGAAGCCTCTAGAAGTTCACAACCAACTTCTCTTCAATTTCCAATCAAAACCTATGAAAATGCCTTAGGTTTTCGCCTTGCGACTAACGTGAAAACACCGTTTTTCTGAAATCTTTCTATTGAGATATCCTTACAATACCCTTAGGGACCTTGAGTTAATGTCTTGTGGCTATTGGACAACAATTGAAAATTTTCTTCTCCTTTTTTTTCACTAAAGCCGAGAGCTACAATGTCAAGAACAAGGGTTCTTCAATTTTTTCTAAGTGTAAAATTCCAAGTCTTGCTACTTAGGATGATATATAACACATTGGAGGGTCTAGATTACAACACATGTTAAAATTGGACGAATGGGATCAAGCCAAATGGCTCTTGACTTGGTCAACAATGTCAAGATCTATCTTAGCAAGACTTTCTCATCTTTACAATTGTCAAATGACCCTTTTGCCCTTGCATTAATTCGACCAAGCCTTGTGGGAGGGGTGCCACGTATCGCCCTCCCATTCGTCCATAAAATTCCGTAACCCTCGTGGGCCCCACAAAACGTAAAATTCCTCGGGTGGGCCCCACATGACCAAATCCGTAAGATTAAATTTCCATAATGATAATAAGTTTCATACTCTTCAATTAATGCATTTTGAGAATCTAATTCTCACCAACGAACATTTCTCCTTCCCGACGTTCGGAAGATTTTCCGTCGGAAAAACAATTCTTCCTTTCGTACCCTATTCAAGTCTTGAGTTCCTTACGTACATTCCCTTAAACATGTTCTGGAGTTACGGCGTGTAACATATAACCCTACGAGAGAGGATCAACAACCAGTGTACCTTTACCTGTGGCATAAACGCAGCCCCCCGAAGGAGGTCAGTACAACATGTACCAAGTATGTGAAACTGAAAATACTGTAATGAAATCATAACAGTCTATATAAAACAGGAGACATATATGTTAAACAAACAACAGTACACAATATATAAGCAGTCATGTCAAGTCAGGGACGCATGCCGTAAAAGTCATTACTCTAATATAACCATGGGTCTCACGCCCATAATATCAATCATGCATGTGGAATTCCTTCCTCACTGTCGGCAGTCCATGATATAATATAACACCAATATGTATACATGAACACCAGGTCTCACCTGTGTTATAAAAACCATACGGGCTAAGTAGGAAAGCCAACCACCAGATCCAGCCTGCATCATAAAACTGACCGGGGCAAGTACGAAAGATAGCTACCCGATCCAGCCTGCGTCAATAACTAACCGGGGCAAGTACGAAAGCCAGTTACCAGATCGGCTGCGCGCGAGATATGGCCGGGCAAATGCGGAAGCCATCTACGAGTGCGCGTACCAAACTATGCTATAGAAGCGGCCGGGCAAATACGAAAGCCAACTACGAGATCGACTGCAAGAATCGGCCAGCGGCAACTACGGAAGCTAGCTACCAGATCCTGCCTGCGTCACTAAACCTCATGGAGAGCTAGTCCATAGAATAACAATATCATCCGGGAATTGCACCCGCATCCTGGCCGCATGCCCCCGAAATTCCTTCATCGGTGCAGGCATGTCCATGGATCAATAATAGTGGAAGCATACCCGTGGGCCACCCAACGTGTCAGTATGTCCAAGGAAATAGTGAGATGACCGGCCCTCCATCGAGAGAGGCGGTACCTGTCACACCCCGAACCCCGGGCCCGTGACTGGTGCCCTACCTGGACACCCTTCTACCTTAACAACTAAGCAAACAGCGGAAATAAAATAACACCTCTTTTTTTTTTAAAACCAACGTACGTGCAAGGCAAAGCCGACAAGGCTGCCATATAATATACATAATAAAAGACACTACACTGTACATGACTCCAATCCCACATATGAATACAGACCTCTAAGAGTTAAACTGAAATATGACGGGACAAGGCTCCGCCGTACCCATAACTGTACAAAAGCCTATACTGAAGGAACTATACCAAAAATGATAAACTCCTGAACAGATGGAGCTATCCAAAACTACGGCGAGGTCCTTGTCACGACCCATTCGGGGCCGTGGTCGTGCCTCTGGGGCACCCAAGTAGTCATACATCAGAGTAATCAGCGGAAATATAAAACAAGACATGAAACAGTTTATAAAATAAGACACAGTTTATGTGAGAAAACGTCGCCTTTCGGCATATATATATAAACATGGTTTAGCAGTTACATCCGACACTGTACAACATGACTACAGACCTCTAAGGAAATATACAACTATGGCGGGACAGGGCCCCGCCATACCCTGACTGTACAAAACTATCTACAACAGGGAGATCATACCCAAAGTAGAGCCTCGGGAAAGATGGAGCTCGACACCAACGTAGAGATCCTAAGAATGTGGATCTAGCACTGCTTGCCCTTACTGCGGCATGAACGCGGCCCCGAAGGAGGTCGATCTGACAATTGAGCGTATGGTCTTTTCTAGCTGCGAATGATCGAGCGAGAGCCAATTGCCCGTAGTATCACCATGCAAGCCTAATCACGGACTCCGTAGTCTGCATAGGCCACTCACATAGGCCCGCGTAGGTACATAACCCGCGTCGAGGGTAGCTACTCCTCGGCGTCATCCTGGACTCGTAGTCCGCATGGCCACATAGACCGCGTGAGGTATAACCCGCATCACTAACACGGAACTCCGTAGCTCCGCATAGGTCCCTGGACCGCATGAGGTATTCTCGAATCATGGTCCTGGACACTTTGAGTCTACCCGCGTGGAGGCGACTTAACCCGGTAATATGTCAAGAGGTGAGTGATAGTACACTAACATAACGACTTATCTTTAAACAACATAAGCACAACAAGAATACTCTCTTATACAAGCGTTACAAGACACTAACACACATAACATCATATCATGTCTACTTATCAAACCATCTTATTATTCTTTTCACAATTCATATAAAGTCATTATAAACACATAGGCAAACTGTTTCTTTTATCATTCTTAAGTGGTTATACTTAACTTCCCATAAAGCTAGTATAACTCTTAAGCACATTTAAAACCAATTAGTTCTCTTACATAAAAATGATTGATATTCTTTTGAAATGCGTTGATTCTTTATTATTGGGCTTAAGCGTGAGGCATTCAGTAAGTATTATTCGAGCTTAAGCGTGAGGCATTGCCGTAAGTATTATCGAGCTTAAGTCAAAGACATTGCCGTAGTTATTATTCGATTAACACGTATGCGTCACCGTACTACATATATATTGTAAAATATCATGCTTTAGGAAGAATCACATACCTTGAAAACCACCGCCAGTTGAATATGTCGCGAGAGAAATCAACCTATAATAGTCGACACGTCTATCAACGTCTAGACTACTGCGTAAGCTTGATTCTAAGAAGAGGGTTCTATATCCTAAGGAAAATTGGGCAGCACTTCCCTACCCGGTGAGCTACTCAAGTCTACTGTGAAAACAGTCTTATGTAAGTACAATTTGATTATTCTTCTTTCAAACCCTTCTCGTGATATGATTCAATTCTATTATGTGATATTCTTCTAAGTATTTAATACTTATTCTTATACTACTACAGTATGTATTCTCTAATTCAAAAGAGGGTTAGGATTATTTACCTCGGTAAGCCCAATAATATCCTAGAAAAAGTCGCGCCTGAGCAAGGTTTAGCTCCTAAGTTGTACGCTCCGGTAGCTCCAAGAAACCTTAGAAGTTCTTCACAACCTTAGAAGTTCTTCACAAGAAGGCAACTTTTCTACCAAGGGAGGGGGGGTAGGTTTCGGCTAGGCTAGGGGGAGGGGTTGCCTTGGCCAAGCTTCAAAAGGGGAGGGGGGTAGGAGGCTTTGGACGAAAAGCTTTAGAGAGAGGGGGAGGGATTTTTCAAGACTTGGAAATTGATTTGTGGATGAAGAACTCTTCATCTAAAGGGGGGTATTTATAGGTTAAGAAGTGGCCAACCAATGGCCAAGATGATGCCAAGTGCAAGGCAAGTGTAGGGTGAGGATTTAGGCAAGTGTCCATTCTATCTACTACACACAAATATCCTACCAACTCCTTGACTTGTGCAAAGACACAAAAAACGTGCAACACTATGTCCAATTCGTCCAATGGATGATTTCAAGTCCACCAATTGGAGGGTGCCAAGTGTCGCCCTCCCGTTGGTCCAAAATGTTTCGTCTCTCGGAAAAATCCGCAAAAATACTAAATGACATAGCCGGAATTTTCCCTACGAAAGCTGTGGAAACATTTCGTCGGAAAACGATTCTTTTAGTGAGTTGTGCACAAATAAAAGCGTCGAGGCTTAAACTTTTAAGGCCAAACTTTACGTCGTGCGCCTCACGTACATACTCGGAAATCTGGGGTATAACATTCTCCCCCAGAAACATTCGTCGAATGTTCCTTTCCAAAACGATTAACGATAAGATTCTTCATAACTTAGCGATTTGCAAATGCCACACACGCGAACAACACTTAGGCATAAACGATAATGAAGATTTACAAGTAGGAAAGTGAATTACCCGGAGGTGTGGGGAATAGGTGAGATACTTCGCCTCATGTCTTCCTCGGCTTCCCATGTCATCTCCTCCACGAGCTCGTTCGCCCACAAGACTTTGTGGAAGCCACGTCCTTGGTCCGCAGACGCTAACTCGACGATCGATTATCGCTATGGGAACCTCCTCATACGATAACCCTCGGTCACTGGACATCGTCAATCGGGTGCACCCTAGATGGATCCGATACATCTCTCAAAGATAGATCGTGAAACACCGGATGCATCGCCTCGGATCGCACGGCAGATCAACTCGTGAGCAACCTTGCCTACCTGCGGACAATCTGAAATGGCCCAATATACCTTGGGTGAGTTTCCATCTTCCGAATCTCATCACACCGCCATGGGTGACACCTTCAGAAAACCCAATCATCAATTGCGAACTCCGGATGCCGACGACGATGATCTGCATCGACTTACATCGACTCGAGTATCAATAGCGCTCGGATAAGCTTCACCTTATCGGCCTGCTGCACCAAATCTGGTCCCACTGTGCACCTCGCCCACATCGAACCAACCTATAGGCGTCTGCACTTCCTCCCATACAAGGCCTCATAAGGCGCCATCCGAATCTTGGAGTGGTAGTTATTATTGTACGCGAACTCAACTAGAGGCAAATGATCCTCGGCTACCCACGAAGTCGATAACACGGGCTCGCGACATATCCTCGAGAGTGCGGATAGTGCGCTCGGCTGTCCGTGCTGCGTGGATGGAATGCATTACTCGTGCTCACTGCGTCCCTAAACCTCTCTAGAAAGACCTCCGGAAGTTAGTCGTGGCGGGCTCCTCATGCGATATGATCAAAGTAGGGACTCCATGCGATCGACGATCTCTCGGATGTAAAGTGCGGCATAATCCTCGGTAGAAAAAGTCGTCTGACGGGAAGAAAGTGGGCTGATTTTCGACTGTCGACGATAACCCATATAGAATCATGTCTCCTCTGAGTGCGAGGTAATCCTGTGATAAAGTCCATGTTGATCACCTCCCACTTCCAGGTCGGGATCTCTATCGTCTGCAACAAACCACCAGGCCTCTGGTGCTCTACCTTCACCTGCTGACAACACGGGCACTGAGCTACGAACTCTGCAACATCCCTCTTCAAGCCATCCCACCAATACACAGATCTAAGGTCGTGGTACATCTTGGTCGACCCTGGATGGATAGAGTAACGCGCGCTGTGTGCTTCCCCAAGAACCTGCTGCCGAAGTCCTGAAACATCCGGAACACACAATCTGCCCTCAAACCTTAGCACCCCATCAGGTGCTACCTCAAAAGGACCCTTGCCCTCACGAAGAGCTGTATCACGATAACGTGTCGAGCTGGATCCTCAATTGTTGCCTCTTCGCCTCGCCGGCGATGGAAGACTCGGCAACCTCACGAACTCGAACCCCTGCTATCGAGAATCAATCAAGCGGACACCAAGGCTCGCTGGCGATGCAAATCACGAACCATGTCCTCATCTCTAGCTGCACATCCGATAGGCTCCCATCGACCTACGACTAGGCATACGCCTGACATTGGCTTTCCCGGGTGGTACAGGATATCAACATCGTAATCCTTAAGCAACTCTAACCACCGCTCTGCGTAAGTTACGCTCCTCTGGTGAAGATATCTGGAGGCTCTTGTGGTGCGTAAAAATATCCACATGAACCCCATACAAATAGTGCCTCGGATCTTGAAAGTGTGAATCACGGTACCGACTCCAAATCATGGGTGGGGTAGTTCTGCGTGTTTCTTGGTGTCGGGATGCATATGCTATAACCCTTCCATGCTGCATCAACACATCCCAACCCGATGCCCGACGCATCACAATACGACATAACCATCCGGACCTCCGGAAGAGTAAGAAGCGAGGCGTCGTCGATCTCTCTTCAAGAGCGGAAACCCCGCTCCTGCATCGATCCATCGAAACTTGCCTTACGAGTCACCTAGTCAATGGTGCGAGAGATAGAAGCAAATGTTATACCGTAGTTCCGTGGTATGTATGCGAGGACATACGTGCGAGAATCTGGCGAAATATTGGAAAGAAAGGAAGATGTGATTTTTTTACGGAAAAGTTTAGGTTTTGTAAAGAAAAAGGTTCGTTAATGGAATTGGATTCCCAGTTTGGTATTTGAACTTCTCGGATTATATTAGAATTTTGAGATTTTATTTTGGAAATGGCCACGTGGGGCCACAGGAGAAATTTACGGTTTTGTGGGGCCCGCTTTGTTTTTGAGGTTTCGGCTTTTGGATATTTTGGAAGACGGAATATTTTGAGACGATTCGGGCGACACGTGTCACCCCTGTGTGGCCATGTGGGCGAAATGGTGTGACAAGTGGCCAGCCACTTGTCACCTTCACCTCGGCGAAATGGCCTTACACAGCAACCATTTCGTTGGCCATGTGGTGTGGTGGGACCACACACACATGGCCCAATCTTGGCCATACACTTAGATGGATCTTGACCTCCATTGTTCTATAAATAGACCCTTGGTTGATGAATAAGTCCATCTCAGAAAAGCTTCCAAGAGCAAAATACTTCCCTCCCTTTGTATTGGTTTCGTCCCACCCCGCCCCCCGGGTGTCGACTACTTGGTGTCGGGTGGGCTTATTCCAAATACACTCGCCGCGTATCCCTCGTGGTATTCCTAAGTTGTTTAAATACTAGGGCAGGAAATCCTACTTTATTCCGAAAGTCACAAAATGAAACCCTAGAAAAACCTTCATAGCTTGGTTGAAGTGTTTAGAGAAGTTGTTTAGAAACTTCTAAGGGTCGCTTGGAGCGGGTTGGAGCGTAAGGACTTGGAGCTAAACGTTGCTCAGGATCGACATTTAATCTTGGATAATTTTGGGCTTATCGAGGTAATGATTTATGCCCCCCCCCTATTGTAATTGGATATTACATGTTGTAGTAATGTATAGTTGAGTATACTATATATAGAATGAGTATTGAACTGTATTTACATAGGGCTGTATTTACAGTAGACTGTTGTATTATTGTGAAGCAGATTTGAACACGTCCGGTTAGACGTGTAATCCCCTGGGAGTTATTGGCCTGGTAGCGGGCCTTGTTAGGGGAGGAGATTTATGTGATTTCGGGGGGGGAGGTGCTGCCGAATTTTCTGTAGAAAATAGAACCGTGTGTTTAGAAGTTAATAGACGTTTGTGGCCTATATAGGTGGAAGAACTACGAGTAGCGTATTCTACTTGATGAGTGGAAAAGGCTAGCAGGGTTACAGTACTGTGGAGCGTTTTGCTTATTGTCGAAAATCGTCGCGAGGTATGTGAACCTCTTCCTATCCTTTCTAGCATGATGTTTTGTAAACTATGTAGTACGGTAGACGTACATGTGCTAAGTGTTTTGGTTGGTTTAAACATAGGGTGTTATAATAGCTTTATGGGAAGTTAGTTATAACGACTTTATGTAGGTAAAAGAATGGTTTATTGATCTTCAAAGTTAAGAGACTTGATCTTCAAAGAGAAGAGACTTGACTTATAGACGACTTGATTTTGAAAGTTAAGAGACTTGATCTTCAAAGATAAGAGACTTGACTTATAACGACTTGTTTTCGGAAAAAGAGAAGTAACTTGATTTTAAGTATAGGTTACTTATTTTGAAAAGAGTACATTATTTGGGTTTTAAAAGAATACTTATTGTTGTTTTAAAAGGAAAGAGACTTGTAGAATTGAAGAGTTTTTGGTTTAGAACATAAAGTGTTATAACAGCTTTATGGGAAGTTAGTTATAACGACTTTATGAAAACAAAGGAATGGTTTTATCATTGGTTTTAAAATGGTAATTTGACTTTAAAGGGAGAAGTGTTTTGGTCTAAAAAGGAAGGCATGTTATTGTCTTAATTTGGTTAAAAAAGGAAAGTCTGGACGTTGTTTTGGTTTAATTAAAATATTAGTCACTTTATTTTCTTATACTACGGGTATTGTGTGACTTTTGTGAAAGTAACGTATCTTTTAAAGAGTTAATGTATAAAGTACTTTGGGGATAAAAACCCGATCTTGTTAATCATATAGTAGAAAGTACCTTGTGTGTATAACTTGATTGTGTTGGTTTGTGATAGCCTTGTAATACTTTCTTGTTGATTTGTTAAGTAAACATACTAGGATGCTACGTGTGTTAGTATCTTGTGATGTTTGTGTAAAGGGGTTTGCCCTCGACTGCGCTTAAGTTGTTTAACTATCAGCCGTTATGTTGGTATTGTACCACACACCTTGATATGTTTTCGGAGGTTAAGCTGCCCTCCGATGCGGGGTAGACTCGAGTGATGCAGGACCGTGATTCGAGAATACCTCATGCGGGTCGAGGGGACTATGCGAGCTCTGAGTTCGAGTTAGTGTGCGACCTTTATGGTCATGCGGTGCATGTGGCGTGCGGATGCGAGTCGAGGCGGATCTTGGGAGTAGCTACCACCGATGCGAGGTTATACCTCATGCGGGCCTATGAGGTTGGCCTATGCGAGCTGCGAGGAGTTCGAGGCTGAAGCGCGCACATTGGATCTGCGGGCGTGTGACGGCTTTGATCATGTGACGGTCTGAGCAGATCTCATGATCTGATTTATGACCTTGTTAGTACTATGGGTGTTAGTAGTCGGCTATGCGCCGTATTTACTCATGCGGTTTTATTATGACACAGTGGGACACGGTGTTGATGTGTACTCCTTGAATGTTTTATATCATGGATGGCGATGAGAAGGTATTCCACGAGCATGAGTGAGGTTGTGGGCGTGAGACCCATGGTTATATTTGAGTAATGACTTTGAGGGCGTGAGTCCCTGACTTGACATGACTATTTATGTATTGTGGACTGTAGTTTGGTTATCATACCTGTCTCCTGCTTTATATAGACTATTATGATTTCATTTACAGTATTTTTACAAGTTTCACATACTTGGTACCTGTTGTATTGACCTCGCCCGAGGCTGCGTTCATGCCGCGGTAGAGGTACATCGATTGTGGATCCGCTCTTAGGATCACAGTTGACTTTTGGGAAGCTCCGTTTCTCCGGAGGCTTGTCTTTGGTATAGTCCCCTGTCAGTGTAGTTACTTGTACATTCAGGGGTATGGCGGGGCCCTGTCCCGTCATAGTTATGGTTACATTCTTAGAAGTGCATGAAATCTTGTTGTGGCGAGTTTGTAAAAGGATTTAACTGTTCAGGTTGATATATATATGTATATATTTCAGGAAGGTGATCGTTTTGGTTAGCCTAGTTCATGCTTTATGACTTGTCTCATGTTTTAGTTTTTATTTTCGCTGATTTTTCTCTGATGTTGTATCACTAGGGTGCCCGGGGTAAGGCACCAGTCACGGGCCCGGGATCGGGTCGTGACAAAAGTGGTATCAGAGCAGTTAGTCCTCGGAAAGTGTCTACAGACCGTGTCTAATAGAGTCTTGATTATCGGTGTGTTGTGCACCACATCTATAATCAGGAGGCTGTAGGACATTTAGGATTGGTTTCCATTCTTCTCATTCTGAGATCGTGCCTTAGAGCTGTGTTGTAAGTTGGACTCCCTCTGGCGTATTCTTATGTACCCGTTATGCCTCCGCGCAAGGCAACCAGGGCCCAGATGGGCAAGGCAGCGAGAGGAGCTACGAGTTGAACACGAGAGGTTCTGAGGGCACAGCCTGGTTCTTACACGAGATAGTACTTGACGGCGAGTTTTTATGATGCCGCTAGCCCACAGAGTTAGAAGCGGCAGCGATTTCTATTGAGCCACGATACAGGAGCCCAGGTTCCACGGCGGGGCGAGGATATGAGTTCAAGTGATAGCCCGATTACTAGCTAGGTGGTGGTGGGAATGAGAACGGACGGGGCGGTGGTTCCAAACGATGTCGATGATTCCCTAGATCCGATAGTCTGAGACTTAGGGATTTCTTGAGTTGCAGTTCGCCAGAATTCTATGGATAGAGAGTTGAGGATGATCCTCAGGGTGTCGTACTTGTTGGGAGATTGTTATACCTGTGGCCGTCAGGGCCATGTGATTCCCCCTAGTTTCGGCCATAGTAGTAGACTCCATTATGAGGAGTGTCGTACTGCTTCGACAGCTTTTGTGTTTGCGGCCAATAGGGCAATTTGGTGAGAGTTTGTCTGACCAGAGGTAGCACAGATGTAGAGCCTCAGCCTTCGGGATCGGTGGCTGGTTCAACGCCTTATATAGCTAGGCGCCCTGCAGGGCAGGATTATGATTAGAACGGCAAAGGGAAAGTGAGGCAGTAGTTGCAGAGATATCTTTAGCCCTTAGGAGATTTGTTTATGATATTATGGTGGGTACATGTTAGGTGCTATGTACGGATAGCATTGTGTTAAGTGTGAATTAGAAAACATGGTTAGTTGAAAGGATAAGTATGGGGTCATGGAAGGTGTGAACCTTAGAATAGTACACGTTGAGACCTTAGATGTAAGGCCGTCTTGAGAAAAGGATTTTACGGTTAATATTTGTCGAAACACTAGGTATGCGTGAAATGTTTTGAGGGATATTTCCTTGGGATGTGTAAGGTGAAAGTGGTAGCTTTCATGACTTGGATAGGTAAGATTGTTCCGGATCGGGGAACAAGAGTTTGGTGCGATTGTGGGTCGGGTTGAGGACCGTTCGCGGGTCAACCCGGCGAAAGGAGATGTGGTCAATTTGTGGTGATCGCTTTGTGATAGGATTACGAGGTGTTAGGCCCAAGGTTAGTTAACCATCGTACGAGTTCGAGGATGCGTTCGACGATAGTCGGTGATGAGTCAGCCCGTCGTCTTTCAGCGGGGTATTTACTCGGCGGAGGGTGGCAATATGTTATATATCGGGAAGGTTGTAAGGCTGCACGGGGTTTCTACTTTTTATGACAGGCAGTGGAGCCTAATTTTTCGGCTATGTCTTTTGTGTCTGAAGGTGTTACGAGCGGGGTTGGAACTCGGTGAGTCTCGATATTGCATTCACCTCGGTAAGCGGAAAAACAGCGCGTTTTACGAGATAGTTAAGAATAGGTTGCGGGCGATGTTTTGATTTCGAGGGTAGCCGTGAGGATTGTGTGCCTCTTGAGTAAGTGAGTTTTATGATAGCTACCTTTACGATTCGGATGTCGCCTTATGAAGCCTTGTATGGCGGAAGTGTAGGTTGCGATCGATTGATTCAAGGTTGGCAAGGTTGAGATAGTTGGTCCCTACTTGTTTGGCGAGGATGTGGATAGGATGAAGCTTATCGGAGGAAATTGTTAGCGGCTCGAGTCAGCGAAGCGTGGTGCGTTTAGGAGGTTCGAGTTACGAGGAGGGTGTTATACCGCATTTCGGTATGCGTGGGGCGTGCGTAGAGAATTTGAGCCTTAAGTTAGGCAAGGACGAATTTTGGGCACAGTGCGATTGAGTCGTTTTCGACGAAACGTTTCCTGACTTACGTTGGGAAAATTCGGCTATGTCATTTAGTATTTTTGCGGATTTTTCCGAGCAACGAAATGTTTTGGACCAACGGGAGGTGACACTTGTCACCCTCATTTGAAGCGATAATGGGTTGGCGGTTAGTCACGGGTTGGAGGCCTATTGGCTCCTTGTTTTGGCCTTGTTTGTGGCTTGTTTGGTGCCATGTTTTGTGCCTTGTTTTGTGGAGTAGGGGTTATGGTGCACTTGGCTTGATCAAGGCCATACACTTGCCTTGCGTGGCTTGATCTTGGCCGTTGGTTGGCTTTTGGGTTTCTATAAATACCCCCAGAGATGAACTTCTTCATCCACTCTTCACTTGTCTAAGCCTTGAAAACTCTCCTCCCCTTTGTGAGCTCTTAGCGAGAGCCTTCCCCTCCCTTTTCGTGTGGCCTTTGGCGGGGTTCCCTCCCCCTTTGTGGTGCTAGTAGTGGGGTACCCACTAGCCTAGTTGTGTTCGTATAATACCCCTCCCTTGTGGTATTGAAATACTCCCCTAGTATTGTTATAATGCCCAAAATACCTTAGCCTTGTACCTTGTAGTATTCCAAAGATACCTCTTTACGTAGAGTCCGGAAATACTACCTTTTGTCCTTTTTAGTCTCAAACCGAAACCCTAAGGAAATCTTCATGGTTGGTTGAAGTATTTGAGTAGAAGTTGGTTAGAACTTCTAAGGGTTGTTTGGAGCGGATTGGAGCGCACGGAGTAGGAGCTAAACCTTGCTCAGGATCGACATTATAACTTGGATAATTTTGGGCTTATCAAGGTAATTATCTTGTCCCTCTATTGTAATTGGAAATTACATGTTTGTTAGAATATATAGTTGAAGTATACTATATATGGAACTATACTTAGTATTCGGCAATGTCTTTTGACTTAAGCCTGAAGAATAAAGAACTGAACTGTATTTACATAGGACTGTATTGCAGTAGACTTGTGTAGTATTACTGAGTAGAATTGTACACGTCCGGTTAGACGTGTAAACCCCCCCCCCTGGTTGGCTTGGTAGCCGGCCTCGATAGAGGAGGAGATTTACGCTGTTGCGGGAAAGAAGTCTTCGAATTTTCTGTAGAAAGATAGAAACTTGTGTTTTGGGGTTAATAGACGTTTGTGACCTTTATAGGTGAAAGTACTAAGAGTAGCGTATTCTACTCGAGGAGTGGAAAGGGCTAGCAAGGTTGTAGTACTTGGAGCATTTTGCTTATTGTCGATACTCGTCGCGAGGTATGTGAACCTCTTCCTATCTCTTCTAGCATGATATGTGTGTAACTATGTAATGCGTACATGTGCTAAATGTATTTGATTGGTTTAAAACATAAAGTGTTATAACGGCTTTATGGGAAGTTGGTTATAACAGCTTTATGTAGGTAAGAAAATGGTTTACTGATGTTAGAAGTTAAGAGACTTGATCTTATAAGATAAGAGACTTAACTTATTTGTTTTAATGTGGATGTTTGTGTGAAACCTCATTCGTGAGTAATGAGTACTTGGTTTTCAAAGGGATAATGTTTCTTGATTTGAAATCGAATGTGTATCGACAGACCACTGCAGCGTTAATAAAGGAAAATGTATTGAATAATGTTGTATCGTATTAAAACCAGTAGGAACCTCCATCTGCATAGAAACTAAGATGAGACAAAATGAAATTACATTTTCTAGATCATGGTCTTTGTAATAAGAATGTGTAAACAAGAATAACCTACTCTCGTGAGACATATATTACTCAATTGTTCTAAAAGGAATCAAGTGATTAAGTTTGGGAACTATGAAACCATTTGAAAATGAGAAGCTTGAGTAATTGAAACTAGGCAAACTGGAACTTAGGAAAAGAATGTTGTTATTTGATTTTGAAAAGGAAGGTGGGTTGGTCATTCTAATACTACGGTATCGGGTGACTTTTATAAAAGTAATGGATCTCTTTTAAGCGAACTTAACGTATGTAGTACTTTGGGGTTAAAAACCGGACTTTGGCATAAAATGAAAGTACTTTGAGTTGTTGTGAAACTTACTATGCTTGTTGTTGTGAAACTTGCCTATCTTGTGATGATAGCCCTTGTTGTGCAAGTGTGGTATTTACGTATTCTGGCGTCTCGATAGAGGCGGTTGACTTATTGAGAACTTACTTGGGCGTCTTTGGCGGTGATGGAGAATTCCACGGGTATGTTTCCATTTTGATTCTTGTCTTGTTGTTGATGTCACATGGGCATGTCTACACCGTCTGATGATCCGGTGGCACGCGACGTGCGGTCGGGTTGATTACCCGATATATTGTTATTGTGGTTACATGGACATGTCTACACCGAGTAGAATTCGGGGCATGTGGCGTGCGGCGAGTTGATCACCCAATATATTATTGTTGATGTCACGTGGGCGTGTCTACGAGGTAGAATTAGGGCGTGTGGCCGTGGGGCATTGGTATTATTGTTGCATCGTGGACATGTCTACCGATGCAGAGTGGGGCATGCGGCCGTGATGCGAACATGATTGATGTTGTGGGCGTGAGACCCATAGTTATATTTGAGTGATGGCTTGAGGCGTGAGTCACGATCGATATATTTGCTTTTATGTTGTGAGCGTAGTTTGGATATCATACATGTCTCTGCTTTATATAGATTAGTATGATTTCATTCTGATATTTCTGATTTCACATACTTGGTACTGTTATCTTGACCTCCTTGGGGCTGCGTTCATCTGCAGTAGAGATACATCGGTCGTGGATCCTCGCTCTTAGGATCTCGATTCAGCGTTTTGGGAAGCTCCGTTTCTCGGAGGCTTATCTTTTGGTAGGTGTTCCACGAGTTGTAGGTTCTTGTACATTCGAGGGTATGGCGGGGCCACTGTCGTCATAGTTATTGTAAATCTTAAGTGCATGAAATCTTGTTGTGGGCAGGGTTTGTAAAAAAAGGATTAAACTGTTCATTTTGAAAGAGTTGTATTTATATATGTTATTGGAAGGTAGCAGTTGGGTTGGCTTTGTTTATGATCATATATCTTGTTTCTTGTTTAAAGTTTTATTTTCCGCTGGTTTTCTCGATGTTGTGTCACTAGGGTGCGGGATAAGGCACGATGCGGGCCGGGCAGTCGTTACAAAAGTGGTATCGAGCGATTAATCCTCGGAAAGTGTCTGAACCGTGTCTAGTAGAGTCTTGATTATCGATGTGTTGTGCACCACATCTATAATCGAGAGGCCGAGACATTTAGGATTAGTTTCCATTCTTCTCATTACGAGATCGTGCCTTAGAGGCGTGTTGTAAGTTGGACCCTCCGGCGTATCTCGTTTTACGATTATGCCTCGCGCAAGGCAACGAGCCCGAAGGGCAAGGCAGCCGAGAGCGCTAGTGAGATCTGAGAGAATGCAGCGCGAGCCCGAGCGATACACGAGGTTGTGCTTGACGGCGGGTTTTGTACGCCGCCAGCCCAGCGAAGGTTAGAGCGCGGCAATAGGCTGCGAGACCGCGATACACGAGCCTCGATCCGCGATGCAGAGGCGAGAGGAGATGGGTTACAAGGAGATGGCGATTCTTGGCGAGTCGTGGCGAGATATGAGGATAAGTGGATCACGGCGATTCAGTTCGATAGCACGATGGTTCACCGGCGAGATAGTTTGAGGCTACGGGACTTTACGAGTGTAGCGCCCGAGTTTTATGGGTCGAGGCACGAGGATGATCCGCGAGGAGTTCATCCGGCGATTCTGACGGATCATGCGGGTGATCAAGGCTTGAGAGGCCGAGTCCGTGACCTTTGGTTCGCATCGGCTGCGTGATCCGCGATCGATTGGTTTGATTCATGGGAGCTTTCGGGAGAGCATGCGCCTCAGCGGTATGGGATGAGTTTTGGGGCTTTCCTCACGCACTTCTTGCCTCCGCATGATGAGGAGGGCGCGGTAAGCAATTTTTGATGCTTAGACGAGCGGGCGTGCGGTTCGGGAGTACAATGTGAGTTCGACTCATTGGCGTGCGTCGGCGTTGGTAGCTAGTATGGAGGATCGAGTGCACCGATATGTTCTGAGGGCTCGATGATTACATGTCGAGGCATGTTCGAGTAGCTCTTGGCCGGCATGGACATTGCCCGTGCGCAGCTCATCTGCTGGGATGTGAGGCGCGGAGAGGTCGGCGGAATGACGAATCAGCGAGAAGAGGCGAACAACGAGGTCCTTTGGTGACTTTCGGCGGACCGCCTCGAACATACTAGTTTTGTACCTCCGCGGTCGCAGTGGTCCTCGCAACCTTGAGTATTCGGGAGCGGTCGAGGGCTCGAGGTTGAGTTTCGAGGAAGTAAGGGTGTTGGCCGTCGGTCACCCCACCTCGGTGTGGTCGATGTGGTAGACCGCATTTGGAGTGTCGTGGTGCCAGGAGCTTATTGTTTTGCGGCCAGCGGGGCCATTTGCGAGCTGTCAGGCGAAGGTACAGAGATGTTACGACTCGACCTAGGATCGATGGTGGTTCATCGCCTTCATACGATTATGCGCCTGCGAGTGCCTATGATTAGAGTGGAGCGGTAGCTTCAGGTTTATCCTTAACCCTCTAGAGTTTTGGTATGCTTGTTATGATGGTCTCATTATTATGTGCTATATACGAATAGCGTTGTGTTAATTGTAAGTTAGAAAACATGCTTAGTTGGGAGGATACGTATGGGGGCATGGTAAGTGTGAACCTTAGACTATGTCACGACTGAGACCTTATGGGTAAGGTCGTCTTGAGTTAAAGATTTATTTTATGTTTGACCCTTATCAGAGTAGTGGTATACGTGGGTTTTATTTGTGTGATAAGTCCGTGGGTAGTGTGAGATGGAAGTGGTAGCTTTCATGATGTGAGTTAGTAAGATTGTTAGGATCGGGAACAAGAGTTTGGCCGGTTGGGGTCGGGTTGAGGACCATTTGCGGGTCAACCGTAACCGGTTTGGGGTGGGGTCAGTTAGGTGGTCCCGGTGGTAGTCACGAGGATGCTAGGCCCAAGTTTGTATGACCATCGTATGAGTTGGTGGTTATGTTCGACCAAAAGCGGATCGTGGAGGCCGGGAACGGCCTTAGAGAAGATCGAGGTTAGTAAGATGACCAAGTTTGGAGGTAGTGACTCCAAGAGTTGGAAAGCGAGCGTTGTGAGTGTGAGTGCAGATACTAGAAAGAGTTTGAGTGTTAGAGAAGTGGTACAACAAGATAGGGAAAAGTGAGCGTGTGTGATCGTTTCTTTTGGGAAATGAAGGTGTGACGGAGTATAATTTAGACCTCGGGTAAGGGTTTTTGTGATGATTAGAGTGTTTCCTCGTTGACTTGGGTTTAAGTATTAGTGCGTTTGTTATTTTATGGCGGTGTGGCATGATTGTTTCGTGCGTATAGCGATGAAGGCTATACTAGCGCATGTTTGTGTTGAGACTTGAGAAGGAACATTCGGGACGAATGTTTCTAAGAGGAGAATGTTATACCGCATTTCAGTATATGCGTGGGGCGTGCGTAGAAAATTTGAGCCTTAAGTTAGGCAAAGGACCGAATTTTGGGCGCAGTGCGATTGAGTCGTTTTTGGCGAAGCGTTTCCACGACTTACGTTGGGAAAATTCCGGCTATGTCATTTAGTATTTTTGCGGATTTTTCCGAGCAGCGAAATGTTTTGGACCAGCGGGAGGTGACACTTGTCACCTCATTTGGCGATGTGGGTTGGCGGTTGGTCACGGGTTGGAGGCTATTGGCTCCTTGTTTTGGCCTTGTTTTGTGGCTTGTTTGGTGCCATGTTTTGTGCCTTGTTTTGTGGAGTAGGGGTTAGGGTGCACTTGGCTTGTCAAGGCCATACACTTGCCTTGCACATGGCTTGATCTTGGTCGTTGGTTGGCTTTTGGGTTTCCTATAAATACCCACTTAGAGATGAACTTCTTCATCCACTCTTCACTTGTCTAAGCCTTGAAAACTCTCCTCCCCTTTGTGAGCTCTTAGCGAGAGCCTTCCCCCTCCCGCACCGTGTGGCCTTTGGCGAGGGTTCCCTCAGCTTTGTGGTGCTAGCCAGTGGGGTACCCACTAGCCTAGTTGTTTTCGTATAATACCCCTCCCTTGTGGTATTGAAATACTTCTCCTAGTATTGTTATAATGCCCAAAATACCTTAGCCTTGTACCTTGTAGTATTCCAAAGATACCTCTTTACGTAGAGTCCGGAAATACTACCTTTTGTCCTTTTAGTCTCAGCCAGAAACCCTAAGGAAATCTTCATAGTTTGTTGAAGTATTTGAGTAGAAGTTGGTTAGAACTTCTAAGGGTTGTTTGGAGCGGATTGGAGCGCACGGAGTAGGAGCTAAACCTTGCTCAGGATCGACATTATAACTTGGATAATTTTGGGCTTATCAAGGTAATTATCTTGTCCCTCTATTGTAATTGGAAATTACATGTTTGTTAGAATATATAGTTGAAGTATACTATATATGGAACTATACTTAGTATTCGGCAATGTCTTTTGACTTAAGCCTGAAGAATAAAGAAGCGGCTGGCTGTATTTACATAGGGTTTGTGTGCGATGAACTTGTGTAGTATTCGAGTAGAATTGTACACGTCAGGTTAGGCGTGTAAACCCCACTGGTTGGCTTGGTAGCGGCCTCGATAGAGGAGGAGATTTCTGTTGTTGCGGGAAAGTCTTTGCGAATTTTCTGTAGAAAGATAGAAACTTGTGTTTTGGGGTTAATAGACGTTTGTGACCTTTATAGGTGAAAGTACTAAGAGTAGCGTATTCTACTCGAGGAGTGGAAAGGGCTTGCAAGGTTGTAGTACTTGGAGCATTTTGCTTATTGTCGATACTCGTCGCGAGGTATGTGAACCTCTTCCTATCTCTTCTAGCATGATACGTGTGTAACTATGTAGTACGGTAGACGTACATGTGTTTAATGTATTTGATTGGTTTGAAACATAAAGTGTTATAACGGCTTTATGGGAAGTTGGTTATAACAGCTTTATGTAGGTAAGAAAATGGTTTACTGATGTTAGAAGTTAAGAGACTTGATCTTATAAGATAAGAGACTTAACTTATTTGTTTTAATGTGGATGTTTGTGTGAAACCTCATTCGTGAGTAATGAGTACTTGGTTTTCAAAGGGATAATGTTTTACTGATTTCGGAAATCAGAATGTGTATCGACAGACCACTGCAGCGTTAATAAAGGAAAATGTATTGAATAATGTTGTATCGTATTAAAACCAGTAGGAACCTCCATCTGCATAGAAACTAAGATGAGACAAAATGAAATTACATTTTCTAGATCATGGCTGCTGTAATAAGAATGTGTAAACAAGAATAACCTACTCTCACGTGAGACATATATTACTCAATTGTTCTAAAAAGGAATCAAGTGATTAAGTTTGGGAACTATGAAACCATTTGAAAATGAGAAGCTTGAGTAATTGAAACTAGGCAAACTGGAACTTAGGAAAAGAATGTTGTTATTTGATTTTGAAAAGGAAGGTGGGTTGGTCATTCTAATACTACGGGTATCGGGTGACTTTTATAAAAGTAATGGATCTCTTTTAAACGAACTTAACGTATGTAGTACTTTGGGGTTAAAAACCCGGACTTTGGCATAAAATGAAAGTACTTTGAGTTGTTGTGAAACTTGCCTATGCTTGTTGTTGTGAAACTTGCCTATGCTTGTGATGATAGCCCTTGTTGTGCAAGTGTGGTATTTCTGTGTTACCGCGTCTCTCGATAGAGGGCCGGTTGACTTGTTGAGAACTTACTTGGACGTGCTGGCAGTGATGGAGAATTCCACGGGTATGTTTCCATTTTGATTACTGTCTTGTTGTTGATGTCACATGGACATGTCTACACCGATGCAGTATTCCGGGGGCATGCGGCCATGCGGTCGGGTTGATTACCCGATATATTGTTATTGTGGTTACATGGACATGTCTACACCGAGGTAGAATTCCGGGGGCATGTGGCCATGCGGCAGGGTTGATCACCGATATTATTGTTGATGTCACGTGGGCGTGTCTACACCGAGGTAGAATTCGGGCATGTGGCTGGGCATTGGTATTATTGTTGCATCATGGACATGTCTACACCGGCGCAGAATCCGGGGCATGCGCCGTGATGCGAACATGATTGATGTTGTGGGCGTGAGACCCATAGTTATATTTGAGTGATGGCTTGAGGGCGTGAGTCCCTGACTGGATATGACTGCTTTTATGTTGTGAACTGTAGTTTGGTTATCATACATGTCTCCTGCTTTATATAGATTAGTATGATTTCATTTACAGTATTTTACAGTTTCACATACTTGGTACCTGTTGTACTGACCTCCTTCGGGGGGCTGCGTTCATGCCGCAGGTAGAGATACATCGGTCGTGGATCCTCGCTCTTAGGATCTCAGTTCAGCGTTTTGGGAAGCTCCGTTTCTCCGGAGGCTTATCTTTTGGTAGGTGTTCCCTGAGTTGTAGGTTCTTGTACATTCAGGGGTATGGCGGGGCCCTGTCCCGTCATAGTTGTTGTAAATCTTAGAGGTCTGTAGTACTGTTGTGGGCAGGGTTTGTAAAAAAAGGATTAAACTGTTCATTTTTGAAAGAGTTGTATTTATATATGTTATTGGAAGGTAACCGTTGGGTTGGCCTGTTTTATGATCATATATCTTGTTTCTTGTTTAAAGTTTTATTTTCCGCTGGTTTTCTCTGATGTTGTGTCACTAGGGTGCAGGGATAAGGCACGATGCACCGCCCCGGGCAGTCGTTCTGAAGGGTACCACGAGTAAGGAAGAAGTGAACATATGTTATGAGCGGAAGTGGTCATTCTGTTGTGAAGATCACGAAGGAGTATCGTTTGATCATGGGTGGGAGCTTTTGAGATGATTGAGGTGATTCCTCGTTAGCGTGAAATTGAGTTTTGCGCACATGTTATATTCGGCCATTGGTGGCGTGATCGGTTTGTAAGTGTAGTAGTGGAGACTACACGGCATATGTATGTTTAGAGACTTAGAAGGAACATTCGGGCGAATATTTCTAAGGGAAGAATGTTATACCGTAGTTCGAGGTATGTATGCGAGGACATACGTGCGAGAATACGGCGAAATATTGGAAAGAAAGGAAGATGTGATTTTTTTAGCGGAAAAGTTTAGGTTTTGTGAAGAAAAAGGTTCGTTAATGGGAATTGGATTCCCAGTTTGGTATTTGAACTTCTCGGATTATATTAGAATTTTGAGATTTTATTTTGGAAATGGCCACGTGGGGCCAGGGAGAAATTTACGGTTTTGTGGGGCGCTTTGTTTTTGAGGTTTCGGCTTTTGGATATTTCGGAAGGCGGAATATTTTGGGCGATTCGAGGGGCGACACGTGTCACCCCTTGTGGCCATGTGGGCGAAATGGTGTGACAGTGGCTGGCCACTTGTCACCTACTCGCGCCTTGGCGAAATGGCCTTACACTTGGCAACCAATTTCGTTGGCCATGTGGTGTGGTGGGACCACACCTGCGTAGCCCCAATCTTGGCCATACACTTAGATGGATCTTGACCTCCATTGTTACATAAATAGACCCGTTGGTTGATGAATAAGTCCATCTCAGCCAGAAGCTTCAAGAGCAAAATACTTCCCTCGCTTTGTATTGGTTTCGTCCACCCCCCCCTTGTGTAGAATACTTGGTGTATTGTGGTATAATTCCAAATACACTAGCCTAGTATCCTAGTAGTATTCCAAAGTTGTTTAAATACTAGGAGCAGGAAATCCTACTTTATTAGAAAGTCATGAAATGAAACCTAGAAAAACCTTCATAGCTTGGTTGAAGTGTTTAGAGAAGTTGTTTAGAAACTTCTAAGGGTCGCTTGGAGCGGGTTGGAGCGTAAGGACTTGGAGCTAAACGTTGCTCGGGATCGACATTTAATCTTGGATAATTTTGGGCTTATCGAGGTAATGATTTATGCCCACTATTGTAATTGGATATTACATGTTGTAGTAATGTATAGTTGAGTATACTATATATAGAATAAGTATTGATTGTATTTACATAGAAATTTGTATTCTGATGGCTGTTGTATTATTGTGAAGCGATTTGAACACGTCAGGTTAGGCGTGTAATCCTGGGAGTTATTGGCACAGTAGCGGGCCTTGTTAGGAGGAGATTTATGTGATTTCGGGGAGGTCTGCGAATTTTACGTAGAAAATAGAGCAGTGTGTTTAGAAGTTAATAGGCGTTTGTGGCCTATATAGGTGGAAGAACTACGAGTGGCGTATTCTACTTGATGAGTGGAAAAGGCTAGCGAGTTCTGATCTTGTGGGCGTTTTGCTTATTGTCGAAAATCGTCGCGAGGTATGTGAACCTCTTCCTATCCTTTCTAGCATGATGTTTTGTAAACTATGTAATGCGGTAGGCGATACATGTGCTAAGTGTTTTGGTTGGTTTAAACATAGGGTGTTATAATAGCTTTATGGGAAGTTAGTTATAACGACTTTATGTAGGTAAAAGAATGGTTTATTGATCTTCAAAGTTAAGAGACTTGATCTTCAAGAAGAGACTTGACTTATAGGCGACTTGATTTTGAAAGTTAAGAGACTTGATCTTCAAAGATAAGAGACTTGACTTATAACGACTTGTTTTGGAAAAGAGAAGTAACTTGATTTTAAGTATAGGTTACTTATTTTGAAAAGAGTACATTATTTGGGTTTTAAAGAATACGTATTGTTGTTTTAAAGGAAAGAGACTTGTAGAATTGAAGAGTTTTGGTTTAGAACATAAAGTGTTATAACGACTTTATGGGAAGTTAGTTATAACGACTTTATGAAAACAAAGGAATGGTTTTATCATTGGTTTAAAATGGTAATTTGACTTTAAAGGGAGAAGTGTTTTGGTCTAAAAGGAAGGCATGTTATTGTCTTAATTTGGTTAAAAAGGAAAATGCGGGCGTTGTTTTGGTTTAATTAAAATATTAGTCACTTTATTTTCTTATACTACGGGTATTGTGTGACTTTTGTGAAATGCGTATCTTTTAAGAGTTAATGTATAAAGTACTTTGGGGATAAAAACCGATCTTGTTAATCATATAGTAGAAAGTACCTTGCGTGTATAACTTGATTGTGTTGGTTTGTGATAGCCTTGTAATACTTTCTTGTTGATTTGTTAAGTAAACATGCTAGGATGCTACGTGTGTTAGTATCTTGTGATGTTTGTGTAAAGGGGTTTGCCTCATTGCGCTTAAGTTGTTTAACTATCAGTAGTTATGTTGGTATTGTACCACTCACCTTGACATGTTTCGGAGGTTGTCGCCCTCCGACGCGGGGTTGACTTCGGTGATGCAGGACCGTGATTGAGAATACCTAAATGCGGGTCGGGGACTATGCGAGCTACGAGTTCGAGTTAGTGTGCGACCTTTATGGTCATGCGGTGCATGTGGCCATGCGGTGCGAGTCGAGCGGATCTTGGGAGTAGCTACCCTCGATGCGGGGTTATACCTCATGCGGGCCTATGAGGTTGGCCTATGCGAGTGCGAGGAGTTCGAGGCTGAACGCGCACATTGGAATCTGCGGGCGTGTGACCGGCTTTGATCATGTGGCGGTCAGACAGATCTCATAATCTGATTTATGACCTTGTTAGTACTATGGGTGTTAGTAGTCGGCTATGCCTTCGTACTTACCATGCGGTTTTATTATGACACAGTGGGACTGGTGTTGATGTGTACTCCTTGAATGTTTTATATCATGGATGTGGCGATGAGGAAGGTATTCCACGGGCATGAGTGATGTTGTGGGCGTGAGACCCGTTGTTATATTTGAGTAATGACTTTGAGGCGTGAGTCCACGACTTGACATGACTATTTATGTATTGTGGTGTAGTTTGGTTATCATACATCTCGCTTTATATAGACTATTATGATTTCATTTCTGATATTTTTACAAGTTTCACATACTTGGTACTGTTGTATTGACCTCGCCCGGGGCTGCGTTCATCTGCGAGTAAGTACATCGATTGTGGATCCGCGCTCTTAGGATCACAGATTGACTTTTAGGAAGCTCCGTTTCTCGGAGGCTTGTCTTTGGTATAGTCCTGTCGGTGTAGTTACTTGTACATTCGAGGTATGGCGGGCCTGTCGTCATAGTTATAATTACATTCTTAGAAGTGCATGTAATCTTTGTTGTGGCGAGTTTGTAAAAGGATTTAAGCTATTCGAGTTGATATATATATGTATATATTTGGAAGGTGATCGTTTTGGTTAGCCTAGTTCATGCTTTATGACTTGTCTCGTTTTAGTTTTATTTCCGCTGATTTTTCTCGATGTTGTATCACTAGGGTGCGGGGTAAGGCACGATCCACGGGCAGGATCGGGTCGTGACGACAAACTTCTCCACGAACCGCGATAATATCCTGCAGGCCCAGCTGCGAACCTCTGCCGGAGTAGTAGGTCTAGGCCAAGTCTGTTGCCTCGATCTTGGCGTATCCTCGAATGCCATCGGCCCGACAATATGCCCAGAAAAGCCACGAAGTCAGCAAAACTCACATTTGGAAAACTTGGCGTACAAGCTGCGGTCTGGAGAAGCTATCGGCCACGATCGCCGAATGCTCGCGTGCTCGCTCTGGCGAGAATAAACCAAGATATCATCGATGAACACTATCACAAGCGTGTCCAAAAATGGTTTGAACACTCGGTTCATCAAATCCATGAATCTGCGGAGCATTGGTCAACCAAGACATGACCACGAACTCATAATGCGTCTGCGGGTCGGAATGCGATCTAGGGACATCCACCTCTCGACTCGCACTGATGATAGCGATCGCAGATCAATCTTGGAAAACATCTCGCACTGGCCCAGTCGAACAAATCATCAATCACAGGAAGGGTATCTGTTCTTAATGGTCACCTTGTTGGCTGTAATCAACACACATGCGCAGCGTCCGTCCTTCTTCTTTACGAACAATCGGCGCTCCCGGGGAGAAACACTAGGCTGATGAAGACCTTCTCCGGCCAAATCCCTAAGGCGATCCTTGACTCTCTCAACTCGGCGGGTGCCATTACGTATGGCGGAATGGAAATAGGCGAGTGTGCGCAATATGTCTATACAAAACTCAATCTCCCTCTCGGGAGGATACGGGAAGGTCGATGCGGAAATACGTCGGGAACTCTCGACCACTGGGCGGCGGAAAATCTGGTACCGCGACTTGATATCAAACACCCGAACGAGATGGTAGATATACCCGCCTGCGCGTCTTCCAGCCTTGAGGTAGGAAATAAACCTACCGCCAGCGTCTGGTGCTCCTCGCTCAACAACCGGCTCGCCGAGCTGGAACCGTACTACTCTCTCTGCGGTCTACATTGGCGTAGCGAAGCTAGCCAATCCGTCCCCATGATCACGTCGAAGTCAATCATCTCCACTATATCAAGTCGGCTGGGTCGACCGTAAATGGTCACATGACAAGCTCTATATACGTCGAGCTACCAAGATCACCCGGCTGGCGTAGCTACCTCGAAAGGGTCATGGACTCGGGCTCTATCCCTATCCTACTAGCAACAAGGGAGATATATGGGGAGTAGAACCGGATCTATCAAGGCATAAACATCAAACCAGGCCCGATAAGGTACACAGTGACATCGGTGAGGCCTCACGATCTGTCGGTGGACAAAGCATAAATGCGGTTACGAGGACCGCTAGGACGGACCAGCCACGACCTGCGGCGACCTTTGGTCCATGAGTACCTTGCCCTCCAGGCGAGTAGGCTGTCGAGGATGAAGACCGGCGAAAGAACACATGGTGACCCTACCATCAAGCCGCCGCGGTGGACGATTCCTCGCATAGTGACCTGCGGCTGGCCCGAAACAAGCTCCGTAGCACCACAACTCGAAGTGGGATCTGCGCATCGGCCACCGAGGGGTGGTCCGTCGGCGATACCTCTGCTGCTGGGCGTCTGAAGTCTGGGGCCTGATGCGCCCTCGAATATCTGTTGTCTTGAGGGCGGTGCGGGAGTGCTCTGGTGCTGTGGTGCAAATCTAGGCTAGCTGAGGCCGCCACCACGATAGCCACCAAAAGACCACTGCCGTCTGGTCTTACCTGCTCTTTGCTGTCGGCCGTCGGTCTCTACGCTCTCACATCCAAGAGCATGAGCTGCGTGCGGGTAATGTCCATACCGGTGAAGAGAAACACCGCATACGACTCGGCCATATAGTCATCTAGCGGTGGCGTGGCGGTGCACCCTATCCTCGTATATGCTACCAGCTGGGACATATCGAGCGATGAATCAAACTTGACATTGTACTCACGGCGGTCGTCCTCTGCCTCGGCGGTAAAAATCTATCGGCTCTTGCACTCCTCATATGTTGAGGCAAGAAGTGAGTGAGAAAGCCTGCGAGAACTCATCCCAGTAGGCTGGGACGCGTGCTCTTCCGGGATAACTCCCATGAATCAAACCAATCATTTGCGGTATCACGCGGCCTATGAACCAAAGATCACGGACTCGGTCTCGGCGCCACGATCACTCTCGGAATCCTCTGTAGCGGATGAACTCTGCGGATCATCCTCGGCCTCGACAGTAAAACTACGGCGGGCTCTGACTCGGGAAGTCTCGTAGCCTCAAACTCTTTGCCTCGGGTGAACCAGAGTGCAGTGGTGGGGCAGGCTGCTGCATCCGGCTGTCCTCATGTCAGCCACGATCACGGCGATGGCTAGGCCATCTCCTTGTACCTAACTCCTCCGCCCGGTGTGGGGCGGAGGTGTGGGTGCGTGGTCTCTATTTGGGGTCGGCGGTGTCGTAGAACTCGCCGTCTCGGTATAGGCGGGCGAGCCCTCGTGAATCTAGGTGTCCCACTAGCGACTCCGCCGTGCCTTGCCATACAGGCGGGTTGCCTTACGTGGAGGCATAAGCGTACAAAAAGGAATACGTTAGAGGTCCAACTTTAACACGGCTCTAAAGCACGATCTCGAGTGAGAAGAATGGAAACCAATCCTAAATATCCTATAGCCTCACGATTATTGGTGTGGTGCACAACACCGATAATCAGACTACTAGATACGATGCGTAGACACTTTCAGGATTAATCGCTCACGATACCACTTTTGTCACGACCCATTCGGGGCGTGGTGGTGCGCTCAGGCGCACCAGTAGTCATACATCGAGTAATCGGCGGAAATATAAAACAAGACATGAAACGATTTATAAAATAAGACCACGATTTATGTGAAAACGTCGCCTTTCGGCATATATATATAAACATGGTTTAGCGATTACATCAAACCTTTGCACAACATGACTCTGAGACCTCTGAAATATACAACTATGGCGGGACGGGGCCCGCCATACCACTGTACAAAACTATCTACAACGGGAGATCATACCCAAAGTAGAGCCTCGGAAAAGATGGAGCTCGACACCAACGTAGAGATCCTAAGAATGTGGATCTAGCACTGCTTGCCCTTACCTACGGCATGACGGCCCGAAGGAGAGTCGATCAGTAAGCGTATGTCTTATTTTATAAAGCTGTTTCATGTCTTGTTTTATATTTCCGTGATTACTCGATGTATGACTACTTGGGTGCCGGTGAGCACGATCCGGGCCGGAATGGGTCGTGGCGATCCTACACCGATCACCAAGCTGCGTACCTAAACTGCGGCGTACGCGGCCCAGAGAAGTCGATGCGAAGAATGTACCAAGTATGTGAAAGCGGTAAAATCTTGTAATGAAATCATAACGATCTAACAAAGCAGGAGACATGTATGATAGCCAACCAACGGTACACAATACATAGCGGTCATATCAAGTCGGGGACGCGTGCCTCAAAGTCATTACTCAAATATAACCATGGGTCTCACGCCCATAATATCAATCATGCGTGGAATCGCCCGCCATTGGCGATCCATGATATAATACAACATCGGTAAGCCTGCTGAACCTTGCAATCATGAGAGTAAATAGTAGTATACTTACAATATAAACTAGGAAGCTCACGATCAAGCGGGACCGCGCGATGTCATTAAGCAATCCTACTCCGGGACTATTTCACTGCATAGGTCGCGTGGACCGCGTGAGGTATTCCTCGCGTGGGACTATTTCACCCGCGTAAGCCCTACGGACTCGCGTGAGGTATTCCTCGCATAGGTGGACCGCCGCGTGGGACTATTTCACCGCGTAAGCCGCGCGGACTCGCGTGAGGTATTCCTCGCATCGTGGGTAGCAAATCCACGGAATATGCAAATGCCACAAACCCGGGAATGACCGAAATGAATGATACACCACTAGCACTGGCAAGGCTAATACCGACACATAGGCAATTCTCAATTAAACAAGCCAAAGTACTTATCAAGGCGTGGAATAATTCTCAATTAAACAAGCCAAAGTACTTATCAAGGCACACTTAGACTAATTCTCAATTAATCAAGCCAAAGTACTTATCAAGGCACACTTAGAATAATTCTCAATTAATCAAGCCAAAGTACTTATCAAGGCACACTTAGAATAATTCTCAATTAATCAAGCCAAAGTACTTATCAAGGCACACTTAGACTAATTCTCAATTAATCAAGCCAAAGTACTTATCAAGGCACACTTAGACTAATTCTCAATTAATCAAGCCAAAGTACTACGTACGTACATTCTTTTCAAAAGACTCCTTCTATGTAAAACCCCAAGATACTAACACCCGTAGTATCAAGGTGTGTCTATTTTTCAAAGTAAGTTACTACATTTTTAGAAACTCATCTCAAAGCTTGAAACCAAGTAACTTCAATTTTTCACAATCTAGGTAACTCATGCCCATTAATAAAAATAGACAACTTTCTAAACCTTCCATAAAGCCGTTATAACCAACTTCCCATAAAGCCGTTATGTTATACCCCGTATTTCCAGAGTATGTACGTAAGGGAATACGTACAAAAAGTTTGGCTTGAAAGTTAGCCTTGGACGTTTTTTTTGTACACAACTCGGCAAGAATCGTTTTCGAAGCGTTTCCACGACTTCGTAGGGAAAATTCCGCTATGCCATTACTAATTTTGCGGATTTTTCAGAGGCGAAACATTTTGGACCAGCGGGAGGGCAACACTTGGCACCCTCCATTGGTGGACTTGAAAATCGTCCCGGGCGAATTGGATGGGCATTGGCACGTTTTTGTTGCCTTGGCACAAAGTCAAGGAGTTGGTAGGATATTTGTGTGTAGTAAATCTTCACCCTACACTTGCCTTGCACTTGTCTCAATCTTGGCCATTGGTTGGCCACTTCTTGACCTATAAATACCCTCAGAGATGAAGAGTTCTTCATCCACAAATCTTCCAAGTCTTGAAAAATCCTCTCCTCTTCCTTGCCAAATCGTCCAACACCTCTCCCCTTTGAGTGAGCTTGGCAGGGGCCTACCCCACCCTAGCCTAGCGAAATCTACCCTCCCTTGGTAGAAAAGTTGTCTTCTAGTATCGTTATAATGCCCAAAATACCTAGCCCAAATCCCTTAGTACTTAGTAGAAGTTGTGAAGAACTTCTAAGGTTTCTTGGAGCTCTGGGCGTGCAACTTAGGAGCTAAACCTTGCTCAGTAGCGACTTTATCTAGGATATTATTGGGCTTACAGAGGTAATAATCCTAACCTCTTTTGTATTAGAGAATGTATCTGTAGAAGTATAAGAATAAGTATAAATACTTAGAAGAATATCACGAATAGAATTGAGCTATTATCACGGTAGAAGGGTTTAAAGAAGAATAATTGATTGTACTCACATAGAATTTGTTTTCACTGATGAACTTATATAGCTCACCGGGTAGGGTTGTCTGCCCGACTTCTAGTAGAATTATGAACCCACTGTTTTGAATGACCTTGAGTAGTCTTTAATAGATATGTGTGACTATTATAGGGTGACTCTCTGTGTGACATATTGACTTGGCGGTGGTTTTATTTGAAAGGTATGTGATTCTTCCTAAAGCATGGTATTTTACAATATATAGTGCGGTAGGCGTACATGTGTTAATCGAATAATAACTACGGCAATGTCTTTGACTTAAGCTGAATAATACCTATGGCAATGCCTCGGCTTAAGCCTGAATAATACTTACGAATGCCTCACGGCTTAAGCTTTGAATAACAAAGCGAAAACATTTCAAAAGAATCTTGAATCATTTTTTTGAGAAGATAAATATTTGGTTTTAACAAAGCTTAAGAGTTATACTAGCTTTATGGGAAGTTAGGTATAACAACTTAAGAAAGATAAAAGGCTGTTTACTTGTTTATAAAAGCCTTGTATTGATTTACATTAAGTGTAGTAAGATTGTGTGATAAGTAGACTGTTATGATGCTAGTGTTAGTGTCTTGTAATCTTTGTGTAAAGGGTCATTCTTCTTGTGCTTACGTTGTTAACCGGTAAGTCCGTTGTCTTGTTATTGTATCACCTACCCGCTTGACTTATTTATCGAGGGCTTGCCCAGTCTTGACGGGTCTATCGGCCTATGCGGTCTGTGAGACTATGCGAGCAGCGGTATGCTCGAGATTGATCATTCGGGTGTTTAGCCCGATGCGGGGATTCCTATGCGGTCTGTTGAGACTATGCGGTCTTTTGAGGCTATGCGAGCTGCGGGAGCCCAGGCGGATCTGGGGTTAGCTGCCCCGATCGAGGTATACCTCATGCGGGTGCATGTGTGACTATGCGGACTGCGGAAGTCGGGACTAGGCACGAGAATGATACTATGGGCGATTGGCCTTGCTTGATCATTCGCGGCCTAGACTAGACACATTCTGATTTTCCTAATCTTGTTATTGTTTGTGATATGGCACTATGTGCAATTGGGCGATTGTATTTGTGAAAAGGTTTTAAATTCGTTGATTTCATTTTAAAGTACTTTATAGTTTCACATACGTGGTACTGTTATCTTGACCTCCTCGGGTGCGTTCATCTGCAGCGGTAAGGGCAGCGGTGCTAGATCCGCATCCTTAGGATCTCTTTGCATTGGTGTCGGGAGCTCCATCTTCTAGGAGGCTCTACTTTTGGTATGATCTCCTGTATTGTAGATAGTTTATCTGATCGGTATGGCGGAACCTGTCGCCATAGTTGTATATTTCCTTAAGTGCGTAGTCATGTTATGCGATGTCGGATGTAATTGCTAAACCTTGTTCATATATATATGCCGAAAGCGACGTTTATTCACATAAGCGTGTCTTATTTTATAAAGCTGTTTCATGTCTTGTTTTATATTCATTGGTTACTCTGATGTATGACTACTTGGGTGCCCCGGTAAGGCACCAGTCACGGGCCCCGGAATGGGTCGTGACAAAAGTGGTATCAGAGCAGTTAATCCTCGGAAGGTGTCTACAGACCGTATCTAGTAGAGTCTTGATTATCGGTGTGTTGTGCACCACACCAATAATCAGGAGGCTATAGGATATTTAGGATTGGTTTCCATTCTTCTCATTCTGAGATCGTGCTTTAGAGCTGTGTTATAGGTTGGACCCCTCTAACGTATTCCTTTCTATATGATTATGCCTCCACGTAAGGCAACCGGGCCCAGAAGGGCAAAGCGTGAGGCTGCTAGCAGACACCGAGTTACGAGGCTCGTGCCCGATCTATACGAGGCGGCGAGTTCTTTGCGCCGCCGGCCCAGTGAGACATGATACCACGCCTCTGTCCCACGGCTGGGGCGGAGAGTTAGGGTACTGAGAGATGGCCCGACTTTTGGCTAAAGTTGTGGCGATATGAGAGAGAGGTTTGAGGCAACCATTCGGCTCGGCTCGGCCCGATTGCACCGTGGTACAGAGGCGAGATAGTTTGAGGCTCGAGATTTCCTTAGTTGTAGCCCTCGAGTTTTACTGGTCGGCGGGAGGATGATCGCGAGGAGTTCATCCGTCACCGCGAAGGATTATGCGGGTGATCGGGGCTTGAGGTAGCTGTGACATTCGGTTCGCGTCGGTGCGTGATACGCGATCGATTGGTTTGATTCATGGGAGCTTTCCGGGAGAGCATGCACCTCGCAGAGTGGGATGAGTTTTGAGGCTTTTCTCACACTTCTTGCCTCCGCGGATGAGGAGGGCACGGTGATAGATTTTCTGCTTTGAGGCGGGGGCCTTGCCGTCGAGTACAATGTCGAGTTTGATTCTTTGGCTCGATATGTCCCGGCATTGGTAGCGAATATGGAGGATAGGGTACACGCTACGTCACGGGCTAGATGATTATATGGCGAGTCGTATGCGGGTGTTTCTCTTCACCGGGTATGGACATTACCCGCATGCGAGCTCATGCTCTAGGATGCGAGGCGGAGAGACGCGGGTAAGCGATATCAGCGAGAAGAAGGCGAGGCGGCGGTTCTTTTAGTGGTTCTCGAGGTGGCGGCATCGGCGAAGTCGATTGCACCACGGCGCGAGCGCTCTATATCATCTTGATGCAGCGAGCGATCGGGGCGGTCGGGGCGGGACTTGATTTCGAGTAGCGAGGGTGCTAACCGTTCGAGGTCTGCTCAGTGTGCCCGTTGTGGTAGATACCATTCTGGGAGCTGTACTCCGGGAGCTTGCTACACGTGTTGCAGCAGGGTCATTTCGCGAGAGTTTGTCCGACCGGGAGCGGCGCTGGTAGTAGGGCCCGATCACGAGTGCATTGCCGCTTCTTCATCCCAGCGATTACTCGCCGGAGGGCAAGGTACTCGTGGGTCGGAGTCGCGGCGGTCGTGGCTCGGGTCCCGATTCTAGCGGTCTCGAACGCGTATATGCTTTGTCGGTAAGCGGGATCGGGAGGCCTCACGATGTCGTCACGGTACCTTATCGGTTTAGGTTTGATGTGTATGCATTGATAGATCGGGTTCTACTCTGTCTATATATCTCCCTTGTTGCTAGTAGGATAGGGATAGAGCACGAGTCCATAGACCGCTTTCGAGGTAGCTACGCGATGGGTGATTCGGTGATAGCTCGGCGGGTATATAGAGCTTGTCTGTGACCATTCTGATCGTCGGACCTGGCGAGCTTGATAGAGTTGGAGATGATTGACTTCGGCGTGATCATGGGGATGGATTGGCTAGCTTCTTGCTATGCCAATGTAGGCTATGAAGGAGAGTAATGCAGTTCAGTTTCTGAGAGCCGGTTGTTGAGTGGGAGAACGCGGTATCGTAGAGGTAGGTTTATTTCCTACCTCAAGGCTAGGAAGATGGTGCGAGAAGGGTATATCTACCATCTAGTTCGAGTGTTTGATCTTTGCGGTACCAGATTTTGATCGATTCCGTAGTCGTGAGTTCCCACGTGTTCCCGGATGACCTCGGGTATCCTCACGAGAGGAGATTGAGTTTTGTATTGACATATTGCGGATACTCGGCCTATTTCCATTCCGCCATACGTAATGGCACTGCGAGTTGAGAGAGCTGAAGGATCGGCTTAGGGATTTGCTAGAGAAGGGCTTCATTAGGCCAGTGTTTCTCCACAGAAGCGCGGTATTGTTCGTGAAAAAGAAGGGCGGGGCAGCTGCGCGTGTGTGTTGATTCTGAGCGGTGAACAAGGTGACCATTAAACGAATACCCCTTCCGGGATTGATGATTTGTTCGACGATTGCGGCGCGAGATGTTTCAAGATTGATCTGCGTTCGGGCTATCATCGAGTTCGTGTCGGAGAGGTGGATGTCCCTAGGATTGCATTCGGACGTGCGGGCATTATGAGTTGGTCATGTCCTTTGGGTTGACGAATGCTCGTGCGGTATTCATGGATTTGATGAACGAGTGTTCAAACCATTTTGGACACGTTTGTGATAGTGTTCATTGATGATATCTTGGTTTATTCTCGCTCGAGCGGGAGCATGCGAGCATTTGAGGCTGTCTTGTGATTCTCCAGACCAGATTTATGCGCCAAGTTTTCCAAATGTGAGTTTTGGTTGACTTGATGGCGTTTCTTGGGCATATTGTCGGGTGATGGCATTCGAGTTGATCTGGCCAAGATCGAAGCGATCGAGACTTGGCGAGACCTACTACTCGCCAGAGGTTCGCGATTTCAGGCCTTGCGAGTTATTATCGGTTCGTGGAGAAGTTTGCTTCTATCTCGCACCATTGACTAGGGTGACTCGAAGCGGCCAAGTTTGATGGGTGATGCTTGTGGCGGGGTTTCGATTCTTTGAAAAGAGGCGGCGACGCCCGTTCTTACTCTTCCGGAGGTCGGATGGTTATGTCGTGTATTGTGATGCGTCGGGCATCGGGTTGGGATGTGTGTTGATGCGGCATGGCAGAGTTATAGCATATGCATCCGGCGGTGAAGAAACACGAGAGGAACTACCCGCGTGATTTGGAGTGGCGGCGGTGATTCGCTTTGAAGATCTGAAGGCACTATTTGTATGGGGTTCACGTGGATATTTATCTGGACCACAAGAGCCTCGGTATATCTTCACCAGAGGAGTGAACTTACGGCGAGGCGGTGGTTAGAGTTGCTTAAGGATTACGATGTTGATATCCTATACCACCGGGAAGGCGATGTTGTGGCGGATGCTCGAGTCGTAGGTCGATGGGAGCCTATCGGATGTGCAGCTAGAGAGGAGGACATGGTTCGTGATTTGCATCGATTAGCGAGCCTTGGTGTCCGTTTGATTGATTCCGATAGCGGTGGGGTTAGAGTTCGTGAGGTTGCCGAGTCTTCCATCGTCGAGGAGGTGAAGAGGCACGATTCGAGATCCACTTTGATTCGATATCGTGATCTGACTCTTCGTGAGGGCAAGGGTCCTTGAGGTAGCACTGATGGGGTGCTAAGGTTTGAGAAGCGGTGTGTTCGGATGTTTGAGGACTTGGCGGAGTTCTTGGGAAGCACCTAGCAGCGTTACTCTATCCATCCGGTCGACCAAGATGTACCACGACGCCCTTAGATCTGTGTATTGGTGGGATGGCTTGAAGAGGGCGTTGCGAGTTCGTAGCTCGGTGCGTGTTGTCGGCAGTGAAGGTAGAGCACGAGGCACGGTGGTTTTATTCTGACGATTGAGATCCCGACACGGAAGTGGGAGGTAATCAACATGGACTTTATCACGGGATTACCTCGCACTCGGAGAGACATGATTCTATATGGGTTATCGTCGGCGGTGTGAAATCAGCCCACTTTCTTCCGTCGGGGCGACTTTTTCGGTGAGGATTATGCGGACTTTATATCAGAGATCGTCGATGCATGGAGTCCCTACTCGATCATATCGACGGGAGCCCGATTTACGGCCAACACGGAGGTCCTTCGAGAGGTTTAGGGGCGCAGTGAGCACAGTACCGCATTTCATCCATGACAGACGGACGAGCGAGCGCACTATCCGGACTCTTGAGGATATCTGCGAGCTGTGTTATTGACTTCGATGGTAGTTGGGAGGATCATTTGCCTCAGTGGAGTTCGCGTATAATAATAGCTACCACTCCAAGTATTCGAGATGGCGCCTTATGAGGCCTTATATGGGAGGAAGTGCGGATCGCCTATAGGTTGGTTCGATGTGGGCGAGGCGGCTAGTGGGACCAGATTTGGTGCAGTGCGATGGATAAGGTGAAGCTTATCAGGCGGCTATTAATGACTCGAGTCGGCAAGTCGTATCACAGATCATCGTCGTCGGCATCTTGAGTTCGAGGTTCATGATTGGGTTTTCTAAAGGTGTCACCCATGAAGGGTGTGATGAGATTTGGGAAGAAGGGAAACTCGGCCAAGGTACATTGGGCGTTTGGATGTCGCGAGGTAGGCAAGGTTACCTACGAGTTGAATCTGCCGTCCGATCTGGAGGCGGTGCATCCGGTTTTCACGTATCTATCTTTGAGGAGATGTATCGGGGATCCATCTAGGTACACCCGATTGACGATGTCGGTGGCCAGGGGTTATCGTATGAGGAGATTCCCATAGCGATAGTCGATCGTCAGGTTAGGCGTCTGCGGACGAAGGACGTGGCTTCCGTCAAAGTCTTGTGGCGGAACGAGCTCAGGGAGGAGATGACATGGGAGGCCGAGGAGGACATGAGGCGGAAGTATCCTCACCTATTCCCCATACCTCCAGGTAAATTCACTTTCCTACTTGTAAATTTTCGTTATCGTTTCTGCCTATGTATTGCTCTGTGGCCGTGTGTGGCATTTGCTAAGCTGTTTAAAGCTTCGATAATCGTCTTGAGAAGGAACATTCGACGAATGTTTCTAAGGAGGAGAATGTTATACCGTATTTCAGTATATGCGTAAGGAATACGTCAAAGTTGGCTTGAAAGTTAGCCTTGGGCGTTTTTTTGTACCTGACTCGCTTAAGAATCGTTTCCGACGAAACGTTTCCACGACTTTCGTAGGAAAATTCCGGCTATGCCATTACTAATTTTTGCGGATTTTTAGAGGCGAAACATTTTGGACCAACGGGAGGGCAACACTTGGCACCACCTCCGTTGGTGGACTTGAAAATCGTCCCTTGGGCCGAATTGGATGGGCATTGGCACGTTTTTGTTGCCTTGGCACAAAGTCGAGAGTTGGTAGGATATTTGTGTGTAGTAAATCTTCACCCTACACTTGCCTTGCACTTGTCTCAATCTTGGCCATTGGTTGGCCACTTCGACCTATAAATACCCCTTAGAGATGAAGAGTTCTTCATCCACAAATCTTCCAAGTCTTGAAAAATCCTCTCCTCTTCCTTAGCCAAATCGTCCAACACCTCTCCCCCTTTGAGTGAGCTTGGCGAGGGCTACCCCACCCTAGCCTAGCCGAAATCTACCCTCCCTTGGTAGAAAAGTTGTCTTCTAGTATCGTTATAATGCCCAAAATACCTAGCCCAAATCCCTTAGTACTTAGTAGAAGTTGTGAAGAACTTCTAAGGTTTCTCGGAGCTACCGGGCGTGCAACTTAGGAGCTAAACCTTGCTCGGTAGCGACTTTATCTAGGATATTATTGGGCTTACCGAGTAATAATCCTAACCCTCTTTTGTATTAGAGAATGTATCTTTGTAGAAGTATAAGAATAAGTATAAATACTTAGAAGAATATCACAGAATAGAATTGAAGTTATCACGATAGAAGGGTTTAAAGAAGAATAATTGAGCTGTACTCACATAGAATTTGTTTTCACTGATGAACTTATATAGCTCATGGGTAGGGTTGTGCTGCCCGACTTCAGTAGAATTATGAACCCCTGTTTTGAATGACCTTGAGTAGTCTTTATTCGATATGTGTGACTATTATAGGTGACTCTACTGTATGACATATTCAACTTGGCAGGTGGTTTTCGCTGAGAAGGTATGTGATTCTTCCTAAAGCATGGTATTTTACAATATATAGTACGGTAGACGTACATGTGTTAACTGAATAATAACTACGGCAATGTCTTTGACTTAAGCCTGAATAATACCTATGGCAATGCCTCACGGCTTAAGCCTGAATAATACTTACGGCAATGCCTCACGGCTTAAGCCTGAATAACAAAATGAAAACATTTCAAAAGAATACTGAATCATTTTTTAACAGAAGATAAATATTTGGTTTTAACAAAGCTTAAGAGTTATACTAGCTTTATGGGAAGTTAGGTATAACAACTTAAGAAAGATAAAAAGGAACTGTTTACTTGTTTATAAAAGCCTTGTATTGATTTCTGTTAAGTGTAGTAAGATTGTGTGATAAGTAGACATGTTATGATGCTACCTGTGTTAGTGTCTTGTAATGCTGTGTAAAGGGGTCATTCTTGCTGTGCTTACGTTGTTAACCGGTAAGTCCGTTGTACTGTTATTGTATCACCTACCCCCTTGACTTATTTATACCGAGGGCTTGCCCCCCTTGATGCGGGTCTATACGGCCTATGCGGTCTGTGAGACTATGCGGAGCAGCGGTATGCTCCAGATTGATCATTCGGGCGTTTAGCTTTGACGCGAGGATTCCATGCGATGCATTGAGACTATCGCGGTCTTTTGAGGCTATGCGGGCTGCGGAGCCTAGGCGGATCCGGGGTTAGCTGCCCCGTCACGGTATACCTCATGCGAATGCGTGTGTGCCCTATGCGGACTGCGGAAGTCCAGGACGAGGCACGCAGAATGATACTATGGGCGAGTGGCCTTGCTTCGATCATTCGCGGCCTAGACTAGACCTGTTACAGTTTTCCTAGTACTGTTATTGTTTGTGATATGGCACTATGTGCAATTGGCGATTGTATTTGTGAAAAGGTTTTAAATACTTTGATTTCATTTTAAAGTACTTTATAGTTTCACATACTTGGTACTGTTATCTTGACCTCCTTGAAGTGCGTTCATGCCGCAGGTAAGCGGCAGTGCTAGATCCGCATCCTTAGGATCTCTTTGCATTGGTGTCGGGAGCTCCATCTTCTAGGAGGCTCTACTTTTGGTATGATCTCCTGTATTGTAGATAGTTTATGCAGTCGGTATGGCGGGCCCTGTCGCCATAGTTGTATATTTCCTTAAGTGCGTAGTCATGTTATGCGATTGTCGGATGTAGCGCTAAACCTTGTTCATATATATATGCCGAAAGGCGACGTTTGTTCACATAAACTGTGTCTTATTTTATAAAACTGTTTCATGTCTTGTTTTATATTCCGCTGGTTACTCTGATGTATGACTACTTGGGTGCCCCGGTAAGGCACCAGTCACGGGCCCCGGAATGGGTCGTGACACGTTATAACCCTTTATGGTTTTTAGACAATTTCATTATTTTTATAACCAAGAGACTTATACTTAAAACCAAGTATCACAAACTTCCGAATCAAGTTTCTTAACTTTCAAAAATACTTCGAGTCTCTTAATATATAGAAAACAAGTTTCTTCTACTTTTAAACCTCAAGTAACTCACACCATTAAAACAAGTTACTTCTCTTAAATCACGTCATTTCTCCTCTTTTAAAACAATTAAGTAAATCACTCCTTTGACTCCCCTAAAGTCATTATAATGACCTTTAGGTTTTGGAACTAAGGCACTAGCCAATAGATTTGGAAACCACTTCCTTTTCAAGACTCTATGTACTTTAAGTAGAATACTTTCACTTTTAAGAATCCAACTTCACTAAGGTTGTCACGACCCGAACCCGGGCCTGTGACTGGTGCCTTACCCGGACACCCAAGTAGTCATACATCAGAGTAATCAGCGGAACATAAAAACAATACATGAAACAAAATGTGAAATGAGACACATTTTACCTGAGAGAAATCGCCTTTTGGCATAAATATAAATAATTACAAAGTTGAACAGTTTAATCCTTACAGCCACACTTGTGATTACTCTGGACCTCTAAGATTTATACAACAACTATGACGGGACGGGGCCCGCCATACCTGAAGGTACAAGAACCTCTGCACTCGGGTAACATACAAAGATAAGCCTCCGAAGAATGGAGCTCCCAACACGCTGAACTTTGATCCTATGGCGAGGATCTACAACCGATGTACTTACTGCGGCATGAACGCGGCCCGAAAGTCGATCTGCAGTACCAAGTATGAATCGTAAAGGCGTAAATGAAATCATAATAGTCTATATAAAGCAGGAGACATGCATGATAACCAAACTACAGTTCACAACATAAAAGCAGTCATGTCAAGTCAGGGACTCACGCCCTCAAGTCATTCCTCATGCCCGTGGAACTCCTTCCTCACTGCCGGTAGTCTAGGTATAAATCGTGTGGAATATGTGTCCCGGCCCATCCCGTGGGACTCGGTAAAGAATCATGTGGAATACGTGTCCCGGCCCATCTCGTGGGACTCGGTGAATAATCAGATGGAATACGTGTCCCGGCCCATCTCGTGGGACTCGGTGAATAATCAGATGGAATACGTGTCCCGGCCCATCTCGTGGGACTCGGTGAAGAATCGTTCGTAACAAATCAGTCGGCCCTCCATCGAGAGATGCGGTGGTATAGAAATACAGTATTTGCACAACAAGGCTATCAAACACAAACATAGGCAAGTTACACATAACTCAAGGTACTTTCATTTTATGTCAAAGTCCGGGTTTTAACCCTAAAGTACTACGTACGTAAAATTCTTTTTAAGAGATCCATTCCTTTTATAAAAGTCACCCGATACCCTTAGTATAAAAATAGAGTGACTTACATCTTTTTAAGTAAACCAAAACAACTTCCATACTTTCCTTTTTAAAACCAAATTAAGGCAATACCATGCCTTCTTTTTGGACCAAAACACTTCTCTTTTTCAAAGTCAAGTTACCACATTAAAACCAATGATAAAACCCTTCTTTTGTTCTCATAAAGTCGTTATAACTAACTTCCCATAAAGCTGTTATAACACTTTATGTTTTAAACCAATTTAAGACAAAACAATGCCTTTCTTTTCCTTAAAGTTCCAGTTTGCCTAATTTCAATTACTCAAGTCTCTTTATTTTAGAAAGGTTTCATAGTTCAATGTCTTAATCTCTTTTAAAACAATTGAGTAACATATGCCATATGTGTGGATTTTATTCTTGTTTATAACCATCTTATTAAAGCGACCATGATCTAGAAAATGTAATATCATTTTGTCTCATCTTAGCTTATGCAGATGAAGGTTTCTACTGGTTTTAATAATACTTCATTATTCAATACATTTTCCTTTATCAACGCTGCAGTGGTTTGTCGATACTCATTCTGATTTCCGAAATCAGTAAAACATTTCTCCTTTTAAAAACCAAGTACTCATTACTCACGAATGAGGTTTCACACAAAATTCATATAAATTCATTTAAGTCAAGTCTCTTATCTTTTAAGATCAAGTCTCTTAACTTCTAAAATCAGTAAGCCATTCTCTTTACCTCTCTTAAGACGTTATACCTAACTTCCCATAAAGCTAGTATAACTCTTATATTTTCAAAACCAAGTATTACTCTTCTTTCAAAAAGGTTTCTTAACTCTTTTGAAACACTTCAAGTTTCTTATTATTCAGGCTTAAGTCAAAAGACATTGCCGTACAACTACGTTCAGTTAACACACGTACGTCTACCGTACTATACTTTTAAAATAGTTCAAGATTCTTAATATTCAGGCTTAAGTCAAAAGACATTGCCACACGTACGTCTACCATACCATATATATATATATTCCTTTAAAATACTTCATGCTCAGGAGTATAGGAAGAATCACATACCTCGCGACGATTATCGACTATAAGCAAAACGCTCCACCGCTATAACCCGGCTAGCCTTGTCCACCTTCCAAGTAGTTCATGCTACTCGCAGAACATTCAACCAATAAAGGTTATCACCATCAGTAAATCTGTCCTCAGCAAATCTGATTTAATCTTCTACTTATATTTCTTGATGTGATTTGATGCAAGTCTTTTCTGTAATATCCTTCCATTCTGATTTAATTCTCTTATGAATCTTATATTCATTTCTATACAACTACGATATGTAATTCCCAATTCTGATAGAAGACGGATTATTTACCTCGATGAGCCCAAAAATTATCCAAGTTTAATGTCGCTCTGAGCAACGTTTAGCTCTACCAGTGCTCGATCCGCTCCAAACAACCTTAGAAGTTCTACGCAACTTCTACTTAACACTTCAACCGACTATGAAGGTTTTCCTTAGGGTTTCGTTTTGTGGTGAGGAAAGTATAATAGTATTTAGGGCTCTACGTATAGAGGTAACTTTGGAAAGTACTACAAGGTATATGGGCTAAAGTATTTGGGCATTATAACAATGCTTGGAGAGTATTTCTACACCACAAAGGGGGGTATTATACGAAAATAACAAGGCAAGAGGGGGGGGTTTGCCTCGGCTAGGCTCATGAGGGAGGGTTTTGGCTAAGGTTTTCTCCAAGGGTTGGACTAGAACCACGAAGGGGAGGCTTTAAAGACTTGGAACAATTTTTGGATGAAGAAGTTCATCACTAAGGGGGGTATTTATAGGTCAAGCAATGGCCAACCAATGGCCAAGATCCATCCAAGTGTTAGGAAAGTGTAGGGCTAGGATTAAGCCAAGTGCACCTTATCCATCTACCACACCAACTTGCACAAATATCCTACCAACTCCCCTTGACCCCTTTCGTCCATGCCGCCCAAAACGTGCTCCAATTAGAGGGTGACAAGTGTCGCCCTCTCGTTGGTCCAAAATATTTCGTCTCTCAGAAAAATCCGCAAAAATTAGAAATGACATAGCCGGAATTTTCCCTTCGCAAGTCTAGTAAAACGTTTCGTCGAAAAACAATTCTTTTTGGCACTTGTGCCCAAATTTCGAAACTTGCCAAATCTTTAAGGCTCAAATTTTTTGTTACACCCCGTAAGTCCAGGACATGTAAAAGAGAATGTACGAAAGGAAACAAGACTTGGAAATTGGTACGAAAGGAAGAATTGTTTTTAAATGGAAAATCTTAGAAACGTCGGAAAGGAAAAATGTTCGTTGTTGAGAATTGGATTCTCAAAAGGCATTATTTGAAGATTATGGAACTTATTAAAATTATGGAAATTTATTATTACGGATTTGGTCACGTGGGGCCCACCCGAGGAATTTTACATTTTGTGGGACCATGAGGTTACGGAATTTTATGGACGAATGAGAGGGCGACACGTGGCACTCATCCCACATGGCCTTGGTCGAAAAGTTGCAAGGGCAAAATGGTCATTGACCATGGTAGAAGATAAGTCTTCCAAAGCTTGATATTGTTGACAAGTCAACTTGTCCACCTAGGCTTGATCCAAGTGAAATCCATCCTAGCCTCACATTTGTGATAATCCAAGCCCTACAAAGTGTTATATATACCTAGCTAGTGGAAGACAAGCTCATTTTACACTTAGAAAATTTAGAGAACTTGAGCTTAGCCTTAAGAAGCTCTCGGGTTCCCCTATCTCCCACACAAAAAAATTTGCAAATGTTGTCCTTTAGCCTCAAGACTTTAACCCAATGTTCCTAAGGGTGTTGTAAGGTTATCTCAATAGAAAGATTTCGGAAAAACGGAGTTTTCACGTTAGTCGCAAGGCGGAAACTTAAGAAGTTCTTCAACTTTGAAGTTGGAACTTGAAGATGGGTTCTTCATAAGCCTCTAAGGAGTGCTTGGAGCGGATTGGAACCTAAGGAAAGGAGCTAAGAATTGCTAAGGCGCGACTTTGAATCTTGGAAATTTTAAGGGCTTTTAAAGGTATAATCTTGTCGTTTTAGTAATTAAGTTTACTTATCATTGTAGCTATGGATATTAGCAAGCATGAGTTATATATTATGTAGTTGGATTAGTGTATTGGATATTGGAACCCTAATCCGAAAACTAGCATGTTAGCCTTAAGACTACAATTCAAGTTTTAGTCACATGTTGTGTATGAAGGAAATTGTAGTTGTTGAAGTTGTTTATATCTATATAACATGTTAGACCTTAGAACTTGGAATTGGAAAAGGATTGGAAAAGACTTTGAATTGTTGGTTGTAGTTGGCCGAGAATGGCTAGTAAGCCTTAAACTACTTTGTATGAATTGTGGGGCGGAATTTTACACGTATTGTAAGGCGTGTAATCCCCTTTGTTTGGTTGTTGTTTGGAGCCTTAAATGTGGCGTGTTGGTTATTGTATTCGACCTTAAAAAAGGTGGCAAAGTGAGTAGAAACAAAGGAAGTGCTGCCCGATTTTCCGTAGAATTAGAGATCGTTTACTTAGTATTATTCTACGTTAGAGACTAGAATTTGATAGTCTTGTTGTGACCATTATAGGTTGACACTTCTACGTACGGCGTATTCGGCTTAGCTTGTGGATTTAGCCGAAAAGGTATGTGAACTATTGTTATACCCCGTAGTTGCAAGGTATGTATGTGAGGACGTACGTACGAGAGTACGGCAGAAATTTTGAAAAGAAAGAAAGATGTGAGTTTTCGACGGAAAAGTTTCCGGTTATTTGTGAAGGAAAAGGTTCGTTAATGGGAATTGGATTCCCAGATTTGGTATTCGGACTTCCTGGAATATTAGAGAATTATGGAATTTTATTTTCGGAAATGGTCACGTGGGGCCCACGGGAGAAATTCTGTTTTGTAGGGCCCACTTTGTTTTGAGATTTTGGCCATTGTGGTTTTTTGAAGGCGTTTTGAGGGCCAATAGGAGGGTGACACGTGTCACCCCGCCTGTGGCTTGGCGAAGTTTCATTTGGGCGCAGTGCATTAGAGTCGTTTTCCGACGAAGCGTTTCCACGACTTTCGTAGGAAAATTCGGCTATGTCGTTTTGTATTTTTGCGGATTTTTAGAGAGGCGAAACATGTTGGACCAACGGGAGGGTGACATGTGTCACCTCGCATTGGAAGCAAGTGGGCGTCAGTGGAAGAGGATTCACGAATGGATTGTCTTTGTGGCTCACGTTTTTGTGCCTATTGGTTCCTTGTTTTGTGCCTTGTTTTGGCCTTGTTTGTGGCTTGTTTGGTGCAATGTTTTGTGGAGTAGGGGTTAGGGTGCACTTGGCTTGATCAAGGCCTTACACTTGCCTTGCACGTGGCTTGATCTTGGCCGTTGGTTGGCATTTGGGTTTGCTATAAATACCCCCTTTGTGAAGACTTCATTCATCCACAAATGTTTCCAAGTCTTGAATCCTCCTCCCTCTTGTTGACTCTCGTCCAAGAGCTCCTCTCCCCAGAAAGTGGCCTTTGGCGGGTGAGTCTCCCTCCTTGTGAGGTCAGCCAGTAGGGTACCACTAGCCTAGTTGTTTCGTATAATACCCACTTGTTGTGGTATAGAAATACTCCCCTAGTATTGTTATAATGCCCAAAATACCTTAGCCTTGTACCTTGTAGTATTCCAAGATACCTCTGTGCGTAGAGTCCGGAAATACTACCTTTTGTCCATTTTAGTCTCAAACCGACACCCTAAGGAACTCTTCATCGTTGGTTGAAGTATGTGAGTAGAAGTTGGTTAGAACTTCTAAGGGTTGTTTGGAGTGGTTTGGGCGCGCGGGTGGAGCTAAACCTTGCTCGGGAGCGACATTAAACTCGGATAATTTTGGGCTTATCGAGGTAATTATCTTGTCCTATTGTAATTGGAAATTACATGTTTGTTAGGATATATAGTTGAAGTATACTATATATGGAACTATACTTAGTATTCGGCAATGTCTGGTGACTTCAGCGTGAAGAATCAAGAACTGAAGTGAACTGTATGTTGATCGGACTGTATTGCAGTAGACGGGTGGAGAATTGTCCTCGTCCGGTTAGTCGTGTAAACCCCACCCTGGTTGGCTTGGTAGCGGCCTCGATAGAGAGAGGAGATTTCTGTGTTGCGGGGAGAGTCTTTGCAAATTTTCTATAGAAGATAGAAAACTTGTGTTTTGGGGTTAATAGGCGTTTGTGACCTTTATAGGTGAAAATGCGAGAGTAGCGTATTACACTCGAGGAGTGGAAAGAGCTAGCAAGGTTGTAGTACTTGGAGCATTTTGCTTATTGTCGATAAATCTTCGCGAGGTATGTGAACCTCTTCCTATCTTTTCTAGCATGATTGTTGTGAACTATGTAGTGCGGTGAGCGTACATGTGCTAAGTGATTTGGTTGGTTTAAAACATAGGGTGTTATAATAGCTTTATGGGAAGTTAGTTATAACGACCTTATGTAAGTGAAAATGGTTCTTGATGTTAGAAGTTAAGAGACTTGATCTTATAAGATAAGAGACTTAACTTATTTGTTTTAATGTGAATGTTGTGTGAAACCTCATTCGTGAGTAATGAGTACTTGGTTTTAAAGGAATAATGTTTCTTGATTTGGGAATCGAGAATGTGTATCGACAGGACCATTGCGGCGTTAATAAAGGAAAATGTATTGAATAATGATGTATTGTATTAAAACGGTAGAAACCTCCATCTGCATAGAAGCTAAGATGAGACAAAATGATTTTACCTTTTCTAGATCATGGCTGATGTAATTAGATCTTTATAAACAAAGGATAAACTACTCACATATATGGAATTTGTTACTCAATTGTTCTAAAAGGAATCAGTGATTAAGTTTGGGAACTATGAAACCATTTGAAAATGAGAAGCTTGAGTAATTGAAACTAGGCAAGCTGGAACTTAGGAAAGAATGTTGTTACTTGATTTTGAAAAGGAAGGTGGGTTGGTCATTCTAATACTACGGTATCGGGTGACTTTTATAAAAAGTAATGGATCTCTTTTAAAGAACTTAACGTATGTAGTACTTTGGGGTTAAAAACCGGACTTTGGCATAAAATGAAAGTACTTTGAGTTGTGTGAAACTTACTTTATGCTTGTTGTTGTGAAACTTGCCTATGCTTGTTGTTGTGAAACTTGCCTATGCTTGTTGTTGTGAAACTTGCCTATGCTCGTGATGATGGCCTTTATTGTACAATCGTTGTGTTTTACGTATTCTGGCGTCTCGATAGAAGTCGGTTGGTAGTTGAGAACTTAATTGGATGTCGCGTGTGGCGGAGAAATTCCGCAGTGCGTCCTGTTGATAGTATTATTGTTGTTGCTAATCGCTTTGGACATCGACCGCGATCGTAAGCGCGGGTATCTTCCATTTTGGTTAGGTCTTGTGGATAATCGCTTTGGATATCTTGACCGCGATCGTGGCGCGCGGGTATGTTTCCATTTGATTATCGCGCTTGTGATTTCCTTTTGGACATCGCGACACGATCGTAGCGCTGCGGGTATCGTCCATTTGGAATCTTGTCTTATTGTTTCCCTGCGGACATCTTGACACGATCGTAGCGCGCGGGTATCGTCCATTTGGAAAGTTGTCTTATTGTTTCCCTTTGGACATGCGACCGCGATCGTGGCGCGCGGGTATGCTTCCATCTGGATTCTTTGTCTTGTTGTTGAGGTCACATGGACATGTCTACACCGATCACGATATTAGGGGCATGCGGCCGTGATCGACCACGATTGATGTTGTGGGCGTGAGACCACAGTTATATTGGAGTGATGGTATTTTAGGTTGTAAGCGTAGTTTGGTTATCATACATGTCTCCCGCTTTATATAGACTAGTATGATTTCATTCTGATATTATGCAGTTTCACATACTTGGTACTGTTATCGACCTCCTTTCGGGCTGCGTTCATGCCGCAGTAAGTACATCGGTCGTAGATCCTCGCTCATAGGATCACGATTCAGTAGCATTTGAAGCTCGTTTCTCGGAGGCTTATCTTTTAGTAGGTGTTCCTGAGTTGTAGGTTCTTGTACATTGAGGTATGGCGGGCCTGTCCGTCATAGTCATGTATATCTTAAGTGCATGTAATCTTGTTGTGGGCGGGGTTGTAAAAGGATTAAAGCATTCGGGTTTTATGTATATCTTGAAGGCAAGCTGTTTTGGTTGCTTTGCTTATTTATTATATCTTTTGTTAAATGACTCATGTTTTATGTTCCGCTGATTTTCTCGATGTATGTATCACTAGGGTGCAGGGTAAGGCACGATGCGAACTGGGCAGTCGTTACAAAAGTGGTATCGAGCGATTAATCCTCGGAAAGTGTCTCAGAACCGTGTCTAGTAGAGTCTTGATTATCGGTGTGTTGTGCAACACATCTATAATCAGGAGGATATATGACATTTAGGATTTTTTTACATTCTTCTCATTCAGAGATCGTGCCTTAGATATGTGTTGTAAGTTGTACCCCTCTGACGTATCTCGTTTTACCGATTATGCCTCGCGCAAGCAACGAGCCGAGAAGGGCAAGCGCGAGTGCTTTGCTAGTGAGATCTGAGAGAATGCAGCGCGAGCGAGTGATACGAGTTGTGCTTGACGGCGGGTTTCGCGGCGCCCGATCCAGCGAGAGGTTAAGCGCGGCAATGGCTGCTGAGACCGCGATACACGAGCCTCGATCCCGATGCAGGCGGGGAGATGGGTCAGAGAGATGGCGATTATTGGCGAGGTTGTGGCGAATATGAGGCAGTGAATCTGGCGATTCGGTTCGATGCCGATGGTTCACCGGCGAATAGTTTGAGGCTACGGGACTTTACGAGTTGTAGCCCGTGAGTTTTATGGGTCGAGACGGAGGATGATCCGAGGAGTTCATCCGGCGATTCTGACGGATCGTGCGGGTGATCAAGGCTTGAAGACCAGTCTGTGACCTTTGGTTCGCGTCGGTGCGTGATACCGCGATCGATTGGTTTGATTCATGGGAGCTTTCGGGAGAGCATGCACCTCGGCAGTATGGGATGAGTTTTGGGGCTTTCCTCACGCACTTCTTGCCTCATGAGATGAGGAGAACGCGGTAAAGATTTTTATTCTTGAGGCAGAGAGGCGCCTTGTCGGGAGTACAATGTCGAGTTTGATTCTTTGGCTCGATATGTCCTGCGCTAGTTGCGGATATGGAGGATAGGGTGCATCGCTCGTCACGGGCTTGATGATTATATGGCGAATCTTGTGCGGGTGTTTCTCTTGTGGGCATGGACATTGCCCGCATGCGAGCTCATGCACTAGGATGTGAGGCACGGAGGTCGACGGAATGACACAGATCAGCGAGAAGAGGGCCGGGCGGCAGGGTCCTGGTGGCTTTCGAGGCGGACCGCCTCGGCCCGAGCTAGTTATATACCCCCACCGATGCAGTGGTACTCCACCGTCTTGAGGCGGTCGGGGCTCGAGGTTGATTTTGGCGAGCGAGGGGTGTTAACCGGTGAAGCCACCTACCTCGTTGTGACCATTGTGGTAGACTCCATTTTGGAGAGTGTCGTGCTAGATTGGGAGTTTGTTTTGCATGCGGCCAGCGGGCCATTTGCGAGGCTGTCCTACCAAGGGAAGCACGGATGTTACGACTTCGACGCCCGAGGATCTGTGGTGGTTTATCACCTTACTATGCGCCTGCAGTGGGCCTATGATTAGAGTGGGCGGTAGCCGGTATATCCTTAACCCTCTAGAGTTTTGGTATGCTTGTTATGATGATCTCATTATTGTGTGCTATGCGGATAGCATTGTGATATGTGTGAGTTAGAATGCATGGTTAGTTGGAAGGATACGTATGGAGGCATGGTAAGTATGAACCTTAGACTATGTCACTGAGACCTTAGGGTAAGGTCGTCTTGAGTTAAAGATTTATTGTTGACCCTTATCAGGGTAGTAGTATACGTGGGTTTTATTTGTGTGATAAGTCCGTGGGTAGTGTGAGATGGAAGTGGTAGCTTTCATGATGTGAATTAGTAAGATTGTTCCGGATCGGGAACAAGAGTTTCAGCGGATTGTGGGTCGGGTTGAGGGCGTGTCTGGGTCAACAGTAACCCGGTTTGGGGTGGGTCAGTTCGGTGGTCCCGCGGTGGTAGGTCACGAGGATGCTAGGCCCAAGTTTGTGTGACCAACGTATGAGTTCGTGGGCGCGTTCGACGAGCGGTTCGTAAAGGCGGGAATGGCCTTAAGGAAGTTTGAGGTTGGTAAGATGGCCAAGTTTGGAGGTAGTGACTCGGAGATTTTCGGGAGCGGGTAATGACTGAAGTATGGTACGTCTTGGGAGAGTTCAAGTGTTCGAGAAGGGCACGACGAGTAAGGAAAGAAGAAGGGCGTGTGTTATTTCGTGGCGGTGTGGCGTTGACAATTTGTTAGAGGAACTTCATCGATATCCGTCTTGAGAAGGAACATTCGGACGAATGTTTCTAAGGAGAGGAGAATGTTATACCGTAGTTGCAAGGTATGTATGTGAGGGCGTGCGTGCGAGTGCAGTGAAATTTTGAAAAGAAAGAAAGATGTGAGTTTCGCGGAAAAGTTTAGGTTATTTGTGAAGGAAAAGGTTCGTTAATGGGAATTGGATTCCCAGTTTGGTATTCGGACTTCTGGAATATTAGAGAATTATGGAATTTTATTTTGGAAATGGTCACGTGGGGCCACGGGAGAAATTTACGGTTTTGTGGGGCCACTTTGTTTTGAGATTTTGGCCATTGTGGTTTTTTGAAGGCGTTTTGAGGGCCAATAGGAGGGTGACACGTGTCACCCCGCCTAGATGGCTTGGCCAAAGTTTCATTTGAGCGCGATCTGCTAAGTCGTTTTCCGACGAAGCGTTTCCACGACTTTCGTAGGGAAAATTCGGCTATGTCGTTTTGTATTTTGCGGATTTTTAGAGACGAAACATGTTGGACCAACGGGAGGGTGACATGTGTCACCTCGCATTGGAAACAAGTGGGCGTCAGTGGAAGAGGATTCACGGGTGGATTGTCTTTGTGGCTCACGTTTTTGTGCCTATTGGTTCCTTGTTTTGTGCCTTGTTTTGGCCTTGTTTTGGGGCTTGTTTGGTGCAATGTTTTGTGGAGTAGGGGTTAGGGTGCACTTGGCTTGATCAAGGCCTTACACTTGCCTTGCGTGGCTTGATCTTGGCCGTTGGTTGGCATTTGGGTTTGCTATAAATACCCCCCCCTTTGTGAAGACTTCATTCATCCACAAATGTTTCCAAGTCTTGAATCCCTCCCCTCCCTCTTGTTGACTCTCGTCCAAGAGCTCCTCTCCCAGAAAGTGGCCTTTGGCGGTGAGGTCTCCATAAGCTTGTGAGGTCTAGCCAGTAGGGTACCCACAGCCTAGTTGTTTCGTATAATACCCTTGTTGTGGTATAGAAATACTCCCTAGTATTGTTATAATGCCCAAAATACCTTAGCCTTGTACCTTGTAGTATTCCAAGATACCTCTTTGCGTAGAGTCGGAAATACTACCTTTTGTCCTTTTTAGTCTCAAACCGAAACCACAAGAAATCTTCATCGTTGGTTGAAGTATGTGAGTAGAAGTTGGTTAGAACTTCTAAGGGTTGTTTGGAGTGGTTTGGAGCGCGGAGTGGAGCTAAACCTTGCTCGGGAAGCGACATTAAACTCGGATAATTTTGGGCTTATCGAGGTAATTATCTTGTCCCTCTATTGTAATTGGAAATTACATGTTTGTTAGGATATATAGTTGAAGTATACTATATATGGAACTATACTTAGTATTCGGCAATGTCTTTTGACTTAAGCCTGAAGAATTAAGAACTGAACTGTATTTACATAGGACTGTATTGCAGTAGACTTGTGTAGAATTGTACACGTCCAGTTAGACGTGTAAACCCACACTGGTTGGCTTGGTAGCGGCCTCGATAGAGGAGGAGATTTCTGTTTGTTGCGGGGAGGTCTTTGCGAATTTTCTATAGAAGATAGAAAACTTGTGTTTTGGGGTTAATAGACGTTTGTGACCTTTATAGGTGAAAGTACTGAGAGTAGCGTATTCTACTCGAGGAGTGGAAAGGGCTAGCAAGGTTGTAGTACTTGGAGCATTTTGCTTATTGTCGATAAATCTTCGCGAGGTATGTGAACCTCTTCCTATCTTTTCTAGCATGATTGTTGTGAACTATGTAGTACGGTAGACGTACATGTGCTAAGTGATTTGGTTGGTTTAAAACATAGGGTGTTATAATAGCTTTATGGGAAGTTAGTTATAACGACCTTATGTAAGTGAAAATGGTTTACTGATGTTAGAAGTTAAGAGACTTGATCTTATAAGATAAGAGACTTAACTTATTTGTTTTAATGTGAATGTTGTGTGAAACCTCATTCGTGAGTAATGAGTACTTGGTTTTTAAAGGAATAATGTTTTACTGATTTCGGGAATCAGAATGTGTATCGACAGACCATTGCAGCGTTAATAAAGGAAAATGTATTGAATAATGATGTGTTGTATTAAAACCAGTAGAAACCTCCATCTGCATAGAAGCTAAGATGAGACAAAATGATATTACATTTTCTAGATCATGGCTGCTGTAATAAGATCGTTATAAACAAAGAATAAACTACTCACATATATGGCATATGTTACTCAATTGTTCTAAAAAGGAATCAAGTGATTAAGTTTGGGAACTATGAAACCATTTGAAAATGAGAAGCTTGAGTAATTGAAACTAGGCAAACTGGAACTTAGGAAAAGAATGTTGTTACTTGATTTTGAAAAAGGAAGGTGGGTTGGTCATTCTAATACTACGGGTATCGGGTGACTTTTATAAAAAGTAATGGATCTCTTTTTAAAGAACTTAACGTATGTAGTACTTTGGGGTTAAAAACCCGGACTTTGGCATAAAATGAAAGTACTTTGAGTTGTGTGAAACTTGCCTATGCTTGTTGTTGTGAAACTTGCCTATGCTTGTTGTTGTGAAACTTGCCTATGCTTGTTGTTGTGAAACTTGCCTATGCTCGTGATGATGGCCTTTATTGTACAATCGTTGTGTTTTACGTATTCTGGCGTCTCTCGATAGAAGTCGGTTGGTAGTTGAGAACTTAATTGGATGTGCGTGGTGGCGGAGAAATTCCGCAGTGCGTCCGCTGATAGTATTATTGTTGTTGCTAATCGCTTTGGACATCTTGACACGATCGTGGCGCGCGGGTATGCTTCCATTTGGTTAAGGTCTTGTGGATAATCGCTTTGGATATATCGACACGATCGTGGCGCGCGGGTATGTTTCCATTTTGATTATCGCCTTGTGATTTCCTTTTTGGACATCTTGACCGCGATCGTGGCGCGCGGGTATCGTCCATTTGGAATCTTGTCTTATTGTTTCCCTCTGGACATCGACACGATCGTGGCGCACGGGTATCGTCCATTTGGAAAGTTGTCTTATTGTTTCCCTTTGGACATCTCGACACGATCGTAGCGCGCGGGTATGCTTCCATCTGGATTCTTTGTCTTGTTGTTGAGGTCACATGGACATGTCTACACCGATCACGATATTAGGGGGCATGCGGCCGTGATCGACCACGATTGATGTTGTGGGCGTGAGACCACAGTTATATTGGAGTGATGACTGTTTTAGGTTGTGAACTGTAGTTTGGTTATCATACATGTCTCCTGCTTTATATAGACTAGTATGATTTCATTTCTGATATTATGCAGTTTCACATACTTGGTACTGTTATCGACCTCCTTGGGCTGCGTTCATCTGCGGTAGAGGTACATCGGTCGTAGATCCTCGCTCATAGGATCACGATTCAACAGCATTTGAAGCTCCGTTTCTCGGAGGCTTATCTTTTGGTAGGTGTTCCACGAGTTGTAGGTTCTTGTACATTCGGGGTATGGCGGGGCCTGTCCGTCATAGTCGTGTATATCTTAGAAGTATGTAATCTTGTTGTGGGCGGGGTTGTAAAAGGATTAAACTATTCGAGTTTTATGTATATCTTGAAGGCAAGCTTGTTTTGGTTGCTTTGCTTATTTATTATATCTTTTGTTAAATGACTCATGTTTTATGTTCCGCTGATTTTCTCGATGTATGTATCACTAGGGTGCAGGGGTAAGGCACGATGCAGAACCCTGGGCGGGTCGTTACAACTATCTCCTCTTCTAGCATGATTCCTTAAGATAAAGAAAGTACGTCCTACTCCTTAAATGATCCATTCCTTGGTTGTATTTGGATTGCCTAAAGTAGAATTTGTTCAATGTACTTCCTTTGATTGTACTTTGATGCTTAAATTGTAAGTTGTATAATCCATTGCCTTAGTGAAGTTGGATTCTTAAAAGTGAAAGTATTTTACTTAAAGTACGTAGAGTCTTAAAAAGGAAGTGGTTTCCAAATCTTTTGGGCTAGTGCCTTAGTCCCAAAATCCTAAAGGTCATTATATGACTTTAGGGGAGTCAAAGGAGTGATTTACTTAATTGTTTTAAAAGAGGAGAAATGACATGATTTAAGAGAAGTAACTTGTTTTAAAGGAGTGAGTTACTTGAGGTTTAAAAGTAGAAGAAACTTGTTTTCTATATATTAAGAGACTTGAAGTGTTTTGAAAGTTGAGAACTTGTTTTGTAAGTATGTGATACTTGGTTTTAATAGTATAAGTCTCTTGGTTATAAAAGGAATGGATATGTCTAAAACCATAAAGGGTTATAACGGCTTTATGGGAAGTTGGTTATAACGGGTTTATGGAAGGTTTAGAAAGTTGTCTATTTTGATTAATCGGCATAAGTTTCCTAGTTTGTGAAAATTTGAAGTTACTTGATTTCAAGCTTTGAAATGAGTTTCCAAAAGTATGGTAAATTACTTTGAAAAATAGACACGCCTTGATACTACGGGTGTTAGTATCTTGGGATTTTACATAAAAAGGAGTCTTTTTAAAAGAATGTACGTATGTAGTACTTTGGCTTGATAAATTGAGAATTTGTCTAAGTGTGCCTTGATTAGTACTTTGGCTTGATAAATTGAGAATTTGTCTAAGTGTGCCTTGATTAGTACTTTGGCTTGATAAATTGAGAATTTGTCTAAGTGTGCCTTGATTAGTACTTTGGCTTGATAAATTGAGAATTTGTCTAAGTGTGCCTTGATTAGTACTTTGGCTTGATAAATTGAGAATTTGTCTAAGTGTGCCTTGATTAGTACTTTGGCTTGATAAATTGAGAATTTGTCTAAGTATGCCTTGATAAGTACTTTGGCTTGTTAAATGAGAATTATTCTATTGGTGCCTTGATAAGTACTTTGGCTTGTTAAATGAGAATTATTCTATTGGTGCCTTGATAAGTACTTTGGCTTGATTAATTGAGAATTAGTCCGAGTGTGCCTTGACTAAGTACTTTGGCTTGTTTAATTGAGAATTGCCTATGTGTGCTGGAAATAGCCGGATGTGTGCTATTGGTATATCAGTCGTTTCGGGGTCATTCCCCGGGTTTGTGGCATTGCATATTTCCGTGGATTTGCTACCCACGATGCGAGGAATACCTCATGCGAGTCCGTACGGAATTATGCGGGTGAAATAGTCCCATGCGGGCGGGTCCAGCCTATGCGAGGAATACCTCATGCGAGTCCGTAAGGGCTTATGCGAGTGAAATAGTCCTATGCGAGGAATACCTCACGCGGTCCACGGCCTATCTTGGTGAAATAGTCCCACGAGTAGGATTGCTAAATGATATTGCGGGCGGGTGGTCCTGCTTTGATCGTGAGCTTCCTACTTTATATTGTAAGGATACTACTGTTTACACTCATTGTTAGTAAGGCTAAGTGTGTTGTAATTTGATTATCATATATGTCCCCGGATTTGTTTGTGTTACCCTATGGTCATGCTTTTACGATGTGGGATTCCGGGGCATGAGACCACGAGGTATTTAGGACACAGGTGGGACTTGGTGTTCATGTATCCTTATTGGTGTTATTACATCATGGACTGCCGGCAGTGAGGAAGGATTCCACGGGCATGATTGATATTATGGGCGTGATACCCATAGTTATATTTGAGTAGTGACTTTGAGGGCCTGCGTCCCTGACTTGATATGACTGCTTATGTGTTATGTACTGTAGGTTGGCTATCAGACATGTCTCCTGTTTTGTTTAGACTGTTATGATTTTATTACAGTACTTACTGTTCACATACTTGGTACATTCTTCTTGACCTCGCCCGGGGCTGCGTTTATGCCGCTTGAGTTTTTAGTACATGATTTGGTGATCGGCAGGTGTAGGATCCTGCTCAGGGTTTTTGGATAGCTCCCTCTGTTCAGGAGTTTATCTTTCTGGTATATATCCTTCAGTACAGGCTTTGTACAGTTTTGGGTACGGCGGGGCCTTGTCCCGTCATAGTTCAGTTTAACTCTTAGAGGTCTGTATTCATATGTGGGATTGGACTCATGAACATTATTGTGTCCTTTGAGTATGTATATTATATGGCAGCCTTGTCGGCTTTGCCCTTGCACGCACGTTAGTTTTTTAAAAAAAAAAAAGAGGTGTTATTTAAATTCCGCAGTTACTTGTGTTGGTAAGGTAGAAGGGTGCCCAGGTAGGGCACCAGTCATGGGCCCGGGGTTCGGGGTGTGACAGAGTGGTATCAGAGCAGTCAGTCCTCGGAATGTCTACAGACCGTGTCTAGTAGAGTCTTGATTATCGGTGTGTTGCGCGCCACACCCATAAACAGGAGGCTACAGGACATTTAGGAGTTGGTTTCTATTCTTCTTACTCCAAGATCGTGCCATAGAGCTGTGTTAGTAAGATAATTCCTCTCTGACGTATTGTTGTGTTACAGTTATGCCTCAAAGGAGAACACTTGGCCGAGAAGGGCAAAGGAGTAGCGAGCTACTAGTCGGACTCAGAGAGTTGATAGGGCTTATGCCCGAGGATATCTGGATGTTGTTCGCGATCGGCGAGTTCTTCTGCGCCAGGTTTTGAGGCCCCAGCACCAGAGCCGACAATTTCTCAGTTAAGAGAAGACTTTAGGGTCATGAAGGAAGCCATTATGTTATTGACCAAGATAGCAGTACTACAGTTTCATCAGCAGGAAGTTATTCGGCCAGTACAGTCAGGTGTACAGGGGGTAGAGGGCCAGCGCGGAGATCAGCGTAAGAGGGCTAGACCGGTTGGTTATCCCGGTGAGTTTTTGGACGAGCAGCCTCATCAGCGAGTGAGATATTCGTCCCAGCCTACCCAGTATATACCCCCGCAGCTCACAGGTGGGAGTTTGGACCCCACAAGGTATTTAGGAGCCGGTCCAAGCTCCAGGGGTCGAGGTCCTCAGAGGAGCAGAGGGCTTCCTCAGTCGAGGCCACCTATTCCTCAGTGTTTCAGATGTGGTAAGCGTCATTCGGGGAAATGCCGTTATAGTTATGGCACGGGTGTTTGTTTTTATTGTGGCCGTCCGGGCCATATTCGGAGGGTATGTCCTTTTAGAAGGAGCACCGGTGAGGTGGCTCAGCTTATGAGGCCGATGGTTGGTTCCCTTTCCTCCACAGCTGTGCGTCCCCCAGGACAGGGTATTCAGATGTCAGCCGGTCATGGTAGGGGTCAGGGTGGAGTTTATAGTTCTGGCGGTCCTTCGAACCGCATAGATGACGTGACTACTGGACAGGATCAGGAGGCGACATCTCATGGGGTTACAGGTATATTTCGATTCTTTTGAATCATACGTGTGCTGATAGATTCAGATTTTACCCTAGCGTATATGTTTTCCCTTCATTGCTAGAGTTGTAAAGTGATAGTACCCCAGAGGTAGGGATACCTTGATTAGTAAAGTGAGAAGTTAAGAATGTTGACAAGAATGATAAGTGAACTGAGACTATAGTTGTGAAGAGTTCACACGTAGTAATTACCCCGTAACAGTGTAAGACCGATAGGGAAGGATGTACAGTAGAAATACTTTGACTTATGTGACGAACCTCTAGTGAATAGGGGGATAGGGTAAGAAGTACCTTGAGATAAGAGAGAGATTTATTTCAGACTAGGAACGAGAAGTTAAGTGTTATACCCCGTATTTCCAGAGTATGTACGTGAGGGCGTACGTATAAAATTCAAGCCTTAAGAATTGACAAGTTTAGAAATTTGGGCACAAGTGCCGAAAAGAATCGTTTTTCGACGAAATGTTTTACTAAACTTGCGAAGGGAAAATTCCGGCTATGTCATTTCTAATTTTTGCGGATTTTTCCGAGAGACGAAACATTTTGGACCAACGGAAGGGTGACAAGTGTCACCCTCACATTGGAGCACGTTTTGGGCGGTTTGGACGATTTGGGAGCACTTTAGTTGGTAGGATATTTTGTGCAAGTTGTGTGGTAGATGGATAAGGTCCACATGGTTAAAATCTAGCCCTACACTTGCACCACACTTGTCTTCATCTTGGCCATTGGTTGGCCTTTGGTTAGCCTATAAATACTCCCCTTACTTGAAGACTTTCTTCATCCAAAAACTTGAGCAATCTTTCTAAGTCTCAAATACTCCCTCCCTCTTGTTTGCTTTCGTCCAAAGCCCCCTCCCCCTTTGAGAAAGGCCCTTGGCCGAGAGCCTCCCCCCCCTGTGGTGCCCTAGCCAGGGTACCACTAGCCTAGTTGTTTTCGTATAATACCCCTTGTTGTGGTATAGAAATACTCTCCTAGTATTGTTATAATGCCCAAATACCTTGGCCCAAATACCTTGTAGTATTCCCAAGGTTACACTTATACAAAAGACCAGAAAATACTGTTATACCTTCTTTAGCCACAAAACGAAACCCTAAGGAAAACCTTCATAGTCGGTTGAAGTGTTAAGTAGAAGTTGCGTAGAACTTCCAAGGGTTGTTTGGAGCGGGTTGGAGCACTCGGAGTAGGAGCTTCACGTTGCTCAGGAGCGACATTATACTTGGATAATTTTTGGGCTCATCGAGGTAAATACTACTGTCCTTCTATTGTAATTGGAAATTACATACTGTCGTAGTAGAAATGAATATAAGATTCATAGAAGAGAATTGAACTGTAATAGAAGGATATTACAGAAAAGGATTGAACTGAAATCACTTCAGAAGAATGCAAGTAGAAGTTAAACTATACTTACATAGGACTGTATTACAGTAGACTGATAACCTTTATTGGTTGAATTTTTTGCAAGTAGCATGTGCTACTTAGAAGGTGGACAAGGCTAGCCGGGTTATAGCCGTGGAGCGTTTTGCTTTTAGTCGATAATCGTCGCGAGGTATGTGATTCTTCCTATACTCTTTAGCATGATATTTTAAAGGAAGATATATATAGTACGGCAATGTCTTTTGACTTAAGCCTGAATAACAAGAAACTTGAAGTATGTCACAAGAGTTAAGAAACCATTTTTGAAAGAAGAGTAACACTTGGTTTTAAAGGTTTTAAAAAGAGTTATGCTAGCTTTATGGGGAGTTAGGTATAACGTCTTAAGAGGGGTAAAAAAAATGGTTTACTGATTTTAGAAGTTAAGAGACTTGATCTTATAAGATAAGAGACTTAACTTAAATGAATTAATATGAGTTTTGTGCGAAACCTCATTCGTGAGTAATGAGTACGTGGTTTTTTTTAAAAAAGGAATAATGTTTTACTGATTTCGGAAATCAGAATGTGTATCGACAAACCACTGCAGCGTTAATAAAGGAAAATGTATTGAATAATGAAGTATTATTAAAACCAGTAGAAACCTCCATCTGCATAGAAGCTAAGATGAGACAAAATGATATTACATTTTCTAGATCATGGCTGCTTAATAAGATTGATTATGAACAAGAATAACCTACTCGCCTATGGCATATGTTACTCAATTGTTTTAAAAAGAGATTAAGACATTGAACTATGAAACTTTTCTAAAAAAGAGACTTGCGTAATTGAAATTAGGCAAACTGGAACTTTAGGGAAAAGAAGGGCATTGTGTTGTCTTAAAATGGTTTAAAACATAAAGTGTTATAACAAGCTTTATGGGAAGTTGGTTATAACGACTTTATGAAAACAAAAGAAGGGTTTTATCATTGGTTTTAATGTGGTAACTTGACTTTAAAAAGAGAAGTGTTTTGGTCTAAAAAGAAGGCATGGTATTGCCTTAATTGGTTTTAAAAAGGAAAGTATGGAAGTTGTTTTGGTTTACTTAAAAAATGTGAGTCACTCTATTTTATACTATGGGTATCGGGTGACTTTTATAAATGGAATAGATCTCTTTAAAAGGAATTTAACGTACGTAGTACTTTAGGGTTAAAACCCGGACTTTGGCATAAAATGAAAGTACTTTGAGTTGTGTATAACTTGCCTATGCTTGTTGTTGTGAAACTTGCCTATGCTTGTTGTTGTGAAACTTGCCTATGCTTGTTGTGATAGCCTTTGTTGTGCAAGAATTGTGTTTCTATACTACCGCGTCTCTCGATGGAGGGTCGGTTGACTTGTTGAGAACTTACTTGGGCGTCTGCGTGATGGCGGAGAAATTCCGCAGCACGCGTTCGTTGATAGTGTTACTTTTGCTAAACGCTTTGGACATACGACACGATCGTAGCTGCGGGTATCTTCCATTTGATTGTCGCCTTGTTGTTTCCTTTTGGACATCACGACCACGATCGTAGCGCGCGGGTATGCTTCCATTTGGAATGATGTCTTATTGTTTCCCTTTGGACATCACGACACGATCGTGGCGCGGGTATGCTTCCATTTGGAATGTTGTCTTAGTGTTTCCCTTTGGACATCGACACGATCGTAAGCGCGCGGGTATGCTCCCATTTGGATTCTGTCTTGTTGCTATCATATCATAGGCTGCCGCGGTGAGAAGGAATTCCACGGACACAGTGATGATTTGGAGGCGTGAGTCCACGACTTGATATATTTATTTATATGTTGTGTCTTGTAGTTTGGTTATCATACATGTCTCCTCCTTTATATATCGCTATGATTTCATTCTGATATTTCTGATTTCACATACTTGGTACTGTTATCGACCTCCTTGAGGCTGCGTTCATCCGCAGTAGAAGTACATCGGCTGTCGATCCCCGCGTTTAGGATCTAATTTCAGCGTATTGGGAAGCTCCGTTCCGTCGGAGGCTTATCTTTGGTATGTTACCACAGTCCGTAAGTTCTTATGCGTTCAGGTATGGCGGGGCCTGTCCCTCATAGTTGTTGTATAAATCTTAAGTGCATGCCTTTATTGTGGGTAGGGTTGTAAGGATTGTAACTGTTCAAATGTTTATTTATATATATGTTGAAAGGCAACCGTTTTGGTTGGCCTGTTTTCTTTCATCTTGATCCATGTCTATTTGCATGTTTAAGTTTTTATTTCTGCTGGTTTTCTCTGATGTTGTATCACTAGGGTGCCCAGGGTAAGGCACCAGTCACGGGCCCGGGTTCGGGTCGTGACAAAAGTGGTATCGAGCGATTAATCCTCGGAAAATGTCTGAACCGTGTCTAGTAGAGTCTTGATTATCGATGTGTTGTGCACCACATCTATAATCAGGAGGCTATAGGACATTTAGGATTGGTTTCCATTCTTCTCATTATGAGATCGTGCCTTAGAGCTGTGTGATAAGTTGAACCCCTCTGACGTATTCCTTTCCTTTACGATTATGCCTCGCGTAAAACCTGAGCCCAGCAGGCAAGGCAGCGAGGAGGCTGCTAGTGGGATCTGAGAGAGTGCAGCGCGAGCGGTCGATACTGAGATAGTACTGCCGGCGAGTTTTGCGACACCGCCCGGCCAAGAGTTTAGAGCGCAGCGATGGCTGCTGAGACTCTGATACGAGCCTCGATCCCGGCTGGAAGCGGATGAGATAAGTACAAGGAGATGGCGATTCTTGGCGAAGTCGTGGCGAATATGAGGATAGGCTGGATGCATCGGTTCGATCCCGTAGCACCCGTAGTTCACCGGCGAGCGGTTTGAGGCTACGGGATTTTACGAGATGTAACGCCCGAGTTTTATGGGTGAGGCACGAGGATGATCGCGAGAATTCATCAAGCGATTCTGACGGATCATGAGTGATCAAGGCATCGGAGACCGAGTCGGTGGTCTGAGTTCGCATCATTGCGTGATCATGATCGTAGTTTTGATCGTGGGAGCTGTCGGGAGAGAATGCACTTCCGGCTATTTGGGACGAGTTCTCAAAGGCATTTCTTGCACACTTCTTGCCTCGCGGATGAGGAGGGCTCGGTACGATTTTTGGTGTTGCGGCGAGCAGGCGTGCGGTTCGGGAGTACAATGTGAGTTCGACTCATTGGCGATGCGTCCCGCATTAGTAGCTAGTATGGAGGATCGAGTGCACCGATATGTTCTGAGGGCTCGATGATTACCTAGCAGAGTTGTTCGGGTGTAGCTCTTGTGGGCATGGACATTGCCGCATGCGAGCTTATGCACTTGGAGGTGAGGCGGAGAAATCGGCGGAATGACCAAGGTCGGCGAAGAGGGCGAGCAGCGAGGTCCTTTGGTGACTTTCGAGGCGGATCGCCTCAGTGAGACTAGTTATGCGCCTCCGCCCGATCTGAGTGGTCCTCCACAATCTTGGCATCTAAGTATTGAGAGCAGTCGTGGCTCGAGGTTCAGATTTTGGAGAAGCAGGGTGTTAGCGGTGAAGCCACCCTACCTCGTTGTGACGGCTGTGGTAGACTCGCGGTGGGAGTGTCGTGCTAGTCAGAGTTTGTTTTACATGCGGCCCGGAGGCCATTTTGGAGAAACTGTCCGACTGGGTAGTGGTAGGATAGCACAGACTACGGGATCGATTGCGGGTTCTTCACCTTCCATGAGCGGGATGTTCATACACCGGCGGGCCACGGTAGAGGTCGCGGTGGAAGTTCCCAGTTTTATCGGTCCTTTGAACCGCCTATTTTCAGGTATATCCTTAACCCTCTAGAGTTTGGTATGTATTGATGTTATGATGATGTGTTTAGTGTTATGTTCGGATAGCTTTGTGCTAAAATGTAATTTAGAAACCTGGTTAGTGAAAAAGGGTAAGCACAGGGTGAGAAAATGATGAACCTTAGAATATTACAGTTGAGACCTTGGATGTAAGGCCGTCTTGAGTACAAGTTTTGCGAGTGATCCTTGTCAGAACGTATAGGTATACGTGGAGAAATTGTGGGAAAATTTCCTTGGGTGGTGTAAAATGGAAGTGGTAGCTTTCATGACCTGTATAGGTAAGATTGTTCCGGATCGGGGAATAAGAGCGTGATGCGTTAAGTGGGTCGGGTTGGGGCCATGTTGAGGGCCAACCCGCGGCCTGGTTCGAGGTGGGGTCAGCTCTGGGTGGTCCCGCCAGGTGGTAGGGTCACGAAGGTGTTAGGCCCAAGTTTAGATGACCATCGTATGAGTTCGTGGATATGTTCGACCAGAAGCAGATCGTGAAGGCCGGGAATGGCCCTAAGAAAGATTGAGGCTAGTAAGATGACCAAGTTTGGAGGTGGTGACTCCAAAGTTTTGGAAAACTGAAGCGATTACTGAAGTATGGTGCGTATACTAGAAGAGTTCAAGTGTTCAAGGAGGGAACGTGTGTTAAGTTTGTTGCCATGTGTGGCATTGGAAACTTGTTTAAGTTAAGAAGAACATCATCGTTATCAGTATTGAGAAGGAACATTAGAGACGAATGTTTCTAAGCAGGGGAGAATGATATACCCCGTATTTCAGTATATGCGTGAGGCGTACATATAAAATTCAAGCCTTAAATTGACAAGTTTCGAAATTTGGGCACAAGTGCGAAAAGAATCGTTTTTAAATGAAACGTTTTACTAAACTTGCGAAGGAAAATTCCGGCTATGTCATTTCTAATTTTTGCGGACTTTTCCGAGAGACGAAACATTTTGGACCAACGGGAGGGTGACAAGTGTCACCCTCACATTGGAGCACGTTTTGGGCGGTTTGGACGATTTGGGAGCACTTTAGTTGGTAGGATATTTTGTGCAAGTTGTGTGGTAGATGGATAAGGTCCACATGGTTAAAATCTAGCCCTACACTTGCACCACACTTGTCTTCATCTTGGCCATTGGTTGGCCTTTGGTTAGCCTATAAATACTCCCCTTACTTGAAGACTTTCTTCATCCAAAAACTTGAGCAATCTTTCTAAGTCTCAAATACTCCCTCCCTCTTGTTTACTTTCGTCCAAAGCCCCCTCCCCCTTTGAGAAAGGCCCTTGGCCGAGGGCCTCCCCTCAGCTGTGGTGCCACTAGCCAGAGGTACCCCTCTAGCCTAGTTGTTTCAGTATAATACCCTTGTTGTGGTATAGAAATACTCTCTAGTATTGTTATAATGCCCAAATACCTTGGCCCAAATACCTTGTAGTATTCCCAAGGTTACACTTATACAAAAGCCCAGAAAATACTATTATACCTTCTTTAGCCACTAAACGAAACCCTAAGGAAAACCTTCATAGTCGGTTAAAGTGTTAAGTAGAAGTTGCGTAGAACTTCCAAGGGTTGTTTGGAGCGGGTTGGAGCACTCGGAGTAGGAGCTAAACGTTGCTCAGGAGCGACATTAAACTTGGATAATTTTGGGCTCATCGAGGTAAATACTATCATCCTTCTATTGTAATTGGAAATTACATCTGTCGTAGTAGAAATGAATATAAGATTCATAGAAGAGAATTGAACTGTAATAGAAGGATATTCTGAGAAAAGTTGAATCAAATCACTTGAGGAAGAATGCAAGTAGAAGTTAAAGCGTACTTACATAGGGTGTATTCTGATGGTGATAACCTTTATTGGTTGAATGTTTTGCAAGTAGCATGTGCTACTTAGAAGGTGGACAAGGCTAGCCGGGTTATAGCCGTGGAGCGTTTTGCTTTTAGTCGATAATCGTCGCGAGGTATGTGATTCTTCCTATACTCTTTAGCATGATATTTTAAAGGAAGATATATATAGTACGGCAATGTCTTTTGACTTAAGCCTGAATAACAAGAAACTTGAAGTATGTCACAAGAGTTAAGAAACCATTTTTGAAAGAAGAGTAACACTTGGTTTTAAAGGTTTTAAAAAGAGTTATGCTAGCTTTATGGGGAGTTAGGTATAACGTCTTAAGAGGGGTAAAGAAAATGGTTTACTGATTTTAGAAGTTAAGAGACTTGATCTTATAAGATAAGAGACTTAACTTAAATGAATTAATATGAGTTTTGTGTGAAACCTCATTCGTGAGTAATGAGTACGTGGTCTTTTAAAAAAAGGAATAATGTTTTACTGATTTCGGAAATCAGAATGTGTATCGACAAACCACTGCAGCATTAATAAAGGAAAATGTATTGAATAATGAAGTATTATTAAAACCAGTAGAAACCTCCATCCGTAGAAGCTAAGATGAGACAAAATGATATTACATTTTCTAGATCATGGTGCTTAATAAGATTGATTATGAACAAGAATAACTGCTAAATACATGGCATATGTTACTCAATTGTTTTAAAAGATATTAAGACATTGAACTATGAAACTTTTCTAAAAAGAGACTTGCGTAATTGAAATTAGGCAAAGCTGGAACTTTAGGAAAAGAAGGGCATTGTGTTGTCTTAAAATGGTTTAAAACATAAAGTGTTATAACAAGCTTTATGGGAAGTTGGTTATAACGACTTTATGAAAACAAATGAAGGGTTTTATCATTGGTTTTAATGTGGTAACTTGACTTTAAAAAGAGAAGTGTTTTGGTCTAAAAAGAAGGCATGGTATTGCCTTAATTGGTTTTAAAAAGGAAAGTATGGAAGTTGTTTTGGTTTACTTAAAAAAATGTGAGTCACTCTATTTTATACTATGGGTATCGGGTGACTTTTATAAAAGGAATAGATCTCTTTAAAAGGAATTTAACGTACGTAGTACTTTAGGGTTAAAACCCGGACTTTGGCATAAAATGAAAGTACTTTGAGTTGTGTATAACTTGCCTATGCTTGTTGTTGTGAAACTTGCCTATGCTTGTTGTTGTGAAACTTGCCTATGCTTGTTGTGATAGCCTTTGTTGTGCAAGAATTGTGTTTCAATACTACCGCGTCTCTCGATGGAGGGTCGGTTGACTTGTTGAGAACTTACATGGGCGTCTTGGCGTGTGGAGAAATTCCGCAGTGCGTTCGCTGATAGTGTTACTTTTGCTATACGCTTTGGACATCACGACACGATCGTAGCGCTGCGGGTATGCTTCCATTTTGATTGTCGCCTTGTTGTTTCCTTTTGGACATACTGACACGATGCGTAGCGCACGGGTATGCTTCCATTTGGAATGCTGTCTTATTGTTTCCCTTTGGACATACTAACACGATGCGTAGCGCACGGGTATGCTTCCATTTGGAATGTTGTCTTAGTATTTCCCTTTGGACATACTGACACGATGCGTAGCGCACGGGTATGCTCCCATTTGGATTGTTGTCTTGTTGCTATCATATCATAGACTGCCGGCGGTGAGGAAGGAATTCCACGCACGCAGTGATGATTTGGAGGCGTGAGTCACGACTTGATATATTTGTTTATATGTTGTGTATTGTAGTTTGGTTATCATACATGTCTCGCCTTTATATAGATCGCTATGATTTCATTCTGATATTTCTGATTTCACATACTTGGTACTGTTATCGACCTCCTTGGGGCTGCGTTCATGCCGCAGTAGAAATCATCATTTGTCGATCCCGCGTTTAGGATCTCATTTCAGCGTATTGGGAAGCTCGTTCCGTCGGAGGCTTATCTTTGGTATGTTACCACAGTCCGTAAGTTCTTGTACGTTCAGGGGTATGGCGGGGCCCTGTCCCATCATAGTTGTTGTATAAATCTTAGAGGTCTGTAGCACTGTTGTGGGTAGGGTTGTAAGGATTGTAACTGTTCAAATGTTTATATATATATATGTTGAAAGGCAACCGTTTTGGTTGGCTTTGTTTTCTTTCATCTTGATCCATGTCTATTTGCATGTTTAAGTTTTTATTTCCATTGGTTTTCTCGATGTTGTATCACTAGGGTGCAGGGTAAGGCACGATCCACGGGCAGGTTCGTCGTGACAAAAGTGGTATCAGAGCAGTTAATCCTCGGAAAGTGTCTACTTAAAAAGTATGGAAGTTGTTTTGGTTTACTTAAAAAAATGTGAGTCACTCTATTTTATACTACGGGTATCGGGTGACTTTTATAAAAGGAATAGATCTCTTTAAAAGGAATTTAACGTACGTAGTACTTTAGGGTTAAAACCCGGACTTTGGCATAAAATGAAAGTACTTTGAGTTGTGTATAACTTGCCTATGCTTGTTGTTGTGAAACTTGCCTATGCTTGTTGTTGTGAAACTTGCCTATGCTTGTTGTTGTGAAACTTGCCTATGCTTGTTGTGATAGCCTTTGTTGTGCAAGAATTGTGTTTCTATACTACCGCGTCTCTCGATGGGGGGTCGGTTGACTTGTTGAGAACTTACTTGGAGCGTCGTGATGTGGAGAAATTCCGCAGATGCGTTCGCTGATAGTGTTACTTTTGCTAAACGCTTTGGACATACTGACACGATGTGTAGCGCACGGGTATGCTTCCATTTTGATTGCCGCCTTGTTGTTTCCTTTTGGACATACTTGTTATACCCCGTATTTCCAGAGTATGTACGTAAGGACGTACGTAGAAAAGTTTGTGCCTTAAAGTGCTTGGCCGAAATTATTTTTGTGCACAACACCCGGTTAGAGTCGTTTTTCGACGAAACGTTTTACACAACTCGCGTAGGGTAAATTCCGGCTATGTCATTTTTAATTTTTTCGGATTTTTCCGAGAGACGAAACGTGTTGGACCAACAAGAGGGTGCCACTTGGCACCCTCTCATTGGTGGAGTGTGGGGCGGTAAAGGGGGACGAATTCCTTGACATTTTTGTCAAGTAGTAGGTAGGATATTTTGTGGTAGATGGATAAGGTGCACTTGGCATGATCTTGGCCCTACACTTGCACCACACTTGGCTTGATCTTGGCCATTGGTTAGCCATGGCTTGACCTATAAATACCCCTCCCCTTTGATGAACTTCTTCATCCAAAAAATTGTGCTAAGTCTAAAATCCCTTCCTCTCTTGTCTGTTCGTCCAACACCCCTCCCCTGGTGAGGCCCTTGCCGAGAGCCCCTCCCCCCCTTGGCCGAGAGTACCCCCCTAGTGGGGTTGGCGAGGTATACACCCCACTTGTGGTGTTGTCTCGTATAAATACACCCCACTTGGTAGAAATACTCTCAAAAGTATTGTTACTATACCCAAAATACCTTGGCCCTTATACCTTGTAGTATTCCAAGGTTATACTTATACGAAAAGCCCAGAAATACTATTATACTTCCCTTCAGTCACAAAACCGAAACCCTAAGGAAAATCTCCATAGTTAGTTGGAGTATTAAGTAGAAGTTGGTTAGAACTTCTAAGGGTGGTTTGGAGCGGGTTGGAGCGCACGGAGTTGGAGCTAAACGTTGCCCAGGATCGACTTTATACTTGGATAATTATGGGCTTATCGAGGTAATTATCTTGTCCCCCTATTGTAATTGGAAATTACATGTTATTAGAATATATAGTTGAAGTATACTATATATAGAAATGAACGTAGTTATCGTGATGTCTTTTGACTTAAGCTGAATAATAAGAAACCTTTTTGAAAGAAGAGTCTTGAATCGTAATTACATAGGGTGTATTACTGATGACTTGTGTAGCTTTTACGTGAGGTAGAATGTGCACGTCCGGATTAGACGTATAACCCCACTGGTTGGCTTGGTAGCGGCCCGATAGAGGAGGAGATTTACTGTTTGTTGCGGGAAGAAGGTCTTTGCCAATTTTACGTAGAATGTTCTACGAAGAGACCTAAATGTTAATAAGCGCCTTGTGGCCTTATAGGTGGAAGTACTATGCGTGGCGCGATCTACTTGGCTTAAGGAGTAGCCGCGGTTTGAGGTACTTGGAGCGTTTTGCTATTAGTCGATAATCGTCGCGAGGTATGTGAACCTCTTCCTATCTCTTCTAGCATGATATGTGTGTAGCTATGTAGTACGGTGAGCGTACGTGTGTTAAATGTATTTGATTGGTCTAAAACATAAAGTGTTATAACGGCTTTATGGGAAGTTGGTTATAACGACTTTATGTATGTAAGAAAATACTTATGGTTTTAAAAGGTAATCGATTTGAACTATAAGCTGGCTTGGTTATGTGATAATAAAGAACTTGAAGTATTTCAAAAGATTTTTGAATCATTTTGAAAGAAGAGTAATACTTAGTTTTTGAAAACTTAAGAGTTATACTAGCTTTATGGGAAGTTAGGTATAACGGCTTAAGAATGTTTTACTGAGTTCGGAAATCAGAATGTGTATCGACAAACCACTGCAGCTTTAATAAAAGGAAATGTTTTGACAGATTAAGTATTATTAAAACCAGTAGAAACTTCCATCTGCATAGAAGCTAAGATGAGACAAAATGATATTTCCTAGATCATGGCTGCTGTAATAAGATTGTTATAAACAAGAATATCCTACTCACATATAAGGCTTATGTTCCTCAGATGGTTTAAAAGAGAATTATATTCTTAAATGAATAAGACTATGAACTACGAAACCTTTCTAAAATAAGAAACGTGAACATTTGAAATTAGGCAAACTTGGACGTTTGGAAAATAATGTTGTTACTTGATTTTACAAGGGTAAGTGTTTTGATTTACTTCAAAAGATAATCACTTTATTTTCATATACTACGGGTATTGTGTGGTTTTTGTGAAAGTAACGCATCTTTTAAAGAGTTAATGTATGAAGTACTTTGGGGATAAAAACCCGATCTTGTTAATCATATAGTAGAAAGTACCTTGTGTATATAACTTGATTATGTTGGTTTGTGATTGCCTTGTAATACTTTCTTGTTGATTTGTTAAGTAAACATGCTAGGATGCTACGTGTGATAGTATCTTGTGATGTTAGTGTAAAGGGGTTTCCCCTCGACTGCGCTTAAAGATTGTTTGACTCTCGGTAGTTATGTTGGTATTGTACCACTCACCTTGACTTGTTTCGGAGGTTAAGTCGCCTCCGTCGCGGGGTAGACTTCGGTGATGCAGGACCATGATTCGAGAATACCTCATGCGGGTCCAGGAGATCCATGCGGAACTACGGGAGTTCCAGGTTAGTTTGCGGCCGCTTGTGGTCATGCGGTCTTCGTGGCTACGCGGTGCGAGTCGGGGCGATGCGGGAGTAGCTACCCTCGATGCGAGGAATACCTCATGCGGGCCTATGAGGTTGGCCTATCGGCTGCGGAGAGTTCGAGGCTAGACGCGCATATGATCTGCGAGCAGTGACGGCTTTGATCATGTGGCCAGTGCAAGCAGATATCATGATCTGATTTATGACCATGTTAATCGTAGGTGTGTTAGTAGTCGGTTATGCCTTCGTACTTACCTGTCTTGTTTTATTAGGACACAGTGGGACTCGTGTTCATGTGTAGTTCTTGGTACTTTTATATCATAAACTGCCGGCAGTGAGGAAGGTATTCCACTGGCATGATTGATGTTATGGGCTTGAGACCCATAGTTATATTTGAATGATGACTTTGAGGGCGTGAGTCCCCGACTTGACATGACTGCTTATTTAATTGTAAACTGTAGTTTGGTTATCATACATGTCTCCTGCTTTATAGACTATTATGATTTCATTTACTGATATTTCGATTTCACATACTTGGTACTGTTATCGACCTCGCCGGGTGCGTTCATGCCGCAGGTTGAGGTACACCAGTCGTTGATCCTAGCTCTCAGGGTCACAGTTCAGCGTTTGGGAAGCTCCGTTTCTCCGGAGGCTTATCAATGGTATAGTCCCCTGTCGTAGTAGGTGTTTACATTCAGGGGTTTGGCGGGGCCCTGTCCCGCCATTGTTGTCGTATCATTCTTAGAGTGCATGAAATCTTGTTGTGGCGAGTTGTAGACAGGGATGTAACTGTTCAAATTGTTATATATTATGAAGGTAACCGTTTTTGGGTTAGCCTGTCTTCTTATTTCACTGTCTTATTACATTGGTTTCATGTTATTGTTTTATGTTCCGCTGATGTTGTATCACTAGGGTGCCCGGGGTAAGACACCAGTCACGGGCCCGGGTTCGGGTCGTGACAAAAGTGGTATCAGAGCAGTTAATCCTCGGAAAGTGTCTAGGCCGTATCGATCCGAAGTCTTGATTATCGGTGTGTTGTGCAGCACACCAATAATCAGGAGGCTATAGGATATTTAGGATTGGTTTCTATTCTTCTCACTTTGAGATCGTGCCTTAGAGTTGTGTTGTAAGTTGGACCCTCTCACGTATTTCTTTCCCTTACCGTTATGCCTCGCGTAGGCAAGCAGCCCGGGAGGCAAGGCGTAAGGAGGCTGAGTAGAGTTCGAGAGGTTACGAGGGCACAGCCCAATCATCACCGGGTGGTATTTCATTCGGGAGTTATGCTCGTCGCGGCCCAGCAGAGTTTAGCACGGCGGCAGCGATTCCATCTGCGCCATGATATTTGAACCTTGATTCGCGGCCAAGCAGTGAGTTTAGATTGCAAGAAGGCGACCCTGTTACTAGCTATGGATTTGGCTACCAGAGAGTATACCGATGTACCGCGAGCCTTGATGACTATCTAAGAGAAGGTTGTACAAGAGTAATTCTTGATTAGGTTGAGCATGGCACGTATGCGAGCTTATGCGCAATGTGCCAAGAAACGTAGAGATCAACGGGTTGAAGGGCGAGAAGAGGGCGAGCAAGGTCCTTTGGTAACTTTCGGCGAGTCACCTCACGTGGATTAGATTTGCACATCCACGGTGCAGAGGTCCTCGCGGGGTTCGGGGCGTTCGGGGTATGCAGGAGTTGGTCGAGCTCGAGCTTAGGTTCACAGCTACGCGTAGGTTCCAGCCAGCCGGATTCAGTGTTCCCTCGGTATTCACAGTGTGACAGACGTCATCCCGGGGAATGTCGTCTTTTAGTTGGTACTTGTTGTACCTACGACCGTCAGGGTCTGATGTCGAAAGAGTGTCCTTGTAGGAGGACTTAGCCTTCAGGATCGGTGGGTAGTTCGTCATCTTCCTTAGCTATGCGCCCTACGGGGCAGGTTTGATTAGAACGACTAAGGGGAGTGAAGCAGTAGATATAGATATATCCTTAACCCTCTAGAGAAAACGTAAGCCTTAGAGCATTATACGTGAAGACCTTAGAGGTAAGGCCATCTCGAGTAAAAGACGTATGTTTATGTTTGACCCTTATAGGAGTGCATAGTGCACGTGAGCTATGTTTGTGGGATAAGTCCCTGAGTAGTGTGGAATGAAAGAGGGTAGTTGAGCTAAGAAGACCGCTAGGTTTTCGTAACGTGATTAGTGAGAGTTTTCCGGTTCGGGGAGCTAATGTCTTGCGCGTTGCCGGGTCGGGTTGAGGCCACGTTGCGGGTCAACCCGCGGCCTGTATGGTGGTGGGGTCAGTTTGTGGTGGTCCCGCTTTGGGTTAGGGTTATGAGGGTGTTAGGCCCAAGTTTAGTTAACCAGCGTACGAGTTCGTGGATGCATTCGACCGATGGTCGGGCGAGGAGGTCACCGTCTTGTCTTAGCAAAGACCGTTTACTCGGCGGTGTTGATTTATCGTAAATGTTGTAAGGCTGCACGGTGCCTACCTTCACCTTATATGACGGTGGAGCCAGTGGTACGGCTGTTTTGTTTGGAAGTTTTACCAAGCGGGGTTAAGAACTCGGGTGAGTCTCGAATCGCATTCGCCTCGGGCGGTGTGTGGATTTCGGGGTAGTTGTGAGGATTGTTGTCTCTGTGGAGAGTGTTTAAGCTACCATTTCGGTGTTCGGATGTCGCCTTATGAAGCCTTGTGGGGCGGATGTGTAAGTCTCGGTCGATTGGTTCGATGTTGGCAAGATTCAGATAGTTGGTTAAGGCTTGTTCCAGCAGACTGTGGATAGGGTAAAGCTTGTCTAGAATGAGGTTCTGGCAACTCAGAGAAATCGTGCGGATAATCGGCGACGACGCTTAGAGTTCAGGTTGACGGTCGGTCTTCTTGAAAGGACCACCCCGGGTTGGGTGTGACGAGTTTTGGAAAACAGAGGAACTTAGCGAGTTACTTTGGGCCGCACGAGTTCATGTGAAGAATAGGCGGGTTGCCTATATGTTAGCATTTGTCGTCCGACTTAGGAGGCGTATGTCGGTCTTCGTATTGTTATGATCGGGAAAGTATCGAGATCCATCCAGAGTGTTCGATTAATGATGACCACGTTAGAGATAGTAACCCCGAGTTTTGGAAACTGAAGCAGTATTAGAAATGTGGTAAGAGTTCGAGTGTATGACAGCCTCAGGGATCGCATGCAGCCCGGTACCATTTGTTAGGTCGCCGGAGTGACACTAGAACCTCGCGGCAAAGTGACAAAAGTGGTATCACGACGAGTAAAGGAAGAAGCAAGCATGTATTGCGGCGAGATGTGACCATTTCTTTTGTATGGAGAAAGTGCGAAGGAATTATATTTAGACCCTTGGATGGGAGGCGTTTGTGATGTTAGAGGTGTTTCGTGGACTTGGATGTAAGTATTTTGCGCAGTGTTGTTGTGGCGATTGTGGCAGGATTGTTCGTAAGTATAGTAGTGAAGACTATCTTGGTGCGCTTGGTTTGAGACTTAGAAGGAACATTCGGACGAATGTTTCTAAGGAGGAAGAATGTTATACCGTATTTCCGAGTATATGCGTGGGGCGTCGTAGAAAAGTTTGTGCCTTAAAGTGCTTGGCGAAATTATTTTTGTGCACAACACGGTTAGAGTCGTTTTCGAAACGTTTTACACAACTCGCGTAGGGTAAATTCGGCTATGTCATTTTTAATTTTTGCGGATTTTTCCGAGAGACGAAGCGTGTTGGACCAACAAGAGGTGCCACTTGGCACCTCTCATTGGTGGAGTGTGGGGCGGTAAAGGGGGACAAATTCCTTGACATTTTTGTCAAGTAGTAGGTAGGATATTTTGTGGTAGATGGATAAGGTGCACTTGGCATGATTTTGGCCCTACACTTGCACCACACTTGGCTTGATCTTGGCCATTGGTTAGCCATGGCTTGACCTATAAATACCCCTCCCCTTTGATGAACTTCTTCATCCAAAAATTGTGCTAAGTCTAAAATCCCTTCCCCCTCTCTTGTGGTGTTCGTCCAACACCCCCCTCCCCCCCCTTGGTGAGGCCCCTGGGCCGAGAGCCCCTCCCTGGCGAGAGTACCCTCCTAGTGGGGTTGGTAGAGGTATACACCCCCCCTTGTGGTGTTGTCTCGTATAAATACACCCCCACCTTGGTAGAAATACTCTCAAAAGTATTGTTACTATACCCAAAATACCTTGGCCCTTATACCTTGTAGTATTCCAAGGTTATACTTATACGAAAAGCCCAGAAATACTATTATACTTCCCTTCAGTCACAAAACCGAAACCCTAAGGAAAATCTCCATAGTTAGTTGGAGTATTAAGTAGAAGTTGGTTAGAACTTCTAAGGGTGGTTTGGAGCGGGTTGGAGCGCACGGAGTTGGAGCTAAACGTTGCCCAGGATCGACTTTATACTTGGATAATTATGGGCTTATCGAGGTAATTATCTTGTCCCCCTATTGTAATTAGAAATTACATGTTATTAGAATATATAGTTGAAGTATACTATATATAGAACTGAACGTAGTTATCGGCAATGTCTTTTGACTTAAGCCTGAATAATAAGAAACCTTTTTGAAAGAAGAGTACTGAACTGTAATTACATAGGACTGTATTACAGTAGACTTGTGTAGCTTTTCTGTGAGGTAAAATTGTGCACGTCCGGATTAGACGTATAACCCCCCCCCCTGGTTGGCTTGGTAGCCGGCCCCGATAGAGGAGGAGATTTCCGCATTGCGGGGGAAGTCTTTGCCAATTTTCGTAGAATGTTCTGAAGAGACCTAAATGTTAATAAGCGCCTTGTGGCCTTATAGGTGGAAGTACTATGCGTGGCGCGATCTACTTGGCTTAAGGAGTAGCGGTTTGAGGTACTTGAGCGTTTTGCTATTAGTCGATAATCGTCGCGAGGTATGTGAACCTCTTCCTATCTCTTCTAGCATGATATGTATGTAACTATGTAGTGCGGTGAGCGTACGTGTGTTAAATGTATTTGATTGGTCTAAAACATAAAGTGTTATAACGGCTTTATGGGAAGTTGGTTATAACGACTTTATGTATGTAAGAAAATACTTATGGTTTTAAAAGGTAAGCGATTTGAACTATAATCGGTGGTTATGTGATAATAAAGAACTTGAAGTATTTCAAAAGATTTTGAATCATTTTGAAAGAAGAGTAATACTTAGTTTTGAAAACTTAAGAGTTATACTAGCTTTATGGGAAGTTAGGTATAACGACTTAAGAATGTTTCTTGAGTTGAAATCGAGAATGTGTATCGACAAACCACTGCGGCGTTAATAAAAGGAAATGTTTTGTGATTAAGTATTATTAAAACCAGTAGAAACTTCCATCTGCATAGAAGCTAAGATGAGACAAAATGATATTTCCTAGATCATGACTGCTGTAATAAGATTGTTATAAACAAGAATATCCTACTCACATATAAGGCTTATGTTCCTCAGATGGTTTAAAAGAGAATTATATTCTTAAATGAATAAGACTATGAACTACGAAACCTTTCTAAAATAAGAAACGTGAACATTTGAAATTAGGCAAACTTGGACGTTTGGAAAATAATGTTGTTACTTGATTTTACAAGGGTAAGTGTTTTGATTTACTTCAAAAGATAATCACTCTATTTTCATATACTACGGGTATTGTGTGGTTTTTGTGAAAGTAACGCATCTTTTAAAGAGTTAATGTATGAAGTACTTTGGGGATAAAAACCCGATCTTGTTAATCATATAGTAGAAAGTACCTTGTGTATATAACTTGATTATGTTGGTTTGTGATTGCCTTGTAATACTTTCTTGTTGATTTGTTAAGTAAACATGCTAGGATGCTACGTGTGATAGTATCTTGTGATGTTAGTGTAAAGGGGTTTCCCCTCGACTGCGCTTAAAGATTGTTTGACTCTCAGCCGTTATGTTGGTATTGTACCACTCACCTTGACTTGTTTCCGGAGGTTGCGCCTCCGACGCGGGGTAGACTCGGTGATGCAGGACCGTGATTCGAGAATACCTCATGCGGGTCCAGGGATCCGTGCGGAACTACGGAGTTCCGGTTAGTTTGCGGCCGCTTGTGGTCACGCGGTCTTCGTGGCCATGCGGTGCGAGTCGGGGCGATGCCGGGAGTAGCTACCCTCGTCGCGAGAATACCTCATGCGGGCCTATGAGGTTGGCCTATCTTGAGCTGCGGAGAGTTCGGGGCTAGACGCGCATCGATCATCGCGGGAGTGACCAGCTTTGATCATGTGACGGTCTAGACAGATATCATGATACAGTTTATGACCCTGTTAGTACTGTGGGTGTTAGTAGTCGGTTATGCCTTCGTACTTACCCTGTACTGTTTTATTAGGACACAGGTGGGACCTGGTGTTCATGTGTAGTTCTTGGTACTTTTATATCATAAAATGCCGGCAGTGAGGAAGGTATTCCACGGGCATGATTGATGTTATGGGCCTGAGACCCATAGTTATATTTGAGTGATGACTTTGAGGGCGTGAGTCCCCGACTTGACATGACTGCTTATTTAATTGTAAACTGTAGTTTGGTTATCATACATGTCTCCTGCTTTATAGACTATTATGATTTCATTTACACTATTTTCAGTTTCACATACTTGGTACCTGTTGTACTGACCTCCTTCGGGGGGCTGCGTTCATACCGCAGGTTGAGGTACACCAGTCGTTGATCCTAGCTCTCAGGGTCATAGTTCAGCGTTTGGGAAGCTCCATTTCTCCGGAGGCTTATCAGTGGTATAGTCCCCTGTCGTAGTAGGTGTTTACATTCAGGGGTTTGGCGGGGCCCTGTCCCGCCATTGTTGTCGTATCATTCTTAGAGGTCTGTAGTATTGTTGTGGGCAGAGTTGTAGAAAGAGATGTAACTGTTCAAATTGTTATATATTATGAAGGTAACCGTTTTTGGGTTGCTTTGTCTTATTTCACCGTCTTATTGCATTGGTTTCATGTTATTGTTTTATGTTCCGTGATTACTCGATGTTGTATCACTAGGGTTCGGGGTAAGGCACGATCCACGGGCGGGTTGGGTCGTGACAATATCGACACGATCGTAGCGCGCTGGTATGCTTCCATTTGGAATCTTTGTCTTATTGTTTCCTTTGGACATACCGACACGATCGTGAGCGCGGGTATGCTTCTATTTGGAATGTTGTCTTAGTGTTTCCCTTTGGACATCTTGACACGATCGTAGCGCGGGTATGCTCCCATTTGGATTCTTTGTCTTGTTGCTATCATATCATAGATCGCCGGCGGTGAGGAAGGAATTCCACGCACGAGTGATGATTTGGAGGCGTGAGTCACGACTTGATATATTTGTTTATATGTTGTGTCTTGTAGTTTGGTTATCATACATGTCTCTGCTTTATATATCGCTATGATTTCATTCTGATATTTCTGATTCACATACTTGGTACTGTTATCGACCTCCTCGGGGTGCGTTCATCTGCAGGTAGAAATCATCGACCGCCGATCCGCGTTTAGGATCTCATTTCAGCGTATTGGGAAGCTCGTTCCGTCGGAGGCTTATCTTTGGTATGTTACCACAGTCCTGTAAGTTCTTATGCGTTCAGGGTATGGCGGGCCACTGTCCGTCATAGTTGTTGTATAAATCTTAGAGTGCAGTAATCTTTATTGTGGGTAGGGTTGTAAGGATTGTAACTGTTCAAATGTTTATATATATATATATGTTGAAAGGCAACCGTTTTGGTTGGCCTGTTTTCTTTCATCTTGATCCATGTCTATTTGCATGTTTAAGTTTTTATTTCTGCTGGTTTTCTCTGATGTTGTATCACTAGGGTGCCCGGGGTAAGGCACCAGTCACGGGCCTGGGTTCGGGTCGTGACATTAAGTGTGACGATGAGTCGGGTTGTAGACTCATTTCGGGTCAACCGATTGTATGGAATCGGGTGATGTCAGTTAGGAATGGTCCCGTTATGTGGTAGGGTCCCGAGGATGCCAGGCCCAAGTTTAGTTAAATCGTTGTACGAGTTCGTGGATGCGTTCCACCGGAACTAGGTCGTAAGGACCGAGATGAGCCTTAGCAGAAAATTCAAGTAGCATAATGGCCAAGTTTGGTTAGTAACTCCAAGGATTGGCGACGAAGCAATTTGAGATTTTGTACGTGTACTAGATGAGTTTGAAAGTACGAGAAAGTATGACAAGTAAGGAAAGAAAAGAACCTCTAAGGATCCCGTGTTTTAGAAGACTGTAACCTTCGAGTTTTGGGAGAAGGGGTCGCGGACGGAAGGTCCATTGATATGTTTACATATGTTAGGCGATGGCCATGTGTGGCATCGTTAGTCTTGTGAAGTATTGGTTGATAGGCATAGTATAGAGTTTATGCCGGAGTTTTTATAGCTTGACAACCGACTAAGAACATTCGGGGACGAATGTTTCTAAGGAAGAATGTTACACCGTAAGTCCGGACATGTAAAAGAGAATGTACGAAGGAAACAAGACTTGGAAATTGAGTACGAAAGGAAGAATTGTTTTTAAATGAGAAAATCTTAGAAGGTCGGAAACGAAAAATGTTCGTTGTTGAGAATTGGATTCTCAAAAGGCATTATTTGAAGATTATGGAACTTATTAAAATTATGGAAATTTATTATTACGGATTTGGTCACGTGGGGCCCACCCGAGGAATTTTAGATTTTTGTGGGACCCACGAGGGTTACGGAATTTTATGGACGAATTAGAGGGCGACACGTGGCACTCATCCCACATGGCCTTGGTCGATAAGTTTCAAGGGCAAAATGGTCATTGACCATGGTAGAAGATAAGTCTTCCAAAGCTTGATATTGTTGACAAGTCAACTTGTCCACCTAGGCTTGATCCAAGTGAAATCCATCCTAGCCTCACATTTGTGATAATCCAAGCCCTCCAAAGTGTTATATATACCTAGCTAGTGCAAGACAAGCTCATTTTACACTTAGAAAATTTAGAGAACTTGAGCTTAGCCTTAAGAAGCTCTCGGGTTCCCTTATCTCCCACACAAAAAAAATTGCAAATGTTGCCCTTTAGCCTCAAGACTTTAACCCAATGTTCCTAAGGGTGTTGTAAGGTTATCTCAATAGAAAGATTTCGGAAAAACGGAGTTTTCACGTTAGTCGCAAGGCGGAAACTTAAGAAGTTCTTCAACTTTGAAGTTGGAACTTGAAGATGGGTTCTTCATAAGCCTCTAAGGAGTGCTTGGAGAGGATTGGAACCTAAGGAAAGGAGCTAAGAATTGCTAAGGCGCGACTTTGAATCTTGGAAATTTTAAGGACTTTTAAAGGTATAATCTTGTCGTTTTAGTAATTAAGTTTACTTATCATTGTAGCTATGGATATTAGCAAGCATGAGCTATATATTATGTAGTTGGATTAGTGTATTGGCTATTGGAACCCTAATCCGAAAACTAGCATGTTAGCCTTAAGACTACAATTCAAGTTGATTATTCGTTTAAGTCGTCACATGTTGTGTATGAAGGAAATTGTAGTTGTTGAAGTTGTTTATATCTATATAACATGTTAGACCTTAGAACTTGGAATTGGAAAAGGATTGGAAAAGACTTTGAATTGTTGGTTGTAGTTGGCCGAGAATGGCTAGTAAGCCTTAAACTACTCGTATGAATTGTGGGCGGAATTTTACACGTATTGTAAGGCGTGTAATCCCTTTGTTTGGTTGTTGTTTGGAGCCTTAAATGTGGCGTGTTGGTTATTGTATTCGACCTTGAAAAGGTGGCAAAGTGAGTAGAAACAAAGGAAGTCTTTGCCCGATTTTCCGTAGAATTAGAGATCGTTTACTTAGTATTATTCTCGTTAGAGACTATAATTTGATAGTCTTGTTGTGACCATTATAGGTTGACACTTCTACGCACGCGATTCGGCTTAGCTTGTGGATTTAGCGAAAGGTATGTGAACTATCTCTCTTCTAGCATGATTCCTTAAGATAAAGAAAGTCGTCCTACTCCTTAAATGATCCATTCCTTGGTTGTATTTGGATTGCCTAAAGTAGAATTTGTTCTATGTACTTCCTTTGATTGTACTTTGATGCTTAAATTGTAAGTTGTATAATCCATTGCCTTAGTGAAGTTGGATTCTTAAAAGTGAAAGTATTTTACTTAAAGTACGTAGAGTCTTGAAAAGGAAGTGGTTTCCAAATCTTTTGGGCTAGTGCCTTAGTCCCAAAATCCTAAAGGTCATTATATGACTTTAGGGGAGTCAAAGGAGTGATTTACTTAATTGTTTTAAAAGAGGAGAAATGACATGATTTAAGAGAAGTAACTTGTTTTAAAGGAGTGAGTTACTTGAGGTTTAAAAGTAGAAGAAACTTGTTTTCTATATATTAAGAGACTTGAAGTGTTTTGAAAGTTGAGAACTTGTTTTGTAAGTATGTGATACTTGGTTTTAATAGTATAAGTCTCTTGGTTATAAAAGGAATGGATATGTCTAAAACCATAAAGGGTTATAACGGCTTTATGGGAAGTTGGTTATAACGGGATTATGGAAGGTTTAGAAAGTTGTCTATTTTGATTAATCGGCATAAGTTGCCTAGTTTGTGAAAATTTGAAGTTACTTGATTTCAAGCTTTGAAATGAGTTTCCAAAAGTATGGTAAATTACTTTGAAAAATAGACACGCCTTGATACTACGGGTGTTAATATCTTGGGATTTTACATAAAAATGAGTCTTTTGAAAAGAATGTACGTATGTAGTACTTTGGCTTGATAAATTGAGAATTTGTCTAAGTGTGCCTTGATTAGTACTTTGGCTTGATAAATTGAGAATTTGTCTAAGTGTGCCTTGATTAGTACTTTGGCTTGATAAATTGAGAATTTGTCTAAGTGTGCCTTGATTAGTACTTTGGCTTGATAAATTGAGAATTTGTCTAAGTGTGCCTTGATTAGTACTTTGGCTTGATAAATTGAGAATTTGTCTAAGTGTGCCTTGATTAGTACTTTGGCTTGATAAATTGAGAATTTGTCTAAGTATGCCTTGATAAGTACTTTGGCTTGTTAAATGAGAATTATTCTATTGGTGCCTTGATAAGTACTTTGGCTTGTTAAATGAGAATTATTCTATTGGTGCCTTGATAAGTACTTTGGCTTGATTAATTGAGAATTAGTCCGAGTGTGCCTTGACTAAGAACTTTGGCTTGTTTAATTGAGAATTGCCTATGTGTGCTGGAAATAGCCGGATGTGTGCTATTGGTATATCAGTCGTTTCGGGGTCATTCCCCGGGTTTGTGGCATTGCATATTTCCGTGGATTTGCTACCCACGATGTGAGGAATACCTCATGCGAGTCCGTACGGAATTATGCGGGTTAAATAGTCCCATGCGGGCGGGTCCAGCCTATGCGAGGAATACCTCATGCGAGTCCGTAAGGGCTTATGCGGGTGAAATAGTCCTATGCGAGGAATACCTCACGCGGGTCCACGCGGCCTATGCGGGTGAAATAGTCCCAGGAGTAGGATTGCTAAATGATACTGCGGGCGGGTGGTCCTGCTTTGATCGTGAGCTTCCTACTTTATATTGTAAGGATACTACTGTTTACTCTCATTGTTAGTAAGGCACAGTGTGTTGTAATTTGATTATCATATATGTCCCCGGATTTGTTTGTGTTACCCTATGGTCATGCTTTTACGATGTGGGATTCCGGGGCATGAGACCACGAGGTATTTAGGACACAGGTGGGACTTGGTGTTCATGTATCCTTATTGGTGTTATTACATCATGGACTGCCGACAGTGAGGAAGGATTCCACGGGCATGATTGATATTATGGGCGTGAGACCCATAGTTATATTTGAGTAGTGACTTTGAGGGCCTGCGTCCCTGACTTGATATGACTGCTTATGTGTTATGTACTGTAGGTTGGCTATCAGACATGTCTCCTGTTTTGTTTAGACTGTTATGATTTTATTACAGTACTTACTGTTCACATACTTGGTACATTCTTGTCTTGACCTCGCCCGGGGCTGCGTTCATCTGCCGAGTTTAGGTACCTTGATTTGGTGATCGGCAGTGTAGGATCATGCTCGGGGTTTTGGATAGCTCCTTTGTTCGAGTTTATCTTTACGGTATATATCCTTGATCTGAGCTTTGTATAGTTTTAGATGCGGGGCCTTGTCCATCATAGTTGATTTAACTCTTAGAGTGCAGATTCATATGTGGGATTGGACTCATGAAACGATATTGTGTCCTTTGAGTATGTATATTATATGGAAGCCTTGTCGGCTTTGCCCTTGCACGCGCGTTAGTTTTAAAAAAAAGAGGTGTTATTTAAATTCGCGATTACTTGTGTTGTTAAGGTAGAAGGGTGCGGGTAGGGCACGATCACGCCCAGGTTGGTGTGACATTTTCACGTGCGTCCCCACGTACATACTGCGGAAATACGGTATAACATTCTCCCCTCCTTAGAAACATTCGTCCCGAATGTTCCTTCTCAAGACGGACAACGAAGAAGTTCTTCTTAACAAGTTGCCAATGCCACACCTGGCCACAAAATAACACACGTTCTCTTCCTTCCTTACTCGTCGTACCCTTCTCGAACACTTGAACTCTTTTAGTATACGTACCACACTTTAGTCATCGCTTTAGTTTCCAAAACTTTGGAGTCACCACCTCCAAACTTGGTCCTCTTACTAGCCTCAATCTCCCTTAAGGCTATTACAGGCCTTCACGATCCGCTTCTGGTCGAACATATCCACGAACTCATACGATGGTCATCTAAACTTGGGCCTAGCACCCTCGTGACCCTACCACCTGGCGGGACCACCCAGAGCTGACCCCACCTCGAAACAGGCCGCGGGTTGGCCCGCAACATGGCCCCAACCCGACCTACTTAACGCATCAAGCTCTGGTTTCCCGATCCGGAACAATCTTACCTATACAGGTCATGAAAGCTACCACTTCCATTTCACACTACCCATGGACTTATCCCACAACACATTATACGCAAACCAAGTATTTCAACAAAGACTAACCGTAAAATCTTTTATTCAAGATGACCTTACATCTAAGGTCTCAACATGAAATATTCTAAGGTTCACACTTTCCATGCTCCCATACATATCCTTTTAACTAACCATGCTTTCTAACCACAATATACCCAAAGCTATCTGTACAAAGTATTCAACAAATAATCATCGTATCACGCATGCAAAAACTCTAGAGGGTTAAGGATATACCTGTATCAACTGCTTTACTTTCCCTTCGTCGCTCTAACCATAATCCTGCCCTGCAGGGCGCATAGATATTGAAGGCGATGAACACGCCATCGCGGCCGGTGGTGGTCATTCCGCTGCATCCTTCCTATTAGGACGATTTCTCGTCACGGCGCGCGCAGAAAAACAAGCACCGATAAAAAGCGACATTCCGGGATGGCGTCGCCATGTCAGGCACCGAGGAAAACTGAACCCGATCGCTAGAACCCATGTATATCTGTGAACGAAGCCACGGATCACGACCGGCTCGAATACCGAACGTCACGAAGGCGCGAGGACCACTGCATCGGCGGAGGTACATAACTAGTTCAGCTGGCCGAGGCGGCCCGCCTCGAAAGTTACCAAAGGACCCTGCTGTTCTGGCCCTCTTCTGCTGATCCTGGTCATTCCGTCGACCTCTCCGTGCCTCACATCCTAGTGCATGAGCTTGCATGCGGGCAATGTCCATGCCCGGCTGAAGAGCTACACCCGTACAAGCCTCTGCCAAGTAATCATCTAGCCCGGTGACGTAGCGGTGTACTCTGTCCTCCATATCGGCTACTACAGCGGGAACATACCGAGCTAATGAGTCGAACTCCACATTGTACTCTCTAACCGGCCCGATCCTGCCTCAGCGTCAAAAATCTGCCGGCGAGCCCTCTCATCCGGGGCAAGAAATGTGCAAGAAAAGCCCTTGAGAACTCGTCCCAAACGGCTGGAAGTGCATGCTCTCCCCGGGACAGCTCCCACGAATCAAACCAGTCGACTGCAGTATCACGCAGCTGATGCGAACCCAATACCACCGACTCTGCCTCTGAGACTCTGATCACTCTCATGATCCGCTGTAGCTGTCGGATAAACTCCTGAGGGTCATCCTCAGCTCTCGATCCATAGAACACTGGCGGGCTACAACTCAGAAAGTCCCGTAGTCTCAAACTGTCTGCTCGGGGGTGAACTACGGGTGCTACTGGGACTGGAACTGCTGCATCCAGCCTCTCCTCATATCTGGCCACGACCCTGGCGATGGCGCCATCTCCTTATACCCCATCTCATCGCTCCAGGTGTGGGGTGGAGGCTCAGTATCTTGTAGTCTCGGAACCCATCGCTGCGCTCTAAACTCTGCGGCCCGTGGCGCAAAACTTTCCGTCGGAAGCACTATCTCAGGTGACGACTGGGCCTCTGCCCCGGTAACCCTCCGTGCTCTACGCGGCTCCTCGCTACCTTGCCGCCAGGCGGGTTGCCTTACGCGGAGGCATAACAGGTAAAGGAAAGGAATACGTCAGAGGGGTCCAACTTATCACACGGCTCTTAAGGCACAATCTCAGAATGAGAAGAATGGAAACCAATCCTAAATGTCCTATAGCCTCCTGATTATAGATGTGGTGCACAACACACCGATAATCAAGACTCTACTAGACACGGTCTGTAGACACTTTCCGAGGATTAATCGCTCGATACCACTTTTGTCACGACCGAACCGGGCGTGGTAGTGCCTTACCCGGACACCCAAGTAGTCATACATCAGAGTAATCAGCGGAACATAAAAACAATACATGAAACAAAATGTGAAATGAGACACATTTTACCTAAGAGAAATCGCCTTTCGGCATAAATATAAATAATTACAAAGTTGAACAGTTTAATCCTTACAACCCTGCCCACAACAGTGCTACATACCTCTAAGATTTATACAACAACTATGACGGGACAGGGCCCCGCCATACCCCTGAAGGTACAAGAACCTCTGCACTCGGTGGTAACATACCAAAAGATAAGCCTCCGAAGGAACGGAGCTCCCCAACACGCTGAACTTTGATCCTATGAGCGAGGATCTACAACCGATGTACTTCTACCTGCGGCATGAACGCAGCCCCAAGGAGGTCGACAACAGTACTAAGTATGTGAAATCAGAAAAGATAAATGAAATCATAATAGTCTATATAAAGCAGGAGACATGCATGATAACCAAACTACAGTTCACAACATAAAAGCAGTCATGTCAAGTCAGGGACTCACGCCCTCAAGTCATCCATCATGCCCGTGGAACTCCTTCCTCACCGTGATCCAGGTATAAATCGTGTGGAATCGTGTCGGCCCGTCATCCCGTGGGACTCGGTAAAGAATCATGTGGAATACGTGTCCCGGCCCATCCCATGGGACTCGGTAGAGAATCAGATGAAATATGTGTCCCGGCCCATCTCGTGGGACTCGGTGAATAATCAGATGAAATACGTGTCCCGGCCCATCTCGTGGGACTCGGTGAATAATCAAATGGAATACGTGTCCCGGCCCATCTCGTGGGACTCGGTGAAGAATCGTTCATAACAAATCAGTCGGCCCTCCATCGAGAGATGCGGTGGTATAGAAATACAGTATTTGCACAACAAGGCTATCAAACACAAACATAGGCAAGTTACACATAACTCAAGGTACTTTCATTTTATGTCAAAGTCCGGGTTTTAACCCTAAAGTACTACGTACGTAAAATTCTTTTTAAGAGATCCATTCCTTTTATAAAAGTCACCCGATACCCTTAGTATAAAAATAGAGTGACTTACATCTTTTTAAGTAAACCAAAACAACTTCCATACTTTCCTTTTTAAAACCAAATTAAGGCAATACCATGCCTTCTTTTTGGACCAAAACACTTCTCTTTTTCAAAGTCAAGTTACCACATTAAAACCAATGATAAAACCCTTCTTTTGTTCTCATAAAGTCGTTATAACTAACTTCCCATAAAGTTGTTATAACACTTTATGTTTTAAACCAATTTAAGACAAAACAATGCATTTCTTTTCCTTAAAGTTCTAGTTTGCCTAATTTCAATTACTCAAGTCTCTTTATTTTAGAAAGGTTTCATAGTTCAATGTCTTAATCTCTTTTAAAACAATTGAGTAACATATGCCATATGTGTGAGCAGTTTTATTCTTGTTTATAACCATCTTATTAAAGCAGCCATGATCTAGAAAATGTAATATCATTTTGTCTCATCTTAGCTTCTATGCAGATGGAGGTTTCTACTGGTTTTAATAATACTTCATTATTCAATACATTTTCCTTTATCAACGCTGCAGTGGTTTGTCGATACTCATTCTGATTTCCGAAATCAGTAAAACATTTCTCCTTTTAAAAACCAAGTACTCATTACTCACGAATGAGGTTTCACACAAAATTCATATAAATTCATTTAAGTCAAGTCTCTTATCTTTTAAGATCAAGTCTCTTAACTTCTAAAATCAGTAAGCCATTCTCTTTACCTCTCTTAAGACGTTATACCTAACTTCCCATAAAGCTAGTATAACTCTTATATTTTCAAAACCAAGTATTACTCTTCTTTCAAAAAGGTTTCTTAACTCTTTTGAAACACTTCAAGTTTCTTATTATTCAGGCTTAAGTCAAAAGACATTGCCGTACAACTACGTTCAGTTAACACACGTACGTCTACCGTACTATACTTTTAAAATAGTTCAATATTCTTAATATTCAGGCTTAAGTCAAAAGACATTGCCACACGTACGTCTACCATATATATATATTCCTTTAAAATACTTCATGCTCGTGAGTATAGGAAGAATCACATACCTCGCGACGATTATCGACTATAAGCAAAACGCTCCACGGCTATAACCCGGCTAGCCTTGTCCACCTTCCAAGTAGTTCATGCTACTCGCAGAACATTCAACCAATAAAGGTTATCAGTCTACTGTAAATACAGTCCTCAGCAAGTACAGTTTAATCTTCTACTTATATTTCTTCTGATGTGATTTCAGTACAAGTCTTTTCTGTAATATCCTTCCATTACAGTTTAATTCTCTTCTATGAATCTTATATTCATTTCTATACAACTACAGTATGTAATTCCCAATTACAATAGAAGGACAGGATTATTTACCTCGATGAGCCCAAAAATTATCCAAGTTTAATGTCGCTCCTGAGCAACGTTTAGCTCCTACTCCGAGTGCTCCAATCCGCTCCAAACAACCCTTAGAAGTTCTACGCAACTTCTACTTAACACTTCAACCGACTATGAAGGTTTTCCTTAGGGTTTCGTTTTGTGGCTGAGGGAAAGTATAATAGTATTTCCGGGCTCTACGTATAGAGGTAACTTTGGAAAGTACTACAAGGTATATGGGCTAAAGTATTTGGGCATTATAACAATACTTGGAGAGTATTTCTACACCACAAAGGGGGGTATTATACGAAAATAACAAGGCAAAGGGGTTTGCCTCGGCTAGGCTCATGAGGGGAGGGGTTTCGCTAAGGTTTTCTCCAAGGGTTGGGCGAGAACCACAAGAAGGGGGGGGGGGAGGATTTCAAGACTTGGAACAATTTTTGGATGAAGAAGTTCATCACTAAGGGGGGGTATTTATAGGTCAAGCAATGGCCAACCAATGACCAAAATCCATCCAAGTGTTAGGCAAGTGTAGGGCTAGGATTAAGCCAAGTGCACCTTATCCATCTACCACACCAACTTGCACAAATATCCTACCAACTCCCTCGACCTTTCGTCCATGCGCCCAAAAGCGTGCTCCAATTAGAGGTGACAAGTGTAAGCCTCTCGTTGGTCCAAAATGTTTCGTCTCTCGGAAAAATCCGCAAAAATTAGAAATGACATAGCCGGAATTTTCCCTTCGCAAGTCTAGTAAAACGTTTCGTCGAAAAACGATTCTTTTTGGCATTTGTGCCCAAATTTCGAAACTTGCCAAATCTTTAAGGCTCAAATTTTCTACGTACGTCCTTACATACATACTCTGGAAATACGGGGTATAACAAAGGCAATGGATTATACAACTTACAATTTAAACATCAAAGTACAATCAATGGAAGTACATAGAACAAATTCTACTTTAGGCAATCCAAATACAACCAAGGAATGGATCATTTAAGGAGTAGGACGTACTTTCTTTATCTTAAGGAATCATGCTAGAAGAGGAGATAGTTCACATACCTTTTCGGCTAAATCCACAAGCTAAGCGAATCGCGTGCGTAGAAGTGTCAACCTATAATGGTCACAACAAGACTATCAACTTCTAGTCTCTAACGTAGAATAATACTATGTATACGGTCTCTAATTCTACGGAAAATCGGGCAGCACTTCCTTTGTTTCTACTCACTTTGCCACCTTTTTCAAGGCCGAATACAATAACCAACACGCCACATTTAAGGGTCAAAACAACAACCAAACAAAGGGTATTACACGCCTTACAATACGTGTAAAATTCCGCCCCACAATTCATACGAAGTAGTTCCATATTCAAGCCATTCTCGGCCAACAACAACCACAATTCAAAGTCTTTTCCAAACCTTTTCCAATTCCAAGTTCTAAGGTCTAACATGTTATATAGTCATAAACAACTTCAACAACTACTATTTCCTTCTTTATACAACATGCGACGACTTAAACTAATAATCGACTTGAATTGTAATCTTAAAGCTAAACATGCTAGTTTTCGGATTAGGGTTCCAATAGTCAATACACTTATCAAACTTCATACTATATAACTCATGCTTGATAATATCCATAGCTACAACAACAAGTAATCTTAATTACTAAAACGACAAAATTATACCTTTATAAGCCCTTAAAAATTTCCAAGATTCAAAGTCGCTCCTTAGCAAATTCTTAGCTCCTTTCCTTATGTTCCAATCCGCTCCAAGCACTCCTTAGAAGCCTATGAAGAACCCATCTTCAAGTTCCAACTTCAAAGTTGAAGAACTCCTTAAGTTTCCGCCTTGCGACTAATACGAAAACGCCGTTTTTCCGAAATCTTTCTATTGAGATAACCTTACAACACTCTTAGGAACCTTGGTTTAAAGTCTTGTGAGCAATGGAGAAAAACTACAAATTTTTCTTGTGCAAGCTTAGCCAAACCCGAGAGCCCTTTCTCTCCACAAGACTAGTTCTTGAATTTTTTTACTAAGTATAGAATGCTCAAGTCTTGCACTACTAGTGTAGTGAATATATAACACATTGGATGGCTTAGATAATAACACTTGTTAAAATTGGAGGGAAGAGATCAAGCCAAGTGGCTCTTGACTTGGTCAACAATGTCAAGCTCTTAATTAGCAAGACTTTGTCATCTACACCTTGGTCAAATGACCCTTTTTCCCTTTGCATAATTCGACCAAGCCATGTGGGAGGGGTGCCACGTGTCGCCCTCTCATTCGTCCATAAAATTCTGTAACCTTCGTGGGCCCCACAAAACGTAAAAATAAATTTCCATAAGGTTAAGAGTTCCATACTCTTCAAATAATGCATTTTGAGAATCCAATTCTCAACAACGAACATTTTTCCTTTCCGACGTTCGGAAGATTTTCCGCCGGAAAAACAATTCTTCCTTTCGTACTAATTTCCAAGTCTCGATTCCTTACGTACATTCTCTTATACAAGTCCTGGACTTACGGGGTGTAACATTCTTCCCCCGTTAGAAACATTCGTCCCCGAATGTTCTTAGTCGGTTGTCAAGCTATACAAACTCCGGCACAATCTCTATACTATGCCTATCAATCAAAACTGCACAAGACCTGTTATACGAGTAAGGGAAGAAGCGAGCATGTGTTAAGAACATAGATGTGATATTTTCTTTTGTAAAGTGAAGGTGCGAAGGGAGTATCTTTTAGCCCTTGGGTGGGAGTTTTTGTGATGTTAGAGGTGATTCCTTGTGGACTTGGATGTAAGTATTTGCGCGGGTGTTTTCTGTGGCCATGTGTGGCATTTGCAAACTGGTTAAGCTATGAGGAACTTCGTCGTTATCCGTCTTGAGAAGGAACATTCGGGACGAATGTTTCTAAGGAGGGGAGAATGTTATACCCCGTATTTCCAGAGTATGTACGTGAGGACGTACGTAGAAAAGTTTGAGCCTTAAAGTTAGGCAAGGACAAAATTTTGTTCACAACTACCGAAAAAAATCGTTTTTCGACGAAACGTTTTACAAAACTTGCGAAGGGAAAATTACGGCTATGTCATTTATATTTTTTTGCGGATTTTTCCGAGAGACGAAATACTTTGGACCAACGAGAGGGCGACACTTGTCACCCTCTAATTGGCGGATGTGTGGGCGGAAATGGGACAAATTGGAGGTCTTGGAGTAGGTAGGATATTTGTGATATTTTGTGTGGTAGTTGGATAAGGTACACATGGATGAATCCTCACCCTACACTTGCATAGCACTTGGCTTCATCTTGGCCATTGGTTGGCCTATAAATACCCCCCTAACTTGAAGGTTTTCTTCATCCACAAAATAATTTCTCCAAGTCTTGAAAATCTTTCCCCCTCTTTTGTAGTGTTTCGTCCAACACTCCCCCTCCCCCTTGAGAAAGGCCTTTGGCCGAAACCTACCCTCCCTCCTAGTGGTGTTGGCCGAGGCACCCCCCCCTCTTGGCTAGTTGTTCTCGTAAAATACTACCCCCTCTTGGTAGAAATACTCTCCAAGTATTGTTACTATTTCAAAATACCTTGGCCCAAATACCTTGTAGTATTCCAAGGTTACACTTATGCTAAAAGCCCAGAAATACTATTATACTTCCCTTCAATCACTAAACGAAACCCTAAGGAAAATCTTCACAGTTGGTTGAAGTATTAGGAAGAAGTTTCGTAGAACTTCTAAGGGTTGTTTGGAGCGGGTTGGAGCACCCGGAGTAGGAGTTAAACGTTGCTCAGGATCGACATTAAACTTGGATAATTTTGGGCTTACCGAGGTAAATAATCCTATCCTTCTATTGTAATTGGAAATTACATATTGTAGTGGTATAGAAGTGAATATAAGATTCATAGAAGAGAATTGAACTGTAATAGAAGGATATTCTGAGAAAAGACTTGAGCGAAATCACGTCGGAAGAATATTCTACGAGTAGTCTATACTTTGATAGACTTGTGTAACCTTTATAGGTTGAATGTTACGCGAGTAGCATGTGCTACTTGAAGGTGGACAAGGCTAGCGGGTTATAGCGTGGGCGTTTTGCTAATAGTCGATAATCGTCGCGGTATGTGATTCTTCCTATCCTCTTGAGCATGATATTTTAAAAGAATATATATAGTACGGTAGGCGTCGTGTGTTAACAGCGTAGTTTTACGGCAATGTCTTTTGACTTAAGCCTGAATAATAAGAATCTTGAAGTATTTCAAAAGAATTAAGAAACGTTTTTGAAAGAAGAGTAATGCTTGGTTTTAAAAGCTTAAGAGTTATACTAGCTTTATGGGAAGTTAGGTATAACGACTTAAGAGAGATAAAAAGAATGGTTTATTAATTTTAGAGGTTAAGAGACTTGACTTAAATGAATTAATATGAATTTTGTGTGAAACCTCATTCGTGAGTAATGAGTACTTGGTTTTTAAAAGGAATAATGTTTTACTGATTTTGAAAATCAGAATAAGTATCGAACAAACCACTGCAGCGTTAATAAAGGGAAATGTTTTGACTAATTAAGTATTATTAAAACCAGTAGAAACCTCCATCTGCATAGAAGCTAAGATGAGACAAAATGATATTACATTTCCTAGATCATGGCTGCATTAATAATATTGTTATGAACAAGAATAACCTACTCACACATAAGGCATATGTTTCTCAAATAGTTTTAAAAGAGAATTATATTATTAAGTGATTAAGACTACGAACTACAAAACCTTTCAAAAATGAGAAACTTGAGCATTTGAAATTAGGCAAACTTGAACGTTTGGAAAATAATGTTGTTACTTGATTTTACAAAAGGAAGCGTTTTGGTTTACTTAAAAAGATAGTCACTATATTTTAATACTACGGGTATTATGTGACTTTTGTGAAAGAAACAGATCTTTTAAAGAGTTAATGTATGAAGTACTTTGGGGATAAAAACCCGAAATTGTTAACATAAAGTAGAAAGTACCTCGTGTGAATAACTTGATTGTGTTGGTTTGTGATAGCCTTGTAATACTTTCTTGTTGATTTGATAAGTAAACATGTTAGGATGCTACGTGTGTTAGTATCTGGTGATGTTTGTGTAAAGGGGTTTCCCTTGTTGTGCTTATGTTGTTTAACGATAAGCTGTTAAGTTATTATATCACATACCCTCTTGACTTGTTATACCGAGGGCTTGCCACCCTTGATGCGGGTCTATATGGCCTATGCGGTCTATGTGACTATGCGGAGCAGTGGTATGCTCCAGGATTGATCATTCCGGGTGTTTATCCGTCACGGGGATGCCCTATGCGGTATTGTGACTATGCGGTCTATTGAGACTATGCGGACTGCGGGAGTCCAGGAGGGTACCGGGGTTAGCTACCCCCGATGCGAGGAATACCTCATGCGGGTCTGTGTGTGACCTATGCGGGCTGCGGGAAGTCTAGGATTAGGCACGCATAATGATACTATGGGCGATTGGCCTTGCTTCGATCATTCGCGGCCTAGAAAAGACCTGTTACAGTTTATCTACCTTGCTCTTGTTTATGTTGTGGCACTATGTGCAGTTGAACTGGTTGTATTTGCAAATGGCTTTAAATACTTTGATTTTACTTCAGTACTTTACATTTTCACATACTTGGTACCTGTTGTACTGACCTCCTTCGGGGGGCTGCGTTCATGCCGCAGGTAGAGGTACACCAGTCGTTGATCCTCGCTCTTAGGGTCACAGTTCAGCGTTTGGGAAGCTCCGTTTCTCCGGAGGCTTATCGGTGGTATAGTCCCCTGTCGTTGTAGGTACTTACATTCAGGGGTATGGCGTGGCCCTGTCCCGCCATTGTTGTCATATCATTCTTAAGTGCAGTAACACTTTGTTGTGGCGAGTTGTAAAGGGATATGCATTCTAGTTGTTATATATATTTATGCCGAAAAGGCAAGTTTTCTCAGATGGCTGTTTCATATTTCATATTATGTCATGTCTTGTTTTATATTCCATTGATTACTACGATGTATGTCTACTTGGGTGCCGGGTAAGGCACGATCACGCTTCGGGTTGGTCGTGACAAAAGTGGTATCGAGCGATTAATCCTCGGAAAGTGTCTACAGACCGTATCTAGTAGAGTCTTGATTATCGGTGTGTTGTGCACCACATCAATAATCAGGAGGCTATAGGATATTTAGGATTGGTTTCCATTCTTCTCACTCTGAGATCGTGCCTTAGAGCTGTGTTATAAGTTGGACCCCTCTAACGTATTTCTTTCCGTGCAGTTATGCCTCCATAAGGCAACCTGTGCCCGAAGGGCAAGCGGCGAGGAGGCTGCAGTAAATCTGAGAGGGTTACTAGGGCACAGGCCCAATCATCACCTGGGGTGGTGCTTCATTCGGGGAGTTCTGCTACGTCACCAGCCCCAGCAAAGTTTAGCACAGCGGCAGCAGTTCCTACTGCGGCCATGATATATGAGCCTTCAGTTCCACGGCAGGGAACAGAGAATATGGATTACAAAGGAATGGACCTGTTACTAGCTAGGATTTTAGCAGCCAGAGAATATAGAGTGCACCGATATATCACGGGTCTTGATGACTATCTAAAGAAAGGTTGTGCAAGAGTAGCTCTTCAGTCAGGCATGGATATTGCCCGCGTACAGGCTTATGCGCAGCACGCAGAGGAACGTAGAGATCGACGGATTAACCAAGATCAGTAGAAGAGGGCCAGAACAACAGGGTCCTTTGGTAACTTTCGAGGCGAATCGCCTCAGCAGCAGACTGGATATGCGCCTCCGCCGGTGCAGAGTGGTCCTCCACAGGGTTCAGGACGTTCGGGGTATGCAGGAGTTGGTCAAAGCTCCAGGGCTTCTGGTGCACAGATACACGTAGGTCCAGCCAGCCGGATTCAGTTTTTCCCCAATGTTCACAGTGTGACAGGCGTCATCCCGGGGAATGTCATCTTTTGTTGATGCTTGTTTTACCTGCGGCCGTCAGGGCCATGTGTCGAAAGGATGTCCTAGTAGGAGGGATGCAAGTAGGAGGACTCAGCCTACCAGATCGATTCTTGGATTGATGGTTCGGAGAGGAAGGGTGTTAGCGAGGAGGCCACCCCTTTCGGTGTGGCCGTTGTGGTAAGTGTCATTGTGGGGAGTGTCATACTTCTTCGACAGCTTGTTATGCTTGCGCCCAGCAGGGCAGGATTGATTGGAACGACAGAGGGTAGTGAAGCAGTAGATACAATTGTATCCTTAACCCTCTAGAGATTGTATGTGTGATAAGATAAGTATATCTTAAGTGTTACGTTCAGTTAACATTGTGTAGATTGTGATTAGAAATCATGGTTAGTTAACCAGGTAAGATTGGGGGATAGAGGAAGTGTGAGCCTTAGAGTTTTATACGTAGAGACCTTAGAGGCGAGGCCATCTCGAGTAAAAGATGTATTTTTATGTTTGACCCTTATCAGAGTGCATAGTACACGTGAGATATGTTTGTGTGATAAATCCCTGAGTGGTATGAAATGAAAGAGGGTAGTTGAGCTAAGAAGACCACTAGGTTTTTCGTGACTTGATTAGTGAGATTGTTCCGGATCGGGGAACAAGAGTTTTTGCGCAATAGCGGGGCAGGTTGCGGACCGATTGCGGGTCAAACCGCGGCCTGCATTGTGGTGGGGTCAGTTCGAGGTGGTCCCGCCAGGTGGTGGGGTCACAGGGGTGTTAGGCCCAAGTTTAGTTAACCATCGTACGAGTTCGTGAACGCGTTCGACCAGTAGTCGGGCCGATGAGGTCAGCCCATCTTGTCTTTTAGTCAAGACCGTTTACTCGGCAGAGGGTTATGCGAGATGTTATATCAGAAAGGTTGTAAGGCTGCACGAGGTGCCTACTTTCACCTTATGACAGGCAGTGGAGCCCAGTTTACGGCTGTTTCTTTTCTGGAGGTTTTACCAGGCAGGGTTAGGAACTCAGGTGAGTCTCAGTAGCGCATTCGCCCTCGGGCCAGTGTTTGGATTTCAGGGGTAGCTGTGAGGATTGTTGCCTCCTGTTGAGGGAATGTTTTTATAACTACCATTTCAGTATTCGGATATCGCCTTATGAAGCCTTATAGGGGCAGAAGTATAAGTTGCCGGTCGATTGGTTCGATGTTGGCAAGGTTCAGATAGTTGGTTCATACTTGTTTCGGCAGAATGTGGATAGGGTGAAGCTTATCCAGTAGAGGTTATTGGCAGCTCAGAGTTAACAGAAGTCGTGCGGATAATCGGCGACGACGCTTGGGGTTCAGGTTGACGGTGGGTCTTCTTGAAGGTACCACCCCGGAAAGGGGGGTGACGAGTTTGGAAAACAGAGGAAACTTAGCCCGAGTTACTTTGGGCCTTTTCAGGTCATGTGAAGAATAGGCCAGGTTGCCTATAGTTAGCATTGCCGTCCGACGTAGGAGGCAGTACGTCCGATCTTTCATGTTGCTATGTTCGGAAGAGTATCGGAGATCCATCCAGAGTATTCTCAGTTAATGATGACCAAGTTGGAGGTAGTAACCCAGAGTTTTGGAAACTGAAGCAGTAACAGGAATGTGGTAAGTTATGAGAAAGAATTTGAGTGTACGAGAAGGGTACGACGAGTAAGGGAAGAAGCGAGCATGTGTTAAGAACATAGATGTGATATTTTCTTTTGTAAAGTGAAGGTGCGAAGGGAGTATCTTTTAGCCCTTGGGTGGGAGTTTTTGTGATGTTAGAGGTGATTCCTTGTGGACTTGGATGTAAGTATTTGCGCGGGTGTTTTCTGTGGCCATGTGTGGCATTTGCAAACTGGTTAAGCTATGAGGAACTTCGTCGTTATCCGTCTTGAGAAGGAACATTCGGGACGAATGTTTCTAAGGAGGGGAGAATGTTATACCCCGTATTTCCAGAGTATGTACGTGAGGACGTACGTAGAAAAGTTTGAGCCTTAAAGTTAGGCAAGGACGAAATTTTGTTCACAACTACAGAAAGAATCGTTTTTTAAACGAAGCGTTTTACAAAACTGCGAAGGGAAAATTACGGCTATGTCATTTATATTTTTATGGATTTTTCCGAGAGGCGAAATACTTTGGACCAACGAGAGCGACACTTGTCACCTCTAATTGGCGGATGTGTGGCGGAAATGGGGCAATTGGAGGTCTTGGAGTAGGTAGGATATTTGTGATATTTTGTGTGGTAGTTGGATAAGGTACACATAGATGAATCCTCACCCTACACTTGCATAGCACTTGGCTTCATCTTGGCCATTGGTTGGCCTATAAATACCCCCCTAACTTGAAGGTTTTCTTCATCCACAAAATCATTTCTCCAAGTCTTGAAAATCTTTGCCCCTCTCTTGTAGTGTTTCGTCCAACACTCCCCCTTGGGAAAGGCGTTTGGCGAAACCTACCCCCTCACAGTGGTGTTGGCGAGGCACACCCCTCCCCTTGCCTAGTTGTTCTCGTAAAATACTACCCCTCTTGGTAGCAATACTCTCCAAGTATTGTTACTATTCCAAAATACCTTGGCCCAAATACCTTGTAGTATTCCAAGGTTACACTTATGCTAAAAGCCCAGAAATACTATTATACTTCCCTTCAGTCACTAAACGAAACCCTAAGGAAAATCTTCACAGTTGGTTGAAGTATTAGGAAGAAGTTTCGTAGAACTTCTAAGGGTTGTTTGGAGCGGGTTGGAGCACCCGGAGTAGGAGCTAAACGTTGCTCAGGATCGACATTAAACTTGGATAATTTTGGGCTTACCGAGGTAAATAATCCTATCCTTCTATTGTAATTGTAAATTACATATTGTAGTGGTATAGAAGTGAATATAAGATTCATAGAAGAGAATTGAACTGTAATAGAAGGATATTACAGAAGAGACTTGAACTGAAATCACGTCAGAAGAATATTCTACAGAGTAGTCTAGACTTTGATAGACTTGTGTAACCTTTATAGGTTGAATGTTACGCGAGTAGCATGTGCTACTTGAAGGTGGACAAGGCTAGTAGGGTTATAGCCATGGGCGTTTTGCTAATAGTCGATAATCGTCGCGAGGTATGTGATTCTTCCTATCCTCTTGAGCATGATATTTTAAAAGAATATATATAGTACGGTGAGCGTGCGTGTGTTAATCGAACGTAGTTTTACGGCAATGTCTTTTGACTTAAGCCTGAATAATAAGAATCTTGAAGTATTTCAAAAGAATTAAGAAACGTTTTTGAAAGAAGAGTAATGCTTGGTTTTAAAAGCTTAAGAGTTATACTAGCTTTATGGGAAGTTAGGTATAACGACTTAAGAGAGATAAAAAGAATGGTTTATTAATTTTAGAGGTTAAGAGACTTAATCTTAAAAGAAAAGAGACTTGACTTAAATGAATTAATATGAATTTTGTGTGAAACCTCATTCGTGAGTAATGAGTACTTGGTTTTAAAAGGAATAATGTTTCTTGATTTGAAATCGAATAAGTATTGAACAAACCATGCAGCGTTAATAAAGGGAAATGTTTTGACTAATTAAGTATTATTAAAACCAGAGAAACCTCCATCTGCATAGAAGCTAAGATGAGACAAAATGATATTACATTTCCTAGATCATGTTGCATTAATAATATTGTTATGAACAAGAATAACCTACTCACACATAAGGCATATGTTTCTCAAATGGTTTTAAAAGAGAATTATATTATTAAGTGATTAAGACTACGAACTACGAAACCTTTCAAAAATGAGAAACTTGAGCATTTGAAATTAGGCAAACTTGAACGTTTGGAAAATAATGTTGTTACTTGATTTTACAAAAGGAAGCGTTTTGGTTTACTTAAAAAGATAGTCACTCTATTTTAATACTACGGGTATTGTGTGACTTTTGTGAAAGAAACGGATCTTTTAAAGAGTTAATATATGAAGTACTTTGGGGATAAAAACCCGAAATTGTTAACATAAAGTAGAAAGTACCTCGTGTGAATAACTTGATTGTGTTGGTTTGTGATAGCCTTGTAATACTTTCTTGTTGATTTGATAAGTAAACATGTTAGGATGTTACGTGTGTTAGTATCTGGTGATGTTTGTGTAAAGGGGTTTCCCTTGTTGTGCTTATGTTGTTTAACGATAAGCTGTTATGTTATTATATCACATACCCCCTTGACTTGTTATACCGAGGGCTTGCCACCCGACGCGGTCTATATGGCCTATGCGGTCTATGTGACTATGCGGAGCAGCGGTATGCTCCAGGATTGATCATTCCGTGTGTTTATCCCGATGCGGGGGATGCCCTATGCGGTCTGTGTGACTATGCGGTCTATTGAGACTATGCGGACTGCGGGAGTCCAGGAGGGTACCGGGGTTAGCTACCCCCGATGCGAGGAATACCTCATGCGGGTCTGTGTGTGACCTATGCGGGCTGCGGAAGTCCAGGATTAGGCACGCATAATGATACTATGGGCGATTGGCCTTGCTTCGATCATTCGCGGCCTAGAAAAGACCTGTTACTGTTTATCTACCTTGCTCTTGTTTATGTTGTGGCACTATGTGCAGTTGAACTGGTTGTATTTTCAAATGGTTTTAAATACTTTGATTTTATTTCAAGATTTTCTGCTTTAACATACTTGGTACTGTTATCGACCTCCGGGCTGCGTTCATGCCGCAGGTAGAGGTACACCAGTCGTTGATCCTCGCTCTTAGGGTCACAGTTCAGCGTTTGGGAAGCTCCGTTTCTTCGGAGGCTTATCAGTGGTATAGTCCCCTGTCGTTGTAGGTACTTACATTCAGGGGTATGGCGGGACCCTGTCCCGCCATTGTTGTCATATCATTCTTAGAGGTCTGTAACACTGTTGTGGGCAGAGTTGTAAAAAGGGATGTAACTGTTCTAGTTGTTATATATATTTATGCCGAAAGGCAAGTTTTCTCAGATGAACTGTTTCATATTTCATATTATGTCATGTCTTGTTTTATATTCCGCTGATTACTCTGATGTATGTCTACTTGGGTGCCCGGGTAAGGCACCAGTCACGGGCCCGGGTTCGGGTCGTGACAAGACCAACGATGCCACACATGGCCACCACAACATACGTAAACATAACAATGGACCTTCCGTCCGTGGTCCCTTCTCACAAAACTCGAAGGTTACCGTCTTCTCAAACACGGGATCCTTAGAGGTTCCTTTATTTCTTACATGTCTTTCTTTCTCGTACTTCTAAACTTATTTAGTAAACGTACAACATCTCAAATATTGTTTCTGTTCCCCAATCCTTGGAGTTACTAATCAGACTTGGCCATTATGCTACTATAATTTCCGCTAAGGCTCTTCTCGGTCCTTACGACCTAGTTCCAGTGGAACGCATCCACGAACTCGTACAACGATTAACTGAACTTGGGCCTGGCATCCTCGGGACCCTACCACATAACGGGACCATTTCTAACTGACATCACCCCATTCCATACTACCGGCTTACCCGAAATGAGTCCACAACCCGACCCAGCGTCACACTTAACTTCTCATTCTTAGTCTGAAATAAATCTATCTCTTATCTCAAGGTACTTCTCACCCTATCCTCCCATTCACTAGAGGTTCGTCACATAAGCCAAAGTATTTCTACTGTACATCCTTCCCTATCGGTCTTACACTGTTACGGGGTAATTACAACTTGTGAACTCTACACAACTATAGTCTCAGTTCACTTACCATTCTTGTCAATATTCTTAACTTCTCACTTTACTAATCAAGGTATCCCTACCTCTGGGGTACTATCACTTTACAACTCTAGCAATAAAGGGAAAACATATACGCTAGGGTAAAATCTGAATCTATCAATGCACGTATGATTCAAAAGAATCAAAATATACTTGTAACCCCGTGCGATGTCGCCTCCTGATCCTGTCCAGTAGTCACGTCACCTCTGCGGTTCGAAGGACCACCAGAACTATAAACACTACCATGACCTCTACCAAGACTGGCTGACATCTGAACATCCTGCCCTGGGGGACGCACAACTGTGGAGGAAAGGGAATCGACCATCGGCCTCATAGGCTGAGCCACCACACCGGTGCCTCTTCTAAAAGGACATACCCTCAGTATATGGCCGGGACGTCCACAATAAAAACAAGCACTCGTTCCATAACGGCATTCCCCCAAATGACGCTTACTACATCGGAAACACTGAGGAAAAAGTGGCCTCGACTGAGAAAATCCTCTGCTCCTTCGAGAACCTCGACCCCTGGAGCTTGGACCGGCTCCTAAATACCTTGTGGGATCTAATCTCCCACCTGTGAGCTGCGGGAGTATGTACTGGGTAGGCTGGGACGAATATCTCACTCGCTGCTGAGGCTGCTCGTCCATAAACTCACCGGAATAACCAATCGGTCTAGCCCTCTTACGCTGATCTCCACGTTGGCCCTCTACCCTCTGTACACCTGTCTGTACTGGTCGAATAACCTCCTGCTGATGAAACTGCAGCACTGCTATCTTGGTCAATAACATAATCGCTTCCTCTCGCACTATAGTCTTCTCCTAACCGAAACCGAGGCTCGTCTGGGGTCTCAAAACCTGGCGCAGAAGAACTCGCCTACTGCGGCACAACATCCGGTATACCCTGGGAATAAGCCCTATCAACTCTTTGAGTCTGACTAGTAGCTCCTGCTACTCCTTTGCCCTTCTGGCCGTTTCCCTCGAGGCATAATCAGAACACAAAATTACGTCAGAGAGGAATTATCTTACTAACACAGCTCTAGGGCACGATCTTAGAGTGAGAAGAATAGAAACCAACTCCTAAATGTCCTGTAGCCTCCTGTTTATGGGTGTGGCGCGAAACACACCGATAATCAAGACTCTACTAGACACGGTCTGTAGACATTCCGAGGACTGACTGCTCTGATACCACTATGTCACACCCCGAACCCCGGGCCCGTGACTGGTGCCCTACCTGGACACCCTTCTACCTTAACAACTAAGCAAACAGCGGAAATCAAATAACACCTCTTTTTTTTTTAAAACCAACGTACGTGCAAGGTAAAGCCGACAAGGCTGCCATATAATATACATAACAAAAGACACTACACTGTACATGAGTCCAATCCCACATATGAATACAGACCTCTAAGAGTTAAACTGAAATATGATGGGACAAGGCCCCATTGTACCTATAAGCGTACAAAAGCACATCGAAGGAACTATACCAAAAATGATAAACTCCTGAACAGAGGGAGCTATCCAAAAACTCTGAGCAGGGTCCTACACCTGCCGATCACCAAACTGCGTACCTAAACCTGCGGCATGAACACAGCCCCCCGAAGGAGGTCAGTACGAAGAATGTACCAAGTATGTGAAACAGTAAAATATTGTAATGAAATCATAGATTTAACAAAACAGAGACATGTATGATAGACAACCTCTGATACAATACATAAGCGATCATATCAAGTCGTGGACGCATGCCTCAAAGTCATTACTCAAATATAACCATGGGTCTCACGCCCATAATATCAATCATGCGTGGAATCCTTCCTCACCGGCGATCCATGATATTGTCACGACCGAACTCGGGCGTGGCGGTGCCTTACCGGGCACCCTAGTGACACAACATCGAGTAATCACGAACATAAAGACAATACATGAAACCAATGTAATATGACGGTGAAATAAGAAGACAAAGCTAACTAAAACGGTTACCTTGGTATGTATATAAATAGCAATTTGAATAGCGATAACCTCTTACAATTTACGCCACACAGCGATTACTGCACCTCTACGAATAATATGACAACAACGACGCGGGGCCGTCATACCTCGAATGTAAGCACCTACCACAACAGGACTATACTAATAAGCCTCGGAGAAACGGAGCTTTCCCAACGCCGAATCGTGACCCAAGAGCGAGGATCAACGGCGGGTGTACCTTTACTGCGGCATGAACGCAGCCCGAAGGAGGTCGATAACAAATGCAGAGTATGTGGCAAATAAATCGTAAATGAAATCATAGTAGTCTATAGAAAGCAGGAGACATGTATGATAACCAAACTACGATTCACAATAAATAGCAACATGTCTAGTCGTGGACTCACGCCTCAAAGTCATCACTCAATATAACAATGGGTCTCATGCCCACAACATCAATCCTGCCCGGGGAATACCTTCCTCACTGCCGGCAGGCAATGATAGAAAAGCACCAAGAAATCCACCTGAACAGCAGGTCCCACCTGTGTCCAAATAAAACCGTCCCGGGTAAGTACGAAGGCATAGCCGACTACTAACACCTACAAGTACTAACAAGGTCATAAATCGTATCATGATATATGTCTGCACCGTCACATGATCAAAGCCGGTCGCCGCCGCAATATCAAATGTGCGCGTCTAGCCTCGAACTCCCCGACTCGCATAGGCCAATCTCATAGGCCCGTGAGGTATAACCCGAATCGGGTAGCTACTCCCGCATCGCCCCGGACTCGCGATCCGCATGGCCACATAGACCGCATGACCATAAAGGCCGACACTAACACGGAACTCGTAGCTCGCGATAGGCCGGGACCCGCATGAGGTATTCTCGAATCATGGTCCTGCATCACCGAAGTCTACCCCGCATCGGAGGCGGCTTAACCCGGAAACACGGTGAGTGGTATAATACCAACATAACGGTTTATCGCTTAAACAACATAAGCACAATCAAGGGAAAACCCCTTTATACAAACATCACAAATACTAACACATGTAGCATCCTAATATGATTACTTATCAAATCAACACGAAGGTATTACAAGGCTATCACAAAACAATACAATCAAGTTATTCACACATAAGGTACTTTCTACTATATGATTAATGAGATCGGGTTTTATCCCCAAAGTACTTTATACAATAACTCTTTAAAGATATGTTACTTTCACAAAGGTCACACAATACGTAGTATATAACAATAGAGTGATTATCTTTTTAAAGTAAATCAATTACTTCTCTTTGTAAAATCAAGTAGCAACCTTCTTTTCCAATGTTCAAGTTTACCTAATTTCCAATGTTCAAGTTTTCATAATTTACCATGTTCAAGATTCTTATTTTAGAAATGTTTAGTAGTTCATAGTCTTATTCATTTAAGAATATAATTCTCTTTTAAGCTATCCGAGAAACATAAGCCTTATATGTGAGTAGGATATTCTTGTTTATAACAATATTATTACAATGACCGATGATCTAGGAAATATCATTTTGTCTCATCTTAGCTTCTATGCAGATGGAAGTTTCTCTGGTTTTAATAATACTTAATCACAAAACATTTCCTTTATTAACGCCGCAGTGGTTTGTCGATACACATTCGATTTAAATCAAGAAACATTCTTAAGTTATTACCTAACTTCCCATAAAGCTAGTATAACTCTTAAGTTTTCAAAACCAAGTATTACTTCTTTTCGAAATGATTCAAAAATCTTTTGAAATACTTCAAGTTCTTTATTAACACATAATAAGCCGCTTATAGTTCAAATCGATTACCTTTTAAAAACCACAAGTATTTTCTTACCAACATAAAGTGTTATAACCAACTTCCCATAAAGCCGTTATAACACTTTATGTTTTAAACCAATCAAATACATTTAGCACGTACGCGTCACCGGTACTACATAGTTCACACATATCATGCTAGAAGAGATAGGAAGAGGTTCACATACCTCGCGACGAGTATCGACTAATAGCAAACGCCCAAGTACCTCAAGCGCCGGCTACTCCTTAAGCCACGTAGCTCGCGCCACACGCAGTACGTCAACCGATACGGCCACACCGCGCTTATTAACATCTAGATCTTATCGTAGAACATTCTACAGATAATTCGGCAGCACCTCCCCACATGGCGTAAATCTCCTCTCTATCGGGCCGGCTACCAAGCCAACGGGGGTTATACGCCTAAACCGGACGTGCACAATTCTACCTCACGAAAAGCTACACAAGTCTATCTGATACACCCATGTAAATCTGATTCGGTACTCTTCTTTCGAAAAGGTTTCTTATTATTCAGGCTTAAGTCAAAAGACATTGCCGATAACTACGTTCAATTCTATATATAGTATACTTCAACTATATAATCATACAACATGTAATTTCCAATTACAATAGAGGGACAAGATATTTACCTCGATAAGCCCATAATTATCCGAGTTTAAATGTCGATCCTGAGCAAGGTTTAGCTCTACTAAGTGCGCTCAGACCGCTCCAAACAACCCTTAGAAGTTCTAACCAACTTCTACTTATTACTCCAACTAACCATGGAGATTTTCCTTAGGGTTTCGGTTTTGTGTGGAAGGGAAGTATAATAGTATTTCTGGCTTTTCAGATAAGTACAACCTTAGAATCCTACAAGGTATACGGCTACGCTAATTGGGGCATTATAACAATACTTTTGAGAGTATTTCTACCAAGAGGGGGGGTATTATACGAAAACAACTAGGCTAGAGGGGTACCCGGCTAGCACCCGAGAGGGGAAGGACTCTCGGCCAAGGGGGAAGGGGGAGGCTCTTGGCCGAACTCTATACTAAGGGGAGGGAGGAAGATTTAACACTTAGAAATATTTTAGGAATGGATGAAGAAGTCTTCCAAAGGGGGGGTATTTATAGGTCTAGCAAAGGCCAACCAATGGCCAAGATCATGCCAAGTGCAAGGCAAGTGTAGGGCCAAGATCTTGCCAAGTGCACCTTATCCATCTACCACAAAATATCCTACCAACTCCAAGACAAAAAGCCAACCCATTCGTCCACTCCACCGCCCAAGACGTCTTCCAATGAGAGGGTGCCAAGTGGCGCCCTTGTTGGTCCAAAATGTTTCGTCTCTCGAAAAAATCCGCAAAAATTAAAAATGACATAGCCGGAATTTTCCCTACGAAAGCTGTGAAAACGTTTCGTCGAAAAACGACTCTAACCGGGTGTTGTGCACAAATAAATTTCGGCCAAGCCACTTTTATACAAGTTCAAATTTTCTACGTACGTCCTTACGCATATACTGAAATACGGTATAACATTCTCCTTAGAAACATTCGTCCCGAATGTTCCTTCTAAGTCTCAAAACAAACGTGCGCCAGATAGTCTTCACTACTATACTTACGAACAATCCTGCCACACCTGGCCACAGAAACATCCGCGCAAATACCTCCATCCAAGTCCACGAGGAAACACCTCTAACATTACCACAAACACCTCTCTCCGGGGTCTAAAATATACTTCCTTCGCACCTTCTCCTTACAAAAGAAATGATCACATCTATGCTCGCCATACATGCTCGCTTCTTCCCGATACCACTTTTGTCACTTTGCCGCGAGGTTCTAGTGTCACTCCGCGACCAACAAAATGGTACCGGACTACATGCGATCCCTGAGGATGTCGTACACTTCTTGTACACTCGAACTCTTACCACATTTCTGATACTGCTTCAGTTTCCAAAACTCGGGGTTACTATCTCTAATGTGGTCATCATTAACTGGGAACACTCTGGATGGATCTCCGATTTCCTTCTTGAACATAACACGAAAGACTGGACGCACTGCCTCCTAAGTCGGACGGCAAATGCTAACATATAGGCAACCTGGCCTATCCCTCTCATGAACTCAAAAGGCCCAAAGTAACTCGGGCTAAGTTTCCTCTTACACTTATCCGGTGGTACCTTGAAGACCGACCGTCAACTCAACTCTGCGTCGTCGCCGATAATCCGCACGATTCCTCCGAGCTGCCAAAAACCTCTTCTGGATAAGCTTCACCCTATCCACATCCTGCTGAACACGTATGTACCAACTATCTGAACCTTGCCAACGTCGACCCAATCGACCGGCAACTTACACTTCCGCCCCCACAAGGCGTCACAAGGCGATATCCGAACACTGAAAAGGCAGCAATAAAACACTTCCCCAACAGGAGATAACAATCCTCACAACTACCCCTGAAATCCAAACACTAGCCTAAGGGCGAACGCGATACGGAGACTCACCTGAGTTCCTAACCCTGCCTGGTAAAACTTCCCGAAAGAAACAGCCGTAACCTGGGCTCCACTGTCTGTTCATAAGGTGAAAGCAGGCACCCCGTGCAGCCTTACCACCTTTCTGATATATCATCACTGCCAAGCAACGGTCCTGACTGAAAAACACGATGGGCTGACCCCATCGGCCCGACTACTGGTCGAACGCATCCACGAACACGTATGCTGGTTAACTAAACTTGGGCCTAACATCCTCGTGACCCTACCACCCGGCGGGACCACCACAAACTGACCCCACCACCAAACAGGCCGCGGGTTGACCCGCAACATGGCCTCAACCCGACCCGGCAATGCGCAAAACATTAGCTCCCCGATCCGGAACAATCTCTCAAATCACGTTACGAAAACCTAGCGGTCTTCTTAGTTCAACTACCCTCTTTCATATCACGCTACTCAGGGACTTATCCCAAAAACATAGCTCACGTGCACTATGCACTCCGATAAGGATCAAACATAACACTACACCTATACTCCAGATGGCCTTACCTCTAAGGTCTCTACGTAAAAACTCTAAGGCTTACACCTTCTCTATCCCCCAAATCTTACTTGGTTAACCCACCATGATTTCTAATCACAACTAACACACTGCTATAAGAACATAGCACTTGAGGTATACTCACCTTATCACACATACAGATCTCTAGAGGGTTAAGGGTAAAAATCTATATCCACTGCTTCACTCCCCTTAGTCGTTCTAATCAAACCTGCCCCGTAGGGCGCATAGCTAGGGGAGATGACGAACTACCCACCGATCCTGAAGGCTAAGTCCTCCCGCAAGGACACTCTTTCGACATCAGACCCTGACGGTCATAGGTACAACAAGTACCATCTAAAAGACGACATTCCCTGGGATGACGCCTGCCACACTGTGAACACTGGGAAAAAAAAAAACTGAACCCGGTTGGCTGGAACCTACGTGTAGCTGTGAACCTAAGCTCGAGCTCGACCAACTCCTGCATACCCCGAACGCCCCGAACCCCGTGGAGGACCTTTCGCACCGTGGATGCGCATAATCTAATCCGCGGCGAGGCGACTCGCCGCAAGTTACCAAAGAACCTTGCTACTCGCCTCTTCTGTCGCCCGTTAACCCGCCGATCTCTACGTTTCTGCTGCTGCATAAGCCCGACCACGTGCCATGCTCAAGCCCAATCAAGAATTACTCTTGCACAACCCTTTCTAAGATATTCATCAAGACTCGCAGACATCGGTATACTCTCGTAGCCAAATCCATAGCTAATGCAGGTCGCTTTTTGCAATCTATATTCTCTGCTCCCGGTCATTGGGCGAAGGTTCAAACATCATGGCCGCAGTAGGCTGCCGCGCGTGCTAAACTCTGCGGGGCAGCGACGCCGCAAAACTCCCGAATGAAGCACCACCCGGTGATGATTGGGCCTGTGCTCACGTAACCCTGCATTTACTCGCAGCTCCGCCGCCTTGTCCTCTGGGCGGGTTGCCTACGCGAGGCATAACGGTAAGGAAAGAAATACGTTAGAGGTCCAACTTATCACACAGCTCTAAGGCACGATCTCGTAATGAGAAGAATAGAAACCAATCCTAAATATCCTATAGCCTCACGATTATCGGTGTGGTGCACAACACACCGATAATCAAGACTCTACATCGATACGTAGACACTTTCCAGGATTAATCGCTCGATACCACTTTTGTCATGACCGAACTGGGCGTGGTGGTGCCTTACCGGGCACCCTAGTGACACAACATCGAGTAATCGAACATAAAGACAATACATGAAACCAATGTAATATGACAGTGAAATAAGAAGACAAAGCAACTAAAACGGTTACATTCGGTATGTATATAAATAGCAATTTGAACAGCATAACCTCTACAATTTACGCCACACAAGTACTATGCACCTCTACGAATAATATGATAACAACGACGGATGGGGCCGCCATACCTGAATGTAAGCACCTACCACAACAGGGGACTATACTAAGATAAGCCTCGAGAAACGGAGCTTTCCCAACGAATCGTGACCAAGAGCGAGGATCAACGGCGGTGTACCTTTACTGCGGATGAACGCAGCTCGGGGAGGTCGAGCATAACAAAAGTATGTGGCGAAATAAATCGTAAATGAAATCATAGTAGTCTATAGAAAGCGGGAGACATGTATGATAACCAAACTACAATTCACAATAAATAAGCCATGTCTAGTCGTGACTCACGCCTCAAAGTCATCACTCCATATAACAATGGGTCTCACGCCCACAACATCAATCATGCGTGGAATACCTTCCTCACCGTGATCAATGATAGAAAAGCACCAAGAAATACACATGAGCAAAGGGTCCCACTGTGTTCAAATAAAGCGATGGGTAAATACGAAGGCATAGCGACTACTAACACCAGCAAGACTAACAAGGTCATAAATCAGATCATGATATCTGCCTAGACTGTCACATGATCAAAGCCGGTCGCCGCCGCAATATCAAATGCGCGTTTAGCCTCTGGAACTCCCCGCACTCCGCATAGGCCAATCTCATAGGCCCGCATGAGGTATAACCCGCATCGAGGGTAGCTACTCCCATCGCCCCGACTCGCGATCCGCATGGCCACATAGACCGCATGACCATAAAGGCCGCACACTAACACGGAACTCGTAGTTCCGCATAGGCCCGGGACCCGCATGAGGTATTCTCGAATCACGGTCCTGCATCGCTCGAGTCTACCCCAGACGGAGGCAGCTTAACCCCGGAAACACGGTGAGTGGTATAATACCAACATAATGGTTTATCGCTTAAACAACATAAGCACAATCAAGGAAAACCCTTTATACAAACATCACAGAATACTAACACATGTAGCATCCTAATATGATTACTTATCAAATCAACACGAAGGTATTATAAGGCTATCACAAACCAATACAATCAAGTTATTCACACATAAGGTACTTTCTAATATATGATTAATGAGATCGGGTTTTTATCCCCAAAGTACTTTATACAATAACTCTTTAAAGATATGTTACTTTCACAAAGGTCACACAATACCCGTAGTATATAACAATAGAGTGATTATCTTTTTAAAGTAAATCAATTACTTCTCTTTGTAAAATCAAGTAGCAACCTTCTTTTCCAATGTTCAAGTTTACCTAATTTCCAATGTTCAAGTTTGCCTAATTTCCCATGTTCAAGTTTCTTATTTTAGAAAGGTTTCGTAGTTCATAGTCTTATTCATTTAAGAATATAATTCTCTTTTTAAGCTATCTGAGAAACATAAGCCTTATATGTGAGTAGGATATTCTTGTTTATAACAATATTATTACAGCAGCCATGATCTAGGAAATATCATTTTGTCTCATCTTAGCTTCTATGCAGATGGAAGTTTCTCTTGGTTTTAATAATACTTAATCACAAAACATTTCCTTTTATTAACGCCGCAGTGGTTTGTCGATACACATTCGATTCAAATCAAGAAACATTCTTAAGCCGTTATTACCTAACTTCCCATAAAGCTAGTATAACTCTTAAGTTTTCAAAACCAAGTATTACTTCTTCGAAATGATTCAAAAATCTTTGAAATACTTCAAGTTCTTTATTAACACATAATAAGCCGCTTATAGTTCAAATCATTACCTTTTAAAAACCACAAGTATTTTCTTACCAACATAAAGTCATTATAACTAACTTCCCATAAAGCGGTTATAACACTTTATGTTTTAAACCAATCAAATACATTTAGCACATGACGTCTACCGTACTACATAGTTCACACATATCATGCTAGAAGAGATAGGAAGAGGTTCACATACCTCGCGGAGTATCGACTAATAGCAAAACGCTCCAAGTACTTCGCGTCGGCTACTCCTTGCCAAGTAGATCGCGCCACACGTAGTACTTCAACCTATAAGGCCACGCGCTTATTAACATCTAGATCTTATCGTAGAACATTCTACGTAAAATTCGGCAAGACCTCCCCGCATGCGTAAATCTCCTCTCTATCGGTGGCTACTAAGCCAACCAGGGGGTTATACGCCTAAACCGGACGTGCACAATTCTACCTCAGAAAAGCTACACAAGTCTCATGAATACACCCTATGTAAATACAATCAGACTTTCTTTCGAAAAGGTTTCTTATTATTCAGCTTAAGTCAAAAGACATTGCCGATAACTACGCTCATTCTATATATAGTATACTTCAACTATATAATCATACAACATGTAATTTCCAATTACAATAGAGGACAAGATATTTACCTCGATAAGCCCATAATTATCCGAGTTTAAATGTCGATCCCGAGCAAGGTTTAGCTCCTACTCCGTGCGCTCCGACCGCTCCAAACAACCCTTAGAAGTTCTAACCAACTTCTACTTATTACTCCAACTAACCATGGAGATTTTCCTTAGGGTTTGGTTTTGTGTGGAAGGGAAGTATAATAGTATTTCCGGGCTTTTCAGATAAGTATAACCTTAGAATACTACAAGGTATACTACTAAGGTAATTTGGGCATTATAACAATACTTTTGAGAGTATTTCTACCAAGAGGGGGTATTATACGAAAACAACTAGGCTAGGGGTACCCACTGGCTAGCACCCGAGAGGGGAAGGGCTCTCGGCCAAGGGGGAAGGGGGAGGCTCTTGGCCGAACTCTATACTAAGGGGAGGGAGGAAGATTTAACACTTAGAAATATTTTAGGAATGGATGAAGAAGTCTTCCAAAGGGGGGGTATTTATAGGTCTAGCAAAGGCCAACCAATGGCCAAGATCATGCCAAGTGCAAGGCAAGTGTAGGGCCAAGATCTTGCCAAGTGCACCTTATCCATCTACCACAAAATATCCTACCAACTCCAAGACAAAAAGCCAACCCATTCGTCCACTCCACCGCCCAAGACGTCTTCCAATGAGAGGGTGCCAAGTGGCGCCCTTTTGTTGGTCAAAATTGTTTCGTCTCTCGTAAAAATCCCAAAAAATTAAAATTGAATTAGCCGTATTTTTCCATACTAATGGTTTGAAAAGTTTTCGTCTAAAAACGACTCTAACCGGGTGTTGTGCACAAATAAATTTCGGCCAAGCCACTTTTATACAAGTTCAAATTTTCTACGCACGCCCCACGCACATACTCGAAATACGGGTATAACATTCTCCTCCTTAGAAACATTCGTCCCGAATGTTCCTTCTAAGTCTCAAAACAAACGTGCGCCAGTATAGTCTTCACTACTATACTTACGAACAATCCTGCCACACCTGGCCACAGAAACATTCGCGCAAATACCTCCATCCAAGTCCACGAGGAAACACCTCTAACATTACCACAAACACCTCTCTCCGGGGTCTAAAATATACTTCCTTCGCACCTTCTCCTTACAAAAGAAATGATCACATCTATGCTCGCCATACATGCTCGCTTCTTCCCGATACCACTTTTGTCACTTTGCCGCGAGGTTCTAGTGTCACTCCGGCGACCCAACAAAATGGTACCGGACTACATGCGATCCCTGAGGATGTCGTACACTTCTTGTACACTCGAACTCTTACCACATTTCGAGCATCGCTTGCTTTCCAAAACTCGGGGTTACTATCTCTAATGTGGTCATCATTAACTGGGAACACTCTGGATGGATCTCCGATTTCCTTCTTGAACATAACACGAAAGACTGGACGCACTGCCTCCTAAGTCGGACGGCAAATGCTAACATATAGGCAACCTGGCCTATCCCTCTCATGAACTCAAAAGGCCCAAAGTAACTCGGGCTAAGTTTCCTCTTACACCCTATCCGGGGTGGTACCTTCAAGAAGACCGACCGTCAACCTGAACTCTAAGCGTCGTCGCCGATAATCCGCACGATTCCTCCGAGCCGCCAAAACCTCTTACGGATAAGCTTCACCCTATCCACATCTGCCAACACGTATGTACCAACTATCTGAACCTTGCCAACGTCGACCCAATCGACCGGCAACTTACACTTCCGCCCCCACAAGGCGTCACAAGGCGATATCCGAACACTGAAAAGGCAGCAATAAAACACTTCCCCAACAGGAGATAACAATCCTCACAACTACCCCTGAAATCCAAACACTAGCCTGGCGATAACGCGATCTGAGACTCACCTGAGTTCCTAACCCTGCCTGGTAAAACGTCCCGAAAGAAACAGCCGTAACCTGGGCTGCACTGTCTGTTCATAAGGTGAAAGCAGGCACCCCGTGCAGCCTTACCACCTTTCTGATATATCATCACTGCCAAGCAACGGCCCCGATCGAAAAACACGATGGTCGACCCATCGCCCGACCATCGTCGAACGCATCCACGAACACGTATGCTGGTTAACTAAACTTGGGCCTAACATCCTCGTGACCCTACCACCCGGCGGGACCACCACAAACTGACCCCACCACCAAACAGGCCGCGGGTTGACCCGCAACATGGCCTCAACCCGACCCGGCAATGCGCAAAACATTAGCTCCCCGATCCGGAACAATCTCTCAAATCACGTTACGAAAACCTAGCGGTCTTCTTAGTTCAACTACCCTCTTTCATATCACGCTACTCAGGGACTTATCCCAAAAACATAGCTCACGTGCACTATGCACTCCGATAAGGATCAAACATAACACTACACCTATACTCCAGATGGCCTTACCTCTAAGGTCTCTACGTAAAAACTCTAAGGCTTACACCTTCTCTATCCCCCAAATCTTACTTGGTTAACCCACCATGATTTCTAATCACAACTAACACACTGCTATAAGAACATAGCACTTGAGGTATACTCACCTTATCACACATACAGATCTCTAGAGGGTTAAGGATATATCTATATCCACTGCTTCACTCCCCTTAGTCGTTCTAATCAAACTCGCCTGTAGGCGATACCAGTGGAGATGACGAACTACCCACCGATCCTGAAGGCTAAGTCCTCCAGCAAGGACACTCTTTCGACATCAGACCCTGACGGTCATAGGTACAACAAGTACCATCTAAAAGACGACATTCCTCGGATGACGCCGCACACCGTGAACACCGGGAAAAAACTGAACCGGCCGGCCGAACCTACGCAGTAGTCAGGAACCTAAGCTCGAGCTCGACCAACTCCTCGATACCTAACGCCCCGAACTCGCGAGGACCTTTCGCACCGTGGATGCGCATAATCTAATCGCCGCGAGGTGACTCGCCGCAAGTTACCAAAGCGACTCGCTACTCGCCTCTTCGCCGCCCTTCGTTAACCCGCCGATCTCTACGCTTTCTCGCTGCATAAGCCCACCACGTGCCATGCTCAAGCCCAATCAAGAATTACTCTGCACAACCCTTTCTAAGATATTCATCAAGACTCGTGGTACATCGGTATACTCGCAGCCAAATCCATAGCTAGTAACAGGTCGCTTTTGCAATCTATATTCTCTGCTCTGGCCGCGAATCGGTTCAAACATCATGGCCGCAGAGGAATCGCCGCGTGCTAAACTCATTGGGCTAGCGACGTCGCAAAACTCCCCGAATGAAGCACCACCCCAGGTGATGATTGGGCCTGTGCCCACGTAACCTCTCAGACTCTACTCGCAGCCTCCTCGCTTTGTCCTCCCGGGTTGCTCACGCGAGGCATAACGGTAGGGAAAGAAATACGTTAGAGGGTCCAACTTATCACACAAATCTAAGGCACGATCTCGTAATGAGAAGAATAGAAACCAATCCTAAATATCCTATAGCCTCCGATTATCGCGTGGTGCACAACACACCGATAATCAAGACTTCATCGATACGGCTCAGACACTTTCCGAGGATTAATCGCTCGATACCACTTTTGTCACGACCAACTGGCCCGTGGATCGTGCCTTACCCCGCACCCTAGTGACACAACATCGAGTAATCACGAACATAAAGACAATACATGAAACCAATGTAATATGACAAGGAAATAAGAAGACAAAGCAACTAAAACGGTTACCTTTCAGATGTATATAAATAGCAATTTGAACAGCATAACCTCTTACAATTTCTGCCACAACAAGATTACATGCACTTACGAATAATATGACAACAACGACGGACAGGTTCCGCCATACCTCGAATGTAAGCACCTACCACAACAGGGACTATACCAAGATAAGCCTCCGAGAAACGGAGCTTTCCCAAACGCCGAATCGTGACCCTAAGAGCGAGGATCAACGATCGTGTACCTTTACTCGCAGATGAACGCAGCTTCGGGCGAGGTCGCATAACAAAAATTGAGTATGTGAAATCAAATAACATCAGAATGAAATCATAGTAGTCTATAGAAAGCAGTGAGACATGTATGATAACCAAACTAAGCTCACACAATAAATAAGCAAATATGTCTAGTCGTGACTCACGCCTCAAAGTCATCACTCCAATATAACAACGGGTCTCACGCCCACAACATCAATCATGCCCGTGGAATACCTTCCTCACTGCCGGCAGTCAATGATAGAAAAGCACCAAGAAATACACATGAGCAGCAGGTCCCACCTGTGTCCAAATAAAACAGTACAGGGTAAGTACGAAGGCATAGCCGACTAATAACACCTACAAGCATTAACAAGGTCATAAATCAGATTATGATATCCGCTCTGACCGACACATGATCAAAGCCGTCGCCGCTCGCAATATCAAATGTGCGCTGCCTAGCCTCGAACTCCCCGCAGCCGCGATAGGCCAATCTCATAGGCCCGCATGAGGTATAACCCCGCATCGAGTAGCTACTCCCGCATCGCCCCGACTCGCACCGCACGGCCATGCACCGCATGACCATAAAGGCCGCACACTAACTCGAACTCGTAGCTCGCATAGCCCCGACCCGCATGAGGTATTCTCAATCACGGTCCTGCATCGCTCGAGTCTACCCCGCATCGGAGGGCATTTTAACCCCGAAACACGCGTGAGTGGTATAATACCAACATAATGGCTTTATCGCTTAAACAACATAAGCACAATCAAGGAAAACCCCTTTATACAAACATCACGTATCACTAACACACGTAGCATCCTAATATGATTACTTATCAAATCAACACGAAGGTATTACAAGGCTATCACAAACCAATACAATCAAGTTATTCACACATAAGGTACTTTCTACTATATGATTAATGAGATCGGTTTTTATCCCCAAAGTACTTTATACAATAACTCTTAAAGATATGTTACTTTCACAAAGGTCACACAATACCCGTAGTATATAACAATAGAGTGATTATCGTTTTAAAGTAAATCAATTACTTCTCTTTGTAAAATCAAGTAGCAACCTTCTTTTCCAATGTTCAAGTTTGCCTAATTTCCAATGTTCAAGTTTGCCTAATTTCCCATGTTCAAGTTTCTTATTTTAGAAAGGTTTCAGAGTTCATAGTCTTATTCATTTAAGAATATAATTTCTTTTAAGCTATCCGAGAAACATAAGCCTTATATGTGAGTAGGATATTCTTGTTTATAACAATATTATTACAAAGAAATCATGATCTAGAAATATCATTTTGTCTCATCTTAGCTTCTATGCAGATGGAAGTTTCTACTGGTTTTAATAATACTTAATCACAAACATTTCCTTTTATTAACGCCGCAGTTGGTTTGTCGATACACATTCTGATTTCAAATCAAGAAACATTCTTAAGCCGTTATTACCTAACTTCCCATAAAGCTAGTATAACTCTTAAGTTTTCAAAACCAAGTATTACTTCTTCTTTCAAATGATTCAAAATCTTTTGAAATACTTCAAGTTCTTTATTAACACATAATAAGCCGCTTATAGTTCAAATCATTTACCTTTTAAAACCACAAGTATTTTCTTACCAACATAAAGTCGTATAACCAACTTCCCATAAAGTCGTTATAACACTTTATGTTTTAAACCAATCAAATACATTTAGCACACGTGACGCTCACCGCACTACATAGTTCACACATATCATGCTAGAAGAGATAGGAAGAGGTTCACATACCTCGCGACGCAGTATCGACTAATAGCAAAACGCCCAAGTACCTCGCCGCCGGCTACTCCTTAAGCCAAGTAGATCGCGCCACACGTAGTACTTCAACCTATAAGGCCACAAGCGCGCTTTATTAACATCTAGATCTTATCGAGAACATTCTACGTAAAATTCGCAAAGACTCTCCCCGCAACACAGAAATCTCCTCCTCTATCTGGCCGGCTACCAAGCCAACCAGTGGGGTTATACGCCTAAACCGACGCACAATTCTACCTCACGTAAAAGCTACACAAGTTCATCAGAGTACACCCTATGTAAATACTTCAAGACTTTCTTCAAAAGGTTTCTTATTATTCAGCTTAAGTCAAAAGACATTGCCGATAACTACGCTCAGTTCTATATATAGTATACTTCAACTATATAATCATACAACATGTAATTTCCAATTACAATAGAGGACAAGATATTTACCTCGATAAGCCCATAATTATCCGAGTTTAAATGTCGATCCCGAGCAAGGTTTAGCTCCTACTCAAGGCCCGACCCGCTCCAAACAACCCTTAGAAGTTCTAACCAACTTCTACTTATTACTCCAACTAACCATGGAGATTTTCCTTAGGGTTTCGGTTTTGTGACTAAGGGAAGTATAATAGTATTTCGGCTTTTCAGATAAGATAACCTTAGAATACTACAAGGTATACTGGCTAAGGTAATTTGGGCATTATAACAATACTTTGAGAGTATTTCTACCAAGAGTGGGGTATTATACGAAACAACTAGGCTGTGGGGTACCACTCAAGACCCTGCGAGTGGAAGGGCTCTCGCCATGGGAAGGGGAGGCTCTTGGCCGAACTCTATACTAAGGGAGGGAGGAAGATTTAACACTTAGAAATATTTTAGGAATGGATGAAGAAGTCTTCCAAAGGGGGTATTTATAGGTCTAGCAAAGGCCAACCAACGGCCAAGATCATGCCAAGTGCAAGGCAAGTGTAGGCCAAGATCTTGCCAAGTGCACCTTATCCATCTACCACAAAATATCCTACCAACTCCAAGACAAAAGCCAACCCATTCGCCCACTCCACCGCCCAAGACGTTTTCCAATGAGAGTGCCAAGTGGCGCCTTGTTGGTCCAAAATGTTTCGCCTCTCTAAAAATCCGCAAAAATTAAAAATGACATAGCCGAATTTTCCTACGAAAGTCGTGGAAAACGCTTCGCCGAAAAAAACGACTCTAACCGTGTTGTGCACAAATAAATTTCGCCAAGCCACTTTTATACAAGTTCAAATTTTCTACGCACGCCCCACGCATACTCGGAAATACGGTATAACATTCTCCTTCCTTAGAAACATTCGTCCCGAATGTTCCTTCTAAGTCTCAAACAAACGCGCCAAAGATAGTCTTCACTACTATACTTACGAACAATCCCGCCACACCGCCACGTAAACATCCGCGCAAATACCTCCATCCAAGTCCACGAGGAAACACCTCTAACATTACCACAAACACCTCTCTCCGGTCTAAAATATACTTCCTTCAAGACCTTCTCCTTACAAAAGAAATGATCACATCTATGCTCGCCATACATGCTCGCTTCTTCCCGATACCACTTTTGTCACTTTGCCGCGAGGTTCTAGTGTCACTCCGCGACCCAACAAAATGGTACCGACTACACGCGATCCTCGAGGATGTCGACACTTCTTGTACACTCGAACTCTTACCACATTTCGACATCGTCAGCTTCCAAAACTCGGGTTACTATCTCTAATGTGGTCATCATTAATCGGGAACACTGACGGATCTCCGATTTCTTCTTGAACATAACACGAAGATCGACGACCGCTTCCTAAGTCGGACGGCAAATGCTAACATATAGGCAACCCGCCTATCCTCTCATGAACTCAAAAGGCCCCAAAGTAACTCGCTAAGTTTCTCTTACACTTATCCGGTGGTACCTTCAAGAAGACCGACCACCAACTCAACTCTAAGCGCCGCCGATAATCCGCACGATTCCTCCGAGCCGCCAAAAACCTCTTCTTGATAAGCTTCACCCTATCCACATCCTCGCCAACACGTATGTACCAACTATTCAACCTTGCCAACGTCGACCCAATCGACCGGCAACTTACACTTCCGCCCCCACAAGGCGTCACAAGGCGATATCCGAACACTGAAAAGGCAGCAATAAAACACTTCCCCAACAGGAGATAACAATCCTCACAACTACCCCTGAAATCCAAACACTAGCCTGGGCTTAACGCGACACTGAGACTCACCGAAGTTCCTAACCCCGCTCGTAAAACTTCCCGAAAGAAACAAACAGAACTGGCTCCACTGTCTGCTCATAAGGTGAAAGCAGCACCTGCAGCCTTACCACCTTTCTCGATATATCATCACCGCCAAGTAACGGCCCCGATCAAAAACACGAATGGTCGACCCATCGCCCGACCACTCGTCGCACGCATCCACGAACACATACGCGGGTTAACTAAACTGGGCCTAACATCCTCGTGACCTACCACCCGCGACCACCACAACCGACCCCACCACCAAACAGCCGCGTTGACCCGCAACATGGCCTCAACCCGACCCGCAATGCGCAAGAAACATTATCTCCCGATCCGAACAATCTCTCAAATCACGTTATTTAAAACCTGGCGCCTTCTTAGTTCAACTACCCTCTTTCATATCACGCTACTCAGGGACTTATCCCAAAAACATAGCTCACGTGCACTATGCACTCCGATAAGGATCAAACATAACACTACACATATACTCCAGATGGCCTTACCTCTAAGGTCTCTACGTAAAAACTCTAAGGCTTACACCTTCTCTATCCCCCAAATCTTACTTGGTTAACCCACCATGATTTCTAATCACAACTAACACACTGCTATAAGAACATAGCACTTGAGGTATACTCACCTTATCACACATACAGATCTCTAGAGGGTTAAGGATAAAAATCTATATCCACTGCTTCACTCCCCTTAGTCGTTCTAATAAAACCTGCCCCGTAGGGCGCATAGCTAGGGGAGATGACGAACTACCCACCGATCCTGAAGGCTAAGTCCTCCCGCAAGGACACTCTTTCGACATCGCACTGACGGCCATAGGTACAACAAGTACCATCTAAAAGACGACATTCCTCGACGACGCCGCCACACCGCGGAACACCGGGAAAAATCAACCTACCGGGCCGGAACCTACGCAGCCGTGGAACCTAAGCTCGAGCTCGACCAACTCCTCGCATACCCCGAACGCCCCGAACCCCGCGAGGACCTTTCGCGACCGTGGATGCGCATAATCTAATCGGCCGCGAGGTGACTCGCCGCAAGTTACCAAAGCGACTTGCTACTCGCCCTCTTCTCGCCCTTCGTTAACCCGCCGATCTCTACGCTGCTCACGCAGGCATAAGCCCGACCACGTGCCATGCTCAAGCCCAATCAAGAATTACTTTGCACAACCCTTTCTAAGATATTCATCAAGACTCGCGCAGACATCGGTATACTCTCCGTAGCCAAATCCATAGCTAGTAACAGTGGTCGCTTTTTGCAATCTATATTCTCTGCTCCTGGCCGCGAATCGGGCGTTCAAACATCATGGCCGCAGAGGAATCGCCGCCGCGGCAAACTCGCTGGGCTAGCGACGCCGCAAAACTCCCGAATGAAGCACCACCCCGCTGATGATTGGGCTCGTGCCCACGTAACCCTCTCAGATTTACTCGCAGCCTCCTGGCCGCTTTGTCCTCCCGGGCCGGCCGTTGCACGCGAGGCATAACGGTAAGGGAAAGAAATACGTTAGAGGGTCCAACTTATCACACACTCTAAGGCACGATCTCGTAATGAGAAGAATAGAAACCAATCCTAAATATCCTATAGCCTCTCGATTATTGCGTGGTGCACAACACACCGATAATCAAGACTTCATCGATACGGCCTCAGACACTTTCCGAGGATTAATCGCTTCCGATACCACTTTTGTCACGACCGAACTCGCCCGTGGATCGTGCCTTACCCCGCACCCTAGTGACACAACATCGAGTAATCACGAACATAAAGACAATACATGAAACCAATGTAATATGACAGTGAAATAAGACAAAGCAACTAAAACGGTTACCTTTCGGATGTATATAAATAGCAATTTGAACAAGCCATAACCTCTTACAATTTCTGCCCACAACAAGCATTTTACTGCACTTACGAATAATATGATAACAACGACGGACAGGGTCTGGCCATACCCTCGAATGTAAGCACCTACCACAACAGGGACTATACCAAGATAAGCCTCCGAGAAACGAGCTTTCCCAAACGCTGAATCGTGACCCTAAGAGCGAGGATCAACGATCGCGTACCTTTACTCGCGCAGATGAACGCAGCTTCGGGCGAGGTCAAGACAACAGTACCGAGTATGTGAAATCAAATAAATCAGAAATGAAATCATAGTAGTCTATAGAAAGCGTGAGACATGTATGATAACCAAACTACGATTCACAATAAATAAGCCATATGTCTAGTCGTGACTCACGCCTCAAAGTCATCACTCCAATATAACAACGGGTCTCACGCCCACAACATCAATCATGCCCGTGGAATACCTTCCTCACCGCCAGCCAATGATAGAAAAGCACCAAGAAATACACGTGAACAGCAGTCCCACTGTGTTCAAATAAAACAAGACAGGTAAGTACGAAGGCATAGCCGACTACTAACACCTACAAGATTAACAAGTGTCATAAATCAGATCATGATATCTCGCCTGCACCGCTACATGATCAAAGCCGGTCGCCGCTCGCAATATCAAATGTGCGCGCTAGCCTCGAACTCCCCGCACCCGCAGATAGGCCAATCTCATAGGCCCGCATGAGGTATAACCCCGCATCGAGGGTAGCTACTCCCGCATCGCCCCGACTCGCATCCGCACGGCCACATGCATCGCATGACCATAAAGGCCGCACACTAACTCGAACTCGTAGCTCCGCATAGGCCCCCGACCCGCATGAGGTATTCTCGAATCACGGTCCTGCATCACCGAGTCTACCCCGCATCGGAGGGCACTTTAACCCCTAAACACGGTGAGTGGTATAATACCAACATAATGCTTTATCGCTTAAACAACATAAGCACAATCAAGGGAAAACCCTTTATACAAACATCACGTAATCACTAACACACGTAGCATCCTAATATGATTACTTATCAAATCAACACGAAGGTATTACAAGGCTATCACAAACCAATACAATCAAGTTATTCACACATAAGGTACTTTCTACTATATGATTAATGAGATCGGGTTTTTATCCCCAAAGTACTTTATACAATAACTCTTTAAAGATATGTTACTTTCACAAAGGTCACATAATACCCGTAGTATATAACAATAGAGTGATTATCTTTTTAAAGTAAATCAATTACTTCTCTTTGTAAAATCAAGTAGCAACCTTCTTTTCCAATGTTCAAGTTTGCCTAATTTCCAATGTTCAAGTTTGCCTAATTTCCCATGTTCAAGTTTCTTATTTTAGAAAGGTTTCAGAGTTCATAGTCTTATTCATTTAAGAATATAATTCTTTTAAGCTATCTCGAGAAACATAAGCCTTATATGTGAGTAGGATATTCTTGTTTATAACAATATTATTACAAAGAACCATGATCTAGGAAATATCATTTTGTCTCATCTTAGCTTCTATGCAGATGGAAGTTTCTACCGGTTTTAATAATACTTAATCACAAAACATTTCCTTTTATTAACGCCGCAGTTGGTTTGTCGATACACATTCGATTTCCAAATCAAGAAACATTCTTAAGCCTAACCTAACTAACTAACTCTTAAGTTTTCAAAACCAAGTATTACTTCTTTCAAATGATTCAAAATCTTTTGAAATACTTCAAGTTCTTTATTAACACATAATAAGCCGCTTATAGTTCAAATCTTACCTTTTAAAACCACAAGTATTTTCTTACCAACATAAAGTCGTTATAACCAACTTCCCATAAAGCCGTTATAACACTTTATGTTTTAAACCAATCAAATACATTTAGCACATGACGCCTACCGCATACTACATAGTTCACACATATCATGCTAGAAGAGATAGGAAGAGGTTCACATACCTCGCGACGAGTATCGACTAATAGCAAAACGCCCAAGTACCTCAAGCCGTGGCTACTCCTTAAGCCAAGTAGATCGCGCCACACGTAGTACTTCAACCTATAAGGCCACAAGGCGCTTATTAACATCTAGATCTTATCGTAGAACATTCTACGTAAAATTCAAGAAGACTCCCCGCAACAAACAGAAATCTCCTCCTCTATCGGCCGGCTACCAAGCCAACCAGTGGGGTTATACGCCTAAACCGGACGTGCACAATTCTACCTCACGTAAAAGCTACACAAGTTCATCAGTAATACACCCTATGTAAATACTCAAGATTCTTCTTCAAAAGGTTTCTTATTATTCAGCTTAAGTCAAAAGACATTGCCGATAACTACGCTCAGTTCTATATATAGTATACTTCAACTATATAATCATACAACATGTAATTTCCAATTACAATAGAGGACAAGATATTTACCTCGATAAGCCCATAATTATCCGAGTTTAAATGTCGATCCTGAGCAAGGTTTAGCTCCTACTCTGAGCGCTCCGACCCGCTCCAAACAACCCTTAGAAGTTCTAACCAACTTCTACTTATTACTCCAACTAACCATGGAGATTTTCCTTGTGGTTTCGGTTTTGTGACTAAGGGAAGTATAATAGTATTTCGGCTTTTCAGATAAGTATAACCTTAGAATACTACAAGGTATACTGGCTAAGGTAATTTGGGCATTATAACAATACTTTGAGAGTATTTCTACCAAGAGGGGTATTATACGAAACAACTAGGCTGTGGGGTACCCACGGCTAGCACCCTGCGAGTGGAAGGGCTCTCGCCATGGGAAGGAGGCTCTTGGCCGAACTCTACACTCAAGTGAGGGAGGAGGATTTAACACTTAGAAGTATTTTAGGAATGGATGAAGAAGTCTTCCAAAGGGGGGGGTATTTATAGGTCTAGCAAAGGCCAACCAATGGCCAAGATCATGCCAAGTGCAAGGCAAGTGTAGGGCCAAGATCTTGCCAAGTGCACCTTATCCATCTACCACAAAATATCCTACCAACTCCAAGACAAAAAGCCAACCCATTCGTCCACTCCACCGCCCAAGACGTCTTCCAATGAGAGGTGCCGTGGCGCCTCTTGTTGGTCCAAAATGTTTCGCCTCTCTAAAAATCCGCAAAATTAAAAATGACATAGCCGAATTTTCCTACGAAAGTCGTGGAAAACGCTTTCGAAAAATGACTCTAACCGGGTGTTGTGCACAAATAAATTTCGGCCAAGCCACTTTTATACAAGTTCAAATTTTCTACGTACGTCCTTACGTACATACTCTGGAAATACGGGGTATAACAGATATAATACAACATCAGTAAGCACACTGAACCTTGCAATAATGAGAGTAAATAGTAGTATACTTACAATATAAACTAGGAAGCTCACGATCAAAGCAGGACCACCCGCCCGCAGTATCATTAAGCAATCCTACTCCTGGGACTATTTCACCAAAGATAGTCGCGTGGACCCGCGTGAGGTATTCTCGCACGGGACTATTTCACCCGCATAAGTCCTTACGACTCGCAGGTATTCCTCGCATAGGTCGGACCCGCCCGCACGGGACTATTTCACCCGCATAAGCCTCGCGTACTCGCACGAGGTATTCCTCGCATCGTGGGTAGCAAATCCACGGAATATGCAATGCCACAAACCCGGAATGACCGAAATGAATGATACACCACTAGCACACAACCGGCTAATACCAGCACACATAGGCAATTCTCAATTAAACAAGCCAAAGTACTTATCAAGGCACACATGGAATAATTCTCAATTAAACAAGCCAAAGTACTTATCAAGGCACACTTAGACTAATTCTCAATTAATCAAGCCAAAGTACTTATCAAGGCACACTTAGAATAATTCTCAATTAATCAAGCCAAAGTACTTATCAAGGCACACTTAGAATAATTCTCAATTAATCAAGCCAAAGTACTTATCAAGGCACACTTAGACTAATTCTCAATTAATCAAGCCAAAGTACTACGTCACGCATTCTCTTTCAAAAGACTCCTTCTATGTAAAACCCCAAGATACTAACACCCGTAGTATCAAGGTGTGTCTATTTTTCAAAGTAAGTTACTACACTTTTAGAAACTCATCTCAAAGCTTGAAACCAAGTAACTTCAATTTTTCACAATCTAGGTAACTCATGCCCATTAATCAAAATAGACAACTTTCTAAACCTTCCATAAAGCCGTTATAACCAACTTCCCATAAAGCCGTTATAACCCTTTATGGTTTTTAGACAATTTCATTCTTTTTATAACCAAGAGACTTATACTTAAAACCAAGTATCACAAACTTCCAAATCAAGTTTCTTAACTTTCAAAAATACTTCGAGTCTCTTAATATATAGAAAACAAGTTTCTTCTACTTTTAAACCTCAAGTAACTCACACCATTAAAACAAGTTACTTCTCTTAAATCACGTCATTTCTCCTCTTTTAAAACAATTAAGTAAATCACTCCTTTGACTCCCCTAAAGTCATTATAATGACCTTTAGGTTTTGGAACTAAGGCACTAGCCAAAAGATTTGGAAACCACTTCCTTTTCAAGACTCTATGTACTTTAAGTAGAATACTTTCACTTTTAAGAATCCAACTTCACTAAGGCAATGGATTATACAACTTACAATTTAAACATCAAAGTAAAATCAATGGAAGTACATAGAACAAATTCTACTTTAGGCAATCCAAATACAACCAAGGAATGGATCATTTAAGGAGTAGGACGTACTTTCTTTATCTTAAGGAATCATGCTTGAAGAGGAGATAGTTCACATACCTTTTCGGCTAAATCCACAAGCTAAGCCGAATACGCCGTACGTAGAAGTGTCAACCTATAATGGTCACAACAAGACTATCAACTTCTAGTCTCTAACGTAGAATAATACTAAGTATATGGTCTCTAATTCTACGGAAAATCGGGTAGCACTTCCTTTGTTTCTACTCACTTTGCCACCTTTTTCAAGGCCGAATACAATAACCAACACGCCACATTTAAGGCTCAAAACAACAACCAAACAAAGGGGATTACACGCCTTACAATACGTGTAAAATTCCGCCCCACAATTCATACGAAGTAGTTCCATATTCAAGCCATTCTCGGCGAACAACAACCACAATTCAAAGTCTTTTCCAAACCTTTTCCAATTCCAAGTTCTAAGGTCTAACATGTTATATAGTCATAAACAACTTCAACAACTACTATTTCCTTCTTTATACAACATGCGACGACTTAAACTAATAATCGACTTGAATTGTAATCTTAAAGCTAAACATTCTAGTTTTCGGATTAGGGTTCCAATAATCAATACACTTATCAAAATTCATACTATATAACTCATGCTTGCTAATATCCATATCTACAACAACAAGTAATCTTAATTACTAAAACGACAAAATTATACCTTTATAAGCCCTTAAAAATTTCCAAGATTCAAAGTCGCTCCTTAGCAAATTCTTAGCTCCTTTCCTTATGTTCCAATCTGCTCCAAGGACTCCTTAGAAGCCTATGAAGAACCCATCTTCAAGTTCCAACTTCAAAGTTGAAGAACTCCTTAAGTTTCCGCCTTGCGACTAATACGAAAACGCCGTTTTTCCGAAATCTTTCTATTGAGATAACCTTACAACACTGTTAGGAACCTTGGTTTAAAGTCTTGTGAGCAATGGAGAAAAACTACAAATTTTTCTTGTGCAAGCTTAGCCAAACCCGAGAGCCCTTTCTCTCCACAAGACTAGTTCTTGAAATTTTTTACTAAGTATAGAATGCTCAAGTCTTGCACTACTAGTGTAGTGAATATATAACACATTGGATGGCTTAGATAATAACACTTGTTAAAATTGGAGGGAAGAGATCAAGCCAAGTGGCTCTTGACTTGGTCAACAATGTCAAGCTCTTAATTAGAAAGACTTTGTCATCTACACCTTGGTCAAATGACCCTTTTGCCCTTTGCATAATTCGACCAAGCCATGTGGGAGGGGTGCCACGTGTCATCCTCTCATTCGTCCATAAAATTCTGTAACCTTCGTGGGCCCCACAAAACGTAAAAATAAATTTCCATAAGGTTAAGAGTTCCATACTCTTCAAATAATGCATTTTGAGAATCCAATTCTCAACAACGAACATTTTTCCTTTCCGACGTTCGGAAGATTTTCCGCCGGAAAAACAATTCTTCCTTTCGTACTAATTTCCAAGTCTCGATTCCTTACGTACATTCTCTTATACAAGTCCTGGACTTACGGGGTGTAACAATACCATAAGAATACAACACTTGCACAACAAGTCTATCACAAGCAAGCATAGGCAAGTTACCATACTTCTAGACTTTCATTAACATGTAAACTGATTCACCATTTTATACCTCAAGGTACTTTCATTTTATGCCTACAATCCGGGTTTTAAACCCAAAGTACTACGTACTTCAACTCTTTTAAAAAGACCCATTTTCATGTAAAAGCCATACGATACTAATACCCGTAGTATCAAGACACGTCTACTTTTCAAACCAAGTTACTACACCTTCAGAAAATCATTTTGGACTCTCATTACAATAGAATGAACAACCATCATTTTAGACAACCAAGGCAATGTCATGCCTTCCTTTTTAAAATGACCAAGACACTACCATTCCTTCCTTTTAACCTAACCAACACAATACCATGTCTTCCTTTCAAAATGACCAATACAATACCATGCCTTCTTTTTAAGACACTTTCATGTTTAAATCAAGTACTTTATACTTTTTAAATCAAATGGCTTACACTTTTAAAACAACGTAAAGTATACTTTTTAAAACCCAAGTAACTCACTCTTTTAAGATCAAGGCACTCGCACCTTTTAAAATCAAGCCACTTATACTTTTCCAATCAAGACAAGTTCAATATTTAAAAACAAGTTACTTACACTTTTAAACTCAAGTAACTTACTCCTTTCAAAACAAGTAACCTATACTTTTAAATCAAGTTACTTCTCCTTTCCCAAAATCAAGTCGTTTATAAATCAAGTGTCTTATCTTTCAAGATCAAGTCTCTTAACTTTTAAAATCAAGTCTCATGTCTTTTAAAATAATCAAGCCATTCTTTTATCTTCATAAAGTTGCTATAACTAACTTCCCATAAAGCCATTATAACACTTTATGTTTTAAACCAACCAAAGACAACCATACTCATTTCTGAAATTAAGAGAACTTTATTCTTTTAAAGACCAAGTACCAATTTCCTTCCGAATAATGATTCATAAATTTTAGAATAATTCAAGGTTCTTAACATTTAGAACTCAAGTCAAGGACATCAAAGTGAACCCAAATTCATTTAACACATGTACGTCTACCGTACTATATATTTTACAACAATCATGCTCAAGAGGATAGGAAGAATCACATACCTCTTCGGCTTATCCACTTGCCAAGTCGAATATGCCGCGCATAGAATATCAACATATAATAATCAAATACGTCTATCAACGTCTAGATTTCTTCGTAGAATATTTCTAAGTATAGGGTCTCTTATTCTACGGAAAATCGGGCAGCACTTCCCTATTTTTACGTATTTTCCCACCTTTTTCAAGGCTCGAAATTCAATAACCAACATGCCACATTTAAGGCGCAATAATACAACAATACTGAAGGGGATTACACGCCTAACCGGACGTGTAAAATTCTGCCCTACAATATACAAAATAGTCCATTAGTCCAAAGTAAAAACAGTCCAATGTAAATACAGTCCATTAAGTCCACTAATATCATCCATTAGTTCAGTCTTTTAGTTGGTGTTCTTGGCCAACTACTACAATCAAAACTGTCCAATTTTCAGCTAACATGCCAATACTTGTTTCAATACTACTTTAATATTCCAACTTATATTCCAATCTTTATATAAGTTATAATAACTTTGTTATTAACTGTCAACAGGTAATAGGTAACGTTTTTACCATTTTAATGGCTAGCATGCCAATTTCTCGATTTTTGCAACTTAACAAGGTCCAAATATTTTCCATCTTCCTTCCATGTATCACATACTCATTTATATACTACCAACATATATAATATCCAACTTCACAAGAGGACAAAGTTCATTACCTCAAAGAGCCCAAAATAATCCAAGAACTAAAAGTCGATCCATATCACGTTTAGCTCTTATTCCTTACGTTCCAATCCGCTCCAAGCAACCCTTAGAAGCTCCTAACCAACTCCTCTTCAAGATCCAATTTATAAAAAGTGAAGAACACTTTAGGTTTCAAACCTTGCAAGTTTCGGCCAAGGGGTGATTTTTAGGCTAGGGGTGTGAAATCTTGTCTAACACTTGGTTAATAACCTTCCTAACACATCAAGGAAGAACACTTAAGAGTTTAAGAATTTTTGGACAATTCTTGGTCAATGATCTTGGCCATAGCCGAGAGCTACAAGGGAGGGAGGGAGTATTTTTCAAGTCTTGCAATAGTTCTAAGTGTGAGATGATTTCATCCTACTAGTGTGATGATATAACAGCACCAAGGGCTAGGATTAAAACATGTGTGTGGGTGAGATTAGGGACAAGTGTGTGTGGGTCCCCTAGTCCACTTGTCCACACAAATATCTTGCACAAGACTTGTCAACTTAGACACCTTGCACGCCCAACATGGGCCCACTTGGGGTGACACGTGTCGCCCTCCTAATCGTCCAAAATATTTTCATCTCCCAAAAATATCCATAATGGCGAAAATCTCAAAAATAATGTGGGCCCCACAAAACCGTAAATTTCTCTCGTGGGCCCCACGTGACCAATTCTGGAAGTAAAATCCATAATTCTCTTATATTCCAAGAAGTCCAAATATCAAAATTGAGAATCCAATTCCCAATAATAAACCTTTTTCCTTCACGAGGTTCGGAATATTTTCCGTCGGAAATTCAAAATTTTCTTCTCTTTCGTACTTAGTGTTATGTTCCCGTACGTACGTCCTCACATACATACTCTGGAACTACGGGGTGTAACATCCATACCACCCGTGTCGCCTCTGGTCGAACAGTCTCTCGCCAAATGGCCCTGACGGCCGCAAGTATAACAAGCTCTCATAGTAGCACGACACTCCCCAAAATGGGATCTACCACATCAAAAACACCGAGGTAGGGTGGATTTATCTGGCTAACACCCATGTTCCTCGAAACTGAAGCCACGAGCCCCGACCCGCCTGAATACCGGACGCCCCAAGATCGCAAGGAGTACTCTGATCTTGGTGAGGTGTATATCTAGCTCTTCACGAGGTTGTCCGCCTCGAAAGTGTCACGACACAACCCCGGGCCCGCGACTAGTGCCATGCATGGGCACCTACAGGTATACATCAGAGAATAGCAGCGGAACATATAAAACTCATAAATACTTAAACAGTAAATATCAACAGGTTAACCGATAAGGCCACCTTCCGTAAAATGTACATGAACCAAAATAAAATAAACCAGTACATTTCTATTCTTAAAAACCCAATCCACAATGTGACTACAGACCTCTAAGAATAACAACTGTGACGGGACAGGGCCCCGCCATACCCCTGAATATACAACAACCGACCATAGCAGGGATAAGCCTCCGGAGTAATGGAGTTTCCCAACAGCTGAACAGTGATCCTAAGAGTGAGGATCAAGAACTCAGATACTCTACTGCGGCGTGAACGCGGCCGGAAGGTCGACAACATGTACCAAGTATGTGAAACTGAAAGTACTATAATGAAATCATAAAGTCTAATATAAAACTGGAGACATGTATGATAACTCAAATAACAGTACACTGTGCCTTACTAACAATGAGAGTAAACAAGAATATACTTTACTGCATAAAAATAGGAGGCTCATGATCAAAGTAGGGCCACCCGCCCGTAGTATCATTAAGCAATCCTACTCCTGGGACTATTTCACCCGCAAAGGTTGTATGGACCCGCATGAGGTAACTTCCTCGCATAGACTGTATCCGCCCGCATAGGTCGTATAGACCCGCATGAGGTATTCTTGGCATAGAACTGGTCCGCCCCGCATAGGACTATTTCACCCGCATAAGCCCTACGGACTCGCATGTGGTATTCCTCGCATCATAGGTAGCAAATCCACGGAATATGCAAATGCCACAAACCCGGGGAATGACCCCGTAATGAACAATATATCACTAGCACAACCGACTATCATACATAACATAAGCACTACCGGCTTATCATACATAACATAAGCATTACCGACTTATCATACATAACATAAGCAAGTTAAGAAATCCCCTAACTTCTTATTAGCCTTGTTCATATACACTCTCATTTTAGTTTACTTAAGGCACTAACATGTCATTATAAAATCCGGGAATTTAACCCAAAGTACTACGTACTTCTACTCTTTTAAAAATGACTCTTTTTCATATAAAACTTCCAAGATACTAATAACCGTAGTATCAAGTCATAACTACTTTTCAAGACAAGTCACAATACCTTTTAGAAATACATTTATAGGCTTCTAAATCAAGTGATTTCTTTCTTTTAAAACCTTAAGCAATTGATGCCTTTAAATCAATTTGTCTTTCATTATTTCAAGTCATTTATCATTACTTACATTACTTAGAGTAAACCACTCTTTTAACTTTCCATAAAGCTATTATAACCGACTTCCCATAAAGCCGTTATACTAGCTTTATACTTTAGACACTTACATTCTTTTCATAACCAAGAGACTTATACTTTCGAAAACCAAGTATCGTATACTTTCAAAATGCTTCAAGTCTCTTATCTTTAGTAATCAAATTTCTTAACTTTAGAATAGCTCAAGAAATCAATACTTTCCAAATCATGTATTCTATACATTTTCACGTCATGAAATCTTTGTTTACCTTATTAGAATATACCATTATTTTTACCTTCCATAAAGTTATTAACCAACTTTATGCTTTTGAAACCAAGGCATTTCTATCCTTTAAAAACAAGTGAGTTAATTCTCTAACTCAACCAACTTGGACATCGTTAAAACATGTCAAGGATATCAAATGAACTAAATTCATTCAAATTTCGTACGTCTACCGTACTATACGTTTACAACTATTCATGCTCAAGAGATAAGAATATTCTACATACCTCTTCGCTTCAATCCACTTTCTAAGTCCAAAATGTCGTACGTAGTATGTCAACCTATAATGACCATAATACATCTATTAACTTCTAACTTCAAACGTAGAATATTCCAAGTGCAAAGTCACTAAATTCTACGGAAAATCGGACATCACTTCCTTTGTTCTACATACTTTTCCACCTTTTTCAAGGTCCGAAAATCAATAACCAAATGCCACATTTAAGGCCCAACAATTCAGCAATACAAAGGGGATTACACGCCTTAACAGGATGTGTAAAATTCTGCCCCACAATTGAATATCAAACTAATCCAACATACTATGTCATTTCGGCAATTTGAGGCATAATAACACAAAGTCTTCTTTCCAATTCCTTTTCAATCGAAGTTGTTTAGTACAACATGTTATAAACCGCAATTGATTATAACAACTATAATCTTCAAGTAGATAACATGCGACGATTCTAATATCGACCAAATTGTATTTCAATTTTAAATGGCTAACAATGTCATTTCGGATTCTAGGCTTCCAATATCCATAACACTTATCAATCTTGAATACACATACTTCATGCTAGCCAAAATGTAAGGCTACAACAATAAGTAATCTTATAACACTTAAGAGAACAAGATTGTTACCTTAGTGAGCCTTAATCCACTTCAAGATCCGAAGTCGCTCCCTAGAAACTTAGAGCCTCTCCTTGACACTCCAATCTGTCACTTGAAGCCCTTAGAAGATCACAACCAACTTTCCTTTAGTTCCTTATCCAAACCTAGGAAAGTGACTAGGTTTTCACCTTGCGACTAATACGAAAATGTCACTTTTCCGGGATCTTTCTATTGAGATACCCTTACAATACCCTAAGGAACCTTGGTTTAAAGTGTGGAGATTATTGAACAACAAACAAAAAAATTCTTGTTTCAACCATGGTGAACCCGAGAGCTCCCATATAAGCTCAAGCTTTCTAATATTTTTTCTCTAAGTGTTAAGCCTTGTCTTGCTACTAAGGATACTTATATAACCAAATGGAAGGTCTAGATTAGAACAAATGGGTGGCTTGGATGAATTTCACAAGGATCAAGCCAAGTGGCTCTTGACTAAGTCAACAATGTCAAGATCTTAACTTTAGCAAGACTTGGTCATCTTTCTATTGGTCAAATGACCATTTCACCCATGACCATTTCGTCCAAGACCACTAAGGGGGGTGACACGTGTCACCCTCCCATTCGTCGTAATATTTCGTTTTTCCGACAATTCCAAAATTACGATAAATTTTTACTAGTCTCAAATCTTAACATTTTTGAGTTCTTACGTACTTTCTTATAAACATGTCCTGCAATTTACGGGGTGTAACATTCTTCCGCCCTTAGAAACATTCGTCCCCGAATGTTCCTTTGGGAGTCAATCTTAGAGATAGCTACATAGTCTCCTTTTACAACTCCTACATACCAATAATGTCACACGTGGTCACATAACAATACTTATACTAGAACGTCAACCTGAACTCCAAGTGTCGACGTCGGTTATCTGCATAAAGCTTCTGTCGACTCTGAGCTTGCTAATAATCTTTCCTGGATAGGCTTCGCCTTATCCACATCCCATTTAATCAAGTCTGGGCCAACTAACTGAACCTCGCCTACGCTGAACCAACCAATCGGCGAGTCTACACTTTCTTCATACCGAGCCTCATACAGGGTCATCTGGATACTGGAATGGTAGCTTTTGTTATATGCAAACTCAACAAGAGGCAAATAATTCTTCCAGCTAACTCTGAAAGCAATAACACTGGCCCGCAACCTATCCTCAAGTGCCTGGATAGTACGCTCTGCCTGTCCGTCGGTCTGAGGGTGAAATGCCACACTGAGACTCACTTGTGTCCCTAACCCCTTCTGGAAAACCTCCAGAAGTTAACCGTAAACCGAGCTCATCTGTCTGACATCAAAATGTAGGAACCCCGTGCAGCCTCACAATCTCTCTGCTATAAGCTAGCATAAACCTCAGCCGAGTAAGTGGTCCTAACCGGAAGAACACGACTGGTTTCGTCAGCCTGTTTACTATGACCCCCAGGGAGTCGCACTTCCTCTGAGTACAATGCCACCCTGTAACAAGATCCATATTAGTTACTTCCCATATCTAAGTTGGGATCTCAATCGCCTGTAGTAGCCCACCGGGCTCCTGGTGTTCCACATTGACCTGCTAGAATTAGGACATTGAGCAACAAAACCTGTCACGTCCCTTTTCAGGCCATCCCACCAATACATACATATGAGGTCATGGTACATCTTAGTCGACCCCGAACAATAGAGCAATAAGCACTGCGTGCCTCCCCTAAAACCTGCTGACAAGTCCTGCAGCACCGGGTACACACAATCTATCCTTATATCACAGCACCCCATCCGGTGCTACCCAAACATGCTCTTCTCTTTTCGGAGAGTCGTATCTCGATCACATACTAACGTTGAATCCTCATATTGTCGCCTCTTGACCTCCTCGACGAAGGAAGAATCGACAACCTCTCGGATCTAAACTCTATTAACCTTGGAACAAATAATCGAACCCCTCGGCTCGGTAGCTGATGAATCTCACGGACCACGTCCTGTCTATCTGGCTGCCCATCTGACAGACTACTCATAGATCCACGACTAAGAGCATCTGTAACCGTCTCGACTTTCCCCAGGTGGTATAGGATATCAATATCACAATCCTTGAGTAACTCTAACCACCGTTTCTGTCGCAAATTCAGTTGTTTCTGTCAGAAGATATACCGGAGGCTCTTGTGGTCTGCACAAATATCCACATGAAGTCTATATAAGTCATGCCTCCAAATCTTTAAGGCATGATTAACTGCCGCCAACTCTAAATCGTGAGTAGCGTAATTCCTTTCATGTTTCCCTAACCGCTGGGAAACATAGGATCTAACCTTATCGTGTTGCGTCAGCACACAACCTAGCCCAACACCCAAAGTGTTACAATAATAACCTAACCCTCTAGTCTTTCAGGAGGGGTTAGAACTGTCGTCGTGGTCAACTTATCTTCCAATAACTGGAAACCTTTCTCATTCTTGCGAAATATTCGGGCATCCTTAATCTCAATTATGGTTCCTGTTTCCCTTTCTCTGTTGCAACCAAACTTGGTCACTAACTTAGATTTGATTCCTTTGCTTGCCTCATGGCTAAGACTTCCTGTCAATCACAATTTAGGGGGAGACTTCCTTGATCTCGTCAAGTAGCAATCCTATTATTCTCTCCCAGCTCGTAGAGCTTATAGCCAGGTGTTCAACCTCAATACATGGTATTACATAATCTAATGGTTTGTCAAGATTTCTTATCGTTCGAGTGTCTACTCGTCTTTCCTTTATAAGTTATTTCAAGTTGTCCTGGGGTCCCTTAACCCATCGTATTTTCTTACCATCTTTCTCGTCAATACAGATGTTACCACCTTTCCTAGAGGGGTTCTTACTGCCCATCATCTACTAATGGTATTTACACTAGTCTGGGGTAATCCTATCTCGTGCAACTTACATAACCATAGTTGTATTCTCTTTCATCATTCTGGTCATAACCTTACCTTATGTTTATTATTAGCAAAAGTATTTCTATCTTGATTCATATTCGTACAGTTTCATACATGCGTACTACCTGCATTTATATCCTTACGACACTTCCTCGACCATTTCGTAACGTCGTTCACAATTACCCCAACACAAATCTTTTCCCACGGTTATCTAAAATTGTAACCTATGGCATGACGATACTGAAGACCTTACCCGTCTCCTATCCTTCGTCTAAAAACATGGGTACACGTAACCCCATAATACGTAAAACTATCCTTTACGTGGGGGAGATAACTTATCTCCCTTACAAAATCTAAATCATCAAGCGCCCCCTTATAATCGTATAGATTTTCAAAACCTACCAACGATGTCTTCTGTTTTCCGTAGGCAGCACTCGTACTTATCTTATTCTTGCTTGCGCGCTATCCTGAACTTATCCGGAAGGTCGTGGCCCTGACCGCCACACCAAACCAACTCCAAGTACCCCCAAGGGCACTTAAAATAAACTCCTTCAAATTCAAGTACTTCTTACCTTCTGCCCCAATTCACCTCAAATGAACAAGTCACACAGACTTATTAAAAACAAGGATGTCAAAGAAGGAAGGATAATTCACTGGTTACCACCACTTCTCTTCCTTTCCACTCGATGGCAAACTGCAGGAAGCGGAATCGAGCCAATCTCTCTCTACAGTCAACGTTGGCATAACAAGAGGCCAACTAGCCCTTACTCATAATGACCTCAACGTCTGTCATAACAGCTCTACTAGGTCTGCTAGGGTCCAACGACTGTATCGTCACCGGTAATTATTATCTACCCGCTCAGCTACCACCCGACATTCACGGGTGTAGTCACCTCGAAAGGTTCTCATGGATTCAGGCTCTATTTCTTTACACTTGGTTGCTCTCTTTTTCACTGGTCGTACTCTTTCCGTACTTCCAAACTTATATTAGCATATGTACATAACTTCCATACTAAATCTGGCCTCCAATCTTTGGAGTTACTAAATTAAACAATATAAGGTCATTTCCGGCTCTCACAACCTTGTTCCGGTGGAATGCGTCCACGAACCCGTAAAACGATTAACTAGACTCGGGCCTTGCACCCTCGTGACCCTGTCACGTAGCGGGACTACTACCAACTGATCCCATTCCCTTATAGGCTATGGGGCGACCCTTAATAGGTCCTCCACCCGACTCAGTGTCGTACTTAACTCTTATCCTTGGTCTGACTTAACTTTTTACTACCCGAGAAGGCCTTATATACCTAAGGTCTCGGCGGTTATCACTATTCTTAGGCTCGCAATTCCCATGCTCCAAGCCTACCTTATCAGTCCCCCCGTAAACGGGTACAATAACTTCTCATAATACCATAATCGTGTTGTCTTGATCACAACAACCATACTTACTCCATACGGATCTCACCCGTACCATTTTCTTAATCATACTACGTAGCTTAATCTGTTAACCTAGTCTTCCATTAAGTCCCTAAATTATAACTTCTTAAGGGTTCATTACCCTCTCAGGCAACTCATCATCTCCTAATTATCTCAAATTAGTACGTAAAACCTTGATGAGAGTTCATTAAACTGTTTCATACCTTCCCGGTATTTATTTAGTCCTTACCAATTCCTGGTAATCTAAAATCATTCTAGGAAACACATATGTGACCCTAATTGTTACACCCCGTAAGTCCAGGACATGTATAAGAGAATGTACGTAAGGAATCAAGACTTGGAAATTAGTACGAAAAGAAGAATTGTTTTTCCGACGGAAAATCTTCCGGACGTCGGAAAGGAAAAATATTCGTTGTTGAGAATTAGATTCTCAAAATGCATTATTTGAAGAGTATGGAACTTATTAACATTATGGAAATTTATTTTGACGGATTTGGTCACGTGGGCCCCACCCGAGGAATTTTACGTTTTGTGGGGCCCACGAGGGTTACGGAATTTTATGGACGAATGAGAGGGCGACACGTGACACCCCCACATATGGTCTTGGACGAATTAGAGGAAGGGTAAAATGGTCATTGACCATCTTGGAAGATAAGTCTTGCTAGCTTGAGTTTGTTGACCAAGTCAACTTGTCCACTTGGCTTTACATTAATTGTTCTTCATCCTAGCCCACAAGTGTGTTAATCTAAGCCCTCCAATATGTTTTATATACCCAACTAGTAGCAAGACTTGGCTTTTTACACTTATAAAAATTAGAGAACCTTGTGTTCTTCAAGACATGGTCTCGGGTTCACTACCTTTTGCACAAGAAAAATTTGTAGTTTTGATCCATTGTTCACAAGACTTAAACCCAATGTCCCTAAGGGTATTGTAAGGATATCTCAATAGAAAGATTTCGGAAAAACGGCGTTTTCGTATTAGTCGCAAGGCGGAAACTTGAGGAGTTCTTCAACTTTGAAGTTGGAACTTGAAGATGGGTTCTTCATAGGCTTCTAAGGAGTGCCTGGAGCGGATTGGAACTTAAGGAAAGGAGCTAAGAATTGCTAAGGCGCGACTTTGAATCTTGGAAATTTTAAGGGCTTATAAAGGTATAATCTTGTCGTTTTAGTAATTAAGTTTGCTTATTGTTGTAGCTATGGATATTAGCAAGCATGAGTTATATATTATGTAGTTGGATAAGTATATTGGCTATTGGAATCCTAATCCGAAAACTAGCATGTTAGCCTTAAGATTACAATTCAAGTCGATTATTAGTTTAAGTCGTCGCATGTTGTAGAAAGAAGGAAATTGTAGTTGTTGAAGTTGTTTGTGACTATATAACAGGTTAGACCTTAGAACTTAGAATTGGAAAAAGGATTGGAAAAGACTTTGAATTGTTGGTTATGTAAGTTGGCCGAGAATGGCTAGTGAGCATTAAACTACTTCGTATGAATTGTGGGGCGGAATTTTACACGTATTGTAAGGCGTGTAATCCCCTTTGTTTGGTTGTTGTTTTGAGCCTTAAATGTGGCGTGTTGGTTATTGTATTCGGCCTTGAAAAAGGTGGCAAAGTGAGTAGAAACAAAGAAAGTGCTGCCCGATTTTCCGTAGAATTAGAGACCGTATACTTAGTATTATTCTACGTTTGAGACTAGAAGTTTATAGTCTTGTTGTGACCATTATAGGTTGACACTTCTACGTACGGCGTATTCGGCTTAGCTTGTGGATTTAGCCGAAAAGGTATGTGAACTATCTCCTCTTCTAGCATGATTCCTTAAGATAAAGAAAGTAAGTTCTACTCCTTTAATGATCCATTCCTTGGTTGTACTTGGATTGCCTAGTATAGAATTTGTTCTATGTACTTCCATGATTGTACTTTGATGTTTAAATTGTAAGTTGTATAATCCATTCCCTTAGTGAAGTTTGGATTCTTAAAAGTGAAAGTATTTTACTTAAAGTACATAGAGTCTTGAAAAGGAAGTGGTTTCCAAATCTTTTGGCTAGTGCCTTAGTTCCAAAACCTAAGGGTCATTACAATGACTTTAGGGGAGTCAAAGGAGTGATTTACTTATTTGATTTAAAAGAGGAGAAATGACATGATTTAAGAGAAGAAACTTGTTTTCTATATATTAAGAGACTTGAAGTATTTTGAAAGTTAAGAACTTGATTTGTAAGTATGTGATACTTGGTTTTAATTAGTATAAGTCTCTTGGTTATAAAAGGAATGAATATGTCCAAAACCATAAAGGGTTATAACGGCTTTATGGGAAGTTGGTTATAACGGCTTTATGGAAGGTTAAGGAAGTTGTCTATTTTGATTAATGGGCATAAGTTGCCTAGATTGTGAAAATTTGAGGTTACTTGGTTTCAAGCTTTGAAATGAGTTTCTAAAAGTGTAGTAACTTACTTTGAAGAATAGACACGCCTTGATACTACGGGTGTTAGTATCTTGGGATTTTGCATAAAAAGGAGTCTTTTGAAAAGAATGTACGTGCGTAGTACTTTGGTTTGTTTAATTGAGAATTATTCTATGTGTGCCTTGATAAGTACTTTGGCTTGTTTAATTGAGAATTATTCTATGTGTGTCTTGATAAGTACTTTGGCTTGGTTAATTGAGAATTAGCCTATGTGTGCTGGTGATAGCCTTTGAGTGCAAGTATTATGTTTTATTACGTTGCCGCGACTCTCGGTTGGAGGACCGGCTGTCTTGTTGTAAGTTACTTGGACGTACCGACAGTGATGTGGGATTCCACGGGTATGCTTCCGTTATTTGTAGTACTTGGGTTAAATTCCCGGATTTTTTATAAAAGACATGGTAGTGCTTATGTGTTGTTTGACGGCCGGTTGAGATAGGGTAAGAGTATAAGTGAGGGGTAAACCCCCAAGACGTTATACCACCTTCTCCAGGATAAGAGTATAAATGAGGGGTAAACCCCCAAGAAATTATACCCCCTGCGTTACCACCTTCTCCAGGGTAAGAGTATAAATGAGGGGTAAACCCCCAAGACATTATACCCCCTGTGTTACCACCTTCTCCAGGGTAAGAGTATAGATGAGGGGTAAACCCCCAAGACATTATACCACCTGCTCGTTTTCCTAATTGGCCCGTACAGTTTTTAGGACACAGGTGGGACTTGGTGTTCATGTATGCCTATTGGTGTTATATTATATCATGGTGCCGTGGTGAGGAGGATTCCACCGGCATGATTGATATTATGGGCGTGAGACCCAGGGTTATATTTTAGAAATGACTTGAGGGCATGTGTCCCTGACTTGTTATGACTGCTTATGTGTTGTGTACTGTAGGTTGGCTATCATACATGTCTCCTGTTTTGTTTAGACTGTTATGATTTCATTACAGTACTTACTGTTTCACATACTTGGTACATTCTTCGTACTGACCTCCTTCGGGGGGCTGCGTTCATGCCGCAAGTTTAAGTCTTGATTTGGTGATCGGCAGTGTAGGACCACCTTTCGAGTTTTGGATAGCTCCTACATTCGGAGTTTATCTTTTTGGTATAAGTTCTTTCGATCTGAGCTTTTATGCTGATTATGGGTACGGCGGGGCCTTGTCCCGTCATATTTCAGTTTAACTCTTAGAGGTCTGTATTTATATGTGTGATTGGACTCATGTACGGTGTAGTGTCTTTTGTTATGTGTATTATATGTGTCACGACCCGAACCCGGGCCCGTGACTGGTGCCTTACCCCGAGCACCCAAGTAGACATACATCAGAGTAATCAGCGGAATATAAAACAAGACATGAAATAATATGAAGTGTAAAACAGTTTATCTGAGAAAAGTTGCCTTACGGCATATATATATATATAACTTGAATCCGAACAGTTACATCCCTCTTACAAACTCTGCCTGGCGATTACTCTGAGACCTCTAAGAATGTTATAACAACAATGGCGGGACAGGGCCCCGCCATACCCCTGAATGTAAGTACCTACAACGACAGGGGACTATACCACTGATAAGCCTCCGGAGAAACGGAGCTTCCCAACGCTGAACTGTGACCCTATGAGCGAGGATCAACAACTGGTGTACCTACTGCGGCATGAGCGCGGCCCGAAGGAGTCGATACAACGGTACCAAGTATGTGGCGAAAATCGTAAATGAAATCATAATAGTCTATATAAAGCAGAAGACATATATGATAACCAATTTACGATACCTGATATGTAGCGATCATGTCAAGTCAGGGACTCACGCCCTTAAAGTTAACACTCAAATATAACCATGGGTCTCATGCCCACAATATCAATCATGCCCGTGGAATTCCTTCTCACCGCTGCAGAATGATATATAAAGCACCAAGGAATACACATGAACACGAGTCCCACTGTGTCATAATAAAACCGTAAGGGGTAATTACTAATGCATAGCATACTACTAAAAACCACAGTACCAACAAAGCCATAAAGCGTATCACGAGGTCTTTCTAGACCGCCACATGATCGGCGGCCACTCGCGCGATATCAAATGTGCGCGTCTAATCCTGGAACTTCGCGACTCCGCATAGTCCACACATAGGCGCGTGAGGTATTCCCGCGTCGAGGGTAGCTACTCCGGCATCGTCCTGGACTCGCGATCCGCGTGGCCACATAGACCGCATGGCCACATAGACCGCACTAACACGGAACTCGTAGCTCGCATAGGCCCCTGGACCCGCATGAGGTATTCTCGAATCATAGTCACCTGCATTGCACGAGGTGTACCTCGCGTCGAGGCGACAACCCCGGTATATCATGTCAAGAGGTGAGTGATATAATACTAGCACAACGGCTTATCGTTAAACAACATAAGCACAATAAGAATAACCTCTTACACAAACGTTACAAGATACGAACACACGTAGCATCATAACATGTTTACTTATCAAACCAATAAAGGAAGTATTACAAGGCTATCACAAACCAAACATAGTCAAGTTATTCACACAAGGTACTTTCTATTTTTATGTCAACAAGTTCGGGTTTTAACCCCAGTACTCGTCATTAATTCTTTAAAAGATCATTTCCCGAACCGGACGTGGTAGTGCCTTACGGGCACCCAGTAGACATACATCAGTGTCGTGAATATAAAAACAAGACATGAAACAATATGAAGTGAGAAAACAGTTTATCTGAGAAAAGCTTCCTGTCGGCATACATATATATATACACTTGAACAGTTACATCCCTTTTACAAATCCTGCCCACAACAGTACTACAGACCTCTAAGATTTTTACAACAACTATGACGGGACAGGGCCCCGCCATACCCCTGAATGTACAAGAACTTACAAACTCGGGAAAACATACCAAAAGATAAGCCTCCGGAGAAAGCGGAGCTTCCCAATCTGTTGGCTGTGATCCATGGCGAGGATCAACAACCGGTGTACCTCTACTGCGGCATGAACGGCCCGAAGAGGTCGATAACAGTACCAAGTATGTGGCGAAAATCAGAAACGAAATCATAACGATCTAAAATAAAGCAGAGACATGTATGATAACAAAACTACGATTCACAACATAAAGCGATCATGTCAGTCGAGACTCACGCCTCAAAGTCATCCCTCGTGCAGTGGAACTCCTTCCTCCAGCTGGCGATCTAGGTATAAATCGTATGAAATACATTCCCGGCCCATCTCATGGACTCGGTATAGAATCGTGTGAAATACATTCCCGGTTCATCCCATGAACTCGGTATCGTGTGAAATACATTCCCGGTTCATCCCATGAACGCGGTGTCGAGTGAAATACATTCCTGGTTCATCCCATGAACGCGGTGTCGAGTGAAATACATTCCCGGTTCATCCCATGAACGCGGTATCGAGTGAAATACATTCCCGGTTCATCCCATGAACGCGGTGTCGAGTAAAATACATTCTCGGTTCATCCCATGAACACGGTGTCGAGTGAAATACATTCCCGGTTCATACCATGAACGCGGTGTCGAGTGAAATACATTCCCGGTTCATCCCATGAATGCGGTATCGAGTGAAATACATTCCCGGTTCATCCCATGAACGCGGTATCGAGTGAAATACATTCCTGGTTCATCTCATGAACCCGGTATAGAATCGACCATAACATTTAAACGCTCTTTTAAGACAGATTAAGATAATACCATGTTTTCCTTTTAAATCAACTAAGGCAATATTATGCCCTCCTTTTTAAACCAAAACACTTTCCTTTTTAAAGTCAAGTAACAACATTCTTTTCCAAAAGATCAAGTTGCCTAATTTCAAATACTCAAGTCTTTTAGTTTCGAAAGATTTCATAGTTCATAGTCTCAATCACTTAATAACATAATTCTCTTTTAAAACAATTTGAGTAACATATGCCTTAATTGTGAGTAGGTTAATCTTGTTTATAACAATCTTAATAAAGCAGTCATGATCTAGGAAATGTAATACAATCTTGTCTTATCTTAGCTTCTATGCAGATGGAGGTTTCTACTGGTTTTAATATAATTACTTAATTGTCAATACATTTTCCTTTATTAAGAATTGCGATGGTTAGTTCGATACTTATTCTCATTTCGAAATCGATCAAAACATTATTCTTTTAAAGACCAAATACTCATTACTCACGAATGAGGTTTCACACTTTTTAATAAAATTCATATCAATTCAATTAAGTCAAGTCTCTTATCTTTTAAGATCAAGTCTCTTAACTTTTAAAATCAATAAACCATTCTTTTTATCTCTCTTAGGTCGTTATACCTAACTTCCCATAAAGTTAGTATAACTCTTAAGCTTCCAAAACCAAATATTACTCTTCTTTCAAAAACGATTCTTAATTCTTTTGAAATACTTCAAGATTCTTATTATTTAAAACTCAAGTCAAAAGACATCGAAGTAAAACCACGTTCAGTTAACACACGTACGTCTACCGTACTAATTATATTCTTTCAAAATATCATGCTCAAGAGGATAGGAAGAATCACATACCTCGCGACGATTACCGACAATTAGCAAATAGCTCCAAAATACTGTAATCCTGCTAGCCTTTTCCACCCTTCGAGTAGAATACGCTACTTGCAGCACTTCAACCTATAACGGTCATATAAGTCTATCAACGTCTAGACTACTCTGTAGAATATTCTAAGCAGAGGGTTCTCTATTCTACGGAAAATCGGGCAGCACTTCCCTACCCGTTAACTACACAAGTCTACTGTAAATACAGTCCTATGTAAGTACAGTTCAATCTTCTTCTTTAATATTCTTCTGATGTGATTTCAATTCAATTCTCTTTCTTATACCATCCTTCAATATATCTTATACTCAAATCTAAACTACTCTTATACGTAATCTCCAATTACAATAGAGGGACAAGAGTATTTACCTCGATAAGCCCAAAATTATCCAAGTTTAAATGTCGATCCTGAGCAAGGTTTAGCTCCTACTGCAGGCCCAACCCGCTCCAAACAACCCTTAGAAGTTCTACGCAACTTCTTCTTAATACTTCAACCAACTATGAAGATTTTCCTTAGGGTTTCGTTTTGTGACTGAAGGGAAGTATAATAGTATTTCTGGGCTTTTAGTATAGGGGTAACCTTGGAATACTACAAGGTATTTGGGCCAAGGTATTTTGGAATAGTAACAATACTTGGAGAATACTTTTCTACCAAAGGGGTATTTCACGAGAACAACTCGAGAGGGGGTTTGTTTGGCCAAGGCTTCAAAGGGGGAGGGTGCTCTTGGGCGAGAGCCTTTCAAAGGGAGAGGATTTCAAGACTTGGGAAATGTTTAAGGGATGAAGATTTAGTCTTGCACTTGAGGGTATTTATAGGAAATCAATGGCCAAGATTAAGGCAAGTGGAGGCAAGTGGAGGTGAAGATTTGGACAAGTGTTGTGTGGGTCCTGTCACGACCCGAACCGGGCCGTGGCGGTGCCTTACCCGGCACCAGTAGACATACATCAGTGTCAGCGGAATATAAAACAAGACATGACATAATATGAAATATGAAACGATTAAATCGAGAAAACTTGCCTTTCGGCGTAAATATATATAACTAGACGATTACATCCCTTTTTACAACTCGCCTTTGCGATGTTCTGAGACCTTAAGAATGATATGACAACAATGGCGGGCGGGGCCGCCATACCACGAATGTAAGTACCTACAACGGCAGGACTATACATCGATAAGCCTCCGGTAAACGGAGCTTCCCAAGCAATGACGTGACCACTAGGCGAGGATCAACGGCGGTGTACCTCTACTGCGGCATGAACGCGGCCCGAAGAGAGTCGATGCAACAGTACCAAGTATGTGCGTAAATCTTGAAGTAAAATCAAAGTATTTAAAACCATTTGCAAACACAACCATTCAAGCGCACATAGTGCCAACATGAACAAGAGCAAGGTAGATAAACTATAACGAGTCTTTTAGGCGCGAATGATCGAAGCGCGGCAATCGCCCATAGTATCATTATGCGTGCCTAATCTGGACTTCCGCAGCGTAGGTCACACGAACCGCGTGAGGTATTCCTCGCGTCGGGGTAGCTAACCGGTACCTCTCCGGACTCGCGATCGCGTAGTCTCGATAGACCGCATAGTCACACGAGCCGCATAGGGCATCCCCGCGTCGGGATATACACGGAATGATCAATCACGGAGCATACCGCTGCTCGCATAGTCACATAGACCGCATAGGCCATATAGACGCATCAAGGGTGGCAAGCCCTCGGTATAACAAGTCGAGGGTATGTGATATAATAACATAACGACTTATCGTTAAACAACATAAGCACAACAAGGAACCCCTTTACACAAACATCACCAGATACTAACACACGTAGCATCCTAACATGTTTACTTATCAAATCAACAAGAAAGTATTACAAGGCTATCCCAAACCAACACAATCAAGTTATTCACACGAGGTACTTTCTACTTTATGTTAACAATTTCGGGTTTTTATCCCCAAAGTACTTCATACATTAACTCTTTTAAAAGATCCGTTTCTTTCACAAAAGTCACACTGATACGTAGTATAAAAATAGAGTGACTATCCTTTTAAGTAAACCAAAACACTTCCTTTGTAAATCAAGTAACAACATTATTTTCCAAGCGTTCAAGTTTGCCTAATTTCAAATGCTCAAGTTTCTCATTTTCGAAAGGTTTCGTAGTTCATAGTTTTAATCACTTAATGATATAATTCTCCTTTAAAACAATTTGAGATACATATGCCTTATATGTGAGTAGGTTATTCTTATTCATAATCAATCTTATTTAAGCAGCCATGATCTAGGAAATGTAATATGATTTTGTCTCATCTTAGCTTCTATGCAGATGGAGGTTTCTACTGGTTTTAATAATACTTTATTAGTCAATACATTTCCCTTTATTAAGCGCTATTTGTGGTTTGTTCGATACTTATTCTCATTTCCGAAATCAGTAAAACATTATTCCTTTTACAAACCAAGTACTTATTACTCACGAATGAGGTTTCACACAAAAACTCATATTAATTTACTTAAGTCAAGTCTCTTATCTTTTAAGATCAAGTCTCTTAACTTCTAAAATTAATAAACCATTATTCTTATCTCTCTTAAGTCGTTATACCTAACTTCCCATAAAGCTAGTATAACTCTTAAGCTTTTAAAACCAAGTATTACTCTTCTTTCAAAAAGGTTTCTTAATTCTTTTGAAATACTTCAAGATTCTTATTATTCAGGCTTAAGTCAAAAGACATTGCGTAACTACATTCGATTAACAAATCGTCTTCAGTACTATATATATATTCTTTTAAAATATCATGCTCAAGAGGATAGGAAGGATCACATACCTTGCGACGATTATCGACTATTAGCAAAATGCTCCACGGCTATAACCCGGCTAGCCTCGTCCACCTTTCAAGTAGTACATGCTACTCGCAGATCAATCAACCTATAAGGGTTATACAAGTCTATCAATGCCTAGACTACTCTTGTAGAATATTCTTCTGATGTGATTCCAGTTCAAGTCTATTATGTAATATCCTTCTATTACAGTTCAATTCTCTTCTATGAATCTTATATTCATTTCTATACAACTACAGTATGTAATTTCCAATTACAATAGAAGGATAGGATTATTTACCTCGGTAAGCTCAAAATTATCCAAGTTTAATGTCGATCCTGAGCAACGTTTAGCTCCTACTCCGGTGCTCGACCCGCTCCAAACAACCCTTAGAAGTTCTACGAAACTTCATCCTAATACTTCAACCAAGCGTGAAGATTTTCCTTAGGGTTTCGTTTAGTAGTGAAGGAAGTATAATGGTATTTACGGGCTTTTAGTATAGGGGTAACCTTGGAATACTACAAGGTATTAGGCTAAGGTATTTTGGTATAGTAACAATACTTGGAGAGTATTTCTACCAAGAGGGGGGTAGTATTTTGCGAGAACAACTAGGCAAAGGGGGGGGGGGGGGTGTACCCTTCGGCCAAGGCCACTAGGAGGGGGTGTACCCGCCGGCGAGGGCCTTCTCGAAGGGAGGCTTGGGCGAACCACTACACTAAGGGAGAGAACTTTCATGACTTAGAAACTATTTTAGGATGAAGAAGTTCATCAACTAAGAGGTATTTATAGGACAACCAAGGGCCAAGATCAAGCCAGTGGTAGGCAAGTGTAGGGTGAGAATTTACCCATGTGTACCTTATCCATCTACCACACCAACTATCACAAATATCCTACCTAACCCAAGACCCAATACGTCCACTAGCTGCCCATCTGGCGTCGATGTGAGGTGACACATGTCACCCTCCGTTGGTCCAAAATGTTTCATCTCTCGGAAAAATCCAAAATTAGAAATGACATAGCGTAATTTTCCCTTCGCAAGTCTTGTAAAGCGTTTAGTCGAAAAGCGATTCTTTTGGTACTTGTGAACAATAATTTTCGGTCTAGCCTAACTTAAGGCTCAAACTTTTCTCGTCGTCCTCACGTACATACTCTGGAAAATACGGGGTATAACAGTCCCACTTGCTCATCTACTACACAAAATATCTAGCCAAACATTGACCAAATGTTTAAGGCCTTTAACATTAAAAAAACGTGCCAACCACTCCCCTTGATTGCCATCCACTTGAGGGACAAGTGTCGCCCTCTCGTTGGTCCAAAATATTTCATCTCTCGGAAAAATCCGCAAAAATAATAATTGTTGCAACCGCAATTTTCCCTTCGCAAGGTCCGGAAAACGTTTCGTCGGAAAACAATTCTTTTCGGGGGTTGTGCACAAATTTTTCGTCCCTTGCCTAACTTAAGGCTTGAACTTTTGTACGTACGCCCTCACGTACATACTCTGAAAATATGGGATATAACATTCTCCCCTCCTTAGAAATATTCGTCCCGAATGTTCCTTCTCAAGACGGATAACGATAAAGTTCCTCTTAACTTAAACAAGTTGCCAATGCCACACTGGCACGAGAATAACACACGCGCAAATACTTAACGAGTCGTGAGGAATCACTCCTACATCACAAAAGCTTCCACCCTGGTCTAAAGGATACTCCCTTCGCATCTTCACTTCACAACAAAATGATCTCTTTTATTCTGGTAACACACGTTCACTTCTTTCCTTACTCGTTGTACCCTTCTCGTACACCCGAACTCTCTCCCCAATACACATTCCATACTCCAGTCATCGCTTCAGTTTCCAAAACTTTGGAGTCACAACCTCCAAACTTGGTCACCTTACTAGCCTCAATCTCCTTTAAGGCCATTCCCGGCCTTCACGATCCGATCGGTCGAACATATCCACGAACTCATACGATGGTTACCTAAACTGGGCCTAGCACCCTCATGACCCTACCACGGCGGACCACCTCGACCGGCCCGCCAAACCGGGGTGCGGGTGGACCCGCGAATGGTCGTCTACCCGACCCACTATCGCGCCAAACTCTTGTTCCCCCGATCCGGAACAATATTACTAATTAAGTCACGAAAACCTAGTGGTCTTCTTAGCTCAACTACCCTCTTTTATTTCATACCTCACAGGGACTTATCACACAAATAAATCCCATTATACTATGCACCCAGATAAAGGTCAAACATAAAAATAAATCTTTTACTCGGATGGCCTCGCATCTAAGGTCTCTACGTATAATATTCTAAGGCTCACAATTTACCTGTCCCCCAATCTTTCCCTTCTAACTAACCATGTTTTCTAAACACAATTTAACATAATACTTAGCACTTCATTATAACATCAACGCATACTAGTCTCTAGAGGGATAAGAATATACCTGTATCAACTGCTTCATTTTCCCTTCGTCGCTCTAATCATAATCACCTTACTGCGCATAACTATAGAAAGCGATGAACCTACCATCGACCGGTAGGCTGCGTCGTTCGCATGTACCCTCCATGAGCACGATCTCTCGTCACATGGCCCTGCGACGCGGTGAAACAAGCACCGATAAAACGACATTCCCGGGATGATGCACGCATCGTGCACGATTGAGGGACATGAATCCTGCGGCTAGAACCGTGTATATCGTAAACGAAGCCACGGAGCTCGACCAGGCTCGAATACCGAGCGTCCACGAAGGCGCGGAGGACCACTCTGTCCTTGCGGAGGTACATAACTTTCTTTGGCGCGGTCCGCCTCGAAAGTTACCAAAGGACCTGCTGTCACGGCCTCTTCTCGATCTCGGTCATTCCGTCGACCTCTCCGCTCCTCACACCCAAGTGCATAAGCCTGCATGCGGGCAATGTCCATGCCCGGCTGAAGAGCTACACCCGAACAAGCCTCTTCCAAGTAGTCATCGAGTCCGGTGACGTAGCGGTGTACTCTGTCCTCCATATCAGCTACTAACGCGGGGACATATCGAGCCAATGAGTCGAACTCCACGTTGTACTCCCGAACCGTACGCGGCGCCTCAACGTCAAAAATCTGTCGGCCCGAGCCCTTCTCATCTGTGGAGGCAAGAAATGTGCAAGAATGCCCCTGAGAACTCGTCCCATACTGCTGGAAGTGCATACTCTCCCCGGGATAGCTCCCACGAATCAAACCAGTCGACTGCAGTATCACGCAGCCGATGCAAACCTAAGACCACCGACTCGGTCTCCGAAGCCTTGATCACTCTCATGATCATTTATGGCTTCGGATGAACTCCTGCGGATCATCCTCGGGCCTCGACCGTAGAACTACGGCGGGCTCTGACTCGAGAAAGTCCCGTAGCCTCAAACTATCCGATCTCGGGTGAACCATGGTACTCTGGGCTGGGCTGCTGCGTCCATCTTATCCTCGTATGCGGCCACGATCACGGCGATGGCGGGATATCTCTTTGTACCCCAACTCCTCTGCTCCAGGCTGTGGGACTGGAGGCTCAGGTACTGTGGTCTCAGTAGCCACTGCTGCGGCTCTAAACTCTGCTGGGGCTGGTGGCGTTGCAAAACTCGCCGTCTGAAGCACTATCTCAGGTAATGACCGGGCCTGCGCCCTCGTACTCCTCTGTATCCTACTAGCAGCTTCCTCGGCTGCCTTGCCCATCTGGGCCCGGGTTGCCTTGCGCGGAGGCATAACTGGTAAAAACGAAATACGTCAGAGGGGTCCAACTTATAACACAGCTCTAAGGCACGATCTCAGAATGAGAAGAATGGAAACCAATCCTAAATATCCTGTAGCCTCCTGATTATAGATGTGGTGCACAACACATCGATAATCAAGACTCTACTAGACACGGTCTGTAGACACTTTCCGAGGATTAACTTCTCTGATACCACTTTTGTCACGACCCGAACCCGGGCCCGTGACTGGTGCCTTACCCGGGCACCCAAGTAGACATACATCAGAGTAATCAGCGGAATATAAAACAAGACATGAAACAATGTAAAAGCTGCATGTCGGCATACATATATATATACACTTGAACAGTTACATCCCTTTTACAAATCACGCCACAGCGGTACTACTGGACCTAAGATTTTTACAACTATGGCCAGGGACGGGGCCGCCATACCCAGAATGTACAAGAACTTACAAACTCGGGAAAACATGCAAAAGATAAGCCTCGAGAAAGCGGAGCTTCCCAATCTGAATCGTGATCATGGCGAGGATCAATAGCAGGTGTACCTCTACTGCATGACGCGGCCGAAGGAGTCGATAACAGTACAGTATGTGGCGAAAATATTGTAAACGAAATCATAACGATCTAAAATAAAGCAGGAGACATGTATGATAACAAAACTACGATTCATGACATAAAGCGATCATGTCAAGTCGAGACTCACTCCTCAAAGTCATCCTCGTACGTGGAACTCCTTCCGCCAGCTGATCTAGGTATAAATCGTATGAAATACATTCCGGCCCATCTCATGGACTCGGTATAGAATCGTGTGGAATACATTCGGTTCATCCATGAACTTCGGTATCGTGTGAAATACATTCCCGGTTCATCCCATGAACGCGGTGTCGAGTGAAATACATTCCCGGTTCATCCCATGAACGCGGTATCGAGTGAAATACATTCCCGGTTCATCCCATGAACGCGGTATCGAGTGAAATACATTCCCGGTTCATCCCATGAACGCGGTGTCGAGTGAAATACATTCGGTTCATCCATGAACACGGTGTCAAGTGAAATACATTTTCGGTTCATCCCGTGAGCGGTGTCGAGTGAAATACATTCGGTTCATCCGTGAACGCGGTATCGAGTGAAATACATTCGGTTCATCCGAGCAGCGGTATCGAGTGAAATACATTCGGTTCATCCGTGAGCAGCGGTATAGAATCGACCATAACATTTAAACGCTCTTTTAAGACAGATTAAGATAATACCATGCTTTCCTTTTAAATCAACTAAGGCAATATTATGCCCTCCTTTTTAAACCAAAACACTTTCCTTTTTAAAGTCAAGTAACAACATTCTTTTCCAAAAGTTCAAGTTGCCTAATTTCAAATACTCAAGTCTTTTAGTTTCGAAAGATTTCATAGTTCATAGTCTTAATCACTTAATAACATAATTCTCTTTTAAAATAATTTGAGTAACATATGCCTTAATTGTGAGTAGGTTAATCTTGTTTATAACAATCTTATTAAATCAGTCATGATCTAGGAAATGTAATACAATCTTGTCTTATCTTAGCTTCTATGCAGATGGAGGTTTCTACTGGTTTTAATATAATTACTTAATTGTCAATACATTTTCCTTTATTAACGCTGCAGTGGTTCGTTCGATACTTATTCTCATTTCCGAAATCAGTAAAACATTATTCTTTTAAAGACCAAATACTCATTACTCACGAATGAGGTTTCACACTTTTTAATAAAATTCATATCAATTCAATTAAGTCAAGTCTCTTATCTTTTAAGATCAAGTCTCTTAACTTCTAAAATCAATAAACCATTCTTTTTATCTCTCTTAGGTCGTTATACCTAACTTCCAATAAAGCTAGTATAACTCTTAAGCTTCCAAAACCAAATATTACTCTTCTTTCAAAAACGATTCTTAATTCTTTTGAAATACTTCAAGATTCTTATTATTTAAAACTCAAGTCAAAATACATCGAAGTAAAACCACGTTCAGTTAACACACGTACGTCTACCGTACTAATTATATTATTTCAAAATATCATGCTCAAGAGGATAGGAAGAATAACATACCTCGCGACGATTATCGACAATTAGCAAATAGCTCCAAAGTACTGTAATCCTGCTAGCCTTTTCCACCCTTCGAGTAGAATACGCTACTTGCAACACTTCAACCTATAACGGTCATATAAGTCTATCAACGTCTAGACTACTCTGTAGAATATTCTAAGCAGAGGGTTCTCTATTCTACGGAAAATCGGGCAGCACTTCCCTACCCGTTAACTACACAAGTCTACTGTAAATACAGTCCTATGTATGTACAGTTCAATCTTCTTCTTTAATATTCTTCTTATGTGATTTCAATTCAATTCTCTTTCTTATACCATCCTTCAATATATCTTATACTCAAATCTAAACTACTCTTATATGTAATCTCCAATTACAATAGAGGGACAAGAGTATTTACCTCGATAAGCCCAAAATTATCCAAGTTTAAATGTCGATCCTGAGCAAGGTTTAGCTCCTACTCTGGGCGCTCCAACCCGCTCCAAACAACCCTTAGAAGTTCTACGCAACTTCTTCTTAATACTTCAACCAACTATGAAGATTTTCCTTAGGATTTCGTTTTGTGACTGAAGGGAAGTATAATAGTATTTCTGGACTTTTAGTATAGGGGTAACCTTGGAATGCTACAAGGTATTTGGGCCAAGGTATTTTGGAATAGTAACAATACTTGGAGAATACTTTTCTACCAAAGGGGGTATTTCACGAGAACAACTCAAGAGGGGTTTGTTTCGCGAGGCCTCATGAGGGTGCTCTTGGGCGAGAGCCTTTCAAAGGGAGAGGATTTCGGACTTGGGAAATGTTTAAGGGATGAAGATTTAGTCTTGCACTTGAGGGGTATTTATAGGGAAATCAATGGCCAAGATTAAGGCAAGTGGAGGGCAAGTGGAGGGTGAAGATTTGGACAAGTGTTGTGTGGGTCCCACTTGCTCATCTACTACACAAAATATCTAGCCAAACATTGACCAAATGTTTAAGGCCTTTAACATTAAAAAAACGTGCCAACCACTCCCCTTGATTGTCGTCCACTTGAGGGACAAGTGTCGCCCTCTCGTTGGTCCAAAATATTTCATCTCTCGGAAAAATCCGCAAAAATAATAAATGTTGCAACCGCAATTTTCCCTTCGCGAGGTCCGGAAAATGTTTCGACGGAAAACAATTCTTTTCGGGGGTTGTGCATAAATTTTTCGTCCCTTGCCTAACTTAAGGCTTGAACTTTTGTACGTACGCCCTCACGTACATACTCTGGAAATACGGGGTATAACAAAAAAGTCACACGATACCCGTAGTATCAAAAATAGAGTGAATATCTTTTTAAGTAAACCAAAACAGTTTCCTTTTTATTATCAAGTAACAACATTCTTTTCCAAAAGTTCAAGTTTGCCTAAGTTCAAAGACTCAAGTCTCTTATTTTCGAAAGGTTTCGTAGTTCATAGTCTTAATCACTTAATAATATAATTCCCTTTTTAAGGACAATTTGAGAAACATATGCCTTATGTGTGAGTAGGTTATTCTTGTTCATAACAATCTTATTAAAGCAGCCATGATCTAGGAAATGTAATATCATTTTGTCTCATCTTAGCTTCTATGCAGATGGAGGTTTCTACGGTTTTTAATAATACTTAATTAGTCAATACATTTCCCTTTATTAGCGCTGCAGTGGTTTGTTCGATACTTATTCTCATTTCCGAAATCAAAACAAGGCGTTCATAAACAATTAAGTAAACCGTTCCTTTTATCTCTCTTAAGTCGTTATACCTAACTTCCCATAAAGCTAGTATAACTCTTAAGCTTTTAAAACCAAGTATTACTCTTCTTTCAAAAATGATTCTTAATTCTTTTGAAATACTTCAAGATTCTTATTATTTAGACTCAAGTCAAAAGACATCACAGTAAAACCACGTTCAGTTAACACACGTACGTCTACCGTACTATATATATTCTTTTAAAATATCATGCTCTAGAGGATAGGAAGAATCACATACCTCGCGACGATTATCGACAATTAGCAAAACGCTCCACGGCTATAACCCGGCTAGCCTTGTCCACCTTTCATGTAGAACATGCTACTTGCAGAACTTTCAACCTATAAAGGCCATATACGTCTATCAACGTCTAGACTACTCTGTAGAATATTCTAAGCAGTAGGTTCTTAATTCTACGGAACATTGGGCAGCACTTCCCTACCCGTCAAACTACACAAGTCTACTGTAAATACGATCACATGTAAATCTGATTCAATCTTCTTCTTTAATATTTTTCTGATGTGATTTCAATTCAATTCTCTTCTCTTATACCATCATTATATATATCTTATACTCATTTCTATACAACTACATTATGTAATTTCCAATTACAATAGAAGGACAAGAGTATTTACCTCGATAAGCCCAAAATTATCCAAGTTTAAATGTCGATCCTGAGCAACGTTTAGCTCCTACTCTGGGTGCTCCAACCCACTCCAAACAACCCTTAGAAGTTCTACGCAACTTCTTCTTAATACTTCAACCAATTATGAAGATTTTCCTTAGGGTTTCGTTTTGTGATTGAAGGGAAGTATAGTAGTATTTCTGGGCTTTTAGTATAGGGGTAACCTTGGAATACTACAAGGTATTTGGGCCAAGGTATTTTGGAATAGTAACAATACTTGGAGAATACTTTTCTACCAAGGGGGTGTTTCACGAGAACAACTCAAGAGGGGGGTGTTTGTTTCGGCCAAGGGCCTTCTCAAGGGGGAGGGGGTGCTCTTGGACGAGAACACTACTAAGAGGGGAGAGGGATTTTCAAGACTTAGAATTTATTTATGGATGAAGAAGTCTTCAACTAAGGGGGGGTATTTATAGGACTTTCAATGGCCTAGATTAAGGCAAGTGGAGGGCAAGTGGAGGGTGAAGATTTGGACAAGTGTTTTGTGGGTCCCACTTGCTCATCTACTACACAAAATATCTACTTAACATTGACCAAATGTTTTAGGCAAAATAAATGACAAAAACGTGCCAAGGAAGGCCCACAATTTCCGTCCACTTGAGGGTGACAAGTGTCGCCCTCTCGTTGGTCCAAAATATTTTATCTCTCGGAAAAATCCGCAAAAATAATAAATGTCATAGCACCGTAATTTTCCCTTCGCAAGGTTTGGAAAACGTTTCGTCGGAAAACAATTCTTTTCGCTAGTTGTGCACAAATTTCGTCCCTTTGCCTACTTAAGGCTTAAACTTTTGTACGTACGTCCTCACGTACATACTCTGGAAATACGGGGTATAACATTCTCCCCTTCTTAGAAACATTCGTCCCGAATGTTCCTTCTCAAGACGGATAATGATAACGTTCCTCTTAACTTAAACAAGTCGTCAATGCCACACCTGGCCCCAAAACAACACACGCGCCGATACTTAATCCAAGTCCAAGAGGAATCACCTCCATCATTACAAAAGCTCCCACCCAAGGGCTAAAAGATACTCCCTTCGCACCTTTTCTTTACAAACAAAATGATCACTTCTATTCTCTTACTCGCCGTACCCTTCTCGTACACTCGAACTCTTTCTCATAACTTACCACATTTCTGTTACTGCTTCAGTTTCCAAAATCTCTGGGTTACTACCTCCAACTTGGTCATCATTAACTGGGAACACTATGGATGGATCTCCGATACTTTTCCGAACATAACAACATGAAAGACCGGACGTACTGCCTCCTAAGTCGGACGACAAATGCTAACATATATTTGGCCTATTCTTCACATGATCTGAAAAGGCCCAAAGTAACTCGGGCTAAGTTTCCTCTGTTTTCCAAAACTCGTCACACCCTTTCCGGGGTGGTACCTTCAAGAAAACCCACCGTCAACCTGAACTCTAAGTGTCGACGTTGATTATCCGCATGACCTTTGTTGACTCTGAGCTGCCAATAACCTCTCCTGGATAGGCTTCACCCTATCCACAACCTGCTGAAATAAGTATGAACCAATTATCTGAATCTTGCCAACATCGAACCAATCGACCGGCAACTTACACTTCCGCCCCTACAAGGCGTCATAAGGAGATATCCGAATACTGAAATGGTAGCTATAAAATACTCCCTCAACAGGAGGCAACAATCCTCACAACTACCCCTGAAATCCAAACGGCGGCGGCGAATGCGTCATCGAGACTCACCGAGTTCCTAACCTGCTGGTAAAACTTCCGAAAAAGAAATAGCGTAACACGGGCTCCACTGCTGTCATAAGGAGAAAGTAGGCTCGTGCGACCTTACAACCTTCACGATATAACATCTCGCATAACCTCTCACGAGTAAGCGGTCTTGGTGAAAGACAAGATGGGCAGACCTCATCGGCCCGACTACTGGTCGAACGCATCCACGAACTCGTACGCTGGTTAACTAAACTTGGGCCTAACACCCTCGTGACCCCACCACCTGGCGGGACCACCTCGAGCTGACCCCACCACATTACAGGTCGCGGGTTGAACTGCGATTGGTCCTCAACCTGACCCGCTATCGCGCAAAAACTCTTGTTCCCCGATCCGGGACAATCTCACTAATCAAGTCACGAAAACCTAGTGGTCATTCTTAGCTCAACTACCCTCTTTCATTCCACACTACTCAGGGACTTATCACACAACATATCTCACGTATACTATGCACTCCGATAAGGGTCAAACATAAATATAATCTTTTACTCAAGATGGCCTTGCCTCTAAGGTCTCCACGTATAAAACTCTAAGGCTCACACTTTCCTTATCCCCAATCTTACCCTTCTAACTAACCATGATTTCTAATCACAATTAACACAATGCTATCTGAACATAACACTTAAGATATACTCATCTTATCACACGTACAAATCTCTAGAGGGTTAAGGATATACCTGTATCTACCGCTTCACTCCCTTTTGTCGTTCTAATCAACCATGCCCTGTTGGGCGCATAGCTAGGAAAGGTGATGAACTAGCCACTGATCCTGAAGGCTGAGTCTCTACATCCGCGCCACCTCTGGTCAGACAATTTCTCGCAAAATGGCCCTGCTGGCCGTAAGCAAAACAAGCTGTCGAAGAAGTACGACACTCCCCACAATGACACTTACCACAATGGCCACACCGAGGTGGGGGTGGCCTCCTCTGGCTAACACCCCTTCCTCTCCGAATTACTGAATCTGCAACTAATCTGGTAGGCTGAGTCCTCCTACTTACATCCTTTCGACACATGGCCCTGACGGCCGCAGGTAAAACAAGCACCAACAAAAAGATGACATTCCCCGGGATGACGTCTGCCATACTGTGAACACTGAGGAAAATCTGAACCCGACTTGCTAGAACCTACGTATAGCTGTGAACCAGAAGCCCTGGAGTTCTGAACAACTCCGGCATACCCCGAACGTCCTGAAGTCTGTGGAGGACCAATCTTCTCTGGCGGAGGCGCATAACCAGTCTGCTGCTGAGAAGGTCCGCCTCGAAAGTTACCAAAGGACCCTGCCGATCTGGCCCTCTTCTGCTGATCTTGGTTAACCCGTCGATCCCTACGTTTCTCGGCCTGCTGCGCATAAACCCGTACGCAGGCCATGCTCATGCCTGACTGAAGAGCTACTCTTATACAACCCTCTCTTAGATAATCATCAAGACCCGTGATAAATCGGTACATAATATACTCTGTGGTTGCTACATCCATAGCTAGTAACAGGTTCGCCTCTTTGCAATCCATACTTTCCGTTACTGGTCGTGGAACTGAAGGTTCAAGTATCATGGCCGCATGTTATACCCCGTATTTCCAGAGTATGTACGTAAGGACGTACGTGGAGAATTTGAGCCTTAAGTTAGGCTTTGGTTCGAAATTTGGGCACAAGTGCCGAATAGAGTCGTTTTCCGAAGCGTTTCCACGACTACGTTGGGAAAATTCCGGCTATGTCATTTAGTATTTTTGCGAATTTTTCCGAGAGACGAAATGTTTTGGACCAACGGGAGGGTGACACTTGTCACCCTCAAGTGGGCGTTTGGGTTGGCCGATTGGGTCACGTTTCTATGGCCTATTGGCTCCTTGTTTTGGCCTTGTTTTGTGGCTTGTTTGGTGCCATGTTTTGTGCCTTGTTTTGTGGAGTAGGGTTTAGGGTGCACTTGGCTTAATCTTGTCCTTACACTTGCTATACACTTGGAAGGATCTTGGCCCTTGGTTGGCCTTTGGTTTTGCTATAAATACCCCCCTAAATGTGAAGACTTCATCCATTCCAAAAACTTCCAAGTCTTGAAACCCTCTCCTCCCCTTTGTGAGCTCTGGCAGAGCCTTCCCTCCCCTTAGGTGTGGCCTTTGGCCGAGAACACCCTCACAGCCTAGTGTGCTGGCCGAGCCTACCCCTTGGTAGAAAGTTGTCTTCAGTATTGTTATAATGCTCAAAATACCTTAGCCTTGTACCTTGTAGTATTCCAAAGATACCTCTATCGTAGAGCCGGAAATACTACCCTTTTGTCCCTTTAGTCTCAAACCGAAACCCTAAGAAAATCTTCGTTGATTGATTGAAGTATTTAAGTAGAAGTTGGTTAGAACTTAAGGGTTGTTTGAGCGGGATGGAGCACCGGAGTTGGAGCTAAGCGTTGCTAAGGATCGACATTTAACTTGGATAATTATGGGCTTATCGAGGTAATTATCTTGTCCTCTATTTGTAATTGGAAATTACATGTTATCGAATATATAGTTGAAGTATACTATATATAGAACTAAGCTTAATCATGGCAATGTCTTTTGACTTAAGCTGAAGAATAAAGAAAAGAAGCGCCTTTGTATTTACATAGGACTGTATTGCAGTAGACTTGTGTAGTATTACTGAGTAGAATTGTACACGTCCGGTTAGACGTGTAAAACCCCCCCTGGTTGGCTTGGTGGCCGGCCTCGATAGAGGAGGAGATTTACGCTGTTGTTGCGGGAGAATCTTTGAATTTTACGTAGAGAAATGGAACCTTGTGTTTTGAAGTTAATAGACGTTTGTGACCTTTCTAGGTGAAAGTACTAAGAGTAGCGTATTCTACTTGAGGAGTGGAAAGGGCTAGCAAGGTTGTAGTACTTGGAGCATTTTGCTTATTGTCGATACTCGTCGCGAGGTATGTGAACCTCTTCCTATCTGTTCTAGCATGATATGTGTGTAGCTATGTAGTACGGTGGACGTACAGGTGCTAAGTGTATTTGTTTGGTTTAAACATAAAGTGTTATAACGGCTTTATGGGAAGTTGGTTATAACAGCTTTATGTAGGTAAGAAAATGGTTTACTGATGTTAGAAGTTAAGAGACTTGATCTTATAAGATAAGAGACTTAACTTATTTGTTTTAATGTGGATGTTTGTGTGAAACCTCATTCGTGAGTAATGAGTACTTGGTTTTTAAAGGGATAATGTTTCTTGATTTCGGAAATCAGAATGTGTATCGACAGACCACTGCAGCGTTAATAAAGGAAAATGTATTGAATAATGATGTGTTGTATTAAAACCAGTAGAAACCTCCATCTGCATAGAAGCTAAGATGAAAGTACTTTGAGTTGTGTGAAACTTGCCTATGCTTGTTGTTGTGAAACTTGCCTATGCTTGTTGTTGTGAAACTTGCCTATGCTTGTGATGATAGCCTTTGTTGTGCAAGTGTGGTATTTACGTATTCGCGTCTCTCGATAGAGGCAGTCGACTTGTTGAGAACTTACTTGGGCGTCTTTGGCGGTGATGGAGAATTCCACGGGTATGTTTCCATTTTGATTCTTGTCTTGTTGTTGATGTCACATGGGCGTGTCTACCGTCACGATATTAGGGGCATGCGGCCATGCGGCGGGTTGATTACCCGGTATATTGTTATTGTTGTTACATGGACATGTCTGCACCGATGAAGAATTACGGGGGCATGCGGCCATGCGGCGGGTTAATCACGGATATTATTGTTGATGTCACATGGGCGTGTCTACAGGTAGAATTCGGGGCATGTGGCCATGGGGCATTGGTATTATTGTTGCATCATGGACATGTCTGCCGTCTGCGGTCAGGGGGCATGCGGCCATGATGCGAACATGATTGATGTTGTGGGCGTGAGACCCATAGTTATATTTGAGTGATGACTTGAGGGCGTGAGTCACATTTGGACATGCTTTTATGTTGTGAGCGTAGTTTGGTTATCATACATGTCTCCGCTTTATATAGACTAGTATGATTTCATTCTGATATTTCTGATTTCGCATACTTGGTACTGTTGTCTTGACCTCGCCTTGAGCTGCGTTAAATCCGCAGGTAGAGGTACGTCGGTCGAGGATCCTCGCTCTTAGGATCTCGATTCAGCGTTTTGGGAAGCTCCGTTTCTCGGAGGCTTATCTTTTAGTATGTGTTCCACTGAGTTGTAGGTTCTTGTACATTGAGGGTATGGCGAAGACCTGTCCGTCATAGTTGTTGTAAATCTTAAGTGCATGTAATCTTGTTGTGGCGGGGTTTGTAAAAAGGATTAAATTGTTCGTTTTGAAAGAGTTGTATTTATATATGTTATTGGAAGGTAACAGTTGGGTTGCTTTGTTTATGATCATATATCTTGTTTCTTGTTTAAAGTTTTATTTTCATTTGGTTTTCTCGATGTTGTGTCACTAGGGTGCAGGGATAAGGCACGATGCTTGGGCCGGGGCGGTCGTTACAAAAGTGGTATCGAGCGATTAATCCTCGGAAAGTGTCTACGCAGTGTCTAGTAGAGTCTTGATTATCGATGTGTTGTGCACCACGTCTATAATCGAGGAGCTGAGACATTTAGGATTGGTTTCCATTCTTCTCATTACGAGATCGTGCCTTAGAGTTGTGTTGTAAGTTGGACCCTCCGCGTATCTCGTTTTACGATTATGCCTCGCGCAAGGCAGCGAGCCACGAAGGGCAAGACAGGCCGAGGAACCGCTAGTGAGATCTGAGAGATGCGAGCGCGAGCCAGGCAGTACACGAGTTGTGCTTGACGGCCCGGGTTTTGTAGCGCCGCCCGGCCGAAGAGTTAAGCGCGGCAATAGGCTGCTGAGACGCGATACACGAGCCTCGATCCACGATGCAGGCGGAGGAGATGGGTTACAAGGAGATGGCGATTCTTGGCGAGTCGTGGCTGATATGAGGATAGGATCGGCGATTCAGTTCGATAGCACGATGGTTCACCCCGAGCGAGATAGTTTGAGGCTACGGGACTTTACGAGTTGTAGCCCGCGAGTTTTATGGGTCGAGGCACGAGGATGATCCGAGGAGTTCATCGGCGATTCTGGATCATGCGGGTGATCAAGGCTTGAGACCGAGTCTGTGACCTTTGGTTCGCGTCGGTGCGTGATACCGTGATCGATTGGTTTGATTCATGGGAGCTTTCGGGAGAGCATGCACCTCCAGTATGGGATGAGTTTTGAGGCTTTCCTCACTCACTTCTTGCCTCCGCGGATGAGAGGAGGCGCGGTAAGCGATTTTTGATGCTTAGACAGGCGGGCGTGCGGTTGGGAGTACAATGTGAGTTCGACTCGTTGGCGATGCGTCCAGCGTTGGTAGCTAGTATGGAGGATCGAGTGCACCGATATGTTCTGAGGCTCGATGATTACATGTCGAGGCATGTTCGGAGTAGCTCTTCAGGGCATGGACATTGCGCGTGCGAGCTCATGCGACCGGGATGTGAGGCCGCGGAGAGGTCGGCGGAATGACGAATCGGCGAAGAGGCGAACAACGAGGTCCTGGTGACTTTCGAGGCGGACCGCCTCGGATACTAGTTTTGTACCTCCGCGATGCAGTGGTCCTCCACAACCTTGAGTATTCGGGGCGGTCGGGGCTCGAGGTTGAGTTTCGAGGAAGTAAGGGTGTTGGCGGATCGGTCACCCCCTCGGTGTGGTCGATGTAGTAGACCGCATTTGGGGAGTGTCGTGGTGCGGGGAGCTTGTTATTTTGCGGCCAGCGAGGGCCATTTGCGAGGCTGTCAGGCCAAGGGTATACGGATGTTACGACTCACCTCTGGATCGATGGTGGTTCATCGCCGCGCATACGATTATGCGCCTGCAGTGTGCCTATGATTAGAGTGGGCGGTAGCGGTATATCCTTAACCCTCTAGAGTTTTGGTATGCTTGTTATGATGGTCTCATTATTATGTGCTATGTACGAATAGCGTGGTGTTAATTGTGAGTTAGAAAACATGCTTAGTTGGGAGGATACGTATGGGGGCATTGTAAGTGTGAACCTTAGACTATGTCACGACTGAGACCTTAGGGGTAAGGTCGTCTTGAGTTAAAGATTTATTTTATGTTTGACCCTTATCAGAGTAGTAGTATACGTGGGATTTATTTGTGTGATAAGTCCGTGGGTAGTGTGAGATGGAAGTGGTAGCTTTCATGATGTGAATTAGTAAGATTGTTCCGGATCGGGGAACAAGAGTTTGGCGCGGTTGGGGGTCGGGTTGAGGACCATTTGCGGGTCAACCCGTAACCCGGTTTGGGGTGGGGTCAGTTCTGGGTGGTCCCGCCAGGTGGTAGGGTCACGAGGATGCTAGGCCCAAGTTTGTATGACCATAGTATGAGTTGGTGGATATGTTCGACCAGAAGCGGATCGTGGAGGCCGGGAACGGCCTTAGAGGAGATCGAAGTTAGTAAGATGACCAAGTTTGGAGGTAGTGACTCCAAGGGTTGGAAACAGAAGCGTTGTGGAAGTGTAGTACAGATACTAGAAAGAGTTTGAGTATTCGAGAAAGTGCAACAAGATAGGGGTAAAGTGAGCGTGTGTGATCGTTTCTTTTGTGAAATGAAGGTGTGAAGGGAGTATATTTTAGACCTCGGGTAAGGGTTTTGTGATGATTAGAGGTGTTTCCTCGTTGACACAGGTTTAAGTATTGGTGCGTTTGTTATTTTTATGGCCAGGTGTGGCATGATTGTTTTCGTGCGTATAGCAGTGAAGGCTATACTAGCGCATGTTTGTGTTGAGACTTGAGAAGGAACATTCGGGACGAATGTTTCTAAGGAGGGGAGAATGTTATACCGTATTTCGAGTATGCGTGGGGCGTGCGTGGAGAATTTGAGCCTTAAGTTAGGCTTTGGTTCGAAATTTGGGCACAAGTGCCGAATAGAGTCGTTTCCGACGAAGCGTTTCCCACGATTTACGTTGGGAAAATTCCGGCTATGTCATTTAGTATTTTGCGAATTTTTAGAGGCGAAATGTTTTGGACCAACGGGAGGTGACACTTGTCACCCTCAGTGGCGTTGGGTTGGCCCGATTGGGTCACGTTTCTATGGCCTATTGGCTCCTTGTTTTGGCCTTGTTTTGTGGCTTGTTTGGTGCCATGTTTTGTGCCTTGTTTTGTGGAGTAGGGTTTAGGGTGCACTTGGCTTAATCTTGTCCTTACACTTGCTATACACTTGGAAGGATCTTGGCCCTTGGTTGGCCTTTGGTTTTGCTATAAATACCCCCCTAAATGTGAAAACTTCATCCATTCCAAAAACTTCCAAGTCTTGAAACCCTCTCTCCTCCCTTTGTGAGCTCTAAACGAGAGCCTTCCCTCCTCCCCTTCGTGTGGCCTTTGGCGAGAACACCCTCACAGCCTAGTGTGCTAGCCAGGCCTACCCCCTTGGTAGAAAGTTGTCTTCCAGTATTGTTATAATGCCCAAAATACCTTAGCCTTGTACCTTGTAGTATTCCAAAGATACCTCTATCGTAGAGCAGGAAATACTACCCTTTTGTCCCTTTAGTCTCAAACCGAAACCCTAAGAAAATCTTCGTTGATTGATTGAAGTATTTAAGTAGAAGTTGGTTAGAACTTCTAAGGGTTGTTTGGGCGGGATGGAGCACCGGAGTTGGAGCTAAGCGTTGCTAAGGATCGACGTTTAACTTGGATAATTATGGGCTTATCGAGGTAATTATCTTGTCCTCTATTTGTAATTGGAAATTACATGTCATCGAATATATAGTTGAAGTATACTATATATAGAACTAAGCTTAATCTTTGCGGCAATGTCTTTTGACTTAAGCTGAAGAATAAAGAAAAGAAGCGCCTTTGTATTTACATAGGGGTGTATTGCGGTAGACTTGTGTAGTATTCGAGTAGAATTGTACACGTCGGTTAGGCGTGTAAACCCCCACTGGTTGGCTTGGTGGTCGGCCTCGATAGAGGAGGAGATTCTGTTGTTGCGGGGAGGTCTTCTGAATTTTACGTAGAAATGGAACCTTGTGTTTTGAAGTTAATAGACGTTTGTGACCTTTCTAGGTGAAAGTACTAAGAGTAGCGTATTCTACTTGAGGAGTGGAAAGGGCTAGCAAGGTTGTAGTACTTGGAGCATTTTGCTTATTGTCGATACTCGTCGCGAGGTATGTGAACCTCTTCCTATCTGTTCTAGCATGATATGTGTGTAGCTATGTAGTACGGTGGGCGTCAGTGCTAAGTGTATTTGTTTGGTTTAAACATAAAGTGTTATAACGGCTTTATGGGAAGTTGGTTATAATGACTTTATGTAGGTAAGAAAATGGTTTCTTGATGTTAGAAGTTAAGAGACTTGATCTTATAAGATAAGAGACTTAACTTATTTGTTTTAATGTGGATGTTTGTGTGAAACCTCATTCGTGAGTAATGAGTACTTGGTTTTAAAGGGATAATGTTTCTTGATTTGGAAATCAGAATGTGTATCGACAGGACCAACTGCAGCGTTAATAAAGGAAAATGTATTGAATAATGATGTGTTGTATTAAAACGGTAGAAACCTCCATCTGCATAGAAGCTAAGATGAGACAAAATGATATTACATTTTCTAGATCATGTCATTTTTGTAATAAGATCGTTATAAACAAGAATAAACTACTCATATATGACATATGTTACTCAATTGTTTTAAAAGAGATTAAGACTATGAGTTATGAAACCTTTCTAAAATAAGTGACTTGAGCATTTGAAAATGAGAAGCTTGAGTAATTGAAACTAGGCAAGCGGAACTTAGGAAAAAAAGGTTGTTACTTGATTTTGAAAAGGAATGTGGGTTGGTCATTCTAATACTACGGGTATAGGGTGACTTTTATAAAAGTAATGGATCTCTTTTAAAAGAACTTAACGTATGTAGTACTTTGTGGTTAAAAAACAGGACTTTGGCATAAAATGAAAGTACTTTGAGTTGTGTGAAACTTGCCTATGCTTGTTGTTGTGAAACTTGCCTATGCTTGTTGTTGTGAAACTTGCCTATGCTTGTGATGATAGCCTTTGTTGTGCAAGTGTGGTATTTACGTATTCTGGCGTCTCGATAGAGGCGGTCGACTTGTTGAGAACTTACTTGGGCGTCTTTGGCGATGATGGAGAATTCCACGGGTATGTTTCCATTTTGATTCTTGTCTTGTTGTTGATGTCACATGGGCGTCTACTGCCGTCACGATATTAGGGGCATGCGGCCGTGCGGCGGGTTGATTACCGATATATTGTTATTGTGGTTACATGGACATGTCTACACCGAGGTAAATTCGGGGCATGTGGCCACGGCGTGGTTGATCACGATATATTATTGTTGATGTCACATGGGCGTGTCTACAGAGGTAGAATTAGGGGCATGTGGCCATGGGGCATTGGTATTATTGTTGCATCATGGACATGTCTACACCGATGCAGAATTAGGGGCATGCGGCGTGATGCGAACATGATTGATGTTATGGGCGTGAGACCCATAGTTATATTTAGTGATTACTTGAGGCGTGAGTCACGATCGACATGTTGCTTTTATGTTGTGAGCGTAGTTTGGTTATCATACATGTCTCTGCTTTATATAGACTAGTATGATTTCATTCTGATATTTCTGATTTCACATACTTGGTACTGTTATCTTGACCTCGCCCGGCTGCGTTCATCCGCAGCAGTAAGTACATCGGTCGAGATCCTCGCTCTTAGGATCTCGATTCGGCGTTTTGGGAAGCTACGTTTCTCGGAGGCTTATCTTTTGGTATGTGTTCCACTGAGTTGTAGGTTCTTGTACATTCGAGGGTATGGCGGGGCCTGTCCGTCATAGTTGTTGTAAATCTTAAGTGCTGTAATCTTTGTTGTGCGGGGTTTGTAAAAAGGATTAAAGTATTCGTTTTGAAAGAGTTGTATTTATATATGTTATTGGAAGGTAGCAGTTGGGTTGGCCTTTGTTTATGATCATATATCTTGTTTCTTGTTTAAAGTTTTATTTTCATGGTTTTCTACGATGTTGTGTCACTAGGGTGCAGGGATAAGGCACCCGATGCGGGCCGGGGCGGTCGTTACAAAAGTGGTATCGAGCGATTAATCCTCGGAAAGTGTCTGCACCGTGTCTAGTAGAGTCTTGATTATCGATGTGTTGTGCACCACGTCTATAATCGAGAGGCTGAGACATTTAGGATTAGTTTCCATTCTTCTCATTACGAGATCGTGCCTTAGAGGCATGTTGTAAGTTGGACCCTGCAGCGTATCTCGTTTTTACCGATTATGCCTCCGCGAGCAACGAGCCACGAAGGGCAAGACAGTAGAGGAACCGCTAGTGAGATCTGAGAGAATGCGAGCGCGAGCAGGACGATGCACGAGTTGTGCTTGACAGCGGGTTTTGTAGCCCGCCCGGCCCAGCCAGAGGTTAGAGCGCGGCAATGGCTGCCGAGACCGCGATACTGAGCCTCGGTCCACGATGCAGGCGGAGGAGATGGGTTACAAGGAGATGGCGATTCTTTGGCGAAGTCGTGGCGAATATGAGGATAATTTGGATCACGGCGATTCAGTTCGAGCACGATGGATTCACCCCGGCGAGATAGTTTGAGGCTACGGGACTTTACGAGTTGTAGCCCGCGAGTTTTATGGGTCGAGGCACGAGGATGATCGCGAGGAGTTCATCCGGCGATTCTGTGGATCATGCGGGTGATCAAGGCTTGAGACCGAGTGCGTGACCTTTGGTTCGCATCATTTGCGTGATACCGCGATGATCGATTGGTTTGATTCATGGGAGCTTTCGGGAGAGCATGCACCTCCAGCGGTATGGGATGAGTTTTGAGGCTTTCCTCGCTCACTTCTTGCCTCGCGGATGAGGAGAACGCGGTAAGCAGATTTTGATGCTTAGGCAGGCGGGCGTGCGGTTCGGGAGTACAATGTGGAGTTCGACTCATTGGCGTGCGTCGGCGTTAGTAGCTAGTATGGAGGATCGAGTGCACCGATATGTTCTGAGGGCTCGATGATTACATGTCGAGGCATGTTCGGGAGTAGCTCTTGGTAGGGCATGGACATTGCCCGCATGCAGCTCATCTGCTGGGATGTGAGGCACGGAGAGGTCGACGGAATGACGAAGATCAGCGAAGAGGGCGAACAACGAGTCCTTTGGTGACTTTCGAGGCGGACCGCCTCGGAGATACTAGTTTTGTACCTCCGCCCGGTGCGAGTGGTCCTCCACAACCTTGAGTATTCGGGAGCGGTCGGGGCTCGAGGTTGAGTTTCGAGGAAGTAAGGGTGTTGGCGGATCACGGTCACCCCTACCTCGGTGTGGTCGATGTGGTAGACCGCATTTGAAGTGTCGTGGTGCGGGGAGCTTGTTATTTTGCGGCCAGCGGGGCCATTTGCGAGGAACTGTCAGGCCAAGGGTATACGGATGTTACGACTCGGCCTCTGGATCGATGGCAGGTTCATCGCCTTCTACAGTTATGCGCCCTGCAGGGCAGGCCTATGATTAGAGTGGAGCGGTAGCTTCAGGTATATCCTTAACCCTCTAGAGTTTTGGTATGCTTGTTATGATGGTCTCATTATTATGTGCTATGTACGAATAGCGTGGTGTTAATTGTGAGTTAGAAAACATGCTTAGTTGGGAGGATACGTATGGGGGCATTGTAAGTGTGAACCTTAGACTATGTCACGACTGAGACCTTAGGGGTAAGGTCGTCTTGAGTTAAAGATTTATTTTATGTTTGACCCTTATCCGAGTAGTAGTATACGTGGGATTTATTGGTGTGATAAGTCCGTGGGTCGTGTGAGATGGAAGTGGTAGCTTTCATGATGTGAATTAGTAAGATTGTTCGGATCGGGAACAAGAGTTTGGCGGTTGGGGTCGGGTTGAGGACCATTTGCGGGTCAACCCGTAACCGGTTTGGGGTGGGGTCGGTTAGGTGGTCCCGCCAGGTGGTAGGGTCACGAGGATGCTAGGCCCAAGTTTGTATGACCATAGTATGAGTTGGTGGATATGTTCGACCAGAAGCGGATCGTGGAGGCCGGGAACGGCCTTAGAGAAGATCGAAGTTAGTAAGATGACCAAGTTTGGAGGTAGTGACTCGAGGGTTGGAAAGCGAAGCGTTGTGGAAGTGTGAGTACAGATACTAGAAAGAGTTTGAGTATTCGAGAAGGGTACAACAAGATAGGGGTAAAGTGAACGTGTGTGATCGTTTCTTTTGTGAAATGAAGGTGTGAAGGAGTATATTTTAGACCTCGGGTAAGGGGTTTTGTGATGATTAGAGGTGTTTCCTCGTTGACACGAGTTTAAGTATTGGTGCGTTTGTTATTTTTATGGCGGGTGTGGCATGATTGTTTCGTGCGTATAGCGATGAAGGCTATACTAGCGCATGTTTGTGTTGAGACTTGAGAAGGAACATTGGACGAATGTTTCTAAGGAGGAGAATGTTATACCCGTATTTCCAGTATGCGTGGGGCGTCGTGGAGAATTTGAGCCTTAAGTTAGGCTTTGGTTGAAATTTGGGCACAAGTGCGAATAGAGTCGTTTTTCGGCGAAGCGTTTCCACGACTTACGTTGGGAAAATTCCGGCTATGTCATTTAGTATTTTTGCGAATTTTTCCGAGAGGCGAAATGTTTTGGACCAACGGGAGGTGACACTTGTCACCCTCAGTGGCGTTGGGTTGGCCGATTGGGTCACGTTTCTATGGCCTATTGGCTCCTTGTTTTGGCCTTGTTTTGTGGCTTGTTTGGTGCCATGTTTTGTGCCTTGTTTTGTGGAGTAGGGTTTAGGGTGCACTTGGCTTAATCTTGTCCTTACACTTGCTATACACTTGGAAGGATCTTGGCCCTTGGTTGGCCTTTGGTTTTGCTATAAATACCCCCCTAAATGTGAAAACTTCATCCATTCCAAAAACTTCCAAGTCTTGAAACCCTCTCCTCCCCCTTTGTGAGCTCTAAACCGAGAGCCTTCCCCTCCCCACCGTGTGGCCTTTGGCCGAGAACACCCTCACTAGCCTAGTGTGCTAGCCGAGCCTACCCCCTTGGTAGAAAGTTGTCTTCCAGTATTGTTATAATGCCCAAAATACCTTAGCCTTGTACCTTGTAGTATTCCAAAGATACCTCTATCGTAGAGCAGGAAATACTACCCTTTTGTCCCTTTAGTCTCAAACCGAAACCCTAAGAAAATCTTCATTGATTGATTGAAGTATTTAAGTAGAAGTTGGTTAGAACTTCTAAGGGTTGTTTGGAGCGGGATGGAGCACCCGGAGTTGGAGCTAAACGTTGCTAAGGATCGACATTTAACTTGGATAATTATGGGCTTATCGAGGTAATTATCTTGTCCCTCTATTTGTAATTGGAAATTACATGTCATCAGAATATATAGTTGAAGTATACTATATATAGAACTAAGCTTAGTACTGCGGCAATGTCTTTTGACTTAAGCCTGAAGAATAAAGAAAAGAACTGCACTGTATTTACATAGGACTGTATTGCAGTAGACTTGTGTAGTATTACTGAGTAGAATTGTACACGTCCGGTTAGACGTGTAAACCCCCCCCCCCTGGTTGGCTTGGTGGTCGGCCTCGATAGAGGAGGAGATTTCTGTGTTGCGGGGAGTCTTCTTGAATTTTACGTAGAGAAATGGAACCTTGTGTTTTGAAGTTAATAGACGTTTGTGACCTTTCTAGGTGAAAGTACTAAGAGTAGCGTATTCTACTTGAGGAGTGGAAAGGGCTAGCAAGGTTGTAGTACTTGGAGCATTTTGCTTATTGTCGATACTCGTCGAGAGGTATGTGAACCTCTTCCTATCTGTTCTAGCATGATATGTGTGTAGCTATGTAGTACGGTGGACGTACAGGTGCTAAGTGTATTTGTTTGGTTTAAACATAAAGTGTTATAACGGCTTTATGGGAAGTTGGTTATAACAGCTTTATGTAGGTAAGAAAATGGTTTACTGATGTTAGAAGTTAAGAGACTTGATCTTATAAGATAAGAGACTTAACTTATTTGTTTTAATGTGGATGTTTGTGTGAAACCTCATTCGTGAGTAATGAGTACTTGGTTTTAAAGGGATAATGTTTCTTGATTTGGAAATCGAGAATGTGTATCGACAGGACCAACTGCGGCGTTAATAAAGGAAAATGTATTGAATAATGATGTGTTGTATTAAAACCGGTAGAAACCTCCATCTGCGTAGAAGCTAAGATGAGACAAAATGATATTACATTTTCTAGATCATGGTTTCTTTGTAATAAGATCGTTATAAACAAGAATAAACTACTCACATATTTGACATATGTTACTCAATTGTTTTAAAAGAGATTAAGACTATGAGTTATGAAACCTTTCTAAAATAAGTGACTTGAGCATTTGAAAATGAGAAGCTTGAGTAATTGAAACTAGGCAACCGGAACTTAGGAAAAGAATGTTGTTACTTGATTTTGAAAAGGAATGTGGGTTGGTCATTCTAATACTACGGGTATAGGGTGACTTTTATAAAAGTAATGGATCTCTTTTAAAAGAACTTAACGTATGTAGTACTTTGGGGTTAAAAACCGGACTTTGGCATAAAATGAAAGTACTTTGAGTTGTGTGAAACTTGCCTATGCTTGTTGTTGTGAAACTTGCCTATGCTTGTTGTTGTGAAACTTGCCTATGCTTGTGATGATAGCCTTTGTTGTGCAAGTGTGGTATTTACGTGTTCTGGCGTCTCGATGAGGCGGTCGACTTGTGAGAACTTACTTGGGCGTCTTTGGCGGTGATGGAGAATTCCACGGGTATGTTTCCATTTTGATTCTTGTCTTGTTGTTGATGTCACATGGACATGTCTACACCGTCTGATTCGGGCATGCGGCCGTGCGGCGGGTTGATTACCGATATATTGTTATTGTGGTTACATGGACATGTCTACAGAGTAGAATTCGGGGCATGTGGCCGTGCGGCGGGGTTGATCACCAGTATATTATTGTTGATGTCACATGGGCGTGTCTACGAGGTAGAATTCCGGGGCATGTGGCCGTGGGGCATTGGTATTATTGTTGCATCATGGACATGTCTACCGATCTGAGAATTCGGGGCATGCGGCCATGATGCGAACATGATTGATGTTATGGGCGTGAGACCCATAGTTATATTTGAGTGATTACTTGAGGGCGTGAGTCCCTGACTGGACATGACTGCTTTTATGTTGTGAACTGTAGTTTGGTTATCATACATGTCTACTGCTTTATATAGACTAGTATGATTTCATTCTGATATTTCTGATTTCACATACTTGGTACTGTTATCGACCTCCTTGGGCTGCGTTCATGCCGCGAGTAGGTACATCGGTCGAGGATCCTCGCTCTTAGGATCTCAGTTCAGCGTTTTGGGAAGCTACGTTTCTCCGGAGGCTTATCTTTTGGTATGTGTTCCCTGAGTTGTAGGTTCTTGTACATTCAGGGGTATGGAGGGGCCTGTCACTTAATAGTTGTTGTAAATCTTAGAGTGCATGAAATCTTGTTGTGGCGGGGTTTGTAAAAAGGATTAAACTATTCGTTTTGAAAGAGTTGTATTTATATATGTTATTGGAAGGTAAGTTGGGTTGCTTTGTTTATGATCATATATCTTGTTTCTTGTTTAAAGTTTTATTTTCTTTGGTTTTCTCGATGTTGTGTCACTAGGGTGCAGGATAAGGCACGATGCAGACCCGGGGCGGAGTCGTTACCGCGATGGAAGGCTAACTGCTTTGTGCTAAACTCTGCTTTGAAATGGCGACGTCGCAGAACTCCCCGAATGAAGCACCACCCCAGGTGATGATTGGGCCTGTGCCCTCGTAACCCTTTGTGCTCTACTCGCAGCTCCCTCGGCTGCCTTGCCCTTGTTACACCCCGGAATTTCAAGATATGTTATAAGAACGTACGTAAGAACTCAAAAATGTTAAGACTTGAGACGAGTAAAAATTTATCGGAAATTTTGGAATTTGTCGGAAAACGAAATATTGCGACGAACGGGAGGGCGACACGTGTCACCCCCCCTTAATGGTCTTGGACGAAAATGACATGGGGGAAATGGTCATTTGACCATAATTTAAAAGACCAAGTCTTGCAAAGACAATTAGCTTGCCATTGTTGACTAAGTCAAATGTCACTTGGCTTGATCCTTGTGAAATGCATCTAGACCACCCATTTGTTCTAATCTTGACCCTCCATTATGTTATATATGTATACTAGTAGGAAGACTAGTTCCCACACTTAGTCTTATTTGAGGTAAATTGACACAGGAAGTAGGTAATAATTGAATTTGAAGGAATTTATGTTAAGTGCCCTTGGGGGTACTTGGAGTTAGTTTGGTGTGGCGGTCAGGGCCACGACCTTCCGGATAATTTCAGGAGAATGTGCAGGGCAAGAGTAAAATAAGTACGAGTACTGCCGGCGGCAAGCTGAGGGCATCTTTGGTAGGTTTTGAAAATCTACATGACTTTAAGGCGGTACGTGATGATTAGATAGTTACTGGACCGCAAGAGGACCCTGTGATTAGGGTTGAGCCTCCAAGGAAAGTTTATTTAGTGGAGATAAGTTCTCTCCCCTAAGTAAGGACAGTTTTACGTATATTGGGGTTATGTGTACCCATGATTGTTAGACAAAGGATAGGAGACTGGTAAGGTCTTCAGTATCGTCATGCCATAGGTTACAGTTTTAGATAACCGTGGGAAAAGTATCGTGTTGGGGTAATTAAGAACGACGTTACGAAATGGTCGAGAAAGTGTCGTCAGGAAAAATGCAGGTAGTACGCATATATGAAACTGTACGATTATAAATCAAGATAGAAATACTTTTGCTAATAATAAGCCTAAGGTAAGGTTATGACCAGAATGATAAAGGAGAATACGACTATGGTTATGAAATTTGCACGAGATATGATGACCCCAGACTAGTGTAAGACCATTAGTAAATAATGGGCAGTAAGAACACCTTGAGGAAAGGTGGTAGCATCGGGTTACTACTTGACGAGATCAAGGAAACCTCCCCCCCCCCCCCTAAATTGTGATGGACAATAAGTCTTAGCCAGGAGGCAAGCAAAGGAATTAAGTGTCACGACCCGATTAAGACGTGGTAGTGCCTTACCGGGCACCCTGGTGATACAACATCAGTGTCGGCGGAACATAAAACAATACAAGACATATTATGAAATATGAAACAATAATCTGAGAAAAACTTGCCTTTCGGCATAAATATAAATAACAACTTTTTCCAACATGAACAGTTTAATCCTTTTTACAAACCACGCTTGCAACAAGATCTACGGACCTCTAGAAATGATACGACAACAATGGCGGGACGGGGCCGCCATACCACGAATGTAAACACCTACAACAACGAGGGGACTATACCACTGATAAGCCTCCGAGAAACGGAGCTTTCCATGCTGAATGTGACCCTAAGGCGAGGATCAATGGCGGTGTACCTTTACTGCGGCATGAACGCAGCCGAAGGAGGTCGATCGGACAGTACCAGTATGTGGCTGAAAATCGTAAATGAAATCATAATAGTCTATAAAGCGGGAGACATGTATGATAACAAACTACGATTCACAATAAGTAGCGATCGTGTCAAGTGGGACTCACGCCTCAAAGTCATCACTCAAATGTAACTATGGGTCTCACGCCCACAACATCAATCGTGCCGTGGAATACCTTTCTCACCGGCGGCTTTATGATATAAAAGCACCAAGGAACACACATGAGCACCGAGTCCCACTGTGCCATAATAACACCGTCGGGGGTAAGTACGAAGGCATAGCCGACTACTAACACCAGTACCAACAAGGTCATGAATCGTATCAAGATCTGTCTAGGCCGTCACATGATCAAAGCGGCCACTTGCGCGGTATCTAATGCGCGTCTAGTCCTCGAACTTCCGCGACTCGCGATAGGCCAATCTCATCGGCCCGCATGAGGCATTCCCGCATCGGGTAGCTACTCCGGCATCGCCCCGACTTCGCGATCCGCGTGGCCATGGACGCATGCCCATAAAGGACGACACTAACACCGGAACTCTCGTAGCTCGCGATAGGCCCACGGGACTGCATGAGGTATTCTCGAATCATAGGTCCATCGACGCTGAGTCTACCCCGTCGGAGGCGGCTTAACCGGAATCATCTCAAGAGATGAGTGATGTAAAATACTAACACAATGACTTATCGTTAAGCAACATAAGCACAACAAAGGAAAACCCCTTTACACAACATCACAAGATACTAACACACGTAGCATCCTAGCATGTTTACTTATCAATCAACAAGAAAGTATTACAAGGCTATCACAAACCAACACAATCAAGTTATACACACAAGGTACTTTAAGCTAACAAGTTCGGGTATCTACCCCTAAAGTACTTCATACATTAAATCTTTAAAAAGATCCGTTGCTTTCACATAAGTCACACAATACCCGTAGTATAAAATAGAGTGACTGTCCTTTTAAGAAAACCAAAACTCTTACCTTTGTAAAATCAAGTAACAACATTATTTTCCAAACGTCCAAGTTTGCCTAATTTCAAATGTTCACGTTTCTTATTTTAGAAAGGTTTCGTGGTTCATAGCCTTTTTCATTTAAGAATATAATTTCTTTTAAACAATCTGAGAAACATAAGTCTTATATGTGAGTAGGATATTCTTGTTTATAACAATCTTATTACAGCAGCCATGATCTAGGAAATATCATTTTGTCTCATCTTAGCTTCTATGCAGATGGAAGTTTCTACTGGTTTTAATAATACTTAATCTGTCAAAACATTTCCTTTTATTAACGCTGCAGTGGTTTGTCGGTACACATTCTGATTTCCGAAATCAGTAAAACATTCTTAAGCCGTTATACCTAACTTCCCATAAAGCTAGTATAACTCTTAAGTTTTCAAAAACCAAGTATTACTTCTTCTTTCAAAATGATTCAAAAATCTTTTGAAATACTTCAAGTTCTTTATTAACACATAACAAGCCAGTTATAGTTCAAATCAGTTACCTTTTTAAAGACCACAAGTATTTTCTTACCAACATAAAGCTGTTATAACCAACTTCCCATAAAGCCGTTATAACACTTTATGTTTTAAACCAATCAAATACGTTTAGCACGTATGCGTCTACCGCACTACATAGTTCACACATATCATGCTAGAAGAGATAGGAAGAGGTTCACATACCTCGCGGCAGTATCGACTAATAGCAAAACGCTCCGAGTACTTCCAACCGGCTACTCCTTAAGCCAAGTAGATCGCGCCATCGTAGTACTTCAACCTATAAGGCCACGCGCGCTTATTAACATTTAGATCTCAACGTAGAACATTCTACAGAAAATTGGCGGACCTCCCCACGCATGGCGGCGTAAATCTCCTCCTCTAACGGGGCGGCTACCAAGCCAACCAGGGGTTATACATCTAACGAACGGGTACAATTCTACTCCACGATCTTACTACACAAGTCTCTGTAATGATTCGATCTGATTCTTGAGGCTTAAGTCAAAAGACATTGCCAACTAACCACGTTGATTCTATATATAGTATACTTCAACTATATATTCTAACAACATGTAATTTCCAATTACAATAGAGGACAAGATATTTACCTCGATAAGCCCATAATTATCCAAGTATAAAGTCGATCCTGGCAAACGTTTAGCTCGACTCAGGCGCTCAACGCTCTAAACCACCCTTAGAAGTTCTAACCAACTTCTACACAATACTCAACGGACTATGGAGATTTTCCTAGGGTTTCGGTTTTGGATCGGGAAGTATAATAGTATTTAGGGCTTTCGTATAGGTATAACCTTAGAATACTACAAGGTATACGGCTAAGGTAATTTGGGCATTACAACAATACTTTTGAGAGTATTTCTACACCACAAGGGGTATTATACTTAAAGCAACTAGGCAGGGGGTACACTCTCGGCTAGCACCCTAGAGGGGGTGCTCTCGGCCACTGGGGAGGCCTTGGCCGAACTCAACACAAAGGGAGGAGAAGGAGAGCTTTCAAGACTTAGGCAAATTTATGGATGAAGAAGTTCATCAAAGGGAGGGTATTTATACTCTGAGCCAAGGCCAACCAATGGCCAAGATCTAGCCAAGTGCTACACAAGTGTAGGGCAAGATATGCCCAAGTGCCCCTAGTCCCTACTCCTTAAAACCCTCACAAATATCTACCAAAATATCTACCACTGACACCCCGATTCGTCCAGTGCGCTTACCTTGCCACCAATGAGAGGGTGCCAAGTGCAGCCCTCTCGTTGGTCCAAAATGTTAGTCTCTCGGAAAAATCTGCAAAAATAAGAAAAGATATAGCGAATTTTCCTCGCAAGTTATGTAAAACGTTTAGTCAAAAACGACTCTAACAGGGTGTTGTGCACAAATGCCATTCGGCCAAGCCACTAGGCGGGGTGACACGTGTCACCCTCCTATTGGCCCAAAATAAAACATCTTCGAAAATATCCACAATGGCCAAAATCTCAAAACAAAGTGGGCCCCACAAAGCAGTAAATTTCTCGTGGGCCCACGTGACCATTCCAGAAAATAAAATTCCATAATTCTCTAATATTCGGAAGTCCGAATACCAAACTGGGAATCCAATTCCCATTAACGAACCTTTTTCCTTCACAAAAGCGGAAACTTTTCCGTGGAAAAATCACCTCTTTCTTCCTTTCCAATCTTTACATGCGTATGCACTGCGTACGTCCTCGCATACATACCCTGGAACTACGGGGTATAACATTCTTCCCCCCTTAGAAACATTCGTCCCGAATGTTCCTTCTAAGTCTCAAAACAAACGTGCGCCAGTATAGTCTTCACTACTATACTTACGAAACAATCCTGCCATACCTGGCCACAGAAAATACCTGCGCAACATACTTATCCAAGTCTACGAGGAAACACCTCTAACATCACCACAAATAATACCACCTTTGTCACTTTGTCGCGAGCCTTGCTCCGACGACCCAACAAATGGTACCGGTGCGTCGCGATCATCCGGCCGTCGTACACTCGAACCCTTACCAAATTTACGATCGCTTTAGTTTCCAAAACTCGGGGTTACTATCTCTTTACGTGGGCATCATTAACTGGGAACATTCTGGATGGATCTTCGATACTTTCCCGAACATAACAATACGAAAGACCGGACGTCCTGCCTCCTAAGTCGGACGGCAAAAGCTAACATATAGGCAACCTGGCCTATTCTTCTCATGAACTCTTAAAGGCCCAAGTAACTCGGGCTAAGTTCCTTCGTTTCCAAAACTCGTCACACCTGTCCGGTGGTACTTTCAAGAAGACCGACCGTCAACTGAACTCTAGCGTCATGCCGATTATCCGCACGATTCCTCCGAGTGCGAACTTCTTCTAGATGAGCTTTTCCCATCCACGATCTGCTGGAACAAGCTGAACAGTATGCGAACCTTGCCAACATCGAACCAATCGACCGGCAACTTACACTTCCGCCCCTACAAGGCTTCATAAGGCGACCTCCGAACGCTGAAATGGTAGCTTAAACGCTCCCTCCACAGGAGACAACAATCTTCACAACTACCCCTGAATTCCACATCCGGCGGGGCGGATGCGGTCGAGACTCACCTGAGTCCTTAACACATGCTTGGCAAAACTTCCAGAAACAACAACAGCCCTACCCTGGGCTCCACTGTCTGTCATAAGGTGAAGGTAGGCACCCCGTGCAGCCTTACAACCTTTCTGATAAAACAACACTGCCGAGTAAACGGTCTTTGCTAGAAAACAAGACGGCTGACCTCCTCGGCCCGACTCCTGGTCGAACGTCCACGGTCGTCTGTTGGCTAACTAAACTGGGCCTAACACCCTCGTGACCCTACCACAGGCGGGACCACCACAACTGCAGACCCGCACCAACATGCCGCGGGTTGACCCGCAACGTGGCCTCAACCCGACCGTAGCGCAAAATACCATCTCCCCGAAGGAACATTCTCACAAAACACGTTACGAAAACCTAGCGGTCTTCTTAGCTCAACTACCCCCTTTCATTCCACACTACTAGGGACCTATCCCAAACATAACTCACGTGCACTATGCACTTCCGATAAGGGTCGAACATAACACTACACCTTTTCTCGAGATGGCCTCACCTCTAAGGTCTCTACGTAAAAAGCTCTAAGGCTCACACCTTCTCTATCCCCCAAAATCTTACTCGGTTAAACAACCATGATCTAATCACGACTAACACACATTATCGAACATAGCACTTAAGGTATACTCACCTTATCACACATGCGATCTACAGAGGTTAAAGATATATCTATATCTCCGCTTCACTCCCCTTAATCGTTCTAATCAAACCTGCCCCATAGCGCGCATAACTAACGAACGTGACGACTACCCAACGATCCTGAAGGCTAAGTCCTCCTACACGGACACTCATTCGACATCGGACCACGGCGGTCGCCGTACAACAAGTACCAACTAAAAGACGACATTCCCCGGGATGACGTCTGTCACACTGTGAACCGGAAGATCTGGAGCTCTGACCAACTCCTGCGTACCCCGAACGTCCTGAAATCCGTGGAAGACCACTCTGTACTGGTGGACGTGCATAATCAAATCTGCTGGTGAGGTGACTCGTCTCGAAAGTTACCAAAGGACCTTGCTGCTCTGGCCTTCTTCTGCTGTCCTTGGTTAACCCGTCGATCTCACGTTTTCGACTGCTTTGTACATAAGCCCGCATACGTGCCATGCTCAAGCCCAATGAAGAATTTCTCTTGCACAACCTCTCTTAGGTAGTCATCAAGACTCGTGGTACATCGGTATAATCTCTGGTAGCCAAATCCATAGCTAATGCGGTCGCCTCTTTGCAATCTATATTCACTGTTCCGATCGTGGGCGAAGGTTCAAATATCATGGGCGCGGTAAGGCTGCGTCGCCGTGCTAAACTCTGCTGGGGCTAGTGGCGTCGCGAAATCCCGAATGAAGCACTACCTAGGTAATGATTGGGCTGTGCCCTCGCCACCGAACTCTACTCGCGACTCCCTGCGCCTTGCCTCTGGGCGGGTTGCCCTACGCGGAGGCATAACGATAAGGGAAATAATTTCGTCAGAGGTCCAACTTACAACACAGCTCTAAGGCACGATCTCAGAGTGAGAAGAATAGAAACCAATCCTAAATACCCTATAGCCCACGATTATTGGTGTGGTGCACACGCGATAATCAAACTCTCTTGGATAAGGTGCGTAGACACTTTCCGAGATTAATCGCTCACGATACCACTTTTGTCACGACCGATTAAGACGTGGTAGTGCCTACCGGGCACCCTAGTGATACAACATCAGTAATCGTGAACATAAAACAATACAAGACATATTATGAAATATGAAACAATAATCGAGAAAAACTTGCCTTTGGCATAAATATAAATAACAACTTTTTCCAACATGAGCAGTTTAATCCTTTTTACAAACCACACTTGCGGTACTACAGACCTCTAAGAAATGATACGACAACAATGGCGGGGCGGGGCCGCCATACCACGAATGTAAACACCTACAACAACGGGGACTATACATCTGATAAGCCTCGGATAAGCGGAGCTTTCCCATGTGACTGTGACCCTAAGAGCGAGGATCAATGGCGGTGTACCTTTACTGCGGCATGAACGCAGCCCCGAAGGAGTCGATCTGACAGTACCAAGTATGTGGCGAAAATCACGTAAATGAAATCATAATAGTCTATAAAGCGGGAGACATGTATGATAACCAAACTACGATTCCTGATAAGTAGCGATCGTATGTCAAGTCGGGGACTCACGCCTCAAAGTCATCACTCAAATGTAACTATGGGTCTCACGCCACAACATCAATCGTGCGTGGAATACCTTTCTCGCTGGCGGTTTATGATATAAAAGCACCAAGGAACACATGAGCACGAGTCCCACTGTGCCATAATAACTGCCGTCACGGGGGTAAATGCGAAGGCATAGCCGACTACTAACACCCAGCAGTACCAACAAGGTCATGAAGCGTATCATAAGATCTGTCTAGACCGTCACATGATCAAAGGCGGCCACTTGCCCGCGGTATCTAATGTGCGCGTCTAGTCTGGAACTTCCGCGACTCGCGTAGGCCAATCTCATCGGCCGCATGAGGCATTCCCGCATCGGTAGCTACTCCGGCATCGTCACGGACTTGCGATCCGCGTGGCCACATGGACCGCGTGCCCATAAAGGACGACACTAACACGGAACTCGTAGCTCCGCATAGGCCCACAGGACTGCGTAGAGGTATTCTCGAATCATAGGTCCATCGACCCTTTGAGTCTACCCGCGTCGGAGCGGCTTAACCGGAATCATCTCGAGATGAGTGATGTAAAATACTAACACAACGACTTATCGTTAAGCAACATAAGCCTGACAAAGGAAAACCCCTTTACACAACATCACAAGATACTAACACACGTAGCATCCTAACATGTTTACTTATCAATCAACAAGAAAGTATTACAAGGCTATCACAAACCAACACAATCAAGTTATACACGAGGTACTTTAAGCTAACAAGTTCGGGTATCTACCCCAAAGTACTTCATACATTAAATCTTTAAAAGATCCGTTGCTTTCACATAAGTCACACAATACGTAGTATAAAATAGAGTGATCCTTTTAAGAAAACCAAAACTCTTACCTTTGTAAAATCAAGTAACAACATTATTTTCCAAGCGTCCAAGTTTGCCTAATTTCAAATGTTCACGTTTCTTATTTTAGAAAGGTTTAGTGGTTCATAGCCTTTTTCATTTAAGAATATAATTTCTTTTAAACAATGAGAAACATAAGTCTTATATGTGAGTAGGATATTCTTGTTTATAACAATCTTATTACGTGACCATGATCTAGGAAATATCATTTTGTCTCATCTTAGCTTATGCGGATGGAAGTTTCTCTTGGTTTTAATAATACTTAATCTGTCAAAACATTTCCTTTTATTAACGCATTTGCGATGGTTTGTCGGTACATTACGATTTCGAAATCAAGAAAACATTCTTAAGCCGTTATACCTAACTTCCGTAAAGCTAGTATAACTCTTAAGTTTTCAAAAACCAAGTATTACTTCTTCTTTCAAAATGATTCAAAATCTTTTGAAATACTTCAAGTTCTTTATTAACACATAACAAGCCAGTTATAGTTCAAATCGATTTACCTTTTTAAAGACCACAGTATTTTCTTACCAACATAAAGTTATAACCAACTTCCCATAAAGCCGTTATAACACTTTATGTTTTAAACCAATCAAATACGTTTAGCACGTATGCGTCTCGTACTACATAGTTCACACATATCATGCTAGAAGAGATAGGAAGAGGTTCACATACCTCGCGGCAGTATCGACTAATAGCAAACGCTCGAGTACTTCCAACCGTCGGCTACTCCTTAAGCCAAGTAGATCGCGCCATACGTAGTACTTGACCTATAAGGCCACAGGCGCTTATTAACATTTAGATCTCAACGTAGAACATTCTACAGAAAATTGGCGGCACCTCCCCGCAGACGGCGTAAATCTCCTCCTCTCTGCGGTGGCTACGAAGCCAACCAGGGGTTATACATCTAACGAGCGGGTACAATTCTACTCCACGATCTTACTACACAAGTCTCATGTCTGATTCGATCTGATTCTTGAGCTTAAGTCAAAAGACATTGCCAACTAACCACGTTGATTCTATATATAGTATACTTCAACTATATATTCTAACAACATGTAATTTCCAATTACAATAGAGGACAAGATATTTACCTCGATAAGCCCATAATTATCCAAGTATAAAGTCGATCACGGGCAAGCGTTTAGCTCGACTCAGGCGCTCCAACCATTCTAAACCACCCTTAGAAGTTCTAACCAACTTCTACACAATACTCCACTGACGGTATGGAGATTTTCCTAGGGTTTCGGTTTTGTAGTGGGAAGTATAATAGTATTCTGGGCTTTTCGTATAGGTATACCCTTAGAATACTACAAGGTATACGGCTAAGGTAATTTGGGCATTAGACCAATACTTTTGAGCGTATGTCTACACCACACAGGGGGGTATTAAACGAAAGCACCGACGCTAGGGGGGGGTACACTCTCGGCTAGCACCCCTAGAGGGGGGTGTGCTGTCGGCCACAGGGAGGCCTTGGCCGAACTCAACACAAAGGGAGGGAGAAGGAGAGCTTTCAAGACTTAGGCAAATTTATGGATGAAGAAGTTCATCAAAGGGAGGGTATTTATACTACAAGCCAAGGCCAACCAATGGCCAAGATCTAGCCAAGTGCTACACAAGTGTAGGCCAAGATATGCCCAAGTGCCCCTAGTCCCTACTCCTAAAACCTCACAAATATCTACCAAAATATCTACCACTGACACCCCCAATTGGCCCAAGTCGCTTACCTTGCCCACCAATGAGAGGGTGCCAAGTGCCGCCTCTCGTTGGTCCAAAATGTTCCGTCTCTCTAAAAATCCGCAAAATAAGAAAAGACATAGCGGAATTTTCCTCGCAAGTTATGTAAAGCGTTTCGTCAAAAACGACTCTAACGTGTTGTGCACAAATGCCATTCGCGAGCCACCTAGGCGGGGTGACACGTGTCACCTCCTATTGGCCCAAAATAAAACATCTTCGAAAATATCCACAATGGCCAAAATCTCAAAACAAAGTGGGCCCACAAAACCGTAAATTTCTCCCGTGGGCCCCACGTGACCATTTCCGAAAATAAAATTCCATAATTCTCTAATATTCCAGGAAGTCCGAATACCAAATCTGGGAATCCAATTCCCATTAACGAACCTTTTTCCTTCACAAAAACCGGAAACTTTTCCGTGGAAAAATCACCTCTTTCTTCCTTTCCAATCTTTCTGTCGTATACTCGTACGTACGTCCTCGCATACATACCCTGGAACTACGGGGTATAACATTAAGTCTAAGTTTAGTGACCAAGTTTGGTTGCGACGGAGAAAGGGAAACAAGAACCATGATTGAGATTAAGGATACCCGAATATTTCGCAGGAATGAGAAAGTCTTTCAGTTATTGGAAGATAAGTTGACTCGACTATAGTTATAACTCCTCCTGAAAGACTAGAGGGTTAGGTTATTATTATGATAGCATGTTGGGTGTTGGGCAGCCAGATAGACTGGACGTGGTCCGTGAGATTCTTCAGTTACCGAGCCTAGGGGTTCGATTATTTGTTTCCAAGGTTAATGAAGTTTAGATCCGAGAGGTCTCCGAGTCTTCCGTCATTGAGGAGGTAAAGAGGCGACAGTTTGAGGATCCAGTTATGATACGGTATCGAGATACGGCTCTCCGAGAAGAGAAGAGCCTGTTTGAGTAGCACCGGATGGGGTGCTGTGAGATGAGGATAGATTGCGTGTACCCGGTACTGCAGGACTAGTCAGCAGGTCTTAGGGAGGCACGCAGTGCTTATTGTTCTAATTGTTCGGGGTCGACTAAGTTGTGTCGTGACCTCAGATGTATGTATGGGTAAGAAGACCGGAAAAGGGACATAGCGGAGTTTACTGCTTAGTGTCCGAGTTAGTAGCAGGTCATGGTTGAGCACCAGAAGCCCAGTGGGATATTGCAGGCGATTGAAATCCCAACCTAGGTATGAGAGGTAATTAATATGGATCTTGTTACAGGGTGGCATCGTACTCGGAGGAAGTGCGACTCCCTGGGGGCCATGGTAAATAGGCTGACGAAACCAGCCGTGTTCTTCCGGTTAGGACCACTTACTCGGCTGAGGTTCGTGCTAGCTTTTTTTAGCAGGGGGATTGTGAGACTGCACGGGGTTCCTACGTTTATGATGCCAGACAGATGAACTCGACATGATAACTCGGAGGTTTTGAGAAGGGTTTTAGGGACACAGGTGAGTCAGTGTTGCATTACACCCTCAGACCGACGGACAGGCAGAGCGTACTATCCAGGCACTTGAGGATAGGTTGCGGGCCTGTGTTCTTGATTTCAGATACAGCCGGGAGGGTTAATTGCCTCTTCGTATTACGCACGATAACGAATACCCTTCCAAGATTCGGATGGCCTGTATGAGGCCTTGTATGTAAGAGAGTGTAGATCGCGGTTGGATGGTTCGACATAGGCGAGGTTGATTATTTGGTCGGACTTGATTGTTGGCTGTGGATAAGGCGAAGCTTATCCGGGAAAGATTATTAGGAAGCTTAGAGTCAGCAGAAGCTTTATGCAGATTACCGACGTTGACACATGGGGTTCAACTTGACATTTTAGTATGAGTATTGTGGTGTGGCCTCGTGTGGTATTATTGGTATGTAGGGGTTGTAAAAGAAGACTATGTCGCTATCTTTAAGTTTGACTCCCGAAAAAACATTCGGGGACGAATGTTTCTAAGGGGGGAAGAATGTTACACCCCGGAATTTCAGGATATGTTATAAGAACGTACGTAAGAACTCAAAAATGTTAAGACTTGAGACGAGTAAAAATTTATCGGAAATTTTGGAATTTGTCGGAAAACGAAATATTGCGATGAACGGAAGGGCGACACGTGTCACCCCCCCTTAATGGTCTTGGACGAAAATGACATGGGGAAATGGTCATTTGACCATAATTTAAAAGACCAAGTCCTGCAAAGACAATTAGCTTGACATTGTTGACTAAGTCAAATGCCACTTGGCTTGATCCTTGTGAAATGCATCTAGACCACCCATTTGTTCTAATCTTGACCCTCCATTATGTTATAAATGTATACTAGTAGCAAGACTAGTTCCCACACTTAGTCTTATTTCAAGAAAACTTGAAGAATGCAAAATGGGGCTCTCGGGTTTGGGGATTAAGGGGCAAGAAATTTTTTCAATTTTTGTCCAATAATCTCCCCACTTTAAACCAAGGTTCCTAAGGGTATTGTAAGGTTATCTCTATAGAAATATCCCGGAAAAATGGTGTTTTCGTATTAGTCGCAAGGCGAAAACCTAAGGGGTTATTCAACTTTGAAGATTGAACTTGAAGATGAGTTATTCATAAGCTTCTAAGGGTTGCTTGGAGTGGATTGGAACGTCGAAAGGAGGAGCTAAAGTTGCTAAGGATCGACTTGTGATCTTGGATCATATTTGGGCTAAATGAGGTATAATCTTTGTCTTATTTTTGTAATTGAAGATTACATGTTATTATAAGCTAGAAATGATCATGTGATATGTGCTATGAAGTTTGATAAGTGTTATGGAAATTTGGAAGCTCAAAATCCGAAAATGACATGTTGAGTCATTTGAAATTGAATTACAATTTGGCCATAACTAGAATTGTCGCATGTTAGCTACTTGAAGATTATAATTGTTATAATCAATTGCGGCCTTATAACGTGTTATGCTAACAACTTGGATTGAAATGGAAATTGGATAAGCATTGGTGTTATTGTACTAAATGTGGCCGAATTGGACTAGTAGTTTGTATTAGTTTGATATCTTTTGTGGGGCGGAATTTTACACGTCTAGTAGGCGTGTAATCCCCTATTGTTAATTGCATTGTTGGGCCTTAAATGTGGCGTGTTTGGTTATTGAATTCGGCCTTGAAAAAGGTGGCAAAGTATGTAGAAACAAAGGAAGTCGTCCGATTTTCCGTAGAATTTAGGGACTTTGCACTTGGAATATTCTATGTTTGAAACTAGAAGTTAATAGACGTACTATGGTCATTATAGGTTGACATACTACGCACGCTTAATGGACTTAGCAAGTGGATTAAACCGAAGAGGTATGTGGAACTTTCTTATCTCTTGAGCATGAATAAGTTGTAAATGTATAGTACGGTAGACGTACAAGATTTTGTCGATCTAGGCCTATTTGATATCCTTGGCTTATTTTAAGAATGTCCAAGTTGATTGAGTTAGGGAATTAACTCACTTGTTTAAATATTAAGGATATCTTGGTTTTCAAAAGTTAAGAGACTTTAAGTATGTTGAAAGTATTATTGATACTTGTTTTGTTGGAAAGTTTAAGTCTCTTGGTTATAAAGAAATATGTAAGTTGCTAATGTATAAAGCTAGTATAACGGCTTTATGGGAAGTTGGTTATAATAGCTTTATGGAAGGTTAAAAAGCGTGGTTTACTCTAAGTAATTTAAGTATGTTAAATGACTTGAACTAACGAAAGGCAAATTGATTTAAAGGCATCAATTGCTTAAGGTTTTAAAAGAAAGAAGTCACTTGATTTAGAAGCATATAATTTTATTTCTAAAAGATATTGTGACTTGTCTTGAAAAATAGTTATGACTTGATACTATGGTTATTAGTGTCTTGGAAGTTTCGTATGGAAAAGAGTCATTTTAAAAGAGTAGAAGTATGTAGTACTTGAGTTTATAAAATGAAAGTCTATAGATTTTATGAACTTGCCTATGTGTGCTGGTGATAGCCCTTGAGTGCAAGGGTTATGTTTTATTACGTTCGCGACTCGGTTGGAGTGGCTACCGTCTTGTTGTAAGTTTACTTGACGCATCGACAAGTGATATGGGATTCCACGGGTATGCTTCCATTATTTGTGTTACTCCTTGGACATGCTTGCGATGTGGGATTCCGGGGCATGTGACCAGGAGGCGGGTTAGATTCCCGGATTTATAATGTCATGTTAGTGCCTTAAGTAAGCTAAAATGAGAGTGTATATGCATAAGACTAATAAGAAGTTAGAGAGATTTCTTAACTTGCTTATTTATTGTGTGACGGCCGGTTGAGATAGGGTAAGAGTATAAGTGAGGGGAAAACCCCCAAGACACTATACCACCTTCTCCAGGGTAAGAGTATAAATGAGGGGTAAACCCCCAAGACATTATACCACTTGCTTTACCACCTTCTCCAGGATAAGAGTATAAATGAGGGGTAAACCCCCAAGACGTTATACCACCTGCCTCAGGGTAAGAGTATAAATGAGGGGAAAACCCCCAAGACATTATACCACATGTTTCTATGGGTTCGCTACCCATGATTTGATCGTGAGTCTCTTATTTTTATGTGGTACATATACTCTTGGATTACTCTCATTGTTAAGACATTGTGTACTGTTAATTGAGTTATCATACATGTCTCCAGTTTTATTATAGACTTATGATTTCATTACAAGATTTTCGCCACATATTTGGTACATGTTATCGACCTCCTTCGGCCGCGTTCATGCCGCGTGTAGTCTGTGTTGCTGATCCTCGCTCTTAGGATCAATGTTCAGCTGTTGAGAAGCTCCTTTATTCCGGAGGCTTATCCCTGGTATTGTCGGTCGTTGTACATTCAGGGGTATGGCGGGGCCCTGTCCCGCCAGAGTTGTTATTCTTAGAGGTCTGTAGTCACATTGTGGTTTGGGTTGTAAAGAAAAAAAAATGTATTGTTTTATTGCGTATATTGTACGGAAGGTGGCCTTATCGGCTAGCCTGTTATTGTTTTATGTTTAAGCTTTTTTTTTACAGTTGTGTATGTTCCGCTGCTATTCTCTGATGTATACCGAAAGGGGTGCCCAGGTAGGGCACCAGTCGCGGGCCCGGGGTCGGGTCGTGACAGCCCTTCTGGGCCCGGGTTGCCTTACGCGGAGGCATAACTGGTAAAGGAAAGGAATACGTTAGAGCGGTCCGACTTGTAACACAGCTCTAAGGCACGATCTCAGAGTGAGAAGAATGGAAACCAATCCTAAATATCCTGCAGCCTCCTTATTATTGGTGTGGTGCACAACACACCGATAATCAAGACTCTACTAGATACGGTCTGTAGACACTTTCCGAGGATTAACTGCTCTGATACCACTTTTGTCACGACCAACCGGCCGTGGATAGTGCCTTACCGGGCACCCAAGTAGACATACATCGAGTAATCAATAAATATAAAACAAGACATGAAATAATATGAAGTGTAAAGCTTTATTCGAGAAAAGTTGCCTTACGGCATATATATATATATAACTTGAATCCAACGATATCCTCTTACAAACTCGCCACAACAAGATTATGCACTTAAGAATGTTATAACAACAATGGCGGGGCCCCGCCATACCTCGAATGTAAGTACCTACAACGACAGGGGACTATACCACCGATAAGCCTCCGAGAAACGGAGCTTCCCAACGTTGAATCGTGACCTATGAGCGAGGATCAACAATCGTGTACTCTACCGCGGATTTAACGCAGCCGGCGAGGTCAAGCATAACAGTACCAAGTATGTGAAATCAAAATATCAGAAATGAAATCATAATAGTCTATATAAAACAGAAGACATATATGATAACCAATTTACGATACACAATATGTAAGCAGTCATGTCAAGTCAGGGACTCACGCCCTTAAAGTTAACACTCAAATATAACCATGGGTCTCATGCCCACAATATCAATCATGCCCGTGGAATTCCTTCCTCACTGCCGGCAGTCCATGATATATAAAAGCACCAAGGAATACACATGAACACCAGGTCCCACCTGTGTCATAATAAAACCGTACGGGGTAAGTACGAAGGCATAGCCGACTACTAAAACCCACAGTACCAACAAAGCCATAAACTGTATCACGAGGTCTTTCTAGACCGCCACATGATCGAAGCTGGCCACTCGCCCGCAGTATCAAATGTGCGCGTCTAATCCTGGAACTTCCCGCAGCTCCGCATAGGCCACACACATAGGCCCGCATGAGGTATTCCCCGCATCGAGGGTAGCTACTCCCCGGCATCGTCCTGGACTCGCAGTCCGCATGGCCACATAGACCGCACACTAACCTGGAACTCTCGTAGCTCCGCATAGGCCCCCTGGACCCGCATGAGGTATTCTCGAATCATAGTCACACAGACTGCCTGAGGTGTACCTCGCATCGGGGGGCAGCTTAACCCCCGGTATATCATGTCAAGAGGTGAGTGATATAATACTAGCACAACGGCTTATCGTTAAACAACATAAGCACAATAAGAATAACCTCTTACACAAACGTTAAAAGATACGAACACACGTAGCATCATAACATGTTTACTTATCAAACCAATCAAAGAAGTATTACAAGGCTATCACAAACCAAACATAGTCAAGTTATTCACACAAGGTACTTTCTATTTTTATGTCAACAAGTTCGGGTTTTAACCCCAAGGTACTACGTACATTAATTCTTTAAAAAGATCCGTTTCTTTCACAAAAGTCACACGATACCCGTAGTATCAAAAATAGAGTGACTATCTTTTTAAGTAAACCAAAACAGTTTCCTTTTTATTATCAAGTAACAACATTCTTTTCCAAAAGTTCAAGTTTGCCTAAGTTCAAAGACTCAAGTCTCTTATTTTCGAAAGGTCTCGTAGTTCATAGTCTTAATCACTTAATAATATAATTCCCTTTTTAAGGACAATTTGAGAAACATATGCCTTATGTATGAGTAGGTTATTCTTGTTCATAACAATCTTATTAAAGCAGCCATGATCTAGGAAATGTAATATCATTTTGTCTCATCTTAGCTTCTATGCAGATGGAGGTTTCTACTGGTTTTAGTAATACTTAATTAGTCAATACATTTCCCTTTATTAGCGTTGCAGTGGTTTGTTCGATACTTATTCTCATTTCTGAAATCAATACAAGGCGTTCATAAACAATTAAGTAAACCGTTCCTTTTATCTCTCTTAAGTCGTTATACCTAACTTACCATAAAGCTAGTATAACTCTTAAGCTTTTAAAACCAAGTATTAACCTTCTTTCAAAAACGATTCTTAATTCTTTTGAAATACTTCAAGATTCTTATTATTTAGACTCAAGTCAAAAGACATCGCAGTAAAACCACGTTCAGTTAACACACGTACGTCTACCGTACGATATATATTCTTTTAAAATATCATGCTCAAGAGGATAGGAAGAATCACATACCTCGCGACGATTATCGACAATTAGCAAAACGCTCCACGGCTATAACCCGGCTAGCCTTGTCCACCTTTCAAGTAGAACATGCTACTTGCAGAACTTTCAACCTATAAAGGCCATATACGTCTATCAACGTCTAGACTACTCTGTAGAATATTCTAAGCAGTAGGTTCTTAATTCTACGGAACATTGGGCAGCACTTCCTACCCACAAACTACACAAGTTCATCAGAATACAAATTCTATGTAAGTACAGTTCAATCTTCTTCTTTAATATTCTTCTGATGTGATTTAAATTCAATTCTCTTCTCTTATACCATCCTTCTATATATCTTATACTCATTTCTATACAACTACAGTATGTAATTTCCAATTACAATAGAAAGACAAGAGTATTTACCTCGATAAGCCCAAAATTATCCAAGTTTAAATGTCGATCATGAGCAACGTTTAGCTCCTACTCTGGGTGCTCCAAACCGCTCCAAACAACCCTTAGAATTTCTACACAACTTCTTCTTAATACTTCAACCAATTATGAAGATTTTCCTTAGGGTTTCGTTTTGTGACTGAAGGGAAGTATAGTAGTATTTCTGGGCTTTTAGTATAGGGGTAACCTTGGAATACTACAAGGTATTTGGGCCAAGGTATTTTGGAATAGTAACAATACTTGGAGAATACTTTTCTACCAAGGGGGGGTGGGGTGTTTCACGAGAACAACTCAAGAGGGGGGGGTTTGTTTCGCCCAAGGGCCTTCTCAAGGTGGAGGGGGTGCTCTTGGACGAGAACACTACTAAGAGGGGAGAGGGATTTTCAAGACTTAGAATTTATTTATGGATGAAGAAGTCTTCAACTAAGGGGGGGTATTTATAGGACTTTCAATGGCCTAGATTAAGGCAAGTGGAGGGTGAAGATTTGGACAAGTGTTGTGTGGGTCCCACTTGCTCATCTACTACACAAAATATCTACAAAACATTGACCAAATGTTTTAGGCAAAATAAATGACAAAAACGTGCCAAGGAAGGCCCACAATTTCCGTCCACTTGAGGGTGACAAGTGTCGCCCTCTCGTTGGTCCAAAATATTTTATCTCTCGGAAAAATCCGCAAAAATAATAAATGTCGCAACCGTAATTTTCCCTTCACAAGGTTTGGAAAACGTTTCGTCGGAAAACAATTCTTTTCGCTAGTTGTGCAAAATTTCGTCCCTTTGCCTACTTAAGGCTTAAACTTTTGTACGTACGTCCTCACGTACATACTCTGGAAATACGGGGTATAACAATATGGCAGCCTTGTAGGCTTTGCCCTTGCACGTACGATTGGTTTTAAAAAGAAAAAAAAGGAGGTGTTATTTAATTTCCGCAGTTTACTTAGTTGTTAAGGTAGAAGGGTGCCCAGGTAGGGCACCAGTCACGGGCCCGTGGTTCGGGGCGTGACACTAATACATAAATATGTATAGCTGTATGTCATAATACCATCTATACTACAAATATTACCAACCTGGATACGCAATCCACACAATCTTTCCTGGGTCACTGTTGTCTTTCTCGTAGCTGCAATCAACATAACTCGTTAGGGAGAGACGGCCCTAACCACACAGCTCTATCTCACGATCTCAGAGTGAGAAGAATGTAAACCAATCCTAAATGTCCTGCAACCTCCTGGTTATAGATGTGGTGCACAACACACCGACTAACTACTCTGATACCACTCTTGTCATGACCCAACCCCGGTGTCACGACCCGAATCCGGGCCCGTGACTGGTGCCTTACCCCGAGCACCCAAGTAGACATACATCAGAGTAATCAGCAGAAAATAAAACACAACATGAAACAATGTAAAAGAGACACAGTTTATCTGAAGAAAAGTTGCCTTTCGGCATATATATAAAACTTAAATCCGAACAGTTACATCCTTTTTACAAACTCTGCCACAACAAGATTTCATGCACTTCTAAGAATGATATGACAACAATGGCGGACAGGCCCCACCATACCTCAATGCAAGTACCTACAACGACAGTGGATCAGACATCGATAAGCCTCCGAGAAACGGAGCTTCCCAAACGCCGAATCGTGACCATGAGCGAGGATCAACAATCGTGTACCTACCGCGGCATGAACGCAGCCCCGGGCGAGGTCGATAACAGTACCAAGTATGTGGAAATCAAAATATCAGAATGAAATCATAGTAGTCTATATAAAGCAGAGACATATAGAACTACGATACAATAAATAAGCGAATATGTCAAGTCGTGACTCACGCCTCAAAGTCATCACTCAATATAACTATGGGTCTCACGCCCACAACATCAATCATGCCCGTGGAATACCTTCCTCACTGCCGGCAGTCTATGATATAAAAGCACCAAGGAATACACATGAACACCAGGTCCCACCTGTGTCATCATAAAACCGTACGGGGTAAGTACGAAGGCATAGCCGACTACTAAAACCCACAGTACAACAAGGTCATAAACTGTATCATGAGATCTGTCTAGACCGCCACATGATCGGCCGCCACTCGCCGCAGATCTAATGTGCGCGTCTAGTCCTCGAACTTCCCGCAGCCCGCATAGGCCACTCACGTGGCGCCGCATGAGGTATTCCCGCATCGGTGGTAGCTACTCCCGACATCGCCCCGACTCGCGATCCGCATGGCCACATAGACCGCATGAGGTATATCCCCGCACACTAACCTGGAACTCTCGTAGCTCCGCATAGGTCACACAGACCCGCATGAGGTATTCTCGAATCATAGGTCACACAGACCCGCATGAGGTATACCCCACATCGGAGGGCAGCTTAACCCCCGGCATCATGTCAAGAGGTGAGTGATATAATACTAACATAACGGCTTACCGTTAAACAACATAAGCACAACAAGGGAAACCCCTTTACACAAACATCACAAGACACTAACACACGTAGCATCCTAACATGTTTACTTATCAAATCAACAAGAAAGTATTACAAGGCTATCACAAACCAACAAAATCAAGTTATTCACACAAGGTACTTTCTACTTTATGTTAGCAAGTTCGAGTTTTTATCCCCAAAGTACTTCATACATTAACTCTTTAAAAGATCCGTTTCTTTCACAAAAGTCACACAATACCCGTAGTATAAAAATAGAGTGACTATCTTTTTAAGTAAACCAAAACACTTCCCTTTGTAGAATCAAGTAACAACATTATTTTCCAATCGTTCAAGTTTGCCTAATTTCAAATGCTCAAGTTTCTCATTTTCGAAAGGTTTCGTAGTTCATAGTCTTAATAACTTACTAATATAATTCTCCTTTCAAACAATTTGAGAAACATATGCCTTATGTGTGAGTAGGTTATTCTTGTTTATAACAATCTTATTAAAGCAGCCATGATCTAGGAAATGTAATATCATTTTGTCTCATCTTAGCTTCTATGCAGATGGAGGTTTCTACTGGTTTTCATAATACTTTATTAGTCAATACATTTCCCTTTATTAGCGCTGCTGTGGTTTGTTCGATACTTATTCTGATTTCCGAAATCAGTAAACATTATTCCTTTTAAAAACCAAGTACTCATTACTCACGAATGAGGTTTCACGCTTTTTAACAAAATTCAATTAAGTCAAGTCTCTTATCTTTTAAGATCAAGTCTCTTAACTTCTAAAATCAATAAACCATTCTTTTTATCTCTCTTAAGTCGTTATACCTAACTTCCCATAAAGCTAGTATAACTCTTAAGCTTTTAAAACCAAGCCTTACTCTTCTTTCAAAAAGGTTTCTTAATTCTTTTGAAATACTTCAAGATTCTTATTATTTAAACTCAAGTCAAAAGACATCGGAGTAAAACCACGTTCAGTTAACACACGTACGTCTACCGTACTATATATATATTCTTTTAAAATATCATTCTCAAGAGGATAGGAAGAATCACATACCTCGCGACGATTATCGACTATTAGCAAAACGCTCCACGGCTATAACCCGGCTAGCCTTGTCCACCTTTCAAGTATAACATGCTACTCGCAGAACTTTCAACCTATAAAGGAATATACGTCTATCAACGTCTAGACTACTCTGTAGAATATTCTAAGCAGAAGGTTCTCTATTCTACGGAAAATCGGGCAGCACTTCCCTACCCGTTTAAACTACACAAGTCTACTGTAAACACAGTCCTATGTAAGTACAGTTCAATCTTCTTCTTTTAATATTCTTCTGATGTGATTTCAGTTCAATTCTTTTCTGTAATATCCTTCTATTACAGTTCAATTCTCTTCTATACTACTACAGTATGTAATTTCCAATTACAATATAAGGACAAGAGTATTTACCTCGATAAGCCCAAAATTATCCAAGTTTAATATCGATCTTGAGCAACGTTTAGCTCCTACTCTGGGCGCTCCAACCCACTCCAAACAACCCTTAGAAGTTCTACGCAACTTCTACTTAACACTTCAACCGACTATGAAGATTTTCCTTAGGATTTCGTTTTGAGACAAAAAGGACATAAGGTAGTATTTCCGGGCTCTACGTATAGAGGTAACTTTGGAATACTACAAGGTATAAGGCTAAGGTATTTTGGAATAGTAACAATACTTGGAGAGTATTTTCTACCAAGGGGGGGGGGGGTTATTTTACGAGAACAACTAGGCAAAGGGGGGGGGGATATCTCTCGGCCAAGGGGCCTCTCAAAGGGGGGAGGGGGAGGCTTGGACGAGAACCTCTCAAAAGGGGGGGAAGGTTTTCAAGACTTAGAAATGTTTTTGGGATGAAGAAGTCTTGCACTTCAAGGGGGTATTTATAGGACTTTCAAGGGCTTGGATCAAGACAAGTGGGGGGCAAGTGGAAGGTGAGGATTTGCCCAAGTGCCCCCTAGCCATCTACTCCAAACATTGACCCATGGTTTAGGCCACAAAACATGGCACAAAACGTGCACCACTTTCGGCCATGGTTCCGCCCACTTGAGGGTGACAAGTGTCGCCCTCTCGTTGGTCCAAAATATTTCATCTCTCGGAAAAATCCGCAAAATTTTTAAATGACATAGCCGTAATTTTCCCTACGCAAGTTTTGGAAAACGTTTCGTCGGAAAACAATTCGTTTTGGTAGTTGTGCACAAAATTTTCGATCCTTGCCTATCTTAAGGCTAAAATTTTCGTACGTACGTCCTTATGTACATACTCTGGAAATACGGGGTATAACATTCTCCCCTCCTTAGAAACATTCGTCCCGAATGTTCCTTCTCGATACAGATAATGATAAGTTCCTCTTAACATAACAAGTTGCCAATGCCACACCTGGCCACAGAATAACACACGCGCAATTACTTACATTCAAGTCCACGAGGAATCACCTCTAACATCACAAAAGTTCCCACCCAAGGTCTAAAAGATACTCCCTTCGCACCTTTTCTTTACAAACGAAATGATCGTTCCTATGTTCTTAACACATGCTCGCTTCTTCCCGTACTTGTCGTGCCCTTCTCGTACACTCGAACTCTTTCTCATAACTTACCACATTTCTGTTACTGCTTCAGTTTCCAAATCTCGGGGTTACTATCTCCAACTTGGTCATCATTAACTGGGAACACTCTGGATGGATCTCCGATACTTTTCCGAACCTAGCAACACGAAAGACCGGATGTACTGCCTCCTACGTCGGACGGCAATGCTAACTTATAGGCAACCTGGCCTATTCTTCACATGATCTGGAAAGGCCCAAAGTAACTCGGGCTAAGTTTCCTCTGTTTTCTAAAACTTGTCACCCCCTTTCCGGGGTGGTACCTTCAAGAAGACCCACCTTCAACCTGACTCCAAGCGTCGTCGCCGATTATCCGCACAACTTCTGTTGACTCTGAGCTGCCAATAACATCTTCTGGATAAGCTTCACCCTATCCACATCCTGTTGAACAAGTATGAACCAACTATCTTAACCTTGCCAACATCGAACCAATCGACCGGCAACTTACACTTCCGCCCCTACAAGGCGTCATAAAGAGACATTCGAATGCTGAAATGGTAGCTATTAAAACACTCCCACAATATGAGGCAACCATCCTCACAGCTACCCCTAAAATCCAAACACTGGCCCGAGGGCGAATGCGATACTGAGACTCACCTGAGTTCCTAACCCTGCCTGGTAAAACTTCCAGAAAAAGGAAGTACCGTAACTGGCTCCATCTGTCACAAAAGGTGAAAGCAGCACTCGCAGCCTTACAACCTTCCTGATATAATCATCTCGCATAACTCACTACCGAGTACATGGTCCTGACTGAAAGATAAGATGGGCTGACCTCATCGGCCCGACTACTGGTCGAACGCATCCACGAACTCGCACGATGGTTAACTAAACTTGGGCCTAACACCCTCGTGACCCTACCACCTGGCGGGACCACCCCGAACTGACCCCACCACAAAACAGGCCGCGGGTTGACCCGCGATCGGTCCTCAACCTGACCGCTTATCGCAAGAAAACTCTTGTTCCCGATCCGGAACAATCTCACTAATTAAGTCACGAAAACCTAGTGGTCTTCTTAGCTCAACTACCCTCTTTCATTCCACACTACTCAGGGACTTATCACACAAATATATCTCACGTGCACTATGCACTCCGATAAGGGTCAAGCATAAAAATAAATCTTTTACTCAAGATGGCCTCGCCTCTAAGGTCTCCACGTATAATATTCTAAGGCTCACACTTTCCCTAACCCCAATCTTACCCTTTTAACTAACCATGATTTCTAATCACAATTAACACTTATGTTATCTGAACATAACACTTAAGATATACTCATCTTATCACACATACTAATCTCTAGAGGGTTAAAGATATACCTGTATCTACTGCTTCACTTCCCCTTTGTTGTTCTAATCGATCCTGCCCTGTTGGGCGCATAGCATAACAAGTTGTCGAAGAAGCACGACACTCCCCACAATGACATCTACCACTACGGCCACACCGAGGTGGGGGTGGCCTCCTCTGGCTAACACCCCTTCCTCTACGAACTACCGAATCCGGCTGGCTGGAACCGACGTGTACCTGTGAATTAGAAACCCTGGAGCTCTGACCAACTCCTGCATACCCCGAACGTCCTGAAGTCTGTGGAGGACCACTCTGCACTGGCGGATGTGCATAACGATCACGCCTTGAAGGTCCGCTCGAAAGTTACCAGGACTCGCCGATCGCCTCTTCGTTGTCCTGATTAACTGCCGATCTCTACGCTTTCGGCCGCAGATAAGCCCGCATACGTGCCATGCTCAAGCTCGATCAAGAGCTACTCTTGCACAACCCTCTCTTAGATAGTCATCAAGACCCGTGATAAATCGATCCATAATACACCCTCCGGTTGCTAACTGCCTAGCTAGTAACAGGGTCGTCTCTTTGCAATCTATTTTTTCTCGCATCGTCGCGAAGGTGTAAATGTCATGGCCGCAGAGGAATCGCCGCCGCCGCTAAACTCTGGCCGTGGCGATGTCGCAGAACTCCCGAATGAAGCACCACCTAGGTGATGATTGGGCTGTGCCTCGTAACCTCTCGTGCTCTACTCGCAGCCTCCTCGCTTGCCCTTCGGGCGGGTTGCCTTTACGCGAGGCATAGCGGTAAGGGAAAGAAATACGTTAGAGGGGTCCAACTTATCACACAGCTCTACGGCACGATCTCAGAGTGAGAAGAATGAAAACCAATCCTAAATATCCTATAGCCTCCTGATTATTGGTGTGGTGCACAACACACCGATAATCAAGACTTACTAGATACGGTCAGTAGACACTTTCCGAGGATTAATCGCCTGATACCACTTTTGTCACGACTAACCCGCCCGTGGATCGTGTCTTACCGGCACCCAAGTAGACATACATCGAGTAATCGGAAAATAAAACACAACATGAAACAATGTAAAAGAGACACGCTTTATCTCAAGAAAAGTTGCCTTTCTAAGATATATATAAAACTTAAATCCGAACAGTTACATCCTTTTACAAACTCGCCACAACAAGATTCTGCACTTAAGAATGATATGACAACAATGGCGGACAGGGCCCCGCCATACCCTGAATGCAAGTACCTACAACGACAGTGGGATCTGTATCATCGATAAGCCTCCGAGAAACGGAGCTTCCCAAACGCCAATCGTGACTCCTATGAGCGAGGATCAACAATCGTGTACCTCTACCGCGGCATTAACGCAGCCACCGGGCGAGGTCGATAATAGGTACCAAGTATGTGAAATCGAAAATATCAGAATGAAATCATAGTAGTCTATATAAAGCAGAGACATATAGAACTACGATTCACAATAAATAAGCGATCATGTCAAGTCGTGACTCACGCCCTCAAAGTCATCACTCAAATATAACTATGGGTCTCACGCCCACAACATCAATCATGCCCGTGGAATACCTTCCTCACCGCCGGCAGTCTATGATATAAAAGCACCAAGGAATACACATGAACACCAGGTCCCACCTGTGTCATAATAAATTCGGCAAAGACCTCTCCCGCAAATCGCAGAAATCTCCTCTTCTATCGAGGCCGGCTATTAAGCCAACCAGGGGGGGTTTATACATCTAACCGGACGTGTACAATCCTACTTCACAGTAATGATACACAAGTCTACTGTAATACAGTCCTATGTAATTACGATTCTTCTTTCTTTATATTCAGGCTTAAGTCAAAAGACATTGCCGCAAAGCTAGGTTCAGTTCTATATATAGTATACTTCAACTATATAATCTTACAACATGTAATTTCCAATTACAATAAGGGGACAAGATATTACCTCGATAAGCCCAAAATTATCCTAGTTTAATGTCGCTCCTGAGCAACGTTTAGCTCCAACCCGCTCCAAACCACCCTTAGAAGTTCTAACCAACTTCTACTTAATACTCCAACTATCTATGGAGATTTTCCTTAGGGTTCGTTTTTGTGACTGACGGAAAGTATAATAGTATTTCTGGGCTTTTCGTATAAGTGTAACCTTGGAATACTACAAGGTATAAGGCTAAGGTAATTTGGGTATAGTAACAATACTTTTTAGAGTATTTCTACCAAGAGGGGTATTTATACGAGACAACACCACAAGGGGGTATACCCTCGGCCTACCCCCACTGGGGTACTCTCGACGAGGGAGGGACTCCCGGCTAAAGCCTCACAAGGGGGAGGGACGAGAAAACCACAAGGGAGGGGGGGAGGATTTCTAAGACTTAGAACATTTTAGGATGAATAAGTCTTCAAAGGGGAGGGGTATTTATAGGTCAAGCAAAGGCCAATCAATGGCCAAGATCATGCCAAGTGCAAGGCAAGTGTAGGGTCAAGATTTGGACAAGTGTGTGTGGGTCCCACTTTATCAATCAACACACAAAATATCCTACCAACCCCACTCTCCAAATCGTCCCAAGTCCGCACCTAACGTCCGCAAATGAGAGGGTGCCAAGTGGCGCCCTCTTGTTGGTCCAACACGTTTCGTCTCTCGGAAAAATCCGCAAAAATTAAAAATGACATAGCCGGAATTTTCCCTTCGCAAGTTGTGTAAAACGTTTCGTCGAAAAACGACTCTAACCAGGTGTTGTGCACAAAATATTTCGCCAAGCCACTTTAAAGTCCAAACTTTTCTCGCACGCCCCACGCATATACCGAAATACGGGTATAACATTCTCCTCTCCTTAGAAACATTCGTCCCGAATGTTCCTTCTAAGTCTCAAACAAACGCCAAAGATAGTCTTCACTACTATACTTACGAGAACAATCCTGCCCACATGGCCACAGAAACACCCGCACAAATACCTCCATCCAAGTCCACGAGGAAACACCTCTAACATCACCAAAGTAATGATCACATCTATGCTCGTAATACATGCTCGCTTCTTCCTTTACTTGTCGTACCCTTCTCATACATTTGAACTCTTTCTCATAGCTTACTACATTTCTGTTACTTGATTTCCGTTCCCGAAATCTCTGGGTTACTATCTCCAATATGGTCATCATTAACTGGGAACACTCCGAATGGATCTCCGATACTTTTCTGCACATAGCAACACGAAAGACCGGACGTACTGCCTCCTAAGTCGGACGGCAAATGCTAACATATAGGCAACCTGGCCTATCCCTCACATGAACTCAAAAGGCCCAAAGTAACTCGGGCTAAGTTTCCTCTGTTTTTCCAAAACTCGTCACACCCTATCCGGGGTGGTACCCTCAAGAAGACCGACCGTCAACCTGAACTCTAAGCGTCGTCGCCGCTTATCCGCACGATTTCTCTGAGCTGCCAAAAACCTCTTCTAGATAAGCCTCACCCTATCCACAGTCTGTTGGAACAAGCCTGAACCAACTATCTGAACCTTGCCAACATCGAACCAATCGACCGGCAACTTACACTTCCGCCCATTAAGGCGTCATAAAGCGACATCCGAATACTGAAATGGTAGCTACTAAAACACTCCCTCAACAGGAGACAACAATCCTTACAGCTACCCCTGAAATCCACACACTGGCCCGAGGGCGAATACGATACGGAGACTCACCTGAGTTCCTAATCCTGCCTGGTAAAACTTCCAGAAAAAGAAACAGCCGTAACCTGGGCTCCACTGTCTGTCATAAGGTAAAGGTAGGCACCCCGTGCAGCCTTACAACCTTTCTGATATAACGCCTCGCAACATACCACCGAGTACACGGTTTGGACTAAAAGATAAGACGGGCTGACCTCATCGGCCCGACTACTGATTGAACGCATCCACGAACTCGTACGCTGGTTAACTAAACTTGGGCCTAACACCCTCATAACCCTAACACAAAGCGGGACCACCACAACTGACCCCACCACCATACAGGTCGCGGGTTGACCCGCAACGTGGCCTCAACCCGACCCGGCAACGCGCAAGACACTAGCTCCCCGAACCGGAAAACTCTCACTAATCACGTTACGAAAACCTAGCGGTCTTCTTAGCTCAACTACCCTCTTTCATTCCACACTACTCAGGGACTTATCCCACAAACATAGCTTACGTGCACTATGCACTCCGACAAGGGTCAAACATAAAATACTTCTTTACTCGAGATGGCCTTTCCTCTAAGGTCTCTACGTATAAAGCTCTAAGGTTCACACCTTCTCTATCCCCCAAATCTTACTTGGTTAACTAACCAAGATTTCTAATTACAATTTACACAATGCTATCAGAATATAACACTTAAGGTATACTCACCCTATCACACATACTAATCCCTAGAGGGTTACAGATCTATCTGTATTTACTGCTTCACTCCCCTTAGTCGTTCTAATCAAACCTGCCCCGTAGGGCGCATAGCTAAGGGAGGTGACGAACTACCCACCGATCCTAAAAGCTGAGTCCTCCTACTAGGACACCCATTCGACACATGGCCCTGACGGCCGCCGATAATACGAGCACCAACAAAAAGACGACGTTCCCCGGGATGACGTCTGTCACACTGTGAACACTGGGGAAAACTGAATCCGGCTAGCTGGAACCTACGTGTAGCTGTGAACCTAAGCTCGAGCTCGACCAACTCACGCATACCGAACGCCCCAAACTCGTGGAGGACCTTTCGCATCGGTGGATGTGCATAATCTAATTCGGTGAGGTGACTCGACTCGAAAGTTGCCAAAGGACCTTTCTGTCCTGGCCCTCTTCTGCTGTCCTTCGTTAACCCGTCGATCTCTACGTTTCTTGGCCTGTCGCGCACAAGCCCGTACACAGGCCATGCTCAAGCCTAACGGAAGAATTACTCTCGCACAACCCTTTCTAAGATATTCATCAAGACTCGCGGTACATCGGTATACTCTCTGGTAGCCAAATCCATAGCTAGTAACAGGGTTGTCTCTTCGCAATCTATATTCTCTGTTTCCGGTCGTGGAACTGAAGGTTCAAATGTCATGGCCGCAGTAGGAATCGCCGCTGCCGTGCTAAACTCTCTGGGCCGTGACGTAGCATAACTCCCCGAACTAAGCACATAACTAAGGTGATGGTTTGGCCTTTGCCCTCGTAACCCTCTCAGACTTACTCAGCGGCTCCTCGGCCGCCTTGCCTCCTGGGCGGGTTGCTACGCGAGGCATAACGGTAAGGGAAAGAAATACGTGAGAGGGTCCAACTTACAACACAGCTCTAAGGCACGATCTCAGAGTGAGAAGAATAGAAACCAATCCTAAATATCCTATAGCCTCCTGATTATTGGTGTGGTGCACAACACACCGATAATCAAGACTCTACTGGATACGGTCTGTAGACACTTTCCGAGGATTAACTGCTCTGATACCACTTTTGTCACTTTGCCGCGAGGTTCTAGTGTCACTCCGGCGACCCAACAAATGGTACCGGGCTGCATGCGATCCCATACACAGCGGACGTGCCATACGGAGAGCCACGGTTCGGGTCTGTTCCCGTGGTAGAGGCTCTGGCCTCTTTATACGCGCAGCCCCCCGAAGGAGGTCAGTACAACAGGTACCAAGTATGTGAAACTGAAAATACTGTAAATGAAATCATAATAGTCTATATAAAGCAGGAGACATGTATGATAACCAAACTACAGTTCACAATAAATAAGCAGTCATGTCAAGTCAGGGACTCACGCCCTCAAAGTCATCACTCAAATGTAACTATGGGTCTCACGCCCATAACATCAATCATGCCCGTGGAATACCTTCCTCACTGCCGGCAGTTTATGATATAAAAGCACCAAGAAATACACATGAACACCAGGTCCCACCTGTGTCCTAATAAAACAGTACAGGGTAAGTACGAAGGCATAACCGACTACTAACACCCACAGTACTAACAGGGTCATAAACTGTATCATGATATCTGTCTAGACCGTCACATGATCAAAGCTGGTCACTCGCTTGCAGATCAAATATGCGCTGCCTAGCCCCGAACTCTCGTAGCTCGCATAGGCCAACCTCATAGGCCCGCATGGTATTCTCGCATCGAGGGTAGCTACTCCCGGCCTCGCCCCGACTCTCACCCGCATGGCCACAAAGACCGCATACCCACAAGGGCCGCAATCTAACTTGGATCTCCAGTAGTTCCGCATGGATCCCCGACCCACGAGGTATTCTCGAATCATGGTCCTGCATCACCGAGTCTACCCCGCATCGGAGGGCGCAACCTCCGAAACAAGTCAAGGTGAGTGGTACAATACCAACATAACGGTGAGAGTCAAACAACTTTAAGCGCAATGAGGAAAACCCCTTTACACAAAACATCACAAGATACTAACACACGTAGCATCCTAGCATGTTTACTTATCAAATCAACAAGAAAGTATTACAAGGCTATCACAAACCAACACAATCAAGTTATACACACAAGGTACATTCTAATATATGATTAACAAGATCGGGTATCTATTCCCAAAGTACTTCATACATTATCTTTTAAAAGATACGTTACGTTTACAAAAGTCACACAATACCCGTAGTATATGAAAATAGAGTGATTATCTTTTGAAGTAAATCAAAACACTTCTCTTCGTAAAATCAAGTAACAACATTCTTTTCCAAATGTTTCAAGTTTGCCTAATTTCAATTACTCAAGTTTCTCATTTTCGAAAGGTTTCGTAGTTCATAATTTTAATCACTTAATGATATAATTCTCCTTTAAAAGCAATTTGAGAAACATATGTGTCACGACCCGATCCCGGGCCCGTGACTGGTGCCTTACCCCGGGCACCCTAGTGATACAACATCAGAGAAAACCAGCGGAAATAAAAACTTAAACATGAACATGAGACAAGATAATGAAACAGGCCAACCAAACGGTTACCTTCCAAAAAAATATATATAAGCAACTCTTTTTAAAACGAACAGTTTAATCCTTTTTACAAAACCCTGCCCACACAAAGGCTGCTGCACCTCGAAGAGTTTATACAACAACTCTGACGGGACAGGGCCCCGCCATACCCCTGAATGTACAAGAACCTACAGACTCAGGGTAACATACCAACAGATAAGCCTCCGAAGGAACGGAGCTTCCCAAAACGCTGAGATGAGATCCTAAACGCGGGGATCGACAGCCGATGTACTCCTACCTGCGGCATGAACGCACTTCAAGGAGGTCGATAACAGTACAGTATGTGAAATCAGAAATATCAGAAATGAAATCATAATAGTCTATAAAAGCGGGAGACAGTGTATGATAACCAAACTACAAGACACACACACATATGATTATATCAATTCGTGGTCTCACGCCACAACATCAATCCCGCGGTGAGTACCTTTCTCACCGCCAGCCTTCATGATATGATAACAACAAGACAAAGAATCCAAATGGGAGCATACCCGTGCGCTACGCATCGTGTCAGGATGTCCAAAGGGAACAAATAAGACAAAATTCCAAATGGAAGCATACCCGTGCGCTACGAATCGTGGTCGCGTGTCGAGGGAAACAATAAGACAAAGATTCCAAATGGAAGCATACCCGTGCGCTACGCATCGTGTCAGCATGTCCAAAGGGAAACAATAAGACAGCATTCCAAATGGAAGCATACCCGTGCGCTACGCATCGTGTCAGCATGTCCAAAGGGAAACAATAAGACAACAAAGCGGTAATCAAAGTGGAAGCATACCCGTGCGCTACGCATCGTGTCAGTATGTCCAAAGCGATTAACAAAGTAACACTATCAACAGAACGCACTGCGGAATTTATCCGCCACACGCCGGCCACGCCCAAGTAAGTTCTCAACAAGTCATCCGACCTCCATCGAGACGCGGTAGTATAGAAACACAATTTTGCACAACAAAGGCTATCACAACAAGCATAGGCAAGTTTCACAACAACAAGCATAGGCAAGTTTATACACAACTCAAGTACTTCCATTTTATGCCCAAGTTCGGTTTTAACCTAAAGTACTACGTCACGTTAAATTCCTTTTAAAGAGATTTATTCCTTTTATAAAGTCACCCGATACCGTAGTATAAAAATAGAGTGACTTATATCTTTTAAGTAAACCAAAACAACTTCCATACTTTCTTTTTTAAAGTCAAGTTACCACGTTAAAACCCATGATAAAACCTTTCTTTTGTTTTCATAAGGTGTTATAACCAACTTCCCATAGTTGTTATAACACCTTATGCTTTAAACCATTTTAAGACAACACAATGCCTTTCTTTTCCTAAGGTTCCAGCTTTGCCTAATTTTTAATTACGCAAGTCTCTTTTGAAAAGTTTCATAGTTCAATGTCTTAATCTCTTTTAAAACAATTGAGTAACATATGCCATAAAGTAGTAGTTATTCTTGTTCATAATCAATCTTATTAAGCAGCCATGATCTAGAAAATGTAATATCATTTTGTCTCATCTTAGCTTCTATGCAGATGGAGGTTTCTACCGGTTTTAATAATACTTAATTATACAATACATTTTCCTTTATTAACGCCGCAGTTGGTTTGTCGATACACATTACGATTTCCAAATCAAGAAACATTATTCCTTCCAAAAACCAAGTACTCATTACTCACGAATGAGGTTTCACACAAACATCCATTTTAAGTCAAGTCTCTTATCCTTTAAGAATAAGTCTCTTAACTTCTAAACCATTAAACCATTCTTTTTATCTCTCTTAAGGCGTTACACCTAACTTCTCATGAAGCTGGTATAACTCTTATGTTTTCAAACCAAGTACACACTTCTTTCAAAAAGGTTTCTTAATCTTTTTAGAATACTCCAAGGTTCTTTTACATCCAGTCGGTTATAAGTCAAATCAGTTATCTTTTTAAAAATCACAAGGCTTTTTCTTATCTACATAAAGCTGTTATAACCCACTTCCCATAAAGCCGTTATAACCCTTTATGTTTTAAACCAATCAAATACATTTAACACATGTACGTCTACCGTACTACATAGTTATACACATATCATGCTAGAAAGATAGGAAGAGGTTCACATACCTCGCGACGAGTATCGACTAATAGCAAAACGCTCCAAGTACCTCAAACCGTCGCTACACTCACCAAGCATCACCCACACGTAGTACTACAACCTATAGAGGCCACAAAGCGCCTATTAATATCTTTAGATCTTAATGTAGAATATTCTACGTAAAATTGGCAAAGACCTCCCGCAACAACAGAAATCTCCTCCTCTAACGAGGCCGGCTACCAAGCCAACCAGGGGGGGGGGGGGTTAACACGTCTAACCGGACGCGTACAATTGTACTCACAGTAATACTACCCAAGCTCATCAGTAATACACCCTATGTAATTACGATCAGTTCACTTTAAAATTCAGCTTAAGTCGCAAGACATTGCCGTAAGTATTATTCGAGCTTAAGTCAAAAGACATTGCCGCACAATTATAATGTTCGCATCGTATATAGTATACATCAACTATATATTCCTACAACATGTAATTTCCAATTACAATAGAAGGTCAAGAGTGTTTACCTCGATAAGCCCAAAATTATCCGAGTTTATATGTCGATCCTGAGCAAGGTTTAGCTCCTACTCCGTGCGCTCTAACCCGCTCCAACCAACCCTTAGAAGTTCTAACCAACTTCTACTTATAACTTCAACTACGGGTGAAGATTTACTTAGGGTTTCGTTTTTGAGACTGAGGGAAGTATAATGGTATTTTCTGGGCTTGTATAAGTGTAACCTTGGGAATACTACAAGGTATTTGGGCCAAGGTATTTGGACATAACAACAATACTAGGAGAGTATTTCTATACCACAACAAGGGGTATTTATACGAGACAACTAGGCTAGGGGGGGGTGTGTACCCCACGGCCAAGCCTCAACAAAGGGGGTGGGGGTAGGTTTCGGCCAAGGGGCCTTCAAGCGGGGGCGGGGTGTGTGGTGGACGAGATCACAAGAGGGAGAGGGAGGGTTTGAGACTTAGAAAGATTGCTCAATTTTTGGATGAAGAATGTCTTCAACTAGAGGGGTATTTATAGGTCAAGTGAAAGCCAACCAATGGCCAAGATGAAGACAAGTGTGGTGCAAGTGTAGGGCTAGATTTCAACCATGTGGACCTTATCCATCTACCACACCAACTTGCACAAATATCCTACCTAACCCAAGGCACAAAAAACGTGCCTTTGCTTGCCTTTGCCGTCCCACTTCACGGCAATTGTGTGGGTGACACATGTCACCCTCCGGTTGGTAAAAATTGTTTCTTCTCTCGTAAAAATCCGAAAAATTTATAAATGACATCGCCGTATTTTTCCCTTCGAAAGCTGTGGAAACGTTTCGTCGAAAAACGACTCCTTTTGGTAGCTATGCACAAATTCGAACCTATGCCTACTTTAAGGCTCAAATTGTATACGTACGCCCTCACGTATATACTCTGGAAAATACGGGGTATAACATTCTCCCCTCCTTAGAAACATTCGTCCCGAATGTTCCTTCTCGAAACAGATAACGAAGTTCTTCTAACAAGTTGCCAACGCCACACCTGGCCACGAAATATCACACGTTCTCTTCCTTCCTTACTCGTCGTGCCCTTCTCGGACACTTGAACTCCTCTCGCATACGTACCACACTTCAGTCATTGCTTTCCCAAAACTTTGGAGTCACCACCTCCAAACTTGGTCATCTTACTAGCTTCAATCTCCCTTAAGGCCATTCCCGGCCTTCACGATCCGCCTCTGGTCGAACACATCCACGAACTCATACGATGGTTATCTAATCATGGGCCTAGCACCCTCGTGACCCTACCACCTGGCGGGACCACCCAGAGCTGACCCCACTTTGAAACCGGCCGCGGGTTGGCCCTCAACATGGCCCCAACCCGACCCGCTTACGCATCAAGCTCTTGTTCCCCGATCCGGAACAATCTTACCTATACAGGTCATGAAAGCTACCACTTCCATTACACACTACCCAGGGACTTTACCACACAAAACGTTCTAGGCATAAAAATGCACTCCGACAAGGATCACTTGCAAAATCTGGTACTCAAGACGGCCTTACATCTAAGGTCTCAACTGTAATATTCTAAGGTTCATCATTTTCTCACCTTCAAGCTTACCCTTCTCACAACCAGGTTCTACATCACGTTTTAGCACAACGCTATCCGAACATAACACTAAACACATCATCACATCATCAATACATACAAAACTCTAGAGGTTTAAGGATATACACGAAAATAGGCGATTCGGAGGACCGCTAAAATCGGGAACTTCCACCGCGACCTCTGCGTGGCCCGGTGTATGAACATCTGCTCGACTATGGAAGGTGAAGAACCCGCAACTGATCCCGTAGTCTGTGCTATCCTACCAGCGCTACCCCTGGTCGGACAATTTCTCCCAAAATGGCCCTGCTGGCCGCATGTAAAACAAACTCCTGGACTAGCACGACATTCCCATCGTGAGTCTACCACAACGGCCACAACGAGGTATGGGTGGCTTCACCGTTAACACCCCGCTTCTCCGAAAATCTGAACCTCGAGCCCCGACCGCTCCTCAAAACTCGACGCTCAAGATTGTAGAGACCACTGCATCTTGGCGGAGGCACATAACTAGTTCGCCGAGGCGGTTCGCCTCGAAAATCACCAAAGGACCTGCAGATTCGCCCTTTCTGCGACTTTGGTCATTCCGTCGATTTCTCCGCTCACCTCCAAGTGCATAAGCTCGCATGCGGCAATGTCCATGCCCTGACAAGAGCTACACCGAACAACTCTGCTAGGTAATCATCGAGCCTCAGAACATATCGGTGCACTCGATCTTCCATACTAGCTACTAATGCGGGACGCATCGCCAATGAGTCGAACTCCACATTGTACTCCCGAACCGTACGCCCGTTCTGCCGCAACCCCAAAAATCTGTCGGCCCGAGCCCTCCTCATCTGTGGAGGCAAGAAATGTGCAAGAAAGGCCTCTGAGAACTCGCCCCATAAAGCTGGAAGTGCATGCTCTCCCCGGGACAGCTCCCACGAATCAAACCAGTCGACTGCGGTATCACGCAGCCGATGCGAACCTAGGACCACCGACTCGGTCTCCGATGCCTTGATCACTCATGATCCGCTGAATCGCCGGATGAACTCCTCGCGATCATCCTCGTGCCTCGACCCATAAAACTCGCGGGTTACACTCGTAAAATCCCGTAATCTCAAATCGCTCGCCGGGGTGAACTACGGGTGCTACTGGATCGAATCGCTGGCCGGCTTTATCCTCAAGTTCGCCACAACCCCGCCATTAATCGGCCATCTCCTTGTAACCCATCTCATCTCGCCCCACTGTAGGATCGAGGCTCGTGCATCGTGGTCTCGTGAGATCGCCGCGCTTACTCGTATCTTCCTTCGCCGCTTTGCCTTCGCCCGGTTGCCTTGCGCGAGGCATAATCGTAAAGGAAAGGAATACGTCGGAGGGTTCAACTCATCACACGGCTCTAAGGCACGATCTCGTAATGAGAAGAATGGAAACCAATCCTAAATGTCCTATAGCCTCGACATAGATGTGGTGCACAACACACCGATAACCAAGACTCTACTAGACACGGTGCAGACACTGTCCGAGGACTAACTGCTCTGATACCACTTTGTCACGACCCGATCCCGGGCCCGTGACTGGTGCCTTACCCCGGGCACCCTAGTGATACAACATCAGAGAAAACCAGTGGAAATAAAAACTTAAACATGAACATGAGACAAGATAATGAAACAGCAACCAAACGGTTACCTTCCAAAAAATATATATAAGCAACTCTTTTTAAAACGAACGCTTTAATCCTTTTACAAAACCCCGCCTACACAAGGCATGCACTCTAAGAGTTTATACAACAACTATGACGGACAGGCCCCGCCATACCCCGAATGTACAAGAACCTGCTGCACTGTGGTAACATACCAACAGATAAGCCTCCAAGTAACTGAGCTTCCCAACACGCCGAGATGAGATCCTAAACGGATCGGATCGATGTACTACCGTGGCATGAACGCGGCCCAAGGAGGTCGATAACAGTACCAAGTATGTGAAATCAGAAAATATCAGAAATGAAATCATAATAGTCTATAAAAGCGGGAGATGTGTATGATAACCAAACTACAAGACACACACATATGATTATATCAATTCGTGGTCTCACGCCCACAACATCAATCCCGCCATGAGTACCTTCTCATCGCGGCAATATGATATGATAACAACAAGACAAAGAATCCAAATGGAGCATACCGTGCGCTACGCATCGTGTCGATGTCCAAAGGGAACAAATAAGACAACATTCCAAATGGAAGCATACGCGCGCTACGCATCGTGTCGAAGATGTCCGCGGGAAACAATAAGACAAAGATTCCAAATGGAAGCATACCCGCGCGCTACGATCGTGTCGCGATGTCCAAAGGGAAACAATAAGACAAAGATTCCAAATGGAAGCATACCCGCGCGCTACGATCGTGTCAAGATGTCCAAAGGGAAACAATAAGACAACAAAGCGGTAATCAAAGTGGAAGCATACCCGCGGCGCCACGATCGTGTCGATGTCCAAAGCGATTAACAAAGTAACACTATCAACGAACGCACTGCGGAATTTATCCACACCGCCGGCCACGCCCAAGTAAGTTCTCAATACCATCCGAATTCTCCATCGAGAGACGCGTAGTATAGAAACACAATTTTTGCACAACAAAGGCTATCACAACAAGCATAGGCAAGTTTCACAACAACAAGCATAGGCAAGTTTATACACAACTCGAAGTACTTCCATTTTATGCCCAAGTTCGGTTTTTAACCCTAAAGTACTACGTACGTTAAATTCCTTTTAAAGAGATTTATTCCTTTTATAAAAGTCACCCGATACCCGTAGTATAAAAATAGAGTGACTTATATCTTTTAAGTAAACCAAAACAACTTCCATACTTTCTTTTTTAAAGTCAAGTTACCACGTTAAAACCAATGATAAAACCTTTCTTTTGTTTTCATAAGGTCGTTATAACCAACTTCCCATAGAGCTGTTATAACACCTTATGCTTTAAACCATTTTAAGACAACACAATGCCTTTCTTTTCCCTAAGGTTCCAGTTTGCCTAATTTTTAATTACGCAAGTCTCTTTTTGAAAAGTTTCATAGTTCAATGTCTTAATCTCTTTTAAAACAATTGAGTAACATATGCCATAGGCGAGTAGGTTATTCTTGTTCATAATCAATCTTATTAAGCAGCCATGATCTAGAAAATGTAATATCATTTTGTCTCATCTTAGCTTCTATGCAGATGGAGGTTTCTACTGGTTTTAATAATACTTAATTATACAATACATTTTCCTTTATTAACGCTGCAGTGGTTTGTCGATACACATTCTGATTTCCGAAATCAGTAAAACATTATTCCTTCCAAAAACCAAGTACTCATTACTCACGAATGAGGTTTCACACAAACATCCATTTTAAGTCAAGTCTCTTATCCTTTAAGAATAAGTCTCTTAACTTCTAAACCATTAAACCATTCTTTTATCTTTCTTAAGGCGTTACACCTAACTTCTCATGTAAATGTATAACTCTTATGTTTTCAAACCAAGTACACACTTCTTTCAAAAAGGTTTCTTAATCTTTTAGAATACTCCAAGGTTCTTTAACATCCGATCGGTTATAAGTCAAATCGCTTATCTTTTAAAAATCACAAGGCTTTTTCTTATCTACATAAAGTCGTTATAACCCACTTCCCATAAAGCCGTTATAACCCTTTATGTTTTAAACCAATCAAATACATTTAACACGTATGACGTCTCACCGTACTACATAGTTATACACATATCATGCTAGAAAGATAGGAAGAGGTTCACATACCTCGCGACGAGTATCGACTAATAGCAAAACGCCCAAGTACCTCAAACCGCTCGCTACACTCTCACCAAGCAGATCACCCACACGTAGTACTACAACCTATAGAGGCCACAAAGCGCCTATTAATATCTTTAGATCTTAATGTAGAATATTCTACGTAAAAATTGGAACACCTCCCCGCAACAGCGTAAATCTCCTCCTTCTAACGGTGCTCGCTACCAAGCCAACCAGTGGGGTTAACACGTCTAACCGGACGCTGCATAATTCTACTCACGGTAATATTACACAAGCCTACTATAATACAAATCCTATGTAATTACTGATTCCACTTCTTAAAATTCAGCTTAAGTCGCAAGACATTCTGTAAGTATTATTCAGGCTTAAGTCAAAAGACATTGCCGCACAATTATAATGTTCTGTACTATATATAGTATACATCAACTATATATTCCTACAACATGTAATTTCCAATTACAATAGAAGGTCAAGAGTGTTTACCTCGATAAGCCCAAAATTATCCGAGTTTATATGTCGATCCTGAGCAAGGTTTAGCTCCTACTCCGTGCGCTCTAACCCGCTCCAACCAACCCTTAGAAGTTCTAACCAACTTCTACTTATAACTTCAACTACGGGTGAAAATTTACTTAGGGTTTCGTTTTTGAGACTGAGGGAAGTATAATGGTATTTTCTGGGCTTGTATAAGTGTAACCTTGGGAATACTACAAGGTATTTGGGCCAAGGTATTTGGACATAACAACAATACTAGGAGAGTATTTCTATACCACAACAATGGGTATTTATACGAGACAACTAGGCTAGGGGGGGGGTGTGTACCCCACAGCCAAGCCTCAACAAAGGGGGAGGGGGTAGGTTTCGGCCAAGGGGCCTTCAAGAGGGGGAGGGGTGGTGGGCGAGATCACAAGAGGAGAGGAGGGTTTGAGACTTAGAAAGATTGCTCAATTTTGGATGAAGAATGTCTTCAACTAGAGGGTATTTATAGTCAAGTGAAAGCCAACCAATGGCCAAGATGAAGACAAGTGTGGTGCAAGTGTAGGCTAGATTTCAACCACGTGGACCTTATCCATCTACCACACCAACTTGCACAAATATCCTACCTAACCCAAGGCACAAAAACGTGCCTTTGCTTGCCTTTGCCGTCCACTTCTCACGGCGAATGTGAGGTGACACATGTCACCCTCCCGTTGGTCCAAAATGTTTCGCCTCTGGAAAAATCCGCAAAAATTATAAATGACATAGCGAATTTTCCTTCGAAAGTCGTGGAAACGTTTAAAAAAACGACTCCTTTTGGTAGCTATGCACAAATTCGAACCTATGCCTACTTTAAGGCTCAAATTGTATACGTACGCCCTCACGTATATACTCTGGAAAATACGGGGTATAACAATATGTCTGATACGTGAGTAGGTTATTCTTGTTTATAACAATCTTATTTAAGCAACCATGATCTAGGAAATGTAACATCATTTTGTCTCATCTTAGTTTCTATGCAGATGGAAGTTTCTACTGGTTTTACTAATACATTATTAGTCAAAACATTTCCCTTTATTAGCGCTTTGTGGTTTGTTCGATACTTATTCGATTTCCGAAATCAAGAAACATTATTGCTTTTAAAATCAAGTACTCATTACTCGCGAATGAGGTTTTACAACATTTTTAACAAAATGTTAATTACCAAGTAAAACAAGTTAAGTCTCTTATCTTTAAGATTAAGCCTCTTAACTTTTAAAATCAGTAAACCATTCTCTTTACCTCTCTTAAAACGTTATACCTAACTTCCCATAAAGCTAGTATAACTCTTCTTTATTATCACACATCAAGTCGATTACCTTTTAAAACCACAAAGCATTTTACACATGACGTCACCGTACTACATAGTTATACACATATCATGCTAGAAAAGGTAGGAAGAGGTTCACATACCTCGACGATTATCGACTAATAGCAAAACGCCCAAGTACCTCAAATCGTCGGCTACTCCTTAAGCCAAGTAGATCGCGCCACGCATGGTACTTCAACCTATAAGGCCACAAGGCGCTTATTAACATCTAGGTCTAATCGTAGAACATTCTACGTAAAATTCGGAAGACTCTCCCCGCAAATCGCGTAAATCTCCTCTCTATCGAGGCCGCCATCAAGCCAACCAGGTGGGGTTTATACATCTAACCGGACGTGTACAATTCTACTTCAAAGTAATGCTACACAAGTCTACTGTCTGATACACCCCTATGTAATTACGATTCGATTCTCTTTCTTTATATTCAGGCTTAAGTCAAAAGACATTGCCGCAAAGCTAGGTTCAGTTCTATATATAGTATACTTCAACTATATAATCTTACAACATGGAATTTCCAATTACAATAAGGGGATAAGATATTACCTCGATAAGCCCAAAATGATCCTAGTTTAATGTCGCTCCTGAGCAACGTTTAGCTCCAACTCCGTGCGCTCCAACCGGCTCCAAACCACCCTTAGAAGTTCTAACCAACTTCTACTTAATACTCCAACTATATATGGAGATTTCCTTAGGGTTTCGTTTTTGACTGACGGGAAGTATAATAGTATTTCTGGGCTTTTCGTATAAGTGTAACCTTGGAATACTACAAGGTATAAGGCTAAGGTAATTTGGGTATAGTAACAATACTTTGAGAGTATTTCTACCAAGAGGGGGTATTTATACGAGACAACACCACAGGGGGTGTATACCTCGCCTACTCCCACTGGGGGTACTCGGCCAAGGGGAGGGACTCTCGGCTAAAGCCTCACAAGGGGGAGGGACGAGAACACCACAAGGGAGGGGGGGAGGATTTCTAAGACTTAGAACATTTTAGGATGAATAAGTCTTTGTCAGGACCCGAACCCGGGCCCGTGACTGGTGCTTTACCCCGGGAACCCTAGTGATACAATATCAGAGAAAACCAGCGGAAATAAAAACTTAAACATGCAAATAGACATGGATCAAGATGAAAGAAAATAGGCCAACCAAAACGGTTGCCTTTCAGCATATATATACATAGATATTTGAACAGCATAATCCTTACAACCCCGCCACAACAAAGGCTGCACTTAAGATTTTTACAACTACTATGACGGGACAGGGCCCCGCCATACCCCTGACTGTACAAGACCCTACAAACTCAGGGTAACATACCAAAGATGAGCCTCCGAAGGAAGGCGGAGCTTCCCAAGACGAAAGGTGATCCTAAAAGCGGATCGATACCGATGTACCTCTACTCGGCAGATGAACGCAGCCTCGGGCGAGGTCAAGATAACATGTACCAAGTATGTGAAATCAGAAATATCAGAAAAGAAATCATAGCGATCTATATAAAGGGAGACATGTATGATAACCAAAGTACAGTACACACATATAACAGTTATATCAAGTCAGGGTCTCACGCCCTCCACATCAATCATGCCCGTGGAATACCTTCCTCACTGCCGGCAGTCTATGATAACACCAAGAAGTACACATGCACACCAAGTCCTACCTGATGCCAAAACCGTACTAACAATGCAATACAACCAAACCCCGAAGCTGACACGGGGCAAGTCCGAAAGCCGACTACCAGATACCAAGGACGAACAGTAAAACCTCATGGAGAGTTAGTCCATGGAATAACAATCCCAATGGAACCATACCCGTGCGCTACGCATCGTGTCAGTATGTCCAAAAAGGAAACAACAAGACAACAATCAAAATGGAACCATACCCGTGCGCTACGCATCGTGTCAGTATGTCCAAAAGGAACAACAAGACAACAATCAAAATGGAACCATACCCGTGCTTTACGCATCGTGTCAGTATGTCCAAAAGGAACAACAAGACAACAATCAAAATGGAACCATACCCGTGCGCTACGCATCGTGTCAGTATGTCCAAAGCGATTAGCAAAATTAACACTATCAACAGGAGCGCACTGCGGAATTTCTCCACACCGCGCAGACGCCCCAAGAAGTTCTAAACAAGTCAACCGCCCTCCATCGAGACGCCAGAGTATAGAAACACAATTCTTGCACAACAAAGGCTATCACAACACGTATAGGCAAGTTTCACAACAACAAGCATAGGCAAGTTATACTTAACTCAAGGTACTTTCATTTTATATCAAAGTCCGGGTTTTAACCCTAAAGTACTACGTACGTTAAATTCCTTTTAAAGAGATCCATTCCTTTTATAAAAGTCACCCGATACCCGTAGTATAAAAATAGAGTGACTCACATTATTAGGTAAACCAAAACACTTCTCTTTTTAAAGTCGAGTTACCACATTAAAACCAATGATAAAACCCTTCTTTTGTTTTCATAAAGTCGTTATAACTAACTTCCCATAAAGCTGTTATAACACTTTATGTTTTAAACCATTTTAAGACAAAACAATGCCTTCCTTTTCCCTAGAGTTCCAGTTTGCCTAATTTCAATTACTCCAGTCTCTTTATTTTAGAAAAGTTTCATAGTTCATAGTCTTTAATCATTTAAGAATATAATTCTCCTTTAAACAATCTAAGAAACATATGCCTTATATGAGTGTAGGTTATTCTTGTTCATAATCAATCTTATTAAACAGCCATGATCTAGGAAATGTAATATCATTTTGTCTCATCTTAGCTTCTATGCAGATGGAGGTTTCTACTGGTTTCAATAATACTTCATTATTCAATACGTTTTCCTTTATTAGCGCTGCAGTGGTTTGTTCGATACTTATTCTGATTTCCGAAATCAGTAAAACATCATTCCTTTTAAAAACCAAGTACTCATTACTCACGAATGAGGTTTCACACAAACATCCATATTAAGTTAAGTCTCTTATCTTTTAAGATCAAGTCTCTTAACTTATAAAATCAGTAAACCATTATTTTTATCTCTTTTAGACGTTATACCTAACTTCCCATAAAGCTAGTATAACTCTTAAGCTTTTTAAAACCAAGCATTACTCTTCTTTCAAAAAGGTTTCTTAAATCTTTTGAAATACTTCAAGATCATTATTATTCAGGCTTAAGTCAAAAGACATTGTCGTGACACTACATTCGATTAACACACGACGCTCACCGCATATATATATACTCTTTTAAAATATTTCACGATTCTTATTATTCAGGCTTAAGTCAAAAGACATTGCCGTGACACTACATTCAGTTAACACACGTACGTCTACCGTACTATATCTATATTCCTTTTAGAATATTTCAAGGTTCTTATTATTCAGGCTTAAGTCAAAAGACATTGCCACACGTACGTCTACCGTACTATATGTATTCTTTTTAAAATACTTCATGCTCAAGAGTATAGAAAAAATCACATACCTCGCGACGATTATCGACTATAAGCAAACGCCCACGGCTATAACCCGCTTAGCCTTGTCCACCTTCTAAGTAGCACATGCTACTTGCGTAACATTCAACCAATAAAGGTTATCACCATCAGAATACAAATCTATGTAAATACAGTTTAATCTTCTACTTATATTCTTCTGATGTGATTTCAGTTCAAGTCTATTCTGTAATATCCTTCTATTACAGTTCAAATCACTTCTATGAATCTTATATTCATTTCAATACTACTACAGTATGTAATTTCCAATTACACTAGAAGGATAGGATTATTTACCTCGATGAGCCCAAAATTTTCCAAGTAAAAATGTCGCTCCTGAGCAACGTTTAGCTCCTACTCTGCGCGCTCCAACCCGCTCCAAACAACCCTTAGAAGTTCTACGCAACTTCTACTCAACACTTCAACCGACTATGAAGATGTTTCTTAGGGTTTCGTTTTTGTGACTGAGGGAAAGTATAATAGTATTTCCGGACTCTACGTATAGAGGTAACTTTGGAAAGTACTTACAAGGTATTTGGGCTAAAGTATTTGGGCATTATAACAATACTTGGAGAGTATTTCTATACCACAAAAGGGGGGTATTATACGAAAACAACTAGGCTAGGGGGGGGTAGGCTCTCGGCCAAGGCTCACTCAAGGGGGGGGGGGCTTGGACGAAACACAACTCTCAAAAGGGGGAGGGATTTTAACACTTAGAAATGATTTTTGGATGAAGAATTTCATCAACAAAGGGGGGGTATTTATAGGTCAAGAAATGGCCAACCAATGGCCAAGATTCTTCTAAGTGTTAGGCAAGTGTAGGGCTAGGATTAAGCCATGTGCACCTTATCCATATACCACACCAACTTGCACAAAATATCCTACCAACTACACCCCACCCTTTCGTCCATTACCGCCCAAAGTCTCGGCCAATGTGAGGGTGACACTTGTCACCCTCCCGTTGGTCCAAAATGTTTCGTCTCTCGGAAAAATCCGCAAAAATTAGAAATGACATAGCCGGAATTTTTCCTTCGCAAGTCTAGTAAAATGTTTCGTCGAAAAACGACTCTTTTTGGCACTTGTGCACAAATTCGCCACTTTGCTTACTTTAAGGCTTAAACTTTTATACGTACGCCCTCACGCATACATACTGGAAATACGGTATAACATTCTCCCCTCCTTAGAAACATTCGTCCCGAATGTTCCTTCTCAAGACGGATAACGATAAAGTTCTTCTAACAAGTTGTCATCGCCACATCTGGCCATGGAATAACACACGTTCTCTTCCTTCCTTACTCGTCGTGCCCTTCTCGAACACTTGAACTCTTCGATAATGCATCGCACTTCGCCATCGCCAGCTTCCCAAAACTTTGGAGTCACCACCTCCAAACTTGGTCATCTTACTAGCCTCAATCTCCCTTAAGGCCATTCCTCGGCCTTCACGAACCGATTCTGGTCGAACGCATCCACGATCTCATACGATGGTCATCTAAACTTGGGCCTAACACCCTCGTGACCCTACCACCTGGCGGGACCACCCAGAGCTGACCCAACCCCAAAACAGGCCGCGGGTTGGCCCGCAGCATGGCCCCAACCCGACCCACTTAACGCATCAAGCTCTTGTTTCCCGATCCGGAACAATCTTACCTCTACAGGTCATGAAAGCTACCACTTCCATTTCACACTACCCAGGGACTTATCACACAATACATTCTAGGCATAAAATGCACTCCGACAAGGATCACTTGCAAAAACTTGTACTCAAGACGGCCTTACATCTAAGGTCTCAACTGTAATATTCTAAGGTTCATCATTTTCTCACCCCCAGGCTTACCCTTTTTCACTAACCATGTTTCTAAATCACGTTTTAGCACAAAGCTATCCGAGCATAACACTTAACACATTAACATAACATTAATACATACAAGTCTCTAGAGGGTTAAGGATATACCTGAAAATAGGCGGTTCAAAGGACCGCTAAAACTGGGAACTTCCACCGCGACCTCTGGCTCACGGCATGAACATCCCGCCTAGCCGTGGAAGGTGAAGAACCCGCAATCGATCTCAGATTCTCATGCTATCCTACCACATACTCGGTCGGACAGTTTCTCCCAAAATGGCCCTGCTGGCCGCATGTAAAACAAACTCCCGAACTAGCACGACACTCCCCACTATGGAGTCTACCACAGCGGCCACAACGAGGTAGGGGTGGCTTCAGCTGGCTAACACCCCTGCTCTCCCGAATATCATAACCTCGAGCCCTCGACCGCTCCCCGAATATCCCGGGCCGTGGAGGACCACTATGTCTCGGGCGGAGGCGCATAACTAGTCTGGCCGAGGCGATCGCCTCGAAAGTCACCAAGGACCATGCCGCTCGCCCTCTTCACGACTCGCCATTCCGTCGATTTCTCCGCTCCTCACCCCCAAGTGCATAATACTGCATGCGGGCAATTTCCATGCCATGCTTAAGAGCTAAACCTGAACAACTCTCTGCTAGGTAATCATCGATACCTGTAACATATAGGTGCACTCGATCCTCCATACTAGCTACTAATGCGGGACGCATCGCCAATGAGTCGAACTCCACATTGTACTCCCGAACCGCACGCCTGCTCGCCGCAACACCAAAAATCTGTACCGAGCCCTCCTCATCCGCGAGGCAAAAATGTGCAAGAAATGCCTGAGAACTCGTCCCCAACTAGTTGGAAGTGCATTCTCTCCCGACAGCTCCCATGAATCAAACGATCGCGCGATCACGCGGCCGATGCGAACCTAGGACCACCGACTCGGTCTCCGATGCCTTGATCACTCTCATGATCCGTCAGAATCGCTTCGGATGAACTCCCGTGGATCATCCTCGTGCCTTGACCCATAAAATTACGGCGGATTACACCTCGTAAAAATCCCGTAGCCTCCAACTATCTCGATCTATGGTGAACCATCGGTGCATCGAACTGCCGGCCCGCCTTATCCTCAAGTTCGCCACAACCTCGCCATTAATCGCCCACCTTTGTAACCCATCTCTCTCGCTTCCGCATCGCGGATCGAGGCTCGTGTCTTGTGGTCTCAGAGAGATCGCCACGCTTCTACTCGCAGCCTCCTTCACGCCTTGCCCTTCGCCCGGGTTGCACGGCGGAGGCATAATCGTAAAACGACGCGCTGCAGAGGGTCCAACTTACAACACGCTCTAAGGCACGATCTCGTAATGAGAAGAAGTGGAAACCAATCCTAAATGTCCTATAGCCTCGATTATAGATGTGGTGCACAACACATCGATAATCAAGACTCTACTAGACACGGTCAGACACTTTCCGAGGACTAATCGCTTCGATACCACTTTTGTCGGGACCAACCGGCCCGTGATCGTGCCTTACCCGCACCCTAGTGATACAATATCGAGAAAACCAGGAAATAAAAACTTAAACATGCAAATAGACATGGATCAAGATGAAAGAAAATAGGCCAACCAAAACGGCCTTTTCAAAGATATATATATACATAGATATTTGAATGCCATAATCCTTACAACCCCGCCCACAACAAGCATGCACTTCTAAGATTTTTACAACAACTATGACGGGACAGGGCCCCGCCATACCACTGAATGTACAAGACCCTACAAACTCAGGGTAACATACCAAAGATGAGCCTCCGAAGGAACGGAGCTTCCCAAGACGCTGAAAGGTGATCCTAAAAGCGGGGATCGACACCGACAGACTTCTACCGCGGATGAACGCAGCCCCGAAGGAGGTCAAGACAACAGTACCAAGTATGTGAAATCAGAAAATATCAGAAAAGAAATCACAAAGATCATATAAAGCAGGAGACATGTATGATAACCAAACTACAGTACACACATATAACAGTTATATCAAGTCAGGGTCTCACGCCCTCCACATCAATCATGCCCGTGGAATACCTTCCTCACTGCCGGCAGTCTATGATAACACCAAGAAGTACACATGCACACCAAGTCCTACCTGATGCCAAAACCGTACTAACAATGCAATACAACCAAACCCCGAAGCTGACACGGGGCAAGTACGAAAGCCGACTACCAGATACCAAGGCCGAACAGTAAAACCTCATGGAGAGTTAGTCCATGGAATAACAATCCCAATGGAACCATACCCGTGCGCTACGCATCGTGTCAGTATGTCCAAAAGGAAACAACAAGACAACAATCAAAATGGAACCATACCCGTGCGCTACGCATCGTGTCAGTATGTCCAAAAGGAACAACAAGACAACAATCAAAATGGAACCATACCCGTGCGCTACGCATCGTGTCAGTATGTCCAAAAGGAACAACAAGACAACAATCAAAATGGAACCATACCCGTGCGCTACGCATCGTGTCAGTATGTCCAAAGCGATTAGCAAAATTAACACTATCAACAGGAGCGTACCCGTGGAATTTCTCCGTCACTGCCGGCACGTCCCAGTAAGTTCTCAACAAGTCAACCGGCCCTCCATCGAGAGACGCGGTAGTATAGAAACACAATTCTTGCACAACAAAGGCTATCACAACACGTATAGGCAAGTTTCACAACAACAAGCATAGGCAAGTTATACTTAACTCAAGGTACTTTCATTTTATATCAAAGTCCGGGTTTTAACCCTAAAGTACTACGTACGTTAAATTCCTTTTAAAGAGATCCATTCCTTTTATAAAAGTCACCCGATACCCGTAGTATAAAAATAGAGTGACTCACATTATTAGGTAAACCAAAACACTTCTCTTTTTAAAGTCGAGTTACCACATTAAAACCAATGATAAAACCCTTCTTTTGTTTTCATAAAGTCGTTATAACTAACTTCCCATAAAGCTGTTATAACACTTTATGTTTTAAACCATTTTAAGACAAAACAATGCCTTCCTTTTCCCTAGAGTTCCAGTTTGCCTAATTTCAATTACTCCAGTCTCTTTATTTTAGAAAAGTTTCATAGTTCATAGTCTTTAATCATTTAAGAATATAATTCTCCTTTAAACAATCTGAGAAACATATGCCTTATATGAGTGTAGGTTATTCTTGTTCATAATCAATCTTATTAAGCAGCCATGATCTAGGAAATGTAATATCATTTTGTCTCATCTTAGCTTCTATGCAGATGGAGGTTTCTACTGGTTTCAATAATACTTCATTATTCAATACGTTTTCCTTTATTAGCGCTGCAGTGGTTTGTTCGATACTTATTCTGATTTCCGAAATCAGTAAAACATCATTCCTTTTAAAAACCAAGTACTCATTACTCACGAATGAGGTTTCACACAAACATCCATATTAAGTTAAGTCTCTTATCTTTTAAGATCAAGTCTCTTAACTTCTAAAATCAGTAAACCATTCTTTTTATCTCTTTTAGACGTTATACCTAACTTCCCATAAAGCTAGTATAACTCTTAAGCTTTTTAAAACCAAGCATTACTCTTCTTTCAAAAAGGTTTCTTAAATCTTTTGAAATACTTCAAGATCATTATTATTCAGGCTTAAGTCAAAAGACATTGCCGTGACACTACATTCAGTTAACACACGTACGTCTACCGTACTATATATATACTCTTTTAAAATATTTCACGATTCTTATTACTCAGGCTTAAGTCAAAAGACATTGCCGTGACACTACATTCAGTTAACACACGTACGTCTACCGTACTATATCTATATTCCTTTTAGAATATTTCAAGGTTCTTATTATTCAGGCTTAAGTCAAAAGACATTGCCACACGTACGTCTACCGTACTATATGTATTCTTTTTAAAATACTTCATGCTCAAGAGTATAGGAAGAATCACATACCTCGCGACGATTATCGACTATAAGCAAAACGCTCCACGGCTATAACCCTTAGCCTTGTCCACCTTCTAAGTAGCACATGCTACTTGCGAACATTCAACCAATAAAGGTTATCACCATCAGAATACAAATTCTATGTAAATACAGTTTAATCTTCTACTTATATTCTTCTGATGTGATTTCAGTTCAAGTCTATTCTGTAATATCCTTCTCTTACAGTTCAAATCACTTCTATGAATCTTATATTCATTTCAATACTACTACGAGATGTAATTTCCAATTACACTGTAAGGATAGGATTATTTACCTCGATGAGCCCAAAATTTTCCAAGTAAAAATGTCGCTCCTGAGCAACTTTTAGCTCCTACTCTGCGCGCTCCAACCTGCTCCAAACAACCCTTAGAAGTTCTACGCAACTTCTACTCAACACTTCAACCGACTATGAAGATTTTTCTGTGGTTTCGTTTTTGTGACTGAGGGAAAGTATAATAGTATTTCCGGACTCTACGTATAGAGGTAACTTTGGAAAGTACTTACAAGGTATTTGGGCTAAAGTATTTGGGCATTATAACAATACTTGGAGAGTATTTCTATACCACAAAAGGGGGGTATTATACGAAAACAACTAGGCTAGGGGGGGGTAGGCTCTCGGCCAAGGCTCACTCAAGGGGGGGGGGGGCTTGGACGAAACACAACTCTCAAAAGGGGGAGGGATTTTAACACTTAGAAATGATTTTTGGATGAAGAATTTCATCAACAAAGGGGGGGTATTTATGGGTCAAGAAATGGCCAACCAATGGCCAAGATTCTTCCAAGTGTTAGGCAAGTGTAGGGCTAGGATTAAGCCATGTGCACCTTATCCATATACCACACCAACTTGCACAAAATATCCTACCAACTACACCCCACCCTTTCGTCCATTACCGCCCAAAGTCTCGGCCAATGTGAGGGTGACACTTGTCACCCTCCCGTTGGTCCAAAATGTTTCGTCTCTCGGAAAAATCCGCAAAAATTAGAAATGACATAGCCGGAATTTTTCCTTCGCAAGTCTAGTAAAATGTTTCGTCGAAAAACGACTCTTTTTGGCACTTGTGCACAAATTCGCCACTTTGATTACTTTAAGGCTTAAACTTTTATACGTACGCCCTCACGTACATACTCTGGAAATACGGGGTATAACAGTCTTCAAAGGGGAGGGGTATTTATAGGTCAAGCAAAGGCCAATCAATGGCCAAGATCATGCCAAGTGCAAGGCAAGTGTAGGGTCAAGATTTGGACAAGTGTGTGTGGGTCCCACTTTATCAATCAACACACAAAATATCCTACCAACCCCACTCTCCAAATCGTCCCAAGTCCGCCTCACGCCATGAAATGAGAGGGTGCCAAGTGGCGCCCTCTTGTTGGTCCAACACGTTTCGTCTCTCGTAAAAATCCGCAAAAATTAAAAATGACATAGCCGGAATTTTCCCTTCGCAAGTTGTGTAAAACGTTTCGTCGAAAAACGACTCTAACCGGGTGTTGTGCACAAAATATTTCGGCCAAGCCACTTTAAAGTCCAAACTTTTCTACGTACGTCCTTACGTACATACTCTGGAAATACGGGGTATAACACACACGTAGCATCCTAACATGTTTACTTATCAAATCAACAAGAAAGTATTACAAGGCTATCACAAACCAACAAAATCAAGTTATTCACACAAGGTACTTTCTACTTTATGTTAGCAAGTTCGGATTTTTATCCCCAAAGTACTTCATACATTAACTCTTTAAAAGATCCGTTTCTTTCACAAAAGTCACACAATACCCGTAGTATAAAAATAGAGTGACTATCTTTTTAAGTAAACCAAAACACTTCCCTTTGTAGAATCAAGTAACAACATTATTTTCCAATCGTTCAAGTTTGCCTAATTTCAAATGCTCAAGTTTCTCATTTTCGAAAGGTTTCGTAGTTCATAGTCTTAATCACTTACTAATATAATTCTCCTTTCAAACAATTTGAGAAACATATGCCTTATGTGTGAGTAGGTTATTCTTGTTTATAACAATCTTATTAAAGCAGCCATGATCTAGGAAATGTAATATCATTTTGTCTCATCTTAGCTTCTATGCAGATGGAGGTTTCTACTGGTTTTCATAATACTTTATTAGTCAATACATTTCCTTTTATTAGCGCTGCTGTGGTTTGTTCGATACTTATTCTGATTTCCGAAATCAGTAAACATTATTCCTTTTAAAAACCAAGTACTCATTACTCACGAATGAGGTTTCACGCTTTTTAACAAAATTCATATTAATTCAATTAAGTCAAGTCTCTTATCTTTTAAGATCAAGTCTCTTAACTTCTAAAATCAATAAACCATTCTTTTTATCTCTCTTAAGTCGTTATACCTAACTTCCCATAAAGCTAGTATAACTCTTAAGCTTTTAAAACCAAGCCTTACTCTTATTTCAAAAAGGTTTCTTAATTCTTTTGAAATACTTCAAGATTCTTATTATTTAAACTCAAGTCAAAAGACATCGGAGTAAAACCACGTTCAGTTAACACACGTACGTCTACCGTACTATATATATTGTCACGACCCGAACCCGGGCCCATGACTGGTGCCTTACCCCGGGCACCCTAGTGATACAACATCAGAGAAAAACCAGCGGAAATAAAAACTTAAACATACAAAATAGATATGGATCAAGATAAAAGAAAATAGGCCAACCAAAACGGTTGCCTCTCAGCATATATATATATATATCGACATTTGAACAGTTACAATCCTTACAACCCTGCCCACAACAAAGGCTGCACTTAAGATTTTTACAACAACTATGACGGACAGTGGCCCCGCCATACCACGAATGTATAAGAACCTGCACTGTGTGGTAACATACCAAAGATAAGCCTCCGAAGGAACGGAGCTTTCCAATACGCTGAAATGTGATCCTAAAAGCGGGGATCAACACTGGTGTACCCCTACCTGCGGCATGAACAAAGCCCCCCGAAGGAGGTCAGTACAACAGGTACCAAGTATGTGAAATCAAAATATCAGAAATGAAATCATAGCGATCTATATAAAGGGGAGACATGTATGATAACCAAACTACAGTTCACGATAAATAAGCAGTCATGCAAGTCAGGGACTCATGCCCTCAGAGTCATCACTCAAATATAACTATGAGTCTCACGCCCGCAACATTAATTATGCCCGTGGAATACCTTCCTCATTGCCGGCAGTCTATGATATAATAACACCAAGGAGTACATATGAACACCAAGTCCTACCTGATGCCAAAGCCGTACTAACAATACTATACAACCAAACCACGGTCGACACGGCAAGTCTGGCCGACTACGGATACCAAGGTCGGTCACGAGTCGATCGACAAGTACGAGGGCTAACTACTGGTACCGCGTATCACGAGACTTCGTCACTACACCGAGCGGGCAAGTGCGAGGGCTAACTACAGTGTACGAAGGCCGAATCAGCCACGAGGCGGCAAGTACGAAAGCCGACCACGGATACCAAGGTGAGCAAGAAACGATGGAGAGCTAGTCCATGGAATAACACTATCAGCGAGCGCACTGCGGAATTCTCCACACCGCCAAAGACGCCCAAGTAAGTTCTCAACAAGTCAACCTACCTCCATCGAGAGCGCGTAGTATAAAACACAATTATTGCACAACAAAGGCTATCACAATAAGCATAGGCAAGTTTCACAACAACAAGCATAGGCAAGTTATACACAACTCAAGGTACTTTCATTTTATGTCAAAGTCCGGGTTTTAACCCTAAAGTACTACGTACGTTAAATTCCTTTTAAAGATCCCTTTCTTTTACAAAGGTCACCCGATACCCGTAGTATAAAAATAGAGTGACTAACATTGTTAAGTAAACCAAAACACTTCCCTTTGTAAAATCAAGTAACAACATTATTTTCCAAACGTTCAAGTTTGCCTAATTTCAAATGCTCAAGTTTCTCATTTTCGAAAAGGTTTCGTAGTTCATAGTTTTAATCCTTTAAAACATAATTCTCTTTTAAACAATTTGAGAAACATATGCCTTATATGTGAGTAGGTTATTCTTGTTTATAATCAATATTATTAAAGCAGCCATGATCTAGGAAATGTAATATCATTTTGTCTCATCTTAGCTTCTATGCAGATGGAGGTTTCTACTGGTTTTAATAATACTTAATTATTCAATACATTTCCTTTTATTAGCGCTGCAGTGGTTTGCTCGATCCTTATTCTGATTTCCGAAATCAGTAAAACATTATTCCTTTTAAAAACCAAGTACTCATTATTCACGAATGAGGTTTCACACTTTTAACAAAATTCATATCAATTCAATTAAGTCAAGTCTCTTATCTTTTAAGATCAAGTCTCTTAACTTCTAAAATCAGTAAACCATTTTCTTTACCTCTCTTAAGACGTTATACCTAACTTCCCATAAAGCTAGTATAACTCTTATGTTTTCAAAACCAAGTATTACTCTTCTTTCAAAACGGTTTCTTAATCTTTTGAAATACTTCAAGATTCTTTATTATTCAGGCTTAAGTCAAAAGACATTGCCGTAACACTACATTCAGTTAACACACGTACGCCTACCGTACTATATATATATTCTTTTAAAATACTTCAAGATTCTTATTATTCAGGCTTAAGTCAAAAGACATTGCCACACGTACGTCTACCGTACTATATATTCTTTTAAAATACTTCAAGGTTCTTATTATTCAGGCTTAAGTCAAAAGACATTGCCACACGTACGTCTACCGTACTATATATATTCCTTTAAAATATCATGCTCAAGAGTATAGGAAGAATCACATACCTCGTGACGATTATCGACTATAAGCAAAACGCTCCACGGCTATAACTTGACTAGCCTTGTCCACCTTCCAAGTAGTACATGCTACTCCCAGAACAGTCAACCAATAAAGGTTATAAGTTCATCAGAAATACGATCCTATGTAAGTACGATTTAATCTTCATCGTAATATTCTTACGATGCGATTTCGCTTTAAGTCTTTTACGTAATATCCTTCTATTACGCTTCAATTCTCTTCTATGAATCTTATATTCATTTCTATACAACTACGATGTAATTTCCAATTACACTAGAAGGATAGGATTATTTACCTCGGTAAGCCCAAAATTATCCAAGTTTAAAGTCGATCCTGAGCAACGTTTAGCTCCTACTCTGAGTGCTCCAATCCGCTCCAAACAACCCTTAGAAGTTCTACGCAACTTCTACTTAACACTTCAACCGACTATGAAGGTTTTCCTTAGGGTTTCGTTTAGTGGCTAAAGGAAGTATAATAGTATTTCCGGGCTCTACGTATAGAGGTAACTTTGGAAAGTACTACAAGGTATTTGGGCTAAAGTATTTTGGTATAATAACAATACTTGGAGAGTATTTCTCTACCAAGGGGGTAGGCTCGGCTAGAACCACTAGGCAAGGGGTGCTCGTGAGGCCTTTCTCAAAGGGGAGTGGGGGATGGCTTTGGACGAGCTCACACAAAGAGGGGGGAGGATTTTAACACTTAGAAAATGATTTTTGGATGAAGAAGTTCATCAACTAAGGGGGGGTATTTATAGGTCAAGCAAGGGCCAACCAATGGCCAAGATCAATCCAAGTGTTAGGCAAGTGTAAGGTGTAGATTAAGCCATGTGTACCTTATCCATCTACCACACCAACTATCACAGAATATCCTACCTAACCAAGACCTCCCATTTCGTCCGAGCCGCCCACAATCACGCCCAATGTGAGGGTGACACATGTCACCCTACCGTTGGTCCAAAATGTTTCGTCTCTCGGAAAAATCCGCAAATATTATAAATGACATAGCCGTATTTTTCCCTTCGCAAGTCTTGTAAAACGTTTCGTCGAAAAACGACTCTTTTCGGTACTTGTGTACAAATTTCGAACCTTGCCAACTTTAAGGCTTAAATTTTTATACGTACGCCCTCACGTACATACTCTGGAAATACGGGGTATAACATTCTCCCCTCCTTAGAAACATTCGTCCCGAATGTTCCTTCTCAAGACGGATAACGATAAAGTTCTTCTTAACTTAAACAAGTTGCCAATGCCACATATGGCCACAAAAATAACACACGCTCCAGTACTTAACCCAAGTCAACGAGGAATCACCTCTAGCATTACAAAAGCTTCCACCCCCCGGTCTAACAGATATTCCTTCGCACCTTTACTTCACAAGGGTAACGATCATTTCTATTCTCTCAGCACATGTTCACATCTATCCTTACCCGTCGTACTCTTCTCGAACACTTGAACTTCTCTAGTATACGTACCATACTTCAGTCATCGCTTCAGTTCCCAAAACTTTGGAGGCACCACCTCCAAACTTGGTCATCTTACTAGCCTCAATCTCCCTTAAGGCCATTCCCGGCCTTCACGATCAGCTTCTGGTCGAACATATCCACGAACTCATACGATGGTCATCTAAACTTGGGCCTAGCACCCTCGTGACCCTACCACCGGCGACCACCTGAGCTGACCCCACCTCGAAACAGGCCGCGGGTTGGCCCGCAACATGGCCCCAACCCGACCCACTTAACGCATCAAGCTCTTGTTTCCCAATCCGGAACAATCTTACCTATACAGGTCATGAAAGCTACCACTTCCATTATACACCACCCAAGGAATTTTCCCACAATTACTCCACGTATACTTACATTCTGACAAAGATCACCCGCAAAATCTTGTACTCAAGACGGCCTTACATCTAAGGTCTCAACTGTAATATTCTAAGGTTCATCATTTTCTCACCCCCAGGATTACCCTGTTCTAACCAGGCTTCTAAATCACATTTTAGCACAAAGCTATTCGAACATAACACTTAACATACTATCATCACATCAATACATACAAGTCTCTAGAGGGTTAAGGATATACATGAAAATAGGCGGTTCAAAGGACCGCTAAAACTGGGAACTCCCACCGCGACTCGCTGCGTGGCTGCCGTATGAACATCCCGCCTAGCTATGGAAGGTAAAGAACCCGCGAATCGATCTCGTAGTCTGTGCTATCCTACCAGTGCTACCTCGCCTGACGATCTCGCGAGATGGTCCCGTTGGCCGCAATAATAACAATCCCCAAGTTAGTACGACACTCTCCCTTATGAAGTTTTCCACAACGCCACACCGAGACAAGGGCGACCTCATCCGCGAGCACTCCTACTCCTCAAAAATCTGAAACACGGGAGCCCGACCGCCCCGAATATCCCGGCGTCCCGGCTGTGGAGGACCACTCAGCATCGGGCGAGGTACATAACTAGTTCACGCTGAGGCGGTCCGCCTCGAAAGTTATCAAAGGACCTTGCTGCTCGCCTCTTCGCGATCTTGGTCATTCCGCCGACCTCTCCGCCTCACATCCAAGTGCATAAGCTGCGTGCGGCAATGTCCATGCCCGCCAAGAGCTACACCAACAACTCTCGCTAGGTAATCATCGAGCCTCAGAACATATCGGTGCACTCGATCCTCTATACTAGCTACTAACGCGGGACGACGAGCCAATGAGTCGAACTCCACATTGTACTCCAACCGCACGTGCGTTTCGCCGCAACACCAAAAATCTGGCCCGAGCCCTCCTCATCTGTGAGGCAAGAAATGTGCAAGAAAAGCCTCGAGAACTCGTCCTAACGGTGGAAGTGCATGCTCTCCCGACAGCTCCACGAATCAAACCAATCGATCGCAGATCACGCAATCGATGCGAACCTAGGACCACCGACTCGGTCTCCGATGCCTTGATCACTCATGATCTGCTGTCAGAATCGCTTCGGATGAACTCCTGCGTCATCCTCGACTTCGACCCATAAAACTCGGCGGCTACAACTCGAAAATCCCGTAGCCTCAAACTATCTCGATCTAGGGTGAACCATCGGTGCTCGAACTGCCGCGGCCCTATCCTCAAGTCCGCCACAACTCGCCATTAATCGGCCCACCTTGTAACCCATCTCTTCGCTCCGCATGTGGACTGAGGCTCGTGTCTTGTGGTCTCTGTAGAGATCGCCACGCTTTCTACTCGCAGCTCCTCTCGCCGCTTGCCCTTCGGGCCCGGTTTTACGCGAGGCATAATCGGTAAAGGAAAGGAATACGTCGAGGGGTCCAACTTATCACACATTTCTAAGGCACGATCTCGTAATGAGAAGAATGGAAACCAATCATAAATGTCCTATAGCCTCACGATTATAGATGTGGTGCACAACACACCGATAATCAAGACTTACTAGACACGTGCTCAGACACTTTCCGAGGACTAATCGCTCGATACCACTTTTGTCACGACCCAACCGCGTGGATCGTGCCTTACCGGGCACCCTAGTGATACAACATCAGAGAAAAACCAGCGGAAATAAAAACTTAAACATACAAAATAGATATGGATCAAGATAAAAGAAAATAGGCCAACCAAAACGGTTGCCTCTCAGCATATATATATATATATATATTGACATTTGAACAGTTACAATCCTTACAACCCTGCCCACAACAAAGGCATGCACTCTAAGATTTTTACAACAACTATGACGGGACAGGGCCCCGCCATACCCCTGAATGTATAAGAACCTACAGACTCAGGGTAACATACCAAAGATAAGCCTCCGAAGGAACAGAGCTTTCCAATACGCTGAAATGTGATCCTAAAAGCGGATCAACACGGTGTACCCTACCGCGGATGAACGCGGCAAGGAGGTCGAGACAACAGTACCAAGTATGTGAAATCGAAAATATCAGAATGAAATCATAGCAGTCTATATAAATAGGAGACATGTATGATAACCAAACTACAGTTCACGATAAATAAGCAGTCATGCAAGTCAGGGACTCACGCCCTCAGAGTCATCACTCAAATATAACTATGGGTCTCACGCCCGCAACATTAATCATGCCCGTGGAATACCTTCTTCACTGCCGGCAATCTATGATATAATAACACCAAGGAGTACATATGAACACCAAGTCCTACCTGATGCCAAAGCCGTACTAACAATACTATACAACCAAACCACGAAGCTGACACGGGGCAAGTACGAAAGCCGACTACGGATACCAAGGCCGGCCACGAGTCGACCGGGCAAGTACGAGGGCTAACTACCAGGTACCGCGTATCACGAGACTTCATCACTACATTGAGCGGGCAAGTGCGAGGGCTAACTACTGGTACCAAGGCCGAATCACCACGAGGCGGCAAGTACGAAAGCCGACCACCGATACCAAGGCCGAGCAAAGAAACCTCATGGAGAGCTAGTCCATGGAATAACACTATCAGCGCGAGCGCACTGCGGAATTCTCCACACCGCCGCAAGACGCCCAAGTAAGTTCTCAACAAGTCAACCGACCCTCCATCGAGACGCGGTAGTATAGAAACACAATTTGCACAACAAAGGCTATCACAATAAGCATAGGCAAGTTTCACAACAACAAGCATAGGCAAGTTATACACAACTCAAGGTACTTTCATTTTATGTCAAAGTCCGGGTTTTAACCCTAAAGTACTACGTACGTTAAATTCCTTTTAAAGATCCCTTTCTTTTACAAAGGTCACCCGATACCGTAGTATAAAAATAGAGTGACTAACATTGTTAAGTAAACTAAAACACTTCCTTTGTAAAATCAAGTAACAACATTATTTTCCAAACGTTCAAGTTTGCCTAATTTCAAATGCTCAAGTTTCTCATTTTCGAAAAGGTTTCGTAGTTCATAGTTTTAATCCTTTAAAACATAATTCTCTTTTAAACAATTTGAGAAACATATGCCTTATATGTGAGTAGGTTATTCTTGTTTATAATCAATCTTATTAAAGCAGCCATGATCTAGGAAATGTAATATCATTTTGTCTCATCTTAGCTCTTATGCAGATGGAGGTTTCTACTGGTTTTAATAATACTTAATTATTCAATACATTTCCTTTTATTAGCGCTGCAGTGGTTTGCTCGATCCTTATTCTGATTTCCGAAATCAGTAAAACATTATTCCTTTTAAAAACCAAGTACTCATTATTCACGAATGAGGTTTCACACTTTTAACAAAATTCATATCAATTCAATTAAGTCAAGTCTCTTATCTTTTAAGATCAAGTCTCTTAACTTCTAAAATCAGTAAACCATTTTCTTTACCTCTCTTAAGACGTTATACCTAACTTCCCATAAAGCTAGTATAACTCTTATGTTTTCAAAAACCAATTATTACTCTTCTTTCAAAACGGTTTCTTAATCTTTTGAAATACTTCAAGATTCTTTATTATTCAGGCTTAAGTCAAAAGACATTGCCGTAACACTACATTCAGTTAACACACGTACGCCTATCGTACTATATATATATTCTTTTAAAATACTTCAAGATTCTTATTATCCAGGCTTAAGTCAAAAGACATTGCCACACGTACGTCTACCGTACTATATATTCTTTTAAAATACTTCAAGGTTCTTATTATTCAGGCTTAAGTCAAAAGACATTGCCACACGTACGTCTACCATACTATATATATTCCTTTAAAATATCATGCTCAAGAGTATAGGAAGAATCACATACCTCGTGACGATTATCGACTATAAGCAAAAAGCTCCACGGCTATAACCCGGCTAGCCTTTTCCACCTTCCAAGTAGTACATGCTACTCGCAGAACAGTCAACCAATAAAGGTTATAAGTCTACTGTAAATACAGTCATATGTAAGTACAGTTTAATCTTCTACTGTAATATTCTTCTGATGCGATTTCAGTTTAAGTATTTTTCTGTAATATCCTTCTATTATAGTTCAATTCTCTTCTATGAATCTTATATTCATTTCTATACAACTACAATATGTAATTTCTAATTACACTAGAAGGATAGGATTATTTACCTCGGTAAGCCCAAAATTATCCAAGTTTAAAGTCGATCCTGAGCAACGTTTAGCTCCTACTCCGAGTGCTCCAATCCGCTCCAAACAACCCTTAGAAGTTCTACGCAACTTCTACTTAACACTTCAACCGACTATGAAGGTTTTCCTTAGGGTTTCGTTTAGTGGCTAAAGGAAGTATAATAGTATTTTCGGGCTCTACGTATAGAGGTAACTTTGGAAAGTACTACAAGGTATTTGGGCTAAAGTATTTTCGTATAATAACAATACTTGGAGAGTATTTCTCTACCAAGGGGGGGAGGGGTAGGCTCGGCTAGAACCACTAGGCAAGGGGGGGGGGGGGGGTGCTCGGCCGAGGGCCTTTCTCAAAGGGGAGGGGGGATGGCTTTGGACGAGCTCACACAAAGAGGGGGGGGGGAGGATTTTAACACTTAGAAAATGATTTTTGGATGAAGAAGTTCATCAACTAAGGGGGGGTATTTATAGGTCAAGCAAGGGCCAACCAATGGCTAAGATCAATCCAAGTGTTAGGCAAGTGTAAGGTGTAGATTAAGCCATGTGTACCTTATCCATCTACCACACCAACTATCACAAAATATCCTACCTAACCAAGACCTCCCATTTCGTCCAAGCCGCCCACAATCACGCCCAATGTGAGGGTCCCGTTGGTCCAAAATGTTTCGTCTCTCGGAAAAATCCGCAAAAATTATAAATGACATAGCCGTATTTTTCCCTTCGCAAGTCTTGTAAAACGTTTCGTCGAAAAACGACTATTTTCGGTACTTGTGTACAAATTTCGAACCTTGCCAACTTTAAGGCTTAAATGTATATACGTACGCCCTCACGTACATACTCTGGAAATACGGGGTATAACATATATATTCTTTTAAAATATCATGCTCAAGAGGATAGGAAGAATCACATAACTCGCGACGATTATCGACTATTAGCAAAACGCTCCACGGCTATAACCCGGCTAGCCTTGTCCACCTTTCAAGTATAACATGCTACTCGCAGAACTTTCAACCTATAAAGGCATATACGTCTATCAACGTCTAGACTACTCTGCAGAATATTCTAAGCAGAAGGTTCTCTATTCTACGGAAAATCGGGCAGCACTTCCCTACCCGTTTAAACTACACAAGTCTATTGTAAACACAGTCCTATGTAAGTACAGTTCAATCTTCTTCTTTTAATATTCTTCTGATGTGATTTCAGTTCAATTCTTTTCTGTAATATCCTTCTATTACAGTTCAATTCTCTTCTATACTACTACAGTATGTAATTTCCAATTACAATATAAGGACAAGAGTATTTACCTCGATAAGCCCAAAATTATCCAAGTTTAATGTCGATCCTGAGCAACGTTTAGCTCCTACTCTGGGCGCTCCAACCCGCTCCAAACAACCCTTAGAAGTTCTACGCAACTTCTACTTAACACTTCAACCGACTATGAAGATTTTCCTTAGGGTTTCGATTTGAGACAAAAAGGACATAAGGTAGTATTTTCGGGCTCTACGTATAGAGGTAACTTTGGAATACTACAAGGTATAAGGCTAAGGTATTTTGGAATAGTAACAATACTTGGAGAGTATTTTCTACCAAGGGGGGGAGGGGTATTTTACGAGAACAACTAGGCAAAGGGAGGGGGGGGATATCTCTCGGCCAAGGGGCCTCTCAAAGGGGGGAGGGGGAGGCTTAGACGAGAACCTCTCAAAAGGGGGGGAAGGTTTTCAAGACTTAGAAATGTTTTTGGGATGAAGAAGTCTTGCACTTCAAGGGGGTATTTATAGGACTTTCAAGGGCTAGGATCAAGACAAGTGGGGGGCAAGTGAAAGGTGAGGATTTGCCCAAGTGCCCCCTAGCCATCTACTCCAAACATTGACCCATGGTTTAGGCCACAAAATATGGCACAAAACGTGCACCACTTTCGGCCATGGTTCCGCCCACTTGAGGGTGACAAGTGTCGCCCTCTCGTTGGTCCAAAATATTTCATCTCTCGGAAAAATCCGCAAAAATTTTAAATGACATAGTCGTAATTTTCCCTACGCAAGTTTTGGAAAACGTTTCGTCGGAAAACAATTCGTTTTGGTAGTTGTGCACAAAATTTTCGATCCTTGCCTATCTTAAGGCTAAAACTTTCGTACGCACGTCCTTACGTACATACTCTGGAAATACGGGGTATAACACCCGGGCCCGCGACTGGTGCCCTACATGGGCACCCCTTACAGGTATACATCAGATAATAGCAGCGGAACATATAAAACTCATAAATACTTAAACAGTAAATATCAACAGGTTAGCCGATAAGGCCACCTTCCGTAAAATGTATATGAACCAAAATAAAATAAACCAGTACATTTCTGTTCTTAAAAACCCAATCCACAATGTGACTACTGGACCTCACAAGAATAACAAGCGTGTGGACGGGGCCGTCATACCCCTGAATATACAACAACCGACCATACCAGGGATAAGCCTCCGGAGTAATGGAGTTTCCCAACAACTGAACAGTGATCCTAAGAGTAACGATCAGCAACCTGTATACTCTACCTGCGGCATGAACACAGCCCCCCGAAGGAGGTCAGTATAACATGTACCAAGTATGTGGCCAGAAATCTTGTAATGAAATCATAAAGTCTAATATAAATGCGGAGACATGTATGATAACTCAAATAACGATGCTCGTGCCTTACTAACAATGAGAGTAAACAAGAGTATATTTCTCGCATAAAATATGAGGCTCATGATCAAAGTAGGGCCACCGCGCGTAGTATCATTAAGCAATCCTACTCGGGACTATTTCACCATGAGTCGTATGGACCGCGTGAGGTAACTTCCGCGCATAGTATCAGACGCCAAAGATAGGTCGTATAGACCCGCATGAAGTATTCCTCGCATAGGACCGGTCCGCCCCGCATAGGACTATTTCACCCGCATAAGCCCAACGGACTCGCATGATGTATTCCTCGCATCATGGGTAGCAAATCCACGGAATATGCAAACGCCACAAACCCGGGGAATGACCCCGTAATGAACAATATATCACTAGCACAACCGGCTATCATACATAACATAAGCACTACCGTCTTATCATACATAACATAAGCATTACCGGCTTATCATACATAACATAAGCAAGTTAAGAAATTCCCTAACTTCTTATTAGCCTTGTTCATATACACTCTCATTTTAGTTTACTTAAGGCACTAACATGTCATTATAAAATCCGGGAATTTAACCCAAAGTACTACGTACTTCTACTCTTTTAAAAATGACTCGTTTTCATATAAAACTTCCAAGATACTAATAACCGTAGTATCAAGTCATAACTACTTTTATTGACAAGTCACAAAACCTTCTAGAAATACATTTATAGGCTTCTAAATCAAGTGACATCTTTCTTTTAAAACCTTAAGCAATTGATGCCTTTAAATCAATTTGCCTTTCATTATTTCAAGTCATTTATCATTACTTACATTACTTAGAGTAAGCCACTCTTTTAACTTTCCATAAATCTATTATAACCGACTTCCCATAAAGCCGTTATACTAGCTTTATACTTTAGACACTTACATTTTTTTCATAACCAAGAGACTTATACTTTCGAAAACCAAGTATCATATACTTTCAAAATGCTTCAAGTCTCTTATCTTTAGTAATCAAGTTTCTTAACTTTAGAATAGCTCAAGAAATCAATATTTTCCAAATCAAATATTCTATACATTTTCAAGTCAAGAAATCTTTGTTTACCAGAAGCCGATAAATGTATTTCTAAGCAACAGTACTAAGGAGTTAGAGAGAAGTTTCTCTCACTAAGGAAAACGCTCTCAACGTTTCTCCTTGGTTGCTCCTCACGGTTTTTGTTCTTCCCTCTCCTTATATTCTCTCACTCTTAATTGATTCTTCAATAATCTACGTTTTGTGTTCATGACATGAGAAAGACAAAACGGTTCACACGTTCTAGCAATGATTCCGGTGGTTCCGGAGGTTCGTCGAAATCTAGATCCAAGAAAAAAAATAAAAATGGTGGAAGTCCAACTATTGTTAAAGAGAACTTGATTCCAGCAATCTCCGACCCCACGGTGTTAGTACATGTCACTCCTGATATGCGCATTGTTATACCCCGTATTTCCAGAGTATGTACGCGAGGACGTACGTAGGAAATTTTCGAACTACAAAGTGGCTTGGCCGAATTAGCTTTGTGCACACCACCCGGTTAGAGTCGTTTTTCGGCGAAACGTTTTCACAGCTTTCGTAGGGGAATTTCCGGCTTTGTCATTTTTATTTTTTGCGGATTTTTCCGAGAGACGAAACATTTTGGACCAACGGGAGGGCGACACTTGGCACCCTCCAATTGGTGGACTTGAACGTCCATTTGGACGAAATTGGCAATGCTTGGCACGTTTTTGTTGCCTTGTTTGGTCAAAGGGAGTTGGTAGGATATTTGTGTGTAGTGATCTTGGCCCTACACTTGCACCACACTTGGCTTGATCTTGGCCATTGGTTGGCCTTGGCTTATACTATAAATACCCCCCTCTTTGAAGACTTTCTTCATCCTAAAAATGTTCTAAGTCTTAGAAATCCCTTCCCTCCCTTGCTTGTGTTCTCGTCCTCCCCCATTTGGCCGAGAACCCCTCCCCTTGAGTGGCCTTGTGGCGAGGGCACTCCCCTCTAGTGGTGCTAGCCGTGGGGTACACCCCACAGCCTAGTTGTCTCGTATAAAATACCCCCTTAGTGGTGTAGAAATACTCTCAAAGTATTGTTATAATGCCCAAATTACCTTAGCCAATACCTTGTAGTATTCTAAGGTTATACCTATACGAAAAGCCCAGAAAATACTATTATACTTCCCGTCAGTCACAAAACCAAAACCCTAGGAAAATCTCCATAGTCCGTTGGAGTATTGTGTAGAAGTTGGTTAGAACTTCTAAGGGTGGTTTAGAGCGGGTTGGAGCGCTCGGAGTTGGAGCTAAACGATTGCCCAGGATCGACTTTAAGCTAGGATAATTATGGGCTTATCGAGGTAACTATCTTGTCCCCCTATTGTAATTGGAAATTACATGTTGTTAGATTATATAGTTGAAGTATACTATATATATAGTACTGAACGTAATTATCGGCAATGTCTTTTGACTTAAGCCTGAATAATACTTACGGCAATGTCTTGCGACTTAAGCCTGAATTTAAAGAAGAATCTTGTTTGTAATTACATAGGGCTGTATTACGAGACTTGTGTAGTAGTAGTGGGTAGAATTGTACCGTTAGGGTTAGATGCATAACCCCACGGTTGGCTTGGTAGCGGCCTCGTTAGAGGAGGAGATTTCTGTTGTTGCGGGGAGAGTCTTCTGAATTTTACGTAGAATGTTCTCTGAAGGGATCTAAATGTTAATAAGCGCCTTGTGGCCTTATAGGTTGAAGTACTACGTGTGGCGCGATCTACTTGGCTTAAGGAGTAGCGGTTGGAAGTACTTGAGCGTTTTGCTATTAGTCGATACTCGTCGCGAGGTATGTGAACCTCTTCCTATCTCTTCTAGCATGATATGTGTGAACTATGTAGTACGGTAGACGTACATGTGCTAAATGTGTTTGAGTGGTCTAAAACATAAAGTGTTATAACGGCTTTATGGTAAGTTGGTTATAACAGCTTTATGTTGGTTAGAAAATACATGTGGTTTTTAAAAGGTAACTGATTTGAACTATAACTGGCTTGTTATATGTTAATAAAGAACTTGAAGTATTTCAAAAGATTCTTGAATCATTTTGAAAGGAGAAGTAATACTTGGTATTTGAAAACTTAAGAGTTATACTAGCTTTATGGGAAGTTAGGTATAACGGCTTAAGAATGTTTCTTGATTTGAAATCGAGAAATGTGTATCGACAAACCAACTGCGGCGTTAATAAAGGAAAATGTATTGAATAATTAAGTATTATTAAAACCATAGAAACTTCCATCTGCATAGAAACTAAGATGAGACAAAATGATATTTCCTAGATCGAAATTACTGTAATAAGATAGATATAAACAAGAATATCCTACTCACATATAAGGCTTTTGTTTCTCAAGCGGTTTAAAGAGAATTATATTCTTAAATGAATAAGGCTATGAACTCTGAAACCTTTCTAAAATAAGAAGCGTGAACATTTGAAATTAGGCAAACTTGGGCGTTTGGAAAATAATGTTGTTACTTGATTTTACAAAGGTAGGTGTTTTGTTTATTTAAAAAATGATCACCCTATTTTATACTACGGGTATTGTGTGACTTTCGTGAAAGTAACGTATCTTTTAAAGGGTTAATGTATGAAGTACTTTGGGGATAAAACCCGATCTTGTTAATCGTATAGTAGAAAGTACCTTGTGTGAACAACTTGATTGTATTGGTTTGTGATAGCCTTGTAATACTTTCTTGTTGCTTTGATAAGTAAGCGTGTTAGGATGCTACGTGTGTTAGTATCTTGTGATGTTTGTGTAAAGGGTTTCCCTTGATTGTGCTTATTAACTATCGGTCGTTATGATAGTATTGTGGCATTCATCTCTTGAGATGATTCCGGAGTTAAGCGCCTCCGTCGCGGGGGTAGACTTCGGCGGTCGATGGACCTATGATTCGAGATACCTCATGCGGGTCACGAGGGCCTATGCGGAGCTACGAGAGTTCGAGGTTAGTATCGTCCTTTATGGGCATGCGGTCGCTTGTGGCCATGCGGACTCGAAAGTCGGGGCGATGCGGGAGTAGCTACCACCGATGCGGGGATGCCTCATGCGGGCGATGAGATTGGCCTATGCGAGTGCGGGAAGTTCGAGGACTAGGCGCGCATCGAATCTGCGGGCAAGTGGCGGCTTTGATCATGTGACGGTGCAGAGCAGATCTTATAATCTGATTCATGACCTTGTTGATGCTGTAGGTGTTAGTAGTCGGCTATGCCTTACTTACCTGTCTTGTTTTATTTGGACACAGGTGGGACCTGGTGTTCATGTGTGTTCCTTGGTGCTTTCTTATCATAGACTGCCGGCAGTGAGGAAGGCATTCCACGGGCATGATTGATGTTGTGGGCGTGAGACCCATTGTTATATTTGAGTGATGACTTGAGGGCGTGAGTCCCTGACTTTACATGACTGCTTATTTATTGTGAACTGTAGTTAGGTTATCATACATGTCTCCTGCTTTATAGACTATTATGATATCATTTCTGATGTTTATTTTGATTTCACATACTAAATTTTTGTTATGCGACCTCCTTGGCTGCGTTCATCCGCGAGTAAGGTACACGATCGTTGATCCTCGCTCTTAGGGTCTGATTCGGCATTTGGGAAAGCTCCGTTTCTCGGAGGCTTGTCTTAGTATAGTCCTGTTGTTGTAGGTGCTTACATTCGGGGGTATGGCGGCCCTGTCCGTCGTTGTTGTCATTTCATTCGTAAGTGCTGTAGTACTATTGTAGGCGGGGTTTGTAAAAGGATTAAAATTTGTTCATGTTAAAAGAGTTTATTATTTATATATGCCAGAAAGGCAAGTTTTCCCTCAGTTCTTGTTTTGTACTTCACTTGTTTCTTGTATGTGTTTATGTTGTGATTACTCGATGTTGTGTCACTAGGGTGCGGGGTAAGGCACGATCCACGGGCCGTTTGGTCGTGACAAAAGTGGTATCGAGCGATTAATCCTCGGAAAGTGTCTGAACCGTATCGATGGAAGTCTTGATTATCGGTGTGTTGTGCACCACACCAATAATCGAGGAGGCTATGGGATATTTAGGATTGGTTTCTATTCTTCTCACTCTGAGATCGTGCCTTAGAAATTGTGTTGTAAGTTGGACCCTCGGCGAAATTATTTCCCTTATCGTTATGCCTCCGCGTAGGGCAACCCGGGCCCAGGAGGGCAAGGCAGCCGAGGGAGCTGCGAGTAGAGTTCAGAGGGTGGCGAGAGCGCAGGCCCAATCATTGCCTAGGGTAGTGCTTCGTTCGGGAATTTTGCGGCGTCACTAGCCCGTGAGTTTAGTCTGGCGGCGGCGGTGCCTCTGCGGCCATGATATATGAACCTTGATTCGCGACCGAGAACGATGAATATAGGGTGCAAAGGCGACCACTGTTACTAGCTATAGATTTGGCTACGGAGAGTATACCGATGTACCACGAGTCTTGATGAGTATCAGCGAGGAAGTTGTGCAAAGTAAGTTCTTGATTGAAGCTTGAGCATGGCACGTATGCGGGCTTATGCGCGGCAGCGAGACGTGTAGAGATCGACGGGTTAACGAAGGGCTGTAGAAGAGGGCGAGCGGCAAGGTCCTTTAGTAACTTTCGGCGAGTCGCCTCGCTTGTGATTAGATATGCACCTCGCCCGGTCGCAGTGGTCTTCCTGATTTTAGGGCGTTCGGGGTGTGCGGGAGTTGGTCGAGAACTCGGGGCTTAGGTTCACGATGTTATAGGCGTCATCGGGAATGTCGTCTTTTAGTTGGTACTTGTTGTACTATGACCGTCGAGTGCAGTGTGGAAGAGTGTCCTTGTAGGAGGACTTAGCGCCCGAGGATCGGTGGGTAGTTGGTCATCTCCGCCGGTATGTGCCTACAGGCGGGTTTGATTAGAACGACTAAGGGAGTGAAGCGATGATATAGATATATCTTTAACCCTCAGAGTTTTGTTTATGTGATAAGGTGAGTATACCTTAAGTGCTATGTTACGATAGCGGTGTGTTAATTGTGATTAGAAATCTTGGTTAGTTAACCAACTGAGATTTGGGGGATAGAAAGGTGTGAACCGTAGAGTTTTATACGTAGAGAACTTAGAGGTAAGGCCATCTCTAGTAAAGGTGTAGTGTTTTGTTTGATCCGTAATGGAGTGCCTAGTGCCGCGTGAGCTACGTTTGGGATAGGTCCCAAGTAGTGTGAAATGAAAGGGGATAGTTGAGCTAAGAAGACCGCTAGGTTTAAGTAGCGTGTTTAGTCAGTTGTTCGGATCGGGAGCTAGTATTGTTCGTGTTGCCGGGTCGGGGTGGGGCCCCGTTGCGGGTCAACCCGCGGTAGGTTTGTTGGTGGGGTCAGTTTGTGGTGGTCCGCCTTGTGTTAGGTTACGAGGTGTTAGGCGAGTTTAGTTAACCAAACGTCTGAGTTCGTGGATGCGTTCGACCAGTGGTCGGGCCGATGGGGGCAGCCCATCGTGTTCTTCGGTCGGGACCGTTCACTCGGCAGTGTTGATTTATCGGAAAAGGTTGTAAGGTTGCACGGGGTGCCTACCTTTACCTTAGGACAGACAGTGAAGCCCAGGTGGTGGCTATTTTCGTTCTCTAAAAAGTTTTACCAAGCATGTGTTAAGAACTCAGGTGAGTCTCAGAATCGCATTCGCCCTCGGGCCAGTGTTTGGATTTCAGGGGTAGTTGTGGGGATTGTTGTCTCCTGTGGAGGGAGCATTTAAGCTACCATTTCAGTGTTCGGATGTCGCCTTATGAAGCCTTGTGGGGGGCGGAAGTGTAAGTTGCCGGTCGATTGGTTCGATGTTGGCAAGGTTCAGATAGTTGGTTCAGGCTTGTTCCAGCAGACTGTGGATAGTGTGAAGCTTGTCTAGAAGAGGTTCTGGCAGCTCAGAGAAATCGTGCGGGTAATCGGCGACGACGCTTAGAGTTCAGGTTGACGGTCGGTCTTCTTGAAGATACCACCCCGGTTTGGGTGTGACGAGTTTTGGAAATAGAGGAACTTAGCCCGAGTTATTTTGGGCCTTTATGAGTTCATGTGAAGAATAGGCCAGGTTGCCTATATGTTAGCTTTTGCCATCCAAATTAGGAGGCAGTACGTCCGGTCTTTCGTATTGTTATGATCGGGAAAGTATCGGAGATCCATCCAGAGTGTTCCCAGTTAATGATGACCACGTTAGAGATAGTAACCCCGAGTTTTGGAAACTGAAGCAGTGTTAGAAATGTGGTAAGAGTTCGAGGGTACGACAGCCTTAGGGATCGCATGCAGCCCGGTACCATTTGTTGGGTCGTCGGAGCAAGGCTCGCGACAAAGTGACAAAGTGGTATCTCAGGCAAAGTGACAAAAGTGGTATCATTTTGGTAATGTTTGAGGTGTTTCCTGTGGCCAGGTGTGGCAGGATTGTTCTCGTAGTATAGTAGTGAAGACTATACTGGCGCGCGTTTGTTTTGAGACTTAGAAGGAACATTCGGGACGAATGTTTCTAAGGAGGAGAATGTTATACCTCGTATTTCGGAGTATGCGCGAGGGCGTGCGTAGAAATTTTCGAACTACAAAGTGGCTTGGCCGAATTAGCTTTGTGCACACCAGGTTAGAGTCGTTTTTAGTGAAACGTTTTCCACGACTTTCGTAGGGAATTTCGGCTTTGTCATTTTTATTTTTGCGGATTTTTAGAGGCGAAACATTTTGGACCAGCGGGAGGCGACACTTGGCACCTCCAATTGGTGGACTTGAGCGTCCATTTGGGCCGAAATTGGCAATGCTTGGCACGTTTTTGTTGCCTTGTTTGGTCAAAGGGAGTTGGTAGGATATTTGTGTGTAGTGATCTTGGCCCTACACTTGCACCACACTTGGCTTGATCTTGGCCATTGGTTGGCCTTGGCTTATACTATAAATACCCCCCTCTTTGAAGACTTTCTTCATCCTAAAAATGTTCTAAGTCTTAGAAATCCCTTCCCTCCCTTGCTTGTGTTCTCGTCCTCCCCCATTTGGCCGAGAACCCCCTCCCCCCCTTGAGTGGCCTTGTGGCCGAGAGCACTCCCCCCCCCTCTAGTGGTGCTAGCCGTGGGGTACACCCCCCCCCCCTAGCCTAGTTGTCTCGTATAAAATACCCCCCCTTAGTGGTGTAGAAATACTCTCAAAAGTATTGTTATAATGCCCAAATTACCTTAGCCAATACCTTGTAGTATTCTAAGGTTATACCTATCTGAAAAGCCAGAAAATACTATTATACTTCCGTCGGTCCACAAAACCAAAACCCTAGGAAAATCTCCATAGTCCCTTGGAGTATTGTGTAGAAGTTGGTTAGAACTTCTAAGGGTGGTTTAGAGCGGGTTGGAGCGCTCGGAGTTGGAGCTAAACGATTGCCCAGGATCGACTTTAAGCTAGGATAATTATGGGCTTATCGAGGTAACTATCTTGTCCCCCTATTGTAATTGGAAATTACATGTTGTTAGATTATATAGTTGAAGTATACTATATATATAGTCTTGAACGTAATTATCGGCAATGTCTTTTGACTTAAGCTGAATAATACTTACAGCAATGTCTTGCGACTTAAGCGAATTTAAAGAAGAATCTTGGCTGTAATAACATAGGGCTGTATTACAGTAGAATTGTGTAGTAGTACCGTGGAGTAGAATTGTACACGTTAGGGTTAGATGCATAACCCCACTGGTTGGCTTGGTAGCGGCCTCGTTAGAGGAGGAGATTTCTGTTGTTGCGGGGAAGTCTTCGAATTTTACGTAGAATGTTCTGAAGGGATCTAAATGTTAATAAGCGCCTTGTGGCCTTATAGGTTGAAGTACTACGTGTGGCGCGATCTACTTGGCTTAAGGAGTAGCCGACGGTTGGAAGTACTTGGAGCGTTTTGCTATTAGTCGATACTCGTCGCGAGGTATGTGAACCTCTTCCTATCTCTTCTAGCATGATATGTGTGAACTATGTAGTACGGTGAGCGTACATGTGCTAAATGTGTTTGAGTGGTCTAAAACATAAAGTGTTATAACGGCTTTATGGTAAGTTGGTTATATGACTTTATGTTGGTTAGAAAATACATGTGGTTTTTAAAAAAGGTAACGGATTTGAACTATAACTGGCTTGTTATATGTTAATAAAGAACTTGAAGTATTTCAAAAGATTCTTGAATCATTTTGAAAGGAGAAGTAATACTTGGTATTTGAAAACATAAGAGTTATACTAGCTTTATGGGAAGTTAGGTATAGCGGCTTAAGAATGTTTCTTGATTTGAAATCAGAAATGTGTATCGACAAAACACTGCAGCGTTAATAAAGGAAAATGTATTGAATAATTAAGTATTATTAAAACCAGTAGAAACTTCCATCTGCATAGAAACTAAGATGAGACAAAATTATATTTACTATATCATTTCTTATGTAATAAGATAGATATATACTAGAATATACTACTAAAATATAAGTCTTTTGTTTCTAAAACAGGTTTATTAGAGAATTTTTTTCTTAAATGAATAAGGCTATGAACTACGAAACCTTTCTAAAATAAGAAACGTGAACATTTGAAATTAGGCAAACTTGGACGTTTGGAAAATAATGTTGTTACTTGATTTTACAAAGGTAAGTGTTTTTGTTTATTTAAAAAGACAGTCACCCTATTTTATACTACGGGTATTGTGTGACTTTCGTGAAAGTAACGTATCTTTTAAAGGGTTAATGTATGAAGTACTTTGGGGATAAAAAACAGATCATTTTAATCGAAGAGAAGAAAGTACCTTGTGAGAACAACTTGATTGTATTTGTTTGTGAAAGCCTTGTAATAATTTATTGTTGCTTTGATAAGTAAACGTGTTAGGATGCTACGTGTGTTAGTATCTTGTGATGTTTGTGTAAAGGGGTTTCCCTTGATTGTGCTTATTAACTATCAGTCGTCATGATAGTATTGTGACATTCATCTCTTGAGATGATTCCGGGGGTTAAGCTGCCCTCCGATGCGGGGTAGACTCAGGCGGGTCGATGGACCTATGATTCGAGATACCTCATGCGGGTCACGAGGGCTATGCGGAGCTACGAGAGTTCCAGGTTAGTATGCGTCCTTTATGGGCATGCGGTCCTTGTGGCCATGCGGACTCGAAAGTCCAGGACGATGCCGGGGAGTAGCTACCCTCGATGCGGGGGATGCCTCATGCGGGCCGATGAGATTGGCCTATGCGGAGCTGCGGGAAGTTCCAGGACTAGACGCGCATCGGAATCTGCGGGCAAGTGGCGGCTTTGATCATGTAATGATGCAGGCAGATCTTATGATCTGATTCATGACCTTGTTGGTACTGTGGGTGTTAGTAGTCGGCTATGCCTTCGTACTTACCCTGTACTGTTTTATTTGGACACAGGTGGGACCTGGTGTTCATGTGTGTTCCTTGGTGCTTTCATATCATAGACTGCCGGCAGTGAGGAAGGTATTCCACGGGCATGATTGATGTTGTGGGCGTGAGACCCATTGTTATATTTGAGTGATGACTTGAGGGCGTGAGTCCCTGACTTTACATGACTGCTTATTTATTGTGAACTGTAGTTAGGTTATCATACATGTCTCCTGCTTTATAGACTATTATGATATCATTCTGATTTATTTTCGATTTCACATACTAAATTTTTGTTATCGACCTCGCCCGAAGTGCGTTCATCTGCGCGAGTAAAGGTACACCAGTCGTTGATCCTCGCTCTTAGGGTCACAGTTCAGCATTTGGGAAAGCTCCGTTTCTCCGGAGGCTTGTCTTGGTATAGTCCCCTGTTGTTGTAGGTGCTTACATTCAGGGGTATGACGGGGCCCTGTCCCGTCGTTGTTGTCATTTCATTCGTAGAGGTCTGTAGTACTATTGTGGGCAGGGTTTGTAAAAAGGATTAAGCTGTTCATGTTAAAAGAGCTGTTATTTATATATGCCGAAAGGCAAGTTTTCCTCAGATTACTGTTTTGTACTTCACTTGTTTCTTGTATGTGTTTATGTTCCGCTGATTACTCTGATGTTGTGTCACTAGGGTGCCCGGGGTAAGGCACCAGTCACGGGCCCCGTTTCGGGTCGTGACACGCATACCACTAGAACATGTGGTGGACGATATCACGTTACAAAAGATTCATGATTGGGGAAAAAGTATAGAGGTTGCTAGCCCGGACAAAAGCAAGTGTGAAGGTATAAAAACTATGAATGATACCCCTATTTCTGTCCACAAGGCTCAGGACAATGCCCCCTCCAAAGCTCCTGACAATTATGTTGAAGTTCGGACAACTAAAGACACTCCATCATCTCCTAAGAATGGCAATACATGCGCGTATAATTCTGTGAACCCCGGGATCACTACGGAAGAGAAGGGTAACCACGGAAGCATTAAAAACTCATCTCTTAGAGGTTTATTTCCCAGAAGAGCCGGCAAGACTAGAAATTCTGGGCGAGGGATTTCAATCGGCGAAACTTTGCATGAAGGTATTCTCGGGCCTAAACCGGGTCGGGTCGCGGGTCAAATGAGCAAGGCGGGTCAGGAGGGTATCCATGGGTCTACAATTACTTCTGAACCTCGAGGTACATTACATGTTGTAGATACCGAAGGGTCTTCTTTTCCCAAGAAGCCTTGTAACTTACCTTTCTTTATTGGCGTGGGAGTCAAAGAGTCTATTGTCTTGAATGGGCAGCCTACCTGTGCGGATGCCAAAGAGTCACACACCTCTAATAACCAGCCTTCTTTAAGCCCTCCTAGAACCACGAACCATCCCTTCCCCTCCCTTACCAGTTTTCTAAACGGACTTCAACATAAGAACCCCAATATTCCCTTTTCATTTACTTCTTCCTTGAACAATGGAAACGATAAGAATTTTCCACCTCTCTCCTCATCTAACTCCTCAATACCTTCCAGATTTCATAATGACACACCCCCACCCCCTTCCATAACATCACCCTCACCCGAAATGCCCGCCTCTTTCCCTACCCTCCCAAATGGCACTCGCATACTATCTCCAGATGCGGGCCCAAGCTCCACCCCCTCTAACCCTATCCCTCAGTCTACACTACCTAGAAGGACAGTAGATAACATGTCCACTGATAATTCCAGATTTCATAACACGCATCCATCCGGTGCAGTACCCCCCCCCCCCCCCTCAACGCAATGGTCCCAATCCGCAAAAGAAAACCTATGCGGGAGTCTTTGCGGGTTCCAGACTTGAAGCAAAAGGAATGAAGCTTCATTTCATTGATCAACAAGGAGAAGATGTAGAACTAGAAGCTATGGATGAAGTTCCCTTCATTGAAACCTGGGGATATTGTCTCATAGGCTGCTTCATGGATCCTTTCCCGGGAAGAGAAGCGCTGAATTCTATTGTAAAGGGGTGGGGAGTTAAGTGTCGTATCATCCCATACGGCAAAGGATGGACAATATTCAAATTCATGACAGAGGAGGTGTTACACCCCGTAAGTCCAGGACATGTTTAAAAGAATGTACGTAAGGAACACAAGACTTGAAATTGGTACGAAAGGAAGAATTGTTTTTCCGACGGAAAATCTTCCGAACGTCGGAAAGGAAAAATGTTCGTTGAGGAGAATTGGATTCTCAAAATGAATTAATTGAGTATTATAGAATGTATTTTCATTATGGAAATTTATTTTTACAGATTTGGTCACGTGGGGCCCACCCGAGGAATTTTACGTTTTGTGGGACCCACGAGGGTTACAGAATTTTATGGACGAATGGGAGGGCAACACGTGGCACCCCCCCCCCCCACATGGCTTGGTCAAATTAATTCAAGGGTAAAATGGTCATTTGACCATTGTAAAGATGAGCAAGTCTTGCAAGCTAGAGCTTGACATTGTTGACTAAGTCAAGAGCCACTTGGCTTGATCCCATTCATCCAATTTTAACATGTGTTGTAATCTAGACCCTCCAATGTGTTATATATCATCCTATGTAGCAAGACTTAGCTCACACACTTAGAAAAAAATTGAAGAACACTTGTTCTTGAAACATTGCTCTCGACTTTGAGCATTTATGAACAAGAATTTTTTTTAATTGTAGTCCAATATTCACAAGACTTTAACCCAAGGTTCCTAGGGGTATTGTAAGGATATCTCAATAGAAAGATTTCGGAAAAACGACGTTTTCACGTTAGTCGCAAGGCGAAACCCTAGGCTGTTCTTCAACTTTGAAGATGGAACTTGAAGAGGAGTTCTTCATGAGCTTCTAAGGAGTGCTTGGAGCGGATTGGAACAAAAGGAAAGGAGCTAAGAATTTCTAAGGAACGACTTTGAATCTTGGAAATTATAAGGGCTTGTAAAGGTAAAATTCTTGTCGTTTTAGTAATTGAGATTACTTGTTGTTGTAGATATGGATATTAGAAAGTATGAGATATATATTATGAAGTTGATAAGTGTATTGGCTATTAGAACTCTAATCAGAAAACTAGTACGTTTAGCCCTTGAGACTTCAATTCAATTGGATTATTAGTTTAAGTCGTCACATGTTATATAAAGAAGGAATTATAATTGTTAAGTTGTTTATGGCTATATAACATGTTAGACCTAAGAACTTGGATTGAAAAGGATTGGAAAGGTTGATAAGTTGTTTCACCTTTTGGCCGAAATTGGCATTTGTATTGTGGACTAGTTTGATATCAATTGTGGGGCGGAATTTTACACGTCATGTTAAGGCGTGTAATCCCCTTTGGTTAGCTGAATTGTTGGGCCTTAAATGTGGCGTGTTTGGTTATTGAATTCGGCCTTGAAAAAGGTGGCAAAGTATGTAGAAACAAAGGAAGTGATGTCCGATTTTCCGTAGAATTTAGTGACTTTGCACTTAGAATATTCTACGTTTGAAGCTAAGGGTTAATGGACGTATTATGGCCATTATAGGTTGAAGTACTAAGTATAGAGTATTCTACATGAAGGATGGAATAGCTATCAAGGTTGAAGTACTTTGGAGCATTTTGCTATTTGTCGATAATCGTCGCGAGGTATGTGAACCTCTTCCTTCTTTTGACATGATTCTATGTATGGAATATACATGTAGTACTATTTCATGATTCCTTCTACTCTTAGAAGTTAAGAGGTATGTATGTTGATTTACTCTACGTAAAGGTTATGTCTAAGTTATCCTAAGTTCTTACCAAGTCTTATGGGGGATGTTGGTAAGAGTCGTTAGGAGGTATTTGGAGCCAAGTTGACTTGGCTAAGTTACGGCACAAATGAGAATAAGAATCGAACAAGCCACTGCAGCGTTAATAAAGGAAAATGTAATGACAATCAATTAAGTTAAAATGAGTAGAATTCTCCATCTGCATAGAAGCTAAGATAAGACAAAATTGTATTACATTTTCTAGATCATGGCTACTCGATTAAGATCGTTATAAATAAGTATAACTTATTCACAACGCACCAAAGTATATGTTACTTAATTTATAAGAATTTACGTATGAAGTTTTAAGACTATGAACCTCAATTTTTAAAAGGTTAAGGGACTTTATTTTTCAAGTTATGGGACTTGATTCTTAAAGAAGAAATGAATTGATTTAAAAGTATAGAATACTTGATTTGGAAAGTATTGATTTCTTGCCATTCTAAAGTTAAGAAACTTGTTTTCTTAAAAGTTAAGAGACTTGAAGTATTTTGAAAGCTATGTGATTTGATTTGAAAGTATAAGTCTTTTGGTTATAAAAAGGAATGAATTTGTCTAAGACATAAAGAGTTATAACGGCTTTATGGGAAATTGGATATAGCAACTTTATGGAAGATTAAAAGAATGGTTTTCTTCAGTAATGTAAGCAAAGAAATGACTTGAAATAAAGAAGGGTAAATTGTTTTAATGGTACCAATTGCTTAAGGTTTTTAAGAAAGAAGTCACTTGATTTAGAAGCCGGTAAATGTATTTCTAAAAGGTATTGTGACTTGTCTTGAAAAGTAGATATGACTTGATACTACGGTTGTTAGTATCATGGAAGTTTTATTTGAAAAAGAGTCATTCTGTTTAAAGGAGTAGAGGTACGTAGTACGTGGGGTTAAATTCCCGGATATTTATATGACATTACCGCGTCCCAGGAATGGGACGGGCAGTATACCTTTATGGAAAGACTATATGACATTACCGCGTCCCAGGAATGGGCCGGGCAGTATACCTTTATGGGAAGACTATATGACATTACCGCGTCCCAGGAATGGGCCGGGCAGTATACCTTTATGGGCAGACTATATGACATTACCGCGTCCCAGGAATGGGCCGGTCAGTATACCTTTATGGGCAGACTATATGACATTACCGTATCCCAGGAATGGGTCGGGCAGTATACCTTTATGGGCAGACTATGTGACTTTACCGCGTCGTGAATGGGTGGCGATATACCTTTATGGGCAGACTATGTGACTTTACCGCGTCCCAGTATTGGGCCGGGCAGTATACCTTTATGGGCAGACTATGTGACTTTACCGCGTCCCAGGAATGGGCCGGGAAGTATACCTTTATGGGCAGACTATGTGACTTTATCGCGTCCCAGATTGGGCCGGGAAGTATAGGCGTCCCTCCATAAAGGGTCGGATTATGTTATGCAAGGTAAGTAAGTTATATGGTAATGAACTTGACGATTTTCCTAAGTATGTACGTAAGAAAGTGACTATAAATTTTTTTGAAAAATGGGAAAAGATAATAAGGTACGATTAAGTTCACGAGATGGTAATGACACGGTAGGATCTGGTATGCACCCTTTTTATACTTGCCTCTGTCATTTTTTTCTGATTATGATTTGTTTCCGTGCACTTATTTATGTTCCATATTAAATTTTTGTTATCGACCTCCTTGGGTGCGTTAAATGTCAGCGAGTTTAGGTACGATTGTGGATCCGCGAGCTTAGGATCCCGATTCAGCATTTTGAGATGGCTCGATGTTCGGAGTTGTCATGGCTATGTATATTCGAAGTGCAGCGGGGCCTTGTCCGTCATAGTATTTGTTCAAATCTTAGAGTGCATGTATTCATCCAGTATTTGGGTGGCTAGAGTTGTTTTTACATTGTTAATCAGTGTAGACCCTTTTGGGTAATTTTTATTATTATGGCAGCCTTATCCGCTTGGCCTTGGTTTTAAAAAAAAAAAGTGTGTTATTTATCTTCCGCAGTTTATTATGTTGTATGATTAGAAGGGTGCCCAAGTAGGGCACGATCATGCCCTGGTCGGGTCGTGATAGGAGGAACGCACGAATGTGCTCCACGGAGGCCCTTATATGGCCTTTGGCAAAACTATGATGTTAAAACCAATTGATAAAGGAGTTTTACTAACGGATGACTTATTCATGGATATCCCGATTTGGGTCACTTTCCATGACATCCCCCATTCGGTTTGGAGTGCCTCAGGCCTTAGTAAGATTGCATCACGTGTAGGGAAGCCTCTATACACGGATCAATTTACCAAGGAAAGGTCTAAGATGAACTATGCATGAGTCTTGGTGGAAGTTGATGTTAGTAAAGAACCGGTCACAGAATTTGGAGTTAAACTGCCCGACAATTGAAGATACATCCAAAAGGTCAAATATGAGAACTACCCTGATTTTTGTTATCATTGCACCTCTTTTGGTCACAACCATTTGAAGTTTAAGATTCTGATGCAAGACAACACCTCTCATGAAGCCCGGAAATCCGATGATCCTTTAGTACCGCCTTGCCATGGTGTCGTTTCTTCTTGCTATGGCCATCCTAATGTTGCGGGTCATTATGGCCCTCCTAACACTGATCCACCACCCCCTCATCAACCCGTGGGTAGTGTTATCTTGATGGAAGTTGAAAATATTGTGCATTCTGTACCGCTTATCCCCGGAAGTGTTGGGGAGGCACTAAACCTTCAAATCCCTCCGGCTGCGGGTCTTCCTGGCTCTTCGAGCTTACGGGTTTCACTTGAGGGGTCCTCTGATCAGCAACCATACTCTTCTATTGTGCATCAAGAGAGGCTAAGTATAGACACCTTGCAAACTGAAAGGAGTACACCATCTGACCCGCACACTCCTCTAGCTGTGGGTTCTTGTAGGAATTCTAAAGAAGAGCTTAACCTCGCAACACGTTGCATAAACTTTGAGCGCGGTGAGCATAGCAACTTTGAGACACCTGCCTTGACTTCTAATGACAAGGATGAAGGATGGACAGAAGTCATTCCAAGGAGAAATAGCAGTTTGGCAAGAAATGCGAAGCGCGGGGGTGCTACTAAACCCTCCATTGTTTCCTAATGAAAGTTCTTTGTTGGAATGTCTGTGGTCTTTGCGGACAGAGGGATAGGGCAGCCACACAAACTCTTGTGTGTAGGCTTGCAAAACAGCATGATGTGGCTTTGATTTGCCTAATAGAAACTAAATTCAACCGATTGCGGATGGACTCTTTTGCTTCTCAACGATTCCGTGCTTGGAAATTCTGCTCCAACATAGATTTCATTGATGGCGGGAGATTGCTAGTACTATGGGACCCCTCCAGAGTTAGTTGTGATGTGCTTGGTATGGACTCTCAACATATCCATGTCCAAGCACGTTGTAACATTTCTCAAGTGTCCTTTCTTGCTACGTTTGTGTATCCGGTCTATAGCATTCCAGAACGAAGGAAACTTTGGCACCACCTCACTCACTTGGGTACGGGTATTGTCATGCCTTGGATGATCATTGGAGATTTTAACACCTATTGCTACCCTCAAGACAAGGCCGGTGGCCCTCCACTCACGCCTTATGCACTTAGGGACCTCGGAGAATTCAGAATTGCTCACGGACTTGATGACACTCCTTCTAAGGGGTCCTACTACACTTGGACGAATGGCTCAATTTGGTCCAAGCTTGATAGAGTGTTAATGAACCAGCATTGGAGTGACTTGAACCTTGAATGCTCTGCAAGCTTTTTGCCTATGGAACCAGTCTCGGATCATTGCCCCGTGATTGCTTCGGTAATTACATCTTGTAGTATTGGGAAACGACCTTTCAAGTTTATGAACATGTGGCTCTCACACCCCTCCTTTGAGAACATCCTATCTTCATGCTGGAGGCAACAAGTCTTTGGAACTGCCCAATTCTCATTGGTCACAAAACTGAAGTCGTTAAAGAAGCCATTGAGGGATCTAAACTCTAGTGAATTTGGGAGTATTGAACAAAGAGCAAATGCGGCCAACATGGAATTTAAGGAAGCTATAAATGAGCATATGGAGAATCCCTTTGATGAAGAGTTAAAAGCCAAGGTCAAGTCCTTAAGAGCTAAAGCCAATCACCTCCTTGAATCCGAGAGACACTTCTTAAGACAAAAGGTGAGGCAAAAGCATTTGATTGGAAGTGATAGGTGCTCCAAATACTTCCATAGTATGATCAAGAGAAGCAATGTTAAGAACTCAATTACTTATCTCGTAAAAGACAACGGCAATACCACAACATCTCCCGGTGAAGTAATAGGCATGCTGGTTGAGTTCTATAAAGGACTTCTTGGCTCCTCTCAACCCGTAACAAGCATCGACAGTGCGGTACTTGATTGTGGTCCGAAACTAGGGGAGGAGGAGGGTTCATTCCTCATACATCCTGTCTCCCCAAAGGAGGTTTGGGATGCTCTATCCGATATTGGCAATGACAAAGCACCTGGCCCGGATGGTTTTTCAGCCGCCTTCTTCAAGAATAGATGGAAGGATGTGGGACATGATGTAGTAAGGAGTATACAAGAATTCTTCTCTTCCGGTGTGCTCTTGAAGCAAGTGAACCATACTATAATCACCCTTCTACCCAAAACTGATCGGGACCCCAAGGTGAGTGACTTTAGACCAATTGGATTAACAAATGTGGTATACAAGATCATTACCAAGATACTAGCTAACCGGATGGCAAGGTTTCTACCTTCGTTAGTTGATAAATGCCAAGGTGCTTTTGTGAAAGGAAGAAACATGGTTGAAAATTTCTTCATTGCCCAAGAACTCGTGAGAGGCTATAACAGAACTAGAATTTCCCCAAAGTGTATGCTCATGATAGATCTTCGGAAATCTTTTGACACAGTTTCCTGGAATTTCCTCGAATCGGTGCTAAAAGGTCTCAGGTTCCCGGACAGATCTATAAGGTGGATTATGGAATGTGTAAGCTCAACTTCTTTCTCACTTTCAATCAATGGTGAGCTTCATGGCTACTTTACGGGTAAACGCGGCTTGAGGCAAGGTGATCATATGTCTCTCATGCTATTTATCCTATGCATTGAATACCTATCCAGATTGCTCAAGCTCAAAACTTCGGATAGCTCCTTTTCTTTTCATCCTAAGTGCAAAAGACTAGGTGTCTCTCACCTTGCCTTTGCGGATGATCTTATGCTCTTTGCCAAAGGTGACTTATCTTCTGTTGGTGTCCTTGTGGATTGTCTTGAAGATTTGGAGGCGGTTTCTGGCCTAACACTAAACCCGTCAAAATCATCCATCTACATTGCGGGAGTACAAGATTATATCCGTGACTTGATCTTGGCAAGAGTTGGCTGCCCTTCAGGAGTATTTCCTGTGAGGTACTTAGGTGTCCCTTTGTCTCCTATCTCTGTCTCTGTGGATCAGTTTGCCCCTTTCACTAGTGCAATCTCAGGATACATTCAGAAATGGGGACACCACTCGCTCTCTTATGCGGGTAAATTGGAACTCATCAGATCGGTGGTTCAGGGGGTTGAGAGTTTTTGGTTCAGAGCTCTACCCATTAGCTCATCAGTGCTCAACAAGGTTCGTTCTGCTTGCATCCAGTTCTTATGGGGTGGCAAGCCACCTAGAGTCGCTTGGGATGAAATTTGTGTGCCTCAATCTGAGGGAGGCTTAGGCCTCATGGACATCAAGGTATGGAATCACGCCTTACTCTCTCAATCCATCTGGCAAGTCCATACTAAGGCGGATACATTATGGGTTCAATGGATCTATAGCCACTACCTAAGGAATCAATCCATTTGGGATTATGAGGTACGCTCTAGAGATTCTCCTTTATTCAAAAGGCGTTGTTGCATCCGTGACACTTTCTTAAGCATCTTTGGGAATCAAGGAAACACTATTGCCGGCTTGGAAAAGTGTTGCATCAATGGAAGATTTGATTCGGGTCTTGTGTACGATGTCTTGCGTACCCCGAGAGAACACAAGCTTTGGATGTCTCAAATATGGAAAGGTTACATTCCTCCTAAATTCTCTTTCACGGTTTGGCTCACTTGTAGAAAGTGTCTTGCTACCAAAGATACTCTCCCCTTCCTCAACATAGAAGATAAAACTTGTGTATTCTACAAGCATGTTAATGAGACAAGGTCTCATCTCTTCTTTTCATGCCCCTTCACTCACAAGATTTGGAAGCACACAAAGGAATGGTTGGGAATTACAAGAGAAATGACAACAATTGAAAGTGCACTCAAGTGGATCAAGAAAGAACATCGTGGGACTAGCATTCGATCCAAAGCCATCCTACTAGCTTTTTGCATAGTGGTATATGAGATTTGGAGAGCAATGAATGAAATGCTATTTGCAGACACTAGGTCAACAGTGGTGGAAGTTGTGGCAAAAGTTCAAACAACAACATATAGAGTTCTTTATGATTTAATCCCCTCTTGTAATGTCACCTCTGAGTGAACACCCATTCCCTCCTTCATTTCTTATTTTTTTGTTACGTTGAGGATTGAGAACCCTCAATGATAGATTGTAAGTTTTCAGTTTTTTTCTTAGTAATAATATTACCATTTACCCAAAAAAAAAAAAAAAACTTTGTTTACCTTATTAGAATAAACCATTCTTTTTACCTTCCATAAAGTTATTAACCAATTTTATGCTTTTGAAACCAAGGCATTTCTATCCTTTAAAAACAAGTGAGTTAATTCTCTAACTCAACCAACATGGACATCGTTAAAACACGTCAAGGATATCAAATGAACTAAATTCATTCAAATCTCGTACGTCTACCGTACTATACGTTTACAACTATTCATGCTCAAGAGATAAGAAAGTTCTACATACCTCTTCGCTTCAATCCACTTGCTAAGTCCAAAATGTTGTACGTAGTAAGTCAACCTATAATGACCATAATACGTCTGTTAACTTCTAACTTCAAACGTAGAATATTCCAAGTGCAAAGTCACTAAATTCTACAGAAAATCGGACAACACTTCCTTTGTTTCTACATACTTTTCCACCTTTTTCAAGGTCCGAAAATCAATAACCAAACGCCACATTTAAGGCCCAAAAATTCAGCAATACAAAGGGGATTACACGCCTTAACAGGACGTGTAAAATTCTGCCCCACAATTGAATATCAAACTAATCCAACATACTATGTCATTTCGGCAATTTGAGGCATAATAACACAAAGTCTTCTTTCCAATTCCTTTTCAATCCAAGTTGTTTAGTACAACATGTTATAAAGCCGCAATTGATTATAACAACTATAATCTTCAAGTAGATAACATGCGACGATTCTAATATCGACCAAATTGTATTTCAATTTTAATTGGCTAACAATGTCATTTCGGATTCTAGGCTTCCAATATCCATAACACTTATCAATATTGAATACACATACTTCATGCTAGCCAAAATGTAAGGCTACAACAATATGTAATCTTATAACACTTAAGAGAACAAGATTGTTACCTTAGTGAGCCTTAATCCACTTCAAGATCCGAAGTCGCTCCCTAGAAACTTAGAGCCTCTCCTTGACACTCCAATCCGCCACTTGAAGCCCTTAGAAGATCACAACCAACTTTCCTTTAGTTCCCAATCCAAACCTAGGAAAGTGACTAGGTTTTCACCTTGCGACTAATACGAAAACGCCACTTTTCCGAAATCTTTCTATTGAGATACCCTTACAATACCCTAATGAACCTTGGTTTAAAGTGTGGAGATTATTGAACAACAAACAAAAAAAATTCTTGTTTCAACCATGTTGAACCCGAGAGCTCCCATACAAGCTCAAGCTTTCTAATTTTTTTATCTAAGTGTTAAGCCTTGTCTTGCTACTAAGGATGCTTATATAACCAAATGAAAGGTCTAGATTAGAACAAATGGCTGGCTTGGATGAATTTCACAAGGATCAAGCCAAGTGGCTCTTGACTATGTCAACAATGTCAAGCTCTTAACTTTAGAAAGACTTGGTCATCTTTCTATTGGTCAAATGACCATTTCACCCATGACCATTTCGTCCAAGACCACTAAGGAGGGGTGACACGTGTCCCCATTCGTCGTAATATTTCGTTTTTCCGACAATTACAAAATTCTAATAAATTTTTACTAGTCTTAAATCTTAACATTTTTGAGTTCTTACGTACTTTCTTATAAACATGTCCTACAATTTACGGGGTGTAACAGAAAGTTACCAAAGGACCCTGCTGTCTTGTCCCTCTTATGCTGATCTCGGTCATTTCGTCGACCTCAACGTTCCTCAGTCCCCTGTGCATAAGCCTGCATGCGGGCAATGTCCATGTCCGGCTGAAGAGCTACCCCCGTGCAACCCTCTGCTAGATAATCATCAAGCTCCGTGACATAGCGGTGCACTCTATCCTCCATGTCTGCCACTAGAGTGGGGGCATACCGAGCCAATGAGTCGAACTCTATGTTGTACTCCCGAACCGTCCGCTCATTCTGCCTCAACATCATAAACCTATCCACCCGGGCTCTCCTCATCTGCGGAGGCAAGAAGTGGTTAAGAAATATCTCCGAGAACTCGTCCCAATTGATGTGCGATTTATACACACGCTTAACGCAAGTGCACTTATCGTTACAAGAAATATAGTCTAGGTAAGACCGAATATCGTCCTCAGTGACTGGTTTTCAAGTACCGATTATCTATGATTTAGTTTCTATTTGGTTAACGTTAATTTGGTTGGAATTCTAAACTAATAATGCAAGAAATAAACTAATTATGAAAATACTTTGATTTAAATCAGTTATGATGGAGAATTAGGGCTTCCAAGATCATCAACTATCCACTCTATTCAATCCTTAATACAATTAGACTAACTTCTTCTTCTACGTTAAGATAGCAGGTTAACTAGACCGTTTTATACTCCTATTAAGGTAATATAAATACTCAACCCCGATGGAGAACTCTTCTATCTTTCGATGACAAGATTGACTACAAAGGAGGATTAAGAGCAATAACCTATTAAGCTACACAAATATCGGGGTACTTTCGTCCACGATTTAAACCTATGTTTATTCAACTATAGCATATTCACAATCTCCCCTTTCGGATTTCGATTAGAACTCATATAAGTGATGATAACTAGTGATCAATTAATTATCAAGCAATCAAAGAAATTATTGAATAAATCTTAAATAAGTGAAGAAGAAACTAATATATTAATTCATGAATAGAGTTTCAAGTGAATCATAAGGAAATCCCTAATAAAGTAATTAGCTCCTAACCATAGTCACGCTAAGAACTAATATAATCTCCATACATGAAATGAAATAAACAAAGCAAAAGAAAGAAAAGAAAATACTTGAAAACCCTCCGATCTTAGCCTCCTAAGTTGTGTTATATGTACAATGGATGGAATGAATTCTTCTAATGATGTAAAGACTATTTATAGCCCAAGAATCCTTTAGGTAAAGGGTTAGGGATTATGTAGGTAGGAAAAGTTATAGAATCCTTTAGGTAAAGGGTTAAGGATTATGTAGGTAGGAAAAGTTATAGAATCCTTTAGGTAAAGGGTTAAGGATTATGTAGGTAGGAAAAGTTATAGAATCCTTTAGGTAAAGGGTTAAGGATTATGTAGGTAGGAAAAATTATCTCTTTTGGACCCTGAAAACGTGTCAAATTCGGCCCAAAACGTCAAAAATACCGCGTCGGCGTCGTGGCCCTGCAGTCGGGCGCCACGGTGCTGTTGCCAGGCGCTGCGGCGCCGGTGACAGCATTCTTCCGGATTTTTCGTTTCTTCGTCCTTTTTTTGTCCGGTCTTCGTCTGATTTCTTCTATGCTTCCCGGAACTTCTTTGGCTTCATTTCTTGGCCCTTTTAGTGTACAATTCCATCTCATTTATGCTCATTTCATCTCCTTTTGTCATTTCTCCATTTCTGACCGCTGTGACACAAAAGAAAGGAAAACGACCCTAATACTATACTAAACATAAATGAAATGAGTAAAATACTAACTATAAATGACTCAAAAAGTGTGTATAAAATACACCGATCAAACACCCCCAAACTTAACCTTTGCTTGCCCTCGAGTAAAGATCAAAAAGATAGAAATAAAGACACGAAAGAAAAGAAAATAAAATGAGTCAAAGACACTGATCAATTTGCTGCACATTTGTCACTTAGAAAAGCATGAAGGTTAGTAGGATAATATGCAGGAACATATAGCATGGACTTTTAGCATTCTAAACACTCAAGTCAGATATTTCGCAAATTCAATCCAATCATGCTCAATGGATGTAAAAATACATAACTATGCATGTCAATTTCAAAATTCTATGGCATATTCACTTGCTATTCTCCACTAATCATGGATACACATACTAGAGATCTTCAGGACTTTTCAAGGTTTTAATATAGGCTTAGGCAGGGGTAGGTAAAAATAGGCTTTTAGGCTCAATCTTACGTACCATAAGTTCTTTTGCTTTAAATTCTTCCCTTTTCTTTTGATTTTCTTTTTAACCTCATACCTATCTTTCCCCTCTTTTGTTTTGAGAGAATGAGGTGTCTGATGAATAGTAAGCACCCCCAAACTTAGGCTTTTGCCTATTTATTATTACTTTTTCATTGGGGTGCATCAAAATTGTTCACTCTCTTTTGTCTCTTTTTCAACACTTTATATTCCAAACAACTCAATTTTTCCACTTATGACACAAATTGTCACGCCCCGAACCCCGGGCCCGTGACTGGTGTCCTACCTGGGCACCCTTCTACCTTAACAACTAAGCAAACTGCGGAATTTAAATAACACCCTTTTTTTTTAAAAAAAACCAACATACGTACAAGGGCAAAGCCGACAAGACTGCCATATAATATACATGAAAAAGACACTACAATGTACATGAGTCCAATCCCACATATGAATACAGACCTCTAAGAGTTATACTGAACTATGACGGGACAAGGCCCCGCCGTACCCATAACTGTACAAAAGCACATCTTGAAAGAACTTATACCAAAAAGATAAACTCCGAGCGAAGGAGCTATCCAAAACTACGGCGGTCCTACACCTGCCGATCACCAAACAGCGTACCTAATCCTGCGGCATGAACGCAGCCCCCCGAAGGAGGTCAGTACGAAGAATGTACCAAGTATGTGAAATAGTAAGTACTGTAATGAAATCATAACAGCCTACAATACACAATACATAAGCAGTCATATCAAGTGAGGGACGCATGCCCTCAAAGTCACTACTCAAATATAACTATGGGTCTCACGCCCATAACATCAATCATGCCCATGGAATCCTTCCGCCAGCTGCCGATCCATGGTAATCAAATTACGAGACATCGTGCCTTACTAACAATGAGAGTAAATAGTAGTATACTTACAATATAAACTAGGAAGCTCACGATCAAGCGGGACCACCTCGCGGTATCATTACGCAATCCTACTCGCGGGACTATTTCACCGCGTAGGTCGCGTGGACCCGTGAGGTATTCCTCACATGGGACTATTTCACCCGCATAAGCCCTACGGACTCGCATGAGGTATTCCTCGCATAGGCTGGACCCGCCCGCATGGGACTATTTCACCCGCATAAGCCCTTACGGACTCGCATGAGGTATTCCTCGCATCGTGGGTAGCAAATCCACGGAATATGCAAATGCCACAAACCCGGGGAATGACCCCGAAATGAATGATATACCACTAGCACACAACCGGCTAGTACCAGCACACATAGGCAATTCTCAATTAAACAAGCCAAAGTACTTATCAAGGCACACATGGAATAATTCTCAATTAATCAAGCCAAAGTACTTATCAAGGCACACTTAGACTAATTCTCAATTAATCAAGCCAAAGTACTTATCAAGGCACACTTAGACTAATTCTCAATTAATCAAGCCAAAGTACTTATCAAGGCACACTTAGACTAATTCTCAATTAATCAAGCCAAAGTACTTATCAAGGCACACTTAGACTAATTCTCAATTAATAAAGCCAAAGTACTACGTACGTACATTCTTTTCAAAAGACTCCTTTTAGGTAAAACCCCAAGATACTAACACCCGTAGTATCAAGGTGTGTCTATTTTTCAAAGTAAGTTACTACACTTTTAGAAGCTCATTTCAAAGCTTGAAACCAAGTAACTTCAAATTTTCACAATCTAGGCAACTTATGCCTAATAATCAAAATAGACAACTTTCTTAACCTTCCATAAAGCCGTTATAACCAACTTCCCATAAAGCCGTTATAACCCTTTATGGTTTTAGACATATTCATTCCTTTTTATAACCAAGAGACTTATACTTAAAACCAAGTATCACAAACTTCCAAATCAAGTCTCTTAACTTTCAAAATACTTCGAGTCTCTTAATATATAGAAAACAAGTTTCTTCTACTTTTAAACCTCAAGTAACTCACACCATTAAAACAAGTTACTTCTCTTAAATCATGTCATTTCTCCTCTTTTAAAACAATTAAGTAAATCACTCCTTTGACTCCCCTAAAGTCATTATAATGACCTTTAGGTTTTGGAACTAAGGCACTAGCCAAAAGATTTGGAAACCACTTCCTTTTCAAGACTCTATGTACTTTAAGTAGAATACTTTCATTTTTAAGAATCCAACTTCACTAAGGCAATGGATTATACAACTTACAATTTAAACATCAAAGTACAATCAATGGAAGTACATAGAACAAATTCTACTTTAGGCAATCCAAATACAACCAAGGAATGGATCATTTAAGGAGTAGGACGTATTTTCTTTATCTTAAGGAATCATGCTAGAAGAGGAGATAGTTCACATACCTTTTCGGCTAAATCCACAAGCTAAGCCGAATACGCCGTACGTAGAAGTGTCAACCTATAATGGTCACAACAAGACTATCAACTTCTAGTCTCTAACGTAGAATAATACTAAGTATACGGTCTCTAATTCTACGGAAAATCGGGCAGCACTTCCTTTGTTTCTACTCACTTTGCCACCTTTTTCAAGGCCGAATACAATAACCAACACGCCACATTTAAGGCTCAAAACAACAACCAAACAAAGGGGATTACACGCCTTACAATACGTGTAAAATTCCGCCCCACAATTTGTACCAAGTAGTTAATACTCCAAAAGCCATTCTCGGCCAACATATAGAACAACACTAAGTCTTTTCCAATCCTTTTCCAAATCCAAGTTCTAAGGTCTAACATGTTATATAGTCATAAACAACTTCAACAACTACAATTTCCTTTTTATACAATATGCGACGATTTAAACTAATAATCAACTTGAAATGTAATCTTAAGGCTAACATGCTAGTTTTCGGATTAGGGTTCCAATAGCCAATATACTTATCAAATTTCATAATATACACCTCATGCTTGCTAATATCCATAGCTACTACAACAAGTAAATCTTAATTACTAAAACGACAAGATTTATACCTTTATAAGCCCTAAAAAAATTCCAAGATTCAAAGTCGCGCCTTAGCAATTCTTAGCTCCTTTCCTTAAGTTCCAATCCGCTCCAAGCACTCCTTAGAAGCCTATGAAGAACCCATCTTCAAGTTCCAACTTCAAAGTTGAAGAACTCCTTAAGTTTCCGCCTTGCGACTAATACGAAAACGTCGTTTTTCCGAAATCTTTCTATTGAGATATCCTTACAATACCCTTAGGAACATTGGGTTTAAGTCTTGTGGTTAATGGATCAAAACTACAAAATTTTGTGTGGGCTAGAGGTCAAACCCGAGAGCAACATGAACTCAAGCTCTAGTTTATCAAATAATTTCTAAGTGTGGAAGACCTTGTCTTGCTACTAGTAGTATATAAAACATATTGGAGGGCTTAGATTAATACACTTGTGTGGATTGGATGAGGATCATTAATTAAAATAGCCAAGTGGACAAGTTGACCTTGGTCAACAATCTCAAGCTTGAAGACTTAATCTTCCTTGAAGGTAAATGACCATTCTACCCTTGCTAAAAACGTCCAAGACCAAATGTGGGGGTGCCACGTGTCGCCCTCTCATTCGTCCATAAAATTCTGTAACCCTCGTGGGCCCCACAAAACGTAAAATTCCTCGGGTGGGCCCCACGTGACCAAATCCGTAAAAACAAATTTCCAAAATGTTAATAAGTTCCATACTCTTCAAATAATGCACTTTGAGAATCTAATTCTCAACAACGAACATTTTTCCTTTTCGACGTTCGGAAGATTTTCCGTCGGAAAAACAATTCTTCCTCTCGTACTAATTTCCAAGTCTTGATTCCTTACGTACATTCTCTTATACAAGTCCTGGACTTACGGGGTGTAACATTCTTCCCCCCTTAGAAACATTCGTCCCCGAATGTTCTTAGTCGGTTGTCAGGCTATACAAACTCCGGCACAATCTCTATACTATGCCTAACAATCAATACTCCACAAGACTAACGATGCCACACATGGCCACCACCTAACATACGTAAACATATCAATGGACCTTCCGTCTGCGACCCCTTCTCACAAAACTCGAAGGTTACGGTCTTCTAAAACACGGGATCCTTAGAGGTTCCTTTCTTTCCTTACATGTCATTCTCTCTCGTACTTCTAAACTTATTTAGTAAACGTACACATCTCAAATATTGTTTCTGTTCCCCAATCCTTGGAGTTACTAACCAAACTAGGCCATTATGCTACTTGAATTTCCGCTAAGGCTCTTCTCGGTCCTTACGACCTGATTCCGGTGGAACGCGTCCACAAACTCGTACAACGATTAACCCAACTTGGGCCTGGCATCCTCGTGACCCTATCACATAGCGGGACCACTACCAACTGACATCACCCCATTCCATACTATCGGCTGACCCGAAATGAGTCCATAACCCGACCCATCGTCACAGTTAACTTCTCATTCTTAGTCTGAAATAAATCGTTCTCTTAACTCAAGGTACTTCTCACCCTATACCCCTAATCACTAGAGGTTCATCACATAAGCCGAAGTATTTCTACTGTACAATTTTCCCTATTGGTCTTACACTGTTATGGGGCAATTACAACGTGTGAACTCTACACAACTATAGTCTCAGTTCACTTACCATTCTTGTCAACATTCTTAACTTCTCACTTTACTAATCAAGGTATCCCTACCTCTGGGGTACTATCACTTTACAACTCTTAGCAACAAAGGGAAAACATATACGCTAAGGCGAAATCTGAACCTATCAATGCACGTATGATTCAAAAGAATCGAAATATACCTGTAACCCCGTGCGATGTCGCCTCCTGATCTTGTCCAGTAGTCACGTCACCTCTGCGGTTCGAAGGACCGCCAGAACTATAAACTCCACCCTGACCTCTACCACGGCTGGCTAACATCCGAACACCCTGCCCTGGGGGACGCACAGCTGTGGAGGAAAGGGAATCAACCATCGGCCTCATAGGCTGAGCCACCTCACCGGTGCTCTTTCTAAAAGGACATTCCCACTGCTTGTTACCCGGACGGCCACAATAAAAACAAACACCTGTGCCATAACAGCATTTCCCCGAATGACGCTTACAACATCTGATACACTGATGAATAGGTGGCCCCGACCGAGAAAATCCTCTGCTCCTCTGAGAACCTCGACCCCTGGAGCTTGGACCGGCTCCTAAATACCTTGTGGGATGAAGACTCCCACCTGAGAGCTGCGGGGGTATGTATTGGGTAGGCTGGGATGAATATCTCACTCGCTGCTGAGGCAGCTCGTCCAAAAACTCACCGGGATAACCAACTGGTCTAGCCCTCTTACGCTGATCTCCGCGTTGGCCCTCTACCCTCTGTACACCTGTCTGTACTGGCCGAATAACCTCCTGCTGATGAAACTATAGCACCACTATCTTGGTCAATAACATAACTGCTTCCCTCATGACACTATAGTCTTCTCCTAGCGAGAAATCGGAGGCTCGTCTTTGGGGCCTCAAAACCTGGCGCAGAAGAACTCACCGATTGCGGCACAACATCCGGTATACCCTGGGCATAAGCCCTATCAACTCTATGAGTCTGACTAGTAGCTCCTGCTACTCCTTTGCCCTTCTGGGCGGTTGTTGCCCTCCTTGGAGGCAGAACTATAACACAACATTACGTCAGAGTGGAATTATCTTACTAACACAGCTCTATGGCACGATCTTAGAGTGAGAAGAATAGAAACCAACTCCTAAATGTCCTGTAGCCTCCTGTTTATGGGTGTGGCGCGCAACACACCGATAATCAAGACTCTACTAGACACGCGGTCGTAGACATTCCGAGGATCGCTCACGATACCACTCTGTCACGCCCAACCCGGGCGTGGTGGTGCCCTACAGGCACCTTCTACCTTAACTAAGCAAGCTGCGAATTTAAATAACACCCTTTTTTTTTAAAACCAACATACGTCTGAGCAAAGCCGACAAGGCTGCCATATAATATACATGAAAAAGACACTACACTGTACATGAGTCCAATCCCACATATGAATACAGACCTCTAAGAGTTATACTGAACTATGACGGGACAAGGCCGCCGTGTACCCATAATCGTACAAAGCACATCTTGAAAGAACTTATACCAAAAAGATAAACTCCCGAACAAAAGGAGCTATCCAAAAACTCTGAGCAGGGTCCTACACCTGCCGATCACCAAACAGCGTACCTAATCCTGCGGCATGAACGCGGCCCAGGAAGGTCGATCGAAGAATGTACCAAGTATGTGAAACAGTAAGTACTGTAATGAAATCATAACAGTCTAAACAAAACAGGAGACATGTATGATAGTCAACCTACAGTACACAATACATAACAGTCATATCAAGTCAGGGACGCATGCCCTCAAAGTCATTACTAAAATATAACCATGGGTCTCACGCCCATAATATCAATCATGCCCGTGGAATCCTTCCTCACCGTGATCCATTATAATCAAATTACAGTACACTGTGCCTTACTAACAATGAGAGTAAATAGTAGTATACTTACAATATAAACTAGGAAGCTCACGATCAAAGCAGGACAACCCGCCCGCAGTATCATTACGCAATCCTACTCCTGGGACTATTTCACCCGCATAGGTCGCGTGGACCCGCATGAGGTATTCCTCGCATGGGACTATTTCACCCGCATAAGCCCTTACGGACTCGCATGAGGTATTCCTCGCATAGGCTGGACCCACCCGCATGGGACTATTTCACCCGCATAAGCCCTTACGGACCCGCATGAGGTATTCCTCGCATCGTGGGTAGCAAATCCACGGAATATGCAAATGCCACAAACCCGGGGAATGACCCCGAAATGAATGATAAACCACTAGCACACAACCGGCTAGTACCAGCACACATAGGACATTCTCAATTAAACAAGCCAAAGTACTTATCAAGGCACACATGGAATAATTCCCAATTAAACAAGTCAAAGTACTTATCAAGGCACACATGGAATAATTCCCAATTAAACAAGCCAAAGTACTTATCAAGGCACACATGGAATAATTCTCAATTAATCAAGCCAAAGTACTTATCAAGGCACACTTAGACTAATTCTCAATTAATCAAGCCAAAGTACTTATCAAGGCTCACTTAGAAAAATTCTCAATTAATCAAGCCAAAGTACTTATCAAGGCACACTTAGACTAATTCTCAATTAATCAATCCAAAGTACTACGTACGTACATTCTTTTCAAAAGACTCCTTTTTAGGTAAAACCCCAAGATACTAACACCCGTATTATCAAGGTGTGTCTATTTTTCAAAGTAAGTTACTACACTTTTAGAAACTCATTTCAAAGCTTGAAACCAAGTAACTTCAAATTTTCACAATCTAGGCAACTTATGCCTAATAATCAAAATAGACAACTTTCTTAACCTTCCATAAAGCCGTTATAACCAACTTCCCATAAAGCCGTTATAACCCTTTATGGTTTTAGACATATTCATTCCTTTTTATAACCAAGAGACTTATACTTAAAACCAAGTATCACAAACTTCCAAATCAAGTCTCTTAACTTTCAAAATACTTCGAGTCTCTTAATATATAGAAAACAAGTTTCTTCTACTTTTAAACCTCAAGTAACTCACACCATTAAAACAAGTTACTTCTCTTAAATCACATCATTTCTCCTCTTTTAAAACAATTAAGTAAATCACTCCTTTGATTCCCCTAAAGTCATTATAATGACCTTTAGGTTTTGGAACTAAGGCACTAGCCAAAAGATTTGGAAACCACTTCCTTTTCAAGACTCTATGTACTTTAAGTAGAATACTTTCATTTTTAAGAATCCAACTTCACTAAGGCAATGGATTATACAACTTACAATTTAAACATCAAAGTACAATCAATGGAAGTACATAGAACAAATTCTACTTTAGGCAATCCAAATACAACCAAGGAATGGATCATTTAAGGAGTAGGACGTACTTTCTTTATCTTAAGGAATCATGCTAGAAGAGGAGATAGTTCACATACCTTTATCCACAAGCTAAGCCGAATACGCCGTACGTAGAAGTGTCAACCTATAATGGTCACAACAAGACTATCAACTTCTAGTCTCTAACGTAGAATAATACTAAGTATACGGTCTCTAATTCTACGGAAAATCGGGCAGCACTTCCTTTGTTTCTACTCACTTTGCCACCTTTTTCAAGGCCGAATACAATAACCAACACGCCACATTTAAGTCTCAAAACAACAACCAAACAAAGGGGATTACACGCCTTACAATACGTGTAAAATTCCGCCCCACAATTTGTACCAAGTAGTTAATACTCCAAAAGCCATTCTCGGCCAACATATAGAACAACACTAAGTCTTTTCCAATCCTTTTCCAAATCCAAGTTCTAAGGTCTAACATTTTATATAGTCATAAACAACTTCAACAACTATAATTTCCTTTTTATACAACATGCGACGATTTAAACTAATAATCAACTTGAAATGTAATCTTAAGGCTAACATGCTAGTTTTTGGATTAGGGTTCCAATAGCCAATATACTTATCAAACTTCATAATATACACCTCATGCTTGATAATATCCATAGCTACTACAACAAGTAAATCTTAATTACTAAAACGACAAGATTTATACCTTTATAAGCCCTAAAAAAATTCCAAGATTCAAAGTCCCGCCTTAGCAAATCTTAGCTCCTTTCCTTAAGTTCCAATCCGCTCCAAGCACTCCTTAGAAGCCTATGAAGAACCCATCTTCAAGTTCCAACTTCAAAGTTGAATAACTCCTTAAGTTTCCGCCTTGCGACTAATACGAAAACGTCGTTTTTCCAAAATCTTTCTATTGAGATATCCTTACAATACCCTTAGGGACATTGGGTTTAAGTCTTGTGGCTAATGGATCAAAACTAAAAAATTTTGTGTGGGCTAGAGGTCAAACCCGAGAGCAACATGAACTCAAGCTCTAGTTTCTCAAATAATTTCTAAGTGTGGAAGACCTTGTCTTGCTACTAGTAGTATATAAAACATATTGGCGGGCTTAGATTAATACACTTGTGTGGATTGGATGAGGATCATTAATTAAAATAGCCAAGTGGACAAGTTGACCTTGGTCAACAATCTCAAGCTTGAAGACTTAATCTTCCTTGAAGGTAAATGACCATTCAACCCTTGATAAAAATGTCCAAGAGCAAATGTGGGGGTGCCACGTGTCGCCCTCTCATTCGTCCATAAAATTTTGTAACCCTCGTGGGCCCCATAAAACGTAAAATTCCTCGGGTGGGCCCCACGTGACCAAATCCGTAAAAACAAATTTCCAAAATGTTAATAAGTTCCATACTCTTCAAATAATGCACTTTGAGAATTTAATTCTCAACAACGAACATTTTTCCTTTCCGACGTTCGGAAGATTTTCCGTCGGAAAAACAATTCTTCCTCTCGTACTAATTTCCAAGTCTTGATTCCTTACGTACATTCTCTTATACAAGTCCTGGACTTACGGGGTGTAACATTATTCCCCCCTTAGAAACATTCGTCCCCGAATGTTCTTAGTCGGTTGTCAGGCTATACAAACTCCGGCACTATCTCTATATTATGCCTAACAATCAATACTCCACAAGACTAACGATGCCACACATGGCCACCACCTAACATACGTAAACATATCAATGGATCTTCCGTCCGCGACCCTTTCTCACAAAACTCGAAGGTTACGGTCTTCTAAAACATGGGATCCTTAGAGGTTCCTTTCTTTCCTTACATGTCATTCTCTCTCGTACTTCTAAACTTATTTAGTAACGTACACATCTCAAATATTGTTTCTGTTCCCCAATACTTGGAGTTACTAACCAAACTAGACCATTATGCTACTTGAATTTCCGCTAAGGCTCTTCTCGGTCCTTACGACCTGATTTCGGTGGAACGCTTCCACAAACTCGTACAACGATTAACCCAACTTGGGCCTGGCATCCTCGTGACCCTATCACATAGCGGGACCACTACCAACTGACATCACCCCATTCCATACTATCGGCTGACCCGAAATGAGTCCATAACCCGACCCATCGTCACAGTTAACTTCTCATTCTTAGTCTGAAATAAATCTTTCTCTTAACTCAAGGTACTTCTCACCCTATCCCTCTAATCACTAGAGGTTCGTCACATAAGCCGAAGTATTTCTACTGTACAATCTTCCCTATTGGTCTTACACTGTTATGGGGAAATTACACCTTGTGAACTCTACACAACTATAGTCTCAGTTCACTTACCATTCTTGTCAACATTCTTAACTTCTCACTTTACTAATCAAGGTATCCCTACCTCTGGGGTACTATCACTTTACAACTCTTAGCAACAAAGGGAAAACATATACGCTAAGGCGAAATCTGAACCTATCAATGCACGTATGATTCAAAAGAATCGAAATATACCTGTAACCCCGTGCGATGTCGCCTCCGATCTGTCCGAAGAGTCACGTCACCTCTGCGGTTCGAAGGACCGCCAGAACTATAAACTCCACCCTGACCTCTACCACGGCTGGCTAACATCCGAACACCCCGCTCGGGAACGCATACCGCGTTTGTGGAGAAGGAATCAACCATCGGCCTCATAGGTTGAGCCACCTCACCGGTGCTCTTTCTAAAAGGACATTCCCACTGCTTGTGGCCCGGACGGCCACAATAAAAACAAACACCTGTGCCATAACGGAATTTCCCCGAATGGCGCTTACCACATCTGATACACTGAGGAATAGGTGTCCCCGACCGAGAAAATCCTCTGCTCCTCTGAGAACCTCGACCCCTGGAGCTTGGACCGGCTCCTAAATACCTTGTGGGATCAAATCTCCCACCTGAGAGCTGCGGGGGTATGTACTGGGTAGGCTGGGACGAATATCTCACTCGCTGCTGAGGCAGCTCGTCCAAAAACTCAACGGGATAACCAACCGGTCTAGCCCTCTTACGCTGATCTCCGCGTTGGCCCTCTACCCTCTGTACACCTGTCTATACTGGTCGAATAACCTCCTGCTGATGAAACTGTAGCACCGCTATCTTGGTCAATAACATAACTGCTTCCCTCATGACCCTATAGTCTTCTCCTAACTGAGAAACTGGAGGCTCTGGTGCTGGGGCCTCAAAACTCGCATGAAGAACTTCGCATCGCGACACAACATCCGGTATACCCTGGGCATAAGCCCTATCAACTCTCTGAGTCTTACTAGTAGCTCCTGCTACTCCTTTGACCTTCTGGGAGGTTGTTGCCCTCCTTGGAGGCAGAACTGTAACACAACATTACGTCAGAGAGGAATTATCTTACTAACACAGCTCTATGGCACGATCTTAGAGTGAGAAGAATAGAAACCAACTCCTAAATGTCCCCGTATACTGTTTATGGGTGTGGCGCGCAACACACCGATAATCAAGACTCTACTAGACACGGTCTGTAGACATTCCGAGGATCGATCGCTCGATACCACTCTCATCACGCCCGAACTCGGGCGTGGATCGGTGCCTACACAGGCACCCTTCTACCTTAACAACTAAGCAAACTGCGGAATTTAAATAACACCCCTTTTTTTTTTAAAACCAACATACGTGCAAGGGCAAAACCGACAAGGCTGCCATATAATATACATGAAAAAGACACTACAATGTACATGAGTCCAATCCCACATATGAATACAGAACTCTAAGAGTTATACTGAACTATGACGGGACAAGGCCACGAAGTACCCATAAGCGTCAGACAAAAGCACATCTTGAAAGAACTTATACCAAAAAGATAAACTCCCGAACAAAAGGAGCTATCCAAAAACTCTGAGCAGGGTCCTACACCTGCCGATCACCAAACAGCGTACCTAATCCTGCGGCATGAACGCAGCCCCCCGAAGGAGGTCAGTACGAAGAATGTACCAAGTATGTGAAGCGATGAAATGCGTAATGAAATCATAACATCTAAACAAAGCAGAGACATGTATGATAGCCAACCTACGATTACCAATACATAATCATATCAAGTCAGGGACGCATGCCCTCAAAGTCATTACTAAAATATAACCATGGGTCTCACACCCATAATATCAATTATGCCCGTGGAATCCTTCCTCACTGCCGGCAGTCCATGATAATCAAATTACAGTACACTGTACCTTACTAACAATGAGAGTAAATAGTAGTATACTTACAATATAAACTAGGAAGCTCACGATCAAAGCAGGACCACCCTCCCGCAGTATCATTACGCAATCCTACTCCTGGGACTATTTCACCCGCATAGGTCGCGTGGACCCGCATGAGGTATTCCTCGCATGGAACTATTTCACCCGCATAAGCCCTTACGGACTCGCATGAGGTATTCCTCGCATAGGCTGGACCCGCCGCGTGGGACTATTTCACCGCATAAGCCCTTACGGACCCGCGTGAGGTATTCGCCGCATCGTGGGTAGCAAATCCACTAATATGCAAATGTACAAACCCGGGAATGACCCGAAATGAATGATATACCACTAGCACACAACCGGCTAGTACCAAAGACACATAGGCAATTCTCAATTAAACAAGCCAAAGTACTTATCAAGGCACACATGGAATAATTCCCAATTAAACAAGCCAAAGTACTTATCAAGGCACACATGGAATAATTCTCAATTAATCAAGCCAAAGTACTTATCAAGGCACACTTAGACTAATTCTCAATTAATCAAGCCAAAGTACTTATCAAGGCACACTTAGAAAAATTCTCAATTAATCAAGCCAAAGTACTTATCAAGGCACACTTAGACTAATTCTCAATTAATCAAGTCAAAGTACTTATCAAGGCACACTTAGACTAATTCTCAATTAATCAAGCCAAAGTACTACGTACGTACATTCTTTTCAAAAGACTCCTTTTTAGGTAAAACCCCAAGATACTAACACCCGTAGTATCAAGGTGTGTCTATTTTTCAAAGTAAGTTACTACACTTTTAGAAACTCATTTCAAAGCTTGAAACCATGTAACTTCAAATTTTCACAATCTAGGCAACTTATGCCTAATAATCAAAATAGACAACTTTCTTAACCTTCCATAAAGCCGTTATAACCAACTTCCCATAAAGCCGTTATAACCCTTTATGGTTTTAGACATATTCATTCCTTTTTATAACCAAGCGACTTATACTTAAAACCAAGTATCACAAACTTCCAAATCAAGTCTATTAACTTTCAAAATACTTCGAGTCTCTTAATATATAAAAAACAAGTTTCTTCTACTTTTAAACCACAAGTAACTCACACCATTAAAACAAGTTACTTCTCTTAAATCACTGTTATACCCCGTATTTCTAGAGTATGTATGTGAGGACGTACGTACAAACGTTTAGCCTTAGTTAGGCATAAGGGACGAAAATTTGTGCAAAACCCACGAAAATAATTGTTTTCCGACGAAACGTTTTCCAAAACTTGCGAAGGGAAAATTACGGTTGCAACATTAATAATTTTTACGGATTTTTCCGAGAGATGAAATATTTTGGACCAACGAGAGGGCGACACTTGTCACCCTCAAGTGGACGGCAACAATGGGCAATTGTTGGCACGTTTGTTTGATGGAAAACACCTTAAACACTTGGTCAATGTTTGCTAGATATTTATGGAGTAGATGGATAAGGTTCCACTTTCCCAAATCTCCACCATCCACTTGCCCTCCACTTGCCTTCATCTTGGCCCTTGAAAGTCCTATAAATACCCCCCCTAAGTTGAAGAATTCTTCATCCACAAATCATTTCTCCAAGTCTCAAAACTCCCCCCTTTGATAGAAGCGCTCGTCCAAAGCCCTCTCCCCACCCCCCCCCCCCCTCTTGAGTGAGCTAGCCGAAACACCCCCCCTTTTGTTAGAAAAATACTCTCCAAGTATTATTACTATTCCCAAATACCTTAGCCAATCCCTTGTAGTATTTCCAAAGTCACCTCTATACTTAGAGCCCGGAAAATACTACTATACTTCCATTAGTCACTAAACGAAACCCTAGGAGAAACTTCATAGTTGGTTGAAGTAGTAAGTAGAAGTTGTGTAGAAACTTCTAAGGGTTTCTTGGAGCGGATTGGAGCGTACAGATTAGGAGCTAAATGTTATACCCCGTATTTCCAGAGTATGTACGTATGGACGTACGTACGAAATTTGAGCCTTAAGTTAGGCATTGGATTCGAAATTGGGCACAAGTGCCGAGTAGAGTCGTTTTCCGACGAAACGTTTCCACAGCTTTCGTAGGGAAAATTCCGGCTATGACATTTTTAATTTTTGCGGATTTTTCCGAGTGACGAAACATTTTGGACCAACGGGAGGGTGACATGTGTCACCCTCACATTGGAAGCAAGTGGGGTGCTTGGACGATTTGGGCGTCCAAGAGGCATTGGTTGGCCTTGGCCGATTGGCTCCCTCTTTTGGCCTAGTTTTGTGCCATGTTTTGTGGAGTGTTTTGTGGAGTAGGGGTTAGGGTGCACTTGGCTTGATCTTGGCCTTACACTTGCCTTGCACTTGGCTAGATCTTGGCCATTGGTTGGCCTTTGGTTTTGCTATAAATACCCCCTCTCTTTGAAGACTTCTTCATCCAAAACCTTCCAAGTCTTGAGTCCCTCTCCTCCTCTTTTTAGCCCAAGAGCCCCCCTCTCCCCCTTGTGAAGGCCTAAAGCCGAGACCACCCCCCCTCTTTTAGAGTGTTGTTCTCGTGTGATACCCCCCTTATTGGGGTGTGGATATACTCCTCCACGTAGGGTTATAAGGCCCAAAATCCCTTAGCCTGGTCACTTGGCGTAGTCCAAAGATACCTCTCGACGTACAGCCAGGAAATACTACCTTTTGTCCTTTTAGTCTCAATGAAACCCTTAGGAATCTTCATTGTTAGTTGAAGGATTTAAGTAGAAGTTGGATAGAACTTCTAAGGGTTGTTGGGCGGGATGGAGCACCGGAGTAGGAGCTAAACGTTGCTAAGGATCGACATTTAACTTGGATAATTATGGGCTTATCGAGGTAATTATCTTGTCCCTCTATTGTAATTGGAAATTACATGTTTGTTAGAATATATAGTTGAAGTATACTATATATGGAACTATACTTAGTATTCGGCAATGTCTTTTGACTTAAGCCTGAAGAATAAAGAAAAGAACTGAACTGTATTTACATAGGACTGTATTGCAGTAGACTTGTGTAGAGTTACTGAGTAGGATGGTACACGTCCGGTTAGACGTGTAAACCCCCCCCCCCTGGTTGGCTTGGTAGCCGGCCTCGATAGAGGAGGAGATTTCTGTCATGTTGCGGGGAAATCTTCGAATTTTCTGTAGAAAGATAGAAACTTGTGTTTTGGGGTTAATAGACGTTTGTGACCTTTATAGGTGAAAGTACTAAGAGTAGCGTATTCTACTCGAGGAGTGGAAAGGGCTAGCAAGGTTGTAGTACTTGGAGCATTTTGCTTATTGTCGATAAATCGTCGCGAGGTATGTGAACCTCTTCCTATCTCTTCTAGCATGATATGTGTGAACTATGTAGTACGGTAGACGTACATGTGTTAACTGTGTTTGATTGTTCTTAAAACATAAAGTGTTATAACGGCTTTATGGGAAGTTTGTTATAACAGCTTTATGTAGGTAAGAAAATACTTTGTGGTTTTAAAGGTAATCGATGTGAATTATAAGCGGCTAGTTATAATAAAGAACTTGATGTATTTCAAAAGATTTATAAATCGTTTTGAAGGAGAGTAACACTTGGTTTTAAAGGTTTTAAAAGAGTTATACTAGCTTTATGGGAGTTAGGTATAATGTCTTAAGAGAGGTAAAGAAAATGGTTTCTTGATGTTAGAAGTTAAGAGACTTGATCTTATAAGATAAGAGACTTAACTTATTTGTTTTAATGTGAATGTTTGTGTGAAACCTCATTCGTGAGTAATGAGTACTTGGTTTTATTTAAAGGGATAATGTTTCTTGATTTGAATCAGAATGTGTATCGACAGGACCAACTGCGGCGTTAATAAAGGAAAATGTATTGAATAATGATGTATCGTATTAAAACCGTAGAAACTTCCATCTGCATAGAAACTAAGATGAGACAAAATGATATTACATTTTCTAGATCATGCATTTCGTAATAAGAATGTTGTAAACAAGAATAACCTACTCTCACGTGAGACATATATTACTCAATTGTTCTAAAAGGAATCAAGTGATTAAGTTTGGGAACTATGAAACCATTTGAAAATGAGAAGCTTGAGTAATTGAAACTAGGAAAAGCTGGAACTTAGGAAAAGAATGTTGTTACTTGATTTTGAAAAGGAATGTGGGTTGGTCATTCTAATACTACGGGTATCGGGTGACTTTTTATAAAAGTAATGGATCTCTTTTAAAAGAACTTAACGTATGTAGTACCTTGGGGTTAAAAACCGGACTTTGGCATAAAATGAAAGTACTTTGAGTTGTGTGAAACTTACTATGCTTGTTGTTGTGAAACTTGCCTATGCTTGTTGTTGTGAAACTTGCCTATGCTTGTTGTTGTGAAACTTGCCTATGCTTGTGATGATAGCCTTTGTTGTGCAAGTGTGGTATTTCTGTGTTACCGCGTCTCGATAGAGGCGGTTGACTTATTGAGAACTTACTTGGAGCGTCTTTGGCGGTGATGGAGAATTCCACGGGTATGTTTCCATTTTGATTCTTGTCTTGTTGTTGATGTCACATGGACATGTCTACACCGTCACGATGATTAGGGGCACGCGGCCGTGCGGCGTTGATTACCGATATATGGTTATTCGCAACATGGGCGTGTCTACACCGTCTGATTCCGGGGCATGTGGCCATGCGGTAGGGTTGACCACGCATTATATTGTTATTGAGGTTACTTGGTCATGTCTACCGTCTGATTCCGGGGCATGTGGCCGTGCGGCCTTGTATTATTGTTGCATCATGGACATGTCTACCGGCGTCACGATTCCAGGGCATGTGGCCATGCGGCCTTGTTATTATTGTTGCATCATGGACATGTCTACACGATCACGATTCGAGGCATGTGGCCATGATGCGAACATGATGGATGTGGTGGGCGTGAGACCCATAGTTAGATTTGAGTGGTGACTTTGAGGGCGTGAGTCCCTGACTCGACTGCTTTTATGTTGCGTAATGTATTTTGGTTATCATACATGTCTCCTGCTTTATATAGACTGTTATGATTTAAGCTGCGATATTCTGATTTCACATACTTGTACTGTTATCGACCTCCTTGGGCTGCGTTCATCTGCGCGGTAAGACATCGGTCTTGGATCCTCGCTCATAGGATCACGATTCGTATGGGAAGCTCCGTTTCTCGGAGGCTTATCTTTTGGGTATGTGTTTCCACGAGTTGTAGGTTCTTGTACATTCGTGGTATGGCGGGGCCTGTCCGTCATAGTCGTTGTAAATCTTAAGTGCAGTAATCTTGTTGTGGCGGGGTTGTAAAAGGATTAAAGCTATTGAGTTTTATGTATATCTTGAAAACTGTTTTGGTTGCTTTGATTATTATTATATCTATTGTTGCATGTCTAAGTTTTTATTTCATTGGTTTTCTCGATGTTGTATCACTAGGGTGCCGGGGTAAGGCACGATCACGGGCCGAATTTGGGGTGTGACATAGTGGTATCGGTCTGATTAGTCCTCGGAAAGTGTCTGAGACCGTGTCTAGTAGAGTCTTGATTATCGATGTGTTGTGCACCATCTATAATCGAGGCTATAGGACATTTAGGATTGGTTTCTATTCTTCATTACGAGATCGTGCCTTAGAAAGTGTTATAAGTTGGACCCTCCGGCGTGTCTCGTTTTTACGATTATGCCTCGCGCAAGCAACCGGGCCCAGTGGGCAAGCGGCGAGGAGGCTGCTAGTGAGATCTGAGAGTCAGAAGCGCGAGCGATCGGTCGAGGCGATGCCCGGCGAGTTTAGCGATACGCCCGGCCAGCGAGTTTAGAGCGCGGCCGTGGGCGTGAGACTCTGAAGACTGAGCCTCGGTCCACGATGCAGGCGGGGAGATGGGTCACAAGAGATGGCGATTATTGGCGAGTTGTGGCGGATATGAGGCAATTTGGATCGGCGGTTCGGTTCAGCGGCTGTGGTGCACCCGAGCGAATAGTTTGAGGCTACGAGATTTTTGAGTTGTAGCCGCGAGTTCTGGTCGAGGCACGAGGATGATCGCGAGTTCATCCGTCGATTATAGAGGATCATCACGGGTGATCAAGGCTTGAGATCCAGTGTGACGCCCGGTTCGCGTCGGTGCGTGATACATGATCGATTAGTTTGATTCGTGGGAGCTTTCGGGAGAGCATGCACCTCAGCAGTATGGAATGAGTTTTGAGGCTTTCTCACGCACTTCTTGCCTCCGGATGAGGAGGCACGGGCCGGCAGATTTTTATTCTTGAGGCAGAGGCGACCGTCGGGAGTACAATGTCGAGTTCGATTCTTTGGCTCGATATGTCCTGCGCTGGTTGCGGATATGGAAGATAAGTGCATCGCTCGTCAGGCTAGATGATTATATGGCGAGTCTTGTGCGAGTGTTTCTCTTCACGGGCATGGACATTGCCGCATTCGTGCTCATGCACGCGGGTGCGGCGGCGTGAAGATCGACGGGTGGACGCTTTCGGCGAGAAGAAGGCCAGCGGCGGATATTTTAGCGACTTTCGGCGGACGCCTCGGCGGCGAACTAGTTATGTACCTCCGCCATTGCGAGTGGTCGCCAGCGACGCCGGGACCGCCAGGATATTGAGGAGCGGTCGGGGCTCTCGGAGTTTCAGAATGTTCGAGAGTAGGGGTGTTGGCGGCGATCACCCTACCTCGGTGTGGTCGATGTGGTAGACCGCATTTGAAGTGTCGTAGTACGAGGCTTGTTATTCTTGCGGAGCGAGGCCATATGACGAGAGACTGTCCGACGGGGCGGTAGGATAGCCTGACTACTAGAAGCGATTGCGATTCTTCACCTTCCATAGCTAGGCGGGATGTTCATACACCGGGTACGGTAGAGTCGCGGTGGAAGTTCCCGATTTTAGCGGTCCTTGAACCGCCTAGTTTGGTATATCCTTAACCACAGAGATACTTGTGTCACGACGTTCGGGGCGTGGTAGTGCCTAAGGGCACCCAGTAGTCATACATCGAGAAATCGTGAAATATAAAACAAGACATGAAACAGTTTATAAAATAAGACACAGTTTATGTGAACAAACGTCGCCTTTCGGCATATATATATGAACAAGGTTTAGCAGTTACATCCGACACTGTACAACATGACTACAGACCTCTAAGGAAATATACAACTATGGCGGGACAGGGCCCATCCATAGCCTGACTGTACAATCTATCTACGATACAGGGAGATCATACCAAAAGTAGAGCCTCCGGAGAAGATGGAGCTCCTGACACCAATGCAAAGAGATCCTAAGGATGCGGATCTAGCACCTGCTTGCCCTTACCTGCGGCATGAACGCAGCCCCCCGAAGGAGGTCAGTACAACAGGTACCAAGTATGTGAAACTATAAAGTACTTTAAAATGAAATCAAAGTATTTAAAACCTTTTCACAAATACAATCAGTTCAATTGCACATAGTGCCATATCACAAACAATAACAGTACTAGGAAAAGCGTATGAGTCTAGTCTAGGCGCGAATGATCGAAGCAAGGCCAATCGCCCATAGTATCATTCTGCGTGCCTAGTCACGGACTTCGCGATCGCATAGGTCACACAGACCCGCGTGAGGTATACCTCGCATCGGGGCAGCCAACCCGGCGTCCGCCTGAGCTCCGCACCGCATAGCCTCAAAAGACGCGTAGTCTCAGCGGACGCGCATAGGAATCCCGCGTCGGGCTAAGCGCCGGAATGATCAATCTGGAGCATACGGCTGCTCGCGCATAGTCTCATGAACCGCGTAGGCGTATAGACCCGCGTCGAGGCAAGCCCTCGGTATAAATAAGTCAAGGGTAGGTGATACAATAACGATAAGCGGACTTAGGTTAGCGTAAGCACGGCAAGAATGACCCCTTTACGGCATTACAAGACACTAACACGGTAGCATCATAACATGTCTACTTATCAAACAATCCTACTACACTTAGCAAATCAATACAAGGCTTTTATAAACAAACAAGTAAATGATTCCTTTTCATCTTTCTTAAGTTGTTATACCTAACTTCCCATAAAGCTAGTATAACTCTTGAGCTTTGTTTTAAAACCAAATATTTATCTTACATTAAAAATGATCGATATTCTTTTGAAATGTTTTGGTTCTTTGTTATTAGGCTTAAGCTAGTGAGGCATTACCATAAGTATTATTGAGCTTAAGTAGTGAGGCATTACCATAAGTATTATTCGATTAACACGTATGCGTCTACCGTATATATTGAAAAATATCATGCTTTAGGAAGAATCACATACCTTCTCGTGAAAACCACACCAAGTTGAATATGTCGCACAGAGTCGACCTATAATAGTCACGGATATCTATCAAAGACTACTCACGAGGTCATTCTAAGCAGGGGTTCATAATTCTCTGGAAAGTCGGGCAGCTGACCCTACAGGTGAGCTATTTAAGTCTCTTGTGAAAGCAGTCCTATGTGAAGTCTGATGTGATTATTCTTCTTTTAAAACCTTCTATGTGGTAATAGTTCAATTCTTTTACGTGATATTCTTCTAAGTATTTATACTTATCCTTATACTACAACAGTAAGTATTCTCTAATTCAAAAGAGGTTAGGATTATTACCTCGGTAAGCCCAATAATATCCTAGATAAAGTCGCGCTGAGCAAGGTTTAGCTCCTAAGTTTATGCGCAGGTAGCTCGAAACCTTAGAAGTTCTTCACAACTTCTACCACAGCCTACGGGAATGGGGCTAGGGTTGTTTGGGCATTATAACGATACTCTAAGACAACTTTTCTAACAAGGGAGGTGGGTAGATTTCGGCTAGTCGAGTGGGGGTATTCGGCCCAGGCCACCTTCACAAGGAGGGGAGGTGTTTGGGCGAAATGGCTACTAAGGGAGAGGAGAGGATTTTTAGACTTGGAAGATAACTTTGTGGATGAAGAACTCTTCATCAAAGGGGTATTTATAGCTCAAGCCTTGGCCAACCAATGGCCAAGATGAAGACAAGTGCAAGGCAAGTGTAGGGTGAGGATTAACTAAACACAAATATCCTACCAACTCCTTGACTTGTGCCATGGCACAAAAGCGTGCCAATGTTTCTCCATTTTCGTCCAATGGGCGATTCAAGTCCATCAATGGGAGGGTGCCAAGTGTTGCCCTCCGTTGGTCCAAAATGTTTCGTCTCTCGGAAAAATCCGCAAAAATAAGAAATGGCATAGCGGAATTTACTCTACGTTGTGGAAGCGTTTGTCGGAAAAGCGATTCTTTTAGCGAGTTGTGTACAAATTTCGAACTTGGCTATCTTTAAGGCTAAACTTTTATGCGTCGTATTCCACTTACGTACATACTGCGGAAATACGAGGTATAACATTCTCCTCCTTAGAAACATTCGTCGAATGTTCCTTCTCAATCTGATTATCGAAGAAGCTTAAGCAGTTAGCAAATGCCACACGCCACAAAACAACACTTAGGCATAAATGATAATGGAAATTTACAAGTAGGAAAGTGAATTACGGAGGTGTGGGAATAGGTGAGGATACTTCTGTCTCATGTCCTCCTCGGCTTCCCACGTCATCTCTTCCACTGAGCTCGTTCGCGCAAGACTTTGTGGAAGCCACGTCCGCCGTCGCAGGCCGCTAACGACGATCGACTATCGCTATGGGAATCTCCTCATCGATAGCCTCGATCACTGGACATCGTCAATCGGGTGCACCACAGATGGATCCGATACATCTCCTCGGCGTAGATACGTGAAACACGGATGCCGCCTCGGATCGGACGGCGAGATCCAACTCGTAGGCAACCTTGCCTACCTGCGGACAATCTGAAGCGGCCCGATGTACCTTGGTGAGCTTCCCTTCTTCCCGAATCTCATCACACCGCCATGGGTGACACGCTAGGAAAACCCAATCATGAACCTCGAACTCAAGATGCCGACGACGATGATCTGCATACGACTTCTGTCGACTCTGAGCTGTCAATAGCCGCTCTCGGATAAGCTTCACCTTATCCACTGCCTGCTGTACCAAATCTGGTCCCACTAGCTGTCCCTCGCCCACATCGAACCAACCTATAGGCGATCTGCACTTCCTTCCATACAAGGCCTCATAAGGCGCCATCTGAATACTGGAGTGGTAGCTATTATTATATGCGAACTCAACTAGAGGCAAATGATCCTCCCAACTACCACTAAAGTCAATAACACAGGCTCATGACATATCCTCAAGAGTGCGGATAGTGCGCTCTGCTGTCCGTGCATGCGTGGATGAAATGCGATTACTCGGGCTCACTGCGTCCTAAACCCCTGCTGGAAGGACCTCAGGAAGTTAGCGTGGCGGGCTCCTGCATGCGATATGATCGAAGTAGGGACTCGTAGTCTGACGGTCTCTCGGATGTAAAGACTGGCATAATCCTCAGCCGACAAAGTCGTCCTGACGGGAAGAAAGTGGGCTGATTTCGTCAGCCTGTCGACGATAACCCATATAGAATCATGTCTCCTCTGAGTGCGAGGTAATCACGGGATGAAGTCCATGTTGATTACCTCCCACTTCCGGTCGGGATCTCTATCGCTGTAACAAACCACGGGCCTCGGTGCTCTACCTTCACTGCGACAACACGGGCGAGCTACGAACTGCAGCGTCCTCTTGAAGCCATCCCACCAATACGGATCTAAGGTCGTGGTACATCTTGGTCGACCCGGATGGATAAGTAGCTTGTAGCGTGTGCTTCCCAAGAACCTGCTGCCGAAGTCACGAAACATCCGGAACACCTGATGCCCTCAAACCTTAGCACCCGTCAGGTGCTACCTCAAAGGACCCTTGCCCTCACGAAGAGGCGTATCACGATATCGAATCAAAGTGGATCCTCGGCTGTTGCCTCTTCGCCTCGCCGACGATGGAAGACTCGGCAACCTCGCGAACTCTAACCCCACCGCTATCGAGAATCAATCAAGCGGACACCAAGGCTCGCTGGCGATGCAAATCACGAACCATGTCCCTCTCTCTAGCTGCACATCGATAGGCTCCCGTGACCTCGACTAAGCATACGCCACACATTGGCCTTCCCGGTGGTATAGGATATCAACATCGTAATCCTTAAGCAACTCTAACCACCGTCTGCGTAAGTTCGACTCCTGCAGGTGAAGATATCTTGGAGGCTCTTGTGGTGCGTATAAATATCCACGTGAACCCCATACAAATAGTGCCTCGGATCTTGGCGTGAATCACGGTGCGACTCAAATCATGGGTGGGGTAGTTCCTCTCGTGTTTCTTGGTGTCGGGATGCATATGCTATAACCTGCCATGCTGCATCAATACATCCCAACCCGATGCACGGCGCATCACAATACGACATAACCATGGACCCTGCGGAAGAAGTAGAAGCGAGGCGGTCGTCGGTCTCTCTCGCCGGCTGGAAACCACGCTCACAAGCATCGATCCATGAAACTTGGCGCCACGAGTCGGCCTAGTCAATGGTGCGAAGATAGAAGCAAACTTCTCCACGAACCGCCGATAATAACTGCGAGGCCCAGCTGCGAACCTCTGCCGAGTAGTAGGTCTCGGCCAAGTCTGCGCCGATCTTGGCGTATCAACTCGAATGCCATCGGCCCGAGCAATATGCCCAAGCGCCATCAAGTCAACCAAAACTCACATTTGGAAAACTTGGCGTACAAGCTGCTGATCTGGAAGCTGTCGGCCGATCCTCAAATGCTCGCATGCTCCGCTCTGGCGAGAATAAACCAAGATATCATCGATGAACACTATCACAAGCGTGTCCAAAAATGGTTTGAACACTCGGTTCATCAAATCCATGAATACGGCGGAGCATTGGTCAACCAAAGACATGACCACTGAACTCATAATGCCGTGCGGGTCGGAATGCGATCCTAGGGACATCCACCTCTCGACACGAACGATGATAGCGACGCGGATCAATCTTGGAGAAACATCTCGCGCCTGCAACTGGTCGAACAAATCATCAATCACGGGAAGGGGTATACATTCTTAATGGTCACCTTGTTGGTGCTGTAATCAACACACATGCGCGGCGTCCGTCCTTCTTTTCACGAACAATACGGCGCCCCGGGAGAAACATGGGCCTAATGAAGCCGCTTCTCTAGCAAATCCTAGTGATCCTTGACTCTCTCAACTCGGCGGTGCCATTACGTATGGCGGAATGGAAATAGGCAGTATCGCAATATGTCAATACAAAACTCAATCTCCTCTCGGGAGGATACGGGAGGTCATGCAGGAACACGTGCGGGAACTTCGTGACTACGAGGCCCGAAAATCTGGTACCGCGACCTCGATTATCAAACACTCGAGCGAGATGGTAGATATACCGCCTGCACCATCTTCCTAGCCTTGAGGTAGGAAATAAACCTACCCTCGGCGTCTGTGCTCCTCCCGCTCAACAATGGCTCGCCGAAGCTGGAACCGTACTACTCTCTCTGCGGTCCACATTGGCGTAGCAGAGGCTAGCCAATCCGTCCATGATCACGTCGAAGTCAATCATCTCCAACTCTATCAAGTCGGCTGGGGTTGACGGCGTAAATGGTCACAGGACAAGCTCTATATACCGCCGAGCTACCACCGAATCACCATTGGCGTAGCTACCTCGAAAGGGTCTATGGACTCGGGCTCTATCCACTATCCTACTAGCAACAAGGGAGATATATAGGGCCAGTAGAACCGGATCTATCAAAGCATACACATCAAACCCGAAGCGATAAGGTACGTGGCGACATCGGTGAGGCCTCACGATCTGTCGGTGGACAAAGCATATATGCGGTTACGAGGACCGCTAGAAGCGGGACTGCGCCACGACCTCTGCCGCGACCCGATCCATGTGTACCTTGCCTCGGGCGAGTAGCTGTCGAGGATGAAGAAGCGGCAGCGGACCACGTGGTGAGCCTACCAGCGCCCGGTCGGACAAACTCTCGCAAAGTGACCTGCTGGCCACAAGTATAGCAAGCTCGAGTCGGCTCGAATGGTATCTGCCACAGCGGGCACTGAAGCGGACCTCGAGCAGTTAGCACCCCTGCTGCGGAAATCAAGTCTGGGGCCACGACACGCCCCGACCGCTCTGGTGGGCTGAAAATGAGGTAGGCGCTGCGGCTGGGTGGTGCAAATCTGGACCTGGCGATGCCGCCCACCACGAGGACCACGAAAAAGAACCGGCCGTCTTGGCCTTCTTGCTGATATCGCTCTGCCGGCGGTCTCTGCGCTCGCTCGCATCTAGTGCATGGGCTGCGTGCGGGTAATGTCCATACGGTGAAGAAGAAACACGCGCATGACTCGGCCATATAATCATCTAGCCGGTGGCGTAGCGGTGTACCTATCCTCCATATCTGCTACCAATCTTTGGGACATATCTAGCCAAAGAATCAAACTCGACATTGTATTCCACGACGGTGCGTCCCTGTCTCGGCGGCAAGAATCTATCGGCTCGTGCCCTCATCTGCGGAGGCAAGAAGTGTGTGAGAAAAGCCTCACGAAAACTCATCCCATCTGCTGGAGTGCATGCTCTCCCGGGAAAGCTCCGTGAATCAAACCAATCGGCTGCGGTGTCACGCGGCCGTCGAACCGAATATCACGGCCTCGATCTCGAAGCCACGATCACCGCATAATCCTCTGCGGTGACGGATGAACTCCTGCGGATCATCCTCCGGCCTCGACCGTAAAACTACGGCGGGCTCTGACTCGAAATCTCGCGACCTCAAACTATACGCCTCGGGTGCACTACGGGTGCGGCCCGGGCTGAGGCTGAGGCTGTCGCATCAGTCTCCTCGTGTCGGGCCACAACTTTAGCCAAAAGGTGGGCCGTCTCCTTGTACCCTAACTCCTCCGCCCGGTGTGGGGCGGGAGGTGTGGGTGCTGTGGTCTCTTTGGGGCCCGGCGGCGTCATAGAACTCGCCGTCTGCGGTATAGGCGGGCACGAGCCCTCGTAACTCTGGGTGTCTGCTAGCGGCTCCGCATTGCCTTGCCCACGGGCGGGTTGCCTTACGTGGAGGCATAGCTGTTACAGGAAAGGAATACGTTAGAGGGGTCCAACCTATAACACAGCTCTAAAGCACGATCTCAGAATGAGAAGAATGGAAACCAATCCTAAATATCCTATAGCCTCCTGATTATTGGTGTGGTGCACAACACAGATAATCAAGACTACTAGATCTGATGCGTAGACACTTTCCAGAGATTAAGCGCTCACGATACCACTTTTGTCACGACCCGTTCGGGCGTGGTAGTGCCTTCCGGGGCACCCAGTAGTCATACATCAGAGTAATCAGCGGAAATATAAAACAAGACATGAAACAATTTATAAAATAAGACACAGTTTATGTGAACAACCGTCGCCTTTCGGCATATATATATGAACAAGGTTTAGCGATTACATCAAACCTTGTACAACATGACTACTGAACCTCTGAAATATACAACTATGGCGGGACGGGGCCGCCATACCCTGACTGTACAAACTATCTACAATACAGGGAGATCATACCAAAAGTAGAGCCTCCGGAGAAGATGGAGCTCCTGACACCAATGCAAAGAGATCCTAAGGATGCGGATCTAGCACCTGCTTGCCCTTACCTGCGGCATGACCGCGGCCCCAAGGAAGTCGATTACACAGTACCAAGTATGTGAAACTATAAAGTACTTTAAAATGAAATCAAAGTATTTAAAACCTTTTCACAAATACAATCAGTTCAATTGCACATAGTGCCATATCACAAACAATAACAGTACTAGGAAAACTGTAACAGGTCTAGTCTAGGCCGCGAAGGAGCGAAGCAAGGCCAATCGCCCATAGTATCGTGCGTGCCTAGTCTGGACTTCCGCGATCGCATAGGTCACACACAGACGCGTGAGGTATACCTGCGCATCGGGGCAGCCAACCCCGGCATCCGCCTAGGCTCCGCGGCCGCATAGCCTCGAAAAGACGCGTAGTCTCAGCGGACCGCGTAGGAATCCCGCGTCGGGCTAAGCGCCGGAATGATCAATCACGAAGCATACCGCTGCTCGCGTAGTCTCGGACCGCGCATAGGCCGTATAGACCGCATCAAGGGCAAGCCCTCGGTATAAATAAGTCAAGGGGTAGGTGATACAATAACGATGCAGCGGACTTACAGGTTAGCAGCGTAAGCCTGGCAAGAATGACCACTTTACACATTACAAGACACTAACACGGGTAGCATCATAACATGTCTACTTATCAAACAATCTACTACACTTAATGAAATCAATACAAGGCTTTTATAAACAAACAAGTAAGCAGTTCCTTTTCATCTTTCTTAAGTTGTTATACCTAACTTCCCATAAAGCTAGTATAACTCTTGAGCTTTGTTTTAAAAACCAAATATTTATCTTCTTAAAAATGATCGATATTCTTTTGAAATGTTTTGTTCTTTGTTATTGAGCTTAAGCGTGAGGCATTACCATAAGTATTATTCGGGCTTAAGCTAGTGAGGCATTACCATAAGTATTATTCGATTAACACGTATACGTCACCGTACTATATATTGAAAAATATCATGCTTTAGGAAGAATCACATACCTTACCGTGAAAACCACCGCCAAGTTGAATATGTCGCAGAGAGTCGACCTATAATAGTCACAGATATCTATCAAAGACTACTCGAGGTCATTCTAAGCGGGGGTTCATAATTCTACGGAAAGTCGGGCAAAGACCTGCACCGGTGAGCTATTTAAGTCTCTTTGTGAAAAACGATCTATGTGAGTCTGATGTGATTATTCTTCTTTTAAAACCTTCTACATGGTAATAGTTCAATTCTTTTACGTGATATTCTTCTAAGTATTTATACTTATCCTTATACTACAACGATAAGTATTCTCTAATTCAAAGAGGTTAGGATTATTACCTCGGTAAGCCCAATAATATCCTAGATAAAGTCGCGCCTGAGCAAGGTTTAGCTCCTAAGTTGTACGCCCCGGTAGCTCCAAGAAACCTTAGAAGTTCTTCACAACTTCTACCAAAGACTAAGGGATTTGGGCTAGGGTAGTTTGGGCATTATAACGATACTAGAAGACAACTTTTCTACCAAGGGAGGGGGGGTAGATTTCGGCTAGGGGCGGGGGGTATTCGGCCAGGGCCACCTGCACAAGGAGGGGGAGGTGTTTGGACGAAATGGCTACTAAGGGAGAGGAGAGGATTTTTAGACTTGGAAGATAACTTTGTGGATGAAGAACTCTTCATCAAAGGGGGTATTTATAGCTCAAGCCTTGGCCAACCAATGGCCAAGATGAAGACAAGTGCAAGGCAAGTGTAGGGTGAGGATTAACTAAACACAAATATCCTACCAACTCCTTGACTTGTGCCATGGCACAAAAAACGTGCCAATGTTTCTCCATTTTCGTCCAATGGACGATTCAAGTCCATCAATGGGAGGGTGCCAAGTGTTGCCCTCCCGTTGGTCCAAAATGTTTCGTCTCTCGGAAAAATCCGCAAAAATAAGAAATGGCATAGCCGGAATTTACTCTACGAAAGCTGTGGAAACGTTTCGTCGGAAAACGATTCTTTTAGCGAGTTGTGTACAAATTTCGAACTTGGCCTATCTTTAAGGCTAAACTTTTGTACGTACGTATTCCCTTACGTACATACTCTGGAAATACGGGGTATAACAACTTGTATGTATTGATGTTAATGATGTGTTAAGTGTTATGTTCGGATAGCCTTGTGCTATAGTGTGATTTAAAAATCTGGTTAGTGTGAGATGGAAGTGGTAGCTTCCATGATGTGTTCCGTGTAGAGGAGCGGGAGTTGGCGCTACAGTGGGTCGGGTTGGGGCCATGTTGCGGGCCAACCCGCGTCCTGTTTTGAGGTAGGGTCAGCTCTGGGTGGTCGCCGGTGGCGAGTCACGAGGGTGCTAGGCCCAAGTTTAGATGACCATCGTATGAGTTCGTGGATACGTTCGACCAGAATCAGTTCGTGAAGGCCGGGAATGGCCTTAGGGGAAATCGAGGTTAGTGAGATGACCAAGTTTGGAGGTGGTGATTCCAAGGGTTGGAAATAGAAGCGTTGACAGAAGTGTGATACGGATACTAGAACGAGTTCGAGTGTTGAGGCGAGTACTACGAGAAAGGGAGAAGAGAACGTGTGTTTTGTGGCGGTGTGGCATGATCGTTTTAAAGTATAGCGATGAAGACTATCTTGGCTTTGTTTGTTTGAGACCTAGAAGGAACATTCGGGACGAATGTTTCTAAGGAAGAATGTTATACCGTATTTCGCAGTATGCGTATGGGCGTCGTCTGAAATTTGAGCCTTAAGTTAGGCATTGGATTCGAAATTGGGCACAAGTGCGAGTAAGTCGTTTTCCGACGAAGCGTTTCCACGACTTCGTAGGGAAAATTCGGCTATGACATTTTTAATTTTGCGGATTTTTCCGAGTGTGAAACATTTTGGACCAACGGGAGGGTGGCGTGTGTCACCTCACATTGAAGCAAGTGGGGTGCTTGGACGATTTGGGCGTCCAAGAGGCATTGGTTGGCCTTGGCCGATTGGCTCCCTCTTTTGGCCTAGTTTTGTGCCATGTTTTGTGGAGTGTTTTGTGGAGTAGGGGTTAGGGTGCACTTGGCTTGATCTTGGCCTTACACTTGCCTTGCACTTGGCTAGATCTTGGCCATTGGTTGGCCTTTGGTTTTGCTATAAATACCCCCCTCTCCTTGAAGACTTCTTCATCCAAAACCTTCCAAGTCTTGAGTCCCTCTCCCTCCCTCTTTTCGTCCAAGAGCCCCCCTCTCCCCCTTGTGAAGGCCTAAAGCCGAGAACACCCCCCCTCTTTTAGAGTGTTGTTCTCGTGTGATACCCCCCTTTTTGTGGTGTTGAAATACTCCTCCAAGTATTGTTATAATGCCCAAAATACCTTAGCCTTGTACCTTGTAGTATTCCAAAGATACCTCTCTAGAGCAGGAAATACTACCTTTTGTCCTTTTAGTCTCAAACCGAAACCTTAGGAATCTTCGTTGTTAGTTGAAGGATTTAAGTAGAAGTTGGATAGAACTTCTAAGGGTTGTTTGGAGCGGGATGGAGCACCGGAGTGGAGCTAAGCGTTGCTGGGATCGACGTTTAACTTGGATAATTCTGGGCTTATCGAGGGACTTATCTTGTCCTCTATTGTAATTGGAAATTACATGTTTGTTAGAATATATAGTTGAAGTATACTATATATGGAACTATACTTAGTATTCGGCAATGTCTTTTGACTTAAGCACGAAGAATAAAGAAAAGAAGCGAGCTGTATTTACATAGTTTGTATGCGGTAGACTTGTTGTAACGACCGTTAGGGGCAGATTCGGTGCCTTATCGGGCACCCTAGTGATACAACATCGAGAGAAAACCCGGAAAATAAAACATGAGTCATGAAACAAGAGATATAATAATAAGCAGGCCAACCAGCAGTTGCCTTGGTATATCATAAAACGAACAGTTTAATCCTTTTACAACCACGCTGCACTACAGACCTAAGATTTACAACGACTATGGCGGGACGGGGCCCCGCCACCACGAATGTACAAGAACCTACAACTCGGGGAACACATACCAAAAGATAAGCCTCAGAAAGCGGAGCTTCCCAATCTGCCGAATCGTGATCTAAGGCGGGGATCCACGGCCGATGTACCTCTACTGCGGCATGAGCGCGGCCCCAGGAGGTCGACAACAGCGGTACCAAGTATGTGGCGTAAAAATCGTAATGAAATCATACTAGTCTATATAAAGCGGAGACATGTATGATAACCAAACTCTGATTCCTGACATAAGCGATCATATCGATCGGGGACTCGCGCCTCAGTCATCACTCAAATATAACTATGGGTCTCACGCCCACAACATCAATCATGTTCGCATCATGGCGCATGCCGGATTCTGCATCGGTGTAGACATGTCCATGATGCAACAATAATACCAATGCCCGGCCGCGTGCCGGAATTCTACCTCGGTGTAGACGCGTCCGTGTGACATCAACGATAATATCTTGGGTGATCAACCTGCCGCACGCCACATGCCCCGAATTCTACCTCGGTGTAGACATGTCCATGTAACCACAATAACAATATATCGAGTAATCAACCCGACCGCGTGGCGCGTGCCGAGTCTGCGTCGGTGTAGACATGTCCGTATGGACATCAACAACAAGCGATAATCAAAATGGAAACATACGTGGAATTCTCCATCACGCCCGACCTTTGTTATACCGTAGTTCACGGTATGTATGCGAGGGCGTGCGTCACGAGAATCTGACGAGAAAGATTGGAAAGGAAGAAAGAGGTGATTTTCCACGGAAAAGTTTAGGTTTTGTGAAGGAAAAAGGTTCGTTAATGGGAATTGGATTCTCGATTGGTATTCGGACTTCTGGAATATTAGAGAATTATGGAATTTTATTTTTGGAAAAGTTAACGTGGGGCCCACGGGAGAAATTTACGGTTTTGTGGGGCCAACTTTGTTTTAGAGATTTTGGACATTGTGGATATTTTCGGAAGATGTTTTATTTTGGGCCAATAGGAGGGTGACACGTGTCACCCCCGCCTAGGTGGCTTGACCGAATGGCATTTGTGCACAACACTTTGGTTAAGTCGTTTTTACGAAGCGTTTTACATAACTTGCGAGGAAAATTCGGCTATGTCTTTTCTTATTTTGCGGATTTTTCCGAGAGGCGGAACATTTTGGACCAACGAGAGGCGGCACTTGGCACCTGCCGTTGGTGGGCAAGGTGGGCGAGCTGGGCGACTTTGGGGTGTCAGTGGTAGATATTTGTGTAGATATTTGTGAGGTTTTAAGGAGTAGGGTCTAGGGGCACTTGGGTGAATCTTGGCCTTACACTTGCTATACACTTGGCTAGATCTTGGCCATTGGTTGGCCTTGGCTTGTCTTATAAATACCCTCTCTTTTGATGAACTTCTTCATCCTAAATATTTCTAAGTGTTAGAATCCTCCCCTCCTTCCTTATGGTTCTCGTCCCTCCTCTTGTGGTAGAGCACCCCCTCTAGGGGTGCTAGCCGAGAGTGTACCCACTGCCTAGTTGCTTTCGTATAATACCCACTTTGTGGTGTAGAAATACTCTCAAAGTATTGTTATAATGCCCAATTACCTTAGCCAGTATACCTTGTAGTATTCTAAGGTTATACCTATCTGAAAAGCCGGAAATACTATTATACTTTCCGTCGATCCACAAAACCGAAACCACAGGAAAATCTCCATAGTTAGTTGGAGTGTTATGTAGAAGTTGGTTAGAACTTCTAAGGGTGGTTTGGAGCGGGTTGGGCGCCGGAGTTGGAGTTAAACCTTGCTCGGGAGGCGACATTAAACTCGGATAATTATGGGCTTATCGAGGTAATTATCTTGTCCCTATTGTAATTGGATATTACATGTTGTAGAAATTATAGTTGAAGTATACTATGTATATAATCGAACATAGCTTGTGTGATGTCTTTGGACTTAAGCTGAAGAACTGAATCAATGTTTTTACATAGGGGTGTATTCTGATGAGCTTGTGTAGCTTTTACGTGAGTAGAATTGTACAGTTCGGGTTAGATGTATAACCCACTGGTTGGCTTGGTAGCGGCCCAGTTAGAGGAGGAGATTTCTGTTGTTCTGGGGAGAGTCTTGCGAATTTTACGTAGAATGTTCTACGATAAGATCTTGATGTTAATAAGCGCCTTGTGGCCTTATAGGTTGAAGTACTACGTGTGGCGCGTTACTTGGCTTAAGGAGTAGTAGGCGGTTGGAAGTACTTGGGCGTTTTGCTATTAGTCGATACTCGTCGCGAGGTATGTGAACCTCTTCCTATCTCTTCGGCGATGATATGTGTGAACTATGTAGTGCGGTAGGCGTACATGTGCTAAATGTATTTGATTGGTTTAAAACATAAAGTGTTATAACGGCTTTATGGGAAGTTGGTTATAACGACTTTATGTTAGTAAGAAAATACTTGTGGTTTTAAAGAGTGGCGATTTGAACTATAAGCGGCTTGTTATGTGTTAATAAAGAACTTGAAGTATTTCAAAGGTTTTTGATTCATTTTGAAAGAAGAGGTAATACTTGATTTGTTTTGAAAACTTAAGAGTTATACTAGCTTTATGGAAAGTTAGGTATAACGTCTTAAGAATGTTTCTTGATTTTGAAAATCGAATGTGTATCGACAAACCAACTGCGGCGTTAATAAAGGAAATGTTTTGTGATTAAGTATTATTAAAACCGGTAGAAACTTCCATCTGCATAGAAGCTAAGATGAGACAAAATGATATTTCTAGATCATGCATTTCTTTGTAATAAGATTGTTGTAAACAAGAATATCCTACTCACATATAAGACTTATGTTTCTCGAGATAGTTTAAAGAGAATTATATTCTTAAATGAATAAGACTATGAACTACTGAAACCTTTCTAAATAAGAAACATGAACATTTGAAATTAGGCAAACTTGGGCGTTTGGAAAATAATGTTGTTACTTGAGTTTTACAAAGAAGTGTTTTGATTTACTTGAAAAGATAATCACTCTATTTTCATATACTAAGGGTATTGTGTGACTTTTGTGAGAGTGCATTATCTTTTAAAGAGTTAATGTATGAAGTACTTTGGGGATAAAACCCGAACTTGTTTAGCATATAGTAGAAAGTACCTTGTGTGTATAACTTGATTGTGTTGGTTTGTGATAGCCTTGTAATACTTTCTTGTTGATTTGATAAGTAAACATGCTAGGATGCTACGTGTGTTAGTATCTTGTGATGTTTGTGTAAAGGGGTTTTCCTTTGTTGTGCTTATGTTGTTTAACGATAATTCGTTATGATAGTATTATACATCACTCATCTCTTGAGATGATTAGGGGTTGCGCCTCCGTCGCGGGGTAGACTTCGGCGGGTCGATGGACTATGATTCGAGACTACCTCATGCGGGTCGAGGGCTATGCGGAGCTGCGGGAGTTCGAGTTAGATGCGGCCCTTGTGGTCATGCGGTCCTTGTGGCGTGCGGACGGCGAGTCGGGACGCTGCGGGAGTAGCTACCCTCGATGCGAGGTTATACCTCATGCGGGCGTCGATTGGCCTATGCGGGCTGCGGAAAGTTCGAGGGCTAGAGCGCGCACATTAGATCTGCGGGCAAGTGGTCGGCTTTGATCATGTGGCCGAAGCGAATCTTATAATCTGATTCATGACCTTGTTGATGCGTGGGTGTTAGTAATCGGCTATGCCTTCGTGCCTTACCATGCGTGTTATTATGGCAGTGGGACACGGTGTTCATGTGTGTTCCTTGGTGCTTTTATATCATAAACTGCCGGCAGTGAGGAAGGTATTCCACGGGCATGAGTGATGACTTGAGGGCGTGAGTCCCTGACTTGACATGACTGCTTATTATTGTGAACTGTAGTTTGGTTATCATACATGTCTCCTGCTTTATAGACTATTATGATTTCATTTCTGATATTTTAGTTTCACATACTAAATTTTTGTTATCGACCTCCTTGAGGCTGCGTTCACGCCGCAGTAAAGGTACACCGTCATTGATCCTCGCTCTTAGGGTCGCGATTCGGCGTGTGGGAAAGCTCCGTTTCTCGGAGGCTTATCGGTGGTATAGTCCTGTTGTTGTAGGTGTTTACATTCGGGGTATGGCGGGGCCTGTCCGCCATTGTTGTCGTATCATTTCTTAAGTGCAGTAATCTTGTTGTGGCGGGGTTTGTAAAAGGATTAAAGTTGTTCATGTTGAAAAAGTTGTTGTTTATATATATCTTGAAAGGCAAGTTTTCTCAGTTATTGTTTCATATTTTATAATATGTCTTGTATCGTTTATGTTCGTGATTACTCGATGTTGTATCACTAGGGTGCGGGTAAGGCACGATCACGGGCCGGAATCGGTCGTGACAAAAGTGGTATCGAGCGATTAATCCTCGGAAAGTGTCTGACCCGTATCGATGAGAGTCTTGATTATCGGTGTGTTGTGCACCACACCAATGAATCGAGGCTATAGGATATTTAGGATTGGTTTCTATTCTTCTCACTCTGAGATCGTGCCTTAGAGGCGTGTTGTAAGTTGGACCCTCGGCGAAATTCATTCCTTATCGTTATGCCTCGCGTAGGCAACCGGGCCGGGAGGGCAAAGCGTGGAGGCTGCGAGTTGAGTTGAGGGTTGCGAGGGCACAGCCCAATCATTACCTAGGGTAGTGCTTCGTTCGGGGATTTCTGCGGCGTCACTAGCCGATAAAGTTTAGCGGCGGCGGTTCTACTGCGGACATGATATTTGAACGCCCGATTCCACGACCGAGCAGAGAATATGGGCTGCAAAGGCGACCACATTACTAGCTATGGATTTGGCTACGGAGTATACCGATGTATCGCGAGTCTTGATGACTACAGAGAGGTTGTGCAGTAATTCTTGATTGGGCTTGAGCATGGCACGTATGCGGGCTTATGCAGCGGGCGAAAGCGTGAGATCGACGGGTTAACCAGGGCGGGAGAGGGCGAGCGGCGGGGTCGCGGTAACTTTCAAGGTGAGTATACCTTAAGTGCTATGTTACGATAGCGGTGTGGTAGTTGTGATTAGAAATCATGGTGGGTTAGCCGAGTAAGATTTTGGGGATAGAGAAGGTGTGAGCCTTAGAGTGTTATACGTCTGGACCTTAGAAGTAAGGCCATCTCGAGTAAAGGTGTAGTGTTATGTTTGATCCTTATCGGAGTGCATAGTGCACGTGAGCTATGTTTGGGATAGGTCCCTAAGTGGTATGAAATGAAAGAGGGTAGTTGAGCTAAGGAGACCCCTAGGTTTTCGTAACATGTTTAGTAAAATTGTTCCTTCGGGGAGATAGTATTTTGCGCCTTGCGGGTCGGGTTGAGGCCACGTTGCGGGTCAACGCGGCATGTTTAGTGGTGGTGCGGTTGTGGTGGTCCGCCTTGTGGAAGGGTCACGAGGTGTTAGGCCCAGTTTAGTTAACCCGTCACGAGTTCGTGGATGCGTTCGGCCGGTGGTGGTCGATGAGGCGACTAAGCCGTGTTCTTCGGTCAGGACCGTTCACTCGGCAGTGTTGATTTATCAGAAAGGTTGTAAGGCTGCACGGGGTGCCTACGTGCACCTTATGGCGATGATGGAGCCTGTTACGGCTGTTTTGTTTCGAAAGTTTTACGAGCGGGGTTAAGGACTGGTGAGTCTCGAGATCGCATCGCCACCGGGCGGTGTGGATTTGGGGGTAGTTGTGAGATTGTTGTCTCTGTGGAGGAGCGTTTAAGCTACCATTCGGTGTTCGGATGTCGCCTTACGAAGCCTTGTAGGGGCGAAGTGTAAGTTGCGGTCGATTGGTTCGATGTTGGCAAGGTTGAGATAGTTGGATCGAGCTTGTTCCGGTATGGATAGGGTAAGCTTCGTCTAGAAGAAGTTACGGCGGCTCGGAGGAATCGTGCGGATATTGGCGGCGACGCTTAGAGTTGAGTTGACGGTCGGTCTTCTTGAAAGTACCACCGGACGAGTGTGACGAGTTTGGAAACTAAAGCGATCGAGAAATGTGGTAAGGGTTAGTGTCACGGCGAAGCGGGGATATGGCGGCCGGTACCATTTGTTGGGACGTCGGAGCTAGGCTCGCGGCAAAGTGACAAAAGTGTATTTGTGGTGATGTTAGAGGTGTTTCCTCGTAGACTTGGATATAAGTATGTTGCGCAGGTATTTTTCTGTGGCCAGGTATGGCAGGATTGTTTCGTAAGTATAGAAGTGAAGACTATACTGGCGCACGTATGTTTTGAGACTTAGAAGGAACATTCGGGACGAATGTTTCTAAGGGGGGAAGAATGTTATACCCCGTAGTTCCTGGGTATGTATGCGAGGACGTACGTACGAGAATACGACAGAAAGATTGGAAAGGAAGAAAGAGGTGATTTTTCCACGGAAAAGTTTCCGGTTTTTGTGAAGGAAAAAGGTTCGTTAATGGGAATTGGATTCCCAGATTTGGTATTCGGACTTCCTGGAATATTAGAGAATTATGGAATTTTATTTTTGGAAATGGTCACGTGGGGCCTGGGAGAAATTCTGGTTTTGTGGGGCCCACTTTGTTTTGAGATTTTGGCCATTGTGGATATTTTGGAAGATGTTTTATTTTGGGCCAATAGGAGGGTGACACGTGTCACCCCGCCTAGGTGGCTTGGTAGAATGGCATTTGTGCCTGACACGGTTAGAGTCGTTTTTCGAAGCGTTTTACATAACTGCGAGGAAAATTCCGGCTATGTCTTTTCTTATTTTTGCGGATTTTTAGAGAGGCGGAACATTTGGACCAACGAGAGGCGGCACTTGGCACCCTCTCGTTGAGTGGGCAAGGTGGGCGGCTTGGACGACTTTGGGGTGTCAGTGGTAGATATTTGTGTAGATATTTGTGAGGTTTTAAGGAGTAGGGTCTAGGGGCACTTGGGTGAATCTTGGCCTTACACTTGCTATACACTTGGCTAGATCTTGGCCATTGGTTGGCCTTGGCTTGGCTATAAATACCCTCTCTTTTGATGAACTTCGTCCTAAATATTTCCTAAGTGTTAGAATCCTCCTCCCTTCCTTATGGTTCGTCCCTCCCCTTGTGGCGAGAGCACCCCCTCTAGGGGTGCTAGCGAGAGTGTACCCCACTAGCCTAGTTGCTTTCGTATAATACCCCTTTGTGGTGTAGAAATACTCTCAAAGTATTGTTATAATGCCCAATTACCTTAGCCGTATACCTTGTAGTATTCTAAGGTTATACCTATCTGAAAAGCAGGAAATACTATTATACTTTAGTCGATCAAAACCGAAACCCTAGGGAAAATCTCCATAGTTAGTTGGAGTGTTATGTAGAAGTTGGTTAGAACTTCTAAGGGTGGTTTGGAGCGGGTTGGAGCGCCCGGAGTTGGAGTTAAACCTTGCTCAGGAGCGACATTAAACTCGGATAATTATGGGCTTATCGAGGTAATTATCTTGTCCCCCTATTGTAATTGGATATTACATGTTGTAGGAAATTATAGTTGAAGTATACTATGTATATAACTGAACATAGCTTGTGGCAATGTCTTTGGACTTAAGCCTGAAGAAGCCCAGGCTGTTTTTACATAGGGTGTATTCTGATGAGCTTGTGTAGCTTTTCTGTGGAGTAGAATTGTACCCGTTCGGGTTAGATGTGTAACCCCCCCTGGTTGGCTTGGTAGCCGGCCCCGTTAGAGGAGGAGATTTACGCTGTTGCGGGGGGGGAGGTGCTGCCGAATTTTCTGTAGAATGTTCTACGATAAGATCTTGATGTTAATAAGCGCCTTGTGGCCTTATAGGTTGAAGTACTACGTGTGGCGCGTTCTACTTGGCAGGAGTAATGGCGGTTGGAAGTACTTGAGCGTTTTGCTATTAGTCGATACTCGCGAGGTATGTGAACCTCTTCCTATCTCTTCGGCGTGATATGTGTGAACTATGTAATGCGGTGAGCGTCACGTGTGCTAAATGTATTTGATTGGTTTAAAACATAAAGTGTTATAACGGCTTTATGGGAAGTTGGTTATAACGACTTTATGTTAGTAAGAAAATACTTGTGGTTTTAAAGGGTGGCGATTTGAACTATAAGCGGCTTGTTATGTGTTAATAAAAGAACTTGAAGTATTTCAAAGGTTTTGATTCATTTTGAAAGAAGAGGTAATACTTGATTTGTTTTGAAAACTTAAGAGTTATACTAGCTTTATGGAAAGTTAGGTATAACGTCTTAAGAATGTTTCTTGATTTTGAAAATCAGAATGTGTATCGACAAACCAACTGCAGCGTTAATAAAAGGAAATGTTTTGTGATTAAGTATTATTAAAACCGTAGAAACTTCCATCTGCATAGAAGCTAAGATGAGACAAAATGATATTTCCTAGATCATGGATCTTTGTAATAAGATTGTTGTAAACAAGAATATCCTACTCACATATAAGACTTATGTTTCTCGGATAGTTTAAAAGAGAATTATATTCTTAAATGAATAAGACTATGAACTACGAAACCTTTCTAAATAAGAAACATGAACATTTGAAATTAGGCAAACTTGGGCGTTTGGAAAATAATGTTGTTACTTGAGTTTTACAAAGAGAAGTGTTTTGATTTACTTCAAAGATAATCACTCTATTTTCATATACTACGGGTATTGTGTGACTTTTGTGAGAGTAACGTATCTTTTAAAGAGTTAATGTATGAAGTACTTTGGGGATAAAACCAGAACTTGTTTAGCATAGTAGAAAGTACCTTGTGTGTATAACTTGATTGTGTTGGTTTGTGATAGCCTTGTAATACTTTCTTGTTGATTTGATAAGTAAACATGCTAGGATGCTACGTGTGTTAGTATCTTGTGATGTTTGTGTAAAGGGTTTTTCCTTTGTTGTGCTTATGTTGTTTAACGATAAGTTATTATGATAGTATTATACATCACTCATCTCTTGAGATGATTCCGGGTTAAGCGCCTCCGTGCGGGGTAGACTCAGCGGGTCGATGGACCTATGATTCGAGACTACCTGCATGCGGGTCGAGGGCTATGCGGAGCTGCGGGAGTTCGAGTTGAGATGCGGCCCTTGTGGTCATGCGGTCCTTGTGGCGTGCGGACGGCGAGTCGGGGCGGCTGCCGGAGTAGCTACCTCGATGCGGGGTTTATACCTCATGCGGGCGATCTGATTGGCCTATGCGGAGCTGCGGAAAGTTCGGGGCTAGGCGCGCATTAGATCTGCGGGCAAGTGGTCGCTTTGATCATGTGAATGCAGAGCAGATCTTATGATCTGATTCATGACCTTGTTGATGCGTGGGTGTTAGTAGTCGGCTATGCCTTCGTACTTACCCTGTACGTGTTATTATGGCACAGGTGGGACCTGGTGTTCATGTGTGTTCCTTGGTGCTTTTATATCATAAACTGCCGGCAGTGAGGAAGGTATTCCACGGGCATGAGTGATGACTTGAGGGCGTGAGTCCCTGACTTGACATGACTGCTTATTATTGTGAACTGTAGTTTGGTTATCATACATGTCTCCTGCTTTATAGACTATTATGATTTCATTTACAGTATTTTTAGTTTCACATACTCTGTTTTGTTATGCGACCTCGCCGAGGCTGCGTTCATGCCGCAGGTAAAGGTACACCAGTCATTGATCCTCGCTCTTAGGGTCACAGTTCAGCGTGTGGGAAAGCTCCGTTTCTCCGGAGGCTTATCAGTGGTATAGTCCCCTGTTGTTGTAGGTGTTTACATTCAGGGGTATGGCGGGGCCCTGTCCCGCCATTGTTGTCGTATCATTTCTTAGAGGTCTGTAGTACTGTTGTGGGCAGGGTTTGTAAAAAGGATTAAAGCTGTTCATGTTGAAAAAGTTGTTGTTTATATATATGCCGAAAGGCAAGTTTTTCTCAGATTATTGTTTCATATTTTATAATATGTCTTGTATCGTTTTATGTTCCGCTGATTACTCTGATGTTGTATCACTAGGGTGCCCGGGGTAAGGCACCAGTCACGGGCCCGGAATCGGGTCGTGACAAGCACGTCCAAGTAAGTTCTCAACAAGTCGACCGGCCCTCTATCGAGAGACGCGGTAACACAGAAATACCACACTTGCACAACAAAGGCTATCATCACAAGCATAGGCAAGTTTCACAACAACAAGCATAGGCAAGTTTCACAACAACAAGCATAGGCAAGTTTCACACAACTCAAAGTACTTTCATTTTATGCCAAAGTCGGGTTTTAACCCCAAAGTACTACATACGTTAAGTTCTTTTAAAGAGATCCATTACTTTTATAAAAGTCACCCGATACGTAGTATTAGAATGACCAACCCACCTTCCTTTTCAAAATCAAGTAACAACATTCTTTTCCTAAGTTCGGTTGCCTAGTTTCATTACTCAAGCTTCTCCGTTTTCAAATGGTTTCATAGTTCCCAAACTTAATCACTTGATTCCTTTTTAGAACAATTGAGTAACATATGTCATATATGTGAGTAGTTTATTCTTGTTTATAACGATCTTATTACAATGATCATGATCTAGAAAATGTAATATCATTTTGTCTCATCTTAGCTTATGCGGATGGAGGTTTCTCTTGGTTTTAATACAACACATCATTATTCAATACATTTTCCTTTATTAGCTGCGGTGGTCTGCCGATACGTTACGATTCGAAATCGGTAAAACATTATCCCTTTAAAACCAAGTACTCATTACTCACGAATGAGGTTTCACACAAACATCCACATTAAAACAAATAAGTTAAGTCTCTTATCTTATAAGATCAAGTCTCTTAACTTCTAACATCATAAACCATTTTCACTTACATAAGGTCGTTATAACTAACTTCCCATAAAGCTATTATAACACCCTATGTTTTAAACCAACCAAATCACTTAGCACGTACGTTTACCGTACTACATAGTTCACAACAATCATGCTAGAAAAGATAGGAAGAGGTTCACATACCTCGCGGCGATTTATCGACAATAAGCAAAATGCTCAGTACTACAACTCATAGCCCTTTCCACTCCTCAAGTAGAATACGCTACTCTTAGTACTTTCACCTATAAAGGTCACAAACGTCTATTAACCCCAAAACACAAGTTTCTATCTTTCTATAGACAATTCGGCAGCACCTCACATGGCAGCGTAAATCTCTCCTCTATCGAGGCTGCTACCAAGCCAACGGGGGTTTACGTCTAAGGGCGTGTACAATTCTACAAGTCTCTGCAATCTGATCTATGTAAATCTGATTCGATTCGGTTCTTTATTCTTGAGCTTAAGTCAAAAGACATTGCGAATACTAAGTATAGTTCCATATATAGTATACTTCAACTATATATTCTAACAAACATGTAATTTCCAATTACAATAGAGGACAAGATAATTACCTCGATAAGCCCAAAATTATCCAAGTTATAATGTCGATCTGAGCAAGGTTTAGCTCCACTCCGCGCTCCAAACCACTCCAACAACCCTTAGAAGTTCTAACCAACTTCTACTCAAATACTTGACCAACTATGAAGATTTCCTTAGGGTTTCGGTTTGAGACTAAAAGGACAAAAGGTAGTATTTAGGACTCTACGTAAAGAGGTATCTTTGGAATACTACAAGGTACAAGGCTAAGGTATTTTGGGCATTATAACAATACTAGGGAGTATTTATATACCACAAAGGGTATTATCACGAAAACAACTAGGCTAGGGGTACCGGCGAAGGCACCACAAGGGGAGGAGGAGGCCTCGGCCAGACTCTCAAGAGGGGATGAGTTGGGCCAACTCAACACTAGAGGAGGGAGGATTTTAGGCTTGGAAGGTTTCATTTGTGGATGAAGAGTTCATCAACATAAGGGTATTTATAGCAAAACCAAAGGCCAACCAATGGCGAGATCAAGCCATGTGCAAGGCAAGTGTAAGGCCAAGATCAAGCCAAGTGCACCCTAAAACCCTACTCCACAAAACACTCGCAAAACAATGCACCAAACAAGGCACAAAACAAGGGAGGAAGGCGTCCCTCGCTTACCCAACCGTCACTTGGGGTGACAAGTGTCACCTACCGTTGGCCCAAAGATGTTCGTCGCTCGGAAAAATCCGCAAAAATACAAAGCGACATAGTCGAATTTTCCCCTCATGAAGTTATGCAAAGCGTTTAGTCGAAAAGCGACTCAATGTCGGGTGTTGTGCACAAAGGTAAATTCGGCGAGGGTGCCACGTGGGGTGACACGTGTCGCCCCAGGTCGCCAGAATATTTCGTCTTTCGAAAATATCCAAAATCTGAAATCTCAAAAACAAGCGGGCCCCATGGCAGTAAATTTCTCCGTGGGCCCAGCGTGACCATTTCAGAAAATAAAATCTCAAAATTCTAATATAATCTATGAAGTCCAAATACCAAATCTGGGAATCCAATTCCCGTTAACGAACCTTTTCTTCACAAATAGCAGGAAACTTTTCCGTGAAAACTCACATCTTTCTTTCTTTTCAAAATTTACTGCGTACTCTCAAATGCGTCGTCCTCATACATACCACTGCAACTACGGGTATAACATTCTCCCTCCTTAGAAACATTCGTCGAATGTTCCTTCTCAATCGAATAACGATAAAGTTCCTCTAACAAGTTGCGATGCCGCGGCAGCGCGAAATAACATCGTCCTCTTCTTTCCTTACTCATCGTGCCCTTCTCGAGCGCTTGAACTCTCGAAGACGTACCATACTTGGTCATTACGCCGTTCGAAAATCTGCGAGTCACTACCTCGAACTTGGTCATCTTACTAACCTCAAACTTCCTAAGGCCATTCCGGCCTTTACGAACCGCTCGGTCGAGCGCGTCCACGAACTCATACGATGATCATACAAACTTGGGCCTAGCATCCTCGTGACCCTACCACTGGCGGGACCACCCGGAACGGCCCCACCCCAAACGGGTTCTGGTTGACCATAAATGGTCCTCAACCCGACCCCCGACGCGCCAAACTCTTGTTCCCCGATCCGGAACAATCTTACTAATTCACATCATGAAAGCTACCACTTCCATCTCACACTACCCACGGACTTATCACACAAATAAATCCCACGTATACTACTACTCTGATAAGGGTCAAAAATAAATCCTTAACTCAAGACGACCTTACCCCTAAGGTCTCAGTCGTGACATAGCCTAAGGTTCACACTTACCATGCCCCCATACGTATCCTCCCAACTAAGCATGTTTTCTAACTCATAATTAACACAACGCTATTCGTACATAGCACATCATAATGAGACCATCATAACAAGCATACCAAAACTCTAGAGGTTAAGGATATACACAAGCTACCGCTCACTCTAATCATAGGCACACTGCCTGCAGTGTATGCTATGAAAGCGATGAACCAGCCACCGTCCGGTAAGGTGAGTCGTAACATCCGTGCTACCTTGGTCGGACGATTCCTCGCAAAATGGCCTGCTGGCGCAAAAATAACAAGCTCCTGGCACCACGACACTCCCGAAATGCGGTCTACCATCGACCACACGAGGTAGGGGTGACCGTCAGCAACACCGCACTTCCTCGAAACGAACCCTTGGAGCCACGACTGCTCACGAAGGCGGAGGACCACTGCATGCAGGCGGGGTACAAAACTAGTCTCTTCTTGAGGCGGTCCGCCTCGAAAGTCGTAAAAGACCACGATGTCACGGCCTCTTCTGGCGATCCGGGTCATTCCGTCGACCTCTCGTACCTCGCATCCTAGTGCATGAGCTGCGTGCGGGCAATGTCCATGCCGGTGAAGAGCTACACCGAACAAGCCTCTGTTAAGTAATCATCTAATCCGGTGGCGTGGCGGTGCACTCTATCCTCCATGGTTGCCACTAAAGCGGGGACATACCGAGCCAACGAGTCAAACTCCACGTTGTACTCTCGGCGTGCGCCTCTCTGTCTCAAAGATCATAAATGTTTACGGCGTGCCCTCCTCGCCTGCGGAGGCAAGAAGTGAGTGAGGAATGCCTCGAGAACTCGTCCCATCTTCTGAAGCGCATGCTCTCCGGGACAACTCCGCGCATCAAACCGATCGGCTGCGGTATCGCGCGGCCGATGCGCACCTAAGACCACCGACTCGGTCTCGAAGCCTTGATCACTCTCATGATCGGCAGAATCGCGGATGAACTCCTGCGGATCATCCTCGTGCCTCGACCCATAAAACTGCGGCGGGCTCTGACTCGGAAGTCCGTAGCCTCAAACTATACGCTCGGGGTGAACGGCTGGTGCTCTGGGCTCGGCTGCTGCATCGGCCTATCCTCATATCGGCCATGACCACGGCGGCAATCGACCATCTCCTTGTAACCCATCTCCTGCGCCGGTGTGGGTGGAGGCTCAGTGCTGCGGTCCCGGAGCCATTCTTTGCGGCTCTAACCTCTTTGGCGGGCGGCGTCACAAAACCGCCGTCACGAAGCCTGACCTCAGTCTTGTGCGGGCTGCGCCTCGTACTCCTCAGTATCTCACTAGCGGCACCTCGCCGCCTTGCCGCCCGGGCTCTGGTTGCACTTGCGCGGAGGCATAGCGGTAAAAGCGAGATACGTCGGAGGGTCCAACTTACAACACTTTCTAAGGCACGATCTCGGAATGAGAAGAATGAAACCAATCCTAAATGTCCTATAGCCTCACGATTATAGATGTGGTGCACAACACGATAATCAAGACTCTACTAGACACGGTGCGTAGACACTTTCCGAGGATTAAGCGCTCGATACCACTTTTGTAACGACCGTTAGGGGCGTTCGGGTGCCTTATCCGGGCACCCTAGTGATACAACATCGAGAAAACCAGCGGAAAATAAAACATGAGTCATGAAACAAGAGATATAATAATAAGCAGGCCAGCAAAGCGGTTGCCTTAAGATATACATAAAACACGAGCAGTTTAATCCTTTACAACCACTTGTGATCTACAGGACCTGCAAGATTTACAACGACTATGACGGACGGGGCCCGCCATACCACGAATGTACAAGAACCTACAACTCGGGGAACACATACAAAAGATAAGCCTCAAGAAAGCGGAGCTTCCTAATCTGTTGGCGTGATCCTAAGGCGGGGATCCACGACCGATGTACCTCTACTGCGGCATGAGCGCGGCCCCGAAGGAGGTCGATACAAGTACCAAGTATGTGAAAGCGTAAAAATGCGTAATGAAATCATACTAGTCTATATAAAGCGGAGACATGTATGATAACCAAACTCTGATTCACAACATAAGCGATCATATCGATCGAGGACTCACGCCTCAAGTCATCACTCAAATATAACTATGGGTCTCACGCCACAACATCAATCATGTTCGCATCGTGGCGCGTGCCGGAATTCGCATCGGTGTAGACATGTCCATGATGCAACAATAATACCAATGCCCGTGGCGCGTGCCCCGAGAATTCTACCTCGGTGTAGACACGTCCATGTGACATCAACAATAATATCTTTGGGTGATCAACCTGCGCGTAGCCACATGCCGAATTCTACCTCGGTGTAGACATGTCTATGTAACCACAATAACAATATATCGAGTAATCAACCCGACGCGTGGCGCGTGCCCCGAATCTGCATCGGTGTAGACATGTCCATGTGACATCAACAACAAGACGATAATCAAAATGGAAACATACGTGGAATTCTCCATCATTTGCCGGCCGTCAAGTAAGTTCTCAACAAGTCGGCCGCCTGTCGAGAGGCGGTAACGTAAATACCACACTTGCACAACAAAGGCTATCATCACAAGCATAGGCAAGTTTCACAACAACAAGCATAGGCAAGTTTCACCTGACTCAAAGTACTTTCATTTTATGCCAAAGTCGGGTTTTAACCCCAAGTACTACATCGTTAAGTTCTTTTAAAAGAGATCCATTACTTTTATAAAAGTCACCCGATACGTAGTATTAGAATGACCAACCACCTTCCTTTTCAAAATCAAGTAACAACATTTTTTCCTAAGTTCGGTTTGCCTAGTTTGATTACTCAAGCTTCTCATTTTCAAATGGTTTCATAGTTCCCAAACTTAATCACTTGATTCCTTTTTAGAACAATTGAGTAACATATGTCATATATGTGAGTAGTTTATTCTTGTTTATAACGATCTTATTACTGACCATGATCTAGAAAATGTAATATCATTTTGTCTCATCTTAGCTTCATGCGGATGGAGGTTTCTCTGGTTTTAATACAACACATCATTATTCAATACATTTTCCTTTATTATTTGCGGTGGTGCTGCCGATACGTTACGATTCGAAATCGGTAAAACATTATCCCTTTAAAAACCAAGTACTCATTACTCACGAATGAGGTTTCACAAACATCCACATTAAAACAAATAAGTTAAGTCTCTTATCTTATAAGATCAAGTCTCTTAACTTCTAACATGATAAACCATTTTCACTTACATAAGGTCGTTATAACTAACTTCCCATAAAGCTATTATAACACCACATGTTTTAAACCAACCAAATCACTTAGCACGTATGCGTCTACCGTACTACATAGTTCACAACAATCATGCTAGAAAAGATAGGAAGAGGTTCACATACCTCGCGACGATTTATCGACAATAAGCAAAATGCTCCAAGTACTACAACGCACTTGCTAGCCCTTTCCACTCCTCGAGTAGAATACGCTACTCTTAGTACTTTCACTATAAAGGTCACAAACGTCTATTAACCCCAAAACACAAGTTTCTATCTTTCTATAGAAAATTCGACACCTCCCACACATGCAGCGTAAATCTCCTCTCTATCGAGTAGGCTACCAAGCCAACTGTGGGGTTTACCGCCTAACGGGCGTGTACAATTCTACACAAGTCTCTTGTCTGATCTATGTAAATCTGATTGATTCGATTCTTTATTCTTGGGCTTAAGTCAAAAGACATTGCCGAATACTAAGTATAGTTCCATATATAGTATACTTCAACTATATATTCTAACAAACATGTAATTTCCAATTACAATAGAGGGACAAGATAATTACCTCGATAAGCCCAAAATTATCCAAGTTATAATGTCGATCCTGAGCAAGGTTTAGCTCACTCAGTGCGCTCAAACCACTCCAAACAACCCTTAGAAGTTCTAACCAACGTCTAATCAAATACTTCAACCAACTATGAAGATTTCGTGAGGGGTTCGGTTTGCGACTCTTAGGACAAAAGGTAGTATTTCCGGACTCTACGTAAAGAGGTATCTTTGGAATACTACAAGGTACAAGGCTAAGGTATTTTGGGCATTATAACAATACTAGGGGAGTATTTCTATACCACAACAAGGGGTATTATACGAAAATAACTAGGCTAGGGGGGGGGTACCCCACGGCCAAGGCACCACAAAGGGGGAGGGAGGAGGCCCTCGGCCAAGACTCTCAAAAGAGGGGGGGGGGATGAGTTGGACGAACTCAACACTAGAGGAGGGAGGGATTTTAGGCTTGGAAGGTTTCATTTGTGGATGAAGAGTTCATCAACATAAGGGGGGTATTTATAGCAAAACCAAAGGCCAACCAATGGCCAAGATCAAGCCATGTGCAAGGCAAGTGTAAGGCAAGGATCAAGCCAAGTGCACCCTAAACCCTACTCCACAAAACACTCCACAAAACAATGCACCAAACAAGGCACAAAACAAGGGAGGAAGACGTCCCCCCCTTGCCTACCCAAACCGTCACTTGAGGGTGACAAGTGTCACCCTCTCGTTGGCCCAAAGATGTTCCGTCGCTCGGAAAAATCCGCAAAAATACAAAACGACATAGTCGGAATTTTCCCCTCGCAAGTTATGCAAAACGTTTCGTCGAAAAACGACTCTAATCGGGTGTTGTGCACAAAGGTAAATTCGGCCAAGGGTGCCACATGGGGGTGACACGTGTCGCCCCCCGATTCGCCCAGAATATTTCGTCTTCCGAAAATATCCAAAATACCGGAAATCTCAAAAACAAAGCGGGCCCCACAAAACCGTAAATTTCTCTCGTGGGCCCCACGTGACCATTTCCGAAAATAAAATCTCAAAATTCTAATATAATCTATGAAGTCCAAATACCAAATCTGGGAATCCAATTCCCATTAACGAACCTTTTTCTTCACAAATAACCGGAAACTTTTCCGTCGAAAACTCACATCTTTCTTTCTTTTCAAAATTTCTGCCGTACTCTCGTACGTACGTCCTCACATACATACCCTGCAACTACGGGGTATAACACTTGTGTAGAGTTACTGAGTAGGATGGTACACGTCCGGTTAGACGTGTAAACCCCCGTCAAGGCTTGGCCAGCCACCGATAGAGGAGGAGATTTACGTTGTTGTGGGGAAATCTGCCGAATTTTCTCAGAGAAAGATAGAAACTTGTGTTTTGGGGTTAATAGACGTTTGTGACCTTTATAGGTGAAAGTACTAAGAGTAGCGTATTCTACTCGAGGTGGAAAGGGCTATGAGTTGTAGTACTTGGAGCATTTTGCTTATTGTCGATAAATCGTCGCGAGGTATGTGAACCTCTTCCTATCTCTTCTAGCATGATATGTGTGAACTATGTAGTACGGTAGACGATACGTGTGTTAAGCGTGTTTGATTGTTCTTAAAACATAAAGTGTTATAACGGCTTTATGGGAAGTTGGTTATAACAGCTTTATGTAGGTAAGAAAATACTTTGTGGTTTTAAAAGGTAACTGATGTGAATTATAACTGGCTAGTTATAATAAAGAACTTGATGTATTTCAAAAGATTTATAAATCGTTTTGAAGGGAGAGTAACACTTGGTTTTAAAGGTTTTAAAAGAGTTATACTAGCTTTATGGGGAGTTAGGTATAATGTCTTAAGATAGGTAAAGAAAATGGTTTACTGATGTTAGAAGTTAAGAGACTTGATCTTATAAGATAAGAGACTTAACTTATTTGATTTAATTTGAATGTTTGTGTTAAACCTAATTCGTGAGTAATGAGTACTTGGTTTTATTTAAAGGGATAATGTTTCTTGATTTGGAAATCGAATGTGTATCGACAGACCACTGCAGCGTTAATAAAGGAAAATGAATTCAATAATGAAGTATAGTATTAAAACCAGTAGAAAACACAATCAGCATAGAAACTAACATGAGACAAAATGATATTACATTATCTAGATCATTGCACCTCTAATAAGAATGTTGAAAACAAGAATAACCTACTCTCACGTGATACATATATTTCTCAATTTTTCTAAAAATGAATCAAGTTATTAAGTTTGGGAACTATTAATGCATTTGAATATGAGAAGCTTGAGTTATTGAAACTTGGCAATCTGGAACTTAGGAAAAGTTTTTTGTTACATGATTTTTAAATGTAATGTGTGTTGGTCATTCTAATACTACGGTATCGGGTGACTTTTTATAAAAGTAATGGATCTCTTTAAAAGAACTTAACGTATGTAGTAATTGGGGTTAAAACCCGACTTTGGCATAAAATGAAAGTACTTTGAGTTGTGTGAAACTTGCCTATGCTTGTTGTTGTGAAACTTGCCTATGCTTGTTGTTGTGAAACTTGCCTATGCTTGTTGTTGTGAAACTTGCCTATGCTTGATGATAGCCTTTGTTGTGCAAGTGTGGTATTTACGTATTACCGCGTCTCGATAGAGGCGGTTGACTTATTGAGAACTTACTTGGACGTCTTTGGCGGTGATGGAGAATTCCACGGTATGTTTCCATTTTGATTCTTGTCTTGTTGTTGATGTCACAAGGACATGTCTACACCGATGTAGTATTAGGGGCATGCGGCCATGCGGGGCTGATTACCCGATATATGGTTATTACTGCAACATGGACGTGTCTACACCGATGCAGTATTCCGGGGGCATGTGGCCATGCGGCAGGGTTGACCACCCAGTATATTGTTATTGAGGTTACATGGGCATGTCTACACCGACGCAGTATTCCGGGCACGTGCCACGCGGCCTTATTATTGTTGCATCATGGACATGTCTACACCGTCGCGATTCGGGGGCATGTGGCCATGCGGCGTTATTATTGTTGCATCGTGGACATGTCTACACCGTCGCAAGATTCGGGCATGTGGCCATGATGCGAACATGATGGATGTGGTGGGCGTGAGACCCATAGTTAGATTTGAGTGGTGACTTTGAGGGCGTGAGTCCCTGACTTGACTGCTTTTATGTTGCGTAATGTATTTTGGTTATCATACATGTCTCCTGCTTTATATAGATCGTTATGATTTAAGCGCAGATATTCTGATTTCACATACTTGGTACTGTTATCGACTCCTTCGGGGGGCTGCGTTCATGCCGCAGGTAGAGGTACATCGGTCTTGGATCCTCGCTCATAGGATCACAGTTCAGCGTATTGGGAAGCTCCGTTTCTCCGGAGGCTTATCTTTTGGGTATGTGTTTGTTGCACCCCGTAAATTCTAGAAGATAGATAAGTTGGCAAACATGTGTTGGAAGGATTTTGAGTTTACCTTGGAGTGTTGGACCCCAGTTGTTAAGGATTGTAAGGTGTTTAAAAGGCCTAGTGTGTAGTCCGTTGAATCTAGGTCCCAACGCAACCAACTGTTCGTCGATTGGACAACGAGTCAAAGTTATGGAAGTTTCAAGTTTGGCGCGATCAATCAAAGCGATGACTTGATTCAGGGTTCAGCGCCGCACGAGAAACGTGGCCGCGCGCCGATTGTACTGAGGGTCTGCGGGTGTGGCGCCGCGCGCTGAATGCACGCGCGCCAGACGCGTGCAATTATTTTTCTGAAGTGTTAGCGCCGCGGCGCCGGCGGCGGGGCCGCGGCGCCAAGGCGGGATTTTCTGCGGGTAAAGGAGAAAAATCAGGGATATTTTATAAGGAGCCTATGGGAGGGTGACAAGTGTCCCTCCCATCCTTTGACCAGCGATAGAAGCCTACTTTAGGGCCAAGTCTTGGAAGACTTGACCATTTCATTTCAAACCCTCCCAAGAGAAAACCCCTCTCCTTCTCTCTAGGTTTTGAGAAACCCGCCTTAGGAACTGTTGAGCGGCAAGGAGGAAAAAGGTGTTGGTGAACTTGTGGGAAGCACTGGTGGACGAGTTTGACGGAAAGGAAGTGGAAGAAAAGGGCTTGTGGGCTTTTCCAAAAGGTAAAAGTTTCCCTTCCTCTTGGATTTGAGTTTTTACTTATGATAGTAGTTTAGAAGTGAGCCCAAGGCTGTTATATCATTGTTGGAGTTTAGAAGTGAGCCCAAGGCTGTTATATTATTGTTGGAAATTAGATTTGAGCCTGAGGCTGTTATAATTAGGCTTGTGTAGTTTTGGATCTTGTTGTCTGTGGAAAACCGGCCGTGGGCATGTTAGCCTTAAGATTGTAACTACCTTTTGGTGACAAAGTTAGTCGTTGCATGTTGTATAGAGGGGAAATTGTGGTAGTTGAAGATGTTTAGGGTTAGACATCATGTTAACCTAAAACTTGAATTGAAAGAGAATTGAAAAGGGTTTAGGATGGGTTACTGTTTTTCGACCTTGGATAAAGGTAGTAAGTTCCGTAGAACCCGGGGGCTTTGCTTTTAGCTTATTCTACGTTCGGAACTAGAAGTTAATAGATGTCTTATGACCCTTATAGGATTGAGGCGCTACGAGTAGCGTATCCTACTTGAAGGGTTCAATACTGTGGGGCGTTTTGCTTTTTGTCGGCAATCGTCGCGAGGTATGTGATTCTTCCTATCCTCTTCAGCATGACTATTTGTGAAATATATAGTGCGGTTGACGCACGTGTGCTAAAGGAAATTGATTTTCCAAATTGTGTCTTGACTTGTTATGAAGTGTAAAGGGCTTCATTATGTGTAAGAGTAGTAAGTCTTATCCGTTAGTAATGGGCACTCGGTGCTTAAAGAATGAGCCCTCTTGGTCTCATAAATGTTTATGTGGTATTGGTTGGTTTAAAACATAAAGGGGTTATAACGGCTTTATGGGAAGTTAGTTATAACAACTTTATGTGAGTAAAAGAACGGTTGTTGATTGGTAGAAGTTAAGAGACTTGATCTTGTAAGATAAGAGACTTAACTTAGAATTGTGAAAGTTTTGTAATGCATTCAAAAGTTGTAAAACCTCATTCGTGAGTAATGAGTAATACTTGGTTTTGAAAACTTAAGAGTTATACTAGCTTTATGGGAAGTTAGGTATAACGGCACAAGAATGTGAAATGGATTTGAAAGTGGGAACAAGTATCGAACACACCATCGCATAGCTACTAATAAAGGAAATGGTTTCGACTAATTGATTATACTAAAACCGTAGAAACCTCCATCTGCATAGAAACTAAGATAAGACAAAATGATATTACATTTCCTAGATCATGGTCGCTAAATGAGAATCATTGATAACAAGTTCTGACTTTTCTTAAATTCCAAAGAATGAACTTAATGGATTGCAAAGGATAATGTACTGGATTTTGGAAAAGAGAAGTAACTTGAGTTTGAAAGTATAAATCACTTGTTTTCAAATATCGAACTTTTCTTAAGGGAAAAGTAAATGACTTGGACTTTTAAAAAGTATACTTGACGTTATGTTAATTGTGTTTGAAGTACGTGTTTTAAACATGAATGTGTGTGATACTACGTGTGATAGTATCGTATGGTTTCTACGTAAAGAGAGGTCTTTGAAGGTAGGAAAGAATGTAGTATTTTGGGGTTGGAACCCGGTTTGTTGACTTAAACGAAGGTACTTTGAGTTGTGTGTAACTTGCCTGTGCTTGTGGTGATAGTTTTGTTGTTGTGCAAGTGTTTGACTTTGTGCTACCGAGTCTCTCGACGGAGGGCCGGATATCGGGTGGTATGATGGACATATCGACACGTTGGGTAGCCCACGGGTATGCTTCCACTATATTGATCCTTTGGGACATACTGACACGTTGGGTAGCCCACGGGTATGCTTCTATTAGGAGTATTATCTGGGTATTTGTTTGGACATACTGACACGTTGGGTAGCCCACGAGTATGCGTCCACAGTGAGTATTATCTTGTTATTGGTTGGGACATACTGACACGTTGGGTAGCCCACGAGTATGCGTCCACAGTGAGTATTATCTGGGTATTTGTTTGGACATACTGACACGTTGGGTAGCCCACGAGTATGCGTCCACAGTGAGTACTATCTTGTTATTGGGTTGGACATACTGACACGTTGGGTAGCCCACGAGTATGCGTCCACTTTGAGTAATGATCTTTCGGGCGTGAGTCCCTGACTTGATGTGATTTGATTTGACTGAACTGTATATACGTGGTGTACTGTAGTTTGGTTATCATACATGTCTCCTGTTTTCCTTATAGACTATTATGATTTCTTTTACAGTATTTTTCTGTTTCGCATACCTGCACTGTTGTTATCGACCTTCTCGGGCCGCTTCATGTCGCAGTTGAGATGTATCGCTTGTTGATCCGCACTTTGGATCGCTGTTCGGTTCTCGAAAGCTCCATTCCTTCGAGACTTTGTCATTTAGTGCAGTTCCTCAAGTTGTAGAACTTTGGTACATTCGTGGTATGGCGGGCCCTGTCCGTCAGAGATGTTATAAAAATTCTTAGAGGTCAGTAATCTTGATGTAGGCGGATTGTAAATCGCTCAGTGTTAGTTATTTTCGTAAAAGGTAACCGCTTGGTTAGCTTGCTTTCTCTTTTCATTGGTTATCATGTATGAGTTTTAATTTCCGTGATTCTACGATGTTGTTTGACTACTTGGGTGCGGGTAAGGCACGATCGCGCCCGGTTTGGTCGCGATGTAGTGGTATCGAGCGCTTAGTCCTCGGAAAGTGTCTACGACCGTGTCTAAGTAGAGTCTTGATTATCGATGTGTTGTGCACCACATCTATAATCGGGAGGTCATGAGACATTTAGGATTGGTTTCTATTCTTCTCATTACGAGATCGTGCCTTAGAGCCGTGTTGTAAGTTGGACCCTCCGGCGTGTTTCGTTTTACCGATTATGCCTGCGAAGGCAACCAGTGGCCCGTGGCGGCAAGGCACAGAGGAGTCGCGAGTAGAGCAAATGGCGCCTCTACGGAGACCACAAGATTCGAGCCTCCATCCCACGGCCCGGAGCAGGAGACGGGTTACGCGAGTTGGCCCGATTATTGGCCGTTGTCAGGCGACACGAGGATAGGCCGGACGCAGCAGCCCGATGCACCGATGGTTCACCCGAGATCGGATAGTTTGAGGTCAGCGGGACTTTACGAGTTGTGGCCCGCGAGTTCTACGGTCGAGGCACGAGGATGATCCGCAGGAGTTCATCAAGCGATTCTGCCGATCATGAGAGTGATCAAGGCATCGGAGACCGAGTCAGTGGTCCTAGGTTCGCATCGGCTGCGTGATACCGCAGTCGACTGGTTTGATTCGTGGGAGCTGTCCCGGGGAGGGCATGCACTTCCAGCGAGATGGGACGAGTTCTCGGAGGCATTTCTTGCACATTTCTTGCCTCCACAGATGAGGAGGACTCGGGCCGACAGATTTTTGATGTTGAGGCAGAACGGGCGTACGGTTCAGGAGTACAACGTGGAGTTTAACTCACTAGCTCGGTACGTCCCCGCGTTAGTAGCCGACATGGAGGACAGAGTGCACCGCTATGTCACAGGGCTTGATGACTATTTGGCAGAGAGTTGCTCGGGAGTAGCTCTTCAGCCGGGCATGGACATTGCCCGCATGCAGGCTCATGCACTTGGATGTGAGGCACGTAGGAGTCGACGGAATGACCAAGATCAGCAGAGTAGGGCCAAGGCAGCAGGGTCCTGGCGACGCCCGGAGCGGCAGCCTCAAGAAGTTAGTTATGCGCCTCCGCCCGACGCAGTGCTCCACCGCGATCGTCGGGCGTTCGGAAATTCAGGAGCAGGTCAGGGCTCCAAGGTTTCGGGTTTTTGGGGGATCAGGGTTGTTAGTCGGATGGGACCACCCACCTCGTTGTGACCATTGTGGTAGGCTCCACGATGGGAGTGTCGTGCTAATAGGGAATCTGTTTACATGCGGCCACCGCCATTTTGCAAGGAATTGTCCCACCAGAGATAGCGCGAGGTTGAGATTCACCTTCGGGATCGGTGGGCGATTCACCTCCTCCTTTGTGCGTCGTCTTGGAAAGAACATGAGTAGAACGACAAGAAGGAAGTGAAGCAATAGTTACTGGTATGTTCTTAACCTACAGAGTATTGTATGCTTTGATGTTGTGGTGATGTGTTGAGTGCTATGTTGGGTAGCTTTGTGTATATAATGTGATTTGGAAGCATGGTTAATAAAGAGGGTAAGTTTGGGGATGAGAAAAATTTTGAACCTTAGAATTTATAACAGTTGAGACCTTAGATGTAAGGCCGTCTTGGGTAGAAGACTTTACTGTTAATCCTTGTCGGAGTGTATCGTATACATGGAGTTTTGTGTGATGATTCCATGGGTAATTTGTGATGGAAGTGGTAGCTTCCATGACGTGGATTAGTAAGATGGACGAGTTGGAGGTAGTGACTCCAAGGTGGTAGAAGCAGGCGATGGCGAATTGTGGAACGTGTACTAGAGAGGGGTGTGAGTGTACAAGGAAGGTACGCCGAGTAAGGAGAGTATCCTTTAGACCAAGGGAGGAGAAAATAGTGATGTTTGCACGTAGAGGTGATTTCCCCGTTAGCTGGAATTTGGAGATGCGTGATTTCTATATTATGGCCATGAGAGGCATAAATGAGTTTTGGTAGGTATAGTAGTGAAGACTATACCGCGCATGTGTTACGAAGACTTGGAAGGAACATTCGGGACGAATGTTTCTAAGGGGGGAAGAATGTTGCACCCCGTAAATTCTAGAAGATAGATAAGTTGGCAAACATGTGTTGGAAGGATTTTGAGTTTACCTTGGAGTGTTGGACCCCAGTTGTTAAGGATTGTAAGGTGTTTAAAAGGCCTAGTGTGTAGTCCGTTGAATCTAGGTCCCAACGCAACCAACTGTTCGTCGATTGGACAACGGAGTCAAAAGTTATGGAAGTTTCAAGTTTGGCGTGATCAAAGCGATGACTTGATTCGGGGAGTTGTGTGCGGCACGCCGGAGAATGTGGCGCGCGATTGTGCGAGGGTGCGGGTGTTGGCGCCGCGGCCGAATCTGAACGCGGCGCGATGCAGCGTGCAATTATTTTTACGAAGTGTTAGCGCCCGGCAGTGTGAACGCATGGCGCCAAGGCGGGATTTTCTGCGGATAAAGGAGAAAAATCAGGGATATTTTATAAGGAGCCTATGGGAGGGTGACAAGTGTCCCTCCCATCCTTTGACCAGCGATAGAAGCCTACTTTAGGGCCAAGTCTTGGAAGACTTGACCATTTCATTTCAAACCCTCCCAAGAGAAAACCCCTCTCCCTTCTCTCTAGGTTTTTGAGAAACCTGGCCTTAGGGAACTGTTGGAGCGGCGGCAAGGAGGAAAAAGGTGTTGGTGAACTTGTGGGAAGCACTGGTGGACGAGTTTGACGGAAAGGAAGTGGAAGAAAAGGGCTTGTGGGCTTTTCCAAAAGGTAAAAGTTTCCCTTCCTCTTGGATTTGAGTTTTTACTTATGATAGTAGTTTAGAAGTGAGCCCAAGGCTGTTATATCATTGTTGGAGTTTAGAAGTGAGCCCAAGGCTGTTATATTATTGTTGGAAATTAGATTTGAGCCTGAGGCTGTTATAATTAGGCTTGTGTAGTTTTGGATCTTGTTGTCCTGTGGAAAACCGAAGTGGGCATGTTAGCCTTAAGATTGTAACTACCTTTTGGTGACAAAGTTAGTCGTTGCATGTTGTATAGAGGGGAAATTGTGGTAGTTGAAGATGTTTAGGGTTAGACATCATGTTAACCTAAAACTTGAATTGAAAGAGAATTGAAAAGGGTTTAGGATGGGTTACTGTTTTTCGACCTTGGATAAAGGTAGTAAGTTCCGTAGAACCCGGGGGCTTTGCTTTTAGCTTATTCTACGTTCGGAACTAGAAGTTAATAGATGTCTTATGACCCTTATAGGATTGAGGCGCTACGAGTAGCGTATCCTACTTGAAGGGTTCAATACTGTGGGGCGTTTTGCTTTTTGTCGGCAATCGTCGCGAGGTATGTGATTCTTCCTATCCTCTTCAGCATGACTATTTGTGAAATATATAGTGCGGTTGGCGACGTGCTAAAGGAAATTGATTTTCCAAATTGTGTCTTGACTTGTTATGAAGTGTAAAGGGCTTCATTATGTGTAAGAGTAGTAAGTCTTATCCGTTAGTAATGGGCACTCGGTGCTTAAAGAATGAGCCCTCTTGGTCTCATAAATGTTTATGTGGTATTGGTTGGTTTAAAACATAAAGGGGTTATAACGGCTTTATGGGAAGTTAGTTATAACAACTTTATGTGAGTAAAAGAACGGTTGTTGATTGGTAGAAGTTAAGAGACTTGATCTTGTAAGATAAGAGACTTAACTTAGAATTGTGAAAGTTTTGTAATGCATTCAAAAGTTGTAAAACCTCATTCGTGAGTAATGAGTAATACTTGGTTTTTGAAAACTTAAGAGTTATACTAGCTTTATGGGAAGTTAGGTATAACGGCACAAGAATGTGAAATGGATTTCGAAAGTGGGAACAAGTATCGAACACACCACTGCAGCGCTAATAAAGGAAATGGTTTCGACTAATTGATTATACTAAAACCAGTAGAAACCTCCATCTGCATAGAAACTAAGATAAGACAAAATGATATTACATTTCCTAGATCATGGCTGCTTAAATGAGAATCATTGATAACAAGTTCTGACTTTTCTTAAATTCCAAAGAATGAACTTAATGGATTGCAAAGGATAATGTACTGGATTTTGGAAAAGAGAAGTAACTTGAGTTTGAAAGTATAAATCACTTGTTTTCAAATATCGAACTTTTCTTAAGGGAAAAGTAAATGACTTGGACTTTTAAAAAGTATACTTGACGTTATGTTAATTGTGTTTGAAGTACGTGTTTTAAACATGAATGTGTGTGATACTACGTGTGATAGTATCGTATGGTTTCTACGTAAAGAGAGGTCTTTGAAGGTAGGAAAGAATGTAGTATTTTGGGGTTGGAACCCGGTTTGTTGACTTAAACGAAGGTACTTTGAGTTGTGTGTAACTTGCCTGTGCTTGTGGTGATAGTTTTGTTGTTGTGCAAGTGTTTGACTTTGTGCTACCGAGTCTCTCGACGGAGGGCCGGATATCGGGTGGTATGATGGACATATCGACACGTTGGGTAGCCCACGGGTATGCTTCCACTATATTGATCCTTTGGGATATACTGACACGTTGGGTAGCCCACGGGTATGCTTCTATTAGGAGTATTATCTGGGTATTTGTTTGGACATACTGACACGTTGGGTAGCCCACGAGTATGCGTCCACAGTGAGTATTATCTTGTTATTGGTTGGGACATACTGACACGTTGGGTAGCCCACGAGTATGCGTCCACAGTGAGTATTATCTGGGTATTTGTTTGGACATACTGACACGTTGGGTAGCCCACGAGTATGCGTCCACAGTGAGTACTATCTTGTTATTGGGTTGGACATACTGACACGTTGGGTAGCCCACGAGTATGCGTCCACTTTGAGTAATGATCTTTCGGGCGTGAGTCCCTGACTTGATGTGATTTGATTTGACTGAACTGTATATACGTGGTGTACTGTAGTTTGGTTATCATACATGTCTCCTGTTTTCCTTATAGACTATTATGATTTCTTTTACAGTATTTTTCTGTTTCGCATACTCGGTACCTGTTGTACTGACCTCCTTCGGGGGGCTGCGTTCATGCCGCAGGTTGAGATACATCGCTTGTTGATCCGCACCCTTTGGATCGCTGTTCAGTTCTCAGAAAGCTCCATTCCTTCGGAGACTTTGTCATTTGGTACGGTTCCCTGAAGTTGTAGAACTTTGGTACATTCAGGGGTATGGCGGGGCCCTGTCCCGTCAGAGATGTTATAAAAATTCTTAGAGGTGCAGTAATGCGATGTGGCGGGGATTGTAATCGCTCAGTGTTAGTTATTTTCAGAAAAGGTAACCGTTTGGTTAGCCTGTTTTCTCTTTTCATTTGTTATCATGTATGAGTTTTAATTTCACGATTCTCTGCGATGTTGTTTGACTACTTGGGTGCCCGGGTAAGGCACGATCGCCGCGTTTGGGTCGTGATGTTTCCACGAGTTGTAGGTTCTTGTACATTCGGGGTATGGCGGCCCCGTCCCGTCATAGTCGTTGTAAATCTTAGAGGTGCAGTAATCTTGTGCAAGTGTGGTTGTAAAAGGATTAAACTGTCAGTTTTATGTATATCTTGAAGGCAAATTGTTTTGGTTGGCCTGTTTATTATTATATCTATTGTTGCATGTCTAAGTGTTTATTTCCGCTGGTTTTTCTCTGATGTTGTATCACTAGGGTGCCCGGGGTAAGACACCAGTCACGGGCACGAATTTCGGGGTGTGACACTAAACCTTGCTCAGGATCGACTTATATCTTGGATAATTTTGGGCTTATCGAGGTAAATAATAATCCTATCCTTCTAGTGTAATTGGAGATTACATACTGTAGTAGTATAGAATTAAGTATAAGATACATAGAAGGATATTAAAGAATATAATTGAACTGAAATCACATCAGAAGAATATAAATGAAGAATTGAACTGTACTTACATAGGACTGTATTTACAGTAGACTTGAGTAGTTTGACGGGTAGGGAAATGCTGCCCAATTTTCCGTAGAATTAAGAACCTTCTGCTTAGAATATCCTACAGAGTAGTCTAGACATTGTTAGACGTATTTGACTATTATAGGTTGATACTCTGCGCGCGACATACTCGACTTGGTAGGTGGATTTCGCCGAGAAGGTATGTGATTCTTCCTATCCCCTTGAGCATGATATTTTAAAATATATATATAGTACGGTAGACGTACGTGTGTTAACTGAACATTGTTTTACTGGACGTCTGTTGACTTGAGTCTAAATAATAAGAACCTTGAAGTATTTCAAAAGAATTATGAATCATTTTTTAAAGAAGAGTAATACTTGATTTTTAAACAGAAAGCTTAAGAGTTATACTAGCTTTATGGGAAGTTAGATATAACGACTTAAGAAAGATAAAAGGAACGGTTTTACTTATTTGTTTATGATAATCTTGTATTGATTTCTGAAAAGTGTAGTAAGATGGTTTGATATGTAAACATGTTATGATGCTACGCGTGTTAATGTCTTGTGATGTTGTGTAAGGGGGTTATTCTTGTTGTGCTTACGTTGTTAAACGTTAAGCCCGTTGTACTGTTCTTATATCACATACCCCCTTGACTTGTTATACCGAGGGCTTGCCACCCTTGATGCGGGTCTATACGGCCTATGCGATGCGTGTGACCACGCGGGCTGCGGAGTTCGAGATTGATCATTCCGGTGTATTATCCCGTCGCGAGGGTGCCTTACGCGTCTGTGTGACTACGCGGTCTATGTGACTATGCGGATCGCGGAGTCGAGGAGGATACCGCGGGCTAGCTACCCCGTCCGAGGAATACCACGCGGAGTGCGCGTGTGACCTATGCGGACTGCGGGAGTTCCAGGATTAGGCTCGCATAATGATACTATGGGCGATTGGCCTTGCTTCGATCATTAGCGGCCTAGAAAAGACCAGTTATGTTATATCTATTTTGGTTTTAGTTATGCTGTGGCACTATGTGTGGTTACATTGGTTGTTTCGTACATAATTGTAAAATTGCTTTTAAAATGGTATGATTTCATTTAAAGTACTTTACAGTTTCACATAATTGGTACCTGTTGTACTGACCTCCTTCGGGGGGCTGCGTTCATGCCGCAGGTAAAGGGAAACAGGTAGCGGATCCTCAGTTTTAGGATATTTTCTTGGTGTCAGGAGCTCCATCTTCTCCGGAGGCTCGACTTTTGGGTATGATCTCCCTGTTGTTGTAGATAGTTTTGTACATTCAGGGTATGGCGGGGCCCTGTCCCGCCATAGTTGTTTACTTCCTTAGAGGTCTGTAGTCCTATTGCATACTGGGATGTAATCGCGGACTTGGTTTATATATATATGCCGAAAGGCGACTTTTTCTAAAGTAAACTGTGTCTCATTTTACATTTGTTACATGTCTTGTTTTTATATTCCGCTGATTACTCTGATGTATGACTACTTGGGTGCCCGGGTAAGGCACGATCCACGGCCCGAACGGTCGTGACAAAAGTGGTATCGAGCGATTAATCTCGGAAAGTGTCTACAGACCGTATCTAGTAGAGTCTTGATTATCGGTGTGTTGTGCACCACACCAATAATCAGGAGGCTATAGGATATTTAGGATTGGTTTCCATTCTTCTCACTCTGAGATCGTGCCTTAGAGCTGTGTTATAAGTTGGACCCCTCTAACGTATTTCCTTTCTTTAACAGTTATGCCTCCACGTAAGGCAACCCGGGCCCAGAAGGGCAAGGCAGCCGAGGGAGCTGCTAGTAGGACACCGAGAGTCACGAGGGCTCAGGCCCAGTCTATACCCGAGGCGATACCTCAGACGGCGAGTTCCACGACGCCGCCGGCCCCAGCAGGGTTTAGAGCCGCAGCAGTGGCTGATGAGACCACGCACTGCACCTCCATCCCACACCGGAGATGAGATGGGTTCTGAGAGATGGCCCGATCGCCGTGATCAGCGCACACGAGGATAGCCGGACGCAGCAGCAGTTCCAGTAGCACCCGTGGTACATCCTAGATCGGACAGCTTGAGACTACGGGATTTTCTGAGTTGTAGCCCGCCAGAGTTCTACGGGTCGAGGCCTGAGGATGATCCGCAGGAGTTCATCCGTCAGTTACAGAGGATCATGCGAGTGATCAAGGCTTCGGAGACCGAGTCCGTGATCTTCGGTTCGCATCGGCTGCGTGATACCGCAGTCGACTGGTTTGATTCGTGGGAGCTATCCCGGGGAGAGCACGCGCCTCCAGCTATTTGGGACGAGTTCTCGGAGGCTTTTCTCACTCACTTCTTGCCTCCGCAGATGAGGAGGGCACGGGCCGACAAGTTTTTGATGCTGAGACAGAGAGGGCGCACCGTTAGGGAGTACAACGTTGAGTTCGATTCGTTGTCTCGATATGTCCCTGCGCTGGTAGCAGATATGGAGTACCGAGTGCACCGCTACGTCACCGGGTTAGATGATTATCCGCGAGTCTTGCTCGGTGGCTCTTCAGCCGGGCATGGACATTGCCTGCATACAGGCTCATGCACTTGGATGCGAGGAGCGTAGAGGCCGACGGTCGACGGATATCGCCAGAAGAAGGTCGTGGATCATATACCCGTATTTCGCAATATGCGTGAGGCGACGCATACAAAGTTTAAGTCTTAAGTTGGCATTAGGGACGAAAATTTTTGTTCACAACTACCGAAAAGAATCGTTTTTCGACGAAACGTTTTACAAAACTTGCGAAGGGAAAATTACGGTTATGTCATTTATATTTTTTGCGGATTTTTCCGAGAGATGGAATATTTTGGACCAACGGGAGGGTGACATGTGTCACCCTCAAAGTGGACGGCATTGTGGGCGTCTTCTTGCACGATTTGTGGGTCAAGGGTTGGTAGGATATTTGTGATATTTGTGTGGTAGATGGATAAGGTACGCTTGCCCAAATCCTCACCCTACACTTGCCCACCACTTGGCTTAATCTTGGCCATTGATTTCCCTATAAATACCCCCCTTTGTTGAAGACTTCTTCATCCACAACACAACTTTATAAGTCTTGAAAAATCCTTCCCTCCCTTGTAGTGAAGCTCTCGTCCAAAGAGCTCCCCCTCCCCCCCCTTTGAGAGGCCCTCGCCGAGACACACCCCCTTCCTTGAGTTGTTTCGTAAAATACCCCCTTGGTACAAAAGTATTCTCCAAGTATTGTTACTATTCCAAAATACCTTGGCCCAAATACCTTGTAGTATTCCAAGGTTACACCTATACTAAAAGCCCAGAAATACTATTATACTTCCCTTCAGTCACAAAACGAATACCTAAGGAAAATCTTCATAGTCGGTTGAAGTATTAAGAAGAAGTTGCGTAGAACTTCTAAGGGTTGTTTGGAGCGGGTTGGAGCGCCCAGAGTAGGAGCTAAACGTTGCTCAGGATCGACATTAAAACTTGGATAATTTTGGGCTTACCGAGGTAAATACTCTTGTCCTTCTATTGTAATTGGAAATTACATACTGTAGTAGTATAGAAAGGAATATAAGATACATAGAAGAATATTACAGAAGAGAATTGAACTGAAATCACATCAAAAGAATATTAAAGAAGAAGATTAAATTGTACTTACGTAGGGTTGTATTACAGTAGACTTGTATAGCTTAACGGGTAGGGAAGTGCTGCCCGATTTTCCGTAGAATAGAGAACCCCCTGCTTAGAATATTCTACAGAGTAGTCTAGACGTTGATAGACGTGTATGGCCTTTATAGGTTGAATGTTCTGCGAGTAGCATGTTATACTTGAAAGGTGGACAAGGCTAGTCGGGTTATAGCCGTGGAGCGTTTTGCTAATTGTCGATAATCGTCGCGAGGTATGTGATTCTTCCTATCCTCTTGAGCATGATATTTTAAAAGAATATATATATAGTACGGTAGACGTACGTGTGTTAACTGAACGTGGTTTTACTCCGATGTCTTTTGACTTGAGTTTTAAATAATAAGAATCTTGAAGTATTTCAAAAGAATTAAGAAACCTTTTTGAAAGAAGAGTAATGCTTGGTTTTAAAAGCTTAAGAGTTATACTAGCTTTATGGGAAGTTAGGTATAACGACTTAAAAGAGATAAAAAGAATGGTTTATTGATTTTAGAAGTTAAGAGACTTGATCTTAAAAGATAAGAGACTTGACTTATTTTAATTAATATGAATTTTGTTAAAAAGTGTGAAACCTCATTCGTGAGTAATGAGTACTTGGTTTTTAAAAGGGATAATGTTTCTTGATTTGAAATCGTAATAAGTATCGAACTAACCACTGCAGCGTTAATAAAGGGAAATGTATTGACTAATTAAGTATTATTAAAACCAGTAGAAACCTCCATCTGCATAGAAGCTAAGATGAGACAAAATGATATTACATTTCCTAGATCATGGCTGCCTTAATAAGATTGATTATGAACAAGAATAAACTACTCACATAAGGCATATGTTTCTCAAATGGTTTTAAAAGAGAATTATATTATTAAGTGATTAAGACTATGAACTACGAAACCTTTCGAAAATGAGAAACTTGAGCATTTGAAATTAGGCAAACTTGAACGTTTGGAAAATAATGTTGTTACTTGATTTTACAAAGGGAAGTGTTTTGGTTTACTTAAAAAGATAGTCACTCTATTTTTATACTACGGGTATTGTGTGACTTTTGTGAAATAAACAGATCTTTTAAAGAGTCAATGTATGAAGTACTTTGGGGATAAAAACCCGAACTTGTTAACATAAAGTAGAAAGTACCTTGTGTGATTAACTTGGTTGTGTTGGTTTGTGATAGCCTTGTAATACTTTCTTGTTGATTTGATAAGTAAACATGTTAGGATGCTACGTGTGTTAGTATCTTGTGATGTTTGTGTAAAGGGGTTTCCCTTGTTGTGCTTATGTTGTTTAACGATAAGCTGTTATGTTAGTATTATATCACTCACCTCTTGACATGATCCCGGGTTAAGCCGCCTCCGATGCGGGTAATACTCGCGATGCCAGTGTGACTATGATTCGAGGATACCTCACGCGGGTCCAGGGGACCTGCGCGAGCTACGAGTTCCGTGTTAGTGTGCGCCTTTGTGGTCATGCGGTCTATGTGGCCACGCGATGCGAGTCGGGGCGATGTCGGGGAGTAGCTACCTCGATGCGGGAATACCTCATGTGGGCCTATGTGAGTGGCCTATGCGAGTCTGCGGAAGTTCGGGACTAGACGCGCACATTAGATCTGCGGCAAGTGGCGGCCGATCATGTGGCGGTCTAGACAGATCTCATGATACGCTGATTTATGACCTCGTTGGTGCGTGGTTTTAGTAGTCGGCTATGCCTTCGTACTTACCGCACGGTTTTATTATGACACGTGGTGGGACACGTGTTCATGTGTATTCCTTGGTGCTTTATATCATAGATCGCGGTGAGGAAGGTATTACAGGCATGATTGATGTTGTGGCGTGAGACCCATAGTTGTATTTGAGTGATGACTTTGAGGCGTGAGTCACGACTTGACATGATCGCTTATTTATTGTGAATCGTAGTTTGGTTATCATACATGTCTCCCGCTTTATATAGACTACTATGATTTCATTTACGATATTTTTAGTTTCACATACTTGGTACTGTTATCTTGACCTCCTTCGGGGCCGCGTTCATGCCGCAGTAGAGGTACACCGATCGTCGATCCTCGCTCTAGGATCACGATCAGCGTTGGGAAGCTCCGTTTCTCGACGCTTATCACGTGTAGTCCCCTGTCGTTGTAGGTACTTACATTCAGGGGTATGGCGGGGCCCTGTCCCGCCATTGTTGTTATATCATTCTTAGAGGTCTGTAGTACTGTTGTGGGCAGAGTTTGTAAAAAGGATGTAATTGTTCGGATTTAAGTCTTTATATATTTATGCCGAAAGGAAACTTTTCTCAGATAAGATGTGTCTCTTTTACATTATTTCATGTTGTGTTTTATATTCCGCTGATTACTCTGATGTATGTCTACTTGGGTGCCCGGGTAAGGCACCAGTCATGGGCCCGGGTTCGGGTCGTGACAAAAGTGGTATCAGAGCAGTTAATCCTCGGAAAGTGTCTACAGACCGTATCTAGTAGAGTCTTGATTATCGGTGTGTTGTGCACCACACCAATAATCAGGAGGCTATAGGATATTTAGGATTGGTTTCCATTCTTCTCACTCTGAGATCGTGCCTTAGAGCTGTGTTATAAGTTGGACCCCTCTAACGTATTTCTTTTCCTTACCGTTATGCCTCCGCGTAAGGCAACCCGGGCCCAGAAGGGCAAGGCAAATGGGAGTCGCGAGTAGAGCACAGAGGGTTACTAGGGCACAGGCCCAATCCTCACCTGGGGTGGTGCTTCATTCAGGGAGTTCGGCGACGCCGCCCCAAAGAGAGTTCAGCACGGCAGCAGATTCCATCGCGCCATGATATTTGAACCTTCGCCCACGGCCGAACAAAGAATATGGATTACAAAGGAATGGACCTGTTACTAGCTAGGATTTTAGAAACCAGAGAATATAGAGTGCACCGATATATCACGGGTCTTGATGATTATCTGAGATAGGGTTGTGCAAGAGTAGCTCTTCAGTCAGGCTTGAGCATGGCCTGTGTACGGGCTTATGCGCAGCAGGCCGAGAAACGTAGAGATCGACAGATTAATCAAGGACAGCAGAAGAGGGCCGATCGGCAGGGTCCTTTGGTAACTTTCGAGGCGGACCTTCTCAGCAGCAGACTGGTTATGCACCTCCGCCAGTGCAGAGTGGTCCTCCACAGACTTCAGGACGTTCAAGGTATGCCGGAGTTGGTCAGAGCTCCAGGGCTTCCGATTTACAGATACACGTAGGTTCCAGCCAGCCGGACTCAGTTTTTCCCAGTGTTCACAGCGACAGCGCCATCCCGGGAATGTCATCTTTTGTTGGTGCTTGGTTACTGCGCCGCCCGGGCCGTGTGTCGAAAGGATGTCCTAGTAGGAGGATGTAAGTAGGAGGACTCACCTACGATCGATTCGCGATTGAGTTCGGAGAGGAAGGGTGTTAGCTGCAGAGGCCACCCCCACCTCGGTGTGACCGTTGTGGTAGATGTCATTATAGGGAGTGTCGTGCTTCTTCGACAGCTTGTTATGCTTGCGGCCAGCAGGGCTATTTTGCTAGAAATTGTCCGACTAGAGGTGGCACGGATGTAGAGACTCAGCCTTCGGGATCAGTGGCTAGTTAATCACCCTCCCTAGCTATGCGCCCTACGGGGCAGGATTGATTAGAACGACAAAGGGGAAGTGAAGCAGTAGATACAGGTATATCCTTAACCCTCTTGAGATTAGCATGTGTGATAAGATGAGTATATCTTAAGTGTTATGTTCTGATAGCTGTGTGTTAATTGTGATTAGAAATCATGGTTAGTTAAAAGGGTAAGATTGGGGATAGGAAAGGTGTGAGCCTTAGAGTTTTATACGTAGAGACCTTAGAGGTAAGGCCATCTCGAGTAAAAGATGTATTTTTATGTTTGACCCTTATCGGAGTGCATAGTACACGTGAGATATGTTTGTGTGATAAGTCCCTGAGTGGTATGAAATGAAAGAGGGTAGTTGAGCTAAGAAGACCACTAGGTTTTCGTGACTCGATGAGGAGATTGTTCCGGATCGGGGAACAAGAGTTTCTTGCGATAATGGGCGGGTTCATGGGACCGATCATGGGTCAAACCGCGGCCTGCATTGGGGTAGGGTCAGTTCGAGGTGGTCCCGCCAGGTGGTGAGGTCACGAGGGTGTTAGGCCCAAGTTTAGTTAACCAGCGTACGAGTTCGTGGATGCGTTCGACCAGAAGTCGGGCCGATGAGGTCAGCCCATCTTACCTTTCGCCAGACCGGTACTTGCAGCCGGTTATGCGAGATGATTATATCAGGAAGGTTGTAAGGCTGCACGAGGTGCCTACCTTCACCTTATGATGCATGTGGAGCCAGTGTTACGCTTATTTCTTTTTGAAGTTTTACGAGCAGGTTAGGAACTCAAAGTGAGTCTCAAGTCGCATTCGCCTCGCCGATGTTAGGATTTCAGGGGTAGCTGTGAGGATTGTTGTCTCCTGTTGATAGAGTGTTTAAAAGCTACCATATCAGTATTCGGATATCGCCTTATGACGCCTTGTAGGGGCGGAAGTATAAGTTGCCGGTCGATTGGTTCGATGTTGGCAAGGTTCAGATAGCTGGATCATTCTTGTTTCAGCAGGATGTGGATAGGGTGAAGCTTATCCAGGAGAAGTTATTGACAGCTCAGAGTCAACAGAAGTCGTACGGATAATCGGCGTCGACACTTGGAATTCAGGTTGACGGTGGGTCTTCTTGAAAGTACTACCCCGGAAAGGGTGTGACGATATTTTGGAAAACAGAGGAAACTTAGCCCGAGTTACTTTGGGCCTTTTCAGGTCATGTGAAGAATAGGCTAGGTTGCCTATAGTTAGCATTGCCGTCCGACGTAGGAGGCAGTGCGTCCGGTTTTTCATGTTGTTATGTTCGGAAAAGTATCGGAGATCCATCCAGAGTGTTCCCAGTTAATGATGATCAAGTTGGAGGTAGTAACCCAGAGATTTTGGAAACAGAAGCAGTAACAGAAATGTGGTAAGTTATGAGAAAGAGTTCGAGTGTACGATCAGGGTACGACGAGTAAGGGAAGAAGCGAGCATGTATTAAGAACATAGATGTGATCATTTCTTTTATAAAGAGAAGGTACGAAGGGAGTATATTTTAGACCTCGGGTGGGATCTTTTGTGATGCTAGAGGTGATTCCTCGTGGAGTTGGATGTAAGTATCTGCGCATGTGTTATTTTATGGCCAGGCGTGGCGTGATTGTTTTCGTAAGTATAGCAGTGAAGACTATACTGGCGCATGTATGTTTTGAGGCTTAGAAGGAACATTCGGGACAAATGTTTCTACGGAGGGGAGAATGTTATACCCCGTATTTCCAGAGTATGTACGTGAGGGCGTACGTACAAAGTTTAAGTCTTAAGTTGGCATTAGGGACGAAAATTTTTGTTCACAACTACCGAAAAGAATCGTTTTTCGACGAAACGTTTTTACAAAACTTGCGAAGGGAAAATTACGGCTATGTCATTTATATTTTTTGCGGATTTTTCCGAGAGATGGAATATTTTGGACCAACGGGAGGGTGACATGTGTCACCCTCAAAGTGGACGGCATTGTGGGCGTCTTCTTGCACGATTTGTGGGTAAAGGGTTGGTAGGATATTTGTGATATTTGTGTGGTAGATGGATAAGGTACACTTGCCCAAATCCTCACCCTACACTTGCCCACTACTTTGCTTAATCTTGGCCATTGATTTCCCTATAAATACCCCCCTTTGTTGAAGACTTCTTCATCCACAACACAACTTTCTAGGTCTTGAAAAATCCTTCCCTCCCTTGTAGTGAAGCTCTCGTCCAAAGAGCTCCCCCTCCCCCCCTTTGAGAGGCCCTTGGCCGAGACACACCCCCCCCCCCTTCCTTGAGTTGTTTTCGTAAAATACACCCCCCTTGGTAGAAAAGTATTCTCCAAGTATTGTTACTATTCCAAAATACCTTGGCCCAAATACCTTGTAGTATTCCAAGGTTACACCTATACTAAAAGCCCAGAAATACTATTATACTTCCCTTCAGTCACAAAACGAAACCCTAATGACAATCTTCATAGTCGGTTGAAGTATTAAGAAGAAGTTGCGTAGAACTTCTAAGGGTTGTTTGGAGCGGGTTGGAGCGCCCAGAGTAGGAGCTAAACGTTGCTCAGGATCGACATTAAAACTTGGATAATTTTGGGCTTACCGAGGTAAATACACTTGTCCTTCTATTGTAATTGGAAATTACATACTGTAGTAGTATAGAAAGGAATATAAGATACATAGAAGGATATTACAGAAGAGAATTGAACTGAAATCACATCAGAAGAATATTAAAGAAGAAGATTAAACTGTACTTACATAGGGTTGTATTACAGTAAACTTGTGTAGCTTAACGGGTAGGGAAGTGCTGCCCGATTTTCCGTAGAATAGAGAACCCCCTGCTTAGAATATTCTACAGAGTAGTCTAGACGTTGATAGACGTGTATGGCCTTTATAGGTTGAATGTTCTGCGAGTAGCATGTTCTACTTGAAAGGTGGACAAGGCTAGTCGGGTTATAGCCGTGGAGCGTTTTGCTAATTGTCGATAATCGTCGCGAGGTATGTGATTCTTCCTATCCTCTTGAGCATGATATTTTAAAAGAATATATATATAGTACGGTAGACGTACGTGTTAATCGAACGTGGTTTTACTCCGATGTCTTTTGACTTGAGTTTTAAATAATAAGAATCTTGAAGTATTTCAAAAGAATTAAGAAACCTTTTTGAAAGAAGAGTAATGCTTGGTTTTAAAAGCTTAAGAGTTATACTAGCTTTATGGGAAGTTAGGTATAACGACTTAAGAGAGATAAAAAGAATGGTTTATTGATTTTAGAAGTTAAGAGACTTGATCTTAAAAGATAAGAGACTTGACTTATTTGAATTAATATGAATTTTGTTAAAAAGTATGAAACCTCATTCGTGAGTAATGAGTACTTGGTTTTTAAAAGGGATAATGTTTTACTGATTTCGGAAATCAGAATAAGTATCGAACGAACCACTGCAGCGTTAATAAAGGGAAATGTATTGACTAATTAAGTATTATTAAAACCAGTAGAAACCTCCATCTGCATAGAAGCTAAGATGAGACAAAATGATATTACATTTCCTAGATCATGGCTGCCTTAATAAGATTGATTATGAACAAGAATAAACTACTCACATAAGGCATATGTTTCTCAAATGGTTTTAAAAGAGAATTATATTATTAAGTGATTAAGACTATGAACTACGAAACCTTTCGAAAATGAGAAACTTGAGCATTTGAAATTAGGCAAACTTGAACGTTTGGAAAATAATGTTGTTACTTGATTTTACAAAGGGAAGTGTTTTGGTTTACTTAAAAAGATAGTCACTCTATTTTTAAACTACGGGTATTGTGTGACTTTTGTGAAAGAAACGGATCTTTTAAAGAGTCAATGTATGAAGTACTTTGGGGATAAAAACCCGAACTTGTTAACATAAAGTAGAAAGTACCTTGTGTGATTAACTTGGTTGTGTTGGTTTGTGATAGCTTTGTAATACATTCTTGTTGATTTGATAAGTAAACATGTTAGGATGCTACGTGTGTTAGTATCTTGTGATGATTGTGTAAAGGGGTTTCCCTTGTTGTGCTTATGTTGTTTAACGATAAGATGTTATGTTAGTATTATATCACTCACCTCTTGACATGATCCCGGGGGTTAAACTGCCCTCCGATGCGGGGTAATACTCAGGCAGTCTGTGTGACTATGATTCGAGGATACCTCAGTCGGGTCCAGGGGACCTATGCGGAGCTACGAGAGTTCCAGGTTAGTGAGCGGCCTTTGTGGTCATGCGGTCTATGTGGCCATGCGATCGCGAGTCGGGACGGCGATGTCGGAGTAGCTACCTCGATGCGGGAATACCTCACGCGGGCCTATGTGAGTGGCCTACGCGGAGTCGGAAAGTTCGAGGACTAGACGCGCACATTAGATATCGCGGGCAAGTGGCGGCCTTCGATCATGGCGGTGCAGACAGATCTCATGATACGATTTATGACCTCGTTAGTGCTGGTTTTAGTAGTCGGCTATGCCTTCAGACTTACCGTGACGGTTTTATTATGACACGTGGGACACGTGTTCATGTGTATTCCTTGGTGCTTTTATATCATAGATCGCCAGGTGAGGAAGGTATTCCACGCATGATTGATGTTGTGGGCGTGAGACCCATAGTTGTATTTGAGTGATGACTTTGAGGCGTGAGTCCCCGACTTGACATGATCGCTTATTTATCAGGAATCGTAGTTTGGTTATCATACATGTCTCCCGCTTTATATAGACTACTATGATTTCATTTACAGATTTTTCGCCACATACTTGGTACTTGCCAGATCGACCTCGCCTTCGGGCCGCGTTCATGCCGCAGTAGAGGTACACCGCCGTCGATCCTCGCTCTTAGGATCACAGTCAGCGTTTGGGAAGCTCCGCTTTCTCGAGGCTTATCGATGTATAGTCCCCTGTCGTTGTAGGTACTTACATTCAGGGGTATGGCGGGGCCCTGTCCCGCCATTGTTGTTATATCATTCTTAGAGGTCTGTAGTACTGTTGTGGGCAGAGTTTGTAAAAAGGATGTAACTGTTCGGATTTAAGTCTTTATATATTTATGCCGAAAGGCAACTTTTCTCAGATAAGCTGTGTCTCTTTTACATTGTTTCATGTTGTGTTTTATATTCCGCTGATTACTCTGATGTATGTCTACTTGGGTGCCCGGGTAAGGCACCAGTCATGGGCCCGGGTTCGGGTCGTGACAAGGACGGCGGGATCTTTTGGTAGCTCTCGGGGTGGGCGGCCTCAGCAGCAGTCTAGATTTGCACCCTAGCCAGCTCAGAGCACTCCTACACCGTCTTCAGGACAGCCCGGGTATTCGGGGGCAGGTCAGGGCCCCAGGACTTCGGACTTCCAGGGTAGCAAGAGTGCTAACCGATCGAGGTCCGCTCAGTGTATCCGATGTGGTAGATTCCATTCAGGGAGTTGTGGTACTACTTCGGGAGTTTGTTATACTTGTGGCCAGCAGGGTCACTATGCGAGAGCCTATCCGACTGCGGCGCTACGATGGGATGGGTCACTACAGTGGTCCGCTGTCGGTCTTCATCCCTACGATTACTCGCCGAGGGCGTGGTACTCATGGACCAAAGGTCGCGCAGGTCGTGGCGCGGTCTCAGATTCTAGCGGTTCTCGAACCGCATTTATGCCTTGTCCACCGGTAGGACCGGGAGGCCTCACTTTGATGTAATCCGCGGTGTACTTTATCAGTTTCATGTTGTGACGTGTATGCCTTGATAGATCCGGGTTCTACTCTGTCCTATATATCTCCCCTTATTGCTAGTAGGATAGGGATAGAGCCTGAGTCCATAGACCCTTTCGAGGTAGCTACGCCAGTGGGTTATTCGGTGGTAGCTCGGCGGGTATATAGAGCTTGCCCAGTGACTTTATGCAGTCGACAGACCCTAGCCGACTTGATAGAGTTGGACATGACTGATTTCGATGTGATCATGGGCATGGATTGGTTAGCTTCTTTCTACGCCAATGTAGACTGCAGGGAGAGAGTGGTACGGTTCCAATTTCCTGGGGAGCCAGTTATTGAGTGGGAGGGGAACACTGTGTCGTCGAGGGGTAAGTTTATTTCTTACCTCAAGGCCAGGAAGATGGTGCAGAAGGGGTATATCTACCATCTCATCCGGGTGTTTGATACTGAGGCTGCGGTACCAGATTTTGATCGGGCCTGAGTCGAGAGTTCCCAGATGTGTTTCCAGACGACCTCCCGGGTATCCCTCCTGAGAGGGAGATAGAGTTTTGTATCGATGTGCTGACAGACACTAGGCCTATTTCCATTCCGCCATACAGAATGGCACCTGCCGAGTTGAGAGAGTTGAAGGACCACCGAGAGATTTCTCGGAGAAGCGGCTTCATCAGCCTAGTGTTTCCCGGGAGCGCCGTATTGTTCGTGAAGAAGAAGGGCGGGACGCGCACGTGTGTTGATTACGGTGAACAAAGTGACCATTAAGAACGATACCCCCTTCCTGTGATTGATGATTTGTTCGACCGATTGCGGGTGCGAGATGTTTCTCCAAGATTGATCCGCGATCGGGCTATCATCAGTGCGAGTTAGAGAGGCGGATATCCCTAGATCGCATTCGGACCCAGACGCACTATGAGTTCAGTGGTTATGTCTTTCGTTTGACCAATGCTCGGCGGTATTCATGGATTTGATGAACCGAGTGTTCAAGCCATTTTTGGACACGTTTGTGATAGTGTTCATTGATGACATCTTGGTTTATTCCCGCCAGAGCGAGCACGCGAGCATTTGAGACCGTGGCCGAGAGTTCTCCAGACAGCAGCTTATACGCCAAGTTTTCCAAATGTGAGTTTTGGTTGGCTTCGTGGCATTTCTTGGGCATATCAGGGGCGGATGGTATTCGGGTGGATACGCCAAGATCGAGGCATCAGACTTGGCCTAGACCTACTACTCCGGCAGAGTGCGCAGACTCACGGGCCTCGCAGTTATTATCGGCGGTTCGTGGAGAAGTTTGCTTCTATCTTCGCACCATTGACTAGGCCGACTCGAGGCGCTAAGTTTGATGGTGATGCTTGTGGAGCGGGGTTTCCGATCGGTGAGAGATCGACGACCGCTTCGTTTACTCTTCCGTAGGTCCAGACGGCTATGTCGTGTATTATGACGCGTCGCATCGGCCGGGATGTGTTGATGCAGCAGGCAAGGTTATAAGCGCACGCATCCCGACGACTTAAGAAACATGAGAGGAATTACCCCACCCATGATTTGGAGTTAGCGGCGTGATTCACGCATCAAGATCCGAGGCACTATTTGTATGGGGTTCATGTGGATATTTATACGCACCACAAGAGCCTCCAAAGATATCTTCACCAGAGGAGCCGAACCCACGGCAGACGGTGGTTAGAGTCGCTCAAGGATTACGATGTCGACATCTGTACCACCCAGGGAAGGCCAATGTTGTGGCGTATGCCTTAGTCGTAGGTCGATGGGAGTCTATCGATGTACATCCGCAGAGGAGGGCATGGTCCGCGAGTTGCATCGCTAGCGAGCCTCGAGTCCGATTGTTTGATTACGATAGCAGTGGGGTTCGAGTTCGAGAGGTTGCCGAGTCTTCCATCGTCGAGGAGGTGAAGAGGCAACAGTTTGAGGATCCGGTTTTGACGCGGTACCGTGATACGGCTCTTCGTGAGGGGAAGGGTCCGTTTGAGGTAGCACCTGATGGGGTGCTGAGGTTTGAGGGCAGGTTGTGTGTTCCGGATATTGCAGGACTTGTGAGCGAGTTCTAGGGAAGCACACGGCGGCGTTACTCTATCCATCCGGGTCGACCAAGATGTACCACGACCTCGATCCGTATTGGTGGGATGGCTTGAAGAGGGACGTTGCAGAGTTTGTGGCTCAGTGCCCGTGTTGTCAGCAGGTGAAGGTAGAGCACCAGAGGCCTGGTGGTTTATTGCAGACGATAGAGATCCCGACCTGGAAGTGGGAGGTGATCAACATGGACTTTATCACAGGATTACCTCGCACTCAGAGGAAGCATGATTCTATCCGGTTATCGCCGACAGTCGAAAATCAGCCCACTTTCTTCCCGTCAGGACGACTTTTTCGGTTGAGGATTATGCCAGACTTTACATCCGAGAGATCGTCAGACTGCATGGGGTCCCTATTTCTATCATATCGCATGCAGGAGCCCACGCTAACTTCGGAGGTCTTTCCGAAAGGGTTTAGGACGCAGTGAGCTCGAGCACGCATTCCATCCTCGCAGCAGACGGACAGAGCGCACTATCCGCACTTCGAGGATATGTTGCGAGCCCGTGTTATTGATTTCGAGGTAGCCGGGAGGATCATTTGCCTCTAGTTGAGTTTGCAGATAATAATAGCTACCACTCTAGTATTCAGATGGCGCCTTATGAGGCCTTGTATGGGAGGAAGTGCAGATCGCCGATAGGCTGGTTTGATGTGGGCGAGGTGCAGTTAGTGGGACGGCACTGGTTCGAAAGTGCGGATAAGGTAAAGCTTATCCAGAGCGTTCTCGACATCTCGAGTCGGCGAAGTCGTATGCGCAGATCATCGTCGTCGCATCCGGAGTTCGAGGTTGATGATTGGGTTTTCTGAAGGTGTCACCCATGGCGGTGTGATGAGATTCGGGAAGAAAGGGAAACTCAGCCCAAGGTACATTGGGCCGTATCAGATTGTCCGCAGGGTAGGCAAGGTTGCCTATGAGTTGGATCTGTCGTCCGATCTTGAGGCAGTGCATCCGGTTTTTCATGTTTCTATGCTGAGGAGATGTATCGGGGATCCATCTAGGGTGCACCCGATTGACGATGTCCAGGTGACCGAGGGGTTATCGTATGAGGAGATTCCCATAGCGATAATCGATCGTCAGGTTAGGCGTCTGCGGACCAAGGACGTGGCTTCCGTCAAAGTCTTGTGGCGGAACGAGCTCAGGGAGGAGATGACGTGGGAAGCTGAGGAGGACATGAGGCAGAAGTATCCTCACCTCCAGGTAACTCACTTTCCTACTTGTAAATTTTTCATTGACATATTTGCTTAAGTGTTGTATTGTGGCCATGTGTGGCATTTGCAAACTGTTTAAGTTATGAGGAACTTTATCGTTATATGTCTTGGGAAGGAACATTCGGGACGAATGTTTCTAAGGAGGGGAGAATGTTATACCCCGTATTTCCAGAGTATGTATGTGAGGACGTACGTACAAAAGTTTAGCCTTAGTTAGGCATAAGGGACAAAAATTTGTGCACAACCCACGAAAAGAATTGTTTTCCGACGAAACGTTTTCCAAAACTTGCGAAGGGAAAATTACGGTTGCAACATTAATAATTTTTACGGATTTTTCCGAGAGATGAAATATTTTGGACCAACGAGAGGGCGACACTTGTCACCCTCAAGTGGACGGCAACAATGGGCAATTGTTGGCACGTTTTTTTGATGGAAAACACCTTAAACACTTGGTCAATGTTTGCTAGATATTTATGGAGTAGATGGATAAGGTTCCACTTGCCCAAATCTCCACCATCCACTTGCCCTCCACTTGCCTTCATCTTGGCCCTTGAAAGTCCTATAAATACCCCCCCTAAGTTGAAGAATTCTTCATCCACAAATCATTTCTCCAAGTCTCAAACTCCCCTTTGAGATAAGCGCTCGTCCAAAGCCCTCTCTCCTCTGGAGTGAGCTAGCCGAAACACCCCCCCCCCCTTTTGTTAGAAAAATACTCTCCAAGTATTATTACTATTCCCAAATACCTTAGCCAATCCCTTGTAGTATTTCCAAAGTCACCTCTATACTTAGAGCCCGGAAAATACTACTATACTTCCATTAGTCACTAAACGAAACCCTAGGAGAAACTTCATAGTTTGTTGAAGTAGTAAGTAGAAGTTGTGTAGAAACTTCTAAGGGTTTCTTGGAGCGGATTGGAGCGTGCAGATTAGGAGCTAAACCTTGCTCAGGATCGACTTATATCTTGGATAATTTTGGGCTTATCGAGGTAAATAATAATCCTATCCTTCTAGTGTAATTGGAGATTACATACTGTAGTAGTATAGAATTAAGTATACGATACATAGAAGGATATTAAAGAATAGAATTGAACTGAAATCACATCAGAAGAATATAAATGAAGAATTGAACTGTACTTACATAGGACTGTATTTACAGTAGACTTGAGTAGTTTGACGGGTAGGGAAATGCTGCCCAATTTTCCGTAGAATTAAGAACCTTCTGCTTAGAATATCCTACAGAGTAGTCTAGACATTGATAGACGTATTTGACTATTATAGGTTGATACTCTGCGCGCGACATACTCGACTTGGCAGGTGGATTTCGCCGAGAAGGTATGTGATTCTTTCTATCCCCTTGAGCATGATATTTTAAAATATATATATAGTACGGTAGACATACGTGTGTTAACTGAACATGGTTTTACTGGACGTCTGTTGACTTGAGTCTAAATAATAAGAACCTTGAAGTATTTCAAAAGAATTATGAATCATTTTTGAAAGAAGAGTAATACTTGATTTTTAAACAGAAAGCTTAAGAGTTATACTAGCTTTATGGGAAGTTAGATATAACGACTTAAGAAAGATAAAAGGAACGGTTTTACTTATTTGTTTATGAAAATCTTGTATTGATTTCTGAAAAGTGTAGTAAGATGGTTTGATAAGTAAACATGTTATGATGCTACGCGTGTTAGTGTCTTGTGATGTTGGGTAAGGGGGTTATTCTTGTTGTGCTTACGTTGTTAAACGTTAAGCCCGTTGTACTGTTCTTATATCACATACCCCCTTGACTTGTTATACCGAGGGCTTGCCACCCTTGATGCGGGTCTATACGGCCTATGCGGTCTGTGTGACCATGCAGAGCTGCGGGAGTTCCAGAATTGATCATTCCGGGTGTATTATCCCGATGCGAGGGGTGCCTTATGCGGTCTGTGTGACTATGCGGTCTATGTGACTATGCGGACTGCGGGAGTCCAGGAGGATACCGCGGGCCGATGCGAGGAATACCTCATGCGGGTCTATGTGTGACCTATGCGGACTGCGGGAGTTCCAGGATTAGGCTCGCATAATGATACTATGGGCGATTGGCCTTGCTTCGATCATTAACGGCCTAGAAAAGACCAGTTATGTTATATCTATTTTGCTTTTAGTTATGTTGTGGCACTATGTGTGGTTACATTGGTTGTTTCGTACATAATTGTAAAATTGCTTTTAAAATGGTATGATTTCATTTAAAGTACTTTACAGTTTCACATACTTGGTACCTGTTGTACTGACCTCCTTCGGGAGGCTGCGTTCATGCCGCAGGTAAAGGGAAACAGTAGCGATCCTCGCTTTAGGATCTTTTCGTGTCGTGAGCTCCATCTTCTCCGAGGCTCGACTTTTGGGTATGATCTCCCGTTGTTGTAGATAGTTTTGTACATTCAGGGTATGGCGGCCCCGTCCCGCCATAGTTGTTTACTTCTTAGAGGTCTCAGTCCTATTATGCAGTTGGGATGTAATCGCGGACTTGGTTTATATATATATGCCGAAAGGCGACTTTTTCTAAAGTAAACTGTGTCTCATTTTACATTTGTTACATGTCTTGTTTTTATATTCCGCTGATTACTCTGATGTATGACTACTTGGGTGCCCGGGTAAGGCACCAGTCACGGGCCCCGGAACGGGTCGTGACAATCACGTCATTTCTCCTCTTTTAAAACAATTAAGTAAATCACTCCTTTGACTCCCCTAAAGTCATTATAATGACATTTAGGTTTTGGAACTAAGGCACTAGCCAAAAGATTTGGAAACCACTTCCTTTTCAAGACTCTATGTACTTTAAGTAGAATACTTTCATTTTTAAGAATCCAACTTCACTAAGGCAATGGATTATACAACTTACAATTTAAACATCAAAGTACAATCAATGGAAGTACATAGAACAAATTCTACTTTAGGCAATCCAAATACAACCAAGGAATGGATCATTTAAGGAGTAGGACGTACTTTCTTTATCTTAAGGAATCATGCTAGAAGAGGAGATAGTTCACATACCTTTTCGGCTAAATCCACAAGTTAAGCCGAATACGCCGTACGTAGAAGTGTCAACCTATAATGGTCACAACAAGACTATTAACTTCTAGTCTCTAACGTAGAATAATACTAAGTATACGGTCTCTAATTCTACGAAAAATCGGGCAGCACTTCCTTTGTTTCTACTCACTTTGCCACCTTTTTCAAGGCCGAATACTATAACCAACACGCCACATTTAAGGCTCAAAACAACAACCAAACAACGGGGATTACACGCCTTACAATACGTGTAAAATTCCGCCCCACAATTTGTACCAAGTAGTTAATACTCCAAAAGCCATTCTCGGCCAACATATAGAACAACACTAAGTCTTTTCCAATCCTTTTCCAAATCCAAGTTCTAAGGTCTAACATGTTATATAGTCATAAACAACTTCAACAACTACAATTTCCTTTTTATACAACATGCGACGATTTAAACTAATAATCAACTTGAAATGTAATCTTAACGCTAACATGCTAGTTTTCGGATTAGGGTTCCAATAGCCAATATACTTATCAAACTTCATAATATACACCTCATGCTTGCTAATATCCATAGCTACTACAACAAGTAAATCTTAATTACTAAAACGACAAGATTTATACCTTTATAAGCCCTAAAAAAATTCCAAGATTCAAAGTCGCGCCTTAGCAATTCTTAGCTCCTTTCCTTAAGTTCCAATCCGCTCCAAGCACTCCTTAGAAGCCTATGAAGAACCCATCTTCAAGTTCCAACTTCAAAGTTGAAGAACTCCTTAAGTTTCCGCCTTGCGACTAATACGAAAACGTTGTTTTTCCGAAATATTTCTATTGAGATATCCTTAAAATACCCTTAGGGACATTGGGTTTAAGTCTTGTGGCTAATGGATCAAAACTACAAAATTTTGTGTGGGCTAGAGGTCAAACCCGAGAGCAACATGAACTCAAGCTCTAGTTTCTCAAATAATTTCTAAGTGTGGAAGACCTTGTCTTGCTACTAGTAGTATATAAAACATATTGGAGGGCTTATATTAATACACTTGTGTGGATTGGATGAGGATCATTAATTAAAATAGCCAAGTGGACAAGTTGACTTTGGTCAACAATCTCAAGCTTGAAGACTTAATCTTCCTTGAAGGTAAATGACCATTCTACCCTTGCTAAAAACGTCCAAGACCAAATGTGGGTGTGTCACGTGTCGCCCTCTCATTCGTCCATAAAATTCCGTAACCCTCGTGGGCCCCACAAAATGTAAAATTCCTCAGGTGGGCCCCACGTGACCAAATCCGTAAAAACAAATTTCCAAAATGTCAATAAGTTTCATACTCTTCAAATAATGCACTTTGAGAATCTAATTCTCAACAACGAACATTTTTCCTTTCCGTCGTTCGGAAGATTTTCCGTCGGAAAAACAATTCTTCCTCTCGTACTAATTTCCAAGTCTTGATTCCTTACGTGCATTCCCTTATACAAGTCCTGGACTTACGGGGTGTAACACAAATATGGAATTTTAGGGTGTCAAAGAAAAGATCTTATTTTTTGCTCAAATGGGCTGACTAGGGATTCAATTGTAATGTCAGGGATAGGCAAAGAATGGTAAGAAAGGGCTAACAAAGAAATGTCTGAATCATCTCCCTAACATGCATATCCTAACTATTTCGCTTCAAATAGCAAGCAAGTAGACACATAAGTTTAATCACTAACAATGCATAAATCAAGCAAAATACCCCCAAATAGTTCGATTTCATGAATTTTTTGCATATCTATCCTAAGTGTTCAGATGGTTGCTTCTAATTCCATTACATTATTCCACTTTACTTTACTAGGTGTTTCAAGTAACTACATCATGCTTGATCATAAAAAATAAAATAAAAATTAAAAAAAATTTGACTCATAAAACATAGAAATAAACAACAAAAAGACTCAAAAACACATAGAATAAACTAAGAACTCCCCCCAAACTTAAATCACACATTGTCCCTAATGTGTGCAAGACTCAAAACTAAAAGAAAGACGGGACAGCTTACAGACACAACGCAGCGGTCATAATGGAGGTCTGGGAGAAAAATTCTGGAATTTGTACTGCGTCTGACTCTCGGAACTTTCGGCGCCACGACTCTGAGATTCGGCGCCGTGGCGCCCCAAGTACGGAGGCTCTCTGAAGTTCCGGTGCCACGGCGCTGATTCTGGGTGTCGTGGCGCTGACGACGGCTTTTCTTTTTTTTCAGCGTTTTTGCTCATTTTCCCTCAGAGTTAGCTTTCAGTCCACCTGTCATCCAACAACACAAAACAAGAACCCAAGACTGTGAGACTGTTCAAGACAAAATAAAACAAACTAAAGACAAAAATCAAACTAACATAATTAAAAACATTGGGTTGCCTCCCAAGCGCTGTCTTTAACGTTTTTTAGCCGGACGCAGTTAACCTTTACGAGTGCCTTTTGGATCCTTCTGCGAACTGCTTGAAATCCGCATAGTTATTGTTGCATGTCTCACTTTTTCTACAACACCTTTTTCAAACACAGGCCTCAGACATAAGATTATCCCCCAAGTACACAAGACAGAATTGTCTTTTAGGCTCTTTATAATGTAGGGATCAGTGAAATTCCCTACATCTCTCAACTCTAGGGGGTGCCCTTGATGGTATAGACTTCCTATTTGGGGATCAACAGTGATAGATGGTGGTGTTTCTTCTGCAATAGGTGCAGGAAAAAGAATTTCCACAGAATCCAAAAAGGTGAATTATTGGATCTCAACAATCTTTTCCTTATCTACACCAACTATCTCGCCAGATTCCTCAATAGCTGGGTGTGGTTCAGGCTCCTCAATTTGCTTACCACCTCTCATAATGATGTCACTAGGCAGATTTTCTTGAGGTGTATTGCTCATCTTATCCATCAGTTGCCCTATGTGTGTCTCCAAATTTTTTAGGGACTCCCTTGTCTCAGCCATAAACTGAGTCTGGCACTTGGTGAGCCTGAGTATGTCTGTCTGCAAGTCATCTAGATCTTCCTCTAGAACCTGTGTGTTAAGCTGTTGTTGATGACTCCACTGTATCTGATAGTAGTAGTCCATGTGTCCTGAATTTTAATTTTTTAATTTTTTTTTTTGACTTTTTTTTCGAATTTAACCTGCAAAATAAGAAAACAACAAAAGGTGATAAAAATATGCTCGCAGAACAAGTTAGAAACTTGTTCTTGGAGCAACCAAATTAGAAATAAGAATAGATAAATCGATATTGAAAGTACGCCAGTCCCTGGCAACGACGCCAAAAACTTGATGTGCGATTTATACACACGCTTAACGCAAGTGCACGTATCGTTACAAGTAATATAGTCTAGGTAAGACCGAATATCGTCCTCAGGGAAAGGTTTTCAAGTACCGATTATCTATGCTTTAGTTTCTATTTGGTTAACGTTAATTGGGTTGGAATTCAAAACTAATAATGCAGGAAATAAACTAATTATGAAAATACTTTGATTTAAATCAGTTATGATGGAGAATTAGGGCTTCCAAGATCATCAACTATCCATTCTATTCAATCCTTAATACAATTAGACTAACTTCTTCTTCTACGTTAAGATAGCAGGTTAACTAGACCGTTTTATACTCCTGTTAAGGTAATATAAACACTTAACCCCAATGGAGAACCCTTCTATCTTTCGATGACAAGATTGACTACAAAGGAGGATTAAGAGCAATAACATATTAAGCTACACAAGTATCGGGGTACTTTCGTCCACGATTTAAACCTATGTTTATTCAACTATAGCATATTCACAATATCCCCTTTCGAATTTCGATTAGAACTCATATAAGTGATGATAACTAGTGATCAATTAATTATCAAGCAATCAAAGCAATTATTGAATAAATCTTAAATAAGTGAAGAAGAAACTAATATATTAATTCATGAATAGAGTTTCAAGTGAATCCCAAGGAAATCCCTAATAAAGTAATTAGCTCCTAGCCATAGTCACACTAAGAACTAATATAATCTCCATACATGAAGTGAAATAAACAAAGCAAAAGAAAGAAAAGAAAATACTTGAAAAGCCTCCAATCTTAGCCTCCTAAGTTGTGTTGTATGTACAATGGATGGAATGAATTCTTCTAATGATGTAGAGACTATTTATAGCCAAGAATCCTTTAGGTAAAGGGTTAGGGATTATGTAGGTAGGAAAAGTTATAGAATCATTTAGGTAAAGGGTTAAGGATTATGTAGGTAGGAAAAGTTATAGAATCCTTTAGGTAAAGGGTTAAGGATTATGTAGGTAGGAAAAGTTATAGAATCCTTTAGGTAAAGGGTTAAGGATTATGTAGGTAGGAAAAGTTATCCCTTTTGGACACTGAAAACGTGTCAAATTCGGCCCAAAACGTCAAAAATACCGCGTCGGCGCCGTGGCCCTGCAGTCGGGCGCCACGGTGCTGCTGCCAGGCGCCGCCGTGCCGGTGATAGCATTCTTCCGGATTTTTCGTTTCTTCGTCTGATTTCTTCTATACTTCCCGGAACTTCTTAGGCTTCATTTCTTGGCCATTTTAGTGTGCAATTCCATCTCATTTATGCTCATTTCATCTCCTTTTTGTCATTTCTCCATTTCTGAACGTTGTGACACAAAAGAAATGAAAACGACCCTAATACTATACTAAACATAAATAAAATAAGTAAAATACTAACTATAAATGACTCAAAAAGTGTGTATAAAATACACCGATCACCAACCAGCTGGAAGTGCATTCTCCCCCCGGGACAGTTCCCATGAATCAAACCAGTTGACTGCAATATCACGCAGCCGATGAGAACCCAATACCACTGACTCTTCCTCTGAGGCCTTGATCACCTTCATGATTAGCTGCAACTGTCGAATAAACACCTGAGGATCATCCTCAGTTTTGGATCCAAAGAACTCTGGTGTATTGCAACTCAAGATGTCCCGAAGCCTCAAACTATCGGTTCTGGGGTGCACCAACATTACTACCGGAACCACCGGCTCCCGTCTGTCCTCATGCCTCGCCACGATCCTAGCTAGTATCTGGGCCATCTCTTTGTAATCCATATCATCTGCTCCCGCCGCGGGCCGAGGCTCGTGTACCGTGGCCTCGTGAGCTACCGCCGCTTCTAAACTCTTACCGGGCGGCGTCGTAGAACCTGCCGTCTGACGCACTATCTCAGGCAATGACTGTTCCTGTGCCCTAGTAACCCTCTGAGTCCCACTAGCAGCTCCCTCTGTTGCCTTGCCCTTCTGGGCCGCGGTTTCCTTGCGTGGAGGCATAACTGGTACATAAGAATATGTCAGATGGAGTCCAGCCTATAGCACAACTCTATTGCACGATCTCAGAGTGAGAAGAATGGAAACCAATCCTAAATATCCTGTAGCCTCCTTATTATATGTGTGGTGCACAACACGCCGATAATCAGGACTCTACTAGATACGGTATGTAGACACTTTCCGAGGACTAACTGCTCTGATACCACTTTTGTCACGACCCGATCTCGGGCCCGCAATTGGTGCCTTACCCGGGCACCCTAGTAGGTATACATCAGAGAAAACCAGCGGAATAAACTCATAGACATGGAAAAATGTAAAATAGGAAACAGGTTAACCGATAAGGTCGCCTTTCAACATATATATAAATATCAAAAGCCCGAACAGTTATATCCTTTACAAACCCAGCCCACAACAAGACTACAGACCTCTAAGAGTTTTTGAAATAACAACTATGACGGGACAGGGCCCCGTCCTACCCCTGAATGTACATGTACCTACAATGACAGGGAACCAAACCAAAAGATATGCCTCCGGAGAAACGGAGCTTCCCAACATGCAGAACTGTGATCCTAAGAGCGAGGATCAACAACCGGTGTACCTCTACACTGCGATTAACGCAGCCCGAAGGAGGTCTGCACAACAGTACCAAGTATGTGAAATCGAAGTATCAGTAATGAAATCATAACAGTCTTTATATAAATCTGGAGACATGTATGATAACCAAACTAACAGTACTACCGTGCCTTGTCAACGTAAAAGTAATGAAAGTCAATTTTTATCTTTTAACCTTTTTAAAGACCCCTTCAACACATATAAATAGTCACCCAAGGTCAGGGACACCAGCCCTCATAAACATTGCGTAATTTAAACAAGGGTCTCAAGCCCGCAATACAAAGCGTGCCCGTGGAATCCTTCGTCACTGTCGGCAGGCGCCAATGTAATATATCTATATATATATATATATATCATGCCCGTGGTATCCTGCATCTCGGGTACATGACTTCATGGAGAGTTAGTCCATGGAATAATAATAATATACAACATGCCCGTGGTATCCTGCATCTCGGGTACATGTCTTCATGGAGAGCTAGTCCATGGAATAATAATATCATCCGGGAATTGAACCCGCATCATGGCCGCATGCCCCCGGAATCCTTCATCGGTGCAGGCATGTCCATGGAACAATATAGTGGAAGCATACCCGTGGAATCTTTCATCGCTGTCGGTATGTCCAAGTAAATTATACAACAAGATGGTCGGCCCTCCAATTGAGAGACGCGGTAGCATAGAAATACAACGCTTGCACAACAAGGGCTATCACAACTAGTATAGGCAATTTAAACATACTTTTAGACTTTCATTAACATGTAAAATGGATTATCATTTTAATAACTCAAGGCACTTTCATTTTATGTAAAATCCGGGGATTTAACCCAAAGTACTACGTACTCCTATTCTTTGGCAATGGCTCTTTTCAAATCAAGCTACCCTTCTATAAAACAATTCATTTATACTCTTTTAACTTCCCATAAAGTCGCTATAACCAACTTCCCATAAAGCCATTATAACACTTTATGTCTTTAGAAACTACAGAATTTACATACTTCAAATCAAGTGAGTATACTTTCCAATTTAACCAAACTTGTACATTTTAAATCAATTCAAGGGTACCAAAATGAAACCCGGTTTAATTTAAGACATGTACGTCAACCGTACTATATATTTGAAAAACATCATGCTCAAGAGATAGGGAAAGTTTCACATACCTCTTTGGCTTAATCCACTCGCTAAGTCGAATATGCCGCACGTAGAATATCAACCTATAATAACCATAACACGTCTATCAACTTCTAGTTTTCTTCGTAGAATATTTCTAAGCATAAGGTCTCTTATTCTACGAAAAATTGGGCAGCACTTCCCCAGTTTCTACGTACTTTTCCACCTTTTTCAAGGCCCGAAATCAATAACCAAAAGCCACGTTTAAGGCGCAACAATTCAGCAAGTCAAAGGGGATTACACGCCTAACTGGACGTGTAAAATTCAGCCCCTTAATCTACCAAAACTTTCCATTAAAAATAGTCCATAGTCCAATGTAAAAACAATCAATTAGTCCACTAATACAATCCTTTAGTTGGTGTTCTTGGCCAACTACTACAATAAAAAATTGTCCAGTTTTTGGCTAGCATGCCAAAATTGTTTAATTACTTCTTTATAATTCCAACTTATATTTCAATCTTTATATAAGTTATATTAACTTGTTATTAACAAGATTCCTTCATGTCAACAAGTAATAGGTAATTTTTTAACAACTTTAATGGCTAGCATGCCAATTTTTGGTTTTATCATCTTAATAAGGTCCAACTCTTTTCAATCTTCCTTCCACATATTACATACACATTTATATACTACTAACACATGTAATTTCCAACTTTTTAAAAGGACAAAGATTATTACCTCAATAAGCCCAAAATTTTCCAAGATTATAAGTCGATCCTTAGGAATCTTAGCTTTTATTCCTTACGTTCCAATCCACTCCAAGCAACCCTTAGAAGTTCCTATCCAACTTTTCTTAAAACTTCATCCAAAAATATGAAGATTACTTTAGGGTTTCACTTTGCGACTATCGGATTAACGTAGTATTTCCCGGATTTTGGTGTGGGATATCATTAGAACACTACTAGGGACACTTGATTTAAGTATTGGGATTAATTAACAACAATTGAAGAATTGTTCTTCAATTAGGGGGGGGGGGGGGGTGCCGAGAGTCACTCAAGGGAGGGAGTATAATTGTCTTGGAAATTTCTAAGTCTTCAACCACAAGGTGTGTATATATAAGACAACCAAGAGTTAGGATTAAAGAAAGTGTGTGGTTAAGATTGGGGACAAGTGTGTGTGGGTCCCACAAGCCACTTGTCCAACAAATATCTTGAGCCACTTGGCTTGCCACTTGTTCCTCACTTTCTCGCCCAACATGGGCCACATGTGGGTGACACGTGTTGCCCTCCTATTGGTCCAAAATATTTCATCCCTCCAAAGTCTCAATAATAGGTTAAAATATCGGAAATCTTGTGGGCCCCACAAAACGTAAAATTTCCCTGGGTGGGCCCTACATGACCAAATCTGGAAATAAAATTCCATAATTCTTATTGTTATACCCCGTATTTCCAGAGTATGTACGTAAGGACGTACGTACAAAAGTTTAGCCTTAAGATAGGCACTTTGGGCGAAATTTGTGCACAACCTACGAAACGAATGGTTTTCCGACGAAACGTTTTCCAAAACTTGCGTAGGGTAAATTACGGCTATGTCATTTATAATTTTTGCGGATTTTTACGAGAGATGAAATAATTTGGATAACGAGGGTGACACTTGTCACCCCTGACTGAAAGTAAAGCCGGGCCCCTCGACGATGGGCATGATTTTGTGGCTTGTTTTGTGGCCTAAAACTTGGGTCAATGTTTTGTGAGGGATTTGTGGAGTAGGATAGGGTGCACTTGTGCAAATCCCCACCCTCCACTTGCCCTCCACTTGTCTTCATCTTGGCCCTTGAAAGCCCTATAAATACCCCCCTTGAGTTGAAGACTTCTTCATCCACAAATCATCTTCCAAGTCTCCAAACTTTCCCCTTTGAGACAAGCTCTCGTCCAAAGCCTCTCCCCCCTCTTTTGAAGAGCTTAGCCGAAACACCCCTTCCCCTTTTCTAGTGGTCTCGCAAAAGCCCTCCCCTTGGTAGAAAATACTCTCCAAGTATTACATTATCCCCAAAAATACCTTAGCCAATCCCTTATAGTATTTCCAAAGTTACCTCTATACGTAGAGTCCGGAAATACTACCTTATATTCCTTTAGTCACTAAACGAAACCCTAAAGAGAAACTTCATAGTTGGTTGAAGTAGAAAGTAGAAGTTGTGTAGAAACTTCTAAGGGTTTCTTGGAGCGACGGAGCGTTCGACAGAGCTAAACCTTGCTCAGGATCGACTTATATCTTGGATAATTTTGGGCTTATCGAGGTAAATACTCTTGTCCTTCTATTGTAATTGGATATTACATATAAGAATAGTTAAGACTTGAGTATAAGATATAGAAGGATATTAAAGAATAGAATTGAGTTGTAATCACAGTAGAAGGGTATAACAGAAGAAGAATTGAACTGTACTTACATTGGACGGTATTTACCGTAGACTTGTGTAACTTGACGGGTAGGGAAGTGCTGCCCAATTTTCCGTAGAATAAAGAACCCTCTGCTTAGAATAGTCTACAGAGTAGTCTAGACATTGATAGACGTATCTGACTATTATAGGTTGATTCTCTGCGCGCGACATATTCGACTTGGCAGGTGGATTTCGCCGAGAAGGTATGTGATTCTTCCTATCCTCTAGAGCATGATATTTTAAAGTATATATATAGTACGGTAGACGTACGTGTGTTAACTGAACATGGTTTTACTTGACGTCTTTTGACTTGAGTCTAAATAACAAGAATCTTGAAGTATTTCAAAAGAATTATGAATTATTTTTGAAAGAAGAGTAATACTTGGTTTTTAAACAAAAGCTTAAGAGTTATACTAGCTTTATGGGAAGTTAGGTATAACGACTTAAGAAAGAGAAAAGGAACAGTTTACTTATGTGTTTATGAAAGACTTGTATTGATTTCTGGAAAGTATAATAAGATGGTTTTATGAGTAGACATATTATGATGCTATGTGTGTTAGTGTCTTGTAACGTTTGTATAAGAGGGTATTCTTGTTGTGCTTATGTTGCTTAACGATAAGCTGTTATGTTAGTATTATATCACTCACCTCTTGACATGATACCGGGGGTTAAGCTGCCCTCCGATACGGGGTAGACTCATGCGGTCTGGGACCATGATTCGAGAATACCTCATGCGGGTCCAGGGGACATATGCGGAGCTACGAGGGTTCCAGGTTAGTGTGCGGTCCTTGTGGCCTACGCGCCCATGTGGCTACGCGGACTACGAGTCCAGGCGATGTCGAGGAGTAGCTACCCTCGACGCGGAATACTCACGCGCCTATGTGAGTGGCCTATGCGGACCGCGGGAGTCCAGGATTAGGCATGCATAATGATACTATGGGCGATTGGCCTTGCTTCGATCATTCGCAGCCTAGAAAAAGACCTGTTACAGTTTACCTCTTATTGCTCTTGTTGTGATGTGGCACTATGTGCGGTTACCTTGGTTATTTCGTACATATTTGTAACATTGGTTTTAAAATGATATGATTCCATTTAAGTACTTTACAGTTTCACATACTTGGTACTGTTATCGACCTCTCGGGCCGCGTTCATGCCGCAGTTAGGGAAAGCAGTGCTAGATCCGCATCCTCAGGATCTTTTGCTTTGGTGTCGTGAGCTCCATCTTCTCCGAGGCTCGACTTTTGTATGGTTCTCCCGATGTTGTAGATATATGTACATTCAGGTATGGCGGGCCCCGTCCCGCCATAGTTGTTTACTTCCTTAGAGGTCAGTAGTCCTATTGCATACTGGGATGTAATCGCGATTTTGGTTTATATATATATGCCGAAAGCGACTTTTCTCGATAAACTGTGTCTCAATTTACATTGTTTCATGTCTTGTTTTTATATTCGCTGATTTTCTCGATGTATGACTACTGGGTGCGGGTAAGGCACTACCACGGCCCTAACGTCGTGACAAAAGTGGTATCGAGCGCTTAATCTCTGAAAGTGTCTACGCACCGTATCTAGTAGAGTCTTGATTATCGGTGTTGTGCACCACACCAATAATCGTGAGGCTATAGGATATTTAGGATTGGTTTCCATTCTTCTCACTCGAGATCGTGCCTTAGAGTTGTATTATAAGTTGGACCTCTAACGTATTCCTTTCTCAGAATAATTATGCCTCCACGTAGTGCAACCCGCCTGAATGGCAAGGCACCGAGGGAGCCGCTAGTAGACACCGAGAGTCACGAGGGCTCGTGCCCGCCTATACCCGAGATGGCGAAGTTCCACGACGCCGCCCCAAAGCAGGTTTAGTGGCCGCAACAATGGTCGATGAGACCACAGCACTGCACCTCCGCCCACACCGGAGCATGAGACGGGTTACTGAGAGACGGCCCGCCATCGCGAGGATCGTGGGCTGATACGAGGATAGGCCGGATGCAGTTAGCCCAGCCCAAAGAAGACTGTGGTACACCCGAGATCGGACAGTTTGAGGCTACGGGATTTTCTGAGTCAGAGCCCGCCAGAGTTCTACGGTCGAGGCCCGAGGATGATCCGTAGGAGTTCATCCGCCGCCATGAGGATCACGCGAGTGATCAAGGCTTCAGAGACCGAGTCCGTGATCTTTGGTTCACAGGCCGCGTGATACCGCAATCGATTGGTTTGATTCGTGGAGTTATCCCGGATAAGACGCGCCCCGCCTACTGGGACGAGTTCTCTGAGGCTTTTCTCACTCACTTCGCCTCCGCAGATGGCGAGGCACGCCGGCGATTTTTGTTGCCGAGATGCAGAGGACGCACGCCAGGAGTACAACTTTGAGTTCGATTCGTTGGCTCGATATGTCCCCGCGTTGCAGCGTATATGGAGGACAGGTGCACCGCCACGCCACCGGCTAGATGATTATATGGCCGAAGTCGTAATGCGCGTGGCTCTTCACAGTGCATGGACATTACCCAGATGCAGCTCATGCACTTGGATGCGAGGAGCGTAGAGGTCGACGGGTCGATGACAGCAGAAGCAGAAGGCCAGACGGCAGGTCTTTGGTAGCTATCGGGTGGATCGCAGCTAGCCTAGATTTGCGCCACGCCCGGCAGAGCACTCTACACCGCCCTCCTGACAGCCTGTGGTATTCGAGGGCAGACTGTGGCCCCGTGACTTCCGACGTCCAGTGGTAGCAGATGCTAACCGACGGACCACCCCTCGGTGTGCCGATGCGGTAGATCCCATTACGGAATTATGGTATCGCCCGAGTTTGTTTCGCGGCCAGCCGTCACTGCGAGCCCGTCCACCAAGCGGCGCAGAGGGTAGGGTCACTACGTGTTCTTTCACGGTCTTCTTCATCTCCTAGCTTACTCGCCCCGAGGCGTGGTACACGGGCCAGCAGGTCGCGGCAGAGGTCGTGGCACGGTCTCAGCCTAGCGGTCCTCGTAATCGCATTTATGCCTTGTCCACCGGCAGACCAGAGACCTCACCGATGTCGCCACATGTACTTTATCGGGCTTTTGTCAGGACGTGTATGCCTTGATAGATCCGGTTCTACTCCCCATATATCTCCCCATGTTGCTAGTAGGATGGGATAGAGCCTTAGTCCATAGACCCTTTCGAGGTAGCTACGCCAAATGGGTGATTCTGGTAGCTCGGCGGTATATAGGGCTTTTCCAAAGGACTATATGCGCCGCGTCGACTCAGCCGACTTGATAGAGTTGGATATGACTGATTTCGATGTGATCATGGGTATGGATTGGTTAGCTTCTTGCTATGCCAATATAGACTGCAGGGAGAGAGTAGTACGGTTCCAGTTTCCTGAGGAGCCGGTTGTTGAGTGGGAGGGGAACACTTTGTCGCCGAGGGGTAAGTTTATTTCTTACCTCAAGGCTAGGAAGATGGTGCAGAAGGGGTATATCTATCATCTCATTCGGGTGTTTGATATCGAGGTCATGCACCAGATTTTCACCGCCCAGAGTCGAGAGTTCCCGATGTGTTTCAGCGACCTCCGGGTATCCTCCCGAGAGGAGATAGAGTTTTGTATCGACAGTGCTTGCACACTCTACTATTTCCATTCCGCCATACGAATGACACCGCCGAGTTGAGAGAGTCAAGGACCACCGAGAGATTTGCCGGAGAAGCGGCTTCATCAGCCTAGTGTTTCTCCTCGGGAGCGCCAGTATTGTTCGTGAAGAAGAAGGACGGACGCCGCGCATGTGTGTTGATTCTGCGGTGAACAAGGTGACCATTAAGAACAGATATACCCTTCCTGTGATTGATGATTTGTTCGACCAAGAGCGTGGCGCGAGATGTTTCTCCAAGATTGATCCGCGATCGGGCTATCATCAAAGTAGTCGAGAGGTGGATGTCCCTAGGACAAGATTTCGACCCAGACGCATTATGAGTTCGTGGTTATGTCTTTCGGGTTGACCAATGCTCCGGCCAGATTCATGGATTTGATGAACCGAGTGTTCAAGCCATTTTTGGACACGCTTGTGATAGTGTTCATTGATGACATCTTGGTTTATTCCCGCCAGAGCAGGCGAGCACGCGAGCATTTCGGCGATCAGGGCCGAGAGTTCTCCAGACCATCGCTTATACGCCAAGTTTTCCAAATGTGAGTTTTGGTTGGCTTCGGTGGCTTTTCTTGGGCATATTGTGGGCCGATGGTATTCGGTGGATACGCCAATATCGCGGTTCGTGGAGAAGTTTGCTTCTATCTCGCACCATTGACTAGCCGACTCGTATGCGCTATGTTTCAGCCGGATCGATGCTCAGGAGCGTGGTTTCTAGTTACCGGAAGGAGAGATCGACGATCGCCGCTTCTTACTCTTCCGCAGGTCCGCATTATGTAGTGTATTGTGACGCGTCAGCGCCGGGCTCGGATGTGTGTTGACGCACTGGTAAGGTTATAGCGCACGCATCCCGACTACCATGGGCACGCAGAGGAACTACCCCACCCATGATTTGGAGTCGCACGGTGATTCACGCCAAGATCCGAGGCACTATTTGTATGGGTTCATGTGGATATTTATACGCACCACAAGAGCCTCCAAAGATATCTTCACCAGAGGAGCCGAACTTACGCAGACGGTAGTTAGAGTTGCTTAAGGATTATGATGTCGATATCCTGTACCACCCGGGAAGGCCAACGTGGTGGCGCATCCCTTAGTCGTAGGTCGACGGGTAGCCTATCGGATGTGCAATGGAGAGAGGCATGGTTCGCGAGTTGCATCGCTAGCGAGCCTTGAGTCCGATTGATTGATTACGATAGCAGTGGGGTTCGAGTTCGAGAGGTTGCCGAGTCTTCCATCGCCGGCGAGGTGAAGAGGCAATAGTTCGAGGATCCGCTTTGACGCGCATCGCGATACGACTCTTCGTGAGGAAGCGGTCTCGAGGTAGCACCTGATGTGGTGCTAAGGTTTGAGGGCAAGTTGTGTGTTCCAGATATTGCAGGACTTCGGCAGCAGGTTCTAGGGGAAGCACACAGCGCGCGTTACTCTATCCATCTGTGGTCGACCAAGATGTACCACGACCGTGATCCGTATCAGCGGATGGCTTGAAGCAGGACGTTGCGAGTTTGTAGCTCGGCCCGTGTTGTCGCAGTGAAGGCAGAGCGCCAGAGCCCGGTGGTTTGTTGCGCATAGAGATCCCGACCTGGAAGTGGGAGGTGATCAACATGGACTTTATCACAGGATTACCTCGCACTCAGAGGAAACATGATTCTATTTGGGTTATGTTATACCCCGTATTTCCAGAGTATGTACGTGTGGGCGTACGTAGAAAAGTTTAAGCCTTAAAGTTAGGCAAGATTCGAAATTTGTACACAACCCCCGTAAAGAATCGTTTTTCGACGAAACGTTTTACAGAACTTGCGAAGGGAAAATTCCGGCTATGTCATTTTTAATTTTTGCGGATTTTTCCGAGGCCTAACATTTTGGACCAACGAGAGGTGACACTTGTCACCCTCAAGTGGCGGATTGGAGTGGACGAAAGGGACGCTTCTCCCTTGTTTTCAGGCCTTATTTTGGCCTTGTTTCAGGCCTTGTTTTGTGCCATGTTTGGTGGAGTAGGGATAGGTGCACTTGGCTTGATCTTGGCCTTACACTTGCCTTGCACATGGCTTGATCAAGGCCATTGGTTTCCTATAAATACCTCCCTTGTTGAAGACTTCTTCATCCTAAAATCTTTCTAAGTCTTGAATTCCTCCCTCCCCTCTTGAGTAATTCTCGTCCAAAGAGCCTCCTCCCCTTTGTAGTGTCTACCCAGGGTACCCCTTGCCTTGTAGTTTTCGTATAATACACACCCCCCTCTTGGTAGAAATACTCTCCAAGTATTGTTATAATGCCCAAAATACCCTAGCCGTATACCATGTAGTATTCCAAAAGTTACCTCTATACGTAGAGCCCGGAAATACTACCTTTTGTCCTTTTAGTCTCAAACCGAAACCCTAAAGGAAATCTTCATAGCGAGTTGAAGTATATAGAAGAAGTTGTGTAGAACTCCTAAGGGTTGTTTGGAGCGGGTTGGAGCGCACGGAGTAGGAGCTAAACCTTGCTCAGGATCGACATTAACTTGGATAATTTTAGGCTTATCGAGGTAAATATTCTTGTCCCCTTATTGTAATTGGAAATTACATGTTGTAGGATTATATAGTTGAAGTATACTATATATAGAACTGAACATAGCTTTGCGGCAATATCTTTTGACTTAAGCCTGAATATAAAGAAGAGAATCGAATCAGAATTACATAGATCAGACTGGTAGACTTGTGTGGTATTACTGTGTAGTAGAATTGTACACGCCCGATTAGACGATAACCCCTCGGTTGGCTTGCAGCCGACTCGATAGAGGAGGAGATTTACGCGGCCATGGAGTGGAGGTCGCCGAATTTTCTCGTAGAATATGGAACCGCATGCTTAGAAGTTAATGACGCCAGGGCCTATATAGGTGGAAGTACTACGAGTAGCGTATTCTACTTGAAGAGTGGAAAAGGCTAGCCGTTACTGATCGTGGAGCGCTTTTGCTTATTGTCGATAATCGTCGCGAGGTATGTGAACCTCTTCCTACCCTTTCTAGCACGATGTTTTGTAAACTATGTAGTACAGAGACGCATACGTGCTAAATGAGTTTGGTTGGTTCAAAACATAGGGTGTTATAATAGCTTTATGGGAAGTTAGTTATAACGACTCTATGTGGGTAAAAGAATGGTTTATTGATCAGAAGTTAAGAGACTTGATCTTGAAAGATAAGAGACTTAACTTATTTGACTTGTTATATAACATTTTGTTTAAAATGTTGTGAAACCTCATTCGTGAGTAATGAGTACTTGGTTTTAAAAAGAATAAGGTTTTACTGATTTCGGAAATGAGAATAAGTGTCGAACAAACCACAAATGCTTAATAAAGGAAAATGTATTGACAAATAACTAATTGTTATTAAAACCAAGAGAGAAACCTCCATCTGCATAGAAGCTAAGATAAGACAAAATTGTATTACATTTCCTAGATCATGGCTGCTATAACAAGATTGTTATAAACAAGAATAAACGACTCACACACAAGACATATGTTACTCAATGGTTTTAAAAGAGATTAAGACTATGAGTTATGAAACCTTTCTAAAATGAGAAACTTGAGCATTTGAAATTAGGCAAACTTGAACGTTTGGAAAATAATGTTGTTACTTGATTTTACAAAGGGAAGTATTTTGGTTTACTTAAAAAGATAGTTACTCTATTTTGATACTACCGGTATCATGTGACTTGTTGTGAAGGAAATGGATCTTTTAAAGAGTTAAAATACGTAGTACCTTGGGGTTAAAATCCGGTTGTGTTGTAATAAGAAGAATGTCTAAAAGTATGTTGAACACTATGCTTGTGGTGATAGCCTTTGCGCAAGTGTTGTATTTCGCTACCGCCTCTCGCCGGAGGCCGCTTATCCGTTGATTGATGGACATACCGACACGACGGGTGGCCCACGGTATGCTTCCACTATATCGATCCTTTTGGACATACCGACACGACGGGTGCCCACGTATGCCCATTGTGAGTGTGATCTTGTTATTTCCTTCGACATACCGACACGATGGTCGCCCACGAGTATGCTTCCACTTTGATTGTTATTTTGTTATTTCCTTCGACATACCGGTGATGGGTGGCCCACGTATGCTTCCATTGTGAGTGTTATCTTGTTATTTGCTTCGACATACCGACACGACGGGTGGCCCACGAGTACGCTTCCATTTCGATTGCTATCCGGATATTTCCTTCGACATACCGACACGATGGGTGGCCCATGGGTATGCTTCCATCGGGATGGTTCCATGGCCATGCTTATACCGAGGTGAGACGCCGTACGCGCCGTCATGCGTTAAATTCCCGGTTATATTTGAGCGATGACTTGAGCGTGAGCCCCGACTGACATGATCGCTTATGTTGTGAATCGTAGTTTTGTTATCATACATGTCTCCTGCTTTTATATGATCGTTATGATTTCATTTACTGATTTTTCGCCCACATACTTGGTACTGTTAATCGACCTCCTTCGGGGGGTTGCGTTCATGCCGCAGGTAGAGGTACACCAGTGTTGGTCCTCGCTCATAGGATCACAGTTCAGCGTTGGGAAGCTCCGTTCTCCGGAGGCCTATCTTTTGGTATGTTACCCTGAGTTGTAGGTTCTTGTACATTCAGGGGTATGGAGGGGCCCTGTCCCGTCATGTTGCATAAAACTCTTAGAGGTCTTAGTACTGTTGTGGGCAGGGTTTGTAAAAAGGGATTAAACTGTTCGTTTTGAAAGACTTGCATATATATATTTTATTGGAAGGTAACCATTTGGTTGGCCTGTTTTATGATCATATATCTTGTTTCATGTTTAAGTTTTATTTCCGCTGATTTACTCTGATGTTGTATCACTAGGGTGCCCGGGGTAAGGCACTACCACGGCCCGAACGGTCGTGACAAAAGTGGTATCAGAGCAGTTAGTCCTCGGAAAGTGTCTACAGACCGTGTCTAGTAGAGTCTTGATTATCGGTATGTTGTGCACCACATCTATAATCAGGTGGCTATAGGACATTTAGGATTGGTTTCCATTCTTCTCATTCTGAGATCGTGCCTTAGAGCTGTGTTATAAGTTGGACCCCTCTGACGTATTTCATTTTACCAGTTATGCCTCCGCGCAAGGCAACCAGAGCCAGAGGCAAGGCGGCCGAGGAGTCGCTAGTGAGATACAGAGGAGTACGAGGGCGCAGGACCGGTCAGTACCTGAGATTGTGCTTCAGACGGCGAGTTTTGCGACGCCGCCAAATTTCAAAGAGTTTAGAGCCGCAGCATGGTCGCCGAGACCACGCACTGAGCCTCCACCCCACCGCCGGAGCAGAGGAGATGGGTTACAAAGAGATGGCCCGCCATCGCCGTGATCGTGGCCGCATACGAGGATAGCCGACGCAGCAGCCCGAGCACCCGCGTTCACCCGAGATCGGATAGTTTGAGGCTACGGACTTTCTCGAGTCAGAGCCGCCGAGTTTTATGGGTCGAGGCTCGAGGATGATCCACGTGGAGTTCATCCGGCGCCATTCTGCCGTCGAGAGTGATCAAGGCTTCGAGACCGAGTCGGTGGTCTTAGGTTCAGACGGCCGCTGCGTGATACCGCAGCCGATCGTTTGATTCGCGAGCCGCCCCGGAGATGCGCTCAAAGAAGATGGGACGAGTTCTCCGAGGCATTCCTCACTCACTTCTTGCCTCCGCAGATGGCGAGGGCACGCCACGATTTATGATCCGAGACGCAGAGGCGACGGTTCGAGTACAACGTGGAGTTTGACTCGTTGGCTCGGTATGTCCCCGCTGGTGGCAACCATGGAGGATAGAGTGCACCGCCACGCCACCGCTAGATGATTACTTGACAGAGGCTTGTTCGGTGTAGCTCTTCACCGCATGGACATTGCCCGCACGCAGCTCATGCACTAGATGTGAGGCACGAGAGGTCGACGGAATGACACTGATCCGCGTAAGAGGCCGTGACAGCAGGTCTTTGGCGACTTTCGAGGCGGACTGCCTCAGCAGCAGGCTAGTTATGCACCCCCGCCAGTACAGAGTGGTCCTCCATCGCCTTCGTGAGCGGTCGTGGCTCTGGGGTTCAGATTTTCGGGAGAGCGGTGGTGTTAGCTACCAAGCCACCCCTACCTCGTTGTGACAGTTGTGGTAGGCTCCATTTTGGGGGGTGTCGTGCTAATTTGGGAGTTTGTTTTACATGCGGCCAGCAGGGCCATTTTGCGAGAAATTATCCGACCAGAGGTAACGCTGATGTAGAGACTCGGCCTTCAGGATCTATGGTTGGTTCATCACCTTCTACAGTTATGCGCCCTGCAGGACAGGCCTATGATTAGAGTAAAGCGGTGGATACAGGTATATCCTTAACCCTTTAGAGTTTTGGTATGCTTGATATAATGATCTTATTATTGTGTGTTATGTACGGATAGCGTTGTGTTTTTGTGAGTTAGAAAACATGGTTAGTTGGAAGGATAAGTATGGGGGAATGGTAGGTGTGAACCTTAGAATATTTCACGATTGAGACCTTAGAGGTAAGGTCGTCTTGAGCAAAATATTTATTTTATGTTTGACCTTTATCAGAGTGCGTAGTATACGTGGGAGATATTTGTGTAATAAGTCCATGGGTTGTGTAAAATGAAAGTGGTGGCTTTCATGATGAGAATTAGTAAGATTGTTCCGTATCGAGGAGCAAGAGTTGGCGCGACGGAGGGTCGGGTTGAGGGCATATTGCGGGTCAACCCGTAGCCCGGTTTTGGGCGGGCCGGGTGGTCCCGCCAGATGGTAGGGTCACGAGGGTGCTAGGCCCCAGTTTAGGTGACCATCGTATGAGTTTGTGGATATGTTCGACCCGAAGCGGTTCGTGAAGGCCGGGAATGGCCTTAAAGAAGATCGAGGCTAGTAAGATGACCAAGTTTGGAGGTAGTGGCTCCAGAAATTTTGGGAACTGAAGTAATGACTGAAGTATGGTACGTATATTTGGAGGTAGTGGCTCCCAGGAATGGGCCGGTCAGTATACCTTTATGGGCAGACTATATGACATTACCGTATCCCAGGAATGGGTCGGGCAGTATACCTTTATGGGCAGACTATGTGACTTTACCGCCCCGTGAACGGGCCGGGCAAGATACCTTACGGGCGGACTATGTGACTTTACCGCCCCAAAGATTGGGCCGGGCAAGATACCTTTATGGGCGACTATGTGATTTTACCGCCCCAGAATGGGCCGGGAAGTATACCTTTATGGGCAGACTATGTGACTTTATCGCGTCCCAGATTGGGCCGGGAAGTATAGGCGTCCCTCCATAAAGGGTCGGATTATGTTATGCAAGGTAAGTAAGTTATATGGTAATGAACTTGACGATTTTCCTAAGTATGTACGTAAGAAAGTGACTATAAATTTTTTTGAAAAATGGGAAAAGATAATAAGGTACGATTAAGTTCACGAGATGGTAATGACACGGTAGGATCTGGTATGCACCCTTTTTATACTTGCCTCTGTCATTTTTTTGTACAGTTATGATTTGTTTCCCGTACCTTATTTATGTTCCATATTCTGCACTGTCAGATCGACTCTCCTTGAATTTGCGCTCATGCCAGTTTAGGTACACAGTTGTGGATCCGCGAGCTTAGGATCCTGATTCAGCATTTTGAGATGGCTCCAATGTTCCGGAGTTGTCATGGCTATGTATATTCAGGGGTACAGCGGGGCCTTGTCCCGTCATAGTATTTGTTCAAATCTTAGAGGTCTGTATTCATCTGTAGGCTGGACTGGCTAGAGTTGTTTTTACATTGTTAAACAGTGTAGACTCTTTCGGGTAATTTTTATTATTATGGCAGCCTTATCGGCTTGGCCTTGGTTTTAAAAAAAAAAGTGTGTTATTTATCTTCCGCAGTTTATTATGTTGTATGATTAGAAGGGTGCCCAAGTAGGGCACCAGTCGCGGCCCGGGGTCGGGTCGTGATAGGAGGAACGCACGAATGTGCTCCACGGAGGCCCTTATATGGCCTTTGGCAAAACTATGATGTTAAAACCAATTGATAAAGGAGTTTTACTAACGGATGACTTATTCATGGATATCCCGATTTGGGTCACTTTCCATGACATCCCCCATTCGGTTTGGAGTGCCTCAGGCCTTAGTAAGATTGCATCACGTGTAGGGAAGCCTCTATACACGGATCAATTTACCAAGGAAAGGTCTAAGATGAACTATGCACGAGTCTTGGTGGAAGTTGATGTTAGTAAAGAACCTGGCTGCACTTGAGTTAAACTGCCCGACAATCGAAGATACATCCAAAAGGTCAAATATGGGAACTACCCTGATTTTTGTTATCATTGCACCTCTTTTGGTCACAACCATTTGAAGTTTAAGATTCTGATGCAAGACAACACCTCTACGAAGCCCGAAATCATGATCCTTTAGTACCGCCTTGCCATGGTGCCGCTTTCTTCGCTATGGCCATCCTAATGTCATGGGTCATTCTGGCCCTCCTAACACTGATCCACCACCCCCTCATCAACCCGTGGGTAGTGTTATCTTGATGGAAGTTGAAAATATTGTGCATTCTGTACCGCTTATCCCCGGAAGTGTTGGGGAGGCACTAAACCTTCAAATCCCTCCCACGCGGTCTTCCCGGCTCTTGAGCTACGGTTTCACTTGAGGGGTCCTCTGATCAGCAACCATACTCTTCTATTGTGCATCAAGAGAGGCTAAGTATAGACACCTTGCAAACTGAAAGGAGTACACCATCTGACCCGCACACTCCTCTAGCTGTGGGTTCTTGTAGGAATTTTAAAGAAGAGCTTAACCTTGCAACACGTTGCATAAACTTTGAGCGCGGTGAGCATAGCAACTTTGAGACACCTTCCTTGACTTCTAATGACAAGGATGAAGGATGGACAGAAGTCATTCCAAGGAGAAATAGCAGTTTGGCACGAAATGCGTCACGGTGCTACTAAACCCTCAATTGTTTCCTAATGAAAGTTCTTTGTTGGAATGTCTGTGGTCTTTGCGGACAGAGGGATAGGGCAGCCACACAAACTCTTGTGTGTAGGCTTGCAAAATAGCATGATGTGGCTTTGATTTGCCTAATAGAAACTAAATTCAACCGATTGCGGATGGACTCTTTTGCTTCTCAACGATTCCTTGCTTGGAAATTCTGCTCCAACATAGATTTCATTGATGGCGGGAGATTGCTAGTACTATGGGACCCCTCCAGAGTTAGTTGTGATGTGCTTGGTATGGACTCTCAACATATCCATGTCCAAGCACGTTGTAACATTTCTCAAGTGTCCTTTCTTGCTACGTTTCAGGTATCCTGGTCTATAGCATTCCGCAACGAAGGAAACTTTGGCACCACCTCACTCACTGGGTACGGTATTGTCATGCCTCGGATGATCATTGGAGATTTTAAAACCTATTGCTACCCTCAAGACAAGGCGGTGGCCCTCCACTCACGCCTTATGCACTTGGACCTCTGAGAATCTGTAATTGCTCACTGACTGACGACACTCCTTCTGGGGTCCTACTACACTGGACGAATGGCTCAATTTGGTCCAAGCTTGATAGAGTGTTAATGAACCAGCATTGGAGTGACTTGAACCTGAATGCTCGCAAGCTTTTGCCTATGGAACCGCCTCGGATCATTGCCAGTGATTGCTTCTGCAATTACATCTTGTAGTATTGGGAAACGCCTTTCAAGTTTATGAACATGTGCTCTACACCTCCTTTGAGAACATCCTATCTTCACGCCGAGGCAACAAGTCTTTGAACCGCCATTCTCATCGTCACAAACCAAGTCGTTAAAGAAGCCGTTGAGGGATCTAAACTCTAGTGAATTTGGGAGTATTGAACAAAGAGCAAATGCGGCCAACATGGAATTTAAGGAAGCTATAAATGAGCATATGGAGAATCCCTTTGATGAAGAGTTAAAAGCCAAGGTCAATTAAAGAGCTTGATATTGTTAACTAAGTCCAAGGGCCACTTGGCTTGATCTCTTCCCTCCAAACTTAACAAGTGTTATAATCTAGACCCTCCAATGTATTATATAAGCACACTAGTAGCAATACAAGTCTACCAACACTTAGAAAAATTTAAGAAAACTTGAGAGAGGAAGATGATGCTCTCGGCTTTGAGCAATAAGGAACAAGAAAAAATTTCAATTGTTGTCCATTATTCACAAGACTTTAACCCAAGGTTCCTAGGGGTATTGTAAGGGTATCTCAATAGAAAGATTTCGGAAAAACGACGTTTTTACGTTAGTCGCAAGGCGAAAACCTAAGATGTTCTTCAACTTTGAAGATGGAACTTGAAGAGGAGTTCTTCATAAGCTTCTAAGGAGTGCTTGGAGCGGATTGGAACATAAGAAAAGGAGTTAAGAATTTCTAAGGAGCGACTTTGAATCTTGGAAATTTTAAGGGCTTGTAAAGGTATAAATCTTGTCGTTTTAGCAATTAAAGATTACTTATCATTTTAGTTATGGATATTAGCAAGCATGAGGTATTTAGTATGAAGTTTGATAAGTGTATTGGCTATTGGAACCCTAATCCGAAAACTAGTATGTTTAGCCCTTGAGATTTCAATTCAATTGGATTATTAGTTTAAGTAGTCACATGTTATATCAAGAAGGAATTATAATTGTTAAGTTGTTTATGACTATATAACATGTTAGACCTATGAACTTGGATTGAAAAGGAATTGGAAAGGTTGATAAGTTGTTGCACCTTTTGGCCAAAAATTGGCATTTGTATTGTGGACTAGTTTGATATCAATTGTGGGGCGGAATTTTACATGTCTTGTAGGCGTGTAATCCCCTATTGTTAATTACATTGTTGAGCCTTAAATGTGGCGTGTTTGGTTATTGTATTCGGCCTTGAAAAAGGTGGCAAAGTATGTAGAAACAAAGGAAGTGATGTCCGATTTTCCGTAGAATTTAGTGACTTTGCACTTAGAATATTCTACGTTTGAAGCTAGAGGTTAATGGACGTATTATGGCCATTATAGGTGGAAGTACTAAGTATAGCGTATTCTACTTGAAGGATGGAATAGCTATCAAGGTTGAATTACTTTGGAGCATTTTGCTATTTGTCGATAATCGTCGCGAGGTATGTGAACCTCTTCCTTCTTTTGACATGATTCTATGTATGGAATATACATGTGATATTATTTCATATTCCTTCTACTCTTAGAAGTTAAGAGGTATGTATGTTGATTTACTTTACGTAAGGGTTATGTCTAAGTTATCCTAAGTTCTTACCAAGTCTTATGGGGGATGTTGGTAAGAGTCGTTAGGAGGTATTTTGGAGCCAAGTTGACTTGGCTAATTTACGGCACGAATGAGAATAAGTATCGAACAAGCCATTGCAGCGTTAATAAAGGAAAATGTAATGACAATTAATTAAATTAAAATGAGTAAAATTCTCCATCTGCATAGAAGCTAAGATAAGACAAAATTGTATTACATTTTCTAGATCATGGCTACTTGAATAAGATCGTTATAAATAAGTGTAACTTATTCACAACGCACCAAAGTATATGTTACTTAATTTAAAAGAGTTTACGTATGAAGTTTTAAGACTATGAGTCTCAAATTCTTAAAAGTTAAGAGACTTGAAGTATTTTGAAAGCTATGTAATTCGATTTGAAAGTATAAGTCTCTTGGTTATAAAAGGAATGAATTTGTCTAAAACATAAAGAGTTATAACGGCTTTATGGGAAGTTGGTTATAACAACTTTATGAAAGATTAAAAAAATGGTTTTCTTCAGTAATGTAAGCAAAGAAATGACTTGAAATAAAGAAGGGCAAATTGTTTTAAGGGTACCAAGTGCTTAAGGTTTTAAAGAAAGAAGTCACTTGATTTAGAAGCCTAATTGTATTTCTAAAAGGTATTGTGACTTGTCTTGAAAAGTAGATATGACATTATCGCGTCCCAGGAATGGGTCGGGCAGTATACCTTTATGGGCAGACTATATGACATTATCGCGTCCCAGGAATGGACCGGAAAGTATACCTTTATGGGCAGACTATATGACATTATCGCGTCCCAGGAATGGGTCGGGCAAAGATACCTTTACGGGCGCACTATATGACATTATCGCCCCCAGAATGGGTCGGGCAAGATACCTTTATGGGTCGACTATATGACATTATCTCGCCCGAGAATGGGCGGACAAAGATACCTTTATGGGCGCACTATATGACATTATCGCGCCCGTGAATGGGCGGAAGTATACCTTTACGGGCATTTATATGACATTATCGCGTCCAAGGAATGGGCCGGCAAGATACCTTTACGGGCGAACTATATGACATTATCGCCCCCGTGAATGGGCCGGCAAGATACCTTTACGGGCGACTATATGACATTATCGCGCCCGTGAATGGGCCGGCAAGATACCTTTACGGGCGACTATATGACATTATCGCCCCGTGAATGGGCCGCAAAGATACCTCTTTGGGCGCACTTACGTGACTTTATCGCGTCCCATATTGGGTCGGCAAGATAGGCGCCCTCCATAAAGCGGTCGGATTATGTTATGCAAGGTAAGTAAGTTATATGGTAATGAACTTGACGGTTTTTCCTAAGCACGCACGCGTAATGTGACTATAACTTTTATGTAAAACGGGAAAAGATAATAAGGTACGATTAAGTTCACGAGATGGTAATGACACGTAGGATCCGTATTTACCCTTTTTATACTTGCCCTCGTCATTCTTTTGTACAGATTATGATTTGTTTATCGTACCATATTTTCCGCTCCATATTCGGCACTGTTGTTATCGACTTTCTTCGGGCCGTTCATGTCCGCAGTTTAGGTACACGATGGATCTGCGAGCTTAGGATCCCGGTTCAAAGATTTTGAGACGACTCTAATGTTCCGAGCTTGTCGTCATAGTTATGTATATTCGTGGTACGCGGGGCCTTGTCCGCCATAGTAGTTGTCCAAATCTTAGGTCCGTATTCATCCGTAGGTTGGACTGCCAGAGTCGCTTTTACATTGTTAAATGTAGACTTTTCGGTAATTTTTATGTTACGGCCTTTCTTGGGCCTTAGTTTAAAAAAAAGTGTTATTTATCTTCCGCAGCTTTATTATGTCAGATGAATAGAAGGGTGCCTGGTAGGGCACCGATCGCCCTGGCCTGGTCGTGATAAAAACTATGAAAATGACTTAGGTTTTCATCTTGCGACTAACGTGAAAACATCGTTTTTCCGAGATCTTTCTATTGAGATATCCTTACAATACCCTTAGGGACCTTGGGTTAAAGTCTTGTGAATAAAGAACCACAAACTAAAAAAATTTGTGTGGAGAAATCCTTAAAGCCGAGAGCTTATTCAAGCTTCCTTAAAGTTCCCTCAATTTTTTCTAAGTGTTGAAGACTAAGTCTTGCACTAGTGTGTATATATAAAACAATGGAGGGCTTAGATCACAACACTTGTGTGGTTTGGATGGAGAATAATTAATGTCTAGCCAAGTGGACAAGTTGACTTAGGTCAAATATCTCAAGCTTAGCAAGACTTGTTCATCTATATAGGTCAATGACCATTTCACCCTTGCCCAATTTCGTCCAAGACCATGTTGGGGGGGGGGGGACGTGTCGCCCTCCCATTTGTCCATAAAATTTTGTAACCCTCGTGGGCCCCACAAAACGTAAAATTCCTCGGGTGAGCCCCACGTGACCATATCCGTAAAAATAAATTTCCATAATGATAATACATTCTATATTCCTCAAATAATGCATTTTGAGAATCCAATTCTCATCAACGAACATTTTTCCTTTCCAACGTTCGGAAGATTTTCCTTCTGAAAAACAATTCTTCCTTTCGTAACTATTTTCAAGTCTTGTGTTCTCGCGTCTATTCTCTTATACATGTCCTGGAATTACGGGGTGTAACAAACCTGCTCTAACTGCTTACCACTTCTCAGGCTTATTGCCTGACACTGTTCTCTTAGGTTTACCACAGTATTGCTGGGAAGATTCACTTGCTCTCTATTATTCAGCATGTTAGCCATCTGCCCCATGTGTCTCCAAATTTCTGATAGATGACCTAGTCTCTGTCATGAACTGGGTCTGAGAATTTGTAAGTGTTAACAGTGTTGCTCTTAATTCATCAGGTTTTTCTTGTGGGGCTGGTGGGTTGAACTGCTGTGAGGATGAGGCTTGAAATTGTGGTTGCTGCCCTTGGTCATTCTTCCACGAAAAAATTGGGTGATTTCTCCACCCCTGATTATATGTGTTGGAGAATGCATTGTTGTAGGGCCTCTAAAAATTTCTAACTGCTTGAACCTGCTCCATAGGCACATTGTTTGGATCCACTGTTGTGCACCTATCAAAAGTATGGGGACCCCCACAAATCTCATAACTCACTGGAGTCTGGACAGCATTAACAGGCATTGTACTCTGCTATAACTGTTTTGTCCAAAGTGGCAACCTGCGCAGTCAATGCAGTGATAGCATCTAACTCATAAATCCCAGCCACTTTCCTGTTGTTTGTAGCTCTCTCATCGGCCCCATGATGGTTATTTGTGGCCATGTCTTATAGAAAATCATGTGCCTCATTGGAACTCTTCTTCATGAACGTTCCCCCTGCAACATCATCAATTATGGTACGAGTAGTACCACATAACCCATTGTAGAAAATATGGACCAACATCCACTTCTCAATCCCATGATGTGGACACTTTCTCTGCAGATCTTTGAACTACTCCCACACATTATAGAGTGACTCTCCATCCATTTGATAGTAATTATTAAGCTCTCCTCTGAGCTTTGTTGCTTTGGATGGAGGGAAGAATTAGGCAAGGAACTTATGGGCTAAGTCTTGTCATGTAGTGATGGAGTTTGTTGGAAAAGAATTCAACAAATACTTGGCTCTATCCCTGAGTGAGAATGGAAATAGCCTCAATCGAATGACATCATTAGTAACGTCATTGTACTTGAAACACACAACTCTAGAAAATTAGCAATATGCATGTGTGGGTCTTTAGACGGCAACCCCCAAAACTGGATTGTGCTCTGTACCATGTGCAGAATGGTTGGTTTTATCCCAAAATTATTGGCTTCAACAGCTGGAAGCCTGATGAAAGTCTGCAACCCAGTGATTGTAGGTAGAACGTAGTCTCCCAAGCTCTTCTCAACTGGTAGCTGGACTCGTTCTCTCATCTCTGCTCCTTCATTCAGCCCGTTCTGATTCTGTTGATTTTCCATTACTAAAGAATTAGCAATTCTCTTCTCTTTCCTGTTCTGTCTGCACAATCTTTCAATTTCAGGGTTCAAAGGGATAGGTGTGTGTGCTCCTCTCCTACTTCGCATAAACGAATTTCCTAAAATTGATCAAAAACAACAAACAGATCACGACAAAATGTTCTAAAAATAAAAAATAATAAAAAGACAGGAAAAAAAAACCAAATTAGAAATAAAACTAGATAATTCGATATTGATAGTACGTCAGTCCCCAGCAACGACGCCAAAAACTTGTTGCGATATTTCTCTATGCTTACGCAAGTGTACGTATCGTTCAAGTAATAATGATCTATAAGACCGAGTTATCGTCCTCAGAGGCAGGTTTATCAAGTACCAAATATCTAATCTATGGTATTTATTTGGTTACCGTTCTTTTGTTTGGTTTATGAACTAAGAATTAAAATTAAGTGCAGAAATTAAACTAAGATTGACAATACTTTGGGTTTTAAACAGTTATGAAGGAACTAGGGCTTTCAATCTCTTCAACTATCCACTATTTCACGTGTTAATGCAATACTAATGATTCTTCTTCTTATTAAGATAGCAGGTTAACTAATTTGTCTTATATTTCGGTTAGGACATATAAAAACTCAACCTTATGCAGAAACATTCTATATTTCTATGATAGATTTTACCACACGGGAGGATTAAGACAATAACCTTAAATACTACACAAGTATCGGGGTACTTTCGTCCACGATTTTAACCTATGTCTAAACAACTACAACATATTCAAATCTCCCCTCTCGAATCTCGATTCGAAATCATATAAGTTATGACAATTAATTGTCAATTAATTATCAAGCAATCAATACAATATTGAATAGATCTTAATATGCTGAAGAAGAAATCAATAAATATGCATTAACTGTATGAAATAGTTTCAAGCGATTCGACGAAAAACCCTAATAAAGAGATTAGCTCCTAGACATTGTCATGCTAAAAACTAATACAAAATCCAACATAAACTGAAATTAAAATAAAGGTAAGAAAAGAACTTGAACAAAAGTCGTCTCTAATCTTGCTATGTAGCCTCCTTTCTATCCTCCAAAAGTATGATTTACAATAATGAAAGGGTTTTAGGGTTTTATATCTGAGAAAAATTGCGTTTCGGACCCTTTTACCCTTTTGAAATTCGGCCCAGAATCTGAAAAACCCGCGTCGGCGCCGTGGCCCTACATTCTGACACCATGGCGCCGAAACAACTGCAGCTTTTCTGGACTTTCAGCGCCATGGCGCCGCGTGGCGTTGACAGCGCAAAATTCCGGATTTTGTCAGATTTTCTTCTATTCTTCTTGGGCTTCATTTCTTGGTCTTTTAGTGTGCAATTTCATCCTCAAAAGAAATACTTTCTCCTTTATTACCGCTGCGACTCAAAAGAGAGAAAAACACACCTAACAATATACTAAACGCAAAAGAGAAGAGTAAAATACCAACGAAAAAAGACTCAAAAGTGTGTATAAAATACACTCAACAGCCAATCATCGGAGATGACTAGAGTGCTTTCATCAAATGATACATGTGGGCTGAGACATTCCAATTCTAAGTGGTGCCCCAATTTGGCCTGGCTGGTCGTGAAAAGATTTAAATAGAAACTACTGCTATCCGTGAATCTATTTTTATGTCTATGTTAGCTAGTGGGGACGGGCTTTCCTATAGTTGTTCCGTTATAGCCTCTAAATGTTCGTCTCATCTCATCTTGATTTGGCTATACGTGTATGTATCCAGCCATGTTAGCTTCACATGAGAGCCTTTTAAATAAAGACTAAAAAGGCACCCATTAGTCAGCTTAGCCCCTTTCCTACTTTGCTTTGCTACCTATGTTGAGAATAGGTTTCGAAAAAGTATCCCTCCTTTCATCATATATACCAGCTACCCCACAAGAACCAATAAAAAGGATTTAGATGCCCTTCTCCAACCAATCAAGTGGATGGACGCCCCTCTCTACAAAGGAAGAAGAATGCACCATCACCTACAACCCTTTCCTCTTCCGGAGACTTCCAGAAATAAAAATGGGCAACATTGTCGTATGCTCCACTTTTGATGCCCTTGTTTATATCTCGGAGTACTCCTATGGTCGATCTATCACTCAACCTACTTAAATAATCTAAAGGCTTAGGCTCATCCCATTTTGAGAATGACCCTTATGGCATAAATTAGTCAGTTATTGTCACAGTTCAAATAGGATTCATACCGAGTTGGGTTAGGTCTCTAAAAGCATGGTTCTTGACTCCCTTCCCCTTTTGAGTTCGTCCATTCGTTAGGTGATCGCTTACTTTTACATTTGAGTGCTTGCTCATATAAATAATCTACTCAGAACTTAGAATCACGAACTAAGCATTGTAATCATTGTAATCGCTCCTCTGAGTAACTCCATTGATGTTTGAAACATCTTAATTAATTATCAAATTCTTTTTTTTTCTCGATAAATTAATATTGGTAATCTTTCTCGAGACATGATTAGACCAGGTATACATTGAGAACCTCCAATGAAAGAACACGCTATCAACATATTTCAAAATTTAATTGACTAAATTCTTTAAACTTGTGTTACTATTAAGAGTCAACTTCTTTAACGGAGTGGAACTTCCATCAGTTACACAATAGTTGTTTGATAGAGAGAGATAACAACCAATTAACAACTCCTGGAGTTTCAGCATGACATGCTAAATGTTTAAATTGATTATTACTATTGAAAGTGACATTTCCTTCCCCTCTCCCCCACTGAGCCACCTCTCGTTTTCTTTTTGGTTAATCTGAATCATGTTTTTACCGTTCTTGGGAAAAAATATCTATTGTCTTCATAAGTAATGTTAATTAATCCACGCACATCAACAACAAAAAAAGATGGTGGGACTGAGTATTTTTTTTAGTCATATCATAACACAAAATAATATATTTTCTTGGGCAAGACAACACAAGGATTATAAGGTCCTGAAGACAATAATTTCTTTCTCCCCTCAATTATTACAATATGGCAACAATTGAAACTGCTCTTCTATATAAATTTATATGCCTTTTCCATTCTTAAATGGGAGCTAACTTTACTTTGTTGAAAATTAGCCTCTGTTGTGGTTATACAACCAACTTGAATGGGTCTTACAATGTCCATAGTGTTAGTGAAAAGAATCACCTGCCTAACAGGTATTTTGCTATACTATTTCTGAGAACCAGAAAGGTTGGGATCAGCTTGATAATATACTACATCACCAGTGTCACTCACATAGTGATCCTCCTCCATGCTTTTTATGAGATATCCCAACAAGTAAATTGGCAGAGGCCCTGACTTCTTTGACTCCCTATAATATTTCCCTAACACTGGTTTAGCAGCTTCTGTCTGCAAAATTCAATAACCAATCTATGTTGAGACAAGATACTTTTTGGAGCACCTTATTTTTTTTACATAAAATGTGAATACTTACTGCTTCCACCAAATGATAGTGTGGGATTTGAGGGAAGAGATGGTGTATCACATGTGTCCCTATGTCATGGTGGATGTTGTTGATCCATCCATAATCGCGGTCAAGCGTTGTAAGTCCACCTCTGAGATAACTCCATTCCTGTTTGACACATCTTAATTATTAACTCCCAACTTTTTGTTTATAACGTAACAACTACTACCCTCAATCTCAAGAAAAGGGGATCTGCTTCTTTACAGAATCTTTAAAGACATTAAGAATCTTTAGAGACAGAACACATTAAAACATATTTCCATCCTATCAATTGGTATTCTGGCTTAGTATTTTTAATGGAAAAAACTAACTCCAATGAAAGTTATACCTCTCCTCTGTACCAGGGAAGTTTATCATCATGGCCATGGTGATGCAGGTAGGTAACTAAATCCAGCCACATGACAAAGCCCTACATGTTGTGTTGAATTCAAATAATGAGTCCAATAAGAAGAAACAAAAAGTTTGGGAAAAGGAAGGTTGGAAAATGGACTAACCCAATAGGGGATGCCATAGAGCTTAAGCATTTGGATAGGACCCATAACAAAGGACAAACCGACGAGCAATGCAGCCATTGCCAACCAGCACAAAGTTGAAGTGATGACATCTTTCTTCTCATTTGGGAGAAACAAATCACTGTTTGGATCAAAGTGAGAACCCTTCTTTCCAGGGCTTCTACTCCACTGTCATTATGATGAGTTCCAAGTTAAAGACATTGTTGCCAATTCAAACTCTAAAGATATGAACTACTAAACTCACCAGATAGAAAGGATATGCGAACAACGGGAAGGGTAGAGTGAACCTCAATTTCTTTGTGGCATCATCCAGACTCTTGAAAATCTTCTCAGGTAACTGGGAAAGCAGCAAATAAGTCAAAAGAGAAGAGGCAAAATAGTTTTTGAAATTATTATTGATGAAACTTACAGGATGCCAGGACTCGTCGTTCTCAACATGTCCATGGTTCTGATGATGTGTCCTGTGGCTTATTCTCCTGAAACCATCATCAAATACACCATTCATTAGATTTCAATAATCTTTAAGAAAGCAAAATCCATTACTAGGAAAAGGAAAGGAGAGTTTTGTAGAAACAAACCATCCATGGTAAGGAACAAGAATGGAAGAATGAAGGATATGTCCAGTAACACTGTTCAACTTGTGGTTGTTTGAAAAGCTCCCATGCCCACTGCACACAATTCACAACGAAATGCAAAATTGGGTTAGGTTTGAGAAAAAAAGAAAAACACACAGTAATTATCAAAAAAAATACACTTGAATTGTCACTTTTTTTTTTGCGAGATTCAAATCTCAAGTATCAATTGTTCTCTTTTTCAAACTAAACTATCTCCATCTATGTATTAAAACACAACTCTATGTATTAAAACACAACTCGAAAGCTGACTACGCAAACTATCAGTTCTTTCTCTCGGTGATAGTTCAGTTAAGAAAAGGAAACAAGTGATAGTTGGAATGTAAAACTCCCCAAAATGTGATATTTTGACCATTATCTCGAAGAAAAATGAAAACTTTGAAGAAAATTTGGAAGATATCATACCAATCATGACCAAGGACGAAGAGAGCCCAAAACATAGTACTCTGAGCAAACCAATAGAGAGGCCAAACAACCCAATTGTTTAAATAAGCAGCCGCAGCCGCCAGCCCGAATACAATAGCGACATCCCTCACAACGTAACTCATGGACTTCCATGGATTTTTGACCCAACAATGCTTAGGAATAGCTGCCCTAATATCAGACAACTTGAATGGTGGTGGTGCCCCTGGGTCAAAGAAATCACCATTGTTTGTTGTCTTATTATTCTCTTCTCCCACGGTTTGGATCCTAAGCGGTGCACTTACCCTCAATGCCCAGTTCCTCGACAAAGAAGGACCACCCAGATCTGTACGTGAAATTCTCAGATTTATATTGGTGGCCGAAGGTACCCCTGTTCTGGGCTTTGGGTATATTCTTGGGAGTGGTCTGAGACCACATTCGGATAGAACCCAACTTGCCATTTTGGGAGAAAGAAGAGAGAGATGTTGAACTCTGAATCTCTCTTCACTCAATGAGAGGAGAGAGATACAAGAGATGTGAAGCTAATGCTAATACAAAGAAAATATAAAAGGGTGTTTGTGTCAAGTCTCACAATTTATTTATTTATTTTGGTTGGTCTTTAGGCTATAAGGGAGGGTGAGGATATATGTGAAGATAACACAAGGGAGGGTGATAACACAAGGCTGGGAGGGTGATAACACAAGTGAAGATAACACAAAGGGGAATTCTCTCCTTCAATTAGACCTACAAAAATCTCTCAACTTGTGCTTCTTGTTGATTATCTTATATCTTCATCGTTGGGACTTCTCCTCTTATTAATTTGGCAAAACTCCATATTTCTGTGAGATAGTTATAAACATCAAATCAATCACAACGGTTAAATAGTGGGTCCAGCCGTGTGGCACATGTACCGTGTGGGGCCCTTCTCCTTTTCTTGTGTATTTGGTAAATATTAGACTTATGTTTGTACCTTAATTAGGAGCGTAATATTACCATAATTGTAAAGTTAGTCTTCAAATAGAATATAGATTTTTAGATAGAATATGAAGAAGATCTTCCTTGTAACTTATATATATATATATATATATATATATATATATATATATATATATATATATATATATCTTTCATTAATAAGAATAATCAATAGATTATTTCTTACCTTTTTTCATGATATCAAGAGTCTAGGTTCTCTTTACCATGCTTCCCCTCCTCGAAATTTCTTCTTCTTTCTCGAAATTTTGCCCTAAAATTCTCGATTTTTTTGTGTGTTTCTATTTCACAAAAACCGAGTTTCTTCTCTTCCAAAAATCTTTCTCACAAATTCCCTTCTCTGAATCTTGTTGTTCTATTCCCTATGGCTGATAAGAACACTTTTCACCCTGCCCTCACAGTTTCTAATATCAAGAGCGTTCTTCCTATCGTTCTTGACCTAGAAAAAGTTCAATATGGGACATGGGCGGAATTATTCAAGATTCATGCTAAAGCACATAAAGTTCTTCACAACATCATCCCTCCTCCTCCTTCAAATGAGGGTGATAAGGCGTCTACATCTAATGTGCCCACTCAAGAAGAAGACCCAGAATTACGACACGCCTTGATTCGAGTTCTCGGTGGATTTATGCAACTATCTCTCGATCTCTTACGCATAATTGTGGAACCCAACTCTACCTATGATTGCGTGGAACCGTTTGCGTGACATATTTCAAGATAATATTCTAGAATTGTTATTCTCGAAAGGTGAATTTTCGCAAGTGGCTATGGCAAATTTTCCCAACGTCTCTTCTTATTGTCAACGCCTCAAGGACTTGGCGGATCAACTTCACAATGTGGGTTCTCCTATTTCTAACGATGCCGTTCTTCGGGATGGTTGCGAGCCCGCGAAGCCTATAATTGTGTTGCTTCAGTTATTCGACATAGTAGCACCTTGCTAGAGTTCTATCAGGCCCGTTCCATCCTTACATTGGAAGGGCTGGCATGGCTATGAAAGCAGCGATTGGGAGTAGTCATGTCGGTATGGTGACTGCTACCAATTTTTCTCCTTCCAATCCAGCCACCGTGATCCAAAGTCACAACAACGGAGGTGGTAAAAAAGGCCAGAATAAGAAGAATAATGGCAAGAATTGGCGTGACAACCCACAACAAAGAATAATCGTGGAGCCCACAGGGCCCGTGGGCGATGGCGATGGGTCCCAAGACTCACAAAGATCACCGCGGCTCAACCTTACAGCGTCGCGGCTCCACCTTACAGCGCCGCAACGCCTCAATATCCGCTAGGATACTCACCTCGGCCCAACTTCTCCCCAGTCCAGACTCTTGGGTTCAGACCAGCGTATGGCGATCCTCGCAGCCTAGTATACTGGGCCTCACCCCATCGTGCTCACCACGCAGCTGACATATACGCACCGACATGCATAGCACAGCTTGGCAACTGACCGGACCCTAATTGGTACATGGACACCGGCGCCACTACCCATATGACATCCGATCAAGGTACTTTCTCATCTTATTCCAATTTGAGCACTAATCGTGGTATAACTATTGGTAATGACAATTCTATTCCAATTAAGGGTTATGGTCATAAAACTTTGTCCTCTCCTCATCCACCACTTGTCATGAGAAATACCCTTCATGCCCCAAAATTAATTAAAAATTAGTATATGTCCGTAAATTCACAACTAATAATTGGGTTTCTATTAATTTTGATCCATTTGGGTTTTTTGTAAAGGATTTCAAGACGGGGAGTCATCTCATGAGGTGTAACAGTGGAGGGGACCTATATCCAATCACACCAAGTCCAAGCGTCTCGCGTCAAGCTATGTCATCCACATTTGCATCTCTTGTTCCTTCTGTCACGCCCCGAACCCCGGGCCTGTGACTGGTGCCCTACCTGGGCACCCTTCTACCTTAACAACTATGTAGACTGCGGAAATTAAATAACACCTCTTTTTTTTTTAAACCAACATACGTGCAAGGGCAAAGCCGACAAGGCTGCCATAATATACATAAACAAAAGACACCACACCGTACATGAGTCCAATCCCACACATGAATCTGCACTCAAGAGTTATCTTGAACTATGACGGACAAGGCCGCCGTACCCATAATCGTACAAAAGCACATCGAAAGAACTTATACCAAAAAGATAAACTCCGAATGAAGGAGCTATCCAAAACTCGAGCGGTCCTACACTGTCGATCACCAAACAACAGTACCTAAACTGCGGCGATACGCAGCGGCGAGGTCAAGACGAAGAATGTACCAAGTATGTGAGCGATGAAATCAGTAATGAAATCATAACAGTCTAAACAAAATAGGAGACATGTATGATAGCCAACCTACAGTACATAATACATAAGCAGTCATATCAAGTCAGGGACGCAGGCCCTCAAAGTCACTACTCAAATATAACTATGGGTCTCACGCCCATAAGATCACTCATGCCCGTGAAATCATTCCTCACTGCCGGCGATCCATGATATAATATAACACCAATAGCATACATGAACACCAAGTCCCACTGTGTCCTAAGCATGCGGGCAGTAGGAAAACGGCGGTGGTATAATGTCTTGGGGTTTACCTCCATTATACTCTTACCGGAGAAGGTGGTAAGCGGGGTATAATGTCTTGGGGGTTTACCCCTCATTTATACTCTTACCCTGGAGAAGGTGGTAAAGCAGGGGGTATAATGTCTTGGGGGTTTACCCCTCATTTATACTCTTACCCTGGAGAATGTGGTATAGCGTCTTGAGGGTTTACCCCTCACTTATACTCTTACCCTATCTCAACCGGCCGTCAAACAACACATAAGCACTACCATGTCTTTTATAGGAATCCGGGAATTTAACCCAAGTACTACAAATAACGGAAGCATACCCGTTGAATCCCACATCACTGTCGGTACGTCCAAGTAACTTACAACAAGACAGCCGGCCCTCCAACCGAGAGTCGCGGCAACGTAATAAAACATAATACTTGCACTCAAAGGCTATCACCAAAGACACATAAAGGCTATGTTATACCGTATTTCAGTATATGCGTGGGGCGTCGTAGAAAATTTAAGCCTTAAGATTTGGCAAGTTTCGAAATTTGTACACAAGTGCCGAAAGGAGTCGTTTTTCGACGAAACGTTTTACAAGACTTGCGAAGGAAAAATTCCGGCTATGTCATTTTTAATTTTTGCGGATTTTTCCGAGAGACGAAACATTTTGGACCAACGGGAGGGTGACATGTGTCACCCTCACATTGGAAGATGTTGTGGCGGCAAGATTGACTAAATAAGTGGCATTGTTTAGGTAGGATATTTGTGCAAGTTGGTGTGGTAGATGGATAAGGTGCACATGGCTTAATCCTAGCCTTGCACTTGCCTAACACTTGGATGGATCTTGGCCATTGGTTGGCCATTCCTTGACCTATAAATACCCCTCTAAGTTGATGAACTTCTTCATCCTAAAATCATTTTCCAAGTCTTGAAATCCTCCCCTTTTGTGAGTTGAGTTCGCCCAAGCCCCCTGAGTGAGGCTTGGCAGAGGTACCCCACTTGCCTAGTTGTCTTGTATAAATACCCCCTTTTTGTGGTATAGAAATACTCTCCAAGTATTGTTATAATGCCCAAATACTTTAGCCCATATACCTTGTAGTACTTTCCAAAGTTACCTCTATACGTAGAGCCCGAAAATACTACTATACTTTCCTTTAGCCACTAAACGAAACCCTATGGAAAAATCTCCATAATTGGTTGGAGTACTAAGTAGAAGTTGTGTAGAACTTCTAAGGGTTTCTTGGAGCGAATTGGAGCGCACGGAGTAGGAGCTAAACCTTGCTCAGGATCGACTTTAAACTTGGATAATTTTGGGGCTCATCGAGGTAAATACTACTGTCCTTCTATTGTAATTGGGAATTACATACTGTAGTAGTATATAAATGAATATAAGATTCATAGAAGAGAATTGAACTGTAATAGAAGGATATTACAGAAAAGACTTGAACTGTAATCACATCAGAAGAATATATAAGTAGAAGATTGAACTGTACTTACATAGGATTTGTATTTCTGATGGTGATAACCTTTATTGGTTGAAAGTCTTGCGAGTAGCATATACTACTTGGAAGGTGGACAAGGCTAGGCGGGTTATAAGTGGGCGTTTTGCTTATAGTCGATAATCGTCGCGAGGTATGTGATTCTTCCTATACTCTTGAGCGTGAAGTATTTAAAAGAATATATATAGTACGGTAGGCGTCGTGTGGCAATGTCTTTTGACTTAAGCCTGAATAATATGTATATATAATATGGTAGGCGTCGTGTGCTAATCGAATATAGTTATGCCAAGATGTCTTTTGACTTAAGCCTGAATAATAAGAACCTTGAAATATTTTTAAAGGAATATATATATAGTACGGTAGGCGTACGTGTGTTAACTGAATGTAGTGTTACGGCAATGTCTTTTGACTTAAGCCTGAATAATAAAGAATCTTGAAGTTTTTCAAAAGATTAATAAACCGTTTTGAAAGAAGAGTAATACTTGGTTTTGAAAACATAAGAGTTATACTAAGCTTTATGGGAAGTTAGGTATAACGTCTTAAGAGTGGTAAAGAGAATGGTTTACTGATTTTTTGAAGTTAAGAGACTTGATCTTAAAAGATAAGAGACTTGACTTGAATGAATTTGTTATACCCCGTATTTCCAGAGTATGTACGTGGAGACGTACGTACGAAAGTTTGAGACTTAAAAGTTTGGCTTAGGTTCGAAATTTGTGCACAACACCCGGTTAGAGTCGTTTTTCGACGAAACGTTTTACAGAGCTTGCGTAGGGAAAATTCCGGCTATGTCGTTTTGTATTTTTGCGAATTTTTCCGAGAGACGAAATGTTTTTGACCAACGAGAGGGTGACACTTGTCACCCTCAAGTGGACGCCTAAAGTGGGCGGTTTGGCCTTGGACGAATGGCCTTGATTTGGGGCTTGTTTTGTGCCTTGTTTTGTGGAGTGTTTTGTGGAGTAGGGTTAGGGTGCACTTGGCTTGATCTTGGCCTTACACTTGCCTTGCACATGGCTTGATCTTGGCCATTGGTTGGCCTTTGGGTTTCTATAAATACCACTAAGCTTGAAGACTTCTTCATCCAAAAATCTTCCAAGTCTTGAGTCCCTCTCCTCCCAGAGTGTAGTTCTCGTCCTAGCCTCTCCTCCCCTCATGAGGCCTTGTGGCGAGAGCCTCCCTTCCACTCCTAGTGGCCTTTGGCGAGGTACCACTAGCCTAGTTGTTCGAGAAATATAACCCTCTTTTGTGGTATTGAAATACTCCTCCAAGTATTGTTATAATGCCCAAAATACCTTAGCCTTTACCTTGTAGTATTCCAAAAGTTACCTCTATACGTAGAGTCCTAAATACTACCTTTTGTCCTTTTAATCTCAAACCAAACCCTAAGGAAATCTTCATAGTTGGTTGAAGTATTTAAGTAGAAGTTGGTTAGAACTTCTAAGGTTGTTTGGAGCGGATTGGAGCGCACGGAGTTGGAGCTAAACCTTGCTCAGATCGACTTTTATCTCGGATAATTTTGGGCTTATCGAGGTAAATAATCTTGTCCCTTATTGTAATTGGAAATTACATGTTGTAGGATTATATAGTTGAAGTATACTATATATAGAACTGAACATAGCTTTGTGGCAATGTCTTTTGACTTAAGCTGAATATAATAAAGAGAATCGAATGTAATTACATAGGGTGTATCAGACATGAAACTTGTGGTATTCTTGTATAGTAGAATTGTATACGTCCAGGTTAGACGTATAAACCCCCAGTTGGCTTAGTAGCGGCCTCGATAGAGGAGGAGATTTCTGTTGTTGCGGGGAGGAGTCTTGCGAATTTTACGTAGAATATGGAACCGTGCGGTTAGAAGTTAATAGGCGTTTGTGGCCTTATAGGTGGGAGTACTACGAGTAGCGTATTCTACTTGAAGAGTGGAAGCGGCTGGCCAGATTCTGATCTTGTGAGCGTTTTGCTTATTGTCGATAATCGTCGCGAGGTATGTGAACCTCTTCCTATCCTTCTAGCATGATGCTTTGTAAACTATGTAAGTACGGTGACGTCATGTGCTAAATGAGTTGGTTGGTTTAAAACATAGGGTGTTATAATAGCTTTATGGGAAGTTAGTTATAACGACTTACATGTAGGTAAGATAGGTTTATTGATTGTAGAAGTTAAGAGACTTGATCTTGAAAGATAAGAGACTTAACTTGTTTTACTTGGTTATTAACATTTCGTTAAATGTGTTGTGAAACCTCATTCGCGAGTAATGAGTACTTGGTTTTAAAAAGAATAATGTTTTATTGACTTCGGAAATGAGAATAAGTGTCGAACAAACCACAGCAGCGCTAATAAAGGAAAGTGTATTGACAAATAACAAATTGTTATTAAAAACCAGTAGAAACCTCCATCTGCATAGAAGCTAAGATAAGACAAAATTGTATTACATTTCCTAGATCATGGCTGTTGTAACAAGATTGTTGTAAACAAGAATAAACGGCTCACGTACAAGACATATGTTACTCAATTGTTTTAAAAGAGATTAAGACTATGAGTTATGAAACCCTTCTAAAATGAGAAACTTGAGCATTTGAAATTAGGCAAACTTGAACGTTTGGGAAATAATGTTGTTACTTGATTTTACAAAAGGAAGTATTTTGGTTTACCTAAAAATGTGAGTCACTCTATTTTTATACTACGGTATCGGGTGACCTTTATGAAAGGAATGGATCTCTTAAAAGGAATTTAACGTCACGTAGTACTTTAGTGGTTAAAACCCGGACTTTGATACGAAATGGAAGTACCTTGAGTTGTGTGTAACTTGCCTATGCTTGTTGTTGTGTAACTTGCCTATGCTTGTTGTTGTGTAACTCGCCTATGCTTGTTGTGATAGCCTTTGTTGTGCAAGTGTTGATATCAGGTGACTTTGGGAAGGAGTGGATCTTTTATAAAAGTCTAGAAGTATGGTAATTTGCTTGAGCTTGTTTGTGATATCACGGTTGTGCGGTATATTATTATTGATGTCACGTGGACATGTATACCTGCCGTCACGAGTCGGGGCATGTGGCGTGCGGCGGGGTTGATTACGATATATTGTTATTGTGGTTACATGGACATATACTGCCGTCTGCAGTCGGGGCGTGTGGCGTGCGGCGGGGTTGATCACCCGATATTATTATCGTTAATGTCACGTGGGCGTGTCTACCGTCTGGTCAGGGGCATGTGGCGTGGGGCATTGTTATTATTATTGTTAATGTCACATGGGCGTGTCTACCGTCACGAGTCGGGGCATGTGGCCATAGGGGCATTGTTATTAGTGTTGCATCGTGGACATGTCTACACCGTCTGCATTCGGGGCACGCGGCCATAATGCGAACATGATTGATGTTGTGGCGTGAGACCCATAGTTATATTGAGTGATGACTTGAGGCGTGAGTCACGACTTGACATATCGCTTTTATGTTGTGAATCGTATTTTGTTATCATACATGTCTCCTGTTTTTATATAAGACATTATGATTTCATTTCTGATATTTTTGATTTCACATACTTGGTACTGTTATCGACCTCGCTTGAGGCTGCGTTCATCTGCAGTAGGAGTACATCAGTAGTGGATCCGCCATCATAGGATCACGATTCAGCGTATTAGGAAGCTCCGTTCTCGGAGGCTTATCTTTTGGTATGTTACCACGAGTTGTAGGTTCTTGTACATTCAGGGTATGACGAGCCCCTGTCCCGTACGTTGTATAAAAACTCTTAGAGTCTGTAATCTTGTTGTGGGCGGGGCTTGTAAAAGGATTAAAGCTCGTTTTGAAAGAGTTGTTTATATATATTTTATTGGAAGGTAACCGTTTGGTTGGCCTGTTTTATGATCGTATATCTTGTTTCTTGTTTAAGTTTTATATTCCGCTGGTTTTCTCTGATGTTGTATCACTAGGGTGCCCGGGGTAAGGCACCAGTCACGGGCCCAGGATCGGGTCGTGACAGAATTAATATGAATTTCGTGTGAAACCTCATTCGTGAGTAATGAGTACTTGGTTTTTAAAAGGAGAAATGTTTTACTGATTTCGGAAATCAGAATGAGTATCGACAAACCACTGCAGCGTTAATAAAGGAAAATGTATTGAATAAAGAAGTATTATTAAAACCAGTAGAAACCTCCATCTGCATAGAAACTAAGATGAGACAAAATAATATTACATTTCCTAGATCATGGTTGCTTAATAAGATTGTTTATAAACAAGAATAAACTGCTCACACCTATGGCATATGTTACTCAATTGTTTTAAAAGAGATTAAGACATTGAACTATGAAACTTTTCTAAATAAAGAAACTTGAGTAATTGAAATTGGGCAAACTGGAACTTTAGGGAAAAGAAAGGCATTGTTTTAAATTGGTTTAAAACATAAAGTGTTATAACACTTTATGGGAAGTTAGTTATAACGACTTTATGAAAACAAAGAAGGGTTTTATCATTGGTTTTAATGTGGTAAATTTACTATAATAAAGAGAAGTGTTTTGGTCTAAAAAGAAGGCATGGTATTGCCTTAATTTGGTTTTAAAAAGGAAAGTATGGAAGTTGTTTTGGTTTACTTAAAAAGATGTAAGTCACTCTATTTTTTTATATACTAAGGGTATCGGGTGACTTTTATAAAAGGAATGGATCTCTTAAAAGGAATTTAACGTACGTAGTACTTTAGGAGTTAAAACCCGCCTTTGGCATAAAATGAAAGTACCTTGAGTTGTGTATAACTCGCCTATGCTTGTTGTTGTGAAACTTGCCTACGCTTGTTGTGATAGCCTTTGTTGTGCAAGAATTGTGTTTCTATACTACCGCCTCTCGATGGAGTAGGTTGACTTGTTGAGAACTTACTTGGGCGTCTGGCGGTGTGGAGAATTCCACGTGCGCTCCCGCTGATAGTGTTATTCCATGGACTAGCTCTCCGTGAGATTTCTTCTTTCGCCTTGGTACCGGTGGTGGCTTTCGTACTTGCCGTCTCGTGGTGATTCGGCCTTGGTACAGTAGTTAGCCCTCGCACTTGCCCGTTCGGTGTAGTGACGAAGTCTCGTGATCTGACGCCTTGGTACACGTAGTTAGCCCTCGTACTTGCCGTAAGCTCGTGGCGGCGCTTGGTATCCGGTAGTCGGCTTCGTACTTGCCGTGTCGCCGTGGTTTGGTTGTATTGTATTGTTAGTACGGCTTTGGCATCGGTAGGACTTGGTGTTCAGGTGTACTTCTTGGTGTTATCATATCATGATCGCGGTGATGGAAGGTATTCCACGGGCATGATTGATGTTATGGGTGTGAGACCCATCGTTATATTTGAGTAATGACTTGGAGGCGTAAGTCACGACTTGATATAATCGTTATATGTGTATCGTAGTTTGGTTATCATACATGTCTCCCGCTTTATATAGACTATTATGATTTCATTTACGATATTCTGATTTCACATACTTAGTACTGTTATCGACCTCGCCCGAGGCTGCGTTCATCTGCGCGGTAGAGGTACATCTACCGCCGATCCGCGTTTAGGATCACATTTCAGCGTATTGGAAGCTCGTTCCTTCTGAGGCTTATCTTTTGGTATGTTACCACGAGTCCAGTAGGTTCTTGACATTCGTGGTATGGCGGGGCCCCGTCCGTCATAGTTGTCAATATAAATCTTAAGTGCATGCTTTGTTGTGGCGGGGTTGTAAGGATTAAACTGCTCAACTTTGTAATTACTTGTATATATCGTAGGCGATTTCTCTCGGTAAAATGTGTCTTATTTCACATTTTGTTTCATGTATTTTTATGTTCCTGATTACTCGATGTATGACTACTTGGGTGCGGGTAAGGCACGATCCACGAACCGGGCAGTCGTGGCGAGCTAATTCTCAATTAACCAAGCCAAAGTACTTATCAAGGCACACATAGAATAATTCTCAATTAATCAAGCCAAAATACTTATCAAGGCACACATAGAATAATTCTCAATTAATCAAGCCAAAGTACTTATCAAGGCACACATAGAATAATTCTCAATTAATCAAGCCAAAGTACTTATCAAGGCACACATAGAATAATTCTCAATTAATCAAGCCAAAGTACTTATCAAGGCACACATAGAATAATTCTCAATTAACCAAGCCAAAGTACTACGTACGTACATTCTTTTCAAAAGACTCCTTTTTATGTAAAACCCCAAGATACTAACACCCGTAGTATCAAGGCGTGTCTATTTTTCAAAGTAAGTTACTACACTTTTAGAAGACTCATTTCAAAGCTTGAAATCAAGTAACTTCACATTTTCACAATCTAGGCAACTTATGCCCATTAATCAAAATAGACAACTTTCTTAACCTTCCATAAAGCCGTTATAACCAACTTCCCATAAAGCCGTTATAACCCTTTATTGTTTTAGACATATTCATTCCTTTTATAACCAAGAGACTTATACTAATTAAAACCAAGTATCACATACTTACAAATCAAGTTCTTAACTTTTAAAATACTTCAAGTCTCTTAATATATAGAAAACAAGTTTCTTCTCTTAAATCATGTCATTTCTCCTCTTTTTAAATCAAATAAGTAAATCACTCCTTTGACTCCCCTAAAGTCATTGTAATGACCCTTAGGTTTTGGAACTAAGGCACTAGCCAAAAGATTTGGAAACCACTTCATTTTCAAGACTCTATGTACTTTAAGTAAAATACTTTCACTTTTAAGAATCCAAACTTCACTAAGGAAATGGATTATACAACTTACAATTTAAACATCAAATTACGATCAAGGAAGTACATAGAACAAATTCTATTTTAGGCAATCCAATTACAACCAAGGAATGGATCATTTAAGGAGTAGGACATACTTTCTTTATCTTAAGGAATCATGCTAGAAGAGGAGATAGTTCACATACCTTTTCGGCTAAATCCACAAGCTAAGACGAATACGCCGTACGTAGAAGTGTCAACCTATAATGGTCACAACAAGACTATCAACTTCTAGTTTCAAACGTAGAATAATACTAAGTATACGGTCTCTAATTCTACGAAAAATCGGGCAGCACTTCCTTTGTTTCTACTCACTTTGCCACATTTTTCAAGGCCGAATACAATAACCAACACGCCACATTTAAGGCTCAAAACAACAACCAAACAAAGGGGATTACACGCCTTACAATACATGTAAAATTCCGCCCCACAATTCATACGAAGTAGTTTAATGCTCACTAGCCATTCTCGGCCAACTTACATAACCAACAATTCAAAGTCTTTTCCAATCCTTTTCCAATTCCAAGTTCTAAGGTCTAACATGTTATATAGTCATAAACAACTTCAACAACTACAATTTCCTTCTTTATACAACATGCGACGACTTAAACTAATAATCGGCTTGAATTGTAATCTTAAGGCTAAACATGCTAGTTTTCGAATTAGGGTTCCAATAGCCAATATACTTATCAACTTCATACAATATACCTCATGCTTGCTAATATCCATAGCTACAACAATAAGTAAGTCTTAACTACTAAAACGACAAAATTTATACCTTTCCAAGCACTTAAAATTTCCAAGATTCAAAGTCGCGCCTTAGCAATTCTTAGCTCCTTTCCTTATGTTCCAATCCTCTCCAAGCACTCCTTAGAAGCCTATGAAGAACCCATCTTCAAGTTCCAACTTCAAAGTTGAAGAACTCTTTAAGTTTCCGCCTTGCGACTAATACGAAAACGCCGTTTTTCCGAAATCTTTCTATTGAGATATCCTTACAATACCCTTAGGGACATTGGGTTGAAGTCTTGTGAACAATGGATCAAAACTTCAAAATTTTTGTGTGGACTAATGCTCAAAGCCGAGAGCTATGTATGAAGAACAAGAGTGTGTGATTTTTCTAAGTGTTGGAAACTTAGTCTTGCACTAGTAGTATGCTTATATAACACATTGGAGGGCTTGGATTAATACACTTGTTGTCTAGGATGAAGGACAATTAATGAAAAGCCAAGTGGACAAGTTGACTTGGTCAACAATCTCAAGCTAGCAAGACTTATCTTCCTTGTTGGTAAATGACCATTTTACCCTTATAATTTTCATCCAAGACCATATGTGGGGGTGCCACGTGTCGCCCTCTCATTCGTCCATAAAATTTCGTAACCCTCGTGGGCCCCACAAAAATGTAAAATTTCTCGGGTGGGCCCCACATGACCAAATCCGTAAAAATAAATTTTCATAATGTTAAGAGTTACATACTCTTCAAATAATGCACTTTGAGAATCAAATTCTCATCAACGAACATTTTTCCTTTCCGACGTTCGGAAGATTTTCCGTCGGAAAAACAATTCTTCCTTTCGTACCAATTTCCAAGTCTTGATTCCTTACATACATTCTCTTATACATGTCCTGGACTTACGGGATGTAACACCTTCCTTGTGACATGCTCGTTTAGGTCATCCGGGGTCGTCTATTTTATCTTCTTTAGATAGACATAAGTTTATTTCTTGTAAGGGTACGCGTATTACTCCAATATGTCAATCCTGTGCTTTGGGAAAGATTATTAAATTACCATTTGTAGCTTCAAATTCCAATACTTCTATGCCATTTGAAATTATTCATAGTGATTTATGGACATCTCCGTTTCTCAGTTCTATGGGTCATCGTTATTATGTTCTATTCTTATATGACTATACTAAATATTTATGGACGTTTCCAATTGCGAAAAAATCTCACGTTTTTTCCAGCTTCATAAAATTTAGAGCCTTCATAAGAACGCAATTCGAACGGAAAATAAAAAACATTCAATGTGATAATGACAAAGAATATGATAATAGAGAATTTAGGGAGTTTTGTGCTCAAAATGAGATAAATTTTCGTTTTTCTTGTCCTCATACGTCTTCACAAAATGGGAAAGCTGAGCGAAAAATTCGTATCATTAATAATATTGTCCGCACTTTATTGGTTCATTCTTCCGTTCCTCCATTATTTTGGCATCATGCACTACAAATGGCTACCGATCTCCTAAATATTTTTCCCTCTAAAGGCTTGACATATTCATCCCCTCTAAAAGTGTTATACAATAAGACTCTGTCATACACTCATCTTAGGGTCTTCGGATGCTTATGTTATCCACTGTTTCCATCCACTACAATCAACAAACTTCAGACACGTTCTACTCCTTGTGCATTTTTGGGTTTTCCGTTAAATCACTGTGGTTATAAATGTTTTGATTTATCCTCTAAACGAATCATCATTAGTCGTCATGTTCTCTTTGATGAATCCCAATTTTTCTTCTCTAAAGTAGAAAAACCCGTGTCTAGTTCTAATGATTTTTTGGATGTGCTATCTCCTCCTATGTTCTCCGACATTTTACAGGTTCCCCAAAACCCGCCCTTAGCGCCGCGGCCCTGCATAGAGGTGTCGCGGTGCCAAAACTCCTGTGAGCCCTGCAGTACTTCTGGCACCGCGGCGCCAGTCCCCAGAGTCGCGACACCTTCGACGGTACTTCCAGATATTTCTGAAAATTCACTCAATCCATCCCAGAGTCATGGTTCAGTCACTCATAGTCAAATGGGTGTTTTTAAACTAAAAAGACATTTCAATTTAAATTCAAATGTTCTTAAATCTCCATTACCCCGTGATCTTATGTCTGCTTTAAATGACCCTAATTGGAAAATTGCCATGACCGAGGAATATAATGCTCTTGTTGATAATAAGACGTGGGAGTTGGTACCCCATCCATCTGATGTTAATATTATTCGGTCTATGTGGATTTTTGTTCATAAGAAAAATTCTGATGGTTCATTTGCAAGACATAAGGCTAGACTTGTAGGTGATGGTAAGACTCAGCAGGTTGGTGTAGATTGTGGTGAGACATTTAGCCCAGTGGTCAAGCCGACTACCATTCGTACTGTGCTCATCTTGGCTCTTTCGAAATCATGGCCCATTCATCAGCTAGATGTGAAGAATGATTTCCTACATGGTGATCTTCAGGAGACAGTGTATATGCATCAGTGTTACACTCCGTAGTTCCAGGACATGTGTATGAGAACGTGCATAATAAAACAAGACTTTAAAATTTAAAAGAATGAAAGATTTGTTTTTCCGAAGGAAAATATTCCGAACTTCGTGAAGGGAAAATGTTTATTAATGGGAACTGAGTTCCCAAATTTGATATTTGAGACTTATATAATTTATTGGAATTTTGGAAGATAAAATATTTTGTACCAATCAGAGGGCGACACATGTCACCCTCCACATGCCCGTGTTGGGCGAGAAAGGTCAAGGCCAAGTGGCCAAGTGTGTCAAGATAACTATTGTTGACTACAATCCTAGTCATTCATGTGTTTTAATCTTGGCCCTTAATTGTATTATATATTCATACTAGTAGCAAGACAAGTTCCAACACTTAGAGAAAAATCAAGAAAACTTTGAGCAAGAACAAGAGGCTCTCGGGTTTGCCCTCTAAAGAACAAGAATTTTTTTCAATTGTTATTCATAAATCCCAATATTCAAACCAAATGTCCCTAGTGGTATTATAAGCATAACCAAACACTTAAACCCCGGAAATACTACGGTATTCCGTTAGTCGCAACATGAAACCCTAAAGTGTTCTTCAACTTTGATGTTGGAAATTGAGGAGAAGTTGTTTATGAACTTCTAAGGGTTGCTTGGAGTGGATTAAAATGTAAAGAAGAGGAGTTAAAGTTGCTAAGGATCGACTTTAATACTTGGATTATATTTGGGCTTTTTGAGGTAATAATCTTGTCCCCCTAATGTAATTGAAGATTACATGTTATGATTAGTTTATAAATGCGCATGTGCTATATAGAATGAAGATTGAAAAGATTTGGACCATGTTGAGACCTTAAACCCGAAATATGGCATGTTAGCCATTGAAATTGGAAATCAATTTGATTGTTAGTTATAATCGTTACATGTTATATAAGAAAGGAAATATGGTTGTTATAATTGATTATGACTTATATAACATGTTGGAATAACGACTTGGATTGAAAAGGAATTGAAAAAGGAATATATGTTGTTGTCACACATTGTGGCCGAGAATGGCCTAAGGAATATTGGACTGTTTTATGAATTGTGGGGCAGAATTAATCCCCTTTGGTTAGCTGATTTGTGGTGCCTTAAATGTGGCATATTGATTATTGAATTCGGGCCTTGAAAAAGGTGGAAAAGTACATAGAAAAAGGGGAAATGCTGCCCAATTTTCCGTAGAATAAGAGACATTATACTTAGTGTTATTCTACCTTAAAAAGCTAGAAGTTGATAGACGTATTATGGTCATTATAGGTTGACATTCTACGTGTGGCGTATTCGACTTAGCAAGTGGATTAAGCCGAAGAGGTATATGGAACTTTCCCTATCTTCTTGAGCATGAGTTTTATGAATGTATAGTACGGTTGACGTACATGTTTTAAATGAATTTGGTTTCATTTTGGTATCATTGACTTGAGTAAAAATGTCCAAGTTTAGTTGAGTTGGAGAGTTAAACTCACTTGATTTTAAAGGATGTAAATGCCTTAGTTTTCAAAAGACATAAAATGTTATAATGACTTTATGAGAAGTTAGTTATAGACTTTATGGAAAGTTAAAAGAGTGGTTTACTTGATTGATTTAAAAAGAGGATAAACGACTTGATTTAAAGAAAAGTATCTTGATTTGAAAAGTGGACATGCCTTGATACTACGGGTGTTAGTATCTTGGGGTTATTACATGAAAAAGGTTCTTTTTAAAAGAATAGAAGTACGTAGTACTTTGGGTTAAATTCCCGGATTTTTACATGATGGTGCCTTAAGTTTAATTAATGAGAGTTAAAGATTGTTAACTTGCATATGTTTGCTTATGATAGCCTCTTTGGTGCAAGTGTTATATTTCTACGTTGCCGTGCCTCTCATTGGAGGGTTGGTCATCTTGTTGTGTATTTTATTTGGACATACCGACAGTGATGAAAGATTTCACGGGTATGCTTCCACTATATTGCTCCATGGACATGCTTACATGATGAAGGATTCCGTGGGCGTGCGGCCATGATGCGGGTTCGATCCTCGGATGATACTATTATCCATGGACTAGCTCTCCATGAAGACATGTACCCGAGATGCAGGATTTCACGGGCATGTTATATATATAAATTATACTTCGTGCATGTCGACAGCGATGAAGGATTCCACGGGCACGCTTTGATATTGTGGGCTTAAGACCCATGGTTAGATTGGCTTAATGATACTACGGGCGGGTGGCCCTAATTTGATCATAAGCTTCCTATTTTTAAACGGTAAAGTTTACTCTTATTTACTCTCATTATTAATAAGGCACAATGTACTGTTAATTTGGTTATCATACATGTCTCCAGCTTTATTTTAGACTATATGATTTCATTACCGTACTTTCAGTTTCGCATACTTGGTACATATTTTGGTACTGACCCCATTTCCTCGGGGGCTGCGTTCACGCCGCAGGTAGAGGTACACAGTTTGCTGATCCCCGCTCTTAGGATCACAGTTCAGCTTTTTGAGAAGCTCCATTACTCCGGAGGTTCATCTTTTAGTATGGATACTTGTTGTTGTTGTTACACCCCGTATTTCCGACAGTTGAGATAAGAACGTACGTGAGAAATTGGGAATTAAATTTTAGAAAGAATGAAAAATTCTGAAAATTTCTCCGAACCTTGTAAAGGAAAAGGGTTTATTAGTTGAATTTAATTCTCGAATTCGGCATTTGGGACTTTTAGAATTTATCGGAATTTTGGAATTTAATTTCGAAATTTGGTCATGTGGGACCACCCGAGAAATTTTGTATGTGTTGGGGAGTTTGGGAAGGCAAAACGCAGAACAAAAATACCAAAACGTGTATGAACAGTGAAAACCCGTCCATGAACAGTGTTGTTCGATGAACAGTGTTCGGAAAAACGCCATTTCCGGCCAAACCAGGAATCCGCCGGGGGCGAGACATATACCAAAAGCTTCGTCCCGTCGAGCCCGTCAAATCCATACCAACCGCCACCGTCGATTCTCCCGGAATCGCCGGCAATTTCAGATCGAAGTTTCGGTCACTGTTCATCCATCTTCCCCGTTCGGTTTTTCTGATTTTCCGGCCAACTGAGGTACAATCGACGGGAGTGGAGTATACCATCAGAACCACCATCTCCTTGCCGTCATTTCCATGTAAACCAGGACCCTCGATTCTTGCTCAAACTCGTCGTCGACCAGATCGATCTTCGCCGAAACCCTAGGTCGTCGACGAGCATTTTTCCGGCCACCACAGGTAGAGTCGACGGTCGTGGCTAGTGTAGAAACATTCAGGGTGGAAAGGCCGACATTTTGGCACCATCCACGACCTCCAATTCAACCCAGATCGTCGGGTCGACCAAATCATTTTTTCCGATCGGAAGTTGGAAAATTCCGATCGATTCCGGTACAGTTGAGGGCTAAGGTGTATACCGTTGTGTTCATATTGATCTTAGCTACGTTTTGCAACCAATCCCGAGCCTCAATTCTCAGTATTTCGGAATCCGCCATTGACGCCGCCTTGAGCTCGCGCGGTGCCGCCAGACCACGTTGCACCTCCAAAAATTGATTTTCCTCCATTAATTCATCCACGCAATAACAATTCGATGAATTCACTTCCACGGATCAAAAATGGAATTTTTCGACGAAAAATTCCGGCGACGGGTAGCGGCGCAGTGGGAATTCTGCCACCAATGGCGGTAGTACAAGCTGCTTAACCACACAGAAATATTCCACAGTACTCTCAGGCAGTCCGGACAACAATTTCCAATCACCGGCGTTGTCTACTTAGCGTGTGGATTAGCCGAAGAGGTATGTGAACTTCTTACTTCTTTTGACATGATTTTGATAAGTCTAGAGGACTGGAATTATTTTGGTAAGTCTAGGTGACTTGAATTATGTGATAAGTCTAGGTGACTTGAATTATGTGATAAGTCTATGTGACTTGATTCTTGGAAGTAAGTAAATTGATTTTCAAGGTTATGCGGCTTGTTTTATCTAAATAATTATGAGACTTTATTTTCAAGTTATGGGACTTGATTTTGAAAGTTGGTGTAATTTGGTTATATGAAGTATAAGTGAATTGATTTTGAAGTACATGATACCTGATTTTGAAAGTATATAATGCTTTACTTTAAAAGTATAGAATACTTGATTTGGAAAGTATTGGTTCTTGAACTATTCTAAAGTTAAGAAACTTGATATTCTAAGTTAAGAAACTTGAAGTATTTTGAAAGTTATGTAATTCGATTTGAAAGTATAAGTCTCTTGGTTATAAAAGGAATGAATTTGTCTAAGACATAAAGAGTTATAACGGCTTTATGGGAAGTTGGTTATAACAACTTTATGGAAGATTTAAAAGAATGGTTTTCTTCAGTAATGTACGCAAAGAAATGATTTGAAATAAAGAAGGGCAAATTGTTTTAGAGGTACCAATTGCTTAGGGTTTTAAAGAAAGAAGTCACTTGATTTAGAAGCCGGTAAATGTATTTCTAAAAGGTATTGTGACTTGTCTTGAAAAGTAGATATGACTTGATACTACGATTGTTAGTATCTTGGAAGTATTATTTGAAAAAGAGTCATTTTTAAAAGGAGTAGAGTGCGTAAGACGTTGGGTTAAATTCCCGGATTTTATATGACTTTACCGCGTCCCAGGATTGGGCCGGGCAGTATACCTTTATGGGCAGACTATGTGACCTTACCGCGTCCCAGGATTGGGCCGGGCAGTATACCTTTATGGGCAGACTATGTGACCTTACTGCGTCCCAGGATTGGGCCGGGCAGTATACCTTTATGGGCAGACTATGTGACTTTACCGCGTCCCAGGATTGGGCCGGGTAGTATACCTTTATGGGCAGACTATGTGACCTTACCGCGTCCCAGGATTGGGCCGGGCAGTATACCTTTATGGGCAGACTATGTGACTTTACCGCGTCGTGATGGGTAGGCAAGATACCTTTATGGGCAGACTATGTGACCTTACCGTGTCCTAGGATTGGGCCGGGCAGTATACCCTTATGGGCAGACTATGTGACTTTATCGCTGTCACGACCCGAACCCGGGCCCGTGACTGGTGTCTTACCCCGGGCACCCTAGTAATACAACATCAGAGTAATCAGCGGAAATATAAAACAATAACATGAAATAACATGTAGTATGAAATAATAATCTGAGAAAAATTGCCTTTCGGCATGTATATATGAAAACTTAAATCCGAGCGATATCCCACTTACAACTCGCCCACAAAGATTACTGCACCTCTAAGGGTGACATGACAACAATGGCGGGACAGGGCCCCGCCATACCCCTGAATGTAAGCACCTACTACGACAGGGGACTATACCACTGATAAGCCTCCGGAGAAAACGGAGCTTCCCAAACGCCGAATGTGACCACGAGCTAGGATCAACGGCGGTGTACCTCAACTGCGGCATGAACGCGGCCCGAAGGAGGTCGATAACAGTACCAATTATGTGGCGAAAATATCAAATGAAATCATAGCGATCTATATAAAGCGGGAGACATGTATGATAACCAAACTACAGTTCACAATAAAAAAGCAGTCATGTCAAGTCACGGACTCACGCACTCAAAGTCATCACTCAAATAAAACAATTGGTCTCACTCCCACAACATCAAACATGCACGTGCAATACCTTCTCATCACGGCGATCTATGATATAAAAGCACCAAGGAATACACATGAACACCAGGTCCCACCTGTGTCATCATAAAACCGTACGGGGTAAGTACGAAGGCATAGCCGACTACTAAAACCCACAGTACAAACAAGGTCATAAACTGTATCATGAGATCTGTCTAGACCGTCACATGATCAAAGCTGGCCACTCGCCCACAGTATCTAATGTGCGCGTCTAGCCCTGGAACTTCCCGCAGCTCCGCATAGGCCACTCCAATGGCGCGCATGAGGTATTCCCCGCATCGAGGGTAGCTACTCCCCGGCATCCTCCTGGACTCGCAGTCCGCATGGCCATATAGACCGCATGACCATATAGGCCGCACAATAACCTGGAACTCTCGTAGCTCCGCATAGGTCCCCGGGACTCGCATGAGGTATCCTCGAATCATAGTCACACAGACTGCCTGAGTATTACCCCGCATCGGAGGGCAGCTTAACCTCCGGGATCATGTCAAGGTGAGTGGTACAATACCAATATAACGACTGATAGTTAAACAACATAAGCGCGATCGAGGGAAAACCCCTTTACACAAACATCACAAAATACTAACACACATAGCATCCTAACATGTTTACTTATCAAACCAACAAGAAAGTATTACAAGGCTATCACAAACCAACACAATCAAGTTATTCGCACAAGATACTTTCTACTATCTGATTAACAAGATCGGGTTTTTATCCCCAAAGTACTTCATACATTAACTCTTTTAAAAGATCCGTTTCTTTCACAAAAGTCACACAATACCCGTAGTATAAAAATAGAGTGATTATCTTTTGAAGTAAATCAAAACACTTCTCTTTGTAAAATCAAGTAACAACATTCTTTTCCAAACGTTCAAGTTTGCCTAATTTCAAATGTTCAAGTTTCTCATTTTTCGAAAGGTTTCGTAGTTCATAGTTTTAATCCTTTAAAAAAATTTGAGAAACATATGCCTTATGTGTGAGTAGTTTATTCTTGTTCATAACAATCTTATTACATGACCCATGATCTAGGAAATGTAATATCATTTTGTCTCATCTTAGCTTCTATGCAGATGGAAGTTTCTCTTGGTTTTAATAATACTTTATTAGTCAAAACATTTCCTTTATTAGCGCTTTGTGGTTTGTTCGATACTTATTACGATTTAGAAATCGGTAAAACATTATTCCTTTTAAAACCAAGTACTCATTACTCACGAATGAGGTTTCACACTTTTAACAAAATTCAATTAAGTCAAGTCTCTTATCTTCTTAAATCAATAAATCATTCTTTTATCTCTCTTAAGCCGTTATACCTAACTTCCCATAAAGCTAGTATAACTCTTAAGCTTTAAAACCAAGTATTACTCTTACATTAAAAATGATTCAAGATTCTTTTGAAATACTTCAAGATTATTCAGCTTAAGTCAAAAGACATTGCCGTAATTATTATTCAGGCTTAAGTCCGAAGACATTGCCGTAATTATTATTCAGTTAACACACGTACGTCTACCGTACTATATATATATTCTTTAAAATATCATGCTCAAGAGGATAGGAAGAATCACATACCTCGCGACGATTATCGACTATTAGCAAAACGCTCCACGGTTATAACCCGGCTAGCCTTGTCCACCTTTCAAGTAGTACATGCTACTTGCAGAACATTCAACCTATAAAGGTTACACAAGTCTATCAACGTCTAGACTACTCGGTAGAATAAATCTAGATACAAGTTTCTACGGAAAATTGGGCAGCACTTCCCTACCCGTCAAACTTCACACGTCTATCAGAATACAAATTCTATGTAAATCTAGTCAATTCTCTTCTTATATACTTTCCTTGTCTATACCTTATACTTAATTCTTATACTTCAATAGTATATACTCAATTTACAAAAGTGAGACAAGATATCTACCTCGATAAGCCCAAAATTATCCGAGTATAAATGTCGATCCTGAGCAACGTTTAGCTCCTACTCTGGGCGCTCCAACTCGCTCCAAACAACCCTTAGAAGTTCTACGCAACTTCTACTTAACACTTCAACCGACTATGAAGGTTTTTCTTAGGGTTTCGGTTTGAGACAAAAAGGACATAAGGTAGTATTTCCGGGCTCTACGTATAGAGGTAACTTTGGAATACTACAAGGTATACGACTAAGGTATTTTGGGTATAGTAACAATACTTGGAGAGTATTTCTACCAAGAGGGGGGGTATTTATACGAGACAACACCACAAGGGGGGGTGTGTACCCCTCGGCCAACCCCACTAGGAGGGGGGTACTCTCGGCCAAGGGGGAGGGGACTTTCGGCCAAGGGGCCTCACAATGGGGGGAGGGGGAGGCTAGGACGAGATCACCAACACAAAGGGGGGAAGAGCTCTCAAGACTTAGGAACGTTTTGGAATGGATGAAGAAGTCTTCAAAGGGGGGGGGGGGGTATTTATAGGAAGACCAAGGGTCAAGATCTAGCCAAGTGGGGGGCAAGTGGAGGGCCAAGATGTGCCCAAGTGCCACCTAGTCCCTACTCCTTAAAACCCTCACAAATATCCTACCAACTAAAGCCCCCAAATCGGCCACTTTACCGCCCCTAACTTCCGCCAATGAGAGGGTGCCAAGTGTCGCCCTCTCGTTGGTCCAACATGCCTCGTTTCTCGGAAAAATCCGCAAAAATTAAAAATGACATAGCCGGAATTTTCCCTTCGCAAGCTTTGTAAAACGTTTCGTCGAAAAACGACTCAAATCGGGTGTTGTGCACAAAAATTCGAACCTTGCCTACTTTAAAGCCCAAACTTTTCTACGTACGTCCTTACGTACATACTCTGGAAATACGGGGTATAACATTCTCCCCTCCTTAGAAACATTCGTCCCGAATGTTCCTTCTAAGTCTCAAAACAAACGCGCGCCAGTATAGTCTTCACTACTATACTTACGAAAACAAATCCTGCCACACCTGGCCACAGAAACACCTGCGCAAAATACTTACATCCAAGCCTACGAGGAAACACCTCTATAAACACAAAAGCCCTTACCCGAGGTCTAAAATATACTTCCTTCGCACCTTCTCCTTACAAAAGAAATGATCACATTTATGCTCGCCATACATACTCGCTTCTTCCCTTACGTGTCGTACCCTTCTCGTACACTCGAACTCTTTCTTACCATAACTCTGTTACTGATTCAGTTTCCAAATCTCTGGGTTACTATCTCTAACTTGGTCATCATTAACTGGGAACACTCTGGATGGATCTCCGATACTTTCCCGAACATAGCAACACGAAAGACCGGACGTACTGCCTCCTAAGTCGGACGGCAATACTAACATATAGGCAACCTGGCCTACTCTTCACATAATCTAAAAAGGCCCAAGTAACTCGGGCTAAGTTTCCTCTGTTTTCCAAAACTCGTCACACCCTATCCGGGGTGGTACCTGAAATTCCGACCGTCAACACGAACTTTAAGTGTCGACGTCGATTATCCGCACGACTTCGCTGATTACGATTGCCGATAACCTCTCCTGGATAGGCTTCACCCTATCCCCATCCTGTCGAAACAAGTATGAACCCACTATCTGAACTTTGCCAACATCGAACCAATCGACCGGCAATTTACGCTTCCGCCCCTACAAGGCTTCATAAGGCGACATCCGAATACTGAAATGGTAGCTATTAAAATACTCCCTCAACAGGAGACAACAATCCTTACAGCTACCCCTGAAATCCACACACTAGCCCTGGCAGGGCGAATCGATCTTGAGACTCACGAGTTCCTAACCTGCTGGTAAAACCTTGGAAAAGAAATAGCGTAACACTGGCTCCACTGCGACATAAGGTGAAAGCAGGCACCTCACGCAACCTTCGAAATAATCATCCATGACTTACTACAAGTACACGGTCTTTACTAGAAGACAAGCGGTGACCTCGCCGGCGACTCTTGGTCGAACGATCCACGACTCGTCTGTTGGTTAACCAAACATGGGCCTAACACCCTGCGACCCTATCACAGGCGGGACCACCACAAACTGACCCACCACCGCGGGCCGCGGGTTGACCCGCAACGTGGCCTCAACCCGACCCGGCAACGCGCAAAACACTAGCTCCCCGATCCGGAAAACTCTCACTAATCATGTTATGAAAACCTAGCGGTCTTCTTAGCTCAACTACCCTCTTTCATTTCACACTACTCAGGGACTTATTATATAAACATAGCTCACGTGCACTATGCACTCCGATAAGGATCGAACATAACTGTTACACCCCGTAATTACAGGACATGCCTTAAGAAAGTAAGTAAGAACTCACAAATGTTAAGGATTGGAGACTTGTAAAAACTTATCGGAAATTATGGAATTGTCGGATAATGTATTATTGTAACGAATGGGAGGGCGACACGTGTCACCCCCCTTTTGAGATGCCTTGGTCGAAATTGTGCAAGGGCATGAAGGTCATTGGACCTTTGTTGCAAGACTAGTCTTGCAACTTGTGTAGCTTGAGAAGGTTGACTAAGTCTTGGTCAATAAGTCTTGATATTTAGCAAGACTAGATCCCAACCAACCATTTGTTTGTATCCTAACCCTCCAAGGTGCTACTTATATTACTACTAGTAGAGAGGGAGCTCAACACTTAGAAATTTTACACAAAAAATTGAAGAACATAGGCCTTAAGCTCTCGGGTTCACCTTGCAAAAAGAAGAAAAAAATTTGTTCCTTGTTCTTTTAGTTCCCCACTTTAAACCAAGGTTCCTAGGTGTATTGTAAACACATCTCAATAGAAAAATCTTGGAAAAGATTGTTTACGGGTTAGTCATGGCGAAAACCTAAGGGTCTTTCTAGGTTTTATTTGAAGACTTGAAGGATAATTGTTGGTGTTGTTCTAAGGGTCTCAACAAGCGGATTGAAGTGTCTTGGAGAGGCTATAAACTACTAAGGAGCGACTTCGGATTGGAGTTGGTTTAAGAATCATTGAGGTTGTTATACTACGGGCGGGACTTTGTACTTGGCAAGTGGTTTGACCCGACAAGGTATGTAGAACTTTTCCTATCTTTGAGCATGACTAGTTTCACGTATATAGTGCAGTAGACGACAAGACTTTGACATACTCTACTTGTTTCTGAAATGCCAAGTCGGGTGAGTTAGGAGATTTAACTCACTTCTTAGAGAATATTAAAGATGTCTTAAGTCTTGTCAAAGATAAGGGACTGGAAGAATTTTAAAGTATGTAATACTTGTGTCGTTTTAAAAACGTATAAGTCCCTTGGATAGGAAATTGTACATGACTAAGGTATAAAGTGAATATAACGACTTTATGGGGAGTTGGTTATATTGACTTTATGGAAAGATAAATGACTTGATTTAATGGAAGGCAATTCGATTTTAAGGCATCAATTGCCTAAGGTTTTATAAGACACGAGTCACTTGATTTAGAAGCCATATTTTATTTCTAAAAGTATTGTGACTTGTCTTGAAAAGAAATTGTCACTTGATACTACGGCTATTAGTATCTTGGAAGTTTTATAATGAAATGAGTCTTTTTAAAAGCATAGAAGTACGTAGTACTTTGGGTTAAATTCCCGGATTTTTATAAAAGACATGATAGTGCCTTAGGTAAACTAAAATGAGTGTATATGAACAAGAATAGTAAGAAGTTAGGGATTTCTTAACTTGATTATATATTGCATGATAAGCGATAGAGCTTATGTTATGTGTGATAGCGGATTTGGGCTAATGATATATTATTCGTTGCGGGGTCATTCCCCGGGATTGTGGCATTGTATATTTCCGTGGATTTGCTAACCACGATGCGAGGAATACCTCATGCGAGTCCGTAAGGGCTTATGCGGGTGAAATAGTCCCATGCGGGTGAAATAGTCCCTGTGCGGTCCGACCTATGCTAGGAATACCTCATGCGAGTCCGTAAGGGCTTATGCGGGTGAATTAGTCCCATGCGAGGAATACCTCACGCAGGTCCACTGGACCTATGCGGGTGAAATAGTCCCAGGAGTAGGATTCCAATCCTATTTTTCGTTGTAAGTATACACCTATTTATACTCTCATTATTAGTAAGACACTGTGTATTGTAATTTTGTTATCATACATGTCTCCGGCTTTCTTTTAAACTTATGTTGTAATTACAGTACTTTCGGTTTACATACTTAGTACATATGTGATCGACCCCTTCCTCGGGTTGCGTTCATCCGCGAGAAAGGAGTAGCGAGTTGCGGATCCACACTCTTAGGATCACTTATCGGGCGTCGGAAGCTCCATTCTCGGAGGCTTGTCTTTCTTTAGTGCAGTCTTGTCCACGATGTTGTAGATTATGTACATTCGAGGGTATGGCGGGCCCTGTCATACAATTGTTATTCTAGAGTATGTATTCACCTATGTGGTTGGGCTATAAGAAGCAGGTTGTAAGTTGTACTTTTGACTCTGTTTATATTATGGAAGACGGCCTTATCGGCTAGCCTGTGTTGTTATATTATTTACATATGTGTTTGTGTTGTGTATGTTCAGCTGCTATTCTATGATGTATACAGGCAGGGTGCCGGTAGGGCACGATCGCGGCGAGTCGGGTCGTGACAAAAGTGGTATCAGGCGATTAGTCCTCGGAAAGTGTCTGAGGCAGTGTCTAGTAGAGTCTTGATTATCGGTGTGTTGTGCACCACATCTATAATCGAGAGGCTACGGGACATTTAGGATTGGTTTCCATTATTCTCTCTCGAGATCGTGCGATGAGAAATTGTCTTATTAGGTTGAATCCTCTCGACCTCTTCTTATGAAACAGCTATGCCTCGCGGAAAGCTACCAGGCGAGAAGGGCAAAGCGGCAGCGAGGAGGCGCTAGCGGTACTCGAGAGGTTACGGGCTCGAGCACGAACCATGCCTTAGGTAGTGGCGGGTCGACGAGTTCAGCCACGCTGCGATTTTAGAGAGGCGAGGCGGCGGTAGCTCGAAGATTCCGGTACGAGCCTCGGTTCCACGGCCGGTGCGAGTATAGAGACTACGAAAGCATTCGATTGTTGACGATATAGTAGTCGCAGCGTGCAAGCGGAAGCTTCACCAAGAGGCGATTTGCGGATTAGGGATTTTTAGGATGTCATCCACCCGAGTTTTATGGTTCGAGTGCGATGAGGATCGCGGGAGTTCGCTCGGCTACGGCCGGACCTGCAGTCCTTAGGGCTTCAGAGACAGTGCATTACACTAGCCTCTACTGGTTGCGCGATATTGCGTTGAAGCGGTTTGAGTCGTGGTTGCTTTCGAGAGGTGATGATGCTCTTCCGCTGTTTGGGAGGAGTTTCTGAGGCCTTTATGGATCACTTTTTACCTCAGAGATGAGAGAGCCGGGTAGACAGATTTTTGACCTTGCGGCGAGCGGGAGGACCGTTAGGGAGTCTGACTGAGTTTGACTCCTAGCGAGCATGCTCACTATTGTAGCTAGCATGGCGGATAGAGTTCATCGTTATGTGATGGGGCTAGGCCGTCATATGATTCTGGCATGTTTGGGGTGGCTCTTCACCGGTATGGACATTGCTAGGATTCGAGCCTATGCTCGGGGATAGAGGATAGAAAGGGAGGACCAGTTGTGAGCCAGCCCAAGAGGCTGAGGACCTCGTGGTCTCGGGCGATTATCGGCGGACGGCCTCGGCAGCGAACTAGGTCCACTTTCCGGCCAAGACATAGTGCTCGTCATGGTTTTCGGCGGGAGGTCCGATCAGCGGTCGATCGAGGCGAGTCGTGGCTCCAGTCTTGAGGTTTCGGGAGGCGAGAGATCTCGCCGTCGAGACCACCACGGCTTCGGTGTGCTCGTCGGCAGATCTCACGGGAGAGTGTCGTGTTCTGCGAGAGGTTGTTACTCTTGTGGCGGTGGGCCATTTGAAGAGAGATTGTCGTCTAGAGAAGCGGCATGGGTGGTGCAGACACCGTAAGCGGGATCGATTCTTTGGGTCTTCTTCTCCTTACGTGGTTATGCGCCCGGAGGCGTGGTACTCACGCGGACAGGCGGGCGCGGTAGAGTCGTGGTGGTGGTTCGATTCTAAGCGGTCCCAGAACCGCATATATTCTCTAGCCACCGCCAGATCGGAGGCTTCCACAGCGTCGTCAGTACATTCGCGATTTCAGCTATGATGTTTATGCATTGATAGATCCGAGTTCTACCTTGTCCTATGTGTCCCCTCTTGTGCGGGTAGAATCGGGATAGCCGGTGTCAATAGAGCCGTTTGAGGTAGCTACGCGATGGGTGATTCGGTGTTAGCCGGCGGGTGTATAGAGGTTGTCGGTATTTATTCTGATCGTCGGACCACTTGCAGACTTGATAGAGTGGAGATGACGATTTTGATGTCATTATGGGTATGGATGGTTGGCCTCTTGTTATGCCAACGTTGGTAGTAGGACAGTTGGTTCGGTTCCGTTTCTGGCGAGCGATTATCGAGTGGAGGGCAACACATCGCCGAGGGTAGGTTTATTTCTTACCTCAAGGCTAGGAAGATGGTGCGAGAAGGGTACATCTATCATCCGTTCGGGTATTCGATCTAGGTGAGGTGCGATTCTTGATCGATGCCGATGGTTAGGGAGTTTCGGATGTGTTCCCGGATGATCTTGGGTATCCTCCCGAGAGGAGATCGAGTTTTGTATTGACACGTTGCCAGACACTCGACCTATTTCCATTCCGCCATACAGGATGGCACCTGCGGAGTTGAGGGAGCTGAAGGACCAGCTGAAAGATTTGCTGGAGAAAGGCTTTATCAGGCCTAGTGTATCTCCCAGGGAGCGCGGTGTTGTTTGTAAAGAAGAAGGATGGGGCCAGCTGCGTATGTGTGTTGACTACTGACGGTGAATAAGGTAACCATTAAGAATAGGTACCCTCCCGTGATTGATGATTTGTTTGACCGATTGCGAGTGCGAGTGTTTCTCAAAGATAGACTGCGATGCAGTTATCATCGAGTTCGAGTTCGAGCGAGATATCCCAAAGACTGCATTCAGGACCCGGTATGGGCACTATGAGTTCAGGGTGATGTCTTTCGGTTTGACCAACGCTCCCGCGGTATTTATGGATTTGATGAACCGGGTGTTCAAGCCATTTTTGGATACATTTGTGATTGTATTCATTGATGACATCCTGGTGTATTCACGGACAGAGCAGGAGCATGCAGATCACTTGAGGACGGTACTTGGGATTCTCCGGAGCCGGCAGTTATTCGCCAAGTTCTCCAAGTGTGAGTTTTGGTTGGCCTCAGTGGCATTCCTGGGGCATATTATTGGGGCTGATGGTGTTCGGGTAGATACGGCAAAGATTGAGGCAGTCAAGTCTTGGCCGAGACCTACTACTCCGACCGAGGTGCGCAGTTTCTTAGGACTGGCGGGTTATTATCGCAGGTTTGTGGAAGCGGTTGCTTGATTTCGCAGACCGCTGACTAGGGTGACTCGGAAGGCCAAGTTCCGATGGGCGAGGCTTGCGAGCAGGGTTTTCAGTTGCTGAAGGAGAGGTTGACTACAACTCCAGTTCTTACTCTTCCTGAGGGGTTAGACGGGTACGTGATCTATTGTGATGCCTCAGGTATCGAACTAGGGTGTGTTTTGATGCAGCACGACAAGGTTATAGCCTATGCTTCGGCGATTCACGGAAGCATGAGAGGAATTACCTACCCATGACTTAGAGTTGGCGGTTATACATGCCTTGAAGATTTGGAGACACTATTTATGCGGGGTTCATGTGGATATTTATACAGACCACAAGAGCCTCAGGTATATCTTGAGCGAGAGGAGTCAACTTGAGGCGAGGCGGTGGTTAGAGTTCTTGAAAGATTATGATGTTGATATTCTATACCATCCGGGAAGGCCAACGTAGTTCTTGATGCCTTGAGTCGTAGATCGATGGGAGCCTATCGGAGAATGCGGCAGAGAAACAGGACATGGTCGTCAGATCCACCGATTAGCGAGCCTTGGGGTTCGATTGATCGATACCGACGATAGTAGATGCGGGTTCGTGAGGTTGCGAGTCTTCCATCGTTGATGAGGTGAAGAGGCGACAGTTTGAGGACCCAGTATTGGTATGGTACCGTGATGCAGCTCTTTGGGAGGAGAAGAGTCTATTCGAGGTAGCGCCTGATGGGGTGCTGAGATTTGAGGGCCGGTTGTGTGTTCCCGATGTATCGAGGACCGTCGGCCAGTGCAGAGGCACACGGCGCTCGATATTCTATTCATCAAAGTCGACCAAGATGTACCATGACCTCGGATGTTTGTATTGGTGGGATGGCACGAAGAGGACGTGGCGAGTTTTGTTGCCTGATGTCCTAATTGCCCGGTGAGTCAGGTCGAGCACGAGAGGCCAGTGGTTTATTGCGATCTATTGAGATTCCGACTTGGAAGTGGGAGATGATCAACATGGACTTTGTTACAGGTTACCTCGCACTCATGGAAATGCGACTCCATTTGGGTTATTGTTGTGGTGTGAAATCAGCCCATTTCCTTCGATCGGGGCGGCGTTTTGGTGAGGACTATGCGGTGTACATCAGAGATAGTGAGTGCGCGGTGTTCGATGTCGATTATATCGATAGGAGCCGGTTCTGGCTAACCGGAGGTCTTTCGAAGGGTTTAGGGACACAGTGAGTCTCGGCGACAAGATTTCACCCTCGGGCCAAGCGGCGAGCAGAGCGCACTATCCGGACACGAGGATATCTGCGAGCTGCGTGATTGATTTCGATGGTAGCGGGAGGATCATTTGCCTCTTGTGGTGTTTGCTTACAACAAGCAAATACCATTCCAAATCTGAGATGGCGCCATACGAGGCTTTATATGGGCGGAAATGCAGTCGCCGATCGGTTGGTTCGACATGGGCGAGTCTGTTAGTTGGCGGACTTGGTACAGGTGTGGATAAGGTAAAGCTTATCCAGAGAGGCATAGCGGCTTCGAGTCGGCGAGAAGTCATATGCGGATAATCGGCGTCGGCATTTGGAGTTTCGTAGACGATTGGGTCTTGAAGGTGTCACCCATGAAGGTGTGATGAGATTCGGTAGAAGAAACTCAGCCCAAGGTACATTGGGCCCTACCAGATCGTCCGTAGAGTGGGACAGGTTGCTTATGAGTTGGATCTGCCATCAGAGTTAGAGGCGGTACATCCGGTCTTCCATGTTTCTATGTTGCGGAAGTGTATCGGAGATCCGGAGTTTTTCCTACTAGTGAGGTCCAGGTGACAGAGGGGTTATCGTATGAGGAGAGTCCCATAGCGATACTCGATCGCCAGGTCAGGCGACTGCGGACCAAGGATGTAGCTTCCGTCAAAGTCCTATGGAGAAATGATAACCGGGAGGAGATGACTTGGGAAGCGGAGGAGGACATGTTGAGGAGGTATCCTCACTTATTTCCTATACCTTCAGGTATTTCATTTTGCCCTTGCTTGTCAGGTTTTAATTGAAGTGTTTCTTTTGCTTAAATGTTTTTATGTGGCCATGAGTGGCATTTTTGGTATGTCGGGGCTGTGAAAGGAAACTATATCGCTAATAGTAAGTGTGACTCCGAAAGAACATTCGGGGACGAATGTTTCTAAGGGGGGAAGAATGTTACACCCCGTAATTACAGGACATGCCTTAAGAAAGTAAGTAAGAACTCACAAATGTTAAGGATTGGAGACTTGTAAAAACTTATCGGAAATTATGGAATTGTCGGATAATGTATTATTGTAACGAATGGGAGGGCGACACGTGTCACCCCCTTTTGAGATGCCTTGGTCGAAATTGTGCAAGGGCATGAAGGTCATTGGACCTTTGTTGCAAGACTAGTCTTGCAACTTGTGTAGCTTGAGAAGGTTGACTAAGTCTTGGTCAATAAGTCTTGATATTTAGCAAGACTAGATCCCAACCAACCATTTGTTTGTATCCTAACCCTCCAAGGTGCTACTTATATTACTACTAGTAGAGAGGGAGCTCAACACTTAGAAATTTTACACAAAAAATTGAAGAACATAGGCCTTAAGCTCTCGGGTTCACCTTGCAAAAAGAAGAAAAAAATTTGTTCCTTGTTCTTTTAGTTCCCCACTTTAAACCAAGGTTCCTAGGTGTATTGTAAACACATCTCAATAGAAAAATCTTGGAAAAAGATTGTTTACGGGTTAGTCGCTTGAAAACCTAAGGGTCTTTCTAGGTTTTATTTGAAGACTTGAAGGATAATTGTTGGTGTTGTTCTAAGGGTCTCAACAAGCGGATTGAAGTGTCTTGGAGAGGCTATAAACTACTAAGGAGCGACTTCGGATTGGAGTTGGTTTAAGAATCATTGAGGTTGTTATACTACGGGCGGGACTTTGTACTTGGCAAGTGGTTTGACCCGACAAGGTATGTAGAACTTTTCCTATCTTTGAGCATGACTAGTTTCACGTATATAGTACGGTAGACGTACAAGACTTTGACATACTCTACTTGTTTTACGAAATGCCAAGTCGGGTGAGTTAGGAGATTTAACTCACTTCTTAGAGAATATTAAAGATGTCTTAAGTCTTGTCAAAGATAAGGGACTGGAAGAATTTTAAAGTATGTAATACTTGTGTCGTTTTAAAAAACGTATAAGTCCCTTGGATAGGAAATTGTACATGACTAAGGTATAAAGTGAATATAACGACTTTATGGGGAGTTGGTTATATTGACTTTATGGAAAGATAAATGACTTGATTTAATGGAAGGCAATTCGATTTTAAGGCATCAATTGCCTAAGGTTTTATAAGACACGAGTCACTTGATTTAGAAGCCATATTTTATTTCTAAAAGTATTGTGACTTGTCTTGAAAAGAAATTGTCACTTGATACTACGGCTATTAGTATCTTGGAAGTTTTATAATGAAATGAGTCTTTTTAAAAGCATAGAAGTACGTAGTACTTTGGGTTAAATTCCCGGATTTTTATAAAAGACATGATAGTGCCTTAGGTAAACTAAAATGAGAGTGTATATGAACAAGAATAGTAAGAAGTTAGGGGATTTCTTAACTTGATTATATATTGCATGATAAGCCGATAGAGCTTATGTTATGTGTGATAGCCGGATTTGGGCTAATGATATATTATTCGTTGCGGGGTCATTCCCCGGGATTGTGGCATTGTATATTTCCGTGGATTTGCTAACCACGATGCGAGGAATACCTCATGCGAGTCCGTAAGGGCTTATGCGGGTGAAATAGTCCCATGCGGGTGAAATAGTCCCATGCGGGCGGGTCCAGCCTATGCGAGGAATACCTCATGCGAGTCCGTAAGGGCTTATGCGGGTGAAATAGTCCCATGCGAGGAATACCTCACGCAGGTCCACTGGACCTATGCGGGTGAAATAGTCCCAGGAGTAGGATTCCAATCCTATTTTTCATTGTAAGTATACACCTATTTATACTCTCATTATTAGTAAGGCACTGTGTACTGTAATTTTGTTATCATACATGTCTCCGGCTTTCTTTTAAACTTATGTTGTAATTACAGTACTTTCCAATTTTACATACTTAGTACATATTGTGTACTGACCCCCTTCCTCGGGGGCTGCGTTCATGCCACAGGAAAGGGTAAGCAGGTTGCGGATCCACACTCTTAGGATCACTTATCAGACGTCGGAAGCTCCATTCTCCGGAGGCTTGTCTTTCTTTTAGTGATCTTGTCACGATGTTGTAGATTATGTACATTCAGGGTATGGCGGGGCCCTGTCCCGCCACAGTTGTTATTCCTAGAGGTCTGTATTCACCTATGTGGTTGGGCTATAAGAACGGGGTTGTAAAGTTGTACTTTTGACTCTGTTTATATTATGGAAGGCGGCCTTATCGGCTAGCCTGTGTTGTTATATTATTTACATATGTGTTTGTGTTGTGTATGTTCCGCTGCTATTCTCTGATGTATACTGGCAGGGTGCCATTGAGGGCACCGATGCGGCTTGGTCGGGTCGTGACAATAACAATACATCTTTACCCGAGATGGCCTTACTTCTAAGGTCTCTACGTATAAAGCTCTAAGGCTCACACTTCTTCTTATCCCCCAATCTTACCCCTTTTTACTAACCATGGTTTCTAATCACAACTAACACACTGCTATCAGAGCATAGCACTTATGATATACTCGTCTTATCACACATACTGATCTCTAGAGGGTTAAGGATATACCTTTTTCTACTGCTTCACTCCCCTTAGCCGTTCTAATAAAACCTGCCCCGTAGGGCGCATAGCTATGGAAGATGACGAACTACCCACCGATCCTGAAGGCTGAGTCCTCCTACTAGGATATCCTTCGACACCTGGCCCTGACGGCCGTAGGTACAACAAGCATCAACAAACGATGACATTCCGGGATGGCGCTGTCATCGTGAACACCGAGGAAAACGAATCCGTGCCGGAACCTCGTGTAGTGAGCGGAAGTTCGGAGCTCGACCAACTCCTGCATACCGAACGTCCCGAACCCCGGAGGACCACTGCGCTGGTGGATGTGCATATCTAATCTGCCGCGAGGCGATTCACCTCGAAAGTTACCAAAGGACCTTCATTACGGCCTCTTCGTCCTTGGTTAACCCGTCGATCTCTACGTTTCTTGGCCTGCTGCTCATAAGCCCGTACACAGGCCATGCTCAAGCCCAACTGAAGAATTTCTCTTGCACAACCCTCTCTTAGATAGTCATCAAGACTCGCGGTACATCGGTATACTCTCTGGTAGCCAAATCCATAGTTAGTAACAGGGTCGCCTCTTTGCAATCTATATTCTCTGTTCGTCGTGGCCGAAGGTTCAAATGTCATGGCGCGATGGAACCGCCGCGCCGTGCTAAACTCTTGGGGCTAGTGGCGTCGCAGAACTCCCGAATGAAGCACTACCCTAGGTAATGATTGGGCTGTGCCCTCGTAACCTCTGACACTACTCGCAGCCTCCTTGCGCCTCCTGGGCCCGGGTTTGCCCTACGCGGAGGCATAACGGTAAGGGAAAGAAATACGTTTAGAGGGTCCAACTTTACAACACAACTCTAAGGCACGATCTCAGAGTGAGAAGAATGGAAACCAATCCTAAATATCCTATAGCCTCCTGATTATTGGTGTGGTATACAACACACCGATAATCAAGACTCTACTAGATACTGATGCGTAGACACTTTCCGAGGATTAATCGCTCGATACCACTTTTGTCACGACCGAACCGGGCGTGGATGGTGCCTACCGGGCACCCTAGTGATACAACATCAGAGTAATCAGCGGAAATATAAAACAATAACATGAAATAACATGTAGTATGAAATAATAATCTGAGAAAAATTGCCTTTCGGCATGTATATATGAAAACTTAAATCGAGCGATTACATCCCACTTACAACTCGCCTACAACAGATTACTACGGACTCTAAGAGTGACATGACAACAATGGCGGGACGGGGCCCGCCATACCGAATGTAAGAACCTACTACGGGGACTATACCACGATAAGCCTCCGAGAAAGCGGAGCTTCCCAAACGCTGTGACCACGAGAGCTAGGATCAACGGCGGTGTACCTCAACTGCGGCATGAACGGCCCCGAGGAGGTCGATGCAAGTACCAAGTATGTGAAATCGAAAATCAGTAAATGAAATCATAGCGATCTATATAAAGCGAGACATGTATGATAACCAAACTACGATTCCTGATAAATAGCGATCATGTCAAGTCGTGGACTCACGCCTCAAGTCATCACTCAAATATAACAATGGGTCTCACGCCCACAACATCAATCATGCGTGGAATACCTTCCTCACCGCCGATGCATGATATAAAAGCACTAAGGAATACATGAACACCGGTCCCACTGTGTCATCATAAAACCGTGCGGGGTAAGTGCGAAGGCATAGCGACTACTAAAACCGCAGTACAAACAAGGTCATAAATCGTATCATGAGATCTGTCTAGGCGTCACATGATCAAAGCCGCCACTCGCGCGATATCTAATGTGCGCGTCTAGCCGTGGAACTTCCCGCTGCTCCGCATAGGCAACTCCAATGGCCCGCATGAGGTATTCCCGCGCGTCGGTAGCTACTCCCGGCATCCGCTGGACTCGCGATCCACGTGGCCACATAGACCGCATGACCATATAGGCCGCACACTAACACGGAACTCGTAGCTCGCATAGGTCCGGGACCCGCATGAGGTATCCTCGAATCATAGTCACACATCGCTGAGTATTACCCGCGTCGGAGGCGGCAACCTCGGGATCATGTCAAGGTGAGTGGTACAACACCAACATAACGGCTGATAGTTAAACAACATAAGCGCGATCGAGGGAAAACCCCTTTACACAAACATCACAAAATACTAACACACGTAGCATCCTAACATGTTTACTTATCAAACCAACAAGAAAGTATTACAAGGCTATCACAAACCAACACAATCAAGTTATTCGCACAAGATACTTTCTACTATCCGATTAACAAGATCGGGTTTATCCCCAAAGTACTTCATACATTAACTCTTTTAAAAGATCCGCTTCTTTCACAAAAGTCACACAATACGTAGTATAAAAATAGAGTGATTATCTTTTGAAGTAAATCAAAACACTTCTCTTTGTAAAATCAAGTAACAACATTCTTTTCCAAACGTTCAAGTTTGCCTAATTTCAAATGTTCAAGTTTCTCATTTTTCGAAAGGTTTCGTAGTTCATAGTTTTAATCATTTAAAACAATTTGAGAAACATATGCCTTATGTGTGAGTAGTTTATTCTTGTTCATAACAATCTTATTACTGACCATGATCTAGGAAATGTAATATCATTTTGTCTCATCTTAGCTTACATGCAGATGAAAGTTTCTCTTGGTTTTAATAATACTTTATTAGTCAAAACATTTCCCTTTATTAGCGCCTTTGTGGTTTGTTCGATACTTATTCGATTTGAATCAAGAAACATTATTCCTTTTAAAACCAAGTACTCATTACTCACGAATGAGGTTTCACACTTTTAACAAAATTCAATTAAGTCAAGTCTCTTATCTTCTTAAATCAATAAATCATTCTTTTTATCTCTCTTAAGCCGTTATACCTAACTTTCCATAAAGCTAGTATAACTCTTAAGCTTTAAAACCAAGTATTACTCTTACATTAAAAATGATTGATATTCTTTTGAAATACTTCAAGATTATTCAGCTTAAGTCAAAAGACATTGCAGTAATTATTATTCAGCTTAAGTCAGAAGACATTGCCGTAATTATTATTCAGTTAACACACGCGTCGTCACCGTACTATATATATATTCTTTAAAATATCATGCTCAAGAGGATAGGAAGAATCACATACCTCGACGATTATCGACTATTAGCAAAACGCTCCACGGTTATAACGGCTAGCCTTGTCCACCTTTCAAGTAGTACATGCTACTTGCAGAACATTCAACCTATAAAGGTTACACAAGTCTATCAACGTCTAGACTACTCGGTAGAATAAATCTAGATACAAGTTTCTACGGAAAATTGGGCAGCACTTCCTACCACAAACTTCACAAGTCTCAGTAAATACAGTCCTATGTAATCTGATTCAATTCTCTTCTTATATACTTTCCTTGTCTATACCTTATACTTAATTCTTATACTTGATAGTATATACTCAATTTACAAAAGTGAGACAAGATATCTACCTCGATAAGCCCAAAATTATCCGAGTATAAATGTCGATCCCGAGCAACGTTTAGCTCCTACTGGCGCTCAACTCGCTCCAAACAACCCTTAGAAGTTCTACGCAACTTACTTAACACTTCAACCGACTATGAAGGTTTTTCTTAGGGTTTCGGTTTGAGACAAAAAGGACATAAGGTAGTATTTCCGGGCTCTACGTATAGAGGTAACTTTGGAATACTACAAGGTATACGACTAAGGTATTTTGGGTATAGTAACAATACTTGGAGAGTATTTCTACCAAGAGGGGGGGTATTTATACGAGACAACACCACAAGGGTGTGTACCTCGGCCAACCCCACTGGAGGGGTACTCTCGGCCAAGGGAGGGACTTTCGGCGGGGGCCTCACAGGGGAGGGGAGGCTAGGACGAGATCACCAACACAAAGGGGACTATACCACTGATAAGCCTCGGGAGAAAACGGAGCTTCCCAAACGCTGAACTGTGACCCTGAGAGCTAGGATCAACGACTGGTGTACCTCAACCTGCGGCATGAACGCAGCCCGGAAGGAGGTCGATACAGTACCAAGTATGTGGCGAAAATCAGTAAATGAAATCATAGCATCTATATAAAGCGGGAGACATGTATGATAATCCAAACTACGATTCCACAATAAATAGCGACATGTCAAGTCGTGGACTCACGCTCAAAGTCATCACTCAAATATAACAATGGGTCTCACGCCCACAACACCAATCATGCGTGGAATACCTTCCTCACCGGTGAGCATGATATAAAAGCACCAAGGAATACACATGAACACCGTGTCCCACTGTGTCATCATAAACCGTGCGGGTAAGTACGAAGGCATAGCCGACTACTAAAACCCACGGTACAAACAAGGTCATAAAATGTATCATGAGATCTGTCTGCATCACATGATCAAAAGCGCCACTTCGCGCATGATATCTAATGTGCGCGTCTAGCCGCTTGAATTTCCGCAGACTCGCATGGGCACTCCGATGGCCCGCATGAGGTATTCCGCATCGAGGGTAGCTACTCCCGGCATCCGCTCGACTCGCGATCCACATGGCCACATAGACCGCATGACCATATAGGCCGCACACTAACACGGAACTCGTAGCTCGCGTAGGTCCGGGACCCGCATGAGGTATCCTCGAATCATAGTCACACATCGCTTGAGTATTACCCACATCGTAGGCGACTTAACCTCGGGATCATGTCAAGGTGAGTGGTACAATACCAACATAACGGCTGATAGTTAAACAACATAAAGCGCGATCGAGGAAAACCCCTTTACACAAACATCACAAAATACTAACACACGTAGCGTCCTAACATGTTTACTTATCAAACCAACAAGAAAGTATTACAAGGCTATCACAAACCAACACAATCAAGTTATTCGCACAAGATACTTTCTACTATCGATTAACAAGATCGGGTTTTATCCCCAAAGTACTTCATACATTAACTCTTTTAAAAGATCCGCTTCTTTCACAAAAGTCACACAATACGTAGTATAAAAATAGAGTGATTATCTTTTGAAGTAAATCAAAACACTTCTCTTTGTAAAATCAAGTAACAACATTCTTTTCCAAACGCTCAAGTTTGCCTAATTTCAAATGTTCAAGTTTCTCATTTTTGAAAGGTTTCGTAGTTCATAGTTTTAATCCTTTAAAACAATTTGAGAAACATATGCCTTATGTGTGAGTAGTTTATTCTTGTTCATAACAATCTTATTACAATGACCATGATCTAGGAAATGTAATATCATTTTGTCTCATCTTAGCTTCTATGCAGATGGAAGTTTCTATTGGTTTTAATAATACTTTATTAGTCAAAACATTTCCCTTTATTAGCTACTTTGTGGTTTGTTCGATACTTATTCTGATTTCCGAAATCAGTAAAACTTTATTCCTTTTAAAAACCAAGTACTCATTACTCACGAATGAGGTTTCACACTTTTTAACAAAATTCAATTAAGTCAAGTCTCTTATCTTCTTAAATCAATAAATCATTCTTTTTATCTCTCTTAAGCCGTTATACCTAACTTTCCATAAAGCTAGTATAACTCTTAAGCTTTTAAAACCAAGTATTACTCTTCTGTTAAAAATGATTCAGTATTCTTTTGAAATACTTCAAGATTATTCAGGCTTAAGTCAAAAGACATTGCCGTAATTATTATTCAGGCTTAAGTCCGAAGACATTGCCGTAATTATTATTCAGTTAACACACGTACGTCTACCGTACTATATATATATTCTTTAAAATATCATGCTCAAGAGGATAGGAAGAATCACATACCTCGCGACGATTATCGACTATTAGCAAAACGCTCCACGGTTATAACCCGGCTAGCCTTGTCCACCTTTCAAGTAGTACATGCTACTTGCAGAACATTCAACCTATAAAGGTTACACAAGTCTATCAACGTCTAGACTACTCGGTAGAATAAATCTAGATACAAGTTTCTACGGAAAATTGGGCAGCACTTCCCTACCCGTCAAACTTCACAAGTCTACTGTAAATACAGTCCTATGTAAGTACAGTTCAATTCTCTTCTTATATACTTTCCTTGTATATACCTTATACTTAATTCTTATACTTCAATAGTATATACTCAATTTACAAAAGTGAGACAAGATATCTACCTCGATAAGCCCAAAATTATCCGAGTATAAATGTCGATCCTGAGCAACGTTTAGCTCCTACTCTGGGCGCTCCAACTCGCTCCAAACAACCCTTAGAAGTTCTACGCAACTTCTACTTAACACTTTAACCGACTATGAAGGTTTTTCTTAGGGTTTCGGTTTGAGACAAAAAGGACATAAGGTAGTATTTCCGGGCTCTACGTATAGAGGTAACTTTGGAATACTACAAGGTATACGGCTAAGGTATTTTGGGTATAGTAACAATACTTGGAGAGTATTTCTACCAAGAGGGGGGGTATTTATACGAGACAACACCACAAGGGGGGGTGTGTACCCCTCGGCCAACCCCACTAGGAGGGGGGGGGGGTACTCTCGGCCAAGGGGGAGGGGACTTTCGGCCAAGGGGCCTCACAAAGGGGGGAGGGGGAGGCTAGGACGAGATCACCAACACAAAGGGGACTATACCACTGATAAGCCTCCGGAGAAAACGGAGCTTCCCAAACGCTGAACTGTGACCCTGAGAGCTAGGATCAACGACTGGTGTACCTCAACCTGCGGCATGAACGCAGCCCCCCGAAGGAGGTCAGTACAACAGGTACCAAGTATGTGAAATCAAAAATCAGTAAATGAAATCATAGCAGTCTATATAAAGCAGGAGACATGTATGATAATCCAAACTACAGTTCACAATAAATAAGCAGTCATGTCAAGTCAGGGACTCACGCCCTCAAAGTCATCACTCAAATATAACAATGGGTCTCACGCCCACAACATCAATCATGCCCGTGGAATACCTTCCTCACTGCAAGCAGTCTATGATATAAAAGCACCAAGGAATACACATGAACACCAGGTCCCACCTGTGTCATCATAAAACCGTACGGGGTAAGTACGAAGGCATAGCCGACTACTAAAACCCACAGTACAACAAGGTCATAAATCGTATCACGAGATCTGTCTGCATCACATGATCAAAATCGCCACTCGCGCGCAGATCTAATGTGCGCTTCTAGCCCCGAACTTCCGCGACTCCGCATAGGCCACTCCAACGCCCGCATGAGGTATTCCCGCATCGAGGGTAGCTACTCCGGCATCCGCTGGACTCGCGATCCACATAGACCGCATGACCATATAGGCCGCACTAACACGGAACTCGTAGCTCGCATAGGTCCCGGGACCCGCATGAGGTATCCTCGAATCATAGTCACAGATGCTGAGTATTACCCGCATCGTAGGCGCCTTAACCTCGGGATCATGTCAAGGTGAGTGGTACAATACCAACATAACGGCTGATAGTTAAACAACATAAGCGCGATCGAGGGAAAACCCCTTTACACAAACATCACAAAATACTAACACACGTAGCATCCTAACATGTTTACTTATCAAACCAACAAGAAAGTATTACAAGGCTATCACAAACCAACACAATCAAGTTATTCGCACAAGATACTTTCTACTATCTGATTAACAAGATCGGGTTTTTATCCCCAAAGTACTTCATACATTAACTCTTTTAAAAGATCCGTTTCTTTCACAAAAGTCACACAATACCCGTAGTATAAAAATAGAGTGATTATCTTTTGAAGTAAATCAAAATACTTCTCTTTGTAAAATCAAGTAACAACATTCTTTTCCAAACGTTCAAGTTTGCCTAATTTCAAATGTTCAAGTTTCTCATTTTTCGAAAGGTTTCGTAGTTCATAGTTTTAATCCTTTAAAACAATTTGAGAAACATATGCCTTATGTGTGAGTAGTTTATTCTTGTTCATAACAATCTTATTACAATGACCGCATGATCTAGGAAATGTAATATCATTTTGTCTCATCTTAGCTTACATGCAGATGGAAGTTTCTACTGGTTTTAATAATACTTTATTAGTCAAAACATTTCCCTTTATTAGCGTTGTTGCGGTTTGTTCGATACTTATTCTGATTTCCGAAATCAGTAAAACATTATTCCTTTTAAAAACCAAGTACTCATTACTCACGAATGAGGTTTCACACTTTTTAACAAAATTCAATTAAGTCAAGTCTCTTATCTTCTTAAATCAATAAATCATTCTTTTTATCTCTCTTAAGCCGTTATACCTAACTTCCCATAAAGCTAGTATAACTCTTAAGCTTTTAAAACCAAGTATTACTCTTCTGTTAAAAATGATTCAGTATTCTTTTGAAATACTTCAAGATTATTCAGGCTTAAGTCAAAAGACATTGCCGTAATTATTATTCAGGCTTAAGTCCGAAGACATTGCCGTAATTATTATTCAGGTAACACACGACGCGTCTACCGTACTATATATATATTCTTTAAAATATCATGCTCAAGAGGATAGGAAGAATCACATACCTCGCGACGATTATCGACTATTAGCAAAACGCTCCACGGTTATAACCCGGCTAGCCTTGTCCACCTTTCAAGTAGTACATGCTACTTGTAGAACATTCAACCTATAAAGGTTACACAAGTCTATCAACGTCTAGACTACTCGGTAGAATAAATCTAGATACAAGTTTCTACGGAAAATTGGGCAGCACTTCCTACCACAAACTTCACAAGTTCATCAGAATACAAATTCTATGTAAGCATTCAAGTCTCTTCTTATATACTTTCCTTGTATATACCTTATACTTAATTCTTATACTTCAATAGTATATACTCAATTTACAAAAGTGAGACAAGATATCTACCTCGATAAGCCCAAAATTATCCGAGTATAAATGTCGATCCTGAGCAACGTTTAGCTCCTACTGCGGCGCCCAACTCGCTCCAAACAACCCTTAGAAGTTCTACGCAACTTCTACTTAACACTTCAACCGACTATGAAGGTTTTCTTAGGTTTCGGTTTGAGACAAAGGACATAAGGTAGTATTTCCGGGCTCTACGTATAGAGGTAACTTTGGAATACTACAAGGTATACGACTAAGGTATTTTGGGTATAGTAACAATACTTGGAGAGTATTTCTACCAAGAGGGGGGGTATTTATACGAGACAACACCACAAGGGGGTGTGTACCTCTACCAACCCCACTAGGAGGGGTACTCTCGGCGAGGGGAGGGACTTTCGGCAAGGGCCTCACAATGGGGAGGAGGCTAGGACGAGATCACCAACACAAAGGGGGGAAGAGCTCTCAAGACTTAGGAACGTTTTGGAATGGATGAAGAAGTCTTCAAAGGGGTATTTATAGGAAGACCAAGGTCAAGATCTAGCCAAGTGGGGCAAGTGGAGGGCCAAGATGTGCCCAAGTGCCACCTAGTCCCTACTCCTTAAAACCCTCACAAATATCCTACCAACTAAAGCCCCCAAATCGGCCACTTTACCGCCCCTAACTTCCGCCAATGAGAGGGTGCCAAGTGTCGCCCTCTCGTTGGTCCAACATGCCTCGTTTCTCGGAAAAATCCGCAAAAATTAAAAATGACATAGCCGGAATTTTCCCTTCGCAAGCTTTGTAAAACGTTTCGTCGAAAAACGACTCAAATCGGGTGTTGTGCACAAAAATTCGAACCTTGCCTACTTTAAAGCCCAAACTTTTCTACGTACGTCCTTACGTACATACTCTGGAAATACGGGGTATAACATTCTCCCCTCCTTAGAAACATTCGTCCCGAATGTTCCTTCTAAGTCTCAAAACAAACGCGCGCCAGTATAGTCTTCACTACTATACTTACGAAAACAAATCCTGCCACACCTGGCCACAGAAACACCTGCGCAAAATACTTACATCCAAGCCTACGAGGAAACACCTCTATAAACACAAAAGCCCTTACCCGAGGTCTAAAATATACTTCCTTCGCACCTTCTCCTTACAAAAGAAATGATCACATTTATGCTCGCCATACATACTCGCTTCTTCCCTTACGTGTCGTACCCTTCTCGTACACTCGAACTCTTTCTTACCATAACTCATATCGATTCGGTTCCAAATCTACGGGTTACTATCTCTAACTTGGTCATCATTAACGGGAACACTGACGGATCTCGATACTTTCCCGAACATAGCAACACGAAGATCGGACGTCGCTTCCTAAGTCGGACGGCAATACTAACATATAGGCAACCTGGCCTACTCTTCACATAATCTAAAAAGGCCCAAGTAACTCGGGCTAAGTTTCCTCTGTTTTCCAAAACTCGTCACACCCTATCCGGGGTGGTACCTTCAAGAATTCCGACCGTCAACCTGAACTTTAAGTGTCGACGTCGATTATCCGCACGACTTCGCTGATTACGAGTCGCCGATAACCTCTCCTGGATAGGCTTCACCCTATCCCCATCCTGTCGAAACAAGTATGAACCCACTATCTGAACTTTGCCAACATCGAACCAATCGACCGGCAATTTACGCTTCCGCCCCTACAAGGCTTCATAAGGCGACATCCGAATACTGAAATGGTAGCTATTAAAATACTCCCTCAACAGGAGACAACAATCCTTACAGCTACCCCTGAAATCCACACACTAGCCCGAGGGCGAATGCGATACTGAGACTCACCTGAGTTCCTAACCCTGCCTGGTAAAACCTTCAGAAAAGAAATAGCCGTAACCTGGGCTCCACTGTCTGACATAAGGTGAAAGCAGGCACCTCATGCAACCTTCCTGAAATAATCATCCCGCAACTTACTACCGAGTACACGGTCTTTACTAGAAGACAAGACGGCCGACCTCGCCGGCGACTGCGGTCGAACGATCCACGACTCGACGCTGGTTAACCAAACACGGGCCTAACACCCTCACGACTTATCACGGCGGGACCACCACAAACTGACCCCACCACCACCCCTGCCGCGGGGTGACCCGCGTGGCCTCAACCCGACCCGCAACGCCAAGCGAAAACACTAGCTCCCGATCCGAAAACTCTCACTAATCATGTTATGAAAACCTGGCGGTCTTAGCTCAACTACCCTCTTTCATTTCACACTACTCGGGACTTATTATATAAACATAGCTCACGTGCACTATGCACTCGATAAGGATCGAACATAATCATACACTCGTAATTACAGGATACGCCTTAAGAAAGTAAGTAAGAACTCACAAATGTTAAGGATCGAGACTTGTAAAAACTTATCTGAAATTATGGAATTGTCTGATAATGTATTATTGTAACGAATGGGAGGCGACACGTGTCACCCCTTTTGAGATGCCTTGGTCGAAATTGTGCAAGGGCATGAAGGTCATCGATCTTTGTTGCAAGACTAGTCTTGCAACTTGTGTAGCTGAGAAGGTTGACTAAGTCTTGGTCAATAAGTCTTGATATTTAGCAAGACTAGATCCCAACCAACCATTTGTTTGTATCCTAACCTCCAAGGTGCTACTTATATTACTACTAGTAGAGAGGAGCTCAACACTTAGAAATTTTACACAAAAATTGAAGAACATAGGCCTTAAGCTCCTGGTTCACCTTGCAAAAGAAGAAAAAATTAGTTCCTTGTTCTTTTAGTTCCCCACTTTAAACCAAGGTTCCTAGGTGTATTGTAAACACATCTCAATAGAAAAATCTTGGAAAAGATTGTTTACTGTTAGTCGCAAACGAAAACCTAAGTGGTCTTTCTAGGTTTTATTCAAGACTTGAAGGATAATTGTTGGTGTTGTTCTAAGGTCTCAACATGGATTGAAGTTGTCTCGAGAGGCTATAAACTACTAAGGAGCGACTTCGGATTGGAGTTGGTTTAAGAATCATTGAGGTTGTTATACTACGGGCGGGACTTTGTACTTGGCAAGTGGTTTGACCCGACAAGGTATGTAGAACTTTTCCTATCTTTGAGCATGACTAGTTTCACGTATATAGTACTAGACGACAAGACTTTGACATACTCTACTTGTTTTACGAATGCCAAGTCGGGTGAGTTAGAGATTTAACTCACTTCTTAGAGAATATTAAAGATGTCTTAAGTCTTGTCAAAGATAAGGGTGGGGAAGAATTTTAAAGTATGTAATACTTGTGTCGTTTTAAAAAACGTATAAGTCCCTTGGATAGGAAATTGTACATGACTAAGGTATAAAGTGAATATAACGACTTTATGGGGAGTTGGTTATATTGACTTTATGGAAAGATAAATGACTTGATTTAATGGAAGGCAATTGATTTTAAGGCATCAATTGCCTAAGGTTTTATAAGACACGAGTCACTTGATTTAGAAGCCATATTTTATTTCTAAAAGTATTGTGACTTGTCTTGAAAAGAAATTGTCACTGATACTACGGCTATTAGTATCTTGGAAGTTTTATAATGAAACGAGTCTTTTAAAAGCATAGAAGACGTAGTACTTTGGGTTAAATTCTGATTTTTATAAAAGACATGATAGTGCCTTAGGTAAACTAAAATGAGAGTGTATATGAACAAGAATAGTAAGAAGTTAGGGATTTCTTAACTTGATTATATATCGCATGATGTCGATAGAGCTTATGTTATGTGTGATAGCCTGATTGGGCTAATGATATATTATTCGTCATGGTCATTCCCGATTGTGGCATTGTATATTTCCGTGGATTTGCTAACCACGATGCGAGGAATACCTCACGCGAGTCCGTGGCTTACGCGGGTGAAATAGTCCCACGCGGTGAAATAGTCCCACGCGGCGGTCCAAATTTACGCGAGGAATACCTCACGCGAGTCCGTAAGGGCTTATGCGGGTGAAATAGTCCCACGCGAGGAATACCTCACGCAGTCCACCGACCTACGCGGTGAAATAGTCCCGTGAGTAGGATTCCAATCCTATTTTTCGTTGTAAGTATACACCTATTTATACTCTCATTATTAGTAAGGCAATCGTAATCGTAATTTTGTTATCATACATGCCTCCCGCTTTCTTTTAAACTTATGTTGTAATTACGATTTTCCGCTTTACATACTTAGTACATATTGTGTCGACCCCTTCCTGGGGGCGCTCACGCCGCAGAGTGGTAAGGTGTTGCGGATCCACACTCAGATCACTTATCGACGCCTAAGCTCCATTCTCCGAGGCTTGTCTTTCTTTGGTACGCCTTGTCCCCGATGTTGTAGATTATGTACATTCAGTGGTATGGCGGCCCCGTCCCGCCACAATTGTTATTCCTAGAGGTGTATTCACCTATGTGGTTGGGCTATAAGAACGGGTTGTAAAGTTGTACTTTGACTCGCTTATATTATGGAAGGCACTTTATCGCCAGCCCGTTGTTATATTATTTACATACGTGTTTGTGTTGTGTATGTTCCGCCGCTATTCTATGATGTATACCGAACGGTGCCCTGCAGGCACCGCCGCCCGGCCTGGTCGTGACAAAAGTGGTATCGTGAGCGCTTAGTCTCTGAAAGTGTCTACGCATCGTGTCTAGTAGTCTGATTATCGGTGTGTTGTGCACCACATCTATAATCGTGAGGCTACAGACATTTAGGATTGGTTTCATTATTCTCTCCGAGATCGCAAGAGAGTCGCCTTATTAGGTTGAATCCTCTCCGACCTCTTCTTATGAAACAAATGCTATGCCTCCACGGAAAGCTACCAGGCCCAGAGGGCAAGGCAAAGCAGCAGGAGTCGCTAGCGGTACTCGAGGGTTACACTGCTCGTGCACGCACCATGCCTTGTAGTAGGCGGTCGACGAGTTCAGCCACGCCGCAGCTTTTAGAGAGCCGAGCGCAAGAGCTCCAGAGATTCCGCACAGAGCCTCCGCCCACACCACCGAGTATAGAGACTACGGGAACAGATTCGATTGTTGACCAAGATAGTAGTCGCAAATACCGACAGAGCAGAAGCTCACCCAGAGCCGACGCCATGGATTAGGATTTTCCGGGATGTCATCCACCGAAGTTTTATGGTTCGAGGTCCATGAGGATCCGCAGGAGTTCGCTCGACAGTTACATGACCGCAGTCCTTAGGGCTTCAGAGACAGAGTTCGCTACACTAGCCTCTACCGGTTGCGCGATATTGCGTTGAACCGGTTTGAGTCGTGTTGCTTTCGAGAGGTGATGATGCTCTTCCACTGTTTGGGAGGAGTTTACAGAGGCCTTTATGGATCACTTTACCTCCCGAGATGAGAGAGCCCTGCAGACAGATTTTTGACCTTGCGCAGAATCGGAGGACCGCAGTGAGTACACTGAGTTTGACTCTAGCCGTGCATGCTCACACTATTGTAGCTAGCATGGCGGATAGAGTTCATCGTTATGTGACGGGCTAGACCGTCATATGATTACAAAGATGTTTGGGGTGGCTCTTCACCTGTATGGACATTGCTAGGATTCGTGCCTATGCTCGTGGGATGAGGATAGAGAAAGGAGGACCAGATTGACGCAGCCAGCCCAAGAGGCTGTGACCTCGTGGTCTCAGGCGCTTATCGAGGCGACAGCCTCGCAGCAGACTAGGTCCACTTTCCACCAAAGACATAGTGCTCCGTCATGGTTTTCTCGCGGAGGTCCGATCGCAGGTCGCCAGAGCGGTCGTGGCTCCGTGTCTTGGGTTTCGCGAGGCAGAGATCTCGCCGATCGAGACCACCCACGCCGGTGTGCTCGACGCGCAGATCTCACCTGCGAGAGAGTGTCGTGTTCCTCGCAGGAGGTTGTTACTCTTGTGGCCACCGGGCCATTTGAAGAGAGATTGTCCGCTCAGAGGCAAAGATGGGTGGTACAAAGACACCGACGACGGATCGCTGGCCGGGTCTTCTCCTTCGTGGTTACGCGCCCGAGGCGTGGTACTCACGACGTGCAGCCGCGTAGAGGTCGTGGTGGTGGTTCCAGCCTAGCGGTCCCCGTAACCGCATATATTCTTTCTAGCCACCGCCAGATCGTGAGGCTTCCCGACGCCGCCATGTACATTACCGATTTCGGCTATGATGTTTATGCATTGATAGATCCGTGTTCTACCTTGTCCCATGTGTCCCCTCTTATCGGTAGAATCGGATAGAGCCGTGTCAATAGAGCCGCTTTGAGGTAGCTACGCCAGCCGGGTGATTCGGTGTTAGCCGAGCGGGTGTATAGAGGTTGTCCCAGATTTATTTACGCCGCCGACTTCGCAGACTTGATAGAGCCGAGATGACAGATTTTGATGTCATTATGGGTATGGACTGTCGCCTCTTGTTATGCCAACGCTGATCGTAGGGACAGTTGGTTCGGTTCCGCTTCGGCGAGCCGCTTATCGAGTGGAGGGGCAACACAAAGACGCCGGCGGTAGGTTTATTTCTTACCTCAAGGCTAGGAAGATGGTGCAGGCGGGTACATCTATCATCCGTTCGTATTCGATACGCAGGCCGAGGTGCCGCTTCTTCATGCCGCTGGTTAGGAGTTTCCGACGTGTTCCTGCATGATCTTCCGTATCCTCCCGAGAGGAGATCGAGTTTTGTATTGACACGCTGCCGCACACTCGACCTATTTCCATTCCGCCATACAGACGGCACTCGCGAGTTGAGGAGTCAAGGACCACCAAAGATTTGGCCGGAGAAAGGCTTTATCGTGCCTAGTGTATCTCCCCGGGAGCGCGTGTTGTTTGTAAAGAAGAAGGACGGACGCCAGATGTGTGTTGACTACAGCAACAATAAGGTAACCATTAAGAATAAAAATTCTCCCCGTGATTGATGATTTGTTTGACCACTGCAGGTGCGAGGTGTTTTCAAAGATAGACTCGCGGTCCGTTATCATCGTTCGAGTTCGAGAGGCAGATATCCCAAAGATCGCATTCAGACCCTGATGGGCACTATGAGTTCGTGGTGATGTCTTTCGGTTTGACCAACGCCCCGCAGTATTTATGGATTTGATGAACCGTGTTCAAGCCATTTTTGGATACATTTGTGATTGTATTCATTGATGACATCCCGTGTATTCACTGATAGAGCAGAGCACGCAGATCACTGGCGACGTGATTGGGATTCTCCGAGCCGCAGCTATTCGCCAAGTTCTCCAAGTGTGAGTTTTGGGGCCTAAGTGGCATTCCCGGGCATATTATCGGCTGATGGTGTTCGGTAGATACGGCAAAGATTGAGGCCAAGTCTTGGCCGAGACCTACTACTCCGACCGAGGTGCGCAGCTTAGGATCGCAAAGTTATTATCGCAGTTTCAGGAGCGCTTTGCCGATTTCAAAGACCGCTGACTAGCCGACTCGGCGCGCCAAGTTCCAGCCGACGAGGCTCATGAAGGGTTTCCGCTTGTTGAAGGAAAGGTTGACTACACCCAGCCTTACTCTTCCGGAGGTTAGACGGGTACGTGATCTATTGCGATGCCCTGCATCGGGCCAGGTGTGTTTTGACGCAAAGACGACAAGGTTATAGCCTATGCTTCCCGGCAGTTACGGAAGCATGAGAGGAATTACCCTACCCATGACTTAGAGTTGGCCGCGGTTATACATGCCTTGAAGATTTGGAGACACTATTTGTACGGGGTTCATGTGGATATTTATACAGACCACAAGAGCCTCCAGTATATCTTCAGGCAGAGGGAGCTGAACTTGAGGCAGAGACGGTGGTTAGAGTTACTGAAAGATTATGATGTTGATATTCTATACCATCCGGGGAAGGCCAACGTAGTTGTTGATGCCTTGAGTCGTAGATCGATGGGGAGCCTATCAGAGGTACAGCCAGAGAAACAGATACGGTCCGTCGATCCACCGCTAATAGCGAGCTCGGGGTTCGATTGATCGATACCGACGATAGTGGAGTACGGGTTCGTGAGGTTGCCGAGTCTTCCATCGTTGATGAGGTGAAGAGGCGACAGTTTGAGGACCCAGTATTGGTATGGTACCGTGATGCAGCTCTTTGGGAGGAGAAGAGTCTATTCGAGGTAGCGCTTTGGTGCCGAGATTTGAGGCGGCCAGTGTGTTCCCGATGTATCAGACTTCACGCCAGATTCTCGGGGAGGCACACGGCCGATATTCTATTCATCCGGTCGACCAAGATGTACCATGACCTCGGATGTTTGTATTGGTGGGACGGCTCAAGAGGACGTGGCAGGTTTTGTCACGTTGTCCTAATTGCCACAGTCAAGGTCGAGCACCGAGGCCCAATGGTTTATTGCGCCTATCGAGATTCCGACTTGGAAGTGGGAGATGATCAACATGGACTTTGTTACAGGTTACCTCGCACTCAGGAAGTACGACTCCATTTGGGTTATTGTTGACAGTCGACGAAATCAGCCCATTTCCTTCCAAATGACGACGCCACCGAGGACTATGCCGATTGTACATCCGAGAGATAGTGAGGTCGCACGGTGTTCGATGTCGATTATATCCGATAGGGGAGCCTGGCTTTACGCTAACTTCGGAGGTCTTTCCAAGGGTTTAGGGACACAGTGAGTCTCAAGACAAAGATTTCACCTCGCATCGACGGCAGCAGAGCGCACTATCCGCATACACTCGAGGATATGCTGCGGGCCTGCGTGATTGATTTCAGTGGTAGCTGGGAGGATCATTTGCCTCTTGTGGTGTTTGCTTACAACAACAGCTACCATTCCAGCATACAGATGGCGCCATACGAGGCTTTATATGGGCGGAAATGCAGGTCGCCGATCGGTTGGTTCGACATGGGCGAGGTACAGTTAGTTGGCCTGCATTTGGTACAGCAGTGGATAAGGTAAAGCTTATCCAGAGAGACCGTTAGCGCTCGTAGTCGGCAGGTCATACGCGGATAATCGGCGCCGGCATTTGGAGTTTCGTGCAGACGATTGGGTCTTCAAGCGCCACCCACGGCGGTGTGATGAGATTCGGTAGAAGAAGGGAAACTCACCCAAGGTACATCGGGCCCTACCAGATCGTCCGTAGAGGGGACAGTTGCTTATGAGTTGGATCCGCCATCGAGTTAGAGGCGTACATCCGCCTTCCATGTTTCTATGCCATGGAAGTGTATCGGAGATCCAATGAGAGTTTTTCCTACTAGTGAGGTCCAGTGACAGAGGGGTTATCGATGAGGAGAGTCCCATAGCGATACTCGATCGCCAGTCAGCGATCATGACCAAGGATGTAGCTTCACAAAGTCCTATGGAGAAATGATAACCGGAGGAGATGACTTGGGAAGCGGAGGAGGACACGCTGAGGAGGTATCCTCACTTATTTCCTATACCTTCAGTATTTCATTTTGCCCTGCTTGTCGTTTTAATTGAAGTGTTTCTTTGCTTAAATGTTTTTATGTGGCCACGAGTGGCATTTTTGGTATGTCGGCCGTGAAAGGAAACTATATCGCTAATAGTAAGTGTGACTCGAAAGAACATTCGGGACGAATGTTTCTAAGGGGGAAGAATGTTACACCTCGTAATTACGTGACACGCCTTAAGAAAGTAAGTAAGAACTCACAAATGTTAAGGATCGAGACTTGTAAAACTTATCTGAAATTATGGAATTGTCTGATAATGTATTATTGTAACGAATGGGAGGGCGACACGTGTCACCCCTTCGAGATGCCTTGGTCGAAATTGTGCAAGGGCAATGGCGTCGGACCTTTGTTGCAAGACTAGTCTTGCACCTTGTGTAGCTTGTGAAGGTTGACTAAGTCTTGGTCAATAAGTCTTGATATGTAGCAAGACTAGATCCCAACCAACCATTTGTTTGTATCCTAACCTCCAAGGTGCTACTTATATTACTACTAGTAGAGAGGAGCTCAACACTTAGAAATTTTACACAAAAATTGAAGAACATAGCCTTAAGCTCCTGGTTCACCTTGCAAAAGAAGAAAAAATTTGTTCCTTGTTCTTTAGTTCCCACTTTAAACCAAGGTTCCTAGGTGTATTGTAAACACATCTCAATAGAAAAATCTTGGAAAAGATTGTTTACTGTTAGTCGCAAACTAAAACCTAAGGGTCTTTCTAGGTTTTATTCAAGACTTGAAGGATAATTGTTGGTGTTGTTCTAAGGGTCTCAACAAGCGGATTGAAGTGTCTTGGAGAGGCTATAAACTACTAAGGAGCGACTTCGGATTGGAGTTGGTTTAAGAATCATTGAGGTTGTTATACTACGGGCGGGACTTTGTACTTGGCAAGTGGTTTGACCCGACAAGGTATGTAGAACTTTTCCTATCTTTGAGCATGACTAGTTTCACGTATATAGTACGCAGAGACGACAAGACTTTGACATACTCTACTTGTTTTTTAAATGCCAAGTCGGGTGAGTTAGGAGATTTAACTCACTTTAGAGAATATTAAAGATGTCTTAAGTCTTGTCAAAGATAAGGGACCTAAGAATTTTAAAGTATGTAATACTTGTGTCGCTTTAAAAACGTATAAGTCCTCTGGATAGGAAATTGTACATGACTAAGGTATAAAGTGAATATAACGACTTTATGGGAGTTGGTTATATTGACTTTATGGAAAGATAAATGACTTGATTTAATGGAAGGCAATTCGATTTTAAGGCATCAATTGCCTAAGGTTTTATAAGACACGAGTCACTTGATTTAGAAGCCATATTTTATTTCTAAAAGTATTGTGACTTGTCTTGAAAAGAAATTGTCACTGATACTACTATTAGTATCTTGGAAGTTTTATAATGAAACGAGTCTTTTAAAAGCATAGAAGACGTAGTACTGGGTTAAATTCTGATTTTTATAAAAGACATGATAGTGCCTTAGGTAAACTAAAATGAGAGTGTATATGAACAAGAATAGTAAGAAGTTGGGATTTCTTAACTTGATTATATATCGCATGATAAGTCGATAGAGCTTATGTTATGTGTGATAGCCGGATTTGGGCTAATGATATATTATTCGTCATGGTCATTCCCGGATTGTGGCATTGTATATTTCCGTGATTTGCTAACCACGATGCGAGGAATACCTCATGCGAGTCCGTAAGGGCTTATGCGCGGTGAAATAGTCCCACGCGGTGAAATAGTCCCACGCGGCGTCCAAATTTACGCGAGAATACCACGCGAGTCCGTAGCGGCTTACGCGGGTGAAATAGTCCCATGCGAGAATACCTCACGCAGTCCACCGACCTACGCGTGAAATAGTCCCGTGAGTAGGATTCCAATCCTATTTTTCATTGTAAGTATACACCTATTTATACTCTCATTATTAGTAAGGCAATCGCAGATCGTAATTTTGTTATCATACATGTCCCGCTTTCTTTAAACTTATGTTGTAATTACAAGATTTTCCGCTTTACATACTTAGTACATATCAGGTAATCGACCCCCTTCCTGGGCCGCTCATGCCACAGAAAGTGGTAAGGTGCATGGATCCACACTCAGTGATCACTTATCGACGCCTAAGCTCCATTCTCCTGAGGCTTGTCTTTCTTTTGGTACGCCTTGTCCCCGATGTTGTAGATTATGTACATTCTGGTATGGCGGGCCCCGTCCCCGCCACAGTTGTTATTCCTAGAGGTCTGTATTCACCTATGTGGTTGGGCTATAAGAACGGGGTTGTAAAGTTGTACTTTTGACTCTGTTTATATTATGGAAGACGGCCTTATCGGCTAGCCTGTGTTGTTATATTATTTACATATGTGTTTGTGTTGTGTATGTTCCACGCTATTCTCTCGATGTATACTCAACGGGTGCCCCAGAGGCACCGCGCCCGGTCGGGTCGTGACAATAACAATACATCTTTACCCGAGATGGCCTTACTTCTAAGGTCTCTACGTATAAAGCTCTAAGGCTCACACTTCTTCTTATCCCCCAATCTTACCCCTTTTTACTAACCATGGTTTCTAATCACAACTAACACACTGCTATCAGAGCATAGCACTTATGATATACTCGTCTTATCACACATACTGATCTCTAGAGGGTTAAGGATATACCTTTTTCTACTGCTTCACTCCCCTTAGCCGTTCTAATAAAACTCGCCTGCAGGCGCATAGCTGGAAGATGACGAACTACCCACCGATCTCAAGGTCGAGTCCTCCTACTAGGATATCCTTCGACACTGCCCCGACGCCGTAGGTACAACAAGCATCAACAAACGATGACATTCCCGACGACGCCGCCACATCGCGGAACACCGAGGAAAATCGAATCCGGCCGGGCCGAACCTACGGTAGCCGTGGAACCTAAGTTCGAGCTCACCAACTCCCGCATACCCCGAACGCCCCGAACCCCGCGGAGGACCACTGCACCGGTGGATGTGCATATCTAATCACGCGAGGCGATTCACCTCAAAGTTACCAAAGGACCTTGCCGCTCGCCCTCTTCTCGCCCTCGTTAACCCGCCGATCTCTACGCTTTCTTGGCTCGCCGCTCATAAGCCCGCATACGTGCCATGCTCAAGCCCAATCAAGAATTTCTGCACAACCTCTCTTAGATAGTCATCAAGACTCGCGTACATCCAGATACTCTCCGTAGCCAAATCCATAGTTAGTAACAGGTCGCTTTGCAATCTATATTCTCTGCTCTGGCCGTGAAACCAAGGTTCAAATGTCATGGCCGCAGAGGAACCGCCGCCGCTAAACTCACTGGGCTAGTGACGCCGCAGAACTCCCGAACGGCACTACCCTAGGTAATGATTGGGCTCAGGCCCTCGTAACCCTCTCAGACACTACTCGCAGCCTCCTACGCCGCCTCTCCGCCCGGCTTGCCTACGCGAGGCATAACGGTAAGGGAAAGAAATACGTTTAGAGGGTCCAACTTTACAACACAACTCTAAGGCACGATCTCAGAGTGAGAAGAATGGAAACCAATCCTAAATATCCTATAGCCTCCTGATTATTGGTGTGGTATACAACACACCGATAATCAAGACTCTACTAGATACGGTCTGTAGACACTTTCCGAGGATTAACTGCTCTGATACCACTTTTGTCACGACCCGAACCCGGGCCCGTGACTGGTGCCTTACCCCGGGCACCCTAGTGATACAACATCAGAGTAATCAGCGGAAATATAAAACAATAACATGAAATAACATGTAGTATGAAATAATAATCTGAGAAAAATTGCCTTTCGGCATGTATATATGAAAACTTAAATCCGAACAGTTACATCCCACTTACAACTCGCTACAACAAAGATTACATGCACCTCTAAGAGTGACATGACAACAATGGCGGGACAGGGCCCCGCCATACCCCTGAATGTAAGAACCTACTACGACAGGGGACTATACCACTGATAAGCCTCCGGAGAAAACGGAGCTTCCCAAACGCTGAACTGTGACCCTGAGAGCTAGGATCAACGACTGGTGTACCTCAACTCGCAGATTTAACGCACTTCAAGGAGGTCACAACAGTACCAAGTATGTGAAATCAAAATATCAGAATGAAATCATAGCGCTATATAAAGCAGAGACATGTATGATAACCAAACTACAGTTCACAATAAATAAGCAGTCATGTCAAGTCAGGGACTCACGCCCTCAAAGTCATCACTCAAATATAACAATGGGTCTCACGCCCACAACATCAATCATGCCCGTGGAATACCTTCCTCACTGCCAGCAGTCTATGATATAAAAGCACCAAGGAATACACATGAACACCGTGTCCCACTGTGTCATCATAAAACCGCACGGTAAGTACGAAGGCATAGCCGACTACTAAAACCTACAAGACAAACAAGGTCATAAATCAGATTATGAGATCTGTCTGCACCGCCACATGATCAAAGCCGCCACTCGCCGCAGATCTAACGCGCGCGTCAGCCCCGAACTTCCCGCACCCGCATAGGCAACTCCAATGGCCCGCATGAGGTATTCCCCGCATCGAGGGTAGCTACTCCCCGGCATCCGCCTGGACTCGCAGTCCACATGGCCACATAGACCGCATGACCATATAGGCCGCACACTAACCTGGAACTCTCGTAGCTCCGCATAGTCCTCGGACCGCATGCAGGTATCCTCGAATCATAGTCACACAGATCGCTGAGTATTACCCGCATCGAGGCAGCTTAACCTCCGGATCATGTCAAGGCGAGTGGTACAATACCAACATAACTACTGATAGTTAAACAACATAAGCGCGATCGAGGAAAACCCCTTTACACAAACATCACAAAATACTAACACACGTAGCATCCTAACATGTTTACTTATCAAACCAACAAGAAAGTATTACAAGGCTATCACAAACCAACACAATCAAGTTATTCGCACAAGATACTTTCTACTATCTGATTAACAAGATCGGGTTTTTATCCCCAAAGTACTTCATACATTAACTCTTTTAAAAGATCCGTTTCTTTCACAAAAGTCACACAATACCCGTAGTATAAAAATAGAGTGATTATCTTTTGAAGTAAATCAAAACACTTCTCTTTGTAAAATCAAGTAACAACATTCTTTTCCAAACGTTCAAGTTTGCCTAATTTCAAATGTTCAAGTTTCTCATTTTTCGAAAGGTTTCGTAGTTCATAGTTTTAATCATTTAAAACAATTTGAGAAACATATGCCTTATGTGTGAGTAGTTTATTCTTGTTCATAACAATCTTATTACAGCAGCCATGATCTAGGAAATGTAATATCATTTTGTCTCATCTTAGCTTCTATGCAGATGAAAGTTTCTACTGGTTTTAATAATACTTTATTAGTCAAAACATTTCCCTTTATTAGCGCTGCTGTGGTTTGTTCGATACTTATTCTGATTTCCGAAATCAGTAAAACATTATTCCTTTTAAAAACCAAGTACTCATTACTCACGAATGAGGTTTCACACTTTTTAACAAAATTCAATTAAGTCAAGTCTCTTATCTTCTTAAATCAATAAATCATTCTTTTTATCTCTCTTAAGCCGTTATACCTAACTTTCCATAAAGCTAGTATAACTCTTAAGCTTTTAAAACCAAGTATTACTCTTCATTAAAAATGATTCAAGATTCTTTTGAAATACTTCAAGATTATTCAGCTTAAGTCAAAAGACATCACGTAATTATTATTCGTGCTTAAGTCCAAGACATTGCCGTAATTATTATTCGCTTAACACACGACGCTCACCGACTATATATATATTCTTTAAAATATCATGCTCAAGAGGATAGGAAGAATCACATACCTCGCGACGATTATCGACTATTAGCAAAACGCTCCACGGTTATAACCGCTTAGCCTTGTCCACCTTTCAAGTAGTACATGCTACTTGCGTAACATTCAACCTATAAAGGTTACACAAGTCTATCAACGTCTAGACTACTCGGAGAATAAATCTAGATACAAGTTTCTACGGAAAATTGGGCAAGACTTCCTACCCACAAACTTCACAAGTCTCATCAGAATATAGTCCTATGTAAGCAGCTTCAATTCTCTTCTTATATACTTTCCTTGTCTATACCTTATACTTAATTCTTATACTTCAATAGTATATACTCAATTTACAAAAGTGAGACAAGATATCTACCTCGATAAGCCCAAAATTATCCGAGTATAAATGTCGATCCTGAGCAACGTTTAGCTCCTACTCTGGGCGCTCCAACTCGCTCCAAACAACCCTTAGAAGTTCTACGCAACTTCTACTTAACACTTCAACCGACTATGAAGGTTTTTCTTAGGGTTTCGCTTGAGACAAAAGGACATAAGGTAGTATTTCCTGCTCTACGATAGAGGTAACTTTGGAATACTACAAGGTATACGACTAAGGTATTTTGGGTATAGTAACAATACTGAGAGTATTTCTACCAAGAGGGGGTATTTATACGAGACAACACCACAAGTGGGTGTGTACTTCTACCAACCCCACTCAGGAGTGGGGTACTCTCGCCAAGGGGAGGGGACTTTCGCTGCGGGCCTCACAGGGGGAGGGGAGGCTAGGACGAGATCACCAACACAACGGGGACTATACCACTGATAAGCCTCGGGAGAAAACGGAGCTTCCCAAACGCTGAACTGTGACCCTGAGAGCTAGGATCAACGATCGTGTACCTCAACTCGCAGATGAACGCAGCTTCAAGGAGGTCAGTACAACAGGTACCAAGTATGTGAAACTGAAAATACTGTAAATGAAATCATAGCAGTCTATATAAAGCAGGAGACATGTATGATAATCCAAACTACAGTTCACAATAAATAAGCAGTCATGTCAAGTCAGGGACTCACGCCCTCAAAGTCATCACTCAAATATAACAATGGGTCTCACGCCCACAACACCAATCATGCCCGTGGAATACCTTCCTCACTGCCAGCAGTCTATGATATAAAAACACCAAGGAATACACATGAACACCAGGTCCCACCTGTGTCATCATAAAACCGTACGGGGTAAGTACGAAGGCATAGCCGACTACTAAAACCCACAGTACAAACAAGGTCATAAAATGTATCATGAGATCTGTCTAGACCGTCACATGATCAAAACTGGCCACTCGCCCGCAGTATCTAATGTGCGCGTCTAGCCCTTGAATTTCCCGCAGCTCCGCATAGGGCACTCCAATGGCCCGCATGAGGTATTCCCCGCATCGAGGGTAGCTACTCCCCGGCATCCGCCTGGACTCGCAGTCCACATGGCCACATAGACCGCATGACCATATAGGCCGCACACTAACCTGGAACTCTCGTAGCTCCGCATAGGTCCCCGGGACCCGCATGAGGTATCCTCGAATCATAGTCACACAGACTGCTTGAGTATTACCCCACATCGTAGGGCAGCTTAACCTCCGGGATCATGTCAAGGTGAGTGGTACAATACCAACATAACGGCTGATAGTTAAACAACATAAGCGCGATCGAGGGAAAACCCCTTTACACAAACATCACAAAATACTAACACACGTAGCATCCTAACATGTTTACTTATCAAACCAACAAGAAAGTATTACAAGGCTATCACAAACCAACACAATCAAGTTATTCGCACAAGATACTTTCTACTATCTGATTAACAAGATCGGGTTTTTATCCCCAAAGTACTTCATACATTAACTCTTTTAAAAGATCCGTTTCTTTCACAAAAGTCACACAATACCCGTAGTATAAAAATAGAGTGATTATCTTTTGAAGTAAATCAAAACACTTCTCTTTGTAAAATCAAGTAACAACATTCTTTTCCAAACGTTCAAGTTTGCCTAATTTCAAATGTTCAAGTTTCTCATTTTTCGAAAGGTTTCGTAGTTCATAGTTTTAATCCTTTAAAACAATTTGAGAAACATATGCCTTATGTGAGTAGTTTATTCTTGTTCATAACAATCTTATTACAATGAGCCATGATCTAGGAAATGTAATATCATTTTGTCTCATCTTAGCTTCTATGATGGAAGTTTCTACCGGTTTTAATAATACTTTATTAGTCAAAACATTTCCTTTATTAGCGCTGTGGTTTGTTCGATACTTATTCGATTTCAAATCAAGAAACTTTATTCCTTTTAAAACCAAGTACTCATTACTCACGAATGAGGTTTCACACTTTTTAACAAAATTCAATTAAGTCAAGTCTCTTATCTTCTTAAATCAATAAATCATTCTTTTTATCTCTCTTAAGCCGTTATACCTAACTTTCCATAAAGCTAGTATAACTCTTAAGCTTTTAAAACCAAGTATTACTCTTCTGTTAAAAATGATTCAGTATTCTTTTGAAATACTTCAAGATTATTCAGGCTTAAGTCAAAAGACATTGCCGTAATTATTATTCAGGCTTAAGTCCAAAGACATTGCCGTAATTATTATTCAGTTAACACACGTACGTCTACCGTACTATATATATATTGTTTAAAATATCATGCTCAAGAGGATAGGAAGAATCACATACCTCGCGACGATTATCGACTATTAGCAAAACGCTCCACGGTTATAACCCGACTAGCCTTGTCCACCTTTCAAGTAGTACATGCTACTTGCAGAACATTCAACCTATAAAGGTTACACAAGTCTATCAACGTCTAGACTACTCGGTAGAATAAATCTAGATACAAGTTTCTACGGAAAATTGGGCAAAGACTTCCTACCCACAAACTTCACAAGTTCATCAGAAATATAGTCCTATGTAAGTACAGTTCAATTCTCTTCTTATATACTTTCCTTGTCTATACCTTATACTTAATTCTTATACTTCAATAGTATATACTCAATTTACAAAAGTGAGACAAGATATCTACCTCGATAAGCCCAAAATTATCCGAGTATAAATGTCGATCCTGAGCAACGTTTAGCTCCTACTGGCGCCCAACTCGCTCCAAACAACCCTTAGAAGTTCTACGCAACTTCTACTTAACACTTCAACCGACTATGAAGGTTTTTCTTAGGGTTTCGGTTTGAGACAAAAAGGACATAAGGTAGTATTTCCGGGCTCTACGTATAGAGGTAACTTTGGAATACTACAAGGTATACGACTAAGGTATTTTGGGTATAGTAACAATACTGGAGAGTATTTCTACCAAGAGGGGTATTTATACGAGACTACACCACAAGGGGATGTGTACCTCTACCAACCCCACTAGAGTGGGGTACTCGCCAAGGGAGGGACTTTCGGCCAAGGGGCCTCACAAAGGGGGGAGGGGGAGGCTAGGACGAGATCACCAACACAAAGGGGACTATACCACTGATAAGCCTCCGGAGAAAACGGAGCTTCCCAAACGCTGAACTGTGACCCTGAGAGCTAGGATCAACGACTGGTGTACCTCAACTGCAGATGAACGCACTTCAAGGAGGTCAAGACAACAGTACCAAGTATGTGAAATCAAAATATCAGAAATGAAATCATAGCTTCATATAAAGCAGAGACATGTATGATAATCCAAACTACGCCACAATAAATAAGCGAACATGTCAAGTCGTGACTCACGCCCTCAAAGTCATCACTCAAATATAACAATGGGTCTCACGCCCACAACATCAATCATGCCCGTGGAATACCTTCCTCACTGCAAGCAGTCTATGATATAAAAGCACCAAGGAATACACATGAACACCGTGTCCCACTGTGTCATCATAAAACCGCACGGTAAGTACGAAGGCATAGCCGACTACTAAAACCTACAAGACAAACAAGGTCATAAATCAGATCATGAGATCTGTCTAGACCGTCACATGATCAAAATCGCCACTCGCTCGCAGATCTAATGTGCGCTTCTAGCCCCGAACTTCCCGCACCCGATAGGCCACCCAATGGCCCGCATGAGGTATTCCCCGCATCGAGGGTAGCTACTCCCAAGATCCGCTCGACTCGCGATCCACATGGCCACATAGACCGCATGACCATATAGGCCGCACACTAACCTCGAACTCGTAGCTCGCGATAGTCCTCGACCCGCATGAGGTATCCTCGAATCATAGTCACACAGACTGCTTGAGTATTACCCCGCATCGTAGGGCAGCTTAACCTCCGGGATCATGTCAAGGTGAGTGGTACAATACCAACATAACGGCTGATAGTTAAACAACATAAGCGCGATCGAGGGAAAACCCCTTTACACAAACATCACAAAATACTAACACACGTAGCATCCTAACATGTTTACTTATCAAACCAACAAGAAAGTATTACAAGGCTATCACAAACCAACACAATCAAGTTATTCGCACAAGATACTTTCTACTATCTGATTAACAAGATCGGGTTTTTATCCCCAAAGTACTTCATACATTAACTCTTTTAAAAGATCCGTTTCTTTCACAAAAGTCACACAATACCCGTAGTATAAAAATAGAGTGATTATCTTTTGAAGTAAATCAAAATACTTCTCTTTGTAAAATCAAGTAACAACATTCTTTTCCAAACGTTCAAGTTTGCCTAATTTCAAATGTTCAAGTTTCTCATTTTTCGAAAGGTTTCGTAGTTCATAGTTTTAATCCTTTAAAACAATTTGAGAAACATATGCCTTATGTGTGAGTAGTTTATTCTTGTTCATAACAATCTTATTACAGCAGCCATGATCTAGGAAATGTAATATCATTTTGTCTCATCTTAGCTTCTATGCAGATGGAAGTTTCTACTGGTTTTAATAATACTTTATTAGTCAAAACATTTCCCTTTATTAGCGTTGTTGCGGTTTGTTCGATACTTATTCTGATTTCCGAAATCAGTAAAACATTATTCCTTTTAAAAACCAAGTACTCATTACTCACGAATGAGGTTTCACACTTTTTAACAAAATTCAATTAAGTCAAGTCTCTTATCTTCTTAAATCAATAAATCATTCTTTTTATCTCTCTTAAGCCGTTATACCTAACTTTCCATAAAGCTAGTATAACTCTTAAGCTTTTAAAACCAAGTATTACTCTTCTGTTAAAAATGATTCAGTATTCTTTTGAAATACTTCAAGATTATTCAGGCTTAAGTCAAAAGACATTGCCGTAATTATTATTCAGGCTTAAGTCCGAAGACATTGCCGTAATTATTATTCAGTTAACACACGTACGTCTACCGTACTATATATATATTCTTTAAAATATCATGCTCAAGAGGATAGGAAGAATCACATACCTCGCGACGATTATCGACTATTAGCAAAACGCTCCACGGTTATAACCCGGCTAGCCTTGTCCACCTTTCAAGTAGTACATGCTACTTGTAGAACATTCAACCTATAAAGGTTACACAAGTCTATCAACGCCTAGACTACTCCAGAGAATAAATCTAGATACAAGTTTCTACGGAAAATCAAGCGACTTCCTACCCACAAACTTCACAAGTTCATCAGAATACAAATTCTATGTAAGTACAGTTCAATTCTCTTCTTATATACTTTCCTCAGTATATACCTTATACTTAATTCTTATACTTCAATAGTATATACTCAATTTACAAAAGTGAGACAAGATATCTACCTCGATAAGCCCAAAATTATCCGAGTATAAATGTCGATCCTGAGCAACGTTTAGCTCCTACTCTGGGCGCTCCAACCCGCTCCAAACAACCCTTAGAAGTTCTACGCAACTTCTACTTAACACTTCAACCGACTATGAAGGTTTTTCTTAGGGTTTCGGTTTGAGACAAAAAGGACATAAAGTAGTATTTCCGGGCTCTACGTATAGAGGTAACTTTGGAATACTACAAGGTATACGGCTAAGGTATTTTGGGTATAGTAACAATACTTGGAGAGTATTTCTACCAAGAGGAGGGGGGGTATTTATACGAGACAACACCACAAGGGGGGGGGGGTGTGTACCCCTCGGCCAACCCCACTAGGAGGGGGGGTACTCTCGGCCAAGGGGGAGGGGACTTTCGGCCAAGGGGCCTCACAAAGGGGGGAGGGGGAGGCTAGGACGAGATCACCAACACAAAGGGGGGAAGAGCTCTCAAGACTTAGAAAAGTTTTGGAATGGATGAAGAAGTCTTCAAAGGGGGGGGGGGTATTTATAGGAAGACCAAGGGTCAAGATCTAGCCAAGTGGGGGGCAAGTGGAGGGCCAAGATGTACCCAAGTGCCCCCTAGTCCCTACTCCTTAAAACCCTCACAAATATCCTACCAACTAAAGCCCCCAAATCGGCCACTTTACCGCCCCTAACTTCCGCCAATGAGAGGGTGCCAAGTGTCGCCCTCTCGTTGGTCCAACATGCCTCGTTTCTCGGAAAAATCCGCAAAAATTAAAAATGACATAGCCGGAATTTTCCCTTCGCAAGCTTTGTAAAACGTTTCGTCGAAAAACGACTCAAATCGGGTGTTGTGCACAAAAATTCGAACCTTGCCTACTTTAAAGCCCAAACTTTTCTACGTACGCCCCACGCATATACTGAAATACGGTATAACAATCGCGTCCCAGTTGGGTAGCAGATAGCGCCTCCATAAAGGGCCGGTTTATGTTATGCAAGGTAAGAAGTTATATGGTAATGAACTTGACGATTTTTCCTAAGTATGTACGTAAGAAAGTGACTATAACTTTTATTGAAAAATGGGAAAAGATAATAAGGTACGGTTAAGTTCACGGGATGGTAATGACACGGTAGGATCTGGTATGTACCCTTTTTATACTTGCCCCTGTCATTCTTTTGTACAGTTATGATTTGTTTACTGTACCTTATTTTCCGTTCCATATTCGCACTGTTATCGACTTCTTCAGCTGCGTTCATGTCCGCAGGTTTAGGTACACAGTTGTGGATCCGTAAGCTTAGGATCCTGGTTCAGCATTTGAGATGGCTCCAATGTTCCGGAGCTTGTCGTCATGGTTATGTATATTCAGGGGTACGGTGGGGCCTTGTCCCGTCATAGTATTTGTCCAAATCTTAGAGGTCTGTATTCATCTGTGGGCTGGACTGGCTAGAGTTGTTTTTACATTGTTAAACAGTGTAGACCCTTTCGGGTAATATTTATGTTATGGCAGCCTTATCGGCTTGGCCTTAGTTAAAAAAAAAGTGTTATTTATCTTCCGCAGTTTTTTTTATGTTGTATGAATAGAAGGGTGCCCAGGTAGGGCACCAGTTGTGGCCCGGGGTCGGGTCGTGACAAAAGTGGTATCAGATCAGTTAGTCCTCGGAAAGTGTCTACAGACCGTGTCTAGTAGAGTCTTTATTATCGGTGTGTTGTGCACCACATCTATAATCAGGAGGCTGCAGGACATTTAAGATTGGTTTCCATTCTTCTCACTCTGAGATCGTGCGATAGAGCTGTATTGTTAGGGTCGTCTCTCCCTAACAAGTTATGTTGATTGCAACTACGGGAAATGCAGCAGTGACCCAGGAAGGACTATGTGGATTGCGTATCCAGGTTGGTAATGATTGTAGTATAGTTGGTATTGTGACATACATCTATACAGAGTTATGTATGAGGGTCAGACGCGTGTTGCCTAGAATGGTTTTAGATTACCAAGAGTTGGTAAGGACTAACTAGATACCGGGTAGGTATGGAACAATTAATGAATTCTCGCCATGGTCTTATGTTTTATTTTGAGATAATTGGGAAAGGATGAGCTGTCTGATAGGGTAGTGAACCCTTAAGAAGCCATGTTAAGAAACCTAATGGAATACCATGTTAATAGATTAAGCTGCGTAGTAGGCTTAAAGAGAATTGTACGGATGAGGTCCGTATGGAGTAAGTAATGGTCGTTGTGATCGAGACAGCATGGTTATGGTATTATGAGAAGTTTTTGTACCCGTTTACGGGGGGACTGATAAGGTAGGCTTGGAGCATGGAAATTGCGAGCCTAAGAATATTGATGACCGCTGAGACCTTAGATGTACAAGGTCTTCTCGGGTAGAAAGATTTATTATAGACCCAGAATAAGAGTTAAGTGCGACGATGGGTCGGGTTGGGGGACCAATTGAGGGTCAACCCGCAACCCGGATTCGAGTGGGGTCAATTTGAGGTGGTCCCGCTATGTGATAGGGTCATGAGGGTACAAGACCCAAGTTTAGTTAATCATTGTACGAGTTCGTGGACGCGTTCCACCAGAATCGGGTCGTGAGGGCCAAAAATGACCTTAATGGGAATTGAATCTAGTGTTATAACCTTAAACGGATGGAAGTAGAAATTCCAAGGATGGAAAGACAGAAGCATAATGTGAGATTATGTACGTATACTGGAAAGGGTTCGGAGGTACGAGAAGAGTACGACGGGTAAGAAAGAGAGCGAACAAGTATTATAAGAGTAAAGTGTTATAGTATGCGAAATGGAGGTACGAAGATAGTATCCTTTTAGACCGTTAATGGGAGTTAATAGTGATATTATACACTTTAGATTTAACTCTCGGCTGGCTTATGATTTATGTATATGCGTGTGTGATACATTAGGGCCATATGTGGCATGATTGGTTTCATAGGGTGTAGTTCCAAGGAGACTATACCTATATCTGTTTAGATTGAACCTAGTATGAACATTCGGGACGAATGTTTTTAAGGGGGGAAGGATGTTACACCCCGTATTTCCGACAGTTGAGATAAGAACGTACGTGAGAAATTGGGAATTGAATTTTAGAAAGAATGAAAAATTCTGAAAATTTCTCCGAACCTTGTAAAGGAAAAGAGTTTATTAGTTGAATTTAATTCTCGAATTCATCATTTGGGACTTTTAGAATTTATCGGAATTTTGGAATTTAATTTCGAAATTTGGTCATGTGGGACCACCCGAGAAATTTTGTATGTTGGGGAGTTTGGGAAGACAAAACGCAGAACAAAAAAATACCAAAACGTGTATGAACAGTGAAAACCCGTCCATGAACAGTGTTATTCGATGAACAATGTTCGAAAAAATGCCATTTCCGGCCAAACCAGGAATCCGCCGGGGGCGAGACATGTACCAAAAGCTTCGTCCCGTCGAGCCCGTCAAATCCATACCAACCGCCACCGTCGATTCTCCCGGAATCGCCGGCAATTTCAGATCGAAGTTTCGGTCACTGTTCATCCATCTTCCCCGTTCGGTTTTTCTGATTTTCCGGCCAACTGAGGTACAATCGACGGGAGTGGAGTATACCATCAGAACCACCATCTCCTTGCCGTCATTTCCATGTAAACCAGGACCCTCGATTCTTGCTCAAACTCGTCGTCGACCAGATCGATCTTCGCCGAAACCCTAGGTCGTCGACGAGCATTTTTCCGGCCACCACAGGTAGAGTCGACGGTCGTGGCTAGTGTAGAAACATTCAGGGTGGAAAGGCCGATATTTTGGCACCATCCACGACCTCCAATTCAACCCAGATCGTCGGGTCGACCAAATTATTTTTTCCGATCGGAAGTTGGAAAATTCCGATCGATTCCGGTACAGTTGAGGGCTAAAGCATATACCGTTGTGTTCATATTGATCTTAGATACGTTTTGCAACCAATCCCGAGCCTCAATTCTCAATTTTTCGGAATCCGCCATTGACGCCACCTTGAGCACGCAGGATTGGTTTAGGATCACTTGAGGACGGTACTTGGAGTCCTCCGGAGCCGGCATTTGTATGCCAAGTTCTCCAAGTGTGAGTTCTGGTTGGCCACAGTGGCATTCTTGGGACACATTATCGGGGCCGACGATATTCGGGTTGTTACGACGAAGATTGAGGCAGTGAAGACTTGGACTAGACCTACTACACCGACTGAGGTGCGCAACTTCTTAGGGCTTGTGGGTTATTACCAGAGATTTGTGAAAAAGTTCGCTTCGATCTCAATGCCTTTTACTAGGCTGACTCAGAAAGCGGCTAAGTTCCAGTAGACGGATGCTTGTGAGAAGGGCTTCCAGTTATTGAAGGAGAAGTTGACGACGACTCCAGTTCTTACTCTTACTGAGGGATTAGAGGGTTATGTGGTTTATTGTGATGCGTCGGGTATCGGACTTGGTTGTGTGTTTATGCAGCAAGGTAAGGTTATAGCTTACCCGTCCCGACAGCTCAGGAAACATTAGAGGAACTACCCTACTCACGATTTAGAGTTGGCGGCAGTCATTCATGCCTTGAAGATTTGGAGGCATTACTTATATGGAGTTCATGTGGATATTTATACAGACCACAAGAGCCTCCAGTATATCTTCAGACAGAGGGGCCCAGTTTACATCTAACTTCTAGAGGTCCTTCCAGAAGGGGTTAGGGACGCAGGTGAGTCTCAGTACTGTATTTTACCCTCAGACCGACGGACAGGCAGAACGTACTATCCAGACACTTGAGGATATGCTGAGGGAATGTATTATTGACTTCAGGGGTAGCTGGGAGGATCATTTGCCTCTTGTTGAGTTTGCGTATAATAACAACTACCATTCCAGTATTCAGATGGTGTCTTATGAGGCCTTATATGGAAGGAAGTGTAGGTCGCCGATCGGTTGGTTCGATGTTGGTGAGGTTCAATTAGTTGGCCCAGACTTGATACAACAGGTTGTGGATAAGGTGAAGCTTATCTAGGAGAGGTTATTAGCAGCTCAGAGTAGACAGAAGTCTTATGTAGATAATCGACGTAGACACTTGGAGTTCCAGGTTGACGATTGGGTCTTCTTGAAGGTGTCACCCATGAAGGGTGTGATGAGGTTTGCGAAGAAGGGGAAACTTAGCCCGAGGTACATTGGGCATTACCAGATTGTTCCCAGAGTAGGCAAGGTTGCCTATGAGTTAGATCTGTCATCCGATTTGGAAGCAGTACATCCGGTCTTCCATGTTTCTATGTTACGGAAGTGCATCAGAGATGCATCCAGAGTTTTCCCGGTTAGTGATATCCAGGTGACAGAGGGGTTATCGTATGAGGAGAGTCCTATAGCGATACTTGACCGCCAGGTCAGACGATTACGGACTAAGGACGTGGCTTCCGTCAAGGTCTTGTGGCGGAATGATAATAGAGAGGAGATGACTTGGGAAGCGGAGGAGGACATGATGACGAAGTATCCTCACTTGTTCCCTACACCTACAGGTAATTCATTTCCTTACTTGTCGATTTTGATTGACGTATATGCATAAGTGTTGTTATGTGGCCATGTGTGGCATATTTGATTGTTTTGGGTATTGTTAAAGGGGACTATGCCGACATCTGATTAGATTGAACTCCGAAAGAACATTCGGGACGAATGTTTCTAAGGGGGGGAGAATGTTACAGTTACACCCCGTAATTCCAGGATATGTATATGAGGACGTACGTAAGAGAATACGACTTTAAGTTTGAAATGAAGAAAGATTTCTTTTTCCTACGGAAAATATTTCGAACCACGTGAAGGAAAAAAGTTAATTAATGGGAATTGGATTCCCAAATTTTGGTATTGAGACTTATAGGATTTATAAGAAGTATGAAATTTTTATTTCCAGATTTGGTCATGTGGGGCCCACCCGGGAGATTTTATGATTTTGTGGGGCCCACAAGGTTTTCGATATTTTGACCAATTATTGAGATTTTGGGGAGATAAAATATTTTGGACCAATAGGGGGCGACACGTGTCACCCCCGTGTGGGCCCAAGTTGGGCGAGAGTGAAGAGCCAAATGGCTCAAGATATTTGTTTGACAAGTGTACTAATGAGACCCACACACACTTGTCCCCAATCTCATCCACACATATGTTTTAATCCTAGCTCTTGGTTGTGTTATATATACACACATAGAGGTTGAAGACTTAACACTTAGAAAATTTCAACAATATTACTCCCTCCTTTGAGAGCTCTCGGCCACACCCCCCCTTTGAAGAACAATTCTTCAATTGTTGTTGATAAATCCCAATACTTAAACCAAGTATCCCTAGTAGTGTTCTAAGAATATCCCAACACAAAAATCTCGGAAATACTTTAGTCGCAAAGTGAAACCCTAAAGTGATTTTCATATTTTTTGGATGAAGTTTTAAGAGAAGTTGGATAGGAACTTCTAAGGGTTGCTTGGAGTGGATTGGAACGTAAAGAATAGGAGCTAAGATTCCTAAGGATCGACTTATTGTCTCGGAAAATTTTGGGTATTGAGGTAATAGTCTTTGTCCTGTTAATGAAGTTGGAAATTACATGTGTTAGTAGTATATAAATGAGTATGTGATATGTGGAAGGAAGATTGAAAAGATTTGGACCTTAATAAGATGTTAAAAACCGAAATTGGCATGCTAGCCATTAAAGTTGTTAAAACATTACCTATTACTTGTTGACATGAAGGAATCTTGTTAATAACAAGTTAATATAACTTATATAAAGATTGGAATATAAGTTGGAATTAAAGAAGTAATGAAACAATTTTGGCATGCTAGCCGAAAACTGAACATTTTTTATTGCAGTAGTTGGCCAAGAACACCAACTAAAGGACTGGACTAATGTATTGTATTATTGGACTAATGGACTATTTTTACATTGGACTATAGACTAGTATTAATGGACAACTTTAGTAGATTAAGGGGCTGAATTTTACACGTCCAGTTAGGCGTGCAATCCCCTTTGAATTGCTGAATTGTTGCGCCTTAAAAGTGACATTTGGTTATTGATTTCGGGCCTTGAAAAAGGTGAAAAAGTACGTAGAAGCAGGGGAAGTGCTGCCTAATTTTCCGTAGAATAAGAGACCTTATGCTTAGAAATACTCTACGAAGAAAACTAGAAGTTGATAGACGCGTTATGGTTATTATAGGTTGATATTCTACGTGCGGCATATTCGACTTAGCGAGTGGATTAAGCCAAAGAGGTATGTGGAACTTTCCCTATCTCTTGAGCATGATGTTTTACAAATATATAGTACGGTTGACGTACATGTCTTAAATGAAATTGGGTTTCATTTTGGTACCCTTGAATTGATTTAAAATGTGTAAGTTAGGTTAAATTGGAAAGTATACTCACTTGATTTGAAGTATGTAAATGTCGTAGTTTCTAAAGACATAAAGTGTTATAATGGCTTTATGAGAAGTTGGTTATAACGACCTTATGGGAAGTTTAAAAAGTGGTTTACTCAATTGATTTTAAAAGAGTATAAATGAATTGTTTCATAGAAGGGTAACTTGATTCGAAAAGTAGACATGCCTTGATAATACGGGTGTTAGTATCTTATCCTTATTTTGTGAAAAGAGCCATTGCCAGAGAATAAGAGTACGTAGTACTTTGGGTTATATCCCCGGATTTTACATAAAATGAAAGCGCCTTGAGTTTATAAAATGATAATCCATTTTACATGTTAATGAAAGACTAAAAGTATGTTAAAACTGCCTATGCTAATCGTGATAGACTTTGTTGTGCAAGCATTGTATTTCTATGCTACTGCGTCTCTCAATTGGAGGGCCGTCCATCTTGTTGTATAATTTACTTAGACATACCGACAGTGATGAAGGATTCCACGGGTATGCTTCCACTATATTGTTCCATGGACATGCCTGCAACGATGAAAGATTCCGGGGGCATGCGGCCATGATGCGGGTTCAATTCCCGGATGATATTATTATTCCATGGACTAGCTCTCCATGAAGACATGTACCCGAGATGCAGGATACCACGGGCATGTTATATATTATTATTATTCCATGGACTAGCTCCCCATGAAGTCATGTACCCGAGATGCAGGATACCACGGGCATGATAAATATATATATATATATATGTAGATATATATTACATTGGCGCCTGCCGACAGTGACGAAGGATTCCACATGCACGCTTTGTATTGCGGGCTTGAGACCCTTGTTTAAATTACACAATGTTTATGAGGGATTGTGTCCCTGACCTTGGGTGACTATTTATATGTGTTGAAGGGGTCTTTGAAAAGGTTAAAAGATAAAAATTGACTTTCCTTACTTTTTACGTTGACAAGGCACGGTAGTACGGTTAGTTTGGTTATCATACATGTCTCCAGCTTTGTATATAGACTGTTATGATTTCATTACTGATTTCGGGCCACATACTTGGTACTGTTATCGACCTCCTTCGGGGGGCTGCGTTCATGCCGCAGGTAGAGGTACACCGGTTGTTGATCCTCGCTCATAGGATCACGGTTCTGTGTTTTGGGAAGCTACATTTCTCCGGAGGCTTATCTTTTGATATGGTTCCCTGACATAGTAGGTACTTGTACATTTAGGGGTATGGCGGGGCCCTGTCCCGTCATAGTTGTTATGTCCAAAACTCTTAGAGGTCTGTAGTCCTGTTGTGAGTTGGGTTTGTAAAGGATATAACTGTTAGGGCTTTTGATAATTATATATACGTTGAAAGGTGACCTTATTGGTTAGCCTATTTCCTATCTTACATTTTTTCATATCTATGAGTTTATTCCGCTGGTTTTCTCTGATGTATACCTACTAGGGTGCCCGGGTAAGACACCAGTTGCGGGCCCGATGTCGGGTCGTGACAAAAGTTGTATCAAAGCAGTTAGTCCTCGAAAAATGTCTACATACCGTATCTAGTAGAGTCTTGATTATCGGCGTGTTGTACACACACCTATAATCAAGAGGCTACATGATATTTAGGATTGGTTTCCATTCTTCTCACTCTGAGATCGTGCGTTAGAGCTGTGTTGTTAGGGTAGTCTCTCCCTAACGAGTTCTGTTGATTGGAGCTATGAGAAAGGCAACAGTGACCCAGGAAGGATTATATGGATTGCGTATCCAGGATGAAATAAATTGATGTATAGTTGGTATATTGATGTACATCTATACGGTTTTAGGTATGAGGGTCATATATGTGTTGCCTAGGATGATTAGAGATTACCAAGAATTGGCAAGGACTAATAGATACCGGGAAGGTATGAAACAGTTTAATGAATTCTCATCAAGGTTTTATGTGCTAATTGGATATAACTAGGAAATGATGAGCTGTCTGAGAGGGTAATGAACCCTTAAGAAATCATGTTAAGGGAATTAATGGAAGACTAGGTAAATGGATTAAGCTACGTGGTATGCTTAAAAGAATTGTACGGATGAGATCCGTATGGAGTAATTATGGTTGTTGTGGTTAAGACAACACGATTGTGGATTTATGAGAAGCTATCTTACCCGTATGCGGGGAAAGGTAATATAGGCTCGGGGCATGGAAATTGTGAGCCTTAGAATATTGATTACCGCTGAGACCTTAGGTGTATAAGCCTTCTCGGGTTGTAAGAATTGATTAAGACAAGGAATAAGAATTAAGTGCGACTATGAGTCGGGTTGTGGACCAAATACGGGTCAACCCGTAGCCCGAATTGGAGCAGGGTCAATTGAGGGTGGTCCCGCTACGTGACAGGGTCACGAGGGTGTAAGACCCAAGTCTATTTAATCGTTGTACGAGTTCGTGGACGCGTTCCACTGGAACCGGATTGTGAGAGCCGGAAATGGCCTTAAATGTTGGATGTAGTAACTCCGAGGATTTGAAAGACATAAGCAGTGATAGAAATTATGTACGTATAACTAGAATAAGTTTGGAAGTACGGAAAGAGTACGACCAGTAAGAAAGAGAGCAACCAAGTGAAAAAGAATAGATCCTGAATCCATAAGAGCCTTTCGAGGTAGCTACACCGTGAGGGATGAAGTGGTAGCTGCGCGGGTATATAAGATTTGCCCGGTGATGATACAGTCGTCAGACCCTAGCAGAATGACAGACCTTGAGGTCATTTTTGTTACACTCCGTAGTTCCAGGGTATGTATGTGAGGACGTACGTACGAGAATACGACATTAATATTGGAAAGGAAGAAAGATGTGATTTTTCGACGGAAAAGTTTCCGGTTTTTGTGAAGGAAAAGGTTCGTTAATGGGAATTGGATTCCCATATTTGTTATTCGGACTTTTGGGAATATATTAAAATTATAGAATTTTATTTCCGGAATTGGTCACGTGGGACCCACGGGGAAAATTTACGGTTTTGTGGGGCCCACTTTGTTTTCGATATTTTGGATATTTTCGGGAGATGAAATATTTTGGACGAGTAGGGGGGCGACACGTGTCACCCCCATGTGGCCATGTTGGCCGAATAGGTGGATGTTGTCACGACCAAATCGGCCGTGGATCGTGCCTTACCCCGGGCACCCTAGTGACACAACATCAGAGTAATCAGCAGAACATAAAACATATACATGAAACAAGTGAAGTACAAAACAGTAATCTGAGGAAAACTTGCCTTTTGGCATATATAAATAACAACTTTTACAAATGAACAGTTTAATCCTTTTCACAAACCCTGCCCACGACAGTACTACAGACCTCTAAGAAATGATACGACAACAATGGCGGGACAGGGCCCCGCCAAACCCCTGAATGTAAACACTTACGACGACAGGGGACTATACCACTGATAAGCCTCCGGAGAAACGGAGCTTCCCAAACGCCAAACTGCGTGACTCGAGAGCTAGGATCAACGATCGTGTACCTCAACTCGCGCGTGAACGCAGCTTCGGGCGAGGTCGATACAACAGTGCAGTATGTGAAATCGAAAATACATATCGTAAATGAAATCATAGCGATCATATAAAGCAGAGACATGTATGATAACCAAACTACGATTACAACAAAGCGACATGTCAAGTCGTGAATCACGCCTCAAGTCATCACTCAAGTATAACAATGGGTCTCAGGCCCACAACATCAATCATGCCCGTGGAATACCTTCCTCACTGCCGGCAGTCTATGATATAAAACACCAAGGAACACACATGAACACGGGTCCCCGTGTCATAATAAAATCAGACGGTAAGTGCGAAGGCATAGCCGACTACTAAAAACCCACGCACCAACAAGGTCGCGAATCAGATCATAAGATCTCGCTTAGACCGTCACATGATCAAAGCCGCCACTTGCCCGCAGATCAATGTACGCGTCTAACCACGAACCCCGCAGCCCGCGATAGGCCAATCTCATCGCCCGCATGAGGTATTCCCGCATCGAGGGTAGCTACTCCCGCATCGCCCCGACTTCCGAGTCCGCACGCCACATGGACCGCATGCCCATAAAGGACGACACTAACCCGAACTCGTAGCTCGCGATAGCCCGGGACTGCATGAGGTATTCTCGAATCATAGGTCCATCGACCGCCGAGTCTACCCGCGACGGAGGCGCTTAACCCGGAATCATCTCAAGAGATGAATGCCACAATACTATCATAACGACCGATAGTTAATAAGCACAATCAAGGAAACCCTTTACACAAACATCACAAGATACTAACACACGTAGCATCCTAACACGTTTACTTATCAAAGCAATCAAGAAAGTATTACAAGGCTATCACAAACCAATACAATCAAGTTGTTCACACAAGGTACTTTCTACTATATGATTAACAAGATCGGTTTTATCCCCAAAGTACCTCATACATTAACTCTTTAAAAGATACGTTACTTTGCAATACCCATAGTATATGAAAATAGAGTGATTATCTTTTAAAGTAAATCAATTACTTCTCCTTGTAAAATCAAGTAGCAACATTCTTTTCCAATGTTCAAGTTTCTCATTTTTAGAAAGGTTTCGTAGTTCATAGTCTTATTCATTTAAGAATATAATTCTCCTTTAAACAACTGAGAAACCCAAGCCTTATATGAGTAGGATATTCTTGTTTATTACAATCTTATTACAAACCATGATCTAGGAAATATCATTTTGTCTCATCTTAGCTTCTATGCAGATGGAAGTTTCTCTCGGTTTTAATAATACTTAATTATTCAAAACATTTCCTTATTATTAACGCCGATGGTTTGTCGATACACATTCTGATTTCCGAAATCAGTAAAACATTCTTAAGCCGTTATACCTAACTTCCCATAAAGCTAGTATAACTCTTAAGTTTTCAAAAACCAAATAATACTCATTCTTTCAAAACGATTCATAGATCTTTTGAAATGCTTCAAGTTCTTTATTAACACATATCAAGCCAGTTATTATTCAAATCAGTTACCTTTTTTTAAAAACCACAAAGTATGTGCTTATCCACATAAAGCTATTATAACCGACTTCCCATAAAGCCGTTATAACACTTTATGTTTTAAATCAATCAAATACATTTAGCACATGTACGTCTACCGTACTACATAGTTCACACATATCATGCTAGAAGAGATAGGAAGAGGTCCACATACCTCGCGACGAGTATCGACTAATAGCAACACGCTCCAAGTACTTCCAACCGTCGGCTACTCCTTAAGCCAAGTAGATCGCGCCACACGTAGTACTTCAACCTATAAGGCCACAAGGCGCTTATTAGTGTTTAGATCCCTTCGTAGAACATTCTACGTAAAAATTGGCAAAGACTCTCCGCAACAGCGTAAATCTCCTCCTTTATCGAGGCCGGCTATCAAGCCAACCGGGGGGGGTTATGCATCTAACCCTAACGGGTACAATTCTACTCCACGGTACTACTACACAAGTCTACTGTAATACAACCCTATGTAATTACAGTTCAGTATTCTTCTTTAAATTCAGGCTTAAGTCGCAAGACATTGCCGTAAGTATTATTCAGGCTTAAGTCAAAAGACATTGCCGATAACTACGTTCAGTTCTATATATAGTATACTTCAACTATATATTCTACAATATGTAATTTCCAATTACAATAGAGGGACAAGATATTTACCTCGATAAGCCCATAATTATCCAAGTATAAAGTCGATCCTGGGCAATCGTTTAGCTCCAACTCCGTGCGCTCCAACCCGCTCCAAACAACCCTTAGAAGTTCTAACCAACTTCTACTTACTACTCCAACTAACCATGGAGATTTTCCTAGGGTTTCGGTTTTGTGACTGACGGGAAGTATAATAGTATTTCTGGGCTTTTGTATAGGTATAACCTTAGAATACAACAAGGTATATGGCTAAGGTAATTTGGGCATTATAACAATACTTTTGAGAGTATTTCTACCAAGAGAGGGGGGGTATTATACGAAAGCAACTAGGCTAGGGGGGTGTATACCCTCTACTACCCCACTGGGGTACTCTCGGCCATGAGGGGTACACTCGGCTAGCACCCCTAGAGGGGTGCTCACCGACCTCACACAAAGGGGAGGGAGAAGGCTCTCAAGACTTAGGCATTTTGGATGAAGAAGTCTTCAACCTTAAGGGGGTATTTATAGGTCAAGGGATGGCCAACCAAAGGCCAAGATCAATCCATGTGTTAGGCAAGTGTAGGGCTAGGATTTACCAAACACAAATATCCTACCAACCCTTGACTTTTCAAAGGCACAAAAAACGTGCTCCACTCTTGTCCATTTCGTCCTAAGGACGTTTCAAGTCCACCAATGAGAGGGTGCCATGGCGCCTCTTGTTGGTCCAAAATGTTTCGCCTCTCTAAAAATCCGCAAAAATAAAAATGACATAGCCGGAAATTCCCTACGAAAGTCGTGAAAACGCTTTCGAAAAACGACTCCAAACGGGTGTTGTGAACAAACATTAATTCGCCAAGCCTTACTTGAAGTTCGAATTTCCTACGCACGCCCTCGCGTACATACTGGAAATACGGGTATAACATTCTCCTCCTTAGAAACATTCGTCCCGAATGTTCCTTCTAAGTCTCAAACAACGTGCGCCAAGATAGTCTTCACTACTATACTTACGAAAACAAACCCGCCACATCCGCCACGGAAACACCCAAGCAAAATACCTCCATCCAATTCCACGAGGAAACACCTCTAACATCACCATAAAACACTTCTCACCGGGGTTTAAAATATACTTCCTTCGCACCTTCTCCTTACAAAAGAAATGATCACATCTATGCTCGCCATACATGTTCGCTTCTTCCCGATACCACTTTTGTCACTTTGCCGCGAGGTTCTAGTGTCACTCCGGCGACCCAACAAATGGTACCGGACTACATGCGATCCCTGAGGCTGTCGTACGCTCGAACTCTTACCACATTTCTGATACTGCTTCAGTTTCCAAAACTCTGGGTTACTATCTCTAACGTGGTCATCATTAACTGGGAACACTGATGGATCTCCGATACTTTCCGAACATAACACGAACGATCGACGACCGCTTCCTAAGTCGGACGGCAAATGCTAACATATAGGCAACCCGCCTATTCTTCATGGACTCGTGCGGCCCAAAGTAACTCGCTAAGTCACCAGTATTCCAAACTCGTCACACCCAACCCGGTGGTATTTTCAAGACCGACCGTCAACTCGAACTCTAAGCCGCCGCCGATTATCCGCACGATTTCTCCGAGCCGCCGAACCTCTTCTAGACAAGCTTTACTCTCCACACACTTTGGAACAAGCTCAACCAACTAATCGAACCTTGCCAACATCGAACCAATCGACCGGCAATTTACACTTCCGCCCCTACAAGCTTCAAAAGGCAACATCCGAACACCGAAATGGTAGCTTAAACACTCCTCCACATGAGACAACAATCCACGACTACCCTCAAATCACACACCGCCCGGTGGCGAACGCGATTCAGACTCATCCGAGTTCTTAACCCCGCTGGTAAAACTTTTAGAAAACGAAAATAGCCACAACCCGGGCTTCATCGTTCGACATAAGGTGAAGGTAGGCACCCCGCAGCCTTACAACCTTTACGATAACTCAACACACCGAGTAAACGGTCCCGATCAAGAACACGATGGGCTGCCCCCATCGCCCGACCATCGGTCGAACGCATCCACGAAGTTCGCACGCCGTTAATCGAACATGGGCCTAACACCCTCGTGGTTCTACCACAAGGCGACCACCACAACCGACCCCACCACCAAACCCGCCGCGGGTTGACCCGCAACGCGGGCCTCAACCCGACCCGCAACGCCGCATCATACTAGTTCCCAAGGAAAACTCTCACTAATCACGTTACGAAACCTAGGGTCTTCATAGCTCAACTACCCTCTTTCATTCCATATTACTCGGGACTTATCCCACAAACATAGCTCACGTGCACTATGCACTCCTATAAGGATCAAACATAACACTACACCTTTACTCGAGATGGCCTTACCTCTAAGGTCTTTACGTAAAACATTCTAAGGCTTACACCTTATCTATCCCCCCAAAATCTTACTCGGTTAACTAACCAAGATTTCTAATCACAACTAACACACTGCTATCAGAACATAACACTTAAGGTATACTCACCTTATCACATAAACAAAACTCTAGAGGGTTAAAGATATATCTATATCTACTGCTTCACTCCCCTTAGTCGTTCTAATCAAACTCGCCTGAGGCGATAGAGTGAGGAGATGACAAACTACCCACCGATCCTCGAAGGCTAAGTCCTCCTACAAGGACACTCGACACTGCACACGACGGTCATAGTACAACAAGTACCAACCTAAAAGATGACATTCCGGGATGACGCGTCACACCGCGAACCTAAGCCCGGAGTTCGACCAACTCCCGCACACCCGAACGCCCCGATATCCGTGGAAGACCACTCTGACCGCGAGGTGCATATCAAATCACGCGAGGCGACTTGCCTCGAAAGTTACCAAAGGTCCTTGCCGCTCGCCCTCCTCTCGCCCTTCGTTAACCCGTCGATCTCTACGCTTTCGGCCACTGCGCATAAGCCCGCATACGTGCCATGCTCAAGCCCAATCAAGAATTACTCTTGCACAACCTCTTTTAGATAGTCCTCAAGACTCGCAGACATCGGTATACTCTATGGTAGCCAAATCTATAGCTAGTAACAGGGTTGCCTCTTTGCAATCTATATTCACCGCTCCATTGGCCGCGAAGGGTTCAAATATCATGGTCGCAGTAGGAATCGCCGCTGCGGCTTAACTTTCTCGGGCTAGTGACGTCGCAGAACTCCCGAATGAAGCACCACCCAAGGTGATAATTGGGCTGTGCCCACGTAACCCTCTCAGATTTTTACTCGCAGCCTCCTCGGCCGCTTTGCCTCTGGGCCCGGTTGCCTACGCGAGGCATAACGATAAGGGAAAGAATTTCGTCGGAGGGTCCAACTTACAACACGCCTCTAAGGCACGATCTCAGTGAGAAGAATAGAAACCAATCCTAAATATCCTATAGCCTCACGATTATTGATGGTGCACAACACACCGATAATCAAGACTTCATCGATACGGTGCAGACACTTTCCGAGGATTAATCGCTCGATACCACTTTTGTCACGACCAAATCGGGCGTGGATCGTGCCTTACCGGGCACCCTAGTGACACAACATCGTAGTAATCACGAACATAAAACATATACATGAAACAAGTGAAGTACAAAACAAGAACGAGGAAAACTTGCCTTTTGGCATATATAAATAACAACTTTTACAAATGAACAGCTTTAATCCTTTTCACAAACCCCGCCACGGCGATTTCATGCACTTCTAAGAAATGATACGACAACAATGGCGGACAGGGCCCCGCCAAACCCCGAATGTAAACACTTACGACAGCGGACTATACCATCGATAAGCCTCGAGAAACGGAGCTTCCCAAACGCTGAAACTGCGGACCCGAGAGCTAGGATCAACGATCGTGTACCTCAACTCGCGGCATGAACGCAGCCCAAGGAGGTCGATAACAGACCGAGTATGTGAAATCGAAAATACATATCGTAAATGAAATCATAGCATCATATAAAGCAGAGACATGTATGATAACCAAACTACGCTTTACAACAAAGCAACATGTCAAGTCGTGAATCACGCCTCAAGTCATCACTCAAGTATAACAATGGGTCTCGTGCCCACAACATCAATCATGCGCCGTGGAATACCTTCCTCACCGCCGATCATGATATAAAACACCAAGGAACACACATGAACACCAGTCCCGCGTGTCATAATAAAATCAGACGGTAAGTACGAAGGCATAGCCGACTACTAAAACCCACATCAACAAGGTCAGCGAATCAGATCATAAGATCTGTCTGCACCGTCACATGATCAAAGCCGCCACTTGCCCGCAGATCCGTACGCTGCGTCTAACCCTGGAACCCCCGCAGCTCCGCATAGGCCAATCTCATCGGCCCGCATGAGGTATTCCCCGCATCGAGGGTAGCTACTCCCCGGCATCGTCCTGGACTTCCGAGTCCGCATGGCCACATGGACCGCATGCCCATAAAGGACGTACACTAACCTGGAACTCTCGTAGCTCCGCATAGGCCCCCGGGACCTGCATGAGGTATTCTCGAATCATAGGTCCATCGACCCGCCTGAGTCTACCCCAGACGGAGGCGCCTTAACCCCTAATCATCTCAAGAGATGAATGCCACAATACTATCATAACGACTGATAGTTAATAAGCACAATCAAGGGAAACCCCTTTACACAAACATCACAAGATACTAACACACGTAGCATCCTAACACGTTTACTTATCAAAGCAATCAAGAAAGTATTACAAGGCTATCACAAACCAATACAATCAAGTTGTTCACACAAGGTACTTTCTACTATATGATTAACAAGATCGGGTTTTTATCCCCAAAGTACCTCATACATTAACTCTTTAAAAGATACGTTACTTTGCAATACCCATAGTATATGAAAATAGAGTGATTATCTTTTTAAAGTAAATCAATTACTTCTCCTTGTAAAATCAAGTAGCAACATTCTTTTCCAATGTTCAAGTTTCTCATTTTTTAGAAAGGTTTCGTAGTTCATAGTCTTATTCATTTAAGAATATAATTCTCCTTTAAACAATCTGAGAAACCCAAGCCTTATATGTGAGTAGGATATTCTTGTTTATTACAATCTTATTACAGCAGCCATGATCTAGGAAATATCATTTTGTCTCATCTTAGCTTCTATGCAGATGGAAGTTTCTACTGGTTTTAATAATACTTAATTATTCAAAACATTTCCTTATTATTAACGCTGCAGTGGTTTGTCGATACACATTCTGATTTCCGAAATCAGTAAAACATTCTTAAGCCGTTATACCTAACTTCCCATAAAGCTAGTATAACTCTTAAGTTTTCAAAAACCAAATAATACTCATTCTTTCAAAACGATTCATAGATCTTTTGAAATGCTTCAAGTTCTTTATTAACACATATCAAGCCAGTTATTATTCAAATCAGTTACCTTTTTTAAAAACCACAAAGTATGTGCTTATCCACATAAAGCTATTATAACCGACTTCCCATAAAGCCGTTATAACACTTTATGTTTTAAATCAATCAAATACATTTAGCACATGTACGTCTACCGTACTACATAGTTCACACATATCATGCTAGAAGAGATAGGAAGAGGTCCACATACCTCGCGACGAGTATCGACTAATAGCAACACGCTCCAAGTACTTCCAACCGTCGGCTACTCCTAAGCCAGTAGATCGCGCCACACGTAGTACTTCAACCTATAAGGCCACAAGGCGCTTATTAGTGTTTAGATCCCTTCGTAGAACATTCTACATAAAATTCAAAGACCTCCCGCAAAGCAGAAATCTCCTCCTTTATCGAGGCCGCCATCAAGCCAACCGGGGGTTATGATCTAACCCTAACGGTACAATTCTACTCCACGGTACTACTACACAAGTCTACTGTAATACAACCCTATGTAATTACAGTTCAGTATTCTTCTTTAAATTCAGGCTTAAGTCGCAAGACATTGCCGTAAGTATTATTCAGGCTTAAGTCAAAAGACATCCGATAACTACGTTGATTCTATATATAGTATACTTCAACTATATATTCTACAATATGTAATTTCCAATTACAATAGAGGACAAGATATTTACCTCGATAAGCCCATAATTATCCAAGTATAAAGTCGATCCCGGCAATCGTTTAGCTCCAACTCCGGCGCCCAACCCGCTCCTAACAACCCTTAGAAGTTCTTACCAAGTTCGACTGACTACTACAACTCACCATGGAGATTTTCGTAGGGTTTCGGTTTTGTGGACCGACGGAAGTATAATAGTATTTCGGCTTTTGTATAGGTATAACCTTAGAATACAACAAGGTATATGGCTAAGGTAATTTGGGCATTATAACAATACTTTGAGAGTATTTCTACCAAGAGAGTGGGTATTATACTAAAGCAACTAGGCTAGGTGTATACCCTCGGCCTCCCCCCCCCGGGGGGGGAACTCTCGGCCAAGGGGGAGGGGTACACTCTCGGCTAGCACCCCTAGAGGGGGGGTGCTCTCGGCCGAACTCACACAAAGGGGAGGGAGAAGGCTCTCAAGACTTAGGCATTTTGGATGAAGAAGTCTTCAACCTTGGGGTATTTATAGGTCAAGGGATGGCCAACCAAAGGCCAAGATCAATCCATGTGTTAGGCAAGTGTAGGGCTAGGATTTACCAAACACAAATATCCTACCAACCCTTGACTTTTCAAAGGCACAAAAAACGTGCTCCACTCTTGTCCATTTCGTCCTAAGGACGTTTCAAGTCCACCAATGAGAGGGTGCCAAGTGGCGCCCTCTTGTTGGTCCAAAATGTTTCGTCTCTCGGAAAAATCCGCAAAAAATAAAAATGACATAGCCGGAAATTCCCCTACGAAAGTTGTGAAAACGTTTCGTCGAAAAACGACTCCAAACGGGTGTTGTGAACAAACATTAATTCGGCCAAGCCTTACTTGAAGTTCGAAATTTCCTACGTACGTCCTCGCGTACATACTCTGGAAATACGGGGTATAACAACAAGTGTCCTTGGCCGAAATGGCTTGCCACTTGTCTTGAATTTTGTGTGGACACTTGGAGGGTGGGACCCACACACACATGTCCCCCAATCTCACCACACACTTGCCTTGATCTTGGCCATTGATTGTTCTATAAATACCCCTTGAGTGCAAGACTTAATTCATCCACACTTGAGATAGTTTCCAAGGCAAAATATATACTCCATCCCTTGTTGTGATTTCGTCCACCCCCCCCCCCCCCCACTTGTGTAGAAAATACTTCAATTATTGTTGTATAATCCCAAATACGTTAGCCTAGTATCCCTAGTAGTATTCTAAAGTAATCCCAACATAAGAGCCCGGAAATACTACTTTATTTCTTTAGTCGCAAAATGAAACCCTAGGAAAATCTTCATAGCTTGGATGAAGTGTTAAGAGAAGTTGTTTAGAAACTTCTAAGGGTTGCTTGGAGCGGATTGGAGCGTAAGGAATAGGAGCTAAACGTTGCTCAGGATCGACTTATAAATCTTGGATAATTTTGGGCTTATCGAGGTAATGATCTATGTCATTCTATTGTAATTGGAAATTACATGTTGTAGTAGTTTATAATTGAGTAGAAGATATATTGGAAGGATGATTAAAAAGAATTGAACTGTATTTACATTGGACTGTATTTACAGTAGACTTATGTAGTATTACTGTGGGGCAGTTTTGTACACGTCCAGCTAGGCGTGTAATCCCCTTTGAGTTGTTGGCTTGGTAGCGGGCCTTGATATTGGAGGATATATATGTGGTTACAGGAGGGGAGGTGCTGCCGAATTTTCCGTAGAATAAAGAACCTTGTACTTAGAATTGTTCTACGAAGAGATCTAGAGGTTGATAGACGTTTTGTGGCCTTTATAGGTTGAAGTACTACGAGTAGCGTATTCTACTTGAAGGGTGGAAAAGGCTAGCAGGGTTATAGTACTTTGGAGCTTTTTGCTATTTGTCGATAATTGTCGCGAGGTATGTGAACCTCTTCTTATCTTTTCTAGCATGATTGTTATGAACTATGTAGTACGGTAGACGTACGTGTGCTAAACGAATTTTGGTTGGTTTAAAACATAAAGTGTTATAATAGCTTTATGGGAAGTTAATTATAACGACTTTATGTAGGTAAGAGAATGGTTTGTTGATTTTAGAAGTTAAGAGACTTGACTTATAAATGACTCAATATGATTTGTTAAGGACTTGAATTGTGTTAAAAAGTTGTGAAACCTCATTCGTGAGTAATGAGTACTTGGTTTTTAAAGAATAATGTTATATTGATTTCGAAAATGGGAATGAGTATCGAACAAGCCATTGCAGCGTTAATATAGGAAAATGTAATGACAAATAATTAACTTAAAACAAGTAGAATCTTCCATCTGCATAGAAGCTAAGATAAGACAAAATTATATTACATTTCCTAGATCATGGTTGCTTTAATAAGAACATTAATAACAAGTATCGATTTTCTTAAATTCCAAAGTAAGGAACTTGATTTCTAAAAGAAAAGAGACTTGAGGAATTAAAGTGTTTTGGTTTAAAAGAAAGGCATGGTTTTGTCTTAAAATGGTTTAAAAAGAAGGCATGGTATTGTCTTGGTTTATTCGAAAAGAAGGTATGGAAATTGTTTTGGTTTACTTAAAAAGATAGTCACTCTATTTTGATACTACGGATATCGTGTGACCTTTGTAAAAGAAATGGATCTTTTTGAAAGAATTAAGTACGTAGTACCTTGGGGTTTAAATCCGGATTTGTTGTAATAAAATGAAAGTCTATGAGTACGTGGAACTTGCCTATACTTGTTGTGATAGCCTTTGTTGTGCAAGTGTTTTGATTCTGTGCTACTGAGTCTCTCGATGAAGGGCCGACTATCTGGTTGATTGATGGACATACTGACACGATGGGTGGCCCACGGGTATGCTTCCACTAGGAGTGTTGTCTTGTTATATCCTTGGACCTACTGACACGTTGGGTGGCCCACGGGTATGGTTCCATTAGGATTGTTGTTCCATGGACTAGCTCTCCATGAGGTTTATCACGCAGTGGTTACGTAGCTAGCCCCGCATTTGCCGATGGCCGTTGCTGATGCAGGTTGGTTCTGGTAGTTGGCTTTCGTACTTGCCCCGGTCAGTTCTTGATAGTGTCATTGCATGGACTAGCCCTCCATGGGGTTTTACTGATTCGGCCTTGGTATCTGGTAGTTGGATCTCGTACTTGCCCCGGTCGTGGCTGATTCGGCTTTGGTATCTGGTAGTTAGCCTTCGTACTTGCCCCGTTCAGTTTTATGGCGAAGTCTCATGATTACGGCCTTGGTACACGTAGTTGGTCTCCGATTGCCGGCCATCGACGTGACGCAGTGGTTCCGTAGTTGGCTTCAGATTTGCCTGCGGTCGCCTTCGTGGTATGGTTATATAGTATTGTTGGTACGGCTTTGGTATCCGGTAGTTGGCTTCGTACTTGCCGGCCGATGGATGATGCAGTTGGTTACGTAGCTATGCCTTCGCATTGCCCCAGACGGTTCTTATGACACAGTGGACACGTGTTCATGTGTACTTTTGTGTTGTTATATCATGATCGCCGGTGAGGAAAGGAATTCCACGCATGATTGATATGGGCGTGAGACCCATGGTTATAATTGAGTGATGACTTTGAGGGCGTGAGTCCCTGACTTGACATGACTTCTGATATGTTGTGTACTGTAGTTTGGCTATCATACATGTCTCCTGCTTTATATAGACTGTTATGATTTCATTACAGTATTTTTAGTTTCACATACTTGGTACCTGTTGTACTGACCTCCTTCGGGGGGCTGCGTTCATGCCGCAGGTAGAGGTACACCAGTTGTTGATCCTCGCTCATAGGATCACGGTTACAGATTGGGAAGCCCGCTTTCTGAGGCTTATCTTTGTATAGTCCTGTCATCAGAGGTACTTGTACATTCAGGGGTATGGCGGGGCCCTGTCCCGTCGTTGTTGTTATAAAAATTCTTAGAGGTCTGTAGTACTGTTGTGGGCAGGGTTTGTAAAGGATGTAACTGTTCAAGTCTTTATGTATATATACATAAAGGTGACCGTTTTGGTTAGCCTGTTTTCTTATTGTATATCTGTTTCATGTTTAAGTTTTTATTTCCGCTGATTTTCTCTGATGTTGTATCACTAGGGTGCCCGGGGTAAGGCACCAGTCGTGGGCCCGAGGTCGGGTCGTGACAAAAGTGGTATCAGAGCAGTTAATCCTCGGAAAGTGTCTACAGACCGTATCTAGTAGAGTCTTGATTATCGGCGTGTTGTGCACCACACCTATAATCAGGAGGCTATAGGATATCTAAGATTGGTTTCCATTCTTCTCACTCTGAGATCGTGCCTTAGAGTTGTGTTATAAGTTGGACTCCCTCTGACGTATTCTTTTATGCCAGTTATGCCTCCACGCAAGTCAACCAGTGTCACGACCCGACCTCAGGCTCGTGACTGGTGCCTTACCCCGGGCACCCTAGTGATACAAACATCAGAGAAAATCAGCGGAAATAAAACTTAAGCATGAATCAAGACATAAAATAAGCAATAGGCTAACCAAAACGGTTACCTTCCTGAATGTATATATCAAAAATTGAACAGTTAAATCCCTTACAAACCCTGCCCACAACAGTACTACAGACCTCTACGAATTTTTATAACAACTATGACGGGACAGGGCCCCGCCATACCCCTGAATGTACAAGATCCTACAAACTCAGGGAATCATACCAAAAGATAAGCCTCCGGAGAAACGGGGCTTCCCTAAACTGAATCGTGATCCTATGGCGAGGATCAACAACTGTACTCTACTGCGGCGTAATGCAACCCCGGAGGTCGATAACAACAGTACAAGTATGTGAAACAGAAAGTACGGTAATAGAATCATAGCAGTCTATATAAAACAGGAGACATGTATGATAACCAAACTACGCACATAATATGTGCAAATATATCAAATCAGAGACTCATGCCCTCAAAGTCATCACTAAAATATAACCAAGGGTCTCACGCCCACAAAATCAATCATGCCCGCATCATGGCCTCATGCCCCCGAAATTATCCATCGGTGTAGACATGTCCAGGATGCAATAACCATATCCCGTAATCAACTCGCCGCAGACGCCACATGCCCCTAATTCTTCATCTGCGCATATGTCCATGTAACAATAACAACACCCACCGTAATCAACCCCGCCAGACGCCACATGCCCCGAATTCTTCATCGCGCAGACATGTCCATGTAACAATAACAATATACCGTAATCAATTCGCCGTAGACGCCACATGCCCTAATTCTTCATCGTGCAGATATGTCCATGTAACAATAACAACAATATACCGTAATCAACCTGCCAGACGTGCCACATGCCCCTAATTCTTCATCTGGCGTACATGTCCATGTAACAACAATAACAATATACCGTGATTAACCCGTCAGCGGCCGCATGCCCCGTAATTCTTCATCGCAGCATATGTCCATGTAACAATAACAACAATATATCGGGTAATCAACCCCGCCGCACGCCACATGCCCTAATTCTTCATCGGTGCGTACATGTCCATGTAACAACAATAACAATATACCGGTGATTAACCCGATGGCCGCATGCCCCTAATTCTTCATCTGCGTATACATGTCCATGTAACAATAACAACAATATACCGGCCCTCCATCGAGAGACGCGGTATCATAAGAATATAACTTTTACACAACAAGGCTATCACAAGCAAGCACAAGAAAATTACCATACTCCAATTCTCTTACAAATATCCATTTCCTTCACAAGAAGTCACCTGATACTAACACTCGTAGTATCCAAAACAGAGTAACTATTATTTTAAGTTAACCAACACAATTCCCGTACCTTATTTTTAAACCACATCACTTCTCCTTTTAAAGTCAAGTTACCATTTTAAATCCAATAATAAAACCATTCTTTTGTTTCCATAAAGTCGTTATAACTAACTTCCCATAAAGCTATTATAACACTTTATGTTTTAAACCAATTTAAGACAAAACGATGCCTTTCTTTTAAACCAAAACACTTCAAATTCTTAAGTCTCTTTTCTTTTAGAAAATCAAGTTCCTTACTTTGCAATTTTAAGAAAACCAAAACTTGATTATAATAATTCTTATTAGAGCAGCCATGATCTAGGAAATGTAATACAATTTTGTCTTATCTTAGCTTCTATGCAGATGGAGGTTTCTACTGGTTTTAATATAATTAATTGTCATTACTTTTTCCTTTATTAACGCTGCATTGGCTTGTTCGATTCTTATTCCCATTTCCGAAATTAATGTAACATTATTCTTTTAAAAACCAAGTACTCATTACTCACGAATGAGGTTTCACAACTTCTAATACAATTCAAGTTCTTCACATTTCATATCAAGTCAAATATAAGTCCAGTCTCTTATCTTTTAAAATCAGTAAATCATTCTTTTACCTACATAAAGTCGTTATAATTAACTTCCCAAAAAGCCATTATAACACTTTATGCTTTAAACCAACCAAAATTCGTTTAGCACCCTTACGCCTACCGTACTACATAGTTCACAACATCATGCTAGAAAAGATAGGAAGAGGTTCACATACCTCGCGACGATTATCGACAATTAGCAAAACGCTCCAAAGCATCAGAACTCTGCTAGCCTTTTCCACCCTCCAAGTAGAATATGCTACTCGTAGTACTTCAACCTATAAAGGCCACAAAACGTCTATCAACTTCTAGATCCCTTCGTAGAACATTTCTAAATACAAGGTTCCATATTCTACGGAAAATTCGGCAGCACCTCCCCCCCGCAACCACATAAATCTCCTCTTCTAACAAGGCCCGCTACTAAGCCAACAACTCCAAAAGGGGGGGTTGCACGTCTAACCGGACGTGTACAACACTGCCCCACAATAATACTACAAGTTCATCAGAATACATCCAATGTAAATACAGTCAGCTTCTTTATAAACATCCTTCCAATATATCTTATACTCAATTCTAAATTACTACAATATGTAATATCCAATTACAATAGAGGGACATAGATCATTACCTCGATAAGCCCAAAATTATCCAAGATTATAAGTCGATCCTGAGCAACGCTTAGCTCCAATTCCTTATGCTCCAACCCGCTCCGAGCAACCCTTAGAAGTTTCTAAACAACTTATCTTCAAGATCCAACTCCAAAAAGTGAAGAACACTTAGGCTAAAACTATGGCAAGTTTCGGCCAAGGTAAGGTTTCTAGGCTAGGGGTGTGAAATATTTCCAACTCTTGGTACACAATCTTCCTAACACTCTAAGGAAGAACACTTAAAACTTTAAGAATTTTTGGACAACTTTAGCTCACAATTTCATCCCATGGCCGAGAGCTCACAAGGAAAGGGGAGGGAATTTTTCAAGACTTGGAAACTCTCTAAGTGTGGATGAAGAAGTCTTGCATTAAGGGGGGTATTTATAGAGAAATCAATGGCCAAGATCTAGGCAAGTGTATGGTGAAGATTGGGTCCAAGTGTGTGGGTAATTTGCCTACCAAATGTCCACCACAAAAATGGGACAAGTGGCTTGCCACTTGTCCCCCAAAAAAAACGTCCAAGTGTCCATGTGGTCCCCCTAATTTTTCGGCCAATGAGCCACATGGGGGTGCCATGTGTCGCCCCCTACTCGTCCAAAATATTTCATCTTCCGAAAATATCCGTAATGCCAAAAATCTGAAAATAAAGTGGGCCCCACAAACCGTAAATTCCTCCCGTGGGCCCCACGTGATCAATTCCGGAAATAAAATTCCATAATTCTCAAAAATACCAAATCTAGGAATCCAATTCCCTTTAACAAACATTTTTCCTTCACAAAATCCGGAATCTTTTCCGTCGAAAAATCACATATTTCTTCCTTTCCAATTTTTGTGTCGTATTATCGTATGTACGTCCTCACATACATACCCTGGAACTACGGGGTGTAACAACCAGGGCCCAGAAGGGCAAGGCAGCAGAGGGAGCTGCGAGTAGAGCACAGAGGGTTACCAGGGCACAGGCCCAGTCTTTACCTGAGGTGGTACTTCAGATGGGGAGTTCTGCGACTCTGTTAGCCCCAGCAGAGTTTAGAGCAGCAACAATAGCTACTGAGGCTACGATACCTGAGTCTCCAGTTCCATGACCAAGGGCCAAGGATATGAGTTACAAGGAGATGGCCCAGTTACTAGCTAGGCTTGTGGCTAGGAATGAGGACAGACGTGAGGCAGCGGTTCCGGTAATATTAGTGGTTCACCCTAGAGCTGATAGTTGGAGACTTCGGGACTTCTTGAGTTGTAGTCCACCAGAGTTCTATGGATCGAGAACTGAGGAAGATCCTCAGGAGTTTATTCGACAGTTACAGCGGATTATGAGGGTGATCAAGGCCTCAGAGACAGAGTCGGTGGTATTGGGTTCGCATCGACTGCGTGATACTGTAGTCGACTGGTTTGATTCGTGGGAACTATCCCGGGGGGAGCATGCGCTTCCAGCTGTTTGGGACGAGTTCTCAGGGGCGTTTCTTAACCATTTCTTGCCTCCGCAGATGAGGAGAGCTCGGGCAGATAGATTTATGATGTTAAGACAGAACGGGCGAACGGTTCGGGAGTACAGCGTAGAGTTTGACTCGTTGGCTCGGTATGTCCCCACATTAGTGGCAGACATAGAGGATAGAGTGCACCGCTATGTCACAGGGCTCGATGATTAGTTAGCGGAGGGTTGCACAGGAGTAGCTCTTCAGCCGGGCATGGACATTGCCCGTATACATGCTTATGCACAGGGGATGGAGGAACGTAGAGACCGACGTAGGGACCAGGATCAGCATAAGAGGGCCAAGAAAACAGGGTCCTTTGATAACTTTCGAGACGGACCACCTCAGCAGCAGGCTAGTTATGCACCTCCGCCAGTACAGAGTGGTCCTCCGCGCCTTCGTATGCCCAGGTATTCAGGAGCGGTCGAGCTCGAGTTTCAGATTTTCAGGGGAGTAGGAGTGTTCGCCGGATGAGGCCACCCTTATCTCAGTGTGGTCGTTGTGGTAAACTTCATAGGGGGGAGTGTCGTACTAGTTTGGGATATTGCTATACTTGCGGCCGACAGGGCCATTTTGCGAAGGATTGTCCGACCAGAGGTAGCGCGGCAAAGGGAAAGTGAAGCAGTAGTTACAGGTATATTCTTAATCCTCTAGAGACTAGTATGTGTATTAAGATGATTACATGTTGAGAGCTATGTACGGATAGCATTGTGTATATTTGTGATTTAGAAAACATGGGTAGTTGAAAAGATAAGTATGGGGACATGGAAGGTGTGAACCTTAGAATATTACACGTTGAGACCTTAGATGTAAGGCCGTCTTGAGTAAAAGATTTTGCGGGTGATCTTTTTCGGAGTGCATTATATACATAGGGTGTATTAGTGTGATAAATCCATGGGTTGTGTGAGAGGGAAGTGATAGCTTTCATGACTTGAATAGGTAAGATTGTTCCGGATCGGGGAACAAGAGTTTGGCACGATAATGGCCTGCCGAGGCCGATCGCGGTCAACTGTTACACCCCGTAAGTCCAGGACATGTAAAAGAGAATGCACGTAAGGAATCAAGACTTGGAAATGGGTACGAACGGAAGAATTGTTTTTCCGACGGAAAATGTTCCGAATGTCGGAAAGGAAAAATGTTCGTTGTTGAGAATTGGATTCTCAAAATGCATTATTTGAAGAGTATGGAACTTATTATATTTATGGAAATTTATTTTTACGGATTTGGTCACGTGGGGCCCACCCGAGAAATTTTACTTTTGTGGGGCCCACGAGGGTTACGGAATTTTATGGACGAATGAGAAGGCGACACGTGGCACCCCACACTTAGTCTTGGTCGAAATGCTGCAAGGGTAAAATGGTCATTTGACCTATGTAGATGATAAGTCTTGCAAGCTTGACATATTTGACCAAGTCAACTTGTCCACATAGGCTTGATCCATGTGATCTTCATCCAAGCCACACATTTGTTGATATCTAGACCCTCCAATGTGTTATATGTATCATACTAGTGCAAGACTTGGCTTTGGACACTTAGAAAAATTCAAAAACTTTGAAGCCTCCACTAAGAGCTCTCGGGTTAGGGTTCTAAGGAACAAGAAAATTTTTAGTTTGTGATCCATTAGCCACAAGACTTAAACCCAAGGTCCCTAAGGGTGTTGTAAGGATATCTCAATAGAAAGATTTCGGGAAAAACGCATTTTTACGTTAGTCGCAAGGCGGAAACTAATGAAGTTCTTCAACTTTGAAGTTGGAACTTGAAGATGGGTTCCTTATAGGCTTCTAAGGAGTGCTTGGAGTGGATTGAAACTTAAGGAAAGGAGCTAAGAATTGCTAAGGCGCGACTTTGATTCTTGGAAATTTTAAGGGATTATAAAGGTATAATCTTGTCGTTTTAGCAATTAAGGTTTACTTATTGTTGTAGTTATGGTTATTAGCAAGCATGAGTTATATATTACGAAGTTTGATTACTATATTGGCTATTGGAACCCGAATCCGAAAACTAGCATGTTTAGCCTTAAGATTGAAATTCAAGTTGATTATTCGTTTAAGTCGTCGCATGTTGTGTAAGGAGGAAATTGTAGTTGTTGAAGTTGTTTATAACTATATAACATGTTAGACCTTAGAACTTGGAATTTGGAAAAGGATTGGAAAAGACTTTTAATTGTTATTATGTAGTTGGCCGAGAAGGGCTTGGAGTGTTAAACTACTTGGTATGAATTGTGGGGAGGAATTTTACACGTATTGTAAGGCGTGTAATCCCCTTTGTTTGGTTGATTGTTTGGAGCCTTAAATGTGGCGTGTTGGTTATTGTATTCGACCTTGAAAAAGGTGGCAAAGTGAGTAGAAACAAAGGAGGTGCTGCCCGATTTTCCGTAGAATTAGAGACCGTACACTTAGTTTTATTCTACGTTAGAGACTAGAAGTTGATAGTCTTGTTGTGACCATTATAGGTTGACACTTCTACGTACGGCATATTCGGCTTAGCTTGTGGATTTAGCCGAAAAGGTATGTGAACTATCTCCTCTTCTAGCATGATTCCTTAAGATAAAGAAAGTATTTCCTACTCCTTAAATGATCAATTCCTTGGTTGTATTTGGATTGCCTAAAGTAGAATTTGTTCTATGTACTTCCTTGATTGTACTTTGATGTTTAAATTGTAAGTTGTATAATCCATTGCCTTAGTGAAGTTTGGATTCTTAAAGAGTGGAAGTATTTTACTTAAAGTACATAGAGTCTTGAAAAGGAAGTGATTTCCAAATCTTTTGGCTAGTGCCTTAGTTCCAAAACCTAAAGGTCATTATAATGACTTTAGGGAAGTCAAAGGGGTGATTTACTTAATTGTTTTAAAAAGAGGAGAAATGACATGATTTAAAGAGAAGTAACTTGTTTTAAAAGGTGTGAGTTACTTGAGGTTTAAAAGTAGGAGAAACTTGTTTTCTAAATATTAAGAGACTTGAAGTATTTTGAAAGTTAAGAAACTTGATTTGAAAGTTTGTGATACTTGGTTTTAAGTATAAGTCTCTTAGTTATAAAAAGTATGAAATTGTCTAAAAACCATAAAGGGTTATAACGGCTTTATGGGAAGTTGGTTATAACGGCTTTATGGGAAGTTGGTTATAACGGCTTTATGGAAGGTTTAGAAAGTTGTCTATTTTGATTTTGGGCATAAGTTGCCTAGATTGTGAAAATTTGAAGTTACTTGGTTTCAAGCTTTGAAATGAGTTCTAAAAGTGTAGTAACTTACTTTGAAAAATAGACACACCTTGATACTACGGGTGTTAGTATCTTGGGGTTTTTACATAGAAATGAGTCTTTGAAAAGAATGTACGTACGTAGTACTTTGGCTTGATTAATTGAGAATTTGTCTAAGTGTGCCTTGATAAGTACTTTGGCTTGTTTAATTGAGAATTAGACTAGATGACATTATCAGCCCAGAAATGGGTCGGGCAGTATACCTATACGGGCAGACTATATGACATTATCGTCCCAGAAATGGGCCGGGCAGTATACCTTTACGGGCAGACTAGATGACATTATCATCCCAGAAATGGGTCGGGCAGTATACCTTTACGGGCAGACTATATGACATTATCGTCCCAGAAATGGGTCGGGCAGTATACCTTTACGGGCAGACTATATGACATTATCGTCCCAGAAATGGGCCGGGCAGTATACCTTTACGGGCAGACTAGATGACATTATCGTCCCAGAAATGGGCCGGGCAGTATACCTTTATGGGAAGACTATATGACATTGTGCTTATTGGTGTTATATTATATCATGGACTGCCGGCAGTGAGTAAGGATTCCACGGGCATGATTGATATTATGGGCGTGAGACCCATGGTTAGATTTTATAAATGACTTGAGGGCATGCGTCCCTGACTTGTTATGACTGCTTATGTGTTGTGTACTGTAGGTTGGCTATCATACATGTCTCCTGTTTTGTTTAGACTGTTATGATTTCATTACAGTACTTACTGTTTCGCATACTTGGTACATTCTTCGTACTGACCTCCTTCGGGGGGCTGCGTTCATGCCGCAGGTTTAGGTACGCAGTTTGGTGATCGGCAGGTGTAGGATCCTGCTCAGAGTTTTTGGATAGCTCCTTCTGTTCGGGAGTTTATCTTTTTGGTATGAGTTCTTTCAGTACAGGCTTTTGTACAGCTATGGGTACGGCGGGGCCTTGTCCCGTCATAGTTCAGTATAACTCTTAGAGGTCTGTATTCATATGTGGGATTGGACTCACGACAGCAGTAAGGTCTTTTGTTTATGTATATTATGGCAGCCTTGTCGGCTTTGCCCTTGCACGTACGTTGGTTTTAAAAAAAAAATGAGGTGTTATTTAAATTTCCGCAATTTACTTAGTTGTTAAGGTAGAAGGGTGCCCAGGTAGGGCACCAGTCACGGGCCCGGGGTTCGGGGCGTGACAGAGTGGTATCAGAGCAGTCAGTCCTCGGAATGTCTACAGACCGTGTCTAGTAGAGTCTTGATTATCGGTGTGTTGCGCGCCACACCCATAAACAGGAGGCTACAGGACATTTAGGAGTTGGTTTCTATTCTTCTCACTCTAAGATCGTGCCATAGAGCTGTGTTAGTAAGATAATTCCTCTCTGACGTGATTTTGTGTTACAGTTATGCCTCCAAGGAGGGCAACAACCGCCCAGAAGGGCAAAGAAGTAGCAGGAGCTACTAGTCAGACTCAGAGAGTTGATAGGGCTCGTGCCCAGGGTATACCGGATGTTGTGCCGCAGTCAGCGAGTTCTTCTGCGCCAGGTTTTGAGGCCCCAGCACCAGAGCCTCCAGTTTCTCAGTTAGGGGAAGACTTTAGGGTCATGAAGGAAGCCATTATGTTATTGACCAAGATAGCAGTGCTACAGTTTCAGCAGCAGGAGGTTACTCGGCGCATGCATGTGTGTACAGGGGTAGGGCGCCACAAGATCTGCGTAAGAGGGCTAGACCGGTTGGTTATTCCGGTGAGTTTTTTGTTATACCCCGTATTTCCAGAGTATGTACGTAAGGACGTACGTAGAAATTTGAACTTGTGATTTAGGCTTGGCCGAATTCTTTTTGTTCACAACACCCGATTTGAGTCGTTTTTCGACGAAACGTTTCCACAGCTTTCGTAGGGGAATTTCCGGCTATGTCATTTTTAATTTTTGCGGATTTTTCCGAGAGACGAAACATTTTGGACCAACGGGAGGGTGACATGTGTCACCCTCACATGTGAAGCAAGGCGCAACCCTTGGCCGAATTGGGCTACTTTATGGCCTTGATTTGTGCCTTGTTTTGTGCCTTGTTTTGTGGAGTGTTTTGTGGAGTAGGGTTAGGGTGCACATGGCTTGATCTTGGCCCTACACTTGCTATGCACTTGGCAAGATCTTGGCCATTGGTTGGCCTTGGCTCAGGCTATAAATACCCTCTCCCTTTGATGAATTCTTCATCCTTTCCACAAATCTTCTAAGTGTTAAAATCCTCCTCTCCTCTTCTTGTTGACTCTCGTCCAAGAGCCCTCTCCCCTTTGAAAGGCCCCCTGGCCGAGAGCCCTCCCCTCCTAGTAGTGTGGCGTGGGGTACCCACAGCCTAGTTGCTTTCAGATAATACCCCACCTTTGTGGTGTAGAAATACTCTCAAAAGTATTGTTATAATGCCCAAATTACCTTAGCAGATACCTTGTAGTATTCTAAGGTTATACCTATACAAAAGCCGGAAATACTATTATACTTCCCGTCACTACAAAACCGAAACCCTAGGAAAATCTCCATAGTCCGTTGAGTATTGTGTATAAGTTGGTTAGAACTTCTAAGGTTGTTTTAGAGCGGGTTGGAGCTCTCTGAGTTGGAGCTAAACGATTGACCAGGATCTACTTTATACTTGGATAATTATGGGCTTATCGAGGTAAATATCTTGTCCCTCTATTGTAATTGGAGATTACATGTTGTTAGACTATAGTTGAAGTATACTATATGTAGAATCAACGTTGTTGTCGGCAATGTCTTTTGACTTAAGCTGAATAATAAGAAACCTTTCAAAGAAGAGTACCGAATCAGATTTACATAGGATCAGACATGCAGACTTGTGTAGCTTTTACGTGAGTAGAATTGTACCCGTCGGGTTAGATGTAACCCCTCGGTTGGCTTGGTAGCCGCCTCGATAAAGGAGGAGAGATTTACGCCATGTGGGAGGTGCCGAATTTTCTGAGAATGTTCTGCGATGAGGTCTAAATGTTAATAAGCGCCTTGTGGCCTTATAGGTTGAAGTACTACGTGGCGCGATCTACTTGGCTTAAGGAGTAGCCGGTTGGAAGTACTTAGGCGTTTGCTATTAGTCGATACTCGCGAGGTATGTGAACCTCTTCCTATCTCTTCTAGCATGATATGTGTGAACTATGTAGTACGGTAGAGACGATACGTGTTAAATGTATTTGATTGGTTTGAAACATAAAGTGTTATAACGGCTTTATGGGAAGTTGGTTATAACAGCTTTATGTAGGTCCGAAAATACTTTGGGGTTTTTAAAAGGTAAATGATTTGTTTATAACTGGCTTGATGTGTGATAATAAAGAACTTGAAGTATTTCAAAAGATTTCTAAATCGTTTTGAAAGAAGAGTGATACTTGGTTTCTTTTGAAAACTTAAGAGTTATACTAGCTTTATGGGAAGTTAGGTATAACGGCTTAAGAATGTTTTACTGATTTTGGAAATCAGGATGTGTATCGACAAACCATCTGCTACGTTAAAAGGAAATGTTTTGAATAATTAAGTATTATTAAAACCAAGAGAAACTTCCATCTGCATAGAAGCTAAGATGAGACAAAATGATATTTCCTAGATCATGGCTGCTGTAATAAGATTGTTATAAACAAGAATATCCTACTCACATAAGACTTATGTTTCTCAGATTGTTTAAAGGAGAATTATATTCTTAAATGAATAAGACTACGAACTACGAAACCTTTCTAAAATAAGAAACGTGAACATTTGAAATTAGGCAAACTTGGACGTTTGGAAAATAATGTTGTTACTTGATTTTACAAAGGTAAGTATTTTAGTTTACTTAAAAGATAGTCACTCTATTTTTATATACTACGTATTGTGTGACTTTTGACGCATCTTTTAAAAGAGTTATTGTATAAAGTACTTTGGGGATTAATTCGAACTTGTTAACTTAAAGTAGAAAGTACCTTGTGTGAATAACTTGATTGTATTGAATTGTGATAGCCGCAATACTTTCTCGTTGCTTTGATAAGTAATCATGTTAGGATGCTACGCGTGTGATAGTATCTTGTGATGTTTGTGTAAAGCGGTTTTCCTTGATTGTGCTTCTTAACTATCGTTATGATAGTATTGTGCCACTCATCGTGACATATTCCGAGGTTAAGTCGCCTCCACGCGGGTAGACTCAGCGGGTCGATGGACCTATGATTCGAGAATACCTTATGCGGTGCAGAGGCCTCGCGCGAATCGCGGAGTTCAGTTAGTGCGCGCCCTTGTGGTCACGCGGTCCTTGTGGCTGCGGACGGCGAGTCCAGACGCCGGGAGTAGCTACCCTCGATGCGGGTTATACCTCATGCGGGCCTATGAGTTTGGCCTACGCGAGTCGCGGGAGTTCCGTGGTTAGACGCAGACATCGATATCGCGCAAGTGGGCCGCCTTTGATCATGTGACGGTCTAGACAGATCTTATGATACGCTTCATGACCGGTTGGTGCCGTGGGTTTTAGTAGTCGGTTATGCCTTCGCATTTACCCCAGACAGCTTTATGACACACGTGGGACCCGTGTTCATGTGTGTTCCTTGGTGCTTTTATATCATAGATCGCGGCGGTGAGGAAGGTATTCCACGCATGATTGATGTTGTGGGCCCGAGACCCATTGTTATACTTGAGTGATGACTGAGGGCGTGAGTCCCCGACTTGACATGATCGCTTTGGTTGTAAATCGTAGTTTGGTTATCATACATGTCTCTCGCTTATATGATCGCTATGATTTCATTTACGATTTATTTTCGATTTCACATACTTTGTACTGCCAGATCGACTCTCTTCGGGCCGTTCATGCCGTAGGTAAAGGTACACCGCCGTTGATCCTCGCTCTTAGGGTCACATTCAATTTGGGAAAGCTCCGTTTCTCCGGAGGCTGGTCGTGGTATAGTCCCCTGGGGTTGTAGGTGCTTCCAGTGCGGGGTCTGCCGGGGCACTGTCCCGTCGGTGGTGTCTTTTCCTTCGTAGAGGTCTCAGAGTATCACAAGTGTGGCGGGGTTTGTAAAAGGGATTAAACTGCTCATTTGTAAGAGTTGTTATTTATATATATGCCGAAAGACAAGTTTTCCTCGACATCGTTTGTACTTCATTTGTTTCATGTATGTGTTTTATGTTCGCTGATTACTCGATGTTGTATCACCAGGGTGCCCGGTAAGGCACTACACGCCCAGTTCGGTCGTGACAAAAGTGGTATCGAGCGATTAATCCTCGGAAAGTGTCTACGCACCGTATCGAAGAGTCTTGATTATCGGTGTGTTGCACCACACCAATAATCGTGAGGCTATAGGATATTTAGGATTGGTTTCTATTTCTTCTTACTCCGAGATCGTGCCTTAGAGTCTGTGTTGTAAGTCGACCTCTAACGTATTTCTTTCCCCACCGATATGCCTCGCGTAGGCAAAACCCGCCCGTGAGGCGGCAGCCGAGGAGCCGCGAGTAGAGTTCAGAGGGTTACGTGGCACAGCCCAATCATTACCTAGGTAATGCTTCATTCGGGATTTCGCGACGTCACTAGCCCCAAAGCAGAGTTTAAGCACGCGACGGAAGTTCCTATTGCGCCATGATATGTGAACCTTCGCCCACGATCGAACAGAATATAGATTTCAAGGAGGCGACCACTTACTAACTATGGATTTGACTACCGAGAGTATACCGATGTACCGCGAGTCTTGATGAATATCAACGAAAAGGTCGCAAGAGTAAGTTCTTGATTGAAGCGAGCATGGCTCGTATGCGGGCTTTGCGCAGCAGTCCGAGACGCAGTAGAGATCGGCGTTAACGGGCGGTAGAAGAGGCCGTGAGCAAAGAAGGTCCTTTGGTAACTTTCGAGGCAGTCGCCTCACGGCAGATTAGATTTGCACATCCACGGTCAGAGTGGTCTTCCACGGATTTCGGGACGCTCGGTACGCAGGAGTCGTTAGAACTCCGGGCTTCCGCTCATTGTGACGCACGCCATCCCGGGAATGTCGTCTTTTAGTTGGTACTTGTTGCATGGCGACCGCCGTGGTCCGATGTCGAAAGAGTGTCTGGTAGAAGGACTTAGCCTTCGGGATCGGTGGGTAGTTCGTCACATTCCTTAGCTGCGCTCACGGGCAGTTTGATTAGAACGACTAAGGGAGTGAAGCAAAGAGATATAGATATATCCTTAACCCTCTAGAGATCTGTATATGTGATAAGGTGAGTATACCTTAAGTGCTATGTTCTGATAGCAGTGTGTTAGTTGTGATTAGAAATCATGATGGGTTAACCGAGTAAGATTTTGGGGGATAGAGAAGGTGTGAGCCTTAGAGTTTTATACGTAGAGACCTTAGAGGTGAGGCCATCTCGAGAAAAGGTGTAGTGTTATGTTTGATCCGTATCGGAAGTGCATAGTGCACGTGAGCTACGTTTGGGATAGGTCCCTAAGTAGTGTGGAATGAAAGGGGGTAGTTGAGCTAAGAAGACCGCTAGGTTTTCGTAGCGTGATTAGTGAGAGTTTTTCTTCGTGGAGCTAGCATTGTGCGCGTTGCCGGGTCGGGTTGAGGCCACGTTGCGGGTCAACCCGCGGCAGGTTTGGTGGTGGGGTCAGTTTGTGGTGGTCCCGTTGTTATACCCCGTATTTCCAGAGTATGTACGTAAGGACGTACGTAGAAAATCTGAACTTGAGAATTAGGCTTGGCCGAAATTTATTTGTTCACAACACCCGATTAGAGTCGTTTTTCGACGAAACGTTTTCACAGCTTTCGTAGGGGAATTTCCGGCTATGTCATTTTTAATTTTTGCGGATTTTTACGAGAGACGAAACATTTTTGACCAACAAGAGGGCGCCACGTGGCACCCTCTCACTGTGTGATAGATTGGACGAAATGGGCTAGTAAGGCACGTTTTTTGTGCCTTGGCTAAAGTCGAGGGTTGGTAGGATATTTGTGTGTAATAAATCCTAGCCCTACACTTGCCTAACACTTGGTTTAATCTTGGCCTTTGGTTGGCCATCCCTTGACCTATAAATACCCCTCTCCCTTTGATGAATTCTTCATCCTTTCCACAAATCTCTAAGTGTAAAAATCCCCCCCTCTCTTGTTGTGGTTCTCGTCCCTCCCCCCCCTTGGCCGAGAGCCCTCCCCCTTGTGTGGCCTTGTGGCCGAGACTTCACCCCCCCTCCTAGTGGTGTTGTTCTCGTATAATATACCCCCCCTCTTGGTAGAAATACTCTCAAAAGTATTGTTATAATGCCCAGAAATACTATTATACTTCCGTCAGTCACAAAACCGAAACCCTAGGAAAATCTCCATAGTCCGTTGGAGTATTGTGTAGAAGTTAGTTAGAACTTCTAAGGGTGGTTTAGAGCGGTTGAGCGCCGGAGTTGAGCTAAACGATTGCCCAGGATCGACTTTAACTAGGATAATTATGGGCTTATCGAGGTAATTATCTTGTCCTCTTTGTAATTGGAAATTACATATTGTTAGAATATATAGTTGAAGTATACTATATAGAATCGAACGTAGTTATCGCAATGTCTTTTGACTTAAGCCCGAATAATACTTACAGGCAATGTCTTGCGACTTAAGCCCGAATTTAAAAGAAGAATCGAATCGTAATTACATAGGGTCAGACATTAGACTTGTGTAGTAGTACCGTGGAGTAGAATTGTACCCGTTAGGGTTAGACGTATAACCCCCCCCCTGGTTGGCTTGGTAGCCGGCCTCGATAGAGGAGGAGATTTACGCTGTTGCGGGGGGGGGGAGGTGCTGCCGAATTTTCTGTAGAATGTTCTACGATGAGATCTAAATGTTAATAAGCGCCTTGTGGCCTTATAGGTTGAAGTACTACGTGTGGCGCGATCTACTTGGCTTAAGGAGTAGCCGACGGTTGGAAGTACTTGGAGCGTTTTGCTATTAGTCGATACTCGTCGCGAGGTATGTGAACCTCTTCCTATCTCTTCTAGAATGATATGTGTGAACTATGTAGTACGATAGACGCATACGTGCTAAATGTATTTGATTGGTTTAAAACATAAAGTGTTATAACGGCTTTATGGGAAGTTGGTTATAACAGCTTTATGTTGGTAAGAAAATACTTGTGGTCTTTAAAAGGTAACTGATTTGAACTATACTGGCTTGTTATGTGTTAGTAAAGAACTTGAAGTATTTCAAAAGATTTTTGAATCATTTTGAAAGAAGAAGTAATACTTGGTTTTTGCAAAACTTAAGAGTTATACTAGCTTTATGGGAAGTTAGGTATAACGGCTTAAGAATGTTTCTTCGATTTGAAATCGTAATGTATCGACAAACCATCGCAGCGTTAATAAAAGGAAATGTTTTGACTAATTAAGTATTATTAAAACCAAGAGAAACTTCCATCCGCAGAAGCTAAGATGACAAAATGATATTTCCTAGATCATGGTCAACGTAATAAGATTGTTATAAACAAGAATATCCTACTCACATATAAGACTTATGTTTCTCAGATAGTTAAAAGAGAATTATATTCTTAATCTGAATAAGACTATGAACTACTTAAACCCTTCTAAAATAAGAAACTTGAACATTGGAAAAGAAGGTTGCTACTTGATTTTACAAAGAGAAGTAATTGATTTACTTTAAAAAGATAATCACTCTATTTTTCATATACTACGTATTGTGTGGTTTTGTGAAGTAACGTATCTTTTAAAGATTTAATGTATGAAGTACTTTGGGGATAAACTAGAACTTGTTAGTAGAAAGTACCTTGTGTGAATAACTTGATTGTATTGGTTTGTGATAGCCTTGTAATACTTTCTTGTTGATTTGATAAGTAAGCATGTTAGGATGCTACGTGTGTTAGTATCTTGTGATTATTGTGTAAGGGGTCACTTTGTTGTGCTTACGTTGTCAAACGTTAAGCCCGCAGATCTTATTGTATCACATACCCTCGACTTGTTATACCGAGGGCTTGCCACCCTTGACGCGGTCTATACGGCTATGCGATCCTTGTGACTACGCGGAGCGGTAGCTCCAGGATTGATCATTCGGTGTTTAGCCTGACGACGCGGGGATTCCTATGCGCGTCCGCTGAGACTATGCGGTCTTTTGAGACTATGCGGCCGCGGAGCCTAGGCGGATACCGAGGGTTGGGTGCGCCTTCGATGCGGGTATACCTCGGTGATGCAGGACCATGATTCGAGGAATACCTCACGCGGTCCGGGTGACCTATGCGAGTGCGAGAGTTCCGTGGATAGACGCGACATTGATATTGCGGGCGAGTGGCCGCCTTCGACATGGTGCGGTCTAGAAAGACCTCGGGATACAGGTTGTGGTATTTTTGGTACTGTGGGTCTTAGTAGTCGGCCATGCCTTCGTACTTGCCCCGTACGATTTTATTGTGATAACTTTGAGGGCGTGAGTCCCTGACTTGACATGACTGCTTATTTATTGTGAATCGTATTTTGGTTATCATACATGTCTCCCGCTTTATATAGACTACTATGATTTCATTTACGATTTATTTTCGCCACATACTGGTAATTGTCAGATCGACCTCCTTCGGGGCCGCGCTCATGCCGCAGTAAAGGTACACCGCCGTTGATCCTAGCTCTCGTGGTCACAAGCTTGGGGAAGCTCCGTTTCTCCGAGGCTTATCAGCCGTATAGTCCCCGTCGCCGTAAGTGTTTACATTCGTGGGGTTTCAAGCGGGCCCCGCCCCGCCATTGTTGTCGTATCATTCTGTGAGGTCCGTAATCTAGGCGTGGTGGTTTGTAAAAAGGATTAAACTGCTCATGTTGAAAGAGTTGTTATTTATATATATACCGGGCGTAACCGCTTTTGGTTGCTTGCTCGCTTATTTCACTGCTTTATTACAATCGTTTCATGTATTGTCTTTATGTTCCTGATTACTCGATGTATGGCTACTGGGTGCCCGGTAGGCACTACCACGCCCGGTTCGGTCGTGACAAAAGTGGTATCGTGAGCGATTAATCCTCGGAAAGTGTCTATGCATCGTATCCAAGAGAGTCTTGATTATCGGTGTGCGCACCACACCAATAATCGTGAGGCTATAGGGTATTTAGGATTGGTTTCTATTCTTCTCACTCGAGATCGTGCCTTAGAGTCGTGTTGTAAGTCGGACCTCCGACGTATTTCTTTCCTCACCGCTATGCCTCCGCAGGCAACCCGCCCAGAGGTCAAGGCGCCGGCGAGTCGCGAGTAGAGTTCAGAGGGTGGCGAGGGCACAGCCCAATCATTACCTAGGGTAGTGCTTCATTCGGGAGTTTTGACGCCACTAGCCCCAGCAGAGTTTGGCACTACAATGACAGCTCCCATCGCGGCCATGATATTTGAACCTTCGCCCACGACCGGGACGGTGAATATAGAGTGCAAAGAAGACGACCTGTTACATTAGCTATGGACGTGGCTACCGTAAAGTATACCGATGTACCACGGTCTTGATGACTATCTAAGAGAGGTTGTGCAAGAGTAATTCTTGATTAGGCTCGAGCATGGCACGTACGGGCTTATGCGCAGCAGCCAAGAAACGTAGATTTACGTTAACAAAGGACAGCAGGAGAGGCCGAGCAAGAAGGTCCTTTAGTAACTTTCGAGGCGAGTCGCCTCACCGCCAGATTAGATATGCACCTCCGCTAGTGCAGTGGTCTTCCACGCATTTCGTGGACGTTCGCGCGCAGGAGTTGGTCAACTCCGTGGCTTCCGGTTCACATGTGACAGACGCCATCCCGGGAATGTCGTCTTTAGTTGGTACTTGTTGCACTCGCGCCGCCGGGCCATGTGTCGAGAGAGTGTCCTGTAGGAGGACCTAGCCTTCAGATTGGTGGTAGTTCGTCATCTTCCTTAGCGGCGCGCTGCACGGCAGGTTTGATTTGAACGACTAAGGAGTGAAGAAGAGATATAGATATATCTTTAACCCTCAGAGATCAAGATGTGTGATAAGGTGAGTATACCTTAAGTGCTATGTTCGATAACATGTGTTAGTCGTGATTAGATCATGGTTGTTTAACCGAGTAAGATTTTGGGGATAGAGAAGGTGTGAACCTTAGAGCTTTTACGTAGAGACCTTAGAGGTGAGGCCATCTCGAGAAAAGGTGTAGTGTTATGTTTGACTTATCGAAGTGCATAGTGCACGTGAGTCATGTTTGGGATAGGTCCCTAGTAGTGTGGAATGAAAGGGTAGTTGAGCTAAGAAGACCGCCAGGTTTTCAAACGTGATTTGTGAGATTGTTCAATCGGGAGCTAGTATTGTGCGCTGCCGTCGGGTTGAGGCCACGCTGCGTCAACCCGCGGTAGGTTTGGCGCGGGTCAGGTGTGGTGGTCCCGCTTGTGTTAGGGTTGAGGTGTTAGGCCCAAGTTTAGTTAACCAAACAGACGAGTTCGTGGACGATTCGACCGCAGTTGGGCCGGCGAGGTCACCGTGGTTGTCTTCTAGCTAAGACCGCTTACTCTGCAGAGGTTATGCGAGATGATATATCGGAAAGCGTCGTAAGGTCGCACGAGGTGCCTACCTTCACCTTATGTCGCATGGAGCCCGTGTCATACCGCTTTTTTTCCGGAGGTTTTACCAGTGCAAGGTTAGAACTCGAGTAAGTCCCAGACCACATTCGCCTCGCCGTTGTTTGGATTTTGTGGATAGTTGAGAATTGTTGTCTCCTGTTGAAGAGTGTTTAAGCTACCATTTCGTGTTCGATGTCGCCTTTGAAGCCTTGTAGGGGCGGATGCGAGTCGCCCGATTGGTCTGATGTTGGCGTGATTCGATAATCGGTTCAGCTTGTTCCACAGATCGTGGATAAAGTAAAGCTTGTCTAGAAGAGGTTCCGCGGCTCGTAGAAATCGTATGGATAATCGCGACGACGCCAGAGTTCAGTCGACGGTCGGTCTTCAAAGTACCACCCTGGGTGTGGCGAGTTTTGGAAGACAGAGGAACTTAGCCCGAGTTACTTGGGCCTTTGAGTCCATGTGAAGAATAGGCCGTTGCCTATATGTTAGCTTTTGCCGTCCGACTTAGGAGGCAAGATGACCGTCTTTCGTATTGTTATGATCGGAAAAGTATCGAAGATCCATCCGCAGTGTTCCCGCTAATGATGACCACGTTAGAGTTAGTAACCCCGAGTTTTGGAACCGGCAAGATCGTAAATGTGGTAAGAGTTCGAGGAACGACCTCGTGGATCGCACGTAGTCCTGGCATCATTTGTTGGGTCACGAGTGGCACTAGAACCTCGCGCAAAGTGACAAAAGTGGTATCGGAAGAAGCGAGCATGTATGGCGAGCATTGATGTGATCATTTCTTTTGTAAAGAGGCGTGCGGGAAGTATATTTTAGACCGGAGAGAGGTGTTTGTGGTGATGTTAGAGGTGATTCCTCGTGACTTGGATGTAAGTATTTTGCGCAGCTTGTTTCGTGGGCCATCAGGGCGTGATTGTTTCGTAAGTATGGTAGTAAAGACTATAATCGCGCACGCTTGTTTTGAGGTTAAGGAACATTCGGACGAATGTTTCTAGGAGGAGAATGTTATACCCCGTATTTCCAGAGTATGTACGTAAGGACGTACGTAGAAAATCTGAACTTGAGAATTAGGCTTAGCCGAAATTTATTTGTTCACAACACCCGATTAGAGTCGTTTTTCGACGAAACGTTTTCACAGCTTTCGTAGGGAATTTCCGCTATGTCATTTTTATTTTTTAGGATTTTTCCGAGAGACGAAACATTTTGGACCAACAAGAGGGCGCCACTGGGCACCCTCTCATTGGTGGCGGTAGATTGGACGAAATGGGCTAGTAAGACACGTTTTTTGTGCCTTGGCTAAAGTCGAGGGTTGGTAGGATATTTGTGTGTAATAAATCCTAGCCCTACACTTGCCTAACACTTGGTTTAATCTTGGCCTTTGGTTGGCCATCCCTTGACCTATAAATACCCTCTCTCCCTTTGATGAATTCTTCATCCTTTCCACAAATCTCTAAGTGTAAAAATCCCCTCTCTTGTTGTGGTTCTCGCCCCTCCCCTCGCCGAGAGCCCTCCTGTGTGGCCTCAGGGTCGAGACTTCACCCCTCCTAGTGGTGTTGTTCTCAGATAATATACCCTCTTGGTAGAAATACTCTCAAAAGTATTGTTATAATGCCCGTAAATACTATTATACTCACAATACAAAACCGAAACCCTAGGAAAATCTCCATAGTCCGTTGGAGTATTGTGTAGAAGTTAGTTAGAACTTCTAAGGGTGGTTTAGAGCGGTCGAGCGCCTGAGTCGAGCTAAACGATTGCCCAAGATCGACTTTAACTAGGATAATTATGGGCTTATCGAGGTAATTATCTTGTCCTCTTTGTAATTGGAAATTACATATTGTTAGAATATATAGTTGAAGTATACTATATATAGAACTGAACGTAGTTATCGGCAATGTCTTTTGACTTAAGCTCGAATAATACTTACGGCAATGTCTCGCGACTTAAGCCCAATTTAAAAGAAGAATACCGAATCGTAATTACATGTGGTCAGACAAAGAGACTCAGTGTAGTAGTACCGTGGAGTAGAATTGCACCGTTAGGTTAGACGATAACCCCCGGTTGGCTTGGTAGCCACCGATAGAGAGGAGATTTACGCCGCATGTGGGGAGGTGCCGAATTTTCTGGTAGAATGTTCTACGATGAGATCTAAATGTTAATAAGAGCCTTGTGGCCTTATAGGTCAAGATCACGTGGCGCGATCTACTGGCTTAAGGAGTAGCCGACATTGGAAGTACTTGAGCGCTTTGCTATTAGTCGATACTGTCGCGAGGTATGTGAACCTCTTCCTATCTCTTCTAGCATGATATGTGTGAACTATGTAGTACGATAGACGCATACGTGCTAAATGTATTTGATTGGTTTAAAACATAAAGTGTTATAACGCTTTATGGGAAGTTGGTTATAATACTTTATGTTGGTAAGAAAATACTTGTGGTCTTTAAAAGGTAAATCGATTTGAACTATACTGGCTTGTTATGTGTTAGTAAAGAACTTGAAGTATTTCAAAAGATTTTTGAATCATTTTGAAAGAAGAAGTAATACTTGGTTTTTGCAAAACTTAAGAGTTATACTAGCTTTATGGGAAGTTAGGTATAACGGCTTAAGAATGTTTTATCGATTTGGAAATCGAATGTGTATCGACAAACCACCGCAGTTAATAAAAGGAAATGTTTTGACTAATTAAGTATTATTAAAACCGAGAAATTTCCATCCGCATGAAGCTAAGATGAGACAAAATGATATTTCCTAGATCATGGCTGCTGTAATAAGATTGTTATAAACAAGAATATCCTACTCACATATAAGACTTATGTTTCTCAGATAGTTAAAAGAGAATTATATTCTTAATCGAATAAGACTATGAACTACTAAACCCTTCTAAAATAAGAAACTTGAACATTGGAAAAGAAGGTTGCTACTTGATTTTACAAAGAGAAGTAATTGATTTACTTTAAAAGATAATCACTCTATTTTTCATATACTACGGTGTATTGTGTGGTTTTGTGAAGTAACGTATCTTTTAAAGATTTAATGTATGAAGTACTTTGGGGATAAAAACGAACTTGTTAGTAGAAAGTACCTTGTGTGAATAACTTGATTGTATTGGTTTGTGATAGCCTTGTAATACTTTCTTGTTGATTTGATAAGTAAGCATGTTAGGATGCTACGTGTGTTAGTATCTTGTGATTATTGTGTAAGTGGTCACTTTGTTGTGCTTACGTTGTCAAACGTTAAGCCCAGATCGTTATTGTATCACATACCCTCGACTTGTTATACCGAGGGCTTGCCACCCGACGCGGTCTATACGGCCTATGCACCTTGTGACTACGCGAGCGCAGAGCTCCGTGGATTGATCATTCCGGTGTTTAGCCCGACGCGGGGATTCCATGCGCGTCCGCTGAGACTACGCGGTCTTTTGAGACTACGCGGTGCGGAGCCTCAGCGGATACCGAGGGTTGGTCGCCGACGCGGTATACCTCAGCGATGCGGGACCATGATTCGAGGAATACCTCACGCGGTCTCGGGTGACCTATGCGAGTGCGAGAGTTCCGTGGATAGACGCGCGACATTGATATTGCGCGAAAGTGGCCGCCGATCACGTGGTGCGGTCAGAAAGACCTCGAGATACGCTTTGTGGTATTTTTGGTCGCTGGTCTTAGTAGTCGGCTATGCCTTCGCACTTGCCCCGCACGGTTTTATTGTGATAACTTTGGCGTGAGTCCCCGACTTGACATGATCGCTATTTATTGTGAATCAGATTTTGTTATCATACATGTCTCCCGCTTATATAGACTACTATGATTTCATTTACGTGATTTATTTTCGGGCCACATACTGCACTGCCAGATCGACCTTCGGGGCCGCGCTCATGCCGCAGTAAAGGTACACCCGCCGTTGATCCTAGCTCGTGGTCACGCCATTTGGGAAGCTCCGCTTTCTCCGAGGCTTATCAATGGTATAGTCCCCGTCGCCGTAAGTGTTTACATTCGTGGGTTTCATGGCCCCCGCCCGCCATTGTTGTCGTATCATTCTTAGAGGTCCGTAGTACCGTTGTGCGGGTTTGTAAAAAGGATTAAATTGTTCATGTTGAAAGAGTTGTTATTTATATATATACCAAGGTAACCGCTTTTGGTTAGCTTGCTCGCTTATTTCACGCTTTATTACACCGTTTCATGTATTGTCTTTATGTTCCGACATTACTCGATGTATGGCTACTGGTGCCCGGTAAGGCACCAACACGGGCGAGTTTGGGTCGTCGTGACACCCGCCTTGTGTTAGGGTCACGAGGTGTTAGGCCCAAGTTTAGTTGACCAACGACGAGTTCGTGGACGCGTTCGACTGCTGGTTGGGCCGATGGGCAGCCCATCGTGTTCTTCGGTCGGGACCGCTTCACTCGGCAGTTGTTGTTTTAACGTAAAGGTTGTAAGGCTGACGGTGCCTACCTTCACCTTATGGCGCATGAAGCCCGTGGTACCATTGTTTTGTTTCCGAAGTTTTACCAAACATGTGTTAAGAACTCGTGAGTCTCAGACCGCATTCGCCCCGCCGGCTCGATTTCGGGATAGTTGTGGGATTGTTGTCTCCTGTGGAGGAGTGTTTAGGCTACCATTTCGTGTTCGATGTCACCTTTGAAGCCTCAGAGGGCGGAAGTGTAAAGTCACGGCCGATTGGTTCGATGTTGGCAAGGTTCGCATACTGGTTCAGCTTGTTCCACAGATCGTGGATAGTGCGAAGCTTGTCTAGAAGAAGTTCCGCACTGCAGGAATCGCAGATAATCGCGACGACGCCAGAGTTCAGCCGACGGTCGGTCTTCTTGAAAGTACCACCCTGACAGCGTGTGACGAGCTTTGGAAAACAGAGGAAACTTAGCCCGAGTTACTTGGGCCTTGAGAGTTCATGTGAAGAATAGGCCAGTTGCCTATATGTTAGCATTTGCCGTCCGACTTAGGAGGCGGGACGTCCGATCTTTCAGATTGTTATGTTCGAAAGTATCGAAGATCCATCCGAATGTTCCCGATTAATGATGCCCACGAAAGAGATAGTAACCCCAGTTTTGGAAACTAAAGCGATCGTAAATGTGGTAAGGGTTCGAGTGTACGATACCTTCATGATCGTGACGCACTCGTTATACCTCAGATTTCCGCAGTATGTACGTGAGGCGACGATTAAATTTTCTTTGCCTTAAGAATTGGCTTTGGTTCAAATTTGGGCACGAGTGCCGAATAGTCGTTTCGACTAAACGCTTTCCACTTACGCTGGGAAAATTCCGCTATGTCATTTAGTATTTTTATGGATTTTTCCGAGCGACGAACATTTTGGATTAACGGAGGTGACACTTGTCACCTCATTGACGGCAAAGAGGGGCTTGGCCTCGCCGATTGGTCCCTCCTTTGTGCCTTGTTTTGTGGCTTGTTTTGTGGAGTGTTTTGTGGAGTGTTTTGTGGGTGCACTTGGCTTGATCTCGCCTTACACATGCCTAACACATGGATGGATCTTGGCCATTGGTTGGCCTTTGCTTGGCCTATAAATAGCTCCCCTTTGTGAAGACTTTCTTCATCCACAAATTGCCTAAGTCTTGAAGTTCTCTTCCTCCCTCCCTTGTGAAATTGGCCCACCACACCCCTTTCCCCTTTGCCGAGCTCCCCTTTGGTGCTTGGCCTGGGTACCCCTAGCCTAGTTGTTTTCGTATAATACCCGATGTTGTGGTATAGAAATACTCTCCTAAGTATTGATATAATGTCCAAAATACTTTAGCCCACATACCTTGAAGTACTTTCAAAAGTACACTTGGTACTAAAAACCCGGAAAATACGATTATACTTTCCTTAGCCTCTACACGAAACCCTAAGGAAAATCTTCACCCGTTGTTGAAGTATGGTGTAGAAGTTGCGTAGAACTTCTAAGGGTTGTTTGGTGCGGATTGGAGCACTCGAGGAGGAGCTAAACCTTGCTCAGAGGCGACTTTAAACTCGGATAATTTTGGGCTTATCGAGGTAAATATCTTGTCCCCTATTGTAATTGGAAATTACATAAGTGTTGAATATATAGTGTTATATACTATATATAGAATCAACTTAGTATTATGGCAATGTCTTTTGACTTAAGCTCAAGAATGAAGAATTGAACAAGAATCACATGTAAGGATAATAAAGAGAAGAATCGAATCGTAATTACCTAGGGTTGTATTACAAGAGACTTATGTAGCATTACTTGTGTAGTAGAATTGTACGCGTCAGGTTAGACGTGTTAACCCCTCGGTTGGCTTGGTAGCCGACCGATAGAGAGAGAGATTTACGCTGTCATGAGGTGCCGCCAAATTTTACGTAGAAAGATGGGAACGTGTGTTTAAGATTTAATAGACGTTTGTGGCCTTTATAGGTGAAAGTACTAAGAGTAGCGTATTCTACTCGGCGAGTGGAAAGGGCTAGTGCGTTGTAAGATTGGAGCATTTTGCTTATTGTCGATAAATCGTCGCGAGATATGTGAACCTCTTCCTATCTCTTCTAGCATGATATGTGTGTAACTATGTAGTACGGCAGACGTACATGTGTTTAATGTATTTGATTGGTTTGAAACATAAAGTGTTATAACGGCATGGGAAGTTGGTTATAACACTTTATGTAGGTAAGAAACGGGTTGTGGTTTTTAAAAGATAATTGATTTGATTTATAATCGCTTGGGGCGTTATAATAAAACTTGAAGTATTTCAAAAGATTTATGAATCGCTTTTGAAAGAAGTGTAGTATTGTGCTTTGAAAACTTAAGAGTTATACTAGCTTTATGGGAAGTTAGGTATAACGCTTAAGAATGGTTTATCATGTTAAGTTAAGAGACTTGATCTTATAAGATAAGAGACTTAACTTATTTGTTTTAATGTGAATGGTTGTGTGAAACCTCATTCGTGAGTAATGAGTACTTGATTTTATTTAAAGGGATAATGTTTTACTGATTTCGGAAATCAGAATGTGTATCGACTGCACCACCGCAGTTAATAAAGGAAAATGTATTGAATAATGATGAATTGTATTAAAACCGGTAAAACCTCCATCCGCATAGAAACTAAGATGAGACAAAATGATATTACATTTTCTAGATCATGGCTGCTGTAATAAGAATGTTGTAAACAAGAATAACCTACTCTCACGTGAGACTTATATTACTCAATTGTTCTAAAGAGGAATCAAGTGATTAAGTTTATGAACTATGAAACCATTTGAAAATGAGAAGCTTGAGTAATTGAAACTAGGCAAACCGAACTTAGGAAAAGAATGTTGTTACTTGATTTTGAAAAGGGATGTGGGTTGGTCATTCTTATACTACGTATCGTGACTTTTATAAAAGTAATGGATCTCTTTTAAAAAGAACTTAACGTATGTAGTACTGGGGTTAAAACCCGACTTTGGCATAATATGAAAGTACTTTGAGTTGTGTGAAGCTTGCCTATGCTTGTTGTTGTGAAACTTGCCTATGCTTGTGATGATAGCCTCTGTTGTGCAAGTGTGGTATTTCTGTGTTACCGCGTCTCTCGATAGAGGGCCGGTTGACTTATTGAGAACTTACTTGACGCGTCGGCGGTGATGGAGAATTCCACGTATGTTTCCATTTTGATTATCGTCTTGTTGTTGATGTCACATGGACATGTCTACACCGATGCAAGATTCGGCACGTGGCCACGCGGGCAGGTTGACCACCCAAAGATATTGTTATTGAGGTAACATGGACACGTCTACACCGGCGCAGATTCCGGTACGCGTGGCCACGCGCCTTGTTATTATTGTTGCAACATGGACGCGTTCACACCGACGCAGATTCGGGGCACGTGGCCACGCGCAGGTTGACCACCCAAAGATATTGTTATTGAGGTAACATGGACATGTCTACACCACGCAAAGATTCGGTACGTGGCCACGCGCCTTGTTATTATTGTTGCATCATGGACATGTCTACACCGAGGCGATTCCGGCACGCGCCGATGCGAACATGATGGATGTTATGGGCGTGAGACCCATAGTTATATTTAGTGGTGACTTTGAGGGCGCGAGTCCTCGACTTGATCGCTTTTATGTTGCATCGTATTTTGGTTATCATACATGTCTCCCGCTTGTTAAGCTATTATGATTTCATTTACGATTTGTGATTTCACATACTGTACTGTTGCATCGACCTCCTTCGGGCCGCTCATGCCGCAGTAGAGGTACATCGGTCGTGGATCCTCGCCTCGTGATCTCGGGCCAGCTGGGGAAGCTCCGCTTCTCCGAGGCTTATCTTTTGGTATGTGTTCCCCGAGTCAGGTTCTGTACATTCTGTGGTATGGCGGCCTGTCCCGTCATAGTCGCTGTAAATCTTAAGGTCTGTAGAATCACAAGTGTGGCGAGTTGTAAAAGGATTAAACTGTCGGTTTTATGTATATACCAAGGCAAATCGCTTTGGTTGGCCTGCCTATTTATTATATCTCTTGTTTCATGATTCATGTTTTATTTTCCACGGTTTTCTCGATGTTGTATCACTAGGGTGCCCGGGTAAGGCACAAGAACGCCCGGTTCGGGCGTTACAAAGTGGTATCGAGCGCTTAGTCCTCGGAAAGTGTCTACGCATCGTGTCTAGTAGAGTCTTGATTATCGGTGTGTTGTGCACCACATCTATAATCGTGAGGCTATAGGACATTTAGGATTGGTTTCTATTCTTCTCATTCCGAGATCGTGCCTTAGAGCCGTGTTGTAAGTTGACCCTCCGACGTGTTCTGCTTTTACCGCTTATGCCTCGCGAAAGGCAACCAGGCCCAGAGGGCAAGGCAAATGGCGGAGCCGCTAGTGGATTCAGAGGAGTACGAGGCGCAGCCCGGCCAAGACTGAGTAGTGCTTGACGGCGAGTTTTGGCGACGCCGCCAAAGACCAAAGAGAGTTTAGAGCGAGCGCAGATGGGCCGAGACTACGATACTGAGCCTCCGCCCACGATGCCGCAATGGGAGACGGGTCACAAGGAGATGGCCCGATTATTGCCGTGGTCAGGCCGATATGAGGATAGGCCGACGCAGCAGTTCAGCCCAAAGAAGACTGTAGTGCACCCGAGGCGCATAGGTTTGAGGCTACGGATTTCCTTAGTCAGCCGCTCGAGTTTTACTGGTCGAGACCGAGGATGATCCGCAGGAGTTCATCCGTCGATGCGCAGGATCACGCGGTGATCAAGGCTTCAGAGACGAGTCGGTGACATTTAGTTCGCATCGGCCGCGTGATACCGCCGATCGGGTTTGACTCGTGAGCTTTCAGGGAGAGCATGCACTTCCACCGTTTGGGACGAAGTTTTCGGGGCCTTCCCGCACATTTCTTGCCTCCACAAACGGCGAGGGCTCGGCCGACAGATTTTTGATGTTGAGGCGCAACGCGCATAGCCGGAGTACAATGTGGAGTTCGACTCATCGTCGGTATGTTCCGCATTAGTAGCTAGTATGGAGGATCGAGTGCACCGATATGTTACTGGCTCGATGATTACCTAGCAGAGTTGTTCGGTGTTTCTCTTCACCGCATGGACATTGCCCGCATTCGAGCTCATGCACTTGGGTGCGAGGAGCGCAGATCGACGCAGCGGACCGCCGAAGAAGGCGCGTGACGGTCGGATATTTTGGCGACTTTCGAGGCGGACCGCCTCGCCAGACTAGTTATGTACCTCCGCCATTGCGAGTAGTCCTCCGCAGCCTTCGGGACCCTGGGATATTCGTGAGCAGGTCGTGGCTCCTGTGTTTCGATGATCGCGAGTAGGGTGTTGGCGGACGCAATACCTACCGGTGTGGCCGATGTGGTAGACCGCATTTCGGGAGTGTCGTAGTACCAAGGAGCTTGTTATTCTTGCGCCAACAGGCCATATGACGAGAGACCGTCCGACTGGGTAGCACTGGTAGGATAGCACAGAACTACTAGAGCGATTGCTGCCACGGTAGAGGTCGCGGTGGAAGTTCCAGCTTTAGCGGTCCTCGAACCGCCTAGTTTCGGTATATCCTTAACCTCTAGAGTTTTGTTTGTATTGATCTTTGTTGATGTGTTTAATGTTATGTTTGGATAGCTTTGTGCTAAAAAGTGATTTAGAAACCGGGTTAGTGAAAAGGGTAAGTCCCTGGGTAGGGTGAGATGGAAGTGGTAGCTTTCATGATGTGAAATAGTAAGATTGTTCCGGATCTGGGAACAAGAGTTGGCGCGGGTGGGGGTCGGGGTGAGGACCATTTGCGGGTCAACCCGTAACCCGATTTGGGGTGGGTCGCCTGGGTGGTCCCGCCAGGTGGTAGGGTCACGAGGGTGCTAGGCCCAAGTTTAGATGACCATCGTATGAGTTCGTGGATGCGTTCGATCAGAATCAGTTCGTGAAGGCCGGAAATGGCCTTAGGGGAAATCGAGGTTAGTGAGATGACCAAGTTCGAGGTAGTGACTCGAGGGTTGGAAACAAGCGTTGATGAAGTGTGGTACGAATACTAGAACGAGTTCGAGTGTTCGTGACGCAGTACTACGAAAGCGGAAAAGTGAACGTATGTTTTGTGGCGGTGTGGCATGATTGTTTTCGACGTATAGCGGTGAAGACTATCTCGGCGCTGTTGTTTTGAGACTCAAGGAACATTCGACGAATGTTTCTGGGGATGAATGTTATACCGTATTTCCGCAGTATGTACGTGAGGCGACGTATTAAATTTTCTTTGCCTTAAGAATTGGCTTTGGTTGAAATTTGGGCACGAGTGCGAATAGAGTCGTCGACGAAACGTTTCCACGACTACGTTGGGAAAATTCGGCTATGTCATTTAGTATTTTTATGGATTTTTCCGAGCGACGGAACATTTTTGGATTAACGGAGGTGACACTTGTCACCTCATCGACGCAAAGAGGGGCTCGCCTTGGCCGATTGGTCCCTCCTTTTGTGCCTTGTTTTGTGGCTTGTTTTGTGGAGTGTTTTGTGGAGTGTTTTGTGGGTGCACTTGGCTTGATCTCGCCTTACACTTGCCTAACACATGGATGGATCTTGGCCATTGTTGGCCTTTGCTTGGCCTATAAATAGCTCCCTTTGTGAAGACTTTCTTCATCCACAAATTGCCTAAGTCTTGAAGTTCTCTTCCTCCTCCCTTGTGAAATTGGCCCACCACACCCTTTCCCCTTTGCCGAGCTCCCCTTTGGTGGTGCTGGCCGTGGTACCCCCTAGCCGAGTTTTTTTCGTTTAATACCCGTTGTTGTGGTATAGAAATACTCTCCTAAGTATTGTTATTATGTCCAAAATACTTTTTCCCATATAACTTGTAGTACTTTACAAAGTACCCTTTGTCTAAAAACCCTAAAATACGATTATACTTTCCTTAGCCTCTACACGAAACCCTAAGGAAAATCTTCACCCGTTGTTGAAGTATGGTGTAGAAGTTGCGTAGAACTTCTGGGTTGTTTGCGGATCGAGCACTCGGAGGAGGAGCTAAACCTTGCTCAGGAGCGACATTAAACTCGGATAATTTTTGGGCTTATCGAGGTAAATATCTTGTCCCCCTATTGTAATTGGAAATTACATAAGTGTTGAATATATAGTGTTATATACTATATATAGATCAACTTAGTATTATGGCAATGTCTTTTGACTTAAGCTGAAGAATGAAGAATTGAACAAGAATCACATGTAAGGATAATAAAGAGAAGAATCGAATCGTAATTACCTAGGGTTGTATTCTGATGAGACTTATGTAGCATTCCGTGTAGTAGAATTGTACGCGTCCGGTTAGACGTGTTAACCCCCCCCCCCTGGTTGGCTTGGTAGCCGACCTCGATAGAGGAGAAGATTTACGCTGTTGCGGGGAGTCGCCGAATTTTACGTAGAAAGATGGGAACGCGTGTGTTTAAGATTTAATAGACGTTTGTGGCCTTTATTGGTGAAAGTACTAAGAGTAGAGTATTCTACTCGAGGAGTGGAAAGGGCTAGCAAGGTTGTAGTACTTGGAGCATTTTGCTTATTGTCGTTAAATCGTCGCGAGGTATGTGAACCTCTTCCTATCTCTTCTAGCATGATATGTGTAACTATGTAGTACGGTAGACGCATACGTGTTTAATGTATTTGATTGGTTTGAAACATAAAGTTATAACGCTTTGGGAAGTTGGTTATAACTTTATGTAGGTAAGAAAATGGGTTGTGGTTTTTAAAAGATAATTGATTTGATTTATAAGCGGCAGGCGTTATAATAAAACTTGAAGTATTTCAAAAGATTTATGAATCGCTTTGAAAGAAGTGTAGTATTGTGCTTTGAAAACTTAAGAGTTATACTAGCTTTATGGGAAGTTAGGTATAACGGCTTAAGAATGGTTTCTTGATGTTAAGTTAAGAGACTTGATCTTATAAGATAAGAGACTTAACTTATTTGTTTTAATGTGAATGGTTGTGAAACCTCATTCGTGAGTAATGAGTACTTGATTTTATTTAAAGGGATAATGTTTCTTGATTTGGAAATCGAATGTGTATCGACAGCACCACGCTGCGGCGTTAATAAAGGAAAATGTATTGAATAATGATGAATTGTATTAAAACCAGTAGAAACCTCCATCCGCATAGAAACTAAGATGAGACAAAATGATATTACATTTTCTAGATCATGGTCTTGTAATAAGAATGTTGTAAACAAGAATAACCTACTCACGTGAGACTTATATTACTCAATTGTTCTAAAGAGGAATCAAGTGATTAAGTTTATGAACTATGAAACCATTTGAAAATGGGAAGCTTGAGTAATTGAAACTAGGCAAACCGGAACTTAGGAAAAGAATGTTGTTACTTGATTTTGAAAAGGGATGTGGGTTGGTCATTCTTATACTACGGTATCGGGTGACTTTTATAAAAGTAATGGATCTCTTTAAAAAGAACTTAACGTATGTAGTACTTTGGGGTTAAAAACCGGACTTTGGCATAATATGAAAGTACTTTGAGTTGTGTGAAGCTTTTATGCTTGTTGTTGTGAAACTTGCCTATGCTTGTGATGATAGCCTTTGTTGTGCGGTGTGGTATTTACGTATTACCGTGTCTCTCGATAGAGGGCCGGTTGACTTGTTGAGAACTTACTTGGACGTGCTGGCAGTGATGGAGAATTCCACGGGTATGTTTCCATTTTGATTACTGTCTTGTTGTTGATGTCACATGGACATGTCTACACCGACGCAGATTCCGGCACGTGGCCACGCGGCGAGGTTGACCACCCAAGATATATTATTGAGGTAACATGGACATGTCTACACCGTCGCAAGATTCCGGTACGTGGCCACGCGCCTTGTTATTATTGCGCAACATGGACGGTCTACACCGACGCAGATTCGGCATGTGGCTACGCGCGGGGTTGACCACCCAAAGATATATATTGAGGTAACATGGACATGCCTACACCGGCGCAGATTCCGGGGCATGTGGCCACGCGGCTCATATTATTGTTGCATCATGGACACGTCTACACCGAGGCAAGATTCCGGGCACGCGCCGTGATGCGAACATGATGGATGTTATGGCGTGAGACCCATAGTTATATTTAGTGGTGACTTTGAGGCGTGAGTCACGACCGCTTTTTATGTTGCATCGTATTTTGGTTATCATACATGTCTCCCGCTTGTTAAGCTATTATGATTTCATTTACTGATGTTGTGATTTCCACATACTGCACTACAGATCGACCTCCTCGGGCCGCGTCATGCCGCAGTAGAGGTACATCGGTCGTGGATCCTCGCTCGTGGATCTCGCCAGCGTTGGGAAGCTCCGCTTTCTCGAGGCTTATCTTTTGGTATGTGTTCCCCGAGTTGTAGGTTCTTGTACATTCTGTGGTATGGCCCCGCTCCGTCATAGTCGTTGTAAATCTTAGAGTCTGTAGAATCGCAAGTGTGGTTGTAAAAGGATTAAACTGCTCGGTTTTATGATATACCTGAAGGCAAGCTGTTTTGGTTGCTTCATTTATTATATCTCTTGTTTCATGATTCATGTTTTATTTTCCGCTGGTTTTCTCGATGTTGTATCACCAGGGTGCGGGTAAGGCACGATGCCCGGTTCGGGCGTTATGCGGCACCATTTGTTGGGTCGTCGAGCAAGGCTCGCGACAAAGTGACAAAAGTGGTATCATTTTGGTGATGTTAGAGGTGTTTCCTCGTGGACTTGGATGTAAGTTTTTATGCGCGGTGTTTCGTGGCGGATGTGGCGAGTTGGTTCTCGTAAGTATAGTAGTGAAGACTATACTGGCGCACGTTGTTTTGAGACTTAGAAGGAACATTCGGGACGAATGTTTCTAAGGAGGGGAGAATGTTATACCCCGTATTTCCAGAGTATGTATGTAAGGACGTACGTAGAAATTTGAACTTGTGATTTAGGCTTGGCCGAATTCTTTTTGTTCACAACACCCGATTTGAGTCGTTTTTCGACGAAACGTTTCCACAGCTTTCGTAGGGGAATTTCCGCTATGTCATTTTTAATTTTTGCGGATTTTTCCGAGAGGCGAAACATTTTGGACCAACGGAGGGTGACATGTGTCACCTCACATTGAAGCAAGCGGCGGCAACCTTGGCCGAATGGGCTACTTTATGGCCTTGATTTGTGCCTTGTTTTGTGCCTTGTTTTGTGGAGTGTTTTGTGGAGTAGGGTTAGGTGCATACGTGGCTTGATCTTGGCCCTACACTTGCTATGCACTTGGCAAGATCTTGCCATTGGTTGCCTTGGCTTGTGCTATAAATACCCTCTCCTTTGATGAATTCTTCATCCTTTCCACAAATCTTCTAAGTGTTAAAATCCCTCCTCTCCTCTCTTTGACTCTGCCCAAGAGCCCTCTCCCCTTGAAAGGCCCTCGGTCGAGAGCCCTCTCCCCTCCTAGTAGTGTGGCCGTGGGTACCCCAGCCTAGTTGCTTTCAGATAATACCCCCTTTGTGGTGTAGAAATACTCTCAAAAGTATTGTTATAATGCCCAAATTACCTTAGCCGTATACCTTGTAGTATTCTAAGGTTATACCTATCTAAAAGCCCTAAATACTATTATACTTCCGTCACAAAACCGAAACCCTATGAAAATCTCCATAGGCCGTTGGAGTATTGTGTAGAAGTTGGTCAGAACTTCTAAGGGTGGTTTAGAGCGGGTTGGAGCGCTGAGTTAGAGCTAAACGATTGCCCAGATCGACTTTATACTTGGATAATTATGGGCTTATCGAGGTAAATATCTTGTCCTCTATTGTAATTGGAAATTACATGATTGTTAGACTATAGTTGAAGTATACTATATGTAATCGAACGCGTTGTTGTCAATGTCTTTTGACTTAAGCTGAATAATAAGAAACCTTTTGAAAGAAGAAATCGAATCAGTATTTACATAGGGTGTATTCTGATGAGACTTGTGTAGCTTTTACGTGGAGTAGAATTGTACAGTTCGGGTTAGATGTAACCCCCTGGTTGGCTTGGTAGCCGGCCTCGATAAAGGGGGAGATTTACGCTGATGCGGGGGGGGAGGTGCTGCCGAATTTTCGGTAGTATGTTCTGCGATGAGGTCTAAATGTTAATAAGCGCCTTGTGGCCTTATAGGTTGAAGTACTACGTGTGGCGCGATCTACTTGGCTTAAGGAGTAGCCGACGGTTGGAAGTACTTGGAGCGTTTTGCTATTAGTCGATACTCGTCGCGAGGTATGTGAACCTCTTCCTATCTCTTCTAGCATGATATGTGTGAACTATGTAGTACGGTAGACGTACATGTGTTAAATGTATTTGATTGGTTTGAAACATAAAGTGTTATAACGGGTTTATGGGAAGTTGGTTATAACAGCTTTATGTAGGTCCGAAAATACTTTGGGGTTTTTAAAAGGTAAATGATTTGTTTATAACTGGCTTGATGTGTGATAATAAAGAACTTGAAGTATTTCAAAAGATTTCTAAATCGTTTTTGAAAGAAGAGTGATACTTGGTTTCTTTTGAAAACTTAAGAGTTATACTAGCTTTATGGGAAGTTAGGTATAACGGCTTAAGAATGTTTTACTGATTTTGGAAATCAGGATGTGTATCGACAAACCACTGCAGCGTTAATAAAAGGAAATGTTTTGAATAATTAAGTATTATTAAAACGAGAAACTTCCATCCGCATAGAAGCTAAGATGAGACAAAATGATATTTCCTAGATCATGGTCATTGTAATAAGATTGTTATAAACAAGAATATCCTACTCACATAAGCCTTATGTTTCTCAGTTGTTTAAAGGAGAATTATATTCTTAAATGAATAAGACTACGAACTCTGAAACCTTTCTAAAATAAGAAACGTGAACATTTGAAATTAGGCAAACTTGGGCGTTTGGAAAATAATGTTGTTACTTGATTTTACAAAGGTAAGTATTTTGGTTTACGAAAAGATAGTCACTCTATTTTTATATACTACGTATTGTGTGACTTTTGACGCATACCTTTTAAAAGAGTTATTGTATAAAGTACTTTGGGGATTAATTCCAACTTGTTAACTTAAAGTAGAAAGTACCTTGTGTGAATAACTTGATTGTATTGAATTGTGATAGCACAGTAATACTTTCTCGTTGCTTTGATAAGTAATCATGTTAGGACGCTACGTGTGATAGTATCTTGTGATGTTTGTGTAAAGCGGGTTTTCCTTGATTGTGCTTCTTAACTATCGTCGTTATGATAGTATTGTGCCACTCATCGTGACATATTCCGAGGTTAAGTCGCCTCCGACGCGGGTAGACTCAAAGCGGTCGATGGACCTATGATTCGAGAATACCTTATGCGGTGCAGAGGGCCATGCGAATCGCGGGAGTTCCGTGTTAGTGCGCCCGCGTGGTCATGCGGTCCTTGTGGCCATGCGACGACGAGTCCAGACGCCGCCGGGAGTAGCTACCCTCGATGCGGGTTATACCTCACGCGGGCCTATGAGTTTGGCCTATGCGAGCTGCGGAGTTCGAGGTTAGACGCGCATACTGATCTGCGCGGCAAGTGGGCGCTTTGATCATGTGACGGTCTAGACAGATCTTATGATACGATTCATGACCGTTGGTACTGGGTTTTTAGTAGTCGGCTATGCCTTCGCATTTACCCCTGCATAATTTTATTATGACACAGTGGGCACGAGACCCATTGTTATACTTGAGTGATGACTGAGGCGTGAGTCCCCGACTTGACATGCCGCTTTGTCAGAAATCGTAGTTTGTTATCATACATGTCTCTGCTTTATATGATCGCTATGATTTCATTTACGATTTATTTTCGCCACATACTCTGCACTGTTAGATGCGACCTCCTTGGGCCGCGTCATGCCGCAGTAAAGGTACACCGCCGTTGATCCTCGCTCTTAGGGTCACGTCATTGGGAAAGCTCCGTTTCTCGGAGGCTTATCGTAGTATAGTCCCCGTTGTTTTAGGTGCTTACATTCGGGGTATGACTGGGCCCTGTCCCGACGTTCTTGTCATATCATTCGTAGAGGTCTGTATTGTGGCGTGGTTTGTAAAAGGGATTAAACTGCTCATTTGTAAGAGTTGTTATTTATATATACGCCAAAGACAAGTTTTCCTCAGACATCGCTTTGTACTTTATTTGTTTCATGTATGTGTTTTATGTTCCGCTGATTACTCGATGTTGTATCACCAGGTGCCCGGTAAGGCACCCACGGCCCAGTTCGGTCGTGACATTTTTGGACGAGCAAATTTCAAAGAAGAAGTGAGATATTCGTCCCACCTACCCAGACATACCCCGCAACTCACGGGTGGGAGATTTGATCCCACAAGGTATTTAGAGCCGGTCCCAAGCTCCAGGGTCGAGGTTCTCGAGGAGCAGAGGACTTTCTGGCCGAGGCCACCTATTCCTCATGTATCAGATGGTAAGCGTCATTCGGGAAATTCCGCATGATACGATGGTTGTTATTATTGTGGTCGTCCGGGCCATATTCGGAGGGTATGTCCTTTTAGAAAGAGCACCGGTGAGGTGGCTCAGCCTATGAGGCCGATGGTTGATTCCATTTCCTCCACAGCTGTGCATTCCCCAGGGCAGGGTGTTCAGATGTTAGCCAGCCGTGGTAGAGGTCAGGGTGGAGTTTATAGTTCTGGCGGTCCTTCGAACCGCATGGATGACGCGACTACTGGACAGGATCAGAAAGCAACATCGCATAGGGTTACAGGTATATCTAGATTCTTTTGAATCATACGTGCATTGTTAGATTCAGATTTTGCCCTAACGTATATGTTTTCCCTTTATTGCTAGTGTTGTAAAGTGATAGTACCCCAGAGGTAGGGATACCTTGATTAGTAAAGTGAGAAGTTAAGAATATTGACAAGAACGATAAGTGAACCGATACTATAGTTGTGTAGAGTTCACAAGTAGTAATTACCCCGTAACAGTGTGAGACCGATAGGGAAGGATATACAGTAGAAATACTTTGACTTATGTGACGAACCTCTAGTGAATGGGAGGATAGGGTGAGAAGTACCTTGATCTAAGAGAAAGTTTTATTTCAAACTAAGGATGAGAAGTTAAGGGTGACGATGAGTCGGGTTATGGACTCATTTCGGGTCAGCCGATAGTATGGAATGGGGTGATGTCAGTTATAAATGGTCCCGTTATGTGGTAGGGTCACGAGGGTGCTAGGCCCAAGTCTAGTTGATCATTGTACGAGTTCGTGGATGCGTTCCACCGGAACTAGGTCGTAAGGACCGAGAAGAGCCTTAGCGGAAATTCTAGTAGCATATGGCCAAGTTTGGTTAGTAACTCCAAGGATTGGAGAAGAGAAACAAAATTTGAGATTTTGTACATATACTAGATGAGTTTGAAAGTACGAGAAAGTATGACAAGTAAGGAAAGAAAGGAACCTTTAAGGATCCCGTGTCTGGGAAGACTGTAACCTTCGAGTTTTGTGAGAAGGGACCACGGTCGGAAGGTCCATTATTATGTTTACGTATGTTTTGTAGTGGCCATGTGTGGCATCGTTGGTCTGGTGCAGTTTTGATTGATAGGCATAGTATAGAGTTTATGCCGGAGTTGGTATAGATTGAAAACTGACTAAGAACATTCGGGGACGAATGTTTCTAAGGGGGGAAGAATGTTACACCCCGTAAGTCCAGGACATGTAAAAGAGAATGCACGTAAGGAATCAAGACTTGGAAATGGGTACGAACGGAAGAATTGTTTTTCCGACGGAAAATGTTCCGAACGTCGGAAAGGAAAAATGTTCGTTGTTGAGAATTGGATTCTCAAAATGCATTATTTGAAGAGTATGGAACTTATTATATATATGAAAATTTATTTTTACGGATTTGGTCACGTGGGGCCCACCCGAGAAATTTTACGTTTTATGGGGCCCACGAGGGTTACGGAATTTTATGGACGAATGAGAAGGCGACACGTGGCACCCCCACACTTAGTCTTGGTCGAAATGTTGCAAGGGTAAAATGGTCATTTGACCTATGTAGATGATAAGTCTTGCAAGCTTGACATATTTGACCAAGTCAACTTGTCCACATAGGCTTGATCCATGTGATCTTCATCCAAGCCACACATTTGTTGATATCTAGACCCTCCAATGTGTTATATGTATCATACTAGTGCAAGACTTGGCTTTGGACACTTAGAAAAAATTGAAAAACTTTGAAGCCTCCACTAAGAGCTCTCGGGTTAGGGTTCTAAGGAACAAGAAAAATTTTAGTTTGTGATCCATTAGCCACAATACTTAAACCCAAGGTCCCTAAGGGTGTTGTAAGGATATCTCAATAGAAAGATTTCGGAAAAAACGCATTTTTACGTTAGTCGTAAGGCGGAAACTAATGAAGTTCTTCAACTTTGAAGTTGGAACTTGAAGATGGGTTCCTCATAGGATTCTAAGGAGTGCTTGGAGCGGATTGGAACTTAAGGAAAAGAGCTAAGAATTGCTAAGGCGCGACTTTGATTTTTGGAAATTTTTAAGGGATTATAAAGGTATAATCTTGTCGTTTTAGCAATTAAGGTTTACTTATTGTTGTAGTTATGGTTATTAGCAAGAATGAGTTATATATTACGAAGTTTGATTACTATATTGGATATTGGAACCCGAATCCGAAAACTAGCATGTTTAGCCTTAAGATTGAAATTCAAGTTGATTATTCGTTTAAGTCGTCGCATGTTGTGTAAGGAGGAAATTGTAGTTGTTGAAGTTGTTTATAACTATATAACATGTTAGACCTTAGAACTTGGAATTTGGAAAAGGATTGGAAAAGACTTTGAATTGTTATTATGTAGTTGGCCTAGAAGGGCTTGGAGTTTTAAACTACTTGGTATGAATTGTGGGGCGGAATTTTACACGTATTGTAAGACGTGTAATCCCCTTTGTTTGGTTGATTGTTTGGAGCCTTAAATGTGGCGTGTTGGTTATTGTATTCGACCTTGAAAAAGGTGGAAAAGTGAGTAGAAACAAAGGAGGTGCTGCCCGATTTTCCGTAGAATTAGAGACCGTACACTTAGTTTTATTCTACGTTAGAGACTAGAAGTTGATAGTCTTGTTGTGACCATTATAGGTTGACACTTCTACGCACGCGATTCGCTTAGCTTGTGGATTTAGAAAAGGTATGTGAACTATCTCCTCTTCTAGCATGATTCCTTAAGATAAAGAAAGTATTTCCTACTCCTTAAATGATCAATTCCTTGGTTGTATTTGGATTGCCTAAAGTAGAATTTGTTCTATGTACTTCCTTGATTGTACTTTGATGTTTAAATTGTAAGTTGTATAATCCATTGCCTTAGTGAAGTTTGGATTCTTAAAGAGTGGAAGTATTTTACTTAAAGTACATAGAGTCTTGAAAAGGAAGTGATTTCCAAATCTTTTGGCTAGTGCCTTAGTTCCAAAACCTAAAGGTCATTATAATGACTTTAGGGAAGTCAAAGGGGTGATTTACTTAATTGTTTTAAAAAGAGGAGAAATGACATGATTTAAAGAGAAGTAACTTGTTTTAAAAGGTGTGAGTTACTTGAGGTTTAAAAGTAGGAGAAACTTGTTTTCTAAATATTAAGAGACTTGAAGTATTTTGAAAGTTAAGAAACTTGATTTGAAAATTTGTGATACTTGGTTTTAAGTATAAGTCTCTTAGTTATAAAAAATATGAAATTGTCTAAAAACCATAAAGGGTTATAACGGCTTTATGGGAAGTTGGTTATAACGGCTTTATGGGAAGTTGGTTATAACGGCTTTATGGAAGGTTTAGAAAGTTGTCTATTTTGATTTTGGGCATAAGTTGCCTAGATTGTGAAAATTTGAAGTTACTTGGTTTCAAGCTTTGAAATGAGTTCTAAAAGTGTAGTAACTTACTTTGAAAAATAGACACACCTTGATACTACGGGTGTTAGTATCTTGGGGTTTTTACATAGAAAGGAGTCTTTGAAAAGAATGTACGTACGTAGTACTTTGGCTTGATTAATTGAGAATTTGTCTAAGTGTGCCTTGATAAGTACTTTGGCTTGTTTAATTGAGAATTAGACTAGATGACATTATCGTCCCAGAAATGGGTAGGGCAGTATACCTTTACGGGCAGACTATATGACATTATCGTCCCAGAAATGGGCCGGCAAAGATACCTTTACGCGCACTAGATGACATTATCATCCCGTAAATGGGTCGGGCAAAGATACCTTACGCGCACTATATGACATTATCGTCCCAGAGATGGGTCGGGCAGTATACCTTTACGGGCAGACTATATGACATTATCGTCCCAGAAATGGGCCGGGCAATATACCTACGCGCACTAGATGACATTATCGTCCCGAAATGGGCCGGCGGATACCTTTATGGGAAGACTATATGACATTGTGCTTATTGGTGTTATATTATATCGCCGGATCACGGCAGTGAGTAAGGATTCCACGCATGATTGATATTATGGGCGTGAGACCCATGGTTAGATTTTATAAATGACTTGAGGCACGCGTCCTCGACTTGTTATGATCGCTATGTGTTGCATCGTAGGTTGGCTATCATACATGTCTCTGCTTTGTTTAGATCGTTATGATTTCATTCTGATTTCATCGCTTCGCATACTTGGTACATTCTTCGTACTGACCTCCTTCGGGGGGCTGCGTTCATGCCGCAAGTTTAGGTACGCAGTTTGGTGATCGGCAGGTGTAGGATCCTGCTCAGAGTTTTTGGATAGCTCCTTCTGTTCGGGAGTTTATCTTTTTGGTATGAGTTCTTTCAAGATGTGCTTTGTACACTATGGGTACGGGCGGGCCTTGTCGTCATAGTTCAAGATAACTCTTGCAGGTCCGTATTCATATGTGGGATTGGACTCATGTACAGTGTAGTGTCTTTTGTTTATGTATATTATGGCAGCCTTGTCGGCTTTGCCCTTGCACGTACGTTGGTTTAAAAAAAAAAAGAGGTGTTATTTAAATTTCCGCAATTTACTTAGTTGTTATGCAGAAGCGGTGCCTGTGTAGGGCACCGCCACGCCCGGGTTCGGGCGTGACAGAGTGGTATCGAGCGATACCTCGAATGTCTACGCACCGTGTCTAGTAGAGTCTTGATTATCGGTGTGTTGCGCGCCACACCCATAAACAGGAGGCTACAGGACATTTAGGAGTTGGTTTCTATTCTTCTCACTCAAGATCGTGCCATAGAGCCTGTGTTAGTAAGATAATTCCTCTCCGACGTGATTTTTGTTACGATTATGCCTCGAGGAGGGCAACGGCCTGAAGGGCAAAGAAGTAGCGAGCTACTAGTCGAATCGAGAGTTGATAGGGCTCGTGCCTGTGGTATCTGGATGTTGTGCCGCAGCACGAAGTTCTTCAAGGCCAGAGTTTTGAGGCCCCAGACCGAGCCTCCGCTTTCGATTAGGGGAAGACTTTAGGGTCATGAAGGAAGCCATTATGTTATTGACCAAGATAGCAGTGCTACAGTTTCAGCAGCAGGAGGTTACTCGGCCAGTACAGACAAGTGTACAGGGGGTAGAGGGCCAGCGCGGAGATCTGCGTAAGAGGGCTAGACCGGTTGGTTATTCCGGTGAGTTTTTGGACGAGCAAATTTCAAGAAGAAGTGAGATATTCGTCCCACCTACCCAAGACATACCCCGCAGCTCACTGTGTGGAGATTTGATCCCACAAGGTATTTAGGAGCCGGTCCAAGCTCCAGGGGTCGAGGTTCTCAGAGGAGCAGAGGACTTTCTCGGTTGAGGCCACCTATTCCTCAGTGTATCAGATGTGGTAAGCGTAATTCGGGGAAATGCCGTTATGACACAGATGGTTGTTATTATTGTGGTCGTCCGGGCCATATTCGGAGGGTATGTCCTTTTAGAAAGAGCACCAGTGAGGTGGCTCAGCCTATGAGGCCGATGGTTGATTCCCTTTCCTCCACAGCTATGCGTTCCCCAGGGCAGGGTGTTCAGATGTTAGCCAGCCGTGGTAGAGGTCAGGGTGGAATTTATAGTTCTGGCGGTCCTTCGAACCGCATGGATGACGCGACTACTGGACAGGATCAGAAAGCAACATCGCATAGGGTTACAGGTATATCTAGATTCTTTTGATTCAGATTTTGCCCTAGCGTATATGTTTTCCCTTTATTGCTAGAGTTGTAAAGTGATAGTACCCCAGAGGTAGGGATACCTTGATTAGTAAAGTGAGAAGTTAAGAATATTGACAAGAACGATAAGTGAACCGATACTATAGTTGTGTAGAGTTCACAAGTAGTAATTACCCCGTAACAGTGTGAGACCGATAGGGAAGGATGTACAGTAGAAATACTTTGGCTTATGTGACGAACCTCTAGTGAATGAGAGGATAGGGTGAGAAGTACCTTGATCTAAGAGAAAGTTTTATTTCAAACTAAGGATGAGAAGTTAAGGGTGACGATGAGTCGGGTTATGGACTCATTTCGGATCAGCCGATAGTATGGAATGGGGTGATGTCAGTTATAAATGGTCCCGTTATGTGGTAGGGTCACGAGGGTGCTAGGCCCAAGTCTAGTTGATCGTTGTACGAGTTCGTGGATGCGTTCCACCGGAACTAGGTCGTAAGGACCGAGAAGAGCCTTAGCGGAAATTCTAGTAGCATATGGCCAAGTTTGGTTAGTAACTCCAAGGATTGGAGAAGAGAAACAAAATTTGAGATTTTGTACGTATACTAGATGAGTTTGAAAGTACGAGAAAGTATGACAAGTAAGGAAAGAAAGGAACCTTTAAGGATCCCGTGTTTGGGAAGACTGTAACCTTCGAGTTTTGTGAGAAGGGACCACGGTCGGAAGGTCCATTATTATGTTTACGTATGTTTTGTAGTGGCCATGTGTGGCATCGTTGGTCTGGTGCAGTTTTGATTGATAGGCATAGTATAGAGTTTATGCCGGAGTTGGTATAGATTGAAAACCGACTAAGAACATTCGGGGACGAATGTTTCTAAGGGGGGAAGAATGTTACACCCCGTAAGTCCAGGACATGTAAAAGAGAATGCACGTAAGGAATCAAGACTTGGAAATGGGTACGAACGGAAGAATTGTTTTTCCGACGGAAAATGTTCCGAACGTCGGAAAGGAAAAATGTTCGTTGTTGAGAATTGGATTCTCAAAATGCATTATTTGAAGAGTATGGAACTTATTATATTTATGGAAATTTATTTTTACGGATTTGGTCACGTGGGGCCCACCCGAGAAATTTTACGTTTTGTGGGGCCCACGAGGGTTACGGAATTTTATGGACGAATGAGAAGGCGACACGTGGCACCCCCACACTTAGTCTTGGTCGAAATGTTGCAAGGGTAAAATGGTCATTTGACCTATGTAGATGATAAGTCTTGCAAGTCGACATATTTGACCAAGTCAACTTGTCCACATAGGCTTGATCCATGTGATCTTCATCCAAGCCACACATTTGTTGATATCTAGACCCTCCAATGTGTTATATGTATCATACTAGTGCAAGACTTGGCTTTGGACACTTAGAAAAAATTGAAAAACTTTGAAGCCTCCACTAAGAGCTCTCGGGTTAGGGTTCTAAAGAACAAGAAAAATTTTAGTTTGTGATCCATTAGCCACAAGACTTAAACCCAAGGTCCCTAAGGGTGTTGTAAGGATATCTCAATAGAAAGATTTCGGAAAAAACGCATTTTTACGTTAGTCGCAAGGCGGAAACTAATGAAGTTCTTCAACTTTGAAGTTGGAACTTGAAGATGGGTTCCTCATAGGCTTCTAAGGAGTGCTTGGAGCGGATTGGAACTTAAGGAAATGAGCTAAGAATTGCTAAGGCGCGACTTTGATTCTTGGAAATTTTTAAGGGCTTATAAAGGTATAATCTTGTCGTTTTAGCAATTAAGGTTTATTTATTGTTGTAGTTATGGTTATTAGCAAGCATGAGTTATATATTACGAAGTTTGATTACTATATTGGCTATTGGAACCCGAATTCCGAAAACTAGCATGTTTAGCCTTAAGATTGAAATTCAAGTTGATTATTCGTTTAAGTCGTCGCATGTTGTGTAAGGAGGAAATTGTAGTTGTTGAAGTTGTTTATAACTATATAACATGTTAGACCTTAGAACTTGGAATTTGGAAAAGGATTGGAAAAGACTTTTAATTGTTATTATGTAGTTGGCCGAGAAGGGCTTGGAGTTTTAAACTACTTGGTATGAATTGTGGGGCGGAATTTTACACGTATTGTAAGACGTGTAATCCCCTTTGTTTGGTTGATTGTTTGGAGCCTTAAATGTGGCGTGTTGGTTATTGTATTCGACCTTGAAAAAGGTGGCAAAGTGAGTAGAAACAAAGGAGGTGCTGCCCGATTTTCCGTAGAATTAGAGACCGTACACTTAGTTTTATTCTACGTTAGAGACTAGAAGTTGATAGTCTTGTTGTGACCATTATAGGTTGACACTTCTACGTACGGCGTATTCGGCTTAGCTTGTGGATTTAGCCGAAAAGGTATGTGAACTATCTCCTCTTCTAGCATGATTCCTTAAGATAAAGAAAGTATTTCCTACTCCTTAAATGATCAATTCCTTGGTTGTATTTGGATTGCCTAAAGTAGAATTTGTTCTATGTACTTCCTTGATTGTACTTTAATGTTTAAATTGTAAGTTGTATAATCCATTGCCTTAGTGAAGTTTGGATTCTTAAAGAGTGGAAGTATTTTACTTAAAGTACATAGAGTCTTGAAAAGGAAGTTATTTCCAAATCTTTTGGCTAGTGCCTTAGTTCCAAAACCTAAAGGTCATTATAATGACTTTAGGGAAGTCAAAGGGGTGATTTACTTAATTGTTTTAAAAAGAGGAGAAATGACATGATTTAAAGAGAAGTAACTTGTTTTAAAAGGTGTGAGTTACTTGAGGTTTAAAAGTAGGAGAAACTTGTTTTCTAAATATTAAGAGACTTGAAGTATTTTGAAAGTTAAGAAACTTGATTTGAAAGTTTGTGATACTTAGTTTTAAGTATAAGTCTCTTAGTTATAAAAAGTATGAAATTGTCTAAAAACCATAAAGGGTTATAACGGCTTTATGGGAAGTTGGTTATAACGGCTTTATGGAAGGTTTAGAAAGTTGTCTATTTTGATTTTGGGCATAAGTTGCCTAGATTGTGAAAATTTGAAGTTACTTGGTTTGAAGCTTTGAAATGAGTTCTAAAAGTGTAGTAACTTACTTTGAAAAATAGACACACCTTGATACTACGGGTGTTAGTATCTTGGGGTTTTTACATAGAAAGGAGTCTTTGAAAAGAATGTACGTACGTAGTACTTTGGCTTGATTAATTGAGAATTTGTCTAAGTGTGCCTTGATAAGTACTTTGGCTTGTTTAATTGAGAATTAGACTAGATGACATTATCGTCCCAGAAATGGGTCGGGCAGTATACCTTACGGAAGACTATATGACATTATCGTCCCTAAACGGGTAGGCAAGATACCATTACGCGCGCACTAGATGACATTATCGTCCCGAAATGGGTCGCAAGATACCTTACGCAGACTATATGACATTATCGCCCCGAAATGGGTCGGGCGATACCTTACGCGCATCTAGATGACATTATCGCCCCGAAATGGGTCGGCGATACCCTACGCGCACTAGATGACATTATCGTCCCAGAAATGGGCCGGGCAATATATCTTTATGGGAAGACTATATGACATTGTGCTTATTGGTGTTATATTATATCATGGATTTGGCGATGAGTAAGGATTCCACGCATGATTGATATTATGGGCGTGAGACCCATGGTTAGATTTTATAAATAACTTGAGGGTACGCGCCCACGACTTGTTATGATCGCTTATGTGTTGCAGATCGTAGTGGCTATCATACATGTCTCTGCTTTTGTTTAGATCGTTATGATTTCATTACGATTTCATCGCTTCGCATACTTGGTACATTCTTCGTACTGACCTCCTTCGGGGGGCTGCGTTCATGCCGCAGGTTTAGGTACGCAGTTTGGTGATCGGCAGGTGTAGGATCCTGCTCAGAGTTTTTGGATAGCTCCTTCTGTTCGGGAGTTTATCTTTTTGGTATGAGTTCTTTCAGTACAGGCTTTTGTACAGCTATGGGTACGGCGGGGCCTTGTCCCGTCATAGTTCAGTATAACTCTTAGAGGTCTGTATTCATATGTGGGATTGGACTCATGTACAGTGTAGTGTATTTTGTTTATGTATATTATGGCAGCCTTGTCGGCTTTGCCCTTGAACGTACGTTGGTTTTAAAAAAAAAATGAGGTGTTATTTAAATTTCCGCAATTTACTTAGTTGTTAAGGTAGAAGGGTGCCCAGGTAGTGCACCAGTCACGGGCCCGGGGTTCGGGGCGTGACACAACCCGTAGCCCGGAATGAGGTAGGGTCACGAGGGTGCTAGGCCCAAGTTTAGGTAACCATCGTATGAGTTCGTGGATGTGTTCGACCAGAATCGGATCGTGAAGGCCGGGAATGGCCTTGAAGGAATTTGAGGCTAGTAAGATGACCAAGTTGGAGGTAGTAACTCCAAGGTTTTGGAAACTGAAGCAATGACTGGAGTATGGTACGTGTACTAGAAAGAGTTCGGGTGTACGAGAAGGGTACGACGAGTAAGGAAAGAAGTGAACGTGTGTTAAGAGATCGGAAGTGATCATTTCTTTTGTGAAGTGAAGATGCGAAGGGAGTATCCGTTAGACCTTGGGTGGGAGCTTTTTTGTGAGGTTAGGGGTGATTCATCGTTGGCTTGGCTTTGAGTTTTGCGCGTAGGTTATATTATGGTCATGTGTGGCATAATTGGTTTTGTAAGTATAGTAGTGGAGACTATACCGACGCATGTACGTTTGGAGACTTAGAAGGAACATTTGGGACGAATGTTTCTAAGGGGGGAAGAATGTTACACCCCGTAGTTCCAGGGTATGTATGTGAGGACGTACGTACGAGAATACGACATTAATATTGGAAAGGAAGAAAGACGTGATTTTTCGACGGAAAAGTTTCCGGTTTTTGTGAAGGAAAAGGTTCGTTAATGGGAATTGGATTCCCATATTTGGTATTCGGACTTTTGGGAATATATTAAAATTATGGAATTTTATTTCCGGAATTGGTCACGTGGGGCCCACGGGGAAAATTTACGGTTTTGTGGGGCCCACTTTGTTTTCGAGATTTTCGATATTTTGGATATTTTTGGGAGATTAAATATTTTGGATGAGTAGGGGGGAGACACGTGTCACCCCCATGTGGCCATGTTGTCCGAATAGGTGTGGACAAGTGTCCTTGGCCGAAATGGCTTGCCAAGTGTCTAGCCACTTGTCTTGAATTTTGTGTGGACACTTGAAGGGTGGGACCCACACACACTTGTCCCCCAATCTCACCACACACTTGCCTTGATCTTGGCCATTGATTGTTCTATAAATACCCCTTGAGTGCAAGACTTAATTCATCCACACTTGAGATAGTTTCCAAGGCAAAATATATACTCCCTCCCTTGTTGAGATTTCGTCCAACCCCCCCCCCCCCACTTGTGTAGAAAATACTTCAATTGTTGTTGTATAATCCCAAATACGTTAGCCTAGTATCCCTAGTAGTATTCTGTTATACCCTCTATTTTCAGAGTATGTACGTGAGGGCGTACGTACAAAAGTTTTTAGCCTTAAGTAGGCATTAGGGACGAAATTTGTGCACAACTAGCGAAAAGAATCGTTTTCCAACAAAACGTTTTCCGGACTTTGCGAAGGGAAAAATACGGTTGCAACATTTATAATTTTTGCGGATTTTTCCGAGAGATGAAATATTTTGGACCAACGAGAGGGTGACACTTGTCACCCTCAAGTGGACGGCAAAGTGAGACATCCTGGCACGTTTTTTGCCTTTCTTTTGGTCAAGGGTTAGGTAGGATATTTTGTGTGGTAGATGGATAAGGTACACTTGCCCAAATCCTCACCCTCCACTTGCCCACCACTTGTCTTGATCTTGGCCATTGAAGGCCCTATAAATACCCCCCTTAGTTGAAGGATTTCTTCATCCCACAAATGACTTCTAAGTCTTGAAATCCCTCTCCCCCTTTGTAAGGTTTTCGTCCAAGCCTCCCCCTCCCCCTTTGTGAGGCCCTTGGCCGAAAAACCCCCCCCCCCTCTCCTAGTGGTGCTAGCCGAAACATACCCCCCCTCTCTTGAGTTGTTCTCGTAAAATACCCCCCCCCCCCCCTTGGTAGAAAAGTATTCTCCAAGTGTTGTTACTATTCCCAAATACTTTAGCCCAAATACCTTGTATTACTTTCCAAAGTTACCTCTACATAGAGCCCGTAAATACTACTATATTTCCATTAGTCACTAAACGAAACCCTATGATTACATACTTCTAAGGGTTCTTGGAGCGAATTGGAGCGTTCAGAATATGAGCTAAACGTTGCTCAGGATCGACATATAAACTTGGATAATTTTGGGCTTATCGAGGTAAATACTCTTGACCTTCTATTGTAATTGGAAATTACATACTGTAGTAGTATAGAAATAAGTATAAGATATATAGAAGGATGGTATAAGAGAAGAGAATTGAATTGAACTGTAATAGAAGAATATTAAAGAAGATTGAACTGACTTGACATGACTGTTTTTATGTTGCGAACTGTAGTTTTGTTATCATACATGTCTCCTATTTTATTTTAGACTGTTATGATTTCATTTACAGTATTTTTTTCAGTTTCACATACTTGGTACCTGTTGTACTGACCTCCTTCGGGGGGCTGCGTTCATGCCGCAGGTAGAGGTACACCGGTTGTTGATCCTCGCTCATAGGATCACGCCAACAGACAGAAGCTCCGCTTTCTCGAGGCTTATCTTTTGCATGTTTCCTCGAGTTGTAGGTTCTTGTACATTCAGGGGTATGGCGGGCCCTGTCCGTCATAGTTGTTGTTACATTCTTAGAGGTCCGTAGTAATGCACAAGTGTGGTCAGAAAGGATGTAACTGTTCAAAAATTTCTGTATATATATATGCAAGAAGGCAACCATTTTGGTTGGCCTGTTTTATTATCTTATCTCTTGTTTCATATCTGTATGTTTTATATTCCGCTGATTTCTCTGATGTATGACTACTTGGGTGCCCGGGTAAGGCACCAGTCACGGGCCCCGGAACGGGTCGTGACAAATTCTAAAGTAATCCCAACATAACAGCCCGGAAATACTACTTTATTCCTTTAGTCGCAAAATGAAACCCTAGGAAAATCTTCATAGCTTGGATGAAGTGTTAAGAGAAGTTGTTTAGAAACTTCTAAGAGTTGCTTGGAGCGGATTGGAGCGTAAGGAATAGGAGCTAAACGTTGCTCAGGATCGACTTATAAATCTTGGATAATTTTGGGCTTATCGAGGTAATGATCTATGTCCTTCTATTATAATTGGAAATTACATGTTGTAGTAGTTTATATGTTACACCCCGTAAGTCCAGGACATGTATAAGAGAATGTACGTAAGGAATCAAGACTTGAAAATTGGTACGAAAGGAAGAATTGTTTTTCCGACGGAAAATCTTTCGAACGTCGGAAAGGAAAAATGTTCGTTGAGGAGAATTAGATTCTCAAAATGCATTATTTGAAGAATATGGAATTTATTAACATTATGGAATTTATTTTTACGGATTTGGTCACGTGGGGTCAACCGAGGAATTTTACGTTTTGTGGGGCCCACGAGGGTTACGGAATTTTATGGACGAATGAGAGGGCGACACGTGGCACCTCACCCACATGGTCTTGGTCGAAAAATTGCAAGGGTAAAATGGTCATTGACAATGGTAAAAGATCAAGTCTTGCTAGCTTGAGATTGTTGACTTGTCAACTTGTCCACTTGGCTTAACATTAATTGTCCTTTCATCCTAGCCCACAAGTGTTTTAATCTAAGCCATCCAATGTGTTATATAAGCATACTACTAGTGCAAGACAAGGTCTTCCAACACTTAGAAAATTTAACACTTGTCTTGTTCTTCCATTAAGCTCTCGGGTTCACCTTGTGCTCCACACAAAATTTTTAGTTTGTGATCCATTATTCACAAGACTTAAACCCTAGGTTCCTAAGAGTGTTTTAAGGTTATCTCAATAGAAAAATTTCGGAAAAACGGCGTTTTCGTATTAGTCGCAAGGCGGAAACTTAAGGAGTTCTTCAACTTTGAAGTTGGAACTTGAAGATGGGTTATTCATAGGCTTCTAAGGAGTGCTTGGAGAGGATTGGAACATAAGGAAATGAGCTAAGAATTGCTAAGGCGCGACTTTGAATCTTGGAAATTTTAAGGGCTTGTAAAGGTATAATTCTTGTCGTTTTAGTAATTAAGATTACTTGTTGTTGTAGCTATGGATATTAGCAAGCATGAGATGTTTAGTACGAAGTTTGATAATTATATTGGCTATTGGAACCCTAATCCGAAAACTAGCATGTTTAGCCTTAAGATTACATTTCAAGTTGATTATTAGTTTAAGTCGTCGCATGTTGTATAAAGAAGGAAATTGTAGTTGTTGAAGTTGTTTATGACTATATAACATGTTAGACCTTAGAACTTGGAATTGGAAAAAAGATTGGAAAAGACTTTGAGTTGTTGGTTATGTTGTTGGCCGAGAATGGCTTGGGTTTTAAACTACTTGGTATAAATTGTGGGGCGGAATTTTACACGTACTGTAAGGCGTGTAATCCCCTTTGGTTGGTTGTTGTTTTGAGCCTTAAATGTGGCATGTTTGGTTATTGTATTCGGCCTTGAAAAAGGTGGCAAAGTATGTAGAAACAAAGGAAGTGCTGCCCGATTTTCCGTAGAATAAGTGACCGTGTACTTAGTATTATTCTACGTTAGAAACTAGAAATTGATAGTCATGTTGTGACCATTATAGGTTGACAATTCTACGTACGACGTATTCGGCTTAGCTTGTGGATTTAGACGAAAAGGTATGTGAACTACCTCCTCTTCTAGCATGATTCCTTAAGATAAAGAAAGTATGTCCTACTCCTTAAATGATCCATTCCTTGGTTGTATTTGGATTGCCTAAAATAGAATTTGTTCTATGTACTTCCTTGATTGTACTTTGATGTTTAAATTGTAAGTTGTATAATCCATTGCCTTAGTGAAGTTTGGATTCTTAAGAGTGAAGGTATTTTACTTAAAGTACATAGAGTCTTGAAAAGGAAGTGGTTTCCAAATCTTTTGGCTAGTGCCTTAGTTCCAAAACCTAAGGGTCGTTATAATGACTTTAGTGGAGTCAAAGGAGTGATTTACTTAATTGTTTTAAAAGAGGAGAAATGACATGATTTAAGAGAAGTAACTTGTTTTAAAGGTGTGAGTTACTTGAGGTTTAAAAGTAGAAGAAACTTGATTTGTAAGTATGTGATACTTGGTTTTAAAAGTATAAGTCTCTTGGTTATAAAAGGAATGAATATGTCTAAAACCATAGAGGGTTATAACGGTTTTATGGGAAGTTGGTTATAACTGCTTTATGGAAGGTTAAGAAAGTTGTCTATTTTTGATTAATGGGCATAAGTTGCCTAGATTGTGAAAATTTGAAGTTACTTGATTTCAAGCTTTGAAATGAGTTTTCTAAAAGTGTAGTAACTTACTTTGAAAAATAGACATACCTTGATACTACGGGTGTTAGTATCTTGAGGTTTTACATAAAAAGGAGTCTTTTGAAAAGAATGTACGTACGTAGTACTTTGGCTTGTTTAATTGAGAATTATTCTATTTGTGCCTTGATAAGTACTTTGGCTTGTTTAATTGAGAATTATTCTATGTGTGCCTTGATAAGTACTTTGGCTTGTTTTATTGAGAATTATTCTATAAGTGCCTTGAGTTTATAAAATGAAAGTCTAAAGATTTTATGAACTTGCCTATGTGTGCTGGTGATAGCCTTTGAGTGCAAGTATTATATTTGTACGCTACCGCGACTCTCGGTTGGAGGGTCGGCTGTCTTGTTGTAAGTTTACTTGGACGTACCGACGGTGATGTGGGATTCCACGGGTATGCTTCCATTATTTGTATTACTCCTTGGACATGCTTATACGATGTGGGATTCTGGGGCATGTGACTGCGGGCGTTAGATTCGGATTTGTTTGTGTTACCCCACGGTCATGCTTATACGATGTGGATTCCGGCACGCGACGCGAGGATATTGTTATTCCATGGAGTCGCCTCATGAGATTGAGCGACGCAGTGGATCTCGTAGATAACTTTCGTACTTGCCCCGTCGATTGTCGACGCAGCCGGATCCGTAGTTGGCTGCATTTGCCCCGCCGCGATTCTATCACACGCTTGGTACCAGAGGCTCGGTAGATAGCTTCGCACTTGCCCCGCCATATTTCGTGATGCAGTGGATCCGGTAGTTAGCTGCATTGCCCCGCTGCCGCTTGTCGACGCAGCCGGATCCGTAGTTGGCTTTCGCATTGCCCCGTCGCTTTATGATGCAGCCGGATCTCGTGGTTCGCTTTTCCTACTGCCCGCATGCGCTTTAGGACACAGTGGGACTTGGTGTTCATGTATGCCTATTGGTGTTATATTATATCATGGATCGCCGAAGCCGGCGAGCGATTCCACCGCATGATTGATATTATGGGCGTAAGACCCATGGTTATATCTTAGTAATGACTTTGGCATGCGTCCACGACTTGATATGACCGATTATGTATTGTGTAATCGTAGGTTGCTATCATACATGTCTCCTGCTTTGTTTAGATCCATGATTTCATTACTGATTTATCGCTTCACATACTTGGTACATTCTTCAGATCGACCTCCTTCGGCCGCGTCACGCCGTAGGTTTAGGTACGCAATTTGGTGATCTGCAGTGTAGGACCGCCGTAGTTTTTGGATAGCTCCATCTGCTCGAGTTTATCTTTTGGTATAGTTCCTTCAAGATGTGCTTTGTACTAAGCATGGGTACAGTGGGGCCTTGTCCGTCATATTTCAAGAAACTCTGAGGTCGTATTCATATGTGGGATCGACTCACGTATGCAGGTAAGGTATTTTGATTATGTATATTATGGCACTTTGTAGGCTTTGCCCTTGTACGTATGTTGGTTTTGAAAAAATGAAGTGTTATTTAACTTCCGCAGCTTACTTAGTTGTTAAGGTAGAAGCGGCCCGAGTTCGGGTGTGACAGAGTGGTATCGAGCGGCGGTCCTCGTAATGTCTATGCACCGTGTCTAGTAGTCTTGATTATCGGTGTATATACATCATCACGACCCGAACCGCCCGCGGATCGTGCCTTACCCGCACCCAAGTAGACATACATCGAGTAACCAACGGAATATAAAACAAGACATGAAATAATATGAAGTGAGAAACGCTTTATTCGAGAAAAGTTTTTCTAAGATATATATATAAAAACTTGAACCCAACAAGCATATCCTTTACAAACTCGCCACACCAAGATTACATGCACTTACGAATATTATAACAACAACGACGGACAGTGGCCGCTGCACTTCGAATGTAAGTACCTACAACGACAGGGGAATATACCACAGATAAGCCTCTGGAGAAAACAGAGCTTCCCAAAACGCTGAACTGTGACCCTATGAGCGAGGATCAACAACTGGTGTACCTCTACTGCGCAGATGAACGCAGCCTCGGGCGAGGTCAAGATAACAGTACCAAGTATGTGTAATCAAAAATATCAGAAATGAAATCATAATAGTCTATATAAAACAGAAGACATATATGATAACCAATTTACGATACACAATATGTAAGCAGTCATGTCAAGTCAGGGACTCACGCCCTTAAGGTCATCACTCAAATATAACCACGGGTCTCATGCCCACAATATCAATCATGCCCGTGGAATTCCTTCCTCACTGCCGGCAGTCCATGATATAAAAGCACCAAGGAATACACATGAACACCAGGTCCCACCTGTGTCATAATAAAACTGTACGGGGTAAGTACGAAGGCATAGTCGACTACTAAAACCCACAGTACCAACAATGCTATAAAACTGTATCACGAGGTCTTTCTAGACCGCGCCACATGATCGGCCGCCACTCGCCTCGGTATCAATGTGCGCCAAACTCGAACTCACCGCACCCGCGATAGGCCACCTAGGCCCGCATGAGGTATTCCCCGCATCGAGGGTAGCTACTCCTCGGCATCGTCCTGGACTCTCGTAGTCCGCATGGCCACATAGACCGCATGAGGTATTCCCCGCACACTAACCTGGAACTCTCGTAGCTCCGCATAGGTCCCCTGGACCCGCATGAGGCATCCCTCGCATCGGGGGGCAGCTTAACCCCCGGTATATCATGTCAAGAGGTGAGTGGTACAATACTAACATAACGGCTTATCGTTAAACAACATAAGCACAATCAAGGGAAACCCCTTTACACAAACATCACAAGACACTAACACACGTAGCATCCTAACATGTTTACTTATCAAACCAACAAGAAAGTATTACAAGGCTATCACAAACCAACATAGTCAAGTTATTCACACAAGGTACTTTCTATTTTATGTCAACAAGTTCGGGTTTTTATCCCCAAAGTACTTCATACATTAACTCTTTAAAAGATCCGCTTTCTTTCATGAGTCACACGATACCCGTAGTATAAAAATAGAGTGACTATCTTTTTAAGTAAACCAAAACAATTTCCCTACCTTCTTTTTGAACCAACTTAAGACAAAAGCATGCCTTCCTTTTTAAACGAAAACACTTCAAATTCAAGTCTTTGTCTTTTATAAATCAAGTCCTTACTTTGAAATTTTAAGAAAATCAAAACTTGTTTATTAATGATCTTATTAAAACAGCCATGATCTAGGAAATGTAATACAATTTTGTCTTATCTTAGCTTCTATGCAGATGGAGGTTTCTACTGGTTTTAATAATACTTAATTAGTCAATACATTTTCCTTTATTAGCGCTGCAGTGGTTTGTTCGATACTTATTCTCATTTCCGAAATCAATACAAGGCTTTCATAAACAATTAAGTAAACCGTTCCTTTTATCTTTCTTAAGTCGTTATACCTAACTTCCCATAAAGCTAGTATAACTCTTAAGCTTTTAAAACCAAGTATTACTCTTCTTTCAAAAACGATTCTTAATTCTTTTGAAATACTTCAAGATTCTTATTATTAAAACTCAAGTCAAAAGACATCGAAGTAAAACCACGCTCGCTTAACACACGACGTCTACCGTACTATATATATTCTTTTAAAATATCATGCTCAAGAGGATAGGAAGAATCACATACCTCCTCGGCGAAATCCACCTGCCAAGTCGAATATGTCGCGCGCAGAGTATCAACCTATAATAGTCAAATACGTCTATCAACGTCTTGACTACTCTGTAGAATATTCTAAGCAGAAGGTTCTTATTTCTACGGAAATTTGGGCAGCACTTCCCTACCCGTAAAGATACACAAGTCTATTGTAAATACAACCCAATGTAAGTACAGTTCAATTCTCTTCTTATATACCATCCTTCTATATCTTATACTCAATTCTAAACTACTATATGTAATTTCCAATTACAATAGAAGGACAAAAATATTTACCTCGATAAGCCCAAAATTATCCAAGATTAAAGTCGATCCTGAGCAAGGTTTAGCTCCTATTCTGTACGCTCCAATTCGCTCCAAGAAACCCTTAGAAGTTCTAAACAACTTCTACTTAATACGTCAACCAACTATGAAGATTTTCCTAGGGCTTCGTTTTGTGACTAAGGGATATAAAGTAGCATTTCCGGGCTTTTTGTATAGAGGTAACTTTGGAATACTACAAGGTATTTGGGCCAAGGTATTTTGGAATAGTAACAATACATGAAGACATTTTCTACCAAGGGGGTGTTTGAGGAAGCAACTAGGAAGGGGGAGGTGTTAGACGAGAGCTTCACTGGGGAGAGGATTTTGAGACTTGGAAATTGTTCAAGTGATGAAGAAGTCTTGCTAGCAAGGGGGGTATTTATAGAACACTCAAGGGTCAAGATTCAAGCACATGGATGGTGTAGATTAGGACAAGTGCTACCTTATCTATCTACTACACAAATATCTTCAAGACTTTGACCAAACATTTTTGGCCTTTAAAACACAAAAAACGTGCCCAACAATTCCTCACCTAAACCGTCCACTTGAGGGTGACACATGTCGCCCTCTCGTTGGTCAAAAATATTTCATCTCTCGGAAAAATCCAAAATAAATATTTTCTTGAAAACGTAAAATTCCTTTACAAGGTTCGGAAAATTTTCCGTCGGAAAAACAAATCTTTCTCGTGGATGTGCACAATTTCGTCCTTAACATAATTCGGGCTTACACAATTGTACGTACGTCGTCACATACATACTCTGGAAATACGGGGTATAACATTCTTCCCCCCTTAGAAACATTCGTCCTGAATGTTCCTTCTAAGCCTCAAAACACGCTAGCGCCGGTATAGTCTTCACTAAAATACTTACGAAACCAATCATGCCGTACCTGGCCATAACATAACACACGCGCAAATACTTAACTCCAAGTCCACGAGGAATCACCTCTAACATCACAAAAGCTCCCACCCAAAGTCTAAAAGATACTCCCTTCGCACCTTTACTTCCCATAAGAAATGATCACTTCTATTCTCTTAACACATGTTCACTTCTTCCTTACTGTCGCATCTCCTCGTACACTCGAACTCTTCCTAATAGACTTACCACATTTCTGTTATTGCTTCAGTTTCCAAAATCTCGGGGTCACTATCTCCAACTTGGTCATCATTAACCGGGAACACTCTGGATGGATCTCCGATACTTTTCTGAACATAGAAACATGAAAGACCGGTCGTACTGCTTCCTAAGTCGGATGGCAATGCTAACTTATAGGCAACCTGGCCTATTCTTCACATGATCTGCAAAGGTCCAAAGTAACTCGGGCTAAGTTTTCCCTGCTTTCCAACTCTCGTCACACCCTTCCGGGGTGGTACCTTTAAGAAAACCCACCGCCAACCTGAACTCCAAGTGTCGACGCCGATTATCCGCACGACTTTTGTTGACTCTGAGCTGCCAATAACCTCTCCTGTATAAGCTTCACCCTATCCACATCCTGCTGAATCAAGTATGAACCAACTATCTGCATCTTGCCAACATCGAATCAATCGACTGGCAACCTACCCTTACGCCCATACCCGGCTTCATAAGGCGACATTCGAATATTGAAATGGTAGCCATAATGATACTCACTCAACAAGAGGCACATAATCCTCGCTGCTACCCCTGAAATCAAAACACCGGCCCGAGGGTGAATGCAATACTGAGACTCACCTGAGTTCCTAACCCCGCCTGGTAAAACCTCCAGAAAAAGAAATAGCCGTAAACTGGGCTCCACTGCCTGTCATAATTAAAAGTAGGAACCCCGTGCAGTCTTCCAACCTTCCCGATATATAACATCTCGCATAACCCTCTGCCGAGTAAACAGTTCTGACTGAAAGACAAGATGGGCTGACCTCATCGGCCCGACTACTGGTCGAATGCATCCATGAACTCGTACGATGGTTAACTAAACTTGGGCCTAACACCCTCGTGACCCTATCACAAAGTGGGACCACCACAATTTTTCCTTACTTCAAACCGGGCTGCGGGTTGACCCGAAATCTGTCCTCAACCCGACCCATTTATCGCGCCAAGCTCTTGTTTCCCGATCCGGAACAATCTCACCATCGAGTCACGAAAACCTAGTGGTCTTCTTAGCTCAACTACCCTCTTTCATTTCACACTACTCAGGGACTTATCACACAATATATCTTACGTATACTATGCACTCCGATAAGGGTCAAACATAAAAAAAATAAATCTTTTACTCAAGATGGCCTCGCCTCTAAGGTATCCACGTATAAAACTCACACTTTCCCTATCCCCAATCTTACCCTTTTAACTAACCATGATTCCTAATCACAATTAACGCAATGCTATCTGAACATAACACTTAAGATATACTCATCTCATCACACATACTAATCTCTAGAGGGTTAAGGATATACCTGTATCTACTGCTTCACTCCCCTTTGTCGTTCTAATCAATCCTGCCCTGTTGGGCGCATAGCTAGGGAAGGTGATGAACTAGCCACTGATCCCGGCGTCGAGTCTCTACATCCGCGCCACCTGCCTCGGACAATTTCTCGCAAAATGGCCTGCTGGCCGCAAGCATAACAAGTCGTCAAGAAGTACGACACTCCCACAATGACACCTACCACAACGCCACACCGGTGGGGTGGCCTCCAGCTAACACCCTTCCTCTCCGAACCACCAATCCGCGAATCGACCGGGTAGGCCGAGTCCTCCTACTTGCATCCTCCTACTTGAACATTCTTCGTCACATGGCCTCGACGGCCGCAGTAAAACAAGCTCAACAAAAAGACGACATTCCCGATGGCGTCGCACACCGTGAACACCGAGGAAAATCAATCTACTGGCCGAACCTACGTGTATTCGTGGAACCGTAAGCTCGAGCTCACCAACTCTCGCATACCTAACGCCCCAAGTTCGCGAGGACCACTCAGATCGGGCGGAGGCGCATAACGATCTGGCGAGAAGGTCCGCCTCGAAAGTTACCAAAGGACCTCGCTGCTCGCCCTCTTCGCGATCTTGGTTAACCCGTCGATCCTTACGTTTCTCGCCACGCGATAAGCCCGTGACGCAGCCATGCTCATGCCTCGATCAAGAGCTACTCTTGCACAACCTCTTAGATAATCATCAAGACCCGTGATAAATCGGTACATAATATACTCTGGTTGCTAAATCCTAGCTAGTAACAGGTCGTCTCTTTGCAATCCATACTTTCGCCATCGGGTCGTGGAACCAAGGTTCAAATATCATGGCCGCAGAGGAACCGTGTTATACCGTATTTCCGCAGTATGTACGTAAGTGGAATACGCATAAAAAGTCTAGCCTTAAAGTTTAGGCAAAACGCTTTTTGGGCACAACTCACAAAACGAATAGTTTTCCGACGAAACGCTTCCACGACTTTCGTAGGGTAAATTCCGCCATGCCATTTCTAATTTTGCGGATTTTTCCGAGAGACGAAACATTTTGGACCAACGGAGGGCGACACTTGGCACCTCCAATTTTGGACTTGAAATCGCCCATTGACGAATTGAAGACCATTGGCACGTTTTGTGAGTTGTGCACAAGTCAAGGAGTTGGTAGGATATTTGTGTATAGTTAATCCTCACCCTACACTTGCCTTGCACTTGTCTTAATCTTGGCCATTGGTTGGCCACTTCTTGACCTATAAATACCCCTTAGAGATGAAGAGTTCTTCATCCACAAATCTTTCCAAGTCTTGAAAATCCTCCTCTCCCTTTGTAGCCTTTTCGCCCAACACCTCCCCTCCCTTGTGAAGGCCCTGGCGAATACCCCTCTAGCCTAGTAGTTTGGCCGAGGCCCCCTAGCCTAGCCAAAAATCTACCTCCCTTGGTAGAAAAGTTGTCTTCTAGTATTGTTATAATGCCCAAAATACCCTAGCCCAAATCCCTTAGTACTTAGTAGAAGTTGTGAAGAACTTCTAAGGTTTCTTGGAGCTACCTGAGCGCATACAACTTAGAGCTAAACCTTGCTCAAAGCGACTTTATCTAGGATATTATTGGGCTTACTGAGGTAACAAATCCTAACCTCTTTTGAATTAGAGAATACTTCATGTGTAGTATTAGAATAAGTATTAAATACTTAGAAGAATATCACGAATAGAATTGAACTATTACCACAGTAGAAGGGTTTAAAGAAGAATAATCAAATCAGATTTTTACATAGACTGCTTTTCACAAAGAGACTTATATAGCTCACCGGTGGAAGTATTGCCCAACTTTCCATAGAATTGTGAACCCCGCTTAGAATGACCTTGAGTAGTCTTTGATAGATGTCTGTGACTATTATAGTGACTCTGCGCGACATATTCAACTTGGCGGTGGTTTTCACGGTAAGGTATGTGATTCTTCCTAAAGCATGATATTTTACAATATATATAGTAATGCAGACGCATATGTGTTAATCGAATAATAACTACGGCAATGTCTTTGACTTAAGCTCGATAACACTTACTGAATGCCTCACGCTTAAGCCTGAATAATAAAGATCCAAAGCATTTCATAAGAATCTTGAATCATTTTTAATGTAAGAGAACTAACTGGTTTTTAAAAGCTTAAGAGTTATACTAGCTTTATGGGAAGTTAAGTATAACCACTTAAGATTTATAAAAGAAACAAGTTTTCATATGTTCTTATAACATAATTATGTTGTATTGTGAATAGAATAATAAGATGGTTTGATAAGTAGACATGATATGATGCTATGTGAGTTAGTATCTTGTAATGTTTGTATAAGAGAGTATCCTTGTTGTGCTTATGTTGTTTAAAGATAATTCGTTATGTTAGTGTACTATCACTCACCTCTTGAGATGATACGGGTTAAGCCGCCTCCGACGCGGGTAGACTCAGTGATGCAGGACCATGATTCGAGAATACCTGCACGCGGGTCCAGGGCCTATGCGAGCTACGAGTTCCGTGTTAGTATGCGGGATTATGCCTCACGCGGTCATCGCGCTGCGCGACAACGAGTCGGGGCGATGCCGAGTAACTACCTCGATGCGGGTTATACCTCACGCGCCCACGCGAAGGGCCGGCGCGACCGGAGTCGAGGATTAGGCTTGCAGAGTGATAATACGGCGAGTGGCCCCGCTTCAATCATTCGCACCTAGAAAAGACCTATTACGCTTTACCTATTGTTGCTCTTGTTTGTAATGTGGCACTATGCGCGTTCCTTGATTGCTTCATACATATTAGTAAACCGGTTTTAAAAAGTGTTATGATTTCATTTAAGTACTTTACAGCTTTCACATACTTAGTACTGTCAGATCGACCACCTTCGGGCTGCGTTCATGCCGCAGTAAGGGCAAGCAGTGCTAGATCCACATTCTTAGGATCTCTACGTTGGTGTCGGGAGCTCCATCTTTTCCGAGGCTCTACTTGGGTATGATCTCCCGTTGTAGATAGTTTTGTAGCCAGTGGTGGTATGGCGGCCCCGTCCCGCCATAGTTGTATATTTCCTTAGAGGTCTGTAGTCATGTTATGCGTTGTCGGATGTAATCGCTAAACCATGTTTATATATATATGCCGAAAGGCGATGTTTTCTCACATAAACGTGTCTTATTTTATAAATCGTTTCATGTCTTGCTTTATATTTCCGCCGATTACTCGATGTATGACTACTGGGTGCCTTAAGGCACGACCACGCCCCGAACGGTCGTGACAAAAGTGGTATCGAGCGATTAATCCTCGGAAAGTGTCAGCATCGTATCTAGTAGTCTTGATTATCGGTGTTGTGCACCACACCAATAATCGTGAGGCTATAGGATATTTAGGATTGGTTTCCATTTTTCTCATTCGAGATCGTGCTTTAGAGTCGTGTTATAGGTTGGACCCTCTAACGTATTCCTTTCCTCGTAATGCTTATGCCTCCACGTAAGGCAACCCGCCTGGCGGCAAGGCAACCGAGGAGTCGCTAGCAGACACCCAGAGTCACGAGGGCTCGTGCCCGCCTATACCGCAGACGGCGAGTTCTATGACGCCGCCACCAAAGAGACCACAGCACCCACACCTCCCGTCCCACACTGGGCGGAGGAGTTAGGGTACAAGGAGATGGCCCACCTATTGGCTAAAGTCAGGCCCGACACGGAGAGAGATCGACGCGCGCCTAGCCCAGCTCGGCTCGGTCCGCACGTGGTACACCCGAGGCGAATAGTTTGAGACTACGAGATTTCTTGAGTTGTAGCCCGCGAGTTTTACTGTCGAGGCCGAGGATGATCCGCAGGAGTTCATCCGTCGCCTGAGAGAATCATGAGGTGATCAAGGCCTCGGAGACAGAGTCCGTGACCTTTGTTCGCGACATTGCGTGATACCGCAATCGATTGGTTTGATTCACGGAGTTATCCCGGAGAGCACGCGTCCCCGCCTACTGGGATGAGTTCTCGCAGGCTTTCCTCACTCACTTCTTGCCTCCACGGATGGCGAGGGCGCGGCCGATAGATTTTTACCATCGAGGCGCAGAGGACGACCGTCGTGGAGTACAATGTCGAGTTTGATTCATCGCTCGATATGTCCCAAAGATTGGTAGCAGAGCATGAGGATAAGGTGCACCGCTATGTCACCGGCTAGACGACTATATGGCCGAGTCATGTGCGTGTTTTCTCCACCGGTATGGACATTACCCGCACGCAGCTCACGCTCGATGCGGCGAGCGCAGAGGTCGCAAGTCGACGATGACAGCAGGTTAAGGCCAGACGGAGGGTCTTCCGTGGTTATCGTGGTGGCGGCCTCAGCGAGCCTAGATTCGCACCACGCCACTCGAGCACTCGCACCGCCCTCAAGACACCGAGTTTTCGAGGGCGCACTGGGCCCTGTGGCTTCAGACGCCCGAGTAGCAGAGTATCGCCGATCGACCACCCCCCAGCTGGCCGATGCAGATCCCATTACGGAAGTGTGGTACTACTTTTGAGCTTGTTACGATTGTGGCCAGCAGGTCACTGGCGAGGATCGTCCGACCGGGCGCGGTGGTAGGGCTCACCTTCAGTTCTCGCTGCCGCCATCATCTCCTACGATTACTCGCCCGAGGGTGGTACTCACGGGTCGCCAGGTCGCGCAGAGGTCGTGGCTCGGTCCCGATTCTAGCGGTCCTCGAACCGCATTTATGCTTTGTCCACCGACAGATCGTGAGGCCTCACCGATGTCGCCACGTACCTTATCATTTTCGGGTTTGATGTGTATGCTTTGATAGATCCGGTTCAACTCCCCTATATATCTCCCTTGTTGCTAGTAGGATAGGGATAGAGCCCGAGTCCATAGACCCTTTCGAGGTAGCTACGCCATGGTGATTCGGTGGTAGCTCGGCGGTATATAGAGCTTGTCCCGTGACTATTTACGCCGTCGGACCCTAGCCGACTTGATAGAGTTGGAGATGATTGACTTCGACGTGATTATGGGATGGATTGGCTAGCTTCGCTACGCCAATGTAGACCGCAGAGAGAGTAGTACGCTTCCAGTTCTGCGAGCCGGTTGTTGAGTGGGAGGAGCACGGTGACGCCGGCGGGTAGGTTTATTTCCTACCTCAAGGCTAGGAAGATGGTGCGAAGGCGGTATATCTACCATCTCGTTCGGTGTTTGATAATCAAGGCTGCGGTACAGATTTTCGCCGCCCGAGTCGGCGAGTTCCCGGGACGTGTTTCGGATGACCTCGGTGTCCTCCCGAGGAGATCGAGTTTTGTATAGATGTGTTGCGATACTCGCCTATTTCCATTCCGCCATACGTAATGGCACCGCCGAGTTGAGAGATTTGAAGGACCACCGAGGGATTTCTTTGGAGAAGGGCTTCATCAGCCTAGTGTTTCTCCCCGGGAGCGCGGTATTGTTCGTGAAGAAGAAGGGCGACGCCGCGCATGTGTGTTGATTACAGCACCGAACAAGGTGACCATTAAGAATGATACCCCTTCCCGTGATTGATGATTTGTTCGACCATTGCAGGTGCGAGATGTTTCTCCAAGATTGATCGCGATCGGGCTATCATCAGTGCAGTCGAGAGGTGGATGTCCCTAGGATCGCATTCGACCGGTATGGGCATTATGAGTTCGTGGTCATGTCTTTTGGGTTGACCAATGCTCCGCGGTATTCATGGATTTGATGAACCGAGTGTTCAAACCATTTTGGACACGTTTGTGATAGTGTTCATTGATGATATCTTGGTTTATTCTCGCCAGAGCAGGAGCACGCGAGCATTTGGCGATCTTGGCCGACGCTTCTCAGACCAGCAGCTTGTACGCCAAGTTTTCCAAATGTGAGTTTTGGTTGACTTGATGAGCGCTTATCGGGCATATTGTCGGGCCGATGGCATTCGAGTTGATACGCCAAGATCGAGGCACAGACTTGCCTAGACCTACTACTCCGGCAGAGGTTCGCAGCTTTACGGGCCTTGCAGGATATTATCGGCGTTCGTAGAAGTTTGCTTCTATCTCGCACCATTGACTAGCCGACTCGAGGCGCCAAGTTTGATGGTGATGCTTGTGAGCGTGGTTTCCGATTCGAAGAGAGACCGACGACCGCTCGTTCTTACTCTTCCGCAGGTCCAGATGGTTATGTCGTGTATTGCGTCGTCGGGCATCGGGTTGGGATGTGTTAACGCAGATGGCGGTTATAGCATATCATCCCGACACCAAGAAACACGAGAGGAACTACCCCACCCATGATTTGGAGTTGGCGTGATTCACGCCTTGAAGATCCGAGGCACTATTTGAATGGGGTTCACGAGGATATTTTTACACAACACAAGAGCCTCCAGTATAACTTCACCGCAGGAGCTGAACTTACGGCGAGACGGTGGTTAGAGTTGCTTAAGGATTACGATGTTGATATCTGTACCACCCGGAAGGCCAATGTCAGGCGATGCTCTTAGTCGTAGGTCGATGGGAGCCTATCGGATGCAGCTAGAGAGGACATGGTTCATGATTTGCATCGATTAGCGAGCCTTGTGTCCGCTTGATTGATTCCGATAGCAGTGGGTTAGAGTTCGTGAGGTTGCCGAGTCTTCCATCGCCGGCGAGGTGAAGAGGCAACAGTTCGAGGATCCACTTTGATTCGATATCGTGATCTGACTCTTCAGGGCGAGGGTCCTTTGAGGTAGCACGATGGGTGCTAAGGTTTGAGGGCGATTGTGTGTTCCAGATGTTTCGTGACTTGGCAGCAGGTTTTTGGGGAAGCACACGCAAGCGTTACTCATCCATCCGGTCGACCAAGATGTACCACGACCTTAGATCCGTATTGGTGGGATGGCTTGAAGAGGACGTTGCGAGTTCGTAGCTCAATGCCCGTGTTGTCGCAGTGAAGGTAGAGCACCGCAGGCCCGTGGTTTGTTACTGACGATTGAGATCCCAACTCGAAGTGGAGGTAATCAACATGGACTTCATCACAGGATTACCTCGCACTCGGAGGAGACATGATTCTATATGGGTTATCGTCGGCGGTCGACGAAATCAGCCCACTTTCTTCCGTCAGACGACTTTTTCTGAGGATTATGCGGACTTTACATCCGAGAGATCGTCGATCGCACGGAGTCCCTACTGATCATATCGCATGTGGAGCCCGGGCCATTTCGACTAACTTCCGAGGTCCTTCCAGGGGTTTAGGGACGCAGTGAGCACGAGTAATCGCATTTCATCCACGCATGACGGACAGCAGAGCGCACTATCCGCACTCTCGAGGATATGCCGCGAGCCCGTGTTATTGACTTCAGGTAGTTGGGAGGATCATTTGCCTCTAGTTGAGTTCGCGTATAATAATAGCTACCACCCAAAGATTCGACGGGCGCCTTACGAGGCCTTGTATGAGGAAGTGCAGATCGCCTATAGGTTGGTTCGATGTGGGCGAGGTGCGGCTAGTGGGACCAGATTTGGTACAGCAGTGTGGATAAGGTGAAGCTTATCCGAGCGGCTATTGATACCGAGTCGCATGGTCGATGCAGATCATCGCCGTCGATCTTGAGTTCGAGGTTCATGATTGGGTTTTCCTAAAGGTGTCACCCACGGCGGTGTGATGAGATTCGGAAGAAGGAAACTCACCAGGTACATTGGGCCGTTTAGATTGTCCGCAGGTAGGCAAGGTTGCCTACGAGTTGGATCTGCCGTCCGATCCGGAGGCGGTGCATCCGGTTTTTCACGTATCTATGCCGGCGAGATGTATCGGATCCATCTAGTGGTACACCGATTGACGATGTCCAGTGACCGGCGGGTTATCGTATGAGAGATTCCATAGCGATAGTCGATCGTCGAGTTAGGCGTCTGACCAAGGACGTGGCTTCCACAAAGTCTTGTGGCGAACGAGCTCGGAGGAGATGACGGGAAGCCGGCGGAGGACATGAGGCAGAAGTATCCTCACCTATTCCCACACCTCCGTGTAATTCACTTTCCTACTTGTAAATTTTCGTTATCGTTTCGCCTAAGTGTTGTTCTGCGGCGTGTGTGGCATTTGCAATCGTTTAAGTTATGAAGAATCTTATCGTTAATCGTCTTGGGAAGGAACATTCGTGATTTAATGTTTCTGGCGAGGGGAGAATGTTATACCGTATTTCCAGTATGTGCGTGAGGGAATACGCATAAAAGTCTAGCCTTAAAGTTTAGGCAAAACGCTTTTTTGGGCACAACTCACAAAACGAATAGTTTTCCGACGAAACGCTTCCACACTTCGTAGGGTAAATTCCGCTATGCCATTTCTAATTTTTGCGGATTTTTCCGAGAGGCGAAACATTTTGGACCAACGGAGGCGACACTTGGCACCTCCAATTTGTGGATGAAATCGCCCATTGACGAATCAAGACCATTGGCACGCTTTTTTGTGCTCAGGCACAAGTCAAGGAGTTGGTAGGATATTTGTGTAGAGTTACTCCTCACCCTACACTTGCCTTGCACTTGTCTTAATCTTGGCCATGGGTTGGCCACTTCTTGACCTATAAATACCCCCCTTAAGATGAAGAGTTCTTCATCCACAAATCTTTCCAAGTCTTGAAAATCCTCTCCTCTCCCTTTGTAGCCTTTTCGCCCAACACCTCCCCTCCTCAGGAAGGCCCTGGCCGAATACCCCCTCTAGCCTAGTAGTTTGGCCGAGGCCCCCTAGCCTAGCCAAAAATCTACCCCCCTCCCTTGGTAGAAAAGTTGTCTTCTAGTATTGTTATAATGCCCAAAATACCCTAGCCCAAATCCCTTAGTACTTAGTAGAAATTGTGAAGAACTTCTAAGGTTTCTTGGAGCTACCGGAGCGTACAATAGGAGCTAAAACCTTGCTCAGCGCGACTTTATCTAGGATATTATTGGGCTTACTGAGGTAACAAATCCTAACCTCTTTTGAATTAGAGAATACTTACTGTTGTAGTATTAGAATAAGTATTAAATACTTAGAAGAATATCACAGAATAGAATTGAACTGTTACCACAGTAGAAGGGTTTAAAAGAAGAATAATCAAATCAGATTTACATAGGACTGTTTTCACAATGAACTTATATAGCTCACCGCAGGGAAGTACGCCCAACTTTCCATAGAATTGTGAACCTGCTTAGAATGACCTTCAGAGTAGTCTTTGATAGATGTCTGTGACTATTATAGGTGACTCTGCGCGACATATTCAACTGGCGGTGGTTTTCACGAGAAGGTATGTGATTCTTCCTAAAGCATGATATTTTACAATATATATAGTGCGAGACGCATACGTGTTAATCGAATAATAACTACGGCAATGTCTTTGACTTAAGCTCGAATAACACTTACGGAATGCCTCACGCTTAAGCACTGGATAATAAAGATCAAAGCATTTCATAAGAATCTTGAATCATTTTTAATGTAAGAGAACTAATCGGTTTTTAAAATGTGTTAAGAGTTATACTAGCTTTATGGGAAGTTAAGTATAACCACTTAAGATTGATAAAAGAAACAAGTTTGCCTATGTGCTTATAACAGACTTATGTTGAATTGGGAAAAGAATAATAAGATGGTTTGATAAGTAGACATGATATGATGCTATGTGTGTTAGTATCTTGTAATGTTTGTATAAGAGAGTATCCTTGTTGTGCTTATGTTGTTTAAAGATGCTGTTATGTTAGTGTACTATCACTCACCTCTTGAGATGATACCGGGTTAAGTCGCCTCCACGCGGGTAGACTCAGCGATGCAGGACCATGATTCGAGAATACCTCATGCGGGTCCAGGGGGCCTATGCGGAGCTACGAGTTCCAGTTAGTATGCGGGTTATGCCTCACGCGGTCTATGCGCTACGCGACAACGAGTCGGGGCGATGCCGAGGAGTAGCTACCCTCGACGCAGAGTTATACCTCATGCGGCCCACGTGAGTGGCCTATGCGGACTCGAGTCCAGTGATTAGGCTTGCAGAGTGATAATACGGGCGAGTGGCCCCGCTCAATCATTCGCAGCCTAGAAAAGACCTATTACGTTTACCTATTGTTGCTCTTGTTTGTGATGTGGCACTATGCGTTCCCTTGATTGCTTCATACATATTTGTAAACTGGTTTTAAAAAGTGTTATGATTTCATTTAAGTACTTTCTGATTTCACATACTTAGTACTGTTATCGACCTCCTTCGGGGCTGCTCATGCCGCAGTAAGTGGCAAGCAGTGCTAGATCCACATTCTTAGATCTCTACGTTGGTGTCTGAGCTCCATCTTTTCCGAGGCTCTACTTTGGGTATGATCTCCTGTTGTAGATAGTTTTGTATCGAGGTATGGCGGGGCCCTGTCCCGCCATAGTTGTATATTTCCTTAGAGGTCTGTAGTCATGTTGTACAGTGTCGGATGTAACTGCTAAACCATGTTTATATATATATGCCGAAAGGCGATGTTTTCTCACATAAGCTGTGTCTTATTTTATAAACTGTTTCATGTCTTGCTTTATATTTCCGCTGATTACTCTGATGTATGACTACTTGGGTGCCTTGAAGGCACGACCACGCCCCGAACGGGTCGTGACAAATCGCCGCCGTGCTAGACTCGCTGGGTGGCCATCGCAGAACTCCCGAATGAAGCACCACCTCGTGATGATTGGGCTGTGCCTCAGAACCTCTCAGGTTTACTCGCCTCCCTCGCTTGCCCTTCTCGGCCCGGTTGCTGCGCGAGGCATAATGGTAAGGGAAAGAAATACGTTAGAGGGGTCCAACTTATAACACAACTCTAAGGCACGATCTCAGAGTGAGAAGAATGGAAACCAATCCTAAATATCCTATAGCCTCCTGATTATTGGTGTGGTGCACAACACACCGATAATCAAGACTCTACTAGATACGGTCTGTAGACACTTTCCGAGGAGTAATCGCTCGATTCCACTTTTGTCACGACCAACCCGGGATCGTGGATCGTGCCTTACCCGCACCCAAGTAGACATACATCGAGTAACAATGGAATATAAAACAAGACATGAAACAATATGAAGTGAGAAACAGTTTATTCGAGAAAAGTTACCTTTCGCATATATATATAAAAACTTGAACCCAAGCACATCCTTTTACAAACTCGCCACACCAAGATTACAAACCTCTACGAATATTATAACAACAACGACGGGACAGGGCCCCGCCATACCCCTGAATGTAAGTACCTACAACGACAGGGGACTATACCACAGATAAGCCTCCGGAGGAAACGGAGCTTCCCAAAACGCTGAACTGTGACCCTATGAGCGAGGATCAACAACTGGTGTACCTCTACCTGCGGCATGAACGCACCAAGGATGTCGAAGACAACAGGTACCAAGTATGTGAAACTGAAAAATACTGTAAATGAAATCATAATAGTCTATATAAAACAAAAGAAATATATGATAACCAATCTACGATACACAATATGTAAGCAGTCATGTCAAGTCAGGGACTCACGCCCTTAAGTCATCACTCAAATATAACCATGGGTCTCATGCCCACAATATCAATCATGCCCGTGGAATTCCTTCCTCACTGCCGGCAGTCCATGATATAAAAACACCAAGGAATACACATGAACACCAGGTCCCACCTGTGTCATAATAAACTGACGGTAAGTACGGCGGCATAGCCGACTACTAAAACCCACGCACCAACAATGCTATAAAATCGTATCACGAGGTCTTTCTAGACCGCGCCACACGATCGGCCGCCACTCGCCTCGATCAATGCGCGTCAAACTCGAACTCACCGCACTCGCGATAGCCACCTAGGCCCGCATGAGGTATTCCCGCATCGAGGGTAGCTACTCCGCATCGCCCCGACTCGTAGTCCGCATGGCCACATAAACCGCATGAGGTATTCCCCGCACACTAACTCGAACTCTCGTAGCTCGCATAGGTCCTCCGACCCGCATGAGGCATCCTCGTGACGGGGCGCTTAACCCCGGTATATCATGTCAAGAGGTGAGTGGTACAATACTAACATAACGGCTTATCGTTAAACAACATAAGCACAATCAAGGAAACCCCTTTACACAAACATCACAAGACACTAACACACGTAGCATCCTAACATGTTTACTTATCAAACCAACAAGAAAGTATTACAAGGCTATCACAAACCAACATAGTCAAGTTATTCACACAAGGTACTTTCTATTTTATGTCAACAAGTTCGGGTTTTTATCCCCAAAGTACTTCATACATTAACTCTTTAAAAAGATCCGTTTCTTTCACATGAGTCACACGATACCCGTAGTATAAAAATAGAGTGACTATCTTTTTAAGTAAACCAAAACAATTTCCCTACCTTCTTTTTGAACCAACTTAAGACAAAAGCATGCCTTCCTTTTTAAACGAAAACACTTCAAATTCAAGTCTTTGTCTTTTATAAATCAAGTCCTTACTTTGAAATTTTAAGAAAATCAAAACTTGTTTATTAATGATCTTATTAAAGCAGCCATGATCTAGGAAATGTAATACAATTTTGTCTTATCTTAGCTTCTATGCAGATGGAGGTTTCTACTGGTTTTAATAATACTTAATTAGTCAATACGTTTTCCTTTATTAGCGCTGCAGTGGTTTGTTCGATACTTATTCTCATTTCCGAAATCAATACAAGGCTTTCATAAACAATTAAGTAAACCGTTCCTTTTATCTTTCTTAAGTCGTTATACCTAACTTCCCATAAAGCTAGTATAACTCTTAAGCTTTTAAAACCAAGTATTACTCTTCTTTAAAAAATGATTCTTAATTCTTTTGAAATACTTCAAGATTCTTATTATTAAAACTCAAGTCAAAAGACATCGAAGTAAAACCACGTTCAGTTAACACACGTACGTCTATCGTACTATATATATTCTTTTAAAATATCATGCTCAAGAGGATAGGAAGAATCACATACCTCCGCGAAATCCACCCGCCAAGTCGAATATGTCGCGCAGAGTATCAACCTATAATAGTCAAATACGCCTATCAACGCCTAGACTACTCGTAGAATATTCTAAGCGTAAGGTTCTTATTTCTACGGAAATTGGGCAAAGACTTCCCTACCCGTAAAGCTACACAAGTCTCATCAGAATACCGCCCAATGTAAGTGCAGTTCAATTCTCTTCTTATATACCATCCTTCTATATCTTATACTCAATTCTAAACTACTATATGTAATTTCCAATTACAATAGAAGGACAAAGATATTTACCTCGATAAGCCCAAAATTATCCAAGATTAAAGTCGATCCTGAGCAAGGTTTAGCTCCGATTCTGTACGCTCCAATTTGCTCCAAGAAACCCTTAGAAGTTCTAAACAACTTATACTTAATACTTCAACCAACTATGAAGATTTTCCTAGTGCTTCGTTTTGTGACTAAGGGATATAAATTAGCATTTCCGGGCTTTTTGTATAGAGGTAACTTTGGAATACTACAAGGTATTTGGGCCAAGGTATTTTGGAATAGTAACAATACATAAAGACATTTTCCTACCAAGGGGGTGTTTCACCAAGCATCTAGGAAGGGGGAGGTGTTAGGATGAGAGCTTCACTAAGGGGGAGAGGGATTTTGAGACTTGGAAATTGTTCAAGTGATGAAGAAGTCTTGCTAGCAAGGGGGGTATTTATAGAACACTCAAGGGTCAAGATTCAAGCACATGGATGGTGTAGATTAGGACAAGTGCTACCTTATCTATCTACTACACAAATATCTTCAAGACTTTGACCAAACATTTTTGGCCTTTAAAACACAAAAAACGTGCCCAACAATTCCTCACCTAAACCGTCCACTTGAGGGTGACATATGTCGCCCTCTCGTTAGTCCAAAATATTTCATCTCTCGTAAAAATCCAAAATAAATATTTTCTTGAAAACGTAAAATTCCTTTACAAGGTTCGGAAAATTTTCCGTCGGAAAAATAAATCTTTCTCGTGGATGTGCACAATTTCGTCCTTAACATAATTCGGGCTTACACAATTGTACGTACGTCCTCACATACATACTCTGGAAATACGGGGTATAACAGCCACACCCATAAACAGGAGGCTACAGGACATTTAGGAGTTGATTTCTATTCTTCTCACTCTAAGATCGTGCCATAGAGCTGTGTTAGTAAGATAATTCCTCTCTGACGTAATTTTGTGTTACAGTTATGCCTTCAAGGAGGGCAACAGCCGCCCAGAAGGGCAAAGAAGTAGCAGGAGCTACTAGTCAGACTCATAGAGTTGATAGGGCTTATGCCCAGGGTATACCTGGATGTTGTCCGCGATACGAAGTTCTTCTGCCAGTTTTGAGACCCTGCAACTGCAGCCTCGGGCCAGCGATTAGGAGAAGACTATAGGTCGTAGGGAAGCGAGAATGTTATTGACCAAGATAGCGGTGCAAGCTTCATCAGCAGGAGGTTATTTGGCCAAGCATGCATGTGTACAGAGGCAGGCCAACACGGAGATCCCAGAAGAGGCTAGGACCGGTTGGTTATCCGTGAGTTTTTGGACGAGCAAATTTCAACAATGAGTGAGATATTCGTCCCAGCCTACCCAGTACATACCCCCGCAGCTCACAGGTGGGAGATTTGACCCCACAAGGTATTTAGGAGCTGGTCCGAGCTCCGGGGTTCGAAGTTCTCAGAGGAGCAGAGGACTTAAACCCTAGGTTCCTAAGAGTGTTTTAAGGTTATCTCAATAGAAAGATTTCGGAAAAACGGCGTTTTCGTATTAGTCGCAAGGCGGAAACTTAAGGAGTTCTTCAACTTTGAAGTTGGAACTTGAAGATGGGTTATTCATAGGCTTCTAAGGAGTGCTTGGAGCGGATTGGAACATAAGGAAATGAGCTAAGAATTGCTAAGGCGCGACTTTGAATCTTGGAAATTTTAAGGGCTTGTAAAGGTATAATTCTTGTCGTTTTAGTAATTAAGATTACTTGTTATTGTAGCTATGGATATTAGCAAGCATGAGATGTTTAGTACGAAGTTTGATAAGTATATTGGCTATTGGAACCCTAATCCGAAAACTAGCATGTTTAGCCTTAAGATTACATTTCAAGTTGATTATTCGTTTAAGTCGTCGCATGTTGTATAAAGAAGGAAATTGTAGTTGTTGAAGTTGTTTATGACTATATAAAATGTTAGACCTTAGAACTTGGAATTGGAAAAAAGATTGGAAAAGACTTTGAGTTGTTGGTTATGTTGTTGGCCGAGAATGGCTTGGGTTTTAAACTACTTGGTATGAATTGTGGGGCGGAATTTTACACGTATTGTAAGGTGTGTAATCCCCTTTGGTTGGTTGTTGTTTTGAGCCTTAAATGTGGCATGTTTGGTTATTGTATTCAGTCTTGAAAAATGTGGCAAAGTATGTAGAAACAAAGGAAGTGCTGCCCGATTTTTCGTAGAATAAGAGACCGTGTACTTAGTATTATTCTACGTTAGAAACTAGAAATTGATAGTCATGTTGTGACCATTATAGGTTGACAATTCTACGTACGGAGTATTCGGCTTAGCTTGTGGATTTAGACCAAAAGGTATGTGAGCTACCTCCTCTTCTAGCATGATTCCTTAAGATAAAGAAAGTATGTCCTACTCCTTAAATGATCCATTCCTTGGTTTTATTTGGATTGCCTAAAATAGAATTTGTTCTATGTACTTCCTTGATTGTACTTTGATGTTTAAATTGTAAGTTGTATAATCCATTGCCTTAGTGAAGTTTGGATTCTTAAGAGTGAAGGTATTTTACTTAAAGTACATAGAGTCTTGAAAAAGAAGTGGTTTCCAAATATTTTGGCTAGTGCCTTAGTTCCAAAACCTAAGGGTCGTTATAATGAATTTAGGGGAGTCAAAGGAGTGATTTACTTAATTGTTTTAAAAGAGGAGAAATGACATGATTTAAGAGAAGTAACTTGTTTTAAAGGTGTGAGTTACTTGAGGTTTAAAAGTAGAAGAAACTTGATTTGTAATTATGTGATACTTGGTTTTAAAAGTATAAGTCTCTTGGTTATAAAAGGAATGAATATGTCTAAAACCATAAAGGGTTATAACGGCTTTATGGGAAGTTGGTTATAACGGCTTTATGAAAGGTTAAGAAAGTTGTCTATTTTTTATTAATGGGCATAAGTTGCCTAGATTGTGAAAATTTGAAGTTACTTGATTTCAAGCTTTGAAATGAGTTTTCTAAAAGTGTAGTAACTTACTTTGAAAAATAGACATACCTTGATACTACGGGTGTTAGTATCTTGGGGTTTTACATAAAAAAAGAGTCTTTTGAAAAGAATGTACGTACGTAGTACTTTGGCTTGTTTAATTGAGAATTATTCTATTTGTGCCTTGATAAGTACTTTGGCTTGTTTAATTGAGAATTATTCTATGTGTGCCTTGATAAGTACTTTGGCTTGTTTAATTGAGAATTATTCTATAAGTGCCTTGAGTTTATAAAATGAAAGTCTAAAGATTTTATGAACTTGCCTATGTGTGCTGGTGATAGCATTTGAGTGCAAGTATTATATTTGTACGCTGTCGCGACTCTCGGTTGGAGGGTCGACTGTCTTGTTGTAAGTTTACTTGGACGTACCGACGGTGATGTGGGATTCCACGGGTATGCTTCCATTATTTGTATTACTCCTTGGACATGCTTATACGATGTGGGATTCCGGGGCATGTGACTGCGAGGCGTTAGATTCGGATTTGTTTGTGTTACCCCATGGTCATGCTTATACGATGTGGGATTCCGGGGCATGCGACCACGAGGGATATTGTTATTCCATGGAGTCGCCTCCATGAGATTGAGTGACGCAGTCGGATCCGTAGATAGATTTCATTGCCCCGTCGATTGTTGACGCAGCCGGATCTCGTAGTTGGCTTCGCACTTGCCCCGTCGCCTATCACACGCTTTGGTACCAGAGGCTCCGAGATAGCTTTGCACTTGCCGGTCATATTTCGTTATGCAGCCGGATCCGTAGTTAGCTTGCACTTGCCCCGTCGATTGTCGACGCAGCCGATCTCGTAGTTGGCTTTCGCATTTGCCCCGCCGCTTTATGATGCAGTTGGATCTCGTGGTTTGTTTTCCTACTGCCCGCATGCTTTTAGGACACAGTGGGACTTGGTGTTCATGTATGCCTATTGGTGTTATATTATATCATGGATCGCCGATGGGGAAGGATTCCACGCATGATTGATATTATGGGCGTGAGACCCGTGGTTATATCTTAGTAATGACTTTGAGGGCACGCGTCACGACTTGATATGACCGATTATGTATTGTAATCGTAGGTTGGCTATCATACATGTCTCCTGCTTTGTTTAGATCCATGATTTCAAGATAATATTTATTGTTTCACATACTTGGTACATTCTTCAGATCGACCTCCTTCGGCTGCGTTCACGCCGCGAGTTTAGGTATGCAGTTTGGTGATCTGCAGGTGTAGGACCCTGCTCAGAGTTTTTGGATAGCTCCCTCTGTTCAGGAGTTTATCTTTTTGGTATAGTTCCTTCAGTACAGGCTTTTGTACGGTTATGGGTACGGCGGGGCCTTGTCCCGTCATATTTCAGTAAAACTCTTAGAGGTCTGTATTCATATGTGGGATTGGACTCATGTACAGTGTAGTGTCTTTTGATTATGTATATTATGGCAGCCTTGTCGGCTTTGCCCTTGTACGTATGTTGGTTTTGAAAAAAAAATGAGGTGTTATTTAATTTCCGCAGTTTACTTAGTTGTTAAGGTAGAAGGGTGCCCAGGTAGGGCACCAGTCACGGGCCCGGGGTTCGGGGTGTGACATTATAATTGAGTAGAAGATATATTAGAAGGATGATTAAAAAGAATTGAACTGTATTTACATTGGACTGTATTTACATTAGACTTATGTAGTATTACTGTGGGGCAGTTTTGTACACGTCCAGCTAGGCGTGTAATCCCCTTTGAGTTGTTGGCTTGGTAGCGGGCCTTGATATTGGAGGATATATATGTGGTTACAGGAGGGGAGGTGCTGCCGAATTTTCCGTAGAATAAGGAACCTTGTACTTAGAATTGTTCTACGAAGAGATCTAGAGGTTGATAGACGTTTTGTGGCCTTTATAGGTTGAAGTACTACGAGTAGCGTATTCTACTTGAAGGGTGAAAAAGGCTAGCAGGGTTATAGTACTTTGGAGCTTTTTGCTATTTGTCGATAATCGTCGCGAGGTATGTGAACCTCTTCCTATCTTTTCTAGCATGATTGTTGTGAACTATGTAGTACGGTAGACGTACGTGTGCTAAACGAATTTTGGTTGGTTTAAAACATAAAGTGTTATAATAGCTTTATGGGAAGTTAATTATAACGACTTTATGTAGGTAAGAGAATGGTTTGTTGATTTTAGAAGTTAAGAGGCTTGACTTATAAATGACTTAATATGATTTGTTAAGGACTTGAATTGTGTTAAAAAGTTGTGAAACCTCATTCGTGAGTAATGAGTACTTGGTTTTTAAAGAATAATGTTATATTGATTTCAAAAATGGGAATGAGTATCGAACAAGCCATTGCAGCGTTAATAAAGGAAAATGTAATGACAAATAATTAACTTAAAACAAGTAGAATCTTCCATCTGCATTGTTACACCCCGTAAGTCCAGGACATGTATAAGAGAAGGTACGTAAGGAACACAAGACTTGAAATTGGTACGAAAGGAAGAATTGTTTTTCCGACGGAAAATCTTTCGAACGTCGGAAGGGAAAAATGTTTGTTGTTGAGAATTGGATTCTCAAAATGTATTATTTGAGGAATATGGAAATTTATTTTTACGGATTTTGTCACGTGGGGCCCACCCGAGGAATTTTACATTTTGTGGGGCCCACGAGAGTTACGGAATTTTATGGACGAATGAGAGGGCGACACGTGGCACCCCTTCCACATGGTCTTGGACGAATTTATGCATAGGTAAAATGGTCATTGACCCTTGAAGATGAATAAGTCTTGCTAGCTTGAGATTGTTGACTAAGTCCAAGGGCCACTTGGCTTGATCTCTTCCATCCAAATCTAACATGTGTTATAATCTAGGCCCTTCAATGTGTTATATAAGCATACTAGTAGTGCAAGACTTGAGCATTCTATACTTAGTGAAATTTTTCAAGAACTAGTCTTGTGGAGAGAAAGGGCTCTCGGCTTTGAGCATTTGTGAGCAAGAAAATTTTGCAATTTTTTTCCATTATTCACAAGACTTTAAACCAAGGTTCCTAAGAGTGTTGTAAGGTTATCTCAATAGAAAGATCCCGGAAAAGCGACGTTTTCGTATTAGTCGCAAGGCGGAAACTTAAGGAGTTCTTCAACTTTGAAGTTGGAACTTGAAGATGGGTTCTTCATAGGCTTCTAAGGAGTGCTTGGAGCGGATTGGAACATAAGGAAAGGAGCTAAGAATTGCTAAGGAGCGACTTTGAATCTTGGAAATTTTAAGGGCTTGTAAAGGTATAATTCTTGTCGTTTTAGTAATTAAGATTACTTGTTGTTGTAGCTATGGATATTAGCAAGCATGAGGTATATATTATGAAGTTTGATAAGTTTATTGGCTATTGGAACCCTAATCCGAAAACTAGTATGTTTAGCCCTTAAGATTTCAATTCAAGTTGATTGTTAGTTTAAGTTGTCACATGTTATATAAAGAAGGAATATTAGTTGTTAAGTTGTTTATGACTATATAACATGTTTGACCTAAGTACTTGGATTGAAAAAGAATTTGGAAATGACTTAGTGTTGTTGTATATGTTGGCCGAGAATGGCTTGGTTGTTAAACTACTTGGTATGAATTGTGGGGCGGAATTTTACACGTATTGTAAGGCGTGTAATCCCCTTTGATTGGTTGGTATGTTGAGCCTTAAATGTGGCATGTTTGGTTATTGAATTCGGCCTTGAAAAAGGTGGCAAAGTATGTAGAAACAAAGGAAGTGCTGCCCGATTTTCCGTAGAATAAGAGACCGTATACTTAGTATTATTCTACGTTAGAAGCTAGAAATTGATAGTCATGTTGTGACCATTATAGGTTGACAATTCTACGCACGGGCGATTCGTATTACAGCTTGTCGATTTAGCCGAAAAGGTATGTGAACTATCTCCTCTTCTAGCATGATTCCTTAAGATAAAGAAAGTATGTCCTACTCCTTAAATGATCCATTCCTTGGTTGTATTTGGATTGCCTAAAATAGAATTTGTTCTATGTACTTCCTTGATTGTACTTTGATGTTTAAATTGTAAGTTGTTTAATCCATTGCCTTAGTGAAGTTTGGATTCTTAAGAGTGAAAGTATTTTACTTAAAGTACATAGAGTCTTGAAAAGGAAGTGGTTTCCAAACCTTTTGGCTAGTGCCTTAGTTCCAAAACCTAAGGGTTGTTATAATGACTTTAGGGGAATTAAAGGAGTGATTTACTTAATTGTATTAAAGAGGAGAAATGACATGATTTAAGAGAAGTAACTTGTTTTAAAGGTGTGAGCTACTTGAGGTTTAATAGTAGAAGAAACTTGTTTTTCTAAATATTAAGAGACTTGAAGTATTTTGAAAGTTAAGAACTTGATTTGTAAGTATGTGATACTTGGTTTTAAAAGTATAAGTATCTTGGTTATAAAAGGAATGAATATGTCTAAAACCATAAAGGGTTATAACGACTTTATGGGAAGTTGGTTATAACGGCTTTATGGAAGGTTAAGAAAGTCGTCTATCTTGATTAATGGGCATAAGTTGCCTAGATTGTGAAAATTTGAAGTTACTTGATTTCAAGCTTTGAAATGAGTTTTCTAAAAGTGTAGTAACTTACTTGGCAAAATAGACACACCTTGATACTACGGGTTTTAGTATCTTGGGGTTTTACATAAAAATGAGTCTTTTGAAAAGAATGTACGTACGTAGTACTTTGGTTTGTTTAATTGAGAATTATTCTATGTGTGCCTTGATAAGTACTTTGGCTTGTTTAATTGAGAATTATTCTATAAGTGCCTTGAGTTTATAAAATGAAAGTCTAAAGATTTTATGAACTTGCCTATGTGTGCTGGTGATAGCCTTTGAGTGCAAGTATTATGTTTTATTACGTTGCCGCGACTCTCGGTTGGAGGGCCGACTGTCTTGTTGTAAGTTTACTTGGACGTACCGATGGTGATGTGGGATTCCACGGGTATGCTTCCATTATTTGTATTACTCCTTGGACATGCTTATACGATGTGGGATTCCGGGGCATGTGAACAGGAGGCGGGTTAGATTCCCGGATTTGTTTGTATTCCCCCATGGTCATGCTTATACGATGTGGGATTCCGGGGCATGCGACCACGTGGGATATTGTTATTCCATAGATTAGCCCTCCATGAGATTTAGTGACGCAAGCTGGATCTGGTAGTTAGCTTTCGCACTTGCCCCGGTCATATCTCGTGACGACAGGCTGGATCTGGTAGTTAGCTTTCGTACTTGCCCCGCTTCGATTGATACGCAGCTAGATCCGTAGTTGGCTGCATTTGCTTGCCAGTTTTATGATGCAGCCGGATCCGGTGGTTCGCTTTTCCTACTGCCCGCATGCGCTTTTAGGACACAGTGGGACTTGGTGTTCATGTATGCTTATCGGTGTTATATTATATCATGGATCGCGGCAGTGATGGAAGGATTCCACGCATGATTGATATTATGGGCGTGAGACCCATGGTTATATTTTAGTAATGACTTTGAGGCACGCGTCCCACGACTTGATATGATCGCTATGTATTGTATCGTAGGTTGGCTATCATACATGTCTCTCGCTTTGTTTAGATTATGATTTCATTACGATTTCATCGCTTTCACATACTTGGTACATTCTTCGCATCGACCTCCTTCGGGGTTGCGTACGCCGCAGTTTAGGTACGCAGCTTTGGTGATCTGCAGTGTAGGACCGCCGTGAGTTTTGGATAGCTCCTATGTTCGTGAGTTTATCTTTTTGGTATAGATCCTTCAAAGATGTGCTTTTGTACGATTATGGGTACGGCGGCCTTGTCCGTCATAGTTCAAGATAACTCTTAGAGGTCCGTATTCATATATGGATTGGACTGCATACAGCAGTAGTGTCTTTTGATTATGTATATTATATGGCAGCCTTGTCGGCTTTGCCCTTGCACGTACGTTGGTTTAAAAAAAATGATGAGGTGTTATTTAATTTTCGCAGTTTACTTAGTTGTTAAGGTAGAAGGGTGCCTGGTAGGCACTACCACGCCCTGGGGTTCAAGCGAGACATGCATAGAAGCTAAGATAAGACAAAATTGTATTACATTTCCTAGATCATGGTTGTTTTAATAAGATCATTAATAACAAGTACAGATTTTCTTAAATTCCAAAGTAAGGAACTTGATTTCTAAAAGAAAAGAGACTTGAGGAATTGAAGTATTTTGGTTTAAAAGAAAGGCATGGTTTTGTCTTAAAATGGTTTAAAAAGAAGGCATGGTATTGTCTTGGTTTATTCGAAAAGAAGGTATGGAAATTGTTTTGGTTTACTTAAAAAGATAGTCACTCTATTTTGATACTATGGGTATCGTGTGACCTTTGTAAAAGTAATGGATCTTTTTGAAAGAATTAAGTACGTAGTACCTTGGGGTTTAAATCCGGATTTGTTGTAATAAAATGAAAGTCTATGAGTACGTGGAACTTGCCTATGCTTGTTGTGATAGCCTTTGTTGTGCAAGTGTTTTGATTATGTGCTACCGAGTCTCTCGATGGAGGGTCGGCTATCTGGTTGATTGATGGACATACTGACACGATGGGTGGCCCACGGGTATGCTTCCACTAGGAGTGTTGTCTTGTTATATCCTTGGACCTACTGACACGTTGGGTGGCCCATGGGTATGGTTCCATTAGGATTGTTGTTCCATGGACTAGCTCTCCATGAGGTTTATCACGCAGTGGTTACGTAGCTAGCCCCGTACTTGCCTGGCCATTCGCGATGCGAGTTGGTTACGTAGTTGGCTTTCGTACTTGCCGGTCGATTCTTGATAGTGTCATTCCATGGACTAGCCTCCACGGGTTTTACCGATTCGGCCTTAGTATCCGGTAGTTGGCTCGCATTGCCTTGCCGTCGTGGCTGATTCGGCTTTGGTATCTGGTAGTTATCCTTCGTACTTGCCCCGTTCAGTTTTGTGGCGAAGTCTCGTGATTACGGTCTTGGTACCTGGTAGTTGGTCTCCGTACTTGCCCCGGTCATCAACGTGACGCAGGTGGTTCTGGTAGTTGGCTTTCGTACTTGCCCCGTGTCAGCTTCGTGGTTTGGTTATATAGTATTGTTGGTACGGCTTTGATATCTGGTAGTTGGCTTTCGTACTTGCCCCGGTCAGTGGATGATGCGCAGTTAGTTCGTAGCTATGCGCCGTGCTTGCCGTCACGGTTCTTATGACACAGTGGGACTCGGTGTTCATGTGTACTCCTTGGTGTTGTTATATCATAGATCGCCGTGATGAGGAAGGAATTCCACGGGCATGATTGATATGGTGGGCGTGAGACCCATGGTTATAATTGAGTGATGACTTTGAGGGCGTGAGTCCCTGACTTGACATGACTTCTGATATGTTGTGTACTGTAGTTTGGCTATCATACATGTCTCCTGCTTTATATAGAATGTTATGATTTCATTACAGTATTTTTCAGTTTCACATACTTGGTACCTGTTGTACTGACCTCCTTCAGGGGGCTGCGTTCATGCCCGCAGGTAGAGGTACACCAGTTGTTGATCCTCGCTCATAGGATCACGGTTCTGCGTATTGGGAAGCTCCGTTTCTCCGGAGGCTTATCTTTTGGTATAGTCCCCTATAATTGTAGGTACTTGTTGTTATACCTCGTATTTTCAGAGTATGTACGTGAGGACGTACGTACAAAAGTTTAAGCCTTAAAGATAGGCAATGGTCGAAATTTGTGAACAACCCCCGAAAAGAATTGTTTTCCGACGAAACATTTTCCAAACTTTGCGAAGGGAAAATTACGGTTGCAACATTTATTATTTTTGCGGATTTTTCCGAGAGATGAAATATTTTGGACCAACGGGAGGGTGACATGTGTCACCCTCAAAGTGGACGGCAAAGGGCTTGTCTTGGCACGTTTTTTGTGTTGAAATTTTGGTCAAGGTTAGGTAGGATATTTTGTGTAGTTGATGAACAAGTGGGACCCACAAACACTTGTCCAAATCTTGACCCTCCACTTGCCCCCCACTTGTCTTGATCTTGGCCATTGATTGGCCTATAAATACCCCCCCTTAGTTGAAGACTTCTTCATCCACAAAATTTCTAAGTCTTGAAAACCCTTCCCCCCTTTGGAGAGGTTCTCGTCCAAGCCCCCCCCCCCTCCCCCTTTGTGAGGCCTTTTGGCCGAGAGGTACCCCTCCCCCCCCCCCTTCCTAGTGGTGCTAGCCGAGAGTACCCCCCCTCCTTGAGTTTGTTTTGTAAAATACCACCCCCCCTTGGTAGAAAAGTATTCTCCAAGTATTGTTACTATTCCAAAATACCTTGGCCCAAATACCTTGTAGTATTCCAAGGTTACACCTATACTAAAAGCCCGTAAATACTATTATACTTCCCTTCACTACAAAACGAACCCTAAGGAAAATCTTCATAGTCGGTTGAAGTATTAAGAAGTTGCGTAGAACTTCTAAGGGTTGTTTGGAGCGGGTTGAGCGCCTGCAGTAGAGCTAAACGTTGCTCAGGATCGACATTTAAACTTGGATAATTTTGGGCTTATCGAGGTAAATACTCTTGTCCTTCTATTGTAATTGGAAATTACATACTGTAGTAGTATAGAAATGAAAATAAGACACATAGAAGGATATTACAGAAGAGAATTGAACTGTAATAGAAGGATATTACAGTTCAATTCTCTTCTGTAATATCCTTCTATTACAGTTCAATTCTCTTCTGTAATATCCTTCTATGTGTCTTATTTTCATTTCTAAAGGAGACTTGTGTAGCTTAACGGGTAGGGAAGTGCTGCCCGATTTTCCGTAGAATAGAGAACCCTCTGCTTAGAATATTCTACAGAGTAGTCTAGACGTTGATAGATGTATATGCCTTTATAGGTTGAAAGTTCTGCGAGTAGCATGTTACTTGAAAGGTGGACAAGGCTAGCCGGGTTATAGCGGTGGAGCATTTTGCTATTAGTCGATAATCGTCGCGAGGTATGTGATTCTTCCTATCCTCTTGAGCATGATATTTTAAAAGAATATATATAGTACGGTAGACGTACGTGTGTTAACTGAAGGCCCGCGACTGGTGCCCTACCTGGGCACCCTTACAGGTAAACATCAGAGAAAATCAGCGGAACATACATGAAACAAAAAAACAATAAAACAATAGATGTAAAACAACAGGTTAGCCGATAGGGCTACCTTCCTGGACATAAATATATACAACTGAAGCAGTTGCCTCCTTTCTTTACAAACTGACCCACCATATGTGACTACAGGCCTCTAAGAGTTTTTAACATAACAAGCGTATGACAGGCCCCCGCCATACCACGAATATACATGAATCTACTACCTCAGGGAAATATCGTACCAAGAGATAAGCCTCCGGAGCAAGTGGAGCTTTCTCTCAAAAACTGAACCGAGATCCTAAGAGCAAGGATCACCAACCTGGGTACCTAAAACCTGCGGGCATGAACGCAGCTCTCGGGGGTCGATAACAAAAATTTAGAATATGGAACAGAAATAACGTACAATAAATAGATCATAACTGTACAACAGAATGACAGGGACAAGTATAAAAATACATACCAGATCCGGCCGTGTCATTACCACTTATGAACTTAATTTCTCATCATTATCTTTTCCATTCTCAATCAAAGTTATAGCCACTTTCTTACGTACATTATTAGAAAAAAGAATCATTAAGTTCATTACCATAAAACTTACCTAACTTTCATAACCTATAATCCGGCCCATTAAGGAGGGGCACCTATACTACCCGGCCCAATCTAGGACGCGATCAAGGTCACATAGTCTGCCCGTAAAGGTATACTGCCCGGCCCAATCCTGGGTCGATAATGTCATATAGTGCGCGTAAGGTATCTCGCCCGCCCATTCTCGGGTCGATAATGTCATATAGTCGGCCCGTAAAGGTATCCTGCCCGGCCCATTCCTGGGTCGATAATGTCATATAGTGCGCGTGAAAGGTATCTTGCCCGCCCATTCACGGTCGATAATGTCATATAGTGCGCGTAAGGTATACCGCCCGCCATTCTCGGTCGATAATGTCATATAGTCCGCGCGTAAGGTATCTCGCCCGCCCATTCTCGGTCGATAATGTCATATAGTCTGCCCGTAAAGGTATACTGCCCGGCCCATTCCTGGGTCGATAATGTCATATAAAATCTGGGAATTTAACCCAACGTACTACGCGCCTCAACTCCTTTAGAAAGACTCTTTTTCAATTACAACTTCCCAGATACTAACAACTATAGTATCAAGTCCTATCCGTCTTTCAAGACAAGTCACAATACATTTTTAGAAATACAATTACCGGCTTCTAAAACAAGTGACTTCTTTCTTAAAAACCTCAAAGAATCGGTACCTTAAAAACAGTTTGCCTCTCCTTATTTCAAATCATTTCTTTGCTTACATTACTGAAGAAAACCATTCTTTTAACCTTCCATAAAACCGTTATAACCAACTTCCCATAAAGCCGTTATAACCCTTTATGGTTTTAGACCAACTCATTCCTTTTATTTCCAAGAGACTTCTACCTTTTGAAACCAAGTATTAAATACTTTCAAATCAATTCTCTTAACTTTCAAAAATACAATTAGTCTCTTAACCTTTAAAACTCAAGTGACTCATTTTATTATAAAACCTTAGGCAATTGATGCCTTAAAAACAAATTGCCTTTTCAATAAAACAAGTCATTTATCTTTCCATAAAGTAAATATAACCAACTCCCATAAAGTCGTTTTATTCACTTTATACCTTAGCCATATACAATTTCCTATCCAAGGGACTTATACGTTTAAAACGGAACAAGTATTACATACTTTAAAACTCTTCAAGTCCCTTAACCTTAATAAGACTTAAGACATCCTTTATACTTTCAAAGAAGTGAGTTAATCTCCTAACCCACCCGACTTGGCTATTCATAAAACTAGTAAAGGATATCAAGGTGTCAGACGATACCGCACTACACACGCAACTAGTCATGCTCAAAGATAGGAAAAGTTCTACATAGAGTAAATCACACAAATACCTCTTAACTTCTAAGAGTAGAAGGAAACATGAAATGATACCACAAGTATATTCCATACATAGAATCATGCCAAAGGAAGGAAGAGGTTCACATACCTCGCGACGATTATCGACACGTAGCAAAATGCTCCAAAGTACTTCAATCTTGATAGCTATTCCACTCTCCAAGTAGGATACGCTATACTTAGTACTTCAACCTATAATGGTCACAATCGTCCATTAACCTCTCACTTCATACGAATTATTCTAAGTGCTAAGTCACCAATTTCTACGGAAAATCTGACAAAGACCTCCTTTGTTTCTACTAACTTTGCCACCTTTTCAAGGCCGAATACAATAACCAAACAACCCCAATTGGCTCACCACAATCTATAAGGTAATCCAATACAAATAAATACCAACTACTACAAACTACAAGTACAAATTCGGCCACCTTGAGTTCAACAACACCAATTCTTATCCAATTTCCATTTCAATCCAAGTTATTAGCCTAACATGATATCAAGTCGCAAACGATTATAACTACTATAATCTCCAAGTCAAAAACATGCGACGATTCTAATAACGACTAAAATTGTAATCCAACTTAACATGGCTTACATTACATTTCGGATTTCCAAGGCTACAATCAAACCATAATCCATATTAACTTCCACACATATACTTCATGCTAGCAACAAGTAAAGCTAACAACAATATAAATAATCTTGTAACACTTTCAAAGAACAAGATTATACCTCAACGATTCTTAGTCCAACTTCCAATCCGAAATCGCTCCTTAGCAACTTAGAGTCTCTTCAAGACACTTCAATCCGCTACTGAGACTCTTAGAACAACACCAACCAATTTCCTTCAAACTTCCAAACAAAACCTAGAAAAGTCACTAGGTTTTCACTTTATGACTAACCCAAAACTATCTTTTCCGGATTTTTCTATTGAGATACACTCACAATACACTTAGGAACCTTGGTTTAAAGTGGGAAATTATTGACAACAAACAATTTTTTTGCAAAGAGAGCTTAGCCAAACCCGAGAGCTCCTCTTGTGGTTCTTCCAATTTTGTGATTTTTGGCTAAGTATGGAACTTGTCATACTACTACTAGTGATATAAAGTGTATTGGAGGGTCATGATACACACAAATGGGTGGTTTGATGATCTCTTGCTAAATATCAAGTCTAGTGGGACCTTTGACTTAGTCAATATTCTCATGCTACTACTTGCAAGACTAATTCATCCTACCAAAGGTCAAATGACCATTGTGACATGCCCAATTCGACCAAGGCATACTAAGGGGTGACACATGTCGCCTTCCCATTCACAATAATACGTTTTCCGACAAATTCCAAAATTCCGTTAAATACTTGCAAGTCTTAAATTTTAACACTTATGAGTTCTTACGCACGTTCTTAAAACATATCTTGCAAATACGGGTGTAACATTCTTCCCCTTAGAAACATTCGTCCTCGAATGTTCTTTCGAGTCAAACTTAAAATTAACAACATAGTTTCCTTTCACCACCCCGACATACCAACAATGCCACACATGGCCTTAATACTCGCACACACACATATCGTCCATCATAAGCCCAAACAGGATTATCTTTTCGCATTTCCAACTCTTTCTAACATATACATAGTCTCAATATAACTGCTCATAAAACTTAAACATACCACAACTTTATCATGCATACAAGTTTCTAAAGGGTCAAGGACATACCGAAACCATATAGGCGGTTCAAAGGACCGCTAAAGCCGGGACTCCCACCACGACCTCGCCACGCCACTACCGGTGCATGAACATCTCGCCTAGCTATTGAAGGCGAAGAACCCGCAATCGATCCAAAGAGTCGTGGTTGTCCCACCAGACCTCTATAAGGACATTCTTCTTAACATATGGCCTAGACGACCACAAGAAAAACAAGCACTGCACGCGCGACATACCCTGCATGTAACCTACCACATCGGGCGACGAGGCAAAGGTGGCCTCGATCGTCTGAACCCCATCTCCCGAGACTCAAGCTCTAGAGACTGACCGCCTCGCATTCCCGTGGTCGTGGAAAACCTCGCCGGAAAATCGTGGAGGAGCACTCGTCTGGCCGCAATGTAGACCTAGTCTGGCCGAGATCGCCCGCCTCTAAAAGCGCCTCGAGACACGATGTCTCGCCCTCTTGCCGGGCTCGAGTCAAATTGATCCTCCTCTCTATCCTCTATCCTCGCGCATAGGCTGCATCCTAGCAATGTCCATACCGGTGAAGAGCCACCCCAAGCATGCAAGAATCATATGACGGCCTAGCCCCATCACATAACGATGAACTCTATCCGCCTACGCTAGCCACTATGGTGTGCGCATGCTCGCCAAGGAGTCAAACTCGTGCTATACTCCCGATAGTCCTACCATTACGCCTCAAGGTCAAAAATCTATCTACGCGGCACTCCTCATCTCGGGAGGCAAAAAGTGATCCATAAAGGCCTCTGTGAACTCCTCCCAAACACCGGAAGAGCATCATCCCCTCTCATCAAAGACTCCATGACTCAAACCAGTTCAACGCAATATCGCAGAACCTGAAGAGGCTAGTATAATGCACTGTCTCCAAGCCTTAAGAACTCGCATAGTTCTGTAGCCGCCGAACGAACTCCCGCGATCCTCCTCGCACTCGAACCATAAAACTCGCGGATGACAACCCGTAAAAATCCGGATCCGCAAACCGCTTGGCCAGGGTTAGCTACCGCTTCCCGCTTGGCGCCGCCTACCACTATGTCACCAATAGCCCGACCGCTCTCCATAATCTCTAAACTCGCCTCGCCGCGGATCGAGGCTCGGCACGGAACCTCCGAGCTACCGCCGCCTCGCCTCTCTAATATCGCGGCGTGGTGAACTCGCCGCCCGCCTACTACCTCGTGCATAGTTCGTGCCCTAGTCCCGTAACCCTCTCAGGTACCTCTAGCAGCCTCGCCGCCGCTTTGCCCTTCGGGCCCCGGTCGCTCCAAGAGGCATAACTGTTTCATAAGAATAGGTCAGAGAGGATTCAACCTAATAAGACAGCTCTACTGCACGATCTTAGAGAGTGAAGAATGGAAACCAATACTAAAATGTCCTGCACCCTCCTGATTATAGATGTGGTGCACAACACACCGATAATCAAGACTTACTAGACACGGTGCAGACACTTTCCGAGGACTAATCGCTCGATACCACTTTTGTCACGACCACCCTCAAGCTCGCATCGGTGCCCTACACGGGCACTTACTGTGTAAACATCGAGAGAAAATCAGCTAACATACATGAAACAAAAAAACAATAAAACAATAGATGTAAACAAATGTGTTAGCCGATAGGGCTACCTTTCCCGACATAAATATATACAATCAAGCGGTTGCCTCTTTCTTTACAACCGACCCACCATATGTGACTATGCACCTCTAAGAGTTTTTAACATAACAACCGTGGCGTGGACAGGGCCCCGCCATACCCCGAATATACATGAATCTACTACCTCGTGGAAATATCGTATCAAGAGATAAGCCTCCGAGCAAGTGGAGCTTTCTCAAAATCAACCGAGATCCTAAGAGCAAGGATCACCAACCTGGTACCTAAAACTGCGGCATGAACGCAGCCGGCGGGTCGATAACAAAAATTTAATATGGAATGTAAATAACGCATAATAAATAGATCATAATCAGCATAAATGAATGACAGTGGACAAGTATAAAAATACATACCAGATCCTACGTGTCATTACCACTTATGAACTTAATTTCTCATCATTATCTTTTCCATTCTCAATCAAAGTTATAGCCACTTTCTTACGCATTATTAGAAAAAGAATCATTAAGTTCATTACCATAAAACTTACCTAACTTTCATAACCTATAATCCGCCCATTCGAGGGGCACCTATACTACCCGCCCAATCTAGATGCGATCAAGGTCACATAGTCCGCCCAGAAGGTATAACTTGCCCGCCCATCTCGGTCGATAATGTCATATAGTGCGCGTAAAGGTATACCGCCCGCCCATTCTCGGTCGATAATGTCATATAGTGCGCCTGCAAGGTATACCGCCTGCCCATTCCTCGGTCGATAATGTCATATAGTCCGCTTCAGAAGGTATCGCCCGACCCATTCTCGGTCGATAATGTCATATAGTCCGCCGCAGAAAGGTATACGCCCGCCCATTCTCGGTCGATAATGTCATATAGTCCGCCTGAAAGGTATCTCGCCCGCCCATTCCTCGGTCGATAATGTCATATAAAACTGGGAATTTAACCCAACGTATCACGCGCTCAACTCCTTTAGAAAGACTCTTTTTCAATTACAACTTCCTGATACTAACAACTATAGTATCAAGTCTTATCCGTCTTTCAAGACAAGTCACAATACATTTTAGAAATACAATTACGGCTTCTAAAAACAAGTGACTTCTTTCTTAAAAACCTCAAAGAATCGGTACCTTAAAAACAGCTTTGCCCTCCCTTATTTCAAATCATTTCTTTGCTTACATTACTGAAGAAAACCATTCTTTTAACCTTCCATAAAGCCGTTATAACCAACTTCCCATAAAGCCGTTATAACCCTTTATGGTTTTAGACCAACTCATTCCTTTTATTTCCAAGAGACTTCTACTTTTTGAAACCAAGTATTAAATACTTTCAAATCAATTCTCTTAACTTTCAAAAATACAATTAGTCTCTTAACCTTTAAAACTCAAGTGACTCCTTTTATTATAAAACCTTAGGCAATTGATGCCTTAAAAACAAATTGCCTTTTCAATAAAACAAGTCATTTATCTTTCCATAAAGTAAATATAACCAACTCCCATAAAGTCGCTTTTATTCACTTTATACCTTAGCCATATACAATTTCCTATCCAAGGGACTTATACGTTTAAAGCGGAACAAGTATTACATACTTTAAAACTCTTCAAGTCCCTTAACCTTAATAAGACTTAAGACATCCTTTATACTTTCAAAGAAGTGAGTTAATCTCCTAACCCACCCGACTTGGCTATTCATAAAACTAGTAAAGGATATCAAGGTGTCAGACGATATCTGACTACACACGTGCAACTAGTCATGCTCAAAGATAGGAAAAGTTCTACATAGAGTAAATCACACAACTACCTCTTAACTTCTAAGAATAGAAGGAAACATGAAATGATACCACAAGTATATTCCATACATAGAATCATGCCAAAGGAAGGAAGAGGTTCACATACCTCGCGACGATTATCGACACGTAGCAAAATGCTCCAAAGTACTTCAATCTTGATAGATATTCTACTCTCCAAGTAGGATACGCTATACTTAGTACTTCAACCTATAATGGTCACAATACGTCCATTAACCTCTCACTTCATACGTAGAATTATTCTAAGTGCTAAGTCACCAATTTCTACGGAAAATCGGACAAAGACCTCCTTTGTTTCTACTAACTTTGCCACCTTTTTCAAGGCCGAATACAATAACCAAACAGCCCCAATTGGCTCACCACAATCTATAAGGTAATCCAATACAAATAAATACCAACTACTACAAACTACAAGTACAAATTCGGCCACCTTGAGTTCAACAACACCAATTCTTATCCAATTTCCATTTCAATCCAAGTTATTAGCCTAACATGATATCAAGTCGCAAACGATTATAACTACTATAATCTCCAAGTCAAAAACATGCGACGATTCTAATAACGACTAAAATTGTAATCCAACTTAACATGGCTTACATTACATTTCGGATTTCCAAGGCTACAATCAAACCATAATCCATATTAACTTCCACACATATACTTCATGCTAGCAACAAGTAAAGCTAACAACAATATAAATAATCTTGTAACACTTTCAAAGAACAAGATTATACCTCAATGATTCTTAGTCCAACATCCAATCCGAAATCGCTCCTTAGCAACTTAGAGTCTCTTCAAGACACTTCAATCCGCTACTTGAGACTTTTAGAACAACACCAACCAATTTCCTTCAAACTTCCAAACAAAACCTAGAAAAGTCACTGGGTTTTCACTTTGCGACTAACCCGAAAACTATCCTTTTCCGGGATTTTTCTATTGAGATACACTCACAATATACTTAGGAACCTTGGTTTAAAGTGGGGAAATTATTGGACAACAAACAATTTTTTTGCAAAGAGAGCTTAGCCAAACCCGAGAGCTCCTCTTGTGGTTCTTCCAATTTTTGTGATTTTTGGCTAAGTATGGAACTTGTCATACTACTACTAGTGATATAAAGTGTATTGGAGGGTCATGATACACACAAATGGGTGGTTTGGATGATCTCTTGCTAAATATCAAGTCTAGTGGGACCTTTGACTTAGTCAATATTCTCATGCTACTACTTGCAAGACTAATTCATCCTACCAAAAGTCAAATGACCATTAGGGACATGCCCAATTCGACCAAGGCATACTAAGGGGGGGTGATACATGTCGCCTTCCCATTCGTCACAATAATACGTTTTCCGACAAATTCCAAAATTCCGTTAAATACTTACAAGTCTTAAATTTTAACACTTATGAGTTCTTACGTACGTTCTTAAAACATATCTTGCAAATACGGGGTGTTACACTATGATTCGAGAATACCTCATGCGGGTCCAGAGGACCTATGCGGAGCTACGAGAGTTCCAGGTTAGTGTGCGGCCTATATGGTCATGCGGTCTATGTGTCCATGCGATCGCGAGTCCGTGACGATGCCGTGGAGTAGCTACCTCGACGCGAGGAATACCTCACGCGGCCTATGCGAGTGGCCTATGCGCGAGACGCGGAAGTTCGAGATTAGGATCGCGCGAGTGGCGGCCGATCATGTGGCTGCAGGCATGCACTCGTGATACGCTTTATGACCTTGTTGGTGCGTGGTTTTAGTAGTCGGCTATGCCTTCGCACTTACCCCAGACGGTTTTATTATGACACAGTGGGACCCGTGTTCATGTGTATTTCTTGGTGCTTTTATATCATAGATCGCCAGCTGGCGAGGAAGGTATTCCACCGCATGATTGATGTTGGGCGTGAGACCCATAGTTATGTTTAAGTGATGACTTTGAGGCGTGAGTCACGACTTGACATGACCGCTATTTATTGTGAATCGTAGTTTGGTTATCATATATGTCTCCCGCTTTATATAGACTACTATGATTTCATTTACTGATTTTCGCCACATACTTGGTACTGTTGTAATCGACCTCCTTCGGGCCGCGTTCATGCCGCAGTAGAGGTACACCGGTTGATCCTCGCCATAGGGTCATAGTTGGCGTTTGGGAAGCTCCGTTTCTCGGAGGCTTATCTTGGGTATAGTCCCCGTCGTTGTAGTACTTACATTCAGGGTATGGCGGCCCCGTCCCCGCCATTGTTGTTATATCATTCTTAGGTGCAGTAGTAATCACAAGGCGAGTTTGTAAAAGGATGTAATCGTTCTGGATTTAAGTTTTTATATATATATATGCCGAAAGACAACTTTTCTCGGATAATCGTTTCATATTTCATGTCTTGTTTTATATTCCATTGACACTGATGTATGGCTACTTAGGTGCCTGGGAAAGGCACGATCCACGCCCGGTTCGGTCGTGACAAAAGTGGTATCAGAGCGATTAATCCTCGGAAAGTGTCTACGCACCGTATCTAGTAGTCTTGATTATCGATGTGTTGTGCACCACACCAATAATCGTGAGGCTATAGGATATTTAGGATTGGTTTCCATTCTTCTCACTCGAGATCGTGCCTTAGAGTCGTGTTATAAGTTGGACCCTCTAACGTATTTCTTTCCTTACCGTTATGCCTCCGCGTAAGGCAACCCGCCTGTAGGCAAGACAAACGGAGGAGCTGCGAGTAGAGTACAGAGGGTTACGAGGGCACAGGCCCAATCATCACCTGGGGTGGTGCTTCATTCGGGGAGTTCTGCGATGTCACCAGCCCCAGCAGAGTTTAGCACAGCGGCAGCAGTTCCTACTGCGGCCATGATATATGAGCCTTCAGTTCCACGACCGGGAACAGAGAATATGGATTACAAAGGAATGGACCTGTTACTAGCTAGGATTTTAGCCGCCAGAGAATATAGAGTGCACCGATATATCACAGGTCTAGACGATTATATGGTAAAGGGTTGTACAAGAGTAGCTCTTCAGTCAGGCATGGATATTTCCAGACAAAGCTTATGCGCGACACAGAGGAACGTAGATCGACGGATTAACCAAGATCAGCAGAAGAGGGCCAGAACAACAGGGTCCTTTGGTAACTTTCAAGGCGAACCGCCTCAGCAGCAGAATGAATATGCGCCCGCTAGGCAGCAGTGGTCCTCCGCTGTGGTTCGGGACGTTCGGGTATGCCGAGTTGGCGAGCTCCGTGGCTTCGGTTCACGCCTATATGTAGTTCTAGCCATGGATTCTGGTTGAGAGGAAGGGGTGTTAGCCAGAGGAGGCCACCCCTACCTCGGTGTGCCCGTTGTGGTAGGTGTCATTGTGGGGAATGTCGTGATTCTTCGACAAATTGTTTTGCTTATGACGGCAGGCCATTTTGAGAAATTGTCCAACCGTAAATGGCGCGGATGTAGACTCAAATTTCGGGATCGGGCTAGTTCATCATCTTCCCTAGCTATGCGCCCAACAAGGCAGGATGGATTAGAACGACAAAGGGGAGTGAAACAGTAGATACATGTACATCCTTAACCCTCTAGATATTAGTATGTGTGATAAGATGAGTATATCTTAAGTGTTATGTTCATATAACATAAGTGTTAATTGTGATTAGAAATCATGGTTAGTTAAAAGGGTAAGATTGGGGATAGGGAAAGTGTGAGCCTTAGAGTTTTATACGTGGAGACCTTAGAGGTAAGGCCATCTCGAGTAAAAGATTTATTTTTTGTTATTGACCTTTATCGGAGTGCATAGTACACGTGTGATATGTTTGTGTGATAAGCCCCTGAGCGGTATGGAATGAAAGAGGGTAGTTGAGCTAAGAAGACCACTAGGTTTTCGTGACTTGATTGTGAGATTGTTCCAGATCGGGGAACAAGAGTTTGCGCGATAGCAGGTCGGGTTGCGGACCGATCGCGGGTCAACCCGCCACTGAAATGTGGGGCTGGGTCGAGGTGGTCCCGCCAGGTGGTGGGGTCACGAGGGTGTTAGGCCCAAGTTTAGTTAACCAGCGTACGAGTTCGTGGATGCGTTCGACCAGTAGTCGGGCCGATGAGGACAGCCCATCTTGTCTTTTAGTCAAGACCGTTTACTCGGCAGAGGGTTATGCGAGATGATTATATCAGGAAGGTTGTAAGGCTGCACGAGGTGCCTACTGTTATACCCCGTATTTCCAGAGTATGTACGTAAGGGAATACATACAAAAAGTTTGGCCTTAAAGTTAGCCTTGGACGTTTTTATTTGTGCACAACTCACTAAAAGAATCGTTTTCCGACGAAACGTTTCCACAGCTTTCGTAGGGAAAATTCGGACTATGTCATTTAGTATTTTTGCGGATTTTTCTGAGAGACGGAACATTTTGGACCAACGGGAGGGCGACACTTGGCACCCTCCAATTGGTGGACTTGAATCGTCCATGGGACGAATTGGAATGCGATTGGCACGTTTTTGGTGCCTTGCTCAAAGTCAAGGAGTTGGTAGGATATTTGTGTATAGTTAATCCTCACCCTACACTTGCCTTGCACTTGTCTTCATCTTGGCCATTGGTTGGCCAAGGCTTGAGCTATAAATACCCCCCTTTAGATGAAGAGTTCTTCATCCACAAAGTTATCTTCCACGTCTGGAACACTCCTCTCCTCTCCCTTAAGCCTTCGTCCAACACCTCCTCCCCTTGAGTGAGTTTGGCCGAGGGCCTACCCCCCCTAGCCTAGCCGAAATCTACCCCCCTCCCTTGGTAGAAAAGTTGTCTTCTAGTATTGTTATAATGCCCAAAATACCCTAGCCCAAATCCCTTAGTCCTTTGTAGAAGTTGTGAAGAACTTCTAAGGTTTCTTGGAGCTACCGGAGCGTACAACTTAGGAGCTAAACCTTGCTCAGGCGCGACTTTATCTAGGATATTATTGGGCTTACCGAGGTAACTAATCCTAACCCTCTTTTGAATTAGAGAATACTTACTGTAGTAGTATAAGAAATAGTATAAATACTTAGAAGAATATTGCAGAATAGAATTGAACTGTTATCACAGTAGAAGGGTTTAAAAGAATAATAATTAAACTATGCTTATATAGGACTGTTTTCACAGTAGACTTATATAGCTCACCGGGTAGGGAAGTGCTGCCCGACTTTCCGTAGAATTGTGAACCCTCTGTTTAGAATGACCTGCAGAGTAGTCTTTGATAGATGTCTGTGACTATTATAGGCTGACTCTCTGCACGCGACATATTCAACTTGGCAGGTGGTTTTCGCTGAGAAGGTATGTGATTCTTCCTAAAGCATGATATTTTACAATATATATATAGTGTAGACGCATACGTGTTAATCGAATAATAACTACGCAATGTCTTTGACTTAAGCTCGAATAATACTTACGGCAATGCCTCACGCTTAAGCTGAATAATACTTACAAGAATGTCTCACGCTTAAGCTGAATAACAAAGAATGAAAGCATTTCAAAAGAATCTCGAATCATTTTTTTAACAGAAGATAAATATTTGGTTTTAAAACAAAAGCTTAAGAGTTATACTAGCTTTATGGGAAGTTAGGTATAACAACTTAAGAAACATAAAAAGCAACTGTTGACTAGTTTGTTTATAAAAGCCATGTATTGATTTCTGTGAAGGGTAGTAAGAATTGTGTGATAAGTAGACATATTATGATGCTACCGGTTAGTGTCTTGAAACGCCGTGTAAGGGTCATTCTTGTTGTGCTTACGTTGCTAACCTGAAGTCCGTTATCTCGTTATTGTATCACCTACCCTCGATCGTTATACCGAGGGCTTGCCCCTGACGCGGTCTATACGGCCCATGCGGTCTGTGAGACTATGAGCAGCGGTATGCTCCGGATTGATCATTCGGGTGTTTAGCCCGACGGGGATTCCTATGCGATCCGCTGAGACTACGCGTCTTTTGAGGCTATGCGGCTGCGGAGCCTACGCGGATGTCGGGGTTGGCTGCCCCGCGCGAGGAATACCTCACGCGGGTCTGTGTGACCTATGCGGATCGCGAAGTCCGTGACTAGGCACGCAGAATGATACTATGGGCGATTGCCTTGCCGATCATTCGCGCCTAGAATAGACTGCTACGCTTTTCCTATTACATTGTTGTTTGTGATGTTGCACTCTGTGAAATTGAACTGATTGTATTTGTGATAAAGTTTTTAAATACTTTGATTTCATTTCGCTTCTTTATAGTTTCACATACTTGGTACTGTTATCGACCTCCTTCGGGGCCGCGTCACGCCGCAGTAAAGGCAAGCAGTGCTAGATCCGCATCCTTAAGATCTTTTGCGTTGGTGTCAGAGCTCCATCTTCTCGGAGGCTCTACTTTGGGTATGATCTCCTGTTGTAGATAGTTTTGTATCAGGTATGGTATGGCCTGTCCCGCCATAGTTGTATATTTCCTTAGTGCGTGAGTCATGTTGTACAGTTTGGGATGTAATCTGAACCATGTTTATTTATATATGCCGAAAGCGACATTTTCTCACATAAATCGTGTCTTATTTTATAAACATTTCTGTCTTGTTTTATATTTCATTGTTACTCGATGTATGACTACTGGGTGCCGGTAAGGCACGATCCACGCCCCGAACGGTCGTGACACCTACTTTCACCTTATGACGGGCAGGGGAGCCCAGGTTACGGCTATTTCGTTTTCTGGAAGTATTACCAGGCAGGGTTAGAAACTCAGGTGGGTCTCGATGACGCATTCGCCTCGGGCGGTGTTTGATTTCAGGGGTAGCTGTGAGGATTGTTGTCTCCTGTTGAGGGAGTGTTTAATAGCTACCATATCAGTATTCGGATATCGCCTTATGACGTCTTGTAGGGGCGGAAGTGTAAGTTGTCGGTCGATTGGTTTGATGTTAGCAAGGTTCAGATAGTTGGTTCATACTTAATTCAGCAGGATGTGGATAGGGTGAAGCCTATCCAGGAGAGGTTATTGGCAGCTCAGAGTCAACAGAAGACGTGCGCATAATCGTCGACGACGCTTAGAGTTCAGGTTGACGGTGGGTCTTCTTGAAGGTACCACCCCGGAGAGGGTGTGACGAGGTTTGGAAAGCAGGGGAAACTTAACCCAAAGTACTTTTGGGCATTTCCAGATTGGTTGTAGAATAGGCCAGGTTGCCTATAAGTTAGCATTGCCATCCGACTTAGGAAGCAGTACGTTCGGTCTTTCATGTTGTTATGTTCGGAAAAGTATCGGAGATCCATCCAGAGTGTTCCCAGTTAATGATGACCAAGTTGGAGGTAGTAACCCAGAGATTTTGGAAACTGAAGCAGTAGCAGAAATGTGGTAAGTTATGAGAAGGAGTTCGAGTATACGAGGAGGGTACGACGAGTAAGGGAAGAAGTGAACATGTGTTAAGAGAATAGAAGTGATCGTTTCTTAAGGGAGTATCGTTTAGACTTTGGGTGGGAACTTTTGTGATGTTAGAGGTGATTCCTCGTGGAATTGGATGTAAGTATTTGCGCGTGTGTTATTTTGTGGCCATGTGTGGCATTGGCAACTTGTTTAAGTTAAGAGGAACTTTATTGTTATCCGTCTTGAGAAGGAACATTCGGGACGAATGTTTCTAAGGAGGGGAGAATGTTATACCCCGTATTTCCAGAGTATGTACATGAGGACGTACGTACAAAAGTTTAAGCCTTAAAGATAGGCAAGGGTCGAAATTTGTGCACAACCCCCGAAAAGAATTGTTTTCCGACGAAACGTTTTCCAAACTTTGCGAAGGGAAAATTACGGTTGCAACATTTATTATTTTTGCGGATTTTTCCGAGAGATGAAATATTTTGGACCAACGGGAGGGTGACATGTGTCACCCTCAAAGTGGACGGCAAAGGGCTTGTCTTGGCACGTTTTTTGTGTTGAAATTTTGGTCAAGGTTAGGTAGGATATTTTGTGTAGTTGATGAACAAGTGGGACCCACAAACACTTGTCCAAATCTTGACCCTCCACTTGCCCCCCACTTGTCTTGATCTTGGCCATTGATTGGCCTATAAATACCCCCCCTTAGTTGAAGACTTCTTCATCCACAAAATTTCTAAGTCTTGAAAACCCTTCCCCCCGTTGGAGAGGTTCTCGTCCAAGCCCCCCCTCCCCCTTTGTGAGGCCTTTTGGCCGAGAGGTACCCCCCCTCCTAGTGGTGCTAGCCGAGAGTACCCCCCCCCTACCTTGAGTTGTTTTCGTAAAATACACCCCCCCCCTTGGTAGAAAAGTATTCTCCAAGTATTGTTACTATTCCAAAATACCTTGGCCCAAATACCTTGTAGTATTCCAAGGTTACACCTATACTAAAATCCCAAAAATACTATTATACTTCCCTTCAGTCACAAAACGAAACCCTAAGGAAAATCTTCATAGTCGGTTGAAGTATTAAGAAGAAGTTGCGTAGAACTTCTAAGGGTTGTTTGGAGCGGGATGGAGCGCCCAGAGTAAGAGCTAAACGTTGCTCAGGATCGACATTTAAACTTGGATAATTTTGGGCTTATCGATGTAAATACTCTTGTCCTTCTATTGTAATTGGAAATTACATACTGTAGTAGTATAGAAATGAAAATAAGACACATAGAAGGATATTACAGAAGAGAATTGAACTGTAATAGAAGGATATTACAGAAGAGAATTGAACTGAAATCACATCAGAAGAATATTAAAGAAGAAGATTAAAGCGTATTTACATAGATCAGACATGAGACTTGTGTAGCTTAACGGGTAGGGAAGTGCTGCCCGATTTTCCGTAGAATAGAGAACCCTCTGCTTAGAATATTCTACAGAGTAGTCTAGACGTTGATAGACGTATATGCCTTTATAGGTTGAAAGTTCTGCGAGTAGCATCTTACTTGAAATGTAGACAAGGCTAGCCGGGTTATAGCGGTGGAGAATTTTGCTATTAGTCGATAATCGTCGCGAGGTATGTGATTCTTCCTATCCTCTTGAGCATGATATTTTAAAAGAATATATATAGTACGGTAGACGTACGTGTGTTAACTGAACGTGGTTTTACTGCGATGTCTTTTGACTTGAGTCTGAATAATAAGAATCTGAAGTATTTCAAAAGAGTTAAGAAACCTTTTTAAAAGAAGAGTAATACTTGGTTTTAAGAGCTTAAGAGTTATACTAGCTTTATGGGAAGTGAGGTATAACGACTTAAGAGAGATAAAAAGAATGGTTTATTGATTTTAGAAGTTAAGAGACTTGATCTTAAAAGATAAGAGACTTGGCTTAATTAAATTAATATGAATTTTGTTAAAAAGTGTGAAACCTCATTCATGAGTAATGAGTACTTGGTCTTTAAAAGGAATAATGTTTTACTGATTTCGGAAATCAGAATAAGTATCGAACAAACCACAGCAGCGTTAATAAAGGGAAATGTATTGACTAATAAAGTATTATTAAAACCAGTAGAAACCTCCATCTGCATAGAAGCTAAGATGAGACAAAATGATATTACATTTCCTAGATCATGGCTGCATTAATAATATGAACTACGAAACCTTTCGAAAATGAGAAACTTGAACATTTGAAATTAGGCAAACTTGAATGTTTGGAAAATAATGTTGTTACTTGATTTTACAAAGGGAAGTGTTTTGGTTTACTTAAAAAGATAGTCACTCTATTTTTATACTACGGGTATTGTGTGACTTCTGTGAAAGAAACGGATCTTTTAAAGAGTTAATGTATTAAGTACTTTGGGGATAAAAACCCGAACTTGTTAACATAAAGTAGAAAGTACCTTGTGGGAATAACTTGATTATGTTGGTTTGTGATAGCCTTGTAATACTGTCTTGTTGATTTGATAAGTAAACATGTTTAGGATGCTACGTGTGTTAGTATCTTGTGATGTTTGTGTAAAGGGGTTTCGATCAGTGCTTATGTTGTTTAACGATAAGCCGTTATGATAGTATTGTACCACTCACCTCTTGACATGATACCGGGGTTAAGGCGCCTCCACGCGGGTATACTCAGCGATGCAGGTGACTATGATTCGAGAATACCTACGCGGGTCCAGGGACCTATGCGCGAGCTACGAGTTCGGTGTTAGCGCGGCCTATATGGTCACGCGGTTCATGTGGCTACGCGATCGCGAGTCGGGGCGATGCCGGGAGTAGCTACCGACGCGAGGAATACCTCACGCGGGCCTATGTGAGTGGCCTACGCGAGTCGCGGAAGTTCGAGATTAGACGCGCACATTTGATATCGCGCGAGTGGCCGCCGATCATGTGGCGGTGCAGAGACCTCGTTATACGCTTTATGACCTTGTTGGTACTGTGGTTTTAGTAGTCGGCTATGCCTTCGCATTTACCCCGCAGACGGTTTTATTATGACACAGTGGGACACGTGTTCATGTATTCCTTGGTGCTTTTATATCATAGATCGCGGTGAGGAAGGTATTTCCACCGCATGATTGATGTTGTGGGCGAGACCCATAGTTATGTTTAAGTGATGACTTTGAGGCGTGAGTCCACGAGTTGACATGATCGCTATTTATTGTGAATCGTAGTTTGGTTATCATATATGTCTCTGCTTTATATAGACTACTATGATTTCATTTACGATTTTCGCCTTCACATACTTGGTAATTGTCAGATCGACCTCCTTCGGGCCGCTCATGCCGCAGGTAGAGGTACACCGTGTTGATCCTCGCCATAGGTCATTCAGCGTTGGGAAGCTCCGCTTCTCGAGGCTTATTCGGGTATAGTCCTGTCGTTGTAGGTACTTACATTCAGGGGTATGGCGGCCCCGCCCCGCCATTGTTGTTATATCATTCTTAAGTGCGTAGTACTGTTGTGGGCAGAGTTTGTAAAAAGGATGTAACTGTTCGGATTTAAGTTTTTATATATATATATGCCGAAAGACAACTTTTCTCAGATAACTGTTTCATATTTCATGTCTTGTTTTATATTCCGCTGATTACTCTGATGTATGGCTACTTAGGTGCCCGGGGAAAGGCACCAGTCACGGGCCCGGGTTCGGGTCGTGACACTTGTACATTCAGGGGTATGGCGGGGCCCTGTCCCGTCGTTGTTGTTATAAAAATTCTTAGAGGTCTGTAGTACTGTTGTGGGCAGGGTTTGTAAAGGATGTAACTGTTCAAGTCTTTATGTATATATACAGAAAGGTGACCATTTTGGTTAGCCTGTTTTCTTATTGTATATCTGTTTCATGTTTAAGTTTTTATTTCCGCTGATTTTCTCTGATGTTGTATCACTAGGGTGCCCGGGGTAAGGCACCAGTCGTGGGCCCGAGGTCGGGTCGTGACAATTATGGGGATGGACTAGTTGGCTTCTTGTATGCCAAGGTTGACTATAGAGATAGATTGGTTCGATTCCAGTGAGCCGATTATCGATGGGGAAGGAATGGAAGTGTTAGTAATATGTAAGTTATTCCTTCCTTCTTTGACATGATAAATTGTGGAGTCTATGTGACTTGTTTCATGGAAGTGATTGATTTGAATTTGAACATTAAGAGACGGGGATAAGAACGTACAATTATTGAAGGATTTTAGGATAGATACCCTTGGAGGTACTTTGTTATACCCCGTATTTCCAGAGTATATACGTGAGGGCGTACGTATAAAATTTGAGCCTTAAAGATTTGGCAAATTCGAAATTTGGGCACAAGTGCCGAAAAGAGTCGTTTTTCGACGAAACGTTTTACTAAACTTGCGAAGGGAAAATTCCGGCTATGTCATTTATTATTTTTGCGGATTTTTCCGAGAGATGAAACATTTTGGACCAACGAGAGGGCGACACTTGTCACCCTCTAATTGGAAGTGGTGGATGCAAAGGGTCGAGGGAGTTGGTAGGATATTTGTGCAAGTTGGTGTGGTAGATGGATAAGGTGCACATGGCTTAATCCTAGCCCTACACTTGCCTAACACTGGATGAATCTTGCCGTTGGTTGGCCTTTGCTTGACCTATAAATACCCCTCTAAGTTGATGAACTTCTTCATCCAAAATTTCTCTAAGTGTTAAAAATCCCTCCCTCTCCCTCAACCTTGTTCTCGTCCAAACACCACCCCTCTCCCCCCATCTTGAAGGCCCTCGGCCGAGCAACCCCCTCCCCCTAGCCTAGTTGTGCTAGTCGAAATACTACCCCTCCTTGGTAGAAATGTATTCTACAAGTATTGTTATAATGCCCAAAATACTTTCGCCAAATACCTTGTAGTACTTTCCAAAGTACCCTTTATACGAAAAACCCGGAAAAATACGATTATACTTTCCTTTAGCCACACAAAACGAAACCCTAAGGAAAAACCTTCATAGTCGGTTGAAGTGTTAAGTAGAAGTTGGTTAGAACTTCTAAGGGTTGTTTGGAGCGGGTTGGAGCGCACGGAGTAGGAGTTAAACCTTGCTCAGGATCGACATATAAACTCGGATAATTTTGGGCTTATCGAGGTAAACATTCTTAACCTTCTGTGGTAATTGGAAATTACATGTTGTAGGAGTATATAGTTAAGTATACTATATATAGAATTGAACATAGTTGTGCGGCAATGTCTTTTGACTTAAGCCTGAATAATACTTACGGCAATGTCTTGCGACTTAAGCTTGAATTTAAAGAAGAGAACTGAACTGTAATTACCTAGGACTGTATTACAGTAGACTTGTGTAGTATTACTATGAGTAGAATTGTACACGTCCGGTTAGACGTGCAAACCCCCGGTTGGCTTGGTAGCCGGCCGATAGAGGAGATTTACGCGGTTGGGGAGGTCTTCGAATTTTCTGTAGGATATTCTCCATTGAGATCTAGATGTTAATAGGCGCCTTGGCCTCTATAGGTTGAAGTACTACGTATGGCGTGATCTACTTGGCTTAAGGAGTAGCCGAGCGGTTTGAGGTACTTGGAGCGTTTTGCTATTAGTCGATAATCGTGCGCAGGTATGTGAACCTCTTCCTATCTGTTCTAGCATGATATGTGTATAACTATGTAGTACGGTAGACGCATACGTGTTTAATGTATTTGATTGGTTTGAAACATAATGTGTTATAACGGCTTTATGGGAAGTTGGTTATAACAGCTTGATGTAGATAAGAAAAAGCTTTGTGGTGTCAAAGGGTAACGGATTTGACTTAGAACGGATTTGAGGTGTCGTAATAAAGAACGTGAAGTGTTTCAAAAGACCTTTTGAAAGAAAAGTAATACTTGGCTTTGAAAACATAAGAGTTGTACTAGCTTTATGGGAAGTTAGGTATAACGTCTTAAGAGTGATAAAAAGAATGGTTTCTCGATTTTTTTAAAGATAAGAGACTTGACTTAATGGTATTGATATGAATTTTGTTAAAGGTGTGAAACCTCATTCGTGAGTAATGAGTACTGGGTTTTAAAAGGAATAATGTTTTACTGATTTTGGAAATCAGAATGAGTATCGACAAACCACTGCAGCGTTAATAAAGGAAAATGTATTGAATAATGAAGTATGGTATTAAAACCAGTAGAAACCTCCATCCGCATAGAAGCTAAGATAAGACAAAATGATATTACATTTCCTAGATCATGGCTGCTTAATAATATTGATTATAAACAAGAATAACCTACTCACCTATAAGACATATGTTTCTCAAAACGTTTAAAGGAGAATTATGTTTTAAAGGATTTAAAACTATGAACTACGAAACCTTTTCTAAAATGAGAAACTTGAGCTTTTGAAATTAGGCAAACTTGAACGTTTGGAAAATAAGGTTGTTACTTGATTTTACAAAGGAAAGCATTTTGGTTTACTTAACAATGTTAGTCACTCTATTTTTATACTACGGGTATCGGGTGACCTTCGTAAAAGAAATGGATCTTTAAAAGGAATTTAACGTACGTAGTACTTTAGGGTTAAAACCCAGACTTTGGCATAAAATGAAAGTACTTTGAGTTGTGTATAACTTGCCTATGCTTGTTGTTGTGAAGCTTGCCTATGCTTGTTGTTGTGAAGCTTGCCTATGCTTGTTGTTGTGAAGCTTGCCTATACTTGTTGTTGTGAAGCTTGCCTATGCTTGTTGTTGTGAAGCTTGCCTATGCTTGTTGTGATAGTCTTTGTTGTATTTCTGTACCCCCGCATCTCTCGATGGAGGGCCGGTTGATTTGTTATGAACGATTTTACACCGAGTCCCACGACGGGCGGTGGTCACGATTTCATCTGATATTACACCGAGTCCCACGAGATGGGCAGGGTCACGTATTTCATCTGATATTACACCGAGTCCCACGAGATGGGCAGGGTCACATATTTCATCTGATATTACACCGAGTCCCACGAGATGGGCAGGGTCACGTATTTCATCTGATATTACACCGAGTCCCACGAGATGGGCAGGGTCACGTATTTCATCTAATATTACACCGAGTCCCACGAGATGGGCAGGGTCACGTATTTCATCTAATTATCATACATGTCTCCTGCTTTATATAGACTATTATGATTTCATTTACAGTATTTTACAGTTTCACATACTTGGTACCTGTTATCGACCTCCTTCGGGTTGCGTTCATGCCGCAGTTGAAGTACATCGCCGTGGATCCTCGCCATAGGATCACGATTCGCGTGTCGGGAAGCCCCATTTCTTGGAGGCTTATCTTTTGGTATGTTACCACGAGTGCAGATTCTTATACATTCGTGGGTATGGCGGGCCCTGTCCGTCATAGCATTGTAAAAATCTTAGAGGTCAGCCTTTGTTGTGCGTGGTTTGTAAAAAGGATAACTGTTCGGGTATTTATGTATATATGATGAAGGCAACTGTTTTGGTTGGCCTGTTTATTTATCTTGTCTCTTAATTCATGTTTAGGTTTTTATTTCCGCTGATTTTCTCTGATGTTGTATCACTAGGGTGCCCGGGGTAAGGCACCAGTCACGGGCCCGGGTTCGGGTCGTGACATACTTGGAGTCGGCTTAGTGTGGCAGTCAGGGCCACGACTTTTCGAATGATTTCAGGAAAATGCGCAAAGCAAGAATAAGATAAGTACGAGTGCTGCATGTGGAAAACATAAGATATCATTGGTAATTCTTAAAAATCTATACGATTATAAGGTGTCGCTTGATGATAATGATTATGAAAGGGAGATAAGCTCTCTCCCCCCCCCCCCCACGTAAAAGGATAGTTTTACGTATTATTGAGTGTTATGCGTACCCGTATTATTAGGCCATAGATATGGGACTGGTAAAGTCTCCGGCTTCATTATGCAATGGGTTACAATTTTAGATAACCTTAGAAAAAGGTATTGGGTTGGGGTAATTGAGGAAGACACGAGGAAATGGTTGAAGAACTTTCGTAAGGATACCGATGCGGGTAATACACATGAATGAACCTGTATAATTAAGATCAAGATAGAAGGAAATACGGGGAGATAAGAGACCCCAGGACAACGTGAAATGGAAAATAAAGGTAAGACGAGCAGACACTCGAGCGATGAGAGACATAATTATTACACCCCGTAATTCCAGGTCATGTATTTAAGAACTTACGAAAGGAAATAAGATTTGAATTTGGAATAATAAGTTGACAGAATGGTGGTGGTCAAATTTTTAGTCAACTTTGGAGTGCTATACGTCCCAGTATGTTAAGAGTTTTTAGATGTTTTAAAAAGCCTAATATGAAGTTCGTTGAGCCTAGTTTCCAACACAACAAACCGCTCGTCGATTAGACATCGGAGTAGGAAGTTATGGACGTTGCAAGATCAGCTGGCAGAAGAGTAGGAAAAATGTTCCATTCAGGCGTCACAGTGCCACGGCGCCGGATGCAGGGCCACGACACCGTAAGACCTGAACCTTTCTGAAGATGCAACGCCGCGACGCCGGCTGCAGGGCCGCGGCGGGATTTTTTAGCGAAAATTGGGGAAAATCAGAAGATATTTTGGTAAAGGGCCTATGGGAGGGCGACAAGTGTCCCTCCCAACTTGTAAAGCAAGCTAGACCTTATATTATGTCCAAAGTCTTGCAATACTTGGCCATTTGCAAGATTTCATTCCAAGAAATTGCTCTTCCCTTCTCTCTCAAAATTTAAAAACCCTAAGCCTTGTGTGATGAGATTTTTGGAAAGGCGACAAGAAGGATATATGTTGACAAGCTTGTAGAGGTGATTCTAACGTGAAGAAGAATTTCGGAAAGAGGGCTTATTGAGGTAAGATCTTCACATTCTTTATATGATTGAAGATTACCTGTAATAGTAGTTAAGAAATGAGCATGTGGTATATAGATTGAGGTTTGAAAAGATTTGGATCATGATATACATGTTAAAAACCGAAAATGGACAAGTTAGCCATTAATGTAGAAATAAAATTTGGTCGATAGTGATTATCATCGCATGTTAAGGAAGAAAGGATTTATAGTTGTTGTAATTGTTGGTATGTATATAACATGTTAAGAATAACAACTTGGTTTGAAAAAGGAATTGAAAGGAAATTGATATTATTGCGGCATTGATTGTAGCCGAGAAAGACTTAAGTTGTTGGATAGTTTTATGTTAATTGTGGGGCAGAATTTTACACGTCCGATTAGGTGTGTAATCCCCTTTGAATTGGTGAATTGTTGAGCTTTAAATGTGGAGTTTGGTTATTGATTTCGGACCTTGAAAAATGTGGAAAAGTATGTAGAAACAAAGGAAGTACTGTCTGATTTTTCCGTAGAATTTAGTGACTTTGCACTTAGAATATTCTATGTTTGAAGCTAGAAGTTAATAAACGTATTATGGTCATTTTAGGTTGACATACTAGGTACGACATATTGGACTTAGCAAGTGGATTGAACCGAAGAGGTATGTGGAACTTTCTTATCTCTTGAGCATGAGTAGTTGTAAATGTATAGTACGGTAGATGTACAAGAGTTCAATGAATTTAGTTTCATTTGATATCTTTGAATTGTTTTAAGGATGTCCAAGTTGGTTGAGTTAGAGAATTAACTCACTTGTTTTTAAAGGATAAAAATGCCTTGGTTTCAAAAGCATAAAGTTGGTTAATAACTTTATGGGAAGTAAAAAGAATGGTTTATCCTAGTAAGGTAAACAAAGATTTCTTGACTTGAAAATGTATAGAATACTTGATTTGGAAAGTATTGATTCCTTGAGCTATTCTAAAGTTAAGAAACTTGAGTACTAAAGTTAAGAGACTTGAAGTATTTTAAAAAGTATAAGTTTTTTTTTTCCGGGTAAATGAAAATATTATTATAAAAGAAACTGGGAACTACAATCACTCATTGAGGGTTCTCAATCCTCAACGTAACACAAAACAAGAAATGAAGGAGGGATGAGACGTTCACTCATAGGTGACGTTACAAGAGGGGATTACATCATAAATACTTTTCCACTTCTCAAACTTGCTGCTTGGCTTTGTTCATAATAACATCAACCGGGAGATGAACCCGTATCTTTGGAAATCGGGGGGTAATGGAATGCTCCTCCAATCTTCATACTTGCAACTTTACCATTGTTTCTTTGGAAATTCTTTCTTGGAGTTACCTCATGCCATCCATCCTTATCTTCTTGCCTTGACACCGGAGTACCTCTAAAAGTATCTGGAATCAAAGACGTATTAGGAACCCCCTTAGTCCTCACATTCATGTCCACTACATTGTTCAATGATGTTATACCCCATATTTTCAGAGTATGTATGTGAGGACGTACGTACATTTGTACAAACCCTAATTAGGTTAAGGATGGAATTGTGAACTTTCAATGGAAAAGATTCCGAACCTTGTGAAGGAAATTCTACGTTTTTAATATTTTAACCGATTACGGATTTTTTCCGAGAGATGAAATATTTTGGACCAATAGGAGGGTGACATGTGTCACCCTTAGTTGGCATGGGTTGGACGAAATGTTGGCCAAGTGGACATGGTCAAGTGGTCAAAGTCTTGGAAGATATTTTCTTTTGGTGAGTGGGAGTAGGTATGTTGGACGTTTTTTGTGCCTAGTGGAAGGCCACATGGCTCTTTGTTGTGGGGGACATATGTCCCAATGTTATGGTGGACATATGTCCCAAGGTTATGGTGGACACTTGGTTGGAAGACCCCATTCTTCACATGGATCCAAATCTTCACCCTCCATTTGTTTTAATCTAGACCATTGGTGGTTCTATAAATACCCCCCCTCTTGTGCAAGACTTCTTCATCACTTGAACAATTTCCAAGTCTCAAAATCCCTCTCCCCCTTTGAGAAGATCTCGTCCAAACACCCCCCTTCCTAGTAGCTCTACTTGAAACTCCCTCTTGATAGTTCTCGCCCCACACCCCTCTCCCTTAACCAAACTTTGTCCAAAAATTCCTAAACTCTTAAGTGTTCTTCCTTAGTGTATTAGGAAGATTGTTAACCAAAGGTTAGAAAAGATTTCACACCCTAGCCCCTAAAGCCTCACCTTGGCCGAGAGTTGTGAGGACAAGAACCTTAGTGTTCTTCACTTGTTTAGATTGGTTCTTAAAGAGGAGTTGGTTAGGAGCGTATAAGGGTTGCTTGGAACGGGTTGGAGTGCACGGAGTAAGAGCTAAACATTGCTCATGATCGACATTAAAACTTGGATAATTTTGGGCTTATCGAGGTAATTAATCATGTCCTTCTATTGTAATTGGAGGTTACATACTATAGTAGTATAGAAATGAGTATAAGATATAGAAGGATATTAAAGAAGAGAATTGAACTGTAATTACATAGGACTGTATTGCAGTAGACTTGTGTAGTTTGTCGGGTAGGGAAGTTCTGTCCAATTTTCCGTAGAAATAAGAACCTTCTGCTTAGAAAATTCTACAGAGTAGTCTAGCCGTTGATAGACGTATTTGACTATTATAGGTTGATACTCTGCGCGCGACATATTCGACTTGGCAGGTGGATTTCGCCGAGGAGGTATGTGATTCTTCCTATCCTTTTGAGCATGATATTTTAAAAGAATATATATAGTACGGTGAGCGACGTGTGTTAACTGAACGTGGTTTTACTTCGATGTCTTTTGACTTGAGTTTTAAATAATAAGAATCTTGAAGTATTTCAAAAGAGTTATGAATCGTTTTTGAAAGAAGAGTAATACTTGGTTTTAAAAGCTTAAGAGTTATACTAGCTTTATGAGAAGTTAGGTATAACGACTTAAGAGAGATAAAAGGAACGGTTTACTTAATTGTTTATGAAAGCCTTGTATAGATTTCGGAAAGGGGAAAAGAACATCGAACAAACCACTGCAGCGCTAATAAAGGAAAATGTATTGACTAATTAATTATTATTAAAACCAGTAGAAACCTCCATCTGCATAGAAGCTAAGATAAGACAAAATTGTATTACATTTCCTAGATCATGACTGCTTTAATAAGATCATTAATAAACAAGTTTTGATTCTCTAAAAATTTCAAGTAAGGACTTGTTTTATAAAAGACAAAGACTTGAAAAATTGAAGTGTTTTCATTTAAAAAGGAAGACATGCTTTTGTCTTAAGTTGGTTCAAAAAGAAGGTAGGGAAATTGTGTTATACCCCGTATTTCCAGAGTATGTACGTAAGGGCGTACGTACAAAAGTTTGAGCCTTAAAGTTAGGCATAGGACGAAATTTGTGCACAACCCACTAAAAGAATCGTTTTCCGACGAAACGTTTTACAAAACTTGCGAAGGGAAAATTACGGCTATGTCATTTATTATTTTTGCGGATTTTTCCGAGAGATGAAATATTTTGGACCAACGAGAGGGTGACACTTGTCACCCTCAAGTGGACGACAACATGGGCAAGTTTGGACGATTTTGTGGCCTTGCCTTAGTCAAGGTTAGGTAGGATATTTTTGTGTAGTAGATGGATAAGGACACTTGGGTGAATCCCCACCCTCCACTTGCCCTCCACTTGCCTTCATCTTGGCCATTGGTTGGCCTATAAATACCCCCCTAACTTGAAGGTTTTCTTCATCCACAAACACAATTCTCTAAGTCTCAAAATCCTCCCTCTCACTTGTAGTGTTTTCGTCCCAACCCTCTTCCCCCTCTAGTGGCTTTTACGAGAATACCCCTCTCTTTGTAGAAGTTGCCTTCTAGTGTAGTTACTATTCCAAAATACCCTAGCCCAAATCACTTATAGTATTAAGTAGAAGTTGTTTAGAAACTTCTAAGGGTTTCTTGGAGCGGACTGGAGCTTTCAGATTAGGAGCTAAACCTTGCTCAGGATCGACATTTAACTTGGATAATTTTGGGCTTATCGAGGTAAATAATCTTATCCTTCTATAGTATTGGAGATCACATACTGTAGTAGTATAGAAATCGTCCAAAGTTATATAGAAGGATATTAAAAGAAGAGAATTGAAGTAATTACATAGAAGGATATTCTGAGTAGAATTGGTGAAATCACCTCGGAAGAATAATAAAGAAGATTGAGCTGTACTTACATGGGAGTATTTGTATTCTGATGAACTTGAGTAGTTTGGCGGGTAGGAAATGCCGCCCAATTTTCCGTAGAATAGAGAACCTGCTTAGAATATTCTACGATATAGTCTAGACGTTGATAGGCGTATTTGGTATTATAGGTCGATACTCTGCGCGCGACATATTCGACTTGGCGGTGGTTTTCATTGAGGAGGTATGTGATTCTTCCTATCCTCTTGAGCATGATATTTTAAATATATATATAGTCTGATGAAGCGTCGTGTGTTAAGCGAACATGGTTTTACTTGGCGTCTTTCCACTTGAGTCTAAATAATAAGAACCTTGAAGTATTTCAAAAGAATTATGAATCATTTTGAAAGAAGAGTAATACTTGATTTTTAAATGAAAGCTTAAGAGTTATACTAGCTTTATGGGAAGTTATGTATAACGACTTAAGAAAGATAAAAGGAACAGTTTTACTTATTGTTTATGAAAATCCTGTATTGATTTCTGCAAATTGTAGTAAGATGGTTTGATAGGAGAACATGTTATGATGCTACGTGTGTTAGTGCCTTGTGATGTTGTGTAAGAGGGTCATTCTTGTTGTGCTTACGTTGTTAAACGTTAAGACCGTTGTACTGTCATTATATCACATACCCCCTTGACTTGTTATACAGGGCTTGCCACCGCGATGCGGGTCTATACGGCTATGCGATGCGTGTGACTATGCGGAGTCTGCGGGAGTTCGTGATTGATCATTCGGGTATTTTATCCGTCACGGGGATGCCCTATGCGGTCAATGTGACTATGCGGTCTATGAGACTATGCGGTGCGGTAGTCGAGGAGAATGCAGGGGTTAGCTACCCCGTCGCGAGGAATACCTCATGCGGGTCTGTGTGTGACCTATGCGGACTGCGGGAAGTCCAGGATTAGGCACGCATAATGATACTATGGGTGATTGGCCTTGCTTCGATCATTCGCGGCCTAGAAAAGACCAATTACACTATATCTATTTTGCTCTTGTTTATGTTGTGGCACTATGTGCAGTTGAACTGGTTGTATTTGCAAATGGTTTTAAATACTTTGATTTTACTTGATACTTTCTGATTTCACATAATTGGTACTGTTATGCGACCTCCTTGAGGCTGCGTTCATGCCGCGGTAAGGGAAAGCAGGTGCTAGATCCACATCCTTAGGATCTCTACTTTGGTGTCAGGAGCTCCATCTTCTCCGGAGGCTCGACTTTTAGTATGGTTCTCCCTGATGTTGTAGATATATGTACATTGGGGCCCTATCCCGCCATAGTTGTTTACTTCCTTAGAGGTCTGTAGTCCTATTGTAAAGTTGGGATGTAACTGCCAAACTTGATGTTTATATATATATGCCGAAAGGCGCCTTTTTCTCAGATAAACTGTGTCTCATGTTACATTGTTTCATGTCTTGTTTTTATATTCCGCTGGTTACTCTGATGTATGACAACTTGGGTGCCCGGGAAAGGCACGATCCACGCCTCAGGCAGTCGTGACAAAAGTAAATATCGAGCGATTAATCCTCGGAAAGTGTCTACAGACCGTATCTAGTAGAGTCTTGATTATCGGTATGTTGTGCACCATACCAATAATCAGGAGGCTATAGGATATTTAGGATTGGTTTCCATTCTTCTTACTCTGAGATCGTGCTTTAGAGCTGTGTTATAACTTGGACCTCTAACGTATTCCTTTTACATGTGATTATGCCTCCGTATGGCGACCGGGCGAGAAGGGCAAAGCGGCGAGGGAGCTGCTAGTAGGACACCGAGTCACGAGGCTCGTGCTAGTCTATACCCGAGGCAGCGAGTTCCACGACGCCGCCGGCCCCAGCGAGTTTAGGGCGCAGCGGTGGGCGATGAGACCCTGATACTGCACCTCCATCCACACGGCTGGAAGCGAGAGAGATGAGTTTCTGAAGATGGCGATTCATGGCGGGGATCGTGGCGAGCATGAGATAGGTGGGCCGCGATTCGATGGCACCGTAGTACATCCTAGATCGGACGACTGAGGCTGCGGGATTTTACGAGTTGTAGCCGCGAGTTCTACGGGTCGAGGCACGAGGATGATCCGCAGAGTTCATCCATCACTCTGAGAGGATCATCGCGAGTGATCAAGGCGTCGAGATCGAGTCCGTGATCTTCGGTTCACATAGGCTGCGTGATACCGCAGTCGATTGGTTTGATTCGTGGGAGTTATCCCGGGGAGAGCACGCGCCTCCAGCTATTTGGGACGAGTTCTCGGAGGCTTTTCTCACTCACTTCTTGCCTCCGCAGATGAGAAGGGCACGGGCCGATAAGTTTTTGATGCTGAGACAGAGAGGGCGCACCGTTAGGGAGTACAACATTGAGTTCGATTCGTTGGCTCGATATGTCCCTGCGCTAGTAGCAGACATGGAGGACCGAGTGCACCGCTACGTCACTGGGTTAGATGATTATCTGGCAGAGTCTTGCTCAGGTGTGGCTCTTCAGTCGGGCATGGACATTTCCCGCATTCAGGCTCATGCACTTGGATGCGAGGAGCGTAGAGACCGACGGGTCGACAGATTTCAGCAGCAGAAGAAGGCCAAGACGGCCGAATCTTTTGGTAGCTCTCGGGGTGGACGGCCTCAGCAGACGTCTAGATTTGCACCCCAGCCAGCTCAGAGCACTCCTACATCGTTTTGGTACCCAGGCCAGTATTGGGGCGGTCGAGGCCCAAGACTTCGGATTTCCAGGGTAGCAAGGGTGCTAACCGATCGAGGTCCGCTCAGTGTGTTCGATGTGGTAGATTCCATTCAGGAGGTTGTAGTACTACTTCGGGAGCTTGCTACACTTGTGGCTAGCAGGGTCATTATGCGAGAGCCTGTCAGGCCGAGCGTGGCGATGGTAAGTGGTCGGCGCCGAGTGCATTGCGGTCTTCATCCCTTGATTACTCGCCGGGCGGGGTACTCATGGACCAGCAGTCGCGGCAGGTCGTGGCGCGGGTCCCGATTCGCGGTCCTCGAAGCGCATTTATGCCTTGTCGGCCGGCGGGACGGAGGCGTCGCTGGCGTCGTCCGCAGTACTTTATCGATTCTTCGGTTACGATGTGTATGCCTTGATAGATCCGGGTTCTACTCTGTCCTATATTTCTCCCCTTATTGCTAGTAGGATAGGGATAGAGTCTGAGTCCATAGACCCTTTTGAGGTAGCTACGCCAGTGGGTGATTCGGTAGTAGCTCGGCGGATATATAGGGCTTGCCCAGTGACTTTATGCGATCGTCGGACCACTAGCCGACTTGATAGAGTTGGACACGGCCCGATTTCGATGTGATCGTGGGCATGGATTGGTTAGCTTCGCTACGCCGGTGTAGACCTGCGAGGAGAGGGTGGTACGGTTCGGTTTCTGAGGGCGGTTATTGAGTGGGAGGAACAACGTCGCCGAGGGGTAGGTTTATTTCTTACCTCAAGGCTAGGAAGATGGTGCAGAAGGGGTACATCTACCATCTCATTCGGGTATTCGATCACGAGGTGCGGTACGGATCTTGATCGGTTCGATGGTCGAGAGTTCCCGGATGTGTTTCAGACGACCTCCGGGTATCCTCCCGAGAGAGATAGAGTTTTGTATCGATGTCTTGCGGACACTCGGCTATTTCCATTCCGCCATACGAATGGCACTGCCGAGTTGAGAGAGTTGAAGGACCGGTGAGAGATTTCTTTGGAGAAGGGCTTCATCAGGCCTAGTGTTTCTCCCCGGGAGCGCGTGTGTTCGTGAAGAAGAAGGATGGGGCCGCTGCACATGTGTGTTGATTCTGACGGTGAGCAGGTGACTATTAAACGAATACCCCTTCCCGTGATTGATGATTTGTTCGACCCGGTGCGGTGCGAGATGTTTCTCAAGATTGATCTGCGATCGGGCTATCATCAGTGCAGTCGAGGCGGATGTCCCTAGAATCGCATTCGGACGATGCGGGCACTATGAGTTGAGGTTATGTCGTTCGGTTTGACCAATGCTCCAGCGGTTTTATGGATTTGATGAACCGAGTGTTCAAACCATTTTGGATACGTTTGTGATAGTGTTCATTGATGACATCTTGGTTTATTCCGCTCGGAGGCGAGGGCATGCGGAGCATTTGAGGCTATCTTTGAGAGTTCTCGGGACCAGCGATTATCGCCAAGTTTTGAAGTGTGAGTTACGGTTGACTTGGTGGCTTTTCTTGGGCATATTGCCGGTGATGGTATTCGGTGGATACGCCAAGATCGAGCGATCGAGTTGGCCTCGACCTACTACTCCGGCAGGTGCGCGATTTTACGGGCCTTGCGAGTTATTATGCTCGGCGGTTCGTAGAAGTTTGCTTCTATCTACGCACCATTGACTAGGTGACTCGAAGCGGCTAAGTTTGATGGTGGCGCTTGTGGCGAGGTTTCGATTCTTGAAGGGACGGCCGCCCGTTCTTACTCTTCCGGAGGTCGACGGCTATGTCGTGTATTGTGATCGTCGGGCATCGGGTTGGGATGTGTGTTGATGCGGCGAGGCAAGGTTATAGCGTCAGCGTCCGGCGGCTTAAGAAGCATGAGAGAACTACCCAGCTCATGATTTGGAGTTGGCAGCGGTGATTCACGCCTTGAAGATCTGGAGGCACTATTTGTATGGGGTTCATGTGGATATTTATACAGACCACAAGAGCCTCTAGTATATCTTCAGCCAGAGGGAGCTGAACTTACGACAGAGACGGTGGTTAGAGTTACTCAAGGATTACGATGTCGATATCCTGTACCACCCGGGGAAGGCCAATGTTGTGGCAGATGCTCTTAGTCGTAGGTCGATGGGGAGCCTATCAGATGTGCAGCCAGAGAGGAGGGGCATGGTTCGCGATTTGCATCAGCTAGCGAGCCTCGGGGTCCGATTGATTGATTCTGATAGCAGTGGGGTCCGAGTTCGAGAGGTTGTTGAGTCTTCCATCGTCGAGGAGGTGAAGAGCAACGATTTGAGGATCCGATTTTGATGCGATGCGTGATACAACCGCCCGTGAGAAAGGGTCCTTTGAGGTAGCACTGATGGGGTGATAAGGTTCGGCGAGTTGTGTATTCCGGATATTGCAGGACTTGGCGGCGAGTTCTAGGGAAGCACGGCGCGCGTTACTCTATCCATCTGGGGTCGACTAAGATGTACCACGACCTCAGATCTGTGTATTGGTGGGATGGCTTGAAGAGGGACGTTGCAGAGTTTGTGACTCAGTGCCCGTGTTGTCAGCAGGTGAAGGTAGAGCACCAGAGGCCTGGTGGTTTGTTGCAGGCGATATAGATCCCAACCTGGAAGTGGGAGGTAATCAACATGGAATTTATCACAGGGTTACCTCGCACTCCGAGGAAACATGATTCTATTTGGGTTATCGTCGACAGGCTGACGAAATCAGCCCACTTTCTTCCCGTCAGGACGACTTTTTCGGCTGAGGATTATGCCATACTTTACATCCGAGAGATCGTCAGACTGCATAGAGTCCCTATTTCTATCATATCTGACCGAGGAGCCCAGTTTACGGCTAACTTCTGGAGGTCTTTCGAAGGATTAGGACGAGTGAGCTCGAAGTCTGCATTCCATCCTCGCATGCGGACGGCGAGCGTACTATCCGGACTCTTGAGGATATCTGCGAGCTGTGTTATCGACTTCGAGGTAGTTGGGAGGATCATTTGCCTCTAGTTGAGTTTGCGTATAATAGCTACCACTCCGGTATTGGATGGCGCCTTATGAGGCCTTGTATGGGAGGAAGTGCGGTCGCCGATAGGCTGGTTTTATGTGGGCGAGTGCGATTAGTGGGACTGATTTGGTGCGTGAGCGATGGATAAGGTGAAGCTTATCCAGGCGATTCTTGGCGGCTCGAGTCGGCGAAGTCATATGCAGATCATCGTCGTCGGCATCTGGAGTTCGAGATTGATGATTGGGTTTTCCTGAATGTGTCACCCATGAAGGGTGTGATGAGATTCGGGAAGAAAGGGAAACTTCGGCCCGAGGTACATTGGGCGTTCAGTTGTCGCGAGGTAGGCAAGGTTGCCTATGAGTTGGATCTGCCGTCCGACCTGGAGTCAGTGCATCCGGTGTTTCATGTTTTTATGCTGAGGAGATGTATCGGGGATCCATCTAGAGTGCACCCGATTGACGATGTCCAGGTGACCGAGGGGTTATCGTATGAGGAGATTCCCATAGCGATAATCGATCGTCAGGTTAGGCGTCTGCGGACCAAGGACGTGGCTTCCGTCAAAGTCTTGTGGCGGAACGAGCTCAGGGAGGAGATGACGTGGGAAGCTGAGGAGGACATGAGGCAGAAGTATCCTCACCTATTCCCCACACCTCCAGGTAACTCACTTTCCTACTTGTAAATTTTCATTGACATATTTGCTTAAGTGTTGTATTGTGGCCATGTGAGGCATTTGCAAACTGTTTAAGTTATGAGGAACTTTATCATTATCTGTCTTGGGAAGGAACATTCGGGACGAATGTTTCTAAGGAGGGGAGAATGTTATACCCCGTATTTCTAGAGTATGTACGTAAGGGCGTACGTACAAAAGTTTGAGCCTTAAAGTTAGGCATAGGACGAAATTTGTGCACAACCCACTAAAAGAATTGTTTTCCGACGAAACGTTTTACAAAACTTGCGAAGGGAAAATTACGGCTATGTCATTTATTATTTTTGCGGATTTTTCCGAGAGATGAAATATTTTGGACCAACGAGAGGGTGACACTTGTCACCCTCAAGTGGACGGCAACATGGGCAAGTTTGGACGATTTTGTGGCCTTGCCTTAGTCAAGGTTAGGTAGGATATTTTTGTGTAGTAGATGGATAAGGACACTTGGGTGAATCCCCACCCTCCACTTGCCCTCCACTTGCCTTCATCTTGGCCATTGGTTGGCCTATAAATACCCCCCCTAACTTGAAGGTTTTCTTCATCCACAAACACAATTCTCTAAGTCTCAAAATCCTCCCTCTCACTTGTAGTGTTTTCGTCCCAACCCTCTTCCCCCTCTAGCCTAGTGGCTTCGGCCGAGAATACCCCCCTCTCTTTGTAAAAAGTTGCCTTCTAGTGTAGTTACTATTGCAAAATACCCTAGCCCAAATCACTTATAGTATTAAGTAGAAGTTGTTTAGAAACTTCTAAGGATTTCTTGGAGCGGACTGGAGCTTTCAGATTAGGAGCTAAACCTTGCTCAGGATCGACATTTAACTTGGATAATTTTGGGCTTATCGAGGTAAATAATCTTATCCTTCTATAGTATTGGAGATCACATACTGTAGTAGTATAGAAATAGTACAAAGTTATATAGAAGGATATTAAAAGAGAGAATTGAGCGTAATTACATAGAAGGATATTCTGAGTAGAATTGGTGAAATCACCTCGGAAGAATAATAAAGAAGATTGAACTGTACTTACATGGAATTTGTATTCTGATGAACTTGAGTAGTTTGGCGGGTAGGAAATGCTTCCCAATTTTCCGTAGAATAGAGAACCTCTGCTTAGAATATTCTACAAGATAGTCTAGGCGTTGATAGGCGTATTTGGTATTATAGGTCGATACTCTGCGACATATTTGACTTGGCGGTGGTTATCGTAGGAGGTATGTGATTCTTCCTATCCTCTTGAGCATGATATTTTAAATATATATATAGTACGGTGAGCGTCGTGTATTAGCGAACATGGTTTTACTTGGCGTCTTTCGACTTGAGTCTAAATAATAAGAACCTTGAAGTATTTCAAAAGAATTATGAATCATTTTGAAAGAAGAGTAATACTTGATTTTTAAGCGAAAGCTTAAGAGTTATACTAGCTTTATGGGAAGTTATGTATAACGACTTAAGAAAGATAAAAGGAACGGTTTTACTTATTGTTTATGAAAATCTTGTATTGATTTCTGCAAATTGTAGTAAGATGGTTTGATAGGAGAACATGTTATGATGCTACGTATGTTAGTGCCTTGTGATGTTGTGTAAGATGGTCATTCTTGTTTTGCTTACGTTGTTAAGCGTTAAGACCGTTATCTTGTTATTATATCACATACCCCGACTTTTTATACCGAGGGCTTGCCACCGATGCGGTCTATACGGCATGCGATGCTGTGTGACTATGCGAGCTGCGGGAGTTCGAGATTGATCATTCGGGTGTTTTATCCGTCACGGGGATGCCTATGCGATGCGTGTGACTACGCGGTCTATGAGACTATGCGGACTGCGGGAGTCGAGGAGAATGCAGGGGTTAGCTACCCCGTCACGAGAATACCTCGTGGAGTGCATGTGTGACCTATGCGATGCGGGAAGTCGTGATTAGGCACGCATAATGATACTATGGGCGATTGGCCTTGCCCGATCATTCGCGGCCTAGAAAAGACCAGTTACACTATATCTATTTTGCTCTTGTTTATGTTGTGGCACTATGTGCAGTTGAACTGGTTGTATTTGCAAATGGTTTTAAATACTTTGATTTTACTTCAGTACTTTACAGTTTCACATACTAGGTACTGTTGTCTTGAACTCCTTGGGCTGCGTTAAATGCGCGGTAAGGGAAAGCAGGTGCTAGATCCACATTCTTAGGATCTCTACTTTGGTGTCAGGAGCTCCATCTTCTCCGGAGGCTCGACTTTTAGTATGGTTCTCCCTGATGTTGTAGATATATGTACATTCAGGGTATGGCGGGGCCCTGTCCCGCCATAGTTGTTTACTTCTGAAGTGCAGTCTATTGTAAAGTTGGGATGTAACTGCCAAACTTGATGTTTATATATATATGCCGAAAGACGCCTTTTTCTCAGATAAACTGTGTCTCATGTTACATTGTTTCATGTCTTATTTTTATATTCCGCTGGTTTCTCTGATGTATGAATACTTGGGTGCCCGGGTAAGGCACCAGTCACGGGCCCCGGAACGGGTCGTGACAAATTGTTTTGGTTTACTTAAAAAGATAGTCACTCTATTTTGATACTACGAGTATCGTGTGACTTTTTGTGAAAGAAACGGATCTTTTTAAAGAGTTAATATATGAAGTACTTTGGGGATAAAAACCCGAACTTGTTAACATAAAATAGAAAGTACCTTGTGTGAATAATTGACTATGTTGGTTTGTGATAGCCTTATAATACTTTCTTGTTGGTTTGATAAGTAAACATGTTATGATGCTACGTGTGTTAGTATCTTGTAACGTTTGTGTAAAGGGGGTTCCCTTGTTGTGCTTATGTTGTTTAACGATAAACCGTTATGTTAGTATTGTACCACTCACCTCTTGACATGTTATACCGGGGGTTAAGCTGCCCCCGATGCGAGGGATGCCTCATGCGGGTCCAGGGACCTATGCGGAGCTACGAGAGTTCCAGGTTAGTGTGCGAGGAATACCTCATGCGGTCTATGTGGCCATGCGGACCACGGGTCCAGGACGATGCCGGGGAGTAGCTACCCTCGATGCGGGGAATACCTCATGCGGGCCTATGTGTGTGGCCTATGCGGAGCTGCGGGAAGTTCCACGATTAGACGCGCACATTTGATACTGCGGGCGAGTGGCCAGCTTCGATCATGTGGCGGTCTAGCAAGACCTTGTGATACAGTTTTATGGCCTTGTTGGTACTGTGGGTTTTAGTAGTCGGCTATGCCTTCGTACTTACCCCGTACGGTTTTATTTTGACACAAGTGGGACCTGGTGTTCATGTGTATTCCTTGGTGCTTTTATATCATGGACTGCCGGCAGTGAGGAAGGAATTCCACGGGCATGATTGATATGGTGGGCATGAGACCCATGGTTATATTGAGTGATGACTTCAAGGGCGTGAGTCCCTGACTTGACATATTCGCTACATATTGTGTATCGGAAATTGGTTATCATATATGTCTTACATTTTATATAGACTATTATGATTTCATTTCTGATATTTTGATTTCACATACTTGGTACTGTTATCGACCTCGCCCGAGGCTGCGTTCATGCGCGGTAGAGTACACGATTGTTGATCCTCGCTCTTAGGGTCACAGTTCAGCGTTTTGGGAAGCTCCGTTTCTCCGGAGGCTTATCTTTGGTATAGTCCCCTGTCGTTGTAGGTACTTACATTCAGGGGTATGGCGGGGCCCTGTCCCGCCATTGTTGTTATAACATTCTTAGAGGTCTGTAGTACTGTTGTGGGCAGGGTTTGTAAAATGGATGTAACTGTTCAAGTTTTTATATATATATTCCGAAAGACAACTTTTCTCAGATAAACTGTTTCTCACTTCATATTGTTTCATGTCTTGTTTTTATATTCCGCTGGTTACTCTGATGTATGTCTACTTGGGTGCCCAGGTAAGGCACCAGTCACGGGCCCGGGTTCGGGTCGTGACAAATGATCCACCGACTGGTAGTCGAACAAAGAGGGGGTTGGTTTGAAGTGAGCGTGTAGGTTTATTAACACCAACTATTTCCGGATCCATTCCTTTGTCCGGAACAACCATTGGCTCATGAGTGCTCATTGTCTCCATATGCGTTACATGTTCCTCCAATTTTTTACACTTGGAATGATTATGCCCGAATACTTTGCAATGAAAACAAAAATCGGGATAATTCTCATATTCCACCTTTTGAACATACTTGATATTGCTTGGTAATTTAACATTAAATTCTGTGACCGGCTCCTTGCTAACATTGACTTCAATTAATACTCGTGCATAATTCATTTTGGACCTCTCCTTCGTGAATTGGTCCGTATACAAGGGCTTCCCCACACGTGAGGCGATCTTACTTAACCCGGATACGCTCCATACCGACAAAGGAACATCACGAAGCACCACCCAAACCGGGATGTTCATGAAAAGATCATCCGTGAGCAAAGTGTCCTTATCAACTGATTTTAACATCAAATTTTTCCCAAATGTCGTATAAGGGCCACCATGAAATACCGTGATGCGATCTTGTTCAGTCATAAATCGGAAAATAGTCCATCGACGTCCGTATGGGATGATTCTACACTTAACTCCCCATTTTTTAACAATAGAATTTAATGCCTCACGTCCCGGAAAAGGACCCGTGAAGCACCCAATAAGAAAATAACCCCAAGTTTCAACAAAGGGAACCTCGTCCTTAGCGTCCAATTCCACATCATCCCCTTCTTGTTCGACAAATTGTAGTTTAAGTCCTTTTGATTCTAGACGAGAACTTGTAAAGATTCCCGCATAAGATTTCTTTGTTGGATTAGGCTCATTATTTTGTTGTGGTACCCGAGTATCCTTTGCACGTTCAGTAGGTGCATTAGTTGCATTCGTGGGGGAAGTCAAAACTTATGCACTATTGGGAATGGTTGCCATAAATGGCTCATGTCTCTCGGTATTAAATGCACAGTCGGTCGAGGAAAAAACAGCCTTCCTAGGTGCCTTGGGCGAAAATGACCCTTCGGTTTCCACAATGGTTGAACTTCCAAGGCTCGATTGAATAGTAGACCCTTTGGTATTATCAGCATTTGAAATTCCAAGGCTCATGGGGAAAGGGGTTCCATTGAGACCCGTACTGGTCGAGTACCCATGCATCGGTTCAAGGTGTGACCTTTCGGGATCCGCCCCTCTTAAATGCCCAATGTTCATGGGAAATGATGTTCCATTGAATTCTTGGAGTCTTGACTGATGGCTCTTGGACTTCATCCTTGACCCATGGTCACCCACCTGACCGTATCGGCGAACCCACCTACTTGACCGTCTTCCTCGAGAAGGGTGACATTTGAAACCGCAAAACTTGTATTCCCAAAGATCGTGGGAAATGAAAACCCTCACTACTCTCCATCCCTGGTGATGACCCATGGACTTCAATGAGCCGTGACCACCATCGACCGCCCGACCGTACCCACTCAGGTGACCCGTCTTCCCCTCGAGAAAGGGTGACGTTTCGGAAACCGCAAAGCTTACATTCCCCATGTTCGTGGGAAATGAAGACCCAACACCTTCTCCAACCCTTGGTTGATGACTCATGGACTTCAACACCGACCCTTGACCACCATACTGACCCGCCATCGACCCGGGAACCCCCTCTTGACCCGTCTTCTCTCTGACCTCTATGTTGCCAGCCGAAAAATCACTAGGAGCCACAACCGTCGGAATTAAAGTCGGAGAATTGGAAGAGTCATTGTTAATATTACTCATTACACTATTATCATTCATATGTTTAACCTTCATATTTTGAACGTTCATACCATGAACATTCTCAGCTTCCATGGCTATTGCCGAAGCAAAACATTGAGCAAACACTACCGGTGGTTGCTCCGGGGAAGTACTAACCTTTTTACTTTTCTTGCTGAACTTGGAGCTCTTCTTAATCATCCCCATGATATCTAAGTGACTCAAATCTCTTCGATTCCACTAGTGGTGTATCCAATAGAAATCCGAATGCAACTACACAAATACTTTGCAATCTTGAACGTTAAAGATGAAGAACTAAGAAGATGAAATCTGACTTTTAATGCAAATCTTGAACAATCATTAAACAAGATGAAGAATCTTCTTAAGACAATCTTAGGAAAATTAAAGATGAAATCAGGTTTAGAAGGTATGAAATCGGAGATGACATGATAGGAATGAGGCGGATTGCGAAGAGCGACTAGGAAAAAATGTTGAGAGCATTTTCGCCTAGTGAGAGAAACTTCTCTCTAACTCCTTCCCTCAAAAGTATAAGTCTCTTGGTTATAAAAAGAATGGAAGTGTCTAACGCATAAAGTTAGTATAACGGCTTTATGGGAAATTGGTTATAATAACTTTATGGAAAGTTAAAAGAGTGGTTTACTCTAAGTAATATAAGTAATGATAAATGACTGGAAATAATGAAAGGCAAATTGACATGAAGGCATCAATTGCTTAAGGTTTTAAAAGAAAGAAGTCACTTGATTTAGAAGCCTATAAATGTATTTCCAAAAGGTATTGTGACTTGTCATGAAAGGTAGATATGACTTGATACTACGGTTATTAGTATCTTGGAAGTTTTATATGAAAATAGTCATTTTAAAAGAATAGAAGTACGTAGTACTTTGGGTTAAATTTCCGGATTTTATAATGACATGTTAGTGCCTTAAGTAAACTAAAATGAGAGTGTATATGAATAAGGCTAATAAGAAGTTATGGGGATTTCTTAACTTGCTTATGTTATGTATGATAAACCGGTAGTGCTTATGTTATGTATGATAAGCCGGTAGTGCTTATGTTATGTATGATAGCCGGTTGTGCTAGTGATAAATTGTTCATTATGGGGTCATTCCCCGGGTTTGTGGCATTTGCATATTCCGTGGATTTATTACCCATGATGCGAGGAATACCTCATGCGAGTCCGTAGGGCTCATGCGGGTGAAATAGTCCTATGCGGGGCGGACCAGTCCTATGCAAGAAGATTACCTCATGCGGGTCCATACGACCTATGCGGGCGGATACAGTCTATGCGAGGAAGTTACCTCATGCGGGTCCATACGGCCTATGCGGGTGAAATAGTCCTAGGAGTAGGATTGCGGAATGATACTACGGGCGGATGACCCTAGGTTAATCATGAGCTTCATGTTTTAAAACCGGCAAAGTTTATTCTTGTTTACTCTCATTGTTAGTAAGGCACAGTTTACTGTTAATGTGGTTATCATACATGTTCCCAGCTTTATTTTAGACTATTATGATTTCATTACAGTACTTTAAGTTTCACATACTTGGTACATGTTGTACTGACCTCCTTCGGGAGGCTGCGTTCATGTCGCAGGTAGAATTATACAGGTTGCTGATCCTCACTCTTAGGATCACTGTTCAGCTGTTGAGAAAACCCATTTCTCCGGAGGCTTGTCATTAGTTCAGATCCCTGGTATGGTCGGTTGTTGTACATTCAGGGGTATGGCGAGGCCCTGTCCCGTCACAGTTGTTATTCTTAGAGGTCTGTAGTCATGTCTTGTGGATTGGGTTGTAAAGAAAAAAAGAAAATGTAACTGATGTTTTTGGGTTATGTATATTTTACGGAAGGTGGCCTTATCGGCTAGCCTGCTGATTTTTATTGTCTAAGTATTTTTATGAGTCGTGTATGTTCCGCTGCTATTCTCTGATGTTTACCTGGAGGGGTGCCCAGGTAGGGCACCAGTCGCGAGCCCGGGGTTGGGTCGTGACAAAAGTGGTATCAGAGCAGTTAGTCCACGGAAAGTGTCTACAGACCGTGTCTAGTAGAGTCTTGATTATCGGTGTGTTGTGCACCACATCTATAATCAGGAGGCTGCAGGACATTTAGGATTGGTTTCCATTCTCCTCACTCTAAGGTCGTGGGATAGAGTTGTGTTGTTAGGGTCGTCTCTCCTTAACGAGTTATGTTGATTGCAACTATGAGAAAGGCAACAGTGACCCAGGAAGGACTATGTGGATTGCGTATCCAGGTTTGTAATGATTGTAGTATAGTTGGTACCATGACATACAGCTATACTGAGTTATGTATGAGGGTCATACGCGTGTTGCCTAGAATGATTTTAGATTACCAGGATTTGGTAAGGACTAAATAGATACCGGGAAGGTATGAAACAGTTATGAATTCTCGCCAAGGTCTTATGTTTTAGTTTGAGATAACTGGGAAATGATGAGCTGTCTGATAGGGTAGTGAACCCTTAAGAAGTCATATTAAGGAACCTAACGGAATGCCATGTTAATAGATTAAGCTGCGTGGTACGCTTAAGACAATTGCACGAATGAGGTCCGTATGGAGTAAGTAATGGGTGTTGTGATCAATACAAAAAGATTATGGTATTATGAGAAGTTACTGTACCCGTTTACGGGGGGACTGATAAGGTAGGCTTGGAGCATGGAAATGCGAGCCTAAGAATATTTGATAACCGCCGAGACCTTAGGTATATAAGATCTTCTCGGGCAATAGGATTTTATTCAGACTAAGGGTAAGAGTTAAGTGCGACGGTGGGTCGGGTTGAGGACCTATTACGGGCCGCCTCATAGTTTGAAATGGAGTGGGATCAGTTGGTAGTAGTCCCGCTACGTGACAGGGTCACGAGGGTGCATGGCCCAAGTCTAGTTAATTGTTTTACGGTTTCGTAGACACGTTCCACCGGAACCAGGTCGTGAGAGCTGGAAATGACCTTATATTTTTTGATTTAGTAAACTCCAAAGATTGGAGGCCATAATCGGTATGGAAGTTATGTACGTATGCTAGTATAAGTTTGGAAGTACGGAAAGAGTACGACCAGTGAGAAAGAGAGCAACCAAGTGTAAAGGAATAGAGCCTGAATCCATGAGAACCTTTTGAGGTGACTACACCGTGGGTGATGGGTGGTAGCTGAGCGGGTATATAATAATTGCCCGATGACGATACAGTCGTCGGACCCCAGCAGAACTAGCAGAGCTGTTATGACAGAGTTTGAGGTCATTATGGGTATGGACTAATGGGCTTCTTGTATGCCAAGGTTGACTATAGAGAGAAGTTGGTTCGATTCCAGTTTCCCGGTGAGCCGGTTATCCATGGGAAGGGAATAGAAGTGCTAGTAAACTGTAAGTTACTACTTCCTTCTTTAACATGAAATTGTGGAGTCTATGTGACTTGTTTTATTAAAATTATTGAAGGATTTTATGTTAAGTGCCCTTGGAGGTACTTGGAATTGGTTTAATGTGGCAGTCAGGGCCACGACATTCCGAATAATGTTAGGAAAAATGCGCAAGGCAAGAATAAGATAAGTATGAGTGCTGCCTGTGGAAAACAGAAGACATCGCTGGTAGGTCTTATAAATCTATACGATTATAAGGTGGCACTTGATGATTAAGATGGTGAAGGGAGATAAGCTCTCTCCCCCACGTAGAAGGATAGTTTTACGTACTATGGAGTTATGTCTACCCAGGGTATTAGGCGATAGATGTGAGACAGGTAAGATCTCTAGGGTCGTTATGCAATAAGTTACAATTTTAAATAACCTTGGAAAGAGGTATTGGGTTGGGGTAATTGAGGACGACACTAGGAAATGGTTGAAGAAGTGTCGTTAGGATATAAATGCAGGTAGTACGCATGAATGAAACTGTAGGATCAAGAATCAAGATAGAAATACTTTTTCTAATAGTAAGCATAAGGAAGGGTTATGACCAGAATGATAAAAGAGAATGCAACTATGGTTATGTAAGTTGCGCCAGATATGATTACCCCAGACTAGTGTAAAGACCATTAGTGAATGATGGGCAGTAAGAACACCTCAAGGAAAGGTGGCAAGATTTGTACTGACGAGAAATGTAGTAGGAAAATACGGGGGGGTAAGGGACCCCAGGACAACTTGAAATGAAATATCAAGGTAAGACGAGTAGACACTCGAACGATAAGAAATCTTGGCAAGCCATTGGATTATGTAATACCATGAGTTGAGGTTAAACACCTGACTATAAGCTCTATGAGCTGGAAGAGAATAATAGGATTACTACTTGATGATATCAAGGAAGTCTCCCACTAAATTGTGATTAGCAGGAAGTATTAGCCATGAGACAATCAAAGGAATCAAATCTAAGTATATTGACAAGTTTGGTTGCAACAGAGAAATGGAAGCAGGGATCATAATTGAGATTATATCCCCGACTATTTCAGAAGTATGAGACAGACTTCCAAGTTATTAGAAGATAAGCTAACTACGACTACAGTTCTAACCCCTCCTGAGGCCTGAAGGACTAGAGGGTTAGGTTATTATGGTAACACTTTGAGTGTTTGGTTGGGTTGTGTGCGGATGCAATGCGATAAGGTAACAACCTATATTTTCTTGGCAGCTACGGGAACACGATAGAGGAGCTCAGGTTCGAGAGGTTGCCGAGTTTTTCCATCGTTGATGAGGTGAAGAGGCGACAATATAAGGACCCAGTTATGATACGGTATCGAGACACGGCTCCTCGAGAGGAGAAGAATTTGTTTGAGGAAACACCTGACGGGGTGCTAAGATTTGAGGCGGTGTGTGTTCCGATGTTCTTTGGCTCGTCGGCATAATGCAGGAGGCACACAATGCTCGTTACGCTATTCATCCGGGGTCGACTAAGATGTACCATGACCTCAGATGTATGTATTGGTGGGATGGCCTGAAGAGGGACGTGGCAGGTTTTGTTGCTCAGTGTCGTAATTGTAGCAGGTCAAGGTGGAACACCAGGAGCCCGGTGGGCTACTACAGGAGACTGAGATCCCAACTTAGATATGGGAGGTAATTAAAATGGATCTCGTTACAGGGTGGCATCGTACTCAGAGGAAGTGCGACTCCATGGGGGTCATAGTAAACAGGCTGACGAAACCAACTGTGTTCTTCCGGTTAGGACCACTTACTCGGCTGAGGATTATGCTAGCTTTTAGAGCAGGGAGATTTTGAGACTACACGGGGTTCCTACATTTATGATGTCTGACAGATGAGCTCAGTTTACAGCTAACTTCTGGAGGTTTTCCAGAAGGTATTAGGGACACATGTGAGTCTCAGTGTGCATTTAACCCTCAGACCGACGGACAGGAAGAGCGTACTATCAAGGCACTTGAGGATAGGTTGCGGGCCGGTGTTATTGATTTCAGAGTTAATTATTTGCCCCATGTTGAGTTTGCGTATAATAAAAAGCTACCATTTCAGTATCCAGATGGCCCTGTATGAGGCTTTGTATGAAGAAAGTGTAGAATCACCGATTGGTTGGTTCAACGCAGGCGAGGGTCAGATAGTTAGCCCGGACTTGATTCAGCGGGTTGTGGATAAGGCGAAGCTTATTCAGGAATGACTATTAGCGAGCTCAGAGTCGATAAAAACTTTATGCAGATAACCGACGTCGACACTTGAAGTTCGGGTTGACGTTTTAGCATAAGTATTGTTATGTGGCCAGGTGTGGCAAGTGTAATTATGTTGGGTATAGTCGGGGGACTATGCCAATATCCATTTAGATGGGACTCCGAAAGAACATTCGGGGACGAATGTTTTTAAGGAGGGAAAAATGTTACACCCCGTAATTCCAGGTCATGTATTTAAGAACTTACGAAAGAAAATAAGATTTGAATTTGGAATAATAAGTTGACAGAATGGTGGTGGACAAATTTTTAGTCAACTTTGGAGTTCTATACGTCCCAGTATGTTAAGAGTTTTTAGGTGTTTTAAAAAGCCTAATATGAAGTTCGTTGAGCCTAGTTTCCAACACAACAAACTGCTCGTCGATTGGACATCGGAGTATGAAGTTATGGACGTTGCAAGATCAACTGGCAGAAGAGTAGGAAAAATGTTCCAGTCAGGCGTCACAGCGCCACGGCGTCATTGCGGGCCGCAGTGCCGTAAGACTGAACCTTTACGAGTTGCAGCGCGCCGGCTGAGGCATGATTTTTTAGCGAAAATTGGGGAAAATCAGAAGATATTTTGGTAAAGGGCCTATGGGAGGGCGACAATTGTCCCTCCCAACTTGTAAAGCAAGCTAGACCTTATATTATGGCCAAAGTCTTGCAATACTTGGCCATTTGCAGGATTTCATTCCAAGAAATTGCTCTTCCCTTCTCTCTCAAAATTTAAAAACCCTAAGCCTTGTGTGATGAGATTTTTGGAAAGGCGACAAGAAGGATATATGTTGACAAGCTTGTAGAGGTGATTCTAACGTGAAGAAGAATTTCGAAAAAAGGGCTTATTGAGGTAAGATCTTCACATTCTTTATATGATTGAAGATTACATGTAATGGTAGTTAAGAAATGAGCATGTGGTATATAGATTGAGGTTTGAAAAGATTTGGATCATGATATACATGTTAAAAACCGAAAATGGACAAGTTAGCCATTAATGTTGAAATACAATTTGGTCGATAGTGATTATCATCGCATGTTAAGGAAGAAAGGATTTATAGTTGTTGTAATTGTTGGTATGTATATAACATGTTAAGAATAACAACTTGGTTTGAAAAAGGAATTGAAAGGAAATTGATATTATTGCGGCATTGATTGTAGCCGAGAAAGACTTAAGTTGTTGGATAGTTTTATGTTAATTGTGGGGCAGAATTTTACACGTCCGGTTAGACGTGTAATCCCCTTTGAATTGCTGAATTGTTGAGCCTTAAATGTGGCGTTTGGTTATTGATTTCGGACCTTGAAAAAGGTGGAAAAGTATGTAGAAACAAAGGAAGTGTTGTCCGATTTTCCGTAGAATTTAGTGACTTTGCACTTAGAATATTCTACGTTTGAAGCTAGAAGTTAATAAACGTATTATGGTCATTTTAGGTTGACATACTACGTACGGCATATTGGACTTAGCAAGTGGATTGAACCGAAGAGGTATGTGGAACTTTCTTATCTCTTGAGCATGAGTAGTTGTAAATGTATAGTACGGTAGACGTACGAGAGTTCAATGAATTTAGTTTCATTTGATATCCTTGACTTGTTTTAAGGATGTCCAAGTTGGTTGAGTTAGAGAATTAACTCACTTGTTTTTAAAGGATAGAAATGTCTTGGTTTCAAAAGCATAAAGTTGTTTAATAACTTTATGGGAAGTAAAAAGAATGGTTTATCCTAGTAAGGTAAACAAAGATTTCTTGACTTGAAAATGTATAGAATACTTGATTTGGAAAGTATTGATTCCTTGAGCTATTCTAAAGTTAAGAAACTTGAGTACTAAAGTTAAGAGACTTGAAGTATTTTAAAAAGTATAAGTCTCTTGGTTATAAAAAGAATTGAAGTGTCTAACGCATAAAGTTAGTATAACGACTTTATGGGAAATTGGTTATAATAACTTTATGGAAAGTTAAAAGAGTGGTTTACTCTAAGTAATGTAAATAATGATAAATGACTGGAAATAATGAAAGACAAATTGATTTGAAGGCATTAATTTCTTAAGGTTTTAAAAGAAAGAAGTCACTTGATTTAGAAGCCTATAAATGTATTTCTAAAAGGTATTGTGACTTGTCATGAAAGGTAGATATGACTTGATACTACAGTTATTAGTATCTTGGAAGTTTTATATGAAAAGAGTCATTTTAAAAGAATAGAAGTACGTAGTACTTTGGGTTAAATTTCCGGATTTTATAATCACATGTTAGTGCCTTAAGTAAACTAAAATGAGAGTGTATATGAATAAGGCTAATAAGAAGTTAGGGAGATTTCTTAACTTGCTTATGTTATGTATGATAAGCCGGTAGTGCTTATGTTATGTATGATAAGCCGGTAGTGCTTATGTTATGTATGATAGCCAGTTGTGCTAGTGATAAATTGTTCATTACGGGGTCATTCCCCGGGTTTGTGGCATTTGCATATTCCGTGGATTTGCTACCCATGATGCGAGGAATACCTCATGCTAGTCTGTAGGTGTTATACCCCGTATTTCAAGAGTATGCACGTGAGGACGTACGTGGAAAATTTAAGCCTTAAGGATTGGCAAGAATCGAAATTTGTACACAAGTGCCGAAAAGAGTCGTTTTTCGACGAAACATTTTACTAGACTTGCGAGGGGAAAAATACGGCTATGTTATTTATTATTTTTGCGGATTTTTCCGAGAGACGGAATATTTTGGACCAACGAGAGGGCGACACTTGTCACCCTCAAGTTGGTGGTAGTGGTTGGCCGAGAGTGGGCGGTAAATGGCAAGGTTTTGTGCCATGTTTTGTGGCCTATTTCTTGGGTCAATGTTTGTGAGGGATTTGGGGAGTAGGGTAGGGTGCACTTGGCTTGATCTTGGCCTTACACTTGCCTACCACATGGCTTGATCAAGGCCATTGGTTTCCCTATAAATACCCCTCTCTTGTTGAAGACTTCTTCATCCTAAATTGTTCTAACTCTTGAAATCCTCCCTCCCCTCTTGTAGAGCTCTCGTCCAAAGAGTCCTCCTCCCCTTTGTGAGCCCTGGCGAGAGCCACCCCTCGAGTGAGGCTTGGCTGAGAGGTTACCCCCCTACCTTGAGTTGTTCTCCTATAATACACCCCCCCCCGTGGGAGCGAAATACTCTCCAAGTCTTGTTATAATTCCCAAAGACCTTAGCCCTTATACCTTGTAGTACTTTCCAAAGTTACCTCTATCGTAGGCAGGAAATACTATTATACTTTCCTTTAGCCACTAAACGAAACCCTAAGGAAAACCTTCATAGTCGGTTGAAGTGTTAAGTAGAAGTTGCGTAGAACTTCTAAGGGTTGTTCGGAGCGGGTTGGAGCGCACGGAGTAGGAGATTAACGTTGCTCAGGTGCGACATTAAACTTGGATAATTTTGGGCTCATCGAGGTAAATACTACTGTCCTTCTATTGTAATTGTAAATTACATACTATAGTGATATAGAAATGAATATAAGATTCATAGAAGAGATTTTAACTGTAATAGAAGGATATTACATATTAGACTTGAACTGAAATCACATCAGAAGAATTAAGTAGAAGATTAAACTGTACTTACATAGGACTGTATTTACAGTAGACTGATAACCTTTATTGGTTGAATGTTCTGTGAGTAGCATGTGCTACTTGGAAGGTGGACAAGGCTAGTCGGGTTATAGCCGTGGAGCGTTTTGCTTATAGTCGATAATCGTCGCGAGGTATGTGATTCTTCCTATACTCTTGAGAATGACGTTTTACACGAATATATATAGTACGGTAGACGTACGTGTGGCAATGTCTTTTGACTTAAGCCTGAATAATAAAGAATCTGGAAGTATTTTACAAGAATATATATATAGTACGGTAGACGTACGTGTGGCAATGTCTTTTGACTTAAGCCTGAATAATAAAGAATCTGGAAGTATTTTACAAGAATATATATATAGTACGGTAGACGTACGTGTGTTAACAGAACGTAATTGTACAGCAATGTCTTTTGACTTAAGCCTGAATAATAAGAATCTTGAAGTATTTCAAAAGAATTAAGAAACCTTTCTGAAAGAAGAGTAATACTTGGTTTTGAAAACATAAGAGTTATACTAGATTTATGGGAAGTTAGGTATAACGTCTTATGAGAGATAAAGAGAATGGTTTACTGATTTTTAGAAGTTAAGAGACTTAATCTTAAAAGATAAGAGACTTGAATTAATATGGATGTTTGTGTGAAACCTCATTCGTGAGTAATGAGTACTTGGTTTTTAAAAGGGAATAATGTTTTACTGATTTCGGAAATCAGAATGAGTATCGACAAACCACTGCAGCATTAATAAAGGAAAATGTATTGAATAATAAAGTATTATTAAAACCAGTAGAAACCTCCATCTGCATAGAAGCTAAGATGAGACAAAATGATATTACATTTCCTAGATCATGGCTGCTTAATAAGATTGATTATGAACAAGAATAACCTACACTCATATAAGGCATATGTTTCTCAGATTGTTTAAAAGAGAATTATATTCTTAAAAGATTAAGACTATGAACTATGAAACTTTTCTAAAATAAAGAGACCTGAGTAATTGAAATTAGGCAAACTGGAACTTTAGGGGAAAGAATGTTGTTGAAAAGGAAAGTGTTTTGGTTTACCTAAAAATGTGAGTCACTCTATTTTTATACTACGGGTATCGGGTGACCTTTATAAAAGGAAGGGATCTCTTTAAAAGGAATTTAACGTATGTAGTACTTTAGGGTTAAAACCCGGACTTTGATATAAAATGGAAGTACCTTGAGTTGTTGTATAACTTGCTTATGCTTGTTGTTGTGAAACTCGCCTATGCTTGTTGTGATAGCCTTTGTTATGCAAGAATTGTGTTTCTATACTACCGCGTCTCTCGATGGAGGGCCGGTTGACTTGTTGAGAGCTTACTTGGACGTACCGGCAGTGACGGAAGATTCCACGGGTATGCTTTCATTATTATTGTTACATGGGCATGTCTACACCGATGTAGAATTCCGGGGGCATGTGGCCATGCGGCAGGGTTGATTACCCGATATATGGTTATTATTGTTACATGGACGTGTCTGCACCGATGCAGAATTCTGGGGGCATGTGGCCATGCGGCAGGGTTGACCACCCAGTATATTGTTGTTGATGTTACATGGACGTATGCGCCGTCTGAGTCGGGGCATGTGGCCATGTGGCATTGTTATTGTTGTTGCATCATGGACGTATACGCCGCACGAGTCGGGGCATGTGGCCATGATGCGAACATGATTGATGTTGTGGGCGTGAGACCCATAGTTATATATCGAGTGATGACTTTGAGGCGTGAGTCCACGACTTGGCCGCTTTTATGTTGCGTCTTGTATTTTGGTTATCATACATGTCTCACCTTTATATAGTGTTATGATTTAAGCTGCGATATTTTGATTTCACATACTTGGTACTGTTATCGACCTCCTTGGGCTGCGTTCATGCGCGGTAGGAGTACACGGTACTTGATCCTCGTTCATAGGATCACGATTCAACGTATTAGGAAGCTCCGTTTCTCGGAGGCTTATTCTTCGATATGTGTTCCCGAGTTGTAGGTTCTTGTACATTCGTGGTATGGCGGGGCCCTGTCGTCATGGTTGTTGTAAATCTTAGAGTGCAGTAATCTTGTTGTGGCGGGGTTGTAAAAAGGATTAAACTGTTCGGGTTTTTATGTATTTATATCTGAAGGCAAGCTATTTTGGTTGCTTTGTTTATATATGATATCTCTTTCTTCATGTCTTGTTTTTATGTTCCTCTGATTTTCTCTGATGTATGACTACTTGGGTGCCCGGGTAAGGCACGATCCACGCCCGGTTCGGGTCGTGTGATGAGGCTCATCTTGGTGAAATAGTCTATCGGGCGGACGATCTATGCGAGAAGATTACCTCATGCGGGTCCATACGACCTATGCGGGCGGATACAGTCTATGCGAGAAAGTTACCTCATGCGGGTCCATACGGTCTATGCGGGTGAAATAGTCCCAGGAGTAGGATTGCGGAATGATACTACGGGCGGATGACCCTATGTTAATCATGAGCTTCCTGTTTTAAAACCGACAAAGTTTATTCTTGTTTACTCTCATTGTTAGTAAGGCACAGTGTACTGTTAATGTGGTTATCATACATGTTCCCAGCTTTATTTTAGACTATTATGATTTCATTACAGTACTTTCAGTTTCACATACTTGGTACATGTTGTACTGACCTCCTTCGGGGGGCTGCGTTCATGCCACATGTAGAATTATACAAGTTGCTGATCCTCACTCTTAGGATCACTGTTCAGCTGTTGAGAAGCCCCATTTCTCCGGAGGCTTGTCATTGGTTCAGATCCCTGGTATGGTCGGTTGTTGTATATTCAGGGGTATGGCGGGGACTTTTTCCGTCACAGTTGTTATTCTTAGAGGTATGTAGTCATGTCTTGTGGATTGGGTTGTAAAGAAAAAAATAAAATGTAACTGATGTTTTTGGGTTATGTATATTTTACGGAAGGTGGCCTTATCGGCTAGCCTGCTGATTTTTATTGTCTAAGTATTTTTATGAGTCGTGTATGTTCCGCTGCAATTCTCTGATATTTACCTGGAGGGGTGCCCAGGTAGGGCACCAGTCGCGGTCCCGGGGTCGGGTCGTGACAATAATCATGACAAGATAAAATAATAGAATTACTACTTGACGAGATTATTCTTAGCCGTGAGACAAGCGAAGGAATTGAATCTAAGTATAGTGACCAAGTCTGGCTGTAACAAAGAATTAGAAACATGAACCATAATTGAGATTAGTGTTGCCCGAATATTTCGAAAGTATGAGAAAGACTTCCAGTTATTGGAAGATAAGCTGACTACGACTACAATTCTAACCCCTCCTGAGGGACTAGAGGGTTAGGTTATTATTGTGACACTTTGAGTGTTGGGCTAGGTTGTGTGCTGATGCAACACAATAAGGTTATAGCCTATGCTTCCCGGCAGCTACGGGAGCATGAGAGGAGTTACCCTAGCCATGATTTAGAGTTGGCAGCAGTTATTCATGCCTTGAAGATTTGGAGGCATTAGTTATGTAGAGCTCAGGTGGATATTTATGCGAACCACAAGAGTCTCCAGTATATCTTCGGACAGTGGAAGCCGAAATTGCGGCAGAGACGGTAATTAGAGTTGCGTAAGGATTATGATGTTGACATCCTATACCATCCGGAGGAAACCTGTCACGACCCGTTCCGGGGCCCATGACCGGTGCCTTACCCGGGCACCCAAGTAGTCATACATCAGAGTAACCAGCGGAAATATAAAACAAGACAGGAAACAGTTTATAAAATAAGACACAGTTTATGTGAGAAAAGGTCGCCTTTTGGCATATATATATATAACCAAAATCTGGCAGTTACATCCCAACTGTACAATAGGACTACAGACCTCTAAGAAGATAAGCAACTATGGCGGGACAGGGCCCCGCCATACCCTGAATGTACAAAACTATCTACAACAACAGGGAGATCATACCCAAAAGTCGAGCCTCCGGAGAAGATGGAGCTCCTGACACCAAAGCAAAAGATCCTAAGGATGCGGATCTAGCACCTGCTTTCCCTTACCTGCGGCATGAACGCAGCCCCCCGAAGGAGGTCAGTACAACAGGTACCAAGTATGTGAAACTGTAAAGTACTTTAAATGAAATCATTATCATTTTAAAACCAATTTTACAAATATGTACGAAACAACCAAGGTAACCGCACATAGTGCCACATCATAAACAAGAGCAACAATAGGTAAACTGTAACAGGTATTTTCTAGGCTGCGAATGATCGAAGCAAGGCCAATCTCCCATAGTATCATTATGCATGCCTAATCCTGGACTCCCGTAGTCCGCATAGGCCACCAGGCCGCATGAGGTATTCCGCATCGAGGGTAGCTCTCGCCGGCATCGCCTGGACTCGTAGTCGCGTGGCCACATAGACCGCATGGCCACATGGACCGCACTAACACGGAACTCGTAGCTCGCATAGGTCCCCGGACCCGCGTAGGTATTCTCGAATCATAGTCACACATCGCACGAGGTATACCCGCGTCGGGCGACTTAACCCCCGGTATATCATGTCAAGAGGTGAGTGATGTAATACTAACATAACGGCTTATCGTTAAACAACATAAGCACAATAAGAATAACCTCTTTACACAAACGTTACAAGATACTAACACACATAGCATCACAATATGTCTACTCAACAAACCATCTTACTATACCTTTCAGAAATCAATACAAGTCTTTTATAAACACATAAGTAAACCGTTCCTTTTATCTTTCTTAAGTCGTTATACCTAACTTCCCATAAAGCTAGTATAACTCTTAAGCTTTTGTTTAAAAACCAAGTATTACTCTTCTTTCAAAAATGATTCATAATTCTTTTGAAATACTTCAAGATTCTTATTATTTAGACTCAAGTAAAAAGACGTCAAGTAAAACCATGTTCAGTTAACACACGTACGTCTACCGTACTATATATATATTTTAAAATATCATGCTCAAGAGGATAGGAAGAATCACATACCTTCTGTGAAATCCACCGCCAAGTCGAATATGTCGCGCGCAGAGTATCAACCTATAATAGTCAAATACGTCTATCAATGTCTAGACTACTCTGTAGGACATTCTAAGCAGAGGGTTCTCTATTCTACGGAAAATCGGGCAGCACTTCCCTACCCGGTAAACTATACAAGTCTACTGTAAATACAGTCCTATGTAAGTACAGTTCAATTCTCTTCTTTAATATCCTTCTATGTATTTTATACTTATTTCTATACTTCCACAGTATGTATTCTCCAATTAGAATAGAAGTATAAGATTATTATTTACTTCGATAAGCCCAAAATTATCCAAGATATAAGTCGATCCTGAGCAAGGTTTAGCTCTGTCTGCATGCGCTCAATCCGCTCCAAGAAACCCTTAGAAGTTTCTACACAACTTCTACTTACTACTTCAACCAACTATGAAGATTTCCCCAGGGTTTCGTTTAGTGACTAATGGATATAAGATAGTATTTCTGGGCTTTTAGTATAGAGGTGACTTTGGAATACTATAAGATATACGGCTAGGGTATTTTGGGGATAGTAACAATACTTGGAGAGTGTTTTCTACCAAAGGGGGCTTTTGAGACTACTAGGAAAGGGGAAGGGTTGTTTCGGCTAAGCTCTTCACAAGAGAGGGGGGGGGGGGGAACAGGGCTTTGGACGAGAGCTTCTCTCAAAAGGGGGGGAGAAAGTTTGGAGACTTGGAAGATGATTTGTGGATGAAGAAGTCTTCAACTCAAGGGGGGTATTTATAGGGCTTTCAAGGGCCAAGATGAAGGCAAGTGGAGGGCAAGTGGAGGGTGTGGATTTGCACAAGTGCACCCTATCCCTACTCCACAAATCACTCACAAACATTGACCCATGGTTTAGGCCTTAAAATCGTGCCAAGCCATGCCCTCTTTGCCGTCCACTTGAGGGTGACAAGTGTCACCCTCTCGTTGGTCCAAAATATTTCATCTCTCGGAAAAATCCGCAAAAAATATAAATGTCGCGTAGTAATTTTCCTTCATGAAGCTTTGGAAGACGTTTCGTCGGAAAACAATTCTTTTCATGGGTTGTGCACAAATTTTTGTCCTATGCCTTAACTTAACGCTTGAACTTTTGTACGTATGCCCTCACGTACATACTCAGGAAATACGGGGTATAACATTCTCCCATCCTTAGAAACATTCGTCCCGAATGTTCCTTCCCAAGACACACAACGATAAAGTTCCTCATAACCTAAACAGTTGCAAATGCCACACATGGCCACAATACAACACTTAAGCAAATATGACAATGAAAATTTACAAGTAGGAAAGTGAGTTACCTGGAGGTGTGGGGAATAGGTGAGGATACTTCTGCCTCATGTCCTCCTCAGCTTCCCACGTCATCTCCTCCCTGAACTCGTTCCACCACAAGACTTTGACGGAAGCCACGTCCTTGGTCCGCAGACGCCTAACCTGACGATCGATTATCGCTATGGGAATCTCCTCATACGATAACCCCTCGGTCACCTGGACATCGTCAATCGGGTGCACCCTAGATGGATCCCCGATACATCTCCTCAGCATAGAAACATGAAAAACCGGATGCACTGCCTCCAGATCGGACGGCAGATCCAACTCATAGGCAACCTTGCCTACCTCGGACAATCGTCTGACCCGATGTACCGGTGAGTTTCCCTTTCTTCCCGAATCTCATCACACCCTTCATGGGTGACACCTTCAGGAAAACCCAATCATCAACCTCGAACTCCAGATGCCGACGACGATGATCTGCATATGACTTCTGTCGACTCTGAGCTGTCAATAGCCGCTCCTGGATAAGCTTCACCTTATCCATCGCTGTATGTCAGTGCTGGTCCCAAATCGCACCTCGCCTACATCAAACCAGCCTATCGGTGATCTGCACTTCCTCCCATACAAGGCCTCATAAGGCGCCATCTGAATACTGAAGTGGTAGCTATTATTATATGCAAACTCAACTAGAGGAAAATGATCCTCCCAGCTACCCCTGAAGTCAATAACACAGGCTCGGAGCATATCCTCAAGAGTCTGGATAGTGCGCTCTGCTGTCCGTGCATGCGAGGATGGAATGCGATTACTGTGCTCACTGCGTCCCTAGACTCTTCTGGAAAGACCTCCAGAAGTTAGCCGTAAACTGGGCTCCTCTGTCAGATATGATAGAATTAGGGACTCCATGCAGTCTCACGATCTCTCGGATGTAAAGTCTGGCATAATCTTCAGCCGATAAAGTCGTCCTGACTGGAAGAAAGTGGGCTGATTTCGTCATCATGTCGACGATAACCCAGATAGAATCATGTTTCCTCTGAGTGTGAGGTAATCCTGTGATAAAGTCCATGTTGATCACCTCCCACTTCCAGGTCGGAATCTCTATCGTCTGCAATAATCCACCAGGCCTCTGGTGCTCTATCTTCACCTGCTGACAACACGGGCACTGAGCCACAAACTCTGCAACGTCCCTCTTCAAGCCATCCCACCAATACACAGATCTGAGGTCGTGGTACATTTTGGTCGACCCCGGATGGATAGAGTAACGTGCGCTGTGTGCTTCCCCTAGAACCTGCTGCTGAAGTCCTGCAATATCCGGAACACACAACCTGCCCTCGAACCTTAGCACCCCATCAGGTGCTACCTCAAAAGGACCCTTCCCCTCACGAAGAGCCGTATCACGATACCGAGTCAAAACCGGATCCTCAAACTGTTGCCTCTTCACCTCCTCGACGATGGAAGACTCGGCAACCTCTCGAACTCGAACCCCACTGCTATCAGAACCAATCAATCGGACTCCAAGGCTCGCTAGCTGATGTAACTCGCGGACCATGCCCCTCTTCTCTGGCTGCACATCTGATAGACTCCCCATCGACCTACGGCTAAGAGCATCTGCCACAATATTGGCCTTCCCCGGGTGGTACAGGATATCAACATCATAATCCTTGAGTAACTCTAACCACCGTCTCTGTCGTAAGTTCAGCTCCCTCTGGCTGAAGATATACTGGAGGCTCTTGTGGTCTGTATAAATATCCACATGAACCCCATACAAATAGTGCCTCCAGATCTTCAAGGCGTGAATCACCGCTGCCAACTCCAAATCATGGGTGGGGTAGTTCCTCTCATGCTTCTTAAGCTGTCGGGATGCGTACGCTATAACCTTACCCAGCTGCATCAACACACATCCGAGCCCGACGCCTGACGCATCACAATACACTACATAACCGTCTGGACCTCCGGAAGAGTAAACGAGGCGGTCGTCAATCTCCTTCAGTAACTGGAAACCCTGCTCACAAGCATCAGTCCACTGAAACTTAGCTGCCTTCTGAGTCAGCCTAGTCAATGGTGCAGAGATAGAAGCAAACTTCTCCACGAACCGCCGATAATAACCTGCGAGGCCCAGAAAGTTGCGCACCTCTGTCGGAGTAGTAGGTCTAGGCCAACTCCTGACTGCCTCGATCTTGGCCGTATCCACCCGAATACCATCGGCCCCGACAATATGCCCAAGAAAAGCCACCGAAGCCAACCAAAACTCACATTTGGAAAACTTGGCGTATAACTGCTGGTCCTGGAGAACTCTCAGCACAGTCCTCAAATGCTCCGCATGCTCCTGCTCTGAGCGGGAATAAACCAAGATGTCATCAATGAACACTATCACAAACGTGTCCAAAAATGGCTTGAACACTCGGTTCATCAAATCCATGAATACCGCCGGAGCATTGGTCAACCCGAAAGACATAACCCTGAACTCATAGTGCCCGTACCGGGTCCGGAATGCAGTCCTAGGGACATCCGCCTCTCTGACTCGCACCTGATGATAGCCCGATCGCAGATCAATCTTGGAGAAACATCTCGCGCTCGCTGGTCGAACAAATCATCAATCACGGGAAGGGTATCATTCTTAATGGTCACCTTGTTCAATCGCAGTAATCAACACACATGTGCAGCGTCCCGTCCTTCTTCTTCACGAACAATACCGGCGCTCCCCAGGGAGAAACACTAGGCCTGATGAAGCCCTTCTACAGCAAATCTCTCAGCTGGTCCTTCAACTCTCTCAACTCGGCAGGTGCCATTCTGTATGGCGGAATGGAAATAGGCCGAGTGTCTGGCAGCACATCGATACAAAACTCTATCTCCCTCTCAGGAGGATACCCGTAGGTCGTGGAAACACATCCGGGAACTCTCGACTCTCGGGCCCGATGAAAATCTGGTGCGACCTCGGTATCAAACACCGAATGAGATGGTAGATATACCCGCACCCATCTTCCTAGCCTTGAGGTAGGATATAAACCTACCCCTCGGCGACACAGTGTTCCCCTCCCACTCAATAACCGCTCCCCAGGAAACTGGAACCGTACCACTCTCTCCCTGCAGTCTACACTGGCGGAGCAAGAAGCTAGCCAATCCATACCCATGATCACATTGAAATCAGTCATATCCTACTCTATCAGGTCGGCTAGGGTCTGACGACTGCATATGGTCACTGGACAAGCCCTATATACCCGCCGAGCTACCACCGAATCACCCACTGGCGTAGCTACCTCGAAAGGGTCTATGTACTCAGGCTCTATCCATATCCTACTAGAAACATGGGGAGATATATAGGATAGAGTAGAACCCGGATCTATCAAGGCATACACGTCACAACAAGAAAGCCCGATAAAGTACTGTGCGACATCGGTGAGGCCTCACGGTCTGCCGGCTGGACAAGGCATATATGCGGTTCTGAGGACCTCTAGAACTGGGACCCGCGCCACGACCTCAGCCGCGACCTGCTGGCCCATGAGTACCCTGCCCTCCAGGGCGAGTAACTGTAGGAGATGAAGAAGACCCGGCGAAAGAACCTGGTGACCCTACCATCTGCGCGCCGCAGTCGGACAGGCCTCGCAAAGTGACCCGACCGCCGCAATCAAACAAACTCACGAGCGGTACCACAATTCCGTAATGGGATCTACCGCATCGGCCACACCGAGGTGGTCCGTCGGTTAGCACCTCTGCTACGGACGTCGGAAGTCACGGGGCCCTGGTCTGCCCTCGAATACCCTGGCTGTCCTGAGGACGGTGTAGGAGTGCTCTGAGCTGGCTGTGGTGCAAATCTAGACTGCTGCTGAGGCCGTCCACCCCGAGAGCTACTAAAAGACCCTGCCGTCCTGGCCTTCTTCTGCTGTCACGTCGGCCTCTCTACGCTCGCCGCATCAGTGCATGAGCTGCATGCGGGTAATGTCCATGCCGGTGAAGAGCCACACCGCACAAGACTTCGGCCATATAATCATCTAGCCGGTTACGTGGCGATGCACCATCCTCCATATCTCGCTATCAACGCAGGACATATCGAGCCAACGAATCGAACTCAACGTTGTACTCACTGGCGTGCGTCCTCTGTCTCGGCAACAAAAATGTCGGTCCGTGCCCTCCTCATCGTGGAGGCAAGAAGTGAGTGAGAAAAGCCTCGAGAACTCTTCCCAGTAGGCGGGGACGCGTGCTCTCCCCGGGACAACTCCCACGAGTCAAACCAGTCGACTGCGGTATCACGCAGCCGATGCGAACCGAAGATCACGGACTCGGTCTCTGAAGCCTTGATCACTCGCATGATCCTCATCAGAATCGACGGATGAACTCCTGCGGATCATCCTCAGGCCTCGACCCGTATAACTCTGGCGGGCCACAACTCAGAAAATCCCGTAGCCTCAAACTGTCCGATCTCGGGTGAACCCAGTGCTGCTGGGCCGAGGCTGCTGCATCGGCCTATCCTCGTATGCGGACACGATCACGGCGATGGCGAGCCATCTCTCTGTAACCCATCTCATCTTCTCGGTGTGGGGTGGAGGTGCAGTCTTGTGGTCTCATCACCCGGCTGCGGCCCTAAACCCTGTTGGGGCGGCGTCGTGGAACTCGCCGTCTCGGGTATAGACTGGGCCTGAGCCCTCGTGACTCTCGGTGTCCTACTAGCAGCTCCCTCGGCTGCCTTGCCCTTCTGGGCCCGGGTTGCCTTACGTGGAGGCATAACTGTTAAAGAAAGGAAATATGTTAGAGGGGTCCAACTTATAACACGGCTACATGTACGATCTCGAGTGAGAAGAATGGAAACCAATCTTAAATATTCTATAGCCTCACGATTATTGGTGTGGGGCACAACACACGATAATCAAGACTCTACTAGATACGATGCGTAGACACTTTCCGAGGATTAACTGCTCTGATACCACTTTTGTCACGACCCGTTCTGGGGCCCATGACTGGTGTCTTACCCGGGCACCCAAGTAGTCATACATCAGATTAATCAGGAATATAAAAACAAGACATGAAACAATTGGAAATGAGACACGCTTTATCCGAGAAAAGGTTATGCATTATACCGTATTTCCGGTGTATGCGTGGGGCGTGCGTAGAAAAATTTTGAAGCTTAAGTAGGCTTGGCGATTTTCACTTTGTGCACAACACCCGATTAAGTCGTTTTTCGTGAAAGCGTTTCCACGACTTTCGTAGGAAAATTCCGGCTATGTCATTTATATTTTTGCGGATTTTTCGAGAGACGAAATATTTTTGGGCGGCGGGAGGTGACACTTGTCACCCTCATTGGACGGTTTTAGAGGGGCGGTCAAGGGTTGGTTGGCCTTGGCCGATTGGTCCCTTATTTTCGGCCTTGTTTTGTGGCTTGTTTTGTGCCATGTTTGGTGGAGTAGGGTTAGGGTGCACTTGGCTTGATCTAGGCCTTACACTTGCCTTGCACATGGCTTGATCTTGGCCATTTGTTGGCCTTGGGTTTTGCTATAAATACCCCCCGAGGCTTGAAGACTGCATTCATCCAACCACTTCCAAGTCTTGAAACCCTCTCCTCCTTCTTGTTGCTCTGGCAGAGCTTCCCCTCTCCCCTTTTTCGTGTGGCCTTTGGCCGAGGGGTTCCCCTCCCTCTTTGTGGTGTCTTGCCATGGGGTACCCCCCCTAGCCTAGTTGTTTCGTATAATACACCCCCTCTCTTGGTAGAAATACTCTCCAAGTATTGTTATAATGCCCAAAATACCTTAGCCTTTACCTTGTTGTATTCCAAAAGTTACCTCTATACGTAGAGCCCGGAAATACTACCTTTTGTCTTTTTTTGTCTAAAACCGAAACCCTAAGGAAATCTTCATAGTTGGTTGAAGTATTTAAGTAGAAGTTGGTTAGAACTTCTAAGGGTTGTTTGGAGCGCACGGAGTAGGAGCTAAACCTTGCTCAGGATCGACATTATAACTTGGATACTTATGGGCTTATCGAGGTAAATATCTTGTCCCTCTATTGTAATTGGAAATTACATGATTGTTAGACTATATAGTTGAAGTATACTATATATAGTACTGAACGTAGTTATCGGCAATGTCTTTTGACTTAAGCCTGAATAATAAGAAACCTTTTGAAGAAAGTCTTGAGCTGTAATTACATGGGGTGTATTCAGATGAGACTTGTGTAGCTTTGCTGTGTAGTAGAATCGTACACGTCCGGTTAGACGTGCAAACCCCCCCCCCCTGGTTGGCTTGGTAGCCGGCCTCGATAAAGGAGGAGATTTACGCTGTTGCGGGGGGGGGGAGGTGCTGCCGAATTTTCTGTAGAATGTTCTACGATAAGATCTAAATGTTAATAAGCGCCTTGTGGCCTTATAGGTTGAAGTACTACGTGTGGCGCGATCTACTTGGCTTAAGGAGTAGCCGACGTTTGGAAGTACTTGGAGCGTTTTGCTATTAGTCGATACTCGTCGCGAGGTATGTGAACCTCTTCCTATCTCTTCTAGCATGATATGTGTGAACTATGTAGTACGGTAGACGTCACGGGTGCTAAATGTATTTGATTGGTTTAAAACATAAAGTGATATAACGGCTTTATGGGAAGTTGGTTATAACAGCTTTATGTAGGAAGAAAATACTTGTGGTTTTTAAAAGGTAACTGATTTGAACTATAACTGGCTTGTTATGTGATAATAAAGAACTTGAAGTATTTCAAAAGATTTTTGAATCATTTTGAAAGAAGCGTAATACTTGGGTTTTGAAAACTTAAGAGTTATACTAGCTTTATGGGAAGTTAGGTATAACGGCTTAAGAATGTTTCTTGATTTGAATCGAATGTGTACCGACAAACCACTGCAGCGTCAATAAAAGGAAATGTTTTGAATAATTAAGCATTATTAAAACCAGTAGAAACTTCCATCTGCATAGAAGCTAAGATGAGACAAAATGATATTTCCTAGATCATGGCTGCTGTAATAAGATTGTTATAAACAAGAATATCCTACTCACATATAAGGCTTATCTTTCTCAGATTGTTTAAAGGAGAATTATATTCTTAAAGGTATAAGACTATGAACTACGAAACCTTTTTAAAATAAGAAACGGGAACATTTGAAATTAGGCAAACTTGGACATTTGGATAATAATGTTGTTACTTGATTTTACAAAGATAAGTGTTTTGATTTACTTCAAAAGATAATCACTCTATTTTCATATACTACGGGTATTGTGTGACTTTTATGAAAGTATCATATCTTTAAAGAGTTATTGTATAAAGTACTTTGGGGATAAAAACCCGATCTCGTTAATCATATAGTAGAAAGTACCTTATGTGTGAATAACTTGATTGTATTGGTTTGTGATAGCCTTGTAATACCTTCGTTTTGATTTGATAAGTAATCATATTAGGATGCTACGTGTGTTAGTATTCTGTGATGTTTGTGTAAAGGGGTTTTCCCTTGATTGTGCTTATGTTGTTTAAACGATAAACTGTTATGTTGGTATTATACCACTCACCGTGTTTCCGGGGTTAAGCGCCCTCCGTCTGGGGTAGACTCGAGCGATGCAGGACCATGATTCGAGAATACCTCATGCGGGTCGGGGCTATGCGAGCTACGAGTTCGAGTTAGTGTGCGGCCTTTATGGTCATGCGGTGCATGTGGCCATGCGGTGCGAGTCGGGGCGATGCCAGGAGTAGCTACCCTCGATGCGGGGTTATACCTCATGCGGGCCTATGAGATTGGCCTATGCGAGCTGCGGGAGTTCGAGGGCTGACGCGCACATTTGATATTGCGAGCGGCGACCGGCTTTGATCATGTGACGGTGCAGACAGATATCATGATACAATTTATGACCTTGTTAATCGTAGGTGTTAGTAGTCGGCTATGCCTTCGTGCCTACCATCTTGTTTTATTTGGACACAGGTGGGACCTGTTGTTCATGTGTATTCCTGGGTGCTTTGCTATCATTGACTGCCGGCAGTGAGGAAGGTATTCCGCGGGCATGATTGATGTTGTGGGCGTGAGACCCATGTTTATATTTGAGTGATGACTTTGAGGCGTGAGTCCACGACTTGATATATCGCTTATTTATTGTGAACAGTAGTTTGGTTATCATACATGTCTCCTGCTTTATATAGACTACTATGATTTCATTTACAGTATTTTCAGTTTCACATGCACAAATTTTTGTTATCGACCTCCTTGGGGCTGCGTTCATGCGCGGTAAAGGTACACGATCGTTGATCCTCGCTCCAGGGTCACGATTCAGCGTTTGGGAAGCTCGTTCCTCGGAGGCTTATCTTGGTATAGTCCTGTTGTTGTAGGTGCTTACATTCAGGGTATGGCGGCCCCGTCCGTCGTTGTTATCATATCATTCGTAGAAGTGCAGAAATCGTTGTGGGCGGGGTTTGTAAAAAGGATTAAACTGTTCATGTTGAAAGAGTTGTTGTATATATATATATACGAAAAGGCAACTTTCTTCGATATCGTGTCTCAATTTATCTTGTTTCATATCTTGGTTATTTTATATTCCGTGATTACTACGATGTATGACTCTTTGGGGTGCGGGTAAGGCACGATCCACGGGCCGGGCGGTCGTGACATCGTCTTTCGGCATATATATATAACCAAACTCGCGATTACATCCCAGTATGCAATAGGACTACAGACCTCAGAAGATAAGCAACTATGGCGGGACGGGGCCCGCCATACCTGAATGTACAAAACTATCTACAACAACGGGAGATCATACCCAAAAGTCGAGCCAGGAGAAGATGGAGCTCACGACACCAAAGCAAAAGATCCTAAGGATGCGGATCTAGCACTGCTTTCTTACCTGCGGCATGAACGGCCCGAAGAGGTCGATAACAGTACCAAGTATGTGAAACTGTAAAGTACTTTAAATGAAATCATTATCATTTTAAAACCAATTTTACAAATATGTACGAAACAACCAAGGTAACTGCACATAGTGCCACATCATAAACAAGAACAACAATAGGTAAACTGTAACAGGTCTTTTCTAGGCTGCGAATTATCGATGCAAGGCCAATCGCCCATAGTATCATTATGCATGCCTAATCCTGGACTCCCGTAGTCTGCATAGGCCACCTAGGCCCGCATGAGGTATTCCCCGCATCGAGAGTAGCTACTCCTCGGCATCGTCCTGGACTCGTAGTCCGCATAGCCACATAGACCGCATGGCCACATGGACCGCACACTAACCTGGAACTCTCGTAGCTCCGCATAGGTCCCCTGGACCGCATGAGGTATTCTCGAATCATAGTCACACAGACTACCTGAGGTATACCCCGCATCGGGGGGCAGCTTAACCCCCGGTATATCATGTCAAGAGGTGAGTGATGTAATACTAACATAACGGCTTATCGTTAAACAACATAAGCACAATAAGAATAACCTCTTTACACAAACGTTACAAGATACTAACACACATAGCATCACAATATGTCTACTCAACAAACCATCTTACTATACTTTCCAGAAATCAATACAAGTCTTTTATAAACACATAAGTAAACCGTTCCTTATATCTTTCTTAAGTCGTTATACCTAACTTCCCATAAAGCTAGTATAACTCTTAAGCTTTTGTTTAAAAACCAAGTATTACTCTTCTTTCAAAAATGATTCATAATTCTTTTGAAATACTTCAAGATTCTTATTATTTATACTCAAGTCAAAAGACGTCAAGTAAAACCATGTTCAGTTAACACACGTACGTCTACCGTACTATATATATATTTTAAAATATCATGCTCAAGAGGATAGGAAGAATCACATACCTTCTCGGCGAAATCCACCTGCCAAGTCGAATATGTCGCGCGCAGAGTATCAACCTATAATAGTCAAATACGTCTATCAATGTCTAGACTACTCTGTAGGACATTCTAAGCAGAGGGTTCTCTATTCTACGGAAAATCGGGCGACTTCCCTGCGGTAAACTATACAAGTCTCTGTAAATACGATCTATGTAAATCTGATTCAATTCTATTCTTTAATATCCTTCTATGTATTTTATACTTATTTCTATACTTCTACAGTATGTATTCTCCAATTAGAATAGAAGGATAATATTATTATTTACCTCGATAAGCCCAAAATTATCCAAGATATAAGTCGATCCTGAGCAAGGTTTAGCTCCTGTCATGCGCTCAATCCGCTCCAAGAAACCCTTAGAAGTTTACATCACGACCGTTCGGGGCGTGGTAGTGCCTTACCCGGGCACCCAAGTAGTCATACATCAGAGAAAATCAGCGGAACATAAAACAATAACATGAAGCCAATGCAATAAGACAGTGAAATAAGAAGACAGGCTAACAAAAAACGGTTACCTTCAGTATATATAAATAACAATTTGAGCGATTTACATCCCATTACAACCCCGCCACAACAAGATTACTACGGACCTCTACGAATGATATGACAACAACGATGGGGCGGGGCCGTCATACCACGAATGTAGCACCTACAACAACGGGGACTATACGAAGATAAGCCTCGGAAAGCGGAGCTTTCCCAACAATGACTGTGACCCTAAGAGCGAGGATCAACGGCGGTGTACGCTTTACTGCGGCATGAACGCGGCCCGAAAGGTCGATCTAACAGTACCAAGTATGTGGCCCGAAAATCAGTAAATGAAATCATAGTAGTCTATATAAAGCGAGACATGTATGATAACCAAACTACGATTCACAATAAATAGCGATCATGTCAAGTCGTGGACTCACGCCTCAAGTCATCACTCAAATATAACAATGGGTCTCACGCCCACATTATCAATCATGCCCGTGGAATACCTTCCTCACTGCCGGCAGTCTATGATATAAAAGCACCAAGGAATACACAAGAACACGGGTCCACGCGTGTCATCATAAAACCGTACGGGGTAAGTACGAAGGCATAGACGAATACTAAAACCCACAGTACAACAAGGTCATAAACTGTATCGTGATCTGTCTAGACCGTCACATGATCAAAGCTGGCCACTCGCCCGCAATATCTAATGTGCGCGTCTAGCCACGAACTTCCCGTAGCTCGCACGGGCCACTCGATGGCCCGCGTGAGGTATTCCCACATCGGTAGCTACTCCCCGGCGTCTGGACTCGCCCGTCCGCGTGGCCACATGACGCGTGACCACAAAGGCGCGACACTAACACGGAACTCCCGATTCGCGCCAGGCCTGCAGACCGCATAAGGTATTCTCGAATCATAGGTCACACAGACGCTTTGAGTCTACCCGCGACGGAGGCGCTTAACCGGAATCATGAGTGATACAATACTAACATAACAACTTATCATTTAAACAACATAAGCACAATCAAGGGAAACCCCTTTACACAAACATCACAAGATACTAACACATCGAGGACGTTCGGGGCAGTATCGTGCCTTACTGGCACCCAGTAGTCATACATCGAGTAACGGCGGAATATAAAACAAGACAGAAAGCGCTTTATAAAATAAGACACGGTTTATCGATGAAAAGCTTGCCTTTCGGCATAATATAAATAACTCAAGTTTTGCGATTCATCCCAGTACAATAGTACTCTGGACCTCTAAGGAAGTAAACAACTATGGCGGGACAGGGCCCGCCATACCGACTATCAGACAAAACTATCTACAATCAGGAGATCATACCCAAAAGTAGAGCCTCGGAGAAGATGGAGCTCACGACACCAACGCAAAGATCCTAAGGATGTGGATCTAGCACTGCTTGCCCTTACCTGCGGCATGAACGCAGCCCCCCGAAGGAGGTCAGTACAACAGGTACCAAGTATGTGAAACTATAAAGTACTTAAAATGAAATCAAAGTATTTAAAACCTTTTCACAAATACAATCAGTTCCATTGCACATAGTGCCACATCACAAACAACAATAATAGGAAAAGCGTAGCAGTCTATTCTAGGCGCGAATGATCGAAGCAAGGCGATCGCCCATAGTATCATTCTGCGTGCCTAGTCACGGACTTCCACTCGCATAGGTCCCACACGCACCGCGTGAGATATTTCTCGCGCCGGGGCAGCTAACCCGGCGTCCGCCTAGGCTCCCGGCCGCATAGCCTCAAAGACCGCATAGTCTAAACAGACCGCATAGAGTCCGCGTCAGGCTAAGCGCCGGAATGATCAATCTGGAGCATACGGCGCTCGCATAGTCTCATGACCGCATAGGCCGTATAGACCGCATCGAGGGCAAGCCGCGGTATAACGATCGAGGGTAGGTGATACAATAACAGTACAATGGACTTACCGGTTAGCAACGTAAGCACAGCAAGAATGACCCCCTTACACAGCATTACAAGACACTAACACAGGTAGCATCATAACATGTCTACTTATCAAACAATCTTACTACACTTAACAGAAATCAATACAAGGCTTTTATAAACAAAACAAGTAAACAGTTCCTTTTTATCTTCTTAAGTTGTTATACCTAACTTCCCATAAAGCCAGTATAACTCTTACGCTTTTGTTTTAAAAACCAAATATTTATCTTCTGTTAAAAATGATTCAGTATTCTTTTGAAATGTTTTCAGTTCTTTGTTATTCAGGCTTAAGCCGTGAGGCATTGCCGTAAGTATTATTCAGGCTTAAGCCGTGAGGCATTGCCATAAGTATTATTCAGGCTTAAGTCAAAGACATTGCCGTAGTTATTATTCAGTGTACGTCTACCGTACTATATATTGTAAAATATCATGCTTTAGGAAGAATCACATACCTACTGAAAACCACCTTGAGTTGAATATGTCGCAGAGAGTCACCTATAATAGTCACGATATCTATCAAAGACTACTCGAGGGTTATTCTAAACAGGGGTTCATAATTCTACGGAAAGTCGGACATGACAACCCTACCGGTGAGCTATGTAAGTCTCATGTGAAAACAGTCTATGTGAGTCTGATTCAATTATTCTTCTTTTAAACCGCCTACTTTGTGATATGATTCAATTCTATTCTGTGATATTCTTCTAAGTATCTAATACTTATTCTAATACTACAACTGTAAGTATTCTCTAATTCAAAAGAGGTTTAGGATTAGTTACCTCGGTAAGCCCAATAATATCCTAGATAAAGTCGCGCCTGAGCAAGGTTTAGCTCTAAGTTGTATGCGCTCAGGTAGCTAAGAAACCTTAGAAGTTCTTCACAACTTCTACTAAGGACTAAGGGATTTGGGCTAGGGTATTTTGGGCATTATAACGATACTAGAAGACAACTTTTCTACCAAGGGAGGGGGGTAGATTTCGGCTAGGCTAGGGGGGGTAGGCTCTCGGCCACACTACCTGAGGGAGGAAGAGGTGTTGGACGAAAAGCTTAAGGGAGAGGAGAGGATTTTTAGACTTGGAAGATAACTTTGTGAATGAATAACTCTTCATCTCTAAGGGGGTATTTATAGCTCAAGCCTTGGCCAACCAATGGCCAAGATGAAGACAAGTGCAAGGCAAGTGTAGGGTGAGGATTAACTAAACACAAATATCCTACCAACCCTTGACTTGTGCACAAGGCACAAAAAACGTGCCTTGGCTCTCCAATTTCGTCCATGGACGATTCAAGTCCACCAATGGGAGGGTGCCAAGTGTTGCCCTCCCGTTGGTCCAAAATGTTTCGTCTCTCGGAAAAATCCGCAAAAATTAGTAATGGCATAGCCGGAATTTTCCCTACGAAAGCTGTGGAAACGTTTCGTCGGAAAACGATTCTTTAAGCGAGTTGTGTACAAAAAAAAACGTCCAAGGCTAACTTTAAAGCCAAACTTTTTGTACGTATTCCCTTACGTACATACTCTGGAAATACGGGGTATAACACACACGTAGCATCCTAGCATGTTTACTTAACAAATCAACAAGAAAGTATTACAAGGCTATCACAAACCAACACAATCAAGTTATACACACAAGGTACTTTCTATTATATGATTAACAAGATCGGGTTTTTATCCCCATAGTACTTCATACATTAACTTTTTAAAAGATACGTTACTTTCACAAAAGTCACACAATACCCGTAGTATATGAAAAATAGAGTGATTATCTTTTGAAGTAAATCAAAACACTTCTCTTTGTAAAATCAAGTAACAACATTCTTTTCCAAACGTTCCAAGTTTGCCTAATTTCAATTACTCAAGTTTCTCATTTTCGAAAGGTTTGTAGTTCATAGTTTTAATCCTTTAAAACAATTTGAGAAACATATACCTTATGTGTGAGTAGGTTATTCTTGTTCATAACAATCTTGATACAACAGCCATGATCTAGGAAATGTAATATCATTTTGTCTCATCTTAGCTTATGCGGATGGTAGTTTCTACTGGTTTTAATAATACTTTATTAGTCAAAACATTTCCCTTTATTAGCGCTGCTGTGGTTTGTTCGATACTTATTCTGATTTCCGAAATCAGTAAAACATTATTCCTTTTGAAAACCAAGTACTCATTACTCACGAATGAGGTTTCACACTTTTAACAAAATTCAATTAAGTCAAGTCTCTTATCTTTTAAGATCAAGTCTCTTAACTTCTTAAATCAATAAATCATTCTTTTTATCTCTCTTAAGCCGTTATACCTAACTTCCCATAAAGCTAGTATAACTCTTAAGCTTTTAAAACCAAGTATTACTCTTCTGTTAAAATGATTCAGTATTCTTTTGAAATACTTCAAGATTATTCAGGCTTAAGTCCGGAGACATTGCCGTAATTATTATTCAGTTAACACACGTACGTCTACCGTACTATATATATATTCTTTAAAATATCATGCTCAAGAGGATAGGAAGAATCACATACCTCGCGACGATTATCGACTATTAGCAAAACGCTCCACGGCTATAACGGCTAGCCTTGTCCACCTTTCAAGTAGCACATGCCACTCGCGGAATATTCAACCTATAAAGGTTATACTGATCTATCAAAGTCGGACTATCCGGAAGAGTAAATCTAGATACAAGATTCTACGGAAATTTGGGCGACCCTTCCCTACAGTCAAACTACACAAGTCTCATGTCTGAATACCCAATTCTTCTTTAAATTGGGCTTAAGTCCAAAGACATTGTGGCAAAACTAAGTTCAGTTCTATATATAGTATACTTCAACTATATATTCCTACAACATGTAATTTCCAATTACAATAGAAGGTCAAGAGTGTTTACCTCGATAAGCCCAAAATTATCCAAGTTTATATGTCGATCCTGAGCAAGGTTTAGCTCCTACTCCGTGCGCTCCAACCCGCTCCCAACAACCCTTAGAAGTTCTAACCAACTTCTACTCAAATACTTCAACTATCAATGAAGATTTCCTTAGGGTTTCGTTTAGTGGCTAAAGGAAAGTATAATAGTATTTTCCGGGCTTTTCGTATAGAGGGTACTTGGAAATACTACAAAGGTTTTGGGCTAGAGTATTTTGGGCATTACAACAATACTTGGAGAAGTATTTCTCAACCAAGGGGTATTTTCGGCTAGCACAACTAGGCTAGGGGGGGGTTAGTTTCGGCCAGGGGAGGGTACCTCGGCCAAAAGGCCTCACAGGGGAGCGAGTGGCGGACGAAACACTAGAAGGGAGGGAGGGGTTTTTGCCTTGGAATTTATCAAGTGAGGATGAAGAATAAGTCTTCAACTAAGGGGGTATTTATAGGCCAACCAATGGCCAAGATCAAGACAAGTGTTAGGCAAGTGTAGGGTGGGGATTTGGACATGTGTAAGTGGGTCCCACTTGTTCATCAACTACACAAAATATCTCACAAATATCCTACCTAACCTTGACTACAACAACACACAAAAAAAACGTGCAAGGTTGCCCATTGCCGTCCACTCTTTGAGGGTGACACATGTCACCCTCCCGTTGGTCCAAAATATTTCGTCTCTCGGAAAAATCCGCAAAAATTAGAAATGGCATAGCCGTAATTTACCCTACGCGAGTTGTGTAAAACGTTTCGTCGAAAAACGACTCTAATCGGGTGTTGTGCACAAAAATCGAACCTATGCCTAACTTTAAAGCCCAAACTTTTCTACGTACGTTCTTACGTACATACTCTGGAAATACGGGGTATAACATTCTCCCCTCCTTAGAAACATTCGTCCCGAATGTTCCTTCTAAGTCTCAAAACATACGTGCGCCAGTATAGTCTTCACTACTATACTTACGAGAACAATCCTGCCACACCTGGCCACAGAAACACCTGCGCAAAAAAAATACTTACATCCAAGTCCACGAGGGAAACACCTCTAACATCACAAAACCCCTTACCCGAGGTTTAAAATATACTTCCATCGCACCTCCTCCTTACAAAAGAAATGATCACATCTATGCTCGCCATACATGCTCGCTTCTTCTCTTACTCGTCGTACCTTTCTCGTACACTCGAACTCTTTCTCATAACCTACCACATTTCTGTTACAGCTTCAGGTTCCAATTCTCGGGTTTACTATCTCCAACTTGGTCATCATTAACTGGGAACACTCTGGATGGATCTCCGATACTTTTCCGAACCTAACAACATGAAGGACCGGACATACTGCCTCCTATGTCGGACGGCAAAAGCTAACATATAGGCAACCTGGCCTATTCTTCATATGATCTGGAAAAGGCCCAAAGTAACTCGGGCTAAGTTTCCTCGATTTCGAATCTCGTCACACCAGGGTGGTACCTTCAAGAAAACCCACCGTCATCACGAACTCTAGCGTCGTCGCCGATTATCCGTACAATTTCTCCGAGTGCCAAAACCTCTTCTAGACAAGCTTCACTTAACCACGATCTACCGGAACAAGCCTGAACCAACTATCTGAACCTTGCCAACATCGAACCAATCGACCGGCAACTTACACTTCCGCCCCTACAAGGCTTCATAAGGCAACATCCGAACACTGAAATGGTAGCTTAAACACTTCCCCAACAGGAGACAACAATCCTCACAACTACCCCTGAAATCCAAACACTGGCCCGAGGGCGAATCCGATACGGAGACTCACCTGAGTTCCTAACCCTGCCTGGTAAAACTTCCAGAAAAAGAAACAGCCGTACCCTGGGCTCCACTGTCTGTCATAAGGTGAAGGTAGGCACCCCGTGCAGCCTTACAACCTTTCCGATATAACATCACTGCCAAGTAACGGTCCTGACTGAAAGACACGATGGGCTGACCCCATCGGCCCGGCTACTGGTCGAACGCATCCACGAACTCGTACGATGGTTAACTAGACTTGGGCCTAACACCCTCGTGACCCTACCACCTGGCGGGGCCACCACAAACTGACCCCACCATAAAACAGGTCGCGGGTTGACCCGCGGCATGGCCTCAACCCGACCCACTCTCGCATAAACACTTGCTCCCCGATCTGGAACAATCTTACTAATCACATTACGAAAACCTAGCGGTCTTCTTAGCTCAACTACCCCCTTTCATTTTCCCACAACTCAGGGACTTATCACACAAACATATCTCACGTGCACTATGCACTCCGATAAGGGTCAAACATAAAATACATCTTTTTCTCGAGATGGCCTTACCTCTAAGGTCTCTACGTATAAGACTCTAAGGTTCACACTTCCTCTATCCCCCAAATCTTACTCGGTTAACTAACCATGATATCTAATCATAATTTCCACTTATGTTATCTGAACATAATACTTAAGATATACTCATCTTACACGTACTAATCTCTAGAGGGTTAAGGATATACCTGTATCTACTGCTTCACTCCCCGTAGTCGTTCTAATCAAACCTGCCCCGTAGGGCGCATAGCTAGGGAAGATGATGAACTGGTCACTGATCATGAAGGCTGAGTCCTCCTACTTACATCCCTCCTACTAGGACATTCTTTCGACACATGGCCCTGACGGCCGTCGGTAAAACGAGCACCAACAAAAGACGACATTCCCCGGGATGACAATCTGCCACACTGTGAACACTGGGGAAAAACTGAATCCGGCTGGCTGAAACCTACGTGTAGCTGTGAACCGGAAGCTCTGGAGCTCTGACCAACTCCTGCCTACCCCGAACGTCCTGAACCCTGTGGAGGACCTCTCTGCACTGGTGGATGTGCATAATCAATCTGCTGGTGAGGTGATTCGCCTCGAAAGTTACTAAAGGACCTTGCTGTTCTGGCCATCTCCTGCTGTCCTTGGTTAACCCGTCGATCTCTACGTTTCTCGGCCTGCTGCGCATAAGCCCGTACACAGGCCATGCTCAAGCCTAACTGAAAAATTACTCTTGTGCAACTCTCTCTTGGATAGTCATCAAGACTTGCGGTACATCGGTATACTCTCTGGTAGCCAAATCCATAGTTAGTAACAGGGTCGCCTCTTTGCAATCCATATTCTCTGTCCCCCGGTCGTGGAACTGAAGGTTCAAATATCATGGCCGCAGTAGGAACTGCCGCCGCCATGCCAAACTCTGTTGGGGCTAGTGACGTCGCAGAACTCCCCGAATGAAGCACTACCCTAGGTAATGATTCGGCCCGTGCCCACGTATCCCTCTGTACTCTACTCACAGCTCCCTCTGCTGTCTTGCCCTCCTGGGCTCGGGTTGCCTTACGCGGAGGCATAACGGTAAGGGAAAGAAATACGTTAGAGGGGTCCAACTTATAACACAGCTCTAAGCACGATCTCAGAGTGAGAAGAATGGAAACCAATCCTAAATATCCTATAGCCTCCTGATTATTGGTGTGGTGCACAACACACCGATAATCAAGACTCTTCGGATACGATGCATAGACACTTTCAGGATTAATCGCTCGATACCACTTTTGTCACGACCCGTTCGGGGCGTGGATCGTGCCTTACCCGGCACCCAGTAGTCATACATCGAGAGAAAATCAGCGGAACATAAAACAATAACATGAAGCCAATGCAATAAGACGGTGAAATAAGAAGACGAGTTAACCAAAAGCGGTTACCTTGGTATATATAAATAACAATTTGAGCGATTTACATCCCATTACAACCCCGCCACAACAAGATTACTACGGACCTCTACGAATGATATGACAACGACGGGGCGGGGCCGCCATACCACGAATGTAGCACCTACAACAACAGGGGACTATACGAAGATAAGCCTCGGAGAAACGGAGCTTTCCCAACGCTGACTGTGACCCTAGAGCGAGGATCAACGGCGGTGTACCTTTACTGCGGCATGACGCGGCCCGAAGAGGTCGATGCAACATGTACCAAGTATATGAAATCGAAAATCGTAAATGAAATCATAGTAGTCTATATAAAGCGGGAGACATGTATGATAACCAAACTACGATTCACAATAAATAGCAATCATGTCAAGTCGTGGACTCACGCCTCAAGTCATCACTAAAATATAACAATGGGTCTCACGCCCACAATATCAATCATGCGTGGAATACCTTCCTGCCGGCGATCTATGATATAAAAGCACCAAGGAATACACAAGAACACCAGGTCCCACCTGTGTCATCATAAAACCGTACGGGGTAAGTACGAAGGCATAGCCGACTACTAAAACCCACAGTACAACAAGGTCATAAACTGTATCATGATCTGTCTAGGCCGTCACATGATCAAAGCTGGCCACTCGCCCGCAGTATCTAATGTGCGCGTCTAGCCCCGAACTTCCGTAGCTCGCGCATGGGCCACTCGATGGCCCGCATGAGGTATTCCCCGCATCGAGGGTAGCTAATCCCCGGCAGCGTCCTGGACTCGCCGTCTGCATAGCCACATAGACCGCATGACCACAAAGGTCGCACACTAACTGGAACTCCGCGATTCCGCATGCCACAGACCGCATAAGGTATTCTCGAATCATAGGTCACACAGACCACTGAGTCTACCCGCGTCGGAGGCGGCTTAACCGGAATCATGGTGATATAATACAAACATAACAGTTTATAGTTTAAACAACATAAGCACAATCAAGGGAAACCCCTTTACACAAACATCACAAGATACTAACACACGTAGCATCCTAGCATGTTTACTTAACAAATAAACAAGAAAGTATTACAAGGCTATCACAAACCAACACAATCAAGTTATACACACAAGGTACTTTCTATTATATGATTAACAAGATCGGGTTTTTATCCCCAAAGTACTTCATACATTAACTCTTTAAAAGATACGTTACTTTCACAAAAGTCACACAATACCCGTAGTATATGAAAAATAGTGATTATCTTTTGAAATAAATCAAAACACTTCTCTTTGTAAAATCAAGTAACAACATTCTTTTCCAAACGTTCCAAGTTTGCCTAATTTCAATTACTCAAGTTTCTCATTTTCGAAAGGTTTGTAGTTCATAGTTTTAATCCTTTAAAACAATTTGAGAAACATATACCTTATGTGTGAGTAAGTTATTCTTGTTCATAACAATCTTGATACAACAGCCATGATCTAGGAAATGTAATATCATTTTGTCTCATCTTAGCTTCTATGCAGATGGTAGTTTCTACTGGTTTTAATAATACTTTATTAGTCAAAATATTTCCCTTTATTAGCGCTGTTGTGGTTTGTTCGATACTTATTCTGATTTCCGAAATCAGTAAAACATTATTCCTTTTGAAAACCAAGTACTCATTACTCACGAATGAGGTTTCACACTTTTTAACAAAATTCAATTAAGTCAAGTCTCTTATCTTTTAAGATCAAGTCTCTTAACTTCTTAAATCAATAAATCATTCTTTTTATCTCTCTTAAGCCGTTATACCTAACTTCCCATAAAGCTAGTATAACTCTTAAGCTTTTAAAACCAAGTATTACTCTTACATTAAAATGATTCAAGATTCTTTTGAAATACTTCAAGATTATTCGGGCTTAAGTCAGGAGACATTGCCGTAATTATTATTCGATTAACACGCACGTCTACCGTACTATATATATATTCTTTAAAATATCATGCTCAAGAGGATAGGAAGAATCACATACCTCGCGACGATTATCGACTATTAGCAAAAGCGCTCACGGCTATAACGGCTAGCCTTGTCCACCTTTCAAGTAGCACGCTACTCGCGAGAATATTCAACCTATAAAGTTTATACAGTCTATCAAAGTCCAGACTATCTGGAAGAGTAAATCTAGATACAAGATTCTACGGAAATTTGGGCAGCCCTTCCCTACCCATCAAACTACACAAGTCTACTGTAATACAGTCCAATTCTCTTCTTTAAATTCAGGCTTAAGTCCAAAGACATTGCCGCAAAACTAAGTTCAGTTCTATATATAGTATACTTCAACTATATATTCCTACAACATGTAATTTCCAATTACAATAGAAGGTCAAGAGTGTTTACCTCGATAAGCCCAAAATTATCCAAGTTTATATGTCGATCCTGAGCAAGGTTTAGATCCTACTCCGTGCGCTCCAACCCGCTCCCAACAACCCTTAGAAGTTCTAACCTACTTCTACTCAAATACTTCAACTATCAATGAAGATTTCCTTAGGGTTTCGTTTATTGGCTAAAGGAAAGTATAATAGTATTTTCCGGGCTTTTCTGTTATACCCCGTACTTCCAGAGTATGTACGTAGGGCGTACGTATTTAAATTTGTTTCTTAAGGTTTTGGCAAGATTCGAAATTTGGGCACAAGTGCCGAAAAGAATCGTTTTTCGACGAAACGTTTTACTAAACTCGCGAAGGGAAAATTCCGGCTATGTCATTTATAATTTTTGCGGATTTTTCCGAGAGATAAAATATTTTGGACCAATAGGAGGGCGACACGTGTCACCCTTAGGTGGCACAAAGTGGACGGTTTTGGAGGGAGTTGTTGGCACGTTTTTGCCATGGAAAATGCCTTAAACATTTGGTCAATGTTTGGCTAGATATTTTGTTTAGTAGATGAGAAAGTGGGGCCCACAAACACTTGTCCAAATCCTAGCCCTACACTTGCCTAACACTTGTCTTCATCTTGGCCATTGGTTGGCCATTGCTTGACCTATAAATACCCCCCTTAGTTGATGAACTTCTTCATCCAAAAATCATTCTCCAAGTCTCAAAATCCCTCCCCTTAAGTGTAGCATTGGCCAAGTCCTCCCGCTGTTGGGCCTTGTGGCGAGAGCCTATCCCCTAGCCTAGTTATTTTCGTATAATACCCTTGTTGTGGTATAGAAATACTCTCCTAGTATTGTTGTAATGCCCAAATACCTTGGCCTAAATACCTTGTAGTATTCCCAAGGTTACCTCTATACAAAAAGCCCATAAATACTAGTATACTTTCCTTTAGCCACTAAACGAAACCCTTTGGAAAAATCTTCATAGTAGTTGAAGTGTTAAGTAGAAGTTGAGTATAACTTCTAAGGGTTTATTGGAGCACTCAGAGCGTGCAATTAGGAGCTAAACCTTGCTCAGGATCGACATATTTAACTTGGATAATTTTGGGCTTATCGAGGTAAACACTCTTAACCTTCTGTTGTAATTGGAAATTACATGTTGTTGGAATATATAGTTAAGGTATACTATATATAGAATTGAACATAGTTGTGCGGCAATGTCTTTTGACTTAAGCCTGAATAATACTTACGGCAATGTCTTGCGACTTAAGCTGAACTTTAAGAAGAGAATCTGTAATTACTTAGGGTGTATTACTGATGAGACTTGTATAGCATTCTTGTGAAGTAGAATTGTACACGCCCGGTTAGGCGTGTAAACCCCCGGTTGGCTTGGTAGCGGCCTCGATAGAGGAGGAGAATTGCTGTTGCGGGGAGAGTCTTCGAATTTTACGTAGAATATTCTACGTCGAGATCTAAAGATGTTAATAGGAGCCTTGTGGCCTCTATAGGTTGAAGTACTACGTGTGGAGTGATCTGCTTGGCTTAGAGTGTAGCCGAGCGGTTTGAGGTACTTGGGCGTTTTGCTATTAGTCGATAATCGTCGCGAGGTATGTGAACCTCTTCCTATCTGTTCTAGCATGATATGTGTATAACTATGTAGTACGGTAGACGTACATGTGTTAAATGTATTTGATTGTCTTTAAACATAAAGTGTTATAACGGCTTTATGGGAAGTTGGTTATAACAGCTCTATGTAAATGAGAAATGCTTTGTGGTTTTTAAAAGATAACTGATTTGACTTATAACCGACTTGATGTAAAAGAACCTTGAAATATTCTAAAAGATTAAGAAACCTTTTTGAAAGAAGTGTATACTTGGTTTGAAAACATAAAAGTTATACCAGCTTTATGAGGAGTTAGGTGTAACGTCTTAAGAGAGATAAAAAGAATGGTTTAATGGTTTAGAAGTTAAGAGACTTATTCTTAAATGATAAGAGACTTGACTTAATATGGATGTTTGTGTGAAACCTCATTCGTGAGTAATGAGTACTTGGTTTTTGGAAGGAATAATGTTTCTTGATTTGGAAATCGAAATGTGTATCGACAAACCAACTGCGGCGTTAATAAAGGGAAATGTATTGAATAATTAAGTATTATTAAAACCAGTAGAAACCTCCATCTGCATAGAAGCTAAGATGAGACAAAATGATATTATATTTTCTAGATCATGGCTGCTAATAAGATTGATTATGAACAAGAATAACCTACTCGCCTAAGGCATATGTTACTCAATTGTTTTAAAAGAGATTAAGACATTGAACTATGAACTTTTCAAAAAAGAGACTTGTGTAATTGAAATTAGGCAAACTGGAACTTTAGGAAAAAGAAAGGCATTGTGTTGTCTTAAAATGGTTTAAAACATAAGGTGTATAACAACTTTATGGGAAGTTGGTTATAACGACCTTATGAAAACAAAAGAAAGGTTTTATCATTTGTTTTAATGTGGTAACTTGACTTTAAAAAGAAAAGTGTTTTGGTCAAAAAAAAGAAGGCATGGTGTTGCCTTAATTTGGTTTTAAAAAGGAAAGTATGGAAGTTGTTTTGGTTTACTTAAAAGATATAAGTCACTCTATTTTTATACTACGGGTATCGGGTGACTTTTATAAAAGGATTAGATCTCTTTAAAAGGAGTTTAACGTACGTAGTACTTTAGGGTTAAAACCCGGACTTTGGCATAAAATGAAAGTACTTTGAGTTGTGTATAACTTGCCTATGCTTGTTGTTGTGAAACTTGCCTATGCTTGTTGATGTGAAACTTGCTTATGCTTGTTGTGATAGCCTTTGTTGTGCAAAAATTGTGTTTCTATACTACCGCGTCTCTCGATGGAGGGTCGGTTGACTTGTTGAGAACTTACTTGGGCGTCTGGCGGCGGAGAAATTCCACGCACGCTCCTCGTTGATAGTATTACTTTGTTAATCGCTTTGGACATACGACACGACGCGTAGCGCACGTATGCTTCCACTTTGATTACCGCTTGTTGTCTTATTGTTTCCTTTGGACATATCGACACGCGTAGCGCGCGAGTATGCTTCCATTTGGAATGCTATCTTATTGTTTCCTTGGACCTCATCGACACGACGCGTAGCGCACGTATGCTTCCATTTGGAATGATGTCTTATTGTTTCCCTTTGGACTCATCGACACGATGCGTAGCGCACGTATGCTCCCATTTGGATTCTGTCTTGTTGTTATCATATCATGATCGCCGCGGTGGAAGGTACTCCACGGGCAGGATTGATGTTGTGGGTGTGAGACCCTGAATTGATATAATTGTTATGTGTGTGTACTGTAGTTTTGTTATCATACCTGTCTCCTGCTTTTATAGACTATTATGATTTCATTTACAGTATTTTACAGTTTCACATACTTGGTAATTGCATCGACTCCTTCGGCCGAGCGTATAAAGAGGCCATAGCCTCTACCACGGAATGCACCCGAACCGTGGCTCTCCGTATGGCACGTCCGTGTATGGATCGCAAGCAGCCCGGTACCATTTGTTGGGTCTCCGGAGTGAGACTCGCGGCAAAGTGACAAAGTGGTATCAGAGCAGTTAATCCTCGGAAAGTGTCTACAGACCGTGTCTAGTAGAGTCTTGATTATCGGTGTGTTGTGCACCACATCTATAATCAGGAGGCTATAGGACATTTAGGATTGGTTTCCATTCTTCTCATTCGAGATCGTGCCTTAGCCGTGTGATAAGTCAACCCTCTCGACGTATTCCTTTCCTTTACCGATTATGCCTCCGTAAGGCAACCTGTGCCCAGACGCAAGGCAAACAGGAGGCGCTAGTAGGATACAGAGGAGTACGAGGGCGCATGCCCGGTCAGTACCTGAGATAGTACTTCAGACGATGAGTTTTGCGACACCGCCAAAGACCAAAGAGAGTTTAGAGCCGCAGCGATGGTCGCCGAGACTACAAGCACGAGCCTCGGTCCCCACCACACCGGAGCAGATGAGACGGGTACAAGGAGATGGCGATCGCCGCCGTGGTCGTGGCCGATATGAGGATAGCCGGATGCAGCAGCCGAGCCCCAAAGAGCACCGTAGTTCACCCCGAGCGCATGGTTTGAGGCTACGGAATTTTCTGAGTTGTAACCCGCCAGAGTTCTATGGGTCGAGACCTGAGGATGATCCGCAAGAGTTCATCCGACAGTTACAGCGGATCATGAGAGTGATCAAGGCATCGAAGACCGGGTCGGTGGTCCTAGGTTCGCATCGGCTGCGTGATACCGCATGATCGGGTTTGATTCGCGAGTCGTCCCGGGAGAGAATGCACTTCCAGCTATTTGGGACGAGTTCGCAAGAGCATTTATTGCACATTTCTTGCCTCCACGCATGAGGAGGGCTCGCCGACAGATTTTTGGTGTTGCGCGTAATCCGCGCACGGTTCGAGTACAATGTGGAGTTCGACTCATTGGCCAGACGTCCTCGCATTAGTAGCTAGTATGGAGGATCGAGTGCACCGATATGTTACAGGCTCGATGATTACCTAGCAGAGTTGTTCGTGTAGCTCTTCACCGCATGGACATTGCCCGCATGCGCAGCTTATGCACTTGGGGGTGAGGAGCGGAGAAATCGACGGAATGACCAAAGTCAGCAGAAGAGGGCCAGAACTACAGGGTCCTTTGGTGATTTTTGAGGCAGACCGCCTCGGCAGCAGACTAGTTATGCGCCTCCGCCAGTACAGAGTGGTCCTCTACAATCTTCAGAGCGTCCAGAGTTTTCAGGAGCAGGTCAGGGCTCCAAGGGTTCAGATTTTCGGGAGAGCAGGGGTGTTAACCAGCTGAAGCCACCCCTACCTCGTTGTGACCGCTGTGGTAGACTCCACAGTGGGGAGTGTCGTGCTAGTCCGGGAGTTTGTTTTACATGCGGCCAGCAGGGCCATTTTGGGAGAAACTGTCCGACTGTGGTAGCGCTGGTGATAGCCTGACTACGGGATCGGGCCATGTTCTTCACCTTCCATAGCCAGGCAGGATGTTCATACACCGGCGGGCCACGGTAGAGGTCGCGGTGGAAGTTCCCAGTTTTAGCGGTCCTCTGAATCGCCTATTTTCAGGTATATCCTTAACCCTCTAGAGTTTAGTATGTATTGAGGTTGTGATGATGTGTTTAGTGTTATGTTCGGATAGCTTTGTGCTAAAATGTGATGTAGAACCTGGTTAGTGAGAAGGGTAAGCTTGAGGGTGAGAAAATGATGAACCTTAGAATATTACAGTTGAGACCTTAGATGTAAGGCCGTCTTGAGTACATGTTTTTGCAAGTGATCCTTGTCGGAGTGCATTTTATTCCTAGAATGTATTGTGTGATAAGTCCCTGGGTAGTGTGAAATGGAAGTGGTAGCTTTCATGACCTGTAGAGGTAAGATTGTTCGGACGGAAACAAGAGCTTGACGCGTTAAGTGGTCGGGTTGGGCTATGTTGCGGGCCAACCCGCGGCTGCTTCGGTAGGTCAGCTCGGGTGGTCCCGCCAGTGGTAGGGTCACGAGGGTGCTAGGCCCAAGTTTAGATGACCATCGTATGAGTTCGTGGATATGTTCGACCGTAAGCGATCGTGAAGGCCGGAATATCCTTAAGAAGATTGAGACTAGTAAGATGACCAAGTTTGGAGGTTGTGACTCCAAAGTTTTGGCAACAGAAGCGGTGACTAAAGTGTAGTACGTATACTAGAAGAGTTCAAGTGTTCGAGAAGGGTACGACAAGTAAGGAGGGAAGAGAACGTGTGTTATTACGTACAGCGTGGCGTTGACAACTTGTTAGAAGGAACTTCTTTGTTATCTGTTGAGAAGGAACATTCGGACGAATGTTTCTAAGGAGGGGAGAATGTTATACCCCGTACTTCCAGAGTATGTACGTAGGGCGTACGTATTTAAATTTGAGCCTTAAGGTTTTGGCAAGATTCGAAATTTGGGCACAAGTGCCGAAAAGAATCGTTTTTCGACGAAACGTTTTACTAAACTCGCGAAGGGAAAATTCCGGCTATGTCATTTATAATTTTTGCGGATTTTTCCGAGAGATAAAATATTTTGGACCAATAGGAGGGCGACACGTGTCACCCTTAGGTGGCACAAAGTGGACGGTTTTGGAGGGAGTTGTTGGCACGTTTTTGCCATGGAAAATGCCTTAAACATTTGGTCAATGTTTGGCTAGATATTTTGTGTAGTAGATGAGAAAGTGGGGCCCACAAACACTTGTCCAAATCATAGCCCTACACTTGCCTAACACTTGTCTTCATCTTGGCCATTGGTTGGCCATTGCTTGACCTATAAATACCCCCCTTAGTTGATGAACTTCTTCATCCAAAAATCATTCTCCAAGTCTCCAAAATCCCTCCCCTTAAGTGTAGCATTCGCCAAGTCCTCCCCTTTGTTGGGCCTCAGGCCGAGCCTACCCCCCCCCTAGCCTAGTTGTTTTCGTATAATACCCCTTGTTGTGGTATAGAAATACTCTCCTAGTATTGTTGTAATGCCCAAATACCTTGGCCTAAATACCTTGTAGTATTCCCAAGGTTACCTCTATACAAAAAGCCCATAAATACTAGTATACTTTCCTTTAGCCACTAAAGGAAACCCTTTGGAAAAATCTTCATAGTAGTTGAAGTGTTAAGTAGAAGTTGAGTATAACTTCTAAGGGTTTATCGAGCACTCGTGAGCGCAATTAGGAGCTAAACCTTGCTCAGGATCGACATATTTAACTTGGATAATTTTGGGCTTATCGAGGTAAACACTCTTAACCTTCTGTTGTAATTGGAAATTACATGTTGTTGGAATATATAGTTAAGGTATACTATATATAGAATTGAACATAGTTGTGCGGCAATGTCTTTTGACTTAAGCCTGAATAATACTTACGGCAATGTCTTGCGACTTAAGCCTGAACTTTAAGAAGAGAAGAATCGTAATTACTAGGATCAGACATGAGACTTGTATAGCATTCTCGTGAAGTAGAATTGTACACGTCCGTTAGACGTGTAAAACCCCCGTTGGCTTGGTAGCCGCCTCGATAGAGAGAGAATTACGCCGTCATGGGAGCGGTCGCCAATTATCTCGTAGAATATTCTACGCCGAGATCTAAAGATGTTAATAGGCGCCTTGTGGCCTCTATAGGTTGAAGTACTACGTGTGAGTGATCCGCTTGGCTTAGAGTGTAGCCGACGGTTTGAGGTACTGAGCGCTTTTGCTATTAGTCGATAATCGTCGCGAGGTATGTGAACCTCTTCCTATCTGTTCTAGCATGATATGTGTATAACTATGTAGTACGGTAGACGCATACGTGTTAAATGTATTTGATTGTCTTTAAACATAAAGTGTTATAACGGCTTTATGGGAAGTTGTTATAACAAATTTCATGTAAATGAGAAATGCTTTGTGGTTTTTAAAAGATAACTGATTTGACTTATAACCGACTTGATGTAAAAGAACCTTGAAATATTCTAAAAGATTAAGAAACCTTTTTGAAAGAAGTGTATACTTGGTTTGAAAACATAAAAGTTATACCAGCTTTATGAGGAGTTAGGTGTAACGTCTTAAGAGAGATAAAAAGAATGGTTTAATGGTTTAGAAGTTAAGAGACTTATTCTTAAAAGATAAGAGACTTGACTTAATATGGATGTTTGTGTGAAACCTCATTCGTGAGTAATGAGTACTTGGTTTTTGGACGGAGTAATGTTTCTTGATTTGGAAATCGAATGTATCGACAAACCACCGCAGCGTTAATAAAGGAAAATGTATTGAATAATTAAGTATTATTAAAACCAAGAGAAACCTCCATCCGCATGTAAGCTAAGATGACAAAATGATATTACATTTTCTAGATCATGGTCGCTAATAAGATTGATTATGAACAAGAATAACCTACTCTAAGGCATATGTTACTCAATTGTTTTAAAAGAGATTAAGACATTGAACTATGAACTTTTCAAAAAAGAGACTTGTGTAATTGAAATTAGGCAAACTGGAACTTTAGGAAAAAGAAAGGCATTGTGTTGTCTTAAAATGGTTTAAAACATAAGGTGTATAACAACTTTATGGGAAGTTGGTTATAACGACCTTATGAAAACAAAAGAAAGGTTTTATCATTGGTTTTAATGTGGTAACTTGACTTTAAAAAGAAAAGTGTTTTGGTCAAAAAAAAGAAGGCATGGTGTTGCCTTAATTTGGTTTTAAAAAGGAAAGTATGGAAGTTGTTTTGGTTTACTTAAAAGATATAAGTCACTCTATTTTTATACTACGGGTATCGGGTGACTTTTATAAAAGGATTAGATCTCTTTAAAAGGAGTTTAACGTACGTAGTACTTTAGGGTTAAAACCCGGACTTTGGCATAAAATGAAAGTACTTTGAGTTGTGTATAACTTGCCTATGCTTGTTGTTGTGAAACTTGCCTATGCTTGTTGATGTGAAACTTGCTTATGCTTGTTGTGATAGCCTTTGTTGTGCAAAAATTGTGTTTCTATACTACCGCGTCTCTCGATGGAGGGTCGGTTGACTTGTTGAGAACTTACTTGGACGTGCCGGCAGTGACGGAGAAATTCCACGGGTACGTTCCTGTTGATAGTGTTACTTTTGTTAATCGCTTTGGACATATCGACACGACGAGCGCACGGGTATGCTTCCACTTTGATTACCGCCTTGTTGTCTTATTGTTTCCCTTTGGACATACTGACACGATGCGTAGCGCACGGGTATGCTTCCATTTGGAATGCTGTCTTATTGTTTCCTTGGACTCATCGACACGATGCGTAGCGCGGTATGCTTCCATTTGGAATCTTTGTCTTATTGTTTCCTTCGACCCATCGACACGATGCGTAGCGCACGTATGCTCCCATTTGGATTGTTGTCTTGTTGTTATCATATCATGCAGCCGGGCGAAAGAAGGTACTCCACGGCGTGATTGATGTTGTGGGCGTGAGACCAATTGATATAATCGCATGTGTGTATCGTAGTTTGGTTATCATACCGCCTCCCCGCTTATAGACTATTATGATTTCATTTACGATTTTACGATTTCACATACTTGGTACTGTTATCGACCTCCTTCGGGGCCGCGTCATGCCGCCGCAGTAGAGGTACATCACTGTCGATCCCCGCTTAGGATCACCTTCAACAGATTGGGAAGCTCCGTTCCTTCGAGGCTTATCTGGTATGTTACTCGAGTGCGTAGGTCCTTGTACATTCAGGGGTATGGCGGGCCCTGTCCGTCATAGTTGTTGTATAAATCTTAGAGGTGCAGAACATCACAAGTGTGGTTTGTAAAAGGATAACCGTCGGGTATTTATTTATTGATGATGAAGGTAACTGCTTTGGTTGGCCTGTTTATTTATTTTGTCTCTTAATTCATGTTCATGTTTTTATTTCCGCTGATTTTCTCTGATGTTGTATCACTAGGGTGCCCGGGGTAAGGCACCAGTCACGGGCCCGGGTTCGGGTCGTGACATTTTCGTATAGAGGGTACTTGGAAATACTACAAAGGTTTTGAGCTAGAGTATTTTGGGCATTAGAACAATAATTGGAGAAGTATTTCTCAACCAAGGGGGGGGGGGGTATTTTCGGCTAGCACAACTAGGCTAGGGGTTAGTTTCGCCAGGGGAGTACCCTCGCCAAAAGGCCTCACAAAGGGGAGGGTGGCGGACGAAACACTAGAAGGGAGGGAGGGGTTTTTGCCTTGGAATTTATCAAGTGAGGATGAAGAATAAGTCTTCAACTAAGGGGGTATTTATAGGCCAACCAATGGCCAAGATCAAGACAAGTGTTAGGCAAGTGTAGGGTGGGGATTTGGACATGTGTAAGTGGGTCCCACTTGTTCATCAACTACACAAAATATCTCACAAATATCCTACCTAACCTTGACTACAACAACACACAAAAAAAACGTGCAAGGTTGCCCATTGCCGTCCACTCTTTGAGGGTGACACATGTCACCCTCCCGTTGGTCCAAAATATTTCGTCTCTCGGAAAAATCCGCAAAAATTAGAAATGGCATAGCCGTAATTTACCCTACGCGAGTTGTGTAAAACGTTTCGTCTAAAAACGACTCTAATCGGGTGTTGTGCACAAAAATCGAACCTATGCCTAACTTTAAAGCCCAAACTTTTCTACGTACGTTCTTACGTACATACTCTGGAAATACGGGGTATAACAGTTTCTACACAACTTCTACTTACTACTTCAACCAACTATGAAGATTTCCCCAGGGTTTCGTTTAGTGACTAATGGATATAAGATAGTATTTCTGGGCTTTTAGTATAGAGGTGACTTTGGAATACTATAAGATATACGGCTAGGGTATTTTGGGGATAGTAACAATACTTGGAGAGTATTTTCTACCAAAGGGGGCTTACGAGACTACTAGGAAAGGGGGAAGGGTGTTTCTACTAAGCTCTTCACAAGAGAGGGGAAGGTGTTTGGCTAAGCTCTTCACAAGAGAGAGGAGGAAAGAGGGCTTTGACGAGAGCTTCTCTCAAAAGTGGGGAAGTTTGGAGACTTGGAAGATGATTTGTGGATGAAGAAGTCTTCAACTCAAGGGGGGTATTTATAGGGCTTTCAAGGGCCAAGATGAAGGCAAGTGGGGGGCAAGTGGAGGGAGTGGATTTGCACAAGTGCACCCTATCCCTACTCCACAAATAACTCACAAACATTGACCCACGGTTTAGGCCTTAAAATCGTGCCAAGCCATGCCCTCTTTGCCGTCCACTTGAGGGTGACAAGTGTCACCCTCTCGTTGGTACAAAATATTTCATCTCTCGGAAAAATCCGCAAAAAATATAAATGTCGCAGCCGTAATTTTCCCTTCGCAAGCTTTGGAAGACGTTTCGTCGGAAAACAATTCTTTTCATGGGTTGTGCACAAATTTTCGTCCTATGCCTTAACTTAAGGCTTGAACTTTTGTACGTACGCCCTCACGTACACACTCAGGAAATACGGGGTATAACAAAACCAATGAGATTTCAGATGCTCTTAGTCGTAGATCTATGGGTAGTCTGTCAGATGTGCAGCCAAATAGAAAGAGCATGGTCCGCGAGTTTCATCAGCTAGCGAGCCTTGAGGTTCGATTAGTTGGTTCCGATAGTAGTGGGGTTCGAGTTCGAGAAGTTGCCGACTCTTCCATCATTGAGGAGGTGAAGAGGCGACAGTATAAGGATCCAGTTCTAGTGCGGAATTGTGATACGGCTCTCCGAGAGGAGAAGGGCCTGTTTAGGTATCACCGGATAGGGTACTGTGATATGAGGATAAATTGTGTATGCCCGATGCTGTAGGACTTGTCAGCAGCTTTTAGGGAGGCACGCAGTGCTCATTACTCTATTTGTTCAGGGTCGACTAAGATGTATCATGACCTCAGATGTATGTATTGGTAAGATGCCCTGGAGAGGGACGTAGCAGAGTTGTTGCTCAATGTCCAATTGGCAGTAGGTCAAGGGTGAGCATCAGAAGCCCAGTGGGCTATTATCGACGATTGAGACCCCGACTTGGTAGTGGGAGGTGATTGATATGGATTATGTTATAGGGTTGCATCGTACTCAGAAGAAGTGCGACTCCTTATGGGTTATAGAGGACAGGCTGACGAAATCAACCCATTTTTCTTCCGGTCAGGACCACTTACTCGGCTAAGGATTATGCTAGATTATATAGCAGGATGATATCGGACAGAGGAGCCCAGTTTACGGCTAATTTCTGGAGGTCTTTCCAGAAGGGATTAGGGACGCAGGTGAGCCTCAATACTGCATTCCATCCTCAGACCGACGGACAGGCAGAGCGTACTATCCAGACACTTGAGGATATGCTGCGGGCCTATGTTATTGATTTCAGGGGTAGCTGGGTGTCACGACCCATTCCGGGGCCCGTAACTGGTGCCTTACCGGGGCACCCAAGTAGTCATACATCAGAGTAATCAGCGGAAATATAAAACAAGACATGAAACAGTTTATAAAATAAGACACAGTTTATGTGAACAAACGTCGCCTTTCGGCATATATATATAAACAAGGTTTAGCAGTTACATCCGACATCGCATAACATGACTACAGCACCTCTAAGGAAATATACAACTATGGCGGACGGCCGCCATACCGACTATACAAAACTATCTACAACAGGAGATCATACCAAAGAGTAGAGCCTCGGAAGAGATGGAGCTCCCGACACCAACGTGAGATCCTAAGGATGCGGATCTAGCACTGCCGCCTCTTACCGCGGCATGAACGCAGCCAAGGAGGTCAAGACAACAGTACTAAGTATGTGAAATCAAAGTACTTAAATGAAATCATAACACTTTTTAAAACCAGTTTACAAATATGTATGAAGCAATCAAGGAACCGCATATAGTGCCACATCACAAACAAGAGCAACAATAGTAAACTGTAATAGTCTTTTCTAAGCCGCGAATGATTGAAGCAGGCCACTCGCCGTATTATCACTCGCAAGCCTAATCACGACTCCTGAGTCCGCATAGGCCACTCACACGGGCCCGCATGAGGTATAACCCGCATCGAGGGTAGCTACCTCGCATCGCCCCCGACTCGTTGTCGCATGGCCACATAGACCGCATGAGGCATAACCCCGCATACTAACACGAACTCTCGTAGCTCGCATAGGCCCCCTGGACCCGCATGAGGTATTCTCGAATCATGGTCCCAGACCGCCTGAGTCTACCCCGCATCGGAGGGCAGCTTAACCCCCGGTATCATCTCAAGAGGTGAGTGATAGTACACTAACATAACAGCTTATCTTTAAACAACATAAGCACAACAAGGATACTCTCTTATACAAACGTTACAAGATACTAACACACATAGCATCATATCATGTCTACTTATTAAACCATCTTATTATTCTTTTTCACAATTCAACATAAGTCTGTTATAAACACATAGGCAAACTTGTTTCTTTTATCAATCTTAAGTGGTTATACTTAACTTCCCATAAAGCTAGTATAACTCTTAAGCTTCTGTTTTAAAAACCAGTTAGTTCTCTTCTGTTAAAAATGATTCAGTATTCTTATGAAATGCTTTCAGATCTTTATTATTCAGACTTAAGGTGAGGCATTCAGTAAGTGTTATTCGGGCTTAAGCGGTGAGGCATTGCCGTAAGTATTATTCAGGCTTAAGTCAAAGACATTGCCGTAGTTATTATTCAGTTAACACATGTACGTCTACCGTACTATATATATTGTAAAATATCATGCTTTAGGAAGAATCACATACCTTCTCAGCGAAAACCACCTGCCAAGTTGAATATGTCGCGTAGAGAATCACCTATAATAGTCGACACGCCTATCAAAGTCTAGACTACTCAAGGTCATTCTAAACAGAGAGTTCACAATTCTACGAAAGTCGGGCAGACAACCCTACCCATGAGCTATATGAGTTCATCAGTGAAAACAAATCCTATGTGAGTACAGTTCAATTATTCTTCTTTAAACCCTTCTATGTGATAACAGTCAATTCTATTCTCAGAATATTCTTCTAAGTATTTAATACTTATTCTTATACTTCTACAAGATGCATTCTCTAATACAAAAGAGGGTTAGGATTATTTACCTCGGTAAGCCCAATAATATCCTAGATAAAGTCGCACTGAGCAAGGTTTAGCTCCTAAGTTGTACGCTCAGAGTCTAAGAAACCTTAGAAGTTATTCACAACTTCTACTAAGGACTAAGGGATTTGGGCTAGAGTATTTTGGGCATTATAACAATACTAGAAGGCAACTTTTCTACCAAGGGAGGGGGGGTAGGTTTTGGCTAGGCTAGGGGGGGAGGAAGCCTCGGCCAACTACTCAAAGGGGGGGGGAGGTGTTTGGACGAAATGGCTCAAGGGAGAGGAGAGGATTTTTAGACTTGGAAGATAACTTTGTGGATGAAGAATTCTTCATCTAAAGGGGGGTATTTATAGCTCAAGCCTTGGCCAACCAATGGCCAAGATGAAGACAAGTGCAAGGCAAGTGTAGGGTGAGGATTAACTATACACAAATATCCTACCAACTCCTTGACTTTGTGCAAGGCACAAAAACGTGCCAAACCTCTCCAATTTCGTCCAATGGACGATTCAAGTCCATCAATGGGAGGGTGCCAAGTGTCGCCCTCCCGTTGGTCCAAAATGTTTCGTCTCTCGGAAAAATCCGCAAAAATTAGTAATGGCATAGCCGGAATTTTCCCTACGAAAGCTGTGGAAACGTTTCGTCGGAAAACGATTCTTTAAGCGAGTTGTGCACAATTTCGAACTTGGCCTAATCTTTAAGGCTAAACTTTTGTACGTATTCCCTTACGTACATACTCTGGAAAATACGGGGTATAACATTCTCCCCTCCTTAGAAACATTCGTCCCGAATGTTCCTTCCCAAGACAGTTAACGATAAGATTCTTCATAACTAAAACAGTTGCAAATGCCACACACGGCCACAGAACAACACTTAGGCAGAAACGATAACGAAAATTTACAAGTAGGAAAGTGAATTACCTGGAGGTGTGGGGAATAGGTGAGGATACTTCTGCCTCATGTCCTCCTCGGCTTCCCACGTCATCTCCTCCTCGCGCTGCTCCGCCACAAGACTTTGACGGAAGCCACGCCCCGTCCGCAGACGCCTAACTCGACGATCGACTATCGCTATGGGAATCTCCTCATACGATAACCCTCGGTCACTGGACATCGTCAATCGGGTGTACCCTAGATGGATCCCGATACATCTCCTCAAGATAGATACGTGAAAACCGGATGATCGCCCCAGACGGACGGCAGATCCAACTCATAGGCAACCTTGCCTACCGCGGACAACGAAGCGGCCCGATGTACCTGGGGCCGAGTTTCCTTCTTCCCAAATCTCATCACACCCTTCATGGGTGACACCTTTAGGAAAACCCAATCATGAACCTCGAACTCAAGATGCCGACGACGATGATCTGCATACGACTTGCCGACTACGAGCCGTCAATAGCCGCTCGGATAAGCTTCACCTTATCCATCGCTGTATCAAATCTGGTCCCACTAGCCGCACTCGCCCACATCGAACCAACCTATAGGCGATCGCACTTCCTCCCATACAAGGCCTCATAAGGTGCCATCCGAATCTTTGGAGTGGTAGCTATTATTATACGCGAACTCAACTAGAGGCAAATGATCCTCCCAACTACCATCGAAGTCAATAACACAGCTCGCAAAGATATCCTCGATAGTGCGGATAGTGCGACCGCTGTCCGTCTGCTCGTGGATGAAATGCGACTCGTGCTCACTGCGTCCCTAAACCCTCCGGAAGGACCTCCGAGTTAGCCGAACGGGCTCTCATGCGATATGATCGAAGTAGGGACTCATGCGATCGGCGATCTCTGATGTAAAGTCCGCATAATCCTCACCGAAAAAGTCGCCCCGACGGGTAGAAAGTGGGCTGATTTTCGCACTGTCGACGATAACCCATATAGAATCATGTCTCCTCCGAGTGCGAGGTAATCCTGTGATGAAGTCCATGTTGATTACCTCCCACTTCTGGTCGGATCTCAATCGTTCAGAATAAACCACGGGCCTGCGTGCTCTACCTTCACTGCCGACAACACGCACCTTTGAGCTACGAACTCGCAACGCCCTCTTCAAGCCATCCCACCAATACACGATCTAAGGTCGTGGTACATCTTGGTCGACCGATGGATGGAGTAACGCGCGCTGTGTGCTTCCCAAGAACTCCGCTGCCAAGTCACAAACATCCGAACACACACCGCTCAAACCTTAGCACCCCATCAGTGCTACCTCAAAAGGACCCTTGCCTCACGAAGAGTCAGATCACGATATCGAATCAAAGCTGGATCCTCGAATCGCCTCTTCACCTCCTCGATGATGGAAGACTCGGCAACCTCACGAATTCTAACCCCATCGCTATCGTAATCAATCAAGCGGACACGAGGCTCGCTAATCGATGCAAATCACGAACCATGTCCCTCCTCTCTAGCCGCACATCCGATAGGCTCCCATCGACCTACGACTAAGGCATACGCCACAACATTGCCTTCCCGGTGGTACAGGATATCAACATCGTAATCCTTAAGCAACTCTAACCACCGTCTCTGTCGTAAGTTCAGCTCCCTCTGGCTGAAGATATACTGGAGGCTCTTGTGGTCTGTAAAAATATCCACGTGAACCCCATACAAATAGTGCCTCCAGATCTTCAAAGCGTAAATCACAGCCGCCAACTCCAAATCATGGGTGGGGTAGTTCCTCTCATGTTTCTTCAGCTATCGGGATGCATATGCTATAACCCTGCCATGCTGCATCAATACACATCCCAACCCGATGCCTGACGCATCACAATACACGACATAACCATCTGGACCCTCTGGAAGAGTAAGAACGGGGGCGGTCGTCAGTCTCTCTTTCAAAGAATCGAAACCACGCCACAAGCATCACCATCAAACTTGGTCGCTCGAGTCACCTAGTCAATGGTGCGAGATAGAAGCAAACTTCTACGAACCGATAATATCCTGCAAGGCCCGTAAAATCGCGAACCTCTCGCCGAGTAGTAGGTCTAGGCCAAGTCTCGATCGCCTCGATCTTGCCGTATCCACTGAATGCCATCAGCCCTGACAATATGCCCAAGAAACGCCACTGAAGTCAACCAAAACTCACATTTGGAAAACTTGGCGTACAACTGCTGGTCTGGAGAAGCGTCATCACGCCTCAAATGCTCGTATGCTCCCGCTTCCGGCGAGAATAAACCAAGATATCATCAATGAACACTATCACAAACGTGTCCAAAATGGTTTGAACACTCGGTCATCAAATCCATGAATACCGCGAGCATTGGTCAACCCAAAAGACATGACCAACTCATAATGCCCGCACGTCCGAATGCGATCTAGGGACATCCACCTCTCTCGACTCAGACTGATGATAGCCCGACCAGATCAATCTTGAGAAACATCTCGCGCTCGCAACCGGTCGAACAAATCATCAATCCCGGGAAGGGGTATCTGTTCTTAATGGTCACCTTGTTCACCGCTCGTAGTCAACACACGCGCAGCGGCCCCGCCCTTCTTTTTCACGAACAATACGGCGCTTCTGGAGAAACACTAGGTGCGATAAAACCCTTCTCCAAAGAAATCTCTCACCGGTCCTTCAACTCTCTCAACTCGGCAGTGTCATTCTCAGATGGCGGAATGGAAATAGGCGAGTGTCCGCAATATGTCTATACAAAACTCAATCTCCTCTCGAGGATACCCGGAGGTCGTGCTGAAACACGTCTGGGAACTCTCTCGACTCATCGATCGATGAAAATCTGCATCGCAGCCTCGGTATCAAACACCCGAACGAGATGGTAGATATACCCTTCGCACCATCTTCCTAGCCTTGAGGTAGGAAATAAACCTACCTCTACGATACTGCGTTCTCCCACTCAACAACCGGCTCCTCAGAAACTGGAACCGTACTACTCTCTCTCAGTCTACATTGGCGTAGCAAGAAGCTAGCCAATCCATCCCCATAATCACGTCGTCAATCATCTCCAACTCTATCAAGTCGCCAGTGGTCCGACGATCAGTAAATGGTCACAGGACAAGCTCTATATACCCGCCGAGCTACCACCGAATCACCCATGGCGTAGCTACCTCGAAAGGGTCCATGGACTCGTGCTCTATCCCTATCCTACTAGAAACAAGGGAGATATATAGGACAGTAGAACCGGATCTATCAAAGCATACACATCAAACCGAGAACCGATAAGGTACGTGGACGACATCGGTGAGGCCTCACGATCTGTCGCTGGACAAAGCATAAATGCGGTTCGAGGACCGCTAGAATCTGACCCGAGCCACGACCTGCCGCGACTGGCTGACCCATGAGTACCACGCCGCCCGGGCGAGTAATCAGGAGATGATGAAGCGGCAATGTAACACGGGTGAGCCCTACCACCGCCGCCCGGCCGGAAGCCTCGCAGTGACCGCTGCCACAATCGTAACAAGCTCCAAAAGTAGTACCACACTTCCGTAATGGGATCTACCGACGCCACACCGGGTGGTCGATCGCCGATTCTCGCTACTCGACGCGTCAAGCCACGGGCCCCGTGCGCCTCGAAAACTACGGTTGTCCGAGGACGGTGCAGAGTGCTCAGCCGGCCGTGGTGCGAATCAGATCTGCCGAGGCCGCCACCACGATAACCACCGAAGACCCTCCGCCCCGCCTTCTTCTCGCCGTGTCGTCCACTCGTCGACCTCTGCGCTCCTCGCATCCAAGGGCGTGCGCCTGCATGCGGGTAATGTCCATACCCGGCAGAAGAGAAACACCCGCACATGACTCGGCCATGTAATCATCTAGCCCGGTGACGTAGCGGTGCACCCTATCCTCCATATCTGCTACCAATGCTGGGACATATCGAGCCAACGAATCAAACTCAACGTTGTACTCCTCGGCGTCCTCTCTCGCCAAAGATCAAGAATCTATCGGCCCGCGCCTCCTCATCTGTGGGGCAAGAAGTGAGTGAGGAAAGCCTCGAGAACTCATCCCAGTAGGCGGGACGCGTGCTCTCCCCGGGATAACTCCCATGAATCAAACCAATCGACTGCGGTATCACGCAGCCGATGCGAACCGAAGGTCACAGAGTCTGTCTCTGAGGCCTTGATCACCCGCATGATCCTATGAAGCTGACGGATGAACTCCTGCGGGTCATCCTCCGGCCTCGACCCGTAAAACTCTGGCGGGCTACAACTCAAGAAATCTCGTAGTCTCAAACTATCTTCCCTCGGGTGCACCACGCGCGACCGAGCCGAGCCGAACCGAATCGCCGCATCCAATCTCTCCTCATATCGGGCCACAACTTTAGCCAATAGCTGGGTCATCTCCTTGTACCCTAACTCCTCCGCCCCAGGCTGTGGGACAGGAGGTGTGGGTACTGTGGTCTCTGCTGGGGCTGGCGGCGTCATAGAACTCGCCGTCTCTGGTATAGACTCGGCCTGAGCCCTCGTGACTGGGTGTCTCGCTAGCGCCTCACGCTGCCGCTTGCCTCGGGCCCGGTTGCCTTACGTGGAGGCATAATCACATAGAAAGGAATACGTTAGAGGGGTCCAACCTATAACACTTTCTAAAGCACGATCTCGAATGAGAAGAATGGAAACCAATCCTAAATATCCTATAGCCTCCCGATTATTGGTGTGGTGCACAACACACCGATAATCAAGACTCTACTAGATACGGTCTGTAGACACTTTCCGAGGATTAACTGCTCTGATACCACTTTTGTCACGACCCGTTCCGGGGCCCGTGACTGGTGCCTTACCGGGGCACCCAAGTAGTCATACATCAGAGTAATCAGCGGAAATATAAAGCAAGACATGAAACAGTTTATAAAATAAGACACAGTTTATGTGAACAAACGTCGCCTTTCGGCATATATATATAAACAAGGTTTAGCGCTACATCCGACATCGCATAACATGACTACTGCACTTAAGGAAATATACAACTATGGCGGGACAGGGCCCCGCCATACCCTGACTATACAAAACTATCTACAACAGGGAGATCATACCAAAGAGTAGAGCCTCCGGAAGAGATGGAGCTCCCGACACCAACGTAGAGATCCTAAGGATGCGGATCTAGCACCTGTTTGCCCTTACCTGCGGCATGAACGCAGCCCCCCGAAGGAGGTCAGTACAACAGGTACTAAGTATGTGAAACTGTAAAGTACTTAAATGAAATCATAACACTTTTTAAAACCAGTTTACAAATATGTATGAAGCAATCAAGGGAACCGCACATAGTGCCACATCACAAACAAGAGCAACAATAGGTAAACTGTAATAGGTCTTTTCTAGGCTGCGAATGATTCGAAGCAGGGCCACTCGCCCGTATTATCACTCTGCAAGCCTAATCCTGGACTCCCGGAGTCCGTATAGGCCACTCACATGGGCCCGCATGAGGTATAACCCTGCATCGAGGGTAGCTACTCCTCGGCATCGTCCTGGACTCGTTGTCCGCATGGCCACATAGACCGCATGAGGCATAACCCCGCATACTAACACGAACTCGTAGCTCGCATAGGCCCCCGACCCGCATGAGGTATTCTCGAATCATGGTCCTGCATCACTGAGTCTACCCCAGACGGAGGGCAGCAACCCCGTATCATCTCAAGAGGTGATAGTACACTAACATAACGACTTATCTTTAAACAACATAAGCACAACAAGGATACTCTTATACAAACGTTACAAGATACTAACACACATAGCATCATATCATGTCTACTTATTAAACCATCTTATTATTCTTTTCACAATTCAACATAAGTGCATTATAAACACATAGGCAAACTTGTTTCTTTTATCAATCTTAAGTGGTTATACTTAACTTCCCATAAAGCTAGTATAACTCTTAAGCTTCGCTTTAAAAAACCGCTTAGTTCTCTTCATTAAAAATGATTGATATTCTTATGAAATGCTTTGGATCTTTATTATTGAGCTTAAGCCAGGCATTGCAGTAAGTGTTATTCGAGCTTAAGCCGTGAGGCATTCTGTAAGTATTATTCAGCTTAAGTCAAAGACATTGCCGTAGTTATTATTCATTAACACGTATACGTCTACCGTACTATATATATTGTAAAATATCATGCTTTAGGAAGAATCACATACCTTCTCAAATAAAACCACCGCCAAGTTGAATATGTCGCGTAGAGAATCACCTATAATAGTCGACACGTCTATCAAAGTCTAGACTACTCAAGGTCATTCTAAACAGAGGGTTCACAATTCTACGGAAAGTCGGGCAGCACAACCCTACGGTGAGCTATATGAGTTCATCGTGAAAACGATCCTATGTGAGTACTGTTCAATTATTCTTCTTTAAACCCTTCTACTGTGATATGATTCAATTCTATTCTGTAATATTCTTCTAAGTATTTAATACTTATTCTTATACTTCTACTGGTTGGTTTCTCTAATACAAAAGAGGGTTAGGATTATTTACCTCGGTAAGCCCAATAATATCCTAGATAAAGTCGCGCCTGAGCAAGGTTTAGCTCCTAAGTTGTACGCTCCAGAGCTCGAGAAACCTTAGAAGTTATTCACAACTTCTACTAAGGACTAAGGGATTTGGGCTAGAGTATTTTGGGCATTATAACAATACTAGAAGGCAACTTTTCTACCAAGGAGGGGGTAGGTTTTGGCTAGGCTGGGGAGGAAGCCTCGCCAACTACTCGAAGGGGAGGTGTTTGGACGAAATGGCTCAAGAGAGAGGAGAGGATTTTTAGACTTGGAAGATAACTTTGTGGATGAAGAATTCTTCATCTAAAGGGGGGTATTTATAGCTCAAGCCTTGGCCAACCAATGGCCAAGATGAAGACAAGTGCAAGGCAAGTGTAGGGTGAGGATTAACTATACACAAATATCCTACCAACTCCTTGACTTTGTGCAAGGCACAAAAACGTGCCAAACCTCTCCAATTTCGTCCAATGGACGATTCAAGTCCATCAATGGGAGGGTGCCAAGTGTCGCCCTCCCGTTGGTCCAAAATGTTTCGTCTCTCGGAAAAATCCGCAAAAATTAGTAATGGCATAGCCGGAATTTTCCCTACGAAAGCTGTGGAAACGTTTCGTCGGAAAACGATTCTTTAAGCGAGTTGTGCATGTTATACCCCGTATTTTCAGAGTATGTACGTGAGGACGTACGTAGAAAATTTGAGCCTTAAGTTAGGCAAGTTTCGAAATTTGTACACAACACCCGACTAGAGTCGTTTTTCGACGAAACGTTTCCACAGCTTTCGTAGGGAAAATTACGGCTATGGGATTTTTAATTTTTAAGGATTTTTACGAGAGACGAAACATTTTGGACCAACGAGAGGGCGACACTTGTCACCCTCTAATTGGAAGGAGTGGACGGCAAAGCTAGCCCATTTGCACGTTTTTGGTGTTGAATTTTTGGTCAAGGGTTAGGTAGGATATTTTGTGTAGATGGATAAGGTAGCACATGGCTAAATCTTGGCCTTACACTTGCTATGCACTTGTATTCATCTTGGCCATTGGTTGGCCTTCACTTGACCTATAAATACCCCTCTAAGTTGAAGACTTTCTTCATCCAAAACTTGAGCAATCTATCTAAGTCTCAAATACTCCCTCCCTCTTGTCTTGCTATCGTCCAAAGTCCCCCTCCCCCCTTTGAGCAAGGCCCTTGGCCGAGAGCCTCCCCCTCCCCCTTTGTAGTGGTTAGCCGTGGGGTACCCCCCCCCCTAGCCTAGTTGTCTCGTATAAATACCCCCTTTTTGTGGTATAGAAATACTCTCCAAGTATTGTTTTAATGCCCAAATACCTTGGCCCAAATACCTTGTAGTATTCCCAAGGTTACACTTATACAAAGCCCAGAAAATACTATTATACTTCCCTCAGTCACAAAAACGAAACCCTAAGTAAATCTTCACCCGTAGTTGAAGTTATAAGTAGAAGTTGATTAGAACTTCTAAGGGTTGGTTGGAACGGATTGGAGCGCCCGGAGTGGGAGCTAAACGTTGTTCAGGATCGACATATAACTTGGATAATTTTGGGCTTAACGAGGTAAACACTCTTGACCTTCTGTTGTAATTGGAAATTACATGTTGTAAGAGTATGTAGTTAAGTATACTATATATAGAACTGAACATAGTTGTGCGGTAATGTCTTTTGACTTAAGCCTGAATAATACTTACGGCAATGTCTTGCGACTTAAGCCTGAATTTAAAGAAGAGAATCGAATCAGAATTACATAGGGTGTATTACTGAGACTTGTGTAGCATTCGTGTTGTAGAATTGTACACGCCCGGTTAGGCGTGTTAACCCCTGGTTGGTTTGGTAGCCTCGATAGAGGAGGAGATTCTGTGTGTGCCGCGAATTTTATGTAGGATATTCTCCATTGAGATCTAGATGTTAATAGGCGCCTTGTGGCCTCTATAGGTTGAAGTACTACGTATGGCGTGATCTACTTGGCTTAAGGAGTAGCCGACGGTTTGAGGTACTTGGAGCGTTTTGCTATTGTCGATAATCGTCGCGAGGTATGTGAACCTCTTCCTATCTCTTCTAGCATGATATGTGTGAACTATGTAGTACGGTAGACGTACATGTGTTAAGTGTGTTTGATTGTTCTTAAAACATAAAGTGTTATAACGGCTTTATGGGAAGTTGGTTATAACAGCTTTATGTAGGTAAGAAAATACTTGGTGGTTTTAAAAGGTAACTGATGTGAATTATAACTGGCTAACTATAATAAAGAACTTGATGTATTTCAAAAGATTTATAAATCGTTTTGTAGGGCGAGTAACACTTGGATTTAAAAGGTTTTAAAAAGAGTTATACTAGCTTTATGGGGAGTTAGGTATAATGTCTTAAGAGAGGTAAAGAAAATGGTTTACTGATGTTAGAAGTTAAGAGACTTGATCTTATAAGATAAGAGACTTAACTTATTTGTTTTAATGTGAATGTTTGTGTGAAACCTCATTCGTGAGTAATGAGTACTTGGTTTTATTTAAAGGGATAATGTTTCTTGATTTGAAATCGAATGTGTATCGACAGCACCACTGCGAGCGTTAATAAAGGAAAATGTATTGAATAATGATGAATTGTATTAAAACCGGAGAAACCTCCATCTGCATAGAAACTAAGATGAGACAAAATGATATACATTTTCTAGATCATGGTCACGTAATAAGAATGTTGTAAACAAGAATAACCTACTCTCACGTGAGACATATATTACTCAATTGTTCTAAAAAGGAATCAAGTGATTAAGTTTGGAAACTATGAAACCATTTGAAAATGAGAAGCTTGAGTAATTGAAACTAGGCAAACTGGAACTTAGGAAAAGAATGTTGTTACTTGATTTTGAAAAGGGAATGTGGGTTGGTCATTCTAATACTACGGGTATCGGGTGACTTTTATAAAAGTAATGGATCTCTTTTAAAAGAACTTAACGTATGTAGTACTTTGGGGTTAAAAACCCGGACTTTGGCATAAAATGAAAGTACTTTGAGTTGTTGTGAAACTTGCCTTTGCTTGTTATTGTGAAACTTGCCTTTGCTTGTTATTGTGAAACTTGCCTTTGCTTGTTGTTGTGAAACTTGCCTTTGCTTGTTGTTGTGAAACTTGCCTATGCTTGTTGTTGTGAAACTTGCCTATGCTTGTGATGATAGCCTTTGTTGTGCAAGTGTGGTATTTACGTTACCGCGCTCGATAGAGGCGTTGACTTGTTGAGAACTTACTTGACGCGTCCGGGTGATGGAGAATTCCACGGGTATGTTTCCATTTTGATTCTTGTCTTGTTGATGTCACATGGACATGTCTACACCGTCGCAAAGATTCCGGCACGCGCCACGCGCCGAGTTGATTACCCGATATGGTTATTATCGCAACATGGGCGTGTCTACACCGTCGCGATTCCGGCACGTGGCCATGCGCGTGGTTGACCACCCAAGATATTGTTATTGAGGTTACATGGGCATGTCTACACCGTCGCGATTCCGGTACGTGGCCATGCGGCCTTGTTATTGTTGCATCATGGACATGTCTACACCGATGCGCAAGATTCCGGCACGCGCCATGATGCGAACATGATGGATGTTGTGGGCGTGAGACCCATAGTTATATTTGAGTGGTGACTTTGAGGCGTGAGTCACGACTTGATCGCTTATGTTGCATCGTATTTTGGTTATCATACATGTCTCCGCTTTTAAGCTATTATGATTTCATTTACTGATGTTGACGCTTCACATACTTGGTACTTGCATCGACTCCTTCGGCTGCGTTCATGCCGCAGGTAAAGGTACATCGACTGTCGATCCCCGCTTATAGGATCACATTCAGCGTGTTGGGAAGCTCCGTTCCTTCGGAGGCTTATCTTTGGTATGTTACCCTGAGTCTGTAGGTTCTTGGACATTCGTGGTATGGCGGCGGCCCCGTCCCGTCATAGTTGTTGTCACTTCTTAGAGGTGCAGAGTAATGCTGTGGGCGTAGTGCAAAAAGGATAATCGTTCGGTATTTATGTATATATACCAAGGCAACCGTTTGGTTGGCTCGCTTATTTATCATGTCTCTTAATTCATGTTCATGTTTTTACTTCCGCTGATTTTCTCTGATGTTGTATCACTAGGGTGCCCGGGGTAAGGCACCAGTCATGGGCCCGGGTTCGGGTCGTGACAAAAGTGGTATCAGAGCAGTTAGTCCTCGGAAAGTGTCTACAGACCGTGTCTAGTAGAGTCTTGATTATCGGTGTGTTGTGCACCACATCTATAATCAGGAGGCTATAGGACATTTAGGATTGGTTTCCATTCTTCTCATTACGAGATCGTGCCTTAGAACGTGTTGTAAGTTGGACCCTCCGACGTGTTTCGCTTTTACGATTATGCCTCGCGAAGGCAACCAGGCCTGAAGGGCATGGCGGAGCCGCTAGTGGGATTCAGAGGAGTACGAGGCGCAGCCGGCCAAGACTGAGTAGTGCTTGAGACGGCGAAGTTTTGCGACGCCGCCAAAGACCAAAGAGTTTAGAGCCGCAGCAGCTGGCCGAGACTACAAGACTGAGCCTCCACCCCACACCGAGCGGGAGATGGGTCAGCGAGATGGCGATTATTGGCCGTGGTCAGGCCGATATGAGGATAGGCCGACGCAGTTCAGCCTGGCCCAAAGAAGACTGTAGTGCACCCGAGGCGCATTTGAGGCTACTGGATTTCCTTAGTTGTAGCCCGCCCGAGTTTTACGTCGAGGCCGGAGGATGATCCGCAGGAGTTCATCCGTCGCTGCAGAGGATCATGCGCGGTGATCAAGGCTTCGTAGACCGAGTCTGTGACATTTGTTCGCGACGGCGCGTGATACCGCGATCGATTGGTTTGACTCGTGAGCTTTCGGGAGAGCATGCACTTCCACCGTTTGGGACGAGTTTTCGGGGCCTTCGGCACATTTCTTGCCTCCACAAATGAGGAGGGCTCGCCGACGATTTTTGATGTTGAGGCGTAACCGCGCGATTCGAGTACAATGTGAGTTCGACTCATTGGCGGTATGTTCCCACATTAGTAGCTAGTATGGAGGATCGAGTGCACCGATATGTTACTGGTGGCTCGATGATTACCTAGCAGAGTTGTTCGGTGTTTCTCTTCACCGCATGACATTGCCCGCATTCGTGCTCATGCACTGGGTGCGGCGAGCGCAGAGATCGACGCAGGACCGCCAAAGAAGGCCAAGACGGCCGGATATTTTGGCGACTTTCGAGGCGGACCGCCTCGAAGCAGACTAGTTATGTACTCCGCCATTGCAGAGTGGTCCTCCGCAGCCTTTCGACCTTTGAGATATTCAGAGCAGTCGTGGCTCCTGTGTTTCGATGTTCGCGAGTAGGGTGTTGGCTGATGCACTACCCCTACCTCGGTGTGGTCGATGTGGTAGACCGCATTTCGGGGAGTGTCGTAGTACCAAGGGAGCTTGTTATTCTTGCGCCAGCAGGCCATATGACGAGAGATCGCCCGACTGTGGTAGCGGTAGGATAGCCAGACTACTAGAGCGATGCGGGCCACGGTAGAGGTCGCGTGGAAGTTCGCTTTAGCGGTCCTTGAACCGCCTAGTTTAGTATATCCTTAACCCTGTAGATACTTGTATGTATTGATGTTAATGATGTGTTAAGTGTTATGTTCGGATAGCTTTGTGCTATAGTGTGATAAAAAAAAAAAAAAACTGGTTAGTGTGAGATGGAAGTGGTAGCTTCCATGTGTTCCGTGTCGGAGCGGAAGTTGGCGCTCTGATGGGTCGGTTGGCTATGCGGGCCAACCCGCGTCCCGTTCGGGAAGCGGTCTCGGTGGTCCCACGGTGGCAGGTCACGAGGTGCTAGGCCCAAGTTTAGATGACCATCGATGAGTTCGTGGATATGTTCGACCAGAATCAGTTCGTGAAGGCCGAGAATGGCCTTAGAGGAAATCGAGGTTAGTAAGATGACCAAGTTTGGAGGTAGTGACTACAAGGGTTGGAAACAGAAGCGTTGACTGAAGTGTGGTGCGTGTACTGGAGGAGTTCGAGTGTTCGAACAGGGTACGACGAGGTAGGAGAAGTGAGCGAGTGTGATCGCTTTTGTGAAATGAAGTGCGCAGAGGAGTATATGTTAGACCTTGGTGGGAACTTTTGTGATAACAGAGGTGATTCCTCGTGGACTTGGGATTTCGTATTTTGTGCATTTGTTATTTCATGGCCAGGTGTGGCATGATTGTTTTCGTACGTATAGCGGAAGACTATCTCGCGCATGTTTGTGTTGAGACTTGAGAAGGAACATTCGACGAATGTTTCTAAGGAAGAATGTTATACCGTATTTTGAGTATGCGTGAGGACGTACGTAGAAAATTTGAGCCTTAAGTTAGGCAAGTTTCGAAATTTGTACACAACACCCGATTAGAGTCGTTTTTCGACGAAACGTTTACACAGCTTTCGTAGGGAAAATTACGGCTATGGCATTTTTAATTTTTAAGGATTTTTACGAGAGACGAAACATTTTGGACCAACGAGAGGGCGACACTTGTCACCCTCTAATTGGAAGGAGTGGACGGCAAAGCTAGCCCATTTGCACGTTTTTGGTGTTGAATTTTTGGTCAAGGGTTAGGTAGGATATTTTGTGTAGATGGATAAGGTAGCACATGGCTAAATCTTGGCCTTACACTTGCTATGCACTTGTCTTCATCTTGGCCATTGGTTGGCCTTCACTTGACCTATAAATACCCCTCTAAGTTGAAGACTTTCTTCATCCAAAACTTGAGCAATCTATCTAAGTCTCAAATACTCCCTCCCTCTTGTCTTGCTATCGTCCAAAGTCCTCCCCTTTGAGCAAGGCCGTTGGCCGAGAGCCTCCTCCCCTTTGTAGTGGTTAGCCGTGGGTACCCCAGCCTAGTTGTCTCGTATAAATACCCCTTTTGTGGTATAGAAATACTCTCCAAGTATTGTTATAATGCCCAAATACTCGCCCAAATACCTTGTAGTATTCCCAAGGTTACACTTATACAAAGCCCAGAAAATACTATTATACTTCCCTCAGTCACAAAAACGAAACCCTAAGTAAATCTTCACCCGTAGTTGAAGTTATAAGTAGAAGTTGGTTAGAACTTCTAAGGGTTGGTTGGAACGGATTGGAGCGCCCGGAGTGGGAGCTAAACGTTGTTCAGGATCGACATATAACTTGGATAATTTTGGGCTTAACGAGGTAAACACTCTTGACCTTCTGTTGTAATTGGAAATTACATGTTGTAAGAGTATGTAGTTAAGTATACTATATATAGAACTGAACATAGTTGTGCGGCAATGTCTTTTGACTTAAGCCTGAATAATACTTACGGCAATGTCTTGCGACTTAAGCCTGAATTTAAAGAAGAGAATCGAATCGTAATTACATAGATCAGACATGGTAGACTTGTGTAGCATTCTTGTGTTGTAGAATTGTACACGTCAGGTTAGGCGTGTTAACCCCGGTTGGTTTGGTAGCGCACTCGATAGAGGAGAGATTTACGCCTGTTGCGGGAGATGCCGAATTTTCTGTAGAATATTCTACATTGAGATCTAGATGTTAATAGGCGCCTTGTGGCCTCTATAGGTTGAAGTACTACGTATGGCGTGATCTACTTGGCTTAAGGAGTAGCCGACGGTTTGAGGTACTTGGAGCGTTTTGCTATTGTCGATAATCGTCGCGAGGTATGTGAACCTCTTCCTATCTCTTCTAGCATGATATGTGTGAACTATGTAGTACGGTAGACGTACATGTGTTAACTGTGTTTGATTGTTCTTAAAACATAAAGTGTTATAACGGCTTTATGGGAAGTTGGTTATAACAGCTTTATGTAGGTAAGAAAATACTTGGTGGTTTTAAAAGGTAACTGATGTGAATTATAACTGGCTAACTATAATAAAGAACTTGATGTATTTCAAAAGATTTATAAATCGTTTTGGAAGGGAGAGTAACACTTGGTTTTAAAAGGTTTTAAAAAGAGTTATACTAGCTTTATGGGGAGTTAGGTATAATGTCTTAAGAGAGGTAAAGAAAATGGTTTACTGATGTTAGAAGTTAAGAGACTTGATCTTATAAGATAAGAGACTTAACTTATTTGTTTTAATGTGAATGTTTGTGTGAAACCTCATTCGTGAGTAATGAGTACTTGGTTTTATTTAAAGGGATAATGTTTTACTGATTTCGGAAATCAGAATGTGTATCGACCAACTGCGTTAATAAAGGAAAATGTATTGAATAATGATGAATTGTATTAAAACCAGTAGAAACCTCCATCTGCATAGAAACTAAGATGAGACAAAATGATATACATTTTCTAGATCATGGCTGCTGTAATAAGAATGTTGTAAACAAGAATAACCTACTCTCACGTGAGACATATATTACTCAATTGTTCTAAAAAGGAATCAAGTGATTAAGTTTGGAAACTATGAAACCATTTGAAAATGAGAAGCTTGAGTAATTGAAACTAGGCAACTGGAACTTAGGAAAAGAATGTTGTTACTTGATTTTGAAAAGGGAATGTGGGTTGGTCATTCTAATACTACGGGTATCGGGTGACTTTTATAAAAGTAATGGATCTCTTTTAAAAGAACTTAACGTATGTAGTACTTTGGGGTTAAAAACCCGGACTTTGGCATAAAATGAAAGTACTTTGAGTTGTTGTGAAACTTGCCTTTGCTTGTTATTGTGAAACTTGCCTTTGCTTGTTATTGTGAAACTTGCCTTTGCTTGTTGTTGTGAAACTTGCCTTTGCTTGTTGTTGTGAAACTTGCCTATGCTTGTTGTTGTGAAACTTGCCTATGCTTGTGATGATAGCCTTTGTTGTGCAAGTGTGGTATTTCTGTGTTACCGCGGCTCTCGATAGAGGGCCGGTTGACTTGTTGAGAACTTACTTGGACGTGCTGGCAGTGATGGAGAATTCCACGGGTATGTTTCCATTTTGATTACTGTCTTGTTGTTGATGTCACATGGACATGTCTACACCGATGCAGTATTCCGCACGCGGCCACGCGCCGTTGATTACCCGATATATGGTTATTATCGCAACATGGGCGTGTCTACACCGTCGCGAGATTCGGGGCATGTGGCCATGCGGCAGGGTTAACCACCCAGTATATTGTGATTGAGGTTACATGGGCATGTCTACACCGGCGCAGATTCGGTACGTGTGGCCATGCGCGGCTTATTATTGTTGCATCATGGACATGTCTACACCGACGCGATTCCGGGCACGCGCCATGATGCGAACATGATGGATGTTGTGGGCGTGAGACCCATAGTTATATTTGAGTGGTGACTTTGAGGCGTGAGTCACGACTTGATCGCTTATGTTGCGCATCGTATTTTGGTTATCATACATGTCTCACGCTTTTAAGCTATTATGATTTCATTTACTGATGTTGTGATTTCACATACTTGGTACTGTTATCGACCTCCCGGGGCCGCGTTCATGCCGCAGTAAAGGTACATCGATCGCCGATCCCCGCTTATAGGATCACATTCGCGTGTTGGAAGCTCCGTTCCTTCGAGGCTTATCTTTGGTATGTTACCCGAGTGCAGAGGTTCTTGTACATTCGTGGTATGGCGGGCCCTGTCCGTCATAGTTGTTGTCACTTCTTAGAGGTCCGTAGTAATCGTTATGGGCGTAGTCTCTAAAAAGGATAATCGTCGTATTTATGTATATATACTTGAAGGCAATCGCTTTTGGTTGGCCTGTTTATTTATCATGTCTCTTAATTCATGTTCATGTTTTTACTTCCGCTGATTTTCTCTGATGTTGTATCACTAGGGTGCCCGGGGTAAGGCACCAGTCACGGGCCCGGGTTCGGGTCGTGACAGTGCACAATTTCCAACTTGGCCTAATCTTTAAGGCTAAACTTTTGTACGTATTCCCTTACGTACATACTCTGGAAAATACGGGGTATAACACTGGGAGGATCATTTGCCTCTTGTTGAGTTTGCGTATAATAACAGCTACCATTCCAGTATTCAGATGGTGCCTTATGAGGCCTTATATGGAAGGAAATGTAGGTCGCCGATCGGTTGGTTCGATGTTGGTGAGGTTCAATTAGTTGGCCCAGACTTGATACAGCAGGATGTGGATAAGGTGAAGCTTATTTAGGAGAGGTTATTAGCAACTCAGAGTCGACAGAAGTCTTATGCAGATAATCGACGTCGACACTTGGAGTTCCAGGTTGACGATTGGGTCTTCTTGAAGGTGTCACCCATGAAAGGTGTGATGAGGTTTGCGAAGAAGGGGAAACTTAGCCCGAGGTACATTAGGCCTTACCAGATTATTCGCAGAGTAGGCAAGGTTGCCTATGAGTTAGATCTGCCATCCGATTTGGAAGCAGTACATCCGGTCTTCCATGTTTCTATGTTACAGAAGTGCATCATAGATGCATCCAGAGTTTTCCCGGTTAGTGATATCCAGGTGACAGTGGGGTTATCGTATGAGGAGAGTCCTATAGCGATACTTGACCGCCAGTCGACGACACGACTAAGGGCGCCGCTTGTCAAGCGTCTGTGGCGGAATGATAATAGAGAGGAGATGACTTGGGAAGCGGAGGAGGACATGATGACGAAGTATCCTCACTTGTTCCCTACACCTACAGGTAATTCATTTCCTTACTTGTCGATTTTGATTGACGTATATGCATAAGTGTTGTTATGTGGCCATGTGTGGCATATTTGATTGTTTTGGGTATAGTTAAAGGGGACTTTGCCGACATCTGATTAGATTGAACTCCAAAAGAATATTCGGGACGAATGTTTCTAAGGGGGGAGAATGTTACTGTTACACCCCGTAATGCCAGGATATGTATATGAGGACGTACGTAAGAGAATACGACTTTAAGTTTGAAACGAAGAAAGATTTCTTTTTCCTACGGAAAATATTCTGAACCGCGTGAAGGAAAAATGTTTATTAATGGAAATTGGATTCCCAAATTTTGGTATTGAGACTTATAGGATTTATAAGAAGTATGGAATTTTTATTTCCAGATTTGGTCATGTGGGGCCCACCCGGGAGATTTTACGATATTGTGGGGCCCACAAAGTTTTCGATATTTTGACCAATTATTGAGATTTTGGGTAGATAAAATATTTTGGACCAATAGGGGGGTGACACGTGTCACCTGCGTGTGGGCCCAAGTTGGGCGAGAGTGAAGAGCCAAGTGGCTCAAGATATTTGTTTGACAAGAGTACTAATGGGTCCCCCACATACCTGTCCCCAATCTCATCCACACATTTGTTTTAATCCTAGCCCTTGGTTGTGTTATATATACACACATAGAGGTTGAAGACTTAACACTTAGAAAAATTTCAAGAATATTACTCCCTCCTTTGAGAGCTCTCGGCCACACCCCCCTTTGAAGAACAATTCTTCAATTGTTGTTGATAAATCCCAATACTTAAACCAAGTATCCCTAGTAGTGTTCTAAGGATATCCCAACACAAAAATCTCGGAAATACTACGTTAATCCGTTAGTCGCAAAGTGAAACCCTAAGGTGATCTTCATATTTTTTGGATGAAGTTTTAAGAGAAGTTGGATAGGAACTTCTAAGGGTTGCTTGGAGTGGATTGGAACGTAAAGAATAGGAGCTAAGATTCCTAAGGATCGACTTATAGTCTTGGAAAATTTTGGGCGTATTGAGGTAATAATCTTTGTCCTGTTAATGAAATTGGAAATTACATATGTTAGTAGTACATAAATGAGTATGTGATATGTGGAAGGAAGATTGAAATGATTTGGACCTTAATAAGATGTTAAAACCGAAATTGGCAAGCTAGCCATTAAAGTTGTTAAAACATTACCTATTACTTGTTGACATGAAGGAATCTTGTTAATAACAAGTTAATATAACTTATATAATGATTGGAATATAAGTTGGAATTAAAGAAGTAATGAAACAATTTTGGCATGCTAGCCGAAAACTGGACAGTTTTGATTGCAGTAGTTGGCCAAGAACACCAACAAAAGGACTGGACTAATATATTGTATTAGTGGACTAATGGACTGTTTTTACATTGGACTATGGACTAGTATTAATGGACAGCTTTGGTAGATTAAGGGGCTGAATTTTACACGTCCAGTTAGGCGTGTAATCCCCTTTGACTTGCTGAATTGTTGCGCCTTAAAAGTGGCATTTGGTTATTGATTTCGGGCCTTGAAAAAGATGGAAAATTACGTAGAAGCAGGGGAAGTGCTGCCCAATTTTCTGTAGAATAAGAGACCTTATGCTTAGAAATACTCTACGAAGAAAACTAGAAGTTGATAGACGTGTTATGGTTATTATAGGTTAATATTCTACGTGCGGCATATTCGACTTAGCGAGTGGATTAAGCCAAAGAGGTATGTGGAACTTTTCCTATCTCTTGAGCATGATGTTTTACAAATATATAGTACAGTTGACGTACATGTCTTAAATGAAATTGGGTTTCATTTTGGTACCCTTGAATTGATTTAAAATGTGCAAGTTTGGTTAAATTGGAAAGTATACTCACTTGATTTGAAGTATGTAAATGCCGTAGTTTCTAAAGACATAAAGTGTTATAATGGCTTTATGGGAAGTTGGTTATAACGACCTTATGAGAAGTTTAAAAAGTGATTTACTCAATTGATTTTAAAAGAGTATAAATTAATTGTTTCATAGAAGGGTAATGTCACGACCCAACCCCGGGCCCGCGACTGGTGCCCTACCTGGACACCCTTCTAATCATACAATACAAAATAACCGCGAAAGATAAGTAACACTCTTTTTTTTAAAACCAAGGCAAAGCCGATAAGGCTGCCATAACATTAATCACCCAAAAGGGCCTACACTATTCAATAATGTAAGTACAACTCTAGCCAGTCCAGCCCACATATGAATACAGACCTTTAAGATTTTGGACAAATACTATGACGGGACAAGGCCCCGCCGTACCCCTGAATATACATAACCATTATGACAAGCTCCGGAACATTAGAGCCATCTCAAAATGCTGAACCAGGATCCTAAGCCCGTGGATCCACAATCGTACCTAAACTGCGGACATTTAACGCAGCCCGGCGGTCAAGACATAGGTACCGAATATGGAACGGAAATAAGGTACAGTAAACAGATCATAACTGTGCAAAAGAATTACAGGGGAAAGTATAAAAAGTAAATACCAGATCCTACCATGTCATTACAACTCATGAACTTAATCGTACATCATTATCTTTTCCCATTTTTCAATAAGAGTTATAGTCCAATTCTTACGTACATACATAGGAAAAATCATCAAGTTCATAATCATATAACTTACTTATCTTGCATAACATAATCCGACCCTTTATGGAGGGACGCCTCATTTTGGAGTTCACTTTGATTATCCATATGTAATAACGTAACCCGGCCCATTTGCGGGACACGGCGAAGTCACATAAGTCTGCCCATAAAGGTGTACTGTCCGGCCCAATCTGGGATGCGATAAAGTCACATAAGTCTGCCCATAAATGTATACTGCCCGGCCCAATCTGAGACGCGATAAAGTCACATAAATCTGCCCATAAAGGTATACTGCATAAAAATAGGAAGCTTATGATCAACTTATGTCACGACCCGATCCCGGGCCCGTGACTGGTGCCTTACCCCAGGCACCCTAGTGATACAACATCAGAGAAAAACCAGCGGAAATAAAAACATACAGATATGAAACACAGTGAAAATAAGAAAATAGGCTAACCCAAACGGTTACCTTTTTGTACATAAATGAAAACTTGAGCTACATCCTCACAAACCCCGCCACAAGTGCATGCACTCTAAGAATTTTAAAACCATAACGACGGGACAGGGCCCCGCCATGCCCCTGAATGTACAAAAGTCTACTACTTCAGGGAACCGTACCACAGGACAAGCTTTCGGAGATATGGAGCTTTCCGAGAACTGAACAGCGATCCTAAGAGTGCGGATCAGCAAGCTATGTACCTCAACCTGCGGCATGAACGCACTTCGCCACGACCCGATCCGGGCCCGGTGATCGTGCCTACCGGACACCCTAGTGATACAACATCAGAGAAAACCAGCGGAATATAAAACTTAAACAAGAAACAAGATATATGATCATAAAACAGGTCAACCAAACGGTTACCTTCCAATAAAATATATATAAACAACTCTTTCAAAACGAACAGTTTAATCCTTTTTACAAGCCCTGCCCACAGCGATTACTGCACTCTAAGAGTTTTTATACAACATGACGACAGTGGCCGCCATACCCCGAATGTACAAGAACCTACAACTCGTGGTAATACTAAAAGATAAGCCTCCGAGAACGGAGCTTCCTAATACGAACTGCGTGATCCTATGAGCGAGATCCACTACCGATGTACTCCTACCGCAGATGAACGCACTCGGCGAGGTCGATAACAGTACCAAGTATGTGAAATCAGAAATATCAGAAATGAAATCATAATACTATATAAAAACAGAGACATGTATGATAACACAACTACGATTCACAACATAAAATCAGTCATGTCAAGTCGTGACTCACGCCTCAAGTCATCACTCAAATATAACTATGGGTCTCACGCCACAACATCAATCATGTTCGATCACGGCCGCATGCCCCGAATTTCGTGACGGCAGACATGTCCATGATGCAACAATAATAACAATGCCCCACGGCCACATGCCCTGCAGTGCAGACGGTGTAGACACGCCCACGTGACATTAACAACAATAATATCGGTGATCAACCCCGCCGCACGGCCACACGCCCCGACTCAGCCGGTGTAGACATGTCCATGTAACCACAATAACAATATATCGGGTAATCAACCCTGCCGCATGGCCACATGCCCCCGGAATTCTACATCGGTGTAGACATGTCCATGTGACATCAACAACAATATACCGCACAACCAGGCTATCACAAACAAGCTCAAGCTAATTACCATACTTCTAGACTTTTATAAAAAGATCCACTTCTTCCCAAGAAGTCACCTGATATCAACACTTGCACAACAAAGGCTATCACAACAAGCATAGGCGAGTTACACAAGAACAAGCATAGGCAAGTTACACACAACTCAAGGTACTTCCATTTCGTATCAAAGTCTGGGTTTTAACCCTAAAGTACTACGTACGTTAAATTCCTTTTTAAGAGATCCATTCCTTTCATAAAGGTCACCCGATACCCGTAGTATAAAAATAGAGTGACTCACATTTTTAGGTAAACCAAAACACTTTCCTTTTCAACAACATTCTTTCCCCTAAAGTTCCAGTTTGCCTAATTTCAATTACTCAGGTCTCTTTATTTTAGAAAAGTTTCATAGTTCATAGTCTTAATCAATTAAGAATATAATTCTCTTTTAAACAATCTGAGAAACATATGTCTTATACGTGAGCCGTTTTATTCTTGTTTACAACAATCTTGTTACAGCAGCCATGATCTAGGAAATGTAATACAATTTTGTCTTATCTTAGCTTCTATGCAGATGGAGGTTTCTACTGGTTTTAATAACAATTAGTTATTTGTCAATACACTTTCCTTTATTATCTCTTATGTGGTTTGCTCTACACTTATTATCATTTCAAATCAAGAAACATTATTCTTTTTAAAACCAAGTACTCATTACTCGCGAATGAGGTTTCACAACACTTTTAACAAAATGTTAATAACCAAGTAACACAAGTTAAGTCTCTTATCTTTCAAGATCAGGTCTCTTAACTTCTACAATCAATAAACCAATCTTACCTACATGTAGTCGTTATAACTAACTTCCCATAAAGCTATTATAACACCCTATGTTTTAAACCAACCAACTCATTTAACACATGTACATCTACCGTACTACATAGTTTACAAAGCATCATGCTAGAAGGATAGGAAGAGGTTCACATACCTCGCGACGATTATCGATAATAAGCAAACGCTCCACAAGATCAGAATCTGCTAGCCGCTTTCCACTCTTCAAGTAGAATACGCTACTCACGCATTTCCACCTATAAGGCCACAAACGCCTATTAACTTCTAACCGCACGGTTCCATATTCTACGTAAAATTCAAGACCTCCCCGCAATCACAGAAATCTCCTCCTCTATCGAGGCCGCTACCAAGCCAACGGGGGTTATACGCCTAACCGGACGATACAATTCTACTATACAAGAATAATACACATGTCTACCGTAATACACCCTATGTAATTCTGATTCGCTTTTCTTTTTTATATTCAGGCTTAAGTCAAAAGACATTGCCGCAACGCTATGTTCAGTTCTATATATAGTATACTTCAACTATATAATCCTACAACATGTAATTTCCAATTACCATAAGGGGACAAGATTATTTACCTCGATAAGCCCAAAATTATCCGAGATAAAAGTCGATCCTGAGCAAGATTTAGCTCCAACTCAAGGCTCCAATCCGCTCCAAACAACCCTTAGAAGTTCTAACCAACTTCTACTTAAATACTTCAACCAACTATGAAGATTTCCTTAGGGTTTCGGTTTGCGACTAGAAGGACAAAAAGTAGTATTTTCTGCTCTACGATAGAGGTAACTTTTGGAATACTACAAGGTAAAGGCTAAGGTATTTTGGGCATTATAACAATACTTGGAGAGTATTTCAATACCACAAAAAGGGGGGTATATAATACGAAACAACTAGGCTAGGGGGGGGGGACCTCTCGGCCAAAGGCCACTAGGAGGGGGAGGGGGAGGCTCTCGGCCACAAGGCCTCACAAGGGGGGGAGGAGAGGCTAGGACGAGAACTACACTCAAAGGGAGGGAGAGGGACTCAAGACTTGGAAGATTTAGGATGAAGAAGTCTTCAAGCTTAGGGGGGGTATTTATAGGGAGTTTAATGGACAAGATCAAGCCATGTGGGGGGCAAGTGGAGGGCCAAGATGTGCCCAAGTGCCCCCTAGTCCCTACTCCACAAAACAAGCCACAAAACATTGCACAAAACATTGCACAAAACAAGGCCAAAACAAGGCATGAAATCGTCCCACTTGAGCCTCACTTTACCGTCCACTTGAGGGTGACAAGTGTCACCCTCTCGTTGGTCAAAAACATTCCGTCTCCCGGAAAAATCCGCAAAAATTAAAAAGGACATAGCCGGAATTTACCCTTCGCAAGCTTTGTAAAACGTTTCGTCGAAAAACGACTCTAACCGGGTGTTGTGCACAAAATTTTGAACCTATGCCAAACTTTAAGTCTCAAACTTTCGTACGTACGTCTCCACGTACATACTCTGGAAATACGGGGTATAACATTCTCCCCTCCTTAGAAACATTCGTCCCGAATGTTCCTTCTCAAGACGGATATCGATAAAGTTCCTCTAACAAGTTGCCAACGCCACAGCTTGGCCACGAAATAACACACGTTCTCTTCCTTCCTTGCTCGTCGTGCGATACCACTTTTGTCACTTTGCCGCGAGGTTCTAGTGTCACTCCGGCGACCCAACAAATGGTACCGAACTGCATGCGATCCCTGAGGTTCTAGTGTCACTCAGGACGGGCCATACTTCAGTCATCGCTTCAGTTCTCAAAACTATGGGGTCACTACCTCCAAACTTGGTCATCTTACTAACCTCAATCTTCTTTAAGGCCATTTCCGGCCTTCACGAACCGCTTCTGGTCGAACATATCCACGAACTCATACGATGGTCACCTAAACTGGGGCCTAGCACCCTCGTGACCCTACCACCTGGCGGGACTACCCAGAATCGACTTACCTAAAATCGGTGCGGGTCGACCCGCGAGCGGCCATCGACCCGACCCACAATCGCGCCAATACTTGCTCCTCGAAACGGAACAATCTTACCTAATCAAGTCATGAAAGCTACCACTTCCATCTCACACTACCCATGGACTTATCACACAAATAATTCCCACGTACTACTTACTCTGATAAGGGTCAAACATGAAATAAATCTTTTACTCAAGACGACCTTACCTCTAAGGTCTCAATCGTGAAATAGTCTAAGGTTCACACTTACCATGCCCCACAGGCTTACCCTTCTACACTAACCAGTTTTCTAAATCACATTTTAGCACAAAGCTATCCGAACATAACACTAAACACATCAGCATACAAAACTCTAGAGGGTTAAGGATATACCTGTCTCTACCACTTTTCTAATCACAGTCCTGCCCTGCAGGGCACATAGCTAGTGAAGGTGATGAACCAGCCACTGATCCTGAAGGCTGAGTCGTAACATCCGTGCTACCCTAGTTCGGACAGTTCCTCGCAAAATGGCCCGCCGCCGCAAAAATAACAAGCTCCTTGGCACCACGACACTTCCGAAATGCGGTCTACCACATCGACCACACCGAGGGGTGACCGTGATCCGCCAACACCCTTACTTCCTCGAAACTCAACCTCGAGCTCGACCGCCCCCGAATACTGCGGATGCTCAAGGTTGTGGAGGACCACTCGACCGGGCGGAGGTACAAAACTAGTATCCGAGGCGGTCCGCCTCGAAAGTCACCAAAGGACCTCGTTGTTCGCCCTCTTCGCGATCTTGGTCATTCCGTCGACCTCTCCGTGCCTCACATCCCAGGCATGAGCTCGTGCGGGCAATGTCCATGCCCGGTGAAGAGCTACACCAACAAGCCTCTCAAGTAATCATCTAGCTGGTGACGTAGCGGTGCACTCTATCCTCCATGGTTGACACTAAAGCTGGGACATACCGAGCCAACTAGTCAAAATCCACGTTGTACTCCCGAACCGTACGCCCTCTCTGTCTCAACATCATTAATCTGTCGGCCCGTGCCCTCCTCATCCGCGAGGCAAGAAGTGAGTGAGGAATGCCTCGAGAACTCGTCCCCATACTACCGGAAACGCATGCTCTCCCGACAACTCCCACGAATCAAACCACCGATCGCGGTATCACGCAGCCGATGCGAACCTAAGACCACCGACTCGGTCTCCGCCTTGATCACTTTACGACCGGCAGAATCGCTTGATGAACTCCTCGCGATCATCCTCGTGCCTCGACCCATAAAACTCGCGGCTACAACTCGAAAGTCCCGTAGCCTCAAACTATCTCGCCGGGGTGAACCATCAGCCCATCGAACTGAATCGCCGTGATCCAACCTATCCTCATATTCGCCACGACTCGCCAAGAATCGGCCATCTCCTTATACTCCCATCTCATCCGCCCGGTGCGCGGACCGAGGCTCGTGTATCAGGTCTCAGCAAACATCGCTGCGTTCTAAACTCGCTGGGCCGGGCGGCGCAAAACTCGCCGTCAAGCACAACCTCGTGTCGCCCGGCTCGCGCATTCTCCTCAGATCTCACTAGCAGCCTCCTCGCTGTCTTGCCCTTCGGGCTCGTTGCTGCGCGGAGGCATAATCGTAAAACGAGATACGCGGAGGGTCCAACTTACAACACTTTCTAAGGCACGATCTCGTAATGAGAAGAATGGAAACTAATCCTAAATGTCTCAGCCTCCGATTATAGATGTGGTGCACAACACATCGATAATCAAGACTCTACTAGACACGGTCAGACACTTTCCGAGGATTAACTGCTCTGATACCACTTTTGTCACGACCCGATCCCGGGCCCGTGACTGGTGCCTTACCCCGGGCACCCTAGTGATACAACATCAGAGAAAACCAGCGGAATATAAAACTTAAACAAGAAACAAGATATATGATCATAAACAAAGCAACCAAACGGTTACCTTCCAATAAAATATATATAAACAACTCTTTCAAAACGAGCAGCTTTAATCCTTTTACAAGCCCCGCCACAACAAGCATTACATGCACTCTAAGAGTTTTTATACAACATGACGACAGGGCTCGCCATACCTCGAATGTACAAGAACCTACAACTCAGTGGTAACATACCAAAAGATAAGCCTCCGAGAACGGAGCTTCCTAATACGCTGAATCGTGATCCATGAGCGAGATCCACTACCGATGTACTCTACTGCAGATGAACGCAACCCCCGGCGAGGTCGATAACAGTACCAAGTATGTGAAATCAGAAATATCAGAAATGAAATCATAATACTATATAAAAACAGAGACATCTATGATAACACAACTACGATTCACAACATAAAAGCGAGCCATGTCAAGTCGTGGACTCACGCCTCAAGTCATCACTCAAATATAACTATGGGTCTCACGCCACAACATCAATCATGTTCGCATCACGGCCGCATGCCGGAATGCGCCGGTGTAGACATGTCCATGATGCAACAATAATAACAATGCTCCATAGCCACATGCCCCCGGAATTCTGCATCGGTGTAGACACGTCCATGTGACATTAACAACAATAATACTGGGTGATCAACCCCGCCGCATGGCCACACGCCCCCGGAATTCTGCATCGGTGTAGACATGTCCATGTAACCACAATAACAATATATCGGGTAATCAACCCTGCCGCATGGCCACATTCCCCCGGAATTCTACATCGGTGTAGACATGTCCATGTGACATCAACAACAATATACCGCACAACCAGGCTATCACAAACAAGCTCAAGCAAATTACCATACTTCTAGACTTTTATAAAAAGATCCGCTCCTTCCCAAGAAGTCACCTGATATCAAAACTTGCACAACAAAGGCTATCACAACAAGCATAGGCGAGTTACACAACAACAAGCATAGGCAAGTTACACACAACTCAAGGTACTTCCATTTCGTATCAAAGTCTGGGTTTTAACCCTAAAGTACTACGTACGTTAAATTCCTTTTTAAGAGATCCATTCCTTTCATAAAGGTCACCCGATACCCGTAGTATAAAAATAGAGTGACTCACATTTTTAGGTAAACCAAAACAGTTTCCTTTTCAACAACATTCTTTCCCCTAAAGTTCCAGTTTGCCTAATTTCAATTACTCAGGTCTCTTTATTTTAGAAAAGTTTCATAGTTCATAGTCTTAATCAATTAAGAATATAATTCTCTTTTAAACAATCTGAGAAACATATGTCTTATACGTGAGCCGTTTTATTCTTGTTTACAACAATCTTGTTACAGCAGCCATGATCTAGGAAATGTAATACAATTTTGTCTTATCTTAGCTTCTATGCAGATGGAGGTTTCTACTGGTTTTAATAACAATTAGTTATTTGTCAATACACTTTCCTTTATTAGCGCATTCTGTGGTTTGCTCGACACTTATTCTCATTTCCAAATCAAGAAACATTATTCTTTTAAAACCAAGTACTCATTACTCGAATGAGGTTTCACAACACTTTTAACAAAATGTTAATAACCAAGTAACACAAGTTAAGTCTCTTATCTTTCAAGATCAAGTCTCTTAACTTCTACAATCAATAAACCAATCTTTTACCTACATAGAGTCGTTATAACTAACTTCCCATAAAGCTATTATAACACCCTATGTTTTAAACCAACCAACTCATTTAACACATGTACGTCTACCGTACTACATAGTTTACAAAGCATCATGCTAGAAGGATAGGAAGAGGTTCACATACCTCGCGACGATTATCGGCTAATAAGCAAAACGCCCACAAGATCAGAATCGCTAGCCGTTTCCACTCTTCAAGTAGAATACGCTACTCACGGTTTCCACCTATAAGGCCACAAACGTCTATTAACTTCTAACCGCACGGTTCCATATTCTACAGAAAATTCGGCAAAGACTCTCTCTCCCGCAAATCACAGAATCTCCTCTCTATCGAGGCCGCTACCAAGCCAACCAGGGGGTTATACGTATAACCGAACGTATACAATTCTACTATACAGTAATACCACAAGTCTACTGTAATACACCCATGTAATTACTGATCGCTTTTCTTTTATATTCAGCTTAAGTCAAAAGACATTGCGCAACGCTATGTTCAGTTCTATATATAGTATACTTCAACTATATAATCCTACAACATGTAATTTCCAATTACCATAAGGGCGACAAGATTATTTACCTCGATAAGCCCAAAATTATCCGAGATAAAAGTCGATCCTGAGCAAGGTTTAGCTCCAACTCCGTGCGCTCCGATCCGCTCCAAACAACCCTTAGAAGTTCTAACCAACTTCTACTTAAATACTTCAACCAAATATGTAGATTTCCTTAGGGTTTTGGTTTGAGACTAAAGGACAAAAGGTAGTATTTCCTGCTCTACGATAGAGGTAACTTTGGAATACTACAAGGTAAAGGCTAAGGTATTTTGGGCATTATAACAATACTTGGAGAGTATTTCAATACCACAAAAAGGGGTATATAATACGAAACAACTAGGCTAGTGGGGACCTCTCGGCCAAAGGCCACTAGAAGGGGAGGGAGGCTCTCGGCCACAAGGCCTCACAAGGGGAGGAGAGGCTAGGACGAGAACTACACTCAAAGGAGGAGAGAGGACTCAAGACTTGGAAGATTTAGGATGAAGAAGTCTTCAAGCTTAGTGGGTATTTATAGGAGTTTAATGGACAAGATCAAGCCATGTGGGGGCAAGTGGAGGGCCAAGATGTGCCCAAGTGCCCCTAGTCCCTACTCCACAAAACAAGCCACAAAACATTGCACAAAACATTGCACAAAACAAGACCAAAACAAGGCATGAAATCGTCCCACTGAGCCTCACTTTACGTCACTTGAGGTGACAAGTGTCACCCTCTCGTTGGTCAAAACATTCCGCCTCCGGAAAAATCCGCAAAAATTAAAAAGGACATAGCCGAATTTACCCTTCGCAAGCTTTGTAAAACGCTTCGCCGAAAAACGACTTAACCGTGTCAGGCACAAATTTCGAACCTAAGCCAAACTTTAAGTCTCAAACTTTCGTACGTACGTCTCCACGTACATACTCTGGAAATACGGGGTATAACACCCCCGAAGGAGGTCAGTACAACAGGTACCAAGTATGTGAAACTGAAAAATACTGTAAATGAAATCATAACAATGTATATAAAACAGGAGACATGTATGATAACCAAACTACAGTTCACATTATATATAGCAGTCATGTCAAGTCAGGGACTCATGCCCGTAAAATCATCACTCAAGTACAACCCGGGAATTTAACCCGCACAATGGCCGCATGCCCAAGATCTCACCTCAGATAAGCACGGCCCTCGAACCGCCCTAGTGGCCCATACCCGTGGACCATCCAACGTGTCGGTATGCCCAAAGGAGATAACAAGATAATAATCATCGGAAGCATACCCTGGCCACCCAACGTGTCAGTATGTCCAAACAAATCACAAGATAATACTCACCGTGGACGCATACCCGTGGGCCACCCAACGTGTCAGTATGTCCAAACAATAACAAGATAATACTCACTGTGGAAGCATACCCGTGGGCCACCCAACGTGTCAGTATGTCCAAACAATAACAGATAGTCAGCCCTCCATCGAGAGACTTGGTAGCACAAAATCAAACACTTGCACAACAAAGGCTATCTCAACAAGCATAGGCAAGTTACACACAACTCAAGGTACTTTCATTTTATGTCAAAGTCCGGGTTTTTAACCCCCAAAGTATTACATACTTTAATTCTTTCAAAAAGAAGATCTCCTTCTTTCTTTCAGAAACAACTCGATAATAATATCCGTAGTACCAAACACGTTCATGTTTAAATCAAGTACTTTAAACCCTTTAAACACAACGTCAAGTATACCCTTAAAACCCAAGTAACTAACCCCTTTAAGACCAAGGTACTCCTACCTTTTAAAACCACGCCACTTTTATTTTTCCATCAAGAAGAGTTCAATATTTGAAAACAAGTTACTTATACTTTTAAACTCAAGTTACTTCTCTTTTCCCAAAATCAAGTTACATGCCCTTTTCAAAAAGCCTTTAAGTCTCCTTACTTTAAAATGTCAGGAAATCAAATAAAACTTTATTCTTTTAAAGACCACGTACTCATTACTCACGAATGAGGTTTCACACTTTTCAACACCACTTAGGTCAATTATATGTCAAGTCTTTTATCTTTTGAAAATAACAAACCATTCTTTTACCTACATAAAGTCGTTATAACTAACTTCCCATAAAGTCATTATAACACTTTATGTTTTAAACCAACCAATCACAACTATAAACATTTATGAGACCAAGAGGACTTATTCTTTAACAACCGAGTACCCATTACTAACGAATAGGAGTTTACTACTTTTTCACACAATCAAGACCTTTACACTTCATATCAAGTCAAGGCACGAAAGAGAAATCAAATTCCTTTAACACACGTGCGTCTACCGCACTATATATTTCACAAATACTCATGCTCAAGAGGATAGGAAGAATCACATACCTCGCGACGATTGTCGAAAATTAGCAAAATGCTCCACAGTACTATACCCTTCAAGTAGGATACGCTACTCGTAGTACTTCAATCCTATAATGGTCATAAAACGTCTATCATTCTCTAGCTTCGAACGTAGAATAAACTAAGTGCAAAGTCCCTAAATTCTACGGAAAATCGGACATCACTTCCTTTGTTTTAACATCCTTTGCCACCTTTTTCAACGCCGAATTCAATAACCAACGCCACATTTAAGGCTCAATTAATTCAGCAAATACAAGGGGATTACACGCCTAACAATACGTGTAAAATTCCGCCCCACAATAATACAAAATAAACCAATAATTTCCATGCCATTCTTGGCCAACAATATAACCAGTCCTAAATCCTTTCCAATTCTTTTCCAATCCAAGTTCTTAGGTCTAACATGATATCTAGCCCTAGACATCTTCAACAACTACAAATTCCCCCTTTACAACATGTGACGACTAAATTAGTAACCAAATTGAAGTTACAATCTTAAGGCTAGCATGCCCATTTTCGGTTTTCAACAAGACAACAAGATCCAAATCTATTCAAACTTAAATATAACAGCCTCAGGCTCATTTCTAAACTACTATAACTAGTATTATAACTTATATCCAAGAGAAGGGGGGAAACTTTTACCTTTTGGAATAGCCCACAAAAGCCCTCTTTCTTCAACTTCTTTCCCGTCAAACTCGTCCCCCCCACGCTTCCCACAAGTTTACCAACACTTTGCCTTCTTGCCGCCGCTCCAACAATTTTCCCTTAGGCTAGGTTTTCTTCACAAACTAGAGAGAAAGGGAGAGGAGTTCTTAGGAGGGTTCTCAAAATGAAATGGCCAAGTCTTCCAAGACTTGGCCCTAAAATAGGACCCTTTTCTGGTCAAAAGGATGGGAGGGACACTTGTGTTATACCCTGTATTTCCAGAGTATGTACGTGAGGGAATACGTACAAAAGTCTAGCCTTAAAGTTTAGGCACAAGACGTTTTTTTTGGGCACAACTCACAAAACGAATAGTTTTCCGACGAAACGTTTCCACAGCTTTCGTAGGGTAAATTCCGGCTATGTCATTTCTAATTTTTGCGGATTTTTCCAAGAGACGAAACATTTTGGACCAACGGGAGGGCGACACTTGGCACCCTCCAATTGATGGACTTGAAATCGTCCATTGGACGAATTGGACTTGGAATGGCACGTTTTTTGTGCCTTTGCACAAGTCAAGGAGTTGGTGGATATTTGTGTGTAGTAGATAGAATGGACACTTGCCTAAATCCTCACCCTACACTTGCCTTGCACTTGGCATCATCTTGGCCCTTGGTTGGCCATGGCTTGACCTATAAATACCCCCTTAGATGAAGAGTTCTTCATCCACAAAATTACTTCCAAGTCTTGAAAAATACTTCCCTCTCCCTTTGTGAGCATTTCGTCCAAAGCATACTCCCCCCCCCCCCCCTTGAGTGAAGTTGGCCGAGGCCCCCCCCCCTAGCCTAGCCGAAATCTACCCCCCCTCCCTTGGTATAAAAGTTGCCTTCTAGTATTGTTATAATGCCCAAAATACCCTAGCCCAAATCCCTTAGTACTTAGTAGAAGTTGTAAAGAACTTCTAAGGTTTCCTTGGAGCTACCGGAGCGTTCAACCTAGGAGCTAAACCTTGCTCAGGCGCGACTTTTATCTAGGATATTATTGGGCTTACCGAGGTAAACAATCCTAACCCTCTTTTGAATTAGAGAATACATACTGTAGTAGTATAAGAATAAGTATTAAATACTTAGAAGGATATTAAAGAATAGAATTGAACTGTTATCATAGTAGAAGGGTTTTAAAAGAAGAATAATCGAATCAGATTTACATAGATTGTTTTCACAAGAGACTTGAGTAGCTCACCGGGTAGGAAGTGCGCCCAATTTTCCGTAGGATATAGAACCCTCTGTTTAGAATCGTTTACAAAGTAGTTCAACGCGTTGATAGACGTGTCTGACTATTATAGGCTGATTCTCTGGGCGCGACATATTCAACTTGGCAGGTGGTTTTCGCTGAGAAGGTATGTGATTCTTCCTAAAGCATGATATTTTACAATATATATGTAGTACGTAGACGCATACGTGTTAATCGAATAATAACTACGGCAATGTCTTTGACTTAAGCTCGAATAATACTTACGGCAATGCCTCACACTAAGCTGAATAATAAAGATCACAAAGCATTTCAAAAGAATACGGAATCATTTTTAATGAAGAGAACTAATTGGTTTTAAAGCGAAGCTTAAGAGTTATACTAGCTTTATGGGAAGTTAAGTATAACCACTTAAGAATGATAAAAGAAACAGTTTGCCTATGTGTTTATAACAGACTTATATTGAATTGTGAAAAGAATAATAAGATGGTTTGATAAGTACACCTGATATGATGCTATGTGTGTTAGTGTCTTGTAACGTTTGTATACGAGAGTATTCTGGTTGTGCTTATGTTGTTTAACGATAAGTGTTATGTTAGTGTAATATCACTCACCTCTTGACATATTACAGGGGTTGTCGCCTCCGACGCGGGGTAGACTCAAAGCGGTGCAGGACCATGATTCGAGAATACCTCATGCGGGTCCAGGGGGACCTATGCGGAGCTACGGAGTTCCAGTGTTAGTGATGCGGGTTATACCTCATGCGGTCATGTGGCCATGCGGACTACGAGTCCAGGGGCGATGTCGAGGAGTAGCTACCCTCGATGCGGGTTATGTACCTATGCGGGCCTATGTGAGTGGCCTATGCGGACTACGGAGTCGAGATTAGGCTTGCATGGTGATACTACGGTGCAATTGGCCCCGCCGATCATTCGCAGCCTAGAAAAGACTCATAGCTTACCTATTGTTGCTCTTGTTTGTGATGTTGCACTATGTCCGGTTACCTAGGATGTTTCATAAATATTTGTAAACCGGTTTTAAAATGATATGTTTTCATTTAAGTACTTTAGATTTCGCATACTTAGTACTTGTAATCGACCTCCTTCGGGGCTACGCTCATGCCGCAGGTGGGCAAGCGTGCTAGATCCGCATCCTTAGGATCTTTGCGTTGGTGTCAGGAGCTCCATCTTCTCCGGAGGCTCTACTGTTGGGTATGCTCTCCCTGTTGTAATTAGTTTTGTTCAGTCAGGGTATGGCGGGGCCCTGTCCCGCCATAGTTGTTTACTTCCTTAGAGGTCTGTAGTCCTGTTGTACAGTTGGGATGTAACTGCAAAAACTTGGGTTATATATATATGCCGAAAGGCAAGCTTTTCATCAGATAAATTGTGTCTCATTTTACAACTGTTTCATGTCTTGTTTTATATTTCCGCTGATTTTCTCTGATGTATGACTGCTTGGGTGCCCGGGTAAGGCACCAGTCACGGGCCCCGGAACGGGTCGTGACAAAAGTGGTATCAGAGCAGTTAATCCTCGGAAAGTGTCTACAGACCGTATCTAGTAGAGTCTTGATTATCGGTGTGTTGTGCACCACACCAATAATCAGGAGGCTATAGGATATTTAGGATTGGTTTCCATTCTTCTCATTCTGAGATCGTGCCTTAGAGCTGTGTTATAAGTCGGACCCTTCTAACATATCCCTTTTTCTGTAACAGTTATGCCTCCACGTAAGGCAACCCGCCCGAAGGCAGGCAAGGCGGAGGCGCTGGGACACCTAGAGTCACGAGGGCTCGCCCGGTCTATACCGAGATGGCGAGTTCTACGACGCCGCCGGCCCCAAAGAGAGACCACAGCCCACACCTCCCGCCCCACACCGGGCGAGGAGTTAGGGTACAAGGAGATGGCCCACCATCGCCGTGATCGTGGCTGCATACGAGGACAGCCGGATGCGCAGCGATCCAGCCCCACTCGCCGCATTCGTGGTTCACCCGAGGCGAGAGTTTGAGGCTACGAGACTTCCCGAGTCAGAGCTCGCGAGTTTTACTGTCGAGGCCGAGGATGATCCGCAGGAGTTCATCCGCTACCATGAGGATTTTGAGAGTGATCGGGCGTCGGAGACCGAGTCCGTGATCTTTGGTTCACATAGGTCGCGTGATACCGCAATCGATTGGTTTGATTCATGGAGTTATCCCGGGAGAGCACGTCCCCACTACTGGGATGAGTTCTCGAGGCTTTCTCACTCACTTCTTGCCTCCACAGATGAGGAGGCGCTGGCCGATAGATTTTTACTTCCGAGGCGAGAGGACGACCGCCGTGGAGTACAATGTCGAGTTTGATTCATTGGCTCGATATGTCCCAGCGTTAGCGAGATGGAGGATAGGGTGCACCGCCACGCCACCGGGCTAGATGATTATATGGCCGAGTCATGTGCGGTGTTTCTCTTCACCGTATGGACATTACCCGCATGCGTGCTCATGCTCTTGGATGTGAGGAGCGTAGAGACCGACGAGTTGACAGGCATCAGCAGAAGAAGACCAGGACGGCAGGGTCTTTTGGTGGCTATCGTGGTGGGCGGCCTCAGCAGCAGTCTAGATTTGCACCAAAGCCAGCTCAGAGCACTCCTGCACCGCCTCAAGACACCAGATATTCGAGGCGCACTGGGGCCCCAGGACTTCGAGACGTCGAGCAGCAGAGGCATCGCCGACGGGACCACCTCACGTGTGGCCGATGCGGTAGATCCCACTGGAGTTGTGGTGCTACGGAGCTTGTTTCAGCCAGGCCGCAGGTCACTGCGCGAGGAACCGTCCGACCAAGGAAAGTGGCGATGGTAGGGTCACCACGAGTTCTTTCACCGGACTTCTTCATCCCCGACAGCCTACTCGCCTGGAGGGCAAGGTACTCATGGACCAGAGGTCGCGCAGGCCGTGGCGCAGTCCCGATTCTAGCGGTCCTCGAACCGCATTTATGCTTTGTCCACCGACAGATCGTGAGGCCTCACCGATGTCGCCACGTGTACCTTATCGCTCGGGTTTGATGTGTATGCTTTGATAGATCCGGTTCTACTCCCCTATATATCTCCCTTGTTGCTAGTAGGATAGGGATAGAGCACGAGTCCATAGACCTTTCGAGGTAGCTACGCCGGGGTGATTCGGTGGTAGCTCGGGTATATAGAGCTTGTCTGTGACCATTTACGTCGCCGACCCAGCCGACTTGATAGAGTTGGAGATGATTGACTTCGACGTGATCATGGGGATGGATTGGCTAGCTTGCTACGCCAATGTAGACCGCAGAGAGAGTAGCACGGTTCCAGCTTCGAGGAGCGTTATTGAGTGGGAGGAGCACGGTATCGCCGAGGGTAGGTTTATTTCCTACCTCAAGGCTAGGAAGATGGTGCAGGGGTATATCTACCATCTCGTTCGTGTTTGATATCAAGTCGCGGTACCAGATTTTCCGTCGGCCCAGTGGTCGAGAGTTCCCGCACGTGTTTCCGCACGACCTCGTATCCTCCCGAGAGGGAGATTGAGTTTTGTATAGACATATTGCGGACACTCGCCTATTTCCATTCCGCCATACTGAATGGCACCGCCGAGTTGAGAGAGTCAAGGATCACCTTAGGGATTTGGAGAAGCGGCTTCATCAGCCTAGTGTTTCTCCCGGGAGCGCGGTATTGTTCGTGAAGAAGAAGGGACGACGCCGCGCATGTGTGTTGATTACGGTGCAACAAGGTGACCATTAAGAACAGATACCCTTTCCTGTGATTGATGATTTGTTCGACCGGTTGCCAGGTGCGAGATGTTTCTCCAAAATTGATCTACGGTCCGCTATCATCAAAGTGCAGTCGAGAGGTGGATGTCCCTAGGACTGCATTCCGGACACGGTACGGGCATTATGAGTTCAGGGTAATGTCATTTGCGTTGACCAATGCTCCGTAGGTAATCATGGATTTGATGAACAGAGTGTACAAACAATTTTTTAACACGATTGTGATATTCTTCATTGATGATATCTTGGTTTATTCTCGCCAGAGCGAGCATGCGAGCATTTGAGGATCGGCCGACAGCTTCTCCAGCAGTTATACGCCAAGTTTTCCAAATGTGAGTTTTGGTTGACTTCGGTGGCTTTTCTTGGGCATATTGTCGGGGCCGATGGCATTCGAGTGGATACGGCCAAGATCGAGGCAGTCAGGACTTGGCCTAGACCTACTACTCCGACAGAGGTGCGCAGCTCGGGCCTTGCAGATATTATCGGCGGTTCGTGGAGAAGTTTGCTTATCTCTCGCACCATTGACTAGGCTAACTCGTAAGGCGGCAAGTTTCATGGACTGATGCTTGTGTGCGTGGTTTCGATTCTTTGAAAGAGAGACTGACGACCGCCCCCATTCTTACTCTTCCAGAGGGTCCAGACGGTTATGTTGTGTATTGCGATGCGTCAGGCATCGGGATGGGATGTGTGTTGATGCAGCATGGCAAGGTTATAGCGTATGCATCCCGACACCGAAGAAACACGAGAGAACTACCCCACCCACGATTTGGAATTGGCGGTGATTCACGCCAAGATCCGGAGGCACTACTTGTATGGGGTTCATGTGGATATTTATACAGACCACAAGAGCCTCCAGTATATCTTCAGCCAGAGGAGCTGAACTTACGACAGAGACGGTGGTTAGAGTTGCTTAAGGATTACGATGTTGATATCCTATACCACCCGGGGAAGGCCAATGTTGTGGCAGATGCTCTTAGTCGTAGGTCGATGGGGAGCCTATCAGATGTGCAGCTAGAGAGGAGGGACATGGTTCGTGATTTGCATCGGTTAGCGAGCCTTGGTGTCCGTTTGATTGATTCTGATAGCAGTGGGGTTAGAGTTCGTGAGGTTGCCGAGTCTTCCATCGTCGAGGAGGTGAAGAGGCAACAGTTCGAGGATCCAGCTTTGATTCGATATCGTGATACAGCTCTTCGTGAGGGCAAGGGTCCTTTTGAGGTAGCACCTGATGGGGTGCTAAGGTTTGAGGGCGTTGTGTTCCGGATGTTTCGTGACTTCGGCAGAGGTTCTGGGAAGCACACGCCGCGTTACTCTATCCATCCGTGGTCGACCAAGATGTACCACGACCTTAGATCCGTATTGGTGGGATGGCTTGAAGAGGACGTTGCGAGTTCGTAGCTCGCCCGTGTTGTCGCAGCGAAGGTAGAGCACCGAGGCCCGGTGGTTTGTTGCACGATTGAGATCCCGACACGGAAGTGGAGGTAATCAACATGGATTTTATCACGGATTACCTCGCACTCGGAGGAGACATGATTCTATATGGGTTATCGCCGACAGTCGACGAAATCAACCCACTTTCTTCCCGTCAGACGACTTTTCTACCGAGGATTATGCCGACTTTACATCCGAGAGATCGTCGATCGCATGGAGTCCCTATTTCGATCATATCGCATGCAGGAGCCCGCCATTTCGGCTAACTCGGAGGTCTTTCCGCAGAGGTTTAGGGACGCAGTGAGCCCGAGCATCGCATTCCATCCACGCATGCACGGACGGGCCGAGCACACTATCCGCACTCTCGAGGATATGTCGCGAGCCCGTGTTATTGATTTCGTGGTAGCCGGAGGATCATTTGCCTCTAGTTGAGTTTGCATACAATAATAGCTACCACCCAAAGATTCGGATGGCGCCATGAGGCTTTGTATGGGAGGAAGTGCAGATCGCCTATAGGTTGGTTCGATGTGGCGAGTGCGGCTAGTGGGACCAGATTTGGTGCAGCAGCGATGGATAAGGTGAAGCTTATCCAGAGAGGTTCTTGCCGACACCGTAGTCGGCGAAGTCATATGCGCATCATCGCCGTCAGATCCGGAGTTCGAGGTTCATGATTGGGTTTTCCAGCGTGTCACCCATGAAGGGTGTGATGAGATTCGGAAGAAGGGAAACTCACCCCAAGGTATATTGGGCCGCTTCGATTGTCCGCAGGTAGGCGTTGCTACGAGTTGATCTGTCGTCCGATCCGAGGCGAGCATCCGTGTTTCATGTTTCTATCTCGAGGAGATGTATCGGGATCCATCTAGTGGTACACCCGATTGAAGATGTCCAGTGACCGAGGGGTTATCGATGAGGAGATTCCCATAGCGATAGTCGATCGTCAAAGTTAGGCGTCGCGACGGACGACGGCTTCCACAAAGTCTTGTGGCGAACGAGCTCGGGGAGGAGATGACGTGGGAAGCCGAGGAGGACATGAGGCAGAAGTATCTCACCTATTCCCACACCTCCGTGTAATTCACTTTCCTACTTGTAAATTTTCATTATCGCTTATGCCTAAGTGTTGTTTGTGGCGTGTGTGGCGCTTTGCAAATCGCTTAAGTTATGAAGAATCTTATCGTTAATCGTCTTGGGAAGGAACATTCGGACGAATGTTTCGGCGAGGAGAATGTTATACCCTATATTTCCGCAGTATGTACGTAAGGGAATACGTACAAAAGTCTAGCCTTAAAGTTTAGGCACAAGACGTTTTTTTTGGGCACAACTCACAAAACGAATAGTTTTCCGACGAAACGTTTCCACAGCTTTCGTAGGGTAAATTCCGGCTATGTCATTTTTAATTTTTGCGGATTTTTCCGAGAGACGAAACATTTTGGACCAACGGGAGGGCGACACTTGGCACCCTCCAATTGATGGACTTGAAATCGTCCATTGGACGAATTGGACTTGGAATGGCACGTTTTTTGTGCCTTTGCACAAGTCAAGGAGTTGGTAGGATATTTGTGTGTAGTAGATAGAATGGACACTTGCCTAAATCCTCACCCTACACTTGCCTTGCACTTGGCATCATCTTGGCCCTTGGTTGGCCATGGCTTGACCTATAAATACCCCCTTAGATGAAGAGTTCTTCATCCACAAAATTACTTCCAAGTCTTGAAAAATCCTTCCCTCTCCCTTTGTGAGCATTTCGTCCAAAGCATACTCACCCCCCCCCCCTTGAGTGAAGTTGTCCGAGGCCCCCTAGCCTAGCCGAAATCTACCCCCCTCCCTTGGTAGAAAAGTTGCCTTCTAGTATTGTTATAATGCCCAAAATACCCTAGCCCAAATCCCTTAGTACTTAGTAGAAGTTGTAAAGAACTTCTAAGGTTTCCTTGGAGCTACCAGAGCGTTCAACCTAGGAGCTAAACCTTGCTCAGGCGCGACTTTTATCTAGGATATTATTGGGCTTACCGAGGTAAATAATCCTAACCCTCTTTTGAATTAGAGAATACATACTGTAGTAGTATAAGAATAAGTATTAAATACTTAGAAGGATATTAAAGAATAGAATTGAACTGTTATCACAGTAGAAGGGTTTAAAAGAAGAATAATCAAACTGTACTTACATAGGACTGTTTTCACAGTAGACTTGAGTAGCTCACCGGGTAGGGAAGTGCTGCCCAATTTTCCGTAGGATATAGAACCCTCTGCTTAGAACTGTTTACAGAATAGTCTGAACGTTGATAGACGTGTCTGACTATTATAGGCTGATTCTCTGCGCGCGACATATTCAACTTGGCAGGTGGTTTTCGCTGAGAAGGTATGTGATTCTTCCTAAAGCATGATATTTTACAATATATATGTAATACGGTAGACGTACATGTGTTAACTGAATAATAACTACGGCAATGTCTTTGACTTAAGCCTGAATAATACTTACGGAATGCCTGGCTTAAGCCCAATAATAAAGATCTCAAAGCATTTCAAAAGAATCTTGAATCATTTTTAATGTAAGAGAACTAATTGGTTTTAAAGCGAAGCTTAAGAGTTATACTAGCTTTATGGGAAGTTAAGTATAACCACTTAAGAATGATAAAAGAAACAGTTTGCCTATGTGTTTAAAACAGACTTATATTGAATTGTGAAAAGAATAATAAGATGGTTTGATAAGTAGACGATATGATGCTATGTGTGTTAGTGTCTTGTAACGCTTGTATAAGAGAGTATTCTTGTGCTTATGTTGTTTAACGATAAGGTTATGTTAGTGTAATATCACTCACCTCTTGACATATTACGGGGTTAAGTCGCCTCCGTCTGGGGTAGACTCAGCGATGCAGGACCATGATTCGAGAATACCTCATGCGGGTCCAGGACCTATGCGGAGCTACGGAGTTCCGTGTTAGTGATGCGGGTTATACCTCATGCGGTCTATGTGGCCATGCGGACTACGAGTCGGGGACGACGCCGAGTAGCTACCGACGCGGGGTTATGTACCCTATGCGGGCCTATGTGAGTGGCCTATGCGGACTACGGAGTCCAGATTAGGCTTGCATGGTGATACTACGAGCAATTGGCCTGCTTGATCATTCGCGGCCTAGAAAAGACCTCTGATTTACCTATTGTTGCTATTGCTTGTGATGTGGCACTATGTGCGGTTTCCTTGGTTGTTTCTTACATATTTGTAAACTGGTTTTAAAAATTATATGTTTTCATTTAAGTACTTTACAGATTCGCATACTTAGTACTGTTGTCTCGACCTCCGGGGCTGCGTTCATGCCGCGGTAAGGGCGGCAGTGCTAGATCCGCATCCTTAGGATCTTTGCGTTGGTGTCGAGCTCCATCTTCTAGGAGGCTCTACCGCTGGGTATGCTCTCCTGTTGTAATTAGTTTTGTTCGATCGTGGTATGGCGGGGCCCTGTCCGCCATAGTTGTTTACTTCCTTAGAGTTCAGTAGTCTGTTATGCGGTTGGGATGTCGCAAAAACTTGGGTTATATATATATGCCGAAAGGCAAGCTTTTCATCGAGATAAATTGTGTCTCATTTACAAGCTGTTTCATGTCTTGTTTTATATTTCCGCTGATTTTCTCGATGTATGGCTTGGGTGCCGGGTAAGGCACGATCCACGGGCAGGCAGTCGTGACAACTTGTCACCTCCCATAGGCTTTTAACAAAATATCCCCGGTTTTCGCCCTTACCGCGAAAAATCCCGCTTGGCGCTCGGCCGCCACGGCCGTATGCGCTCCACTTCGTAGAATAATTACTGCATTCCGCGCGGCTGCGTCCGGCGCGGCCGCTGCAACCTCAGCGAACCCCCAGTACAATTGGCGCGCGCCACGCTCCGGCCGCGTACTGTGACTTCGAACCGAAACCATGCTTTGCTCGATCGCAACCGAACTTGTAACTTCCATAACTATCGACCCCGATGTCCTATCGACGAGCGGTTTGTTGCGTTGGGAACTAGATTTAACGGACTACACACTAGGCTTTTTAAAACACCTAACAATTCTTAACAACTGGGGTACAACACTCCAAGGTAGACTCAAAATCCGTCCAACATATGTTTGTCAACTTATCTTTCAAACTTTCAAATCTTATCTTCTTGAATTTACGGGGTGTAACAACTTAGGGCCACCTGCCCATAGTATCATTTGGCAATCCTACTCCGGGGACTATTTAACCCGCATAGGTCCTGTGGACCCGCAATGAGGTCATCCGCCTCGCATGAGACTATTTCATCCGCATGGGCCCGGTGGGCCCGCAATGAGTACAAACACCACACTCGCATCATGGGTAGAAAATCCATGGAATAAGTAGTAGCCCGGGGGTTTACCCCGTAAGAATTTCATAACCTAGCACAACCAACTATTATACATAACATAAGCACCACCGACTTATCATACATAACATAAACACCACCGGCTTATCATATATAACATAAATATCAGCAAGTTAAGAAATCCCTTAACTTCTTATTTGTCACGACCCGACCTCGGGCCCGCGACTGGTGCCTTACCCCGGGCACCCTAGTGATACAACATCAGAGAAAATCAGCGGAAATAAAAACTTAAACATGAAACAAGATAATAAGAAAACAGGCTAACCAAAACAGTTACCTTTTTGCATAAATAAATAATTAAACCTGAACAGTTACATCCTTTTTCAAAAACACGCCACAACAAGATTACTACGGACCTCTAAGAATGTAACAACAACTATGACGGACGGGGCCCGCCATACCCTGAATGTACAAGTACCTACGATGTGAGGACTATACGAAAGATAAGCCTCGGAGAAACGGAGATTCCCAACAATCATGCGATCCTATGAACGAGGATCAACAACCGGTGTACCTCTACTGCGGCATGACGCGGCCCGAAGAGGTCGATAACAACAGGTACCAAGTATGTGAAACTGAAAAATACTGTAAATGAAATCATAATAGTCTATATAAAGCAGGAGACATATATGATAACCAAACTACAGTATACAACATATAAATAGCCATGTCAAGTCAGGGACTCACGCCCTCAAAGACATCACTCAAAATATAATAATGGGTCTCACGCCCACAAAATCAATCATGCCCGTGGAATTCCTTCCTCACTGCCTGCAGTCTATGATGTAACAACACCAAGGAGTACACTTGAACACCAGGTCCCACCTGTGTCATAAAACCGTACGGGGCAAGTACGAAGGCATAGCTACCAGATCCAACCTGCATCATCAATCGACCGGGCAAGTCTGAAGCCGGCTACGGAACCTACCGTATCAACAATACTAAACAACCATATCACGAAGGCGACCGCGTGGCAAGTGCGATAGCCTCTACCAGATCCTCCTGCGCGCGTGGCGGCGGGGCAAGTAACGAGCTAACCACCGATCACAACCGTAAGTCGCGAAGCCGTCCAAACACCGACTCGCGAAGGCGACACGTGGCAAGTGCGATAGCTCTACGGATCCTCCCGAGCCATGTATGGCGGCGGGGCAAGTAACCAGCTAACCACCGATCACAACCGTAAGTCACGATACTTCGCCGCGAAGCTGACACGTGGCAAGTGCGATAACCTCTACCAGATCCACCTGCGTCACGTAGCTGACGGGGGCAAGTAACCAGGCTAACCACCAGATCACAACCGTAATTCACGAGACTTCGCCACATAACTGAACGGGGCAAGTACGAAGGCTAACTACCAGAACCAAAGCCAAATCAGCCACGACCGGGGCAAGTACGAGAGCCAACTACCATATACCAAGGCCGAATCAGTAAAACCTCATGGAGAGCTAGTCCATGGAATAACGATAATGGTCACATGCCCCCGGAATCCCTCATCGGTGTAGTCATGCCCATGTGACAATAATAATGGAAGCATACCCGTGGAATCTTCCGTCACTGCCGGTACGTCCAAGTAAATTCACAACAAGTCAGCCGGCCCTCCATCGAGAGACGCGGTGGTATAGAAATACAATACTTGCACAACAAAAGCTATCACAACTAGCATAGGCAAGTTCAACATACTTTTAGACTTTCATTAACATGTAAATTGATTCACCATTTATATAAACTCAAGTATTCCCATTTTGTGCCAACAATCCGGGTTTTAATCCTAAAGTACTACGTACTTAAATTCTTTCAAAAGACCCCTTTCTTTTACAAAAGTCATACGATATCCATAGTATCAAAAATAGAGTAACTATCATTTCAAGTAAACCAATTTAAGACAAAACCATGTCTTCTTTTTAAACCATTTTAAGACAAAAACATGCCTTTCTTTTTAAACCATTTTAAGACAAAAACATGTCTTTCTTTTAAACCAAAACACTTCAAATTCCTCAAGTCTCTTTTCTTTTTAGAAAACAAGTTCCTTACTTTGGAATTTAAGAAAAAAATCAATATAACATTATTCTTTTAAAAACCAAGTACTCATTACTCACGAATGAGGTTTCACAACTTTTTAACACAATTCAAGTCAAATACAAGTCAAATCTCTTATCTTTTAAAAACAATCAACTATTCTTTTACCTACATAAAGTCGTTATAATTAACTTCCCATAAAGCCATTATAACACTTTATGTTCTAAACCAACCAATATCATTTAGCACACGTACGTCTACCGTACTACATAGTTTACAACAATCATGCTAGAAAAGATAGGAAGAGGTTCACATACCTCACGACGATTATCGACAATTAACAAAACGCTCCAAGTAATATACCCTTGCTAGCCTTTTCCACCCTTCAAGTAGAATACGCTACTCGTAGTACTTCAACCTATAATGGTCATAAAATGTCTATTAACCTCTAGCTCTCTTCGTAGAATATTCTAAGTACAATGTCACTAAATTCTACGGAAAATCGGACAGCACTTCCTTTGTTTCTACATACTTTGCCACCTTTTTCAAGGCCGGATTCATTAACCAAACGCCACATTTAAGGCTCAACATTTCAGCAAATACAAAGGGGATTACACGCCCAACAATACGTGTAAAATTCCGCCCCACAATTACTACCAACTAGTCCACAATACAATCCAATTATACAATGTTATTCTCGGCTAACAACAACACTACTTCTCTTTCAATTTCTATTTCAATACAAGTTGTTGTTCCAACATGCTACATAGTCATAAACAATTTCAACAGCTATAATTCCCTCTTTATATAACATGTGACAACTAAACTAGTAACCAATTTACGATACACAATATGTAAGCAGTCATGTCAAGTCAGGGACTCACGCCCTTAAAGTCATCACTCAAATATAACAACCAAGGAGTTAGAGAGAAGTTTCTCTCACTAAGAAAACGCTCTCAATGTTTCCCTTAGTTGCTCCTTCGGTGTCTTCCTCTTCTTCCCCCCCTTAGATTTTCGTTTGTTTCATTATGGTTTAATTGTTATTGTCCACAATATGAAAAAGTCTAAACGTTACACACGTTCTAGCAATGATTCAGGAGGTTCAGGCAGTTCGGCTAAAGCTAGAATAAAGAAGAAAAAAAAGAATGGCAGTAGTCCAACAATTGCCGAGGAAAATCTTATTCCGGCAATCTCGGACCCTTCTGTGTTGGTTCATGTTACTCCAGACTCGCGCTTTCCTTTAGAAAATGTAGTAGATGATTCTATGCTACAAAGGATACATGAATGGGGCAAAAATATAGAAATTGAAAGCTTGGATATAAGTGAGTTTGAAGGCAGAACTTCCGGCAGGACCATTGATGCCCCTAATGCTACTATGGTGGTTGATCATTCCACGGGCCAATCTGTTGGTAAAGGGAACATTTCGGAAGAACTAGACAGTCACTCCAGCATTAGTACCCTGACACTACCTGGAAATTCTCTCAGGTTAGCCGGAAAAAGGTTAAAATCTAGGCCAGACATTGCAATTGGAGAAGCAAGACACGATGGCATTCTTGGGTCTAAACCGGGTCAGGGCGTGGGTCAGAAGTTCATGGCGGGTCGTGCAGGTGTTCATGGGTCCAAGAGTAATCACGTCTTGTTTGATTCAATGTCAGTTGAAAGCATTGATGGTACTCCTATCCTCAAGAAGTTCAACGCGGCTATCAAGAGAGCAAACTTCAATGCCCCGGGAAACGATGTGACTACTCCTATGCGCCTTCGGTCTTGGGTCAGAAGGCTAAGGCGGGCCACGAGGATAACAATGATACTAGGAATATGCACTCTATGCAAGGATCAAGATCAGATGTGGAATACGAAGGGGTTTCTATCCCCAAGGACCCTAACGTCATTATTGAGGGTGCCGAGGCGTCACACATTAATGCCGCGGGTATCAAATTTTCACTCACAACCACGGGCCTTTATGATGGTCTGATTTCCAAGGCGGGGCAGGGGGATAACCTAGGGACATTAACTACCCCCGTTTTACAAGGAGTTAAGTCAGTTGTGTGTTCTAACATTTTTATTGAGGGTGCCGAGGCGTCGCACATTTATGAGGCGGGTACCAATGACTCTTTCATAACACCGGGACATTATGATGGTCTTATTTCCAAGACGGATCAGGGGGATAATCTAGGGGCATTGACTACTCACGTTACACAAAGAGCCAAGTCAATTGTGAGAAACAAAGCTATTTCTATGTCCAAGGAGCCTAGGAACTCCATAACCATCAATAATGCGAGAGCGAATCGACATTGAATGATGCGGGATTCAAAGTGCCCTCTCGTGATTCAAGACAACAACCCCAGATTTCTTTAAGTGTCACCAATGAAGCCTTCCCTACTTTAGCTAGTTTGCTAAGCGGAGGCAATCTCAAGAATCACAACACTCCTTTCGTCTTTAACACTTCCTCGGATTCGAATAGAGTCTTAAACATCCCCCCTCTCTCATCTAATACCACTTCACTACTTCCTGAATTTCACAACACCTCACCCCTTCTATCTCCTCTTCCTTCTATTCCTTCTGAAAACCAACACAAATTCCCTACCCTCCCAAATGGCACGCAAATCATCTCTTCTATTGCGGGCCCAAGCTCACTCCCTTCTACCATTCCCCCTCTGCCTATACCTCCAGATATATCTCCCAATGATTTACACACTAATGCATCTTGTAAACCACATCATATCCCTACCACGGCCACAAGTCATAACAATCTTCCCCCAAACCATGGCAAAGGTCCCTTCCCTCCTAAAAAGACTTATGCTGGAGTCTTTGCGGGAACTAGGATTGAGGCAAAAGGTATGAAGTTACAATTTATCGAACAACAAGGGGCGGAAGTAGATATAGAAGCTGAGGATGAAGTTCCTTTCATAAAAACTTGGGGCTATTGCCTAATAGGTTGCTTCACGGGTCCTTTCCCGGGAAGAGAAGCATTGAATACGATTGTGAAAGGATGGGGAGTTAAATATCGTATTATACCATATGGCAAAGGCTGGACAGTGTTCAAATTCATGACGGAGGAAGAGCGCACTAATGTACTTCACGGAGGCCCTTATATGGTCTACGGGAAAACCATGATGCTCAAGGCTATCAATAAAAGAGTTCTTATAACGGATGATTTGTTTATGGACATTCCTATTTGGGTCACTTTCCCGGACATTCCCCTTTCTATTTGGAGTGCAACGGGCCTTAGTAAGATTGTTTCACGTGTAGGAAAACCTCTTTACACTGACCAATATACTAAGGAAAGGTCTAAAATGAACTATGCAAGAGTTCTAGTGGAAGTGGATGTTAGCAAGGAGCCGATAATGGATTTTGTCGTTAAACTCCCCGATAACAGAAGGTATACTCAAAGGGTAAACTATGAGAATTACCCGAACTTTTGCTATCATTGTGCGGCTTTTGGACACAACCATTTGAAGTGTAGGAAGCTGAGGGATGATGTCAACAATGAAGAAGCTCCAAAAACACGCAATACTGAGGTACCCCCTAACAACAAGGTTGATTCTACTCGTTTGAAGGTCAACAAAGGTACGGGTAGAACCAACCCTCCTCCCCCTCATCCACCAACTTCTCAACATCCCGTAGATGCTGATAACTTGATGGACATTGAAGAAACTGAGCACACAACACCTCCTGGTACCGGAAGCTTGGGAGAAGTATCACATGCCGCGGGTCCTCCGGTTTTGGGGCATTCTGGCCCATCATGTTTGCGGGATTCTCTAGCAAAGCCCTCACTGCCTAATTCTCACAATGGCAGTACACAACATGTTAGGATGAGGGGTGAGTCAAAACATTCTGATTCTGAGATGCCTATGAACCCGCCACCTTCATTGAATGAAGTTACATGCAACGTTACTACGGAAAAGGCTCAGCTTGTGTCAAGTAACGTTAACTTTGAACGCGGGGAACATAGCTTGGCTGGTACACAAGTTATGGCTTCCAGCAACAAAGATGATGGATGGCAAGAGGTTTTGTCCAAAAAGAATGGGCCGAAAAGCAGTGGGAAAGCGAAGGCAGCTAAGCGCGGAGGTGCTAATAAAACCTCCTTTGTTTCCTAATGAAAATACTTTGTTGGAATGTCCGTGGTCTTTGCGGACAAAGGGATAGGGCTGCCACGCAAGCTCTAGTGTGTAGTATCACTAAACAGCATGACGCGGCTATGATTTGTCTATTGGAAACAAAGCTATCTCGGCCAAGGACAGAGTCTTTCTCTACTCAAAGATTCAAAGCATGGAAGTTTTGCTCAAATTTGGAATTCATTGGAGGCGGTAGAATGCTATTACTTTGGGATCCATCCAGGGTTTGTTGCGAAGTGCTTGGTATGGACTCTCAGCATATCCATGTCCAGGCAAGTTGCAATATAACACAAGTGTCCTTCCTTGCCACATTTGTGTACCCGGTTTATAGCATCTCGGATAGAAGGATGCTTTGGCATCACCTTTCTCACTTGGGTGTTGGCATCACTAAGCCTTGGATGATTATGGGAGATTTCAAAACTTACTGCAACCCTAATGATAAGGTGGGGGGTCCTCCTCTCACGCCTTATGCACTTAGGGATCTTGGAGATTTCAGGAATTCTCATGGACTAGAAGACACTCCTTCTTCCGGTTCCTTCTACACTTGGACGAATGGTTCGATTTGGTCTAAGCTTGATAGAGTGTTGATGAATCAAAATTGGAGTGATTTGACCCTAGAATGCACAGCCAATTTCATGCCTATGGAACCTGTCTCGGACCACTGTCCTGTGATAGCCACAATTATTACATCCTATAATATTGGGAAATGCCCTTTCAAGTTCATGAATATGTGGCTTTCTCACCCAACCTTTGAGAACATTATGACTTCATGTTGGAGACAAGACATATTGGGAACTGCTCAATTCGTCCTTGCCTCCAAATTGAAAGCCTTGAAGCAACCTTTAAGGGCTTTGAACATAAGTGACTTTGGAGGTATCGAACAAAGAGCAAAAGGGGCAAACATAGAGTTCAAGGAGGCTATCAATGCACACATGGAAAATCCCTTTGATGAGGAGCTTAAAGCCAAGGTTAAGTCCTCAAGAGCTAGAGCAAAAACCTTACTGGAAGCTGAAAGACACTTCATAAGGCAGAAGTCAAGACAGAAACACTTGATTGGAAGTGATAGATGTTCCAAATACTTTCATAGCTTGATCAAAAGGACTAATGTCAGGAACTCCATTAACTTTCTTGTTAAAGCTAATGGTACTATCACTACATCACCAGAAGAAGTTAGGAAGTTGCTTGTTGAATTTTACAAAGATCTATTAGGTACTTCCCGACCCACTACCAACTTTGATCCTGAAGTGTTCAACTATGGCCCAAAGCTGAGTGAAGAAGAGAGATTACAGCTTTTGCATTTCATCACCCCAAAGGAGATTTGGGAAGTTCTCTCTGATATAGGCAATGACAAGGCACCTGGACCAGATGGTTATACGGCTGCCTTCTTCAAAAATAAATGGAAAGATGTGGGCCAGGATGTTGTAAGATGTGTCTGTTATACCCCGTATTTCCAGAGTATGTACGTAAGGACGTACGTAGAGAATTTGAGCCTTAAGTTAGGCAAAGAACCGAATTTTGGGCACAAGTGCCAATTGGAGTCATTTTTCGACGAAACGTTTCCACAACTTACGTTGGGAAAATTCCGGCTATGTCATTTATATTTTTTGCGGATTTTTTCGAGAGACGAAACATTTTGGACCAACGGGAGGGTGACATGTGTCACCCTCACATTGGAAGCTAGGGGCGGCAACCCTTGGACGAATTGGTCACATTTTCAAGGCCAATTGGCTCCTTGTTTTGGCCTTGTTTTGTGGCTTGTTTGGTGCCATGTTTTGTGCCTTGTTTTGTGGTGTAGGGGTTAGGGTGCACTTGGCTTGATCAAGGCCTTACACTTGCCTTGCACTTGGCTTGATCAAGGCCATTGGTTTCTATAAATACCCTCCCTTGTGAAGACTTATTCATTCACTCCTCACTTTGTCTAAATCTTGAAATCCCTCCTCTCCTTGTTTTGCTCTCGTCCAACTCCTCTCCCCTTAGAAAGGCCCTTGGCCGAGAACACCCCCTCCCCCTAGCCTAGTTGTGCTAGCCGAGCCTACCCCCCCTAGGTAGAAAATTGTCTTCCAAGTGTTGTTATAATGCCCAAAAATACCTTAGCCTTGTACCTTGTAGTATTCCAAAGATACCTCTATACGTAGAGCCCGGAAATACTACCTTTTGTCCCTTTAGTCTCAAACCGAAACCCTAAGGAAATCTTCATTGATTGATTGAAGTATTTAAGTAGAAGTTGGTTAGAACTTCTAAGGGTTGTTTGGAGCGGGATGGAGCACCCGGAGTTGGAGCTAAACGTTGCTAAGGATCGACATTTAACTTGGATAATTATGGGCTTATCGAGGTAATTATCTTGTCCCTCTAGTTGTAATTGGAGATTACATGTTGTAGGAATATATAGTTGAAGTATACTATATATAGTACTGAACATTATTGTGCGGCAATGTCTTTTGACTTAAGCCTGAATTTAAAGAAAAGAACTGAACTGTATTTACATGGTGTATTGCGATGAGACTTGTGTAGTATTACTGAGTAGAATTGTACACGTCCGGTTAGTCGTGTAACACCCCCCCCTGGTTGGCTTGGTGGTCGGCCTCGATAGAGGAGGAGATTTACGCTGTTGCGGGGGAAATCTTCGAATTTTACGTAGAGAAATGGAACCGTATGTTTAAAAGTTAATAGACGTTTGTGACCTTTTAGGTGAAAGTACTAAGAGTAGCGTATTCTACTTGAGGAGTGGAAAGGGCTAGCAAGGTTGTAGTACTTGGAGCATTTTGCTTATTGTCGATACTCGTCGCGAGGTATGTGAACCTCTTCCTATCTGTTCTAGCATGATATGTGTAGCTATGTAGTACGGTGGGCGACTGAGTGCTAGGTGTATTTGTTTGGTTTAAACATAAAGTGTTATAACGGCTTTATGGGAAGTTGGTTATAACAGCTTTATGTAGGTAAGAAAATGGTTTACTGATGTTAGAAGTTAAGAGACTTGATCTTATAAGATAAGAGACTTAACTTATTTGTTTTAATGTGGATGTTGTGTGAAACCTCATTCGTGAGTAATGAGTACTTGGTTTTAAAGGGATAATGTTTCAGATTTCGAATCGAGAATGTGTATCGACAGACCACTGCAGCGTTAATAAAGGAAAATGTATTGAATAATGATGTGTTGTATTAAAACCAGTAGAAACCTCCATCTGCATAGAAGCTAAGATGAGACAAAATGATATTACATTTTCTAGATCATGGTCTTTGTAATAAGATCGTTATAAACAAGAATAAACTACTCACATATATGACATATGTTACTCAATTGTTTTAAAAGAGATTAAGACTATGAGTTATGAAACCTTTCTAAAATAAGTGACTTGAGCATTTGAAATTAGGCAAACTTGAACGTTTGGAAAATAATGTTGTTACTTGATTTTACAAAAGGGGAAGTGTCTGGTTTACTTAAAAAGATAGTCACTCTATTTTTATACTATGGGTATTGTGTGACTTATGGGAAAGTACTTTGAGTTGTGTGAAACTTGCCTATGCTTGTGATGATAGCCTTTGTTGTACAAGTGTTGTATTTACGTATTCTGGCGTCTCTCGATAGAGGGCCGGTTGACTTGTTGAGAACTTACTTGGACGTGCTGGCAGTGACGGAGAATTCCACGGGTATGTTTCCATTTTGATTACTGTCTTGTTGTTGATGTCACATGGACATGTCTACACCGAGGTAGAATTCCGGGGGCATGTGGCCATGCGGCAGGGTTGATCACCCAGTATATTATTGTTGATGTCACATGGACGTGTCTACCCCGAGGTAGAAGTCCGGGGGCATGTGGCCATGGGGCATTGGTATTATTGTTGCATCATGGACATGTCTACACCGATGCAGAATTCCGGGGGCATGCGGCCATGATGCGAACATGATTGATGTTGTGGGCGTGAGACCCATAGTTATATTTGAGTGATGACTTGAGGGCGTGAGTCACATTTCGACATGATCGCTTTTATGTTGTGAATCGTAGTTTGGTTATGATTCTTGTCTACTGCTTTATATAGACTAGTATGATTTCATTCTGATATTTCTGATTTCATACTTGGTACTGTTATCGACCTCGCTCGAGGCTGCGTTCATGCCGCAGGTAGAGGTACATCGGTCGTGGATCCTCGCTCTTAGGATCTCAGTTCAGCGTTTTTGGGAAGCTCCGTTTCTCCGGAGGCTTATCTTTTGGTATGTGTTCCCTGAGTTGTAGGTTCTTGTACATTCAGGGGTATGGCGGCCCCTGTCGTCATAGTTGTTAATAAATCTTAAGTGCAGTAATCTTTGTTGTGGGCGTGGTTTGTAAAAGGATTAAACTGCTCGTTTTGAAAGAGTTGTATTTATATATGTTATTGGAAGGTAACCGTTGGGTTGGCTTTGTTTTATGATCATATATCTTGTTTCTTGTTTAAAGTTTTATTTTCCGCTGGTTTTCTCGATGTTGTGTCACTAGGGTGCGGGGTAAGACACGATGCGGGCCGAACGGGTCGTTCTGATGTCCAAGAGTTCTTCTCTCGGAGTTCTTTGAAGCGGTAAATCATACCATCATTACCACGCTACCAAAGACCGATCATGATCCCAAGGTAAATGATTTCGTGCCAATCGGATTGACTAATGTGATCTATAAGATCATCACAAAGATTCTTGCTAACAGAATGGCATTGATCCTTCCTTCTCTCATTGACAAATCCCAAGGGCTTTTGTGAAAGGAAGAAACATGATGGACAACGTATATGTGGCGAGAAGAGCTTGTGAGAGGATTTAATAGAGCAGTCTCACCAAGATGTATGCTTATGGTGGACCTTCGTAAAGCATTTGTCTGATCTCTTGGAGCTTCGAATTGGTACTAAAAAGTCTAAAATTTCAGACAGTTTACAAGATGGATCATGGAATGTGTTAGCTCAACCTCCTTCTCCCTTTCTATCAATGGTGAGCTACATGGATACTTCAAAGGAAAGCGCGGCCTAAGACAAGGTGATCCTATGTCCCCTACTCTCTTTATCTTGTGCATGGAATACCTCTCAAGGCTGCTTAAAATGAAGGCTGAGGCAAGAGCTTTCTCATATTTTCCAAAGTGTAAGAAATTGGGCATTACTCATCTGGCATTCGCGGATGACCTCATGCTTTTTGCCAAAGGAGATATATCTTCAGTTGGGATTCTTTTGAATTGTCTAGAAGAGTTGGAGGCTGCCTCAGGATTAACTCTTAACCCAGCTAAATCCTCTGTCTACTTAGTGGGAATGCATTCTACAGTTCGGGACTTGATTTTGTCCAGAGTGGGTTTTGCCATTGGAAGCTTTCCGGTACGATACTTGGGGATCCCTTTGTCCCCAATTTCAGTCTCGGTGGATCAATTTGCCCCATTTCTGAATGTAATTCCTATCCCGGTCACTATTATCAACAAGGTACGGTCTGCTTGTATTCAGTTCTTATGGGGTGGGAAACCACCAAGAGTTTCTTGGGATATCATTTTCTTGCCTCAAACTGAAGGTGGCTTGGGTCTTATGAACATCAAGGAATGGAATCATGCCTTGCTATCCAGGATGATTTGGCAAACTCACACGGAAGCTGATTCTATTTGGGTCCAATGGATCAATAGCCACTATTTGAGAGGTATTACAATTTGGGACTATGAGGTACGCCCTAGGGACTCCCCCTTATTCAAAAAGATTTGTGGGATTCGCGACAAATTTGTTTCTATCTTTGGTAGCCATGGTGATGCTATTGACGGCTTTACAAAATGTTGTGCCAACGGTATATTTGATTCAAGCCTCGTGTATGATATCTTGCGCACTCCGCAAGCTAAAAAGCCTTGGATGTCACAAATTTGGAAAGGCTTCATTCCTCCCAAATTCTCTTTTACTATGTGGCTAAATTGCAGAAAGCGGTTAGCTACAAAGGATACTCTATCATTTCTCAACTTGGAGGATAAATCTTGCGGGTTCTGCAAGCAAGCTAATGAAACAAGGGAACACCTCTTCTTTGCCTGCCCCTATACACACATGATTTGGAAGAGCATAAAAGATTGGTTGGGTATTAGAAGAGAGATGACAACTGTTGAAAGCTCCCTTAAATGGATTAAGAAAGAACACCGCGGGACAAGCATCCGAGCCAAAGCTATTTTGCTTACTTTTTGCATAATGGTTTATGAGATTTGGAGGGAAAGAAACACAATGCTCTTTGAAGGCACAAGCTTTCCGGCAGAAGAGGTCATTGCAAGAATCAAAACAACATCTTATAGAGTTCTCTATGATTTTATCCCCTCTTGTAATGGCACCTTTTGAGTGACCACCCCTCCCCTCTATCACTTCTTGTTTGCATTACGTTGAGGCTTGAGATACCTCATCGACTGATTGTAGCCACTTCCTTTTCGTTATTAGTAATAATATTTGCATTTACCTAAAAAAAAAACTAAACTAGTAACCAAATTGAATTACAATCTTAAGGGCTAACATACTAGTTTTCGGGTTAGGGTTCCAATATCCATAACACTAATCAACTTCATAATATAAACACCTCATGCTTGCTAATATCCAAAGCTACAACAAGTAGTAATCTTAATTACTAAAACGACAAGAATTATACCTTTACAAGCCCTTAAAATTTCCAAGATTCAAAGTCGCTCCTTAGCAATTCTTAGCTCCTTTCCTTAAGTTCCAATCCGCTCCAAGCACTCCTTAGAAGCCTATGAAGAACCCATCTTCAAGTTCCAACTTCAAAGTTGAAGAACTTCTTAAGTTTCCGCCTTGCGACTAATACGAAAACGCCACTTTTCCGGGATCTTTCTATTGAGATAACCTTACAACACTCTTAGGAACCTAGGGTTTAAGTCTTGTGAACAATGGACAACAATTGCAAAATTTTGTTGTTTCAAAAAGCTCCAAGCCGAGAGCCCTCAAATGTGTTCATCCAATTTCTAGAAATTTAGCTAAGTGTAGAATGCTTGTCTCACTACTAGTACTACTATATAGTAACATGTAGGGCTAAGATTAAAAAAATGGGTGGCTAGGATGCATTACTTAAATATCTAGCTATGTGGTCCCATTGAGTAAGTCAATACACTCAAGCTCTTCAACTTGCAAGACTTTCATCCACAATGGTCAAATGACCATCCTATCCTTGCAAAAATCGTCCAAGACCATGTGAGGGGTGCCACGTGTCGCCCTCTCATTCGTCCATAAAAATTTATGTAACCCTCGTGGGCCCCACAAAACGTAAAATTTCCTCGGGTGGGCCCCATGTTATACCCCGTATTTCCAGAGTATGTACGTAAGGGAATACGTATAAAAAGTTTGGCCTTAAAGTTAGCCTTGGACGTTTTTTTTGTGCACAACTCACTAAAAGAATCGTTTTCCGACGAAACGTTTCCACAGCTTTCGTAGGGAAAATTCCGGCTATGCCATTACTAATTTTTGCGGATTTTTCCGAGAGACGAAACATTTTGGACCAACGGGAGGGCGACACTTGGCACCCTCCCATTGATGGACTTGAATCGTCCATTGGACGAAATTGGAGAGGAAGTGCACGTTTTTTGTGCCTTGTGCACAAGTCAAGGAGTTGGTAGGATATTTGTGTGGAGTAAATCTTCACCCTACACTTGCCTTGCACTTGTCTTAATCTTGGCCATTGGTTGGCCACTTCTTGACCTATAAATACCCCCTTAAAGATGAAGAGTTCTTCATCCACAAAGTTATCTTCCAAGTCTAAAAATCATCTCCTCTCCCTTAGCCTTTCGTCCAACACCTCCCTTTGAGTGAGTTTGGCGAGGGCCTACCCCCTAGCCTAGCGAAATCTACCCCCTTCCATTCGTAGACCAGTTGTCGTCTAGGCTTGTTATAATGCCCAACATACCTAGCCCAAATCCCTTAGTCCTTTGTAGAAGTTGTGAAGAACTTCTAAGGTTTCTGAGACTCTGGGCGTACAACTTAGGAGCTAAACCTTACTCAGGCGCGACTTTATCTAGGATATTATTGGGCTTACCGAGGTAACTAATCCTAACCCTCTTGTGAATTAAAGAATACTTACTGTAGTAGTATAAGAATAAGTATAAATACTTAGAAGAATATTGCAGAATAGAATTGAGCTATTATCACGGTAGAAGGGTTTAAAGAAGAATAATTAAACTATGCTTATATAGAATTGTTTTCTGATGACTTATATAGCTCAGGGTAGGAAGTGCTGCCCGACTTTCCGTAGAATTGTGAACCCTCTGTTTAGAATGACCTTGAGTAGTCCTTGATAGATGTCTGTGACTATTATAGGTGACTCTGCTTGCGACATATTCAACTTGGCGGTGGTTTTTTGAGAAGGTATGTGATTCTTCCTAAAGCATGATATTTTACAATATATAGTACGGTGAGCGCATGTATTAAGCGAATAATAACTACGGCAATGTCTTTGACTTAAGCACGAATAATACTTATGGCAATGCCTCGGCTTAAGCGGAATAATACTTACGGAATGCCTCACGGCTTAAGCCTGAATAACAAAGAACTGGAAGCATTTCAAAAGAATACTGAATCATTTTTAACAGAAGATAAATATTTGGTTTTTAAAACAAAAGCTTAAGAGTTATACTAGCTTTATGGGAAGTTAGGTATAACAACTTAAGAAAGATAAAAAAGAACTGTTTACTTGTTTGTTTATAAAAGCCTTGTATTGATTTCTGTTAAGTGTAGTAAGATTTGTGTGATAAGTAGACATATTATGATGCTACCTGGGTTAGTGTCTTGAAATACTGTGTAAGGGGGTCATTCTTACTGTGCTTACGTTGCTAACCGGTAAGTCCGTTGTACTGTTATTGTATCACCTACCCTCATTTGTTATCAGGGCTTGCCCCCTTGATCTTGGTCTATACGGCTATGCGGTCTGTGAGACTATGCGAGCAGCGGTATGCTCGTGATTGATCATTCGGGTGTTTAGCCCGACGCGGGGATTCTATGCGATCTGTTGAGACTATCGCGGTCTTTTGAGGCTATGCGGTGCGGGAGCCTAGGCGGATCCGGGGTTGGCTGCCCCGATCGAGGAATACCTCATGCGGTGCATGTGTGACCTATGCGAGTGCGGAAGTCGAGGACTAGGCACGCGAGAATGATACTATGGGCGATTGGCCTTGCCGATCATTCGCGGCCTAGAATAGACACATTCTGATTTTCTATTCTGTTGTTGTTTGTGATGTGGCACTATGTGCAATTGAACCGATTGTATTTGTGAAAAGGTTTTAAATACTTTGATTTCATTTGATTCTTTATAGTTTCACATACTTGGTACTGTTATCTTGACCTCGCCGGGCTGCGTTCATCTGCGGTAAGGGCAAGCAGTGCTAGATCCGCATCCTTAGGATCTCTACGTTGGTGTCGGGAGCTCCATCTCTTGGGAGGCTCTACTCTTTGGTATGATCTCCTGTTGTAGATAGTTTTATGCGATCGGGGTATGGCGGGGCTGTCGCCATAGTTGTATTTTTCCTTAGAAGTGCGTAGTCATGTTTATGCGATTATCGGATGTAGCTGCTAAACCTTGTTTATATATATATGCCGAAAGCGACGTTTGTTCACATAAAGCGTGTCTTATTTTATAAAGCTGTTTCATGTCTTGTTTTATATTTCCGATTACTACGATGTATGACTACTTGGGTGCCGGTAAGGCACGATTCACGGGCCGGAATGGGTCGTGACAAAAGTGGTATCGAGCGATTAATCCTCGGAAAGTGTCTACGCACCGTATCTAGTAAGTCTTGATTATCGGTGTGTTGTGCACCACACCAATAATCGTGAGGCTATAGGATATTTAGGATTGGTTTCCATTCTTCATTACGAGATCGTGCTTTAGAGGCGTGTTATAGGTTGGACCTCTAACGTATTCCTTTCTATGTGATTATGCCTCACGTAAGGCAACCCGGCGAGAAGGCAAGCGTAGGAGGCGCTAGCGAGACACCCAGTCACGAGGCTCAGGCCAGTCTATATCGAGACGGCGAGTTCTATGACGCCCGGCCCAAAGAGACCGCGATACCCACCTCCCGTCCCACGGCTGGGCGGAGAGTTAGGTACAAGAGATGGCCCACTATTGGCTAGAGTTGTGGCCGTCTGAGGAGAGGCTGGATCTGGCGATTCAGCTCGGCTCGATCGCACCGTAGTGCACCCGAGGCGAATAGTTTGAGACTACGGATTTCCTTAGTTGTAGCCCGCCAGAGTTTTACGGGTCGAGGCCGGAGGATGATCCGCAGGAGTTCATCCGTCAGCTGCAGAGGATTATGCGGGTGATCAGGGCTTCAGACTGAGTCTGTGACATTCGGTTCGCGTCGGCTGCGTGATACCGCAGTCGATTGGTTTGATTCATGGGAGCTTTCGGGAGAGCATGCACCTCGGCAGTATGGGATGAGTTTTGAGGCTTTTCTCACACACTTCTTGCCTCCGCAGATGAGGAGGGCACGGTGATAGATTCTTGTTCTTTGAGGCAGGAGGACGCCTTGGTGAGGAGTACAATGTCGAGTTTGATTCTTTGGCTCGATATGTCCACTGACCGTAGCGAGATGGAGGGCGGTGCATCGCTATGTCACTGGCTAGATGATTACATGGCCGAGTCTTGTGCGTGTGTCCTTCACCGAGCATGGACATAACCCGTATGCGAGCTCATGACCCGGGATGCGAGGAGCGTAGAGACCGCCGGGTAAGCGATATCGCCAGAAGGAAGGCGCCAAGACGGCCGGTTCTTTTAGTGGTCCTCGTGGGCGGCATCGGCAAAAGTCGGATTTGCACCACGGCCAGCAGAGCGCTCCTACCTCATTTTCGGTTCAGCGAGCGGTCGGGCGGTCGGGGCCCCAGACTTGGATTTCCGGTAGCGAGGTGCTAACCGTTCGAGGTCCGCTCGGTGCCCGTTGTGGTAGATACCATTCGGAGTCAGACTCGAGCTGCTATACTTGTGGCCGCAGGTCATTTCGCGAGAGTTTGTCCGACCGGGCGGCGGTAGTAGGCCCGGGCCATGTGGTCTGCATTGCCGCTTCTTCATCTCGACGATTACTCGCCCGAGGGCAAGGTACTCGTGGACCAGCGGTCGCGCAGAGGTCGTGGCGCGGGTCCCGATTCTAGCGGTCCTCGAACCGCATTTATGCTTTGTCCACCGACAGATCGTGAGGCCTCACCGATGTCGTCGCAGTACCTTATCGGTTCAGGTTTGATGTGTATGCTTTGATAGATCCGGTTCTACTCGCCCCATATATCTCCCTTGTTGCTAGTAGGATAGGGATAGAGCACGAGTCCATAGACCCTTTCGAGGTAGCTACGCGATGGGTGATTCGGTGGTAGCTCGGCGGTATATAGAGCTTGTCTGTGACTATTTACGATCGTCGGACCTGGCCGACTTGATAGAGTTGGAGATGATTGACCGACGTGATCATGGGATAGATTGGCTAGCTTTTGCTACGCCAATGTGGACTGCAGAGAGAGTAGTACAGTTCCAGTTTCTGAGGAGCCGGTTGTTGAGTGGGAGGAGCACGGTATCGCCGAGGGTAGGTTTATTTCCTACCTCGAGGCTAGGAAGATGGTGCGAAGGGTATATCTACCATCTCGTTCGGTGTTTGATAATCGAAGGCGCGTACCAGATTTTGATCGATTCGAGTCACGAGTTCCCGACGTGTTTCGGATGACCTCCGTATCCTCCCGAGAGGAGATTGAGTTTTGTATTGACATATTGCGGCACACTCGGCTATTTCCATTCCGCCATACTGAATGGCACCCGCCGAGTTGAGAGAGTGAAGGATCACTTAGGGATTTCTTTGGAGAAGGGCTTCATCGCCTAGTGTTTCTCCCGGGAGCGCCAGATTGTTCGTGAAGAAGAAGGGCGGACGCCGCGCATGTGTGTTGATTACAAAGTGAACAAGGTGACCATTAAGAACGATACCCTTCCTGTGATTGATGATTTGTTCGACCAGTTGCAGGTGCGAGATGTTTCTCCAAGATTGATCTACGGTCGCTATCATCAGTGCAGTCGAGAGGTGGATGTCCCAGGATCGCATTCGGACCCGACGGGCATTATGAGTTCGTGGTCATGTCTTTGGTTGACCAATGCTCGGCCAGATTCATGGATTTGATGAACCGAGTGTTCAAACCATTTTTGGACACGTTTGTGATAGTGTTCATTGATGATATCTTGGTTTATTCTCGCCAGAGCCGAACATGCGGAGCATTTGGCGATCAGGCCGGCAAGCTTCTCCGACCAGAAGTGACGCCAAGTTTTCCAAGTGTGAGTTTTGGTGACTTGATGGCGTTTCTTGGGCATATTGTCGGGCTGATGGCATTCAGTGGATACGCCAAGATCGAAGCGATCAGACTTGGCCTAGACCTACTACTCCGGCTGAGGTTCGCAGATTTCGGGCCTTGCAGGATATTATCGGCGGTTCAGAGAAGTTTGCTTCTATCTTCGCACCATTGACTAGGCCGACTCGTAAGGCGCCAAGTTTGATGGATCGATGCTTATGAGCGGTTTCGATTCTTTGAAAGAGAGATCGACGACCGCCCCGTTCTTACTCTTCCGGAGGGTCGGATGGTTATGTCGTGTGTATTGTGATGCGTCGGGCATCGGGTTGGGATGTGTTGACGCAGCATGGCGGGGTTATAGCATACGTCCCGACCAAGAAACACGAGAGGAACTACCCCACCCATGATTTGGAGTTGGCGGTGATTCACGCCAAGATCCGAGGCACTATTTGTATGGGGTTCACGTGGATATTTTTACGGACCACAAGAGCCTCCAAGATATCTTCACGCAGGAGCTGAACTTATGACGAGACGGTGGTTAGAGTTGCTTAAGGATTACGATGTTGATATCTGTACCACCCGGGAAGGCCAATGTTGTGGCGTATGCTCTTAGTCGTAGGTCGATGGGGAGCCTATCGGATGTGCGCAAGAGAGGAGGGACATGGTTCGTGATTTGCATCGATTAGCGAGCCTTGGTGTCCGCTTGATTGATTACGATAGCGGTGGGGTTAGAGTTCGTGAGGTTGCCGAGTCTTCCATCGTCGAGGAGGTGAAGAGGCAACAGTTCGAGATCCGCTTTGATTCGATATCGTGATACGACTCTTCGTGAGGAAAGGGTCCTTTGAGGTAGCACTGATGGGGTGCTAAGGTTTGAGGGCGCATCGTGGTGTTCCAGATGTTTCGTGACTTCGCAGCAGGTTCTGGGAAGCACACTGTAGCGTTACTCTATCCATCCGGGTCGACCAAGATGTACCACGACCTTAGATCCGTGTATTGGTGGGATGGCTTGAAGAGGACGTTGCGAGTTCGTAGCTCGCCCATGTTGTCGCAGTGAATGTAGAGCACCGAGGCACGTGGTTTGTTACAGCGATTGAGATCCCAACAGAAGTGGGAGGTAATCAACATGGACTTCATCACGGGATTACCTCGCACTCGGAGGAGACATGATTCTATATGGGTTATCGTCGACGGTCGACTAAATCAGCCCACTTTCTTCCCGTCGGACGACTTTTTCTACCGAGGATTATGCGCATTTACATCCGAGAGATCGTCGATCGCATGGAGTCCCTACCGATCATATCGCATGCAGGAGCCCGGTTACGCTAACTTCCGAGGTCCTTCCAGAGGGGTTTAGGGACGCAGTGAGCACGAGTAATCGCATTTCATCCACGCAGACGGACAGCAGAGCGCACTATCCGCACTCTCGAGGATATGCTGCGAGCCCGTGTTATTGACTTCTGGGTAGTTGGGAGGATCATTTGCCTCTAGTTGAGTTTGCGTATAATAATAGCTACCACTCCAAAGATTCGACGGGCGCCTTATAAGGCCTTGTATGGGAGGAAGTGCAGATCGCCTATAGGTTGGTTCGATGTGGCGAGGTGCAAGTGGGACCAGACGGTGCAGCAGTGATGGATAAGTGAAGCTTATCCGAGGCGCTTATCGACTCGAGTCGCATGTAAGTCGTATGCAGATCATCGTCGTCGCATCTTGAGTTCGAGGTTCATGATTGGGTTTTCCTAAAGGTGTCACCCATGAAGGTGTGATGAGATTCGGGAAGAAGAAACTCACCAAGGTACATTGGGCCGCTTCGATTGTCCGCAGGTAGGCAAGGTTGCTATGAGTTGAACCGCCGTCCGATCCGGAGGCATGCATCCGGTTTTTCACGTATCTATGCCGAGGAGATGTATCGGGATCCATCTAGGTGCACCCGATTGACGATGTCCAGTGACCGGCGGGTTATCGTATGAGGAGATTCCCATAGCGATAGTCGATCGTCGTTAGCGCTCGCGACGAAGGACGTGGCTTCACAAAGTCTTGTGGCGGAACGAGCTCGAGGAGAGATGACGGGAAGCCGGGAGGACATGAGGCGAAGTATCCTCACCTATTCCCACACCTCCGTAATTCACTTTCCTACTTGTAAATTTCCATTATCATTTATGCCTAAGTGTTATTTTGTGGCCATGTGTGGCACTTACAAACCGTTTAAGCTTCATCGATAATCGTCTTGAGAAGGAACATTCGACGAATGTTTCGCGAGGGGAGAATGTTATACCGTATTTCCGCAGTATGTACGTAAGGGAATACGCATAAAAGTTTGGCCTTAAAGTTAGCCTTGACGCTTTTTTTGTGCACAACTCACTAAAAGAATCGTTTTCCGACGAAACGCTTTCCACGGCTTCGTAGGGAAAATTCCGCTATGCCATTACTAATTTTTGCGGATTTTTCCGAGAGGCGAAACATTTTGGACCAACGGGCGGGCGACACTTGACACCCTCCAATTGATGGAATTGAATCGTCCATTGGACGAAATTAGAGAGGAAGTGCACGTTTTTTGTGCCTTGTGCACAAGTCAAGGAGTTGGTAGGATATTTGTGTGGAGTAAATCTTCACCCTACACTTGCCTTGCACTTGTATTAATCTTGGCCATTGGTTGGCCACTTCTTGACCTATAAATACCCCTTAAAGATGAAGAGTTCTTCATCCACAAAGTTATCTTCCAAGTCTAAAAATCCTCTCCTCTCCCTTAGCCTTCGTCCAACACCTCCCCTTTGAGTGAGTTTGGCCGAGGCCTACCCCCTAGCCTAGCCGAAATCTACCCTCCCTTGGTAGAAAAGTTGTCTTCTAGTATTGTTATAATGCCCAAAATACCCTAGCCCAAATCCCTTAGTCCTTTGTAGAAGTTGTGAAGAACTTCTAAGGTTTCTGAGCTACTGGGCGCATAACTTAGAGCTAAACCTTGCTCAGGCGCGACTTTATCTAGGATATTATTGGGCTTACCGAGGTAACTAATCCTAACCCTCTTGTGAATTAAAGAATACTTATTGTAGTAGTATAAGAATAAGTATAAATACTTAGAAGAATATTGCAGAATAGAATTGAACTGTTATCACAGTAGAAGGGTTTAAAAGAAGAATAATTAAACTATGCTTATATAGGACTGTTTTCACAGTAGACTTATATAGCTCACCGGGTAGGGAAGTGCTGCCCGACTTTCCGTAGAATTGTGAACCCTCTGTTTAGAATGACCTTCAGAGTAGTCCTTGATAGATGTCGTGACTATTATAGGTGACTCTCTCGCGACATATTCAACTTGGCGGTGGTTTTCATGAGAAGGTATGTGATTCTTCCTAAAGCATGATATTTTACAATATATAGTACGGTAGACGTACATGTGTTAACTGAATAATAACTACGGCAATGTCTTTGACTTAAGCCTGAATAATACTTATGGCAATGCCTCACGGCTTAAGCCGGAATAATACTTACGGCAATGCCTCACGGCTTAAGCCTGAATAACAAAGAACTGGAAGCATTTCAAAAGAATACTGAATCATTTTTAACAGAAGATAAATATTTGGTTTTTAAAACAAAAGCTTAAGAGTTATACTAGCTTTATGGGAAGTTAGGTATAACAACTTAAGAAAGATAAAAAGGAACTGTTTACTTGTTTGTTTATAAAAGCCTTGTATTGATTTCAAGTGTAGTAAGATTTGTGTGATAAGTAGACATATTATGATGCTACCTGGGTTAGTGTCTTGAAATACTGTGTAAGGGGTCATTCTTGCTGTGCTTACGTTGCTAACCGGTAAGTCCGTTGTACTGTTATTGTATCACCTACCCCCTTGACTGTTATACCGAGGGCTTGCCCCCCTTGATGCGGGTCTATACGGCCTATGCGGTCTTTGAGACTATGCGGAGCAGCGGTATGCTCCAGGATTGATCATTCCGGGTGTTTAGCCTGATGCGGGGGATTCCCTATGCGGCGCTGAGACTACGCGGTCTTTTGAGGCTATGCGGCTGCGAGCCTAGGCGGACGCCGGGGTTGCCCCGATGCGAGGAATACCTCACGCGGTGCGTGTGACCTATGCGGCTGCGAAGTCCGTGACTAGGCACGCAGAATGATACTATGGGTGATTGGCCTTGCTTCGATCATTCGCGCCTAGAATAGACTGCTACGCTTTTCTATTACTGTTGTTGTTTGTGATGTGGCACTATGTGCAATTGAACTGATTGTATTTGTGAAAAGGTTTTAAATACTTTGATTTCATTTCAGTTCTTTATAGTTTCACATACTTGGTACCTATTGTACTGACCTCCTTCGGGGGGCTGCGTTCATGCCGCAGGTAAAGGCAAGCAGGTGCTAGATCCGCATCCTTAGGATCTCTACGTTGGTGTCGGGAGCTCCATCTCTTCCGGAGGCTCTCCTCTTTGGTATGATCTCCTGTTGTAGATAGTTTTGTACGATCGAGGTATGGCGGCCCTGTCCCGCCATAGTTGTATTTTTCCTTAGAGGTCTGTAGTCATGTTGTACAGTGTCGGATGTAACTGCTAAACCTTGTTTATATATATATGCCGAAAGGCGACGTTTGTTCACATAAACTGTGTCTTATTTTATAAACTGTTTCATGTCTTGTTTTATATTTCCGCTGATTACTCTGATGTATGACTACTTGGGTGCCCCGGTAAGGCACCAGTTACGGGCCCCGGAATGGGTCGTGACACCCCACGTGACCAAATCCGTAAAATATAAATTCCATAATTCTTATAAGTTCTTAAAGTCTTAAATACCAAAATTGAGAATCCAATTCTCAATAATAAACCTCTTTCCTTCACAAAGTTCGGAAACTTTTCCGTCGAAAAATCACATTTTGCTTCTTTTCCAAAATTACTGTCGTATTCTCGTACGTACGTCCTCATAAACATACCCTGGAACTACGGGGCGTAACATTCTTCCCCCCTTAGAAACATTCGTCCCGAATGTTCCTTCTAAGTCTCAAAACATACATGCGTCGGTATAGTCTTCACTACTATACTTACCAAACCACTTATGCCACACCTGGCCATAATATAACACATGCGCAAAACTCCAATCCAAGCCAACAAGGAATCACCTCTAATGTGTATAACAACACTAAAGCTTCCACCCATGGTCTAAAGGATACTTTCTTCACCTCGTTACTTCACAAAATTGTTACACCCCGTATTTACAGGACATGTTTTAAGAACGTACGTAAGAACTCACAAGTGTTAAGATTTGAGACTTGTAAAAATTTATCGGAATTATGAACTTTTCGGAAAACGAATTATTGTGACGAATGGGAGGGCGACACGTGTCGCCCCCCCTTATGGTTTCCTTGGACGAAATAGGCATGGCCAAAATGGTCATTGACCATAGTCTTGGATGACTAAGTCTTGCAAGTAGTAGCTTGAGATTCTTGACTAAGTCAAAGGACCCACGAGGCTTGATATTTGATAAGAGCTCATCCAAACCACCCATTTGGTTGCATCTTGACCCTCCATTGCACTATATAATACTACTAGTAGCAAGAGTGAGCCCAACACATAGAAAAAATTTCATGAAATTTGAAGAGAGGCAGTAGTTGCTCTCGGGTTCCCTCACTTTCAAAAGAAAAAAATTTTGTTTCTTGTTCTTTAAGCTCCACACTTTAAACAAAGGTTCATGAGTGTATTGTAAGCATATCTCAATAGAAAAATCTCGGAAAAAGATAGTTTTCGTATTAGTCGCAAAGTGAAAACCTAGTTGCTTTCTAGGTTTTGGATTGTAAGTTTGAAGGAAAGTTGTTGGTATGGTTCTAAGGGTCTCAAGTAGCGGATTGAAGTGTCTTGAAGAGGCTCTAAGTTGCTAGGGAGCAAAATCGGATTTGGAGTTGGATTGAGATTCGTTGAGGTATAATTTTGTCTCTTAAAAGTGTTACAAGATTATTTATATTGTTGTTAGCTTTACATGTTGCTAGCATGAAGTGTATGTGTTGAAGTTTATAAGTATTATGGATTGATTGTAGCTTAAATCCGAAATGTTTTATTAGCCACTTGAAGTTGGATTACAAATTGGTCGTTTATTAGAAATCGTCGCATGTTACTTACTTGAAGATTATAGTAGTTATAATCGATTGTGACTTGATATCATATTATGCTAACAGTTTGGATTGAAATGGAAATTGGATAAGAATTGGTATTGTTGTACTCAATATGGCCGAAATTGGACCAGTAGTTGTATTAGTTTGATATCTATTGTGGGGCGGAATTTTACACGTCTAGTAGGCGTGTAATCCTCTATTGTTAATTGCTTTGATTGGGCCTTAAATGTGGCGTGTTTGGTTATTGAAGTCGGCCTTGAAAAAGGTGGCAAAGTAAGTAAAAACAAAGGAGGTGCTGTCCGATTTTCCGTAGAATTTAGCGACTTAGCACTTAGAATATTCTACGTTTGAAGTAAGAGGTTAATGGACGTATTGTGACCATTATAGGTTGAAGTACTAAATATAGCGTATCCTACTTGAAGGATGGAATAGCTATCAAGATTGAAGTACTTTGGAGCATTTTGCTACTTGTCGATAATCGTCGCGAGGTATGTGAACCTCTTCCTTCCTTTGGCATTATTCTATGTATGGAATATACCTGTGGTATCATTTCATGTTTCCTTCTACTCTTAGAAGTTAAGAGGTAGTTGTGTGATTTACTCTATGTAGAATTTTTCCTATCTTTTGAGCATGACTAGTTGCACGTATATAGTACGGTAGACGTACAAGACCTTGATATCCTTTACTAGTTTTATGAATAGCCAAGTCGGGTGAGTTAGGAGAATAACTCACTTCTTTGAAAGTATTAAGGATGTCTAATGTTTTATTAAAGTTAAGGGACTTGAAGAGTTTTAAAGTATGTGATACTTGGCTATGTGCCCATGTTGTCAGCAGGTGAATGTAGAGCACCAGAGGCCTGGTGGTTTGTTACAGACGATTGAGATCCCGACCTGGAAGTGGGAGGTAATCAACATGGACTTCATCACAGGATTACCTCGCACTCAGAGGAGACATGATTCTATATGGGTTATCGTCGACGGTCCGATTTAAATCAGCCCACTTTCTTCCGTCGGACGACTTTTTCTGAGGATTATGCGGACTTTACATCCGAGAGATCGTCGATCGCATGGAGTCCCTACCGATCATATCGCAGCAGGAGCCCGTTCACGCTAACATCTGGAGGTCCTTCCAGAGGGGTTTAGGACGCAGTGAGCACGAAATCGCATTTCATCCACGCATGACGGACAGGCAGAGCGCACTATCCAGACTCTCGAGGATATGCTGCGAGCCTGTGTTATTGACTTCAGTGGTAGTTGGGAGGATCATTTGCCTCTAGTTGAGTTTGCGTATAATAATAGCTACCACTCCAAAGATTCGATGGCGCCTTATAAGGCCTTATATGGGAGGATGTGCAGATCGCCTATAGGTTTGTTCGATGTGGGCGAGGTTCAGCTAGTGGGACCAGATTTGTTGCAGCAGGCAGTGGATAAGGTGAAGCTTATCCGAGAGCGCTTATTGACACCGAGTCGGCGTAAGTCGTATGCAGATCATCGTCGTCGGCATCTTGAGTTCGAGGTTCATGATTGGGTTTTCCTAAAGGTGTCACCCACGGGGTGTGATGAGATTCGGGAAGAAGGGGAAACTTCACCAAGGTACATTGGGCCGTTTCGCATTGTCCGCAGGTAGGCAAGGTTGCCTATGAGTTGAACCGCCGTCCGATCTGAGGCGTGCATCCGGTTTTTCACGTATCTATCTTTGAGGAGATGTATCGGGATCCATCTAGGGTGCACCCGATTGACGATGTCCAGTGACCGAGGGTTATCGTATGAGGAGATTCCCATAGCGATAGTCGATCGTCGAGTTAGGCGTCTGACGAAGGGCGTGGCTTCCACAAAGTCTTGTGGCGGAACGAGCTCAGGGAGGAGATGACGTGGGAAGCCGAGGAGGACATGAGGCAGAAGTATCCTCACCTATTCCCCACACCTCCAGGTAATTCACTTTCCTACTTGTAAATTTCCATTATCATTTATGCCTAAGTGTTATTTTGTGGCCATGTGTGGCACTTACAAACTGTTTAAGCTTCATCGATAACTGTCTTGAGAAGGAACATTCGGGACGAATGTTTCTAAGGAGGGGAGAATGTTATACCCCGTATTTCCAGAGTATGTACGTAAGGGAATACGTACAAAAAGTTTGGCCTTAAAGTTAGCCTTGGACGTTTTTTTGTGCACAACTCACTAAAAGAATCGTTTTCCGACGAAACGTTTCCACAGCTTTCGTAGGGAAAATTCCGGCTATGCCATTACTAATTTTTGCGGATTTTTCCGAGAGACGAAACATTTTGGACCAACGGGAGGGCGACACTTGGCACCCTCCCATTGATGGAATTGAATCGTCCATTGGACGAAATTGGAGAGGAAGTGCACGTTTTTTGTGCCTTGTGCACAAGTCAAGGAGTTGGTAGGATATTTGTGTGGAGTAAATCTTCACCCTACACTTGCCTTGCACTTGTCTTAATCTTGGCCATTGGTTGGCCACTTCTTGACCTATAAATACCCCCTTAAAGATGAAGAGTTCTTCATCCACAAAGTTATCTTCCAAGTCTAAAAATCCTCTCCTCTCCCTTAGCCTTTCGTCCAACACCTCCCCCCTCTGAGTGAGTTTGGCCGAGGGCCTACCCCCCCTAGCCTAGCCGAAATCTACCCCCCCTCCCTTGGTAGAAAAGTTGTCTTCTAGTATTGTTATAATGCCCAAAATACCCTAGCCCAAATCCCTTAGTCCTTTGTAGAAGTTGTGAAGAACTTCTAAGGTTTCTGAGCTCTGGCGCATACAACTTAGAGCTAAACCTTGCTCAGCGACTTTATCTAGGATATTATTGGGCTTACCGAGGTAACTAATCCTAACCCTCTTGTGAATTAAAGAATACTTACTGTAGTAGTATAAGAATAAGTATAAATACTTAGAAGAATATTGCAGAATAGAATTGAACTGTTATCACAGTAGAAGGGTTTAAAAGAAGAATAATTAAACTATGCTTATATAGGACTGTTTTCACAGTAGACTTATATAGCTCACCGGGTAGGGAAGTGCTGCCCGACTTTCCGTAGAATTGTGAACCTCTGTTTAGAATGACCTTGAGTAGTCCTTGATAGATGCGTGACTATTATAGTGACTCTCTGCGCGACATATTGAACTTGGCGGTGGTTTTCATTGAGAAGGTATGTGATTCTTCCTAAAGCATGATATTTTACAATATATAGTACGGTAGACGCATACGTGTTAAGCGAATAATAACTACGGCAATGTCTTTGACTTAAGCTGAATAATACTTATGGCAATGCCTCACGCTTAAGCCGAATAATACTTACGGAATGCCTCACGCTTAAGCACGAATAACAAAGAACCGAAGCATTTCAAAAGAATATCGATCATTTTTAACAGAAGATAAATATTTGGTTTTTAAAACAAAAGCTTAAGAGTTATACTAGCTTTATGGGAAGTTAGGTATAACAACTTAAGAAAGATAAAAAGGAACTGTTTACTTGTTTGTTTATAAAAGCCTTGTATTGATTTCTGTTAAGTGTAGTAAGATGTGTGTGATAAGTAGACATATTATGATGCTACAGGTTAGTGTCTTGAAATCCGTGTAAGGGGTCATTCTTGCGTGCTTACGTTGCTAACCGGTAAGTCCGTTGTCTTTGTTATTGTATCACCTACCCTCGATCGTTATACAGGGCTTGCCTTGATGCGGGTCTATACGGCCTATGCGGTCTGTGAGACTATGCGGAGCAGCGGTATGCTCCAGGATTGATCATTCCGGGTGTTTAGCCTGATGCGGGGGATTCCCTATGCGGTCTGTTGAGACTATGCGGTCTTTTGAGGCTATGCGGGCTGCGGGAGCCTAGGCGGATGCCGGGGGTTGGCTGCCCCCGATGCGAGGGATACCTCATGCGGGTCTGTGTGTGACCTATGCGGGCTGCGAAAGTCCAGGACTAGGCACGCAGAATGATACTATGGGCGATTGGCCTTGCTTCGATCATTCGCGGCCTAGAATAGACCTGTTACAGTTTTTCTATTACTGTTGTTGTTTGTGATGTGGCACTATGTGCAATTGAACTGATTGTATTTGTGAAAAGGTTTTAAATACTTTGATTTCATTTCAGTTCTTTATAGTTTCACATACTTGGTACCTGTTGTACTGACCTCCTTCGGGGGGCTGCGTTCATGCCGCAGGTAAGGGCAAGCAGGTGCTAGATCCGCATCCTTAGGATCTCTACGTTGGTGTCGGGAGCTCCATCTCTTCCGGAGGCTCTACTCTTTGGTATGATCTCCCTGTTGTAGATAGTTTTGTCTGATCGGTATGGCGGCCCTGTCCCGCCATAGTTGTATTTTTCTTAGGTCTGTAGAGTCATGTTATGCGATGTCGGATGTAATCGCTAAACCTTGTTTATATATATATGCCGAAAGGCGACGTTTGTTCACATAAAGCGTGTCTTATTTTATAAACTGTTTCATGTCTTGTTTTATATTTCCGATTACTCGATGTATGACTACTTGGGTGCCGGTAAGGCACGATTCACGCCCCGAATGGGTCGTGACAAAAGTGGTATCGAGCGATTAATCCTCGGAAAGTGTCTACGCACCGTATCTAGTAAGTCTTGATTATCGGTGTGTTGTGCACCACACCAATAATCGTGAGGCTATAGGATATTTAGGATTGGTTTCCATTCTTCATTCCGAGATCGTGCTTTAGAGTGTGTTATAGGTTGGACCTCTAACGTATTCCTTTCTATGCTTATGCCTCCACGTAAGGCAACCCGCCCGAAGGGCAAGGCAGCGAGGAGGCGCTAGCGAGACACCCAGAGTCACGAGGCTCGTGCCCGTCTATACGAGACGGCGAGTTCTATGACGCCGCCCCAAAGAGACCGCAGATCCACACCTCCCATCCCACACCGGGCGGAGGAGTTAGGGTACAAGGAGATGGCCCACTATTGGCTGTAGTCAGGCCCGACACGAGGAGAGGCTGGATGCGCGGCTCCAGCTCCACTCGGGCCGCACCGTAGTGCACCCGAGGCGAATAGTTTGAGACTACGGATTTCCTTAGTTGTAGCCCGCGAGTTTTACGGTCGAGGGAGGATGATCCGCAGGAGTTCATCCGTCACCGCAGAGGATTATGCGGTGATCGAGGCTTGAGAGAGTCTGTGACATTCGGTTCGCATCGGTGCGTGATACCGCGATCGATTGGTTTGATTCATGGAGCTTTCGGGAGAGCATGCACTCCAGTATGGGATGAGTTTTGAGGCTTTTCTCACACACTTCTTGCCTCCGCAGATGAGGAGGGCACGAGTGATAGATTCTTGTTCTTGAGACGGAGGACGCATGCGAGGGAGTACAATGTCGAGTTTGATTCTTTGGCTCGATATGTCCTCGCACCGGTAGCAGAGATGGAGGGTGGTGCATCGCTATGTCACTGGGCTAGATGATTACATGGCCGAAGTCTTGTGCGGTGTGTCCCTTCACCAGCATGGACATAACCCGTATGCAGAGCTCATGCACCGGGATGCGAGAGCGTAGAGACCGCCGGTAGAGCGATATCAGCAGAAGAAGGCCAAGACGGCCGGTTCTTTTGTGGTCCTCGTGGTGGGCGGCATCGGCAAAAGTCGGATTTGCACCACGGCCGGCAGAGCGCCCTACCTCATTTTCGGTTCAGCCAGAGCGAAAGCGGTCGGGGCCCGGGACTTGGATTTCGGTAGCAGGTGCTAACCGCTCGAGGTCCGCTCGGTGCCCGTTGTGGTAGATACCATTCGAGTCAGACTCGAGCTCGCTATACTTGTGGCCGCAGGTCATTTCGCGAGTTTGTCCGACCGGGCGTGGTAGTAGGGCCCATGTGGTCTGTTGCCGCTTCTTCATCCTCGACAGCTTACTCGCCCGGAGGCAAGGTACTCATGGACCAGCGGTCGCGGCAGGTCGTGGCGCGGGTCCAGCTTCTAGCGGTCCTCGTAACCGCATTTATGCTTTGTCCACCGACAGATCGGGAGGCCTCACCGATGTCGCCAGTACCTTATCGGTTCGGGTTTGATGTGTATGCTTTGATAGATCCGGTTCTACTGTCCCATATATCTCCCTTGTTGCTAGTAGGATGGGATAGAGCACGAGTCCATAGACCTTTTCGAGGTAGCTACGCCGATGGTGATTCGGTGGTAGCTCGGCGGTATATAGAGCTTGTCTGTGACCATTTGATCGTCGACCCTAGCCGACTTGATAGAGTTGGCAAGGACTGAGTTCGACGTGATCATGGGAATGGCTTGGCGAGCTTGCTACGCCAATGTGGACCGCAGAGAGAGTAGTACAGTTCCGCTCTGAGGCCGGTTGTTGAGTGGGAGGAGCACGATCGCCGAGGTAGGTTTATTTCCTACCAAGGCTAGGAAGATGGTGCGAAGGCGGTATATCTACCATCTCGTCGGGTGTTTGATCTCAAGGCGCGGTACCAGATTTTCGCCGCCCAGTAGTCAGCGAGTTCCCAGACGTGTTTCCAGATGACCTCCCGGGTATCCCTCCTGAGAGGGAGATTGAGTTTTGTATTGACATATTGCCAGACACTCGGCCTATTTCCATTCCGCCATACAGAATGGCACCTGCCGAGTTGAGAGAGTTGAAGGATCAGCTTAGGGATTTCTTTGGAGAAGCGGCTTCATCAGCCTAGTGTTTCTCCCGGGAGCGCCGGTATTGTTCGTGAAGAAGAAGGGCGGACGCCGCGCATGTGTGTTGATCTGACGGTGAACAAGGTGACCATTAAGAACAGATACCCCCTTCCCAGGATTGATGATTTGTTCGACCAGTTGCAGGGTGCGAGATGTTTCTCCAAGATTGATCTACGGTCGGGCTATCATCAGGTGCGAGTCAGAGAGGTGGATGTCCCTAGATCGCATTCGGACGTGACGGGAATTATGAGTTCAGTGTCATGTATTTTGGTTTGACAAATGCTCCGTCGTTATTAATGGATTTGATGAACAGTGTGTTCTAACCATTTTTGGACACGTTTGTGATAGTGTTAATTGATGATATCTTGGTTTATTCTCGCCAGAGGAACATGCGAGCATTTGAGACATGGCCGATAGCTTCCGACCAAGGACGGTACGCCAAGTTTTCCAAGTGTGAGTTTTGGTTGACTTGATGGCGTTTCTTGGGCATATTGTCGGGCCGATGGCATTCAGTGGATACGCCAAGATCGAGGCGATCAGACTTGGCCTAGACCTACTACTCCGGCAGAGGTTCGCAGTTTTACGGGCCTTGCGAGGATATTATCGCGGTTCGTAGAGAAGTTTGCTTCTATCTCGCACCATTGACTAGCCGACTCGAAGGCAGCCAAGTTTGATGGGCTGATGCTTGTGGCGGGGTTTCGATTCTTGAAAGAGAGCGACGACCGCCCGTTCTTACTCTTCCGAGGGTCGGATGGTTATGTCGTGTATTGTGACGCGTCGGGCATCGGGTTGGGATGTGTGTTGATGCAGCATGGCGTGGTTATAGCATATGCATCCCGACACCAAGAAACACGAGGAACTACCCCACCCATGATTTGAGTTGGCCGTGATTCATGCTTTGAAGATGCGGAGGCACTATTTGTATGGGGTTCACGTGGATATTTTTACTGACCACAAGAGCCTCGGTATATCTTGACCGAGGGAGATGAACTTACGGCAGAGCGGTGGTTAGAGTTGCTTAAGGATTACGATGTTGATATCTCGTACCACCCGGGAAGGCCAATGTTGTGGCGGATGCTCTTAGTCGTAGGGTCGATGGGGAGCCTATCGGATGTGCAGCAAGAGAGAGGGACATGGTTCGTGATTTGCATCGATTAGCGAGCCTTGGTGTCCGCTTGATTGATTACGATAGCGGTGGGGTTAGAGTTCGTGAGGTTGCCGAGTCTTCCATCGTCGAGGAGGTGAAGAGGCAATTCGAGGATCCGCTTTGATTCGATATCGTGATCTGACTCTTCGTGAGGGCAAGGGTCCTTTGAGGTAGCACGATGGGGTGCTAAGGTTTGAGGGCGCATGTGTGTTCGGATGTTTGAGACTTGGCAGAGTTCTTGGGAAGCACGGTAGCGCGTTACTCTATCCATCCGGTCGACCAAGATGTACCACGACCTTAGATCCGTGTATTGGTGGGATGGCTTGAAGAGGACGTTGCGAGTTCGTAGCTCGGTGCCCATGTTGTCGCGCAGTGAATGTAGAGCACCGAGGCACGGTGGTTTGTTCTGACGCGATTGAGATCCCGACCGGAATGGAGGTAATCAACATGGACTTCATCACAGGATTACCTCGCACTCAGAGGAGACATGATTCTATATGGGTTATCGTCGACAGGCTGACGAAATCAGCCCACTTTCTTCCCGTCATGACGACTTTTTGTGAGGATTATGCGGACTTTACATCCGAGAGATCGTCGATCGCATGGAGTCCCTACTTCGATCATATCGCATGCAGGAGCCCGCCACGCTAACTTCTGGAGGTCCTTCCAGAGGGGTTTAGGGACGCAGGTGAGCCTGAGTACTGCATTTCATCCACAGACAGACGGACAGGCAGAGCGCACTATCCAGACTCTTGAGGATATGCTGCGAGCCTGTGTTATTGACTTCAGTGGTAGTTGGGAGGATCATTTGCCTCTAGTTGAGTTTGCGTATAATAATAGCTACCACTCCAGTATTCAGATGGCGCCTTATGAGGCCTTGTATGGGAGGTGCAGATCGCCTATAGGTTGGTTCGATGTGGCGAGTGCGGCTAGTGGGACCAGATTTGGTGCAGCAGCGATGGATAAGGTGAAGCTTATCCGAGGCGGCTATCGACATTTCGAGTCGATGTAAGTCGTATGCAGCTCATCGACGACCGCAACTTGAGTTCGAGGTTCATGATTGGGTTTTCCTAAAGGTGTCACCCATGAAGGGTGTGATGAGATTCGGGAAGAAGGGGAAACTCAGCCCAAGGTACATTGGGCCGTTTCAGATTGTCCGCAGGGTAGGCAAGGTTGCCTATGAGTTGGATCTGCCGTCCGATCTGGAGGCAGTGCATCCGGTTTTTCACGTATCTATGCTGAGGAGATGTATCGGGGATCCATCTAGGGTGCACCCGATTGACGATGTCCAGGTGACCGAGGGGTTATCGTATGAGGAGATTCCCATAGCGATAGTCGATCGTCAGGTTAGGCGTCTGCGGACGAAGGACGTGGCTTCCGTCAAAGTCTTGTGGCGGAACGAGCTCAGGGAGGAGATGACGTGGGAAGCCGAGGAGGACATGAGGCAGAAGTATCCTCACCTATTCCCCACACCTCCAGGTAATTCACTTTCCTACTTGTAAATTTCCATTATCATTTATGCCTAAGTGTTATTTTGTGGCCATGTGTGGCACTTACAAACTGTTTAAGCTTCATCGATAACTGTCTTGAGAAGGAACATTCGGGACGAATGTTTCTAAGGAGGGGAGAATGTTATACCCCGTATTTCCAGAGTATGTACGGCGGGAATACGCATAAAGTTTGGCCTTAAAGTTAGCCTTGACGTTTTTTTGTGCACAACTCACTAAAAGAATCGTTTTCCGACAAACGCTTTCCACGACTTCGTAGGAAAATTCGGCTATGCCATTACTAATTTTGCGGATTTTTCCGAGAGACGAAACATTTTGGACCAACGGGAGGCGACACTGGCACCCTCCCATTGATGGAATTGAATCGTCCATTGGACGAAATTGGAGAGGAAGTGCACGTTTTTTGTGCCTTGTGCACAAGTCAAGGAGTTGGTAGGATATTTGTGTGGAGTAAATCTTCACCCTACACTTGCCTTGCACTTGTCTTAATCTTGGCCATTGGTTGGCCACTTCTTGACCTATAAATACCCCCTTAAAGATGAAGAGTTCTTCATCCACAAAGTTATCTTCCAAGTCTAAAAATCCTCTCCTCTCCCTTAGCCTTTCGTCCAACACCTCCCCGCCCGTGAGTGAGTTTGGCCGAGGGCCTACCCCCCCTAGCCTAGCCGAAATCTACCCCCCTCCCTTGGTAGAAAAGTTGTCTTCTAGTATTGTTATAATGCCCAAAATACCCTAGCCCAAATCCCTTAGTCCTTTGTAGAAGTTGTGAAGAACTTCTAAGGTGTTATACCCCGTAGTTCCAGGGTATGTATGCGAGGACGTACGTACGAGAATACGACAGAAAGATTGGAAAGGAAGAAAGAGGCGATTTTTCCACGGAAAAGTTTCCGGTTTTTGTGAAGGAAAAAGGTTCGTTAATGGGAATTGGATTCCCAGATTTGGTATTCGGACTTCCTGGAATATTAGAGAATTATGGAATTTTATTTTCGGAAATGGTCACGTGGGCCCACGGAGAAATTTACTGTTTTTGGGGCCCACTTTGTTTTGAGATTTTGGCCATTGTGGATATTTTCGGAAGATGTTTTATTTTGGCCAATAGGAGGGTGACACGTGTCACCCCGCCTAGTGGCTGGCCGAATGGCATTTGTGCACAACACCCTGTTAGAGTCGTTTCGACGAAACGTTTTACATAACTTGCGGGCGGTAAATTCGGCTATGTCTTTTCTTATTTTTGCGGATTTTTCCGAGAGGCGGAACATTTTGGACCAACGAGAGGCGCACTTGGCACCCTCTCATTGGTGGGCAAGGTGGGCGACACGGGGCCAATTGGGGATGTCAAGTGGTAGATATTTTGGTAGATATTTGTGAGGGTTTTAAGGAGTAGGGACTAGGGGGCACTTGGGCATATCTTGGCCCTACACTTGTGTAGCACTTGGCTCAATCTTGGCCATTGGTTGGCCTTGGCAGTGCTATAAATACCCTCTCCCTTTGATGAATTCTTCATCCTTTCCTAAATGTTTCTAAGTGTTAAATCTTCTCCTCCCTTAGTGTTGAGTTCGGCCAAGAGGCCTCCCTCTCCTAGAGGCCTTGGCAGAGGTACACCCCCTAGCCAAGTTGCTTTCAGTATAATACCCCCTGTGGTGTAGAAATACTCTCAAAGTATTGTTATAATGCCCAAATTACCTTAGTAGTATACCTTGTTGTATTCTAAGGTTATACCTATAAGAAAAGACCAGAAATTCTATTATACTTTCCGTCAGTAACAAAACCGAAACCCTAGGAAAATATCCATAGTCCGTTGGAGTATTGTGTAGAAGTTGGTTAGAACTTCTAAGGGTGGTTTAGAGCGGTTGAGCGCCGAGTTGAGCTAAACCTTGCTAAGGATCGACATTAAACTCGGATAATTATGGGCTTATCGAGGTAATTATCTTGTCCTCTATTGTAATTGGAAATTACATAATGTTAGAATATATAGTTGAAGTATACTATATATAGTCTTGAACTTAATGTTGTGGCAATGTCCTTGACTTAAGCTCAAGAATCGAATCAACTGTTTTTACATAGGTATCAGACATGAGGCTTGTGTAGCTTTTACGTGAGTAGAATTGTACCCGTCGGGTTAGATGTGTAACCCCGGTTGGCTTGGTAGCCGCCCGTTAGAGAGGAGATTTACGCTGCATGTTGGGGAGGTGCGCGAATTTTCTCAGAGAATGTTCTACGATAAGATCTTGATGTTAATAAGCGCCTTGTGGCCTTATAGGTTGAAGTACTACGTCTGGCGCGTTCTACTTGGCTTAATGAGTAGCCGACAGTTGGAAGTACTTGGAGCGTTTTGCTATTAGTCGATACTCGTACCGAGGTATGTGAAACTCTTCCTATCTCTTCCAGCATGATATGTGTGAACTATGTAATGCGGTGACGATACGTGCTAAATGTATTTTATTGGTTTAAAACATAAAGTGTTATAACGGCTTTATGGGAAGTTGTTATAACGACTTTATGTTAGTAAGAAAATACTTGTGGTTTTAAAGTGGTAACCGATTTGAACTATAAGCGGCTTGTTATGTGTTAATAAAAGAACTTGAAGTATTTCAAAAGGTTTTGATTCATTTTGAAAGAAGAGGTAATACTTGATTTGTTTTGAAAACTTAAGAGTTATACTAGCTTTATGGAAGGTTAGGTATAACGTCTTAAGAATGTTTCTTGATTTTGAAAATCGAATGTGTATCGACAAACCATCTGCGGCGTTAATAAAAGGAAATGTTTTGTGATTAAGTATTATTAAAACCGAGAAACTTCCATCTGCATAGAAGCTAAGATGAGACAAAATGATATTTCCTAGATCATGGTCTTTGTAATAAGATTGTTGTAAACAAGAATATCCTACTCACATATAAGACTTATGTTTCTGATAGTTTAAAAGAGAATTATATTCTTAAATGAATAAGACTATGAACTACTTAAACCTTTCTAAATAAGAAACATGAACATTTGAAATTAGGCAAACTTGGGCGTTTGGAAAATAATGTTACTTGAGTTTTACAAAGAGAAGTGTTTTGATTTACTTCAAAAGATAATCACTCTATTTTCATATACTACGGGTATTGTGTGACTTTTGTGAGAGTAACGTATCTTTTAAAGAGTTAATGTATGAAGTACTTTGGGGATAAAACCCCGAACTTGTTTAGCATATAGTAGAAAGTACCTTGTGTGTATAACTTGATTGTGTTGGTTTGTGATAGCCTTGTAATACTTTCTTGTTGATTTGATAAGTAAACATGCTAGGATGCTACGTGTGTTAGTATCTTGTGATGTTTGTGTAAAGGGGTTTTTCCTTTGTTGTGCTTATGTTGTTTAACGATAAGCTGTTATGATAGTATTATACATCACTCATCTCTTGAGATGATTCCGGTTAAGTCGCCTCCGACGCGGGTAGACTCAGCGGGTCGATGGACCTATGATTCGAGACTACCTACGCGGTCGAGGCCTATGCGGAATCGCGGAGTTCCGTTTAGGACGCGCCTTGTGGTCATGCGGTCCTTGTGGCTGCGGACGGCGAGTCCAGACGCCGCCGGAGTAGCTACCTCGATGCGGGTTATACCTCATGCGGGCGATCTGATTGGCCTACGCGAGTGCGGAAAGTTCTGTGGCTAGACGCGCACATTAGATATCGCGGGCAAGTGGTCACTTTGATCATGTGACGGTCTAGACAAATCTTATGATACGATTCATGACCTTTGGCATGCTAGGTGTTAGTAGTCGGCTATGCCTTCGCATTTACCCCGCATCGTTTTATTAGGACACGTGGGACTCGTGTTCATTCCTCGTGCTTGTATATCATAAACCGCCGTGATGGAAGGTATTCCACGCACGATTGATGTGGTGGGCGTGAGACCCATTGTTAAATTGAGTGACTTGAGGCGTGAGTCCCTGACTTGACATGACTGCTTTTATGGTGAACTGTAGTTTGGTTATCATACATGTCTCCTGCTTTGTATAGACTACTATGATTTCATTTACAGTATTTATTTTTTTGTTTCATATACTCGGTACCTGTTGTACTGACCTCCTTCGGGGGGCTGCGTTCATGCCGCAGGTAAAGGTACACCAGTCATTGATCCTCGCTCTTAGGGTCACAGTTCAGCGTGTGGGAAAGCTCCGTTTCTCCGGAGGCTTATCAGTGGTATAGTCTCCTGTTGTTGTAGGTGTTTACATTCAGGGGTATGGCGGGGCCCTGTCCCGCCATTGTTGTCGTATCATTTCTTAGAGGTCCATGTAGTGGCAAGTGTGGTTTGTAAAAAGGATTAAAGCTGTTCATGTTGAAAAAGTTGTTGTTTATATATATGCCGAAAGGCAAGTTTTTCTCAGATTATTGTTTCATATTTTATAATATGTCTTGTATCGTTTTATGTTCCGCTGATTACTCTGATGTTGTATCACTAGGGTGCCCGGGGTAAGGCACCAGTCACGGGCCCGGAATCGGGTCGTGACATAAGGTTTCTTGGAGCTACCGGGGCGTACAACTTAGGAGCTAAACCTTGCTCAGGCGCGACTTTATCTAGGATATTATTGGGCTTACCGAGGTAACTAATCCTAACCCTCTTGTGAATTAAAGAATACTTACTGTAGTAGTATAAGAATAAGTATAAATACTTAGAAGAATATTGCAGAATAGAATTGAACTGTTATCACAGTAGAAGGGTTTAAAAGAAGAATAATTAAACTATGCTTATATAGGACTGTTTTCACAATAGACTTATATAGCTCACCGGGTAGGGAAGTGCTGCCCGACTTTCCGTAGAATTGTGAACCCTCTGTTTAGAATGACCTTCAGAGTAGTCCTTGATAGATGTCTGTGACTATTATAGGCTGACTCTGCGCGACATATTGAACTTGGCGGTGGTTTTCATTGAGAAGGTATGTGATTCTTCCTAAAGCATGATATTTTACAATATATAGTACGGTAGACGCATACGTGTTAAGCGAATAATAACTACGGCAATGTCTTTGACTTAAGCACGAATAATACTTATGGCAATGCCTCACGCTAAGCGGAATAATACTTACTGAATGCCTCACGCTTAAGCTTTAATAACAAAGAATGGAAGCATTTCAAAAGAATCTTGAATCATTTTTAACATAAGAGAACTATTTGGTTTTTAAAACAAAATCTTAAGAGTTATACTAGCTTTATGGGAATTTAGGTATAACAACTTAAGAAAGATAAAAAGGAATTGTTTACTTGTTTGTTTATAAAAGCCTTGTATTGATTTCTGTTAAGTGTAGTAAGATTTGTGTGATAAAGTAGACTATTATGATGCTACAGGTTAGTGTCTTGAAATCCGTGTGGGTCATTCTCGTGCTTACGTTGCTAACCGGTAAGTCCGTTGCATCGTTATTGTATCACCTACCCTCGATCGTTATACCAGGGCTTGCCTCGATGCTGGTCTATACGGCCTATGCGGTCTTTGAGACTATGCGGAGCAGCGGTATGCTCCATGATTGATCATTCCGGGTGTTTAGCCCGACGCGGGGATTCTATGCGGTCCGCTGAGACTACGCGGTCTTTTGAGGCTATGCGGCCGCGGAGCCTAGGCGGATGCCGGGTTAGCTGCCCCGATGCGAGGAATACCTCATGCGGTGCGTGTGTGACCTATGCGGGCTGCGGAAGTCGAGACTAGGCACGCAGAATGATACTATGGGCGATCGCCTTGCCCGATCATTCGCGCCTAGAATAGACATTACGCTTTTTCTATTATCGTTGTTGTTTGTGATGTGGCACTATGTGCAATTGAACCGATTGTATTTGTGAAAAGGTTTTAAATACTTTGATTTCATTTGATTCTTTATAGTTTCACATACTTGGTACTGTTAATCTTGACCTCCTCTGGCCGCTGCGTTCATGCCGCAGTAAGGGCAAGCAGTGCTAGATCCGCATCCTTAGGATCTCTACGTTGGTGTCGGAGCTCCATCTCTTCCGAGGCTCTACTCTTTGGTATGATCTCCTGTTGTAGATAGTTTTGTATCGGTCGGTATGGCGGGCCTGTCCCGCCATAGTTGTATTTTTCCTTAGGTCTGTAGTCATGTTTACGATTTCGGATGTAATCGCTAAACCTTGTTTATATATATATGCCGAAAGGCGACGTTTGTTCACATAACCGTGTCTTATTTTATAAATCGTTTCATGTCTTGTTTTATATTTCCATTGATTACTCGATGTATGACTACTGGGTGCCCTGAAGGCACGATTCACGCCCCGAATGGGTCGTGACACCCCACGTGACCAAATCCGTAAAATATAAATTCCATAATTCTTATAAGTTCTTAAAGTCTTAAATACCAAAATTGAGAATCCAATTCTCAATAATAAACCTCTTTCCTTCACAAAGTTCGGAAACTTTTCCGTCGAAAAATCACATCTTGCTTCTTTTCCAAAATTACTGTTGTATTCTCGTACGTACGTCCTCATAAACATACCCTGGAACTACGGGGCGTAACATTCTTCCCCCCTTAGAAACATTCGTCCCGAATGTTCCTTCTAAGTCTCAAAACATACATGCGCCGGTATAGTCTTCACTACTATACTTACCAAACCACTTATGCCACACCTGGCCATAATATAACACATGCGCAAAACTCCAATCCAAGCCAACAAGGAATCACCTCTAATGTGTATAACAACACTAAAGCTTCCACCCATGGTCTAAAGGATACTTTCTTCACCTCGTTACTTCACAAAATTGTTACACCCCGTATTTACAGGACATGTTTTAAGAACGTACGTAAGAACTCACAAGTGTTAAGATTTGAGACTTGTAAAAATTTATCGGAATTATGAACTTTTCGGAAAACGAATTATTGTGACGAATGGGAGGGCGACACGTGTCGCCCCCCTTATGGTTTCCTTGGACGAAATAGGCATGGCCAAAATGGTCATTGACCATAGTCTTGGATGACTAAGTCTTGCAAGTAGTAGCTTGAGATTCTTGACTAAGTCAAAGGACCCACGAGGCTTGATATTTGATAAGAGCTCATCCAAACCACCCATTTGGTTGCATCTTGACCCTCCATTGCACTATATAATACTACTAGTAGCAAGAGTGAGCCCAACACTTAGAAAAAATTTCATGAAATTTGAAGAGAGGCAGTAGTTGCTCTCGGGTTCCCTCACTTTCAAAAGAAAAATTTTTTGTTTCTTGTTCTTTAAGCTCCACACTTTAAACAAAGGTTCATGAGTGTATTGTAAGCATATCTCAATAGAAAAATCTCGGAAAAAGATAGTTTTCGTATTAGTCGCAAAGTGAAAACCTAGTTGCTTTCTAGGTTTTGGATTGTAAGTTTGAAGGAAAGTTGTTGGTATGGTTCTAAGGGTCTCAAGTAGCGGATTGAAGTGTCTTGAAGAGGCTCTAAGTTGCTAGGGAGCAAAATCGGATTTGGAGTTGGATTGAGATTCGTTGAGGTATAATCTTGTCTCTTAAAAGTGTTACAAGATTATTTATATTGTTGTTAGCTTTACATGTTGCTAGCATGAAGTGTATGTGTTGAAGTTTATAAGTATTATGGATTGATTGTAGCTTAAATCCGAAATGTTTTATTAGCCACTTGAAGTTGGATTACAAATTGGTCGTTTATTAGAAATCGTCGCATGTTACTTACTTGAAGATTATAGTAGTTATAATCGATTGTGACTTGATATCATATTATGCTATGCTTTGGATTGAAATGGAAATTGGATAAGAATTGGTATTGTTGTACTCAATATGGCGAAATTGGACCAGTAGTTGTATTAGTTTGATATCTATTGTGGGGCGGAATTTTACACGTCTAGTAGGCGTGTAATCCTCTATTGTTAATTGCTTTGATTGGGCCTTAAATGTGGCGTGTTTGGTTATTGAAGTCGGCCTTGAAAAAGGTGGCAAAGTAAGTAAAAACAAAGGAGGTGCTGTCCGATTTTCCGTAGAATTTAGCGACTTAGCACTTAGAATATTCTACGTTTGAAGTAAGAGGTTAATGGACGTATTGTGACCATTATAGGTTGAAGTACTAAATATAGCGTATCCTACTTGAAGGATGGAATAGCTATCAAGATTGAAGTACTTTGGAGCATTTTGCTACTTGTCGATAATCGTCGCGAGGTATGTGAACCTCTTCCTTCCTTTGGCATTATTCTATGTATGGAATATACCTGTGGTATCATTTCATGTTTCCTTCTACTCTTAGAAGTTAAGAGGTAGTTGTGTGATTTACTCTATGTAGAATTTTTCCTATCTTTTGAGCATGACTAGTTGCACGTATATAGTACGGTAGACGTACAAGACCTTGATATCCTTTACTAGTTTTATGAATAGCCAAGTCGGGTGAGTTAGGAGAATAACTCACTTCTTTGAAAGTATTAAGGATGTCTAATGTTTTATTAAAGTTAAGGGACTTGAAGAGTTTTAAAGTATGTGATACTTGTTCCGTTTTAAACGTATGAGTCCCTTGGATAGGAAATTGTATTTGGCTAAGGTATAAAGTGAATATAACGACTTTATGGGAAGTTGGTTATATTTGCTTTATGGAAAGATAAATGACTTGATTTTAATGAAAAGGCAATTTGATTTTAAGGCATCAATTGCCTAAGGTTTTATAATAAAAGGAGTCACTTGATTTCTAAAGGTTAAGAGACTAATTGTACTTTGAAAGTTAAGAGAATTGATTTGAAAATATATAATACTTGGTTTTAAAAAAAAGTATAAGTCTCTTGGTTATAAAAGGAATGGGTTTGTCTAAAACCATAAAGAGTTATAACGGCTTTATGGGAAGTTGGTTATAACGGCTTTATGGAAGGTTAAGAGAATGGTTTTCTCTAATAAAGTAATCAAAGAAATAACTTGAATTAAGGATGGGCAATTTAATTTAAGGGTATCACTTGCTTAACGCTTTAAGGTAAGGGTCACTTGATTTAGAAGCCGAAAAATGTATTTCTAAAGTATAGTGACTTATGTGAAATGTACACAAGCCTTGATACTACGGGTGTTAGTATCTTGGGGTTTTATATGAAAAAGGAATCTTTTGGAAAAAATGTAAACATGTAGTACTTGGGGTTAAATTCCCGGATTTTTATGTGTGAAATGGAAGTGCCATGAGTTTATAAAAATGGAAGTCTAAAGGTTTAATGAACTTGCCTGTATTTGCTTGTGATAGCTTTAAGTGCAAGTATTATATGTTACGTTGTCGTGACTCTCAGTTGGAGGGCCGGTTGTCTTGTTATGAGTTTACTTGGACGTACCGACAGTGATGTGGGATTCCACGGGTATGCTTCCATCATGATTGATCCTTGGACATGCTTATACGATGTGGAATTCCGGGGCATGTGACCAGGATGCGGGTTAGATGCCCGGACATTTTATTGGACGTACCGGCAGTGACGGGGGATTCCACGGGTATGCTTCCATTGTGATTGATCTTGGCCATGCTTATACGAGGAGGGATGCCGGGGCATGCAGCCAGGATGCGGGTTAGATGCCCGCGCGTTTTATTACTCCATGGCCATGCTTATACGATGTGGGATTCCGGGGCATGCGACCATGTTATATTTTACTCCATGGGCTAGCTCCCCATGAAGACATGTACCCACGATGAGGGATTCCGGGGGCATGTTATATTATTACTCCATGGGCTAGCTCCCCATGAAGACCTGCACCTACGATGAGGACGCCGAGGCACGCGTTAGGGCCATGCTTATACGATGTGGGAGTCCGGGGCATGCGGCCGCGATATATATATATATATATATATATATATATATATGTGTGTGTGTACGCCGACAGTGAGGTGGGATGCCACGGGCGCGTCACATGGTTATATTTTTACACTTATAGCTGTCGGCAGTGATGTGGGATTCCACGGGCAGGAGATATATATATGTGTTGTGTATGTGTACGCCGACAGTGAGGTGGGATGCCACGGGCGCGTCACATGGTTATAATTTACACTTATAGCTGTCGGCAGTGATGGGGGATTCCACGGGCACGCTTTGATATTTGTGTGACTTGATCGCGTCCCAGATTGGGCCGGGTAGTATATGCGCCCCTCTTTAAAGGGCCGGATTATGTTATGAAAGATAAGTAAGTTATATGGTAATGAACTTAATGATTTTTTTCCTAATCATGCACGTAAGAATGTGACTATAACTTTTATTGAAAATGGGAAAAGATAATGAGGTACGATTAAGTTCATAAGTGGTAATGACACGGCAGGATCTGGTATGTACTTTTTATACTTGTCCCTGTCATTCTTTTGTATAGTTATGATCTGTTTACTGTACGTTATTTCTGTTCCATATTCGGTACCTGTTGTACTGACCCCCTTCGGGGGGCTGCGTTCATACCCGCAGGTTTTAGGTACCCAGGTTGGTGATCCTTGCTCTTAGGATCTCGGTTCAGTTTTTGGGAAAAAGCTCCATTTTCTCCGGAGGCTTATCTCTTGGTACGGTTTTCCCTGAGGTTGTAGATTCATGTATATTCAGGGGTATGGCGGGGCCCTGTCCCGCCACAGTTGTTATGTTAAAACTCTTAGAGGTCTGTAGTCACATATTGTGGGTCCGTTTGTAAAGGAAAGGAGGCAACTGCTTCGGTTGTATGTATATATGTCCAGGAAGGTAGCCCTATCGGCTAACCTGTTGTTTTATTTCTGTTGTTTTATTTTATAAGTTTCATGTATATTCCGCTGATTATCTCTGATGTATACATGCTTGGTGCCTGTGTAGGGCACCGATGCGAGCAGGGTCGGGTCGTGATAAAAATGATCACTTCCCTTCTCTTAACACTCGTTCACTTCTTTCCTTACTCGTCGTACCCTTCTCGAATACCCGAACTCTTTCTAGTACACGTACCTTACTTCCGTCATTGCTTCAGTTTCCAAAACCTTGGAGTTACTACCTCCAACCTTGGTCATCTTACTAGCCTCGATTTCCTCTAAGGCAGAATCAGATCGTGAAGGCCGAGAATGGTTATCTAAACTTGGGCCTAGCACCCTCGTGACCCCACCACCTAGCGGGACCACCCCAAAATGACCCCACCTCATTTCGGGCTGCGGGTTGACCCGCGACCTGGCCTCAACCCAACCCATTATCGCGCCAAACTCTCTCGTTCCCCGATCCGGAACACTCTTACTAATTCACGTCATGAAAGCTGCCACTTCTATCACAACTACCCATGGAATTATCACACAAATACTCCACGTATACTATGTATTCTGACAAAGATTAACCGTAAAGTCTTTTACTCAAGACGGCCTTACATCTAAGGTCTCAACTGTCATAATTTCTAAGGTTCAAAATTTTCTCATCCCCAGACTTACCCTTTTCACTAACCAGGCTTCTAAATCACATTTTAACACAAAGCTATCCGAACATAACACTTAACACATCATCATAACATCAATACATACTAGTCTCTAGAGGGTTAAGGATATACCTGTAACTACTGCTTCACTTTCCCCTTGCCGCGCTACCTCTGGTCGGACACTCTTTCGCAAAATGGCCCTGCCGGCCGCAAGTATAGCAATCTCCCAAACTAGTACGACACTCCCCCCTATGGGTTTTACCACAACGGATACACTGAGATACGGGTAGCCTCATCCGGCGAGTACTCCTACTCCCCGGAAAATCTGAAACCTGGGAGCTCTGACCCGCTCCTGAATACCCTGGACGCCCTGAAGACTGTGGAGGACTACTCTGTACTGGCGGAGGTGTATAACTAGCCTACTACTGAGGCGGTCCGCCTCGAAAGTTACCAAAGGACCCTGCCGTCTTGGCCCTCTTATGCTGATCCTCATCCCCACGTCGGTCTCTACGTTCCTCCATACCCTGTGCATAAGCCTGTATACGGGCAATCTCCATGCCCGGCTGAAGAGCTACACCCGAGCAAGCTTCTGCCAAGTAGTCATCGAGCCCCGTGACGTAGCGGTGCACTCTGTCCTCCATATCTGTCACTAGCGCAGGGACATATCGAGCCAACGAGTCGAACTCAATGTTGTACTCCCGAACTGTGCGTCCTCTCTGTCTCAGCATCAAAAATCTGTCGGCCCGTTTTCTCCTCATCTGTGGCGGCAAGAAATGACCAAGGAATGCCTCAGAGAACTCGTCCCATATAGCTGGAGGCGCATGCACTCCGACGCCTCGCGAATCAAACGATCGGCTGCGGTATCACGCAGCCGACGCGAACCTAAGACCACCGACTGCTCACGGCTCGATCACTCATGATCCATCAGAATCGCCGGATGAACTCCTGCGGATCATCCTCGTGTCTCGACCAGAACTCGCGGTCATGCGACTCGAAAGTCCCGTAGCCTCAAACTATCCGATCTCGGGTGAACCACGGGTGCTCGAATCTGCCGTGATCCAAATTTATCCTCGTTCGCCACGATCCTGGCTAGTAACTGGGCCATCTCCCTGTAACCCATCTCCTCTGCTCCAGGCTGTGGGACTGGAGGCTCGTGCTTGTGGTCTCGTGAGCCTCTGCGCGCTCTAAACTCTGCTGGGGCTGGCGACGTCGCAAAACTCGCCGTCTGAGGCACTATCTCAGGTAATGACCAGGCCTGCGCCCTCGTACTCTACGTGTCCTACTAGTAGCTCCTCGCCGCCTTGCCCTACGGGCCCGGTTGCTTTGCGTGGAGGCATAAGCGGTAAAACGAAATACGTCGAGGGATCCAACTTATAACACAGCTCTAAGGCACGATCTCAGAGTGAGAAGAATGGAAACCAATCCTAAATATCCTATAGCCTCCTGATTATTGATGTGGTGCACAACACACCGATAATCAAGACTCTACTAGATACGGTATGTAGACACTTTCCGAGGACTAACTGCTCTGATACCACTTTTGTCACGACCCGACCTCGGGCCCGCGACTGGTGCCTTACCCCGGGCACCCTAGTGATACAACATCAGAGAAAATCAGCGGAAATAAAAACTTAAACATGAAACAAGATAATAAGAAAACAGGCTAACCAAAACGGTTACCTTTTTGCATAAATAAATAATTAAACCTGAACAGTTACATCCTTTTTCAAAAACCTGCCCACAACAGTACTACAGACCTTTAAGAATGTAACAACAACTATGACGGGGGCCCGCCATACCACAATGTACAAGTACCTATAGTGATGGGGACTATACTAAAAGATAAGCCTCCGAGAAACGGAGCTTCCCAAACGCCGAATCGCGATCCTATGAACGCGAGGATCAACAACGGTGTACCTCTACTGCGGCATGAACGCGGCCGAAGGAGGTCGATAACAGTACCAAATATGTGAATCAAAAATCGTAAATGAAATCATAATAGTCTATATAAAGCAGGAGACATGTATGATAACCAAACTACAGTATACAACATATAAGTAATCATGTCAAGTCAGGGACTCACGCCCTCAAAGACATCACTCAAAATATAATAATGGATCTCACGCCTACAACATCAATCATGCCCGTAGAATTCCTTCCTCACTGCCGGCAGTCTATGATGTAACAACACCAAGGAGTACACTTGAACACCAGGTCCCACCTGTGTCATAAAACCGTACGGGGCAAGTACGAAGGCATAGCTACCAGATCCAACCTGCATCATCAACTGACCGGGGCAAGTACGAAAGCCAGCTACCAGAACCTACCGTACCAACAATACTAAACAACCATATCACGAAGCTGACACGTGGCAAGTGCGATAGCCTCTACCAGATCCTCCCTGCGCCACGTAGCTGACGGGGGCAAGTAACCAGACTAACCACCAGATCACAACCGTAAGTCACGAAGCTTCGTCCAAACACTGACTCGCGAAGCTGACTCGCGAAGCTGACACGTGGCAAGTGTGATAGCCTCTACCAGATCCTCCCTGCGCCACGTAGCTGACGGGGGCAAGTAACCAGGCTAACCACCAGATCACAACCGTAAGTCACGATGCCGCGCGGGCGACACGTGGCAAGTGCGATAACCTCTACCAGATCCACATGCGTCACGTAGCTGACGGGGGAAAGTAACCAGGCTAACCACCAGATCACAACCGTAAGTCACGAGACTTCGCCACAAAACTGAACGGGGCAAGTACGAAGGCTAACTACCAGAACCAAAGCCGAATCAGCCACGACCGGGGCAAGTACGAGAGCCAACTACCAGATACCAAGGCCGAATCAGTAAAACCTCATGGAGAGCTAGTCCATGGAATAACAATAATGGTCACATGCCCCCGGAATCCCTCATCGGTGTAGACATGCCCATGTGACAATAATAATGGAAGCATACCCGTGGAATCTTCCGTCACACGCGAGACGCCCAAGTAAATTCACACAAGTCACCGCCTCCATCGAGACGCGGTGGTATAGAAATACAATACTTGCACAACAAAAGCTATCACAACTAGCATAGGCAAGTTCAACATACTTTTAGACTTTCATTAACATGTAAATTGATTCACCATTTATATAAACTCAAGTATTCCCATTTTGTGCCAACAATCCGGGTTTTAATCCTAAAGTACTACGTACTTAAATTCTTTCAAAAGACCCCTTTCTTTTACAAAAGTCATACGATACCCATAGTATCAAAAATAGAGTAACTATCATTTCAAGTAAACCAATTTAAGACAAAACCATGCCTTCTTTTTAAACCATTTTAAGACAAAAACATGCCTTTCTTTTTAAACCATTTTAAGACAAAAACATGCCTTTCTTTTAAACCAAAACACTTCAAATTCCTCAAGTCTCTTTTCTTTTTAGAAAACAAGTTCCTTACTTTGGAATTTAAGAAAAATCAATATAACATTATTCTTTTAAAAACCAAGTACTCATTACTCACGAATGAGGTTTCACAACTTTTTAACACAATTCAAGTCAAATACAAGTCAAATATCTTATCTTTTAAAAACAATCAACCATTCTTTTACCTACATAAAGTCGTTATAATTAACTTCCCATAAAGCCATTATAACACTTTATGTTCTAAACCAACCAATATCATTTAGCACACGTACGTCTACCGTACTACATAGTTTACAACAATCATGCTAGAAAAGATAGGAAGAGGTTCACATACCTCACGACGATTATCGACAATTAGCAAAACGCTCCAAGTACTATACCCTTGCTAGCCTTTTCCACCCTTCAAGTAGAATACGCTACTCGTAGTACTTCAACCTATAATGGTCATAAAATGTCTATTAACCTCTAGCTCTCTTCGTAGAATATTCTAAGTACAAAGTCACTAAATTCTACGGAAAATCGGACATCACTTCCTTTGTTTCTACATACTTTGCCACCTTTTTCAAGGCCGAATTCAATAATCAAACGCCACATTTAAGGCTCAACATTTCAGCAAATACAAAGGGGATTACACGCCCAACAATACGTGTCAAATTCCGCCCCACAATTACTACCAACTAGTCCACAATACAATCCAATTATACAATGTTATTCTCGGCTAACAACAACCCTACTTCTCTTTCAATTTCTATTTCAATACAAGTTGTTGTTCCAACATGCTACATAGTCATAAACAATTTCAACAGCTATAATTCCCTCTTTATATAACATGTGACAACTAAACTAGTAACCAAATTGAATTACAATCTTAAGGGCTAACATACTAGTTTTCGGGTTAGGGTTCCAATATCCATAACACTAATCAACTTCATAATATAAACACCTCATGCTTGCTAATATCCAAAGCTACAACAAGTAGTAATCTTAATTACTAAAACGACAAGAATTATACCTTTACAAGCCCTTAAAATTTCCAAGATTCAAAGTCGCTCCTTAGCAATTCTTAGCTCCTTTCCTTAAGTTCCAATCCGCTCCAAGCACTCCTTAGAAGCCTATGAAGAACCCATCTTCAAGTTCCAACTTCAAAGTTGAAGAACTTCTTAAGTTTCCGCCTTGCGACTAATACGAAAACGCCACTTTTCCGGGATCTTTCTATTGAGATAACCTTACAACACTCTTAGGAACCTAGGGTTTAAGTCTTGTGAACAATGGACAACAATTGCAAAATTTTCTTGTTTCAAAAAGCTCCAAGCCGAGAGCCCTCAAATGTGTTCATCCAATTTCTAGAAATTTAGCTAAGTGTAGAATGCTTTTCTCACTACTAGTACTACTATATAGTAACATGGAGGGCTAAGATTAAAACAAATGGGTGGCTAGGATGCATTACTTAAATATCTAGCTATGTGGTCACATTGACTAAGTCAATACACTCAAGCTCTTCAACTTGCAAGACTTTCATCCACAATGGTCAAATGACCATCCTATCCTTGCAAAAATTGTCCAATACCATGTGAGGGGGTGCCACGTGTCGCCCTCTCATTCGTCCATAAAAATTTCCGTAACCCTCGTGGGCCCCACAAAACGTAAAATTTCCTCGGGTGGGCCCCATGTGACCAAATCCGTAAAATATAAATTCCATAATTCTTATAAGTTCTTAAAGTCTTAAATACCAAAATTGAGAATCCAATTCTCAATAATAAACCTCTTTCCTTCACAAAGTTCGGAAACTTTTCCGTCGAAAAATCACATCTTGCTTCCTTTCCAAAATTACTGTCGTATTCTCGTATGTACATCCTCATAAACATACCCTGGAACTACGGGGCGTAACATTATTAGCCTTAATTATTAAGCATTCTCATTTTATTCAAACTTAAGGCACTAACATATCATTAAAAATCCGGGGATTTAACCCAAGGTATTATGTACCTCCATTCTTTTCAGAAGACTCCTTTTCTTATAAAAACCCCAAGATACTAACACCCGTAGTATCAAGGCATGTCTACATTTCAAACAAGTCACTACATTTTTAGAAATACATTTCTAGGCTTCTAAATCAAGTGACCCTTACTTTAAAACTTTAAGCAATTGGTACCTTTAAATCAAATTGTCCTTCTTTATTTCAAGTCATTTATTTGTTTACATTACTAGAGAAAACCATTACTTTAACCTTCCATAAAGTTATTATAACCAACTTCTCATAAAACCGTTATAACTCTTTATGTCTTGGACAAATTCATTCCTTGTATAACCAAGAGACTTATACTTTCAAATCAAGTTACATAACTTTCAAAATACTTCAAGTCTCTTAACTTTAGAAATCAAGTTTCTTACTTAGAAATCAAGTCTCTTATCTTTTAGAATGTCAAGAAATCAATACTTTTCAACTCAAGTATTCTATACTTTTGAATCAAGTCATTTCTTCCTTTAAGAATCAAGTCCCATAACTTGAAAAATAAAGTCTCTTAACCTTTTAAGAATTTAAGGTTCATAGTCTTAAAAACTTCATACGTAAACTCTTTAAATTAAGTAACATATGCTTTTATGCGTTGTGAATAGGTTATACTTGTTTATAACGATCTTATTAAAGCAGCCATGATCTAGAAAATGTAATACAATTTTGTCTAATCTTAGTTTCTATGCAGATGGAGAATTCTACTCATTTTAATATAATTGATTGTCGATACATTTTCTTTTATTAACGCTGCAATGGCTTGTTCGATACTTATTCTCATTCGTGCAGTAAATTAGCAAAGTCAACTCGACTCCAAATACTTCCTAACGACTCTTACCAACATCCCTCATAAGACTTGGTAAGAACTTAGGATAACTTAGACGTAACCTTTACATAGAGTAAATCAACATACATACCTCTTAACTTCTAAGAGTAGAAGGAATCATAAAATAGCACCACATGTATATTCCATACATAGAATCATATCAAAAGAAGGAAGAGGTTCACATACCTCGCGACGATTATCGACAAGTAGCAAAATGCTCCAAAGTACTTTAACCTTGATAGCTATTCCATCCTTTAAGTAGAATACACTATACGTAGTACTTCAACTGTCACGCCCCGAACCCCGAGTCCGTGACTGGTGCCTTACCTAGGCACCTGTCACGACCCGACCCCGGGCCGCGACTGGTGCCCTACCTGGGCACCCCTCTCAGGAAAAACATCAGAGAATAGCAGCGGAACATACACAACACATAAGCATGCTTTAGACGATAACATCACAGGATAGCCGATAAGGCCGCCTTCCATAAAATATGCATAGCCAAAAGTAAGACAATGCAACTTGTTCTTACAGCCCAAACCACAAATGTTACTACAGACCTCTAGGATAACAACAGTGGCGCGACAGGGCCCCGCCATACCCCTGAATGTACATAATATCTACAACATCAGGGAAAACCATACCAAAAGTAATAAGCCTCCGGAGAAATGAAGCCTCTGACTCCTGATCAGTGATCCTAAGAATGAGGATCCACCACCTGCTTGCCTACCGCGCATTTAACGCAGCCCCGAGGAAGGGGTCGACACAATATGTACCAAGTATGTAAAACTGGAAAAACACTGTAATTTAATCATAAGTATAAATAAAGCTGGGGTCATAGGTGGCAATCAAATTACAGTTCCCTGTGCCTTACTAACAATGAGAGTAAAATAAGAGCATACTTACAACATAAAATAGAAGGCTCACGATCAAAGCAGGACTATCCACCCGCAGTATCATTAAGCAATCCTACTCCTGGGACTATTTCACCCGCATGGGTCGTGTGAACCCGCATGAGGTATTCCTCGCATCATGGGTAGCAAATCCATGGAATGATATAATGTCTTGGGGGTTTACCCCGCAATCATACTCAAAAGGTGGTATAACGTCTTGGGGATTTACCGCTCATTTATACTCTTACCCTAAAGAATGTGGTATAACGTCTTGGGGATTTACCCCTCATTTATACTCTTACCCTGGAGAAGGTGGTATAACGTCTTGGGGCTTTACCCCTCATTTATACTCTTACCCTAAAGAAGGTGGTATAGCGTCTTGGGGATTTACCCCTCATTTATACTCTTACCCTGGAGAAGGTGGTATAACGTCTTGGGGGTTTACCCCTCATTTATACTCTTACCCTAGCTCAACCGGCCAGCATACATAACATAAATAAGTTAAGAAAACCCCTAACTTCTTATTAATCTTGTTCATATACCCTCTCATTTTAGTTTAATTACGACACTAACATGTCTTACTAAAAGAAATCCGGGAATTTAAACCAAAGTACTACATACTTCTACTCTTTTAAAAATGACTCATTTTCATACAAAACTTTAGGCAATTGATGCCTTAAAAATCAATTTGCCTTTCATAAATCAAGTCATTTGTCCCTACTTATCTTACTTTGAGTAAATCTCTTCTTTTAATTTTCCATAAAGCTAATATAACCAACTTCCCATAAAGTTGTTATATTAACCTTATACCATAGTTAAATACATTTTCCTATATCCAAGGGACTTATGCTTTTAAAACGAAACAAGTATCATATACTTTAAGACAAGTAAAGGATATCAAATTTTGTACGTCAACCGTACTATATAGGTACAACTACTCATGCTCAAGAGGTAGGAAAGTTCCACATACCTCTTCGGGTCAATCCACTCGCAAGTCCAATATACCGCACGTAGTATGTTAACATATAATGATCATAATACGTTTATTAACCTCTAGCGTCAACGTAGAATATTCCAAGTGCAAAGTCACTAAATTCTACGGAAAATTGGACAGCACTTCCTTTGTTTCTACACACTTTTCTACCTTTTCAAGGTCCGAATTCAACATCCAAACGCCACTTTTAAGGCCAAACAATACAACCAACACAAAGGGGATTACACGCCCAAACTTGGACGTGTAAAATTCTGCCCCACAATACATAACAACAAATTTAATAAGTTTAAGGTAGTATCTTGGCTATAACATGTTCACATACTAACCTTATTCAATCCTTTCAAATCCAAATCATATTTCTTACATGCAATATATCTAAGAGCAATATTGACAACTACAAGTCCTTTCTTCTTCACATGCAACATAATTTACTAGCAAAAAGAGAAAGGATTGTTACCTTAGAGCTTACCCAAATTAATCCAACAAATTTCACTTGTCTTCTTTCCACAATCACCTCCACAAAAACTCCTACAAGCTTGCCAACAAGTTTCCTTCTTGCCACCTTTTCAAATTTTTCTCTAAGCTTTGTTTTCTCCTTGAATTTCTAGAGAGAAGGGAGAGCTTTTAATTTTAGAGAGAAGGGAGAGCTTGAAGAATGACCAAGTCTTCAAGACTTGGTCAATAAATAGGACATGCAAAAATCAGATGGGGGGGACACTTGTCACCCTCCCATGGTCTTTTTAAAAGAAAATATCTGATTTTTCCCCCAGCTTTCGCAAAAACTCCGCCTCGGCGCCGCGGCCCTGCATTCGGCGCCGCGGCGCTGAAACCTCTGCCAACTATCAGTACTTCCGGCGCCGCGGAAAAAAGTGGTATCAGAGCAGTTAGTCCTCGAAAAGTGTCTACAGACCGTATCTAGTAGAGTCTTGATTATCGGTGTGTTGTGCACCACATCTATAATCAGGAGGCTACAGGATATTTAGGATGGTTTCCATTCTTTCACTCTAAGATCGTGCAATAGAGCTGTGTTATAGGTTGAACCCCCTCTGACATATTTTTATGTATCAGTTATGCCTCCACGCAAGGCAACCGCAGCCCAGAAGGGCAAGGCAGCTGAGGGAGCTGCAAGTAGGACGCAGAGGGTCACGAGGGCACAGGCCCAATCTTTACCTGAGGTGATGCTTCGGACGGCGAGTTCCACGACATCGCCAACCCCAGCAGAGTTCGGAGCAGCAGCAGCGGCTACTGAGACCGCGGTACCTGAGCCTCCAGTTCCACAGCCAGGGGCTGAGTATAGGGATTACGGGGAGCAGATCCGGTTATTGACCAGCATAGTAGCAGGGCAGCACCGACAGGAGCAGGTGGCCAACCCTAGAGCCGACAGTTTACGGATTCGGGACTTTCTGGGTTGTCATCCACCCGAGTTCTATGGTTCGAGATCCGAGGAGGATCCTCAGGAGTTTGTTCGGCAGTTACAGCGGACTATGCATGTTATACCCCGTATTTCCAGAGTATGTACGTAAGGGAATACGTACAAAAGTCTAGCCTTAAAGATAAGCCTTGGACGTTTTTTTATTTGTGCACAACTCACTAAAAGAATCGTTTTCCGACGAAACGTTTCCACAGCTTTCTTAGGGTAAATTCCGGCTATGCCATTTCTAATTTTTGCGGATTTTTCCGAGAGACGAAACATTTTGGACCAACGGGAGGGCGACACTTGGCACCCTCCAATTTGTGGACTTGAAATCGTCCATTGGACGAATTGAAGAACCATTGGCACGTTTTTTGTGCCTTGTGCACAAGTCAAGGAGTTGGTAGGATATTTGTGTATAGTTAATCTTCACCCTACACTTTCCTTGCACTTGTCTTAATCTTGGCCATTGGTTGGCCACTTCTTGACCTATAAATACCCCCTTAGGGATGAAGAGTTCTTCATCCACAAATCTTTCCAAGTCTTGAAAATCCTCTCCTCTCCCTTTGTAGCCTTTTCGTCCAACACCTCCCCCTCCCCTTGTGAAGGCCCTTGGCCGAATACCCCCCCCTCTAGCCTAGTAGTTTGGCCGAGGCCCCCCCTAGCCTAGCCAAAAATCTACCCCCTCCCTTGGTAGAAAAGTTGCCTTCTTGTATTGTTATAATGCCCAAAATACCCTAGCCCAAATCCCTTAGTACTTAGTAGAAGTTGTGAAGAACTTCTAAGGTTTCCTTGGAGCATACAACTTAGGAGCAAAACCTTGCTCAGGCGCGACTTTTCTAGGATATTATTGGGCTTACTGAGGTAACTAATCCTAACCCTCTTTTGAATTAGAGAATACATCTTGTAGTAGTATTAGAATAAGTATTAAATACTTAGAAGAATATCGAGAATAGAATTGAACTATTACCACGGTATAAGGGTTTAAAGAAGAATAATCAAATCAGACTTACATAGAATTGTTTTCACGATGAGACTTATATAGCTCACCGGTAGGAAGTGCGCCCAACTTTCCATAGAATTGTGAACCTCTGTTTAGAATGACCTTGAGTAGTCTTTGATAGATGTCCGTGACTATTATAGGTGACTCTGCGCGACATATTCAACTTGGCGGTGGTTTTCATTGAGAAGGTATGTGATTCTTCCTAAAGCATGATATTTTACAATATATATAGTACGGTAGACGATACGTGTTAACTGAATAATAACTACGACAATGTCTTTGACTTAAGCCTGAATAACACTTACGGCAATGCCTCACGGCTTAAGCCTGAATAACACTTACGACAATGCCTCACGGCTTAAGCCTGAATAATAAAGATCTGAAAGCATTTCAAAAGAATACTGAATCATTTTTAACAGAAGAGAACTAATTGGTTTTTAAACAGAAGCTTAAGAGTTATACTAGCTTTATGGGAAGTTAAGTATAACCACTTAGGATTGATAAAAGAAACAGTTTGCCTATGTGTTTATAACAGACTTATATTGAATCGTGAAAAGAATAATAAGATGGTTTGATAAGTAGACATGATATGATGCTATGTGTGTTAGTGTCTTGTAACGTTTGTGTAAAAGAGTATTCTTGTTGTGCTTATGTTGTTTAACGATAATTCGTTAGGTTAGTGTAACATCACTCACCTCTTGACATATTACAGGGGTTAAGTCGCCTCCGACGCGGGGTAGACTCGGTGATGCAGGACCATGATTCGAGAATACCTCATGCGGGTCCAGGAGGCCTATGCGGAGCTCTGAGAGTTCCAGGTTAGTGTGCGGGGTTATACCTCATGCGGTCTATGTGGCCATGCGGACAACGAGTCCAGGACGATGCCGAGGAGTAGCTACCCTCGATGCGGGGTTATATACCCTATGCGGGCCTATGTGATTGGCCTATGCGGACTCTGGAGTCCGTGATTAGGCTTGCATGGTGATACTACGGGCAATTGGCCTGCTGATCATTCGCACCTAGAAAAGACTATTCTGATTTACCTATTCTGCTCTTGTTTGTGATGTGGCACTATGCGGTTTCCTTGGTTGTTTCATACATACTTGCAAAACTGTTTTTAAAATGATATGTTTCATTTAAGTATTTTTTACAGTTTCATATACTTAGTACCTGTTGTACTGACCTCCTTCGGGGGGCTGCGTTCATGCCGCAGGTAAGGCGGCAGTGCTAGATCCACATTCTTAGGATCTCTACGTTGGTGTCGGGAGCTCCATCTTTTAGGAGGCTCTACTTTTGGGTATGATCTCCTGTTGTAGATAGTTTTGTCTGATCGAGGGTATGGCGGGCCTGTCCGCCATAGTTGTATATTTCCTTAGAGGTGCTGTAGTCATGTTTATGCGATGTCGGATGTAACTGCTAAACCATGTTTATATATATATGCCGAAAGGCGATGTTTTCTCACATAAACTGTGTCTTATTTTATAAACTGTTTCATGTCTTGCGTTATATTTCCGCTGATTACTCTGATGTAGGACTACTTGGGTGCCCCGGTAAGGCACCAGTCACGGGCCCCGGAACGGGTCGTGACAATGCAGGTGCTTAGGGCCTCGGAGGCTGAGTCGGTCATGTTAGCCTCTTACCGGTTACGCGATATTGCGTTGAACTGGTTTGAGTCATGGGAGTTGTCTAGAGGTGAGGGTGCCCTTCCAGCTGTTTGGGAGGAGTTCACAGAGGCCTTCCTGGGTCACTTTTTGCCTCCTGAGTTGAGGAGAGCCCGCGTGGATAGATTCTTGACCTTGAGGCAGAACGGGAGGACTATCAGAGAGTACAGCCTGGAGTTTGACTCATTGGCCAGGTATGCGCACACCATTGTAGCTGACATGGCAGACAGAGTTCATCGCTATGTGATGGGGCTAGACCGTCATATGATTAATGCGTGTTTGGGGGTGGCTCTTCAGCCAGGTATGAATATTGCCAGGATGCAGGCATATGCGTAGGGGATAGAGGATAGAGAGAGGGAGGATCAGCTCGACTCAAGCCAGCCAGAAGGCTGGGCAGCAGGTCTCGTGGCGGTTTTAGGCGGGCGGCCTCGGCGAACTAGATCCACATTTCAGCCGGCACAGATTGCCCCTTCCCGTTTTTCTGGTAGGAGGAGTGATCAGTCGGGACTTCAGGGAGGCAGAGACCGTCACCAATCGAGACCACCCACATCTCGGTGCGTTCGATGCGGTGGGTCTCACCCGGGCGAGTGCCGTATGGCTTCGGGAGCTTGTTACTCTTGTGGCCAGCAGGGCCATTTGAAGAGGGATTGTCCGTCCAGAGGCGGCGGGAGTGTTATGGTTCAGCCGACAGGGTCAGTTGCTGGATCTTCGTCTTCGGTGGTTATGCGCCCCGGAGGGCAGGGTGTTCAGAACCAAAGAGCGGCGAGGTCGTGGTGGGGTCCCGATTCAGCGGTCCTCAGAACTGCTTTTATGTTATGTCCAGCCGTCAGGACCAGGAGGCGTCACCTGATGTCGTCACAGGTACATTATTGATTTCATGTTGTGATGTATATGCTTTGATAGATCCAGGTTCTACCTTGTCCTATATATCTCCTCATATTATTGGTAGAATAGGGATAGAGCCCGAGTCCATAACACCTTTTGAGGTGGCTATTCCAGTAGGTGATTCGGTGGTAGCTGAGCGGGTATATAAGGCTTGCCCAGTGACTATATACAGTCGTCAGACCCTATCCGACTTGATAGAGTTGGATATGACGGACTTTGATATGATTATGGGTATGGATTGGCTAGCGTCTTGCTATGCCAATGTGGACTGTAGAGAGAGATTGGTACGGTTCGGTTTCTGAGGCCGGTTATCGAGTGGAAGGGGAATACTGCGTCGCCGAGAGGTAGGTTTATTTCTTACCTCAAGGCTAGGAAGATGGTGCGGAAGGGGTATATCTACCATATGGTTCGCGTCTTCGATCACGGCGAGATACGGACCTTGATCGATTCAGTTGTTAGAGAGTTTCCAGACGTATTCCCAGACGATCTCCCGGGTATCCCTCCTGAGAGGGAGATTGAGTTTTGCATTGATATGTCGCCAGACACTCGACCTATATCTATTCCACCATACAGGATGGCACCTGCTGAGTTGAGGGAATTGAAAGATCAGCTGAAGGATTTGCTGGAAAAAGGCTTTATCAGGCCTAGTGTTTCTCCCTGGGGAGCGCCGATTTTATTTGTAAAGAAGAATGATGGGACGCTGCGTATGTGTGTTGATTACAGGCAACTGAATAAGGTAACTATCAAACGAATACCCCCTTCCCGTGATTGATGATTTGTTTGACGATTGCGAGTGCGAGTGTTTCTCAAAGATAGACTGCGATGCAGTTATCATCAGGTGCGAGTTAGAGAGGCAGATATCCCAAAGACTGCATTTCGGACCCGGTATGGGCACTATGAGTTCAGGGAGATGTCTTTCGGGTTGACCAACGCCCCAACAGTATTCATGGATTTGATGAACCGGGTGTTCAAGTCATTCTTGGATATGTTCGTTATAGTATTCATTGATGATATGCTGGTTTATTCGCGCACAGAGCAGGAGCATGCAGATCATTTGAGGGCGGTATTGGGAGTCCTCAGGGACCGGCAATTGTATGCCAAGTTCTCGAAATACGAGTTTTGGTTGGCTTCAGTGGCTTTATTAGGGCATGTTATCGGGGCCGATGGTATTCGGGTTGATACAGCAAAGATTGAGGCAGTCAAGACTTGGCCTAGACCCACTACACCAACGGAGGTGCGTAGCTTTTTGGGCCTTGCGGGTTACTATCAGAGATTTGTGGAGAAGTTTGCTTCGATTTCAGCACCTTTGACTAGGCTGACTCAGAAAACAGTTATGTTCCGGTGGACGGATGCTTGTGAGGAGAGTTTCCAGTTACTGAAGGAGAAATTGACGACCGCCCCAGTTCTTACTCTTCCTGAGGGTTTAGATGGATATGTGGTTTATTGTGATGCGTCGGGTGTCGGGCTTGGGTGCGTGCTGATGCAGCACGACAAAGTTATAGCTTATGCATCTCGACAGCTCAGGAAGCATGAGAAGAACTATCCCACACACGACTTAGAGTTGGCAGCAGTGATTCATGCCTTGAAGATCTGGAGACATTATTTATATGGAGTTCATGTGGATATTTACACAGACCACAAGAGTCTCCAGTATATCTTCAGCGAGAGGGAGCTGAACTTGCGGCAGAGACGGTGGTTAGAGCTACTTAAGGATTATGATGTCGATATCCTATACCACCCAGGGAAGGCCAATGTAGTTGCAGATGCCCTTAGTCGCAGATCAATGGGTAGTCTGTCAGATGTGCAGCCAGAGAAAAGGGGCATGGTCCACGAGTTACATCAACTAGCAAACCTTGGGGTTCGTTTGGTTGATTCTGATAGTAATGGAGTTCGGGTTCGAGAGGTTGCCGAGTCTTCCATCGTCGAGGAGGTGAAGAGGCGACAGTATGAGGATTCGATTATGGTACGGTATCGAGATACGGCTCTTCGGGAAGAGAAGAGTCTATTTGAGGTAGCACCTGATGGGGTGCTAAGATTTGAGGGCAGGTTATGTGTACCCGATGTAGCAGGACTTCGTCAGCAGATTCTGGGGGAGGCACACAGTGCTCGTTACTCTATTCACCCGGGGTCGACTAAGATGTACCATGACCTCAGGTGTATCTATTGGTGGGATGGCCTGAAGAGGGACGTTGCAGAGTTTGTTGCGCAGTGTCCGAATTGTCAGCAGGTCAAGGTTGAGCACCAGAAGCCCGGTGGGCTATTGCAGGCTATTGATATTCCGACTTGGAAGTGGGAGGTGATCAATATGGACTTTATTACAGGATTACCTCACACTCAGAGGAAGCATGATTCCATCTGGGTTATTGTCGACAGGCTGACGAAATCAGCCCACTTTCTTCCAGTCAGGACGACTTTTTCGGCCGAGGATTATGCTAGACTGTATATCAGAGAGATTGTGAGACTGCACGGAGTGCCTATATCGATCATTTCAGACAGGGGAGCTCAGTTCTCGGCTAACTTCTGGAGGTCTTTCCAGAAGGGGTTAGGGACCCAAGTGAGACTCAGTACTGCATTTCATCCCCAGACCGACGGACAGGCCGAGCGTACTATCCAGACACTTTAGGATATGCTGCGGGCCTGTTTTATTGCTTTCAGGGGTAGCTGGGAGGATCATTTACCTCTTGTGGAGTTTGCATATAATAACAGCTACCATTATAGTATCCAGATGGCGCCTTATGAGGCCTTATACGGGAGGAAGTGCAGGTCACCGATAGGCTGGTTTGAGATAGGAGAAGTTCAGTTAGTCGGGTCGGACTTGATTCAGGATGCAGTGGATAAGGTGAAGCTTATCCAGGAGCGGTTATTGTCAGCTCAGAGTCGACAGAAGTCGTATGCAGATTATCGTCGTCGACCCTTGGAGTTTGAGGTGGATGATTGGGTCTTCCTGAAGGTATCACCCATGAAGGGCGTGATGAGATTTGGGAAGAAGGGGAAACTTACCCCAAGGTACATTGGGCCTTATCAGATTGTCCGTAGGGTAGGCAAGGTTGCCTATGAGTTGGATCTTCCGTCCGATCTGGAGGCAGTACATCCAGTTTTTCATGTGTCTATGTTGCGGAAGTGTATCGGAGATCCATCTAGAGTGCACCCGATTCATGATGTCCAGCTGACAGAGGGGTTATCATATGAGGAGAGGCCCATAGCGATACTCGATCGCCAGGTTAGGCAACTGCGGACAAAGGATGTGGCTTCCGTCAAGGTCATATGGCGGAACGAGAACAGGGAGGAAATGACATGAGAAGCAGAGGAGGACATGATGAAGAAATATCCTCACTTGTTCCCTACACCTCCAGGTAACCCACTTTCCTGATTGTTAGTTTTTAAATTTAGCAATTATGCTTAAGTATTGTTGTGGCCCTGTGGAGCGTCTTTATTTGCAAGAAGAATAGTTAAGAGGCTCTATGTCGATATTGTGATTTGGGTAAGCCTAGAAGGAACATTCGGGACGAATGTTTCTAAGGGGGGAGAATGTTACACCCCGTAGTTCGGGTCCTGCTTACGGAGACATACGAAAGGAGTTAAGACCTAAATTTTAGAATGATGGGTTGACGGAATGTTTCGGACGGGTTGTTAGTCAACTTTGAGGCGGTTTATGTCCAGTTGCATTAAGAGTTCCTAGATGTTTCAAAGGCCTAGTATGTAATTCATTGAGTCTAGTTCCCAACGCAACAAACCGTTCGTCGATAGGATATCGGGGTAGAAAGTTATGGAAATTACAAGTTCAGTGCGCTGATGGGCAGTAATGAATTTTCGGTCAGGGGCCGCAGCGCCGCGGCGCCGGATGCAGGGCCGCGGCGCCGGACACACTGAAAATTCTCTGAGGTTGCAGCGCCGCGGCGCCGGAAAGCAGGGCCGCGGCGCCGGAAGTACTGATAGTTGGCAGAGGTTTCAGCGCCGCGGCGCCGAGGCGGAGTTTTTGCGGAAACTGAGGGAAAAATCAGATATTTTCTTTTAAAAAGGCCATGGGAGGGTGACAAGTGTCCCCCCCACCCCATCTGATTTTTGCATGTCCTATTTATTGACCAAGTCTTGAAGACTTGATCATTCTTCAAGCTCTCCCTTCTCTCTAGAAATTCAAGGAGATAACAAAGCTTAGAGAAAAAATTGAAAAGGTGGCAAGAAGGAAACTTGTTGGCAAGCTTGTAGGAGTTTTTGTGGAGGTGATTGTGGAAAGAAGACAAGTGAAATTTGTTGGATTAATTTGGGTAAGCTCTAAGGTAACAATCTTTTCTCTTTTTGCTAGTAAATTATGTTGCATGTGAAGAAGAAAGGACTTGTAGTTGTCAATATTGCTCTTAGATATATTGCATGTAAGAAATATGATTTGGATTTGAAAGGATTGAATAAGGTTAGTATGTGAACATGTTATAGCCAAGATACTACCTTAAACTTATTAAATTTGTTGTTATGTATTGTGGGACAAAATTTTACACGTCCAAGTTTGGGCGTGTAATCCCCTTGTGTTGGTTGGATTGTTGGGCCTTAAAAGTGGCGTTTGGATGTTGAATTCGGACCTTGAAAAGGTGGAAAAGTGTGTAGAAACAAAGGATGTGCTGTCCAATTTTCCGTAGAATTTAGTGACTTTGCACTTGGAATATTCTACGTTGAAGCTAGAGGTTAATAAACGTATTATGATCATTATAGGTTAACATACTATGTGCGGTATATTGGACTTGCGAGTGGATTGACCCGAAGAGGTATGTGGAACTTTCCTACCTCTTGAGCATGAGTAGTTGTACCTATATAGTACGGTTGACGTACAAAATTTGATATCCTTTACTTGTCTTAAAGTATATGATACTTGTTTCGTTTTAAAAGCATAAGTCCCTTGGATATAGGAAAATGTATTTGACTATGGTATAAGGTTAATATAACAACTTTATGGGAAGTTGGTTATATTAGCTTTACGGAAAATTAAAAAAAGAGATTTACTCAAAGTAAGATAAGTAGGGACAAATGACTTGATTTATGAAAGGAAAATTGATTTTTAAGGCATCAACTGCCTAAAGTTTTGTATGAAAATGATTCATTTTAAAAGAGTAGAAGTATGTAGTACTTTGGTTTAAATTCCCGGATTTCTTTTAGTAAGACATGTTAGTGCCGTAAGTAAACTAAAATGAGAGGGTATATGAACAAGATTAATAAGAAGTTAGGGGTTTTCTTAACTTATTTATGTTATGTATGATGGCCGGTTGAGCTAGGGTAAGAGTATAAATGAGGGGTAAACCCCCAAGACGTTATACCACCTTCTCCAGGGTAAGAGTATAAATGAGGGGTAAATCCCCAAGACGTTATACCACCTTCTTTAGGGTAAGAGTATAAATGAGGGGTAAAGCCCCAAGACGTTATACCACCTTCTCCAGGGTAAGAGTATAAATGAGGGGTAAATCCCCAAGACGTTATACCACCTTCTTTAGGGTAAGAGTATAAATGAGGGGTAAATCCCCAAGACGTTATACCACCTTCTGAGTATGATTGCGGGGTAAACCCCCAAGACATTATACCATTCCATGGATTTGCTACCCATGATGCGAGGAATACCTCATGCGGGTTCACACGACCCATGCGGGTGAAATAGTCCCAGGAGTAGGATTGCTTAATGATACTGCGGGCGGATGGTCCTGCTTTGATCGTGAGCCTTCTATTTTATGTTGTAAGTATGCTCTTATTTTACTCTCATTGTTAGTAAGGCACAGGGAACTGTAATTTGATTGCCACCTATGACCCCAGCTTTATTTAGACTTATGATTAAATTACAGTATTTTTCCAGTTTTACATACTTGGTACATATTGTGTACTGACCCCCTTCCTCGGGGGCTGCGTTCATGCCGCAGGTAGGGGTAAGCAGGTGGTGGATCCTCATTCTTAGGATCACTGATCAGGAGTCAGAGGCTCCATTTCTCCGGAGGCTTATTACTTTTGGTATGGTTTTCCCTGATGTTGTAGATATTATGTACATTCAGGGGTATGGCGGGGTCCTGTCCCACCACTGTTGTTATCCTAGAGGTCTGTAGTAACATTTGTGGTTTGGGCTGTAAGAACAAGTTGCACTGTCTTACTTTTGGCTATGCATATTTTATGGAAGGCGGCCTTATCGGCTAGCCTGTGATGTTATCGTCTAAAGCAAGCTTATGTGTTGTGTATGTTCCGCTGCTATTCTCTGATGTTTTTCCTGAGAGGGTGCGGGTAGGGCACGATCGCGGCCGGTCGGTCGTGGCGACAAGACTTCTATCTAACTGACCCAAACAAACCGCGAAATTTAAATAACACCTCATTTTTTTTAAAACCAACGTACGTGCAAGGGCAAGGTCGACAATGATGCCATATAATATACATAATAAAAAGGAACTACATTGTACACGAGTCCAATCCCACATATGAATACAGACCTCTAAGAGTTAAACTGAACTATGACGGGACAAGGCCCCGCCGTACCCATAACTGTACAAAAGCCTGTACTGAAGGATCTATACCAAAATGATAAAATCCTGAACAAATAGAGCTATCCAAAAACTCTGAGCCGGGTCCTACACCTGCATATCACCAAACTGCATACCTAAACCTGCGGCATGAACGCATCCTCCCGAAGGAGATCAGTACGAAGAATGTACCAAGTATGTGAAACAGTAAATACTGTAATGAAATCATAACAGTCTAAACAAAACAGGAGACATGTATGATAGCCAACCTACAGTACACAATACATAAGTAGTCATATCAAGTCAGGGACACATGCCCTCAAATTCATTACTCAAATATAACCATGGGTCTCACGCCCATAATATCAATCATGCCCGTGGAATCCTTCCTCACTGCCGGCAGTCCATGATATAATATAACATAGTAAGCACACTGAACCTTGCAATCATGAGAGTAATGCAATCCTTTTTATCTTTTAAGTTATGCTTTTAACAATGATACCAACTGTTCCACTTTAAGTCATACACACACTGCACCCTTTCATTAATGAAATCACTACCGTTTCAAAACATGAAGGCCGTGTCAGTTCTAGGGTCAACCACCCTCTGTTTTATAATGCAACCTATCATGGGACTATTTCACCCGCAAGGGACTATTTCACCCGCTTAGGTCATGCGGACCCGCAATGAGTCATCGGTACACGATACTCGCATCACGGATAGCTAATCCATGACTTATATATATCCCGGGAATTTAACCCGCGAGTCAACATCGACTAGCCGTAAGTGTGTACCACTCACCCCATTGTCACGACCGAACCTGGGCGTGGATCGTGCCTTACCGGGCACCCTGGTGATACAACATCGAGTAATCGGAACATAATACACATACATGAAATGAATGAAGTACAAAACAGTAATCTGAGGAAAACTTGCCTTTCGGCATATATAAATAACGACTTTACAAATGAACAGTTTAATCCTTTTTACAAACCCTGCCCACAACAAGATTACTGCACCTAAGAAAAAGATACGACAACAATGGCGGGACGGGGCCCGCCATACCCCGAATGTAAATACCTACAACGGCGGGGACTATACCAAGATAAGCCTCAGAGAACGGAGCTTTCCCAACGCTGAACTGTGACCCTAAGAGCGAGGATCAACGATGGGTGTACCTTTACCTGCGGCATGAACGCGGCCGAGGTCGATACAACAAATTTAGTATGCGAATCAAAATCGTAAATGAAATCATAGTAGTCTATATAAAGCGAGGAGACATGTATGATAACCAAACTACGATTCCTGATAAATAATCAACATATCAAGTCGTGGACTCACGCCGAAGTCATCACTCAAATACATAAATACGGGTCTCACGCCACAACATCAATCATGCCCGTGGAATACCTTCCTCACCGCTTGATCAATGATAGAAAAGCACCAAGGAATACACATGAACAACGGGTCCCACGTGCCCAAATAAAGCGATGCAGGGTAAATGCGAAGGCATAGCCGACTACTAACACCTACAAGATTAACAAGGTCGTAAATCGAATCATGATATCTGTCTGGGCCGTCACATGATCAAAGCGGTCACTCGCCCGCAATATCAAATGTGCGCGTCTAGCCCCGAACTCCCGCGACTCGCATAGGCCAATCTCATAGGCCCGCATGAGGTATAACCCCGCATCGAGGGTAGCTACTCCCGGCATCGCCCCGACTCGCGATCCGCATGGCCACATGACGCGTGACCATAAAGGCCGCTAACACGGAACTCTCGTAGCTCCGCATAGGCCCCGTGACCCGCATGAAGTATTCTCGAATCATGGTCCCAGACCGCCTGAGTCTACCCCGCATCGGAGGGCAGCTTAACCCCCGGAAACACGGTGAGTGGTATAATACCAACATAACAGTTTATCATTTAAACATCATAAGCACAATCAAGGGAAAATCCCTTTACACAAACATCACAGAATACTAACACACGTAGCATCCTAATATGATTACTTATCAAATCAACACGAAGGTATTACAAGGCTATCACAAACCAACACAATCCAGTTATACACACAAGGTACATTCTATTGTATGATTAACAAGATCGGGTATCTATTCTCAAAGTACTTCATACATTATCTTTTAAAAGATACGTTACGTTTACAAAAGTCACACAATACCCGTAGTATATGAAAACTAGAGTGATTATCTTTTGAAGTAAAGCAAAACACTTCTCTTTGTAAAATCAAGTAACAACATTATTTCTCAAACGTCCAAGTTTGCCTAATTTCAAATGTTCACGTTTCTTACTTTAGAAAGGTTTCGTAGTTCATAGTCTTATTCATTTAAGAATATAATTCTCTTTTAAACTATCTGAGAAACATAAGCCTTATATGTGAGTAGGATATTCTTGTTTATAACAATCTTATTACAAACCATGATCTAGGAAATATCATTTTGTCTAATCTTAGCTTCATGCGGATGGAAGTTTCTCGGTTTTAATAATACTTAATCACAAAATATTTCCTTTTATTAACGCTGCAGTTGGTTTGTCGATACACATTCGATTTCCAAATCAAGAAACATTCTTAAGCCGTTATACCTAACTTCCCATAAAGCTAGTATAACTCTTAAGTTTTTCAAAACCAAGTATTACTTCTTCTTTCAAATGATTCAAAATCTTTTGAAAAACTTCAAGTTCTTTATTAACACATAACAAGCCAGTTATAGTTCAAATCAGTTACCTTTTAAAAACCACAAGTATTTTCTTACCAACATAAAGCTGTTATAACCAACTTCCCATAAAGCCGTTATAACACTTTATGTTTTAAACCAATCAAATACATTTAGCACGTACGCGTCACCGTACTACATAGTTCACACATATCATGCTAGAAGAGATAGGAAGAGGTTCACATACCTCGCGACAGTATCGACTAATAGCAAAACGCTCCAAGTACTTCCAACCGTCGGCTACTCCTTAAGTCAAGTAGATCGCGCCACACGTAGTACTCAACCTATAAGGCCACAAGGCGCTTATTAATATTTAGATCCCTACGTAGAACATTCTACAGAAAATTCGTGACACCTCCCACACATGCAGTAAATCTCTCTCTCTATCGGGCCGGCTACCAAGCCAACCGGGGGTTATAAGTCTAAACCGGACGTGCACAATTCTACCTCACAGAAAAGCTACACAAGTCTCATCTGATCACCCTATGTAAATACTGATTCGATACTCTTCTTCGAAAAGGTTTCTTATTATTCAGCTTAAGTCAAAAGACATTGCGATAACTACGTTCAGTTCTATATATAGTACTTCAACTATATAATCATACAACATGTAATTTCCAATTACAATAGAGGACAAGATATTTACCTCGATAAGCCCATAATTATCCGAGTTTAAATGTCGATCCCGAGCAAGGTTTAGCTCCTACTCTGCGCTCCAACCCGCTCAAACAACCCTTAGAAGTTCTAACCAACTTCTACTTATTACTCCAACCAACCATGGAGATTTTCCTTAGGGTTTCGGTTTGGGGACGGAAGGGAAGTAGAATAGTAGTTCCGGGCTTTTCAGATAAGTATAACCTTAGAATACTACAAGGTATACGGCTAAGGTAATTTGGGCATTATAACAATACTTTTGAGAGTATTTCTACCAAGAGGGGGTATTATACGAAAACAACTAGGCTAGGGGTACCCACGGCTAGCACCCTGGAGTGGGGAGAGCTCTCGGCGAGGGCCTTTCAAAGGGGGAGAGTGGCTATTGGCGGAGAGTCAACAAGAGGGGAGATGGAGGGATTTAACACTTAGAATTATTGGGAATGGCTGAGGAAGTCATCCAAAGGGGGGTATTTATAGGTCTAGCAAAGGCCAACCAATGGCCAAGATCATGCCAAGTGCATAGCAAGTGTAGGGCCAAGATCTTGCCAAGTGCACCTTATCCATCTACCACAAAAATATCCTACCAACCCTTGACCAAACAAGGCCAATTCGTCCACTTTGAACCGCCCACAACGTGCTCCAATGAGAGGGTGCCAAGTTGCGCCCTCTTGTTGGTCTAAAATATTTCGTCTCTCGGAAAAATCCGCAAAAATTAAAAATGACATAGCCGGAAATTCCCCTACGAAAGCTGTGAAAACGTTTCGTCGAAAAACGACTCTAACCGGGTGTTGTGCACAAATAAATTTCGGCCAAGCCACTTTCACAAGTTCAAATTTTCTACGTATGTCCTTACGTACATACTCTGGAAATACGGGGTATAACATTCTCCTCTCCTTAGAAACATTCGTCCCGAATGTTCCTTCTAAGTCTCAAAACAAACGTGCGTCAGTATAGTCTTCACTACCATACTTACGAAACAATCCGCCTGATGGCCCACGAAACAATCTGCGCAAAATACTTACATCCAAGTCCACGAGGAATCACCTCTAACATCACCACAAACACCTCTCTCCGGGGTCTAAAATATACTTCCTCCACACTTGTTTTTCCAAACAAAAGAAATGGTCACATCTATGCTCGCCATACATGCTCGCTTCTTCCCGATACCACTTTTGTCACTTTGCCGCGAGGTTCTAGTGTCACTCCGGCGACCCAACAAATGGTACCGGACTACATGCGATCCTCGAGGTCGTGACACTCGAACTCTTACCACATTTCGATACCGCTTGATCTCCAAAACTCGGGTTATCATCTTCAACTTGGTCATCATTAGGGAATACTCGGATGGATCTCGATTTCCTTCTCGAACATAACACGAACGATCGGACGACCGCTTCCTAAGTCGGACGGCAAATGCTAACATATAGGCAACTGGCCTATTCTTCACATGAACTCAAAGGCCCAAGTAACTCGGGCTAAGTTCCTCTGTATTCCAAAACTCGCCACACCCAACCCGGTGGTATTTTCAAGAAGACCGACCACAACCTGAACTCTAGCGTCGCCGCCGATTATTCGCACGATTTCTCCGAGTGCCGTAACCTCTTCTAGACAAGCTTTACTCTATCCACAATCTACCGGAACAAGCTCGAACCAACTATCTCAATCCCGCCAACATCGAACCAATCGACGGCGACTCACACATCCGCCCCTACAAGGCTTCATAAGGCGACATCCGAACACCGAAATGGTAGCTTAAACACTCCTTCAACAGAGACAACAATTCTCGCAACTATCCTCGAAATCCAAACACCGGCCGAGGCGAATGTGATTCGAGACTTACTTGAGTTTCTAACCTTGCTCGGTAAAACCTCCGAGAAAAAACAGTATGCACTGGCTCCACTGCGCCATAAGGTGAAGGTAGGCACCTCGTGCGACTTTACAACCTTCCGATATATCATCTCGCATAACCTCTGCCGAGTAAACGGTCTTTGCTAGAGACAAGGCGGTGACCTCGCCGGCGACCATCGGTCGAACGATCCACGAATTGCGTTGGTTAACTAAAACTCGGGCCTAACACCCTCGTGACCCTATCACAAGGCGGGACCACCACAAACTGACCCCACCACCAAACAGGCCGCGGGTTGACCCGCAACGTGGCCTCAACCCGACCCGGCAACGCGCACCATACTAGCTCCCCGAACCGGAACAATCTCACTAATCACGTTACGAAAACCTAGCGGTCTTCTTAGCTCAACTACCCTCTTTCCTTCCACACTACTCAGGGACTAATCCCACAAACATAACTCACGTGCACTATGCACTCCTATAAGGGTCAAACATAAACAATACATCTTTTACTCGAGATGGCCTTACCTCTAAGGTCTCTACGTATAAAACTCTAAGGCTCACACCTTCTCTATCCCCCAAAATCTTACTCGGTTAACCCATCATGATTTCTAATCACAACTAACACACTGCTATCAGAACATAGCACTTAAGGTATACTCACCTTATCACATAAACAAAACTCAGGGGTTAAAGATATATCTATATCTCGCTTCACTCCTTAGTCGTTCTAATCAAACACGCCCAGTAAGGCGATAGCTAAGGAAGATGACAAACTACCGCGATCTGAAGGCTAAGTCCTCCCGAGGACACTCTTTCGACATCGGACCACGGCGGTCATAGTACAACAAGTACCAACTAAAAGACGAAATTCCACGAGATGACGCCGCCACTGTGAACACCGAGAAAAAGCGAATCGGATGGCCGGAACGCCGTGTATTTGTGAGCGGAAGCTCGAGCTCGACCAACTCCTGCATACCCGAACGTCCCGAACCCGTGGGGACCTCTGCTCAGACCGTGGATGTGCAAATCTAATCGATGGTGGCGACTCGCCTCGAAAGTTACCAAAGGACCTTGCTCTGGCCTCTTCTACCGTCGCCCGTTAACCCGTCGATCTACACGCGTCTCGGCTGTGCGCAAAGCCCGCATACGTGCCATGCTCAAGCCTAATCAAGAATTACTCTTGCACAACCTCTCTTAGATAGTCATCAAGACTCGCGGTACATCGGTATACTCTATACTCGGTGTTCGGCCGCGGGCGAAGGTCGAACATCGTGGCGCGATGGAATCGCCGCCGTGCTAAAACTCTGCTGGGGCTAGTGACGCCGCAGAACTCCCGAATGAAGCACTATCCTAGGTAATGATTTGGCTCGTGCCCTCGCCACCTCACGAACTCTACTCGCGACTCCTCGGCCGCTTGCCTCCCGGGCGGGTTGCCCTGCGGAGGCATAACGATAAGGAAATAATTTCGTCGGAGGTCCAACTAACAACACAACTCTAAGGCACGATCTCGAGTGAGAAGAATAGAAACCAATCCTAAATACCCTATAGCCTCACGATTATTGGTGTGGTGCACAACACCGATAATCAAGACTCTACGGATACGGTGCGTAGACACTTTCCGAGGATTAATCGCTCTGATACCACTTTTGTCACGACCGAACTGGGCCCATGATCGTGCCTTACCGGGCACCCTAGTGATACAACATCCAGTAATCAGTGGAACATAATACACATACATGAAACAAATGAAGTACAAAACGATAATTTGAGGAAAACTTGCCTTTGGCATATATAAATAACGACTCTTACAAATGAGCAGTTTAATCCTTTTTACAAACCACGCCACAACGATGTCTGCACCTAAGAAAAAGATCGACAACAATGGCGGGACGGGGCCGCCATACCACGAATGTAAATACCTACAACGACGGGGACTATACCAAGATAAGCCTCAGAGAACGGAGCTTTCCCAAACGCGTGACCCTAAGAGCGAGGATCAACGGCGGTGTACCTTTACTGCGGCATGAACGCAGCCGAAAGAGTCGATCTGGCAGTGCAGTATCTGGCGAAAATCGTAAATGAAATCATAGTAGTCTATATAAAGCAGGAGACATGTATGATAACCAAACTACGATTCACAATAAATAAGCGATATATCAAGTCGTGGACTCACGCCAAGTCATCACTCAAATACATAAATATGGGTCTCACGCCCACAACATCAATCATGCCCGTGGAATACCTTCCTCACCGCGGCGATCGATGATAGAAAAGCACCAAGGAACACATGAACAACAGGTCCCACTGTGCCTAAATAAAAAGATGCAGGTAAGTACGAAGGCATAGCCGACTACTAACACCTACGATACTAACAAGTCGTAAATGGCGAATCATGATATCTGTCTAGACCGTCACATGATCAAAGCCGGTCACTCGCGCAATATCAAATGTGCGCGTCTAGCCACGGAACTCCCGCGACTCGCATAGGCCAATCTCATAGGCCCGCATGAGGTATAACCCGCGTCGAGGGTAGCTACTCCCGTAAATCGCGGACTCGCGATCCGCATGGCCACATAGACCGCATGACCATAAAGGCCGCACACTAACACGGAACTCTCGTAGCTCCGCATAGGCCCCGTGACCCGCATGAGGTATTCTCGAATCATGGTCCTGCATCGCTGAGTCTACCCCGCGTCGGAGGCGACTTAACCCGGAAACCACGGTGAGTGGTATAATACCAACATAACAGTTTATCGCTTAAACATCATAAGCACAATCAAGGAAAATCCCTTTACACAAACATCACGAATACTAACACACGTAGCATCCTAATATGATTACTTATCAAATCAACACGAAGGTATTACAAGGCTATCACAAACCAACACAATCCAGTTATACACACAAGGTACATTCTATTGTATGATTAACAAGATTGGGTATCTATTCTCAAAGTACTTCATACATTATCTTTTAAAAGATACGTTACGTTTACAAAAGTCACACAATACCCGTAGTATATGAAAACTAGAGTGATTATCTTTTGAAGTATAGCAAAACACTTCTCTTTGTAAAATCAAGTAACAACATTATTTCTCAAACGTCCAAGTTTGCCTAATTTCAAATGTTCACGTTTCTTACTTTAGAAAGGTTTCGTAGTTCATAGTCTTATTCATTTAAGAATATAATTCTCTTTTAAACTATCTGAGAAACATAAGCCTTATATGTGAGTAGGATATTCTTGTTTATAACAATCTTATTACAATGACCATGATCTAGGAAATATCATTTTGTCTCATCTTAGCTTACATGCAGATGGAAGTTTCTACTGGTTTTAATAATACTTAATCTGTCAAAATATTTCCTTTTATTAACGCTGCAGTGGTTTGTCGATACACATTCTGATTTCCGAAATCAGTAAAACATTCTTAAGCCGTTATACCTAACTTCCCATAAAGCTAGTATAACTCTTAAGTTTTTCAAAAACCAAGTATTACTTCTTCTTTCGAAATGATTCAAAAATCTTTTGAAAAACTTCAAGTTCTTTATTAACACATAACAAGCCAGTTATAGTTCAAATCAGTTACCTTTTAAAAACCACAAGTATTTTCTTACCAACATAAAGCTGTTATAACCAACTTCCCATAAAGTCGTTATAACACTTTATGTTTTAAACCAATCAAATACATTTAGCACATGTACGTCTACCGTACTACATAGTTCACACATATCATGCTAGAAGAGATAGGAAGAGGTTCACATACCTCGCGACGAGTATCGACTAATAGCAAAACGCTCCAAGTACTTCCAACCGTCGGCTACTCCTTAAGTCAAGTAGATCGCGCCACACGTAGTACTCAACCTATAAGGCCACAAGGCGCTTATTAATATTTAGATCCCTACGTAGAACATTCTACAGAAAATTCAAAGACCTCCTCCCCGCGGCGTAAATCTCCTCCTCTATCGGGGCCGGCTACCAAGCCAACCAGGGGGGGGGGTTATAAGTCTAAACCGGACGTGCACAATTCTACCTCACAGAAAAGCTACACAAGTCTACTGTAATACAGTCCTATGTAAATACAGTTCAGTACTCTTCTTTCGAAAAGGTTTCTTATTATTCAGGCTTAAGTCAAAAGACATTGCCGATAACTACGTTCAGTTCTATATATAGTATACTTCAACTATATAATCATACAACATGTAATTTCCAATTACAATAGAGGGACAAGATATTTACCTCGATAAGCCCATAATTATCCGAGTTTAAATGTCGATCCTGAGCAAGGTTTAGCTCCTACTCCGCGGCGCCCAACCCGCTCCAACAACCCTTAGAAGTTCTAACCAACTTCTACTTATTACTCCAACCAACCATGGAGATTTTCCTTAGGGTTTCGGTTTTGTGACTAAGGGAAGTATAATAGTATTTCCGGCTTTTCAGATAAGTATAACCTTAGAATACTACAAGGTATACGGCTAAGGTAATTGGGCATTATAACAATACTTTTGAGAGTATTTCTACCAAGAGTGGGTATTATACGAAAACAACTAGGCAATTGGTAGGGCTAGCACCCCCGAGTGGGAGAGCTCGCCAAGGGGCCTTTCAATGGGGGAGAGGGGCTATTGGACGAGAGTCAACAAGAGGGGAGAGGGAGGGATTTAAAACTTAGAATTATTTGGAATGGATGAAGAAGTCATCCAAAGGGGGGTATTTATAGGTCTAGCAAAGGCCAACCAATGGCCAAGATCATGCCAAGTGCATAGCAAGTGTAGGGCCAAGATCTTGCCAAGTGCACCTTATCCATCTACCACAAAAATATCCTACCAACCCTTGACCAAACAAGGCCAATTCGTCCACTTTGAACCGCCAACAACGTGCTCCAATGAGAGGGTGCCAAGTGGCGCCCTCTTGTTGGTCTAAAATATTTCGTCTCTCGGAAAAATCCGCAAAAATTAAAAATGACATAGCCGGAAATTCCCCTACGAAAGTCGTGGAAAACGCTTTCATGAAAAACGACTCTAACCGGGTGTTGTGCACAAATAAATTTCGGCCAAGCCACTTTCTCAAGTTCAAATTTTCTACGTACGTGCTTACGTACATACTCTGGAAATACGGGGTATAACACCCATGGGGAGCTAACTCATGGTATCCTTAAAACAAGTTGCCGACCCTTTATGGAGGGACGCGGAGATGTGGAAATATGACACTTGCACGAATATCTATATGAGCAACCCATATGCAAGTAAACCAAGACAGCACCATGCCTTTTCCTTTTCACATAAACCAAGAAAATACCATGCCTTTATACAAACCAAGACAATTACCATGCCTTTCCTTTTTACATAAACCAAGACAATTACCATGCCTTTTCCTTTTTACATAAACCAAGACAATTACCATGCCTTCTTTTTACATAAACCAAGAGAAAATCCTTATTTAAACAAGCTAAAGTACTATCAAGGCACACATAGAATAATTCTCATTTAACAAGCCAAAGTACTATCAAATCACACATAGAATAATTCTCATTTAACAAGCCAGAGTACTATCAAGGCACAAATAAAATAATTCTCATTTAACAAGCCAAAGTACTATCAAGGCACAAATAGAATAATTCTCATTTAACAAGCCAAAGTACTATCAAGGCACAAATAGAATAATTCTCATTTAACAAGCCAAAGTACTATCAAGGCACAAATAGAATAATTCTCATTTAACAAGCCAAAGTACTATCAAGGCAAAAATAGATTAATTCTCATTTAACAAGCCAAAGTACTACGTACGTCCATTCTTTTCAAAATACTCCTTGTTATACAAAGCCCCGAGATACTAACACCCGTAGTATCAAGGCATGTCTATTTTTCAAAATAAGTTACTACACCTTTAGAAATTCATTTCAAGGTTTTGAAACTAAGTAACTTTAAATTTCACAACCTAGGCAACTCATGCCTATGAATCAAAATAGACAATTTTGTTAACCTTCCATAAAGCCGTTATAACCAACTTCCCATAAAGTCGTTATAACCCTTTATGGTTTTAGACAAATTCATTCCTTTTATAACCAAGGGACTTATACTTTTAAAATCAAGTATCATATACTTTCAAATCCATTTTTCTTAACTTTCAAAATACTTCAAGTCTCTTAACTTTAGAAATCAAGTTTCTTCTACTTTTAAATCTCAAGTAACTCACACCCTTAAAACAAGTTACTTCTCTTTAAATCATGTCATTTCTCCTCTTTTAAATCAATTAAGTAAATCACTCATTTGACTCCCCTAAAGTCATTATAACAACCTTTAGGTTTTGGAACAAAGGCACTAGCCAAAAGATTTGGAAACCACTTCCTTTTCAAGACTCTATGTACTTTAAGTAAAACACTTTCACTTTTGAGGATCCAAACTTCATTAAAGGAATGGATTATAACAACTTACAATTTAATCATCCAAAGTACAGTCAAGGAAGTATATAGAACAACTTCTATATTAGGCAATCCAAGTACAATCAAGGAATGGACCATTTAAGGAGTAGGACTTACTTTCTTTATCTTAAGAAATCATGCTAGAAGAAGAGGAGATGGTTCACATACCTTTTCGGCTTAATCCACAAGCTAAGTCGATTACGCCGTAGGTAGAAGTGTCAACCTATAATGGCCACAACACGACTATCAACTTCTAGTTTCTAACGTAGAAAAATACTAAGTAAACGACCTCTTATTCTACGGAAAATCGGGCAGCACCTCCTTTGTTTCTACATACTTTTCCACCTTTTTCAAGGCCCGATAATCAATAACCAACACGCCACATTTAAGGCTCAATAAAACAACCAATAAAAGGGGATTACACGCCTTACAATACGTGTAAAATTCTGCCCCACAATTCATACGAACTAGTTTAAAATCCAAAGCCATTCTCGGCTAATAATATAACCAATCCTAAGTCCTTTCAAATTCTTTTTCAATCCAAGTTCTTAGGTCAAACATGTTATATAGTCATAAACAACTTCAACAACTACAATTTCCTTCTTTATATAACATGTGACGACAAACTAATAATCAAATTGAATTGTAATCTTAAGGGCTAAACATGCTAGTTTTCGGATTAGGGTTCCAATAGTCAATACACTTATCAAAATTCATAATATATACCTCATGCTTGCTAATATCCCTAACTACAATGATAAGTAATCTTTAATTGCTAAAACGACAAGATTTTTACCTTTACAAGCCCTTATAATTTCCAACATTCAAAGTCGCTCCTTAGCAATTCTTAGTGTCACGCCAAATCCTCAAGTGGATCGTGCCCTATCCGCACCCTTCTACCCATACAACATAAATAAACCGCGGAAGATAAATAACACTCATTTTTTTTAAAACAAAGGCAAAGCCGGAAATGCTTCCGTATAAATATAAATCACCCGAAAGGGCCTACGCTGTACAACAATGTAAATACAACTTACACCAGTCCAACCCACATATGAATACGCACTCTGAAGGTGACAACAACTATGACGGGACAAGGCCCCGCTGCACTTCGAATATACCTAGCCATAATGACAAACTTTGGAACTTGAGCCATCTCAAAATCTTTGAACAAGGATCCTAAGCTCATGGATCCACAATCGTGTACCTAGACTGCAGACATGAACGCAAATTTCTGGGTCGCAAGCATAACAAGTACTAAGTATGGAATGGAAATAAAGTACATTAAACAAGATCATAACTGTACAAAAGAATGACAGGGGCAAGTATAAAAATTAAAATACCAGATCCTACCGTGCCATTTTAACTCATGAAATCAATCGTACATTAATCATTCTTTCCTTCTTTCAATAAGAATTAACATCATATTCTTACATACATACTTAAGAATTCAATCAAGTTTTTCCACATAACTTACATATCTTACATAACATAATTTGGCCCTTTATGGAGGGACTTCATATTTGGGAGCTTACTTTGATTATCCATACGTGATAACGTAATCCGGCCCATTTATGGACACGGCATCGATGAATCATGTGGCATAATCCGACCCGCTGTGGCCTTGCATCGTGGAATCATGTAGCATAATCCGGCCCGCCTGTGGGGCTCGGTGTACTGTGAAATCATGTAGCATAATCCGGCCCGCCGGTGTGGCTCGGTGTACTTAGGAATAATTTAGCATAATCCGCCCGCTGCTGGCTTGCATGTGGAATCATGTAGCATAATCTGGCCCGCCTGTGGAGCTCGGTGTAAGATGACGTAACCCGGCCTATGTGTAGGCTTGGGGTAATATGGCGTAATCCGGCCAATGTGTAGGCTCGGTGTATCTCATAACATAATCTGGCCTATTTGTAGGCTCGGTGTATCTCATAATATAATCCGGCCTATTTGTAGGCTCGGTGTGATTTTCCTTACATAACATTTTTAAACCATATTTCACTTCTTCTTAAGTCGTTATAACAATTTTCCATAAAGCTATTATAACAACCTTTCATTTTAGAGAATTTAAGGCACTTTTATTTCTTATCACATTGGGGAAACTAAACCCAAAAGTACTACGTACATACATACTTAAAAAGAATCATAAAACTCCTTCTCTTTAAATCAATAAACGTATACTTTTAAAACTCAAGTCACATACTCTTTCGAAATCAAGCCTCTTAACTTTAGAAATAAATCAAGTAACACATATCTTGAATAATAAAGTCTCATAACTTGTAAAGAAATCAAGTCTTATAACTTTAAATCAAATCTCTTAACTTTAGAAATCAAGTCCCATATCTTGAAAAATAAAGTCTCATAACTTGTAAAGAAATCAAGTCTCATAACTTTAAATCAAATCTCTTAACTTTAGAAATCAAGTCTCATATCTTGAAAAATAAAGTCTCATAACTTGTAAAGAAATCAAGTCTCATAACTTTAAATCAAATCTCTTAACTTTAGAAATCAAGTCCCATATCTTGAAAAATAAAGTCTCATAACTTGTAAAGAAATCAAGTCTCATAACTTTAAATCAAATCTCTTAACTTTAGAAATCAAGTCTCATATCTTGAAAAATAAAGTCTCATAACTTGTAAAGAAATCAAATCTCTTAACTTTAGAAATCAAGTCCCATATCTTGAAAAATAAAGTCTCATAACTTGTAAAGAAATCAAGTCTCATAACTTTAAATCAAATCTCTTAACTTTAGAAATCAAGTCTCATATCTTGAAAAATAAAGTCTCATAACTTGTAAAGAAATCAATTCTCATAACTTTAAATCAAATTTCTTAACTTTAGAAATCAAGTCCATATCTTGAAAAATAAAGTCTCATAACTTGTAAAGAAATCAAGTCTCATAACTTTAAATCAAATCTTTTAACTTTAAAGTACTTCACGTAACTTATACAATTTTGACTAAGCCACTAATACTTTCATAATCAAGACTCATATATTTCCAAAATCGACTTACTTACTTCTAATGAATTAAGTCGCATAGACTTACCAAATCAAGTCACATAGACTCACTAAAATTTAGTCACATAGACTTACCAAATAATCATGTCAATGGAAGGAAGAAGTTCACATACCTCGTTGGCGACTAACCCAAACGACAAGTAGCAATACGCTCCAATGTACTTCAACCTTATTGGCTATTCCACAAGACAAGTAGAATGTGCTACACATAGTACTTCAACCTAAAATGACAATAGCACTTCTATCAACTACAAGCTATCAAGTGTAGGACTTATACCAAATAATGGCCCTCTAATTCTACGGATAATTGGGCAGCACTTCCTTTGTTTCTACGTACTTTTCCACCTTTTCCAAGGCCCGTATTCAGCAACCAACAAGCCACATTTAAGGCACCACCAACAGTTAGCCAAAGGGGATTACACGCCTAACTAGACGTGTAAAATTCTGCCCCACAGTTATACAAAACAGTCCACAAATCAGCCCATAAAAACAGTCCGCAATCCAACCATAACGAGGGTAAAATGTGAGGCCTTTTAACTCCTTTTCACACCCTTATTCCCTTAGGACATTCATTAAAAACTACTACACTTAAACATGCATAACAACAACTAAATTTCCAGCATTTAATACCTCAAAACAGTCCACTAAACAACACAACAACGTCTAACAGTTTTGGGAAGTTTCTCGGCCACAACAACTACAACCCGATAACTCGTTCCTTAATCCATTTTATTCCAATTCGAGTTCCAAAACTTCTACATAAGTTATAACAACTTATTAACAACAATATTAATCCATTATAACATGCAATAGGTGAAGATAACAACGACAATAACCAACGAATTCCATTTGCACCAAATCTGTCCCAAATCGGTTTTAGCCCCAAAAATGGCTCAAACGCTTTTTATTCTTCATTCTTTTCTAACACAAGTTCATCCATACATAATAAAAATAAGTAATATCCAATTACTTTAAAAGAAGAAGGACTTTTACCTCATTTTTTTGCCCAAAAACGCCCCAAAACAGTCCGGTCTTTATTGGTGCGCAATTTTCGTTTCGCTCCACTTCTTCAAGTTACAATCACATATATGTACCCCCTACAACCTTAGGAGCAACTTCTCTTTGAATCTCACTTCCAAAAAGTCGACGGAACCCCTAGGGTTTTGGCATCAACTTTCGGCCAAGACAAGTAAAAACGTGTAGAATATTAATCTAGGCTTAGCACTTTGTTTAAGAGCTTAATCTTGGTGAAATAAATTGATCAACAATGGTTGTTCTTAGCCAAGGGGCTCTCGAAATTATGGAGCTAAAGGGGAGAAGATGAGAGCTTATTTTTTGGTCTAAGTGTAAAGTGATCCAAGTCTTGCAAGACTTGGATATGTATAGTCAAGTGGAGTGGGACCCATGTCCACTTGTCCCCTCTCAAAATATCTAATTTGTTGTCATCTTAGCAAGACAAGTGGAGGGGTGCCACGTGTCGCCCTCCGATTGGTCCAAAATATTATAATTTTTCGAAGGTCCCCGCGAAATTGTGAAATTCTCGGCGGACCCCATATTATCAATTCCAACACCTTATAATCCAATACTAACTCCATAAATCCAATTAGAAGTATTATACTCCAAGTTAATAATTTTTCCGTCGTCACATTTTTTCCGAAATTTTCCTTAAGAAAATGTAATTATTATTTCCTTCAAAAATTCAAATCTTAAATCTTTAATCACGTTCTCAATTAGTAGCCCTAGTATTACGGGGTGTAACATCCTTCCCCCTTTAGAAACATTCGTCCTCGAATGTTCATCTAAGGTCTCAATAGTTATCCAGTATTCCACGATTCTCGATTATTCCATGTCCCAATATTACATTATATCTCCCCTCATACGGGTAAGATAGTTTCTCATAATCTCAATATCATGTTTTCCTAATCACAACAACCATATTTACTCCATAAAAAATATTATTCGTGCATCTCCCTTAAGCATACAACACAACTTAATCTAATAACATAGTATGTCCATAAGTCAATTAAACCTGATCTTTCAAGAGTCTATCACAATCTTAGTCAGTTCATTACCTCTTGACTATTCCAAATAAGTACATATATAAAGCCTAGGTGTGGATTCAATAAACTGTTTCACACCTTCCAAGTAAATATTAAGGCTTAACCAACTCATGGTAACTCATAATCATTCTAGGCAACGCACATATGACCCCAAATAAATACGCTCGTACAGATACACATCATTATTATACCAACTGTACAATAGTTTTACCAACCTGGATACGAAGTCCATATAATCCTTTCTGGGTCACTGTTGCCTTTCTCATCTCTGCAATCAAAATAACACGTTAGGGAGAGACTACCCTAACAACACAGCTCTATCGCACGATCTCAGAGTGAGAAGAACGGAAACCAATCCTAAATGTACTATAGCCTCCTGTTTATAGATGTGGTGCACAACACATCGATAAACAAGACTCTACTATACACGGCCTCAGAGACATGCCAAGACTAATCGCTCGATACCACTCATCACGCCCCAAATCTCGGGCGTGGATCGGTGCCTACTGGGCACCCTTCTACCCATACAACATAAATAAATCGCGGAAGATAAATAACACTCATTTTTTTTAAAACAAAGGAAAATCCGGAAATGCTTCCGTATAAATATAAATCACCCGAAAGGCCTACGCTGTACAACAATGTAAATACAACTTACACCAGTTCAGCCCACATATGAATACAAACCTCTAAGAAGGTGACAATAACTATGACGGGACAAGGCCCCGCTGCACTTCGAATATACCTAGCCATAATGACAAACTCCTAACTTGAGCCATCTCAAAATGCTGAACAAGGATCCTAGCTCGCGGATCCACAATCGTACCTAGACTCATGGACATGAACGCACTTCTGGGCCGTGACAACAAGTACTAAGTATGGAATGGAAATAAAGTACATTAAACAAGATCATAACTGTACAAAAGAATGACATGGGCAAGTATAAAAATTAAAATACCAGATCCTACCGTGCCATTTTAACTCATGAAATCAATCGTACATTAATCATTCTTTTCCTTCTTTCAATAAGAATTAACATCATATTCTTACATACATACTTAAGAATTCAATCAAGTTTTTCCACATAACTTACATATCTTACATAACATAATTTGGCCCTTTATGGAGGGACTTCATATTTGGGAGCTTACTTTGATTATCCATACGTGATAACGTAATCCGGCCCATTTGCGGGACACGGTGTACTGATGAATCATGTGGCATAATCCGACCTGCCTGTGGGGCTCGTGCATCGTGGAATCATGTAGCATAATCCGCCCGCCCGTGGGGCTCGGTGCATCGTGGAATCATGTAGCATAATCCGCCCGCTGGGCCTTGTACTTTGGAATCATGTAGCATAATCCGGCCCGCCTGTGGGGCTCGTTGTACTGTGGAATCATGTAGCATAATCCGGCCCGCCTGTGGGGCTCTGTGTAAGATGACGTAACCCGGCCTATGTGTAGGCTCGGGGTAATATGGCGTAATCCGACCTATGTGTAGGCTCGGTGTATCTCATAACATAATTCGTCCTATTTGTAGGCTCGGTGTATCTCATAATATAATACGGCCTATTTGTAGGCTCGGTGTGATTTTTCTTACATAACATTTTTTAACCATATTTCACTTCTTCTTAAGTCGTTATAACAACTTTCCATAAAGCTATTATAACAACCTTTCATTTTAGAGAATTTAAGGCACTTTTATTTCTTATCACATTGGGGAAACTAAACCCAAAAGTACTACGTACATACATACTTAAAAAGAATCATAAAACTCCTTCTCTTTAAATCAATAAACGTATACTTTTAAAACTCAAGTCACATACTCTTTCGAAATCAAGCCTCTTAACTTTAGAAATAAATCAAGTAACCCATATCTTGAATAATAAAGTCTCATAATTTGTAAAGAAATCAAGTCTTATAACTTTAAATCAAATCTCTTAACTTTAGAAATCAAGTCCCATATCTTGAAAAATAAAGTCTCATAACTTGTAAAGAAATCAAGTCTCATAACTTTAAATCAAATCTCTTAACTTTAGAAATCAAGTCTCATATCTTGAAAAATAAAGTCTCATAACTTGTAAAGAAATCAAGTCTCATAACTTTAAATCAAATCTCTTAACTTTAGAAATCAAGTCCCATATCTTGAAAAATAAAGTCATGTATACTCCTAACAACAAGGCAAGTATACCATAAAATACTCATGTCTTATAGAAGAGGAAGTCCACATACCTCGCGACGACTAACCATTTCGACACGTAGCAAAACGCTCCAAGTACTTCAACTTCATCGGCTATTCCTTAAGCCAAGTAGACCATGCTACACGTAGTACTTCAACCTAAAATAGCCATAGTACTTCTATCAAAATCTTACTTACTATTGTAAGACTTATACCAATTAATAGCACTCTAATTCTACGGAAAATCGGGCAGCACTTCCTTTGTTTCTACGTACTTTTCCACCTTTTCAAGGTCCGTATTTATCAACCAACAAGCCACATTTAAGGTGCAACCAATAGTTATCCAAAGGGGATTACACGCCTAACTGGACGTGTAAAATTCAGCCCCTTAATCTACCAAAATTGTCAATTAAAACTAGTCCATAGTCCAATGTAAAAACAATCTATTAGTCCACTAGTACAATCCATTAGTCCAGTCCTTTAGTTGGTGTTCTTGGCCAACTACTACAATCAAAACTGTCCAGTTTTCGGCTAGCATGCCAAAATTGTTTCATTACTTCTTTATAATTCCAACTTATATTCCAGTCTTTATATAAGTTATATTAACTTGTTATCAATAATATTACTTTATGTCAACAAGTAATAGGTATTGTTTTAACAATTTTAATGGCTAGCATGCCAATTTCGGTTTTAACATCTTAATAAGGTCCAAATCTTTTCAATCTTCCTTCCACATATCACATACTCATTTATATACTACTATAACATGTAATCTCTAATTACATTAGAAGGAACAAGATTATTACCTCAATAAGCCCAAATTATTCCAAGATCTAAAAGTCGATCCTTAGCAACTTTAGCTCCTAATCCTTACGTTTCAATCCACTCAAAGCAACCCTTAGAAGTTCCTAAACAACTTCTCATCAAGCTTCATCCAAAGATATGAAGATCACCTTAGGGTTTCACATTGCGACTAACGAATTAACGTAGTATTTCCGAGATTTGTGTGTTGGGATATCCTTAGAACACTACTAAGTTTAAGTATTGGGATTAATCAACAACAGTTGAAGAATTGTTCTTCAATAAGGGGGGGGGGGGGGGAGGTGCCGAGAGCAACATCAAGGATGGGAGTATTTTTGTTTTGGCAATTATTCTAAGTGTTGAAGAAGTCTTGCTACTAGTGTGTATATATAAGACAACCAAGGGCTAGGATTAAAACAAGTGTGTGGTTGAGATTGGGGACAAGTGTGTGGGTCCCATATTCCACTTGTCCAACTAATATCATGAGCCACTTGGCTTGCCACTTGTCCCCCACTTTCTCGCCCAACATGGGCCACATGGGGGTGACATGTGTCGCCCTCCTATTGGCCAAAATATTTTATCACTGCAATGTCTCAATAATTTGTTAAAATATCGGAAATCCTGTGGGCCCCACAAAACGTAAAATTTCCCAGGTGGGCCCCATATGACCAAATCTGGGAATAAAATTCCACAATTCTTAAAAATCCTATAAGTATTAAATACCAAAATTGAGAATCCAATTCCCAATAATAAACCTTTTTCCTTCACGAGGTTCCGAGATTTCTTTTAAGGAAAAAACGCATCTTGTATCGTTTCACGATTTAACCCTTATCGTCTTACGTACGTTCTCTTATTCTTGTGTTGGAACTACGGGGTGTAACATTCTCCCCCCCTTAAAAACATTTGTCCCGAATGTTCCTTCTAAGTCTCCAACAACACATGCACCGGTATATTCTTTACTACTATACTCACAAAACAAATTATGCCACATATGGCCACAATATAACACACGCGCATATACATAAATCCAAGACAACGAGGAATCACATATAAAGTGTATAACATCACTATTAACTCCCATTCATGGTCTAAAAAGATACTCTCTTCGTACCTTCACTTCACATATATAAACACTTCCATTCTTTTAACAAATGTTCGCTTCTTTTCTTACTCGTCGTACTCTCCTCGTACATCCGAACTCTTTCTAGTACACGTACCACATTTCAGTCATCATTTCAGTTTTCAAAACCTTGGAGTTACTACCCTCAAACATGGTCATTATACTAGCTTCAATTTCCTTTAAGGCCATCCTCGGCCTTCCCGACCCGGTTCTGGTGGAACGCATCCACGAACCAGTACAATGATTAACCAGACTTAGGCCTTGCACCCTCGTGACCCTATCACCTAGCAGGACCACCTCAAACTGACCTCATTCTATTCCGAGTTCCGGGTTGACCCGCGATTGGTCCTCAACCCGACCCATTATCGCACTAAATTCTCATTCCTGGTTCGGAACAAATCTCACTATTCAAGTCATGAAAGCCTAGTGGTCTTCTTAGCTTAACTATCCACTTTCATTTCACACAACCCATGGAATTATCACACTAATATACTCCACGTATACTATGTACTTCGACCAAGATCAACCGTACAATCTTTTACTCAAGACGGCCTTGTATCTAAGGTCTCAACGGTTATCAATATTCTAAGGTTCACAATATCCCGAGCCTACATTATCAATCCCCATAATACGGGAAATGTAGCTTCTCAATATCTCAAAGTCTTATTTTCATACTCACAACAACTCTATTAACTCTATACGAATCTCATTCGTATATGACACTTAAGCCTATACTCATAGCTTAACCTAACAACCGGGTATGGCATTAATTCAATTGAACCTGATCTACCAAGAGTCTATCACCATCTTATTCCGTTCATTATCTCCTGATATTCCAAATTAGTACATATATAAAGCCTAGGTGTGGGTTCAATAAACTGTTTCACACCTTCCAAGTAATTAAGGCTTTTACCAATTCTTGGTAATCTATAATCATTCTAGGCAACATGCATACTGTCACGACCCAACCCGGCCGCTGATCGTACCTCACCGGTACCGTCGTATATGTCAGAGAATAGCAGCGGAACATACATGAAACAAAATCTGTATAAGGTGAACATCACTAGCAAGCCGATAAGGCCGTCTTTCATAAAATAACTTAACCGAAAGTGAAACAGTACATCTTATCATTACAGCCCAAACCACAAACGTGACTACAGACCTCTAGGAATAACGATCGTATGGACAGTGGCCCCGCCATACCCCCTGATTGTACAAAAGTAAATAACCTCAGGGAATCATACCAAAAAGACAAAGCCTCCGGAGGGATGGAGCTTTCCAGAAAATGAACAGTGATCCTAAGAGCGGACCAAATAGTTACGATCTCGACTGCGGCATTTAACGCAGCTTCGGGCGAGGTCGGCATAACAGTACCAAGTATGTGAAATCAAAATATGAATGAAAACATAAGTCTGAAAACAAGCTGGGATCAGGGATGAAATCAAATTACCTTTTACTGTGCCTTACCATCAATAAGAACATCAATCATATACTACACGGCATGAAGAATAGGAAGCTCATAAATCAAATACAATGGAAGCGTACCCGTGGAATCCTTCATCACTGGCGGTACATCCAAGTAAACTCATAACTGAACAATGGAAGCATACCCGTGGAATCCTTCATCACTGGCGGTACGTCCAAGTAACTCATAACTGAACAATGGAAGCGTACCCGTGGAATCCTTCATCATCGCGATACGTCTGGTAACTCATAACTGAACAATGGAAGCATACCCGTGGAATCCTTCATCACTGGCGGTACGTCCAAGTAACTCATAGCTGAACAATGGAAGCATACCCGTGGAATCCTTCATCACTGGCGGTACGTCCAAGTAAACTCATAACTGAACAATGGAAGCATACCCGTGGAATCCTTCATCACTGGCGGTACGTCCAAGTAACTCATAACTTCTTTAGGCTTTCATTAACATACAAAATGAATCTCATTTTCATGACCTTATTCAAGAAAAACCAACTCTTTAACCTTTCATAAAGTTATTATAAACAACTCCCCATAAAGCCGTTATACTAACTTTATGCCTTAAAGCTTTAGACGTTCATACTCTTTCATAGGGCCGTTATAACTAACCTCCCATAAGGCCGCTATAACTCCTTATGTTTCAAAAGATTTCGTTCTTTTTATTAACCAAGAGACTTATAATTCAAATCAAACTCACACAATTTCCGTAATACTTCTTCATGTCACGAAATCCTTATCTACCTTATTTAGGTTAAACCATTACTTAGGAATAAGTGGGTTAACTTTCTAACCCAACCAACTTAGACATTTTCTTAAAACAAGTCAAGTACAACAAATGGATTTACTTCATTTAAAACCCGTGACGCTCACCGTACTATATAGTTCAAACTACTCATGCTCAAGAGATAAGAAAGCTCCACATACCTCTTTTGTCAATCCGCTTGCCAAGCTCAACTACCGCAAGTAATATTTCAACCTATAATAATCATGATACGTTTATTAACCTCTAATTTCAATGTAGAATAATCTAAACTCAAAGCCACTAAATCCTACGGAAATTTGGGCAGCATTTCCTTCGTTTCTACTCACTTTGCCACCTTTTCAAAGGCCGATTTTTAACACTCAACGCCACATTTAAGGCTCAATCAATCCAACAATTCAATGGGGATTACACACCTAAACTTGGGTGTGTAAAATTCTGCCCCAAGTTACAATAATTCACTTAACAATCCTAAGGTAGTTTTTAGGCTTCAACATGCTCATAAACTCTTCTTAACCCATTTTTCATATCCAAAACACATTTCTAGCATGCAATGACTCTAAGAGCATTATTTACTACCGCAAGTTCTTTCTTCTTAACATGCAAAACTAAATCTAAAGGAAGAATCATTACCTTAAAGTTTTAGCCCAAACTTATTCCAAATATTGCTAGCTTCCTTGCCAAGAACACCACCACAACAATGCCAACAAGCTACAAGCTTCCTTTTGGTTCTAAACTATTCAGATTTTTCTTGGGTTTTTAGAGAGAAGGGAGAGCTGATTTTTAGAGAGATGAAGATGTTTGAGAGATGACCAAGTCTACAAGACTTGGTCAATATAAGCCATGCAAGCAAAATCAGATGAGGGGGGACACTTGTCACCCTCTCATGCCCTTTTTAAAAGAGAAATCAGACTTTTCTAAGTTTTTCCGCCCAAAATTTCGCTTCAGGCCATGCACTGAAACCTCCGCGACCTCTCAGACTTTCGCCGCTGCCCGCTTATCCGGCCAAGGCGCTGTAACTACATCGACCCTTCAGAACTTTAGGCGCCATGCCCGTGATCCGGCCGCCCCTGCGCCTCTTGCCCAAACACATTTACGTCCGATCACAGACCGAACTTGTAACCCTCATAACTTTCTACTCCGATGTCCTATCGAAGAACGGGTGGTTGCGTTGGAATCTAGACTCAACGAACTATGCCCTAGGCCTTTGAAACACTTAGGAACTCTCAATTTACCGGGTCATAACCCGCCTCAAAGTTGACTAAGACCCACCCGGAATAATCCGTCACCTTATCCTTTGAAAAATTTAAGTCTTACCCCCTTTCGTACGTACTCAAACGCATGACCTGAACTACGGGGTGTAACATTCTCCCCCCTTAGAAACATTCGTCCCCGAATGTTCTTTTGGAGCCAATCTAATATCCCCAGTACTGCACTTTACACTAATGGAACTTTATTATGCCACACATGGTCCTAAGATATCGTACACACATATCCACTCATCACTATCACACAAGTCAACAGACCCCAAGGGTGCACTAATGCTATCTTAATTCTTTTCAAGGCCTAAAAGGATTCTCTTATCGTACTTCCAACCTACTGCTAGCATACATACATAACCTTAATATCCTCCACTCATGGCATTCCATCATACAACAATCCTATCATGCATACTAATCTCTAAAGGGTCAAAGGTATACCGACGTCATAAAGCGGTCAAAGGACCGCTTAAAATCGAGAACCGCTACCACGACCTGCCGCCCCCCGCTGGTGTATGAACATCCCGCTAGCCATTGAAAGTGAAGAACCCGCAATCGATCCAATAGATTGTGCCATCCCACCGTGGCTACTGCCTGGACGATCTCGCTAAATGGCCTTGTTGGCCGCAGTGTAACAAGTCGCCGATCTAGTCCGACACTCCCCAAACTGAGATCTACCACAATGACCACATCGAGGCAAAGGTGGCCCCCCCTGCATACTATCTTCGGATACTGTGAACTCGTCGCCGAGCCTCGACCGCTTCCCGAATATCCTCGACGGCCAAACCACCACGGAAGACCGGGAAAGGGCACTCTGGAATGTAGACCCAACTCGCACGAGGCCGCCCACCCCGAAAGCTATCCCGAAACCCCGCTGCCCCGCCCTCTGGTCGGGCCGACTCGGCCGGCCTCACTCTCCTCGCCCTCAATCCTCGCAAACGCCGCATCTCCGGCAATATCCATACCGGGTCAAGAGCCACCCTGCATACGTAGTAATCATGTAACGATCTAACCCCATCACATAGCGGTGAACTCGGTCCGCCATGTTTGCCACAATAGTGGGCGCATATCTGGCCAATGAATCAAACTCTAGGTTGTATTCCCTGATGGTCTTCCCATTCTGTCTCAAAACCTATCTGCCGGGCTCTCTCGCCTCGAGGCAAAAGTGACCGAGGAAGGCTTCCGTGAACTCATCCCAAGCAGCTGGAGGAGCACCCACACCTTTTGAAAACAACCACGACTCAACCCAATTCAACGCAATATCGCGTAACCGGTAAGAAGCTAACACAATGGACTCCGTCTCCGAGGCCCTAAGCACCTGCGTAGTCCGCCGCACTTGTCGGATAAACTCCTGAGGATCCTCCTCAGACCTCGAACCATAGAACTCGGGTGGATCACAACTTAGAAAGTCCCGAATCCTTAAACCGCTTGGCCAGGGTTAGCCACCGGCCTCGCAGACGCCGCCATAATGCTAGTCAACAACCCGACCGCTTCCCATAATCCTATACTCGCCCCGGCCGTGGAACGGAGGCTCGTACCGCGTCTCGTGAGGCCGCCGCCGCTTCGAACTCGCTGAGGCCGGGCGACGCTGTGGAACTCGCCGCCAAACATCATCTCCGACAAAGATCGGCTCAGGCCTCGTAGCCTTCTCAAGGCCTCGCTTGCGCTCTCAACCGCTTGCCTTCCGGGCTCGCCGCTTTACGCGAGGCATCACCGCTATAAAAGAATACGCGGAGGAGTCCAACTTATAACACGGCTCTAAGGCACGATCTCGTGAGTGAGAAGAATGGAAACCCATCCTAAATATCTCGCACTTCGATTATAGATGGGTGCACAACACACCGATAATCAAGACTTACTAGATACGGTCAGACACTTTCCGAGGACTAATCGCTCGATACCACTTTTGTCACGACCCAACCTCGGCCGCGATCGTACTTACCGGTACCCCGCCGTATATGTCGAGAATAGCAATGAACATACATGAAACAAAATCTGTATACGGTGAACATCACTAGCAAGCCGATAAGGCCGCCTTTCATAAAATAACTTAACCAAAAGTGAAACAAAGACATCTTATCATTACAACCCAAACCACAAACGTGACTACGCACTCTAGAAATAACGATCGCATCATGATGGCCCGCCATACCCTGATTGTACAAAAGTAAATAACCTCAGTGAATCATAACAAAAGAAAAAGCCTCCGGAGGATGGAGCTTTGGAAAATGAGCTGATCCTAAGAGTGCGGACCAGAAGTTACGATCTCGACTGCGGCATGAACGCAGCCGGCGAGAGGTCGAGATAACAGGTACCAAGTATGTGAAACTGAAAATACTGTAATGAAAACATAAGTCTGAAAACAAGCTGGGATCAGGGATGAAATCAAATTACCTTTTACTGTGCCTTACCATCAATAAGAACATCAATCATATACTACACGGCATGAAGAATAGGAAGCTCATAAATCAAATACAATGGAAGCGTACCCGTGGAATCCTTCATCACTGGCGGTACATCCAAGTAAACTCATAACTGAACAATGGAAGCATACCCGTGGAATCCTTCATCACTGGCGGTACGTCCAAGTAACTCATAGCTGAACAATGAAAGCGTACCCGTGGAATCCTTCATCACTGGCGGTACGTCCAGGTAACTCATAACTGAACAATGGAAGCATACCCGTGGAATCCTTCATCACTGGCGGTACGTCCAAGTAACTCATAGCTGAACAATGGAAGCATACCCGTGGAATCCTTCATCACTGGCGGTACGTCCAAGTAAACTCATAACTGAACAATGGAAGCATACCCGTGGAATCCTTCATCATCAAGGTGCGCCCAAGTAACTCATAACTTCTTTAGGCTTTCATTAACATACAAAATGAATCTCATTTTCATGACCTTATTCAAGAAAAACCAACTCTTTAACCTTTCATAAAGTTATTATAAACAACTCCCCATAAAGCCGTTATACTAACTTTATGCCTTAAAGCTTTAGACGTTCATACTCTTTCATAGGGCCGTTATAACTAACCTCCCATAAGGCCGCTATAACTCCTTATGTTTCAAAAGATTTCGTTCTTTTTATTAACCAAGAGACTTATACTTCAAATCAAACAATTTCCGTAATACTTCTTCATGTCACGAAATCCTTATCTACTTTATTTAGGTTAAACCATTACTTAGGAATAAGTGGGTTAACTCTCTAACCCAACCAACTTAGACATTTTCTTAAAACAAGTCAAGTACAACAAATGGATTTACTTCATTTAAAACCCGTACGTCTACCGTACTATATAGTTCAAACTACTCATGCTCAAGAGATAAGAAAGCTCCACATACCTCTTTTGTCAATCCGCTTGCCAAGCTCAACTACCGCAAGTAATATTTCAACCTATAATAATCATGATACGTTTATTAACCTCTAATTTCAATGTAGAATAATCTAAACTCAAAGCCACTAAATCCTACGGAAATTTGGGCAGCATTTCCTTCGTTTCTACTCACTTTGCCACCTTTTCAAAGGCCGATTTTTAACACTCAACGCCACATTTAAGGCTCAATCAATCCAACAATTCAAAGGGGATTACACACCTAAACTTGGGTGTGTAAAATTCTGCCCCAAGTTACAATAATTCACTTAACAATCCTAAGGTAGTTTTTAGGCTTCAACATGCTCATAAACTCTTCTTAACCCATTTTTCATATCCAAAACACATTTCTAGCATGCAATGACTCTAAGAGCATTATTTACTACCGCAAGTTCTTTCTTCTTAACATGCAAAACTAAATCTAAAGGAAGAATCATTACCTTAAAGTTTTAGCCCAAACTTATTCCAAATATTGCTAGCTTCCTTGCCAAGAACACCACCACAACAATGCCAACAAGCTGGCTACAAGCTTCCTTTTTGGTTCTAAACTATTCAGATTTTTCTTGGGTTTTTTAGAGAGAAGGGAGAGCTGATTTTTAGAGAGATGAAGATGTTTGAGAGATGACCAAGTCTACAAGACTTGGTCAATATAAGCCATGCAAGCAAAATCATATGAGGGGGGACACTTGTCACCCTCCCATGCCCTTTTTAAAAGAGAAATCAGACTTTTCTAAGTTTTTCCGCCCAAAATTCCCGCCTGGCCATGTGCTGAAACCTCCGCGACCTTCAGATTTTCGCGCCGCGCTTATCCTGCCGCGGCCAGTAACTACATCGACCTTCAGAACTTTAGGCGCCATGCCTCAGATCCGCGCCGCGCTCTGCCGCTCTTGCTCAAACACATTTCTGTCGATCACAAGACCGAACTTGTAACCCTCATAACTTTCTACTCCGATGTCCTATCGACGAACGGGTGGTTGCGTTGGAATCTAGACTCAACGAACTATGCCCTAGGCCTTTGAAACACTTAGGAACTATCAATTTACTGGGTCATAACCCGCCTCAAAGTTGACTAATGTTATACCCCGTAGTTCCTGGGTATGTATGCGAGGACGTACGTACGAGAATACGACAGAAAGATTGGAAAGGAAGAAAGAGGTGATTTCTCCACGGAAAATTTTCCGGTTTTTGTGAAGGAAAAAGGTTCGTTAATGGGAATTGGATTCCCAGATTTGGTATTCGGACTTCCTGGAATATTAGAGAATTATGGAATTTTATTTTCGGAAATGGTCACGTGGGGCCCACGGGAGAAATTTACGGTTTTGTGGGGCCCACTTTGTTTTAGAGATTTTGGCCATTGTGGATATTTTCGGAAGATGTTTTATTTTGGGCCAATAGGAGGGTGACACGTGTCACCCCCGCCTAGGTGGCTTGGCCGAATGGCATTTGTGCACAACACCCGGTTAGAGTCGTTTTTCGACGAAACGTTCTACCTAACTTGCGAAGGGTAAATTACGGCTATGTCATTTAGTATTTTTGAGGATTTTTACGAGAGGCAAACGTTTTGGACCAACGAGAGGGCAACACTTGGCACCCTCGTTGGTGGACTGAAGGCGTTAGGCCGATTGGATGAGCAAGTATTGGTTGATATTTGTGTAGATATTTTGTGAGGGTTTTAAGGAGTAGGGACTAGGGGGCACTTGGGCATATCTTGGCCTTACACTTGCTATACACTTGGCTAGATCTTGGCCATTGGTTGGCCTTGGCTTGTGCTATAAATACCCCTCTCCTTTGATGAACTTCTTCATCCTAAATATTTCCTAAGTGTTAGAATCCTCCCCCTCCCTTCCTTATGGTTCTCGTCCCTCCCTTGTGGCGAGAGCACCCCCTCTAGGGGTGCTAGCCGAGAGTGTACCCCCCCCTAGCCTAGTTGCTTGTGATAATACCCCTTTTTGTGGTGTAGAAATACTCTCTAAAGTATTGTTATAATGCCCAAATTACCTTAGCAGATACCTTGTAGTATTCTAAGGTTATACCTATCTAAAAGCCCTGGAAATACTATTATACTTCCCGTCACCACAAAACCGAAACCCTAGGAAAATCTCCATAGTCCGTTGGAGTATTGTGTAGAAGATGGTTAGAACTTCTAAGGGTGGTTTAGAGCGGTGTGGAGAGCTCGGAGTTGGATCTAAACGATTGCCCAGTATAGACTTTATAATTGGATAATTATTGTCTTATCGAGGTAAATATCTTGGCCCTCTATTGTAATGGGACATTACATGTTGTTAGAATATATAGTTGAAGTATACTATATATAGAATCAACGTGGTTAGTTGGCAATGTCTTTTGACTTAAGCTCAAGAATCGAATCGAATCAGACATGAGACTTGTGTAGTAATCTTGTGGAGTAGAATTGTACCCGCTCGGGTTAGATGTATAACCCCTCGGTTGGCTTGGTAGCCGCCCGAGTAGAGGAGGAGATTTACGCTCATGCGGGGAGGTGCGCCAATTTTCTCAGAATGTTCTACGATAAGATCTTGATGTTAATGCGCTGTGGCCTTATAGGTTGAAGTACTACGTGTGGCGCGTTCTACTTGGCAAGGAGTAGCCTACGGTTGGAGGTACTTGGAGCGCTTTGCTATTAGTCGATACTCGTCGCGAGATATGTGAACCTCTCTATCTCTTCTAGCATGATATGTGTGAACTATGTAGTACGGTAGACGCATACGTGTTAAATGTATTTGATTGGTTTGAAACATAAAGTGTTATAACGCTTTATGAGAAGTTGGTTATAACTTTATGTAGGTCCAAAATACTTTGTGGTTTTTAAAAGGTAAATGATTTGTTTATAATCGCTTGATGTGTGATAATAAAGAACTTGAAGTATTTCAAAAGATTTCTAAATCGTTTTGAAAGAAAAGTGGTACTTGGTTTCTTTTGAAAACTTAAGAGTTATACTAGCTTTATGGGAAGTTAGGTATAACGGCTTAAGAATGTTTTTGATTTGAAATCGAATGTGTATCGACAAACCATCGCAGTTAATAAAAGGAAATGTTTTGAATAATTAAGTATTATTAAAACCAAGAGAAACTTCCATCCGCATAGAAGCTAAGATGAGACAAAATGATATTTCCTAGATCATGGTCATTGTAATAAGATTGTTATAAACAAGATATCCTACTCACATATAAGGCTTATGTTTCTCAGATTGTTTAAAGGAGAATTATATTCTTAAATGAATAAGACTATGAACTACGAACCCTTTCTAAAAATGAGAAACTTGAACATTGGAAATTAGGCAAACTTGAACATTGGAAAAGAATTTTGCTACTTGATTTTACAAAGAGAAGTAATTGATTTACTTTAAAAAGATAATCACTCTATTTTCATATACTACGGGTATTGTGTGACTTTTGTGAATGTAACGTATCTTTTAAAGAGTTAATGTATGAAGTACTTTGGGGATAAAACCCGATCTTGTTAATCATATAGTAGAAGGTACCTTGTGTGAACAACTTGATTGTATTGGTTTGTGATAGCCTTGTAATACTTTCTTGATTGCTTTGATAAGTAAACGTGTTAGGATGCTACGTGTGTTAGTATCTTGTGATGTTTGGGTAAAGGGGTTTCCCTTGATTGGCTTATTAACTATCGATCGTTATGATAGTATCGTGGCATTCATCTCGAGATGATTCCGGTTAAAGTCGCCTCCGACGCGGGGTAGACTCAGCGGTCGATGGACCTATGATTCGAGAATACCTCATGCAGTCCCGGCCTGCGCGAGCTACGAGAGTTCCGTGTTAGTGACGCCCTTATGGGTACGCGTCCATGTGGGCTACGCGATCGCGAAGTCGCGTGACGATACCGGGAGTAGCTACCTCGATGCGGGAATACCTCACGCGGGCGATGAGATTGGCCTATGAGTCGCGGAGTTCTGTGGTTAGACGCGTACATTGATATCGCGGGCAAGGGCCGCCTTTGATCATGTGACGGTCTAGACAGATCTTATGATACAGTTCATGACCTTGTTGGTACTGGGGGTTTTTAGTAGTCGGCTATGCCTTCGTACTTACCCCGTACAGAGATATTATGACACAGTGGGACCGTGTTCATGTGTTCCATGGTGCTTTTATATCATAGACTGCCTGCAGTGAGGAAGGTATTCCACGGGCATGATTGATGTTGTGGGCCTGAGACCCATTGTTATACTTGAGTGATGACTTGAGGGTGTGAGTCCCTAACTTGACATGATCGCTGGTAAACCGTAGTTTGGTTATCATACATTGTCTCGCTTTATATGATCGCTATGATTTCATTTACGAGATGTATTTTCGGGCCACATACTGCACTTTGTTATCGACCTCTCGGGCCGCGTTCATGCCGCAGTTGAGGTACACCGGTTGATCCTAGCTCTCGTGGTCACAGCCGTTGGGAAGCTCCGCTTCTCCGAGGCTTATTCGTATAGTCCCCGTCGTAGTGCTTACATTCGTGGTACGACGGCCCCGCCCGCCGTTGTTGTCATATCTTTCGTAGAGGTCTGTAGTGCTTTGGGCGTGGTTGTAAAAAGGATTAAACTGTTCATGTTGAAAAAGTTGTCATTTTTATATATATGCCGAAAGGCAAGTTTTTCTCAGGTTATTGTTTCATATTTTCATAATATGTCTTGTATTGTTTTATGTTCCGCTGATTTCTCTGATGTTGTATCACTAGGGTGCCCGGGGTAAGGCACCAGTCACGGGCCCGGAATCGGGTCGTGACAAAAGTGGTATCAGAGCAGTTAATCCTCGGAAAGTGTCTACGCATCAGATCAAGAGAGTCTTGATTATCGGTGTTGTGCACCACACCAATAATCGTGAGGCTATAGGATATTTAGGATTTGTTTCTATTCTTCTCACTCTGAGATCGTGCGTTATATCTGTGTTGTAAGTTGGACCATCTGACGAATTTCATTCCTTATCGTTATGCCTCGCGCAGGCAACCCGCCCAGTGAGGCGCGCACCGGCGGAGCCGCGAGTTGAGTTCGTGAGGGTTGCGAGGGCACAGTGCCTAATCATTACCTAGGTAGTGCTTCATTCGGGATTTTCTGCGACGCCACTAGCCCCGCAGAGTTTAGCACGGCGGCAGCTTCTCTGCGTCCATGATATTTGAACCTTCGCCCACGACCGAACAGTGAATATAGATTGCAAAGAGGCGACCACATTAGCTATGGATTTGGCTACCAGAGATTATACCGATGTACCACGAGTCTTGATGACTACCTAAGAGGTTGTGCAAAGAGTAATTCTTGATTGGGCTTGAGCATGGCCTGGTACGGCTTATGTACATGCAGCCGAAAACGTAGAGATCGACGGGTTAACCAAGGGCGAAGAGGGCAGAAAGCAAAGGTCCTTCGGTAACTTTCAAGGTGAGTATACCTTAAGTGCTATGTTCTGATAGCAGTGTGTTAGTTGTGATTAGAAATCATGGTTGTTTAACCGAGTAAGATTTTGGGGGATAGAGAAAGTGTGAGCCTTAGAGCTTTATACGTAGAGACCTTAGAGGTGAGGCCATCTCGAGAAAAAGGTGTAGCGTTATGTTTGACTTTATCTGAGTGCATAGCAGACGTGAGTTATGTTGGGACAGTCCCTAGTAGCGTGGAATGAAAGAGGGTAGTTGAGCTAAGAAGACCGCTAGGTTTTCGTAACGTGATTAGTGAGATTGTTCCGTCGGGAGCTAGTATGATGCGCGCGTTAGGGTCCGAGGCCACGTTGCGGGTCAACCCGCGCTTTGCGCGGGTGGGGCCATGGTGGTCCCGCCTGGTAGGGTCACGAGGGTGTTAGGCCCATGTTCGCTAACTGCGACGAGTTCGTGGATCGATTCGACCGTGGTCGTCGACGGGGCAGCCCATCGTGTTCTTCGCTCGATCGTTTACTCGGCCGTGTTGAGTTATCCGAAGGGTTGAAAGGCTGCACGGGTGCCTACCTTCACCTTATGTCGAGATGAAGCCCGTGTTGTGGCTATTTTCGTTTTCTAAAAGTTTACCAGCAGGTTAGGAACTCGTGAGTCTCAGATCGCATTCGCCCGCCGTTGTTTGGATTTCGTGGATAGTTGGGATTGTTGTCTCGGAGGTAGTGTTTGATCTACCATTTCGTTGTTCGGATGTCGCCTTACGGCCTTGTAGGGCAGAAGTGTAAGTTGCCGGTCGATTGGTTCGATGTTGGCAAGGTTGAGATAGTTGGATCAGCTTGTTCCAGCAGATCGTGGATGTGGTAAAGCTCGCCTGTAAGAAGTTACGCGGCTCGGAGGAATCGTATGGATAATCGGCGACGACGCAGAGTTCGTGCCGACGGTCGGTCTTCTTGAAAGTACCACCGGATTGTGTGACGAGTTTTGGAAACGAAGAACTTAGCCCGAGTTACTTGGGCCTTTAAGAGTTCATGTGAAGAATAGGCCAGGTTGCCTATATGTTAGCTTTTGCCGTCCGACTTAGGAGGCAGGACGTCCGGTCTTTCGTATTGTGATGTTCGGGGAAATATCGAAGATCCATCCGAATGTTCCCGATTAATGATGCCCACGTAAAGAGATAGTAACCGAGTTTTGGAAACTAAAGCGATCGTAAATGGTAAGCGGTTCGAGTGTACGGCGGCTTCAGTGATCGTGACGCATTCCGGCACCATTTGTTGGGTCGTCGAGCCAGGCTCGCGACAAAGTGACAAAAGTGGTCTTATTTGTGGTGATGTTAGAGGTGTTTCCTCGTAGACTTGGATATAAGTATGTTGCGCAGGTATTTTCTGTGGCCAGGTATGGCAGGATTGTTTCGTAAGTATAAAAGTGAAGACTATCTTCGCGCACGATGTTTTGAGACTTAGAAGGAACATTCGACGAATGTTTCTGGGGAAGAATGTTATACCTCGTAGTTCCCGGTATGTATGCGAGGACGACGCACGAGAATACGAGAAAAGATTGGAAAGGAAGAAAGAGGTGATTTCTCCACGAAAATTTTTCCGGTTTTGTGAAGGAAAAGGTTCGTTAACGGGAATTGATTCCCGATTTGGTATTCGGACTTCTGGAATATTAGAGAATTATGGAATTTTATTTTTGAAATGGTCACGTGGGCCCACGGAGAAATTTACTGTTTTGTGGGCCCACTTTGTTTTCTAGATTTTGGCCATTGTGGATATTTTCTAAGATGTTTTATTTTGGGCCAATAGGAGGTGACACGTGTCACCCCGCCAGTGGCTCGGGCCGAATGGCATTTGTGCACAACTTGGTTAGAGTCGTTTTCGACTAAACGCTCTACCTAACTTGGGCGGTAAATTACGGCTATGTCATTTAGGATTGGTGCGGATTTTTCCGAGAGCCGACACGTTTTGGACCAACGAGAGGGCAACACTTGGCACCCTCTCGTTGGTGGACTGGAAGGGGCGTTAGGGCCGATTGGATGGGCAAGTCTTGGTTGATATTTGTGTAGATATTTTGTGAGGTTTTACGAGTAGGGACTAGGGGCACTTGGGCATATCTTGGCCTTACACTTGCTATACACTTGGCTAGATCTTGGCCATTGGTTGGCCTTGGCTTCAGGCTATAAATACCCTCTCCTTTGATGAACTTCTTCATCCTAAATATTTCCTAAGTGTTAGAATCCTCCTCCCTTCCTTATGGTTCTCGCCCTCCCTCAGTGTCGAGAGCACCCCCTCTAGGGTGCTAGCCGAGAGTGTACCCCTAGCCTAGTTGCTTTCGTATAATACCCCTTTTTGTGGTGTAGAAATACTCTCAAAGTATTGTTATAATGCCCAAATTACCTTAGCCGTAGATACCTTGTAGTATTCTAAGGTTATACCTATCTGAAAAGCCCGAAATACTATTATACTTCCCGTCAAATACAAAACCAAACCCTAGGAAAATCTCCATAGTCATTGGAGTATTGTGTAGAAGTTGGTTAGAACTTCTAAGGGTGGTTTAGAGCGGTCGAGCTAAACGATTGCCCGTGATCGACTTTATACTTGGATAATTATGGGCTTATCGAGGTAAATATCTTGTCCTCTATTGTAATTGGAAATTACATGTTGTTAGAATATATAGTTGAAGTATACTATATATAGAATCAACGTGGTTAGTTGGCAATGTCTTTTGACTTAAGCTCAAGAATCGAATCGAATCAGACATGAGACTTGTGTAGTAATCTTGTGAGTAGAATTGTACCCGTTCGGGTTAGATGTATAACCCCTCGGTTGGCTTGGTAGTAGCCCAGTTAGGAGAGAGATTTACGCCCATGGGGAAGGTCGCGAATTTTACGTAGAATGTTCTACGATAAGATCTTGATGTTAATAAGCGCTGTGGCCTTATAGGTTGAAGTACTACGTGTGGCGCGTCTACTTGGCTTAGGAGTAGCCGACAGTTGGAGGTACTGGAGCGTTTTGCTATTAGTCGATACTCGTCGCGAGATATGTGAACCTCTCCTATCTCTTCTAGCATGATATGTGTGAACTATGTAATGCGCAGACGCATACGTGTTAAATGTATTTGATTGGTTTGAAACATAAAGTGTTATAACGGCTTTATGAGAAGTTGGTTATAACGACTTTATGTAGGTCCAAAATACTTTGTGGTTTTTAAAAGGTAAATGATTTGTTTATAATCGGCTTGATGTGTGATAATAAAGAACTTGAAGTATTTCAAAAGATTTCTAAATCGCTTTGAAAGAAAAGTGATACTTGGTTTCTTTTGAAAACTTAAGAGTTATACTAGCTTTATGGGAAGTTAGGTATAACGGCTTAAGAATGTTTTATCGATTTTGGAAATCGAATGTGTATCGACAAACCATCGCAAATTAATAAAAGGAAATGTTTTGAATAATTAAGTATTATTAAAACCGAGAAACTTCCATCTGCATAGAAGCTAAGATGAGACAAAATGATATTTCTAGATCATCATGGTCATTTGTAATAAGATTGTTATAAACAAGATATCCTACTCACATATAAGGCTTATGTTTCTCATTGTTTAAAGGAGAATTATATTCTTAAATGAATAAGACTATGAACTACTTAACCCTTTCTAAAAATGAGAAACTTGAACATTGGAAATTAGGCAAACTTGAACATTGGAAAAGAATGTTGCTACTTGATTTTACAAAGAGAAGTAATTGATTTACTTTAAAAGATAATCACTCTATTTTCATATACTACGGGTATTGTGTGACTTTTGTGAATGTAACGCATCTTTTAAAGAGTTAATGTATGAAGTACTTTGGGGATAAAACCCGATCTTGTTAATCATATAGTAAGGTACCTTGTGTGAACAACTTGATTGTATTGGTTTGTGATAGCCTTGTAATACTTTCTTGATTGCTTGATAAGTAAGCGTGTTAGGATGCTACGTGTGTTAGTATCTTGTGATGTTGGGTAAAGGGTTTCTGATTGCGCTTATTAACTATCGCCGTTATGATAGTATCGTGGCATTCATCTCTTGAGATGATTCCGGTTAAGTTGCCCTCCGACGCGGGTAGACTTCAGTGTCGATGGACCTATGATTCGAGAATACCTCACGCAGTCCCGGGCCTATGCGAGCTACGAGAGTTCCGTTAGTGTACGCCCTTTATGGGCACGCGTCCATGTGGCCACGCGATCGCGAAGTCCGTGACGATACCGGGAGTAGCTACCCTCGATGCGGAATACCTCACGCGGGCCGATGAGATTGGCCTACGCGAGTCGCGGAGTTCGTGGTTAGACGCGACATTGATCGCGCAAGTGGCGGCTTTGATCACGTGACGCCTAGACAGAGATCTTATGATACGATTCATGACCTTGTTGGTACCGTGGGTTTTAGTAGTCGGCTATGCCTTCGCACTTACCCCGCAGAGATATTATGACACGGTGGGACTCGTGTTCATGTGTTCCATGGTGCTTTTATATCATAGATCACGGCAGTGAGGAAGGTATTCCACGGGCATGATTGATGTTGTGGGCCTGAGACCCATTGTTATACTTGAGTGATAACTTGAGGGCGTGAGTCCCTAACTTGACATGACTGCTTTGTGGTAAACTGTAGTTTGGTTATCATACATTGTCTCCTGCTTTATATGACTGCTATGATTTCATTTACGATGTATTTTCAGCCACATACTGCACTGTTGCATCGACCTCCTTCGGGGGGCTGCGTTCATGCCGCAGGTTGAGGTACACCAGTCGTTGATCCTAGCTCTCAGGGTCACAGTTTCAGCGTTTGGGAAGCTCCGTTTCTCCGGAGGCTTATCTTGGTATAGTCCCCTGTTGTCGTAGGTGCTTACATTCAGGGGTATGACGGCCCCGCCCCGTCGTTGTTATCATATCTTTCGTAGAGGTCCGTAGATTTGTACCGCAGGCGTGGTTGTAAAAAGGATTAAACTGTTCATGTTGAAAAAGTTGTCATTTTTATATATATGCCGAAAGGCAAGTTTTTCTCAGGTTATTGTTTCATATTTTCATAATATGTCTTGTATTGTTTTATGTTCCGCTGATTTCTCTGATGTTGTATCACTAGGGTGCCCGGGGTAAGGCACCAGTCACGGGCCCGGAATCGGGTCGTGACAACTAAGACCCACCCGGAATAATCCGTCACCCTATCCTTTGAAAAATTTAAGTCTTACCCCCTTTCGTACGTACTCAAACGCATGACCTGAACTACGGGGTGTAACACATACGGATCCAAATAAATACACCCGTATAGATATACATCATCAATATACCCTTTATACGATAATTTTACCAACCTGGATACGCAATCCATATAATCTATTCTGGGCCACTGTTGCTTTTTTTTTCAAAGCTGCAATCACAATAACTGTTAGGGAAAGACCATCCTAACAACACAGCTCTATCACACGACCTTAGAGTAAGAAGAATAGAAACCAATCCTAAATATCCTGTAGCCTCATGTGTATAAGTATGGTGCACACATACCCAAACCCAAGACTCAACTAGACACGGTCTGTAGACATTCCGAGGACTAACTGCTCTGATACCACTCTGTCACGCCCCGAACCCCAGGCCCGCGACTGGTACCCTACCTGGGCACCCTTCTATACATACTACATGAGTAACACGCGGAAGATAATAACACTTATTTTTTTTCTTAAAGCAAAGGCAAAGCCGATAAGGCTGCCGTATATATATACCATACCCCACTGGGTCTACACTGTACAACAACGTAAATATAACACTCACCAGTCCAGCCCACATATGAATACAGAGCTCTAAGAATTTGACAACAACTGTGACGGAACAAGGCCCCGTCGTGCCCCTGAATATACCTAGTCATAATGATAAGCTCCAGAACATTGGAGCTATCCAAAATGCTGAACAAGGATCCTAAGCTCGCGGATCCACAACTGAGTACCTAAACCTGCGGACATGAACGCAGCCCACCCGAAAGAGGTCAGTACAACAAGTACTAAGTATGGAACTGAAAATAAAGTACAGTATTAAAGTCATGGCTGTGTACAAGAATTACAGGGGCAAGTATGAAAATCAAATGCCAGATCCTACCGTGTCACATAACCTAAAAGCCAACTGCACCTCGTATCACTGTACTTGTCACGACCCGAAACTGGGCCCGTGACTGGTGTCTTACCCCGGGCACCCTAGTGACACAACATCAGAGTAATCAGCGGAACATAAAACATATACATGAAACACGTGAAGTACAAAATAGTAATCTGAGGAAAACTTGCCTTTCGGCATATATAAATAACATCTTTTACAAATGAACAGCTTTAATCCTTTTCACGAACCCCGCCACGCGATTTCTGCACTTAAGAAATGATACGACAACAATGGCGGACAGGGCCCCGCCATACCCCGAATGTAAACATCTACAACAACAGGGACTATACCACCGATAAGCCTCCGAGAAACGGAGCTTTCCCAAATGCCGAATCAGGACTCCTAAGAGCGAGGATCAATGATCGTGTACCTTTACTCATGCAGATGAACGCACTTCAAGCGAGGTCAAGATAACAAATTTAGTATGTGAAATCAAATAAATCAGAAATGAAATCATAGTAGTCTATATAAAGCAGTGAGACATGTATGATAACCAAACTACGCTCACAATAACTAAGCGATATATCAGTCGTGGACTCACGCCTCAAGTCATCACAAAAGAACATAACATGGGTCTCACGCACACAACATCAATCGTGCGTGGGACACATTCTCACCGCCATAGCTTTATGATATAAAAGCACCAAGGAACACACATGAACACCGTGTCCCACTGTGCCATAATAACACCGTGACGGTAAGTACGAAGGCATAGCCGACTACTAACACCCACGCACCAACACGGCCATGAATCGTACCACGAGATCTGCTCTGCATCATTACATGATCAAAGCCGCCACTTGCCCGCAATATCTAATGCGCGTCTAGTCCCGAACTTCCGCAGCCCGCATAGGCCAATCTCATCGCCCGCATGAGGTATTCCCGCACGTCGGTAGCTACTCCCAAGATCGCCCCGACTCGCGTCCGCATGGCCACAAGGACCGCATGACCACAAGGGCCGCATCCTAACCTGGAACTCTCGCAGTTCCGATAGGCCCCGGACCTGCATGAGGTATCTCGAATCATAGGTCCATCGACCACCGAGTCTACCCCAGACGGAGGGCTTAACCCCCGGAATCATCTCAAGAGATGAATACCACAATACTATCATAACGACTGACAGTTAAGCGCAATCAAGGGAAACCCCTTTACACAAACATCACAAGATACTAACACACGTAGCATCCTAACACGTTTACTTATCAAAGCAACAAGAAAGTATTACAAGGCTATCACAAACCAATACAATCAAGTTGTTCACACAAGGTACTTTCTACTATATGATTAACAAGATCGGGTTTTTATCCCCAAAGTACTTTATACATTAACTCTTTAAAAGATACGTTACTTTCACAAAAGTCACACAATACCCGTAGTATATGAAAATAGAGTGATTATCTTTTTAAAGTAAATCAATTACTTCTCTTTGTAAAATCAAGTAGCAACATTCTTTTCCAATGTTCAAGTTTGCCTAATTTCCAATTTTCAAGTTTCTCATTTTTAGAAAGGTTTCGTAGTTCATAGTCTTATTCATTTAAGAATATAATTCTTCTTTTAAACTATCTGAGAAACATAAGTCTTATATGTGAGTAGGATATTCTTGTTTATAACAATCTTATTACAAGACCATGATCTAGGAAATATCATTTTGTCTCATCTTAGCTTCTACGCAGATGGAAGTTTCTCGGTTTTAATAATACTTAATTAGTCAAAACATTTCCTTTTATTAACGCCGCAGTTGGTTTGTCGATACACATTCGATTTCCAAATCAAGAAAACATTCTAAGCCGTTATACCTAACTTCCCATAAAGCTAGTATAACTCTTAAGTTTTCAAAACCAAGTATTACTTCTTCTTTCAAAATGATTCAAAATCTTTTGAAATACTTCAAGTTCTTTATTAACACATAACAAGCCGCTTATAGTTCAAATCGCTTACCTTTTAAAACCACATGTATTTTCTTACCAAAGATAAAGTCGTTATAACCAACTTCCCATAAAGCCGTTATAACACTTTATGTTTTAAACCAATCGAATACATTTAGCACACGACGCCTACCGTACTACATAGTTCACACATATCATGCTAGAAGAGATAGGAAGAGGTTCACATACCTCGCGACGAGTATCGACTAATAGCAAAACGCTCCAAGTACCTCAAACCGCCGGCTACTCCCTAAGCCAAGTAGATCGCGCCACGCATAGTACTTCCACCTATAAGGCCAAAAGGCGCTTATTAACATCAGGTCTCTTAGTAGAACATTCTACAGAAAATTCGCAAAGACTCTCCCCGCAACAACAGAAATCTCCTCCTCTATCGAGGCCGCTACCAAGCCAACCAGTGGTTCATACATCTAACCCGAACGGGTACAATTCTACTCCACCGCATTACTACACAAGTCTCATGAATACACCCTATGTAATTACTGATTCAAAGATTCTTCTTTAAATTCAGGCTTAAGTCGCAAGACATTGCCGTAAGTATTATTCAGGCTTAAGTCAAAAGACATTGCCGATAACTACGTTCAGTTCTATTATATAGTATACTTCAACTATATATTCAAGCAATCATGTAATTTCCAATTACAATAGAGGGACAAGATAATTACCTCGATAAGCCCATAATTATCCGTGTTTAAAAGTCGATCCTTAGCAATGTTTCGCTCCTACTCCGGGTGCTCCAACCCGCTCCAAACAACCCTTAGAAGTTCTACTCAACTTCTTAATAATACTCCAACCAACTATGGAGATTTTCCTTAGGGTTCCGTTTAGTGACTGAAGGAAGGTATAATAGTATTTCTGGGCTTTTCGTATAGGTATAACCTTAGAATACTACAAGGTATTGGCTAAGGAAATTTGGGCATTATAACAATACTTTTGAGAGTATTTCTACCAAGAGAGGGGGGTATTTATACGAAAACACTAGGCTAGGGGGGGGGGTGTATACCCCTCGGCCTACCCCACTAGGGGGGGGTACTCTCGGCCAAGGGGGGAGGGGTACACTCTCGGCTAGCACCCCTAGAGGGGGGGGGTGCTCTCGGCCGAACTCACACAAGGGGAGGGAGAAGGCTCTCAAGACTTAGGCATTTTGGATGAAGAAGTCTTCAACCTTAGAGGGGTATTTATAGCACAAGCCAAGGCCAACCAATGGCCAAGATCTAGCCAAGTGCCTAGCAAGTGTAGGGCCAAGATCTTGCCAAGTGCACACTAGCCAACTAGCACAAAATATCCTACCAACCCTTGACCAAAATGGCCAACCCATTCGTCCACTTCACCGCCCAAGACGCCTTCCAATGAGAGGGTGCCAAGTGGCGCCCTCTTGTTGGTCCACAATGTTTCGTCTCTCGGAAAAATCCGCAAAAATTAAAAATGACATAGCGAAATTCCCTACGAAAAGTCGTGGAAAACGCTTCACGAAAAACGACTCTAATCGTGTTATGCACAAAATTTAATTCGGCCAAGCCAACTTCACAAGTTCAAATTTTTCTACGTACGTCCTTACGTACATACTCTGGAAATACGGGGTATAACATTCTCCCCTCCTTAGAAACATTCGTCCCGAATGTTCCTTCTAAGTCTCAAACAACGCGGCGCCAAGATAGTCTTCACTACTACACTTACGAGAACCAACTCGCCACATCCGCCACGTAAACACCCGCGCATAAAAACTTACATCCAAGTCCACGAGGAAACACCTCTAACATTTTGTCACTTTGTCGCGAGCCTTGCCCGACGACTAACAAATGGTACCGGCTGCCATGATCCTCGAGGATGTCGTGACACTCGCATACACACGAACTCTTTCTCATACTTACCACATTTCGAGCATCGTCGCCTCGTAACTCGGGTTACTATCTCTAACGTGGTCATCATTAATCGAATACTGGACGGATCTTCGATACTTTCCAACATAACAATACGAAGACCGGACGCCCTTCCTCCTAAGTCGGACGGCAAATGCTAACATATAGGCAACCCGCCTATTCTTCACATGAACTCACAAAGGCCCAAAGTAACTCGCTAAGTTCTCGCTTTTCCAACTCGTCATACCCAACTCGGGTGGTACTTTCAAGAAGACCGACCACAACTCGAACTCTAAGCCGCCGCCGATTATCCGCACAATATCTCTCGAGCCGCGTAACCTCTTCTAGACAAGCTTCACTATCCACACCGGAACAAGCTCAACTAACTATCCGAACCTTGCCAACATCGAACCAATCGACCGGCAACTTACACTTCCGCCCCTACAAGGCTTCATAAGGCGACATCCGAACACTAAAATGGTAGCTTAAACGCTACCCCCACAGGAGACAACAATCCCCACAACTATCCCTGAAATCCAAACACCGCCCAGGGCAAATGCGATTCGAGACTCACCCGAAGTTCTTAACACCACTTGGTAAAACTTCCGTAAACAAAAACAGCCGCACTGGCTCCACTGTCATAAGGTGAAGGTAGGCACCCCGCAGCCTTACAACCTTCCGTTAAAACAATATCGCCGAGTGAACGGTCCCGATCAAGAACACGATGGCTGCCCCATCGCCCAACCGCCGGCCGAACGCGCCCATGAACTCAGACGTCAACTAAACTTGGGCCTAACACCCTCACAACCCTAACACAAGGCGGGACCACCCCAACCAGACCCCACCACCAAAACTACCGTGGGTTGACCCGCAACGGGGCCCCAACCCGACCCGGCAACGCGCAAAAATTACTAGCTCCCCGATCCGGAACAATCTCACTAAACACGTTACGAAAACCCTAGCGGTCTTCTTAGCTCAACTACCCCCTTCATTTCACACTACTTAGGACCTATCCCAAACGTAGCTCACGTGCACTATGCACTCCAATAAGGATCAAACACAACACTACACCTTTACAACGAGATGGCCTTACCTCTAAGGTCTCTACGTATAAAACTCTAAGGTTCACACTTTTCTATCCCCCAAATCTTACTTGGTTAGCTAACCAAGATTTTTAATCACAACATTAACACTCTGCTATCAAAACATAAAGACTTATGATATACCCATCTTATCACACATACCGAACTCTGAGGGTTAAAGATCTATCTCAGAATTCATGCTTTCATTCCCTTAGTCGTTCTAATCAAACCCGCCTCGTAGGCGATAGCAAGGAAGGTGACGAACTACCCACCTGCATCAAGGCAAAGTCCTCCTACTAGGTCACTCTCGACACATGGCTCGACGGCCGCAGTACAACAAGTACCAACTAAAAGACGACATTCCCGGATGACGTCCGCCATACATCGGAACGGAAGCCCCGAGTTCGACCAACTCCTCGCATACTCCGAACGCCCCGAAATCCGGAAGACCACTCGCGACCGCGAGGTGCATAATCTATTCACGCGAGGCGACTACCAAAAGTTACCAGCGACCTTGCCTCGCCTTCTTCTCGCCCCCTGCTAACCTGCCGATCTCTATGCTTTCGCCGCGCACGAGCCCGCATACGTGCCATGCTCAAGCTTCAACCAAGGATTACTTGCACACCCTTCTCTTAGGTAGTCATCAAGACTCGCGATACATCGTGATACTCCGTAGCCAAATCCATAGCTAGTAACAGTGGTCGCCTTCTTGCAATCTAATTTCATCGTTCTGGCCGTGGAACTAAAGGTTCAAATGTCATGGCCGCAGAGGAACCGCGCCGCCGCTAAAACTTTACCGGGCTAGTGACGCCGCAGAAATCCTCGAATGAAGCATTACCCTAGGTAATGATTGGGCTGTGCCCACGTAACCCCGAATTCTACTCGCACTCCTCGGCCGCTTTGCCTCCCGCCCGGTTGTTCTACGCGAGGCATAACGATAGGGAAAAGAATCTCGCCGAGGGTCCAACTTACAACACGCCTCTAAAGCACGATCTCGAGTGAGAAGAATAGAAACCAATCCTAAATATCCTATAGCCTCCTCGATTATTGGTGTGGTGCACAACACACCGATAATCAAGACTTCATCGATACGGTCAGTAGACACTTTCCGAGGATTAATCGCTCGATACCACTTTTGTCACGACCAAATCGGGCCCGTGATCGTGTCTTACCCCGCACCCTAGTGACACAACATCGAGTAATCACGAACATAAAACATATACATGAAACACGTGAAGTACAAAATAGTAACTGAGGAAAACTTGCCTTTCTGATATATAAATAACATCTTTTACAAATGAACAGCTTTAACTTTTCACGAACCCCGCCTACGCAGCATTCATGCACTTAAGAAATGATACGACAACAATGGCGGACAGTGGCCCCGCCATACCCTCGAATGTAAACATCTACAACAACAGGGACTATACCATCGATAAGCCTCCGAGAAACGGAGCTTTCCCAAATGCCGAATCGGACCCTAAGAGCGAGGATCAATGATCGTGTACCTTTACCGCGCAGATGAACGCACTTCGGGCGAGGTCGCATAACAGTACCGAGTATGTGAAATCAAATAACATCAGAAATGAAATCATAGTAGTCTATATAAAGTGAGACATGTATGATAACCAAACTACAGCTCACAATAACTAAGCAATATATCAGTCGTGACTCACGCCTCAAGTCATCACAAAAGAACATAACATCGGGTCTCACGACACAACATCAATCGTGCGTGGGACACATTCTCACCGCCAGCTTTATGATATAAAAGCACCAAGGAACACATGAACACCGTGTCCCACTGCGCTATAATAACACCGCACGGTAAGTGGCGGCATAGCCGACTACTAACACCTACGCATCAACACGGCCATGAATCGTACTACGAGATCTGTCTGCATCACATGATCAAAGCCGCCACTTGCCCGCAATATCTAATGCGCGCGCCTAGTCCTCGAACTTCCCGCACCCCGCATAGGCCAATCTCATCGCCCGCATGAGGTATTCCCGCATCGAGGGTAGCTACTCCCTAAGATCGCCCCGACTCGCCCCGCACGGCCACAAGGACCGCATGACCACAAGCGGCCGTGATCTCAACCTCGAACTCGCAGCTCGCGATAGCCCCGACTGCATGAGGTATCTCGAATCATAGTCCATCGACCGCCGAGTCTACCCCGCGACGGAGGGCGCTTTAACTCTAATCATCTCAAGAGATGAATACCACAATACTATCATAACGATCGACGCTTAAGCGCAATCAAGGGAAACCCCTTTACACAAACATCACAAGATACTAACACACGAAGATCCTAACACGCTTACTTATCAAAGCAACAAGAAAGTATTACAAGTCGATCACAAACCAATACAAGCAAGTTGTTCACACTCGGTACTTTATACTATAGGATTAACAAGATCGGGTTTTTATCCCCAAAGTACTTTATACATTAACTCTTAAAAGATACGTTATTTCACAAAAGTCACACAATACCCGTAGTATATGAAAATAGAGTGATTATCTTTTTAAAGTAAATCAATTACTTCTCTTTGTAAAATCAAGTAGCAACATTCTTTTCCAATGTTCAAGTTTGCCAAATTTCCAATTTTCAAGTTTCTCATTTTAGAAATGTTTCGTAGTTCATAGTCTTATTCAATTAAGAATATAATTCTTCTTTTAAACGATCTGAGAAACATAAGTCTTATATGTGAGTTGGATATTCGTGTTTATTTAAATCTTATTACAGCATCCATGATCTTTGAAATATAATTTTGTCTCATCTTAGTTTATATGCAGATGGTAGTTTCTACTTGTTTTAATAATACTTAATTAGTCAAAACATTTCCTTTTATTAACGCCGCAGTTGGTTTGTCGATACACATTCGATTTCCAAATCAAGAAACATTCTTAAGCCGTTATACCTAACTTCCCATAAAGCTAGTATAACTCTTAAGTTTTCAAAAACCAAGTATTACTTCTTCTTTCAAAATGATTCAAAAATCTTTTGAAATACTTCAAGTTCTTTATTAACACATAACAAGCCAGTTATAGTTCAAATCAGTTACCTTTTAAAAACCACATGTATTTTCTTACCAAAGATAAAGTCATTATAACCAACTTCCCATAAAGCCGTTATAACACTTTATGTTTTAAACCAATCGAATACATTTAGCACACGTGACGCTCACCGCACTACATAGTTCACACATATCATGCTAGAAGAGATAGGAAGAGGTTCACATACCTCGCGACGAGTATCGACTAATAGCAAAACGCTCCAAGTACCTCAAACCGCCGGCTACTCCCTAAGCCAAGTAGATCGCGCCACGCATAGTACTTCCACCTATAAGGCCAAAAGGCGCTTATTAACATCAGGTCTCTTAGTAGAACAGTCTACATAAAATTCGCAAAGACTCTCCCCGCAACAACAGAAATCTCCTCCTCTATCGAGGCCGCTACCAAGCCAACCAGTGGGTTCATACATCTAACCCGAACGGTACAATTCTACTCCACCGCACTACTACACAAGTTCATCAGAATACACCCCATGTAATTACATTCAGATTCGATTCTTCTTTAAATTCAGCTTAAGTCGCAAGACATTGCCGTAAGTATTATTCAGCTTAAGTCAAAAGACATTGCCGATAACTACGCTCAGTTCTATTATATAGTATACTTCAACTATATATTCACAATCATGTAATTTCCAATTACAATAGAGGGACAAGATAATTACCTCGATAAGCCCATAATTATCCGTGTTTAAAAGTCGATCCTTAGCAATGTTTCGCTCCTACTCCGGTGCTCCAACCCGCCCAAACAACCCTTAGAAGTTCTACTCAACTTCTTAATAATACTCCAACCAACTATGGAGATTTTCCTTAGGGTTCCGTTTAGTGATCAAGGAAGGTATAATAGTATTTCTGGCTTTTCAGATAGGTATAACCTTAGAATACTACAAGGTATTGGCTAAGGAAATTTGGGCATTATAACAATACTTTTGAGAGTATTTCTACCAAGAGAGGGGTATTTATACGAAACACTAGGCTAGTGGGTGTATACCTTTCTACTACCCCACTGTGGGGTACTCTCGCCGAGGGGGAGGGTACACTCTGGCCAAGACCCCTAGAGTGGGGTGCTCTCACGAACTCACACAAGTGAGGGAGAAGGCTCTCAAGACTTAGGCATTTTGGATGAAGAAGTCTTCAACCCAGAGGGTATTTATAGCACAAGCCAAGGCCAACCAATGGCCAAGATCTAGCCAAGTGCCTAGCAAGTGTAGGGCCAAGATCTTGCCAAGTGCACACTAGCCAACTAGCACAAAATATCCTACCAACCCTTGACCAAAATGGCCAACCCATTCGTCCACTTCACCGCCCAAGACGCCTTCCAATGAGAGTGCCAAGTGGCGCCTCTTGTTGGTCCACAATGTTTCGCCTCTCGGAAAAATCCGCAAAAATTAAAAATGACATAGCCGAAATTCCCTACGAAAGTCGTGGAAAACGCTTCGCGAAAAACGACTTAATCGGGTGTTATGCACAAAATTTAATTCGCCAAGCCAACTTCACAAGTTCAATTTTTCACGCACGCCCCACGCATATACTCCGAAATACGGTATAATAAGATTATAATAACTCCAAGAGTCTATTGTGCCCTTCAAGGATATAATATAACATAGTCCAAAAATAAAGCATGAGACAAGTATAATTACCACATCAACAGTACACTGAACTTTACAAACAATGAGAGCAATAAAAGTCGATTTCGCCGGTTCGCAAATAGGAACCCGATCATCAAACTAGGGCCATTCGCCCATAGTATCATGGGGCAATTCCTGTTTCCTGGACTCCTAGTCCGCATAGGTCGCGTGGACCCGCATGAGGTACTCCTCACATCGGGGGGAGCAAACCTGCGGAATGTAACACATCGGACCCTGTCCCGCATGAGCCCCTTGGACTCGCATGAGGATGATCCTCGCATAGGACCCCGTCCTGCATGAGCCCCTTGGACCCGTATGAGGTACTCCTCGCATCGGGGGAGCAAACCCGCGGAATATGAACAATGCAACATGGCCAGGGGGTTGACCCCACAATAAATCATAAAATACAAGCGCAACCGACTATCATAAACAACATAGACAAGTTAAGACAAGCTTTGACTCTCATTAGACAAAATGAAGGCACCATCTTTTTGAACAACCAAGGCAATATCATGCCTTCCTTTTTAAACAAACAAGAAAATACCATGTCTTCCTTTCTAAAATAACCAAGAAAATACCATGCCTTCCTTTCTAAAACAAACAAGACACTAACAAGTCCTTCATTTTATAACACCAAGGTACTATCACACCTTGCATTACTAAGGATTAAATTCCATTACAACAATGTACGTGAGCCGTACATTCACTTTATAAACTAAATTTCCAGTTTAGCAAGCCAAAGTACTATCAAGGCAAAAGTAATATAACTATCATTTACACAAGCCAAAGTACTACGTACATCCACCGCACGTCCGGTTCCTTTATAAAAATCCCAAGGCACTAGCCTTGCAACATCAAGTTACGTACTCATCAACTCAAGCGACATACAATCTTTTCTCTAGTCATTTCCTTCATGTACTACAATGAAACCAAGTTCATTTTTATCAACCATTTTAGACTTTTCATAAAGACCGTTATAACCACTTCCCATAAAGTCATTATAACAATTCTTACGAAACTAAGGTACCATTACATCTTTCATTTTCAATCATCATTAAGGCGTTATCACATAGTTCATTAAGGATTAAGATCCATTATAAGCATTATTTTGAAACCATCATTTGAAATATTAAGATACTTATCATATCAAGTATCTATTAAAAACATGGTTTGAAAAATCAAGACACTAGTTATCATGTACTATTTCTAAAACATCTTTTTATAAAATCAAAGTGTCGTATATCGCGTAGGATTAAAATCCAAAGAAGCTATGTACCTTTATTCTTTATAAGAAGAATCGTCTCATGAAATATTAGGGCGTTGGACCCAAAATTTCTACGTACATCTATTCTTTATAAAAGAATCCTTTGAAACAAGTCACTTCTCTCTTTTTTTTAAAATAAAGTAACATATTCCTTTAAATCAAGTTACTTCTCCTTTTTAAAATCAAGTAACCTATTCCTTTAAATCAAGTTACTTCTCCTTTTTAAAATCAAGTAACCTATTCCTTTAAATCAAGTTACTTCTCCTTTTTAAAATCAAGTAACCTATTCCTTTAAATCAAGTTACTTCTCCTTTTTAAAATCAAGTAACCTATTCCTTTAAATCAAGTTACTTCTCCTTTTTAAAATCAAGTCCCATAACTTGAAAATAAAGTCTCATGATTATTTAAATAAAACAAGCCTCGTAACATTGAAAATCAAATCTCATAACTTTCAAAATAAATATTCATTGAACCGTGAATAGGTTATACACGTTTATAACGATTTTTTCCATTGAGCCATGATCTAGAAAATGTAATGCAATTTTGTCTTATCTTAGTTTCTATGCAGACGGAAGATTCTACTCACTTCAATATAATTGATTACCGATACATTTTCATTAACGTTGCAATGGCTTGTTCGGTCCTTTTTTCATTAGTGTAGTAACTTAGCAAGGTCAACTAGACTTCACTACTTCCTAACGACTCTTACCAACATCCCCCATAAGACTTGGTAAGAACTTAGGAATATTCTAGACATGATTTTAGCCTAAAATCTATAACATGAATACTTCCTAATTACAAGGCAAGTACTTCAAGAAGGCAAGTCACGTATACTCCAAATAACTAGGCAAGTTTACTTCAAACAACAAGTCATGTATACTCCCAACAACAAGGCAAGTATACTCAAATATCAAGTCATGTATACTCCTAACAACAAGGCAAGTATACCATAAAAATACTCATGTCTTATAGAAGAGGAAGTCCACATACCTCGCGACGACTAACCATTTCGACACGTAGCAAAACGCTCCAAGTACTTCAACTTCATCGGCTATTCCTTAAGTCAAGTAGACCATGCTACACGTAGTACTTCAACCTAAAATGGCCATAGTACTTATATCAAAATCTTACTTACTATTGTAAGACTTATACCAATTAATAACCCTCTAATTCTATGAAAAATCGGGCAGCACTTCATTTGTTTCTACGTACTTTTCCACCTTTTTCAAGGTCCGTATTTATCAACCAACAAGCCATATTTAAGGTGCAACCAAGAGTTATCCAAAGGGGATTACACGTCTAACTGGACGTGTAAAATTCAGCCCCTTAATCTACCAAAACTAGTCCATAGTCCAATGTAAAAACAGTCCATTAGTACACTAATACAATCCATTAGTCCAGTCCTTTAGTTGGTGTTCTTGGCCAACTACTGCAATCAACACTGCCCAGTTTTCGGCTAGCATGCCAAAATTGTTTCATTACTTCTTTATAATTCCAACTTATATTCCAATCTTTATATAAGTTATATTAACTTGTTATCAATAAGATTCCTTCATGTCAACAAGTAATAGGTATTGTTTTAACAACTTTAATGGCTAGCATGCCAATTTCGGGTTTAACATCTTAATAAGGTCCAAATCTTTTCAATCTTCCTTGCACATATCACATACTCATTTATATACTACTATAACATGTAATCTCCAATTACATTAGAAGGACAAAGATTATTACCTCAATAAGCCCATATTATTCCCAGATCTAAAAGTCGATCCTTTGCAACTTTAGCTCCTAATCCTTACGTTCCAATCCACTCCAAGCAACCCTTAGAAGTTCCTAAACAACTTCTATTCAAGATTCATCCAAAGATATGAAGATCACCTTAGGATTTCACGTTGCGACTAACGGATTAACGTAGTATTTCCGGGATTTGTGTGTTGGGATATCCTTAGAACACTACTAGGGACACTTGGTTTAAGTATTGGGATTAATCAACAACAATTGAAGAATTGTTCTTCAATAAGGGGGGGGGGGGGGTGCCGAGAGCAACATCAAGGGAGGGAGTATTTTTGTCTTGGAAATTATTCTAAGTGTTGAAGAAGTCTTGCTACTAGTGTGTATATATAAAACAACCAAGGGCTAGGATTAAAACAAGTGTGTGGTTGAGATTGGGGACAAGTGTGTGTGGGTCCCACAAGCCACTTATCCAACTAATATCTTAAGCCACTTGGCTTGCCACTTGTCCCCCACTTTCTCGCCCAACATGGGCCAGATGGGGGTGACACGTGTCGCCCTATTATTGGTCTAAAATATTTTATTTGTCCTATGTCTCAATAATTGGTTAAAATATCAGAAATCCTGTGGTCCCCACAAAACGTAAAATTTCCCGGGTGGGCCCCATATGACCAAATCTGGGAATAAAATTCCACAATTCCTAAAAAGCCTATAAATCTTAAATACCAAAATTGAGAATTTAATTCCCAATAATAAACCTTTTTCCTTCACGAGGTTCCGAGATTTCTTTTAAGAAAAAAGCGCATCTTCTATCATTTCACGATTTAACCCTTATCGTCTTACGTACGTTCTCTGACACGACCCGACTAAGCTCGCGATCGTGCCCTACTCGGCACCCCTCAGTATACATCGAGAATAGCAATGAATATACATAAACTCATAAAATACTTAGACAGTAAATATCAACAGGCTAGCCGATAAGGCCACCTTCCGTGAAATATGCATAACCTAAAATAAAAGCTTACATCTTTGTTCTTACAACCCAATCCACAAGATATGACTACTGCACTCTAAGAATAACCGTATGGACAGTTCTACCATACCCCGAATGTACGTAACTCTACACCATCGTGAAATCAGACTAAAAGACAAGCCTCCGAGAAATGGAGCTTCGACAACCGATCAATGATCCTAAGAGCGAGGATCCACCATCCGCTACCCCTACCGCGCATGAACGCAGCCTCAAGGAGGTCGCATAACAGTACCAAATATGTGAAACTGAAAGTACTGTAATGAAATCATAATAGTCTAAAATAAAGCTGGGGACATGTATGATAACCACATTAACAATACACTGTGCCTTACCAACTATGAGAGTAAACAAGAGTATACTTTACTGCATAAAAATAGGAGGCTCATGATCAAATTAGGGCCACCCGCCCGTAGTAGCATTAAGCAATCCTACTCCTGGGACTATTTCACCCGCATAGGTCATGTGGACCGGCAATGAGATCATCCGCCTCGCATGGGACTATTTCACCCGCAATGAGTACAAACACCGCACTCGCATCATGGGTAGCAAATCCATGGAATAAGTAGTAGCCCGGGGGTTTACCCCACAAGAATAACATAACACTAGCACAACCGACTATCATACATAACATAAGCACCACCGGCTTATCATACATAACATAAGCACCACCGGCTTATCATACATAACATAAGCACCACCGGCTTATCATACATAACATAAGCAAGTTAAGAAATCCCCTAACTTCTTATTAGCCTTAATTATCATGCACTCTCATTTTATTTAACTTAAGGCACTAACATGTCATTAAAAATCCGGGAATTTAACCCAAAGTACTATGTACTTCCGTTCCTTTAAAAAGAACACTTTTTATATAAAAAAACCCCAAGATACTAACACTCGTAGTATCAAGACATGTCTATTTTTCAAATCAAGTTACTTCACCGTTAGAAATTCATTTCAAGGCTTCAAAACCAAGTAACTTCTACTTTCACAACCTAGGCAACTTGTGCCTATAAATCAAGTAGACACTCTCTTAACTTTCCATAAAGCCGTTATAACTAACTTCCCATAAAGCCGTTATAACTCTTTATGTTTTAGACAATTACATTCTTTGTATAACCAAGAGACTTATACTTTCGAAAACCAAGTATCATATACTTTCAAATCAAGTTACATAACTTTCCGAATACTTCAAGTCTCTTAACTTTAGAATAGTTCAAGTAATCCATAATTTCCAAATCAAGTATTCTATACATTTTCAAGTCAAGAAATCTTTGTTTACCTTATTAGAATAAACCATTCTTTTTTACTTTCCATAAAGTTATTATAACCATTTTATGCTTTTGAAACTAAGGCATTTCTATCCTTTAAAAACAAGTGAGTTAATTCTCTAACTCAACCAACTTAGACATTTTTAAAACAAGTCAAGGATATCAAATGAACTGAATTCATTTAAATCTCGTACGTCTACCGTACTATACATTTATAACTACTCATGCTCAAGAGATAAGAAAAGTTTCCACATACCTCTCCGGCTCAATCCACTTGCCAAGTTGAATACGCTGCACGTAGAATGTCAACCTATAATGACCATAATTCGTCCATCAACTACTAGCTTTCAACGTAGAATATTCCTAAGTATAAGGACTCTTAATTCTACAGAAAATTGGGCAACAGTTCCTTTGTTTCTACGTACTTTTCCACCTTTTTCAAGGCCCGAAAATCAATAACCAAATGCCACATTTAAGGCTCAACAATCAGTTAAACAAAGGGGATTACATGCCGCACATGACGTGTCAAATTCTGCCCACAATCGATATCTAAATAGTCTAACATTTCAATGTCATTCTCGGCTAACAATGTACAACAACACAAAGTCTTTTCCAATTCTTCTTCAATCCAAGTTGTTTAGTCTAACATGTTATATAGACGCAAACGATTATAACAACTGTCACGACCGACTCGTTCGCGATCGTGCCTTACCCCGCACCCTAGTGATACAACATCGAGAAAATCAAAATAAAAACTCATAAAAGATAAACGGAAATAAGAAAATAGGCTAACCAAAACTACCTTTCTCAGATATATAAATAAAAACTCAACAGCTACATCCTTTACAAACCCCGCCAAGAACAAGATTACTGCACTCTAAGAATTTTTATAACAACTATGACGACAGTGGCCCCGCCATACCCTCGAATGTACAAGTACCTACAATCTCAGTGGAATCATACCAAAAGATAAGCCTCCGAGAAACGAGCTTCCCAAAACGCTGAATCGTGATCCTATGAGCGAGGATCAACAATCGTGTACCTCTACCGCGCAGATTTAACGCAGCTTTCAAGGAGGTCGATAACAGTACCAAGTATGTGAAATCAAAATACAAGAAATGAAATCATAATAGTCTATATAAAACAGAGACATATATGATAACCAAACTACGATACACACATGTAGTTAGCCATGTCAAGTCGAACTCACGCCAGAAAGTCATCACTCAAATATAACCCGAATTTAACTCGCACAACGGCCGCATGCCCCAAGATCTTACTCCTGTATAAGCATGGCCATGGAACCATCCTAATGGAAGCATACTGGGCCACCCATCGTGTCAAGATGTCCAAAGGAAATAACAAGATAACAATCATAATGGAAGATACTCGGCCACCCATCGTGTCGTGATGTCCAAAGCAAATAACAAGATAACACTTAATGGAAGATACCCGGCCACCCATCGTGTCAAGATGTCCAAAAGGAAATAACAAGATAACAATCATAATGGAAGATACTCGCCACCCATCGTGTCGCATGTCCAAAGCAAATAACAAGATAACACTTAATGGAATCATACCCGGGCCACATATCGTGTCAAGATGTCCAAAAGGAAATAACAAGATAACAATCATAATGGAAGATACTCGTGGCCACCCATCGTGTCAAGATGTCCAAAGCAAATAACAAGATAACACTTAATGGAAGATACCCGCCACCCATCGTCAAGATGTCCAAAAGGAAATAACAAGATAACAATCATAATGGAAGATACTTCGCGGCCACCCATCGTGTCAAGATGTCCAAAGCAAATAACAAGATAACACTCCTAATGGAAGCATAACCGTGGCCACCCATCGTGTCAAGATGTCCAAAAGGATCGATATAGTGGAAGATACCCGTGGCCACCCATCATGTCAAGATGTCCATCAATCAACCAGATAGCCGCCTCCTACGAGACGCCAGAGTACGTAAATACAACACTTGCACAACAAAGGCTATCACCACAAGCATAGGCAAGTTCAACATACTCATAGACTTTCATTTTATTACAACAAATCCGGATTTTAACCCCAAGGTACTACGTATTTTAACTCTTTAAAAGAACCATTTCTTTCACAAAAAGTCACACGATACCCGTAGTATCAAAATAGAGTAACCATCTTTTTAAGTAAACCAAAACAATTTCCATATCTTCTTTTCGAATAAACCAACTTAAGACAAAACCATGACTTCCTTTTAAACCATTTTAAGACAAAACCATGTCTTTCTTTAAAACCAAAACACTTTAATTTCCTCAAGTCTCTTTTCTTTTAGAAAACAAGTTCCTTACTTTGGAATTTAAGAAAATTCAATACTTGTTATTAATGATCTTATTAAAGCAACCATGATCTAGGAAATGTAATACAATTTTGTCTTATCTTAGCTTCTATGCAGATGGAGGTTTCTCGGTTTTAATATAATTAATTATTTGTCAATACATTTTCCTTTATTAATGCCGCAGTTGGTTTGTTCGATACTTATTCTCATTTCCAAATCAATATAACTTATTCCTTTTAAAACCCAATTACCCATTTCTCATAAATGCGTTTCACAACTTTTTAACACAAACCAAGTCCTTAATATTTCACATCAAGTCATTTATAAGTCAAGTCTCTTATCTTTTAAAACCATGCATCATTTCTTTACCTAAATAAAGTTGTTATAACAAACTTTCCATAAAGCCATTATAACACTTTATGTTTTAAACCAACCAAATTGCTTAGCACACGACGCTCACCGTACCACATAGTTCACAACAATCATGCTAGAAAAGATAGGAAGAGGTTCACATACCTCGCGACGATTATCGACAATTAGCAAAATGCTCCAAAGTACTATAACCCTGCTAGCCTTGTCCACCCTTCAAGTAGAATACGCTACTCGTAGTACTTCAACCTATATAGGCCACAAAACGTCTATCAACCTCTAGATCTCTTCGTAGAACAATTCAAAGCACAAGGTCATTATTCTACGGAAAATTCGGCAAAGACCTCCTCCCGTAACCACATAAATCTCCTCCTCTATCAAGGCCCGCTACCAAGCCAACAACTCCAAGGGTTACACGCCTAACCTGACGTGTACAACATCGCCCCACAATAATACTACAAGTCATCAGAAATACCCAAATGTAAATACATACTCAATTATTATCAATATTCGTTCTATATATAGTATACTCAACTATACATTACTACAACATGTAATTTCCAATTACAATAGGGATAAAGATCATTACCTCGATAAGCCCAAAATTATCCAAGTTTTATAAGTCGATCCCGAGCAACGCTTAGCTCCAATTCTTACGCCCAACCCGCTCCAAGAAACCCTTAGAAGTTTCTAAACAACTTCTCTTAACACTTCATCTAAGCTTATGAAGATATTACTAGGGTTTTATTTTCATGACTAAGGAATAAAGTAGTATTTTCTGCTCTTAGTATAAAGATAACTTTGGAATACTACAAGGGATTTTTGGCTAAGGTATATGGGATTATAACAATACTTGAAGAAATTCTTTCACAAGAGGGGGTGTTGGACGAGAACCACAAAGGAGGGAGGGGAAATTTTTGCCTTGGAAAATATTTCAAGTGAGGATGAATAAAGTCTTGCAACATGGGGTATTTATAGAAATCAATGCCTAGGATCAAAGCAAGTGTATGGTGAGGATTTGGTCCATGTGGGAGTGGAGTCTTCCAACCAAGTATCCACCACAACAATGAGACATGTGTCCACCACAAAATGGGACAAGTGGCTCGCCACTTGTCCACCAAAACGCCCAAACGCCATTCACCAACCATTCGCCAACATGGCCACACGGGGTGACACGGTCGCCCCTACTCGCCCAAAATATCTCATCTTCCAAAATATCCGTAATGCCAAAATCCAAAATAAAGCTGGCCCCACAAAATCAGAATTCTCCCGTGGCCCCACGTGACCAATTTCTAAACAAAATTCCATAATTCTCAAATATTCTAAAAGTCCGAATACCAAACTGGGAATCCAATTCCCATTAACGAACCTTTTTCTTCACAAAATCCGAAACTTTTCCGTCAAAAATCACATCTTTCTTCCTTTCCAATTTTAATGTCGATTCTCGCACGCACGCCCTCATATACATACTCGAACTACGGGTGTAACATTCTTCCCCTTAGAAACATTCGCCCCGAATGTTCCTTCTAAGTCTCAAAACATACATGCTACCGTATAGTCTTCACTACTATACTTACAAAACCACTTATGCCACACCTGGCCATAATATAACACATGCGCAAAACTCCAATCCAAGCCAACGAGGAATCACCTCTAATATCACAAAAGCTTTCACCTATGGTCTAAAGGATACTCCCTTCGCATCTTCACTTCACAACAAAATGATCTATTTTATTCTGTTAACACACGTTCACTCATTTCCTTACTCGTCATACCCTTCTCGTACACACCCGAACTCTCTCTAGTACACGCACTCATACTCCATATCGCTTCACACGACCCGATCTCGCCCGTGATCGTGCCTTACCCGGCACCCTAGTGATACAACATCGAGAAAACCAAATGAAATAAAAACTTAAACATAAACATGAGACAAGATAATGAAACAAAGCAACCAAACGGTTACCTTCCAATAAAAATATATATAAACAACTCTTTTTTAAAACGAACAGCTTTAATCCTTTTACAAAACCCCGCCCACACAAAGGCTGCACTTCTAAGAGTTTATACAACAACTATGACGGACAGTGGCCCCGCCATACCCCGAATGTACAAGAACCTGCTGCACTGTGGTAACATACCAATGCATAAGCCTCCAAGGAACGGAGCTTCCCAAAACGCTGAAATGAGATCCTAAACGCGGATCGACAACCGATGTACTCCTACCATGCAGATGAACGCACTTCAAGGAGGTCGCATAACAGTACCAAGTATGTGAAATCAGAAATATCAGAATGAAATCATAATAGTCTATAAAAGCAGGAGATGTATGATAACCAAACTACAATACACACACATAATGCTTATATCAATTCGTGGTCTCATGCCCACAACATCAATCCCGCCATGAGTACCTTTCCTCACTACCGCATTCATGATATGATAACAACAAGACAAAGAATCCAAATGGGAGCATACCCGCGCGCACGTGATCGTGTCAAGATGTCCAAAGGGAACAAATAAGACAACATTCCAAATGGAAGCATACCCGCGCGCCACGATCGTGTCGCATGTCCAAAGGGAAACAATAAGACAAAGATTCCAAATGGAAGATACCCGCGCGCCACGATCGTGTCGATGTCCAAAGGGAAACAATAAGACAACAAGGCGGTAATCAAAGTGGAAGCATACCCGCGCTTACGATCGTGGTCGTGATGTCCAAAGCGATTAACAAAAGTAACACTATCAACGTGAACGCATCTGCGGAATTTATCCACACCGCCGGCCACGCCCAAGTAAGTTCTCAACAAGTCAACCGATCCTCCATCGAGACGCCAGTAGTATAGAAACACAATTCTTGCACAACAAAGGCTATCACAACAAGATAGGCAAGTTTCACAACAACAAGCATAGGCAAGTTTATACACAACTCAAGTACTTCCATTTTATGCCCAAGTTCGGTTTTTAACCTAAAGTACTACGACGTTAAATTCTTTTAAAGAGATTTATTCCTTTATAAAAGTCACCCGATACGTAGTATAAAAATAGAGTGACTTATATCTTTTAAGTAAACCAAAACAACTTCCATACTTTATTTTTTTAAAGTCAAGTTACCACGTTAAAACCAATGATAAAACCTTTCTTTTGTTTTCATAAGGTCGTTATAACCAACTTCCCATAAAGTCGTTATAACACCTTATGCTTTAAACCATTTTAAGACAACACAATGCCTTTCTTTTCCTAAGGTTCCAGCTTTGCCTAATTTCAAATACACAAGTCTCTTTTTTTGAAAAGTTCATAGTTCAATGTCTTAATCTCTTTTAAAACAATTGAGTAACATATGCCTTAGGCGAGTAGGTTATTCTTGTTCATAATCAATCTTATTAGCAGTCATGATCTAGAAATGTAATATCATTTTGTCTCATCTTAGCTTCTATGCAGATGGAGGTTTCTACTGGTTTTAATAATACTTAATTATTCAATACATTTTCCTTTATTAACGCTGCAGTGGTTTGTCGATACACATTCGATTTCCAAATCAAGAAACATTAGTCCTTCCAACAACCAAGTACTCATTACTCACGAATGAGGTTTCACACAAACATCCATATTAAGTCAAGTCTCTTATCCTTTAAGAATAAGTCTCTTAACTTTTAACCCATTAAACCATTCTTTTTATCTCTCTTAAGGCGTTAAACCTAACTTCTCATTTACATAGAGCTGTTATAACCAACTTCCCATAAAGCCGTTATCACACTTTATGTTTAAAGACAATCAAATACATTTAACACACGTACGTCTACCGTACTACATAGTTATACACATATCATGCTAGAACAGATAGGAAGAGGTTCACATACCTCGCGACGAGCATCGACTAATAGCAAAACGCTCCAAGTACCTCAAACCGTCTGCTACACTCTCACCAAGCGTATCACCCACACGTAGTACTACAACCTATAGAGGCCACAAAGCGCCTATTAATATCTTTAGATCTCAATGTAGAATATTCTACGTAAAATTCGCAAAGACTCTCCCCGCAACAACAGAAATCTCCTCCTCTATCGAGGCCGCTACCAAGCCAACCGGGGGTTAACACGCCTAACCGGACGCTGCATATTCTACTCACAAAGAATACTACAAGCCTCATCAGAATACACCCTATGTAATTATTCGCCACTTCTAAAATTCAGCTTAAGTCGCAAGACATTGTAAGTATTATTCAGCTTAAGTCAAAAGACATTGCCGCACAATTAATGCTCAGACTATATATAGTATACATCAACTATATATTCCTACAACATGTAATTTCCAATTACAATAGAAGGTCAAGAGTGTTTACCTCGATAAGCCCAAAATTATCCGAGTTTATATGCCGATCCCGAAAGGTGGTTTAGCTCCTACTCCGCGCGCTCTAACCCGCTCCAACCAAACCTTAGAAGTTCTAACCAACTTCTACTTATAACTTCAACTACGGGTGAAGATTTACTTAGGTTTCGCTTTTTGTGGTCGAGGGAAGTATAATAGTATTTTCTGGCTTTTGTACAAGTGTAACTTTGGGAATACTACAAGGTATTTGGGGCCAAGGTATTTGGACATTATAACACTACTAGAGAGTATTTCTATACCACAAAAGGGGGTATTTATACGAGACAACAAGGCAGTGGTACCTCTGCTAGGGCACCACAAAGGGGAGGGGAGGCCCTCGCCAAGACTCTCAAAGGAGTGGGAGAGTTGGACGAACTCAACACTAAAGGGAGGGATTTTTAACACTTAGAAAATGATTTTGACGAAGAAAGTTCATCACTTGTAGGGGTATTTATAGGTCAAGTGAAGGCCAACCAATGGCCAAGATGAAGACAAGTGCATAGCAAGTGTAAGGCCAAGATTTAGCCATGTGCTACCTTATCCATCTACACAAAAATATCCTACCTAACCCTTGACCAAAATTTCACACCAAAAACGCAAGACTTAGCCCAATTGCCGCCCAACCTCTTCAATGTGAGGTGACACATGTCACCCTCCCGCTGGTCCAAAATGTTTCGCCTCTCTAAAAATCCGCAAAAATTATAAATGACATAGCCGAATTTTCCTTCGAAAGTCGTGGAAACGCTTCATTAAAAACGACTTTTGGTAGCTATGCACAAATTCGAACCTATGCCTACTTTAAGGCTCAAATTGTATACGACGCCTCACGTATATACTCCGGAAAATACGGGTATAACATTCTCCTCCTTAGAAACATTCGCCCCGAATGTTCCTTCTAAACAGATAACGGTTCTTCTAACAAGTTGCCAACGCCACACCGCCACTAAATATCACACGTTCTCTTCCTTCCTTACTGTCGTGCCTCTTCCGGATACTTGAACTCCTCTAGCATAATGCATCACACTTCACCATTGCTTTCCCAAAACTTTGGAGTCACCACCTCCAAACTTGGTTATCTTACTAGCTTCCATCTCCTTAAGGCCATTCCCGCCTTCACGATCCGCCTCGGTCGAACGTATCCACGAACTCATACGATGGTTATCTAATCACGGGCCTAGCGCCTCGCGTGACCCTACCACCGGCGGACCACCCAGAGCTGACCCCACTTTGAAATGGCCGCGGGTTGGCCTCAACATGGCCCCAACCCGACCCACTTACGCATCAAGCTCTTGCTCCCGATCCGAACAATCTTACCTCTACAGTCATGAAAGCTACCACCTCCATTACACACTAACCGGGACTTTATCACACAAAACGCTCTAGGCATAAAATGCACTCCGACAAGGATCACTTGCAAAACTGTACTCAAGACGGCCTTACATCTAAGGTCTCAACGTAATATTCTAAGGTTCATCATTTTCACCCTCAAGCTTACCCTTCTCACAACTGTGTTCTACATCATGTTTTAGCACAACGCTATCCGAACATAACACTAAACACATCATCAAATCATCAATACATACAAAACTCTGAGGTTAAGGATATACCAAAAATAGGCGATCTGAGGACCGCTAAAATCGGGAACTTCCACCGCGACTCTACCGTGGCCCGCCGGTATGAACATCCCGCTCGACTATGGAAGGTGAAGAACACGCAATCGATCCCAGTAGTTCATGCTATCCTACCAGCTACACCGGCCTGGACAATTTCTCCCAAAACATGCTGGCCGCATGTAAAACAAACTCCTGACTAGCACGACATTCCCATCGCGAGTCTACCACAACGGCCACAACGAGGTATGGTGGCTTCACCGTTAACACCCCGCTTCCCGAAAATCTGAACCTCGAGCCCCGACCGCTTCCCTCAAAACTCGACGCTCAAGATTGTAGAGGACAACTCAGATCGGAGGAGGCACATAACTAGTTCGCCGCCGAGGCGGTTCGCTCGAAAATCACCAAAGGACTCGCAGCTTCGCCCTTTTTCGCCGACTTTGGTCATTCCGTCGATCTCTCCGCCTCGCTCCAAGTGCATAAGCTCGCATGCGGGCAATGTCCATGCCCTGACAAGAGCTACACTAACAACTTCTCGCTAGGTAATCATCGAGCCTCAGAACATATCGGTGCACTCGATCCTCCATACTAGCTACTAATGCGGGACGCACGCCAATGAGTCGAACTCCACATTGTACTTCAACCGCACGCCTGCCCCGCCGCAACCCCAAAAATCTGTTTACCGAGCCTCTCATCCGCGAGGCAAGAAATGTGCAAGAAAGGCCTCGAGAACTCGCCCCATAAAGCCGAAGTGAATGCTCTCCCGACGCTTCCCACGATCAAACCGCCGATCATGCGGTATCACGCAAATGACGCGAACCTAGACCACCGACTCGGTCTCCGATGCCTTGATCACTCACGATCCACAGAATCGCCGGATGAACTCCTCGCGATCATCCTCGTGCTCGACCCATAAAACTCGCGGTTACACTCGTAAAAATCCTGTAATCTCAAATCGCTCGCCGGTGAACTACGTGCTATCGGATCGAATCGCCGGCTCACTTTATCTCAAGTTCGCCACAACTCGCCATTAATCGCCATCTCTTGTAACCCATCTCATCTCGCCACTGTAGGATCGAGGCTCGTGTATTGTGGTCTCAGAGATCGCCACGCTTTACTCAGATCTTCCTCTCGCGCTTTACCCTTCGGGCCCGGGTTGCCTTGGCGCGAGGCATAATCGTAAAGGAAAGGAATACATCGAGGGTTCAACTCATCACACGCCTCTAAGGCACGATCTCGTAATGAGAAGAATGGAAACCAATCATAAATGTCCTATAGCCTCGATTATAGATGTGGTGCACAACACACCGATAATCAAGACTCTACTAGACACGTCAGACACTTTCCGAGGACTAATCGCTCGATACCACTTTGTCACGACCGATCCGGGCCCGTGGATCGTGCCTTACCCCGCACCCTAGTGATACAACATCGAGAAAACCAATGAAATAAAACTTAAACATAAACATGAGACAAGATAATGAAACAAAGCAACCAAACGGTTACCTTCCAATAAAAATATATATAAACAACTCTTTTTTAAAACGAACGCTTTAATCCTTTTACAAAACCCCGCCACACAAAGGCTACATGCACTTAAGAGTTTATACAACAACTATGACGGACAGGGCCCCGCCATACCCCGAATGTACAAGAACCTGCACTGTGGTAACATACCAACAGATAAGCCTCCAAGGAACGGAGCTTCCCAAAACGCTGAAATGAGATCCTAAACGCGGATCGACACCGATGTACTCCTACCATGCAGATGAACGCAGCTCGGCGAGGTCGATAACAGTACCAAGTATGTGAAATCAGAAAATATCAGAAATGAAATCATAATAGTCTATAAAAGCAGGAGACAGTATGATAACCAAACTACAAGATACACACATAACAGCTTATATCAATTCGTGGTCTCATGCCCACAACATCAATCCCGCGTGGAGTACCTTCTCACTACCGGCAGCTTCATGATATGATAACAACAAGACAAAGAATCCAAATGGGAGCATACCCGCGCTACGATCGTGTCGTGATGTCCAAAGGGAACAAATAAGACAACATTCCAAATGGAAGCATACCCGCGCGCTACGATCGTGTCAAGATGTCCAAAGGGAAACAATAAGACAAAGATTCCAAATGGAAGCATACCCATGCGCTACGATCGTGTCGCGATGTCCAAAGGGAGCAAATAAGACAACATTCCAAATGGAAGCATACCCGCGCGCTACGATCGCGGTCAAGATGTCCAAAGGGAAACAATAAGACAACAAGGCGGTAATCAAAGTGGAAGCATACCCGCGCGCCACGATCGTGTCGATGTCCAAAGTGATTAACAAAAGTAACACTATCAACAGAACGCACTGTGGAATTTATCCGCCATCGCGGCCACGCCCAAGTAAGTTCTCAACAAGTCAACCGATCCTCCATCGAGACGCCAGAGTATAGAAACACAATTCTTGCACAACAAAGGCTATCACAACAAGCATAGGCAAGTTTCACAACAACAAGCATAGGCAAGTTTATACACAACTCAAGTACTTCCATTTTATGCCCAAGTTCGGTTTTAACTCCTAAAGTACTACGACGTTAAATTCCTTTTAAAGAGATTTATTCCTTTTATAAAAGTCACCCGATACCCGTAGTATAAAAATAGAGTGACTTATATCTTTTAAGTAAGCCAAAACAACTTCCATACTTTTTTTTTTTAAAGTCAAGTTACCACGTTAAAACCAATGATAAAACCTTTCTTTTGTTTTCATAAGGTCGTTATAACCAACTTCCCATAGAGATGTTATAACACCTTATGCTTTAAACCATTTTAAGACAACACAATGCCTTTCTTTTCCTAAGGTTCCAGCTTTGCCTAATTTCAAATACACAAGTCTCTTTTTTGAAAAGTTCATAGTTCAATGTCTTAATCTCTTTTAAAACAATTGAGTAACATATGCCTTAAAGTAGTAGGTTATTCTTGTTCATAATCAATCTTATTAGCACCATGATCTAGAAATGTAATATCATTTTGTCTCATCTTAGCTTCTATGCATGGAGGTTTCTACTGGTTTTAATAATACTTAATTATTCAATACATTTTCCTTTATTAACGCCGCAGTGGTTTGTCGATACACATTCGATTTCCAAATCAAGAAACATTATTCCTTCCAAAAACCAAGTACTCATTACTCACGAATGAGGTTTCACACAAACATCCATATTAAGTCAAGTCTCTTATCCTTTAAGAATAAGTCTCTTAACTTTTAACCCATTAAACCATTCTTTTTATCTCTCTTAAGGCGTTACACCTAACTTCTCATTTACATAGAGCTGTTATAACCAACTTCCCATAAAGCCGTTATCACACTTTATGTTTAAAGACAATCAAATACATTTAACACACGTACGTCTACCGTACTACATAGTTATACACATATCATGCTAGAACAGATAGGAAGAGGTTCACATACCTCGCGACGAGCATCGACTAATAGCAAAACGCTCCAAGTACCTCAAACCGCTCACACTCTCACCAAGCAGATCACCCACACGTAGTACTACAACCTATAGAGGCCACAAAGCGCCTATTAATATCTTTAGATCTCAATGTAGAATATTCTACGTAAAATTGGCAAAGACTCTCCCCAACAACAGAAATCTCTCCTCTATCGAGGCCGCTACCAAGCCAACCGTGGGGGTTAACACGCCTAACCGGACGCTGCATAATTCTACTCACAAAGAATACTACAAGCTTCACTGTAATACACCCTATGTAATTACGTCAGCCACTTCTTAAAATTCAGGCTTAAGTCGCAAGACATTGCCGTAAGTATTATTCAGGCTTAAGTCAAAAGACATTGCCGCACAATTAATGTTCTGTACTATATATAGTATACATCAACTATATATTCCTACAACATGTAATTTCCAATTACAATAGAAGGTCAAGAGTGTTTACCTCGATAAGCCCAAAATTATCCGAGTTTATATTGCCGATCCCGAAAGGTGGTTTAGCTCCTACTCCGCGCGCTCTAACCCGCCTCCAACCAACCCTTAGAAGTTCTAACCAACTTCTACTTATAACTTCAACTACGGTGAAGATTTACTTAGGGTTTCGTTTTTGTGGTGAGGAAGTATAATAGTATTTTCTGGCTTTTGTACAAGTGTAACTTGGGAATACTACAAGGTATTTGGGCCAAGGTATTTGGACATTATAACACTACTAGAGAGTATTTCTATACCACAAAAGGGGGTATTTATACGAGACAACAAGGCAGTGGGTACCCTCGGCTAGGGCACCACAAAGGGGGGGAGGCCCTCGGCCAAGACTCTCAAAGGAGGGGGGGGAGAGTTGGACGAACTCAACACTAAAGGGGGAGGGATTTTTAACACTTAGAAAAAGATTTTTGGATGAAGAAAGTTCATCACTTAGAGTGGTATTTATAGGTCAAGTGAAGGCCAACCAATGGCCAAGATGAAGACAAGTGCATAGCAAGTGTAAGGCCAAGATTTAGCCATGTGCTACCTTATCCATCTACACAAAAATATCCTACCTAACCCTTGACCAAAATTTCACACCAAAAACGCAAGACTTAGCCCAATTGCCGTCAACCTCTTCCAATGTGAGGGTGACACATGTCACCCTCCCGCTGGTCCAAAATGTTTCGCCTCTAAAAATCCGCAAAAATTATAAATGACATAGCCGGAATTTTCCCTTCGAAAGCTGTGGAAACGTTTCGTCGAAAAACGACTCCTTTTGGTAGCTATGCACAAATTCGAACCTATGCCTACTTTAAGGCTCAAATTGTATACGTACGCCCTCACGTATATAATCTGGAAAATACGGGGTATAACAGCTTCAGTTTCCAAAACCTTGGAGTCACTACCTCCAAACTTGGTCATTTTACTAGCCTCAAATTCCTTTAAGGCCCTTCCCGACCTTCACGATCCGATTCTGGTCGAACGCATCCACGAACTCGTACAACGGTTACCTAAACTTGGGCCTTGCACCCTCGTGATCCTACCACCTGGCGGGACCACCTCGAACTGACCCCACCTCATTCCGGCCACGGTTGACCCGCGATCCGCCTCAACCCGACCCGCAATCGCGCTTAAACTCTCTCGCTCTCGATCCGGAACAATCTTACTAATTAACGTCATGAAAGCTACCACTTTATCTCAAACTACCCATGAAATTATCACACAAAACTCCACGTATACTATGCACTCCGACAAAGATCAACCGTAAAATCATCCACTCAAGACGGCCTTGCATCCAAGGTCCCAACTGTTATAAATTCTAAGGCTCACCATTTTCTCGTCCCCAGACTTACCCTTTTCAACTACCCATGTTTTCTAATCCACACCTAACACAATGTTATCCGCACATAGCACTCCACATGTATCTACCATAACGACCTAAACAAGTCTCTGGGGTCAAGATATCTCTCGTAACTATCGCCTCACTTTCCATTTGTCGCCTAATCAAATCTCGCTCTCTGGCTCATAACTATGAAGGTGATGAACCACCCATCGATCCCGGCGTCGAGTCAGAACATCCGCGCCACCTGGTCGGACAATTTCGCAAATGGCTCGCCGCCGCAAGCATAACAAGCTATCAAGTAGTACGACACTCCCATAAGAACACCTACCACAACGCCATACCGAGCGGGTGGCCTCCTTCGCTAACACCCTTCCTCTCCGAACCATCAACCAAGAATCGACTGGTAGGCTAAGTCATCCCACCGTATCCTCCTACTAGGACATTCTCTCTTCATATGGCCTCGACGTGCTGGTAAAACAAGCATTAGTAAAAGACGACATTTCCGATGACGCCTACCACATAGTGAACACCGGCGGAAATCAACTGGCTGGCTAGAACCTATGTAAATCTGTGAACCAGAAACCCTGGAGTTCTGACCAACTCTTAAATACCCCGAACGTCCTGAAGTCTGTGGAGGACCACTCTGTAATGGCGGAGGCGCCTAACCAGTCTGCTGCTGAGAAGGTCCGCCTCGAAAGTTATCAAAGGACTCGCTGCTCGCCTCTTCTCACGATTCGTTAATCCGTCGATCTCTACATTCTCGATCACGCGCATAAGCTCAGACGCGGGCAATGTCCATGCATGAATGAAGAGCTACTCTTGTACAACCCTTTACTAGATAATCGTCAAGTCCTGTGACATATCGGTGCACTCTATCCTCCATGTCTGCCACTAAAGCGGGGACATAACGAGCCAATGAGTCAAACTCGACATCAGATTTCCAACCGCCCGCCTGCTCGCTCAACATCATAAATCTATTCGCTCGAAGCCTCCTCATCCGCGAGGGCAAGAAGTGTGTAAGAAATGCCTCGAGAACTCGCCCCAACCACCGGAGGCGTATGCTCCCCGGGACGCTTCCATGAATCAAACCACGATCGCAGATCACGCAACCGATGTGAACCTAATACCACCGACTGTCTTCGAGGCCTCGATCACTCTCATGATCCGCTACAATCGCCGATAAACTCCCGAGGATCATCCTCGCCCCGACCCATAACTCGTGGATCGCAACTCCAAAAAGTCCCGGTTTCAAACCGCTTGGCCTGGGTGTATTACCGGTACCACCGGCCCCCCGTCTATCCTCATGCCTCGCTATAAGCCGAACTAGTAACTGGGCCATCTCCTCATAACCATATCCTCTGTTCCTGGCCGTGGGACTAGAGGCTCAGGTATCATGGTCTTTGTAGCTACTGCTGCTGCTCTAAACTCTTCTGGGGCTAGCGCGCCACGTACTCCCTCGAATGAAGCATCACCAGTGATGATCGGGCCTGTGCCTCACACTCCTCTCGTGTTCCACTAGCAGCCTCCTCGCTGCCCGCCGCCTCTGGGCCTCGGTTGCGCGCAGAGGCATAACTAGCACAAACGAATACGCCAGAGGGAGTCCAACTTATAACACAACTCTAAGGCACGATCTCAGAGTGAGAAGAATGGAAACCAATCCTAAATATCCTGCAGCCTCCTGATTATAGGTGTGGTGCACAACACGCCGATAATCAAGACTCTACTAGATACGGTCTGTAGACACTTTCCGAGGATTAATCGACCGATACCACTTTTGTCACGACCCGACCTCGGGCCCGCGACTGGTGCCTTACCACGGGCAACCTAGTGATAAAACATCAGAGAAAATCAGCGTAAATAAAAACTCATAAAAGATAAACAAGAAATAAGAAAACAAAGCAACCAAAACGGTTACCTTTCTGTATATATAAATAAAAACTTGAACAATTACATCCTTTACAAACCCTGCCCACAACAGTACTACAGACCTCTAAGAATTTTTATAACAACTATGATGGGACAGGGCCCCGCCATACTCCTGAATGTACAAGTACCTACAATCTCAGAGAATCATACCAAAAGATAAGCCTCCGGAGAAACGGAGCTTCCCAAAATGCTGAACTGTGATCCTATGAGCGAGGATCAACAATCGTGTACTCTACTCATGCAGATGAACACACTCAAGCGAGGTCAAGACAACAGTACCAAGTATGTGAAATCAAAATACAAGAAATGAAATCATAATAGTCTAGATAAAACAGAGACATATATGATAACCAAACTACGATACACACATGTAGTTAGCCATGTCAAGTCGTGGACTCACGCCAGAAGTCATCACTCAAATATAACCCGAATTTAACCCGCACAACGGCCGCAGACGCCCAAGATCTTACCTCAGATAAGAATGGCCATGGAACCATCCTAATGGAAGCATACTCGTGGCCACCCATCGTGTCGAGATGTCCAAAGGAAATAACAAGATAACAATCATAATGGAAGATACTGGCCACCCATCGTGTCAAGATGTCCAAAGCAAATAACAAGATAACACTCTAATGGAAGCATACCCGGCCACCCATCGTGTCAAGATGTCCAAAAGGAAATAACAAGATAACAATCATAATTGAAGCATACTGGGCCACCCATCGTGTCGGTATGTCCAAAGCAAATAACAAGATAACACTTAATGGAAGCATACTCTGGTCACCCATCGTGTCGATGTCCAAAAGGAAATAACAAGATAACAATCATAATGGAAGCATACTGGCCATCCATCGTGTCAAGATGTCCAAAAGGAAATAACAAGATAACAATCATAATGGAAGATACTGGCCACCCATCGTGTCGGTATGTCCAAAGCAAATAACAAGATAACACTCCTAATGGAAGCATACCCGGGCCACCCATCGTGTCAAGATGTCCAAAAGGAAATAACAAGATAACAATCATAATGGAAGTATACTCATGGGCCACCTATCGTGTCGTGATGTCCAAAGCAAATAACAAGATAACACTTAATGGAAGCATACCCGGCCACCCATCGTGTCAGGTATGTCCAAAAGGATCGATATAGTGGAAGCATACCCGGCCACCCATCGTCAAGATGTCCATCAATCAACGGATAGACGCCTCCAACGAGACGCCAGAGCACGTAAATACAACACTTGCACAACAAAGGCTATCACCACAAGCATAGGCAAGTTCAACATACTCATAGACTTTCATTTTATTACAACAAATCCGATTTTAACCCCAAGGTACTACGATTTTAACTCTTTAAAAGATCCATTTCTTTCACAAAAGTCACACGTTAACCGTATTATCAAAATAGAGTAACTATCTTTTTAAGTAAACCAAAACAATTTCCATATCTTCTTTTCGAATAAACCAACTTAAGACAAAACCATGACTTCCTTTTAAACCATTTTAAGACAAAACCATGTCTTTCTTTAAAACCAAAACACTTTAATTTCCTCAAGTCTCTTTTCTTTTAGAAAACAAGTTCCTTACTTTGGAATTTAAGAAAAATCAATACTTGTTATTAATGATCTTATTAAATTAACCATGATCTAGGAAATGTAATACAATTTTGTCTTATCTTAGCTTCTATGCAGATGGAGGTTTCTACTGGTTTTAATATAATTAATTATTTGTCAATACATTTTCCTTTATTAACGCTGCAGTGGTTTGTTCGATACTTATTATCATTTCCGAAATCAATATAACTTATTCCTTTTTAAAACCCAATTACCCATTTCTCATAAATGCGGTTTCACAACTTTTTAACACAAACCAAGTCCTTAATATTTCACATCAAGTCATTTATAAGTCAAGTCTCTTATCTTTTAAAACCACAGACTCATTTCTTTACCTACATAAAGTTGTTATAACAAACTTCCCATAAAGCCGTTATAACACTTTATGTTTTAAACCAACCAAATTCGTTTAGCACACGTACGTCTACCGTACTACATAGTTCACAACAATCATGCTAGAAAAGATAGGAAGAGGTTCACATACCTCGCGACGATTATCGACAATTAGCAAAATGCTCCAGAGTACTGGAACCCTGCTTTCCTTTTCCACTCTTCTAGTAGAATACGCTACTCGAAGTACTGCAACCTATATAGGCCACAAAACGCCTATCAACTCCTAGATCTCTTCGTAGAACAATTCAAAGCACAAGGTCATTATTCTACGGAAAATTCGCAAAGACCTCCTCCCCGTAACCACATAAATCTCCTCCTCTATCAAGGCCCGCTACCAAGCCAACAACTCCGGGTTACACGCCTAACCTGACGTACAACATCGCCCCACAATAATACTACAAGCTCATCAGAATACAAACCCAATGTAAATACAGTTCAATTATTATCAATATTCATTCTATATATAGTATACTCAACTATACATTACAACATGTAATTTCCAATTACAATAGGGATAAAGATCATTACCTCGATAAGCCCAAAATTATCCAAGTTTTATAAGTCGATCCCGAGCAACGCTTAGCTCCATTCCTTACGCTCCAACCCGCTCCAGCAACCCTTAGAAGTTTCTAAACAACTTCTCTTAACACTTCATCTAAGCTTATGAAGATATTACTAGGGTTTTATTTTGCGACTAAGGAATAAAGTAGTATTTTCGGGCTCTTAGTATAAAGATAACTTTGGAATACTACAAGGGATTTTTGGCTAAGGTATATGGGATTATAACAATACTTGAAGAAATTCTTTCACAAGAGGGGGTGTTGGACGAGAACCACAAAGGGAGGAGGGGGAATTTTTGCCTGGAAAATATTTCAAGTGAGGGATGAATAAAGTCTTGCAACAAGGGGGGTATTTATAGAGAAATCAATGCCTAGGATCAAAGCAAGTGTATGGTGAGGATTTGGTCCATGTGGGAGTGGAGTTTTCCAACCAAGTATCCACCACAACAATGAGACATGTGTCCACCACAAAAATGGGACAAGTTTTCGCCACTTGTCCACCAAAACGCCCAAACGCTTTCACCAACCATTCGCCAACACGCCACACGGGGTGACACGTGTCGCCCCTACTCGCCCAAAATATCTCATCTTCCAAAATATCCGTAATGCCAAAAATCCAAAATAAAGTAGCCCACAAAATCAGAATTCTCCCGTGGGCCCCACGTGACCAATGTCGGAAACAAAAGTCCATACTTCTCAAATATTCTAAAAAGTCCGAATACCACATCTGGGAATCCAATTCCCATTAACGCACCATTTTCTTCACAAAATCCGAAACTTTTCCGAAAAAAATCACATCTTTCTTCCTTTCCAATTTTAATGTCGATTCTCGCACGCACGCCCTCATATACATACTCCCGAACTACGGGTGTAACATTATTCCCTTTAGAAACATTCGTCCCGAATGTTCCTTCTAAGTCTCAAACATACACGCTACTTGTTATAGTCTTCACTACTATACTTACAAACCACTTATGCCACACCGCCATAATATAACACATGCGCAAAACTCCAATCCAAGCCAACGAGGAATCACCTCTAATATCACAAAAGCTTTCACCTATGGTCTAAAGGATACTCCCTTCGCATCTTCACTTCACAACAAAATGATCTATTTTATTCTGTTAACACACGTTCACTCCTTTCCTTACTCGTCATACCCTTCTCAGACACCCGAACTCTCTCTAGTACACGCACCATACTCCGCCATCGCTTCGCTTTCAAAACCTCGAGTCACTACCTCCAAACCGGGTCATTTTACTAGCCTCAAATTCCTTTAAGGCCCTTCCGCCTTCACGATCTGATTTTGGTCGAACGATCCACGAACTCGCATAACGGTTACCTAAACTTGGGCCTTGCACCTCGTGATCCTACCACCGGGACCACCTCGAATCGACCACCTCATTCCGGCCGCGGGTTGACCCGCGATCCGCCTCAACCCGACTCCGCTTATCGCGCCAAACTCTCTCGCTCTCGATCCGAACAATCTTACTAATTCACGTCATGAAAGCTACCACTTTATCTCAAACTACCCATGGAATTATCACACAAAACTCCACGTATACTATGCACTCCGACAAAGATCAACCGTAAAATCATCCACTCAAGACGGCCTTTGCATCCAAGGTCCCAATCGTTATAAATTCTAAGGCTCACCATTTTCTCGCCCCTGCACTTACCCTTTTCAACTACCCATGTTTTCTAATCCACACCTAACACAATGTTATCCGCACATAGCACTCACACGTATCTACTATAACGACTAAACAAGTCTTTTAAGCGGTCAAGATATCTCTCAGAATTCATCGCCTCACTTTCCTTTGTCGCCTAATCAAATCCCGCTCACGGGCGCATAACTACGTAGGTGATGAACCACCATCGATCCCGGCGTCGAAGTCGTAACATCCGCGCCACTGCCTCGGACAATTTCTCGCAAATGGCTCGCTGGCCGCAAGCATAACAAGCTATCAAGTAGTACGATACTCCCATAAGAACATTACCACAACGCCATACCGAGCGGGTGGCCTCTCAGCTAACACCCCTTCCTCTCCGAACCATTGAATCAAGAATCGACTGGTAGGATAAGTCATCCCACCGTATCCTCCTACTAGGACATTCTCTCTCTCATATGGCTCGACGGCCGTTGGTAAAACAAGCATTAGTAAAAGACGACATTTCGGGATGACGTCTACCACATAGTGAACACCGAGGGGAAATCAATCTGGCCGCTAGAACCTATGTAAATCAGGAACTAAAACCCCGAGTTCTCGACCAACTCCTAAATACCCGAACATCTCAAGTCCGTGGAGGACCACTCAGATCGCGAAGGCGCATAACCGGGCCTCACGCTAAGAAGGTCCGCCAAAGTTACCAAAGGACCGCTGCTCGCCCTCTTCGCGATCTTGGTTAATCCGCCGATCTCTACGTTCTCGGGTCACGCGCATAAGCTCAGACGCGCAATGTCCATGCTCGATCAAGAGCTACTCTTGTACAACCCTTTACTAGATAATCGTCAAGTCTCGTGACATATCGGCACTCTATTCTCCATGTCCGCCACTAAAGCGGGACATAACGAGCCAACGAGTCAAACTCGACATCAGATTTACAAACCGTCCGCCTGCTTCGCCAACATCATAAATATATCCGCCCGAGCTCTCTCATCCGCGAGGGCAAGAAGGTGTAAGAAATGCCTCTGAGAACTCGTCCCAACCAGCTGGAGGCGTATGCTCCCCTGGGACAGTTCCCATGAATCAAACCAGTCGACTGCAGTATCACGCAGCCGATGTGAACCGAATACCACCGACTCTGTCTCTGAGGCCTCGATCACGCTCATGATACGCTACAATCGCCGTATAAACTCCCGAGGATCATCCTCGCCCCGACCCATAGAACTCGTGGATCGCAACTCCAAAAAGTCCCGGTTTCAAACCGTCGGCCTGGGTGTATTACCGTACCACCGCCTCGCCTATCCTCATGCCTCGCCAAGCCGAACTAGTAATCGCCATCTCTCGTAACCATATCCTCTCGCTCGCCGCGGGACTAGAGGCTCGTATCGTGGTCTCTGTAGCTACCGCCGCTTCTAAACTCTTCAGGGCTAGCGCGCCGCAGTAACTCCTCGAATGAAGCATCACCTCGGTGATGATCGGGCTCGGCCTCACACTCCTCGTGTTCCACTAGCGCCTCCTCTCGCCGCTCGCCTCTGCCCCGGTTGCCTTGGCAGCAGGCATAACTAGCACAAACGAATACGCCGTAGGAGTCCAACTTATAACACAACTCTAAGGCACAATCTCAGAGTGAGAAGAATGGAAACCAATCCTAAATATCCTGCAACCTCCTGATTATAGGTGTGGTGCACAACACGCCGATAATCAAGACTCTACTAGATACGGTCTGTAGACACTTTCTGAGGATTAACTGATCTGATACCACTTTTGTCACGACCCGACCTCGGGCCCGCGACTGGTGCCTTACCCCGGGCACCCTAGTGATACAACATCAGAGAAAATCAGCGGAAATAAAAACTCATAAAAGATAAATAGTGAAATAAGAAAACAGGCTAACCAAAACTTTACTTTCTCAGATATATAAATAAAAACTTGAACAGTTACATCCTTTACAAACCCTGCCCACAACAGTACTACAGACCTCTAAGAATTTTTATAACAACTATGATGGGACAGGGCCCCGCCATACCCCTGAATGTACAAGTACCTACAATCTCAGGGAATCATACCAAAAGATAAGCCTCCGGAGAAACGGAGCTTCCCAAAACGCTGAACTGTGATCCTATGAGCGAGGATCAACAATCGGTGTACTCTACTGCAGATTTAACGCACTTCAAGGAGGTCGATAACAGTACCAAGTATGTGAAATCAAAATACAGTAAATGAAATCATAATAGTCTATATAAAACAGGAGACATATATGATAACCAAACTACGATACACAATATGTAAGCAGTCATGTCAAGTCAGGGACTCACGCCCATAAAGTCATCACTCAAATATAACCCAGGAATTTAACCCGCACAACGGCCGCATGCCCCGACATCTTACCTCGATATAAGCATGGCCATGGAACCATACTAATGGAAGAATACTCGTGGGCCACCCATCGTGTCAGTATGTCCAAAGGAAATAACAAGATAACAATCATAATGGAAGCATACTCGTGGGCCACCCATCGTGTCAGTATGTCCAAAGCAAATAACAAGATAACACTCCTAATGGAAGCATACCCGGCCACCCATCGTGTCGATGTCCAAAAGGAAATAACAAGATAACAATCATAATGGAAGATACTCGTGGACACCCATCGTCGGTATGTCCAAAGCAAATAACAAGATAACACTCCTAATGGAAGCATACTCGTGGCCACCCATCGTGTCGATGTCCAAAAGGAAATACCAAGATAACAATCATAATGGAAGCATACTCGTGGGCCACCCATCGTGTCAGTATGTCCAAAAGGAAATAACAAGATAACAATCATAATGGAAGCATACTCGTGGGCCACCCATCGTGTCGATGTCCAAAGCAAATAACAAGATAACACCTAATGGAAGCATACCCGGGCCACCCATCGTGTCAAGATGTCCAAAAGGAAATAACAAGATAACAATCATAATGGAAGTATACTCGTGGCCACCCATCGTGTCGATGTCCAAAGCAAATAACAAGATAACACTTAATGGAAGCATACCCGGGCCACCCATCGTGTCAAGATGTCCAAAAGGATCGATATAAGGAAACATACCGTGGCCACCCATCGTGTCGCATGTCCATCAATCAACCAGATAGCCTACTCCAACGAGACGCGGTAGCACGTAAATACAACACTTGCACAACAAAGGCTATCACCACAAGCATAGGCAAGTTCAACATACTCATAGACTTTCATTTTATTACAACAAATCCGATTTTAACCCCAAGGTACTACGATTTTAACTCTTTAAAAGATCCATTTCTTTCACAAAAGTCACACGATACCAGTAGTATCAAAATATAGTAACTATCTTTTTAAGTAAACCAAAACAATTTCCATATCTTCTTTTCGAATAAACCAACTTAAGACAAAACCATGACTTCCTTTAAACCATTTTAAGACAAAACCATGTCTTTCTTTAAAACCAAAACACTTTAATTTCCTCAAGTCTCTTTTTTTTTAGAAAACAAGTTCCTTACTTTGGAATTTAAGAAAAATCAATACTTGTTATTAATGATCTTATTAAAGCAACCATGATCTAGGAAATGTAATACAATTTTGTCTTATCTTAGCTTCTATGCAGATGGAGGTTTCTACTGATTTTAATATAATTAATTATTTGTCAATACATTTTCCTTTATTAACGCTGCAGTGGTTTGTTCGATACTTATTATCATTTCCGAAATCAATATAACTTATTCCTTTTTAAAACCCAATTACCCATTTCTCATAAATGCGGTTTCACAACTTTTTAACACAAACCAAGTCCTTAATATTTCACATCAAGTCATTTATAAGTCAAGTCTCTTATCTTTTAAAACCCACAGACCATTTATTTACCTACATAAAGTTGGTATAACAAACTTCCCATAAAGTCGTTATAACACTTTATGTTTTAAACCAACCAAATTGCTTAGCACACGACGCCATCTGTACTACATAGTTCACAACAATCATGCTAGAAAAGATAGGAAGAGGTTCACATACCTCGCGACGATTATCGACAATTAGCAAAATGCTCCAAAGTACTATAACCCTGCTAGCCTTTTCCACCCTTCAAGTAGAATACGGTACTCGTAGTACTTCAACCTATAAAGGCCACAAAACGCCTATCAACCTCTAGATCTCTTCAGAACAATTCAAAGTACAAGGTCATTATTCTACGGAAAATTCGCAGACCTCCTCCCCGTAACCACATAAATCTCCTCCTCTATCAAGGCCCGCTACCAAGCCAACAACTCCAAGGTTACACGCCTAACCGGACGTGTACAACACTGCCCCACAATAATACTACAAGTCTCATCAGAATACAAATTCAATGTAAATACAATTCAATTATTATCAATATTCATTCTATATATAGTATACTCAACTATACATTACAACATGTAATTTCCAATTACAATAGGGGATAAAGATCATTACCTCGATAAGCCCAAAATTATCCAAGTTTTATAAGTCGATCCTGAGCAACGTTTAGCTCCAATTCCTTACGCTCCAACCCGCTCCAAGCAACCCTTAGAAGTTTCTAAACAACTTCTCTTAACACTTCATCTAAGCTTATGAAGATTTTACTAGGGTTTTATTTTCATGACTAAGGAATAAAGTAGTATTTTCTGCTCTTAGTATAAAGATAACTTTGGAATACTACAAGGGATTTTTGGCTAAGGTATATGGGATTATAACAATACTTGAAGAAATTCTTTCACAAGAGGGGGTGTTGGACGAGAACCACAAAGGAGGGAGGGGGAATTTTTCCTTGGAAAATATTTCAAGTGAGGGATGAATAAAGTCTTGCAACAAGTGGGTATTTATAGAGAAATCAATGGCTAGGATCAAAGAAAGTGTATGGTGAGGATTTGGTCCATGTGGAGTGAGTCTTCCAACCAAGTATCCACCACAACAATGAGACATGTGTCCACCATTAAATGGGACAAGTGGCTTGCCACTTGTCCACCAAAACGCCCAAACACTTGTCCACCAACCATTCGCCAACATGGCCACATAGGTGGCACGTGTCGCCCCTACTCGCCCAAAATATCTCATCTTCCAAAATATCCGTAATGCCAAAAATCCAAAATAAAGTGGGCCCACAAAATCAGAATTCTCCGTGGGCCCCACGTGACCAATTTCGGAAACAAAATTCCATAATTCTCAAATATTCTAAAAAGTCCGAATACCAAATCTGGGAATCCAATTCCCATTAACGAACCTTTTTCTTCACAAAATCCAGAAACTTTTCCGTCGAAAAATCACATCTTTCTTCCTTTCCAATTTTAATGTCGTATTCTCGTACGTACGTCCTCATATACATACCCTGGAACTACGGGGTGTAACAACAACTATAATCCCTTCTTTCAATAGCATTTGACGATTGTATCTAACAATTAAATTGAATTACAAACTTAATAGCTAACATGAACTTTTCGAACTTTAGGCTTCTAAAATTCCGTAACACTTATCAATCTTCATAACATATATCACATGCTCATTTCTAACTTATCATATCATGGAATATTTAATTACAATAGTTTTTCCGGGATTTTTCTATTGAGATATCCTTGCAATACCATTAGGAACCTTGGGTTTAAGTATGGTGAATTATGGACAACAAACGAAAAAATTTCCTCTTGATCAAATGCCTATTGCCGAGAGCCCTATTCTTGCACACAAGGTTTGCACATTTTTTTTCTAAGTGTGGAGTTCATCCTTGCTACTAGTATAATATATAACACATCTAAGGGCCAAGATTAAAACACTTGAAGGGCTAGGATGAATGAGTTTTAAATATCAAGTCAAGTGGGCTTGTTGACTTGGTCAACAATGTCAATCCTTGGCTTTTCAAGACTAGTTCATCTTGCCTTGGTCACTTGACCATTTTACCCTTGGTCCATTCGATCAAGACCATGCAAGGGGGGTGACACGTGTCACCCTCCCATTCGTCATAACATTTCGTTTCCCGACATTTCCATAATTCTGATAAATTCTAAAAATCTCAACTATCAAACATTATCCTCTCCCGAGGTTCGGAAGATTTTCTTTCGGAAAACAATTCTTTCTTTTGTTCACAATTTAACCTCCTGATTCCTTACGTACATTCTTATATACATGTCCTGGAATTACGGGGTGTAACATTCTCCCCTCCTTAGAAACATTCGTCCCTAAATGTTCTTTCGAGGTTCCATCTAAACAGATATTGGCATAGTCTCTTGACCACACCCAGCATAATCACACTTGCCACACATGGCCACATAACAATACTTATGCTAAAACATCAACCTGAACTCCAAGCGTCGACGTCGGTTATCTGCATAAAGCTTCTATCGACTCTGAGCTTGCTAATAATCTTTCCTGGATAAGCTTCCCCTTATCCACAACCCACTGAATAAAGTCTGGGCCAATTAACTGAACCCTACCTACGTCGAACCAACCAACCGGCGATCTACACTTCCTTTCATACAAAGCCTCATACAGGGCCATCAGAATACTGGAAGGGTATCTGTTATCGTACGTAACTCAGCAAGAGGCAAATAATCCTCCCAGCTATCTCTGAAATCAATAACACGGACCCACAACTTATCCTCAAGTGTCTGGATAGTACGCTCTGCCTGTCCGTCGGTCTGAGGGTAAAATGCAACACTGAGACTCACCTGTGTCCCTAATCCCTTCTGGAAAACCTCCAGAAGTTATCCGTAAACTGAGCTCATCCGCCTGACATCATATGTGTAGGAACCCCGTGCAGTCTCATAATATCCCTGCTATATAATCTAGCATAATCCTCAGCCGAGTAAGTGGTCCTGACCGGAAGAACATGGGCTGATTTCGCCACTGCATTATGACCCTCAGGGAGTCGCACTTCCTCTGAGTACGATGCAACCCTGTAACAAAATCCATATTAATCACCTCCCATTTCTAAGTCGGGATCTCAATCTCCTGTAATAGCCCACTGGGCTTCTGGTGCTCAACCTTGACCTGCTACTAAATTCGGACACTCAGCAACAAACTCTGCTACGTCCCTCTTCAGGCCATCATACCAATACACATATCTGAGGTCATGATACATCTTAGTCGACCCCGAACAAATAGAGCAATAAGAACTGCGTGCCTCCCCTAAAAACCTGCTGACAAGTCCTGCAGTATCGGGCACACACAATTTATCCTCATATCACAGCACCCCATCCGGTGTTACTCGAACAGGCCCTTCTCCTCTCGGAGAGTCGTATCTCAATTCCGCACTAGAACTGGATCCTTATATTGTCGCCTCTTCACCTCCTCAACGAGGGAAGACTCGGCAACCTCTCGAATCTGAGCTCCACTATCATGCTCCCGTAGCTGCCGGGAAATATAGGTTATTACCTTATCATGTTGCATCCGCACACAACCCAGCCAAACACTCAAAGTGTTACCATAATAACCTAACCATCTAGTCCCTCAGCCTCGGGAGGTTAGAATCAGAGTCGTAGTCAGCTTATCTTCCCATAACTGGAAGCCTGTCTCATACTTCCGAAATATTCGGGGATATAATCTCAATTATGATTCTTGTTTCCATTTCTCTGTTGCAACCAAACTTGGTCACTATACCTAGATTCGATTCCTTTGCTTGTCTTCTGGCTAAGACTTCCTGCCAATCACAATTTAGTGGGAGACTTCCTTGATCTCGTCAAGTAGTAATCCTATTATTCTCTTCCAGCTCATAGAGCTTATAGTCAGGTGTTCAACCTCAATTCATGGTATTACATAATCCAATGTCATGCCAAGATTTCTTATTGTTCGAGTATCTACTCGTCTTACCTTTATTTTTCATAACAAGTTGCCCTGGGGTCTCTTACCTCCCCGTATATATACGGTCTGTCCCGTCATTTCTAATGGTCTTCACACTAGTCTGGGTAATTATGCCTTGGGAAATCTTCATAACTGTAATTGCATTCTCCTTATTATTCTGGTCATATCCCTTCCTCATACTAATTACTAACCCAAATATTTCTACCTCGCTCCTGGGTCATACATTTCCATTTATGCTTATTACAAGCATTTATATCCTTAAGACACATCCTCGACCATTTCCGAATGTCGTTCTCAATTACCCCAACACAATACTTTTCTCACGGTTATCTAAAACTGTAACCTATGGCATGACGACACTGAAGACCTTACCAGTCTCATATCCTTCGCCTAACAATACGGGTACACATAACCCCATAATACGTAAAACTATCATTTTACGTAGGGGAGAGAGCTTATCTCCCTTCCATAATCTTAATCATCAAGTTCCACCTTATAATCGTATAGATTTCAAAATCTACCAACGATGTCTTATGTTTCCCTTAGGCAGTACTCGCACTTATCTTATAACTGCCTCACGCCTTTTTCCTGAAACCATCGGAATATCGTGGCCCTGACTGCCACACTAAACCAACTCCAAGTACCTCCAAGGGCATTTAACAAAAAATCCTTCAATGATCATACGTTCTTTCCGTCTCTTAGCTTTCAAATTTACGTACTACATACTTCCAACATCAATTTATTTACTTCAACCGAACAAGTCACATAGACTTACTAAAATCAAGTCTGTCAATTATACATCATCACCGGGCAATCCTTATGTGCCCGCTCAGCTACAACCCAAACACCCACTGGTGTAGCTACCTTGAAAGGTCATTATGGACTCCGGCTCTATTCCTTTACATTTGGCTGCTCTCTTTCTTACTGGTCGTACTCCTTCCGTACTCCCAAACTTATTCTAGCATACGTACATAACCTCCATACTGATTCTGGCCTCCAATCTTTGGAGTTACTAAATCGAACAATATAAGGCCATTTCCGGCTCTCACGACCTGGTTCCGGTGGAACGTGTCCACGAACCCGTAAAAATGATTAACTAGACTTGGGCCTCGGACCTTCGTGACCCTGTCACATAGCGGGACAACCCTTAACTGACCCTGCCTTACTACAGACTATGGGTCGACCCGTAATAGGTCCATAACCTGCCTCGGCGTCGTACTTAACTCTTGTCCTTGGTCTGACTTAAATTTTTACTACCCGAGAAGGCCTTATATACCCAAGGTCTCGGCGGTTATAAATCCTTAGGCTCTCAATTTCCATGCCCCAAGCCTACATTATCCTTCCCCGCATACGGGTAATATGGCTTCTCATAAGCTCTTAATCGTGTTGTCTTAATCATAACAACCATACTTACTCTGTACGGATCTCATCCGTACTATTCTCTTAAGCATACTACGTAGCTTAATCTATCAACATAGTCTTCCATTAAGTCCCTTAACATGACTTCTTAAGGGTTCATTACCCTTTCAGACGGCTCGTTATTTTCTAATTATCTCAAATTAGTACGTAAACCTGGATGAGAATTCATTAAGTTGTTTCATACCTTCCCGGTATCTAATTAGTCCTTACCAATTCTTGGTTACCTGTAAGCATTCTAGGCAACATGCGTCTGACCCTCATACATAACTCCGTATAGTTGTATGTCATAATACCAACTATACTACAATTGTTACCAACCTGGATATGCAATCCACATAATCCTTCTTGGGTCACTGCTGCATTTCTCGTAGTTGCAATCAACATAACTTTTTAGGGAGAGACGACCCTAACAACACAACTCTATCGCACGATCTCATAGTGAGAAGAATGGAAACCAATCTTAAATGTCCTGCAGCCTCCTGGTTATAGATGTGGTTCACAATACACCGATAACAAGGACTCTACTAGACACGGTCTGTAGACACTTTCCGAGGACTAACTACTTTGATACTACTTTTGTCACGACTGACTCTGCCCTTCAAGAATCGTGCCCTACTCCGGCACCCCTTACAGGTATACATCAGAGAATAGCAGCGGAATATACATAAACTCATAAAATACTTAGACAGTAAATATCAACAGGCTAGCCGATAAGGCCACCTTCCGTAAATATGCATAACCCAAAATAAAACAGTTACATTTTTGTTCTACAACCCAATCCATAAGATATGACTACAGACCTCTAAGAATAACAACTGTGGCGGGACAGGGCCCCGCCATACCCCTGAATGTACGTAACTCTACACCATCAAGGAAACCGTACCAAAAGACAAGCCTCCGGAGAAATGGAGCTTCTGACAACTGATCAGTGATCCAAAGAGTGAGGATCCACCACCTGCTTACCCCTACCTGCGGCATGAACGCAGCTGTTACACCCCGTTTGTGCAGGACATGTTGTACGAACGTACGTAAGAACTCACGAGTGTTAAGATTTGAGACTTGTAAAAATTTATCGGAATTATGGAATTGTCGGAAAACGTAATATTGTGACGAATGGGAGGGCGACACGTGTCACCCCCCTTATTGAGGTCTTGGACGAAATCACAAGGGTACAAGGGTCATTTGACCCTTGTTAGGAAGACAAGTCTTGCAAGTAGTAGAGCTTGAGATAATTGACTTGGTCAATGGGACCACAAGCTTGATATTTAAGAGAACCTCATCCTAGCCACCCATTTGGTTACATCTTGACCCTCCATGTCCCTATATAATACTAATAGTAGCAAGAGAGAGCCCAACACTTAGAATTTTTTTCAAGAAATTGGATGAAACTCAAAAAGAGCTCTCGGGTTCCTTGCATTTGAAAAGAAATTTTTTTTGTTCCTTGTCCATTAAGCTCCACACTTTAAACCAAGGTTATTGAGTGTATTGTAAGCATATCTCAATAGAAAAATCTAAGAAAAAGATAGTTTTCGGGTTAGTCGCAAAGCGAAAACCTAGTTGTCTTTCTAGGTTTTGTTTGGAGATTTGAAGGAAGTTTGTTGGTGTTGTTCTAAGGGTCTCAATTAGCGGATTGAAGTGTCTTGAAGAGGCTCTAAGTTGCTAGGGAGAAAATTCGGATTTGGAGTTGGATTGAGATTCGTTGAGGTATAATCTTGTCTCTTAAAAGTGTTACAAGATTATTTATATTGTTGTTAGCTTTACATGTTTGTCACGACCCGACCTCGGGCCCGTGACTGGTGCCTTACCCCGGGCACCCTAGTGATACAAACATCAGAGAAAATCAGCGGAAATAAAAACTTAAGCATGAATCAAGACATAAAATAAGCAATAGGCTAACAAAAACGGTTACCTTCCTGAATATATATAAAAAAATTGAACAGTTAAATCCCTTACAAACTCTACCCACAACAGTACTACAAACCTCTAAGAATGTAACCACAACTACGACGGGACAGGGCCCCGCCATACCCCTGAATGTACAAGAACCTACAATGACAGGGGACTATACCAAAGATAAGCCTCCGGAGAAACGGAGCTTCCCAAACGCTGAACTGTGATCCTATGAGCGAGGATCAACAATCGTGTACTCTACCGCGGCATTTAACGCAGCCCAAGGAGGTCAAGACAACAGTACCAAGTATGTGAAATCAAAATATCAGAAATGAAATCATAATAGTCTATATAAAATGTAAGACATATATGATAACCAATTTACGATACACAATATGTAAGCATGTCAAGTCGTGACTCACGCCTTAAAGTCATCACTCAAATATAACCACGGGTCTCATGCCCACAATATCAATCATGCCCGTGGAATTCTTCCTCACCGGCAAATCCATGATATAAAAGCACCAAGGAATACACCAACACCGTGTCCTACACGTGTCATAATAAAATCGTGACGGTAAGTACGGGCGAGCCGACTACTAAAACCCACCGCATCAACAATGCTATAGAATCAGACACGAGGTCTTTCTAGACCGCCACATGATCGAAGCCGCCACTCGCCTCGTGATCAATGCGCGTCTAACTCGAACTTACCGCAGCCCGATAGGCCACATAGCCCGCATGAGGTATTCTCGTGACGGTAGCTAACCCGCGCATCCTCCTCGACCCCGAAGTCCGTGATAGTCCTATGGACCGCATAAGGTATAATACCGACGGCCAGAACACACCCGAGTGATCATCCCGCCCCGAACTCCCGCACTCGCACGGGTCACATGCATCAAAGATGAGGTATTCTCGCATCGAGGTGGCAAGTCCTCGACATAATAACAAGTCGGGGGTAAGTGGTATAATATCAAGATAATCGCTATCGTTAAACAACATAAGCACAACAAGAAAACCCCCTTACACAAACGTCACAAGACACTAACACACGTAGCATCATAACAAGTTTACTTTTTTAACCAACAAGAAAGTATTACAAGGCTATCACAAGCCAACATAGTCAAGTTACTCACACAAAAGTCACACGATACCCGTAGTATTAAAATAGAGTAACTATCTTTTAAGTAAACCAAAACAATTTCCATACCTTCTTTTTAAATCAATCTTAAGACAAAACCATACCTTCCTTTAAAAAAAGGCACTTTTTCCTTTAAAAGTCAAGTAGCAATATACTTTTTAAACCAAGTGTCTTACTCTTTTAAAAACAAGTAACCTATACCCTTAAATCAAGTTACTTCTCCTTTCCCAAAATCAAGTTGTTTATAAGTCAAGTTATCATTTTAAATCCAATGATAAAACCATTCTTATTTTCGAAATCAAGATAACTTTATTCCTTAAAAGACCACACACCCATTACTCATGAGTGAGGTTTTACAACTTTTTAACATAATTCAAGTCCTTAATATTTCATAACAAGTCACTTAACTTTGGAATCAAGTCAAGGACCCAAAAGGAAAATTAATTTCCTTTAAACACACGTGCGTCTACCGCACTAAATATATTTCACAAATATCATGTTAGAAAGGATAGGAAGAGGTTCACATACCTCGCGATGATTATCGACAATTAGCAAAACGCTCCAAAGTACTCTAACCTTGCTCGCCTTTTCCACCCTTCAAGTAGAATACACTACTCGTAGTACATCAACCTATAATGGTCATAAAACGTCTATTAACTTCTAGATCCCTTCGTAGAATATTTCTAAGTACACGGTTCCTTATTCTACGGAAAATTCGGCAGCACCTCCCCCCCCCCGCAATCACATAAATCTCCTCCTCTAACGAGGCCTGCTACCAAACCAACAATCCCGGAGGGGTTACACGTCTAACCGGACGTGTACAATTCTACTCCACAATAATACTACAAGTCTACTGTAAATACAGTCCTATGTAAATACAGTTCAATTCTTATCCATATTCATTCTACATATAGTATACTCAACTATACATTACTACAACATGTAATATCCAATTACAATAGGGGGACAAAGATCATTACCTCGATAAGCCCAAAATTATCCAAGATTATAAGTCGATCCTGAGCAACGTTTAGCTCCAACCCGCTCCAAGCAACCCTTAGAAGTTTCTAAACAACTTCTCTTAACACTTCATCTAAGCTATGAAGATTTTTCTAGGGCTTCATTTTTGCGACTAAAGGAATAAAGTAGTATTTCCGGCTCTTAATATTGGGATAACTTTAGAATACTACAAGGGATTTAGGCTAAGGTATTTTGGAATAGTAACAATACTAGAAGACAACTTTTCTACCAAGGGGGGGTATTTCGACGAGAGCTTCTAAGAGGGGGAGAGAGTGTTTCGGACGAGACTACTACAAAGGGGGAGGGAGTTTTGAGACTTAGAAAAATGTTTAATGGATGAAGAAGTCTTGCACTTGAGGGGGGGTATTTATAGAACAATGAAGGGCCAAGATTCAAGTAAGTGGAGGGTATAGATTAGGTAGCTTGTTCAAGTGAAGTCTTCCACCAAGTGTCCACCACAACATTGGGACATATGTCCACCACAACTTTGGGACATATGTCCCCCCACAACAAAGAGACATGTGGCCATCCACTAGCACCAAAAAACAGTCCAAGGCAAGCCCCCACTTGCCCACAAAAATCGTCCAACCTACTCCCACTATCCTAAGGAATTATCTTGCAAGACTTGACTATTTGACTTGGCCACTTGCCTACTATTTCGTCCAACATGCCACCTAAGGGTGCCACATGTCGCCCTCCTATAGGTCCAAAATATTTCATCTTTCGAAAATATCCGTAATGCCAAAAATCCGAAAATAAAGTGGGCCCCACAAAACCGTAAATCCTCCCGTGGGCCCCGCGTGACCAATTCCGGAAATAAGATTCCAATACTTCTAAAATAATCCCAAAAGTCCGAATACCGAATCTGGAAATCCAATTCCCATTAACGAACCTTTTTCCTTCACAAAACTAAACTTTTCCGTTAAAAATCACATCTTTCTTCCTTTCCGCTTTAATGTCAGATCTCGCACGCACGCCCTCGCATATATACTGGAACTACGGGGTGTAACATTCTTCCCCCCTTAGAAACATTCGTCCCGAATGTTCCTTCTAAGTCTCCACACATACTCGTCGGTATAGTCTCCCCTACTATGCTTACGAAACCAAATATGCCACACATGGCCATAATACAACATACGCGCAAAACTCACATCCGAGCCAACGAAGAATCACCTCTAACGTATATAACAATACCATTAGCTCCACCCATGGTCTAAAGGATACTTTCTTCACATCTTTACTTAAAAAAAAAGGACACTTCCATCTTCTTAACACATCTACGCCTCTTTTCTTACTCGTCGTACCCTCCTCGTACACTCAAACTCTTCCTACTATACGTACCACATTTCTGTCATTGCTTCAGTTTCCAAAATCTCGGGGTTACTATCTCCAACTTGGTCATTATTAACTGGGAACACTCTGGAGGGATCTCCGATACTCTTCTGAAACATAGCAACATGGAATACCGGACGTACTGCCTCCTAAGTCGGACGACAGTGCTAACTCATAGGCAACCTGGCCTATACTACAACGATCTGAAAAGGCCCAAAGTACATCGGGCTAAGTTTCCCCTTCTTTCCAAATTTCACACACCTTCCGGTGGTACCTTCAAGAAGACTCCACCACAACTCGATTCTGCCGCCGACGCCGAGTATCCATACGCCTTCTGTTGACCCTGAGCAGCTAATAACTTCTTCTGGATAAGCTTCACCTTATCCACATCCTGTTGAAACAAGTGCGGATCCAACTATCTGAACCTTGCCAACATCGAACCAATCGACCGACAACCTACACTTCCGCCCATACAAGGCTTCATAAGGCACCATCCGAATACTGAAATGGTAGCTAGTATAATACTCACTCAACAAGAGGCAAATAATCCTCACAGCCTACTCTCGAATCAAAACACCGCCCGTAACTCGCCCTCAAACGTTCGATAAATGCGCTGCTCGTCCGGCCGATGGTGAATGCACATCGAGACTCACCTGAGTTCCTAACCCCGCCTGGCAAAACCTCCCGAAAAAGAAATAGCCATAAACTGGGCTCCACTGCCTGCCATAAAATAAAAGTAGGAACCCCGTGCAGCCTTACAACCTTCCTGATAACATCTCGCATAACCCTCCCGCCGAGTAAACAAATTCTAATCGAAAGACAAGATGGGTGACTCATCGCCCGCCATCGGTCGAACGCATCCACGAACTCGTACGATGGTTACCTAACTTAGGCTTAACACCCTCGTGACCCTATCACATAGCGGGACCACCACAAATTTTCCTTACTTCAAACCGGGCTGCGGGTTGACCCGAAATTTGGCCTCAACCCGACCCATTTATCGCGCCAAGCTCCTGTTCCCCGATCCGGAACAATCTCATTAACCAAGTCACGAAAACCTAGTGGTCTTCTTAGCTCAACTACCCTCTTTCATTTCATACCACTCAGGGACCTATCACACAAATATATCCCACGATATATATCACGCATACCTAGTACTTCGACAAAGACCAACCGTAACATCTACTCAGACTACTTGCATCCAAGGTCCCAATCATATAAATTCTAAGGCTCCCATTTTCTCGTCCCTGACTTACCCTTTTCAACTACCCATGTTTTCTAATCACAACTTACACAATGCTAACCGAACATAGCACTCCACCAGATCTACCATAACGACCTAAACAAGTCTCTTAAGGTCAAGATATCTCTCAGAACTCATCGCCTCACTTTCCTTTGTCGCCTAATCAAATCCCGCTCATTGGGCGATAACTACGCACGGTGATGAACCAACCATCGATCCCGGCGTCGAGTCAGAACATCCGTGCCACTGCTCGGACAATTTCTCGCAAAATGGCCTGGCCGCAAGCCTAACAAGCTATCTAAGTAGTACGACACTCCCATAAGAACACTTACCACAACGACCATACCGGTGGGGCGGCCTCTCGCTAACACCATTTCCTCCGACCCATCAACCGCAGAATCGACTTGTAGGCTAAGTCATCCCACACGTATCCTCCTACCGTAAAAATCGTCAATTCTTTTGACATAACGGTGCACTCTATCCTCCATGCCTGCCACTAAAGCAGGGACATAACGAGCCAATGAGTCAAACTCTATACTGTATTCCCGAACCGTCCGCCTGCTCGCTCGCCAACATCATAAATCCATCCGCCCAAGCTCTTCTCATCCGCGAGGCGCAAGCGTAGAAAATGCCTCTAAGGTCTTGATCACTTTCCCGATCCGCCAGAATCGCCGAATAAACTCGAGGATCTTCTCGCTTCTAGATCCATAGAACTCGTGGATCGCAACTCAAGAAGTCCCAAATCTCAACTATCGGATCTAGGTGAACTATCGGCATCGCGGAACCTCCGACTCGCTCGTCTCATTCCTAGCCACAAGCCTAGCTAGTAATCGGGCCATTTCTTGTAACTCATATCCTCGCCCCGGTCGTGAAACCGAGGCTCGTATCGTGGCCTCGTGAGAAACCATCGCCGCTTCTAAACTCTCTCGGGCTAGCGCGCCAGTAACTCCCGAATGAAGCATCGCTCGATAATGACCGCCCATGCCCCGTAACCCTTCAGGCTCTACTCGCAGCCTTCCTTCGCCGCTTTGCCCTTCGGGCTCGTTGCTTTCGTAGAGGCATAACGGGTGAAAAGAATACGCCCGAGGAGTCCAACTTATAACACGCCTCTAAGGCACGATCTCAGAGTGAGAAGAATGGAAACCAATCCTAAATATCCTGCGACCTCGATTATAGGTGTGGTGCACAACACACCGATAATCAAGACTTACTAGATACGGTTCAGAGACACTTTCCGAGGATTAACTACTCGATACCACTTTTGTCACGACCCGACTGCCCGCGGATCGTGCCTTACCCCGCACCCTAGTGATACAAACATCGAGAAAATCAGCGAAATAAAAACTTAAGCATGAATCAAAACATAAAATAAGCAATAGGCTAACCAAAACTTACCTTCCCGAATATATATAAAAATCAAAGCTTAAATCCCTTACAAACCCCCGCCACAACAAGATTACTGCACTTAAGAATGTAACCACAACTACGACGGGACAGGGCCTCGCCATACCCCTGAATGTACAAAAACCTACAATGACAGGGGACTATACCAAAGATAAGCCTCCGGAGAAACGGAGCTTCCCAAACGCTGAACTGTGATCCTATGAGCGAGGATCAACAACTGGTGTACCTCTACCTGCGACATGAACGCAGCCTCAAGGAGGTCAAGATAACAGTACCAAGTATGTGAAATCAAAATATCAGAAATGAAATCATAATAGTCTATATAAAACAGAAGACATATATGATAACCAATTTACGATACACAATATGTAAGTAGTCATGTCAAGTCAGGGACTCACGCCCTTAAAGTCATCACTCAAATATAACCATGGGTCTCATGCCCAACATATCAATCATGCCCGTGGAATTCCTTCCTCACTGTCGGCAGTCCATGATATAAAAGCACCAAGGAATACACCTGAACACCAGGTCCCACCTGTGTCATAATAAAATCAGACGGTAAGTACGGGCGTGGCCGACTACTAAAACTCACCGTACCAACAATGCTATAAGATCAGATCACGAGGTCTTTCTGCACCGCGCCACATGATCGAAGCCGCCACTCGCCTCGGATCAATGCGCGTGTCTAATCTCGAACTTACCGCACTCCGCATAAAGCCACACATAGGCCCGCATGAGGTATTCTCGCATTGGGGTAGCTAACCCGCTGCATCCTCCCGACCCCGAAGTCCGCATAGTCCTATGGACCGCATAAGGTATAATACCTCGCATCGGCGTAACACACCCGGAGTGATCATCCTGTCCTGGAACTCCCGCAGCTCCGCATGGGTCACATAGACCCGCATGAGGTATTCCTCGCATCGAGGGTGGCAAGTCCTCGGCATAATAACAAGTCAGGGGGGTAAGTGGTATAATATCAGCATAACTGCTTATCGTTAAACAACATAAGCACAACAAGAAAACCCACTTACACAAACGTCAAAAGACACTAACACACGTAGCATCATAACAAGTTTACTTTTTAAACCAACAAGAAAGTATTACAAGGCTATCACAAGCCAACATAGTCAAGTTACTCACACAAAAGTCACACCCGTAGTATTAAAATAGAGTAACTATCTTTTAAGTAAACCAAAACAATTTCCATACCTTCTTTTTAAATCAATCTTAAGACAAAACCATACCTTCCTTTAAAACAAAGACACTTTTTCCTTTAAAAGTCAAATAGCAATATACTTTTTAAACCAAGTGTCTTACTCTTTTAAAAACAAGTAACCTATACCCTTAAATCAAGTTACTTCTCCTTTCCCAAAATCAAGTTGTTTATAAGTCAAGTTATCATTTTAAATCCAATGATAAAACCATTCTTATTTTCGAAATCAAGATAACTTTATTCCTTAAAAGACCACACACCCATTACTCATGAGTGAGGTTTTACAACTTTTTAACATAATTCAAGTTCTTAATATTTCATAACAAGTCACTTAACTTTGGAATAAAGTCAAGGACACAAAAGGAAAATCAATTTCCTTTAAACACACGTGCGTCTACCGCACTAAATATATTTCACAAATATCATGCTAGAAAGGATAGGAAGAGGTTCACATACCTCGCGACGATTATCGACAATTAGCAAAACGCTCCAAAGTACTCTAACCTTGCTCGCTTTTTCCACCCTTCAAGTAGAATACGCTACTCGTAGTACTTCAACCTATAATGATCATAAAACGTCTATTAACTTCTAGATCCCTTCGTAGAATATTTCTAAGTACACGGTTCCTTATTCTACGAAAAATTAAGAAGACCTCCCCGCAATCACATAAATCTCCTCTCTAACGAGGCCTCGCTATAAACCAACAATCCGGGAGGGGTTACACGCCTAACCTGACGTGTACAATTCTACTCCACAATAATACTACAAGTCCATCAGAATACAGTCCTATGTAAATACAGTTCAATTCTTATCCATATTCATTCTACATATAGTATACTCAACTATACATTACTACAACATGTAATATCCAATTACAATAGGGGGACAAATATCATTACCTCGATAAGCCCAAAAATTATCCAAGATTATAAGTCGATCCTGAGCAACGTTTAGCTCCAACCCGCACCAAACAACCCTTAGAAGTTTCTAAACAACTTCTCTTAACACTTCATCTAAGCTATGAAGATTTTTCTAGGGCTTCGTTTTTGCGACTAAAGGAATAAAGTAGTATTTCAGGCTCTTAATATTGGGATAACTTTAGAATACTACAAGGGATTTAGGCTAAGGTTGTTATACCCCGTATTTCCAGAGTATATACGTGAGGGCGTACGTACAAAAGTTTGAGCCTTAAATTAGGCAAGGGTCGAAAATTTTGTTCACAACCCACGAAAAGAATTGTTTTCCGACGAAACGTTTTCCAAACATTGCGAGGGGAAAATTACGGTTGCGACTTTAATAATTTTTGCGGATTTTTCCGAGAGATGAAATATTTTGGACCAACGAGAGGGCGACACTTGTCACCCTCAAGTGGACGGATGTGGTGGCCGATTGGGTGCACGTTCTTGCCATGTTTTGAGGCCTAAACCATGGGTCAATGTTTGGAGTGATTTGAGGAGTAGATGGCTAGGGTGCACATGTACAAATCCTCACACTCCACTTGCCCATCACTTGTCTTGATCTTGTCCATTGGTTTCCCTATAAATACCCCCCCCCCCCTTAGTTGAAGACTTCTTCATCCACTCCACACTTTTCTAAGTCTTGAAATCCCTCTCCCCCTTTGTAAGGCTTTCGTCCAAGCCTCCCCCTCCCCCTTTGTGAGGCCCTTGGCCGAGAGTACCCCCCCCCCTTTCTAGTGGTGCTAGCCGAGAGTACCCCCCCCCCCCCTCTCTTGAGTGTTGTCTCGTAAAAATACCCCCCCCCCTTGGTAGATAAGTATTCTCCAAGTATTGTTACTATTCCAAAATACCTTGGCCCAAATACCTTGTAGTATTCCAAGGTTACCCCTATACTAAAAGCCCAGAAATACTATTATACTTCCCTTCAGTCACAAAAACGAAACCTTAAGGAAAATCTTCATAGCCGGTTGAAGTATTAAGAAGAAGTTGCGTAGAACTTCTAAGGGTTGTTTGGAGCGGGTTGGAGCATCCAGAGTTGGAGCTAAACGTTGCTCAGGACCGACATTTAAACTTGGATAATTTTGGGCTTATCGAGGTAAATACTCTTGACCTTCTATTATAATTGGAAATTACATACTGTTGTAGTATAGAAATGAATATAAGATTCATAGAAGGATATTACAGAAGAGAATTAAATTGTAATAGAAGGATATTAAAGAAGAAGATTGAACTGTACTTACATAGGACTCTATTTACAGTAGACTTGTGTAGTTTAACGGGTAGGGAAGTGCTGCCCGATTTTCCGTAGAATAGAGAACCACCTGCTTAGAATATTCTACAGAGTAGTCTAGACGTTGATAGATGTATATGGCCTTTATAGGTTGAAAGTACTGCGAGTAGCGTGTTCTACTTGGAAGGTGGACAAGGCTAGCCGGGTTATAGCGGTGGAGCGTTTTGCTAATAGTCGATAATCGTCGCGAGGTATGTGATTCTTCCTATCCTCTTGAGCATGATATTTTAAAAGAATATATATATAGTACGGTAGACGTACGTGTGTTAACTGAACGTGGTTTTACTCCGATGTCTTTTGACTTGAGTTTTAAATAATAAGAATCTTGAAGTATTTCAAAAGAATTAAAAATCGTTTTTGAAATAAGAGTAATACTTGGTTAAAAAGCTTAAGGAGTTATACTAGCTTTATGGGAAGTTAGGTATAATGACTTAAGAAAGATAAAAGGAACGGTTTACTTAATTGTTTATGAACGCCTTATATTGATTTCGGAAATGAGAATAAGTATCGAACAAACCACAGCAACGCTAATAAAGGGAAATGTATTGACTAATGAGTATTATTAAAACCAGTAGAAATCTCCATCTGCATAGAAGCTAAGATGAGACAAAATGATATTACATTTCCTAGATCATGACTGCTTTAATAAGATTGTTATAAACAAGAATAACCTACTCACACATAAGGCATATGTTTCTCAAATTGTTTTAAAGGAGAATTATATTATTAAGTGATTAAAACTATGAACTACGAAACCTTTCGAAAATGAGAAACTTGAGCATTTGAAATTAGGCAAACTTGAATGTTTGGAAAATAATGTTGATTACTTGATTTTACAATGGGAAGTGTTTTGGTTTACTTAAAAAGATAGTCACTCTATTTTTATACTACGGGTATTGTGTGACTTTTGTGAAAGAAACGGATTTTTAAAAAGTTAATGTATGAAGTACTTTGGGGATAAAAACCCAAACTTGTTAACATAAAGTAGAAAGTACCTTGTGTGAATAACTTGATTGTATTGGTTTGTGATAGCCTTGTAATACTTTCTTGATTGATTTGATAAGTAAACATGTTAGGATGCTACGTGTGTTAGTGTCTTGTGATGTTTGTGTAAGAGGTTATTCTTATTGTTCTTATGTTGTTTAATGATAAGCCGTTGTGCTAGTATTATATCACTCACCTCTTGACATGATACCGGGGTTAAGTCGCCTCCGACGCGGGTATACCTCGCGCGTGACTATGATTCGAGATACCTCACGCGGTCCAGTGGCCTATGCGAGCTACGAGTTCCGTGTTAGTGTGGTCTATATGGCCACGCGTCTATGCGCCACGCGGATCGCGAGTCCGTGCGATGCCGGGAGTAACTACCTCGATGCGGGAATACCTCACGCGCCTATGTGTGGCCTATGCGAGTCGCGAAGTTCGAGGATTAGACGCGCACATTTGATATCGCGCGAGTGGCGGCCGATCATGTGGCGGTCTGACATGCACTCGTGATACGATTTATGACTTTGTTGGTGCTGTAGGTTTTAGTAGTCGGCTATGCCTTCGCATTTACCACGCACGGTTTTATTATGACACGTGGGACACGTGTTCATATGTATTCCTCGGTGCTTTTATATCATGATCGCCGTGGCGGGAAGGTATTCCACGCATGATTGATGTTGTGGGCGTGAGACCCATAGTTATATTTGAGTGGTGACTTTGAGGCGTGAGTCACGACTTGACACGATCGCTATTTATTGTGAATCGTAGTTTGGTTATCATACATGTCTCTGCTTTATATAGACTACTATGATTTCATTTACTGATTTTCGCCACATACTTGGTACTGTTATCGACCTCCTTCGGCTGCGTTCATGCCGCAGTAGGTACACGATCGTCGATCCTCGCCTAGGATCACACAATTGCGTTGGGAAGCTCCGTTTCTCGGAGGCTTATCAGTGGTATAGTCCTGCGTTGTAGGTACTTTCATTCGTGGTATGACGGCCCCGTCCCGCCATTATTGTTATATCATTCTTAGAGGTGCAGAGTGCTTGGCTGCGAGTTTGTAAAAGGGATGTAACTGTTCGGATTCAAGTTATATATATATATGTCGTAAGGCAACTTTTCGCAGAAAAACTGTTTTACACTTCATATTATTTCATGTCTTGTTTTATGTTCCGCTGATTACTCTGATGTATGTCTACTTGGGTGCCCGGGGTAAGGCACCAGTCACAGGGCCGGGTTCGGGTCGTGACAAAAGTGGTATCAGAGCAGTTAATCCTCGGAAAGTGTCTACAGACCGTATCTAGTAGAGTCTTGATTATCGGTGTGTTGTGAACCACACCAATAATCAGGAGGTTGTAGGATATTTAGGATTGGTTTCCATTCTTCTTACTCTGAGATCGTGCCTTAGAGCTGTGTTATAAGTTGGACCCCTCTAACGTATTTCTTTCCCCTACCAGTTGTGCCTCCGCGTAAGGCAACCCGGGCCCTGAAGGGCAAGGCAGCCGGGGGAGCTGCGAGTAGAGCACAGAGGGTTACAAGGGCGCAGGCCCAATCATCACCTGGGGTGGTGCTTCATTCGGGGAGTTCGGCGACGCCGCCAGTCCCAGCAGAGTTCAGCACGGCGATTCCTCTGCGGCCATGATATTCGAACCTTCAGTTCCACGACCAGTAGCAGAAAGTATGGATTGCAAAGAGATGACCCTGTTACTAGCTATGGATTTAGCAACCAGAAAGTATATTATGTACCGATTTATCTCGGGTCATGATGAGTATCTAAGAGAGGGTTGTGCAAGAGTAGCTCTTCAGTCAGGCATGAGCATGGCCTGCGTACAGGCTTATGCGCAGTAGGCCGAGAAACGTAGGGATCTACGGGTTAACCAAGATCAGCAGAAGAGGGCCAGAACCGCAGGGTCCTTTGGTAACTATCGAGGCGGACCTTCTCAGCAGCAGACGGGTTATGCGCCTCCGCCAGTGCGGAGTGGTCCTCCATAGGGTTCAGGACGTTCGAGGTATGCCGGAGATGGTCAGAGCTCCAGGGCTTCCGGTTCACAGCTATACGTAGGTTCTAGCCACGGTTGATTTTCCTCGGTGTTCACAGTGGCGGCGTCATCGGGAATGTCGTCTTTTGTTGGTACTTGTTTTACTGCGCCGTCGGCCGTGTGTCGAAAGGATGTCCTAGTAGGAAGGATGCAAGTAGGAGGACTCAACCTACGGATCGATTCGGTCGGTGGTTCGGAAAGGAAGGGGTGCTAGCCAGAGGAGGCCACCCCCACCTCGGTGTGGCCATTGTGGTAAGTGTCATTGTGGAGAGTGGCGTACCTCTTCGACAACTTGTTTTACTTGCGGCCAGCAGGGACATTTTGCGAGAAATTGTCCGACCAGAGGTGGCGCGGATGTAGAGACTCAGCCTTCCGGATCAGTGACTAGTTCGTCACCTTCCCTAGCTATGCGCCCAGCCGGACAGGATTGATTAGAACGACAAAGGGGAAGTGAATCAGTAGATACAGGTATATATTTAACCCTCTAGAGATTAGTATGTGTGATAAGATGTGTATATCTTAAGTGTTATGATCAGATAGCATTGTGCTAATTGTGATTAGAAATCATGGTTAGTTGAAAGGATATGTATGGGGGCAGGGAAGGTATGAACCTTAGAATATTACACGTTGAGACCTTAGATGTAAGGCCGTATAGCGTATCCTACTTGAAGGATGGAATAGCTATCAAGATTGAAGTACTTTGGAGCATTTTGCTACTTGTCGATAATCGTCGCGAGGTATGTGAACCTCTTCCTTCCTTTGGCATGATTCTATGTATGGAATATACCTGTGGTATCATTTCATGTTTCCTTCTACTCTTAGAAGTTAAGAGGTAGTTGTGTGATTTACTCTATGTAGAACTTTTCCTATCTTTTGAGCATGACTACTTGCACATATGTAGTACGGTAGACGTACAACACCTTGATATCCTTTACTAGTATTATGAATAGCCTAGTCGGGTGAGTTAGGAGATTAACTCACTTCTTTGAAAGAATAAAGGATGTCTTAAGTTTTATTAAGTTAAGGGACTTGAAGAGTTTTAAAGTATGTGATACTTGTTCCGTTTTAAACGTATAAGTCCATTGGATAGGAAATTATATTTTGGCAAAGGTATAAAGTGAATATAACGACTTTATGGGAAGTTGGTTATATTTTCTTTATGGAAAGATAAATGACTTGAGTTTAGTGAAAAGGCAACTTGATTTTAAGGCATCAATTGCCTAAGGTTTTATAATAAAAGGAGTCACTTGATTTCTAAAGGTTAAGAGACTAATGGTACTTTGAAAGTTAAGAGAATTGATTTGAAAATATATAATACTTGGTTTTAAAAAAGTATAAGTCTCTTGGTTATAAAAGGAACGGGTTTGTCTAAAACCATAAAGGGTTATAACGGCTTTATGGGAAGTTGGTTATAACGGCTTTATGGAAGGTTAAGAGAATGGTTTTCTCTAATAAAGTAATCAAAGAAATAACTTGAATTAAGGAAAGGCAATTTGATTTAAGGGTATCACTTGCTTAAAGCTTTAAGGTAAGGGTCACTTGATTTAGAAGCCGAGAAATGTATTTCTAAAGTATAGTGACTTATGTAAAATGTACACAAGCCTTGATACTACGGGTGTTAGTATCTTGGGGTTTTATATGAAAAAGGAATCTTTTGAAAAGAATGTAAGCATGTAGTACTTGGGGTTAAATTCCCAGATTTTTATGTGTGAAACGGAAGTGTCATGAGTTTATAAAAATGGAAGTCTAAAGGTTTAATGAACTTGCCTGTATTTGCTTGTGATAGCTTTAAGTGCAAGTATTATATGTTACATTGTCGTGACTCTCAGTTGGAGGGCCGGCTGTCTTGTTATGAGTTTACTTGGACGTACCGACAGTGATGTGGGATTCCACGGGTATGCTTCCATCATGATTGATCCTTGGACATGCTTATACGATGTGGAATTCTGGGGCATGTGACCAGGATGCGGGTTAGATGCCCGGACATTTTATTGGACGTACCGGCAGTGACGGGGGATTCCACGGGTATGCTTCCATTGTGATTGATCTTGACCATGCTTATACGAGGAGGGATGCCGGGGCATGCAGCCAGGATGCGGGTTAGATGCCCGCGCGTTTTATTACTCCATGGCCATGCTTATACGATGTGGGATTCCGGGGCATGCGACCATGCTATATTTTACTCCATGGGCTAGCTCCCCATGAAGACATGTACCCACGATGAGGGATTCCGGGGGCATGTTATATTATTACTCCATGGGCTAGCTCTCCATGAAGACATGCACCTACGATGAGGGATGCCGAGTGCACGTTATGACCATGCTTATACGATGTGGGATTCCGGGGCATGCGGCCGCGATATATATATATATGTGTTGTATATGTGTACGCCGACAGTGAGGTGGGATGCCACGAGCGCGTCACATGGTTATATTTTACACTTATAGTTGTCGGCAGTGATGTGGGATTCCACGGGCAGGAGATATATATATATGTGTTGTGTATGTATCGAAACGGTGAGGTGGGATGCCACGGGCGCGTCACATGGTTATAATTTACGCTTATAGCTGTCGGCAGTGATGAGGGATTCCACGGACACGCTTTGATATTTGTGTGACTTGATCGCGTCCCAGATTGGGCCGGGTAGTATATGCGCCCTCCTTAAAGGGCCGGATTATCTTATGAAAGATACGTAAGTTATATGGTAATGAACTTAATGATTTTTCCTAATCATGCACGTAAGAATGTGACTATAACTTTTATTGAAAATGGGAAAAGATAATAAGGTACGATTAAGTTCATAAGTGGTAATGACACGGCAGGATCTGGTATGTACTTTTTATACTTGTCCATGTCATTCTTTTGTCTGATTATGACCGCTTTAATGACGTTATTTCTGTTCCATATTCGACTTTTGTTATCGATTTTCTCGGCCGCGTTAAATGCCCGCAGTTTTAGGTACCAGGTTGGTGATCCTTGCTCTTAAGATCTCGGTTGATTTTGGAAAAAGCTCCATTTGCTCCGAGGCTTATCTCTTGGTGCAGTTTTCCACGAGGTCGTAGATTCATGTATATTGAGGGTATGGCGGGGCCCTGTCCCGCCATAGTTGTTGTGCTAAAACTCTTAGAGGTCTGTAGTCACATATTGTGGTCAGTTTGTAAAGGAAATGAGGCAACTGCTTCGGTTGTATATATATGTCGGGAAGGTAGCCACTGTCGGCTAACTTTGTTGTTTTACTTTTGTTGATTTATTTATAAGTTTCATGTATGTTCATTGATTATCTCGATGTATACGTAAGGGTGCCTGGTAGGGCACGATCGTGGCCCGGGTCGGTCGTGACAAAAGTGGTATCAGAGCAGTTAGTCCTCGGAAAGTGTCTACAGACCGTGTCTAGTAGAGTCTTGATTATCGGTGTGTTGTGCACCACATCTATAATCAGGAGGCTGCAGGACATTTAGGATTGGTTTCCATTCTTCTCTCTTTGAGATCGTGCAGTAGAGTTGTCCTAGTAGGTTGAATCCTCTCTAACCCTTCTTATGTAACAGTTATGCCTCCACGGAAGCAGGCCCGTGGCGGCAAGGCATCAGCAGGAGCTGCTAGTGGTACGCAGAGGGTTACCAGGACTCGGGCACAGACTATGCCTGAGGTAGTAGGCGGATCGGCGAACTCAGCCACGCCGGCGGTATTAGAGGAGCCGAGAGCGGCAGTAGCTCCAGAGGTTCCGGTACCCGAGCCTCCAGTCCCGCAGCCAGGGGCAGAGTTTAGAGATTATGGAGAGAAGATCAGGTTATTGACTAACATAGTGGTAGGGCAGCGCCGACAGGAGCAGGTAGCTAACCCTAGAGCCGACAGTTTGAGGATTCGGGATTTTCTGGGTTGTAGTCCACCCGAGTTTTATGGTTCGAGATCTGAGGATGATCCTCAAGAGTTCGTTCGGCAGCTACAGCGGACTATGCAGGTGCTTAGGGCCTCGGAGACAGAGTCAGTTGTGTTAGCTTCTTAATGGTTACGCGATATTGCGTTGAACTGGTTTGAGTCTTGGGAGCTATCGAGGGGTGTGGGTGCTCGTCCGGCAGTTTGGGATGAGTTCACGGAGGCCTTTCTTGATCACTTTTTGCCTCCTGAAATGAGGAGAGCCCGTGTCGATAGGTTCTTGTCATTGAGGCAGAATGAGAGGACCATCAGGGAATACAACCTGGAGTTTGACTCGTTAGCCAGGTATGCGCACACTATTGTGACTGATATGGCGGACAGACTTCACCGTTATGTGATGGGGTTAGACCATTATATGATTACTGCATGCCTGGGAGTGGCCCTTCAACCCGGTATGGATATTGCTAGGATGCAAGCTTATGCGCAGGGGATAGAGGACAGAGAGAGAGAGGGTCAGCTAGACTCAGGCCAGCCCAAGAGGGCCAAGACGGTAGGATTCCAGGGTAACTTTCGAGGCAGAAAGCCTCAACAGCAGACTAGGTCTACATCTCAGCCGGCACAAAGTGCTCCTTCCCGGTCTTCTGGCCGGAGGTTTGGTCGCCGGGGATATTCAGGAGCAGGTCAGGGCTCCAGGGCTACAGGTTCACAGATGTCCGAGAATAGTAGCCAGGGGAAGCCACCTTTGCCCCGGTGTGTTCACTGTAGTAGATTCCATTTTGGGGAATGTCGTACTACTTCGACAGCTTGTTATGCTTGCGGCCAGCAGGGCCATTTCGTGAGAGACTGTCCGACCTGAGGTGGCACTGGTGGGATAGCGCAGTCTACTGGATCTGTTGCGGGTTCTTCGCATTCCATAGCTATGCAGGATGTTTATGCACCGGCAGGCCGTGACAGAGGTCGTGGTGGGAGTTCCCAGTTTTAGCGGTCCTTTGAACCGCCTATATGATTTCAGGTATGTCTTTGGTCCTTTAGAAACTTGTATGCATGATAAAGTTGTGGTATGTTTAAGTTTCATGAACAGATTATATTGAGACTATGTATATGTTAGAAGGAGTTGGAAGTACGAAAAGATAATCTCTTTTGGGCTTATGATGGACAGATATGCGTGTGCGAGGTATTAGGGCCATATGTGGCATTGTTGGTATGTCGGAGTTGTGAAAGGAAACTATGTCGCTACTTATAAGTTTGACTCCGAAAGAACATTCGGGGACGAATGTTTCTAAGGGGGGAAGAATGTTACACCCCGTTTGTGCAGGACATGTTGTAAGAACGTACGTAAGAACTCACGAGTGTTAAGATTTGAGACTTGTAAAAATTTATCGGAATTATGGAATTGTCGGAAAACGTAATATTGTGACGAATGGGAGGGTGACACGTGTCACCCCCCTTATTGAGGTCTTGGACGAAATCACAAGGGCACAAGGGTCATTTGACCCTTGTTAGGAAGACAAGTCTTGCAATTAGTAGAGCTTGAGATAATTGACTTGGTCAATGGGACCACAAGCTTGATATTTAAGAGAACCTCATCCTAGCCACCCATTTGGTTACATCTTGACCCTCCATGTCCCTATATAATACTACTAGTAGCAAGAGAGAGCCCAACACTTAGAAATTTTTTGTTCCTTGTCCATTAAGCTCCACACTTTAAACCAAGGTTCTTGAGTGTATTGTAAGCATATCTCAATAGAAAACTCTCGGAAAAAGATAGTTTTCGGGTTAGTCGCAAAGCGAAAACCTAGTTGTCTTTCTAGGTTTTGTTTGGAGATTTGAAGGAAGTTTGTTGGTGTTGTTCTAAGGGTCTCAATTAGCGGATTGAAGCGTCTTGAAGAGGCTCTAAGTTGCTAGGGAGCAAATTCGGATTTGGAGTTGGATTGAGATTCGTTGAGGTATAATCTTGTCTCTTAAAAGTGTTACAAGATTATTTATATTGTTGTTAGCTTTACATGTTGCTAGCATGAAGTGTATGTGTTGAAGTTTATAAGTATTATGGATTGATTGTAGCTTAAATCCGAAATGTTTTATTAGCCACTTGAAGTTGGATTACTAATTAGTCGTTTATTAGAAATCGTCGCATGTTACTTACTTGAAGATTATAGTAGTTATAATCGATTGCGACTTGATATCATGTTATGCTAACAATTTGGATTGAAATGGAAATTGGATAAGAATTGGTATTGTTGTACTCAATATGGCCGAAATTGGACTAGTAGTTGTATTAGTTTGATATCTATTGTGGGGCGGAATTTTACACGTCTAGTAGGCGTGTAATCCCCTATTGTTAATTGCTTTGATTGGGCCTTAAATGTGGCGTGTTTGGTTATTGAATTCGGCCTTGAAAAAGGTGGCAAAGTAAGTAAAAACAAAGGAGGTGCTGTCCGATTTTCCGTAGAATTTAGCGACTTTGCACTTAGAATATTCTACGTTTGAAGTAAGAGGTTAATGGACGTATTGTGACCATTATAGGTTGAAGTACTAAGTATAGCGTATCCTACTTGAAGGATGGAATAGCTATCAAGATTGAAGTACTTTGGAGCATTTTGCTACTTGTCGATAATCGTCGCGAGGTATGTGAACCTCTTCCTTCCTTTGGCATGATTCTATGTATGGAATATACCTGTGGTATCATTTCATGTTTCCTTCTACTCTTAGAAGTTAAGAGGTAGTTGTGTGATTTACTCTATGTAGAACTTTTCCTATCTTTTGAGCATGACTACTTGCACGTATGTAGTACGGTAGACGTACGACACCTTGATATTCTTTACTAGTATTATGAATAGCCTAGTCGGGTGAGTTAGGAGATTAACTCACTTCTTTGAAAGAATAAAGGATGTCTTAAGTTTTATTAAGTTAAGGGACTTGAAGAGTTTTAAAGTATGTGATACTTGTTCCGTTTTAAACGTATAAGTCCCTTGGATAGGAAATTATATTTTGGCTAAGGTATAAAGTGAATATAACGACTTTATGGGAAGTTGGTTATATTTGCTTTATGGAAAGATAAATAACTTGAGTTTAGTGAAAAGACAACTTGATTTTAAGGCATCAATTGCCTAAGGTTTTATAATAAAAGGAGTCACTTGATTTCTAAAGGTTAAGAGACTAATGGTACTTTGAAAGTTAAGAGAATTGATTTGAAAATATATAATACTTGGTTTTAAAAAAGTATAAGTCTCTTGGTTATAAAAGGAATGGGTTTGTCTAAAACCATAAAGGGTTATAACGACTTTATGGGAAGTTGGTTATAACGGCTTTATGGAAGGTTAAGAGAATGGTTTTCTCTAATAAAGTAATCAAAGAAATAACTTGAATTAAGGAAGGACAATTTGATTTAAGGGTATCACTTGCTTAAAGCTTTAAGGTGCGGTCACTTGATTTAGAAGCCGAGAAATGTATTTCTAAAGTATAGTGACTTATGTGAAATGTACACAAGCCTTGATACTACGGTGTTAGTATCTTGGGGTTTTATATGAAAAAGAATCTTTTGAAAAGAATGTAAGCATGTAGTACTTGGGGTTAAATTCCCGATTTTTATGTGAAACGTAAGTGCCATGAGTTTATAAAATGGAAGTCTAAAGGTTTAATGAACTTGCAGATTTGCTTGTGATAGCTTTAAGTGCAAGTATTATATGTTACGTTGTCGTGACTCTCGGTGAGGGTCATTGCTTGTTATGAGTTTACTTGACGCGTCGAAGCGGTGATGTGGGATTCCACGGTATGCTTCCATCATGATTGATCCGACATGCTTATACGATGTGGAATTCCGGCATGTGACCGTGACGCGTTAGATGCCGAACATTTTATCGACGCACCAAAGATGACGGGATTCCACGTATGCTTCCATTGTGATTGATCTTGCCATGCTTATACGAGGAGGGATGCCGGCATGCGGCCAGATGCGGTTAGATGCCCGCGTTTATTACTCCATGGCCATGCTTATACGATGTGGGATTCCGGCATGCGACCATGTTATATTTTCCTCCATGGACTAGCTCCCCATGAAGACATGTACCCACGATGAGGATTCCGGGGGCTTGTTATATTATTACTCCATGGGCTAGCTCTACGAAGACTGCACCTACGATGAGGATGCCGAGGTCACGTTATGGCCATGCTTATACGATGTGGGATTAGGGCATGCGTCGCGATATATATATATATATATATATGTTGTATATGTGTACGACGACAGTGAGGTGGGATGCCACGGGCGCGTCACATGGTTATATTTTACACTTATAGTTGTCGGCAGTGATGTGGGATTCCACGGGCAGGAGATATATATATATATGTGTTGTGTATGTGTACGCCGACAGTGAGGTGGGATGCCACGGGCGCGTCACATGGTTATAATTTACGCTTATAGTTGTCGGCAGTGATGGGGGATTCCACGGACACGCTTTGATATTTGTGTGACTTGATCGCATCCCAGATTGGGCCGGGTAGTATATGCGCCCTCCTTAAAGGGCCGGATTATCTTATGAAAGATACGTAAGTTATATGGTAATGAACTTAATGATTTTTCCTAATCATGCACGTAAGAATGTGACTATAACTTTTATTGAAAATGGGAAAAGATAATAAGGTACGATTAAGTTCATAAGTGGTAATGACACGTGTCACGACCCGATCCCGGGCCCGTGACTGGTGCCTTACCCCGGGCACCCTAGTGATACAACATCAGAGAAATCAGCGGAATATAAAAACAAGACATGAAACAATTATAGAATGAGAAAAGTTTATCCATGAAAATATCGCTTTTCGGCATGTATATATACATAAAAACTTGAACAGTTACATCCTTACAAACCCTGCCCACAACAGTACTACAGACCTCTAAGAGTTTTTATACAACATGACGGGACATGGCCCCGCCATACCCCTGAATTTACAAGTACCTACAGTGACAGGGGACTACACCAAAAGATAAGCCTCCGGAGAAACGGAGCTTCCAATACGCTGAACTGTGATCTTGTGAGCGAGGATCAACAACTGGTGTACCTCTACCTGCGGCATGAACGCAGCCTTCAAGGAGGTCAAGACAGTACCAAGTATGTGAAATCAAAATATCAGAAATGAAATCATAGTAGTCTATATAAAGCAGAGACATGTATGATAACCAAACTACGATCCCACAATAAATAGCGAATATGTAAGTCAGGGACTCACGCCCTCAAAGTCATCACTCAAATATAACTATGGGTCTCACGCCCTCGACATCAATCATGCCCGTGGAATACCTTCCTCACTGCCGGCAGTCTATGATATAATAATACCAAGGAGCACATATAAACACCAGGTCCCACCTGAGTCATAAAACCGTACGGGGCAAGTACGAAGCCAACTACCAGATACCAAAACAATACTATACAACCAAACCACGAAGCTGATGCGGGGCAAGTACGAAAGCCAACTACCAGATACCAAAGCCCTGTCACGTAGCTGACCGGGGCAAGTACGAGGGCTAACTACCAGATACCAAGGCCGCATCACGAGACTTCGCCACGGCGTCGAGCACGGCAAGTACGAAAGCCAACTACCAGATACCAAAGCCGCATCACGAGACTTCGCCACGAAGCTGATACGGGGCAAGTACGAAAGCCAACTACCAGATAATAAAACAATACTATACAACCAAACCACGAAGCTGATGCGGGGCAAGTACGAAGGCTAACTACCAGATACTAAGGTTGTATCACGAGACTTCGCCACTAAACTGAACGGGGCAAGTGCGAAGGCTAACTACCAGATACAAAGGCCGAATCAGCCATGAGACGGGGCAAGTACGAAAGCCAACCACCAGATACCAAGGCCGAATCAGTAAAACCTCATGGAGAGCTAGTCCATGGAATAATGCTACAACAGAGCGCACTGCGGAATCCTCCACATCGCGCAGACGCCCAAGTATGATCATAACAAATCAACCGGCCCTCCATTGAGAGACGCGGTGGTATAGAAATACAATACTGGCACAACAAGGATATCACACGCAAACATAGGCAAGCTACACACAACTCAAGGTACTTTCATTTTAGGCCAAAATCCAGGTTTTAATCCCCAAAGTACTACGTACGTTAACTTCTTTTAAAAAGATCCATTTCTTTTACAAAAGTCACATAATACCCGTAGTATGAAAATAGAGTGTCTATCTTTTTAAGTAAACCAAAACACTTCCCTTTGTAAAATCAAGTAACAACATTCTTTTCCAAACGTTCCAGTTTGCCTAATTTCAAATGCTCAAGTTTCTCATTTTCGAAAGGTTTCGTAGTTCATAGTCTTAATCACTTAATAATATAATTCTCTTTTAAAATAATTTGAGAAACATATGCCTTATGTGTGAGTAGGTTATTCTTGTTCATAACAATCTTATTAAAGCAGTCATGATCTAGGAAATGTAATATCATTTTGTCTCATCTTAGCTTCTATGCAGATGAAGGTTTCTACTGGTTTTACTAATACTTTATTAGTCAATACATTTCCCTTTATTAGCGCTGCTGTGGTTTGTTCGATACTTATTCTGATTTCCGAAATCAGTAAAACATTATTCCTTTTTTAAAAAACCAAGTACTCATTACTCACGAATGAGGTTTCACACTTTTTAACAAAATTCATATCAATACAATTAAGTCAAGTCTCTTATCTTTTAAGATCAAGTCTCTTAACTTTTAAAATCAATAAACCATTCTTTTTATCTCTCTTAAGTCGTTATACCTAACTTCCCATAAAGCTAGTATAACTCTTAAGCTTTTAAAACCAAGTATTACTCTTCTTTCAAAAAGGTTTCTTAATTCTTTCGAAATACTTCAAGATTTCTATTATTTAGACTCAAGTCAAAAGATATCGCAGTAAAACCACGTTCAGTTAACACACGTACGTCTACCGTACAATATATATTCTTTTAAAATATCATGTTCAAGAGGATAGGAAGAATCACATACCTCGCGACGATTATCGACTATTAGCAATTAGCTCCAAAGTACTGTAATCCTGCTAGCCTTTTCCACCCTTCGAGTAGAATATGTTACTCGCAGTACTTCAACCTATAACGGTCATATAAGTCTATCAACGTCTAGACTACTCTGTAAAATAATTCTACGGAAAATTGGGCAGCACCTCCCTACCCGCCAAACTACACAAGTCTACTGTAAATACAGTCCTATGTAAGTACAGTTCAGTCATCTTCTTTAATATTCTTCTGATGTGATTTCAATTCAATTCTCTTCTCTTATACCATCCTTCTATATAAATTATACTTATCTCTATACTACTACATTATGTAATTTCCAATTACAATAGAAGGACAAGAGTATTTACCTCGATAAGCCCAAAATTATCCAAGTTTATATGTCGATCCTGAGCAACGTTTAGCTCCTACTCTGGGCGCTCCAACCCGCTCCAAACAACCCTTAGAAGTTCTACGCAACTTCTTCTTAAAACTTCAACCTACTGTGAAGATTTTCCTTAGGGTTTCGTTTAGTTGCTAAAGGAAGTATAATAGTATTTCTGGGCTTTTAGTATAGGTGTAAGCTTGGAATACTACAAGGTATTTGGGCCAAGGTATTTTGGAATAGTAACAATACTTGGAGAATACTTTCTACCAAGGGGGAGGGGGTGTTTCACGAGAACAACACTCAAGAGGGGGTACTTTCGCTAGAACCTCTGGAAGAGGGGAGGGGTTTCGCCAAGGGCCTTCTCGGGGAGGGGATTTGGACGAGAACCACACTAAGGGAGGGAGGGATTTTTAAGACTTAGAAGTCATTTGAGGGATGAAGAAGTCTTCAACAAAGGGGGGGGGGGGGGTATTTATAGGGAAACCAATGGACAAGATCAAGCCAAGTGGTAGGCAAGTGTAGGGTGTGGATTTGCACAAGTGAACCCTAGCCATCTACTCCCCAAATCACTACAAACATTGACCCAAGTTTTAGGCCTCAAAACATGGCCAAGAACGTGCACCATTCGCCATTTGATCACCACCACTGAGGGTGACAAGTGTCGCCCTCTCGTTGGTGCAAAATATTTCATCTCTCGGAAAAATCCGCAAAAATTATTAATGACATAGCCGTAATTTTCCCTTCGCAAAGTTTGAAAAACGTTTCGTCGGAAAACGATTCTTTTCGCTAGCTGTGCACAAAATTTCGTCCCTTAGTGTCACGACCCGAACCCGGGCCCGTGACTGGTGCCTTACCCCGGGCACCCTAGTGATACAACATCAGAGAAAATCAGCGGAAATAAAAGCATGAACATGAATCAAGAGACATGATAAATAAACAAAGCAACTAAAATTGCCTTCGATATATACATAAATACCCGAACAATTATCCTTTTACAAAATCGCCACAACAGCATTACTGCACTTCTAAGAGTGACAACAACTATGATGGACAGGGCCCGCCATACCACGAATGTACAAGAACCTCTGCACTGTGGTAACATACCAAAAGATAAGCCTCCAAGAAACGGCTTCCTAACACGCTGAATCGTGATCCTATGAGCGAGATCCACAACCGATGTACCTACACTGCGGATGAACGCAGCTTCAAGGAGGTCGATAACAGTACCAAGTATGTGAAATCAAAAATATCAGAAATGAAATCATAATCTATATAAAAACAGAGACATGTATGATAACAAAACTACGATTCACAACATAAAGGCGACATGTTAAGTCGTGGGCTCACGCCAAGTCATCACTCAAATATAACCCGAATTTAACTCGACAACGGCCGCACGCCGATCTCACATCGGTATAAGCATGGCCATGGAACCATCCCAATGGAAACATACCCGTGGGCCACCCATCGTGTCAGTATGTCCAAAGGAAATATCCAGATAGCAATAGAAATGGAAGCATACTCGTGGGCCACCCATCGTGTCAGTATGTCCAAAGCAAATAACAAGATAACACTTAATGGAAGCATACCCGGCCACCCATCGTGTCGGTATGTCCAAAGCAAATAACAAGATCACACTTAATGGAAGCATACCCGGCCACCCATCGTGTCGGTATGTCCGTAAGGATCGATATAGTGGAAGCATACCCGTGGCCACCCATCGTGTTAGTATGTCCATCAATCAACGGATAGCCCTCCAACAAGAGACGCCAGAGTACGTAAATACAACACTTGCACAACAAAGGCTATCACCACAAGCATAGGCAAGTTCAACATACTTTTAGACATTCTTCTTATTATAACACAACCGGATTTTAACCCCAAGGTACTACGTATTTTAACTCTTTAAAAGATCCATTTCCTTCACAACAAGTCACATGATACCCGTAGTATCAAAACGGAGTAACTATCTTTTTAAGTAAAACAAAATACTTCCCTTTGTAAAATCAAGTAACAACATTATTTTCCAAACGTTCAAGTTTGACTAATTTCAAATGCTCAAGTTTCTCATTTTAGAAAGGTTTCATAACTCATAGTCTTAATCTCTTTTAAAACCATTGAGTAATATATGTCTTGTGTGTGAGTCGTTTATTCTTGTTTATAACAATCTTGTTACAGCAGCCATGATCTAGAAAATATAATACAATTTTTTCTTATCTTAGCTTCTATGCAGATGGAGGTTTCTACTGGTTTTAATAACAATTAGCCATTCGTCAATACATTTTCCTTTATTAGTGCTGTTGTGGTTTGTTCGACACTTATTTTCATTTCCGAAATCAGTAAAACATTATTCTTTTTAAAACCAAGTACTCATTACTCGCGAATGAGGTTTCACAACATTTTTAACAAAATGTTATATAACAAGTCAAATAAGTTAAGTCTCTTATCTTACAAGATCAAGTCTCTTAACTTCTACAATCAATAAACCATTCTTTTACCCACATAGAGTCGTTATAACTAACATCCCAAAAAGCTATTATAAAACCCTAAGTTTTTAAACAACCAACTCATTTAGCACATGTACGTCTACCGTACTACATAGTTTACAAAACATCATGCTAGCAAGGATAGGAAGAGGTTCACATACCTCGCGACGATTATCGACAATAAGCAAAACGCTCCAAGTACTTCAACCCGTCGGCTACTCCTTAAGCCAAGTAGATCACGCCACACGTAGTACTCCACTCCTAAAATGGTCATAGTACTTCTATCAAACCTTACTCACCATTGAAGATTTATACCAATAAAAAGCCCTCTAATTCTACGGAAAATTCGGCAGCACTTCCCCCGTTTTTACTCACTTTTCCATCTTTCTCCAAGGCCCGAATAACCGTAATATATATACCATATATATATATAAGGCGTAATAATTAAACAACATAAAGAAGGGGATTACACGCCCAAACGGTAACGCGGTTTACTATCACGCCTTCATAACAACAATAAGTAAAAGAAGAGGATTACGCGCCCAACCGGTAACGCGGTTTACTATCTCGCCTTCATAACAATACAATAATTAAAAAGGGGATCACACGCCCAAACGGAACGCGATTGAAAAATCTTCCTTAACGAAATGTAAATACATACCCAATGTAAATACAGTCCAAAGTAAATACGGTCCAAAGTAAATACAGTCCAAAGTAAATACAGTCCTTAAGTTGGGGTCCTTGGCCAACTTTGTCCATTTTACTTATCCAAATTACTCATTAGTCATCCAACTTATATTTCCATTCTTAATATAAGTTATAGTTACTTTGTTAATTACTTCTTCACAAGTAAGATACGTTTTTACCATTTTAATGGCAAACGGCCAATCCTTTCTTTTAACAAGTTAACAAGATCCAACTCTTCCAAACTTTACTCCATATATTATATATTCATAATATACTTATAATATATGTATATTGACCAAATCACAAAGAGGTTTAAGCTTCACTACCTCAAATAGCCCAAAAATATCCAAGTTCTTAAAGTCACTCCAAGAAAGTCTTAGCTCCAAATATTTACGTTCCAATCCACTACAAGCAACCCATAGAAGCTCCTAACCAACTCCTCTTCAAGATTCAACTCCAAAAAGTGAAGAACACTTAGGGTTTCAAGATGACAACTTTCGGCCAAGGCATCCCTTCAAGGCTAGGGGTGTCAAATCTTTTCCAACTCTTGGTACACAATCTTCCTAACACCTTAGGGAAGAACACTTGAGAGTTTAAGAATTGTTGGACAAATTTTGCTCAAGAAATGGGGGCAAAACCGAGAGCTCTAGGTCAAGGGAGAAGGGAGGGTTTTTCAAGTCTTCAAATGTCTAAGTGTGGAAGATTTCATCAACTAAGGGTGCATATATAGGACAACCAAGGACTAGGATGAAGGCAAGTGTGTGGTTGAGATTGGGGACAAGTGTGTGTGGGTCCCACAAGCCACTTGTCCACACTAAAATATCTAGCAAGACTTGGCCACTTGTCTTGCCACTTGTCCGGATTTCGCCAAGAGCCACCTGTGGGGGGTGACACGTGTCGCCTCCTATTCGTCCAAAATATTTCATCTTCCAAAATATCCATAAAGGCCAAAATCTCGAAAACAAAGTGGGCCCACAGTAATCAGAATTTCTCCGTGGCCCCACGTGACCAATTCCTAAATAAAATCTCATAATTCTAATATAATTCAAGAAGCCCAAATACCAAACTGGGAATCCAATTCCCATCAACGAACCTTTTCCTTCACAAAACCCTAAACTTTTCCGTCGAAAAATCACATCTTTTATTCTTTCCAAAATTTATGTCGTATTCTCGTACGTACGTCCTCACATACATACCCTGGAACTACGGGGTATAACATTCTTCCCCCCTTAGAAACATTCGTCCCGAATGTTCCTTCTAAGTCTCCTAACGCATTTGCGTCGGATAGTCTTCACTACTATACTTACAAACCGATCACGCCACCAACGGCCGTAATATAACATGTGCGCAAAACTCAAATCCATGCCAACGAGGAATCATTTCTAACATCACAAAAGCTTCCACCCTGGTTTAAAGGATACTCCCTTCGCATCTTCACTTCACAACAAAAAGATCTCTTATTCTGCTAACACACGTTCACTTCTTTCCTTACTCGTCGTATTCACTTGAACTCTCCCAAGATAATGCACCATACTTCACCATTACTCGGTTCCCAAAATTTCGAGCCACTACCTCCAACCTTGGTCATCTTACTAGCCTCGATCTTCTTTAAGGCTATTCCCGCCTTTCACGAACCGCTCGTCGAACATATCCACGAACTCATACGATGGTCACCTAAAGCGGCCTAGCACCTCGTGACCCTACCATCCGCGGGACCACCTAACGACTTACCTAAACCAAGCCACGGGTTGACCCGCAATACGCCTCAACCCGACTCCTCCGTCGCAACTCTTGCTCCTCGACACGGAACAATCTTACTAATTCACATCATGAAAGCCACCACTTTCATTTTACACAACCCATGGACTTATTACACAAATATCTCTCACGTATACTACGCACTCTGATAAAGGTCAAACATAAAATAAATCTTTTGCTCAAGACGACCTTACCTCTAAGGTCTCAATCGTGAAATATTCTAAGGTTCACACCTACCATGCCCCATACTTACCCTTCCAACTAACCATGTTTTCTAACTCACAATTAACACGACGCTATCCGCATATATCACACAATAATAAGATCATCATATCAAGCATACCAAAACTCTAGAGGGTTAAGGATATACCTGTATCTACCGCTTTACTCTAATCATAGGCCTGTCCTGCAGGGCGCATAACTGTAGAAGGTGATGAACCAACCATAGATCCCGGGCGCCGAAGTCTCTACATCCGCGCTACCACCGGTCGGACAATTTCGTGAAATACATGCTGGCCGCATGTAAAACAAATTCCCAAATTAGCACGACACTCCAAAATGGAGCCTACCACAACGGCCACAACGAGGTAGGGTGGCTTCACCGCTAACACCCCGCTTCTCCCGAAAATCTGAACCTCGAGCCCCGACCGCCTCAAGACGTTGGAGGACCACTCTGAACTGTCGGGGGTACATAACTAGCTCGCCGAGGCGGTCCGCCTCGAAAGTCGCCAAAAGACTCGCTGTCCCCGCCCTCTTCTCGCTGATCCCGGCCATTCCGTCGACCTCTCCGTGCCTCACATCCTAGTGCACGAGCTCGCATGCGGCAATGTCCATGCCGGTGAAGAGCTACACCGAACAAGCCTCGCAAGTAATCATCTAGCCCGTGACGTAGCGGTGCACTCTATCCTCCATGGTTGCCACCAAAGCGGGACATACCGAGCCAACGAGTCAAACTCCACGTTGTACTCCCAACCGCACGCCTCGTCCTCAAAGATCATAAACTGTTTACCGCGCCCTCCTCATCCGCGGAGGCAAGAAGTGAGTGAGGAATGCCTCGAGAACTCATCCCATACCGCTGAAGCGCATGCTCTCCCGACAGCCTCCCACGAATCAAACCGCCGATCGCGCGGTATCACGCACCGATGCGAACCTAAGACCACCGACTCGGTCTCCGAAGCCTTGATCACTACGACTGACCAGAATCGCTTGGATGAACTCCTGCGGATCATCCTCGTGCCTCGACCCATAAAACTCGCGGCTACAACTCGAAAGTCCGTAGCCTCAAACTATCCGATCTCGGGTGAACCACGGTACATCGAACCGCCAGGTTCAAATTTATCCTCATGTCTGGCCACGATCCTTGCCAGTAACTGGGCCATCTCTTTGTAACCCATCTCATCTCGCTTCCGTCATGGATGGAGGCTCAGTATCGAGGTCTCAGCAGCCACGGCCGCGCTCTAAACTCGCTGGGGGCGGCGCCGCAAAACTCGCCGTCAAGCACAATCTCAGTCTTCGACGCTCGCGCCTCGCATTCTATGTATCTCACTAGCAGCCTCCTCGCCGCTTTGCCCTCTTCTGGGCTCTGGTTGCCTTGCGCGGAGGCATAACTGGTAAAATGAAATACGTCAGAGGGAGTCCAACTTATAACACAGCTCTAAGGCACGATCTCAGAGTGAGAAGAATGGAAACCAATCCTAGATATCCTGCAGCCTCCTGATTATAGATGTGGTGCACAACACATCGATAATCAAGACTCTACTAGATACGGTCTGTAGACACTTTCCGAGGACTAACTGCTCTGATACCACTTTTGTCACGACCCGAACCCGGGCCCGTGACTGGTGCCTTACCCCGGGCACCCTAGTGATACAACATCAGAGAAAATCAGCGGAAATAAAAGCATGAACATGAATCAAGAGACATGATAAATAAACAGGCCAACCAAAACAGTTGCCTTCAGTATATATACATAAATACCCGAACAGTTATCCTTTTTACAAACTCTGCCCACAACAGTACTACAGACCTCTAAGAGTGACAACAACTATGACGGGACAGGGCCCCGCCATACCCCTGAATGTACAAGAACCCTGCACTGTGGTAACATACCAAAAGATAAGCCTCCAAGAAACGGCTTCCTAATACGCTGAATCGTGATCCTATGAGCGAGGATCCACAACCGATGTACCTCTACTGCGCAGATGAACGCAGCCGGCGAGGTCAAGACAACATGTACCAAGTATGTGAATCGAAAAATATCAGAAATGAAATCATAACAGTCTATATAAAAACAGGAGACATGTATGATAACAAAACTACAGTTCACAACATAAAGGCAGTCATGTCAAGTCAGGGGCTCACGCCCTCAAGTCACCACTCAAATATAACCCGGGAATTTAACCCGCACAACGGCCGCATGCCGATCTCACCTCGGTATAAGCATGGCCATGGAACCATCCTAATGGAAACATACCCGGCCACCCATCGTGTCGTGATGTCCAAAGGAAATATCCAGATAGCAATAGAAATGGAAGATACCCGTGGGCCACCCATCGTGTCAAGATGTCCAAAGCAAATAACAAGATAACACTCCTAATGGAAGCATACCCGGGCCACCCATCGCCGTGATGTCCAAAGCAAATAACAAGATCACACTCCTAATGGAAGCATACCCGGGCCACCCATCGTGTCGATGTCCGAAGGATCGATATAGTGGAAGCATACCGTGGCCACCCATCGTGTCGGTATGTCCATCAATCAACCAGATAGCCGAATTCTCCAACGACACGCCAGAGCACATAAATACAACACTTGCACAACAAAGGCTATCACCACAAGCATAGGCAAGTTCAACATACTTTTACACATTCTTCTTATTATAACACAACCGGATTTTAACCCCAAGGTACTACGATTTTAACTCTTTAAAAGATCCATTTCTTCACAACAAGTCACATGATACCCGTAGTATCAAAACGAGTAACTATCTTTTAAGTAAACCAAAATACTTCCCTTTGTAAAATCAAGTAACAACATTATTTTCCAAACGTTCAAGTTTGCCTAATTTCAAATGCTCAAGTTTCTCATTTTAGAAAGGTTTCATAACTCATAGTCTTAATCTCTTTTAAAACCATTGAGTAATATATGTCTTGTGTGTGAGTCGTTTATTCTTGTTTATAACAATCTTATTACAATTGCCATGATCTAGAAAATGTAATACAATTTTGTCTTATCTTAGCTTCTATGCAGATGGAGGTTTCTACTGGTTTTAATAACAATTAGCCATTCGTCAATACATTTTCCTTTATTAGTGCTGTTGTGGTTTGTTCGACACTTATTCTCATTTCCGAATCAAGAAACATTATTCTTTTTAAAACCAAGTACTCATTACTCGCAAATGAGGTTTCACAACATTTTTAACAAAATGTTATATAACAAGTCAAATAAGTTAAGTCTCTTATCTTACAAGATCAAGTCTCTTAACTTCTACAATCAATAAACCATTCTTTTACCCACATAGAGTCGTTATAACTAACTTCCCATAAAGCTATTATAACACCCTATGTTTTGAACCAACCAACTCATTTAGCACATGTACGTCTACCATACTACATAGTTTACAAAACATCATGCTAGCAAGGATAGGAAGAGGTTCACATATCTCGCGACGATTATCGACAATAAGCAAAACGCTCCAAGTACTTCAACCCGTCGGCTACTCCTTAAGCCAAGTAGATCACGCCACACGTAGTACTCCACTCCTAAAATGGTCATAGTACTTCTATCAAACCTTACTCACCATTGAAGATTTATACCAATAAAAAGCCCTCTAATTCTACGGAAAATTCGGCAGTACTTCCCCCGTTTTTACTCACTTTTCCATCTTTCTCCAAGGCCCGAATAACCGTAATATATATACCATATATATATATAAGGCGTAATAATTAAACAACATAAAGAAGGGGATTACATGCCCAAACGGTAACGCGTTTACTATCACGCCTTCATAACAACAATAAGTAAAAGAAGGGATTACGCGCCAACCGGTAACGGTTTACTATCTCGCCTTCATAACAATACAATAATTAAAAAGGGGATCACACGCCCAAACGGAACGCGATTGAAAAATCTTCCCTTAATGTAAATGTAAATACAAGACAATGTAAATACACCAAAGTAAATACGGTCCAAAGTAAATACAATCCAAAGTAAATACGATTCTTAAGTTGGGTCCTTGGCCAACTTTGTCCATTTTACTTATCCAAATTACTCATTAGTCATCCAACTTATATTTCCATTCTTAATATAAGTTATAGTTACTTTGTTAATTACTTCTTCACAAGTAAGATACGTTTTTACCATTTTAATGGCAAACGGCCAATCCTTTCTTTTAACAAGTTAACAAGATCCAACTCTTCCAAACTTTACTCCATATATTATATATTCATAATATACTTATAATATATGTATATTGACCAAATCACAAAGAGGTTTAAGCTTCACTACCTCAAATAGCCCAAAAATATTCAAGTTCTTAAAGTCGCTCCAAGCAAGTCTTAGCTCCAAATCTTTACGTTCCAATCCGCTACAAGCAACCCATAGAAGCTCCTAACCAACTCCTCTTCAAGATTCAACTCCAAAAAGTGAAGAACACTTAGGGTTTCAAGATGACAACTTTCGGTCAAGGCATCCCTTCAAGGCTAGGGGTGTGAAATCTTTTCCAACTCTTGGTACACAATCTTCCTAACGCCTTAGGGAAGAACACTTGAGAGTTTAAGAATTGTTGGACAAATTTTGCTCAAGAAATGGGGGCAAAACCGAGAGCTCTAGGTCAAGGGAGAAGGGAGGGTTTTTCAAGTCTTCAAATGTCTAAGTGTGGAAGATTTCATCAACTAAGGGTGCATATATAGGACAACCAAGGGCTAGGATGAAGGCAAGTGTGTGGTTGAGATTGGGGACAAGTGTGTGTGGGTCCCACAAGCCACTTGTCCACACTAAAATATCAAGCAAGACTTGGCCACTTGTCTTGCCACTTGTCAAGGGATTTCGGCCAAGAGCCACCTAGGGGGGTGACACGTGTCGCCCTCCTATTCGTCCAAAATATTTCATCTTCCGAAAATATCCATAAAGGCCAAAATCTCGAAAACAAAGTGGGCCCCACAAAACCGTAAATTTCTCCCGTGGGCCCCACGTGACCAATTCCGGAAATAAAATCTCATAATTCTAATATAATTCAAGAAGCCCAAATACCAAATTTGGGAATCCAATTCCCATCAACGAACCTTTTTCCTTCACAAAACCCGGAAACTTTTCCGTCGAAAAATCACATCTTTTATTCTTTCCAAAATTTCTGTCGTATTCTCGTACGTACGTCCTCACATACATACCCTGGAACTACGGGGTATAACACTTAGACTAATTTAAGGCTTAAACTTTTGTACGTACGCCCTCACGTACATACTCTGGAAATACGGGGTATAACATTCTCCCCTCCTTAGAAACATTCGTCCCGAATGTTCTTCTCAAGACGGATAACGATAAAGTTCCTCTTAACAAGTTGCCAATGCCACACCTGGCCACAAAATAACACGCGCGCAATTACTTAACCCAAGTCCACGAGAAATCACCTCTAGCATTACAAAAGCTTCCACCCACGGTCTAAAGATATTCCCTTCGCACCTTTACTTCACAAGGTAATGATCGTTTCTATTTTCTCAGCACATGTTCACTTTTTCCTTACTCGTCATACTCTTCTCGAACACTTGAACTCTTCTAGTATACGTACCATACTTTAATCATTACTTCAGTTCCCAAAATTTCTGGAGTCACTACCTCCAAACATGGTCATCATACTAGCCTCGATCTTCTTTAAGGCCATTCCTGGCCTTCACGATCCGCTTCTGGTCGAACATATCCACGAACTCATACGATGGTCATCTCAACTTGGGCCTAACACCCCCCGTGACCCTACCACCTGGCGGGACCACCTCGAACTGACCCCACCCCAAACCGGGCTGCGGGTCGACCCGCGAATGGTCCTCAACCCGACCCACTATTACGCCAAACTCTTGTTCCCCCGAACCGGAACAATCTCACTAATCGCGTCACGAAAACCTAGTGGTCTTTTTAGCTCAACTACCCTCTTTCATTTCACCCTACTCAGGGACCTATCACACAAATATATTTCACGCATACAATGCACTCCAATAAAGGTCAACATAAACATAAATCTTTTACTCAAGACGGCCTTACATCTAAGGTCTCAACGTGTAATATTCTAAGGTTCATACCTTCCCTGTCCCCATACTTATCTTTTCAACTAACCATGTCTCTAAACCACAATATACACAACACTATCTGTACAAAGTACTCAACATATAATCATCGTATCACGCATGCTAATCTCTAGAGGGTTAAGGATATACCTGGAAAAAAATAGGCGGTTCAAAGGACCGCTAAAACCGGGAACTTCCACCGCGACCTCTGTCGTGGCCTGCCGGTGTATGAACATCCTGCCTAGCTATGGAAGGTGAAGAACCCGCAACTGATCTCGTAGTCTGTGCTATCCCACTAGTGCTACCTCTGGTCGGACAGTCTCTCGCCAAATGGCCCTGTTGGCCGCAAGCATAACAATATCCCAAATTAGTACGACACTCTCCCTTATGAATTTTTCCGCAACGGCCACACTGAGACAAGGGTGACCTCATCCGGCGAGCACTCCTACTCCCCTGAAAATCTGAAACCTGGGAGCCCTGACCTGCTCCTGAATATCCCGAAGGCTGTGGAGGACCACTGCATCGGGCGAGGTACATAACTAGCTCGGCTGGCCGAGGCGGTCCGCCTCGAAAGTCGCCAAAAGACCTCGCTGTTCGCCCTTCTCGCTGATCTCGGTCATTCCGTCGACCTCTCCGCCTCACACCTAAGTGCAAAGTCAGATGCGGGCAATGTCCATGCCCGGCTGAAGAGCTACCCCCGAACAAGCCTCTGCCAAGTAGTCATCGAGCCCGGTGACGTAGCGGTGCACTCTGTCCCCCATGTCGGCTACCAACGCGGGGACGTACCGAGCTAGTGAGCCAAACTCCACATTGTACTCCCGAACCGTACGCCCGTCCTGCCTCAATATCAAAAACTGCTTACCCGAGCCCTCCTCATCCGCGAGGCAAGAAATGTGCAAGAAATGCCTCGAGAACTCGTCCCAACCACCGGAGGCGCATGCTTCCCGACAGCTCCCACGAATCAAACCCGATCAGCGGTATCACGCACCGATGTGAACCTAAGACCACCGACTCGGTCTCAAGCCTTGATCACTCTCATGATCCGTCAGAATCGCTTGATGAACTCTCGCGGATCATCCTCGTGCCTCGATCCATAAAACACCGCGTCGCAACTCGTAAAGTCCCGATCTTAAACTATCCGCTCCGGGTGAACTACGGTACTACGGCACGGAATCGCCAGATCCAGCCTTATCCTCGTGCCTTGCCACTATCACGCCAATAATCGCCATCTCTTTGTACCCCAACTCCTCGCCTGTCCGTGGTACCGAGGCTCGTGCATGTGGTCTCAGCGACCGCTGTGGCTCCTAAACTCTTTGGGCGGGCGGCCGCAAAACTCGCCGTCAAGCACTATCTCGATAATGATCGGCTGCGCCTCAGATTCCGTATCCTACTAGCGACTCTTCACGCTTGCCCATCTGGGCCCGGGTTGCCTTACGCGGAGGCATAACTGGTAAAAGAAAGGAATACATTAGAGGGGTCCGACTTGTAACACAGCTCTAAGGCACGATCTCAGAGTGAGAAGAAGGGAAACCAATCCTAAATGTCCTGCAGCCTCCTGATTATAGATGTGGTTCACAACACACCGATAATCAAGACTCTACTAGACACGGTCTGTAGACACTTTCCGAGGATTAACTGCTCTGATACCACTTTTGTCACGACCGATCCTGCCCGTGGATCGTGGCTTACCCGCACCCTAGTGATACAACATCGAGAAATCACGAATATAAAAACAAGACATGAAACAATTATAGAATGATAACAGTTTATCCATGAAATTATCGACTTTCAGGATTTATATATACATAAAATCTTGAACAGTTACTTCCTTACAAACCCCGCCACAACAAGATTTCTGCACTTAAGAGTTTTTATACAACATGACGGACATGGCTCGCCATACCTCGAATGTACAAGTACCTACAAAGTGACAAGGACTATACCAAAAGATAAGCCTCCGAGAAACGGAGCTTCCAATACGCTGAATCGTGATCTCGTGAGCGAGGATCAACAATCGCGTGTACCTCTACCGCTGCAGATGAACGCAGCCCGGGCGAGGTCGATAACAGTACCAAGTATGTGAAATCAAAATACTATAAATGAAATCATAGTAGTCTATATAAAGCAGAGACATGTATGATAACCAAACTACACACAATAAATAGCGATCATGTAAGTCGTGACTCACGCCTCAAAGTCATCACTCAAATATAACTATGGGTCTCACGCCGACATCAATCATGCCCGTGGAATACCTTCTCACCGCTAGCCTATGATATAATAATACCAAGGAGCACATATAAACACGTGTCCCACTGAGTCATAAACCGTGACGGTAAGTACGAAGCCAACTACCAGATACCAAAACAATACTATACAACCAAACCACGAAGCTGATGCGGGGCAAGTACGAAAGCCAACTACCAGATACCAAAGCCGTATCACGTAGCTGACCGGGGCAAGTACGAGGGCTAACTACTAGATACCAAGGCCGCATCACGAGACTTCGCCACGAAGCTGATACGGGGCAAGTACGAAAGCCAACTACCAGATACCAAAGCCGCATCACGAGAATTCGCCACGAAACTGATACGGGGCAAGTACGAAAGCCAACTACCAGATACCAAAACAATACTATACAACCAAACCACGAAGGCGACATGGCAAGTACGGTGTTATACCGTATTTCGCAGTATGTACGTGAGGGCGTACGTACAAAAGTTTAGCCTTAGTTAGGCACTATGGACGAAAATATTTGTGCACAACTCACTATCAGAATCGTTTTCCGACGAAACGTTTTTCAAACTTCGCGAAGGGAAAATTCCGACTATGTCATTAATAATTTTTGCGGATTTTTCCGAGAGATGAAATATTTTGGACCAACGGGAGGGTGACACTTGTCACCCTCATTGGACGGCAACTTGGGCCAAGGATGGACGATTTTTGTGGCTTTTTATTTAGTCAAGGTTAGGTAGGATATTTGTGGAGTAGATGGATAAGGTGTACTTGCCCAAATCTCCACCCTACACTTGCCTTGCACTTGGCTTCATCTTGGCCATTGGTTGGCCTATAAATACTCCCCTAACTTGAAGGTTTTCTTCATCCACAAATCACTCTCCAAGTCTTGAAAATCCTCCCCCTCTCTTTGTAGTATTCTCGTCCAAGAGCCCTCCCCCTCCCCCTTGAGAAGGCCCTTGGCCGAATACCCCCCCCCCCCTTGTAGAAGTTGCCTTCTAGTATAGTTACTATACCAAAATACCCTAGCCCAAATCCCTTATAGTACTTAGTAGAAGTTGTGAGGAACTTCTAAGGGTTTCTTGGAGCTATCGGAGCGTGCAATTAGGAGCTAAACCTTGCTCAGGATCGACGTTTATACTTGGATAATTTTGGGCTTATCGAGGTAAATACTCTTGTCCTTCTATTGTAATTGGATATTACATATAAGAATAGCTAAGACTTGAGTATAAGATACTTAATAGGATATTACAGAATAGAATTGAATCATATCACAGTAGGGGTATAAAAGAAGAAAATAATTGAATCAGATTTACATAGATCGTTTTTCACAAAGACTTGAGTAGCTTGACGGGTAGGGAAGTGCTGCCCAATTTTCCGTAGAATAGAGAACCCTCTGCTTAGAACTGTTTATAGAATAGTCTAGACGTTGATAGACGTATTTGACTATTATATGTTGATTCTCTGCGCGCGACATATTCGACTTGGCAGGTGGATTTCGCCGAGGAGGTATGTGATCCTTCCTATACTCTTGAGCATGATATTTTAAAGTATATATATAGTACGGTAGACGTACATATGTTAACTGAACGTAGTTATGCGGCAATGTCTTTTGACTTAAGCCTGAATAATAAAAACCTTGAAGTATTTCAAAAGAATTATGAATCATTTATAAAAGAAGAGTAATACTGGATTTTTAAACAGAAAGCCTAAGAGTTATACTAGCTTTATGGGAAGTTAGGTACAACGACTTAAGAAAGATAAAAGGAACGGTTTTACTTGTTTGTGTATGAAAATCTTGTATTGACTTCTGCAAAGTATAGTAAGATGGTTTGATAAGTAGACATGTTATGATACTACGTGGGTTAGTGTCTTGTGATGTTATTCTTGTTGTGCTTACGTTGTTAAACAATAACACCGTTGTACTGTTATTATATCACATACCCCCTTGACTTGTTATACCGAGGGCTTGCCACCCTTGTTGAGGGTCTATACGGCCTATGCGGTCTGTGTGACTACGCGAGTGCGGAGTTCCGGATTGATCATTCCGTGTGTTTTAGCCCGACGCGGGATGCGCCTATGCGCCGCGTGTGACTACGCGGTCTATTGAGACTATGCGATCGCGGAGTCCAGAGGTACCTGGGTTAGCTACCCCGATGCGAGGAATACCACGCGGTCTGGTGTGACCTATGCGATCGCGGAAGTCCGTGATTAGGCACGCATAATGATACTATGGGCGATCGCCTTGCCCGATCATTCGCGCCTAGAAAAGACACATTCGCTTACCTATTATTGTTCTTGTTTGTGATATGGCACTATGTGCAATTGAACCGATTGTATTTGCAAATGGTTTTAAATACTTTGATTTCATTTAAGTACTTTACGATTTCACATACTTGGTACTGTTATCGACTCCTTCGGGCCGCTCATGCCGCAGGTAAGGGCAAGGTGTGCTAGATCCACATCCTTAGGATCTTTTGCTTTGGTGTCGTGAGCTCCATCTTCTCCGAGGCTCAACTTTGGGTATGATCTCCTGTTGTTGTATATAGTTTTGTACATTCAGGTATGGCGGGCCCCGTCTCCGCCATAGTTGTTTATCTTCTTAGAGGTCTCAGAGTCCTATTATGCAGTTGGGATGTAACTGCAAAACTATGTTTATATATATATGCCGAAAGGCGACATTTTCTCACATAAAACTGTGTCTCATTTTACAACTGTTTCATGTATTGTTTTTATATTTCCGCTGATTACTCTGATGTATGACTACTTGGGTGCCCGGGTAAGGCACCAGTCACGGGCCCCGGAACGGGTCGTGACAAAAGTGGTATCGTGAGCGATTAATCTCTGAAAGTGTCTACGTAACGATCTAGTAGAGTCTTGATTATCGGTGTTGTGCACCACACCAATAATCGTGAGGCTATAGGATATTTAGGATTGGTTTCCATTCTTCTCACTCCGAGATCGTGCCTTAGAGCCGTGTTATAAGTTGACCCTCTAACGTATTCCTTTCGTAACGATTATGCCTCCACGTAAGGCAACCCGCCCGTAAGGCGCAAGGCGTGGCGAGCCGCTAGTAGGACACCGAGAGTCACGAGGCACGAGCTCAGTTCTTACCGAGGCGATACCTCGACGGCGAGTTCCATGACGCCGCTTTCAACAGAGACCACAGACTCGCACCTCTCCGTCCCACACCGGGCGAGGAGTTAGGTACGCGAGATGGCCTAATTGCTGGCCAGGATCGGCTGCGTGATACCGCAGTCGATTGGTTTGATTCGTGGGAGTTATCCCGGGGAGAGCACGCGTCCCCAGCTACTTGGGATGAGTTCTCGGAGGCTTTTCTCACTCACTTCTTGCCTCTACAGATGAGGAGGGCACGGGCCGACAAATTTTTGCTGCTGAGACAGAGAGGGCGCACAGTTAAGGAGTACAATGTCGAGTTCGATTCTTTGGCTCGATATGTCCCTGCATTGGTAGCGGATATGGAGGACAGAGTGCATCGCTACGTCACCGGGCCAGATGATTATATAGCCGAGTCTTGTGCGGGTATGGCTCTTCAGCCAGGCATGGACATTACCCGTAAGCAGGCTCATGCACTTGGATGCGAGGAGTGTAGAGACCGACGGGTCGACAGATATCAGCAGCAGAAGAAGGCCAAGACGGCCGGTTCTTTTGGTAGTTCTCGGGGTGGACGGCCTCAGCAGACGTCTAGATTTGCGCCACAGCCAGCTCAGAGCACTCCTACATCGTTTTCGGTACAGCCAGAGCATTCGGGGGAAGGTCAGGGCCCCAGGACTTCGGACTTCCAGGGTAGCGAGGTTTCTAACCGATCGAGGTCTGTTCAGTGTGTCCGTTGTGGTAGATTCCATTCAGGGAGCTGTAGTACTACTTCGGGAGCTTGCTATACTTGTGGCCAGCAGGGTCATTACGCGAGGACTGTCCACCGCAGGCGCGCAGAGGGTAGGGTCGCCTTCGTGGTCTGTTGTCGGTCTTCATCCCTACGATACACGCCCCGGAGGGTAGGGTACTCATGGACCAGCAGGTCGCGGCAGAGGCCGTGGCGCGGGTCCCAGTTCTAGCGGTCCTCAGAACCGCATTTATGCCTTGTCCAGCCGGCAGGATCAGGAGGCCTCACCTGATGTCGTCACAGGTACCTTATCAGTTTCTTGATTCGATGTGTATGCCTTGATAGATCCGGGTTCTACTCTGTCCTATATATCTCCACTTATTGCTAGTAGGATAGGGATAGAGCCTGAGTCCATAGACCCTTTCGAGGTAGCTACGCCAGTGGGTGATTCGGTGGTAGCTCGGCGGGTATATAGGGCTTGTCCAGTGACCATATACAGTCGTCAGACCCTAGCCGACTTGATAGAGTTGGATATGAATGATTTCGATGTGATCATGGGTATGGATTGGCTAGCTTCTTACTACGCCAATGTAGACTGCAGGGAGAGAGTGGTACGGTTCCGCTTCCTGCGAGCCATTGTTGAGTGGGAGGAACATCAGACGCTGAGGGTAGGTTTATTTCCTACCTCAAGGCTAGGAAGATGGTGCGGCGGTACATCTACCATCTCGTTCGGTGTTTAATACCGAGGTGAAGGCGCGATTTTCACCGATTCTAGTAGTCGAGAGTTCCCGACGTGTTTCCTGCACGACCTCCCGTATTCCTCCGCAGGAGATAGAGTTTTGTATCGATGTCTTTGCACTCGGCCTATTTCCATTCCGCCATACGTAATGGCACTGCCGAGTTGAGAGAGTTGAAGGACCACCGAGAGATTTCCGGAGAAGCGGCTTCATCGACCTAGTGTTTCTCCCCGGGAGCGCCGTATTGTTCGTGAAGAAGGGCGACGACGCCGCGCGCGTGTGTTGATTACAGCGGTGAACAAGGTGACCATTAAGAACAGATACCCCTTCCCGTGATCGATGATTTGTTCGACCCGATTCAAAGTGGTGCGAGATGTTTTTCCAAAATTGATCCGCGATCGGGCTATCATCGTGCACGAGTCGAGAGGCGGATGTCCTAGGATCGCATTCCGACCTGCAGACGCATTATGAGTTCGTGGTCATGTCTTTTGGGTTGACCAATGCTCGGCGGTATTCATGGATTTGATGAACCGAGTGTTCAAACCATTTTTGCACACGTTTGTGATAGTGTTCATTGATGATATCTTGGTTTATTCTCGCCAGAGCGAGCATGCGCGAGCATTTGGCGATCAGGCCGAGAGTTCTCCAGACCAGCATTGTATGCCAAGTTTTCGTTGTTAGTTCGGTTGACTTGGTGGCTTTTCTTGGGCATATTGTCGGTGATGACATTCGGTGGATACGGCTAAGATCGAGGCGATCAGACTTGGCCTAGACCTACTACTCCGACAGAGTGCGATTAGCTGGGCCTTGCAGTTACTATCGGTTCGTGGAGAAGTTTGCTTCTATCTCTCGCACCATTGACTAGGCTGACTCGAGGCGGCTAAGTTTGATCGATGCTTGTGAGAAGGGTTTCCGCCATGAAGGAGATCGACGACCGCCTCGTTCTTACTCTTCCGGAGGTCCAGACGCCACGTGGTGTATTGTGACGCGTCGCATCTGGCCGGGATGTGTTGATGCAGCAGGGCAAGGTTATAGCGTACGCATCCCGACAGCTTAAGAAGCATGAGAGGAACTACCCCACCCATGATTTGGAGTTGGCATCGATGATTCACGCCTTGAAGATCTGGAGGCACTATTTGTATGGGGTTCATGTGGATATTTATACAGACCACAAGAGCCTCCAGTATATCTTCACCGGAGGAGTCGAAATTACAGGCAGACGGTGGTTAGAGTTGCTTAAGGATTATGACGTCGATATCCTATACCACCCGGGGAAGGCCAATATTGTGGCAGATGCCCTTAGTCGTAGGTCGATGGGTAGCCTATCAGATGTGCAGCCAGAAAGGAGGGGCATGGTTCGCGATTTGCATCAGTTAGCGAGTCTTGGTGTCCGTTTGATTGATTCTGGTAGCAGTGGGGTTCGAGTTCGAGAGGTTACCGAGTTTTCCATCGTCGAGGAGGTGAAGAGGCAACAGTTTGAGGATCCAGTTTTGACACGGTACCGTGATACGGCTCTTCGTGAGGGCAAGGGTCCTTTTGAGGTAGCACCTGATGGGGTGCTAAGGTTTGAGGGCAGGTTGTGTGTTCCAGATATTTTAGGACTTCGGCAGCAGGTTCTAGGGGAAGCACACAGCGCGCGTTACTCTATCCATCCAGGGTCGACCAAGATGTACCACGACCTTAGATCTGTGTATTGGTGGGATGGCTTGAAGAGGGACGTTGCGGATTTTTCCGAGAGATGAAATATTTTGGACCAACGGGTGGGTGACACTTGTCACCCTCATTGGACGGCAACTTGGGCCAAGGATGGACGATTTTTGTGGCTTTTTATTTAGTCAAGGTTAGGTAGGATATTTGTGGAGTAGATGGATAAGGTGTACTTGCCCAAATCTCCACCCGACACTTGCCTTGCACTTGGCTTCATCTTGGCCATTGGTTGGCCATTGGTTGGCCTATAAATACTCCCCTAACTTGAAGGTTTTCTTCATCCACAAATCACTCTCCAAGTCTTGAAAATCCTCCCCCTCTCTTTGTAGTATTCTCGTCCAAGAGCCCTCCCCTCCTCGAGAAGGCCCTCGCCGAATACCCCTTGTAGAAGTTGCCTTCTAGTATAGTTACTATACCAAAATTGTTATACCCCGTATTTCCAGAGTATGTACGTAAGGACGTACGTAGAAAAGTTTGGACTTTAAAGTAGGCTTGGCCGATTTTATTTGTGCACAACACCCGGTTAGAGTCGTTTTTCGACGAAACGTTTTACACAACTTGCGAAGGGAAAATTCCGGCTATGTCATTTTTAATTTTTGCGGATTTTTCCGAGAGGCGAAACGTGTTGGACCAACGAGAGGGCGCCACTTGGCACCCTCTCATTGGCGGAAAAGTGGGGCGGCACATGGGACGAACCAACCCTTGGAGTTGGTAGGATATTTGTGAGGGTTTTAAGGAGTAGGGACTAGGGGGGCACTTGGGCATATCTTGGCCCTACACTTGCATAGCACTTGGCTAGATCTTGGCCATTGGTTGGCCTTTGGTTAGCCTATAAATACTCCCCTTGCTTGAAGGTTTTCTTCATCCACAAATGTTCCTAAGTCTTGAAAAATCCCTCCCTCTCCCTCTTGCTAGTTCTCGTCCCCCTCCCCCTTGTGAGGCTTTAGCCGAGAGTACCTCCCTCGTCGAGAGTACCCTCCTAGCTGGGGTTGGTAGGGTATACACCCCCTTATGGTGTTGTCTCGTATAAATACCCCCCTCTTGGTAGAAATACTCTCCAAAGTATTGTTACTATACCCAAATACCTTAGCCGTATACCTTGTAGTATTCCAAAGTTACCTCTACACGTAGAGCCCGGAAATACTACCTTTTGTCCTTTTAGTCTCAAACCGATACCCTAAGGAAATCTTCATAGCGAGTTGAAGTATATAGTAGAAGTTGCGTAGAACTTCTAAGGGTTGTTTGGAGCGGGTTGGAGCGCACGGAGTAGGAGCTAAACCTTGCTCAGGATCGACATTTAAACTTGGATAATTTTGGGCTTATCGAGGTAAATATGTTATACCCCGTATTTCCTGAGTATGTACGTGGAGACGTACGTACGAAAGTTTGAGCCTTAAGTTAGGCATTGGATCAAATTTTGTGCACAACACCCGGTTAGAGTCGTTTTTCGATGAAACGTTTTACAAAGCTTGCGAAGGGAAAATTCCGGCTATGTCCTTTTTGATTTTTGCGGATTTTTCCGAGAGACGAAATGTTTTGGACCAACGGGAGGGTGACACTTGTCACCCCAGCCGACGTTGGGTTGGCCGATTGGGTCACGTTTTCATGGCCGATTGGCTCCTTGTTTTGGCCTTGTTTTGTGCCTTATTTTATGGCTTGTTTGGTGCCTTGTTTTGTGGAGTAGGGTTAGGGTGCACTTGGCTTGATCAAGGCCTTACACTTGCCTTGCACATGGCTTGATCTTGTCCATTGGTTGGCCCTTGGCTTCCCTATAAATACCCCTCCCTTTGTGAAGACTTCATTCATCCACAAATGTTTCCAAGTCTTGAAATCTCCTCCTCTTCACATTGTGTTCGTCCGCCACACCCTCCCCTTTGAGTGGCCTCAGGCCGAGAGGGTACCCTCCCCTTGGTAGTGTTCTAGCCAGGGTACCCCTAGCCTAGTTGTTTCGAAATATACCCCCTCCCTTGTGGTATTGAAATACTTCTCCAAGTATTGTTATAATGCCCAAAATACCTTAGCCTTTACCTTGTAGTGTTCCAAAAGTCACCTCTATACGTAGAGCCCGAAAATACTACCTTTTGTCCTTTTAGTCTCAAACCGAAACCCTAAGGAAATCTTCATAGTTGGTTGAAGTATTTAAGTAGAAGTTGGTTAGAACTTCTAAGGGTTGTTTGGAGCGGATTGGAGCGCACGGAGTAGGAGCTAAACCTTGCTCAGGATCGACATTATAACTTGGATAATTTTGGGCTTATCGAGGTAAATATTATTGTCCCCTTATTGTAATTGGAAATTACATGTTGTAGGAATGTATAGTTGAAGTATACTATATATAGAACTGAACGTAGTTGTTGGCAATGTCTTTCGACTTAAGCCTGAATAATAAAGAAGAGAATCGAATCGTAATTACATAGGATCAGACATGAGACTTGTGGTATTAATGTATAGTAGAATTGTATACGTCCGGTTAGACGTATAACCCCCCCTGGTTGGCTTGGTAGACGGCCTCGTTAGAGGAGGAGATTTACGCGGTTGCGGGGGGGGAGGTCGCGAATTTTCAGAGAATATGGAACCATGCGGTTAGAAGTTAATAGACGTTTGTGGCCTTATAGGTGGAAGTACTACGAGTAGCGTATTCTACTTGAAGAGTGGAAAAGGCTAGCCGGGTTACAGTACTGTGGAGCGTTTTGCTTATTGTCGATATTCGTCGCGAGGTATGTGAACCTCTTCCTATCCTTCTAGCATGATGCTTTGTAAACTATGTAGTACGGTAGACGTACATGTGCTAAATGAGTTGGTTGGTTTAAAACATAGGGTGTTATAATAGCTTTATGGGAAGTTAGTTATAACGACTCTATGTAGGTAAAAGATTGGTTTTTTGATTGTAGAAGATAAGAGACTTAACTTGTTTTACTTGGTAATTAACATTTTGTTAAAAGTGTTGTGAAACCTCATCCGCGAGTAATGAGTACTTGGTTTTAAAAAGAATAATGTTTTACTGATTTCGGAAATGAGAATAAGTGTCGAACAAACCACTGGCGCTTAATAAAGGAAAGTGTATTGACAAATAACAAATTGTTATTAAAACCAGAGAAACCTCCATCCGCATGAAGCTAAGATAAGACAAAATTGTATTACATTTCCTAGATCATGGCTATCAGAATAAGATTGTTGTAAACAAGAACAAAACGGCTCACGATAAGACATATGTTTCTCAGTTGTTTAAAAGAGAATTATATTCTTAAATGATTAAGACTATGAACTATGAAACTTTTCTAAAATAAAGAGACTGAGTAATTGAAATTAGGCAACCGAACTTTAGGGAAAGAATGTTGTTGAAAAGGAAAGTGTTTTGGTTTACCTAAAAATGTGAGTCACTCTATTTTTATACTACGGTATCGAGTGACCTTTATAAAAGGAATGGATCTCTTTAAAAGGAATTTAACGTACGTAGTACTTTAGGGTTAAAACCGGACTTTGATATAAAATGGAAGTACCTTGAGTTATGTATAACTTGCCTATGCTTGTTGTTGTATAACTTGCCTATGCTTGTTGAGATAGCCTTTGTTGTGCAAATGTTGATATCGTGTGACTTACGGAGAAAGAGTGGATCTTTTATAAAAGTCTAGAAGTATGGTAATTTGCTTGAGCTTGTTTGTGATAGCCTGGTTGTGCGGTATATTGTTGTTTATGTTACATGGACATGTCTACACCGATGCAGAGTCGGGGCATGTGGCCACGCGCGGGTTGATTACCCGATATATTGTTATTGTGGTTACATGGACATGTCTACACCGGCGCAATTCCGGGGCATATGGCTACGCGGGGTTGATCACCCAAGATATTGTTGTTGATGTTACATGGACATGTCTACACCGGCGCGTAATCGGGGCATGTGGCCATGCGACATTGTTATTATTGTTGCATCATGGACATGTCTACACCGATGCAGAATTCCGAGGGCATGCGACCATGATGCGAACATGATTTATGTTGTGGGCGTGAGACCCATAGTTATATTGAGTGATGACGTTGAGGGCGTGAGTCCACGACTGATCGCTTTTATGTTGCGTCATCGTATTTTTGTTATCATACATGTCTCGCTTTATAGATCGTTATGATTTAATCGCAGATTTTCGCCACATACTTGGTACTGTTGTAATCGACCTCGGGCCGCGTCATGCCGCGGTAGAGTACATCGGTAGTCGATCCTCGCTCTTAGGATCACAAAGGCGTTGGGAAGCTCCGTTCTCCGAGGCTTATCTTTTGGTATGTTACCTCGAGTTGTAGGTTCTTGTACATTCGTGGGTATGGCGGGCCCGTCTCCGTCATGTTGTATAAAAACTCTTAGAGGTGCAGAGTACTTGTGGCGTGTGGTTTGTAAAAGGATTAAACTGCTTGCTTTGAAAGAGTTGTTTATATATATTTTATTGGAAGGTAACCGTTTGGTTGGCTGCTTTATGATCATATATCTTGTTTATGTTTTATTTTCCACGTTTTCTCTCGATGTTGTATCACTAGGGTGCCCGGTAGCACGACCACGCCCGGTTCGGTCGTGACAAAATACTATCGTTCTTCTATTGTAATTGGAAATTACATTGTAGGAATATATAGTTGAAGTATACTATATATAGATTTGAACATAGTTTTGCGGCAATGTCTTTTGACTTAAGCACGAATTTAAAGAAAGAGAATCGAATCAGTAATTACATAGGTATCAGACATGAGACTTGTGTAGCATTCTTGTGAAGTAGAATTGTACACGTCCGGCTAGACGTATAAACCCCCCCTGGTTGGCTTTATAGCCGGCCTCGATAGAGGAGGAGATTTACGCGGTTGCGGGGGGGGGAGGTGCTGCCGAATTTTCTGTAGAATATGGAACCGTGTGTTTAGAAGTTAATAGACGTTTGTGGCCTATAGGTGGAAGTACTACGAGTAGCATATTCTACTTGAAGAGTGGAAAGGCTAGCAGGGTTCTGATCTTGTGAGCGCTTTTGCTTGTCGATAATCGTCGCGAGGTATGTGAACCTCTTCCTATCCTTTCTAGCATGATGTTTTGTAAACTATGTAGTACGGTAGACGTACGTGTGTTAAATGAGTTTGGTTGGTTTAAAACATAGGGTGTTATAATAGCTTTATGGAAAGTTAGTTATAACGGCTCTATGTAGGTAAAAGAATGGTTTATTGATTGTAGAAGTTAAGAGACTTGATCTTGAAAGATAAGAGACTTAACTTGTTTTACTGGGTAATTAACATTTTGATAAAAATGTTGTAAAAACCTCATTCGTGAGTAATGAGTATTTTGGTCTTTAAATTGGAATAATGTTTTACTGATTTCGATAATCAGGATAAGTATCGAACAAACCACAGCAGCGCTAATAAAGGGAAATGTTTTGACTAATAAAGTATTATTAAAACCAGTAGAAACTTCCATCTGCATAGAAGCTAAGATGAGACAAAATGATATTACATTTCCTAGATCATGGCTGCTGTAATAAGATTGTTATGAACAAGAATAAACTACTCACACATAAGGTATATGTTTCTCAAATTGTTTTAAAGGATTAAAACTATGAACTACGAAACCTTTCGAAAAATGAGAAACTTGAACATTTGAAATTAGGCAAACTTGAACGTTTGGAAAAGAATGTGGTTACTTGATTTTACAAAGAAAAGTGTTTTGATTTACTTCAAAAGATAATCACTCTATTTTTATATACTACGGGTATTGTGTGACTTTTGTGAAAATAGCGTATCTTTTAAAGAGTTAATGTATGAAGTACTTTGGGGATAAAAACCCGATCTTATTAATCATATAGTAGGAAGTACCTTGTGTGAATAATTTGATTGTGTTGGTTTGTGATAGCCTTGTAATACTTCTTGTTGATTGATAAGGAAACATGCTAGGATGCTACGTGTGTTAGTGTCTTGTGATGTTTGTGTAAAGGGGTTTCCCTTGTTGTGCTTATGTTGTCTAACGGTAAGCCGTTATGCTAGTATTACATCACCCACCTCTTGACATAATTCCGGGGGTTAAGCTGCCCTCCGATGCGGGGTAGACTCAGGCGGTCTGGGACCATGATTCGAGAATACCTCATGCGGTCACGGGATCTATGCGAGCTACGAGAGTTCCGAGTTAGTGTGCGCCTTTATGGTCATGCGGTGCATGTGGCTACGCGGATCGCGAGTCCAGGGCGTTGTCGGGAGTAGCTACCCGATGCGGGAATACCTCACGCGGGCCATCGGAGTGGCTTATGCGGAGTGCGGAAGTTCCAGCGCCAGACGCGCACATTAGATATCGCGGCGAGTGGCGGCTTTGATCATGTGACGGTCTAGACAGATCCCATGATACAGTTTATGACCTTGTTTGTACTGTGGGTTTTAGTAGTCGGCTATGCCTTCGTACTTACCCCGTATGGTTTATGATGACACGTGGGACTCGTGTTCATGTATTCCTCGGTGCTTTTATATCATGATCGCCTGGCGGAGAAGGTATTCCACGGGCATGATTGATGTTGTGGGCGTGAGACCCATTGTTATATTTGAGTGATGACTTTGAGGGCGTGAGTCCCTGACTTGACATGACTGCTTATTTATTGTGAACTGTAGTTTGGTTATCATACATGTCTCCTGCTTTATATAGACTATTATGATTTCATTTATGATTTTCGCCACATACTTGGTACTGTTAGATCGACCTCCTTCGGGCTGCGTCATGCCGTAGGTTGAGGTACACCGCCGTCGTTGATCCTAGCTCGTGGTCACAGTTCAGCGTTTGGGAAGCTCCGTTTCTCCCGAGGCTTATCAGTGGTATAGTCCCCTGTCGTAGTAGGTGCTTACATTCAGGGGTATGGCGGGGCCCTGTCCCGCCATTGTTGTCATGTCACTCTTAGAGGTCTGTAGTACTGTTGTGGGCAGAGTTGTTTATGGGATGTAAATGTTCAAATTGTTATTCATATGTATACTGAAGGTAACCGTTTATGGTTAGCCTGTCTTCTTATTTCACTGTCTTATTACATTGGTTTCATGTATTGTCATTATATTCCGCTGATTTCTCTGATGTATGACTACTGGGGTGCCCGGGTAAGGCACCAGTCACGGGCGCGGGTTCGGGTCGTGACAAAAGTACCCTAGCCCAAATCCCTTATAGTACTTAGTAGAAGTTGTGAGGAACTTCTAAGGGTTTCTTGGAGCTATCGGAGCGTGCAATTAGGAGCTAAACCTTGCTCAGGATCGACGTTTATACTTGGATAATTTTGGGCTTATCGAGGTAAATACTCTTGTCCTTCTATTGTAATTGGATATTACATATAAGAATAGCTAAGACTTGAGTATAAGATACTTAATAGGATATTACAGAATAGAATTGAACTATTATCACAGTAGAAGGGTATAAAAGAAGAAAATAATTGAACTGTACTTACATAGGACTGTTTTCACAGTAGACTTGAGTAGCTTGACGGGTAGGGAAGTGCTGCCCAATTTTCCGTAGAATAGAGAACCCTCTGCTTAGAACTGTTTACAGAATAGTCTAGACATTGATAGACGTATTTGACTATTATAGGTTGATTCTCTGCGCGCGACATATTCGACTTGGCAGGTGGATTTCGCCGAGGAGGTATGTGATCCTTCCTATACTCTTGAGCATGATATTTTAAAGTATATATATAGTACGGTAGACGTACATATGTTAACTGAACGTAGTTATGCTGCAATGTCTTTTGACTTAAGACTGAATAATAAAAACCTTGAAGTATTTCAAAAGAATTATGAATCATTTCTAAAAGAAGAGTAATACTGGATTTTTAAACAGAAAGCTTAAGAGTTATACTAGCTTTATGGGAAGTTAGGTATAACGACTTAAGAAAGATAAAAGGAACGGTTTTACTTGTTTGTGTATGAAAATCATGTATTGACTTCTGCAAAGTATAGTAAGATGGTTTGATAAGTAGACATGTTATGATACTACGTGGGTTAGTGTCTTGTGATGTTATTCTTGTTGTGCTTACGTTGTTAAACTCTAACACCGTTGTACTGTTATTATATCACATACCCCCTTGACTTGTTATACCGAGGGCTTGCCACCCTTGATGCGGGTCTATACGGCCTATGCGGTCTGTGTAACTATGCGGAGCTGCGGGAGTTCCAGGATTGATCATTCCGGGTGTTTTAGCCCGATGCGGGGGATGCCCTATGCGCGTCGTGTGACTACGCGGTCTATCGAGACTATGCGACTGCGGAGTCCGGAGGGTACCGGGTTAGCTACCCCGTCACGAGGAATACCTCAATGCGGTCTGTGTGACCTATGCGGATCGCGGAAGTCGTGATTAGGCACGCATAATGATACTATGGGCGATCGCCTTGCCGATCATTCGCGGCCTAGAAAAGACACATTACGCTTACCTATTATTGTTCTTGTTTGTGATATGGCACTATGTGCAATTGAACTGATTGTATTTGCAAATGGTTTTAAATACTTTGATTTCATTTAAGTACTTTACAGTTTCACATACTTGGTACCTGTTGTACTGACATCCTTCGGGGGGTTGCGTTCATGCCGCATGTAAGGGCAAGCAGGTGCTAGATACACATCCTTAGGATCTTTTTGCTTTGGTGTCAGGAGCTCCATCTTCTCCGGAGGCTCAACTTTTGGGTATGATCTCCTTGTTGTTGTATATAGTTTTGTACATTCAGGGTATGGCGGGGCCCTGTCCCGCCATAGTTGTTTATCTTCTTAGAGGTCTGTAGTCCTATTGTACAGTTGGGATGTAACTGCAAAACTATGTTTATATATATATGCCGAAAGGTGACATTTTCTCACATAAAACTGTGTCTCATTTTACAACTGTTTCATGTCTTGTTTTTATATTTCCGCTGATTACTCTGATGTATGACTACTTGGGTGCCCGGGTAAGGCACCAGTCACGGGCCCCGGAACGGGTCGTGACACGAAGGCTAACTACCAGATACCAAGGCCGTATCACGAGACTTCGCCACTAAACTGAACGGGGCAAGTGCGAAGGCTAACTACCAGATACCAAGGCCGAATCAGCCACGAGACGGGGCAAGTACGAAAGCCAACCACCAGATACCAAGGCCGAATCAGTAAAACCTCATGGAGAGCTAGTCCATGGAATAATGCTACAACAGGAGTGCACCCGTGGAATCCTCCGTCACTGCCGGTACGTCCAAGTATGATCATAACAAATCAACCGGCCCTCCATTGAGAGACGCGGTGGTATAGAAATACAATACTGGCACAACAAGGCTATCACACGCAAACATAGGCAAACTACACACAACTCAAGGTACTTTCATTTTAGGCCAAAATCCAGGTTTTAATCCCCAAAGTACTACGTACGTTAACTTCTTTTAAAAAGATCCATTTCTTTTACAAAAGTCACATAATACCCGGTTAGAACTGTTTTCCGTAGAATAGAGAAGTTAACGTACGTAGAATAGAGAGTTATACTAGCTTTATGGGAAGTTAGGTATAACGACTTAAGAAAGATAAAAGGAACGGTTTTACTTGTTTGTGTATGAAAATCTTGTATTGACTTCTGCAAAGTATAGTAAGATGGTTTGATAAGTAGACATGTTATGATACTACGTGGGTTAGTGTCTTGTGATGTTATTCTTGTTGTGCTTACGTTGTTAAACGCTAACACCGTTATCGTTATTATATCACATACCCGACTTGTTATACCGAGGGCTTGCCACCCGATGCGGTCTATACGGCTATGCGGTCGTGTGACTATGCGAGTCATGGAGTTCCGGGATTGATCATTCCGGGTGTTTTAGCCCGATGCGGGGGATGCCCTATGCAGTCTGTGTGACTATGCGGTCTATTGAGACTATGCGATCGCGGAGTCCGGTGAGGGTACCGGTTAGCTACCCCGACGCGAGGAATACCTACGCGGTCTGCAGTGTGACCTATGCGGATCGCGGAAGTCCGTGATTAGGCACGCTTAATGATACTATGGGCGATTGGCCTTGCTTCGATCATTCGCGCCTAGAAAAGACTGCTACGCTTACCTATTATTGTTCTTGTTTGTGATATGGCACTATGTGCAATTGAACTGATTGTCTTTGCAAATGGTTTTAAATACTTTGATTTCATTTAAGTACTTTACAGTTTCACATACTTGGTACTGTTATCGACCTCCTTGGGTGCTCATGCCGCAGGTAAGGCAGGTGCTAGATACACATCCTTAGGATCTTTTTCTTTGCTTTCATGAGCTCCATCTTCTCCGAGGCTCAACTTTGGGTATGATCTCCCTGTTGTTGTATATAGTTTTGTACATTCAGGGTATGGCGGGGCCCTGTCCCGCCATAGTTTTTTATCTTCTTAGAGGTCTGTAGTCCTATTGTACAGTTGGGATGTAACTGCAAAACTATGTTTATATATTATGCCGAAAGGTGACATTTTCTCACATAAAACTGTGTCTCATTTTACAACTGTTTCATGTCTTGTTTTTATATTCCGACACTACGATGTATGACTACTGGGTGCGGGTAAGGCATCACGCCCCGAACGGTCGTGACACGGCTAACTACTGATACCAAGGTCAGATCACGAGACTTCGCCACTAAACTGAACGGGCAAGTGCGAAGGCTAACTACCGATACCAAGGCCGAATCACCCACGACACGTGGCAAGTACGAAAGCCAACCACAAGATACCAAGGCCGAATCAGTAAAACCTAATGGAGAGCTATTACATGGAATAATGCTACAACAGGAGTGCACACGTGTAATCCTACGTCACTGCCGGTACGTCCAAGTATGATCATAACAAATCAACCGCCTCCATCAGAGACGCGGTATAGAAATACAATACTGGCACAACAAGGCTATCACACGCAAACATAGGCAAACTACACACAACTCAAGGTACTTTCATTTTAGGCCAAAATCCAGGTTTTAATCCCCAAAGTACTACGTACGTTAACTTCTTTTAAAAAGATCCATTTCTTTTACAAAAGTCACATAATACCCGTTTAGAACTGTTTTCCGTAGAATAGAGAAGTTAACGTACGTAGAATAGAGAGTTATACTAGCTTTATGGGAAGTTAGGTATAACGACTTAAGAAAGATAAAAGGAACGGTTTTACTTGTTTGTGTATGAAAATCTTGTATTGACTTCTGCAAAGTATAGTAAGATGGTTTGATAAGTAGACATGTTATGATACTACGTGGGTTAGTGTCTTGTGATGTTATTCTTGTTGTGCTTACGTTGTTAAACGCTAACACCGTTGTACTGTTATTATATCACATACCCCCTTGACTTGTTATACCGAGGGCTTGCCACCCTTGATGCGGGTCTATACGGCCTATGCGGTGGTGTGACTACGCGAGTGCGGAGTTCCGTGATTGATCATTCGGTGTTTTAGCCCGACGCGGGGATGCCCTATGCGGTCCGTGTGACTACGCGGTCTATTGAGACTATGCGGATCGCGGAGTCGGAGGGTACCGGGTTAGCTACCACGCGAGGAATACCTCACGCGGTCTGTGTGTGACCCATGCGATTTGCGGAAGTCCGTGATTAGGCACGATAATGATACTATGGGCGATTGGCCTTGCTTCGATCATTCGCGCCTAGAAAAGACTGCACATTTTACCTATTATTGTTCTTGTTTGTGATATGGCACTATGTGCAATTGAACTGATTGTATTTGCAAATGGTTTTAAATACTTTGATTTAATTTAAGTACTTTACAGTTTCACATACTTGGTACTGTTATCGACCTCCTTGGGCCGCGTCATGCCGCAGTAAGGGCAAGCAGTGCTAGATACACATCCTTAGGATCTTTTGCTTTGGTGTCGTGAGCTCCATCTTCTCCGAGGCTCAACTTTTGGGTATGATCTCCTGTTGTTGTATATAGTTTTGTACATTCAGGTATGGCGGGCCCCGTCCCCGCCATAGTTGTTTATCTTCTAGAGGTGCAGTAGTCCTATTGCAGTTGGGATGTAACTGCAAAACTATGTTTATATATATATGCCGAAAGGTGACATTTTCTCACATAAAACTGTGTCTCATTTTACAACTGTTTCATGTCTTGTTTTTATATTTCCGCTGATTACTCTGATGTATGACTACTTGGGTGCCCGGGTAAGGCACCAGTCACGGGCCCCGGAACGGGTCATGACACGAAGGCTAACTACCAGATACCAAGGCCGTATCACGAGACTTCGCCACTAAACTGAACGGGGCAAGTGCGAAGGCTAACTACCAGATACCAAGGCCGAATCACCCACGAGACGGGGCAAGTACGAAAGCCAACCACCAGATACCAAGGCCGAATCAGTAAAACCTCATGGAGAGCTAGTCCATGGAATAATGCTACAACAGGAGTGCACCCGTGGAATCCTCCACACCGCCAGACGCCCAAGTATGATCATAACAAATCAACCGGCCCTCCATTGAGAGACGCGGTGGTATAGAAATACAATACTGGCACAACAAGGCTATCACACGTAAACATAGGCAAGCTACACACAACTCAAGGTACTTTCATTTTAGGCCAAAATCCAGGTTTTAATCCCCAAAGTACTACGTACGTTAACTTCTTTTAAAAAGATCCATTTCTTTTACAAAAGTCACATAATACCCGTAGTATGAAAATAGAGTGTCTATCTTTTTAAGTAAACCAAAACACTTCCCTTTGTAAAATCAAGTAACAACATTCTTTTCCAAACGTTCCAGTTTGCCTAATTTCAATTGCTCAAGTTTCTCATTTTCGAAAGGTTTCGTAGTTCATAGTCTTAATCACTTAATAATATAATTCTCTTTTAAAACAATTTGAGAAACATATGCCTTATGTGTGAGTAGGTTATTCTTGTTCATAACAATCTTATTAAAGCAGTCATGATCTAGGAAATGTAATATCATTTTGTCTCATCTTAGCTTCTATGCAGATGGAGGTTTCTACTGGTTTTACTAATACTTTATTAGTCAATACATTTCCCTTTATTAGCGCTGCTGTGGTTTGTTCGATACTTATTCTGATTTCCGAAATCAGTAAAACATTATTCCTTTTTTAAAAAACCAAGTACTCATTACTCACGAATGAGGTTTCACACTTTTTAACAAAATTCATATCAATACAATTAAGTCAAGTCTCTTATCTTTTAAGATCAAGTCTCTTAACTTTTAAAATCAATAAACCATTCTTTTTATCTCTCTTAAGTCGTTATACCTAACTTCCCATAAAGCTAGTATAACTCTTAAGCTTTTAAAACCAAGTATTACTCTTCTTTCAAAAAGGTTTCTTAATTCTTTTGAAATACTTCAAGATTTCTATTATTTAGACTCAAGTCAAAAGACATCGCAGTTAAACCACGTTCAGTTAACACACGTACGTCTACCGTACAATATATATATTCTTTTAAAATATCATGCTCAAGAGGATAGGAAGAATCACATACCTCGCGACGATTATCGACTATTAGCAATTAGCTCCAAAGTACTGTAATCCTGCTAGCCTTTTCCACCCTTCGAGTAGAATATGCTACTCACAGTACTTCAACCTATAACGGTCATATAAGTCTATCAACGTCTAGACTACTCTGTAAAATAATTCTACGGAAAATTGGGCAGCACCTCCCTACCCGCCAAACTACACAAGTTCATCAGAATACAAATTCTATGTAAGTACATCACCATCTTCTTTAATATTCTTCTGATGTGATTTCAATTCAATTCTATTCTCTTATACCATCCTTCTATATAAATTATACTTATCTCTATACTACTACAATATGTAATTTCCAATTACAATAGAAGGACAAGAGTATTTACCTCGATAAGCCCAAAATTATCCAAGTTTATATATCGATCCTGAGCAACGTTTAGCTCCTACTCTGGGCGCTCCAACCCGCTCCAAACAACCCTTAGAAGTTCTACGCAACTTCTTCTTAAAACTTCAACCTACTGTGAAGATTTTCCTTAGGGTTTCGTTTAGTGGCTAAAGGAAGTATAATAGTATTTCTGGGATTTTAGTATAGGTGTAACCTTGGAATACTACAAGGTATTTGGGCCAAGGTATTTTGGAATAGTAACAATACTTGGAGAATACTTTCTACCAAGGGGGGGGGTGTTTCACGAGAACAACACTCAAGAGAGGGGGGGTACTTTCGGCTAGAACCTCTAGGAAGAGGGGGGAGGGGTTTCGGCCAAGGGCCTTCTCAAGGGGGAGGGGGATTTGGACGAGAACCACACTAAGGGAGGGAGGGATTTTTAAGACTTAGAAGTCATTTGAGGGATGAAGAAGTCTTCAACAAAGGGGGGGTATTTATAGGGAAACCAATGGACAAGATCAAGCCAAGTGGTAGGCAAGTGTAGGGTGTGGATTTGCACAAGTGCACCCTAGCCATCTACTCTCCAAATCACTACAAACATTGACCCAAGTTTTAGGCCTCAAAACATGGCCAAGAACGTGCACCATTCGGCCACTTGACCGCCCACTAGAGGGTGACAAGTGTCGCCCTCTCGTTGGTCCAAAATATTTCATCTCTCGGAAAAATCCGCAAAAATTATTAATGACATAGCCGTAATTTTCCCTTCGCAAAGTTTGAAAACGCTTCGTCGAAAACGATTCTTTCGCTAGTTGTGCACAAAATTTCGTCCCTTAGTCTACTTTAAGGCTTAAACTTTTGCACGACGCCTCACGCATATACTGGAAATACGGGTATAACAACACGGGCAGATCCGGTATGTACTTTTATACTTGTCCTCGCCATTCTTTGTACGCTTATGACCGCTTTCATCAGACGTTATTTCGCTCCATATTCTACCTATTATCGACTTCTTCGGGGCCGCTCATGCCCGCAGGTTTTAGGTACCCAGGTTGGTGATCCTTGCTCTTAGGATCTCGGTTCAGTTTTGGGAAAAAGCTCCATTTGCTCCGGAGGCTTATCTCTTGGTACGGTTTTCCCTGAGGTCATAGATTCATGTATATTCAGGGGTATGGCGGGGCCCTGTCCCGCCACAATTGTTGTGCTAAAACTCTTAGAGGTCTGTAGTCACATATTGTGGTCAGTTTGTAAAGGAAATGAGGCAACTGTTTCGGTTGTATATATATATGTCCAGGAAGGTAGCCCTATCGGCTAACCTGTTGTTTTACTTTTGTTGATTTATTTATAAGTTTCATGTATGTTCCGCTGATTATCTCTGATGTATACTGTAGTGGTGCCTGTAGGGCACTGCGCGCCCGGTCGGGTCGTGACACAGAAGGAGAGGTCAAGACAACAGTACCAAATATGTTAAACTGAAAGCATCAGAGTGAAATCATAATAGTCTAAAATAAAGTTGGGACATGTATGATAACCACATTAATGACAATCGTGGCCTTACCAACAATGAGAGTAAACAAGAGTATACTTTACTGCATAAAAATAGGAGGCTCATGATCAAATTAGGGCCACCCGCCCGTAGTATCATTAAGCAATCCTACTCATGGGACTATTTCACCCGCATAGGTCCTGTGGACCCGCAATGAGGTCATCCGCCTCGCATTGGACTATTTCACCCGCATAGGACTATTTCACCCACATAGGCCCGGTGGACCCGCAATGAGTACAAACGTCGCACTCGCATCATGGGTAGCAAATCCATGGAATAAGTAGTAGCCCGGGGGTTTACCCCACAAGAATAACATAACACTAGCACAACCGGCTATCATACATAACATAAGCACCACCGGATTATCATACCTAACATAAGCACCACCGGCTTATCATATATAACATAAGCAAGTTAAGAAATCCCCTAACTTCTTATTAGCCTTAATTATCATGCACTCTCATTTTATATAACTTAAGGCACTAACATGTCATTAAAAATCCAGGAATTTAACCCAAAGTACTATGTACTTCCGTTCCTTTAAAAAGAACACTTTTTATATAAAAAAAACCCCAAGATACTAACACCCGTAGTATCAAGGCATGTCTATTTTTCAAATTAAGTTACTTCACCTTTAGAAATTCATTTCAAGGCTTTAAAACCAAGTAACTTCTACTTTCACAACCTAGGCAACTTGTGCCTATAAATCAAGTAGACACTCTCTTAACTTTCCATAAAGCCGTTATAATTAACTTCCCATAAAGCCGTTATAACTTTTTATGTTTTAGACAATTACATTCTTTTTATAACCAAGAGACTTATACTTTCGAAAACCAAGTATCATATACTTTCAAATCAAGTTACATAACTTTCCGAATACTTCAAGTCTCTTAACTTTAGAAATCAAGTTTCTTAACTTTAGAATAGTTCAAGTAATCCATACTTTCCAAATCAAGTATTCTATACATTTTCAAGTCAAGAAATCTTTGTTTACCTTATTAGAATAAACCATTCTTTTTACTTTCCATAAAGTTATTATAACCACTTTATGCTTTTGAAACTAAGGCATTTCTATCCTTTAAAAACAAGTGAGTTAATTCTCTAACTCAACCAACTTAGACTGTTATACCCCGTATTTCCAGAGTATATACGTGAGGGCGTACGTATAAAAGTTTAAGCCTTAAGTAGGCATTAGGGACGAAATTTGTGCACAGCTAGCGAAAAGAATTGTTTTCCGACGAAACGTTTTCCAAAACTTGCGAAGGGAAAATTACGGTTGCGACGTTTATATTTTTTGCGGATTTTTCCGAGGGACGAAATATTTTGGACCAACGAGAGAGCGACACTTGTCACCCTCAAGTTGGCGGATTTGTGGGCGTTATTTGCACGATTTCAAGTCATGGAGTAGGTAGGATATTTTGTGATATTTTGTGTGGTAGATGGATAAGGTACATGTTATACCCCGTATTTCCAGAGTATGTACGCGAGGGCGTACGTATTAAATTTTTGCCTTAAGAATTGACAAGTTTCGAAATTTGTACACAAGTGCCAAAAAGAGTCGTTTTTCGACGAAACGTTTCCACAGCTTTCGTAGGGAAAATTCCGGCTATGTCATTAATAATTTTATGGATTTTTCCGAGACGAAACATTTTGGACCAACGGGAGGACAAGTGTCACCCTCCCATTGGAAGCAAGTGGACGGCAAGCTTGACCATTGGCACGTTTTTGGTGTTGAAATTTTGGTCAAGGGTTAGGTAGGATATTTTGTGTAGATGGATAAGGTAGCACATGGCTAAATCTTGGCCTTACACTTGCTATGCACTTGTCTTCATCTTGGCCATTGGTTGGCCTTCACTTGACCTATAAATACCTCTCTAGTTGAAGACATTCTTCATCCAAAACTTGAGCAATCTATCTAAGTCTCAAAATACTCCTCCCACTTGTTTGCTTCGGCCCAAAGCCCTCCCCTCCCTTGAGAAGCTTTGGCGAGAGGTCTCCTCCCCTTTGTAGAGGCTTGGCCGTGGTACACCCCTAGCCTAGTTGTTTTCGTATAATACCCATTTTGTGGTATAGAAATACTCTCCTAGTATTGTTATAATGCCCAAATACTTTAGCCCATATACCTTGTAGTACTTTCCAAAGTACCCTTTTTATACAAAAGCCTTAAAATACTATTATACTTCCTCTTAGCCTCTAAACGAAACCCTAAGGAAATCTTCATTGTTAGTTGAAGTATTTAAGTAGAAGTTGGTTAGAACTTAAGGGTTGGTTGGAGCGGGTCGAGCGCACTGAGTAGAGCTAAACCTTGCTCAGATCGACATATAAACTCGGATAATTTTGGGCTTATCGAGGTAAACACTCTTGACCTTCTATTGTAATTGGAAATTACATGTTGTAGGAATATATAGTTGAAGTATACTATATATAGAACTGAACATTATAATTGTGCGGCAATGTCTTTTGACTTAAGCTCGAATAATACTTACAGCAATGTCTTGCGACTTAAGCTGAATTTTAAGAAGTGAATCAATGTAATTACATAGATCGTATTCGGTGAGGCTTGTGTAGTATTCGTGAGTAGAATTGTACACGCCCGGTTAGACGTAAACCCCCGGTTGGCTTGGTGCGGCCTCGATAGAGGAGGAGATTTACGCTGTTGGGGGGAGTCGCCGAATTTTCTGTAAGATATTCTACATTGAGATCTAAGATGTTAATAGGCGCCTTGTGGCCTCTATAGGTTGAAATACTACGTGTGGCGTGGTCTGCTTGGCTTAAGGTGTAGTCGACGGTTTGAGGTACTTGGAGCGCTTTGCTTTTAGTCGGTAATCGTCGCGAGGTATGTGAACCTCTTCTTATCTGTTCTAGCATGATATGTGTATAACTATGTAGTACGGTAGACGCATACGTGTTAAATGTATTTGATTGTTTTTAAACATAAAGTGTTATAACAAATTTCTATGTAAATGAGAAATGCTTTGTGGTTTCTTTTTAAAAAGATAACTGATTTGACTTATAACCGACTTGATGTGTGATAATAAAGAACCTCGAAGTATTCTAAAAGATTAAGAAACATTTTTGAAAGAAGTGTATACTTGGTTTGAAAACATAAGAGTTATACCTTCTTTATGAGAAGTTAGGTGTAACGCCTTAAGAGAGATAAAAGAATGGTTTAATGGTTTAGAAGTTAAGAGACTTATTCTTAAAAGATAAGAGACTTGACTTAATATGGATGTTTGTGTGAAACCTCATTCGTGAGTAATGAGTACTTGGTTTTAAAAGGGAATAATGTTTTACTGATTTCGGAAATCAGAATGAGTATCGACAAACCACCGCGTTAATAAAGGAAATGTATTGAATAAAGAAGTATTATTAAAACCAGTAGAAACCTCCATCTGCATAGAAGCTAAGATGAGACAAAATGATATTACATTTCCTAGATCATGGCTGCTTAAATAAGATTTATGAACAAGAATAACCTACTCGCCTATGGCATATGTTACTCAATTGTTTTAAAGGAAATTAAGACATCGAACTATGAAACTTTTCTAAAGTAATGAGACTTGAGTAATTGAAATTAGGCAAACTGGAACTCTAGGGAAAAGAAAGGCATTGTTTTGTCTTAAATTGGTTTAAAACATAAAGTGTTATAACAGCTTTATGGGAAGTTAGTTATAACGACTTTATGAGAACAAAAGAAGGGTTTTTATCATTGGTTTTAATGTGGTAAATTGACTTTAAAAAGAGAAGTATTTTGGTCCAACAAAGAAGGCATGGCATTGCCTTAATTTTGGTTTTAAAAAGGAAAAGTATGGAAGTTGTATTGGTTTACTTAAAAGATGTAAGTCACTCTATTTTTATACTACGGGTAACGGGTGACTTTATAAAGGAATAGATCTCTTAAAAAGGAATTTAATGTACGTAGTACTTTAGGGTTAAAACCCGGACTTTGGCATAAAATGAAAGTACCTTGAGTTGTTGTGAAGCTTGCCTATGCTTGTTGTTGTGAAGCTTGCCTATGCTTGTTGTTGTGAAGCTTGCCTATGCTTGTTGTTGTGAAGCTTGTCTATGCTTGTTGTTGTGAAACTTGCCTACGCTTGTTGTGATAGCCTTTGTTGTGCAAAAATTGTGTTTCTATACTACCGCGTCTCTCGATGGAGGGTCGGTTGACTTGTTGAGAACTTACTTGGACGTGTCGGCAGTGACGGAGAAATTCCACGGGTACGTTCCTGTTTATAGTGTTACTTTTGCTAATCGCTTTGGACATACTGACACGATGCGTAGCGCACGGGTATGCTTCCATTTTGATTGCCGCTTTGTTGTTTCCTTTTGGACATACTGACACGATGCGTAGCGCACGGGTATGCTTCTATTTGGAATGCTGTCTTATTGTTCCCTTTGGACATACTGACACGATGCGTAGCGCACGGGTATGCTTCCATTTGGAATGTTGACTTAGTGTTTCCCTTTTGGACATACTGACACGATGCGTAGCGCACGGGTATGCTCCCCTTTGGATTGTTGTCTTATTGTTATCATATCATAGACTGTCGGCGGTGAGGAAGGAACTCCACGGGCACGAGTGATGATTTGGAGGGCGTGGTTCCCTGACTTGATATGACTATTTATACGTTGTGTACTGTAGTTTGGTTATCATGCATGTCTCCTGCTTTATATAGACTGCTATGATTTCATTTCTGATATTTACGCCTTCACATACTTGGTACTGTTATCGACCTCCTTCGGGGGGCTGCGTTCATGCCGCAGGTAGAGGTACATCGGCTGTCGATCCCCGCTTTTAGGATCACCTTTCAGCGTATTGGGAAGCTCCGTTCCTTTCGGAGGCTTATCTTTGGTATGTTACCCTGAGTCTGTAGGTCCTTGTACATTCAGGGGTATGGCGGGGCCCTGTCCCGTCATAGTTGTTGTATAAATCTTAGAGGTCTGTAACACTGTTGTGGGCAGGGTTTGTAAAAAGGATAACTGTTCGGGTATTTATGTATATATGTTGGAAGGCAACTGTTTTGGTTGGCCTATTTGCTTTTATTTATCATGTCTCTCGTTTCATATTTATGCTTTATGTTCCGCTGATTTTCTCTGATGTTGTATCACTAGGGTGCCCGGGGTAAGGCACCAGTCACGGGCCCCGGTTCGGGTCGTGACAGTACACTTGCCCAAATCCTCACCCTCCACTTTCCCACCACTTGTCTTAATCTTGGCCATTGAAGGCCCTATAAATACCCCCCTTGAGTTGAAGACTTCTTCATCCCTAAAACATTTTCTAAGTCTTGAAAATCCTTCCCCCTCTTTGTAGTGTTCTCGTCCAAGAGCACCCCCTCCCCCTTGAGAAAGCCCTTGGCCGAAACATCCCCCCCCCCCTCTTGAGAGTTGTTCTCGTAAAATACCCCCCCTTGATAGAAAAGTATTCTCCAAGTATTGTTACTATTCCAAAATACCTTGGCCCAAATACCTTGTAGTATTCCAAGGTTACCCCTATACTAAAAGCCCATAAATACTACTATACTTCCCTTCAGTCACAAAACGAAACCCTAAGGAAAATCTTCATAGCCGGTTGAAGTATTAAGAAGAAGTTGCGTAGAACTTCTAAGGGTTGTTTGGAGCGGGTTGGAGCACCCAGAGTAGGAGCTAAACGTTGCTCAAGTTCGACATTTAAACTTGGATAATTTTGGGCTTATCGAGGTAAATAATATTGTCCTTCTATTGTAATTGGAAATTACATATTGTAGTAGTATAGAAATGAATATAAGATACATAGAAGGATATTACAGAAGAGAATTGAACTGTAATACAAGGATATTACAGAAGAGAATTAAACTAAAATCACGTCAGAAGAATATTAAAGAAGATTGAACTGTACTTACATAGGACTGTATTTACAGTAGACTTGTGTAGTTTAACGGGTAGGGAAGTGCTGCCCGATTTTCCGTAGAATAGAGAACCCTCTGCTTAGAATATTCTACAGAGTAGTCTAGACGTTGATAGACGTATATGGCCTTTATAGGTTGAATGTTCTGCGAGTAGCATGTTATACTTGAAAGGTGGACAAGGCTAGCCGGGTTATAGCCGTCGAGTGTTTTGCTAATTGTCGATAATCGTCGCAAGGTATGTGATTCTTCCTATCCTCTTGAGCATGATATTTTAAAAGAATATAAATAGTACGGTAGACGTACGTGTGTTAACTGAACATGGTTTTATTGCGATGTCTTTTGACTCGAGTCTAAATAATAAGAATCTTGAAGTATTTCAAAAGAATTAAGAATCGTTTTTAAAGAAGAGTAATACTTGGTTTTAAGAGCTTAAGAGTTATACTAGCTTTATGGGAAGTTAGGTATAACGACTTAAGAAAGATAAAAGAAACGGTTTACTTAATTGTTTATGAACGCCTTATATTGATTTCGGAAATGAGAATAAGTATCGAACAAACCACAGCAGCGCTAATAAAGGGAAATGTATTGACTAATAAAGTATTATTAAAACCAGTAGAAACCTCCATCTGCATAGAAGCTAAGATGAGACAAAATGATATTACATTTCCTAGATCATGGCTGCTTTAATAAGATTGTTATAAACAAGAATAACCTACTCACACATAAGGCATATGTTTCTCAAATTGTTTTAAAGGAGAATTATATTATTAAGTGATTAAGACTATGAACTACAAAACCTTTCGAAAATGAGAAATTTGAGCATTTGAAATTAGGCAAACTTGAAACGTTTGGAAAAAAATGTTGTTACTTGATTTTACAAAGGGAAGTGTTTTGGTTTACTTAAAAGGATAGTCACTCTATTTTTATACTACGGGTATTGTGTGACTTTTGTGAAAGAAATGGATCTTTTAAAGAGTTAATGTATGAAGTACTTTGGGGATAAAAACCCAAACTTGTTGACATGAAATAGAAAGTACCTTGTGTGAATAACTTGACTATGTTGGTTTGTGATAGCCTTGTAATACTTTCTTGTTGATTTGATAAGTAAACATGTTAGGATGCTACGTGTGTTAGTGTCTTGTGATGTTTGTGTAAAGGGGTTTCCTTTGTTGTGCTTATGTTGTTTAACGGTAAGCCGTTATGTTAGTATTGCACCACTCACCCCTTGACATGATACCGAGGGTTGCTCGCCTCACGCGGGTATACCTCGGCGATGCAGGACTATGATTCGAGAATACCTCATGCGGGTCCAGGGGACCTATGCGGAGCTGCGAGAGTTCCAGGTTAGTGTGCGGTCTATGTGGCCATGCGGTCTATGTGGCCATGCGGACTGCGAGTCCAGGACGATGCCGGGGAGTAGCTACCCTTGATGCGGGGAATACCTCATGCGGGCCTATGTGTGTGGCCTATGCGGAGCTGCGGGAAGTTCCAGGATTAGACGCGCACATTTGATACTGCGGGCGAGTGGCCAGCTTCGATCATGTGGCGGTCTAGAAAGACCTTGTGATACAGTTTATGACTTGTTGGTACTGTGGGTTTTAGTAGTCGGCTATGCCTTCGTACTTACCCCGTACGGTTTTATTATGACACAGGTGGGACCTGGTGTTCATGTGTATTCCTTGGTGCTTTTATATCATAGAATGCCGACAGTGAGGAAGGTATTCCACGGGCATGATTGATGTTGTGGGCGTGAGACCCATAGTTATATTTGAGTGATGACTTTGAGGGCGTGAGTCCCTGACTTGACATGACTGCTTATTTATTGTGAACTGTAGTTTGGTTATCATACATGTCTTCTGTTTTATATAGACTATTATGATTTCATTTACAGTATTTTCAGTTTCACATACTTGGTACCTGTTGTACTGACCTCCTTCGGGGCCGATTCATGCCAGGTAGAGGTACACGATGTTGATCCTCGCTCATGTGGTCACGCGATTCAGCGTTTGGGAAGCTCCATTTCTCCGAGGCTTATCGATGGTATAGTCCTGCCGTCGTAGTACTTACATTCGTGGGTATGGCGGGGCCCCGTCCGTCATTGTTGTTATATCATTCTTAGTTACATCTTGTTGTGGCAGAGTTGTAAAAGGGATGTAACTGTTCGGATTCAAGATTTTATATATATGCCGAAAGGCAACTTCTCTCAGATAAATTGTTTTTCACTTCATATTATTTCATGTCTTGTTTTATATTCCGCTGATTACTCTGATGTTGTATCGCTAGGGTGCCCGGGGTAAGGCACCAGTCACGGGTCCGGGTTCGGGTCGTGACAAAAGTCGTATCAGAGCAGTTAATCCTCGGAAAGTGTCTACAGACCGTATCTAGTAGAATCTTGATTATCGGTGTGTTATGCACCACACCAATAATCCGGAGGCTATAGGATATTTAGGATTGGTTTCCATTCTTCCCACTCTAAGATCGTGCTTAGAGCCGTGTTATATGTTGGACCCCTCTAGCGTATTCCTTTCCTTTACCAGTTATGCCTCTGTGTAAGACAACCCGGGCCAAGAAGGGCAAGGCAGCCGAGGGAGCTGCGAGTAGAGCACAGAGGGTTACAAGGGCACAAGCCCAATCATCACCTGGGGTGGTGCTTCATTCGGGGAGTTCTGCGACATCGCCAGCCCCAGCAGAGTTTAGCACGGCGGCAACAGTTCCTACTGCGACCATGACATTTAAACCTTCAGTTCCACGACCAGTAACGAAAAGTATGGATTGCAAAGAGACGACCCTATTACTAGCTAGGGAGTTAGCAACCAGAGAGTATATTATGTACCGATTTATCACGGGTCTTGATGACTATCTAAAGAAAGGTTGTGCAAGAGTAGCTCTTGATCGAGCATGAATATTGCCCACAGACAGCTTATGCGCGCACGGAGGAACGTAGATCGACGGATTAACGAAGATCAGCAGAAGAGGGCCAGATCGGCAGGGTCCTTTGGTAACTTTCGAGGCGAATCGCCTCACCAGCAGACTGGATATGCGCCTCCGGCAGCAGTGGTCCTCCACGTGGTTCGGGGCGTTCGGGTATGCGGAGTTGGTCGAGCTCGTGGCTTACGGTTGCGGCTATCGTAGGTTCTAGCCAGGTTGAGTTTTTCCTCAATGTTCCGCGATGACGTCATCCCGGGGAATGTCGTCTTTTTGTTGGTGCTTGTTTTACCTGCGGCCGTCAGGGCCATGTGTCGAAAGGGTGTCCTAGTAGGAGGGATGCAAGTAGGAGGACTCAGCCTACCAGATCAGTTGCGGATTCAGTGGCTCGGAGAGGAAGGGGTGTTAGCCATAGGAGGCCACCCCCACCTCGGTATGGCCGTTGTGGAAGATGTCATTGTGCAAGAGTACTTCAAGATTCTTATTATTTAGACTCAAGTCAAAAGACATCGCAGTAAAAACCACGTTCAGTTAACACACGTACGTCTACCGTACTATATATATTCTTTTAAAATATCATGCTCAAGAGGATAGGAAGAATCACATATCTCGCGACGATTATCGACTATTAGCAAAACGCTCCACGGCTATAACCCGGCTAGCCTTGTCCACCATTCAAGTAGAACATGCTACTCGCAGAACTTTCAACCTATAAAGGACATATACGTCTATCAACGTCTAGACTACTCTGTAGAATATTCTAGGCAGAGGGTTCTCTATTCTACGGAAAATCGGGCAGCACTTCCCTACCAGTTAAACTACACAAGTCTACTGCAAATACAGTCCTATGTGATTCTCCGGAGGCTTATCAGTGGTGTAGGCCCCTATCGTTGTAGGTACTTACATTCAGGGGTATGGCGGGGCCCTGTCCCGCCATTGTTGTTATATCATTCTTAGAGGTCTGTAGTACTGTTGTGGGCAGAGTTTGTAAAAGGGATGTAACTGTTCGGTTTCATGTTTTTATATAAGCCGAAAGGCAAATTTTTCTCAGATAAACTGTTTCTCATTCATATTATTTTATGTCTTGTTTTATATTCCGTTGATTACTCTGATGTTGTATCACTAGGGTGCCCGGGGTAAGGCACCAGTCACGGGCCCGGGTTCGGGTCGTGACAAAAGTGGTATCAGAGCAGTTAATCCTCGGAAAGTGTCTACAGACCGTATCTAGTAGAGTCTTGATTATCGGTGTGTTGTGCACCACACCAATAATCAGGAGGCTATAGGATATTTAGTATTGGTTTCCATTCTTCTCACTCTAAGATCGTGCTTAGAGCTATGTTATAAGTTGGACCCCTCTAACGTATTTCTTTCCCTTACCGTTATGCCTCCGCGTAAGGCAACCCGCCCGAGCGGCAAGGCCAAAGGAGGCGCGAGTAGAAACCTGAGGGTTACGAGGGCACAGGCCCAATCTTCACCTGGGGTGGTGCTTCATTCGGGGAGTTCTGCGACGACGCCAGTCCCAGCAGAGTCTAGCGCAGCGGCAGCAGTTCCTACTGCGACCATGATATTTGAACCTTCGCCCACGACCCGATGAGGTAAAGTATGGATTGCAAAGAGGTGACCCTGTTACTAGCTATGGATGTGGCTACCAGAGAGTATATTATGTATCGATTTATCACGGGTCATGATGACTATCTAAGAGAGGGTCGTGCAAGAGTAGCTCTTCAGTCAGGCTTGAGCATGGCCTGCGTGCGGGCTTATGCGCAGCAGGCCGAGAAACGTAGAGATCGACAGATTAATCGAGACAGAAGAGGCCCGATCGGCGGATCCTTTGGTAACTTCGAGGCAAACCGCCTCGGCAATTAGACAGATGCACCTCCACGGTCAGAGTGGTCCTCCGCGTGGTTCGGGGCGTTCGGTATGCAGGAGTTGGTCAGAGCTCCAGGGCTTCTGATTCGCAGATACACATAGGTTCCAGCCAGTCGGATTCAGTTTTCCCTCAGTGTTCACAGTGTGGCAGGCGTCATCCCGGGGAATGTCATTTTTTAGTTGGTACTTGTTTTACCTGCGGCCGTCAGGGCCATGTGTCGAAAGGATGTCCTAGTAGGAGGGATGTAAGTAGGAGGACTCAGCCTACCAGATCAGTTGCGGATTCAGTGGTTCGGAGAGGAAAGGGTGCTAGCCCGAGGAGGCCACCCCCACCTCGGTGTGGCCGTTATGGTAAGTGTCATTGTGGGGAGTGAAGCAGTAGATACAGGTACATCCTTAACCCTCTAGAGATTGGTATGTAAGATGAGTATATCTTAAGTGTTATATTCTGATAGCATTGTGTAAATTGTGATTAGAAATCATGGTTAGTTAAAAGGGTATGATTGGGGATAGGAAAAGTGTGAGCCTTAGAGTTTTATACGTAGAGACCTTAGAGGTAAGACCATCTCGAGTAAAAGATTCATTTTTATGTTTGACCCTTATCGGAGTGTATAGTATACGTGAGATATATTTGTGTGATAAGCCCTGAGTGGTATGAAATAAAATAGGGTAGTTGAGCTAAGAAGACTCGGATCAGGGAACAAGTGTTTTTGCGCAATAGCGGGTCGGGTTGAGGACCGATCGCGGGTCAACCCGCGGCCTGCAATGTGGTGGGGTCAGTTCGAGGTGGTCCCGCCAGGTGGTAGGGTCATGAGGGTGTTAGGCCCAAGTTTAGTTAACCATCGTACGAGTTTGTGGATGCGTTCGACCAGTAGTCGGGCCGATGAGATCAGCCCATCTTGTCTTTCAGTCAGAACCGTTTACTCGGCAGAGGGTTATGCGAGATGTTATATCGGGAAGGTTGTAAGGCTGCACGAGGTGCGTACTTTCACCTATGACAGGCAGTGGAGCCCAGTTTACGGCTGTTTCTTTTCTGGAGGTTTTACCAGGCAGGGTTAGGAACTCAGGTGAGTCTCAGTATCGCATTCGCCCTCGGGCCAGTGTTTGGATTTCAGGGGTAGCTGTGAGGATTGTTGCCTCCTGGTGAGGGAGTGTTTTATAGCTACCATTTCAGTATTCGGATATCACCTTATGACGCCTTGTAGGGGCGGAAGTGTAAGTTGTCGGTCGATTGGTTCGATGTTGGCAAGGTTCAGATAGTTGGTTCATACTTGTTTCAGCAGGATGTGGATAGGGTGAAGCTTATCCAGAAGAGGTTATTGGCAGCTCAGAGTCAACAGAAGTCGTGCGGATAATCGGCGACGACGCTTGGAGTTCAGGTTGACGGGGGTCTTCTTGAAGGTACCACCCCGGAGGGGTATGACGAGTTTTGGAAACAGAGGAAACTTAACCCAAAGTGCTTTTGGGCATTTTCAGATTGTTTGTAGAATAGGCCAGGTTGCCTATAAGTTAGCTTTGCCGTCCAACGTAGGAGGCAGTACGTCCGGTCTTTCATGTTGCTATGTTCGGAAGAGTATCGGAGATCTATCCAGAGTGTTCCCAGTTAATGATGACCAAGTTGGAGATAATAACCCCGAGATTTGGAAACTGAAGCAGTAACAGAAATGTGGTAAGTTATGAGAAAGGGTACGAAGAGTAAGGGAAGAAGCGAGCATGTGTTAAGAACATAGATGTGATCATTTCTTTTGTAAAATAAAGGTGCGAAGGGAGTATATTTTAGACCTCGGGTGGGAGCTTTTGTGATGCTAGAGGTGATTCCTCGTGGACTTGGATGTAAGTATTTGCGCGTGTGTTATTTTGTGGCCATATGTGGCATTGGCAACTTGTTTAAGTTAAAAGGAACTTCATCGTTATCCGTCTTGAGAAGGAACATTCGGGACGAATGTTTCTAAGGAGGGGAGAATGTTATACCCCGTATTTCCAGAGTATGTACGTAAGGGCGTACGTATAAAAGTTTAAGCCTTAAGTTAGGCAAGGGACGAAAATTTTGTTCACAACCCACGAAAAGAATTGTTTTCCGACGAAACGTTTTCCAAACTTTGCGAGGGGAAAATTACGGTTGCGACTTTAATAATTTTTGCGGATTTTTCCGAGAGATGAAATATTTTGGACCAACGAGAGGGCGACACTTGTCACCCTCAAGTTGGCGGATTGGTGGCCGAAAGGGGGCACGTTTTGTGCCATGTTTTGTTGCCTAAACCATGGGTCAATGTTTGGAGTGAATTGAGGAGTAGATGGCTAGGGGGCACTTGGGCAAATCCTCACCCTCCACTTGCCCACCACTTGTCTTGATCTTGGCCATTGGTTTCCCTATAAATACCCCCCTTTGTTGAAGACTTCTTCATCCACAAACATTTTCTAAGTCTTGAAAATCCTCCCCCCCCTTCTTATTGCTCTCGTCCAAAGAGCCCCCCCCCCCTCCCCCTTGAGAAGGCCTTGGCCGAAACACCCCCCCTCCTAGTGGTGTTGGCCGAGACATACCCCCCCCCCCCCCTTGCCTAGTTGTTCTCGTAAAATACCCTCCCTCTTGGTAGAAAAAACTCTCAAGTATTGTTACTTTTCCAAAATACCTTAGCCTTATACCTTGTAGTATTCCAAAGTTACCTCTATACGTAGAGCCCTAAATACTACCTTATGTCCTTTAGTCTCAAACGAAACCCTAAGGAAAATCTTCATAGTTGGTTGAAGTATTAAGAAGAAGTTAGTAGAACTTCTAAGGGTTGTTTGGAGCGGGTTGGGCGCCTGAGTAGGAGCTAAACGCGTTGCTCGGGATCGACATTTAAACTTGGATAATTTTGGGCTTATCGAGGTAAATACTCTTGTCCTTATATTGTAATTGGAAATTACATACTGTAGTAGTATAGAGATGTATATAAGATACATAGAAGGATATTAAAGAAGAAGAATTAAACTGTACTTACATAGGACTGTATTTGCAGTAGACTTGTGTAGTTTAACGGGTAGGGAAGTGCTGCCCGATTTTCCGTAGAATAGAGAACCCTCTGCCTAGAATATTCTACAGAGTAGTCTAGACGTTGATAGATGTATATGGCCTTTATAGGTTGAAAGTTCTGCGAGTAGCATGTTCTACTTGAATGGTGGACAAGGCTAGCCGGGTTATAGCCGTGGAGCGTTTTGCTAATAGTCGATAATCGTCGCGAGGTATGTGATTCTTCCTATCATCTTGAGCATGATATTTTAAAAGAATATATATAGTACGGTAGGCGTGCGTGTTAAGCGAACGTGGTTTTTACTGCGATGTCTTTTGACTTGAGTCTAAATAATAAGAATCTTGAAGTATTTCAAAAGAATTAAGAACCATTTTTGAAAGAAGAGTAATACTTGGTTTTAAAAGCTTAAGAGTTATACTAGCTTTATGGGAAGTTAGGTATAACGACTTAAGAGAGATAAAAAGAATGGTTTATTGATTTTAGAAGTTAAGAGACTTGATCTTAAAAGATAAGAGACTTGACTTAATCAATTAATATGAATTTTGTTAAAAAGTGTGAAACCTCATTCGTGAGTAATGAGTACTTGGTTTTTCAAAGGAATAATGTTTTACTGATTTCGGAAATCAGAATAAGTATCGAACGAACCACTGCAGCGTTAATAAAGGGAAATGTATTGACTAATTAAGTATTATTAAAACCAGTAGAAACCTCCATCTGCATAGAAGCTAAGATAAGACAAAATGATATTACATTTCCTAGATCATGGCTGCTTTAATAAGATTGTTATGAACAAGAATAACCTACTCACACATAAGGTATATGTTTCTCAGATTGTTTTAAAAGAGAATTATATTATTAAATGATTAAGACTATGAACTACGAAACCTTTCGAAAATGAGAAACTTGAGCATTTGAAATTAGGCAAACTTGAACGTTTGGAAAATAATGTTGTTACTTGATTTTACCAAGGGAAGTGTTTTGGTTTACTTAAAAAGATAGTCACTCTATTTTTATACTACGGGTATTGTGTGACTTTTGTGAAAGAAACAGATCTTTTAAAGAATTAATGTATGAAGTACTTTGGGGATAAAAACCTGAACTTGTTTTTTTTTTTTTTTAGGTAAATGCAAATATTATTACTAATAACGGAAATAAAGATGGATACAATCAGTCATTGAGGGTTCTCAATCCTCAACGTTTAAGCAAACAAGAAATGGGGGAGGGGTGTCGTGGTCACTCAAAGGTGCCATTACAAGAGGGGATAAGATCATAGTAGTTTTAAGTCCTTCTGATTCTAGATAAGGACTTGTAACGATTCCTGCTTAATTTTCCTATATTGAATTGAAACTCCTTGCACGCTTAGTACGTGCATTAGATGCATTTGTTGGGGAATTCAAGAGTAGTGCACTATTGGGAAAGATTCCCAAAAATGGCTTAAGTCGTTTGGCATTGAATGCTCCCATGGCCGAGACCAATTGTGAGGTTTTAGGCGATTTGGCAAAGAGTGTCCCTTCGATTTCCACATAAGTTGATCTTCCAAGACTTGATTGAAGAGTAGTCTTTCCGAATCCCATAGTCATCAAGTTTCCAAGCCTCTTTTGACGAGTTGCCCCTTTGGTTTCCGCAACCTTAGAATTCAATAGGATGGGTGACTCATCGGTTCTCTCCCTTGTCAATTTTTGATGTCTCATAGAATGAGATGCTTCCTTGGTTTCCTCAGCCATTAAATGCCCCGAAATACCAGGTCTCAATAGAAGGGTAGGCTGTTCGACTTCCACACGATTCATACTACCAAGAACCATGGGAAATGAACCAACATCGGTCTCTACAAACATTAATTGAAGACTCTTAGGCTGCAACCATGCCCCACGAATACCAACGTGACCAATCAGCAACCCATGACTACCCCTCTGACCCTCCTTCGACCCGGAACCAACCTCTTGATCTTCCATTAATTCATGCCCACCCATGTGACCCGACATACCCTCGAGAAGGGGAGGGGCTTCGGAAACCGCAACATCTGCCTTCTCAATGTCCTTGGGAAAAGAAGTCCCAACGGCTTCACCAACCTTAGACAGATGCCTCGTGGACATGAACACTGATCCATGACCACCGTCCTGACCCGCCATCAACCCTGGATCAACCACAAGACCCGTTTCATCTCCGACCTCCAAGTTGCCAGTCGGAAAACAACAAAAAGCCATACCTTTATCCATCATAATATTACCCTCCATACCGTGACCCATGGATTCCATCCACAACCCATGACCACTATCACGACCCTCTAGCATCCCGGCACCCCCCTCCATACCCACTCTTGACCCGGATCTCTATCAAGATCCTGACCAACCAAAGGTCAAAAATCGTTCAAGAGAAGCCCCTTCGAATCCCGTAGCCATCAAATTTCTAGACCTCTTTTGACGAGCTGCCCCTTTGGTTTCCGTGACCTTTGAATTCATTATGAGAGATGACTCTTCGGTTCTTACCCTTTTCAAGTTTCGATGTCCCATTGAATGAGATGTTTCCTTGGTTCTCTCAGCAATTAAATTTGTAGCACATAGAGAATGAGGCGTGCCATAGACATCCGCAACAAAAGAATGAATCAAATTTCTAGACCTCTTTAGGCTAAACAACCCCTCGGCTTCCACAACCTTAGCGTTTCCAAGGCCAATTGGAAATGTAAAGTTCTCGGAGTCAACCACTAAAGGCTGGTGGTCCATGGACTTTCCCCAAGACCCAAACCCACCCTCGACCCGATCAACCCGTGACTAACCTCGAGTCCGTTGACCCTGGCATCAGTGGCCGCGGAAAAACTCGCACTCGTAACCCAAGGATCGGAGGTCCAAGGATTCAAACCTCAAACCACGAACATCAAAACCACCTCCCGCACCCGGTCCACCCTCCATACCCACTTTAGACCCGGGATCACCATCAAGACCCGGAATTGCAGCAGCCTTTCCGACTTCAAAGGAGCCTGCCGGAAAAGCTCCCTCAGACTCTAAGACAATTGAACGGTGAACCAAGGGTTTCAACCACAACCCTTTATCACCATCACAACCCTCCTGCAACCCGTGACCACCCACCTTTCCCGCAAATGACCTGGGATATCCATCAAGACCCGTAAACCCCCCATAGTGAATCATTTCAACCGGAACACTAGCTGAGGTTGCCACCGGAAGGTTGGGAGAAACCAAGAGCTGCTTCCTCAACCCAAGACCACCATCATGACCCTTTAGCACACCAAGATCACCCTCCTGGCCTGCTAGTAACCCAGCAACACCCGCCTGTCCCGAATATTCCGCAATATTCAGAGATACAAACTGGCCATCGCCGGAAGCTGCCCCCCTCGGAAATGCAAACTTCAAATTCATATCTTGTAACTTGTAATCTTGAACAATCAAAATAATCTCTTTCATTCTTTTGGCTGAAATCTTTGTATTCTTTCTCATGGCTATAAGGAAGATACCTTACTTTATAACAAATCAATTAGAGTGAGCGTGAAATGAACACACAAACTTCAACGTAGGATGGAATAGCTCAAAGAACAATCTGTGTAGTATATCTGTTGATGGAAATCATAGAAGAAGGAAGACGTAGAAGAGCAACTAGGAAAAAATGTTGAGAGCATTTTTGCCTAGTGAGAGAAACATCTCTCTAACTCCTCAACCTAGAAGTTAAAACCTGAACTTGTTGACATAAAGTAGGAAGTGCCTTGTGTGAATAACTTGATTGTGTTGGTTTGTGATAGCCTTGTAATACTTTCTTGTTGATTTGATAAGTAAACATGTTAGGATGCTACGTGTGTTAGTATCTTGTGATGTTTGTGTAAAGGGGTTTCCCTTGTTGTGCTTATGTTGTTTAACGATAAGCTGTTATGTTAGTATTATATCACTCACCTCTTGACATGATACCGGGGTTAAGTCCTCCACGCGGGTAGACTCAGTGATGCAGGACCATGATTCGAGAATACCTCATGCGGGTCCAGGGTACCTATACGGAGCTATGAGAGTTCCAGGTTAGTATGCGGCCTTTGTGGTCATGCGGTCTATGTGGCCATGCGGACTGCGAGTCCAGGACGATGCCGGGGAGTAGCTACCCTCGATGAGGGGAATACCTCATGCGGGCCTATGTGAGTGGCCTATCGCGAGCTGCGGAAGTTTCGAGGATTAGACGCGCGACATTTGATCTCGCGGGCGAGTGGCCGCCGATCATATGGCGGTGCAGATGCACCTCGTGATACGATTTATGACTTTGTTGGTACTGTGGTTTTAGTAATCGGCTATGCCTTCGCATTTACCGCACGGTTTTATTATGACACAGTGGGACACGTGTTCATGTGTATTCCTTGGTACTTTTATATCATAGACTGCCGGCAGTGAGGAAGGTATTCCACGGGCATGATTGATGTTGTGGGCGTGAGACCCATAGTTATATTTGAGTGATGACTTTGAGGGCGTGAGTCCCTGACTTGACATGACTGCTTATTTATTGTGAACTGTAGTTTGGTTATCATACATGTCTCCTGCTTTATATAGACTACTATGATTTCATTTACAGTATTTTCAGTTTCACATACTTGGTACCTGTTGTACTGACCTCCTTCGGGGGGCTGCGTTCATGCCGCAGGTATAGGTACACCAGTCGTCGATCCTCGCTCTTAGGATCACAGTTCAGCGTTTTGGGAAGCTCCGTTTCTCCGGAGGCTTATCAGTGGTGTAGTCCCCTGTCGTTGTAGGTACTTACATTCAGGGGTATGGCGGGGCCCTGTCCCGCCATTGTTGTTATATCATTCTTAGAGGTCTGTAGTACTGTTGTGGGCAGAGTTTGTAAAAGGGATGTAACTGTTCGGTTTCATGTTTTTATATAAGCCGAAAGGCAAATTTTTCTCAGATAAACTGTTTCTCATTCATATTATTTTATGTCTTGTTTTATATTCCGCTGATTACTCTGATGTTGTATCACTAGGGTGCCCGGGGTAAGGCACCAGTCACGGGCCCGGGTTCGGGTCGTGACAATAACATGCCCCCGGAATCCCTCATCGTGGGTACATGTCTTCATGGGGAGCTAGCCCATGGAGTAATAATCGTACATAGCATGGTCGCATGCCCCGGAATCCTCATCGTATAAGCATGGCCATCGGTAATAAAACAAATCCGGAAATCTAACCCGCCTCCTGGTCACATGCCCCGGAATCCCACAGCGTATAAGCATGTCCAAGGATCAATCATAATGGAAGCATACCCGTGGAATCCCACATCACTGTCGGTACGTCCAAGTAAACTTACAACAAGACAGTTGGCCCTCCAGCTGAGAGTCACGACAACGTAAACATATAATAATTGCACTCAAAGATATCACAAGAAAACATAGGCAAGTTCATTAAACCTTTAGACTTCCATTTTTTTATAAACTCATGGCACTTTCGTTTCACACATAAAAATCCGGGAATTTAACACAAAGTACTACGTGCTTACATTCTTTTCAAAAGACTCCTTTTCATATAAAACCCCAAGATACTAACACCCGTAGTATCAAGGCTTGTTTACATTTTACCTAAGTCACTACACTTTTAGAAATATATTTCTCGGCTTCTAAATCAAGTGACTTCTTTCCTTAAAACTCAAGCAATTGATGCTTTTAAATCCATTTGCCTTTCTTTATTTCATAACATTTATCATTACTTAAAGTAAACCACTCTTTTAACTTTCCATAAAGCTATTATAACCCACTTCCCATCAAGTCGTTATACTAACTTTATACTTTAGGCAAATACATTCTTTTTATAACCAAGAGACTTATACTTTCGAAAACCAAGTATCGTATACTTTCAAAATACTTCAAGTCTCTTATCTTTTAGAACAAGTTTCGTAGTTCATAGTCTTAACACTTCATAACGTAAACTCTTTAAATTAAGCAACATATGCCTTATATGTGTGAATAGGTTATACTTGTTTATACTGATATCATTAAAGCAGCCATGATCTAGAAAATGTAATACAATTTTGTCTTATCTTAGCTTCTATGCAGATGGAGAATTCTACTTGTTTTAATATAATTTATCGCCATTACATTTTCCTTTATTAACGCTGCAATGGCTTGTTCGATACTTATTCTCATTCGTGCCGTAAAATAGCCAAGTCAACTTGGCTCCAAACACCTCCTAACGACTCCTACCAACATCCCCCATAAGACTTGGTAAGAACTTAGGATAACTCAGACCTAACCTTTACATAGAGTAAATCAACATACATACTTCTTAACTTCTAAGAGTAGAAGGAAACATGAAATAATACCACATGTACATTCCATACATAGAATCATGTCAAAAGAAGGAAGAGGTTCACATACCTCGCGACAATTATCGACAAATAGCAAAATGCTCCAAAGTACTTCAACCTTGATAGCTATTCCATCATTCAAGTAGAACACGCTATACTTAGTACTTCCACCTATAATGGCCATAATACGTCCATTAACCTCTAGCTTCAAACGTAGAATATTCTAAGTGCAAAGTCACTAAATCCTACGGAAAATCGGGCAGCACTTCTTTTGTTTCTACATACTTTGCCACCTTTTTCAAGGCCGAATACAATAACCAAACACGCCACATTTAAGGCCCAACTATTCAGCTAACCAAAGGGGATTACACGCCTTAACAGGACGTGTAAAATTCTGCCCCACAAATATAAACGAAACTAGTTTCATATTTAAAGCCATTCTCGGCTAACATAAACAACAACTCAAAGTCTTTTCCAATTCTTTCCCAATCCAAGTTCTTAGGTCTAACATGTTATATAGTCATAAACAACTTCAACAACTACAATTCCTTCAACATATAACATGTGACGACTTATACTAATAATCCAATAGAATTGAAATCTCAAGGGCTAAACATACTAGTTTTCGGATTAGAGTTCTAATAGCCAATACACTTATCAACTTCATAATATAAATCTCATACTTGCTAATATCCATAGCTACAACAATAAGTAATCTTAATTACTAAAACGACAAGAATTTTACCTTTACAAGCCCTTATAATTTCCAAATTTCAAAGCCGCTCCTTAGCAATTCTTAGCTCCTTTCCTTTACGCTCCAATCCGCTATTTGAAGCCTTTAGAAGCTCACAACCAACTTCTCTTCCATTTCCAATCAAAACCTATGAAAATGCCTTAGGTTTTCGCCTTGCGACTAACGTGAAAACGCCGTTTTTCCGAAATCTTTCTATTGAGATATCCTTACAATACCCTTAGGGACCTTGGGTTAGAGTCTTGTGAATAAAGAACCACAAACTAAATTTTTTTGCGTGGACATGCTCATGAACCCGAGAGCAACAATGGCACACACAAGTTCCCTAAATTTTTTCTAAGTGTTGGAAGACAAGTCTTGCACTATGGTACTATATAAAACACAATGGAGGGTCAAGATATCAATATATGTGTGGCTAGGATGAAGGGCATTAAATAATAATCCAAGTGGCAAGTTGACTTGGTCAACAATCTCAAGCTAGCAAGACTTTGTTCATCTTCAATGGTCAATGACCATTTTACCACTTAAAAATTTCGTCCAAGCCATGTGGGGGGAGGTGCCACGTGTCGCCCTCCCATTCGTCTATAAAATTTCCGCAACCCTCGTGGGTCCCACAAAACGTAAAATTCCTCGGGTGGGCCCCACACGACCAAATTCGTAAAAATAAATCTCCGTAATGCTAATAAGTTCCATACTCTTCAAATAATGCCTTTTGAGAATCTAATTCTCACCAACGAACATTTTTCCTTTCCGGCGTTCGGAAGATTTTCCGTCGAAAAAACAATTCTTCCTTTCGTACCAATTTTCAAGTCTTGAGTTCCTTACGTACATTCTCTTAAACATGTCCTGGGGTTACGGGGTGTAACATTCTTCCCCCCTTAGAAACATTCGTCCTCGAATGTTCTTTCGGAGTCCAATCCAATTAGATAGCGACATAGTCTCCTTTTACTGCACCCTTCATACTACATATGCCACCCATGGCCACATAACAATACTTATACTAAGATGTCAACCTTGGCACTCACGAAGCCAACTAGTCCATACTCATAATGACCTCAAAGTCTGTCGTAATCATCTCTACAAGGTCTACTAGGGTCTGACGGCTGTATAATCACCGGGCAATTCTCATATATCCGCTCAGCTACCACCCCAAACACTCACGGGTGTAGTTACCTCGAAAGGTTCTTATGGATTCAGGCTCTACTCCTTTACACTTGGTTGCTATCTTTCTTACTGGTCGTACTCTTTCCGTACTTCCAACTTATACTAGCATACATACCTAACTTCCATACCGATTCTGGCCTCTAATCTTTGGAGTCATTCTATAAAACAATATAAGGCCATTTCCGGCTTTCACGACCTGGTTCCGGTGGAACGCGTCCACGAACCCGTAAAATAATTAGCTAGACTTGGGCCTTGCACCCTCTTGACCCTGTCACGTAGCGGAACTACTACCAACTAATCCCACTCTATTCCAGGCTATGGGGCGACCCGCAATAGGTCCTCACCCCTGTCACGACCCGAACCCGGGCACGTGACTGGTGCCTTACCTCGGGCACCCTAGTGATACAACATCAGAGAAAACTAACGGAAATTAAAAACTTAAACATGCAAATAGACATGGATCAAGATGAAAGAAAACAGGCCAACCAAAATGGTTGCCTTTCAACATATATATATATAAACATTTGAACAGTTACAATCCTTACAACCCCGCGATTACTGCATGCACCTCTAAGATTTTTACAACAACTATGGCGGGACAGGACCCCTGAATGTACAAGAACTTACAGACTCAGGGTAACATACCAAAGATAAGCCTCCGAAGGAACGGAGCTTCCCAATACGCTGAAAGGTGATCCTAAAAGCGGGGATCGACAGCCGATGTACTTCTACCTGCGGCATGAACGCAGCCCCCCGAAGGAGGTCAGTACAACAGGTACCAAGTATGTGAAACTGTAAAGTACTATAAATGAAATCATAGCAGTCTATATAAAGCAGGAGACATGTATGATAACCAAACTACAGTACCCAACATATAAACAGTCATATCAAGTCAGGGACTCACGCCAAAATCATCACTCGTGCGTGGAATTCCTTCCTCACCGCCGCGATCATGATATAACAACACCGAGTACACCGAACACCAAGTCCTACACGATGCCAAAGCCATACCACGAGACCCGTCACTATCTTGACTCGAAGGCGACACGTGGCAAGTGCAATAACCTATACCCGATCCACTGCGCCACGTAGGCGGCGGGGCAAGTATACAAGCTACGCACCCGATCACAACCGTAAGTCACGATACTTCACCGTGAAGCTGACACGTGGTAAGTGCAACAACCTGTACCAGATCCACCTGCGCCACGTAGCTGACGGGGGCAAGTAAACAGGCTACGCACCCAATCACAACCGTAAGTCACGATACTTCGTCATAACCAAAAATGGTCACATGCCCACAGAATCCATCAACGGTGTAGACATGCCCATGTACCAATGCTAATGGAAGCATACCCGTGGAATCTCCCGTCACTGCCGGTACGTCCAAGTAAGTTCTCAACAAGTCAACCGGCCCTCCATCGAGAGACGCGGTAGAATAGAAACACAATTCTTGCACAACAAAGACTATCTCAATAAGCATAGGCAAGTTACACAACAACAAGCATAGGCAAGTTACACAACAACAAGCATAGGCAAGTTACACAACAACAAGCATAGGCAAGTTACACAACAACAAGCATAGGCAAGTTATACATAACTCTAAGTACTTTCATTTTATGTCAAAGTCCGGGTTTTAACCCTAAAGTACTACGTACGTTAAATTCCTTTTAAGAGATCCATTCCTTTTATGAAAATCACCCGATACCCGTAGTATAAAATAGAGTGACTTACATCTTTTAAGCAAACCAAAACAACTTCTCTTTTTAAAGCCAAGTTCCCACATTAAAACCAATGATAAAAACCCTTCTTTTGTTTTCATAAAGTCGTTATAACCAACTTCCCATAAAGCTGTTATAACACTTTAAGTTTTAAACCATTTTAAGACAACACAATGCCTTTCTTTTCCCTAAAGTTCCAGTTTGCCTAATTTCAATTACTCAAGTCTCTTTTTAGAAAAGTTTCATAGTTCAATGTCTTAATCTCTTTTAAAACAATTGAGTAACATATGCCATAAGTAGTAGGTTATTCTTGTTCATAAATCTTATTAAGCAGCCATGATCTAGGAAATGTAATATCATTTTGTCTCATCTTAGCATCTATGCAGATGGAGGTTTCTACTGGTTTTATTAATACTTCATTATTCAATACATTTTCCTTTATTAACGCTGCAGTGGTTTGTCGATACACATTCTGATTTCCGAAATCAGTAAAACATTATTCCTTTTAAAAACCACGTACTCATTACTCACGAATGAGGTTTCACACAAAACTCATATTAATTCATTTAAGTTAAGTCTCTTATCTTATAAGATCAAGTCTCTTAACTTCTAAAATCAGTAAACCATTTTCTTTACCTCTCTTAAGACGTTATACCTAACTCCCCATAAAGCTAGTATAACTCTTTTTAAAACCTTTAAAACCAAGTGTTACTCTTCTTTCAAAAATGGTTTCTTAACTCTTGTGACATACTTCAAGTTTCTTATTATACAGGCTTAAGTCAAAAGACATTGCCGTACAACTATGTTCAATTATCACACGTACGTCTACCGTACTATATATTATTCAGGCTTAAGTCAAAAGACATTGTCGTACGACTACGTTCAATTATCACACGTATGTCTACCGTACTATATATTATTCAGGCTTAAGTCAAAAGACATTGCCGTACAATATATACCTTCCTTTAAAATATCATGCTCAAGAGTATAGGAAGAATCACATACCTCGCGACGATTATCGACTATAAGCAAAACGCTCCACGGCTATAACCCGGCTAGCCTTGTTCACCTTCTAAGTAGCACATGCTACTTGCAAAACATTCAACCAATAAAGGTTATCAGTCTACTATAATACGATCTATGTAAGTACGGTTTAACTTACTTATATTCTTACGAAGTGATTTGATTCAATCCTTTTACGTAATATCCTTCTATTACAGTTCAAATCTCTTCTATGAATCTTATATTCATTTCTATACTACTACAGTATGTAATTTCCAATTACAATAGAAGGACAATAGTATTTACCTCGATGAGCCCAAAAATTATCCAAGTATAATGTCGCTCCTGAGCAACGTTAAGCTCCTACTCCGAGTGCTCCAACCCGCTCCAAACAACCCTTAGAAGTTCTACGCAACTTCTACCTAACACTTCAACCGACTATGAAGGTTTTCCTTAGGGTTTCGTTTAGTGGCTAAAGAAAGTATAATAGTATTTTCTGGGCTTTTTCGTATAGAGGGTACTTTGGAAAGTACTACACGGTATAAGGGCTAAGGTATTTTGGGCATTACAACAATACTTGGAGAAGTATTTCTCAACCAAGGGGGGTAGTATTTCGACTAGCAACTAGGCTAGGGGGAGGGGGGTATTCTCGGCCGAGGGCCTCCAAGAGGGGGAGGGGTGTTTCGGCTAGGCTACCACAGGGGAGGGGTGTGGCGGACGAGAGCACAAGAGGGAGAGGGAGGGTTTTTGCCTTAGAAGTTTTCAAGTGAGGATGAAGAAAGTCTTCAACTTAGGGGAGTATTTATAGGCTAACCAAAGGCCAACCAATGGCCAAGATGAAGACAAGTGTGGTGCAAGTGTAGGGCTAGATTTTAACCATGTGGACCTTATCCATCTACCACACAACTTGCACAAAATATCCTACCAACTAAAGTGCTCTCTTTCGTCCCATTGCCGCCCCAAGTCCTTCCAATGTGAGGGTGACACATGTCACCCTCCCGTTGGTCCAAGATGTTTCGTCTCTCGGAAAAATCCGCAAAAATTAGAAATGACATAGCCGGAATTTTCCCTTCGCAAGTTTAGTAAAACGTTTCGTCGAAAAACGACTCCTTTCGGCACTTGTGCCCAAATTTCGAACCTTGCCTAATCTTAAGGCTCAAACTTTCTACGTACGTCCTTACGTACATACTCTGGAAATACGGGGTATAACAACCCCGTCCCACCGTCACACTTAACTCTTATTCTTAGTCTATAATAAATCTTTCTACCCGAGAAGACCTTGTACATCTAAGGTCTCAGCGGTCATCAATATTCTTAGGCTCGCAATTTCCATTCTCCAAGCTTATCTTATCAGTCCCCCGTAACCGGGTACAAAAACTTCTCATAATACCATAATCGTGTCGTCTTGTTCACAACAACCATTACTTACTCTATACGGATGTCACGACCCGTTCCGGGGCCCGTGACTGGTGCCTTACCGGGGCACCCAAGTAGACATACATCAGAGTAATCAGCGGAATATAAAAACAAGACATGTAACAAATGTAAATTGAGACCCAGTTTATCTGAGAAAAGTCGCCTTTCGGCATATATATATAAACCAAAATGTGGCAGTTACATCCCAACTGTACAATAGGACTACAGACCTCTAAGAAGATAAACAACTATGGCGGGACAGGGCCCCGCCATACCCTGAATGTACAACTATCTACAACAACAGGGAGATCATACCCAAAAGTCCAGCCTCCGGAGAAGATGGAGCTCCTGACACCAAAGCAAAAGATCCTAAGGATGCGGATCTAGCACCTGCTTTCCCTTACCTGCGGCATGAACGCAGCCCCCCGAAGGAGGTCAGTACAACAGGTACCAAGTATGTGAAACTGTAAAGTACTTAAATGAAATCATATCATTTAAAACCAATTTTACAAATATGTACAAAACCACCAAGGTAACGCATAGTGCCACATCACAAACAAGAGCGTGAATAGGTAATCAGAGTCTTTTCTAGCTGTGAATGATCGAAGCAAGGCCAATCGCCCATAGTATCATTATGCATGCCTAATCCTCGACTCCGCGATCCGCATAAGCCACTCACATAGGCCCGCGTGAGGTATTCCCGCATCGAGGGTAGCTACTCCTCGGCATGATCACGGACTCGTAGTCGCGTGGCCACGTAGACCGCGTGACCATAAAGGCGCGCTAACACGGAACTCGTAGCTCGCATAGGTCCCTGGACCCGCATGAGGTATTCTCGAATCATGGTCCTGCATCGCTGAGTCTACCCGCATCGAGGCGACTTAACCCCGGTATCATGTCAAGAGGTGAGTGATATAATACTAACATAACAGCTTATCGTTAAACAACATAAGCACAACAAGAATACCCTCTTATACAAACGTTATAAGACACTAACACACATAGCATCATAATATGTCTACTCATCAAACCATCTTATTATACTTTCCAGAAATCAATACAAGTCTTTCATAAACACATAAGTAAACTGTTCCTTTTCTCTTTCTTAAGTCGTTATACCTAACTTCCCATAAAGCTAGTATAACTCTTAAGCTTTTTGTTTTAAAAACAAATATTCTTCTTCTTTCAAAAATGATTTATAATTCTTTTTGAAAGACTTCAAGATTTTTATTATTTAGACTCAAGTCAAAAGACGTCAAGTAAAACCATGTTCAATTAACACACGTACGTCTACCGTACTATATATATATTTAAAAATATCATGCTCAAGAGTATAGGAAGAATCACATACCTCCTCGGCGAAATTCACCTGCCAAGTCGAATATGTCGCGCTCAGAGAATCAACCTATAATAGTCAGATACGTCTATCAATGTCTAGACTACTCTGTAGACTATTCTAAGCAGAAGGTTCTTTATTCTACGGAAAATTGGGCAGCACTTCCCTACCCGTCAAGCTACACAAGTCTACTGTAAATACAGTCCTATGTAAGTACAGTTCAATCTTCTTTATTATTCTTCTGATGTGATTTCAGTTCAATACTCTTCTGTAATATCCTTCAGTGTAATTACAGTTCAATTCTCTTCTTTAATATCCTTCTATGTGTTTTATACTTATTTCTATACTTCTACACTATGTATTCTCCAATTACAATAGAAGGATAAGATTATTTACCTCGATAAGCCCAATATTATCCAAGATATAAGTCGATCTGGCGAGGTTTAGCTCCTGTCTATGCGCTCCAATCCGCTCCAAGAAACCCTTAGAAGTTTCGATACAACTCCTACTTTCTACTTCAACCAACTATGAAGTTACTCTTAGGGTTTCGTTTAGTGACTTTAGGAATAAAAGGTAGTATTTTCGGACTCTATGTCACGACCCGAACCCGGGCCCGTGACTGGTGCCTTACCCCGGGCACCCTAGTGATACAACATCAGAGTAATCAGCGGAACATAAGACGATAACATGAAATAACAAGAAGTATGACACAATAGTCTGAGAAAACTGCCTTACGGCATATATATATAAATCAATTTAAAACCGAACAGTTACATCCCATTACAACTCTGCCCACAACAGTACTACATACCTCTACGAATGATATGACAACAACGACGGGACAGGGCCCGTCACCACTGAATGTAGCACCTACAACAACAGGGACTATACGAATAAGCCTCGGAGAAACGGAGCTTTCCCAACGCAGCGTGACCCTAAGGCGAGGATCAACGGCGGGTGTACCTCAACTGCGGCATGAGCGGCCCCGAAGGAGGTCGATAACAGTACCAAGTATGTGGCGAAAAATCGTAAATGAAATCATAATAGTCTATAAAGCAGGAGACATGTATGATAACCAAACTACAGTTCACAATAAATAGGCAGTCATGTTAAGTCAGGGACTCACGCCCTCAAAGTCATCACTCAAATGTAACTATGGGTCTCACGCCCATAACATCAATCATGCCCGTGGAATACCTTCCTCACTGTCGGCAGTTTATGATATAAAAGCATCAAGAAATACACATGAACACGGGTCCCACTGTGTCCTAATAAACGATGCGAGGTAGAACGAAGGCATAACAGGCTACTAACACCCAGTACTAACATGGTCATAAATCGTATCATGATATCTGTCTGCATCACATGATCAAAGCTGGTCACTCGCCCGCAGTATCAAATGTGCGCGTCTAGCCCTGGAACTCTCCGTAGCTCCGCATAGGCCAACCTCATAGGCCCGCATGAGGTATTCCTCGCATCGAGGGTAGCTACTAAGACATGAAACAAATGTAAATTGAGACACAGTTTATCTGAGAAAAGTCGTCTTTCGGCATATATATATAAACCAAAATCTGGCAGTTACATCCCAACTGTACAATAGGACTACAGACCTCTAAAAAGATAAACAACTATGGCGGGACAGGGCCCCGCCATACCCTGAATGTACAACTATCTACAACAACAGGGAGATCATACCCAAAAGTCGAGCCTCCGGAGAAGATGGAGCTCCTGACACCAAAGCAAAAGATCCTAAGGATGCGGATCTAGAACCTGCTTTCCCTTACCTGCGGCATGAACGCAGCCCCCCGAAGGAGGTCAGTACAACAGGTACCAAGTATGTGAAACTGTAAAGTACTTAAATGAAATCATATCATTTAAAACCAATTTTACAAATATGTACAAAACCACCAAGGTAACCGCACATAGTGCCACATCACAAACAAGAGCAGTAATAGGTAACTGTAACAGGTCTTTTCTAGGCTGCGAATGATCGAAGCAAGGCCAATCGCCCATAGTATCATTATGCATGCCTAATCCTGGACTCCCGCATTCCTCATAGGCCACTCACATAGGCCCGCATGAGGTATTCCCCGCATCGAGGGTAGCTACTCCTCGGCATCGTCCTGGACTCGTAGTCCACATGGCCACATAGACCGCATGACCATAAAGGCAGCACACTAACCTGGAACTCTCGTAGCTCCGCATAGGTCCCCTGGACCCGCATGAGGTATTCTCGAATCATGGTCCTGCATCACCGAGTCTACCCGCATCGGAGGCGGCAACCCCGGTATCATGTCAAGAGGTGAGTGATATAATACTAACATAACAGCTTATCTTTAAACAACATAAGCACAACAAGAATACCCTCTTATACAAACGTTATAAGACACTAACACACATAGCATCATAATATGTCTACTCATCAAACCATCTTATTATACTTTCCAGAAATCAATACAAGTCTTTCATAAACACATAAGTAAACTGTTCCTTTTCTCTTTCTTAAGTCGTTATACCTAACTTCCCATAAAGCTAGTATAACTCTTAAGCTTTTTGTTTTAAAAACAAATATTCTTCTTCTTTCAAAAATGATTTATAATTCTTTTTGAAAGACTTCAAGATTTTTATTATTTAGACTCAAGTCAAAAGACGTCAAGTAAAACCATATTCAGTTAACACACGTACGTCTACCGTACTATATATATATTTAAAAATATCATGCTCAAGAGTATAGGAAGAATCACATACCTCCTCGGCGAAATCCACCTGCCAAGTCGAATATGTCGCGCGCAGAGAATCAACCTATAATAGTCAGATACGTCTATCAATGTCTAGACTACTCTGTAGACTATTCTAAGCAGAGGGTTCTTTATTCTACGGAAAATTGGGCAGCACTTCCCTACCCGTCAAGCTACACAAGTCTACTGTAAATACAGTCCTATGTAAATCTGATTCAATCTTCTTTATTATTCTTCTGATGTGATTTCAGTTCAATACTCTTCTGTAATATCCTTCAGTGTAATTACAGTTCAATTCTCTTCTTTAATATCCTTCTATGTGTTTTATACTTATTTCTATACTTCTACAATATGTATTCTCCAATTACAATAGAAGGATAAGATTATTTACCTCGATAAGCCCAATATTATCCAAGATATAAGTCGATCCTGAGCGAGGTTTAGCTCCTAATCTGTACGCTCCAATCCGCTCCAAGAAACCCTTAGAAGTTTCGATACAACTCCTACTTTCTACTTCAACCAACTATGAAGTTACTCTTAGGGTTTCGTTTAGTGACTTTAGGAATAAAAGGTAGTATTTCCGGACTCTACGTACAGAGGTAACTTTGGAAATACTATAAGGGATTGGCTAAGGTATTTTGGGGATAGTAACAATACTTGGAGAGTATTTCTACCAAGAGGGGGAGGGCTTTAGCCGAGACTTCTAGGAAAAAGGGGGGGGGGGGAGAGAGGGGTGTTTTGGCTAGGCTCTCTAGAGGAGGGGGAAAAGTGAGGCTTGGATGAGAAGCTCACTAGGGAGAGGGGAGTGTTTGAGACTTGGAAGATAATTTTGTGGATGAAGAATTCATCAACTAAGGGGGGGTATTTATAGGGCTTTCAAGGGCCAAGATGAAGCCAAGTGGGGGGCAAGTGGAGGGTGGGGATTCACCCATGTGCCCTTATCCATCTACTACACACAAATATCCTACCTAACCTTGACTAATGCAAGGCCACAAAATCGTCCAACCTTGCCCATGTTGCCGTCCACTTGAGGGTGACTGTTATACCCCGTATTTCCAGAGTATGTACGTGAGCGCGTACGTATTATAATTTGAGCCTTAAAGTTGGCTAGTTTCGAAATTTGTACACAACACCCGATTAGAGTCGTTTTTAGACGAAACGTTTCCACAGCTTTCGTAGGGAAAATTCCGGCTATGTCATTTATAATTTTTGCGGATTTTTCCGAGAGACGAAACATTTTGGACCAACGAGAGGGCGACACTTGTCACCCTCTAATTGGAGCACTTGAGGCGTCCTCTTGGACGATTTGGCCTTGGCTTTTAGTCAAGGGTTAGGTAGGATATTTTGGTGGTAGATGGATAAGGTGTACTTGGCTTAATCTTAGCCTTACACTTGCCTAACACTTGGATGGATCTTGGCCATTGGTTGGCCTTCACTTGACCTATAAATACCCCTCTAGTTGAAGACTTTCTTCATCCAAAACCTTGAGCAATCTAACTAAGTCTCAAAATACTCCCTCTCCCTTGAGCTTTCGTCCACCACACCCCCCTCCCCCTTTGAGAGCCCTTGGCCGAGAGCCACCTCCCTCCCCTTGTGGTGTTTTGCCGTGGGGTACCCCCCCTAGCCTAGTTGTCTCGTATAAATACCCCCCTTTTGTGGTATAGAAATACTCTCCAAGTATTGTTATAATGCCCAAATACCTTGGCCCAAATACCTTGTAGTTTTCCCAAGGTTACACTTTTTACAAGCCCAGAAAATACTATTATACTTCCCTCAGTCACAAAAACGAAACCCTAAGTAAATCTTCACCCGTAGTTGAAGTTATAAGTAGAAGTTGGTTAGAACTTCTAAGGGTTGGTTGGAGCGGTCGAGCGCAGTAGGAGCTAAACCTTGCTCAGGATCGACATATAAACTCGGATAATTTTGGGCTTATCGAGGTAAACATTCTTGACCTTCTGTTGTAATTGGAAATTACATGTTGTAGGAGTATATAGTTAAGTATACTATATATAGAACTGAACATAGTTGTGCGGCAATGTCTTTTGACTTAAGCCTGAATAATACTTACGGCAATGTCTTGCGACTTAAGCCTGAATTTTAAAAAGTGGTGAACTGTAATTACATAGGGCGTATTCTGATGAGACTTGTGTAGCATTCTTGTGTAGTAGAATTGTACACGTCCGGTTAGGCGTGTTAACCCCGGTTGGCTTGGTAGCGGCCTCGATAGAGGAGGAGATTTCTGTTGTGTGGGGAGAGTCTTAGAATTTTACGTAGAATATTCTACATTGAGATCTAGGATGTTAATAGGCGCCTTGTGGCCTCTATAGGTTGAAGTACTACGTATGGCGTGATCTACTTGGCTTAAGGAGTAGCCGAGCGGTTTGAGGTACTTGAGCGTTTTTGCTATTAGTCGATAATCGTCGCGAGGTATGTGAACCTCTTCCTATCTTTTCTAGCATGATATGTGTGAGCTATGTAGTACGGTGAGCGTACATGTGTTAATCGTATTTGGTTGTTTTAAAACAATAAGTGTTATACTAGCTTTATGGGAAGTTAGGTATAACGTCTTAAGGGTGGTAAAATGAATGGTTTATTAATTTCAAAAGTTAAGAGATTGGATCTTATAAATAAGAGACTTAACTTAAATGAATTAATATGGATTTTGTGTGAAACCTCATTCGTGAGTAATGAGTACTTGGTTTTTAAAAGGAATAACGTTTTACTGATTTCGGAAATCAGAATGTGTATCAATAAACCACTGCAGCGTTAATACAGGAAAATGTAATGAATAACTCAGTATTATTAAAACCAGAGAAACCTCCATCCGCATAGAAGCTAAGATGAGACAAAATGATATTACATTTTCTAGATCATGGCTGCTTAATAAGATTGATTATGAACAAGATTAACCTACTCACCTATGGCATATGATACTCTATTGTTTTAAAAAGAGGTTAAGACATTGAACTATGAAACTTTTCTAAAATGATACTTGCGTAATTGAAATTAGGCAAACCGAACTTTTAGGGAAAAGAAAGGCATTGTGTTGTCTTAAAATGGTTTAAAACATAAAGTGTTATAACTTTATGGGAAGTTGGTTATAACGACTTTATGAAAACAAAAGAAGGGTTTTATCATTTGTTTTAATGCGTAACTTGACTTTTAAAAGAGAAGTATTTTGGTCCAAAGGAAGACATGGTATTGCCTTAATTTGGTCTTAAAAGGAAAGTATGAAAGTTGTTTTGGTTTACTTAAAAGATATAAGTCACACATTTTTTATATACTACGTGTGTCGGGTGACTTTTAGAAAAGGAATGAATCTCTTAAAAGGAATTTACGACGTAGTACTTTAGGTTAAAATCCGAATTTGACATAAAATGAAAGTACCTTGAGTTGTGTGTAACTTGCTTATGCTTGTTGTTATGAAACTTGACCATGTTACGTGTGATAGCCTTATTGTGCAAGTATGTGTTTCTACTCGACTCTGGTTCATCCGAATGTATTTCACTTGATTAGGTTCATCCGAATGTATTTCACTCGACACGGCTCATCCGAATGTATTTCACTCGACACGGCTCATCCGAATGTATTTCACTCGACACGGTTCATCCGAATGTATTTCACTTGATTATCGGTTCATCCGGAATGTATTTCACTCGACCACCGGCTCATCCGAATGTATTTCACTTGATTACCGGTTCATCCGAATGTATTTCACTTGACTACCGGTTCATCCGGAATGTATTTCACTTGACTACGGCTCATCCGAATGTATTCCACTCGACTACGGTTCATGGGATGAACCGAAATGTATTCCACACGTTGCTATATTAGGTCCATAAGATGGGCCGAGACACATTATGCGTATCACATGATTTGTACCTAGGCCAGCGAGGAAGGAGTTCCACGCATGAGGGATGACTTTTAGGGTGTGAGTCCCTGACTTGACATGACTGCTCTTATGTTGTGAACTGTAGTTTGGTTATCATACATGTCTCCTGCTATATAGACTATTATGATTTCATTTACAGTATTTTTACAGTTTCACATACTTGGTACTGCAGATCGACCTCCTTCGGGCCGTGTTCATGCCGCAGTAAAGGTACATCGATTGTCGATCCCCGCTTATAGGATCACATTTAGCGTGTTGAAGCTCCGTTCCTCCGAGGCTTATCTTTGGTATGTTACCACAGTCCGCAGGTTCTTGTACATTCGTGGTATGGCGGGCCCCGCCCGGCCATAGTTGTCACTTCTTAGAGGTCCGTAGTACTGGCGTAGTCCGTAAAAGGATAACTCGTCGTATTTATGTATATATTCAAGGCAACGCTTTGGTTGGCTTTGTTTATTTATCATGTCTCTTAATTCATGTTCATGTTTTTATTTCCGCTGATTTTCTCGATGGTGTATCACTAGGGTGCCCGGTAAGGCACGACCACGCCCGGTTCGGTCGTGACAAAAGTGGTATCAGAGCGCTTAGTCCTCGGAAAGTGTCTGCATCGTGGCTAGTAGAGTCTTGATTATCGGTGTCAGGCACCACATCTATAATCGTGAGGCTATAGGACATTTAGGATTGGTTTCCATTCTTCTCATTCGAGATCGTGCCTTAGAGTGTGTGATAAATCGGACCCCGACGTATTCCTTTCCTTTACCGTTATGCCTCCGCGTAGGCAACCCAGCCCATGGGCAAGGCGATGAGGAGCTGTTAGTGAGATACGAGGAGCACGAGGCGCAGCCGGCCAAGACTGAGACAAGTGCCCGGCGGGTTTCGCGCCGCCAAAGACCAGCAGAGTTTAGAGCCGCAGCAGTGGTCGCCGAGACTACAAGACTGAGCCTCCGTCCCCACACCGGAGCGTATGAGATGGGTACAAGGAGATGGCGCCATCGCCGTGGTCGTGGCGATATGAGGATAGGCCGGACGCAATTCCCCAAGAAGCACCCGTAGTTCACCCCGAGCGCATTTGAGGCTACGTGACTTTACGAGTCAGAGCCCGCCGTTGTTCTATGGATCGAGAGCCGAGGATGACCCTTAGGATTTTATCCGATACCAATGGATCATGAGAGTGATCGAGCCTCAGAGGCGCAGTCGGTGGTATTGGTTCGCATCACCGCGTGATACTGCAGCTTGACCGGTTTGATTCGTGAGCTGTCCCGGAAGAGCATGCACTTCCAGCTTTGGGACGAGTTCTCGAGGCATTTCTTGCACATTTCTTGCCTCCAGATGATGAGGGCTCGCCGGCAGATATTTGACGTTGAGGCAGGACGGGCGGACGGTTAGAGAGTACAATGTGGAGTTCGACTCATTAGCTCGGTATGTGCCCGCTGTGGTAGCTGATATGGAGGACAGAGTACACCGCTACGTCACCGGGATGGATGATTACTTAGCAGAGGCTTGCACGGTGTAGCTCTTCACCGCATGGACATTGCCCGCATGCAAGCTCATGCACTAGGATGTGAGGCACAGAGAGGTCGACAGAATGACCGATATCAGCAGAAGAGGCCGCAATAGCAGGTCCTTGGTAACTTTCGGGCGGACCGCCAAGTTAGCCTAGTTATGTACCTCCACCAAGATGCAGTGGTCCTCCGCGCCTTCGTGTCGTTCGGGTATTCGAGCTGGTCGAGCTCTGGCTTCGTTCATGTGTTTACGTGAGTGCTAGCCGCCAGGATTCATGTCCCTCGGTGTACGATGTGGCAAACATCATCCCGGAATGTCGCTTTTTATCGGTGCTTGTTTCACTGCGCCGTCGAGCCATGTGACGAGAGATCGTGCTTATAGGAGAGGTACGGCTTAGCGCAGCCTCACGGATCGATGGCGTTCATCGCCTTTCATAAGCATGCGCTGCAGGCAGGCATTATGATTAGAGTGGAGCGGTAGCTTGGTATATCCTTAACCTCTAGAGATTTGTATGCATGATTGATGACCTTATTATTGTGTGCTATGTTCGGATAGCTTTGTGCTAAAATGTGATTTAGGGACACGTTGGGGAAAAGGGTAAGCGGGGGTGAGAAAATGATAAACCTTAGAATATTACGATTGAGACCTTAGATGTAAGCGCCGTCTTGAGTACAAGATTTTGCAGTGATCCTTGTCGAGTGCATTTTATGCCTAGAATATATTGTGTGATAAGTCCTGGTTGGGTAAATGAAAGTGGTATCTTCATGATGTGATTTAGCAAGGTTGTTCGGATCGAGAAACGAGAGTCGGCGTGATGCAGGCTCGCCGAGGACGTGTTGCGTGTCAACCCGTGAGCCCGGAATGAGGTGGGTCAGCTCGGGTGGTCCCGCCAGCGGTAGGGTCACGAGGGTGCTAGGCCCAAGTTTAGATGACCATCGATGAGTTCGTGGTTATGTTCGACTGAGCGGATCGTGAAGGCCGGAAGTGGCCTTAAGGAAGATTGAGGCTAGTAAGATAACCAAGTTGGAGGTGGTGACTCCAAGGTTTGGAGAACTGAAGCGATGACTGAAGTGTGGTACGTATACTGGAAGAGTTCAAGAGTTCAAGAGTTCGAGAAGAGTACGACAAGTAAGGGTAGAGGCGAGCATGTATTGCGAGCATAGATATGATCATTTCTTGTAAAGGAGAAGTGCGAAGGATGTATATTTTAGACCTCGTGAATCGCATGCGATCCGGTACCATTGGTTGGGTCGGAGTGACACTAGAACCTCGCGCAAAGTGACAAGAGTTTGTGATGTTAGAGGTGTTTCCTCGTGGACTTGGATATAAGTATTTGCGCACGTGTTGTTTCGTACATTGTGGCGTTGGCAACTTATTGGAAGAACTTTATCGTTATCCGTCTTGAGAAGGAACATTCGGGACGAATGTTTCTAAGGAGGGGAGAATGTTATACCCCGTATTTCCAGAGTATGTATGTGAGCGCGTACGTATTATAATTTGAGCCTTAAAGTTGGCTAGTTTCGAAATTTGTACACAACACCCGATTAGAGTCGTTTTTCGACGAAACCTTTCCACGACTTTCGTAGGAAAATTCGCTATGTCATTTATAATTTTATGCGATTTTTCCGAGAGACGAAACATTTTGGACCAACGAGAGGGCGACACTTGTCACCCTCTAATCGAGCACTCGAGGCGTCCTCTTGGACGATTTGGCCTTGGCTTTTAGTCGAGGGTTAGGTAGGATATTTTGGTGGTAGATGGATAAGGTGTACTTGGCTTAATCTTAGCCTTACACTTGCCTAACACTTGGATGGATCTTGGCCATTGGTTGGCCTTCACTTGACCTATAAATACCCCTCTAGTTGAAGACTTTCTTCATCCAAAAACTTGAGCAATCTAACTAAGTCTCAAAATACTCCCTCTCCTCGAGCTGCCTACCACACCCCCTCCCCTTTGAGAGCCCTTGGCCGAGAGCCACCTCCTCCTTGTGGTGTTTTGCCGTGGGGTACCCCCCCCCTAGCCTAGTTGTCTCGTATAAATACCCCCCTTTTGTGGTATAGAAATACTCTCCAAGTATTGTTATAATGCCCAAATACCTTGTAGTTTTCCCAAGGTTACACTTTTTACAAGCCCAGAAAATACTATTATACTTCCCTCAGTCACAAAAACTAAACCCTAAGTAAATCTTCACCTGTAGTTGAAGTTATAAGTAGAAGTTGGTTAGAACTTCTAAGGGTTGGTTGAGCGGCCTGAGCGCACGGAGTAGAGCTAAACCTTGCTCAGATCGGCATATAAACTCGGATAATTTTGGGCTTATCGAGGTAAACATTCTTGACCTTCATTGTAATTGGAAATTACATGTTGTAGGAGTATATATTTAAGTATACTATATATAGAACTGAACATAGTTGCGGCAATGTCTTTTGACTTAAGCTCGAATAATACTTACGCAATGTCTCGCGACTTAAGCTGAATTTTAAAAGTGAATCGAATCAGAATTACATAGATCAGACATGAGACTTGTGTAGCATTATCGTGTAGTAGAATTGTACACGTCCGGTTAGGCGTGTTAACCCCTCGGTTGGCTTGGTAGCCGCCTCGATAGAGGAGATTTACGCTGTCATGCGGAGGTATCGCCGAATTTTCTGTAGAATATTCTACATTGAGATCTAGGATGTTAATAGGCGCCAGTGGCCTATATAGGTTGAAGTACTACGATGGCGTGATCTACTTGGCTTAAGGAGTAGCCGACGGTTTGAGGTACTGGAGCGTTTTTGCTATTAGTCGATAATCGTCGCGAGGTATGTGAACCTCTTCCTATCTTTCTAGCATGATATGTGTGAGCTATGTAGTACGGTAGACGCATACGTGTTAATCGTATTTGGTTGTTTTAAAACAATAAGTGTTATACTAGCTTTATGGGAAGTTAGGTATAACGTCTTAAGGGTGGTAAAATGAATGGTTTATTAATTTCAAAAGTTAAGAGATTGGATCTTATAAATAAGAGACTTAACTTAAATGAATTAATATGGATTTTGTGTGAAACCTCATTCGTGAGTAATGAGTACTTGGTTTTTAAAAGGAATAACGTTTTACTGATTTCGGAAATCAGAATGTGTATCAATAAACCACTGCAGCGTTAATAAAGGAAAATGTAATGAATAACTCAAGATTATTAAAACCAAGAGAAACCTCCATCCGCATGAAGCTAAGATGAGACAAAATGATATTACATTTTCTAGATCATGGCTGCTTAATAAGATTGATTATGAACAAGATTAACCTACTCACCTATGGCATATGATACTCTATTGTTTTAAAAAGAGGTTAAGACATTGAACTATGAAACTTTTCTAAAAAGAGACTTGCGTAATTGAAATTAGGCAAACTGGAACTTTTAGGGAAAAGAAAGGCATTGTGTTGTCTTAAAATGGTTTAAAACATAAAGTGTTATAACAGCTTTATGGGAAGTTGGTTATAACGACTTTATGAAAACAAAAGAAGGGTTTTATCATTTGTTTTAATGCGGTAACTTGACTTTTAAAAGAGAAGTATTTTGGTCCAAAGGAAGACATGGTATTGCCTTAATTTGGTCTTAAAAAGGAAAGTATGAAAGTTGTTTTGATTTACTTAAAAGATATAAGTCACACATTTTTTTATATACTACGGGTGTCGGGTGACTTTTAGAAAAGGAATGAATCTCTTAAAAGGAATTTACGTACGTAGTACTTTAGGGTTAAAATCCGGACTTTGACATAAAATGAAAGTACCTTGAGTTGTGTGTAACTTGCTTATGCTTGTTGTTATGAAACTTGACCATGTTACGTGTGATAGCCTTGTTGTGCAAGTACTGTGTTCTACTCGACTACCGGTTCATCCGGGAATGTATTTCACTTGATTACCTGTTCATCCGGGAATGTATTTCACTCGACACGGTTCATCCGAATGTATTTCACTTGATTACCGGTTCATCCGGGAATGTATTTCACTCGATTACCGGTTCATCCGGGAATGTATTTCACTCGATTACCGGTTCATCCGGGAATGTATTTCACTCGATTACCGGTTCATCCGGGAATGTATTTCACTTGATTACCGGTTCATCCGGGAATGTATTTCACTTGACTACCGGTTCATCCGGGAATGTATTTCACTCGACTACCGGTTCATCCGGGAATGTATTTCACTCGACTACCGGTTCATGGGATGAACCGGAAATGTATTCCACACGTTGCTATATTAGGTCCATAAGATGGGCCGAGACCTGTTATGCGTATCACATGATTTGTACCTAGACTGCCGGCAGTGAGGAAGGAGTTCCACGGGCATGAGGGATGACTTTTAGGGCGAGTCACGACTTGACATGACTGCTCTTATGTTGTGAACTGTAGTTTGGTTATCATACATGTCTCCTGCTATATAGACTATTATGATTTCATTTACAGTATTTTACAGTTTCACATACTTGGTACCTGTTGTACTGACCTCCTTCGGGGGGCTGCGTTCATGCCGCAGGTAAAGGTACATCGACTGTCGATCCCCGCTTATAGGATCACATTTCGTGTTGAAGCTCCGTTCCTCCGAGGCTTATCTTTGGTATGTTACCCTGAGTCTATAGGTTCTTGTACATTCAGGGGTATGGCGGGGCCCTGTCCCGTCATAGTTGTTGTCACTTCTTAGAGGTCTGTAGTACTGTTGTGGCGTAGTCCGTAAAAGGATAACTGTCCGGTATTTATGTATATATTCAAGGCAATCGCTTTTGGCCTGCTTATTTATCATGTCTCTTAATTCATGTTCATGTTTTTATTTCCGCTGATTTTCTCACGATGGTGTATCACTAGGGTGCCCGGTAAGGCACGATCCACGCCCGGTTCGGTCGTGATGACAAGATGTTGTCACCTCTCGTTGGTCCAAAATGTTTCATCTCTCGGAAAAATCCGCAAAAATAATAAATGACAGCCGTAATTTTCCCTACGCAAGTTTTGGAAAATGATTTTTTTCGTGGGTTGTGGACAAGTTTTTCGTCCATAGTGCCTAACTAAGGCTAAACTTTTGTACGTACGCCCTTACGTACATACTCTGGAAATACGGGGTATAACAACGGACCTCATCCGTTCAATCCCCTTAAGCCTACTACGCAGCTTAATCTATTAACATGACATTCCGTTAAGTTCCTTAACATGGCTTCTTAAGGGTTCACTACCCTATCACACAACTCATCATTTCCTAATTATCTCAAAATAAAACATAAGATCTTGGCAAAAATTCATTAACTGCTTCATACCTCCCGATATCTAGTGAGTCTTTACCAACTCCTGGTAATCTAAAATCATTCTAGGAAACACGCGTCTGACCCTCATACATAACTCCGTATAGATGTATGTCACAATACCAACTATACTATAATCATTACCAACCTGGATACGCAATCCACATAGTCCTTCCTGGGTCACTGTTGCCTTTCTCGTAGCTGCAATCAACATAACTCGTTAGGGAGAGACGACCCTAACAACACAGCTCTATCGCACGATCTCAGAGTGAGAAGAATGGAAACCAATCCTAAATGTCCTGCAGCCTCCTGATTATAGATGTGGTGCACAACACACCGATAATCAAGACTCTACTAGACACGGTCTGTAGACACTTTCCGAGGACTAACTGCTCTGATACCACTTTTGTCACGACCCGACCCCGGGCCGCGACTGGTACCCTACCTGGGCACCCTTCTAATCATACAACATAACAAACTGCGGAAGATAAATAACACACTCTTCTTTTTTTTAAACCAAGGCCAAGCCGATAAGGCTGCCATAATCATAAAAATTACCCGAAAGGGTCTACACTGCTTAACAATGTAAAAACAACTCTAGCTACCCATTACGATGAATACAAACCTCTAAGATTTGAACAAAAACTATGACGGACAAGGCCCCGCCGCACTTCAATATACATAGCCATGACAACTCCGGAACATTGGAGCCATCTCAAATGCTGAATCAGGATCCTAAGCTCGCGGATCCACAACTGCGTACCTAAACCTGCGGACATGAACGCAGCCCCCGGCGGGGTCGATAACAAAAATTTAATATGGAACGAAATAAAGTACTGAAATGATCATAAGCGCACAAAAGAATGACAGGCAAGTATAAAAGTACATACGGATCCCGCCGTGTCATTACCACTTATGAACTTAATTGCACATCATTATCTTTTCCATTCCATTAAGAGTTATAGCCATATCTTACGTACATACTTAGGAGAAGTCATTAAGTTCATTACCATATAACTTACTTATCTTTCATAACATAATCCGGCCCTTTATGGAGGGACGCATATACTACCCGGCCCAATCTGGGACGCGATCAAGTCACACAAATATCAAAGCATGTCTGTGGAATCCCCCATCACTGCCGACAGCTATAAGTGTAAAATATAGCCATGTGACGCGCCCGTGGCAACCCATCTCACTGTCGGTGTACACATACACAATACATATATATATCTCCTGCCCGTGGAATCCCACATCACTGCCGACAGCCGTAGGTGTAACATATACAACTCACATATATATATATATATATAACGCGGTCGCATGCCCCGGAATCCCTCATCGTATAAGCATGGCCATAACGTGTCTTCGGCATCCCTCATCGTAGGTGCAGATCTTCATGGGGAGCTAGCCCATGGAGTAATAATATAACTGTTATACCCCGTATTTCCAGAGTATGTACGTAAGGGCGTACGTATAAAAGTTTAAGCCTTAAGTTAGGCAAGGGACGAAAATTTTGTTCACAACCCACGAAAAGAATTGTTTTCCGACGAAACATTTTCCAAACTTTGCGAGGGGAAAATTACGGTTGCGACTTTAATAATTTTTGCGGATTTTTCCGAGAGATGAAATATTTTGGACCAACGAGAGGGCGACACTTGTCACCCTCAAGTTGGCGGATTGGTGGCCGAAAGGGGGCACGTTTTGTGCCATGTTTTGTTGCCTAAACCATGGGTCAATGTTTGGAGTGAATTGAGGAGTAGATGGCTAGGGGGCACTTGGGAAAATCCTCACCCTCCACTTTCCCACCACTTGTCTTGATCTTGGCCATTGGTTTCCCTATAAATACCCCCCTTTGTTGAAGACTTCTTCATCCACAAACATTTTCTAAGTCTTGAAAATCCTCCCCCCCTTCTTGGTGCTCTCGTCCAAAGAGCCCCCCCTCCCCGTTGAGAAGGCCTTGGCCGAAACACCCCCCCTCTCCTAGTGGTGTTGGCCGAGACATACCCCCCTTGCCTAGTTGTTCTCGTAAAATACCCCCCCTCTTGGTAGAAAATACTCTCCAAGTATTGTTACTATTCCAAAATACCTTAGCCTTATACCTTGTAGTATTCCAAACTTACCTCTATACGTAGAGCCCAGAAATACTACCTTATGTCCTTTTAGTCTCAAAACAAAACCCTAAGGAAAATCTTCATAGTTGGTTGAAGTATTAAGAAGAAGTTGCGTAGAACATCTAAGGGTTGTTTGGAGCGGGTTGGAGCGCCCAGAGTAGGAGCTAAACGTTGCTCAGGATCGACATTTAAACTTGGATAATTTTGGGCTTATCGAGGTAAATACTCTTGTCCTTATATTGTAATTGGAAATTACATAATGTAGTAGTATAGAGATGTATATAAGATACATAGAAGGATATTAAAGAAGAAGAATTAAACTGTACTTACATAGGACTGTATTTGCAGTAGACTTGTGTAGTTTAACGGGTAGGGAAGTGCTGCCCGATTTTCCGTAGAATAGAGAACCCTCTGCCTAGAATATTCTACAGAGTAGTCTAGACGTTGATATACGTATATGGCCTTTATAGGTTGAAAGTTCTGCGAGTAGCATGTTCTACTTGAATGGTGGACAAGGCTAGCCGGGTTATAGCCGTGGAGCATTTTGCTAATAGTCGATAATCGTCGTGAGGTATGTGATTCTTCCTATCCTCTTGAGCATGATATTTTAAAAGAATATATATAGTACGGTAGACGTACGTGTGTTAACTGAACGTGGTTTTTACTGCGATGTCTTTTGACTTGAGTCTAAATAATAAGAATCTTGAAGTATTTCAAAAGAATTAAGAACCATTTTTGAAAGAAGAGTAATACTTGGTTTTAAAAGCTTAAGAGTTATACTAGCTTTATGGGAAGTTAGGTATAACGACTTAAGAGAGATAAAAAGAATGGTTTATTGATTTTAGAAGTTAAGAGACTTGATCTTAAAAGATAAGAGACTTGACTTAATCAATTAATATGAATTTTGTTAAAAAGTGTGAAACCTCATTCGTGAGTAATGAGTACTTGGTTTTTCAAAGGAATAATGTTTTACTGATTTCAGAAATCAGAATAAATATCAAACGAACCACTGCAGCGTTAATAAAGGCAAATGTATTGACTAATTAAGTATTATTAAAACCAGTAGAAACCTCCATCTGCATAGAAGCTAAGATAAGACAAAATGATATTACATTTCCTAGATTATGGCTGCTTTAATAAGATTGTTATGAACAAGAATAACCTACTCACACATAATGTCACGACCCGAACCCGGACCCGTGACCGGTGCCTAACCCGGGCACCCTAGTGACACAACATCAGAGAAAACCAGCGGAATATAAACTCAAGATAAACAACCATTACGATATAGAATAGTCTAGCCCAAAATGGCTAACCCAAAAGTACATAAACCAAACAGTTACATCCTTAACGAACCAAGTTCTGACAAGACTACAGGCCTCTAAGAATGAATAACACTATGACGGGACAGGGCCCCGTCATGCCCCTGAATGTACAAAATAACAACAACTCCAGGGAGAACCATACCAAAAGTCGAGCCTCCGAAGAAATGGAGCTCCTGACACCTGAGTACAAGATCCTAGGAACGAGGATCTACCGCCTGCTTTCCCTTACCTGCGGCATGAACGCAGCCCCCGAGGAAGGGGGTCAGTACACAACGTACCAAGTATGTAAAGCGAAAATATCAGTAGTAATATCATAAGTCCAAAATACATTAAAGTTATAGATAAAACCAAATTATGTCAGACTGTGCCTTACTAATAATGAGATTAACAAGTATACATTTTATAGCATAAAAATAGGAGGCTCATGATCAAAACAGGGTACCTCGCCCGTAGTATCATTAAGCAATCCTACTCCTGGGACTATTTCACCCGCATAGGTCCTGTGGACCCGCATGAGGTCATCCGCCTCGTCATAGGACTATTTCACCCGCGTGGGACTATTTCACCCGCATGGATCCCGTGGATCCGCACGAGTACCATCGCTGCACGCGTGGGACTATTTCACCCGCATGGATCCTATGGTCCGATCCGCATGAGTACAAGCGCCGCACTCGCATCATGGGTAGCAAATCCATGGCATAAATAATAACCGGGGTTTACAGTAACAATATATATATAACATAGCTCATCCGCTATCATACATACATAACATAAGCACTACCGGCCTATCATATCATAACATAAGCACTACCGGCCTATCATATCATAACATAAGCACTACCGGCCTATCATAACTTAAGCAAGTTAAGAATCACCTAACTCCTTATTAATAGTATTAATACATCCTCTCATTTTAGTATACCTAAGGCACGATCATGTCTTTTAATAAAAATCCGGGAATTTAACCCAAGTATCATGTACCTCTAACCTTTTAAGGAATAACTCTTTTTATACCAAAAATTCCAAGATACCAATCACCATAGTATCAAGTTACGATTTCTTTTCAAAACAAGTCACATTTCCTTTTAAAACTATCTCAAGCTTCTAAATTAAGTGACTTCATTTCTTGTAAAACCTTAGGCAATTCATGCCTTAAAACCATTTTCCTTCCACAAGTTCAAAACATCAAAACCTTTCTCCATTAAACTTTCACAAACTAATATAACCAACTCCCCATAAAGCCGTTATATTAGAGTTAACAATAGTAAAACACATTCCCTTAAGTCCAAGGGATTTTTATACTTTTCTTTTAAAACGAAGCAAGTATCAAATGCTTATAACAAACGAAGATTTTCAAATCTTGTACGTCTACCGTACTACGTAGGTACAACTAATCATGCTCAAGAGATAGGAAAGCTCCACATACCTCTTCGGTCAATCCACAAGCTAAGTCCAATTTACCGCACGTAGTATGTCAACCTAAAATGACCACAATACGTTTATCAAGCTCTAATTACAAATGCAGAATTTCCAAGTTAAAGTCACCAATTTCCTACGGAAAATTGGGCAGCGTTTCCTTTGTTTCTACATACATTGCCACCTTTCCAAGGTCGATTTTTATGCTCAAATGCCATGTTTAAGGCTCAACAACCAACCAACACGAGGGATTACACACCTAAACTTTGGTGTGTAAAATTCAGCCCCACAAGTTACAACAACTAACCCAACAAGTCTAATGTAGTATTTAGGCAACAACACGCTCATAATAACCCCCTAACCAATTCTTTCATAATCAACCCCATTTCTTACATGCAACTACTCTAAGTGCATTTTTTCCAACTACAAGTTCTTCCTATTAAACATGCAACACCCAATACCAACTACAAGAGAAGAAATGTTACCTTAAGTTTTTGCCAAACTTATTCCAACACCTTGCTAGCCTTTTCTCCAAGAACACCACCACAATAGTCCTCACAAGCTTGTAATAACCTTTCCTTCCTATTACACTTTTGATTTTTCCTTAGGCTAGAATTCCTCTTGGGAATTTAGAGAAGGATGAGCTTTTTAACTTAGAGAGATGGAGTGTAGAGATGAAATGTTGAAAGAAATGACCAAGTCTTGGTCAATATAATGCATGTAGCAGAAATCAGATGGGGGGGGGACACTTGTCACCCTCCCATGGCCTTTTTTTAAAACAAAAATCAGACTTTCTAAGTTTTTCCGCCCAAATTTCCCGCCTCGGCGCCGGCATCCGGCGGCGGCCGCAACTCTGCGGACTCGGATCTTTTAGCGCGCGCCTGCTTCCGGCTGGCGCTGAAACTTCAGCGACCAAGATTTCGAGCGCGGCCACGACTTAGCGGCCTACAATCAATGGCCACAGCTGAGACTCGACCGCGGTCCAGCGAACCACGGTATAACATTCTCCCCCCCTTAGAAACATTCGTCCCGAATGTTCCTTCTAGCCTCACACAAAACACAATATAAACATATCTTCTTAACTATTCCTTTGCAAATAAGAATGCTCCCCGAGCCACAACATTACTCAAGCATAATCAACTAAATCAAAACTAACAAGCAGGAAAGTGGGTTACCTGGAGGTGTAGGGAATAAGTGAGGATACTTCTTCATCATGTCATCCTCTGCTTCCCACGTCATTTCCTCCCTGTTCTCGTTCCGCCATAAGACCTTGACGGAAGCCACGTCCTTCGTCCGAAGTCGTCTAACCTGACGATCGAGTATCGCTATGGGACTCTCCTCATACGATAACTTCTCACACTGACATCACGAATCGGGTACTCTAGACGGATCTCCAACGCATTTCCGTAACATAGACACATGAAAAACTGGATGTACTGCCACAAGATCAGACGGCAGATCCAACTCATAGGCAACCTTGCCCACTCTTCGGACAATCTGATACGGCCCAATGTACCTTGGGCTGAGTTTCCCTTTCTCTGCCTGAACATCAGATAGACTACCCATCGATCTGCGACTAAGGGCATCTGCCACTACATTGGCTTTCCCTGGGTGGTACAGAATATCAACATCGTAATCCTTAAGTAGCTCCAACCACCGTCTCTGCCGCAAGTTCGCCTCCTCTGTGAAGATGTACCGAGACTCTTGTGGTGCGTAAATGTCCACATGAACTCCATATAAATAATGTCTCCAGATCTTCAAGGCATGAATCACTGATGCCAGCTCCAAGTCATGTGTGGGATAGTTCTTCATGTTTCCTAAGCCGCCGGATCATAAGTTATAACCTTGCCGCCGCATCAAAGACGCACTCCAAGCCCGACACTGACGCGTCACAATAAACCACATATCCATCTAAACCTCCGGAAGAGTAAGAACGGGCGGCCAACTTCTCCTTTAGCAACTGAAAACTTTCCTCACAAGTATCCGTCCACCGGAACATAGCTGCCTTCTGAGTCAGCTTAGTCAAAGGTGCTGAAATAGAAGCAAACTTCTCCACAAACCTCCGATAATAACCTGCAAGGCCCAAAAAGCTGCGCACCTCTGTCGGTGTAGTGGGTCTAGGCCAAGTCTTGACTGCCTCAATCTTTGCTGTATCAACCCGAATACCATCGGCTCCGATAACATGTCCTAAGAAAGCCACTGAACCCAGCCAAAACTCGCATTTCGAGAACTTGGCATACAACTGCCGGTCCCTGAGGACTCCCAACACCGTCCTCAAATGATCTGTATGCTCCTGCTCTGTGCGTGAATACACCAAGATATCATCAATGAACACTATAACGAACATATCCAAGAATGGCCTGAACACCCTATTCATCAAATCCATGAATACTGCTGGAGCGTTGGTCAATCCAAAAGACATTACTCTGAACTCATAGTGCCCATACCGGGTCCTAAATGCGGTCTTTGGGATATCTGCCTCTCTAACTCGCACCTGATGATAACCAGATCGCAGGTCGATCTTGGAAAAACATCTCGCACCCTGCAACTGGTCAAACAAATCATCAATCCTGGGGAGGGGATATCTATTTTTGATGGTTACCTTATTCAGCTGCCTGTAATCAATACACATACGCAACGTCCCATCTTTCTTCTTTACAAACAACACTGGCGCTCCCCAGGGAGAGACACTAGGCCTGATAAAGCCTTTTTCTAGCAAGTCCTTCAGCCGGTCTTTCGGTTCCTCAACTCGGCGGTGCCATTACGTATGGCGGAATAGATATCGGTCGAGTGTCCGTGCCAAATCGATGCAAAACTCAATCTCCTCTCGGGAGGATACCCAAGCTCGTCTGGGAAAACGTCTGAAACTCTCTAACCACCGGAATCGATGAAGGCGTAAGCATCTCACCTCGATGTCGAATACCCAACCAAATGGTAAATATACCCTTTCCGTACCATCCTCCTAGCCGAGGTAAGAAATAAACCTACCGCCGGCGATGCAAGATTCCCTTCCACTCGAGCAACCGCCACCAGAAACCGAACCGAACTAACCTCTCTCTCGGTCTACATTGGCATAGCAAGGCGATAGCCAATCCATACCCATAATCACATCGAAGTCCGTCATGTCCAACTCTATCAAGTCGGCAGAGTCGGCGACCATCTATAGTCACCGGGCAAGCCTTATATACCCGCTCGCCTAACAGAAGCACCTACGGCGTAGCCACCTCAAAGGATTCTATGGACTCGGCTCATCCCTATTCTACCAAAGAATATGAGGAGATATATAGACAGGTAGAACACGGATCTATCAAAGCATAAACATCACAAAGAAGAAACCAACAATGTACTGTGGCGACATCGTGGCGCCTCCGGTCTGGCGGCCGGACATAGCATAAATGCGGTTACGAGGACCGCTGAATCCAGAACTCTACCACGACCGCCGCGGCACGCTCGTCTGCGTGAATACCACGCCTCCGGCGCATCGCCATCGGCGATGAAGATCCACATCGACCTCGCCGGTTGAGCCATCATATTCCTCCACTCGACGGACAATCTCTCTCAAATGGCCCCGCCGCCGCAAGAATAACAAGCTCACGAGGAACACGACACTTCTATAATGGCAATCACCACATCGACCACACCGAGGCATAGGTGGCCTCATCTCGACCGGAACTCGTCCTGCGAAACCCGGCCACGAACCCTGTCCCGCTCCCGAATACTGCATGCGTCCGAAGATGGTGGAGGAGTGCTCGAATCGCCGTGGTGCAACCACAGTCTGCCGAGGTCGTTTACCCCGAAAACTACGGAGGACCTGCTGTCCCGCCTCTTCGCCGATACTGCCGATCCGCTTACCCTGCGTTCACACCCGAGGGCATGTGCTGCACGCGGCAATGTCCATGCCCTGAAGAGCCACCCCGAGCAACTCTCGCCAAGTGATCATCGAGTCTGTGACATAGCGGCACCTGTCCTCCATGTGCGCTACCAATGCGGGCACATACCTAGCCAATGAGTCAAACTCCACGTTGTATTCGGACCGTCCTCCCATTCTCGTCTCGTCAAAAATCTATCGGCCGAGCCCTCCTCATCTGCGAGGCAAGAAATGGCTAAGGAATGCCTCGAGAACTTCGTCCCAAACGGTGAAGCGCATGCCCTCCGGGGGCCCCCACGAATCGTACGACCAATCGCCAGTATCCCGCGGCCGATGCGAACTCAGACCATCGACTTCATCGAAGCCCGATCACCGCCATGATCCGCAGAATCGTCGGATAAACTCACGAGGATCATCTCGAGTCTCGACCGTAAAACTCCGGTGGCTACAACTCAAAATCTCTCGATCTCGAGCTAGCGACTGTCTTTGAACTACAGTCTGGCAAATGAATCGCTGCTCCAACCTATCCTCCCGCTCGCCACGATCACGGCGAATCGGGCTATCTCCTTGTAGCCCATATCCTCCGCCCCTGGCCGCTGGACTGGAGGCTCAGGTATCGCGGTCTCGATGTGCCGCTGCGACTCTTTTGGGGTTGGCGGCGTCAGAACTTCGCTGTCCAAACACTCGTCACAGTGGGACCGGCACGTGCTCCAGTGACCCTCGGTGCCCTGCGGTAGTTCCCTCGCTTTGCCCTTCTGGGCTGCGGTTGCCTTGCGCGGAGACATAACTGATACAGGAAAAATACGTCAGAGGAAATTCAACCTATAACACAGCTCTATTGCACGATCTTAGAGTGAAAGAATGGGAACCAATCCTAAATATCCTGCGACCTCACGATTATAGATGTGGTGCACAACACACCGATAATCAAGACTCTACTAGATACGCTGTAGACTCTTTCCGAGGATTAATCGCTCGATACCACTTTTGTCACGACCGAACCGGACCGTGACGGTGCCTAACCCGGGCACCCTAGTGACACAACATCAGAGAAAACCAGCGGAATATAAACTCAAGATAAACAACCATTACGATATAGAATAGTCTAGCCCAAAATGGCTAACCCAAAAGTACATAAACCAAACAGTTACATCCTTAACGAACCAAGTTCTGACAAGACTACAGGCCTCTAAGAATGAATAACACTATGACGGGACCGGGCCCCGTCATGCCCCTGAATGTACAAAATAACAACGACTCCAGGGAGAACCATACCAAAAGTCGAGCCTCCGAAGAAATGGAGCTCCTGACACCTGAGTACAAGATCCTAGGAACGAGGATCTACCACCTGCTTTCCCTTACCTGCGGCATGAACGCAGCCCCCGAGGAAGGGGGTCAGTACACAACGTACCAAGTATGTAAAACTGGAAAATACTGTAGTAATATCATAAGTCCAAAATACATTAAAGTTATAGATAAAACCAAATTATGTTGCACTGTGCCTTACTAATAATGAGAGTAACAAGTATACATTTTATAGCATAAAAATAGGAGGCTCATGATCAAAACAGGGTACCTCGCCCGTAGTATCATTAAGCAATCCTACTCCTGGGACTATTTCACCCGCATAGGTCCTGTGGACCCGCATGAGGTCATCCGCCTCGTCATAGGACTATTTCACCCGCATGGGACTATTTCACCCGCATGGATCCTGTGGATCCGCATGAGTACCATCGCGTACTCGCATGGGACTATTTCACCCGCATGGATCCTATGGTCCAGATCCGCATGAGTACAAGCGCCGCACTCGCATCATGGGTAGCAAATCCATGGCATAAATAATAACCCGGGGTTTACCCGTAACAATATATATATAACATAGCTCATCCGGCTATCATACATAACATAAGCACTACCGGCCTATCATATCATAACATAAGCACTACCGGCCTATCATATCATAACATAAGCACTACCGGCCTATCATAACTTAAGCAAGTTAAGAATCACCTAACTCCTTATTAATAGTATTAATACATCCTCTCATTTTAGTATACCTAAGGCACGATCATGTCTTTTAATAAAAATCCGGGAATTTAACCCAAGTATCATGTACCTCTAACCTTTTAAGGAATAACTCTTTTTATACCAAAAATTCCAAGATACCAATCACCATAGTATCAAGTTACGATTTCTTTTCAAAACAAGTCACATTTCCTTTTAAAACTATCTCAAGCTTCTAAATTAAGTGACTTCATTTCTTGTAAAACCTTAGGCAATTCATGCCTTAAAACCATTTTCCTTCCACAAGTTCAAAACATCAAAACCTTTCTCCATTAAACTTTCACAAACTAATATAACCAACTCCCATAAAGCCGTTATATTAGAGTTAACAATAGTAAAACACATTCCTTAAGTCCAAGGGATTTTTATACTTTTCTTTTAAAACGAAGCAAGTATCAAATGCTTATAACAAGCGAAGATTTTCAAATCTTGTCGTCACCGTACTACATAGGTACAACTAATCATGCTCAAGAGATAGGAAAGCTCCACATACCTCTTCGGTCAATCCACAAGCTAAGTCCAATTTACCGCACGTAGTATGTCAACCTAAAATGACCACAATACGTTTATCAAGCTCTAATTACAAATGCAGAATTTCCAAGTTAAAGTCACCAATTTCCTACGGAAAATTGGGCAGCGTTTCCTTTGTTTCTACATACATTGCCACCTTTTCCAAGGTCGATTTTTTATGCTCAAATGCCATGTTTAAGGCTCAACAACCAACCAACACTAGGATTACACACCTAAACTTTGGTGTGTAAAATTCAGCCCCACAAGTTACAACAACTAACCCAACAAGTCTAATGTAGTATTTAGGCAACAACACGCTCATAATAACCCCCTAACCAATTCTTTCATAATCAACCCCATTTCTTACATGCAACTACTCTAAGTGCATTTTTTCCAACTACAAGTTCTTCCTATTAAACATGCAACACCCAATACCAACTACAAGAGAAGAAATGTTACCTTAAGTTTTTGCCAAACTTATTCCAACACCTTGCTAGCCTTTTCTCCAAGAACACCACCACAATAGTCCTCACAAGCTTGTAATAACCTTTCCTTCCTATTACACTTTTGATTTTTCCTTAGGCTAGAATTCCTCTTGGGAATTTAGAGAGAAGGATGAGCTTTTAACTTAGAGAGATGGAGTGTAGAGATGAAATGTTGAAAGAAATGACCAAGTCTTGGTCAATATAATGCATGTAGCAGAATCGATGGGGACACTTGTCACCCTCCCATGGCCTTTTTAAAACAAAAATCGACTTTCTAAGTTTCGCCCCAAATTTCCCGCCTCGGCGCGCCACATCCGCATCCCGGCGCGGCAACTCTGCGGACTCCGGATCTTTTAGCGCGCGGCAGCTTCGGCGGCCTTGGCAGCTGGCCCTCAGTACTTTCGATGCCCCCGGCTCGGCCACGCGACCTACAATCACCAGCGCGCGCCTTGCGCGGCCCATGCAAGATCGGCCACAAGCTGAGACCGCGATCATGTCCCGAACCACGGGGTATAACACATAAGGTATATGTTTCTCAGATTGTTTTAAAAGAGAATTATATTATTAAATGATTAAGACTATGAACTACGAAACCTTTGGAAAATGAGAAACTTGCGCTTTTTTTTTTTTTTTTTTTTTTTAGGTAAATGCAAATATTATTACTAGAAACTGAAAGAAAAGTGGCTACAATCAATCATTGAGGGTTCTCAGTCCTCAACGTAATTTAAAGAAGAAACGGGGGAGTAAGGAGTTGTCACTCGAAGGTGCCATTACAAGAAGGGATAAAATCATAGAGTACTCTATAGGATGTTGTTTTAATCTTGGTAATGACCTCTTCTGCCGGTGAGTTTGTGCCTTCAAAGAGCAGTGTGTTCCTTGTCCTCCAAATCTCATAGACCATAATGCAGAAGGCAAGTAAGGTTGCTTTTGCTCGGATGCCTGTTCCGCGGTAGTCTTTTTTAATCCATTTGAGAGAACTTTCAACAGTGGTCATTTCTCTCTTAATTCCCAACCAGTCTCTTATGCTTTTCCAAATCAAACGGGTGTAGGGGCATGTGAAGAAGAGGTGCTCTCTTGTTTCATTTGCTTGCTTGCAGAACCCACAAGACTTATCCTCCGAGTTGAGATAGGAAAGGGTGTCCTTTGTAGCTAACCGCTTTCTACAATTTATCCACATGGTGAGCGAGAACTTAGGGGATGAATCCTCTCCCATTTGTGACATCCAAGGCTTTTATCTTGCTTAGAGCGCAAGATCTCATATACGAGGCTTGAATCAAATTTACCGTTGGTACAACACTTTGTTAATCCGGCAATTGCAACTCGGCTACCAAAGATGGAAACAAGTTTGTCGCGTATCCCGCAAATCTTTACGAATAGGGGAGTCTCTAGACGTACCTCATAGTCCCAAAAAGAACCGCCTCTCAAATAAAAGTCGTTGATCCATTGGACCCAAAGTGAGTGCATACGTGTGGGTTTGCCATATAGGCAGGGATAGCAGGGGCATGGTTCCAATCCTTGATATTCATAAGGCCCAAACCTCCTTCCGATTGAGGGGCAAATGGTCCCCAAGCAACTCTTGGTGGTTTCCCACCCCATAAGAACTGGATACAGTGCACCTTACCTTGTTAAGTACGATGGCGGGATAGGAAGGGCCGGAACCAAAACTCTCAACCCTCGGATGACTGACCTAATAAGCTCTAGCTTGCCCGCATAGGAAAGAGTGTGGTGTCCCCATTTCTGAATGTAATTCGAAATAGCATTAGTGAAAGGAGCAAATTGTTCCACCGAGACTGAAATTGGGGACAAAGGGATCCTGGCACTGCATCTGGAAAGCTACCAATGCGAATCCAACCACGCCAAGATCAAATCACGTACTCATCATGTACTCGCTAAGTAGACGGAGGATTTGGATGGATTAAGAGTTAACCCGAGACATCCTCCAACTCCTCTAGACAGTTCATAAGAATCTCAACCAAGAAATATCACCTTTGGCAAAGAGCATGAGGTCATCCGCAAAGGCAAGATGAGTAATACCCATCCTTTTACATTTTGGATAATAAGAGAAAGCTCTAGCCTCGCCTCATTTTAAGCATCCTCGAAAGGTAATCCATACACAAGATAAAGAGCGTTGGGACATAGGATCACCTTGTCTAAGTCCGCGCTTACCCTTGAAGTAACCATGCAACTCACCGTTGATAGAAAGAGAGAAGGACGTTGAGCAAACACACTCCATGATCCACCTGACAAATATGTCTGGAAAGTTGAGGCCTCTTAATACTGAAACAAGGAAACTCCAAGAGACCGTGTCAAAAGCTTTCCTAAGATCCACCATGAGCATGCACCTAGGTGAGACTCTGGCTCTATTAAATCCTCTCACAAGCTCCTGTGCTATATAGACATTGTCCATCATATTTCTCCCTTTCACAAAAGCCCCTTGTGATTTGTCAACGATAGAAGGAAGAATCTTTGCCATTCTGTTAGCTAGAATCTTTGTAATAATCTTATAGACCACATTAGTCAATCCAATAGGCCTAAAATCAGTTACCTTAGGGTCCCTATCGGTCTTGGGCAGCAAGGCAATGATGGTATGATTAAGTTGTTTCAAAAGAACCCCTGAAGAGAAGAACTCCTGCACGCTTCTTACTACATCATGTCCCACATCTCTCCATCTATTCTTGAAGAAGGCTGCCGAATACCCATCCGGTCCAGGAGATTTATCATTTCCAATATCAGAAAGAGCTTCCCAAATCTCCTTTGGGGATACGAAGTGCAAAAGTTGTAGAGCCCTCTTCGCTTAGCTTCGGGCCAAAGTTGCACACTTCAGGATCAAAGTTCGACGTGGGTCGAGATGTGCCAAGAAGATCCTTGTAAAATTCCTCTAGAAGTTTTCTTACCTCCCCTGGTGATGTAGTGATAACACCATTAGTTTTGACAAGAAAGTTGATGGAGTTCTTGACATTACTTCTCTTGATCAAGCTATGGAAGTATTTGGAGCATTTATCACTTCCAATCAAGTGTTTCTGTCTCGACTTTTGCCTAATGAAATGTCTCTCAGCTTCCATTAAGGTGTTGGCTTTAACTCTTGAGGACTTAACCTTGGATTTAAGCTCCTCATCAAAGGGGTCTCCCATATGTGCACTAATAGCCTCCTTAAACTCCATGTTTGCCTCCTTCGCTCTTTGATCAATACTGCCGAACTCACTTATATTCAATGCCCTCAGTGGTTGTTTCAAGGCTTTCAGTTTCGATGCTAGAACGAATTGAGCAGTACCTAGAATGTCTTGTCTCCAGCATGAAGTCATAATGTTGTCAAAAGCGGTGTGAGAAAGCCACATATTCATGAACTTGAAAGGCCGCTTCCCAATATTATAGGATGCAATAACCGTAGCCATCACGGGACAGTGGTCCGAGACAGGTTCCATAGGCATGAAATTGGCTGTGCATTCTAAGGTCAAATCGCCCCAATTTTGATTCATCATTACTCTATCAATCTTGGACAAATCGAACCATTTGTCCAAGTGTAGAAAGAACCGGAAGATGGAGTGTCTTCTAGTCCATGAGCATTCCTGAAATCTCCAAGGTCCTTAAGTGCATACGGCGTTAGAGGAGGGCCTCCCGCCTTATCTTGAGGGTAGCAGTAAGTGTTGAAATCTCCCATAATCATCCAAGGTTTAGTGATGCCAATGCCCATGTGAGAAAGGTGATGCCAAAGGATTCTCCTATCCGTGATGCTATAAACCGGATACACGAATGTTGCAAGGAAGGACACTTGAGTAATCTTACAACTTGCCTGAACATGGATATGTTGAGAATCCATTCCAAGCACTTCACAACAGACCCTAGAGGGATCCCACAAGAGTAGCATTCTTCCACCATCGATGAATTCCAGATTTGAGCATAAATTCCAACCTTTGAATCTTTTAGAAGAGAAAGACTCAATCCTTTCCTTAGAGAGTTTTGTTTCGGAAGACAAATCAATGCCACATCATCTTTGTTTAGTGAGACTACACACTAGAGCTTGCGTGGCTGCCCTGTCCCTTAGTCCGCAAAGACCGCGGACATTCCAACAAAGTATTTTCATTAGGAAACAAAGGAGGTTTTTCCAAAGACTCTCCGCTTTGTCGCCTTAGTCTTTCCACCGACCTTTGACATGAACTTCTTTGGCATAACTTATTTCCACCATCATCTTTCTAGGAAGCCATAGCGTGTATCAGCCAAGCTATGCTCCCCGCGTTCAAAGGTAACACTCTTAGACGCCGGCAAGGACACTCCCTTAACACCCGTGTTAGTACCTTCATCCAAGGAAGGTTGCGGGTTCAATGGAACTGCAGGATCAGAATGCATAGACTTATAACGCACCCTATCAGCTTGTGCATTGCCTTCCCGTGAGCTGGGCCTAGAGGGCATAGCATGTGGTTTCCGCAACGTTGCTGGGCCAGGATTACCCAAAACCGGCGACCGCAGACGCGGGCATCCCGCGCACAACCGACCAGGAGGTGTTGTATGCTCATTATCTTCAATATCCGTCAAGTTGTCAGATCTGCTTTGGATGTAGGAGGTTGGTGGATAAGGTGTGGGAGTGGCACCATCCGCGCCTCTGCTGGCATTAGCACAAGTAGGAATTTCCTTATTGTGAGGAGGAACCACAGAATTGCGCTTCTTAGGAGCAGCTTCCATGTTGGCATCATATCCCAGAATTTTACACTTCATATGGTTGTGTCCAAAAGCGCACAATGAAAGCAAAAGTCGGATAATTTTCATAGTTAACCCTTTGAGTGTACCTTCGCCATCGGGAAGATTGACAATAAACTCACTCAGGCTCACGACATTCACTTCTACAAGAACTCTAGCATAGTTCATTTTAGATCTTTCCTTAGTGAATTGATCCGTAAAGAGGTATTCCTACAGGAAGCAATCTTACTAAGGCCCGTTGCACTCGGATGGAAAGGGGAATGTCAGGAAAGTGACCCAAATAGGAATGTCCATAAACAACTCATCCGTTATGAGAACTCCTTTATTGATAGCTTTGAGCATCATAGTCTTCCGTAGACCATATAAGGGCCACCATGAAGTACATTAGTGCGCTCTTCTTCCACATGAACTTGAACAACGTCCAACCTTTGCCATATGGTATGATACGCATTTCACTCCCATCCCTTCACAATGGTGTTCAATGCATCTCTTCCGGGAAGGGACGTGAAGCAACCAATTAAGCAATAACCCCAAGTTTCTATGAATGGGACTTCATCCTCCACTTCAATGTCTACTTCCTTACCTCATTGTTCAATAAATTGCAACTTCATTCCTTTTGCTTCAATCCTAGTACCCGCAAAGACTCTGCGTAAGTCTTTTTTGGAGGGGTGGGACCTTTGCCATGATCCGGGGGGTGGTTCTTAGGAGCAGCATCCGCGGGTGGTTTATGATATTGTTTTGAAGAAGCATTTGTGTGTAAATCATAAAGATCCGTAATTGAATGAGGGTCGTTGGTACCCGCAGTCATTAATTGAGACGCCTCGGCTCCTTCAAAATTAATGCTTTGCTCTTTGGGGATGGAGACTTCGAGTCCAAAGAATGCACTCGATCTTAACATCATGGGTGTAAACTCAGATGTATGGACTACCGTCATACCCGCCTTAGCATTATGACCCACGCCCCGACCCGGAATGGGAGGGGTCACATTGTTTCCCGGGGCAATAATGTAAGGAGCCTTGACACCCGCGACTGAATCTTTGGGAATGGGAGAATCATCAATGCTATCCACTGACTTGGAATGCAAAACGTGAATAGCATCAGACCCATTGACATCCTCCTGACCCGTCTTGAACTTCTGACCCGCGCCCATACCCGGTTCGACGAGTAGCCCATCACCCTTCAGGCATCAATCACGTTGTGCGCCCGTAAATTATCCCTTTTCCGCATGCCCGAGCAAATTGCCGGTAGTGTCAGTACTAAAGCTTCCGTGGATCGCCAAGATTCCGTGGGAATCCCAGAATCAACTAGTTGACCCGTGGTAGGATCAACCACCATAGTAGCAAGTAGTTTCCCACCTTCAAATACCCTAATATCCAAGTTTTCAGAATCAATGCTTTTGCCCCATTCATGAATCTTTTGAAGCGTAGCATCATCTATTACATTTTCTAGAGGGATACGTGAGTCTGGCTTGACATGGACCAACACAGAAGGGTCTGAAGTCGCCGGAATGAGATTTTCTTCGGCAATTATAGGACTGCCTCCATTCTTTTTCTTTTTCCTTGTTCTAGCCTTCGTCGAACTTCCTGAACCTCCTGAATCATTGTTGGAACGTGTGTAACGTTTAGATTTCTTCATATTAAGAACGGAAAAACTTCAAACTTCAAACCATGGGGGTACAATCGTTTAGCATAGGGGAAGAACAACGAAGGAGCAACTAAGGCAAAACGTTGAGAGCGTTTTCCTTAGTGAGAGAAACTTCTCTCTAACTCCTCCAGAAACTTGCGCATTTGAAATTAGGCAAACTTGAACGTTTGGAAAATAATGTTGTTACTTGATTTTACCAAGGGAAGTGTTTTGGTTTACTTAAAAAGATAGTCACTCTATTTTTATACTACGGGTATTGTGTGACTTTTGTGAAAGAAATGGATCTTTTAAAGAATTAATGTATGAAGTACTTTGGGGATAAAAACCCGAACTTGTTGACATTAAGTAGGAAGTGCCTTGTGTGAATAACTTGATTTTGTTGGTTTGTGATAGCCTTGTAATACTTTCTTGTTGATTTGATAAGTAAACATGTTAGGATGCTACGTGTGTTAGTATCTTGTGATGTTTGTGTAAAGGGGTTTCCCTTGTTGTGCTTATGTTGTTTAACGATGTCGTTATGTTAGTATTATATCACTCACCTCTTGACATGATACCGGGGTTAAGCCTCCGACGCGGGTAGACTCGGTGATGCAGGACCATGATTCGAGAATACCTCATGCGGGTCCAGGGACCTATGCGAGCTACGAGAGTTCCGGTTAGTGCGGCGCCTTTGTGGTCACGCGGTCTATGTGCCATGCGGATCGCGAGTCGGGGCGATGCCGGAGTATCTACCGATGCGGGAATACCTCACGCGCCTATGTGAGTGGCCTACGCGAGTCGCGGAAGTTCGAGGATTAGACGCGCAGATTTGATATCGCGGCGAGTGGCGCCGATCATGTGGCGGTCTAGCAGACCTCGTGATACGATTTATGACTTTGTTAGTACTGCTGGTTTTAGTAGTCGGCTATGCCTTCAGATTTACCCCGTATGGTTTTATTATGACACAGTGGGACACGTGTTCATGTAGATTCTGTAACGCCCGAACGGGCCCACATCGTGCCTTACCGGGCACCCAAGCGATACAACATCAGAGAAAACCAGCGGAAATAAAAACTTTAAACATGAAATGAGAGACATGATAAATAAACAGGCCAACCAAAACAGTTGCCTTCATCATATATACATAAATACCCGAACAGTTATCCTTTTTACAAACCCTGCCCACAACAGTTCTACAGACCTCTAAGATTTACAACAACTATGACGGGACAGGGCCCCGCCATACCCCTGAATGTACAAGAACCTACAACTCAGGGAACACATACCAATAAGATAAGCCTCCGGAGAAACGGAGCTTCCCAACACTGGCGTGATCCTATAAGGCGGATCGGCGATCGATGTACCTTTACTGCGGCATGAACGCAGCCTCAAGGAGGTCAAGACAACAGTACCAAGTATGTGAAATCAGAAATATCAGAAATGAAATCATACTAGTCTATATAAAGCGAGACATGTATGATAACCAAACTACGATTCACAACATAGAAGCGATCAAGTCGTGGACTCACGCCTCAAAGTCACCACTAAATATAACTATGGGTCTCACGCCCACAACATCCATCATGTTCGCATCACGGCCGCATGCCCGAATCGTGACGGTGTAGACATGTCCATGATGCAACAATAATAAACAAGATAACAATCCAAATGGACGATACTGCGTGCGCTACGACGGGTCAAGATGTCCAAAGGGAAACAATAAGGCAACATTCCAAATGGACGATACTGCGCGCTACGACGGGTCGGTATGTCCAAAGGGAAACAATAGACAAAGATTCCAAATGGACGATACTCGTGCGCTTACGATCGGGTCAAGATGTCCAAAAGGAAATCACAAGGCGATAATCAAAATGGAACCATACCCGTGCGCTACGCATCGTGTCAGTATGTCCAAAGCGATTAACAACAATAATACTATCAACAGGAACGTACCCGTGGAATTTCTCCGTCACTGCCGGCACGTCCAAGTAAGTTCTCAACTACCAACCGACCTCCATCGAGAGACGCGATAACACAGAAATACAACGTTTTGCACAACAAAGGCTATCACAACAAGCATAGGCACGTTTCTCAATAACAAGCATAGGCAAGTTTCACACAACTCAAGTACTTTCATTTTATGCCAATGTCCGGGTTTTTAACCCCAAAGTACTACATACGTTAAGTTCTTTTAAAAGAGATCCATTACTTTTATAAAAGTCACCCGATACCCGTAGTATTAGAATGACCAACCCACATTCCTTTTCAAAATCAAGTAACAATATTCTTTTCCTAAGTTCCAGTTTGCCTAGTTTCAATTACTCAAGCTTCTCATTTTCAAATGGGTTCATAGCTCATAAACTTAATCACTTGATTCCTTTTTAGAACAATTGAGTAATATATGTCTTACATGAGAGTAGGTTATTCTTGTTTACAACATTCTTATTACAGCAGCCATGATCTAGAAAATGTATATCATTTTGTCTCATCTTAGTTTCTATGCAGATGGAGGTTTCTACTGGTTTTAATACAATTCATCATTATTTAATACATTTTCCTTTATTAACGCTGCAGTGGTCTGTCGATACACATTCTGATTTCCGAAATCAGTAAAACATTATCCCTTTAGATAAAACCAAGTACTCATTACTCACGAATGAGGTTTCACACAAACATTCACATTAAAACAAATAAGTTAAGTCTCTTATCTTATAAGATCAAGTCTCTGAACTTCTAACATTAGTAAACCATTTTCTTTACCTCTCTTAAGACATTATACCTAACTCCCCATAAAGCTAGTATAACTCTTTTTAAAACCTTTAAAACCAAGTGTTACTCTTCCTTCAAAACGATTTATAAATCTTTTGAAATACATCCAGTTCTTTATTATAACAAGCCAGTTATAATTCACATCAGTTACCTTTTTAAAACCACAAAGTATTTTCTTACCTACATAAAGCTGTTATAACCAACTTCCCATAAAGCCGTTATAACACTTTTATGTTTTAAACCAATCAAATACATTTAGCACATGTACGTCTACCGTACTACATAGTTCACACATATCATGCTAGAAGAGATAGGAAGAGGTTCACATACCTCGCAACGAGTATCGACTAATAGCAAAACGCCCAAACAAATGGCTACTCCTTAAGCCAAGTAAATCGCGCCACACGTAGTACTTCAACCTATAAGGCCACAAGGCGCCTATTATCATCTAGACCACAACGTAGAATATTCTACGAAAATTCGCAAAGACTCTCCCGCAAGCGTTAATCTCCTCTCAATCGAGGCCGGCCATCAAGCCAACCAGGGGTTATACATCTAACCCTAACGGTACAATTCTACTCCACTGCACTACTACACAAGTCTATCAGAATACACCCTATGTAATTACGGTTGATTCGATTCTTAATTCTTCAGGCTTAAGTCAAAAGACATTGCCACAGTACTAAGTTCAGTTCTATATATAGTATACAACAACTATATATTCAACACTTATGTAATTTCCAATTACAATAGGGGGATAAGATATTTACCTCGATAAGCCCAAAAATTATCCGAGTTAATGTCGCTCCTGAGCAAGGTTTAGCTCCTACTCCGAGTGCACCAATCCGCTCCAAACAACCCTTAGAAGTTCTAACCAACTTCTCTTAAGTACTTCAAACAACGATGAAGATTTCCTAGGGTTTGTTTAGTGGCTAAAGGAAAGTATAATCGTATTTTCTGGCTTTTATAAGTGTAACCTTGGGAATACTACAAGGTATTTGGGCAAGGTATTTGGACATTACAACAATACTTTGAGAGTATTTCTATACCACAAAAGGGGTATTTATACGAGACAACTAGGCTAGTGGGTACCCCACAAAAACACCACCAAGGAGGGAGGGGTGGCTCTCGATGGGGGAAAGGGAGGGCTAGGACGAGAATTCTCAAGAGGGAGGGAGAGGGGTTTTCAAGACTTAGGCAATTTGTGGATGAAAGAACTCATCAACTAATGGGGTATTTATAGGTCAAGTGAAGGCCAACCAATGGCCAAGATGAAGACAAGTGCATAGCAAGTGTAAGGCCAAGATTTAGCCATGTGCTACCTTATCCATCTACCACACAACTTGCACAAAATATCCTACCAACTAAAGTGGACCAAAATCGTCCAAGACATGCCATGGTTGCCGTCGAGCCTTCCAATGTGAGGGTGACATGTCACCCTCCCGTTGGTCCAAAATGTTTCGTCTCTCGGAAAAATCCGCAAAAATTATAAATGACATAGCCGGAATTTTCTCTACGAAAGCTGTGGAAACGTTTCGTCAGAAAACGACTCTACTCGGCACTTGTGCCCAAATTTCGAACCAAGCCAAATCTTAAGGCAAAAATTTAATACGACGCCTCACGTACATACTCTGGAAATACGGGGTATAACATTCTTCCCCCCTTAGAAACATTCGTCCCGAATGTTCCTTCAAGGTCTCAAAACAAAACAGGCGTCAGTATAGTCTTCACTGCTATACGTACGAAAACAATCATGCCACACCTGGCCACAAAAACACACGTTCACCTCTCCCCTTTCTCGTAGAACTCGTCACGAACACTCGAACTCGTTCTAGTATCCGTACCACACTTCAAACGCTTCGCTTTCCAACCGCGAGTCACTACTCCAAACTTGGTCATCGACTAACCGATCTTTCTAAGGCCGTTCCGGCCTCACGATCCACACGGTCGAACATATCCACCAACTCATACGATGGTCATACAAACTTGGGCCTAGCATCCTCGTGACCCTACCACCTGGCGGGACCACCCAGAACTGGCCCCACCCCACACCGGGTTACGGGTTGACCCGCAAATGGTCCTCAACCCGACCCCCAACCGCGCCAAACTCTTGTTCCCCGATCCGGAACAATCTTACCAATTCCCATCATGAAAGCTACCACTTCCATCTCACACTACCCACGGACTTATCACACAAATAAATCCCACGTATACTACTACTCTGATAAGGGTCAAACATAAAATAAATCTTTAACTCAAGACGACCTTACCCCTAAGGTCTCAGTCGTGACATAGTTTAAGGTTCACACTTACCATGTATTCTAACTCATAATATCACAACGCTATCCGTACATAGCACACAATAATGAGATCATTAAAACAAGCATACCAAAACTCTAGGGTTAAGGATATACGAATCAACCGCCCACTCTAATCATAGGCACACTGCAGGCAGCATAAGTAAGGCGCGATGAACCACCACCGATCCGTAAGCCGAAGTCGTAACATCCGTGCTACCCTTGGCCTGACAGCTTCGCAAATGGCCCTGCTGGCCGCATGCAAAACAAACTCCCAATCTAGCACGACACTCTCCAAAATGGAGTCTACCACAATGGTCACAACGAGGTAGGGGTGGCTTCACCGTTAACACCCCCGCTCCCGAAAAATCAACCTCGGAGCCACGACCGCTCTCAAGACGGTGGAGGTACATAACTAGTCTGCTGCTGAGGCGGTGCGCCTCGAAAGTCGCCAAAATATCCGGCCGTCTTGGCCTTCTTCTGCTGAAAGCGGTCCACCTGTCGATCTGCGCGCCTCGCACTAAGCGTATGAGCACGAATGCGGCAATGTCCATGCCGGTAAGGGAAACACCAACAACTCTCGCTAGGTAATCATCGAGCCTCAGTAACATATCGGCACTCGATCCTCCATATCGCTACTAATGCGGAACATACCGCCAATGAGTCGAACTCCACATTGTACTCCCGAATCAGACGCCTGCTCGCCTCAACATCAAAAATCAGCCCGAGCCCTCCTCATTTGTGGAGGCAAGAAATGTGCGGAAGGCCCCAAAACTCGTCCCAAACGGCCGGAAGTGCATGCTCTCCCGAAAGCTCCCACGAGTCAAACCAATCGATCGCAGCGGTGTCACGCAAATGATGCGAACCAAATGTCACGCACTCCTCTGAAGCTTGATCACCCGTGACGATCCTCTCAGAATCGACGGATGAACTCCTGCGGATCATCCTCCGCCTCGACCAGAAACTCAGCGGCTACAACTAAGAAATCCGTAGCCTCAAACTGTCGCCTGCGCACTACAGTGCGCTGAACTCGAATCGCCGCGGCCTATCTCATATCTCGCCACAACTCGCCAATAATCGGGCCATCTCTGTGACCCATCTCCCGCCTGCATCGGGACTGGAGGCTCAGTATCAGAGTCCCAGCAGCCACCGCCGCGGCTAAATCGCTGGTCGGGCGGCGCCGCAAAACTCGCCGTCAAGCACTACTCATCGATCGGCTCGCGCTCGTACTCTCTCAATCCCACTAGCAGCCTCCTCGGCCGCCTTGCCTTCCGGGCCCTGGTTGCCTTCGCAGAGCATAATCGTAAAACGAAACACGTCGAGGGTCCAACTTACAACACGGCTCTAAGGCACGATCTCGTAATGAGAAGAATGGAAACCAATCCTAAATGTCCTATAGCCTCGCGATTATAGATGGTGCACAACACACCGATAATCAAGACTCTACTAGACACGGTCTGTAGACACTTTCCGAGGATTAACTGCTCTGATACCACTTTTGTAACGCCGAACCGGGCCCACATCGTGCCTTACCCCGGGCACCCTAGCGATACAACATCAGAGAAAACCAGCGGAAATAAAAACTTTAAACATGAAATGAGAGACATGATAAATAAACAGGCCAACCAAAACAGTTGCCTTCATCATATATACATAAATACCCGAACAGTTATCCTTTTTACAAACCCTGCCCACAAATGGTTCTGCACTCTAAGATTTACAACAACTATGACGACAGTGGCCGCCATACCCCGAATGTACTAGAACCTACAACTCAGGGAACACATACTAATAAGATAAGCCTCCTGAGAAACGGAGCTTCCCAACACGGGCGTGATCCTATAAGCGGATCGACGATCGATGTACCTTTACTGCAGATGAACGCAGCCTCAAGGAGGTCGATAACAGTACCAAGTATGTGAAATCAGAAATATCAGAAATGAAATCATACTAATCTATATAAAGCAGGAGACATGTATGATAACCAAACTACAGTTCACAACATAGAAGCAGTCAAGTCAGGGACTCACGCCCTCAAAGTCACCACTCAAATATAACTATGGGTCTCACGCCCACAACATCCATCATGTTCGCATCATGGCCGCGTGACGCCGAATATCAGACGGTGTAGACATGTCCATGATGCAACAATAATAAACAAGATAACAATCCAAATGGACGATACTGCGTGCGCTACGACGGTCGTGATGTCCAAAGTGGAAACAATAAGGCAACATTCCAAATGGACGATACTGCGTGCGCTACGACGGCCGTCGATATGTCCAAAGGGAAACAATAGGACAAAGATTCCAAATGGACGATACTGCGGCGCTACGACGGGTCGATGTCCAAAAGGAAATCACAAGACGATAATCAAAATGGAAACATACCCGCGCGCACGATCGTGGTCGTGATGTCCAAAGCGATTAACAACAATAATACTATCAGCGAACGCACTGCGGAATTTCTCCGTCAATGCCGACACGCCCAAGTAAGTTCTCAACGACCAACCGAATTCTCCATCGAGACGCGATAACACAGAAATACAACGTTTTGCACAACAAAGGCTATCACAACAAGCATAGGCACGTTTCTCAATAACAAGCATAGGCAAGTTTCACACAACTCAAGTACTTTCATTTTATGCCAATGTCCGGGTTTTTAACCCCAAAGTACTACATACGTTAAGTTCTTTTAAAAGAGATCCATTACTTTTATAAAAGTCACCCGATACCCGTAGTATTAGAATGACCAACCCACATTCCTTTTCAAAATCAAGTAACAATATTCTTTCCTAAGTTCGGTTTGCCTAGTTTCAATTACTCACGCTTCTCATTTTCAAATGGGTTCATAGCTCATAAACTTAATCACTTGATTCCTTTTTAGAACAATTGAGTAATATATGTCTTACATGAGAGTAGGTTATTCTTGTTTACAACATTCTTATTACAGCAACCATGATCTAGAAAATGTATATCATTTTGTCTCATCTTAGTTTCTATGCAGATGGAGGTTTCTACTGGTTTTAATACGATTCATCATTATTTAATACATTTTCCTTTATTAACGCTGCAGTTGGTGCTGTCGATACACATTACGATTTCCAAATCAAGAAACATTATCCCTTTAGATAAAACCAAGTACTCATTACTCACGAATGAGGTTTCACACAAACATTCACATTAAAACAAATAAGTTAAGTCTATTATCTTATAAGATCAAGTCTCTGAACTTCTAACATTAGTAAACCATTTTCTTTACCTCTCTTAAGACATTATACCTAACTCCCCATAAAGCTAGTATAACTCTTTTTAAAACCTTTAAAACCAAGTGTTACTCTTCCTTCAAAACGATTTATAAATCTTTTGAAATACATCCAGTTCTTTATTATAACAAGCCAGTTATAATTCACATCAGTTACCTTTTTAAAACCACAAAGTATTTTCTTACCTACATAAAGCTGTTATAACCAACTTCCCATAAAGCCGTTATAACACTTTTATGTTTTAAACCAATCAAATACATTTAGCACATGTACGTCTACCGTACTACATAGTTCACACATATCATGCTAGAAGAGATAGGAAGAGGTTCACATACCTCGCGACGAGTATCGACTAATAGCAAAACGCTCCAAACAGTCGGCTACTCCTTAAGCCAAGTAAATCGCGCCACACGTAGGTACTTCAACCTATAAGGCCACAAGGCGCCTATTATCATCTAGACCACAACGTAGAATATTCTACAGAAAATTCGGCAGCACCTCCCCCCCCCGCAACAGCGTTAATCTCCTCCTCAATCGAGGCCGGCTATCAAGCCAACCAGGGGGGGGTTATACATCTAACCCTAACGGGTACAATTCTACTCCACGGTACTACTACACAAGTCTACTGTAATACAGTCCTATGTAATTACGATTCGATTCTTAATTCTTCAGGCTTAAGTCAAAAGACATTGCCACAGTACTAAGTTCAGTTCTATATATAGTATACAACAACTATATATTCAACACTTATGTAATTTCCAATTACAATAGGGGGATAAGATATTTACCTCGATAAGCCCAAAAATTATCCGAGTTAATGTCGCTCCTGAGCAAGGTTTAGCTCCTACTCCGAGTGCACCAATCCGCTCCAAACAACCCTTAGAAGTTCTAACCAACTTCTCTTAAGTACTTCAAACAACTATGAAGATTTCCTTAGGGTTTCGTTTAGTGGCTAAAGGAAAGTATAATCGTATTTTCTGGGCTTTTATAAGTGTAACCTTGGGAATACTACAAGGTATTTGGGCCAAGGTATTTGGACATTACAACAATACTTTGGAGAGTATTTCTATACCACAAAAGGGGGTATTTATACGAGACAACTAGTGGGTACCCCACTGCAAAACACCACTGGGGAGGGGTGGCTCTCGCCATGGGGAAAGGAGGGCTAGGACGAGAATTCTCAAGAGGGAGGGAGAGGGGTTTTCAAGACTTAGGCAATTTGTGGATGAAAGAACTCATCAACTAATGGGGTATTTATAGGTCAAGTGAAGGCCAACCAATGGCCAAGATGAAGACAAGTGCATAGCAAGTGTAAGGCCAAGATTTAGCCATGTGCTACCTTATCCATCTACCACACAACTTGCACAAAATATCCTACCAACTAAAGTGGACCTAAATCGTGCAAGACATGCCATGGTTGCCGTCGAGTTTTCCAATGTGAGGGTGACACATGTCACCCTCCCGTTGGTCCAAAATGTTTCGTCTCTAAAAAATCCGCAAAAATTATAAATGACATAGCCGGAATTTTCTCACGAAAAGTCGTGGAAACGTTTCGTCAGAAAACGACTCTACTCGGCACTTGTGCCCAAATTTCGAACCAAGCCAAATCTTAAGGCAAAAATTTAATACGTACGCCCTCACGTACATACTCTGGAAATACGGGGTATAACATATTCCTTGGTGCTTTTATATCATAGACTGTCGGCAGTGAGGAAGGTATTCCACGGGCATGATTGATGTTGTGGGCGTGAGACCCATAGTTATATTTGAGTGATGACTTTGAGGGCGTGAGTCCCTGACTTGACATGACTGCTTATTTATTGTGAACTGTAGTTTGGTTATCATACATGTCTCCCGCTTTATATAGACTACTATGATTTCATTTACTGATTTTCGCCACATACTTGGTACTGTCAGATCGACCTCCTTCGGGCCGCGTTCATGCCGCAGTAGAGGTACACCGCCGTCGATCCTCGCTCTTAGGATCACGTTCAGCGTTTGGGAAGCTCCGTTTCTCGGAGGCTTATCATGTGTAGTCCCTGTCGTTGTAGGTACTTACATTCGTGGTATGGCGGCCCCTGTCCCGCCATTGTTGTTATATCATTCTTAAGTGAGGTCTTGTAGTGCAGGCGAGTTTGTAAAAGGGATGTAACTGTTCGGTTTCATGTTTTTATATGTTTAAAGGCAAATTTTTCTCGATAAACTGCTTTCATTCATATTATTTTATGTCTTGTTTTATATTCCACGATTACTCGATGTTGTATCACTAGGGTTCCCGGTAAGGCACTACCACGGCCCGGTTCGGTCGTGACAATAACATGCCCTAATCCTCATCGTGGGTACATGTCTTCATGGGGAGCTAGCCCATGGAGTAATAATCGTACATAGCATGGTCGCATGCCTCGGAATCCCTCATCGTATAAGCATGGCCATGGGTAATAAAACAAATCTGGGAATCTAACCCGCCTCCTGGTCACATGCCCCGGAATCCCACAGCGTATAAGCATGTCCAAGGATCAATCATAATGGAAGCATACCCGTGGAATCCCACATCACCGCTTGCACGCCCAAGTAAACTTACAACAAGACAGCCGGCCCTCCAACTGAGAGTCACGACAACGTAAACATATAATACTTGCACTCAAAGCTATCACAAGAAAACATAGGCAAGTTCATTAAACCTTTAGACTTTCATTTTTTTATAAACTCATGGCACTTTCGTTTCACACATAAAAATCCGGGAATTTAACACAAAGTACTACGTGCTTACATTCTTTTCAAAAGACTCCTTTTCATATAAAACCCCAAGATACTAACACCCGTAGTATCAAGGCTTGTTTACATTTTACCTAAGTAACTACAGTTTTAGAAATACATTTCTCGGCTTCTAAATCAAGTGACTTCTTTCCTTAAAACTCAAGCAATTGATGCTTTTAAATCCATTTGCCTTTCTTTATTTCATAACATTTATCATTACTTAAAGTAAACCACTCTTTTAACTTTCCATAAAGCTATTATAACCCACTTCCCATCAAGTCGTTATACTAACTTTATACTTTAGGCAAATACATTCTTTTTATAACCAAGAGATTTATACTTTCGAAAACCAAGTATCGTATACTTTCAAAATACTTCAAGTCTCTTATCTTTTAGAACAAGTTTCGTAGTTCATAGTCTTAACACTTCATAACGTAAACTCTTTAAATTAAGCAACATATGCCTTATATGTGTGAATAGGTTATACTTGTTTATACTGATATCATTAAAGCAGCTATGATCTAGAAAATGTAATACAATTTTGTCTTATCTTAGCTTCTATGCAGATGGAGAATTCTACTTGTTTTAATATAATTTATCGTCATTACATTTTCCTTTATTAACGCTACAATGGCTTGTTCGATACTTATTCTCATTCGTGCCGTAAATTAGCCAAGTCAACTTGGCTCCAAACACCTCCTAACGACTCTTACCAACATCCCCCATAAGACTTGGTAAGAACTTAGGATAACTCAGACCTAACCTTTATATACAGTAAATCAACATACATGCTTCTTAACTTCTAAGAGTAGAAGGAAACATGAAATAATACCACATGTACATTCCATACATAGAATCATGTCAAAAGAAGGAAGAGGTTCACATACCTCGCTACGATTATCGACAAATAGCAAAATGCTCCAAAGTACTTCAACTTTGATAGCTATTCCATCCTTCAAGTAGAACACGCTATACTTAGTACTTCCACTTATAATTGCCATAATACGTCCATTAACCTCTAGCTTCAAACGTAGAATATTCTAAGTGCAAAGTCACTAAATCCTACGGAAAATCGGGCAGCACTTCCTTTGTTTCTACATACTTTGCCACCTTTTTCAAGGCCGAATACAATAACCAAACACGCCACATTTAAGGCCCAACAATTCAGCTAACCAAAGGGGATTACATGCCTTAACAGGACGTGCAAAATTCTGCCCCACAAATATATACGAAACTAGTTTCATATTTAAAGCCATTCTCGGCTAACATAAACAACAACTCAAAGTCTTTTCCAATTCTTTCCAATCCAAGTTCTTAGGTCTAACATGTTATATAGTCATAAACTGTTATACCCCGTATTTCCAGAGTATGTACGTAAGGGCGTACGTATAAAAGTTTAAGCCTTAAGTAGGCAAAGGGACGAAATTTGTTCACAACTAGCGAAAAATATTGTTTTCCGACGAAACGTTTTCCGGACTATGCGAAGGGAAAATTACGGTTGCAACATTTATTATTTTTGCGGATTTTTCCGAGAGATGAAATATTTTGGACCAATGGGAGGGTGACATGTGTCACCCTCAAAGTGGACGAATTGGAGGGCACACCTTGCACGTTTTTTTCATTTTTGTGGCCTAAAACAATTGGTCAATGTTTGGTAGGATATTTTGTGTGGTAGATGGATAAGGTGGGACCCACACACACTTGTCCAAATCTACACCCTCCACTTGCCCACCACTTGTCTTAATCTTGGCCATTGAAGGCCCTATAAATACCCCCCTTAGTTGAAGGATTTCTTCATCCCTTAAATGACTTCTAAGTCTTTAAAATCCTCCCCCTCCCCTTCTAGTAGTTTCGTCCGCCATACCCCCCCCCCTTCTAGTAGTTTCGTTCGACATACCCCCCCCCCCCCTTGGTAGAAAATATTCTCCAAGTATTGTTACTATTCCAAAATACCTTGGCCCATATACCTTGTAGTATTCCAAGGTTACCCTATACTAAAAGCCCAGAAATACTATTATACTTCCTTTAGTCACTAAACGAAACCCTAAGGAAAATCTTCATAGTCGGTTGAAGTGTTAAGTAGAAGTTGTGTAGAACTTCTAAGGGTTTCTTGGAGCGAATTGGAGCATTCAGAATAGGAGCTAAACGTTGCTCAGGATCGACATATAAACTTGGATAATTTTGGGCTTATCGAAGTAAATACTCTTGTCCTTCTATTGTAATTGGAAATTACATACTATAGTAGTATAGGAATGAGTATAAGATATATAGAAGGATGGTATAAGAGAAGAGAATTGAATTGAAATCACATCAGAAGAATATTAAAGAAGAAGATTGAACTGTACTTACATAGGACTGTATTTACAATAGACTTGTGTAGTTTGACTGCAGAAGTCGCCCAATTTTCCATAGAATAAGGAATCAGATCTAGAATTATTTTTACAGAGTAGTCTAGACATTGATAGACTTATATGACCGTTATAGGTTGAAATCGCGAGTAGCGTATTCTACTCGAGGGTGGAAAAGGCTAGCAGGATTACGATTTTGGAGCGTTTTGCTAATTGTCGGTAATCGTCGCGAGGTATGTGATTCTTCCTATCCTCTTGAGCATGATATTTTAAAAGAATATATATAGTACGGTAGACGTACGTGTGTTAACTGAACGTGGTTTTACTTCGATGTCTTTTGACTTGAGTTTTAAATAATAAGAATCTTGAAGTATTTCAAAAGAATTAAGAATCGTTTTTGAAAGAAGAGTAATACTTGGTTTTGAATGTTTAAGAGTTATACTAGCTTTATGGGAAGTTAGGTATAACGACTTAAGAAAGATAAAAAGAATGGTTTATTGATTTCAGAGGTTAAGAGACTTGATCTTAAAAGATAAGAGACTTGACTTAATTGAATTGATATAAAAGTTGTTAAAAAGTGTGAAACCTCATTCGTGAGTAATGAGTACTTGGTTTTTAAAGAATAATGCTTTACTGATTTTCGGAAATGAGAATAAGTATCGAACGAACCACTGCAGCGTTAATAAAGGAAAATGTATTGACAAATAAATAATTATATCAAAACCAGTAGAAACCTCCATCTGCATAGAAGCTAAGATAAGACAAAATTGTATTACATTTCCTAGATCATGGCTGTTTTAATAAGATTGTTATAAACAAGAATAACGTACTCACACATAAGGCATATGTTACTCAAATTGTTTAAAAAGAGAATTACGTTAATAAGTGATGAAGACTATGAACTATGAAATCTTTCAAAAATAAGAGACTTGAGTATTTGAAATTAGGCAAACTTGAACTTTTGGAAAAGAATCTTGTTACTTGATTTTAAAAAGGAAAGTGTGTTGGTTTATTTAAAAATGTTAGTCACTCTATTTTAATACTATGGGTATCGGGTGACCTTTGTAAATGGAATAAATCTTTTTAAAGAATTTAACGTATGTAGTACTTTGGGGTTAAAACCCGGACTTTGGCATAAAATGAAAGTACCTCGAGTTGGGTGTAACTTACCTATGTTTGCGTGTGATAGCCTTGTTATGCAAGTATTGTATTTCTATACCACCACGTCTCTCAATGCAGGGCCGGCTGATTTGTTATGATCTTACTTGGACGTACCGACAGTGACGGAGGATTCCACGGGTGCGCTCCTGTTGATAGCGTTATTCCATGGACTATCTCTCCATGAGGTTTTACTGATTCGGCCTTGGTATCTGGTGGTTGGCTTTCGTACTTGCCCCATCTCGTGGCTGATTCGGCCTTGGTACCTGGTAGTTAGCCTTCGCACTTGCCCCGTTCAGTTTAGTGGCGGTCTCGTGATACGCCTTGGTATCCGGTAGTTAGCCCTCAGATTGCCTCGGCCACTACGTGACACGCTTTGGTATCCGTAGTTGGCTTTCAGATTTGCCTCGTGACGCCTTTCGCGGCGTCTCGTGATACGACCTTGGTATCCGTAGTTATCCTCAGATTTGCCTTGGCCACCACGTGACACGCTTTGTATCCGTAGTTGGCTTCAGACTTGCCCCGTGACGCCTTCGTGGTTTGGTTGTATAGTATTGTTAGTACGGCTTTGGTATCCGTAGTTGCCTTCGTATTGCCTTGGCCGATTGATGATGCGCTTTGGTATCCGTAGTTAGCCTTCAGACTTGCCCCGCACGGTTTTATGACTCATGTGGGACTTGGTGTTCATATGTACTCGTGTTATTATATCATGATCGCCAGCTGGCGAAGGTATTCCACGCATGATTGATGTTGAGGCGTGAGACCCATAGTTATATTTGAGTGATGACTTTGAGGCGTGAGTCCCCGACTTACATGATCGCTATTTATTGTGGATGTAGTTTGGTTATCATACATGTCTCGCTTTATATAGACTACTATGATTTCATTTACGATTTTTTGGCCACATACTGTAATTGTTATCGACCTCCTTCGGAGGTCGCGCGTTCATGCCGCAGTAGAGGTACACGATTGTTGATCCTCGCCATAGGATCACGAACAGCGTATTGGGAAGCTCCGCTTTCTCCAGGCTTATCTTTTGGTATAGTCCTGTCATCTGTAGGTACTTGTACATTCTGGGTATGGCGGCCCTGTTCTGGCCATGTTGTATAAAAACTCTTAGAGGTGCAGTAGTAATTGCCAGGCACGGTTTGTAAGGATGTAACTGTTCAAGTTTTTAATTATATATATACAAGAAGGTAACCGTTTGGTTGGCCTGTTTTATTATCATATCTCTTATTTCATGTTTAAGTTTTTATTTCCGCTGATTTTCTCTGATGTATGACTACTTGGGTGCCCGGGTAAGGCACCAGTCACGGGCCCGGGATCGGGTCGTGACAAAAGTGGTATCAGAGCAGTTAATCCTCGGAAAGTGTCTACAGACCGTGTCTAGTAGAGTCTTGATTATCGGTGTGTTGTGCACCACATCTATAATCAGGAGGCTGCAGGACATTTAGGATTGGTTTCCATTCTTCTCATTCTGAGATCGTGCCTTAGAGTTGTGTTATAAGTTGGACCCCTCTGACGCATTTCGTTTTTACCAGTTATGCCTCCGCGCAAGGCAACCCGGGCCCAGATGGGCAAGGCAGCCGAGGAAGCTGCTAGTAGGATACAGAGAAGTACGAGGGCGCAGGCCCGGTCATTACCTGAGATAGTGCTTCAGACGGCGAGTTTTGCGACGCCGCCAGCCCCAGCAGAGTTTAGAGCCGCAGCAGTGGCTGCTGAGACCACAGTACCTGAGCCTCCAGTCCCACAGCCTGGAGCAGAGGAGTTGGGGTACAAAGAGATGGCCCAGTTATTGGCCAGGATAGTGGCAAGGCACGAGGATAAGCTGGATGCAGCGATTCCGGTACCGGTAGTACCCATAGTTCATCCGAGAGCAGATAGTTTGAGACTGCAGGATTTTCTGAGTTGCAGCCCGCCAGTGTTTTATGGATCGAGGCCTGAGGATGATCCGTAGGAGTTCATCCGACAGTTACAGCGGATCATGATAGTGATCAAGGCTTCGGAGACCGAGTCAGTGGTCTTAGGTTCACATCGGCTGCGTGATACCGCGATCGATAGTTTGATTCGTGGAGCTGTCCCGGGGAGCATGCGCCTCCGCCTATTTGGGACGAGTTCTCGAGGCATTTCTTGCACATTTCTTGCCTCCATGAGATGAGAGGCTCGCCGATAGATTTTTGATCTTCGAGGCAGGATGGGCGCACGGTCGTGAGAGTACAATGTGGAGTTTGGCTCACTAGCTCGGTACGTCCCCGCGTTGGTAGCCGACATGTGGGACAGAGTGCACCGCTACGTCACCGGGCTCGATGACTACTTGGCAGAGGCTTGTTCGGGTGTAGCTCTTCAGCCGGGCATGGACATTGCCCGCATGCAGGCTTATGCACTTGGGTGTGAGGAGCGGAGAGGTCAACGGAATGACCAGGATCAGCAGAAGAGGGCCAGAACAGCAGGGCCTTTTGGCGACTTTCGAGGCGGACCGCCTCAGCAGCAGACTAGTTATACACCTCCGCCCGATGCAGTGGTCCTCCGCGCCTTGAGCGTCCAGGTATTCGGTGAGCGGTCGTGGCTCCAAGGTTACAGATTTTCAGGGGAGTAGGAGTGCTCGCCGGATGAGGTCACCCTTGTCTCAGTGTGGCCGTTGTGGAAAACTTCATAAGGGAGAGTGTCGTACTAATTTGGGAGATTATTATGCTTGCGGCCAATAGGGCCATTTGGCGAGAGACTGTCCGACCAGAGGTAGCACTGGTGGGATAGCACAGACTACGAGATCATTTGCGGGTTCTTCACCTTCCATAGCTAGGCAGGATGTTCATACACCGGCAGGCCACGGCAGAGGTCGCGGTGGAAGTTCCCAGTTTTAGCGGTCCTTTGAACCGCCTATTTTTTCAGGTATATCCTTAACCCTCTAGAGATTAGCATGCATGATACGATGATTATATGTTGAGTACTTTGTACAGATAGTGTTGTGTATATTGTGGTTTAGAGACATGGTTAGTTGAAAGGATAAGTATGGGGACAGGGAAGGTATGAACCTTAGAATATTACACGTTGAGACCTTAGATGTAAGGCCGTCTTGAGTAAAAGATTTATGTTTATGTTGACCTTTATCGGAGTGCAAATGTATTGTGGGATAATTCCATGGGTTGTGTAACATGAAAGTGGTAGCTTTCAGGACTTGAATAGGTAAGATTGTTCCGGATCGGGGAACAAGAGTTTGGCGCGATTATGGGTCGGGTTGAGACCATTCGCGGGTCGACCCGCAGCCCGGTTTGGGGTAGGGTCAGTTCAAGGTGGTCCCGCCAGGTGGTAGGGTCACGAGGGTGCTAGGCCCAAGTTTAGATGACCATCGTATGAGTTCGTGGATATGTTCGACCAGAATCGGATCGTGAAGGCCGGGAATGGCCTTAAAGGAATTTGAGGCTAGTAAGGTGACCAAGTTTGGAGGTAGTGACTCCAAAGTTTTGGAAACTGAAGCGATGACTGAAGTATGGTACGTATACTAGAAAGAGTTCAAGTGTTCGAGAAGGGTACGACGAGTAAGGAAAGAAGTGAACATGTGCTGAGATAATAGAAATGATCATTACTTTGGTGTAGTAAAGGTGCGAGGGGAATATCTTTTAGACCTTGGGTGGGAGCTTTTGTAATGCTAGAGGTGATTCCCCGTTGACGTGGGTTAAGTATTTGCGCGTGTTGTATTGTGGCAATGTGTGGCATTTGCAAAAGTTAAGAGGAACTTTATCGTTATTTGTCTTGAGAAGGAACATTCGGGACGAATGTTTCTAAGGAGGGGAGAATGTTATACCCCGTATTTCCAGAGTATGTACGTAAGGGCGTACGTATAAAAGTTTAAGCCTTAAGTAGGCAAAGGGACGAAATTTGTTCACAACTAGCGAAAAGAATTGTTTTCCGACGAAACGTTTTCCGGACTTTGCGAAGGGAAAATTACGGTTGCAACATTTATTATTTTTGCGGATTTTTCCGAAAGATGAAATATTTTGGACCAATGGGAGGGTGACATGTGTCACCCTCAAAGTGGACGAATTGGAGGGCACACCTTGCACGTTTTTTTCATTTTTGTGGCCTAAAACAATTGGTCAATGTTTGGTAGGATATTTTGTGTGGTAGATGGATAAGGTGGGACCCACACACATTTGTCCAAATCTACACCCTCCACTTGCCCACCACTTGTCTTAATCTTGGCCATTGAAGGCCCTATAAATACCCCCCTTAGTTGAAGGATTTCTTCATCCCTCAAATGACTTCTAAGTCCTAAAAATCCTCCCCCTCCCCTTGTAGTAGTTTCGCCGCCATACCCCCTTGGTAAAAATATTCTCCAAGTATTGTTACTATTCCAAAATACCTTGGCCCATATACCTTGTAGTATTCCAAGGTTACCCTATACTAAAAGCCCAGAAATACTATTATACTTCCTTTAGTCACTAAACGAAACCCTAAGGAAAATCTTCATAGTCGGTTGAAGTGTTAAGTAGAAGTTGTGTAGAACTTCTAAGGGTTTCTTGGAGCGAATTGGAGCATTCAGAATAGGAGCTAAACGTTTCTCAGGATCGACATATAAACTTGGATAATTTTAGGCTTATCGAGGTAAATACTCTTGTCCTTCTATTGTAATTGGAAATTACATACTATAGTAGTATAGGAATGAGTATAAGATATATAGAAGGATGGTATAAGAGAAGAGAATTGAATTGAAATCACATCGTAAAAATATTAAAGAAGAAGATTGAATCTGTACTTACATGATTTGTATTCTGAGACTTGTGTAGTTTGACTGTAGGGAAGTCTTGCCCAATTTTTAATAGCATAAGGTATCTGTTTCTTGAATTATTTTTACAGAGTAGTCTAGACGTTGATAGACTTATATGATATTATAGGTTGAAATCTGCGAGTAGCGTATTCTACTCGAAGGGTGGAAAAGGCTAGCAGGATTACTGATTTTGGAGCGCTTTGCTAATTGTTTAATCGTCGCGAGGTATGTGATTCTTCCTATCCTCTTGAGCATGATATTTTAAAAGAATATATATAGTACGGTAGACGTACGTGTGTTAACTGAACGTGGTTTTACTTCGATGTCTTTTGACTTGAGTTTTAAATAATAAGAATCTTGAAGTATTTCAAAAGAATTAAGAATCGTTTTTGAAAGAAGAGTAATACTTTGTTTTGAAAGTTTAAGAGTTATACTAGCTTTATGGGAAGTTAGGTATAACGACTTAAGAAAGATAAAAAGAATGGTTTATTGATTTTAGAAGTTAAGAGACTTGATCTTAAAAGATAAGAGACTTTACTTAATTGAATTGATATAAAAGTTGTTAAAAAGTGTGAAACCTCATTCGTGAGTAATGAGTACTTGGTTTTTAAAGAATAATGCTTTACTGATTTTCGGAAATGAGAATAAGTATCGAACGAACCACTGCAGCGTTAATAAAGGAAAATGTATTGACAAATAAATAATTATATTAAAACCAGTAGAAACCTCCATCTGCATAGAAGCTAAGATAAGACAAAATTGTATTACATTTCCTAGATCATGGCTGCTTTAATAAGATTGTTATAAACAAGAATAACCTACTCACACATAAGACATATGTTACTCAAATTGTTTAAAAAGAGAATTACGTTAATAAGTGATGAAGACTATGAACTATGAAATCTTTCGAAAATAAGAGACTTGAGTATTTGAAATTAGGAAAACTTGAACTTTTGGAAAAGAATGTTGTTACTTGATTTTAAAAAGGAAAGTGTGTTGGTTTATTTAAAAATGTTAGTCACTCTATTTTAATACTACGGGTATCGGGTGACCTTTGTAAATGGAATAAATCTTTTTAAAGAATTTAACGTATGTAGTACTTTGGGGTTAAAACCCGGACTTTGGCATAAAATGAAAGTACCTCGAGTTGGGTGTAACTTACCTATGTTTGCGTGTGATAGCCTTGTTATGCAAGTATTGTATTTCTATACCACCGCGTCTCTCAATGGAGGGCCGGCTGATTTGTTATGATCTTACTTGGACGTACCGGCAGTGACGGAGGATTCCACGGGTGCGCTCCTGTTGATAGCGTTATTCCATGGACTAGCTCTCCATGAGGTTTTACTGATTCGGCCTTTGTATCTGGTGGTTGGCTGCATTTGCCCCGCCTCGTGGCTGATTCGGCCTCGTACTGTAGTTAGCCTTCGCGACTTGCCCTGCTCGGTTTAGTGGCGAAGTCTCGTGATACGCCTTGGTATCCGTAGTTAGCCCTCGTAGTTGCCGGTCGACTACGTGACACGGCTTTGGTATCCGGTAGTTGGCTTCGATTGCGCCGTATGAGCCGTGGCGAAGTCTCGTGATCTGACTGGTATCCGTAGTTATCCTCAGACTTGCCCCGGTCAGCTACGTGACACGCTTTGGTATCTGGTAGTTGGCTTTCGTACTTGCCCCGTATCAGCTTCGTGGTTTGGTTGTATAGTATTGTTAGTACGGCTTTGGTATCTGGTAGTTGGCTTTCGTACTTGGCCGATTGATGACGCGGCTTTGGTATCTTGTAGTTAGCCTTACTTGCCGTGCGGTTTATGACTCATGGGACTTGGTGTTCATATGTACTCCTTGGTGTTATTATATCATGGCTGATGAGGAAGGTATTACACGGGCATGATTGATGTTGAGGCGAGACCCATAGTTATATTTGAGTGATGACTTTGAGGTGTGAGTCACGACTTACATGATCGCTTATTTATCAGGATCGTAGTTTGGTTATCATACATATCTCCCGCTTTATATAGACTACTATGATTTCATTTACGTGATTTTCGGGCCACATACTTGGTACTTGTTATCGACCTCCTTCGGCTGCGTTCATGCCGCAGGTAGAGGTACACCAGTTGTTGATCCTCGCTCATAGGATCACAGTTCAGCGTATTGGGAAGCTCCGTTTCTCCAGTTGTTGATCCTTTTTGTATATATATAATTAAAAACTTGAACAGTTACATCCTTACAAACCCCGCCACAACAAGATTACGTAAGCGTGACCACATGGCGAGGATCAACAAGCGGTGTACCTCTACCGCGGCATGAACGCATCCCCGAAGGAGGTCGACAACAGTACCAAGTATGTAATCAAAATATCGTAAATGAAATCATAGTAGTCTATATAAAGCATGAGACATGTATGATAACCAAACTACGATCACAATAAATAGCGATGTCAAGTCGTGACTCACGCTCAAAGTCATCACTCAAAATATAACTATGGGTCTCACGCCACAACATCAATCATGCCCGTGGAATACCTTCCTCACCGCCAGCCTATGATATAAAAGCACCAAGGAATACACATGAACACCGTGTCCCACGCGTGTCATAATAAAACCGCACGGGTAAGTAAAGGCATAGCCGACTACTAAAACCCACGCACTCAACAAGGTCATAAATCGTATCATGAGATCTGTCTAGACCGCCACATGATCGCCGCCACTCGCCCGCAGTATCTAATGTGCGCGTCTAGTCCTGGAACTTCCCGCAGCTCCGCATAGGCCACTCACATAGGCCCGCATGAGGTATTCCCCGCATCGAGGGTAGCTACTCCCCGGCATCGTCCTGGACTCGCAGTCCGCATGGCCACATAGACCGCATGACCACAAAGGCCGCACACTAACCTGGAACTCTCGTAGCTCCGCATAGGTCCCCTGGACCCGCATGAGGTATTCTCGAATCATAGTCACACAGACTGCCTGAGTCTACCCCGCATCGGAGGGCAGCTTAACCCCCGGTATCATGTCAAGAGGTGAGTGATATAATATACTAACATAACAGCTTATCGTTAAACAACATAAGCACAACAAGGGAAACCCCTTTACACAAACATCACAAGACACTAACACACGTAGCATCCTAACATGTTTACTTATCAAATCGACAAGAAAGTATTACAAGGCTATCACAAACCAACACAATCAAGTTATTCACACAAGGCACTTCCTACTTTATGTCAACAAGTTCGGGTTTTTATCCCCAAAGTACTTCATACATTAATTCTTTAAAAGATCCGTTTCTTTCACAGAAGTCACACAATACCCGTAGTATAAAAATAGAGTGACTATCTTTTTAAGTAAACCAAAACACTTCTCTTGTAAAATCAAGTAGCAACATTCTTTTCCAAACGTTCAAGTTTGCCTAATTTCAAATGTTTAAGTTTCTCATTTTCGAAAGGTTTCGTAGTTCATAGTCTTAATCACTTAATAATATAATTCTCTTTTAAAACCATTTGAGAAACATATGCCTTATGTGTGAGTAGGTTATTCTTGTTCATAACAATCTTATTAAAGCAGCCATGATCTAGGAAATGTAATATCATTTTGTCTCATCTTAGCTTCTATGCAGATGGAGGTTTCTACTGGTTTTAATAATACTTAATTAGTCAAAACATTTCCCTTTATTAACGCTGCAGTGGTTTGTTCGATACTTATTCTGATTTCCGAAATCAGTAAAACATTATTCCTTTTAAAGACCAAGTACTCATTACTCACGAATGAGGTTTCACACTTTTTAACAAAATTCATATTAATTCAATTAAGTCAAGTCTCTTATCTTTTAAGATCAAGTCTCTTAACTTCTAAATCAATAAACCATTCTTTTTATCTCTCTTAAGTCGTTATACCTAACTTCCCATAAAGCTAGTATAACTCTTAAGCTTTTAAAACCAAGTATTACTCTTCTTTCAAAAACGGTTCTTAATTCTTTTGAAATACTTCAAGACTCTTAGTATTTAGACTCACGTCAAAAGACATCGCGATAAAACCACGTTCGCTTAACACACGTACGTCTACCGTACTATATATATTCTTTTAAAATATCATGCTCAAGAGGATAGGAAGAATCACATACCTCGCGACGATTATCGACTATTAGCAAAACGCTCCACCACTATAACCCGGCTAGCCTTGTCGCTTTCAAGTAGAACACGCTACTCGCGATCTTGACCTATAACGGTTATATAAGTCTATCAACTTCTAGACTACTCTGTAGAATATTCTAAGCAGTAGGTTCTCTATTCTACGGAAAATCGGGCAGCACTTCCCTACCCGTTAAGCTACACAAGTCTACTGTAAATACAGTCCTATGTAAGTACAATTTAATCTTCTCCTTTAATATTCTTCTGATGTGATTTCAGTTCAAGTCTTTTCTGTAATATCCTTCTATTACAGTTCAATTCTCTTCTATGAATCTTATATTCATTTCCATACTACTACAATATGTAATTTCCAATTACAATATAAGGACAAGAGTATTTACCTCGATAAGCCCAAAATTATCCAAATTCTAATGTCGATCCTGAGCAACGTTTAGCTCCTACTCTGGGTGCTCCAACCCGCTCCAAACAACCCTTAGAAGTTCTATGCAACTTCTTCTTAATACTTCAACCGGCTATGAAGATTTTCCTTAGGGTTTCATTTTTGTGACTGAAGGGAAGTATAGTAGTATTTCTGGGCTTTTAGTATAGGGATAACCTTGGAATACTACAAGGTATTTGGGCCAAGGTATTTTGGAATAGTAACTATACTTGGAGAGTATTTTTCTACCAAGGGGGGGGGGGTATTTTACGAGAGCTTCAAGGTAGGGGGGGAGACTTCTCGGCCAAAAGGCCTTCTCAAGGGGGAGGGGTGCTCTTTGGACGAGAGCCTCTCCAAAAGGGGGGAAAGGGTTTTCAAGACTTAGGAAATTTTTGTGGATGAAGAAGTCTTCAACAAAGGGGGGGTATTTATAGGCCAACCAATGGCCAAGATCAAGACAAGTGGTGGGCAAGTGGAGGGTCAAGATTTACCCATGTGTACCTTATCCAACTACTACACAAAATATCACAAATATCCTACCTACTCCAAGACTTTAAAATCGTCCAAATGATGCCCACAAATCCGCCAACTTGAGGGTGACAAGTGTCGCCCTCTCGTTGGTCCAAAATATTTCATCTCTCGGAAAAATCCGCAAAAATAATTAATGTTGCAGTCGTAATTTTCCCTTCGCAAAGTTTGGAAAACGTTTCGTCGGAAAACAATTCTTTTTGGTAGCTGTGCACAAATATTTTCGTCCCTTGCCTAACTTAAGGCTTAAACTTTTGTACGTACGTCCTCACGTACATACTCTGGAAATACGGGGTATAACATTCTCCCCTCCTTAGAAACATTCGTCCCGAATGTTCCTTCTCAAGACGGATAACAATAAAGTTCCGTAAGCTTAACGGTTTGCAAATGCCACACATGGCCACAGAAAACACCCGCGCAAATACTTACATCCAAGTCCACGAGGAATCACCTCTAACATCACAAAAGCTCCCACCCAAGGTCTAAAAGATACTCCCTTCGCATCTTTTCTTTACAAACGAAATGATCACTCCTATGTTCTTAACACATGCTCGCTTCTTCCCTTACTCGTCGTACCCTTCTCGTACACTCGAACTCTTTCTCATAACATACCACATTTCTGTTACTGCTTCAGTTTCCAAATCTCTAGGCTACTACCTCCAACTTGGTCATCATTAACTGGGAACACTCTGGATGGATCTCCGATACTTTCCGAACATAGCAACACGAAAGACCGGACGTACTGCCTCCTAAGTCGGACGGCAATGCTAACTTATAGGCAACTTGGCCTATCCTCCAAAGGATCTGAAAACGCTCCAAGTACCTCAGGCTAAGTTTCCTCTGTTTTCCAAAAACTCGTCACACCCCTTTCTGGGGTGGTACCTTCAAGAAGACCCACCGTCAACCTGAACTCCAAGCATCGTCGCCGATTATCCGCACGACTTCTGTTGAATCTGAGCTGCCAATAACCTCTCCTGGATAAGCTTCACCCTATCCACAGTCTGCTGGAACAAGTATGAACCAACTATCTGAATCTTGCCAACATCGAACCAATCGACCGACAACTTACACTTCCGCCCCTACAAGGCGTCATAAGGCGACATCCGAATACTGATATGGTAGCTATTATAATACACACTCAACCAAGAGGCGAATAATCCTTACAGCTACCTCTGAAATCAAAAACACCGGCCCGAGGGTGAATGCGATACTGAGACTCACCTCAGTTCCTAACCTTGCCTGGTAAAACCTCCAGAAAAGAAACAGCCGTAAACTGGGCTCCACTGCCTGTCATAAGGTGAAAGTAGGCACCTCGTGCAGCCTTACAACCTTCCTGGTATAAAATCTCGCATAACCCTTTGCCGAGTAAACGATCCTTACCGAAAGACAAGATGGGCTGACCTCATCGGCCCGACTACTGGTCGAACGCATCCACGAACTCGTACGCTGGTTAACTAAACTTGGGCCTAACACCCTCGTGACCCCACCACCTGGCGGGACCACGTCGAACTGACACCACCATATTACAGGCCGCGGGTTGACCCGCGATCGGTCCTCAACCCGACCCACCATCGCGCAAAACTCTTGTTCCCCGATCCGGAACAATCTCACTAATCAAGTTACGAAAACCTAGTGGTCTTCTTATCTCAACTACCCTCTTTCATTCCACACTACTCAGGGACTTATCACACAATTATATCTCACGTGCACTATGCACTCCGATAAGGGTCAAACATAAAAATACATCTTTTACTCGAGATGGCCTTACCTCTAAGGTCTCCACGTATAAAACTCTAAGGCTCACACTTTCCCTATCCCCAATCTTACCCTTTTAACTAACCATGATTTCTAATCACAATTTACACAATGTTATCTGAACGTAACACTTTAAGATATACTTATCGTATCACACATACTAATCTCTAGAGGGTTAAGGATATACCTGTATTTACTGCTTCACTCCCCTCTGTCGTTCTAATCAATCCTGCCCTGTTGGGCGCATAGCTAGGGAAGGTGACGAACTAGCCACTGATCCCGAAGGCTGAGTCTCTACATCCGCGCCACCTCTGGTCGGACAATTTCTCGCAAAATGGCCCTGCTGGCCGCAAGCATAACAAGCTGTCGAAGAAGCACGACACTCCCCACAATGACATCTACCACAACGGTCACACCGAGGTGGGGGTGGCCTCCTCTGGCTAGCACCCCTTCCTCTCCGAACCACTGAATCGGTGTTTGGGAAGCGTGTATCTGTGAATCAGAAGCCCTGGAGCTCTGACCAACTCCTGCATACCCCGAACGTCCTGAACCCTGTGGAGGACCATTCTGCACTGGCGGAGGCGCATATCCAGTCTGCTGCTGAGGCGATTCGCCTCGAAAGTTACCAAAGGACCCTGTTGTTCTGGCCCTCTTCTGCTTATCTTGGTTAATCCGTCGATCTCTACGTTCCTCTGCGTGCTGCGCATAAGCCTGTACGCGGGCAATATCCATGCCTGACTGAAGAGCTACTCTTGCACAACCTTTCTTTAGATATTCATCAAGACCCGTGATATATCGGTGCACTCTACATTCTCTGGTTGCTAAAATCCTAGCTAATGTGAGTCCATTCCTTTGTAATCCATATTCTTTGTTCCTCGCAGGCGAAGGCTCATATATCATGGCCGCAGTAGGAGCTATTCTTGTGCTAAACTCTGCTGAAATTTGGCGACGTCGCAGAATTCCCCGAATGAAGCACCACCCCAGGTGATGATTGGGCCTGTGCCCTAGTAACACTCTGTGCTCTACTCGCAGCTCTCTCGGCTGCCTTGCCCTTCTAGGCCCGGGTTGCCTTACGCGGAGGCATAACTGGTAAGGGAAAGAAATACGTTAGAGGGGTCCAACTTATAACACGGCTCTAAGCACGATCTCAGAGTGAAAAGAATGGAAACCAATCCTAAATATCCTATAGCCTCCTGATTATTGGTGTGGTGCACAACACACCGATAATCAAGACTCTAGATACGGTGTAGACACTTTCCAGAGATTAATCGCTTTGATACCACTTTTGTCACGACCGAACCGGGCGTGGTCGTGCCTACCGGGCACCCAGTAGACATACATCGAGTAATCGGAATATAAAACAAGACATGAAATAACATGAAGTGTGAAACAGATTATTCGAGAAAAGTTGCCTTTCGGCATATATATATAAAAACTTAAAACCGACGATTACATCCCTTTTACAAACTCGCCACAACATTACTCTGCACCTCTAAGAATGATATGACAACAATGGCGGGACGGGGCCCGCCATACCACGAATGTAAGTACTACAACGACAGGGACTATACCACGTGATAAGCCTCCGAGAAACGGAGCTTCCCAAACGACTGTGACCACATGGCGAGGATCAACAATCGGTGTACCTACCTGCGGCGTGAACGCAGCCCAAGGAGGTCGATCTAACAGTACAGTATGTGGCGAAAATCGTAAATGAAATCATAGTAGTCTATATAAAGCGGAGACATGTATGATAACCAAACTACGATTCACAATAAATAGCAATCATGTCAAGTCGTGGACTCACGCCTCAAAGTCATCACTCAAAATATAACTATGGGTCTCACGCCCAACATCAATCATGCCCGTGGAATACCTTCCTCGCCGGCTGATCTATGATATAAAAGCACCAAGGAATACACATGAACACCAGTCCCACTGTGTCATAATAAAACCGTCGGGGGTAAATGCGAAGGCATAGCCGACTACTAAAACCCACGGTACCAACAGGTCATAAATCGTATCATGAGATCTGTCTAGACCGCCACATGATCGAAGGCCGCCACTCGCCGCGATATCTAATGCGCGCGTCTAGTCTGGAACTTCCGACTCCGCATAGGCCACTCACATAGGCCCGCATGAGATATTCCCCGCATCGAGGGTAGCTACTCCCCGGTATCGTCCTGGACTCGCAGTCCGCATGGCCACATAGACCGCATGATCACAAAGGCCGCACACTAACCTGGAACTCTCGTAGCTCCGCATAGGTCCCCTGGACCCGCATGAGGTATTCTCGAATCATAGTCACCTGATCGCCTGAGTCTACCCGCGACGGAGGCAGCAACCCGTTATCATGTCAAGAGGTGAGTGATATAATATACTAACATAACAGCTTATCGTTAAACAACATAAGCACAACAAGGGAAACCCCTTTACACAAACATCACAAGACACTAACACACGTAGCATCCTAACATGTTTACTTATCAAATCGACAAGAAAGTATTACAAGGCTATCACAAACCAACACAATCAAGTTATTCACACAAGGCACTTCCTACTTTATGTCAACAAGTTCGGGTTTTTATCCCCAAAGTACTTCATACATTAATTCTTTAAAAGATCCGTTTCTTTCACAGAAGTCACACAATACCCGTAGTATAAAAATAGAGTGACTATCTTTTTAAGTAAACCAAAACACTTCTCTTGTAAAATCAAGTAGCAACATTCTTTTCCAAACGTTCAAGTTTGCCTAATTTCAAATGTTTAAGTTTCTCATTTTCGAAAGGTTTCGTAGTTCATAGTCTTAATCACTTAATAATATAATTCTCTTTTAAAACCATTTGAGAAACATATGCCTTATGTGTGAGTAGGTTATTCTTGTTCATAACAATCTTATTAAAGCAGCCATGATCTAGGAAATGTAATATCATTTTGTCTCATCTTAGCTTCTATGCAGATGGAGGTTTCTACTGGTTTTAATAATACTTAATTAGTCAAAACATTTCCCTTTATTAACGCTGCAGTGGTTTGTTCGATACTTATTCTGATTTCCGAAATCAGTAAAACATTATTCCTTTTAAAGACCAAGTACTCATTACTCACGAATGAGGTTTCACACTTTTTAACAAAATTCATATTAATTCAATTAAGTCAAGTCTCTTATCTTTTAAGATCAAGTCTCTTAACTTCTAAATCAATAAACCATTCTTTTTATCTCTCTTAAGTCGTTATACCTAACTTCCCATAAAGCTAGTATAACTCTTAAGCTTTTAAAACCAAGTATTACTCTTCTTTAAAAAACGGTTCTTAATTCTTTTGAAATACTTCAAGACTCTTATTATTTAGACTCAAGTCAAAAGACATCGCAGTAAAACCACGTTCAGTTAACACACGTACGTCTACCGTACTATATATATTCTTTTAAAATATCATGCTCAAGAGGATAGGAAGAATCACATACCTCGCGACGATTATCGACTATTAGCAAAACGCTCCACCACTATAACCCGGCTAGCCTTGTCCACCTTTCAAGTAGAACACGCTACTCGCAGTACTTCAACCTATAACGGTTATATAAGTCTATCAACTTCTAGACTACTCTGTAGAATATTCTAAGCAGTAGGTTCTCTATTCTACGGAAAATCGGGCAGCACTTCCCTACCCGTTAAGCTACACAAGTCTACTGTAAATACAGTCCTATGTAAGTACAGTTTAATCTTCTCCTTTAATATTCTTCTGATGTGATTTCAGTTCAAGTCTTTTCTGTAATATCCTTCTATTACAGTTCAATTCTCTTCTATGAATCTTATATTCATTTCCATACTACTACAATATGTAATTTCCAATTACAATATAAGGACAAGAGTATTTACCTCGATAAGCCCAAAATTATCCAAGTTCTAATGTCGATCCTGAGCAACGTTTAGCTCCTACTCTGGGTGCTCCAACCCGCTCCAAACAACCCTTAGAAGTTCTACGCAACTTCTTCTTAATACTTCACCCAACTGTGAAGATTTTCCTTAGGGTTTCGTTTTTGTGGTGAAGGAAGTATATTAGTATTTCTGGGCTTTTAGTATAGGGATAACCTTGGAATACTACAAGGTATTTGGGCCAAGGTATTTTGGAATAGTAACTATTCTTGGAGAGTATTTTTCTACCAAGGGGGGGTATTTTACGAGAGCTTCAAGGTAGGGGGGGGGAGACTTCTCGGCCAAAAGGCCTTCTCAAGGGGGAGGGGTGCTCTTTGGACGAGAGCCTCTCCAAAAGGGGGTGAAAGGGTTTTCAAGACTTAGGAAATTTTTGTGGATGAAGAAGTCTTCAACAAAGGGGGGGTATTTATAGGCCAACCAATGGCCAAGATCAAGACAAGTGGTGAGCAAGTGGAGGGTCAAGATTTACCCATGTGTACCTTATCCAACTACTACACAAAATATCACAAATATCCTACCTACTCCAAGAATTTAAAATCATCCAAATGATGCCCACAAATCCGCCAACTTGAGGGTGACAAGTGTCGCCCTCTCGTTGGTCCAAAATATTTCATCTCTCGGAAAAATCCGCAAAAATAATTAATGTTGCAGTCGTAATTTTCCCTTCGCAAAGTTTGGAAAACGTTTCGTCGGAAAACAATTCTTTTTGGTAGCTGTGCACAAATATTTTCGTCCATTGCCTAACTTAAGGCTTAAACTTTTGTACGTACGTCCTCACGTACATACTCTGAAAATACGGGGTATAACATCAAGGGCTAAACATACTAGTTTTCGGATTAGAGTTCTAATAGCCAATACACTTATCAACTTCATAATATAAATCTCATACTTGCTAATATCCATAGCTACAACAATAAGTAATCTTAATTACTAAAACGACAAGAATTTTACCTTTACAAGCCCTTATAATTTCCAAGATTCAAAGTCGCTCCTTTGCAATTCTTAGCTCCTTTCCTTTACGCTTCAATCCGCTATTTGAAACCTTTAGAAGCTCACAACCAACTTCTCTTACATTTCCAATCAAAACCTATGAAAATACCTTAGGTTTTCGCCTTGCGAAAAATGTGAAAACGCCGTTTTTCCGAAATCTTTCTATTGAGATACCCTTACAATACCCTTAGGGACCTTGGGTTAGAGTCTTGTGAATAAAGAACCACAAACTAAATTTTTTTGTGTGGACATGCTCATGAACCCGAGAGCAACAATGGCACACACAAGTTCCCTCAATTTTTTCTAAGTGTTGGAAGACAAGTCTTGCACTAGGGTACTATATAAAACACAATGGAGGGTCAAGATATCAACATATGTATGGCTAGGATGAAGGGCATTAAATAATAATCCAGGTGGCAAGTTGACTTGGTCAACAATCTCAAGCTAGCAAGACTTTGTTCATCTTCAATGGTCAATGACCATTTTACCCCTTAAAAATTTCGTCCAAGCCATGTGGGGGAGGTGCCACGTGTCGCCCTCCCATTCGTCCATAAAATTTCCGCAACCCTCGTGGGTCCCACAAAACGTAAAATTCCTCGGGTGGGCCCCACACGACCAAATTCATAAAAATAAATCTCCGTAATGCTAATAAGTTCCATACTCTTCAAATAATGCCTTTTGAGAATCTAATTCTCACCAACGAACATTTTTCCTTTCCGGCGTTCGGAAGATTTTCCGTCGGAAAAACAATTCTTCCTTTCGTACCAATTTTCAAGTCTTGAGTTCCTTACGTACATTCTCTTAAACATGTCCTGGGGTTACGGGGTGTAACAGTTCTAAAATAAAAATAAAAAATAAAAACCAAATTAGAAATAAGACTAGATAATTCGATATTGATAGTACGCCAGTCCCGGGCAACAGCGCCAAAAACATGTTCGCATGCGCTAACGCAAGTGTACGTATCACTAAAGTAATAAAGTCTGTAAGACCAAGTTATCGTCCACAGAGGCTGGTTTGTCAAGTACCGAATATCTAATCTATGATATCTATTTGGTCAACGTTATTTTGTTTGGATTTTTAACTAAGAACTACAATTAAAGTAAAGTGCAGAAAATAAACTAATAATGATAATACTTTGGGTTTAAGACAGTTATGATGGGAATTAGGGTTTCTAATTTCCTAGACTATCCACTCTTTCACTTGTTAATGCAAGACTAATGATTCTTCTTCTTATTAAGATAGCAGGTTAACGAACATGTTCTATATTCCGGTTAGGACATATAAAAACTCAACCTTATACAGAAACCTTTTATATTTCTATGATAGATTTTACCATACAGGAGGATTAAGAACAATAACCTTAAATACTACACAAGTATCGGGGTACTTTCGTCCGCGATTTTAACATATTTCTAGACAACTATAGCATATTCAAATCTCCCTTTTCATATATCGATTCAAAATCTTATAAGTTATGACAATTAATGGCCAGTTAATTATCAAACAAGCAATACAAATTGAATAGATCTTAATATAGCTGAAGAAGAAATCAATAACTATGCATTAACTTATGAAAGAGTTTCAAGTCATTCAACGAAAAACTCTAATAAAGAAATTAGCTCCTAGACACTGTCATACTAAGAACTAATTTACAAATATCCAACATAAACTGCAATAAAATAAAGAAAAAGAACTTGAACAAAAGTCTCTAATTATGTCGTTGCCTCCTTTCTTGCCTCTCCAAAGTATGATTTGAGATATGAGAGGGTTTCATGATTTTATATTTGAGCAAAACCTCATTCCGGACACTTTTACCCTTATAAATTTTGGCTTTTTTCTGAAAATTGCGCGTCGGCACTGCTGCTAAGCGGCGCGGTGCTCACGACGGTAATTTCCTTTCTTCAGCTACTGGAATTTTTACGCCCCTGATCTTCATTCTTCGGCCGTGGCTCAGCAAGCGTCGCAGCTCTTCTTGCCTTGCGCCGCGGCTCTTGACACAGTTTCATCCAGATTTCGCCAGATTTCTTCCATTCCTCCCGGGACTCCTTTGGTTTGATTACTTGGGCTTTGTTTGTGCAATTTCATCATCAATTCAGCTCGTTTCATCCTCAATTAAGTATTTTTCTCCTTTAGCACCGATGTGACTCAAAAGAAATAAAAACAACACTAACACTATACTAAACGCAAACGAAAAGAGGAAAATACTAACTAAAAAGGACTCAAAAGTGTATATAAAATAGACTCAACACTTATACCAAAGGCTAAGGTGTTATACTTAAAGATTATTATTCTCTGCTGTGATCAAGTAATCTTCCCTTTATCGTCTACAATTCTTCGTACTTTGAATTATTGAGAACTCATCTTAAGACTAACTTTTGAGTAATCTTCCTTACTAGGAAAACTCAATTACCTACATGAACGGGTTGCTAAAGTATTCATAATTGTCATACTCTGTCTTAACGACTTAACTTTACTCACACTGTAAATCTTCGAGAAACTCTTTTCTAATAACTCTTAAAGGCTATTCTTATGTAGCTTGCTCTCTTATTTCTTAGATGATTTCTTCTTTTACTAATTTCTATGCCTCGAATTTAAATAAAATCCTTTGGATTCTAACACTCATTCGGATTGTATTTAAACTATTGCCCACTACACTAGTGTTATTCATCATACTTCTACTAGCTCTGCTGACCCTGTTCCTTTATATAGTGACCATGCTTGCCACACCCAAAATACATACCCATGTATAAACGATACACCTATTGGTGTCTCCTATCATATTTGTTACACATAAGATTCTAAAAATCTTTATGGCCCATATTGGTATGTGACTGAGAGCTTAGAGTTCTGAAACTCTGCTTCTGAATGAATTAACCTTTTTGATCATATTGAACCTCGAGACTGGTGCACTAGCTACAGATGGAGCGGGTACTGATGAACTTTTGTAGAAAATTGTCTTCCTCTACCTCCCTGAGGTCCCCCATGATTTACGTTTCCTTCAGACTTAGTTCCTTTGCTAATTTCTTTGTCGGTGGGGTTTGGATGTAAAAAATACAATTTCTGAAATACTCATAGTATTATTGCACGCTAAGTCTTTGCCAAGAACCCTGAAGATTAGAGTCTCGTGTAATACCACAACTCTTGTGACACATAACTGGCCATGATCTCTTTTTTGTGATCGCTTAATCCGTAATAATTGATCTTGACACGAGTCGATCGACAATCATCCTACTCGCTTCACATTTCATTCCTCCTTATGGCGACTATATCATTTTGCTCATGTAAACTGGGTTTCTTCATATCTCTTACTAGTCTGAAAGTACATTACATAATTATCTAAAAATACATTATTTCTGGAAAATAAATGCTGATATGACATACTGGCTAGTCTAGTCTATGAAACCTCTAACATGAGTCTGACTGAAAAATATCTACTAGGACAAGGCCATAACATACCTATATCATAATGTATAATAATAAAGTAACTGAAAACTGTCTACTAGGACAAGGCCATAACATACCTATATCATAATGTATAATAATAAAGTAATAGACTGACACCCCAAATGAGATGGGGCTCAACAAGCAGCTGATACCGAAGCAATCCTAATAAGCAGATATATCGTCTTGAAACTCGGTACCTTCAGCATGAAGTGCAGGTCCCATGTAAAGGGATATTAGTATATTTGAATTATACCGTTTGTAAGCAACTGAAAGAATAAATAGTTGTGGGGTGACAAAGGGTTACCCAAATCAATAAACGGATAATATACTAAAATTGAGCTTAAATAAAAAATAGATAACTGAACAAGGAAGCGAAGAATATGAATAATCCTTGTACTGAAATGAAGAATCACATGTTTAATTGAAATAATAAATAATTGTGGCCTTAGGCCCAATATATGTGCACAAATCAGTGGACTTGGGCCCAATTATACGTATACATAAACTGTGGCCTTGGACCCAAATACATATGTGGCCTTGGGTCCAAAATTCATGTTTTCAACATTAAATAATATATATATATATATATATATATATATATATATATATAAAAAGAACTGAGAATCATGTTGAAAGATACAATACTGACATACTGAGCAATGATTCACTGAGACATATATTCATGAAACTGATCATGAGAACTGAAGATTTAACTAATTTACAAGCATACTGAGTATTCTAGACTGAGACTCATGGATATAAATCACAAGTCTTTGTTGATTACGTACAAAGTCTACAATGACCAAACTGATAATTATGAATAACTACGAAGCTATAATCAGAAGTTTTAGTCTTTTCATGAACTAGGATAAAATCCCAATTTTTAATGTAATTCACACTAATTTCGATGAACGAGGCGTAGGGAATAACATGGATATTATCGTGGATAGAAGATCTGCATACCTTGTTTGCTCCTAGTCATGTCTTAAAAATTGAAGATTGAAAAGGAACTTCAAAGATTGAATCTTGGGCCTTAAGTTCGTTTTATCTTGAAAACTCTAGATTAAGAACAATGAGTTTTACTTAAAAATCATGGGGATCACATTAGAATCACTTAGAATCATGTGCGAGAGACTTACCTTGATGTAGGAGAAATTTGGAAAGAGAGAACCTTCATTTTAGGGCTTGAGGATTGTAACTGATTTTTAGAACTAAGTCTCATATTTATACTGTTTGTTGTCAGAAGAATTTGACGGTCGTAATTGACGATCCGTTAATATTTTTACGGTCTGATTCTAGACCATTAATAGTTATACATTCTGTATAATTGGACCGTATTTTTAAAGAAGATAAAAATATAAATATCCAGTGACTTCAAAACTTGAGAGGTTTGAAACGGGTCATATAATCTTCTACGGTCCATCAAATTTATTGTACACCATCAAATCCAAAAAATAATCGACGGTTCCTTTCTACGGTCCGTAAAATATTTTATGATCCGTTAATCCTAGCGTAAAATTAATTCTGCAGAACTGAACTAGTTTTCAACTTTAAACTCTCTGTTTTAGTTTTCTAAACCCATTGAATCATGAACATGACTTAGTTTGGAGGGAAGAGGTGTTACATTGGTCTATTAATGTGGGCTCTTCTGCCTCTGAAATCATCCCCTCTAACTTTAATTTTGAGAGAGATTTTTGCGTCAACCTTCAGTACTAGTCTATGGAGGGTATTACTTCGCTAATATACCATTCAATCATTCCTCAGGTCATCACTGACTGTCTTTGGGGCTTGTATGTGGAAGTATTCTCTCCTCTAGCTAATGCTAATATTACTCTAAACATCCCTGGGATGTCTTTGATTTACATCTACCCTTTTACTGTTGGGTTCGGCCTTCCGGTTCACTGGGTCATAGAGGATTGTCGTTGTTACAACATGTGCTTGGGGAAACTATCCCCATAATCTTAGAGAATAGTCTACTTCCTGCAACACTTGGTAGATCTAGCCCACCTTTCTTCACTCTAGATTATCTGATCCATCTTTACGCCCCCCTCTCCCCCCCCCCCCCTCCGGGTACTTCATGGGGGGATAATAATCTTGTCTTATTAGGGCTCTCGGTCCCTAATCACCAATGATGAAGATGATAATGATTGAGGGTGGTGTGAACAGTTCTAGATGATCCATACCCACCACTTCCATGATGCTGATCTCGATCCTTTCTCAGAGTAGTGGAATAGTGACTGTGAGTATTCGTGCCTTAACTTATTTTATTATTTTTACTTCTCTTCTAATCGTATCATATTTGCTTTTCCAGCATCTCTAGTGGTGCCTGAACCCTTTCCAAACATCTTCGATTGGGTGATGGGCCTGCTCCAGGCTTCTCATGGGGCCGAGCAAACTAGGTGTCACGACCCGCAAATCCGGGCCCGTGACTGGTGCCTTACCCCGGGCACCCTAGTGATACAACATCAGAGAAAATCAGCGGAAATAAAACATAATCATGAAATGAGAGATATTATAAATAAACAGGCCAACCAAAACAGTTGCCTTTCAACATATATATATAAACGTTTGAACAGTTACAATCCTTACAACCACACTTGGCGATTACTCTGGACCTCTAAGATTTTTACAACAACTATGACGGGACAGGGCCCCGCCATACCCATGAATGTACAAGAACCTACAGACATCAGGGTAACATACCAAAGATAAGCCTCCGAAGGAACGGAGCTTCAATCTGAAAGGTGATCCTAAGCGGGGATCGACAATGATGTACTTACTGCGGCGTGAACGCAGCCCGAAGGAGGTCGATAACAGTACAGTATGTGGCGTAAATCAGAACGTAAATGAAATCATAATAGTCTATATAAAGCGGGAGACATGTATGATAACCAAACTACGCATACACACATATAATGATTATATCAAGTCGGTCTCACGCCTCGGTCATTTACTCAAATATAATTATGGGTCTCACGCCCACAACATCGATCATGCCCGTGGAATACCTTCCTCCGCGGCGATCTATGATATGATAACATCAAGAAGTACACTGCACACCAAGTCCTACCGATGCCAAAGCCGTAATAACAATACAATACAACCAAACCACGAAGGCGACACGGGCAAGTGCGAGCCGACTACGGATACAAGGCCTGGCCACGTGGTGGCGGGGCAAGTACGGTGACCACCAGTACCAAGGCGTATCACGAGACTTCACCACTACACCGAGCAGGGCAAGTGCGAGGGCTAACTACGGTACAGGCCGAATCAGCCACGAGGCGGGGCAAGTCTGAAGCCGACCACCGGTACCAAGGCGAACAAGAAGAAACCTCATGGAGAGCTAGTCCATGGAATAACACTATCATCAGGAGCATACCCGTGAAATTTTCCGTCACTGCCGGTACGTCCAAGTAAGTCCTCAACAAGTCAACCGGCCCTCCATTGAGAGACGCGGTAATATAGAACACAATTCTTGCGTAACAAAGGCTATCACAACAAGCATAGGCAAGTTACACAACAACAAGCATAGGCAAGTTATCCACAACTCAAGGTACTTTCATTTTATGTCAAAGTCCGGGTTTTAATCCTAAAGTACTACGTACGTTAAGTTCCTTTTAAAGATCCATTCCCTTTTATAAAAGTCACCCGATACCCGTAGCATAAAAATAGAGTGACTTATATCTTTTAAGTAAACCAAAACAACTTCCATACTATCCTTTTTAAAACCAAATTAAGGAAATACCATGCCTTCTTTTTAGACCAAAACACTTCTCTTTTTAAAGTCAAGTTACCACATTAAAACCAGTGATAAAAACCCTTCTTTTGTTTTCATAAAGTCGTTATAACCAACTTCCCATAAGGCTGTTATAACACTTTATGTTTTAAACCATTTTAAGACAACACAATGCCTTTCTTTACCCTAAAGTTCCAGTTTGCCTAATTTCAATTACGCCAGTCTCTTTTTAGAAAAGTTTCATAGTTCAATGTCTTAATCTCTTTTTAAAACAATTGAGTAACATATGCCCTAGGCGAGTAGGTTATTCTTGTTCATAATCAATCTTATTAAGCAGCCATGATCTAGAAAATGTAATCTCATTTTGTCTCATCTTAGCTTCTATGCAGATGGAGGTTTCTACTGGTTTTAATAATACTTCATTAGTCATTACATTTTCTTTTATTAGCTGCGATGGTTTGTTCGATACTTATTCTGATTTCCGAATCAGTAAAACATTATTCCTTTTACAACCAGGTACTCATTACTCACGAATGAGGTTTCACACTAACATCCATATCAAGTCAAGTCTCTTATCTTTTAAGATTAAGTCTCTTAACTTCTAAAAATCAGTAAAACCATTCTCTCTTAAGACGTTATACCTAACTTCCCATAAAGCTAGTATAACTCTTATGTTTTCAAAACCAAGTATTACTCTTCTGTTAAAGATGATTCATCATTCTTTTGAAATACTTCAAGATTCTTTACTATTACACAACAAGTCAGTTATAAGTCAAATCGATTTACCTTTTTAAAACCACAAAGCATTTCCTTACCTACATAAAGTCGTTATAACAACTTCCCATAAAGTCATTATAACACTTTATGTTTTAAACAATCAAATACATTTAGCACGTATCGTCTCACCGTACTACATAGTTACACACATATCATGCTAGAAAAGATAGGAAGAGGTTCACATACCTCGCGACGATTATCGACTAATAGCAAAACGCTCAAGTACCTCAAACCGTCGGCTACACCTTAAGCCGGGTAGACCACGCCACACAAAGATTTCAACCTATAGAGGCCACTGGCGCCTATTAACATCTTAGATCTCAATGTAGAATATTCTACAGAAAATTCGCGACCTCCCCCACAACAGCGTAAATCTCCTCTCTATCGAGGCTACCAAGCCAACCGAGGTTTGCACGCCTAACCGGGCGTGTACAATTCTACTCACATAATACTACACAAGTCTCATGTCTGATACCCTATGTAATTCTGATTCGATTCTCTTCTTTAAAATTCAGCTTAAGTCAAAAGACATTGCCGCACAACTATGCTCGATTCTATATATAGTATACTTAACTATATACTCCTACAACATGTAATTTCCAATTACCACGAGAAGGTCAAGAATGTTTACCTCGATAAGCCCAAAATTATCCGAGTTTATATGTCGATCCCGAGCAAGGTTTACCTCCTACTCGTGCGCTCAACCCGCTCCAAACAACCCTTAGAAGTTCTAACCAACTTCTACTCAATTACTTCAACTATCAATGAAGATTTCCTTAGGGTTTCGTTTAGTGGCTAAAGGAAGTATAATAGTATTTTCTGGGCTTTTGTATAAGTGTAACCTTGGGAAAACTACAAGGTATTTGGGCCGAGGTATTTGGGCATTATAACAATACTTGGAGAGTATTTCTATACCACAAAAAGGGGGGTATTTATACGAGACAACAAGGCTAGGGGTACCCACTAACCACTACAAAGGGGGAAGCTCTCGGCCAAGGGCCTTCTCAGGGGAGGGGGTGTGGTGGACGAAAGAACAAGAGGAGGTAGTATTTTGAGACTTAGATAGATTGCTCAAGTGAGGATGAAGAAAGTCTTCAACTTAGAGGGGTATTTATAGGTCAAGTGAAGGCCAACCAATGGCCAAGATGAAGACAAGTGCATAGCAAGTGTAAGGCCAAGATTTAGCCATGTGCTACCTTATCCATCTACACAAAATATCCTACCTAACCCTTGACCAAAATTTCAACACAAAAAACGTGCAAGACTAGCCCATTTGCCGTCCAACCTCTTCCAATGTGAGGGTGACACATGTCACCCTCCCGTTGGTCCAAAATGTTTCGTCTCTCGGAAAAATCCGCAAAAATTATTAATGACATAGCCGGAATTTTCCCTACGTAAGCTGTGGAAACGTTTCGTCGGAAAACGACTCTTTTCGGCACTTGTGCCCAATTTTGAACCTTGTCTAATCTTAAGGCTCAAATTCTTATACGTACGCCCTCACGTACATACTCTGGAAATACGGGGTATAACACTAGGAGGGTTATTTTTGATGATAAATAAAAAGGGAAATGCCATGGTAAGTTCCTCCTTGTCGTATTTGAGATTCCACAAATTAAGTTTCTACAATATCGTCCTTATTTTTCCTTTTCCCCACTTCTAGGTCTCTTTGCCTGCAGAGGTTCTACCAAGAAGGTGCCTTCTCAGGATTAGGCTCTGGCCCATATTGCTAGGGATGTTGCGGAGGCAAGGGAGAGAAGGAAGTGAATGCTTCCAGATGAGACTGGGCATCTTCCTCCGGAATTTTCTCACATATCAGAATGCACCATTGATTCAATGATTATTGTAGGGAGGAAATGTAATGGGTGGTCCATGTGGAAGATGACGAAGAAGAAGAATAAGATTCTACAGAACTCGAGGACATGGGCCCCTCTCCACTAAAGCCTTCAATGAGTCAGGAGTCAATGAAGGACAACCCGAGAGTATAAAGAGTAGAGACGCGGGTGATGGCTCTTCATTTCCATCCCCTCTTACTATTGGTTATGACATTGGTTTGGAAGCCTCTCTGACTCAACTTGCGGGCATCTTTCTTCAGGTAACTCGAGTCTTTTTCCTCATACCATTTATCTTTAGGGTGAGCGCATGAGCTAACATATGATATTTTTTCAGAGGCATGTCGTCGTCTCTTCTACCATTGAGTTTTCAATAGCATGCCCTGGTCTTTTCAAGATGTAGAGAGGCTGACAAAGGAAAATGGATGCCTCCAGAATGAGATTGCCAACTCCGATCCGTGCATAAAGATCTTCTGGAATGAAAGACCACCCTGAAGGGTTGGTAGGAAGAGCAATCATGCTATGGCAATTTGGGATGAGACATTCCAAACCATGACCCAGGATCACAAATTGATGATGGCGAGATTAGTCCAGGCTGAGCTTGACCGTGATGCTGCTCGGGCACGGGCGCGAGCACTTGAGGCTTTCCATGCTTGGCTTCAAGACCGAAATCAGCGCCATATGCTTTATCGAGAAGATGGTCAACAAAGGGCCACCTTGCTTTAGGACTATTTTATCATCCAGACCTAGTTCGAGGTCTTGCAAGGCATAGATAAGAGGAAGATTGATGTCTCCTCGGCCCTTATAGATATAGAGGTGGATTTGGGAGCGGCTGCGAAAGATATGGATGATTTACGTGAAGAGACACATCCCTCCATAGATGTTTCTATTGGCTCTTCTAGTGACGATGGTGCTCCGCCTTGGCTTAGCTTAGTATTTCTTGGCCTCTGGTCATTAATTTGGAGACCTTCCAAGGGTATGTTCTTGCAATAATGATCAGCAGCGATGCTGGTGGCTGGTGCCACGTTTTTCAATGTTAGTGAATCTGCGGGGAAAGTTTGTTTTGTTAATATTTTGGTCTACGCAACATACGGTGTCCAGTGGATACTTCTGGGCCCCTATGCCCTTTGTTGTCTGAGCTTTAAGCCTTTGTGCTCTTATTTTTTTGGATATTTGGGGGCCGTACGCTCCTTTAAAAAGAAATGTTTATGTATGAGTGTTTCACACTCCTTTTGTATTAATGACAATTAATAATTCACTTTCAGTTTTACTTTCCCACGCTTTGACATGGATTTTATTTTTCGCAACAATTGCGATCATATAATGACATGTTGGTTTTTTAATTTTCACTTAACCGTCTGTCACGACCCGTTCCGGGGCCCGTGACTGGTGCCTTACCCGGGCACCCAAGTAGTCATACATCAGAGAAAATCAGCGGAACATAAAACAATAACATGAAGCCAATGCAATAAGACAGTGAAATAAGAAGACAGGCTAACCAAAACGGTTACCTTCAGTATATATAAATAACAATTTGAACAGTTACATCCCATTACAACCCTGCCCACAACAATACTACAGACCTCTACGAATGATATGACAACAACGACGGAGGGTTCGCCATACCCCGAATGTAAGCACTACAACAACAGGACTATACGAAGATAAGCCTCCGAGAAACGGAGCTTTCCCAAACGCTGAATGTGACCCTAAGAGCGAGGATCAATGATCGGTGTACCTTTACTGCGGCGATGAACGCACCCAAGGAGGTCAATACAACAGTACAGTATGTGGCTCGAAAATCGTAAATGAAATCATAGTAGTCTATATAAAGCAGGAGACATGTATGATAACTGTTATACCCCGTAGTTGCAGGGTATGTATGTGAGGACGTACGTACGAGAGTACGGCAGAAAATTTTGAAAAGAAAGAAAGATGTGAGTTTTCGACGGAAAAGTTTCCGGTTATTTGTGAAGAAAAAGGTTCGTTAATGGGAATTGGATTCCCAGATTTGGTATTTGGACTTCTTAGATTATATTAGAATTTTGAGATTTTATTTTGGAAATGGTCATATGGGGCCACGGGAGAAATTTACGGTTTTGTGGGCCCGCTTTGTTTTGAGATTTCTAAATTGGATATTTTGGAAGACGAAATATTCAGGTGAATCGGGCGACACGTGTCACCCCCTTGGGGCCCCCTTGGCGATTTTACATTTGTACACAACACGGTTAGAGTCGTTTGACGAAACGTTTTGCGTAGCTGCGAAGGAAAATTCGGCTATGTCGTTTTGTATTTTTGCGGATTTTTCCGAGAGGCGAAACATTCGGACCAACGGGAGGGTGACATGTGTCACCTCACAATGGAGACAAGTGGGGCGCACTTGGCGAATTAGGGCAAGTTGGGCTTGATATTTGTGTAGATATTTGTGAGGGTTTTAAGGAGTAGGGTCTAGGGTGCACTTGGCTTGATCTTGGCCTTACACTTGCCTTGCACTTGGCTAGATCTTGGCCATTGGTTGGCCTTTGGGTTTGCTATAAATACCCCTCCCTTGTGAAGACTTATTCATTCACTCCTCACTTTGTCTAAGTCTTGAATCCCTCCCCTCCCTCTTGTTGACTCTCGTCCAAGAGCTCCTCTCCCCCTTGAAAGTGGCCTTTGGCCGTGAGGTCTCCCCCTCCCCCTTGTGAGGTCTAGCCGTGGGGTACCCCCCCCCCCCTAGCCTAGTTGTTTTCGTATAATACCCCTTGTTGTGGTATAGAAATACTCCCCGAGGATTGTTATAATGCCCAAAATACCTTAGCCTTGTACCTTGTAGTATTCCAAAGATACCTCTTTAAGTTGATTCATGAAATACTACCTTTTGTCCTTTTAGTCTCAAACCGAAACCCTAAGGAAATCTTCATCGTTGGTTGAAGTATTTGAGTAGAAGTTGGTTAGAACTTCTAAGGGTTGTTTGGAGTGGTTTGGAGCGCACGGAGTGGAGCTAAACCTTGCTCAGGAGCGACATTAAACTCGGATAATTTTGGGCTTATCGAGGTAATTATCTTGTCCCTCTATTGTAATTGGAAATTACATGTTTGTTAGAGTATATAGTTGAAGTGTACTATATATGGAACTACTTAGTATTCGGCAATGTCTTTTGACTTAAGCCTGAAGAATAAAGAACTGAACTGAACTGTATTTACATAGGACTGTATTGCAGTAGACTTGTGTAGAATTGTACCCGTCCGGTTAGCCGTGTAAACCCCCTGGTTGGCTTGGTAGCCGCCTCGATAGAGGAGGAGATTTCTGTTGTTGCGGGGAGAGTCTACAATTTTCTATAGAAAGATAGAAAACTTGTGTTTTGGGGTTAATAGACGTTTGTGACCTTTATAGGTGAAAGTACTAAGAGTAGCGTATTCTCGAGAGTGGAAAGGGCTAGCAAGGTTGTAGTACTTGGAGCATTTTGCTTATTGTCGATAAATCGTCGCGGTATGTGAACCTCTTCCTATCTTTTCTAGCATGATTGTTGTGAGCTATGTAGCGGTGAGCGTACATGTGCTAAGTGATTTGGTTGGTTTAAAACATAGGGTGTTATAATAGCTTTATGGGAAGTTAGTTATAACGACCTTATGTAAGTGAAAATGGTTTATCGATGTTAGAAGTTAAGAGACTTGATCTTATAAGATAAGAGACTTAACTTATTTGTTTTAATGTGGATGTTTGTGTGAAACCTCATTCGTGAGTAATGAGTACTTGGTTTTAAAGGGATAATGTTTCATCGATTTCGGAATCGAATGTGTATCGGCTGCACCACCGCGGCGTTAATAAAAGGAAAATGTATTGAATAATGATGTGTTGTATTAAAACCCAGTAGAAACCTCCATCCGCATGAAGCTAAGATGAGACAAAATGATATTACATTTTCTAGATCATGGTCTTTGTAATAAGATCGTTATAAACAAGAATAAACTACTCACATATATGACATATGTTACTCAATTGTTCTAAAAGGAATCAGTGATTAAGTTTGGGAACTATGAAACCATTTGAAAATGAGAAGCTTGAGTAATTGAAACTAGGCAAACCGGAACTTAGGAAAAGAATGTTGTTACTTGATTTTGAAAAGGAAGGTGGGTTGGTCATTCTAATACTACGGTATCGGGTGACTTTTATAAAAGTAATGGATCTCTTTTAAAAAGAACTTAACGTATGTAGTACTTTGGGGTTAAAAACCGGACTTTGGCATAAAATGAAAGTACTTTGAGTTGTGTGAAACTTGCTATGCTTGTTGTTGTGAAACTTGCCTATGCTTGTGATGATAACCTTTATTGTACAAGCGTTGTGTTTCGTGTTACCGCGTCTCGATAGAGGTCGGTTGGTAGTTGAGAACCTACTTGGATGTCTTGGCGATGACGGAGAAATTCCGCAATGCGTTCGCTGATAGTATTATTGTTGTTAATCACTTTGGACATCGACCACGATCGTGCGCGCGGGTATGCCTCCATTTTGGTTAAGGTCTTGTGGTTAATCGCTTTGGATATCACGGCGATGCGTAGCGCGCGGGTATGTTTCCATTTTGATTAACGCCTTGTGATTTCCTTTTGGACATCGACCACGATGCGTAGCGCAGCGGGTATCGTCCATTTGGAATGTTGTCTTATTGTTTCCCTTTGGACATACCGACACGATCGTAGCGCTGCGGGTATGCTTCCATTTGGATTCTTGTCTTGTTGTTGAGGTCACATGGACATGTCTACACCGATGCAGAATTCGGGGCATGTGGCCATGGGACATTGGTATTATTGTTGCATCATGGACATGTCTACACCGGCAAGATTCCGGGGCACGCGCCATAATGCGAACTCGATTGATGTTGTGGGCGTGAGACCCATAGTTATATCGGAGTGATGAGTGTTTTATGTTGTGAATCGTAGTTTGGTTATCATACATGTCTCCCGCTTTATATAGACTAGTATGATTTCATTCTGATATTATCTGATTCGCATACTTACTGTTGTCTTGACCTCGCCGGGCTGCGTTCATGCCGCAAAGTAAGGTACATCGGCCGTGGTTCCTCGCTCTTAGGATCATGATTCAACAGATTTGAAGCTCCGTTTCTCCGAGGCTTATCTTTTGGTAGGTGTTCTCGAGTTGTAGGTTCTTGTACATTCGGGGTATGGCGGCCCCTGTCCCGTCATAGTCGTGTATATCTTAGAGTGCAGTAATCTTTGTTGTGGCGGGGTTGTAAAAGGATTAAAGCTCGTGTTTTATGTATATCGAAGGCAACTGTTTTTGGTTGGCCTGTTTATTTATTATATCTCTTGTTAAATGACTCATGTTTTATGTTCCGCTGATTTTTCTCTGATGTATGTATCACTAGGGTGCCCAGGGTAAGGCACCAGTAACGGGCCCCGGAACGGGTCGTTACAATAACCAAACTACTGATTCCTGATAAATAGCGATTATGTCAAGTCGTGGACTCGCCTCCAAGTCATCACTCAAATATAACAACGGGTCTCACGCCACAACATCAATCATGCGTGGAATACCTTCTCACCGCTGCCGTGATCTATGATATGAAAGCACCAAGGAATACACATGAACACGTGTCCCTGTGTCACCATAAAACCGTACGGGGTAAGTACGAAGGCATAGCCGACTACTAAAACCCCCAGTACAAACAAAGACATAAACTGTATCATGAGATCTGTCTAGACCGTCACATGATCAAAGCTGGCCACTCGCCCGCAGTATCTAATGTGCGCGTCTAGCCCTGGAACTTTCCGCAGCTCCGCATAAGCCACTCCGATGGCCCGCATGAGGTATTCCGCGTCGGGTAGCTACTCCCCGCAACGCCCCGGACTCGCGATCGCGTGGCCACATAGACCGCATGACCATAAAGGTCGCACTAACTCGAACTCTCGTAGCTCGCGCATGAGTCACACAGACCGCGTAGGTATCCTCGAATCATAGGTCACACAGACTACTGAGTCTACCGCGACGGAGGCGGCTTAACCGGAATCATGAGTGATATGATACTAACATAACAGCTTATCGTTTAAACAACATAAGCACAACAAGGGAAACCCCTTTACACAAAAATCACAAGATACTAACACACGTAGCATCCTAACATGTTTACTTTATCAAATCAACAAGAAAGTATGACAAGACTATCACAAACCAACACAATCAAGTTATTCACACAAGGTACTTTATACTATATGATTAGCAAGATCGGGGTTTTTATCCCCAAAGTACTTCATACGTTAATTCTTTTAAAAGATACGTTACTTTCACAAAAGTCACACAATACCCGTAGTATAAAATAGAGCGATTATCTTTTGAAGTAAATCAAAAACACTTCTCTTTGTAAAATCAAGTAACATTCTTTTTCAAACGTTCAAGTTTGCCTAATTTCAATTACTCAAGTTTCTCATTTTCGCAAGGTTTCGTAGTTCATAGTTTTAATCCTTTAAAACAATTTGAGAAACATATACCTTATGTGTGAGTAGGTTATTCTTGTTCATAACAATCTTATTACAATGACCATGATCTAGGAAATGTAATATCATTTTGTCTCATCTTAGCTTCTATGCAGATGAAAGTTTCTACTGGTTTTAATAATACTTTATTAGTCAAAACATTTCCCTTTATTAGCGCTGCTGTGGTTTGTTCGATACTTATTCTGATTTCCGAAATCAGCAAAACATTATTCCTTTTAAAACCAAGTACTCATTACTCACGAATGAGGTTTCACACGAAATTCATATCAATTTATTTAAGTCAAGTCTCTTATCTTTTAAGATCAAGTCTCTTAACTTTTATAATCAATAAATCATTCATTTTATCTTTCTTAAGACGTTATACCTAACTTCCCATAAAGCTAGTATAACTCTTATGTTTTCAAAACCAAGTGTTACTCTTCTTTCAAAAACAGTTCTTAATACTTTTTGAAATACTTCAAAGTTCTTATCATTCAGGCTTAAGTCAAACGACATTGCCGTACAACTACGTTCAGTTAACACGCGTACGTCTACCGTACTATATATACTTCTTTAAAATATCATGCTCAAGCGTATAGGAAGAATCACATACCTCACGACGATTATCGACTATTAGCAAAACGCTCCACGGCTATAACCCGGCTAGCCTGGTCCACCTTCTCAAGTAGCACATGCTACTCGCAGAACATTCAACCTATACAGGTTATACAAGTCTATCAAAGTCTAGACTACTCGGTAGAATAAATCTAGATACAAGATCCTACGGAAATTCGGGCAGCACTTCCCTATCCGTCAAACTACACGTTTCATGTCTGATACCCTACGTAATTACAGTTCAGTTCTCTTCTTTAGATTCAGGCTTAAGTCCAAAGACATTGCCGCAAAACTATGTTCAGTTCTATATATAGTATACTTCAACTATATACTCCTACAACATGTATTTTCCAATCACAATAGGGGGACAAGATAATTACCTCGATAAGCCCATAACTATCCAAGTATAGATGTCGATCCTTAGCAACGCTTAGCTCCTACTCCGGGTGCTCCAACCCGCTCCAAACAACCCTTAGAAGTTCTACGCAACTTCTTCTTAATACTCCAACCAACTATGGAGATTTTCCTTTGGGTTTCGGTTTGAGACAAAAAAGACATTTAGTTAGTATTTCCGGGCTCTACGTATAGAGGTATCTTTGGAATACTACAAGGTATACGACTAAGGTAATTTTGGGTATAACAACAATACTTTCTAGAGTATTTCTACCAAGAGGGGGGGTATTTATACGAGACAACACCACAAGGGGGGGGTGTATACCCCTCGGCCAACCCCACTAGGGAGGGGGTACTCTCAGCCAAGGGGGGGAAGGGTTCTCGGCCAAGGGGCCTCACCAAGGGGGGGGAGGGGGGAGGGACGAGAACACTACAAGAGAGGGGGGGGAGGATTTTAGACTTAGGAAATTATTTTGGATGAAGAAGTCTTCAAAGGGGGGAGGGTATTTATAGGCCAAGCAAAGGCCAACCAATTGCCAAGATCTAGCCAAGTGCTAGGCAAGTGTAGGGCCAAGATATGCCCAAGTGCCCCCTAGCCCCTACTCCTTAAAACCCTCACAAATATCTACACAAATATCTACCATCAACTTGCCTCTTCAATCGACCCTAAGCCGCCCCTTAAGTCCACCAATGAGAGGGTGCCAAGTGTTGCCCTCTCGTTGGTCCAAAACATTTCGTCTCTCGGAAAAATCCGCAAAAATAAGAAAAGACATAGCCGGAATTTTCCCCTCGCAAGTTATGTAAAACGTTTCGTCGAAAAACGACTCTAACCGGGTGTTGTGCACAAAGATAATTCGGCCAAGCCACGCAGGGGTTGTCACGACCGAACCGGGCGTGGATCGTGCCTTACCCCGGGCACCCTAGTGATACAACATCAGAGAAAATCAGCGGAAATAAAAACATGAACATGAATTAAGAGACAAGATAAATAAAACAGGCCAACCAAAACAGTTGCCTTCATCATATATACATAAATACTCGAACAGTTATCCTTTTTACAAACCCTGCCCACAACAGTGCTACAGACCTCTAAGATTTATACAACAACTATGACGCGGGGCCCGCCATACCCCGAACGCACAAGAACTTACGGACTGTGGTAACATACCAAAGATAAGCCTCCGACGGAACGGAGCTTCCCAAAACGCTGAAATGAGATCCTAAACGCGGATCGACAAATGATGTACTTCTACTGCGGATGAACGCAGCCCCGAAGGAGGTCGATAACAGTACCAAGTATGTGAAATCAGAAATACTATAAATGAAATCATAATAGTCTATATAAAGCAGGAGACATGTATGATAACCAAACTACAGTTCACAACATAAAAGCAGTCATGTCAAGTCAGGGACTCACGCCCTCAAAGTCATCCCTCATGCCCGTGGAACTCCTTCCTCACTGCCGGCAGTCTAGGTACAAATCATGTGATACGTATAATGTGTCTCGGCCCATCTTATGGACCCAATATAGAAACGTGTGGAATACATTCCGGATGAACCAGAGTCAAGTGAAATACATTCGGATGAACCGTGAGTCAAGTGAAATACATTCCCGGATGAACCGGTAGTCAAGTGAAATACATTCCCGGATGAACCGGTAATCAAGTGAAATACATTCCCGGATGAACCGGTAATCAAGTGAAATACATTCCCGGATGAACCGGTAATCAAGTGAAATACATTCCCGGATGAACCGGTAGTTGAGTAGAACACAATACTTGCACAACAAGGCTATCACACGTAACATGGTCAAGTTTCATAACAAAAGCATAGGCAAGTTATACACAAATCAAGGTACTTTCATTTTATGTCAAAGTCCGGATTTTTAACCCTAAAGTATTACGTACGTTAAATTCCTTTTAAAGATCCATTTCTTTTACGAAGGTCACCCGATACCCGTAGTATAAAAATAGAGTGACTAACATTGTTAAGTAAACCAAAATGCTTTCCTTTGTAAAATCAAGTAACAACCTTATTTTCCAAACGTTCGAGTTTGCCTAATTTCAGAAGCTCAAGTTTCTCATTTTAGAAAAGGTTTCGTAGTTCATAGTTTTAAATCCTTTAAAACATAATTTTCCTTTAAACGTTTTGAGAAACATATGTCTTATATGTGAGTAGGTTATTCTTGTTTATAATCAATCTTATTAAGCAGCCATGATCTAGGAAATGTAATATCATTTTGTCTTATCTTAGCTTATGCAGATGGAGGTTTCTCTGGTTTTAATACCATACTTCATTATTCAATACATTTTCCTCTATTAACGCTGCAGTTGGTTTGTCGATACTCATTCGATTTCAAATCAAAAACATTATTCCTCTTAAAACCAAGTACTCATTACTCACGAATGAGTTTTCACACTTTTAACAAAATTCATATTAATACCATTAAGTCAAGTCTCTTATCTTCTAAAAATCAAGAACCATTCTTTTTATCACTCTTGGCGTTATACCTAACTTCCCATAAAGCTAGTACAACTCTTATGTTTTGAGCCAAGTATTACTCTTCTTTCAAAAGGTCTTTTGAAAGACTTCAAGTTCTTTATTACTACACATCAAATCTGTTATAAGTCAAATCGGTTACCCTTTGAAACCACAAAGCATTTTCTTACCTACATAAAGTTATAACCAACTACCCATGAGCCGTTATAACACTTTATGTTTCAAACTACCAAATACATTAAACAGTGCGTCTGCGTACTACATAGTTATACACATATCATGCTAGAACAGATAGGAAGAGGTTCACATACCTCGCGACGATTATCGACTAATAGCAAAACACTCCAAGTACCTCAAACTGTCGGCTACTCCTTAAGCCAAGTAGATCACGCCATACGTAGTACTTCAACCTATAGAGGCCACAGGGCGCCTATTAACATCTAGATCTCAATGGAGAATATCCTACAGAAAATTCGGCAGCACCTCCCCCCCCGCAACAGCGTAAATCTCCTCCTCTAGCGAGGCCGGCTACCAAGCCAACCAGGGGGGGGGGGTTAACACGTCTAACCGGACGTGTACAATTCTACTACACAGTAATGTTACACAAGTCTCATGTCTAATACCCCATGTAATTACGATCGTTCTCTGCTTTAAATTCAGGCTTACGTCGCAAGACATTTAGTAAGTATTATTCAGGCTTAAGTCAAAAGACATTGCCGCACAACTATGTTCAGTTCTATATATAGTATACTTAACTATATACTCCTACAACATGTAATTTCCAATTACAACAGAAGGTTAAGAATGTTTACCTCGATAAGCCCAAAATTATCCGAGTTTATATGTCGATCCTGAGCAAGGTTTAGCTCCTACTCCGTGCGCTCCGACCCGCTCCAACCAACCCTTAGAAGTTCTAACCAACTTCTACTTATAACTTCAACTACGGGTGAAGATTTACTTAGGGTTTCGTTTTTGTGACTGAGGGAAGTATAATAGTATTTCCTGGGCTTGTAAAAGTGTAACCTTGGGAAAACTACAAGGTATTTGGGCCAAGGTATTTGGGCATTATAACAATACTTGGAGAGTATTTCTATACCACAAAAGGGGGGTATTTATACGAGACAACTAGGCTAGGGGGTACCGGCAAAACACCACAAAGGGGAGGGAGGTGGCTCTCGGCCAAGGGCTCTCAAAGGGGGAGGGGGGTGTGGTGGACGAAAGCTCAAGGGAGAGGGAGTATTTTGAGACTTAGATAGATTGCTCAAGTTTTGGATGAAGAAAGTCTTCAAGTAAGGGGAGTATTTATAGGCTAACCAAAGGCCAACCAATGGCCAAGATCAAGCCAAGTGCCATGCAAGTGTAGGGCCAAGATTAAGCCATGTACAACCTTATCCATCTACCCAAAATATCCTACCAACTCCTTGACCAAAAACAATGCACAAAAAACGTGCCAACTTGCCCATTTCGTCCGTCCACTCCTTCCAATTAGAGGGTGACAAGTGTCGCCCTCTCGTTGGTCCAAAATGTTTCGTCTCTCGGAAAAATCCGCAAAAATTATTAATGACATAGCCGTAATTTTCCCTACGAAAGCTGTGGAAACGTTTCGTCGAAAAACGACTCTAATCGGGTGTTGTGTACAAATTTCGAAACTAGCCAACTTTAAAGCTCAAATTATAATACGTACGCGCTCACGTACATACTCTGGAAATACGGGGTATAACATTCTCCCCTCCTTAGAAACATTCGTCCCGAATGTTCCTTCTCAAGACGGATAACGATAAAGTTCTTCTAATAAGTTGCCAACGCCACAACCGCCACGAAACAACACATGCACGCAAATACTTATATCCAAGTCCACGAGGAAACACCTTTAACATCACAAACTTTTGTCACTTTGCCGCGAGGTTCTAGTGTCACTCCGGCGACCCAACCAATGGTACCGGACTGCATGCGATTCCTGAGGTCTAAAATATACATCCTTCGCACCTTCTCCCTTTACAAGAAATGATCATATCTATGCTCGTAATACATGCTCGCCTCTACCCTTACTCGTCGTACTCTTCTCGAACTCTTGAACTCTTCCAAAGATATCGCACCACACTTCATCGCCATCGCCTGCTTCTCCAAACCTTGGAGTCACCACCTCCAACTTGGTTATCTTACTAGCCTCAATCTTCCTTAAGGCCATCACACGACCGATTCCGGCGTGATCGTGCCTACCCCGCACCCTAGTGATACAACATCAGAGTAATCAACGGAACATAAAACGATACAAGACATATTATGAAATATGAAACAATAATCTGAGAAAAACTTGCCTTTCGGCATATATGTAAATAACAACTTTTTCAACATGAACAGTTTAATCCTTTTTACAAACCCCGCCACACAAGATGCACTGGACCTCTAAGAATGATATGACAACAATGGCGGGACGGGGCCCCAAACCCCGAATGTAAACACTTACTACGACAGGGACTATACCACCGATAAGCCTCCGGAGAAACGGAGCTTCCCAAACTCTGAACTGTGACCGTGAGAGATAGGATCAAAGACTGGTGTACCTCAACCTGCGGCATGAACGCAGCCCCCCGAAGGAGGTCAGTACAACAGGTACCGAGTATGTGAAACTAAAAATACTGTAAATGAAATCATAATAGTCTATAAAGCAGAGACATGTATGATAAGCAAACTACGATTCACAACAAATAAGCAAATATGTCAAGTCGTGGACTCACGCCTCAAAGTTATCACAATAAAGCATGCGGGGCAAGTACGAAGGCATAGCCGACTACTAAGACCCACAAGCACCAAAAATACCACAAACCGTATCCCGAGGTCTTTCTAGACCGCACATGATCGGCCGCCACTCGCCCGCAATATCAATGTGCGCGTCTATCCTCGAACTCTCGCACTCCGCATAGGTCACACACGGACCGCATGAGGTATTCCTCGAATCATGGTCCTGCATCGCTCGAGGTATACCCGCGTGATCGGCTAACCCTCGGTATCCGCCTAGGCTCCCGCAACCCGCATAGTCTCAAAAGACGCATAGTCTCAACAGACCGCATAGGAATCCCGCATCGGGCTAAACACCGGAATGATCAACTCGAGCTACCGTGACTCCGCATAGTCACGAGGACCGCATAGGCCGTAAAGACCGCATCAAGCGGTGGCAAGCCCTCGGTATAATAAGTCAAAGGGTATGTGATACAATAATAGTACAACGCTTAACGTTTAACAACGTAAGCACAACAAGAATCACCCCCTAACATCACGATCACACAAGATACTAACACACGTAGCATCCTAACATTTTCACTTATCACATCAACAAGAAAGTATTTACAAGGCTATCTCAAACCAACACAATCAAGTTATTCACACAAGGTACTTTAAGCTAACAAGTTCGGGTATCTACCCCTAAAGTACTTCATACATTAAATCTTTTAAAAGATCCGTTGCTTTCACATAAGTCACACAATACGTAGTATAAAATAGAGAGTGGTATCTTTTAAATAAACCAAAACACTTACCTTTTTAAAATCAATTAACAACATTATTTTCCAAACGCCCAAGTTTGCCTAATTTCAAATGTTCACGTTTCTTATTTTAGAAAGGTTTCGTAGTTCATAGTCTTATTCATTTAAGAATATAATTCTCTTTTAAACAATCTGAGAAACATAAGTCTTATATGTGAGTAGGATATTCTTGTTTATAACAATCTTATTACAGCAGTCGTGATCTAGGAAATATCATTTTGTCTCATCTTAGCTTACATGCGGATGGAAGTTTCTCGGTTTTAATAATACTTAATTAGTCAAAACATTTCCTTTATTAACGCCGCGATGGTTTGTCGATACACATTCGATTTCAAATCAAAAACATTCTTAAGCCGTTATACCTAACTTCTCATAAAGCTAGTATAACCCTTAAGTTTTTCAAAACCAAGTATTACTTCTTCTTTCAAAATGATTCAAAATCTTTTGAAATACTTCAAGTTCTTTATTAACACATAACAAGCCGCTTATAGTTCAAATCGCTTACCTTTTAAAGACCACAAGTATTTTCTTACCAACATAAGGTTATAACCAACTTCCCATAAAGCCGTTATAACACTTTATGTTTTAAATCAATCAAATACGTTTAGCACGTACGCGTCACCGTGCTACATAGTTCACACATATCATGCTAGAAGAGATAGGAAGAGGTTCACATACCTCGCGACGAGTATCGACTAATAGCAAAACGCCCAAGTACTTCCAACCGTCGGCTACTCCTGCCAAGTAGATCGCGCCACGTAGTACTTCAACCTATAAGGCCACAAGCGCTTATTAACATTTAGATCTCATCGTAGAACATTCTCTAGAAAATTCGGCAGACCTCCCCGCAACATGGCGCAAATCTCCTCTCTATCGAGGCTACCAAGCCAACCGGGGGTTATCGCCTAACCCTAACGGGTACAATTCTACTCCACGGCACTACTACACAAGTCTCGTATGTCTGACCCATGTAATTACAGATTCATTCTTTAAATTCGTGCTTAAGTCAAAAGACATTTCCGATAACTACGATCAATTCTATATATAGTATACTTCAACTATATATTCTAACAATATGTAATTTCCAATCACAATAGAGGGACAAAATAATTACCTCGATAAGCCCATAATTATCCTAGTTTAAATGTCGATCCTGAGCAAGGTTTAGCTCCTACTCCGTGCGCTCCGACCCGCTCCAAACAACCCTTAGAAGTTCTAACCAACTTCTACTTATGACTTCAACTACGGGTGAAGATTTTCCTTAGGGTTTCGGTTTTGTGACTGTCGGAAGTATAATAGTATTTTCTGGGCTTTTCGTATAGGTATAACCTTAGAATACAACAAGGTATACGGCTAAGGTAATTTGGGCATTATAACAATACTTTTGAGAGTATTTCTACCAAGAGGGGGGTATATTATACGAGAACAACACCACTAGGAGGGGGGGTGAAGTCTCGGCCACAAGGCCACACAAGGGGGAGGGGCTCTCGGCCAAGGGGGGAGGGACGAGAACAACAACAAGAGAGGGGAGGATTTTAACACTTAGAGATTTGTGGAAAGGATGAAGAATTCATCAAAGGGAGAGGGGTATTTATAGGTCAAGGGATGGCCAACCAAAGGCCAAGATTAAACCAAGTGTTAGGCAAGTGTAGGGCTAGGATTTACTACACACAAATATCCTACCAACCCTTGACTTTAGCCAAGGCACAAAAAACGTGCCTTACATAGCCTATTTCGTCCAATTGGACGATTTCAAGCCACCAATTGGAGGGTGCCAAGTGTCGCCCTCCCGTTGGTCCAAAATGTTTCGTCTCTCGGAAAAATCCGCAAAAATACTAAATGACATAGCGGAAATTCCCTACGAAAGCTGTGGAAACGTTTCGCCGAAAAATGACTCTAATCGGGTGTTGTGAACAAATTTAATTCGGCCAAGCCACTTTGCCTACTCAAGGCTTTAAACTTTTATACGTACGCCCTCACGTACATACTCTGGAAATACGGGGTATAACATTCTCCCCTCCTTAGAAACATTCGTCCCGAATGTTCCTTCTAAATCTCAAGACAAACGCGCGCCAGTATAGTCTTCACTGCTATACTTACGAAAACAATCTCGCCACACCCGCCACGAAACACCCGCGCATACTTCTATCTAAGTCCACGAGGAAAACACCTCTAATCATCACCACAAAACACTTCTCACCGGGGTCTAAAATATACTTCCTTCGCACCTTCTCTTTACAAAAGAAATGATCACATCTATGCTCGCCATACATGCTCGCTTCTCTCTTTACTCGTCGTAGATACCACTTTGTCACTTTGCCTGAGGCATTAACCTTCTCAGGCGACCCAACAAATGGTACCACTTTTGTCACTTTGTCGCGAGCCTTGCTCCGACGATCCAACAAATGGTACCGGGCTGCTTGCGATCCCGGAGGATGTCGTACACTCGAACTCATACCACATTCTGATACGGCTTCAGTATCCAAAACTCGGGGTTACTATCTCTAACGTGGTCATCATTAACTGGGAACACTCTGGATGGATCTTCGATACTTCCCCGAACATCACAATACGAAAGACCGGACGCACTGCCTCCTACGTCGGACGGCAAATGCTAACATATAGGCAACCTGGCCTATCCTTCACATGAACTCACAAAGGCCCAAAGTAACTCGGGCTAAGTTCCCTCTGTTTTCCAAAACTCGTCGCACCCAAACCGGGGTGGTACCTTCAAGAAGACCGACCGTCAACCTGAACTCTAAGCGTCGCCGATTATCCGCACGATTTCTCTGAGCTGCCAGAACTTCTTCTAGACAAGCTTCTCACTATCCACAGTCTGCTGGAACAAGCCTGAACCAACTGTCTGAACCTTGCCAACATCGAACCAATCGACCGGCAACTTACACTTCCGCCCTTACAAGGCTTCATAAGGCGATATCCGAACACTGAAATGGTAGCTTAAACACTCCTTCAACAGGAGACAACAATTCTCGCAACTATCCCTGAAATCCAAACACTGGCCCGAGGGCGAATGTGATTCTGAGACTCACCTGAGTTCCTATCCTTGCCTGGTAAAACTTTTAGAAAACGAAAATAGCCACAACCTGGGCTTCACTGTCTGACATAAGGTGAAGGTAGGCACCCCGTGCAGCCTTTCAACCTTTCAGATAACTCAACACACCAGTAAACGGTCGATCAAGAACACGATGGGCTGCCCCATCGCCCGACCATCGTCGAACGATCCACGAACTCGTCTGTTGGTTAACTAAACTTGGGCCTAACACCCTCACAACCCTAACACAAGGCGGGACCACCACAACGACCCCACCACCAAACCTACCGCTGGTTGACCCACAACGTGGCCTCAACCCGACCCTAACGCACAATACTAGCTCCCGATCCGAACAATCTCACTAATCACATTTCGAAAACCTAGCGGTCTGCTTAGCTCAACTACCCCCTTTCATTCCACACTACTAGGGACCTATCACAACATAACTCACGTGCACTATGCACTTCCGATAAGTCAAACATAACACTACACCTTTTCTCGAGATGGCCTCACCTCTAAGGTCTTTACGTAGCTCTAAGGCTCACACCTTCTCTATCCCCAAAATCTTACTCGGTTAAACAACCATGATCTAATCACGACTAACACAATCGCTATCGTAACATAGCACTTAAGGTATACTCACCTTATCACACATCGATCTCTAGAGGTTAAAGATATATCTATATCTACCGCTTCACTCCTTAGTCGTTCTAATCAAACCTCGCCTGTAGGCGATAGCTAAGGAAGGTGACGAACTACCCACCAGATCGAAGGCAAAGTCCTCCTACTAGGTCACCCATTCGACACATGGCCCCCGACGGCGCAGTACAACAAGTACCAACTAAAGACGACATTCCCGGGACGACGTCTGTCACAATGAACGGAAGCCCGGAGTTCGACCAACTCCTGCATACCCGAACGCATCGAACCCCGTGGAGGACCTCTTTGCACCGTGGACGTGCATAATCTAATCCGCGGTGAGGTGACTCGCCAGAAAGTTACCAAAGGACCTCGCCGCTCGGCCTCTTCTCATCGCCCGTTAACCCGCCGATCTACGTTTTCTCGGCTGCCGCGCATAAGCCCATACAGTGCCATTCTCAAGCCTAATCAAGAATTACTCTTGCACAACCCTCTCTTAGATAGTCATCAAGACCGTGGTACATCGGTATACTCTCGTAGCCAAATCCATAGCTAATGCGGTCGCCTTCTTGCAATCTAAATTCACTGTTCGGTCGTGGGCGAAGGTTCATATATCATGGCCGCAGAGGCACTTCGCCAGTACTAAACTCTGGGGCTAGTGACGCCGCAGAACTCCCGAATGAAGCACTACCCTAGGTAATGATTGGGCCTGTGCCCTCGCCACCCTCTGAACTCTACTCGCAGCTCCCTCGGCTGCCTTGCCCTCCTGGGCCCGGGTTGCCCTACGCGGAGGCATAACGGTAAGGAAAAGAAATACGTCAGAGGGTCCAACTTACAACACAGCTCTAAGGCACGATCTCAGAGTGAGAAGAATAGAAACCAATCCTAAATACCCTATAGCCTCCGATTATTGGTGTGGTGCACAACACACCGATAATCAAGACTTCATGGATACGGTGCGTAGACACTTTCCGAGGATTAATCGCTCGATACCACTTTTGTCACGACCGATTCCGGGCGTGATCGTGCCTTACCGGGCACCCTAGTGATACAACATCGAGTAATCACGAACATAAACGATACAAGACATATTATGAAATATGAAACAATAACTGAGAAAACTTGCCTTTCGGCATATATGTAAATAACAACTTTTTCAACATGAGCAGTTTAATCCTTTTACAAACCATGCCCACAACAAGATTACGGACCTCTAAGAATGATATGACAACAATGGCGGGACGGGGCCGCCAAACCCCGAATGTAAACACTTACTACGACAGGACTATACCACCGATAAGCCTCCGAGAAACGGAGCTTCCCAAACGGCTGTGACCACGAGAGCTAGGATCAACGATCGTGTACCTCAACTGCGGCATGAACGCAGCCGCGAGAGTCGACAACAGTGCAGAGTATGAAACTAAAAATCGTAAATGAAATCATAATAGTCTATAAAGCGAGACACGTATGATAAGCAAACTACGCTTCACAACAAATAGCAGCCATGTCAAGTCGTGACTCATGCCTCAAAGTTATCACAATAAAACCGTGCGGGGCAAGTACGAAGGCATAGCCGACTACTAAGACCCACAGCACCAAAAATACCACAACCGTATCCGAGGTCTTTCTAGACGCACCACATGATCGGCCGCCACTCGCCCGCAATATCAATGTGCGCGTCTATCCTCGAACTCTCGCAGCTCCGCATAGGTCACACGGACCGCATGAGGTATTCCTCGAATCATGGTCCTGCATCGCCGAGGTATACCCCGCATCGGCGGCAATAACCCTCGGTATCCGCCTAGGCTCCGCAACCCGCATAGTCTCAAAAGACCGCATAGTCTCAACAGACCGCATAGAATCCCGCATCGGGCTAAACACCGGAATGATCAATCCTGGAGCTACCGACTCCGCATAGTCACGAGGACCGTGATAGGCCGTAGAAGACCCGCATCAAGGGTGGCAAGCCCTCGGTATAATAAGTCAAAGGGTATGTGATACAATAATAGTACAACGCTTAACGCTTAACAACGTAAGCACAACAAGAATGACCCCTTACATCACGATCACACAAGATACTAACACACGTAGCATCCTAACATTTTCACTTATCACATCAATAAGAAAGTATTTACAAGGCTATCTCAAACCAACACAATCAAGTTATTCACACAAGGTACTTTAAGCTAACAAGTTCGTATCTACCCCAAAGTACTTCATACATTAAATCTTTTAAAAGATCCGTTGCTTTCACATAAGTCACACAATACCCGTAGTATAAAATAGAGATCATCTTTTTAAATAAACTAAAACACTTACCTTTGTAAAATCAAGTAACAACATTATTTTCCAAACGCCCAAGTTTGCCTAATTTCAAATGTTCACGTTTCTTATTTTAGAAAGGTTTCGTAGTTCATAGTCTTATTCATTTAAGAATAAAATTCTCTTTTAAACAACTGAGAAACATAAGTCTTATATGTGAGTAGGATATTCTTGTTTATAACAATCTTATTACAAAGAATGTGATCTAGGAAATATCATTTTGTCTCATCTTAGCTTCTATGCAGATGGAAGTTTCATCGGTTTTAATAATACTTAATTAGTCAAAACATTTCCTTTTATTAACGCCGCAGTTGGTTTGTCGATACACATTCGATTCAAATCAAGAAACATTCTTAAGCCGTTATACCTAACTTCTCATAAAGCTAGTATAACCTTAAGTTTTTCAAAACCAAGTATTACTTCTTCTTTCAAAATGATTCAAAATCTTTTGAAATACTTCAAGTTCTTTATTAACACATAACAAGCCGCTTATAGTTCAAATCGCTTACCTTTTAAAGACCACAAGTATTTTCTTACCAACATAAGGCTGTTATAACCAACTTCCCATAAAGCCGTTATAACACTTTATGTTTTAAATCAATCAAATACGCTTAGCACACGACGCTCACCGCTACATAGTTCACACATATCATGCTAGAAGAGATAGGAAGAGGTTCACATACCTCGCGACGAGTATCGACTAATAGCAAACGCCCAAGTACTTCCAACCGTCGGCTACTCCTTAAGCCAAGTAGATCGCGCCACGTAGTACTTCAACCTATAAGGCCACGGCGCTTATTAACATTTAGATCTCATCGTAGAACATTCTACCGAAAATTCTGACACCTCCCGCATGACAGCGCAAATCTCCTCTCTATCGAGGCTACCAAGCCAACCGGGGGTTATACGCCTAACCCTAACTGCACAATTCTACTCCACTGTACTACTACACAAGTCTCATGTAATACACCCTATGTAATTACGATTCAAGATTCTTCTTTAAATTCGTGCTTAAGTCAAAAGACATTGCCGATAACTACGTTCGATTCTATATAGTATACTTCAACTATATATTCTAACAATATGTAATTTCCAATCACAATAGAGGACAAGATAATTACCTCGATAAGCCCATAATTATCCTAGTTTAAATGTCGATCCCGAGCAAGGTTTAGCTCCTACTCTGCGCTCAGGCCCGACTCCAAACAACCCTTAGAAGTTCTAACCAACTTCTACTTATGACTTCAACTACGGGTGAAGATTTTCCTTAGGGTTTCGGTTTGTGGATCGGGAAGTATAATAGTATTTTCTGGCTTTTCAGATAGGTATAACCTTAGAATACAACAAGGTATACTGCTAAGGTAATTTGGGCATTATAACAATACTTTTGAGAGTATTTCTACCAAGAGGGGTATATTATACGAGAACAACACCACTAGGAGGGTGAAGTCTCGCCACAAGGCCACACAAGGGGAGGGCTCTCGGCGAGGGGAGGGACGAGAACAACAACAAGAGAGGAGGATTTTAACACTTAGAGATTTGTGGAAAGGATGAAGAATTCATCAAAGGGAGAGGGGTATTTATAGGTCAAGGGATGGCCAACCAAAGGCCAAGATTAAACCAGTGTTAGGCAAGTGTAGGGCTAGGATTTACTACACACAAATATCCTACCAACACTGACTTTATCCAAGGCACAAAAACGTGCCTTACATAGCCTATTTCGTCCAATTGACGATTTCAAGCCACCAATTGGAGGTGCCAAGTGTCGCCTCCCGTTGGTCCAAAATGTTTCGTCTCGGAAAAATCCGCAAAAATACTAAATGACATAGCCGGAAATTCCCACGAAAGTCAGGGAAACGTTTCTAAAAATGACTCTAATCGGGTGTTGTGAACAAATTTAATTCTACTAAGCCACTTTGCCTACTCAAGGCTTTAAACTTTTATACGCACGCCTCACGCATACATACTGGAAATACGGGTATAACAGCCCACTTCCGCCTTCACGATCCGCCGTGTCGAACATATCCACGAACTCATACGATGGTCATCTAAACTTGGGCCTAGCACCCTCGTGACTTACCACTGGCGGGACCACCCGAGTGACCCACCTCATTCCGGCCACGGGTTGACACGCAACACGCCCTCAACCCGAGCCTCACACGCCGACTCTCTCGTTTCGATCCGAACAACCTTGCTAAATCACATCAGAAAGATACCACTTTCATTTACCCAACCTGGACTTATCACAAAATACATTTATACGCAAACCAAGTATTTCAACAAGGATTAACCGTAAAATCTTTTATTCAAGATGACCTTACATCTAAGGTCTCAACATGAAATATTTTAAAGTTCACACTTTCCATGCCCCCATACATATCCTTTCAACTAGCCAAGCTTTCTAACTCATAACCAACATAACGCTATCCGAACGTAGCACAATAATAAGGTCATCAATCATGCATACAAATCTCTAGGGTTAAGGATATACTGAAGCTACCGCCCACTCTAATCATAAGTCCACTGCAGTATGCATAATGAAGGCGATGAACCTCGCCATCGATCCGGTAAGTCGCGCTGCCGCCGCACCTCTCCTATAAGCACGATCTCGTCACTTGGCCTCGACGCGCAGTGAAACAAGCACCGATAAAAGACGACATTCCCGATGATGTTTGCCACATCGCGCACACCGGTGGGACATGAATCCTGGCCGCTAGCACTCACGTATACCGTGAACCGAAGCCCGAGCTCGACCAGCTCGAATACCTGAACGCCCCAAGATCGGCGGGGACCACTGCATCGTGGAGGTACATAACTAGACTGCTGCTGAGGCGGTCCGCCTCGAAAGTTACCAGCGACCTCGCTGTTCGCCTCTTTCGCGATCTCGGCCATTCCGTCGACCTCTCCGTGCCTCACATCCTAGTGCATGAGCTTGCATGCGGGCAATGTCCATGCCCGGGTGAAGAGCTACTCCCGTACAAGCCTCTGCCAAGTAATCATCCAGACCGGTGACGTAGCGGTGTACTCTGTCCTCCATATAAGCTACTAAGGCTGGAACATACCGAGCTAATGAGTCGAACTCACATTGTACTTCTAACCGCCCGCCTGCCCCTCAACGTCAAAAATGCGGCCGAGCCCTCCTCATCTGTGGGGGCAAGAAATGTGCAAGAAAAGCCCTTGAGAACTCGTCCCCCATTCGGTGAGTGCATGCTCTTCCCGACAACTCCCACGAATCAAACGATCCAATCGCAGATCACGCAGCCGATGCGAACTCAATACCACCGACTATGCCTCGAGACTCGATCACTTACGATCCGTCAGAGTCGCTTGATAAACTCGGAGGTCATCTCGGCTCTCGATTCATAGAACATGGCGGGCTACAACTCGTAAAGTCACGTAGCCTCAAATCGTTTCTCGGGGTGAACTACGGGTGCACTGGGCGGAATCGCTGATTCCAGCCTATCTCATATTCGCCACGACCGCCGAATCGCCATCTCCTTGTACCCATCTCATCCGCTCCAGTGTGGGACCGAGGCTCAGTATCAGAGTCTCGCAGCCATCGCTGCGCTCTAAATCTGGTGTGGCGTGACGCGAAACCCGCCGTCGGAAGCATCTGCTCGTCATGGCTCGCGCGCTCGTACTCTCAGATCTCACTAATGCTCTCTCGATCGCTTTGCCCATCCGGGCTCGGTTGCCTTACGCGAGGCATAATCGTAAAGGAAAGGAATACGTCGGAGGGTTCAACTTATCACACGACTCTAAGGCACGATCTCGAATGAGAAGAATGGAAACCAATCCTAAATGTCCTATAGCCTCTCGATTATAGATGTGGTGCACAACACACCGATAATCAAGACTCTACTAGACACGATGCGTAGACACCTTCCGAGGATTAATCGCTCGATACCACTTTTGTCACGACCGAACCTGGCGTGATCGTGCCTACCGGGCACCCTAGTGATACAACATCAGAGAAAATCAGCGGAAATAAAAACATGAACATGAATTAAGAGACAAGATTTAATAAAACAGGCCAACCAAAACAGTTGCCTTCATCATATATACATAAATACCCGACGCTTATCCTTTTACAAACCCCGCCACAACTTGCATGCACTTAAGATTTATACAACAACTATGACGGACAGTGGCCGCCATACCCCGAACGCATAAGAACTTACAGACTCAGGGTAACATACCAAAGATAAGCCTCCGACGGAACGGAGCTTCCCAAAACGCTGAAATGAGATCCTAAACGCGGGGATCGACAGCCGATGTACTTCTACCTGCGGCATGAACGCAGCCCCCCGAAGGAGGTCAGTACAACAGGTACCAAGTATGTGAAACTGTAAAATACTATAAATGAAATCATAATAGTCTATATAAAGCAGGAGACATGTATGATAACCAAACTACAGTTCACAACATAAAAGCAGTCATGTCAAGTCAGGGACTCACGCCCTCAAAGTCATCCCTCATGCCCGTGGAACTCCTTCCTCACTGCCGGCAGTCTAGGTACAAATCATGTGATACGTATAACAGGTCTCGGCCCATCTTATGGACCCAATATAGAAACGTGTGGAATACATTCCCGAATGAACCGGTAGTCAAGTGAAATACATTCCCGGATGAACCGGTAGTCAAGTGAAATACATTCCCGGATGAACCGGTAGTCAAGTGAAATACATTCCCGGATGAACCGGTAATCAAGTGAAATACATTCCCGGATGAACCGGTAATCAAGTGAAATACATTCCCGGATGAACCGGTAATCAAGTGAAATACATTCCCGGATGAACCGGTAGTCGAGTAGAACACAATACTTGCACAACAAGGCTATCACACGTAACATGGTCAAGTTTCATAACAAAAGCATAGGCAAGTTATACACAAATCAAGGTACTTTCATTTTATGTCAAAGTCCGGATTTTTAACCCTAAAGTATTACGTACGTTAAATTCCTTTTAAAGATCCATTTCTTTTACGAAGGTCACCCGATACCGTAGTATAAAAATAGAGTGACTAACATTGTTAAGTAAACCAAAATGCTTTCCTTTGTAAAATCAAGTAACAACCATATTTTCCAAACGCTTGAGTTTGCCTAATTTGTAAGCTCAAGTTTCTCATTTTAGAAAAGGTTTCGTAGTTCATAGTTTTAAATCCTTTAAAACATAATTTTCCTTTAAACGTTTTGAGAAACATATGTCTTATATGTGAGTAGGTTATTCTTGTTTATAATCAATCTTATTAAGCAGCCATGATCTAGGAAATGTAATATCATTTTGTCTTATCTTAGCTTCTATGCAGATGGAGGTTTCTACTGGTTTTAATACCATACTTCATTATTCAATACATTTTCCTCTATTAACGCTGCAGTGGTTTGTCGATACTCATTCTGATTTCCGAAATCAGTAAAACATTATTCCTCTTAAAACCAAGTACTCATTACTCACGAATGAGTTTTCACACTTTTAACAAAATTCATATTAATATCATTAAGTCAAGTCTCTTATCTTCTAAAAATCAGTAAACCATTCTTTTTATCACTCTTAAGGCGTTATACCTAACTTCCCATAAAGCTAGTACAACTCTTATGTTTTCAGAGCCAAGTATTACTCTTCTTTCAAAAAGGTCTTTTTGAAACACTTCAAGTTCTTTATTACTACACATCAAATCCGTTATAAGTCAAATCAGTTACCCTTTGAAACCACAAAGCATTTTCTTACCTACATAAAGCTGTTATAACCAACTACCCATAAAGCCGTTATAACACTTTATGTTTCAAACCAGTCAAATACATTAAACACAGGTACGTCTACCGTACTACATAGTTATACACATATCATGCTAGAACAGATAGGAAGAGGTTCACATACCTCGCGACGATTATCGACTAATAGCAAAACGCTCCAAGTACCTCAAACCGTCGGCTACTCCTTAAGCCAAGTAGATCACGCCATACGTAGTACTTCAACCTATAGAGGCCACAAGGCGCCTATTAACATCTAGATCTCAATGGAGAATATCCTACAGAAAATTCGCAAGACCTTCCCCACAACAGAAATCTCCTCTCTAGCGAGGCTACCAAGCCAACCATGGGGTTAACACGTCTAACCGGACGTGTACAATTCTACTACAAGAATGTTACACAAGTCTCATCAGAATACACCCTATGTAATTACGATTCATTCTCTTCTTTAAATTCAGGCTTAAGTCGCAAGACATTGCCGTAAGTATTATTCAGGCTTAAGTCAAAAGACATTGCCGCACAACTATGTTCAGTTCTATATATAGTATACTTAACTATATACTCCTACAACATGTAATTTCCAATTACAACAGAAGGTTAAGAATGTTTACCTCGATAAGCCCAAAATTATCCGAGTTTATATGTCGATCCTGAGCAAGGTTTAGCTCCTACTCCATGCGCTCCGACCCGCTCCAACCAACCCTTAGAAGTTCTAACCAACTTCTACTTATAACTTCAACTACGGGTGAAGATTTACTTAGGGTTTCGTTTTTGTGACTGAGGGAAGTATAATAGTATTTTCTGGGCTTGTAAAAGTGTAACCTTGGGAAAACTACAAGGTATTTGGGCCAAGGTATTTGGGCATTATAACAATACTTGGAGAGTATTTATATACCACAAAAGGGGGGTATTTATACGAGACAACTAGGCTAGGGGGGGTACCCCACGGCAAAACACCACAAAGGGGAGGGAGGTGGCTCTCGGCCAAGGGCTCTCAAAGGGGGAGGGGGGTGTGGTGGACGAAAGCTCAATGGAGAGGGAGTATTTTGACACTTAGATAGATTGCTCAAGTTTTGGATGAAGAAAGTCTTCAAGTAAGGGGAGTATTTATAGGCTAACCAAAGGCCAACCAATGGCCAAGATCAAGCCAAGTGCCATGCAAGTGTAGGGCCAAGATTAAGCCATGTACAACCTTATCCATCTACCCAAAATATCCTACCAACTCCTTGACCAAAAACAATGCACAAAAAACGTGCCAACTTTCCCATTTCGTCCGTCCACTCCTTCCAATTAGAGGGTGACAAGTGTCGCCCTCTCGTTGGTCCAAAATGTTTCGTCTCTCGAAAAAATCCGCAAAAATTATTAATGACATAGCGGTAATTTTCCCAACCAATGGGGTGTAAAGTTTTCGTCTAAAAACGACTCTAATCGGGTGTTGTGTATAAATTTCGAAACTAGCCAACTTTAAAGCTCAAATTATAATACGACGCCACGTACATACCGGAAATACGGGTATAACATTCTCCTCCTTAGAAACATTCGTCCCGAATGTTCCTTATCAAGACGGATAACGATAAAGTTCTTCTAATAAGTTGCCAACGCCACAACCGCCACTTAAACAACACATGCGCAAATACTTATATCCAAGTCCACGAGGAAACACCTTTAACATCACAAACTTTTGTCACTTTGCGCGAGGTTCTAGTGTCACTCCGCGACCAACCAATGGTACTGATCGCATGCGATTCCCGAGGTCTAAAATATACATCCTTCGCACCTTCTCCCTTTACAAGAAATGATCATATCTATGCTCGCAATACATGCTCGCCTCTACCCTTACTCGTCAGACTTTCTCGAACTCTTGAACTCTTCCAAGATATCGCACCACACTTCACCATCGCCTGCTTCTCCAAACCTTGGAGTCACCACCTCCAACTTGGTTATCTTACTAGCCTCAATCTTCCTTAAGGCCACTTCCAGCCTTCACGATCCGCTTCAGGTCGAACATATCCACGAACTCATACGATGGTCATCTAAACTTGGGCCTAGCACCCTCGTGACGCTACCACCTGGCGGGACCACCTGCAGCTGACCCCACTCATTCCGGCCACGGGTTGACACGCAACACGCCCTCAACCCGAGCCTCACACGCCGACTCTCTCGCTTATCCGAACAACTTTGCTAAATCACATCAGGAAAGATACCACTTTCATTTACCCAACCCAGGGACTTATCACACAATACATTTATACGCAAACCAAGTATTTCAACAAGGATTAACCGTAAAATCTTTTATTCAAGATGACCTTACATCTAAGGTCTCAACATGAAATATTTTAAAGTTCACACTTTCCATGCCCCCATACATATCCTTTCAACTAGCCAAGCTTTCTAACTCATAACCAACATAACGCTATCCGAACGTAGCACACAATAATAAGGTCATCAATCATGCATACAAATCTCTAGAGGGTTAAGGATATACCTGAAGCTACCGCTCCACTCTAATCATAAGTCTGCCCTGCAGGCATGCGTAGAAGGAGATGAACTCCGCCATCGATCCGGTAGGCTGCGCCAAGCTGCCGTACCTCTCCTATAAGCACAGTCTCTCGTCACATGGCCCTGACGGCCGCAGGTGAAACAAGCACCAGTAAAAAGACGACATTCCCCGGGATGATGTTTGCCACATCGTGCACACTGAGGGGGACATGAATCCCGCTGGCTAGCACTCACGTATACCTGTGAACCAGAAGCCCTGGAGCTCTGACCAGCTCCCGAATACCCTGAACGTCCCGAAGACTGAGGGGGACCACTCTGTACTGGTGGAGGTACATAACTAGACTGCTGCTGAGGCGGTCCGCCTCGAAAGTTACCAAAGGACCCTGCTGTTCTGGCCCTCTTCTGCTGATCTCGGTCATTCCGTCGACCTCTCCGTGCCTCACATCCTAGTGCATGAGCTTGCATGCGGGCAATGTCCATGCCTGGCTGAAGAGCTACTCCCGCATAAGCCTCTCGCCAGTAATCATCCAGCCCGGTGACGTAGCGGTGTACTCATCCTCCATATAAGCTACTACGGGGAACATACCGAGCTAATGAGTCGAACTCACATTGTACTTCTAACCGTCCGCCCGCCCCGCTCAACGTCAAAAATCTGTCGCCCGAGCCCTCTCATCCGTGGGGCAAGAAATGTGCAAGAAAAGCCCTTGAGAACTCGTCCCCATTCGGTGAGTGCATGCTCTTCCCGACAACTCCACGAATCAAACTACCAATGCAGATCACGCGGTGACGCGAACCAATACCACCGACTTCGCCTCTATGACTGGATCACTCTCATGATCCAATAGAGCTGTCGGATAAACTCGAGGTCATCTCGCCTCTCGATCCATAGAACATCGGGCGTTACAACTCGTAAAGTCACGTAGCCTCAAACCGCTCGGGGTGAACTACGGTGCTATCGGGCCGGAACTGCATCCGGCTTATCTCATATCTGCCACGACCTCGCCGAATCGCCATCTCCTTGTACTTATCTCATCCGCTTCCAGTGTGGGGACTGGAGGCTCAGTATCAGAGTCTCAGCAGCCACCGCCGCGCTCTAAACTCTTTGGTCTTGGCGGCGTCGCGAAACCGCCGTCGGGCTTGCTCAGTCTTGGCCAGGGCTCGCGCTCGTACTCTCTCAGTATCTCACTAACAAAGACTCATCGCTTTGCCTATGGGCTCAGGTTTTACGCGGAGGCATAATCGTAAAGGAAAGGAATACGCCGGAGGGTTCAACTTATCACACACTCTAAGGCACGATCTCAGAATGAGAAGAATGGAAACCAATCCTAAATGTCCTGCAGCCTCCTGATTATAGAAGTGGTGCACAACACACCGATAATCAAGACTCTACTAGACACGGTCAGTAGACACTTTCCGAGGATTAACTGCTCTGATACCACTTTTGTCACGACCGAACCTGGCGGATCGTGCCTACCCTGCACCCTAGTGATACAACATCGAGAGAAAATCAGCGAAATAAAAACATGAACATGAATTAAGAGACAAGATAAATAAACAAAGCAACCAAAACGATTGCCTTCATCATATATACATAAATACGAATAGCTTATCCTTTTTACAAACCCCGCCACAATAAAGGCTGCACTTAAGATTTATAAAACAACTATGACGGGACAGGGCCCCGCCATACCCCTGAAAGTACAAGAACTTACAGACTCAGGTTAACATACCAAAGATAAGCCTCCGACGGAACTGAGCTTCCCAAAACGAAATGAGATCCTAAACGCGGATCGACAATGATGTACTTCTACCGCGGCATGAACGCAGCCCAAGGAGGTCGATAACAGTACCAAGTATGTGAAATCAGAAATACTATAAATGAAATCATAATAGTCTATATAAAGCAGGAGACATGCATGATAACCAAACTACAGTTCACAACATAAAAGCAGCCATGGCAGGTCAGGGACTAACGCCCTCAAAGTCATCCCTCATGCCCGTGGAACTCCTTCCTCACTGCCGGCAGTCTAGGTACAAATCATGTGATACGTATAACAGGTCTCGGCCCATCTTATGGACCCAATATAGAAACGTGTGGAATACATTCCCGAATGAACCGGTAGTCAAGTGAAATACATTCCCGGATGAACCGGTAGTCAAGTGAAATACATTCCCGGATGAACCGGTAGTCAAGTGAAATACATTCCGGATGAACCGTAATCAAGTGAAATACATTCGGATGAACCGGTAATCAAGTGAAATACATTCGGATGAACCGTGTCAAGTGAAATACATTCTGGATGAACCGGTAGTTGAGTAGAACACAATACTTGCACAACAAGGCTATCACACGTAACATGGTCAAGTTTCATAACAAAAGCATAGGCAAGTTATACACAAATCAAGGTACTTTCATTTTATGTCAAAGTCCGGATTTTTAACCCTAAAGTATTACGTACGTTAAATTCCTTTTAAAGATCCATTTCTTTTAAGGTCACCCGATACCGTAGTATAAAAATAGAGTGACTAACATTGTTAAGTAAACCAAAATGCTTTCCTTTGTAAAATCAAGTAACAACCTTATTTTCCAAACGCTCGAGTTTGCCTAATTTCGTAAGCTCAAGTTTCTCATTTTAGAAAAGGTTTCAGAGTTCATAGTTTTAAATCCTTTAAAACATAATTTTCCTTTAAACGTTTTGAGAAACATATGTCTTATATGTGAGTAGGTTATTCTTGTTTATAATCAATCTTATTAAGCACCATGATCTAGGAAATGTAATATCATTTTGTCTTATCTTAGCTTCTATGCAGATGGAGGTTTCTCGGTTTTAATACCATACTTCATTATTCAATACATTTTCCTCTATTAACGCCGGTGGTTTGTCGATACTCATTCGATTTCAAATCAAGAAACATTATTCCTCTTAAAACCAAGTACTCATTACTCACGAATGAGTTTTCACACTTTTAACAAAATTCATATTAATACCATTAAGTCAAGTCTCTTATCTTCTAAAAATCAAGAAACCATTCTTTTATCACTCTTAAGGCGTTATACCTAACTTCCCATAAAGCTAGTACAACTCTTATGTTTTCAGAGCCAAGTATTACTCTTCTTTCAAAAGGTCTTTGAAACACTTCAAGTTCTTTATTACTACACATAAAATCCGTTATAAGTCAAATCAGTTACCCTTTGAAACCACAAAGCATTTTCTTACCTACATAAAGCTGTTATAACCAACTACCCATAGAGCCGTTATAACACTTTATGTTTCAAACCACCAAATACATTAAACACGTGCGTCTACCGCACTACATAGTTATACACATATCATTCTAGAACAGATAGGAAGAGGTTCACATACCTCGCGACGATTATCGACTAATAGCAAAACGCTCCAAGTACCTCAACCCGTCGGCTACTCCTTACCAAGTAGATCACGCCATACGTAGTACTTCAACCTATAGAGGCCACAAGGCGCCTATTAACATCTAGATCTCAATGGAGAATATCCTACGAAAATTCAAGAACCTCCCACCCCGCAACAGCGTAAATCTCCTCTCTAGCGAGGCTACCAAGCCAACCAGGGGGTTAACACGCCTAACCGACGTGTACAATTCTACTACACAAGAATGTTACACAAGTTCAGTAATACTGTCCATGTAATTACAGCCTGTTCTCTTCTTTAAATTCAGCTTAAGTCGCAAGACATTGCCGTAAGTATTATTCAGCTTAAGTCAAAAGACATTGCCGCACAACTATGTTCAGTTCTATATATAGTATACTTAACTATATACTCCTACAACATGTAATTTCCAATTACAATGTATGTTAAGAATGTTTACCTCGATAAGCCCAAAATTATCCGAGTTTATATGTCGATCCCGAGCAAGGTTTAGCTCCTACTCCGTGCGCTCAGGCCGACTCCGCCCAACCCTTAGAAGTTCTAACCAACTTCTACTTATAACTTCAACTACGGGTGAAGATTTACTTAGGTTTCGTTTTTGTGGTGAGGAAGTATAATAGTATTTTCTGGCTTGTAAAAGTGTAACCTTGGGAAAACTACAAGGGATTTGGGCCAAGGTATTTGGGCATTATAACAATACTTGGAGAGTATTTCTATACCAGCAAGGGGGGGTCTTTATACGAGTCAACTAGGCTAGTGGGGGGGTACCCCACGGCAAAACACCACAAGGGGAGGAGGTGGCTCTCGGCCAAGGGCTCTCAAAGGGGAGGGGGTGTGGTGGGCCAGCTCGAGGAGAGGGAGTATTTTGAGACTTAGATAGATTGCTCAAGTTTTGGATGAAGAAAGTCTTCAAGTAAGGGGAGTATTTATAGGCTAACCAAAGGCCAACCAATGGCCAAGATCAAGCCAAGTGTCATGCAAGTGTAGGGCCAAGATTAAGCCATGTACAACCTTATCCATCTACCCAAAATATCCTACCAACTCCTTGACCAAAAACAATGCACAAAAAACGTGCCAACTTGCCCATTTCGTCCGTCCACTCCTTCCAATTAGAGGGTGACAAGTGTCGCCCTCTCGTTGGTCCAAAATGTTTCGTCTCTCGAAAAAATCCGCAAAAATTATTAATGACATAGCCGTAATTTTCCCTACGAAAGCTGTGGAAACGTTTCGTCGAAAAACGACTCTAATCGGGTGTTGTGTATAAATTTCGAAACTAGCCAACTTTAAAGCTCAAATTATAATACGTACGCGCTCACGTACATACTCTGGAAATACGGGGTATAACATTCTCCCCTCCTTAGAAACATTCGTCCCGAATGTTCCTTATCAAGACGGATAACGATAAAGTTCTTCTAATAAGTTGCCAACGCCACAACTGGCCACGAAACAACACATGCACGCAAATACTTATATCCAAGTCCACGAGGAAACACCTTTAACATCACAAACTTTTGTCACTTTGCCGCGAGGTTCTAGTGTCACTCCGGCGACCCAACCAATGGTACCGGACTGCATGCGATTCCTGAGGTCTAAAATATACATCCTTCGCACCTTCTCCCTTTACAAGAAATGATCATATCTATGCTCGCAATACATGCTCGCCTCTACCCTTACTCGTCGTACTCTTCTCGAACTCTTGAACTCTTCCAAAGATAATGCACCACACTTGACCATCGCAGTTCTCCAAACCTTGGAGTCACCACCTCCAACTTGGTTATCTTACTAGCCTCAATCTTCCTTAAGGCCACTTCCGGCCTTCACGATCCGCTTCAGGTCGAACATATCCACGAACTCATACGATGGTCATCTAAACTTGGGCCTAGCACCCTCGTGACCCTACCACCTGGCGGGACCACCCAGAGCTGACCCCACCTCATTCCGGGCTACGGGTTGACACGCAACACGTCCTCAACCCGAGCCTCTGTCACGCCGACTCTCTCGTTTCTCTATCCGGAACAACCTTGCTAAATCACATCAGGAAAGATACCACTTTCATTTACCCAACCCAGGGACTTATCACACAATACATTTATACGCAAACCAAGTATTTCAACAAGGACTAACCGTAAAATCTTTTATTCAAGATGACCTTACATCTAAGGTCTCAACATGAAATATTTTAAAGTTCACACTTTCCATGCCCCCATACATATCCTTTCAACTAGCCAAGCTTTCTAACTCATAACCAACATAACGCTATCCGAACGTAGCACACAATAATAAGGTCATCAATCATGCATACCAATCTCTAGAGGGTTAAGGATATACCTGAAGCTACCGCTCCACTCTAATCATAAGTCTGCCCTGCAGGGCGCATAACTGTAGAAGGCGATGAACCTGCCACTGATCCGGTAGGCTGCGCCAAGCTGCCAGTACCTCTCCTATAAGCACAGTCTCTCGTCACATGGCCCTGACGGCCGCAGGTGAAGCAAGCACCAGTAAAAAGACGACATTCCCCGGGATGATGTTTGCCACATCGTGCACACTGAGGGGGACATGAATCCGTGGCTAGCACTCACGTATACCGTGAACTAAGCCCCGAGCTCGACCAGCTCCCGAATACCGAACGCCCGAGATCGGGGACCACTCAGTCTTGGTGGAGGTACATAACTAGATCGCCGAGGTGGTCCGCCTCGAAAGTTACCAAAGGACCGCTGCTCGCCTCTTCGCGATCTCGGCCATTCCGTCGACCTCTCCGTGCCTCACATCCTAGCGCATGAGCTTGCATGCGGGCAATGTCCATGCGGTGAAGAGCTACTCCGCATAAGCCTCGCCAAGTAATCATCCAGCCCGGTGACGTAGCGGTGTACTGGCCTCCATATAAGCTACTACGGGAACATACCGAGCTAATGAGTCGAACTCCACATTGTACTTCTAACCGCCCGCCATCCCGCCTCAACGTCAAAAATCTGTTGCCCGAGCCCTCTCATCTGGGGCAAGAAATGTGCAAGAAAAGCCCTTGAGAACTCGTCCCATTCGGTGGGAGTGCATGCTCTTCCCGACAACTCCCACGAATCAAACTACCAATCTGCAGATCACGCGGTGATGCGAACCCAATACCACCGACTCGCCTCTAAGACTCGATCACTCATGATCCAGTGGCTGTCGGATAAACTCGAGGGTCATCCTCGCCTCGATCCATAGAACATGGCGCGGCTACAACTCGAGAAAGTCACGTAGCCTCAAACTGCTCGCTCGGGGTGAACTACGGGTGCTCTGGGTGGAATCTGCTGATCCACTATCTCATATCGCCACGACCGCCGCGAATCGGGCCATCTCCTTGTACTTATCTCATCTCGCTTCCAGCCGTGGGATCGAGGCTCAGTATCAGAGTCTCAGCAGCCATCGCTGCGCTCTAAACTCTTTGGTCTTTGGCGTCGCGAAACCCGCCGTCGGCACTGTCTCGTGTCGACCGCTCGCGCCTCGCACTCTCTCAGATCTCACTAACAAAGACTCGATCGCTTTGCCTATCCGGGCTGGGTTTTACGCGAGGCATAATCGGTAAAGGAAAGGAATACGTCGGAGGGTTCAACTTATCACACAACTCTAAGGCACGATCTCGAATGAGAAGAATGGAAACCAATCCTAAATGTCCTATAGCCTCACGATTATAGATGTGGTGCACAACACACCGATAATCAAGACTACTAGACACGGTTCAGACACCTTCCGAGGATTAATCGCTCGATACCACTTTTGTCACGACCGAACCGGGCGTGATCGTGCCTACCGGGCACCCTAGTGATACAACATCAGAGAAAATCAGCGTAAATAAAAACATGAACAAGTATTAATTGAAAAGATAAATAAAACAGTCCACCCAAACGAGTTGCCTTCATAATATATACATAAATACCCACGCTTATCCTTTTTACAAACCCCGCCACAACAAAGGCAGACCTCTAAGATTTATACAACAACTATGACGGATGGGGCCCCGCCATACCCCGAACGCATAAGAACTTACGCACTGTGGTAACATACCAAAGATAAGCCTCCGACGGAACGAGCTTCCCAAAACTAAATGAGATCCTAAACGCGAGGATCGACGGTAGATGTACTTCTACTGCGGATGAACGCAGCCCGAAGGAGGTCGATAACAGTACCAAGTATGTGAAATCAGAAATACTATAAATGAAATCATAATAGTCTATATAAAGCAGAGACATGTATGATAACCAAACTACGATTCACAACATAAAGCAATCATGTCAAGTCGTGGACTCACGCCTCAAAGTCATCCTCATGCCCGTGGAACTCCTTCCTCACCGCCATCTAGGTACAAATCATGTGATACGTATAACAGGTCTCGGCCCATCTTATGGACCCAATATAGAAACGTGTGGAATACATTCCCGAATGAACCGGTAGTCAAGTGAAATACATTCCCGGATGAACCGGTAGTCAAGTGAAATACATTCCCGGATGAACCGGTAGTCAAGTGAAATACATTCCCGGATGAACCGGTAATCAAGTGAAATACATTCCCGGATGAACCGGTAATCAAGTGAAATACATTCCGGATGAACCGGTAATCAAGTGAAATACATTCCCGGATAAACCGGTAATCTAGTAGAACACAATACTTGCACAACAAGGCTATCACACGTAACATGGTCAAGTTTCATAACAAAAGCATAGGCAAGTTATACACAAATCAAGGTACTTTCATTTTATGTCAAAGTCCGGATTTTTAACCCTAAAGTATTACGTACGTTAAATTCCTTTTAAAGATCCATTTCTTTTACGAAGGTCACCCGATACCCGTAGTATAAAAATAGAGTGACTAACATTGTTAAGTAAACCAAAATGCTTTCCTTTGTAAAATCAAGTAACAACCTTATTTTCCAAACGTTCGAGTTTGCCTAATTTCAGAAGCTCAAGTTTCTCATTTTAGAAAAGGTTTCGTAGTTCATAGTTTTAAATCCTTTAAAACATAATTTTCCTTTAAACGTTTTGAGAAACATATGTCTTATATGTGAGTAGGTTATTCTTGTTTATAATCAATCTTATTAAGCAGCCATGATCTAGGAAATGTAATATCATTTTGTCTTATCTTAGCTTCTATGCAGATGGAGGTTTCTACTGGTTTTAATACCATACTTCATTATTCAATACATTTTCCTCTATTAACGCTGCAGTGGTTTGTCGATACTCATTCTGATTTCCGAAATCAGTAAAACATTATTCCTCTTAAAACCAAGTACTCATTACTCACGAATGAGTTTTCACACTTTTAACAAAATTCATATTAATACCATTAAGTCAAGTCTCTTATCTTCTAAAAATCAGTAAACCATTCTTTTTATCACTCTTAAGGCGTTATACCTAACTTCCCATAAAGCTAGTACAACTCTTATGTTTTCAGAGCCAAGTATTACTCTTCTTTCAAAAAGGTCTTTTTGAAACACTTCAAGTTCTTTATTACTACACATCAAATCCGTTATAAGTCAAATCAGTTACCCTTTGAAACCACAAAGCATTTTCTTACCTACATAAAGCTGTTATAACCAACTACCCATAGAGCCGTTATAACACTTTATGTTTCAAACCAGTCAAATACATTAAACACAGGTACGTCTACCGTACTACATAGTTATACACATATCATGCTAGAACAGATAGGAAGAGGTTCACATACCTCGCGACGATTATCGACTAATAGCAAAACGCTCCAAGTACCTCAAACCGTCGGCTACTCCTTAAGCCAAGTAGATCACGCCATACGTAGTACTTCAACCTATAGAGGCCACAAGGCTCCTATTAACATCTAGATCTCAATGGAGAATATCCTACAGAAAATTCGGCAAGACTCTCCCCCGCAACAGCGTAAATCTCCTCTCTGGCGAGGCTACCAAGCCAACCGAGGGGTTAACACGCCTAACCTGACGTGTACAATTCTACTACGGAATGTTACACAAGTCTCATCAGAATACTCCTATGTAATTCTGTTACATTCTCTTCTTTAAATTCAGGCTTAAGTCGCAAGACATTGCCGTAAGTATTATTCAGGCTTAAGTCAAAAGACATTGCCGCACAACTATGTTCAGTTCTATATATAGTATACTTAACTATATACTCCTACAACATGTAATTTCCAATTACAACAGAAGGTTAAGAATGTTTACCTCGATAAGCCCAAAAGTATCCGAGTTTATATGTCGATCCTGAGCAAGGTTTAGCTCCTACTCCGCGCGCTCCGACCCGCTCCAACCAACCCTTAGAAGTTCTAACCAACTTCTACTTATCACTTCAACTACGGGTGAAGATTTACTTAGGGTTTCGTTTAGTGGCTAAAGGAAGTATAATAGTATTTTCTGGGCTTGTAAAAGTGTAACCTTGGGAAAACTACAAGGTATTTGGGCCAAGGTATTTGGGCATTATAACAATACTTGGAGAGTATTTCTATACCACAAAAGGGGGTATTTATACGAGACAACAAGGCTAGGGTACTACGGCAAAACACCACAAAGGAGGAGGTGGCTCTCGCCATGGCTCTCAAAGGGGGAGGGGGTGTGGTGGACGAAAGCTCAAGGGAGAGGGAGTATTTTGAGACTTAGATAGATTGCTCAAGTTTTGGATGAAGAAAGTCTTCAAGTAAGGGGAGTATTTATAGGCTAACCAAAGGCCAACCAATGGCCAAGATCAAGCCAAGTGTCATGCAAGTGTAGGGCCAAGATTAAGCCATGTACAACCTTATCCATCTACCCAAAATATCCTACCAACTCCTTGACCAAAAACAATGCACAAAAAACGTGCCAACTTGCCCATTTCGTCCGTCCACTCCTTCCAATTAGAGGGTGACAAGTGTCGCCCTCTCGTTGGTCCAAAATGTTTCGTCTCTCAGAAAAATCCGCAAAAATTATTAATGACATAGCCGGAATTTTTCCTACGAAGTGTGGAAACGTTTCGTCGAAAAACGACTCTAATCGGGTGTTGTGTACAAATTTCGAAACTAGCCAACTTTAAAGCTCAAATTATAATACGTACGCGCTCACGTACATACTCTGGAAATACGGGGTATAACAGGGGTGACACGTGTCGCCCTCCTATTTGTCCAAAATAATTCATCTTCCGAAAAAAATCCATAATGGCCAAAATCTCAAAATCAAAGCGGGCCCCACAAAACCGTAAATTTCTCCCGTGGGCCCCACGTGACCATTTCCGAAAATAAAATCTCAAAATTCTAATATAATTTAAAGCCCATATTCCAAACTGGGAATCCAATTCCCATCAACGAACATTTTCTTTACAAAACCTAAACTCTTTCTGTGGAAAAATCACCTCTTTCTTCCTTTCCAATTTTTCTTTTGTGCTCTCGTACGTACGTCCTCGCATACATACCCTGGAACTACGGGGTATAACATTCTTCCCCCCTTAGAAACATTCGTCCCGAATGTTCCTTCTAAGTCTCCAACCAAACGTGCGCCAGTATAGTCTTCACTACTATACTTACGAAACAAACCTGCCATACCTGGCCACAGAAACACCCGCACAAATACCTCCATCCAAGTCCACGAGGAAACACCTCTAACATCACAAAAGCCCTTACCCGAAGTCTAAAATATACTTCCTTCACACCTTCTTCTTACAAAAGGAATGATCACATCTATGCTCGCCATACATGCTCGCTTCTTCCCTTACGTGTCGTACCCTTCTTGTACACTCGAACTCTTTCTCATAACCTACCACATTTCTGTTGAACAAGTATAAACCAACTATCTGAATCCTTGCCAACATCGAACCAATCGACCGGCAACTTACACTTCCGCCCCTAAGGCTTCATAAGGCGATATCCGAACACTGAAATGGTAGCTTAAACACTCCCTCCACAGGAGACAACAATCCTCACGGCTACCCCTGAAATCAAAACACTGGCCCGAGGACGAGTGCGCTACTAAGACTCACCTGAGTTTCTAACTCTGCCTGGTAAAACTTCTAGAAAACGAAATAGCCACCACCTGGGCTTCACTGTCTGCCATAAGGTGAAAGTAGGCATCCCGTGCAGCCTTACAACCTTTCTGATTTACCAACACAATGAGTAAACGGTCCCGACCAAGAACACGATGGGCTGCCCCATCGCCCGACCATCGGTTGAATGCATCTACGAACTCAGACTGTTAACTAAACATGGGCCTAACACCCTTATGACCCTATCACAAGGCGGGACCACCACAAACTGACCCCACAACCATACAGGCCGCGGGTTGACCCGCAACGTGGCCTCAACCCGACCCGGCAACGCGCAAAATACTAGCTCCCCGATCCGGAACAATCTCACTAATCATGTTATGAAAACCTAGCGGTCTTCTTAGTTCAACTACCCCCTTTCATTTCACACTACTCAGGGACTTATTATACAAACATGGCTCACGTGCACTATGCACTCCGATAAGGATCAAACATAACAATACATCTTTACCCGAGATGGCCTTACCTCTAAGGTCTCTACGTATAAGGCTCTATGGTTCACACTTCCTCTATCCCCCAAATCTTACTCGGTTAACTAACCATGATATCTAATCACAATTAACACACTGCTATCAGAACATAGCACTTATGATATACTCGTCTTATCACACATACTGATCTCTAGAGGGTTAAGGATATACCTTTTTCTACTGCTTCACTCCCCTGAGTCGTTCTAATAAAACCTGGCCCGTAGGGCGCATAGCTAGGGAAGGTAACGAACTACCCACCGATCCTGAAGGTTGAGTCCTCCTACTAGGACACCCTTTCGACACCTGGCCCTGACGGCCGCAGGTACAACAAGTATCAACAAAAAGACGACATTCCCCGGGATGATGTCGCACCGCTGAACCTAAGCCCCGGAGCTCACCAACTCGCCACCCCGAACGCCCCGAACCCCGTGGAGGACCTCTCGACCGTGGATGTGCATTGTCAATCACGTGAGGTGATTCGCCTCGAAAGTTACTAAAGGACCTTGTTGTTCGCCTCTTCGCTGCCCCGTTAACCTGCCGATCTCTACGCTTCCGCTGCGCATAAGCCCGCATACGTGCCATGCTCGCTTCAATCAAGAACTACTCTTGCACAACCCTCTCGTTGATATTCATCAAGACTCGTGGTACATCGGTATACACTCTGGTAGCCAAATCCATAGCTAGTAACAGTGTCGCCTTCTTGCAATCTAAATTCACTGTTCCCGGTCGTGGAACTGAAGGTTCAAATATCATGGCCGCAGTAGGAACTGCCGCCGGCTAAACTCGTTGGGCTAGTGACGCCGCAGAACTCCCCGGGCGAAGCACTACCCTAGGTAATGATTGGGCTCAGACCGTGAACCCTCCGCATTTACTCGCACTCCGCTGGCCGCTTTGCCTCACGGGCCTCGGTTGCTTACGCGAAGACATAACGATAAGGGAAAGAATTACTTTAGAGGGGTCCAACTTATAACACGACTCTAAGCACGATCTCAGAGTGAGAAGAATGGAAACCAATCCTAAATATCCTATAGCCTCACGATTATTGGTGTGGTGCACAACACACCGATAATCAAGACTTACTAGATACGGTCTCAGACACTTTCCGAGGATTAATCGCTCGATACCACTTTTGTCACGACTGCTCGGTTCGTGGATCGTGCCTTACCCGCACCCAAGTAGTCATACATCGAGAAAATCAGCGAACATAAAACAATAACATGAAGCCAATGCAATAAGACGTTGAAATAAGAAGACAAAGCTAACCAAAACTACCTTCGTGATATATAAATAACAATTTGAGCAGATATCCCATTACAACCCCGCCACAACAAGATTTCTGCACTTCTACGAATGATATGACAACAACGACGGACAGGGCCCGCCATACCCCGAATGTAAGCACCTACAACAACAGGACTATACGAAGATAAGCCTCCGAGAAACGGAGCTTTCCCAAACGCTGAATCGTGACCCTAAGAGCGAGGATCAACGATCGGTGTACCTTTACTCGCGGCATGAACGCAGCCCCAAGGAGGTCGATAACAGTACCAAGTATGTGAAACGAAAATATCGTAAATGAAATCATAGTAGTCTATATAAAGCAGAGACATGTATGATAACCAAACTACGCTTCACAATAAATAGCGATTATGTCAAGTCAGGGACTCACGCCCTCCAAGTCATCACTCAAATATAACAATGGGTCTCACGCCCACAACATCAATCATGCCCGTGGAATACCTTCCTCACTGCCGGCAGTCTATGATATGAAAGCACCAAGGAATACACATGAACACCAGGTCCCACCTGTGTCATCATAAAACCGTACGGGGTAAGTACGAAGGCATAGCCGACTACTAAAACCCCCAGTACAAACAAGGACATAAACTGTATCATGAGATCTGTCTAGCATCATTACATGATCAAAGCCGCCACTCGCGCGAAGATCTAATGCGCGTCTAGCCCTGGAACTTCCCGCAGCTCCGCATAAGCCACTCCGATGGCCCGCATGAGGTATTCCCCGCATCGAGGGTAGCTACTCCCCGGCAACGTCCTGGACTCGCAGTCCGCATGGCCACATAGACCGCATGACCATAAAGGCCGCACACTAACCTGGAACTCTCGTAGCTCCGCATGAGTCACACAGACCCGCATGAGGTATCCTCGAATCATAGGTCACACAGACCCGCCTGAGTCTACCCCGCATCGGAGGGCAGCTTAACCCCCGGAATCATGAGTGATATGATACTAACATAACAGCTTATCGTTTAAACAACATAAGCACAACAAGGGAAACCCCTTTACACAAACATCACAAGATACTAACACACGTAGCATCCTAACATGTTTACTTTATCAAATCAACAAGAAAGTATGACAAGACTATCACAAACCAACACAATCAAGTTATTCACACAAGGTACTTTATACTATATGATTAGCAAGATCGGGGTTTTTATCCCCAAAGTACTTCATACGTTAATTCTTTTAAAAGATACGTTACTTTCACAAAAGTCACACAATACCCGTAGTATAAAATAGAGCGATTATCTTTTGAAGTAAATCAAAAACACTTCTCTTTGTAAAATCAAGTAACATTCTTTTTCAAACGTTCAAGTTTGCCTAATTTCAATTACTCAAGTTTCTCATTTTCGCAAGGTTTCGTAGTTCATAGTTTTAATCCTTTAAAACAATTTGAGAAACATATACCTTATGTGTGAGTAGGTTATTCTTGTTCATAACAATCTTATTACAGCAGCCATGATCTAGGAAATGTAATATCATTTTGTCTCATCTTAGCTTCTATGCAGATGGAAGTTTCTACTGGTTTTAATAATACTTTATTAGTCAAAACATTTCCCTTTATTAGCGCTGCTGTGGTTTGTTCGATACTTATTCTGATTTCCGAAATCAGTAAAACATTATTCCTTTTAAAACCAAGTACTCATTACTCACGAATGAGGTTTCACACGAAATTCATATCAATTCATTTAAGTCAAGTCTCTTATCTTTTAAGATCAAGTCTCTTAACTTTTATAATCAATAAATCATTCATTTTATCTTTCTTAAGACGTTATACCTAACTTCCCATAAAGCTAGTATAACTCTTATGTTTTCAAAATCAAGTGTTACTCTTCTTTCAAAAACAGTTCTTAATACTTTTTGAAATACTTCAAAGTTCTTATCATTCAGCTTAAGTCAAACAACATTGCCGCACAACCACGTTCGCTTAACACGCGACGTCACCGTACTATATATACTTCTTTAAAATATCATGCTCAAGCGTATAGGAAGAATCACATACCTCGCGACGATTATCGACTATTAGCAAATCGCCCACGGCTATAACCCGTAGCTGGTCCACCTTCTCAAGAGCACATGCTACTCAGAACATTCAACCTATACAGGTTATACAAGTCTATCAAAGTCTAGACTACTCGGTAGAATAAATCTAGATACAAGATCCTACGGAAAATCGGGCAGCACTTCCCTATCCGTCAAACTACACAAGTCTACTGTAATACAGTCCTACGTAATTACAGTTTAGTTCTCTTCTTTATATTCAGGCTTAAGTCCAAAGACATTGCCGCAAAACTATGTTCAGTTCTATATATAGTATACTTCAACTATATACTCCTACAACATGTATTTTCCAATCACAATAGGGGGACAAGATAATTACCTCGATAAGCCCATAATTATCCAAGTATAGATGTCAATCCTTAGCAACGCTTAGCTCCTACTCCGGGTGCTCCAACCCGCTCCAAACAACCCTTAGAAGTTCTACGCAACTTCTTCTTAATACTCCAACCAACTATGGAGATTTTCCTTTGGGTTTCGGTTTGAGACAAAAAGGACATTTAGTTAGTATTTCCTGCTCTACGATAGAGGTATCTTTGGAATACTACAAGGTATACTGACTAAGGTAATTTTGGGTATAACAACAATACTTTTGACAAGATTTCTACCAAGAGTGGGTATTTATACGAGACAACACCACAAGTGGTGTATACCCTGGCCAACCCCACTGTGGGTACTCTCGCCATGGGAGGGGTTCTCGGCCAAGGGGCCTCACCAAGGGGGGGAGGGACGAGAACACTACAAGAGAGGGGGGGGGGAGGATTTTAGACTTAGGAAATTATTTTGGATGAAGAAGTCTTCAAAGGGGGGAGGGTATTTATAGGCCAACCAATGGCCAAGATCTAGCCAAGTTCTAGGCAAGTGTAGGGCCAAGATATGCCCAAGTGCCCCCTAGCCCCTACTCCTTGAAACCCTCACAAATATCTACACAAATATCTACCATCAACTTGCCCCTTCAATCGGCCCTAAGCCGCCCCTTAAGTCCACCAATGAGAGGGTGCCAAGTGTTGCCCTCTCGTTGGTCCAAAACATTTCGTCTCTCGGAAAAATCCGCAAAAATAAGAAAAGACATAGCCGGAATTTTCCCCTCGCAAGTTATGTAAAACGTTTCGTCGAAAAACGACTCTAACCGGGTGTTGTGCACAAAGATAATTCGGCCAAGCCACCTAGGGGGGGGACTGACACGTGTCGCCCTCTTATTTGTCCAAAATAATTCATCTTCCGAAAAAAATCCATAATGGCCAAAATCTCAAAATCAAAGCGGGCCCCACAAAACCGTAAATTTCTCCCGTGGGCCCCACGTGACCATTTTCGAAAATAAAATCTCAAATTTCTAATATAATTTAAGAAGCCCATATTCCAAATCTGGGAATCCAATTCCCATCAACGAACATTTTTCTTTACAAAAACCGGAAACTCTTTCTGTGGAAAAATCACCTCTTTCTTCCTTTCCAATTTTTCTGTCGTGCTCTCGTACGTACGTCCTCGCATACATACCCTGGAACTACGGGGTATAACACCGTCGAGGCATGATCATCGCATTCGTGTACCAAAACTATGCTAATATTCGGGTGTTTGTTGTTTAAGCCAAGGTTTGATGACTGGTGCACACTTATGTAATTTTTGGATTTTGTGTTTGAGGCCGTCTTGCCTTGACCCAATTCGGGAATATCACATTTGGGATCGCTAGCATGAAATTGGGATTTAAGATATCCAATTTAGAAATAAAGGAAGATACTTTATTTTAAGTGCTAATAGGGAAGACCCCATCCTCGAGGGAGGAATACCTTATAATTTCGTAATTGGGAGGCCTTGGCTATACTCCATGAAGGCGATCCCGTCTACTTTTCATCAAGTCATGAAATTCCTTACACCTTAGGGAACAACTGAAATACACCTTAGTGCATCGGGCCGCCCTTTTATGCTAGATGTGATGGGGTTTTCGGGCTCATCCCTCATCATTTTTCTGGAGGGAGATAGCCCATTGCGTTGTTATATTTGAGACACTGCCCTAATTATCTCTACTTCAACGATCATGTTGATCGCTCCCTGCTGCACTGGGCATTTCTGCGAAGTCCTAATCCCCTTCTCTCTAGCTTACTAAGACCGGCTGCTAAAACATTCCTTTAGATGTCCCATTCTCAACAGGTCTGCCACCTCATATCTCAAGTGCTTGCAGTCGTCTGTTGAATGGCCCAATATCTTATGGAACTCGCACTAGAGCTCTATGTCTGAACTTCGCTTGTTCGGGTTAGACCAAATCGCCATCGGCAATTAGGCTTCCTTTCATTGCCATGACCAGGTACACGATCTCTACGTTAAAGTTGTAGGAGGTCACACTTAGTGTCCCTGAGTCGCTTATGGACTTTTTCTGTGCAATATCTCTTTCTCTACTATGTTGATCTTGATGATACCTTGATTTATTCGGTTGTCCTTCATGTCTAGGTAGCAGTCTATATGGGGGAGCATTCTGAGGTATCCCCTACTATCCTCCTCCGACTTTCGTCCAATGTTGGCCCTATGATCATCTTCTATCTTCATCTTGGCAGTATATATGTTATTCACTTCATTCTAGGACATAAGAAACTCCCTTAAACTTTCTTTTAGGTTTTTTCATGCATCTGAACTATGGTCGTCGGTAAATGTTGCGCCAGCCCAATCCTCAGGAATTGCTGGTAACAACATTCTCTCCCACTGAAAAAATTCTACAAAGTTATGGAGAAACTCGTTCTTCCTCTACTTCATAATGAAGATGTCCTCTTTATGGGTTTTGACCCTTCGGGCCCCAATATGGACTTTTACAAATGCATCTGCAAGATCAGCAAAAGAACCACTAGAATTTTCAAGTAAGAGAATAAACCAAGAAAGTGCTCCATTTTTTATCGTTTGGCTGAATTTCATTAACATAACGGATTCAATCTAGTGTTGTTACAAGTTATGCCCGGTGATTGCAGCCTCAAAGGTCACGATGTTTTCATCCGGGTATGTGGTGCCATCATATTTAGATATATCAAGCATCTTGATTTTTTTAGGGATGGGTTCCGGAGACGTTTCTTCCCTAAAAAGGTATATTCTCGTATTTATTTTCCCCAACTACTTTTAACACAGGTGGCCTCCTGGTATCTAACTCATTCGCTTGTGAAGCTCTTTTTCTAGTGCATTGAGTCTCACAAGGTCTGTCTTTGGCGCTGCAGGCTCTACCTTCTCCGTATTTGCTGCAGACACCCAGGAGCTCTTGTAGCTTCCACGTTGTCTAGCGGGTGGCTACCCTACCTTACTTCAGATAATGAGGTCAAGAATTTTTCCATGCGCTCCATTATGGTGTGTTTGATGCTAAGACTGCGGCTAGGGCCACCACCGAGGGGGGGTACTGTATCCTCTGAACATCCCCTCTACATTTGAGTGAGGGCAACTTTTTCTCTTCTTAGGGTACCACTTTTCGGGCCATAGTTCCTTGCTCTCTGTCGAATGGCTTCAAACGTCTTCCTCATCTAAGGGTTTGTTAGGGGTGTTTTTGTTATACCCCGTATTTCCAGAGTATGTACGTGAGGGCGTACGTATAATAATTTGAGCCTTAAGTTAGGCAAGTTTCAAAATTTGTACACAACACCCGATAGGAGTCGTTTTTCGACGAAACGTTTCCACAACTTTCGTAGGGAAAATTCCGGCTATGGCATTTTTAATTTTTGCGGATTTTTCCGAGAGACGAAACATTTTGGACCAACGGGAGGGTGACATGTGTCACCCTCACATTGGAAGGACTTGGACGGCAAAGTGAGGCCCTTGGCACGTTTTTTGTGTTGGAATTTTAGTCAAGGGTTAGGTAGGATATTTTGTGTAGATGGATAAGGTAGCACATGGCTTAATCTTGGCCTTACACTTGCCTTGCACTTGGCTTCATCTTGGCCCTTGGTTGGCCTTTGCTTGACCTATAAATACCCCTCTAAGTTGATGAACTTCTTCATCCAAAAATTTCTCTAAGTGTTAAAAATCCCTCCCTCTCCCTCAACCTTGTTCTCGTCCAAACACCACCCCTCTCCTCTCAAGGCCCTCGGCCGAGCACCCCCCCTTGCCTAGTGGTTCTAGCCGAGAACCCCCTCCCCCTAGCCTAGTTGTGCTAGTCGAAATACTACCCCCCTTGGTAGAAATGTATTCTACAAGTATTGTTATAATGCCCAAAATACTTTAGCCAAATACCTTGTAGTACTTTCCAAAGTACCCTTTATACGAAAAACCCGGAAAAATACGATTATACTTTCCTTTAGCCACAAAATGAAACCCTAGGAAAAATCTTCACCCGTAGTTGAAGTGATAAGTAGAAGTTGCGTAGAACTTCTAAGGGTTTCTTGGAGCGAATTGGAGCGCACGGAGTAGGAGCTAAACCTTGCTCAGGATCGACATTAAACTCGGATAATTTTGGGCTTATCGAGGTAAATAAACTTGTCCCCCTACTGTAATTGGAAATTACATGATTATAGTAATATATAGTTGAAGTATACTATATATAGACTGATTATTGAATAGAACTGAACTTAGTATTGTGGCAATGTCTTTTGACTTAAGCCTGAAGTTAAAGAAGAGAACTGAACTGTAATTACATAGGATTGTATTACAGTAGACTTGTGTAGTATTACTGTGAATAGAATTGTACACGTCCGGTTAGACGTGCAAACCCCCCCCCCCTGGTTGGCTTGGTAGCCGGCCTCGATAGAGGAGGAGATTTACGCTGTCATGTGGGGAGGTGTCGAATTTTCTGTAGAATATTCTACATTGAGATCTAGGATGTTAATAGGCGCCTTGTGGCCTCTATAGGTTGAAGTACTACGTATGGCGTGATCTACTTGGCTTAAGGAGTAGCCGACGGTTTGAGGTACTTGGAGCACTTTGCTATTAGTCGATAATCGTCGCGAGGTATGTGAACCTCTTCCTATCTGTTCTAGCATGATATGTGTATAACTATGTAGTACGGTAGACGACATACGTGTTTAATGTATTTGATTGGTTTGAAACATAAAGTGTTATAACGACTTTATGGGAAGTTAGTTATAATGACTTTATGTAGGTAAGAAAATGCTTTGTGGTTTCAAAGGATAACCGATTTGACTTATAACGGATTTGATGTGTAGTAACAAAGAACTTGAAGTGTTCCAAAAGACCTTTTTAAAGAAGAGTAATACTTGGCTTTGAAAACATAAGAGTTGTACTAGCTTTATGGGAAGTTAGGTATAACGTCTTAAGAGTGATAAAAGAATGGTTTCTCGATTTTTAGAAGATAAGAGACTTGACTTAATGGTATTAATATGAATTTTGTTAAAAGTGTGAAACCTCATTCGTGAGTAATGAGTACTTGGTTTTAAAAGGAATAATGTTTTACTGATTTCGGAAATCAGAATAAGTATCGACAAACCACTGCAGCGTTAATAAAGGAAAATGTATTGAATAATGAAGTATGGTATTAAAACCAGTAGAAACCTCCATCTGCATAGAAGCTAAGATGAGACAAAATTATATTACATTTCCTAGATCATGGATGCTTAATAAGATTGATTATAAACAAGAATAACCTACTCACATATAAGACATATGTTTCTCAAAACGTTTAAAGGAGAATTATGTTTTAAAGGATTAAAACTATGAATTACGAAACCTTTTCTAAAATGAGAAACTTGAGCGTTTGAAATTAGGCAAAATTGAACGTTTGGAAAATAAGGTTGTTACTTGATTTTACAAAAGAAAGCATTTTGGTTTACTTAACAATGTTAGTCACTCTATTTTTTTATATACTACGGGTGTCGGGTGACCTTTGTAAAAGAAATGGATCTTTAAAAGGAATTTAACGTACGTAGTACTTTAGGGTTAAAACCCGGACTTTGGCATAAAATGAAAGTACTTTGAGTTGTGTATAACTTGCCTATGCTTGTTGTCGTGAAGCTTGCCTATGCTTGTTGTTGTGAAGCTTGCCTATGCTTGTTGTTGTGAAACTTGCCTATGCTTGTTGTGATAGCCTTTGTTGTATTTCTGTACCCCGCGTCTCTCGATGGAGGGCCGGTTGATTTGTTATGAACGATTCTACACCGAGTCCCACGAGATGGGCAGGGACACATATTTTATTTGATTATACACCGAGTCCCACGAGATGGGCAGGGACACGTATTTCATCTGATTTTACACCGAGTCCCACGAATGGGCAGGGACACGTATTTCATCAAATTTTACACCGAGTCCCACGAGATGGGCAGGGACACGTATTTCATCTGATTTTACACCGAGTCCCACGAGATGGCGAGGACACGATTTTATCCGATTATACACCGAGTCCCACGGACGGGTCGACACGATTTCATCCGTTATCATACATGTCCCCGCTTTATATAGACTATTATGATTTCATTTACGCTTTTACGCCACATACTTGGTACTGTTGTAATCGACTTCTCGGCCGCGTTCACGCCGCAGTGGAAGTACATCGGTTGTGGATCCTCGCTCATGGATCACAGCTCGTGTCGGGAAGCCCCATTTCTTCGGAGGCTTATCTTTTGGTATGTTACCCTGAGTCTGTAGATTCTTATACATTCAGGGGTATGGCGGGGCCCTGTCCCGTCATAGCTGTTGTAAAAATCTTAGAGGTCTGTAGCACTGTTGTGGGCAGGGTTTGTAAAAAGGATAACTGTTCGGGTATTTATGTATATATGATGAAGGCAACTGCTTTGGTTGGCCTGTTTATTTATCTTGTCTCTTAATTCATGTTCATGTTTTTATTTCCGCTGATTTTCTCTGATGTTGTATCACTAGGGTGTCCGGGGTAAGGCACCAGTCACGGGCCCCGGAACGGGTCGTGACAGTTTTCGCTGAATGGCTCCTAATTTTCGATGGGTACATGTTCCTCCCTGGTTTCCTGCGATTCGTGAGCACTGCTATTTTGACCTGACATGTTTCTCTCTTTTTCTTTTCAGTGTATTTACTCCATTTAGTTTTTTCAATGAGATCAACTACAAATTGAGACAACACCAAAATTGTCTATCCCCATAGACGATGCTAAACTATTTTCCGACGAAAATGATTCTAACCAAAACTACAATTAGAGATTTATATTTTAGGGTTTAAAGGCAAGTAGGTTGTATCAGATCCAGAGACCACCTCCTCAGTGAGTCCAATATTAATGGATATGTGTCCTTTAGTGGATAAGTAAGTATAGAATTAAACAAGAAAGATTAGCTAGATTTGGAACAAACAATGGGAATTAATGGACAAATGCTCTGTTTTTTCTTTTCATTTGAGAGAGATCTTGGTTATAAGTGTAAGCTTGGACAGAATACAATGTGTATTTCTTTCCCTTATATGTCGTGTATATATAAGACAAAACTAGATTATAATGCCCCCCTAAAGTTATGACGACGTGAGTGTGTTGATGTCATCATGCCCACACGCGCCACAATACTTTGATCTAGGACAGCTGATGTGATGGGGGTTATTAGGAGTGCAAGACAAAGGTATGAAGCTACAGAACCATTAGTATTCTCAAATATGCTAACGCACCCAGAGACATTTCTACCCAAATACAAATTTAAAGGGTTAGGGATCACACCCATAATATTTTTTGAAGACATATTTTCAAAATATAATTAAATAAAGTATGAAAATTAATTGAAATAAAATATGAAAATTAAATGCAAGAATTAATAAATTAAAGGATGGAACGAGTGTACCAAACATCTGTGAAAAGAAGACGTAATCGTAAACGTAGAAATTGAGACTTGGTCACTTGAAGCTTGAAAGTCTCCAAAATTGCCCAACTCACAAATTATTTTTTATAGAACTTGAATACTAGAATAAATATAAAATATTGGAGATAAAAAGAGAGAGAATTGTGTGAAAATGAATAAGGATGGAGGGATATTTATAATTTAGGAACAGGGCCAAAATATAATATGTTAAAGTTTAAGGTTAAAAATAAATTCGGGTAAGGGGATAAGGGCTATTTTGGGGGCGGGGGAAGGGTAAAAAGGGCTATATAGCCGTTTGGGAGCTAAATTTGTTTTAAGAAATATTTTTCGTGCACTGGACCGGGACGGGACTAGGCCTGTCCGTCCGGGCAACCAAACTTTTTCTAGGATCTTGCCTCGTCCCACGTGTAACATCTCATATTTTCGAGTCACAATTTGAATCGCTAGGCGTGTGTAAATAGACTCGAGCGTTGGGAAAATTTTGGTCATATTTATGTATGCTAATAAGGAAATTAGTATATAAAAGGATGTGATCCCGAAATAATTTTGGACGTAACAAATGTGACGACGGGGATCGGAAATAAATTAAGTGTGCGCACAAAGAAGATATGGACTAATGTCATATTACAAGAATTATAACATTGAGTATATGTAGGATTTATAAGTTATTAGAATTTAAGTGAATTGGAATCACAAAATTATTTATATGTCTGATTGATAAATTACACGAAGACATGTCACTTAATTATGACATTAACTGTGCATTCGTGCATGTTAAGAGAATACATGCGGTGAACTAATGAAATAGGTGGCAGCATGTAGAGTGGCCAGCGAATTAGGAGGGAGTAGTCGTGAGTGACACAACACTTCTCTTCTCCACTATAAATATGCAAGAAAAGACAGTTGCTGCAATTTCGCATATGTGCAAAGTTCACTGGTTTGAGAAATTTATTTGGTTCATCAGTAGTGAGAATTATCTAGTCATAAACGGACATGATGCACAACAGAATGAGATAGATGATAATCAAGCGATACATGTCCAAGGGAGATCTATAAGTGAATTATACCTAATTGGTTGTGAAGATGATTCCAAGTCCAGATTAAGAACCACTTAAGATGCTTTATTTAGGTGTTGAGATGGCAATCAAAAGTGTGTTTTTAATCAAACAATTATTGGGGAAAACAAATTGTTCCTTACCTTTCTTTTGTCTCGTGATATGCTCGACCAAAACTCATATTTTGGTTCAGGTTTTCTTCATGTATCGTTAAGGCAAATTATTTCTTCCTTTTGGCATGTTCCATGTAAGGTTGGCCAACGGAGCGGGGTATACCGATCCCTCCCCGACCCCACCTGCCATGTACTGGTATCGGTATATCGGTATTCGGTATCGGTACCAGTACGGAGTCGAGAAAATTTTTTGACCCCGACCCCTTCTAGCCGTTGCACAACGACTTTGCCCAATTTGGCCGTTGTGCAACGAACAAATCCCCCTCCCCAACCTCCCCTACCCCCTAATATTTATTTTTAACCCTTAATTTATTACATTTACACTTTAACCCAATTTTTCAACTATAAATACTTCATTTTCTTTTCATTTTTTCTCACAAATCTTCCTACAATCTCTCTAATAATCTCTCATTCTCTCTACATTGTCTACTAAGTATTCAATTTTATTTATTCATTTGGGAGTGCAGTTGGCAACTAGCTTGAGTATCATCCATCGAGAAAAGTTTCAATATTCAACCTATCGATTACACGTCGACGTTACGTCGGCGTTTGGTACATTCATTCCTTTATTAAATTTGTTACACCCCGTAAATTCAAGGAGTTAAGATAAGAACATACCAAGGAATATAAGATTTGAAAGTTGATAGATAAGTTGACAAACATGTGTTGGACGGATTTTGAGTCTACCTTGGAGTGTTGTACCCCAGTTGTTAAGAATTTCGAGGTGTTTAAAAAGCCTAGTGAGTAGTCCGTTAAATCTAGTTCCCAACGCAACGAACCGTTCGTCGATAGAACATCGGAGTCAAAAGTTATGGAAGTTTCAAGTTTGGTGCGCAATCAGGCAAAGCGTTTGTCAGGTTCGTGCAGTACGCGGCGCGCGGCGCCGCGACGGTTGTACTGGGAGTTCGCAGGGGTTGCAGCGCCGCGCGCGGACGCAGGCGCGCACGAATGCCGGAACTTTTTCGAGTGGGCACGCATGGCGGCCGAGGCGGGATTTTTGCGCAGAAAGGGGCGAAAAACAGGGGATATTTTGTTTAAAACCTATGGGAGGGTGACAAGTGTCCTCCCATCCTTTTACCGTAAAGTGGTCCTATTTTAGGCCAAGTCTTGGAAGACTTGGCCATTTCATTTCAAAACCCTCCCAAGAAAAACCCTCTCCCTTCTCTCTAGTTTTTTGAAGAAAACCTAGCTTAAGAGGAAACTGTTGGAGCGGCGGCAAGAAGGAAAAGTGTGGGTAAACTTGAGGGAAGCGCTGGTAGACGAGTTTGACGGAAAAGAAGTGGAAGAAAGGGGCTTTTGTGGGTTTATCCCAAGGATTGAAGTACTACGAGTAGCATATTCTACATAAGGGGATAGTACTGTGGAGCATTTTGCTAACCGTCGATAATCGTCGCGAGGTATGTGATTCTTTCTATCCTCTTCAACATGACTATTTGTGAAATATATAGTGCGGTAGACGCACGTATGTTAAAGGAATTAAATTTCCCTTTTGTGCCTTGACTTGATATGAAGTGTAAAGGTCTTGATTGTGTGAAAAAGTAGTAAACTCCCATCCGTTAGTAATGGGTACTTGGTTGTTAAAGAATAAGCCCTCTTGGTCTCATAAGGGCTTATAGTTGTAATTGGTTGGTTTAAAACATAAAGTGTTATAACGGCTTTATGGGAAGTTTGTTATAACGACTTTATGTAGGTAAAAGAATGGGTTGTTGATTTCAAAAGATAAGAGACTTGACTTGTAATTGACCTAAATGGTGTTGAAAAGTGTGAAACCTCATTCGTGAGAAATGAGTACTTGGTTTTTAAAAGAATAATGTTACATAAATTTCAGAAATGGGAATAAGGATCGAACAAGCCAATGCAGCGTTGATAAAGGAAAGAAGTAATGACAATTAATCATATTAAAACCAGTAGAAACCTCCATCTGCATAAAAGCTAAGATAAGACAAAATTGTATTACATTTCCTAGATCATGGCTGCTCTAATAAGAATTATTGTAATCAAGTTTTGATCTTCTTAAAAATCCCAAGGTAAGGAACTCGATTTCTAAAAGAAAAGAGACTTGAGAATTTGAAGTGTTTTGTTTTAAAAGAAAGACATGGTTTTGTCTTGACTTGTTTTAAAACATGAAGTGTTATAACAGCTTTATGAGAAGTTTGTTATAATGACTTTATAGGAGTAAAGGAATGGATTCATTATTGGATTTTTAAATGGTATACTTGACGTTGTGCTAAAAAGTGTTTAAAGTGCTTGATTTAAACCTGAATGTGTTCGATACTACGGGTATTAGTATCGTGTGGCTTTTACGTAGAAAGAGGTCTTTGTTTTGAAGGAATGAAAGTATGTAGTATTTTGGGGTTGAAACCCGGAATTGTTGACATGAAATGAAAGTACGTTGAACTGGCCTATGCTTGTTGTGATAGCTTTTGTTGTGCAAGTGTTGTATTTACGCTACCGCGTCTCGCCGGAGGGCTCATATCCGGTTGATTGATGGACATACTGACACGCTGGGTAGCCCACGGGTATGCTTCCACATCGAGTAGTATCTTGTTATTTGATCGACATACCGACACGTTGGGTAGCCCACGTATGCTTCCACACCGAGTAGTATCTTGTTATTTGATTGACATACCGACACGCTGGGTAGCCCGGTATGCTTCCACACCGAGTAGTATCTTGTTATTTGATCGACATACCGACACGTTGGGTAGCCCACGTATGCTTCCACAATGAGTAGTATCTTGTTATTTGATTGACATACCGACACGTTGGGTAGCCCACCGGGTATGCTTCCACAATGAGTATTGTTTTGTTAGTTGTTTGGACATACCGACACGTTGGGTGGCCCACGTATGCTTCCACAGGATTGTTATCTTGTTATCTCCTTTGGGAATACCGACACGCTGGATGGTCCACGTATGGGCCCAATAGACGCCGGTTCGGCCATGCTTATACCGAGGTGACGCCGGCACGCAGCCATTGTGCGTTAAATTCTCGTTGTATTTGAGTGATGATTTCACCGCATGAGTCCCTAACTTGACATGATCGCTTATATGTTGTGGTAATCGTAGTTTGGTTATCATACATGTCTCCCGCTTTATATAGACTACTATGATTTCATTTACGTATTTTTCGCCACATACTTGGTACTGCCAGATCGACTCCTTCGGGCCGCGTTCATGCCGCAGTAGAGGTACACCGCTTGTTGATCCTCGCTCATAGGATCACGTCAGCGTATTGGAAGCCTGCTTTCTCCGAGGCTTATCTTTCGCATGTTTCCGAGTCAGGTTCTCAGACATTCGTGGTATGGCGGGCCCCGTCCCGCCATGTGTTGTTACTTTCTTAGGTCCGTAGTACCGCTGGGGCGGGTTTGTAAAAAGGATGTAATCGCTCAAAATTTCAGATATATGCGCGAGGCAACCGCTTTGGTTGGCCTGCTTTATTATCTTATCTCTTGTTTCATATCAGTATGTTTTATATTCCGCTGATTTCTCGATGTATGACTACTTGGGTGCCCGTAAGGCACTACCACGCCCCGTAACGGTCGTGACAAAAGTGGTATCGAGCGCTTAATCCTCGGAAAGTGTCTACAGCATCGTATCTAGAGAGTCCCGACATTCGTGTGTTGTGCACCACATCTATAATCGTGAGGCTACAGGATATTTAGGATTGGTTTCATTCTTCTCACTCGAGATCGTGCCTTAGAGCCGTGTTATAAGTCGATCACTCGCGTATTCTTATGTACACTGCTACGCCCACGCAAGGCAACCAGAGCCTGTGGAGGGCAAGGCAGCAGGAGGAGTCGCGAATAGAGCTCGAGGGTTACCAGGCACGCCCGCCATTATCCGAGATAGCGCTTCATTCGGGAGTTCGCGACGCCGCTAGCCCTGAGAGTTTAGAAGAGCAAGAGCGTGAGCCACCGAGACCACGATACTCGAGCCTCTAGTCCCACGCCAGAACAGAGGATAGGAGTTACGCGAGATGGCCCCAGTTACTAGCTAGTCTGGTGGCTGGGAATGAGGACAGACGAGAGTCGGTGGTTCCGGCAGTACCAGTGATTCACCCTAGATCCGATAATCTGAGACTTCGGGATTTCTTGAGTTGCAGTTCGCCAGAGTTCTATGGATAGAGAGCTGAGGATGATCCTCAGGGTGTCGTGCTAGTTTGGGAGATTATTATACCTGTGGCCGTCAGGGCCATGAGATGAGAGGATGTCCAAGTAGGAGGGATACAAGAGGGATGACTCAGCCTTCGGGATCGATGGCTGGTTCCTCGCCTTATATAGCTAGGCGCCCTGCAGGGCAGGATTATGATTAGAGCGACAAAGGGAAAGTGAGGCAGTAGTTGCAGAGATATCTTCAGCCCTTAGGAGACGGGTTTATGTTGTTATGGTGGATACATGTTGAGTGCTATGTACGGATAGCATTGTGTTAGTTGTCAATTAGAGAACATGGGTAGTTGAAAAAGGGTAAGTCTGAGGATGAGAAAATTTTGAACCTTAAAAATTTATAACAATCGAGACCTTAGAGGTAAGGCCGGCTAGAGTAAAAGATTTTACAGTGATCCTTGTCGGAAGTACATAGTATGTATGGAGTATTTTTCGGGTGATAAGTCCATGAGTGGCATAACTGATTCTTTTGTGAGTGGAGTAGTGAAGACTATACCGGCGTCTGCGTTTTGGAGATTAGAAGGAACATTCGGGACGAATGTTTCTAAGGGGGGGAGAATGTTACACCCCGTAAATTCAAGAAGTTAAGATAAGAACATACCAAGGAATATAAGATTTGAAAGTTGATAGATAAGTTGACAAACATGTGTTGGACGGATTTTGAGTCTACCTTGGAGTGTTGTACCCCAGTTGTTAAGAATTTCGAGGTGTTTAAAAAGCCTAGTGAGTAGTCCGTTAAATCTAGTTCCCAACGCAACGAACCGTTCGTCGATAGGACATCGGAGTCAAAAGTTATGGAAGTTTCAAGTTTGTGCGCAATGAAAGAAAAGCAGCGCTTGTCAGGTTGAGTACAGGCCGGCGGAATGCGGCCGCAGCACGGCCGGTTGTACTAGGAGTTCGCAGGGTTGCAGCCACAAGACCGGACGCAGTGCGCGCCGAATGCTGGAACTTTTTCGGAAGTGGAAGCGCCGCGGCGTCGAGGCGGGATTTTTGCGCAGAAAGGGGCGAAAAACAGGGGATATTTTGTTTAAAACCTATGGGAGGGTGACAAGTGTCCCTCCCATCCTTTTTACCAGAAAGTGGTCCTATTTTAGGGCCAAGTCTTGGAAGACTTGGCCATTTCATTTCAAAATCCTCCCAAGAAAAACCCTCTCCCTTCTCTCTAGTTTTTTGAAGAAAACCTAGCTTAAGAGGAAACTGTTGGAGCGGCGGCAAGAAGGAAAAGTGTGGGTAAACTTGTGGGAAGCGCTGGTAGACGAGTTTGACGAAAAAGAAGTGGAAGAAAGGGGCTTTTGTGGGTTTCTCCCAAGGATTGAAGTACTACGAGTAGCATATTCTACATAATGGGGATAGTACTGTGGAGCATTTTGCTAACCGTCGATAATCGTCGCGAGGTATGTGATTCTTCCTATCCTCTTCAGCATGACTATTTGTGAAATATATAGTGTGGTAGACGCTCATATGTTAAAGGAATTAAATTTCCCTTTTGTGCCTTGACTTGATATGAAGTGTAAAGGTCTTGATTGTGTGAAAAAGTAGTAAACTCCCATTCGTTAGTAATGGCTACTTGGTTGTTAAAGAATAAGCCCTCTTGGTCTCATACGGGCTTATAGTTGTAATTGGTTGGTTTAAAACATAAAGTGTTATAACGGCTTTATGGGAAGTTTGTTATAACCAATGTAAAAGAATGGGTTGTTGATTTCAAAAGATAAGAGACTTGACTTGTAATTGACCTAAATGGTGTACTTGGTTTTTAAAAGAATAATGTTACATAAATTTCGGAAATGGGAATAAGGATCGAACAAGCCAATGCAGCGTTGATAAAGGAAAGAAGTAATGACAATTAATCATATTAAAACCAGTAGAAACCTCCATCTGCATAGAAGCTAAGATAAGACAAAATTGTATTACATTTCCTAGATCATAGCTGCTCTAATAAGAATTATTGTAATCAAGTTTTGATCTTCTTAAAAATCCCAAGGTAAGGAACTCGATTTCTAAAAGAAAAGAGACATAAGAATTTGAAGTGTTTTGTTTTAAAAGAAAGGCATGGTTTTGTCTTGACTTGTTTTAAAACATGAAGTGTTATAACAGCTTTATGGAAAGTTAGTTATAATGACTTTATAGGAGTAAAGGAATGGATTCATTATTGGATTTTTAAATGGTATACTTGACGTTGTGCTAAAAAGTGTTTAAAGTGCTTGATTTAAACCTGAATGTGTTCGATACTACGTGTTAGTATCGTGGCTTTACGTAGAAAGAGGTCTTTGTTTTGAAGGAATGAAAGTATGTAGTATTTTGGGGTTGAAACCCTAATTGTTGACATGAAATGAAAGTACGCTGAATCGCCTATGCTTGTTGTGATAGCTTTTGTTGTGCAAGTGTTGTATTTACGTTACCGCTGCGTCTCGCCGGAGGCCGCTTATCCGTTGATTGATGGACATACTGACACGTTGGGTAGCCCACGGGTATGCTTCCACACTGAGTAGTATCTTGTTATTTGATTGGACATACTGACACGTTGGGTAGCCCACGGGTATGCTTCCACACTGAGTAGTATCTTGTTATTTGATTGGACATACTGACACGTTGGGTAGCCCACAGGTATGCTTCCACACTGAGTAGTATCTTGTTATTTGATTGGACATACTGCACGTTGGGTAGCCCACGGGTATGCTTCCACAGTGAGTAGTATCTTGTTATTTGATTGGACATACTGACACGTTGGGTAGCCCACGGGTATGCTTCCACAGTGAGTATTGTTTTGTTAGTTATTTGGACATACCGACATGTTGGGTGGCCCACAAGTATGCTTCCACAGGGATTGTTATTTTGTTATCTCCTTTGGGCATACCGACACGTTGGATGGTCCACGGGTATGGGCCCACTAGACGGTTCGCCCAGGCCACGCTTATACCGAGGCGAGATGCCGGCACGCACCGTTATCGCGTTAAATTCCCGTTGTATTTGAGTGATGATTTCACGCATGAGTCCCTAACTTGACATGATCGCTATATGTCAGGTAATCGTAGTTTGGTTATCACGCATGTCTCCCGCTTTATATAGACTACTATGATTTCATTTACGTGATTTTTCGCCACATACTTGGTACTCACAGATCGACCTTCGGGGCCGCGTTCATGCCGCAGGTAGAGGTACACCGGTTGTTGATCCTCGCTCATAGGATCACAGTTCAGCGTATTGGGAAGCTCCATTTCTCCGGAGGCTTATCTTTTGTTATGTTTCCCTGAGTTGTAGGTTCTGTACATTCAGGGGTATGGCGGGGCCCTGTCCCATCTTAGGTGTTGTTACTTTCTTAGAGGTCTGTAGTACTGTTGTGGGCGGGGTTTGTAAAAAAGGATGTAACTGTTCAAAATTTCTCAGATATATGCGCGAGGCAACCGCTTGGTTGGCCTGCTTTATTATCTTATCTCTTGTTTCATATCTCAGATGTTTTATATTCCGCGATTTCACCGATGTATGACTACTGGTGCCCGTAAGGCACTGTGCACGCCCCAGAACGGGTCGTGACAAAAGTGGTATCAGAGCAGTTAATCCTCGGAAAGTGTCTACAGACCGTATCTAGTAGAGTCCTGATTATCGGTGTGTTGTGCACCACATCTATAATCAGGAGGCTACAGGATATTTAAGATTGGTTTCCATTCTTCTCACTCTGAGATCGTGCCTTAGAGCTGTGTTATAAGTTGGAATCCCTCTGGCGTATTCTTATGTAGTCATACGCCTCACGCAAGGCAACGAGCCCGTGAGGGCAAGGCGCAGAGGAGCCGCGAATAGAGCTCGTAGGGTTACCAGGCACGCCCGCCATTATCCGAGATAGCGCTCATTCGGGAGTTCTCGCACGCTAGCCCCGTGAGAGTTTAGAGCGATGGCAGAGCCATCGAGACCACGATACCGAGCCTCTAGTCCCACGGCCAGAACAGGATAGGAGTTACAGGAGATGACCCGATTACTAGTTAGTCCGGTGGCCGGGAATGAGGATGACGAGAGCCGGTGGTTCCAGCAGACTGATTCACCCTAGATCCGATAACTGAGACTTCGGATTTCTTGAGTTGCATTCGCGAGTTCTATGGATAGAGAGCCGAGGATGATCCTCGTGGTGTCGTGCTAGTTTGGGAGATTGTTATACCGCGCCGCTGGCTGACGGGATGGGAGGATGTCCAAGTACGAGGGATACAAGAGGGATGACTCAGCCTTCGGGATCGATGGCTGGTTCCTCGCCTTATATAGCTAGGCGCCCTGCAGGGCAGGATTATGATTAGAGCGACAAAGGGAAAGTGAGGCAGTAGTTGCAGAGATATCTTCAGCCCTTAGGAGACGGGTTTATGTTGTTATGGTGGATACATGTTGAGTGCTATGTACGGATAGCATTGTGTTAGTTGTCAATTAGAGAACATGGGTAGTTGAAAAAGGGTAAGTCTGAGGATGATAAAATTTTGAACATTAAAAATTTATAACAATCGAGACCTTAGAGGTAAGGCCGGCTAGGGTAAAAGATTTTACAGTGATCCTTGTCGGAAGTACATAGTATGTGGGGAGTATTTTTCGGGTGATAAGTCCATGAGTGGCATAACTGATTCTTTTGTGAGTGGAGTAGTGAAGACTATACCGGCGTCTGCGTTTTGGAGATTAGAAGGAACATTCGGGACGAATGTTTCTAAGGGGGGAGAATGTTACACCCCGTAAATTCAAGAAGTTAAGATAAGAACATACCAAGGAATATAAGATTTGAAAGTTGATAGATAAGTTGACAAACATGTGTTGGACGGATTTTGAGTCTACCTTGGAGTGTTGTACCCCAGTTTTTAAGAATTTCGAGGTGTTTAAAAAGCCTAGTGAGTAGTCCGTTAAATCTAGTTCCCAACGCAACGAACCGTTCGTCGATAGGACATCGGAGTCAAAAGTTATGGAAGTTTCAAGTTTGGTGCGCAGTGCAAAAAGCAGCTGTTTGCTCAGGGTACAGTGCAGCGCGGCCGGTTGTACCGAGTTTGCAGGGGTTGCAGCGCCGCGACGCCGGAATGCAGGGCCGCGGCGCCGGAATGCTGGAACCTTTTCGGAAGTGGAAGCGCCGCGGCGCCGGCGGCGGGGCCGCGGCAACGAGGCTGGATTTTTGCGCAGAAAGGGGCGAAAAACAGGGGATATTTTGTTTAAAACCTATAGGAGGGTGACAAGTGTCCCTCCCATCCTTTTTACCAGAAAGTGGTCCTATTTTAGGGCCAAGTCTTGGAAGACTTGGCCATCTCATTTCAAAACCCTCCCAAGAAAAACCCTCTCCCTTCTCTCTAGTTTTTTGAAGAAAACCTAGCTTAAGAGGGAACTGTTAGAGCGGCGGCAAGAAGGAAAAGTGTGGGTAAACTTGTGGGAAGCACTGGTAGACGAGTTTGACGGAAAAGAAGTGGAAGAAAGGGGCTTTTGTGGGTTTCTCCCAAGGATTGAAGTACTACGAGTAGCATATTCTACTTAAGGGGGATAGTACTGTGGAGCATTTTGCTAACCGTCGATAATCGTCGCGAGGTATGTGATTCTTCCTATCCTCTTCAGCATGACTATTTGTGAAATATATAGTGCGGTAGACGCACGTATGTTAAAGGAATTAAATTTCCCTTTTGTGCCTTGACTTGATATGAAGTGTAAAGGTCTTGATTGTGTGAAAAAGTAGTAAACTCCCATTCGTTAGTAATGGCTACTTGGTTGTTAAAGAATAAGCCCTCTTGGTCTCATACGGGCTTATTGTTGTAATTGGTTGGTTTAAAACATAAAGTGTTATAACGGCTTTATGGGAAGTTTGTTATAACCACTTTATGTAGGTAAAAGAATGGGTTGTTGATTTCAAAAGATAAGAGACTTGACTTGTAATTGACCTAAATGGTGTACTTTGTTTTTAAAAGAATAATGTTACATAAATTTCGGAAATGGGAATAAGGATCGAACAAGCCAATGCAGCGTTGATAAAGGAAAGAAGTAATGACAATTAATCATATTAAAACCAGTAGAAACCTCCATCTGCATAGAAGCTAAGATAAGACAAAATTATATTACATTTCCTAGATCATGGCTGCTCTAATAAGAATTATTGTAATCAAGTTTTGATCTTCTTAAAAATCCCAAGGTAAGGAACTCGATTTCTAAAAGAAAAGAGACTTAAGAATTTGAAGTGTTTTGTTTTAAAAGAAAGGCATGGTTTTGTCTTGACTTGTTTTAAAACATGAAGTGTTATAACAGCTTTATGGGAAGTTAGTTATAATGACTTTATAGGAGTAAAGGAATGGATTCATTATTGGATTTTTAAATGGTATACTTGACGTTGTGCTAAAAAGTGTTTAAAGTGCTTGATTTAAACCTGAATGTGTTCGATACTACGGGTGTTAGTATCGTGTGGCTTTTACGTAGAAAGAGGTCTTTGTTTTGAAGGAATGAAAGTATGTAGTATTTTGGGGTTGAAACCCGGAATTGTTGACATGAAATGAAAGTACGTTGAACTGGCCTATGCTTGTTGTGATAGCTTTTGTTGTGCAAGTGTTGTATTTACGTATCGCGCTCTCGCCGAGGGCCGCTATCTGGTTGTTTGATGGACATACTGACACGTTGGGTAGCCCACGGGTATGCTTCCACAGTGAGTAGTATCTTGTTATTTGATTGACATACCGACACGCTGGGTAGCCCACGTATGCTTCCACACCGAGTAGTATCTTGTTATTTGATCGACATACCGACACGTTGGGTAGCCCGGTATGCTTCCACACCGAGTAGTATCTTGTTATTTGATTGGACATACCGACACGTTGGGTAGCCCACGTATGCTTCCATGCGAAGTAGTATCTTGTTGTTTGATTGACATACCGACACGTTGGGTAGCCCACGTATGCTTCCACAATGAGTATTGTTTTGTTAGTTGTTTGGACATACCGACACGTTGGGTGGCCCACGTATGCTTCCACGAGGATTGTTATCTTGTTATCTCCTTTGGGCATACCGACACGTTGATGGTCCACGTATGGGCCCACTAGACGATTCCAGGCCATGCTTATACCGAGGTGAGACGCCGGGGCACGCATCCATCATGCGTGTTAAATTCCCGGTTGTATTTGAGTGATGATTTCACGGCATGAGTCCCTAACTTGACATGATCGCTTATATGTCAGGTAATCGTAGTTTGGTTATCATACATGTCTCCCGCTTTATATAGACTACTATGATTTCATTTACGATTTTTCGATTTCACATACTGGTACACAGCATCGACCTTCGGGCCGCGTTCATGCCGCAGTAGGTACACCGGTTGTTGATCCTCGCCATAGGATCACGCTCAACAGATTGGGAAGCTCCGCTTTCTCCGAGGCTTATCTTTTGCATGTTTCTCGAGTTGTAGGTTATGTACATTCGTGGTATGGCGAACCCGTCCCGCCATAGGTGTTATTTTCTTAGAGGTCCGTAGTACCGTTGTGGGCGGGGTTTGTAAAAAGGATGTAATCGCTCAAAATTTCTCAGATATATGCAAGGAGGCAACCGTTTTGGTTGGCCTGTTTTATTATCTTATCTCTTGTTTCATATCTGTATGTTTTATATTCCGCTGATTTCTCTGATGTATAACTACTTGGGTGTCCGGGTAAGGCACCAGTCACGGGCCCCAGAACGGGTCGTGACAAAATTATTATTGTGTCTTTATTTTAATTATCGCACTTAATTTTATTATATTTAATTATTTATTTGCATAATTAAAATGAAAGGATTAAGATGTATGTTTAAGGGTAAGGGTGTTTCTATTAGTAGGGGTAATAAGGGCAGGGATACTTCTTCTAGTCATCCTATTCCTCTTAGACATGACGATTTTGTTGATACTGAATTATTTTCTGAAGTTGTTACACCCCGTAGTTCCAGGGTATGTATGTGAAGACGTACGTACGAGAATACGACAGTAATTTTGGAAAGAAAGAAAGATGTGATTTTTCGACGGAAAAGTTTCCGGATTTTGTGAAGGAAAAAGGTTCGTTAATGGGAATTGGATTCCCAGATTTGGTATTCGGACTTTTTGGAATTATTGAGAATTACGGAATTTTATTTTCCGAAATTGGTCACGTGGGGCCCGCAGGGAGGAATTTACGGTTGTAGGGCCCACTTTATTTTTCGAGATTTTTTGACATTATGGATATTTTCGGAAGATGAAATATTTTGGACCAATAGGAGGGAGACATGTGTCACCCCTAGGTGGCAATGTTGGACGAAATGGTGGTCAATGTTTGGCACGTTTTTTGCCTTTAAAATGTCTAAAACATTTGGTCAAAGTCTTGAAGATATTTTGAGTAGTAGATAGATAAGTGGGACCCACACACACATGGCTCAATCTAGACCTTACACTTGCTTTGATCTTGGCAATTGATTGGCCTATAAATACCCCCTTAGTGCAAGACTAAAATTCATCCACACTTAGAGTTTTCCAAGTTTGAAATACTCTCTCCCTCTTGAGTGTAGCTCTCGGCTTTGCCTTGATTTTGTGAGCTAAAGTTGTCCAAAAATTCTTAAAGTTTTAAGTGTTCTTCCTTAGTGTATTAGGAAGATTATTAACCAAAAGTTAGAAAAGATTTCACACCCTAGCCACTAAAAGTACCCCTTGGCCGAGAGTTGCCACAATCAAAGCCTAAGTGTTCTTCACTTTTTGGAGTTGAAGTGTTAAGAGAAGTTGTTTAGAAACTTCTAAGGGTTGCTTGGAGCAGGTTGGAGCGTAAGGAATCGAGCTAAACGTTGCTCAGATCGACATATAATCTTGGATAATTTTGGGCTTATCGAGGTAATGATCTTTATCCCCTATTATAATTGGATATTACATGTCAGTAGTAATGTATAGTTGAGTATACTATATGTAGAATGAATATTGGAAAGGATTGAATCTGTATTTACATTGACCGTATTTATGAGACTTGTGTAGTATATCCGTGGGTAATTGAACACGCCCGTTAGACGTGTAATCCTCGGGAGTTGTTGGCCCGTAGCGCCCGAGTAGAGGAGGAGATTTATGTGGTTTCGGGGGGAGGCCGCGAATTTTCCGTAGAATAAGGAATCGTTTACCTAGAATTGTTCTACGAAGAGATCCGAGTTGATAGACGCTTTATGGCCATTATAGGTTGAAGATCGCGAGTAGCGTATTCTACTTGAAGGGTGGAAAATGCTAGCAAGATTACGATTGGAGCTTTTTCTATTTGTCGATAATCGTCGAGGTATGTGAACCTCTTCCTATCTTTTCTAGCATGATTGTGTGAACTATGTAGTACGGTAGACGTACGTGTGCTAAACGAAGTAGGTTGGTTTAAAACATAAAGTGTTATAACGGCTTTATGGGAAGTTTGTTATAACAACTTTATGTAGGTAAAGAAATAGTTTGTGGTTTTTAAAAGATAAGAGACTTGACTTATTAATGACTTGATGTGAAATGCTATGGACTTGGTTTGTGTTAAAAGTTGTGAAACCGCATTTATGAGAAATGGGTAATTGGGTTTTAAAAAGGAATAAGTTATATTGATTTCGGAAATGAGAATAAGTATCGAACAAACCACTGCAGCGTTAATAAAGGAAAATGTATTGACTAATTAATTATTATCAAACCAGTAGAAACCTCCATCCAGATGAAGCTAAGATAAGACAAAATTGTATTACATTTCCTAGATCATGGCTGCTTTAATAAGATTGTCATAAACAAGTATAACCTACTCACACATAGACTTATGTTACTCAAATTGTTTTAAAAGAGATTACGTTGTTAAGTGATTAAGACTACGAGCTATGAAATCTTTCGAAAATAAGAGACTTGAGTAATTGAAATTAGGCAACTTGAACTTTTGGAAAAGAATGTTGTTACTTGATTTTTTAAAAGGGAAAGTGTTTTGGTTTAAAAAGGGCATGGTATTATCTTAATTTGGATTAAAAAGGAAAGTATGGAAGTTGTTTTGGTTTACTTAAAATGTTAGTCACTCTATTTTGATAATACGGCGGGTGACCTTTGTAAATGAAATGGATCTTTTAAAAGAATTTAACGACGTAGTACTTTGGGGTTAAAACACGGACTTTGGCATAAAATGAAAGTACTCGAGTTGTGTGTAACTTGCCTATGTTTGCGTGTGATAGCCTTGTCGTGCTAGTATTGTATTTCTATACCACCGCGTCTCGATGGAGGGCGGCTGATTTGTTATGATCTTACTTGGACGCATCGGCGGTGACGAGCATTCCACTGCACGCTTACGTGATTATTATTCCATGGACTAGCTCTCCATGAGGTTTTACCGATTCGCTTGGTATCCGTAGTTGGCTCGTACTTGCCCCCGAGGTCGTGGGCCGATTCGCTTGGTATCCGTAGTTAGCCTTCGACTTGCCCTGCTCAGTTTTGGCGACGGTCTCGTGATTCCGCTTGGTATCCGTAGTTAGTTTTGTACTTGCCCGCCACCACGTGGCGCAGTGGTATCCGTAGTTGGCTTCGATTTTCCCCGGGTCACCGTGGTATGGTTATATAGATTTGTTGCACGGCTTTGGTATCCGTAGTTGGCTTTCGACTTGCCGGTCGATTGATGATGCGCTTTGGTATCCGTAGTTAACCTTCAGACTTGCCCCAGACGGTTTTATGACACAGTGGGACTCGTGTTCATGTGTACTCCTTGGTGTGGTTATCGTAGATCGCAAGCGAGGGGCGTGTTCCACGGGCATGATTGATGTTGCGGAATGAGACCCATAGTTATATTTGAGTGATGACTTTGAGGCGTGAGTCCCGACTTGACGTGGATCACTACATATTATGTAATCGTAGTTTGGTTATCATATATGTCTCTGCTTTATATAGACTACTATGATTTCATTTACAGATTTTCGTTTCACATACTTGGTACATGTCAGATCGACCTCCTTCGGGGGCTACGTTCATGCCGCGGTAGGTACATCGGTTGTTGATCCTCGCTCATAGGATCACAGTTCAACAGATTAGGAAGCTCCGCTTTCTCGAGGCTTATCTTTGTATGTTTCCACGAGTTGTAGGTTCTTGTACATTCTGGGGTATGGCGGCCCCGTCCGTCATAGTTGTTGTTACACTCTTAGAGGTCTATAGTACTGTTGTGGGCAGGGTTGTAAAGGATGTAACTGTTCAAATTTTTGTATATATATGCAAAAAGGCAACCGTTTTGGTTAGCCTGTTTTCTTTTATCTTGTTTCATATCTGTATGTTTTATTTCCGCTGGTTTTTCTCTGATGTTGTATCACTAGGGTGCCCAGGGTAAGGCACCAGTCGCGGGCCCGTGGTCGGTCGCCGTGACAAAAGTGGTATCGAGCGATTAGTCCTCGGAAAGTGTCTACAGACCGTGTCTAGTAGAGTCTTGATTATCGGTGTGTTGTGCACCACATCTATAATCAGGAGGCTGCAGGACATTTAGGATTGGTTTCTATTCTTCTCACTCTGAGATCGTGCCTTAGAGCTGTGTCGTAAGTTGGACTCCCTCTGACGTATTCTTTTGTACCAGTTATGCCTCTACGCAAGGCAACCAGAGCCCGGCGGCAAGGCGGCAGGAGTCGCGAGTAGAGCACGGAGGGTTACCAGGACAGAGGCCCAGTCTTTACCCGAGGTGGTGCTACAGACGGCGGATTCTACGATGCCGCCAAAGACCAAAGAGAGTTTAGAGCGGCGGCGGAGCTACCGAGGCCACGATATCTGCGCCTCCAGTCCCACATCCTGGAGCAGAGGAGATGGGTTACAGGAAGATGGCCCGATTAGCCGTGATTGTGGCGACATGAGATAGCCGGACGCAGCAGCCCAAAGAGCACCCGTGGTTCATCCTATATCAGATAGCTTGAGACTACGAGATTTTCTGAGTTGCAGCCCGCCAGAGTTCTACGGGTCGAGGCCTGAGGATGATCCGCAGGAGTTCATCCGACAGTTATAGCGGATCATGAGAGTGATCAAGGCTTCGGAGACCGAGTCGGTGGTCTTAGGTTCGCATCGGCTGCGTGATACTGCGATCGTTTGATTCGCGAGCCGCCCCGGGGAGCATGCGCCCCACCGTGTGTTGACGAAGTTCTCGTGGGCATTTCTTGCACATTTCTTGCCTCCACGGATGAGGAGGGCTCGGCCGACGATTTTTGACGTTGAGGCAGAACGGGCGTACGGTTCGGGAGTACAGTGTAGAGTTTCACTCTTTAGCTCGGTATGTCCCCGCATTAGTGGCAGACATGGAGGATAGGGTGCACCGATATGTCACAGGATGTCACGACCCGATCCTGGGCCCGTGACTGGTGCCTTACCCGGGCACCCAAGTAGACATACATCAGAGTAACCAGCGGAAAATAAAACAAGACCTGAACAATAGATATGATAATAAAACATGTCAACCAAAACGGTTGCCTTCTTGCATATATACAGAAATTGAACAGTTACATCCTTTACAACCCTGCCCACAACAGTACTACAGACCTCTAAGAATGTTATAACAACAATGGCGGGACAGGGCCCCGCCATACCCCTGAATGTAAGTACCTACAACGACAGGGGACTATACCAAAGATAAGCCTCCGGAGACACGGAGCTTCCCAAAACGCTGAACTGTGACCCTATGAGCGAGGATCAACAATCGTGTACTCTACCATGCAGATGAACGCACTTCAAGGGCGAGGTCCGCATAACAGTACCAAGTATGTGAAATCGAAAATATCAGAAATGAAATCATAACAGTTTATATAAAACAGGAGACATGTATGATAATCAAACTACAGTTTACAACATAAAAGTAGTCGTGTCAAGGCAGGGACTCACTCCCTCAAGATCATCCCTCATGCCCGTGGAACTTGTTCCTCACTGCCGGCAGTCTAGGTATAAATCGTATGATACGTATAACATGTCTCGGCCCATCCCATGGGACTCGATGAAGAATCGTATGGAATACATGTCTCGGCCCATCTCATGGGACTCGATAAAGAATCGTATGGAATACATGTCTCGGCCCATCTCATGGGACTCGATAAAGAATCGTATGGAATACATGTCTCGGCCCATCTCATGGGACTCGATAAAGAATCGTATGGAATACATGTCTCGGCCCATCTCATGGGACTCGATAATGAATCGTATGGAATACATGTCTCGGCCCATCTCATGGGACTCGATAAAGAATCGTATGGAATACATGTCTCGGCCCATATCATGGGACTCGATAAAGAATCGTCCATAACATTTAAACCCTCTTTTAAGACAGATTAAGACAATACCATGCCTTCATTTTAAACCAACACATTTTCCCTTTTTAAGGTCAAGTAACAACATTCTTTTCCAAAAGTTCAAGTTGCATATTTTTAAGTACTTAAGTCTTTTATTTTCGAAAGATTTCATAGCTCATAGTCCTAATCACTTAACAACGTAATTTCTTCTTTTAACAAAATTGAGTAACATATCTCTTATGTGTGAGTAGTTTATTCTTGTTTATAACAACCTTATTAAAGCAGCCATGATCTAGAAAATGTAACACAATTTTGTCTTATCTTAGCTTCTATACAGATGGAGGTTTCTACTGGTTTTAATATAATTAATTATTTGTCAATACATTTTCCTTTATTAACGCTGCAGTGGTTCGTTCGATACTTATTCTCATTTCAAATCAAGAAACATTATTCTTTAAAAACCAAGTACTCATTACTCACGAATGAGGTTTCACACTTTTTAACAAAATTCAAGTCCTTAACATTTCATAAAACGTCCTTTATAAGTTAAGTCTCTTATCTTTTAAGATCAAGTCTTTAAAATCAATAAACCATTCTTTTACCTACATAAAGTCGTTATAACCAACTTTCCATAAAGCTATTATAACACTTTATGTTTTAAACCAACCAAAACTTGTTTAGCACATGTACGTCTACCATACTACATAGTTTACAAAACATCATGCTAGAAAGGATAGGAAGAGGTTCACATACCTCTCGACGATTATCGACAATTAGCAAAACGCTCCAAAGTACTCTAACCTTGCTCGCCTTTTCCACCCTTCATGTAGAATACGCTACTCGTAGTACTTCAACCTATAAAGGCCACAAAACATCTATCAACCTCTAGGTCTCTTCGTAGAATAATTCTAGATACAAGATTCCTTATTCTACGGAAAATTCGGCAGCACCTCCCCCCCCCCCCCCGTAACCACATCAATCTCCTCCTCTAACAAGTCCCGCTACCAAGCCAACAACTCCTAGGGGGAGTTACACGTCTAACCGGACGTGTACAACACTGCCCCACAATAATACTACAAGTCTACTGTAAATACAGTTCAATTCTTCATAATTATACTTCCAATATACCTTATACTCAATTATTAATTACTACAACATGTAATCTCCAATTACAATAGGGGGACAAAGATCATTACCTCGATAAGCCCAAAATTATCCAAGTTTTATAAGTCGATCCTGAGCAACGTTTAGCTCCACTTCCTGACGCTCCAACCCGCTCCAAGCAACCCTTAGAAGTTTCCAAACAACTTCTCTTAACACTTCATCTAAGCTATGAAGATTTTTCTAGGGCTTCATTTTTATACTATTGGAATAAAGTAGTATTTTCGGGCTCCTAGTATTGAAATAACTTTGGAATACTACTAGGGATACTAGGCCAAGGTATTTGGGATTATACAATAATACTCAAAGTATTTTCTACTCAAGTGGGGGAGGGGGGACGAAAACAACTACAAAGGGGAGGGGAGTATTTTGCCTTGGAAGCTTAAGTGTGGGATGAAAATTGTCTTCAACTTAAGGGGGTATATATAGAAGAATCAAGGGTCAAGATTTAAGCAAATGTAAGGTGAGGATTGGGGACATGTTGTGTGGGTAATTTCCAACCAAGTGTCCACCACAAAAATGGGACAAGTGGCTTGCCACTTGTCCCCACAAAAAACGTCCAAGTGCCACACTTTTTCGGCCATGGGCCACATGGGGGTGACACGTGTCACCCCCCTACTCGTCCAAAATATTTCATCTCCCGAAATATCCGTAATGCCAAAATCCGAAAATAAAGTGGGCCTCACAAAACCGTAAATTCTTCCGTGGGCCCCACGTGACCAATTTCGGAAATAAAATTCCATAATTCTCAAATATTCCAAAAAGTCCGAATACCAAATCTGGGAATCCAATTCCCATTAATGAACCTTTTTCCTTCATAAAATCCGGAAACTTTTCCGTCGAAAAATCACATATTTCTTCCTTTCCAATTTTAATGTCGTATTCTCGTACGTACGTCCTCATATACATACTCTGGAACTACGGGGTGTAACATTCTCCCCCCCTTAGAAACATTCGTCCCAAATGTTCCTTCTAAGTCTCTAATCACACAAGCACCGGTATAGTCTTCACTACTATACTTACAAAACCAATTATGCCACACCTGGCCATAATACAACATACGCGCAAAACTCACATCCGAGTCAACGAAGAACCACCTCCAACGTGTATAACAACACTAAAGCTTCCACCCATGGTCCAAAGGATACTTTCTTCCCATCTTCACTTATAAAAAGGACACTTCCATCTTCTTAACGCATCTTAGCCTCTTTTCTTAATCGTCGTACCTTCCTCGTACACTCGAACTCTTCCTACTATATGTACCACATTTCTGTCATTGCTTCAGTTTCCAAAATCTCGGGGTTACTATCTCTAACTTGGTCATCATTAACTGGAAACACTCTGGAGGGATCTTCGATACTTTTTCGAAACATAGCAACCTGGGAGACCGGACGTACTATCTCCTAAGTCGGACGGCAGTGCTAACTTATAGGCAACCTGGCCTATTTACAAACGATCTGAAAATGCCCAAAGTACCTCGGGCTAAGTTTCTCCTGCTTTCCAAATCTCGTCACACCCTTCCGGGGTGGTACCTTCAAGAAGACCCACCGTCAACCTGAACTCCAAGTGTCGACGCCGATTACCCGCACGACTTCTGTTGACTCTGAGCTGCTAAAAACCTCTCCTGGATAAGCTTCACCTTACCCACATCCTGCTGAATCAAGTATGAACCAACTATCTGAACCTTGCCAACCTCGAACCAATCGACCGGCAATCTGCACTTCCGCCCATACAAGGCTTCATAAGGCGACATCCGAATACTGAAATGGTAGCTATTATAATACTCACTCAACAAGAGGCAAATAATCCTTACAGCTACCCCTGAAATCAAAACACCGGCCCGTAACCTATCCTCAAATGTCTGGATAAAACGCGTTGTTCGTCCGTCGGCCCGAGGGTGAATACAATACTGGGACTCACCTGAGTTCCTAACCCGTCTGGTAAAACCTCCCGAAAAAAGAAATAGCCATAAACTGGGCTCCACTGTCTGCCATAAAATAAAAGTAGGAACCCCGTGCAGCCTTACAACCTTCCTGATATACAACATCTCGCATAACCCTCCGCCGAGTAAACAATCCAGACTAAAAGACAAGATGGGCTGACCCCATCGGCCCTACTACTGGTCGAACGCATCCACAAACTCGTACGATGGTTACCTAAACTTGGGCCTAACACCCTCGTGACCCTATCATCTAATGACCACCTCAAACCGACTTCACCACATTCCGGCCGCGTTGACTCGCGATATGGCCTCAACCCGACCCACTTCGTACTAAACTCTCGTTCTCCGATCCGGAACAATCTTACCAATTCACGTCATGAAAGCTACCACTTCCATCTCACACTACCCATGGAATTATCCCACAATATATATTACGCATACCAAGTATTTCGACAAAGACCAACCGTAAAATCATCCACTCAAGACGGCCTTGCATCCAAGGTCCCAACTGTTATAAATTCTAAGGCTCACCATTTTCTCGTCCCCAGACTTACCCTTTCAACTACCCATGTTTTCTAATCCACACCTAACACAATGCTATCCGTACATAGCACTCCACATGTATCTACCATAATGACTTAGACCGGTCTCTTAAGGGCTGAAGATATCTCTGTAACTAATGTCTCACTTTCCCTTTGTCGCTCAAATCAAAACCTGCTCTGCTGGGCGCATAACTACATAAGGTGATGAACCAGCCACCGATCCCGAAGGCTGAGTCTCAACATCCGTGCTACCTCTGGTCGGACAAACTCTCACCAAATGGCCCTGCTGGCCGCAAGCATAACAATCTCCCAAACTAGCACGACACCCTGAGGATCATCCTCAGCTCTCTATCCATAGAACTCTGGCGAACTGCAACTCAAGAAATCCCGAAGTCTCAGACTATTGGATCTAGGGTGAACCATCGTATCGCCGAACCACCGCCCCGTCCGCTCTCATTTCCACCACCAGACTAGCTAGTAATCGGGTCATCTCCTTGTAACTCATATCCTTTGTTCTGGCCGCGACTAGAGACTCGGTATCGTGGTCTCGTGAGCTACCGCACTTGCTCTAAACCTCTCTGGGGCTAGCGCGCCGCAGAACTCCCGAATGAATCGCCGCTCGATAATGACCGCCTGCCCTCGTAACCCTCTCGTGCTCTACTCAGCCTCCCTTGGTGCCTTGCCCTTCGGGCTCGTTGCTCTGCGTGAGGCAATACGGGTGAAAAGAATATGTCGAGGAGTCCAACTTATAACACGACTCTAAGGCACGATCTCGAGTGAGAAGAATGGAAACCAATCCTAAATATCATGCAGCCTCTCGATTATAGGTGCACAACACACCGATAATCAAGACTTCTACTAGATACGGCTCAGACACCTTCCGAGGATTAATCGCTCGAGACCACTTTTGTCACGACCGATCCTGCCCGTGACTGGTGCCTTACCCGGCCACCCAAGTAGACATACATCAGAGTAACCAGCGGAAAATAAAACAAGACCTGAACAATAGATATGATAATAAAACATGTCAACCAAAACGGTAGCCTTCTTGCATATATACAGAAATTGAACAGTTACATCCTTTACAACCCTGCCACAACAAAGATTACATGCACTTCTAAGAATGTTATAACAACAATGGCGGACAGTGCCCCGCCATACCTCGAATGTAAGTACCTACAACGCAGGGACTATACCAAAGATAAGCCTCCGAGACACGGAGCTTCCCAAAACGTTGAATCGTGACCCATGGCGAGGATCAACAATCGGTGTACTTTCTACTGCAGATGAACGCAGCCCCTCAAGGAGGTCGACAACAGTACCAAGTATGTGAAATCGAAAATATCAGAAATGAAATCATAACGCTTTATATAAAACAGAGACATGTATGATAATCAAACTACGATTTACAACATAAAAGTAGTCGTGTCGGGCGGTGGACTCACTCCTCAAGATCATCCTCACGCCCGTGGAACTTGTTCTCATCACGCCAGCATCTAGGTATAAATCGTATGATACATATAACATGTCTCGCCCATCCCACGGGACTCGAGGTGGAATCGTGTGGGATACATGTCTCGCCCATCTCACGGGACTCGATGAAGAATCGTATGGAATACATGTCTCGCCCATCTCATGGGACTCGATAAAGAATCGTATGGAATACATGTCTCGCCCATCTCATGGGACTCGATAAAGAATCGTATGGAATACATGTCTCGCCCATCTCAAGCGACTCGATCAACAATCGTATGGAATACATGTCTCGGCCCATCTCATGGGACTCGATAATGAATCGTATGGAATACATGTCTCGGCCCATCTCATGGGACTCGATAAAGAATCGTATGGAATACATGTCTCGGCCCATATCATGGGACTCGATAAAGAATCGTCCATAACATTTAAACCCTCTTTTAAGACAGATTAAGACAATACCATGCCTTCATTTTAAACCAACACATTTTCCCTTTTTAAGGTCAAGTAACAACATTCTTTTCCAAAAGTTCAAGTTGCATATTTTTAAGTACTTAAGTCTATTATTTTCGAAAGATTTCATAGCTCATAGTCCTAATCACTTAACAACGTAATTTCTTCTTTTAACAAAATTGAGTAACATATCTCTTATGTGTGAGTAGTTTATTCTTGTTTATAACAACCTTATTAAAGCAGCCATGATCTAGAAAATGTAACACAATTTTGTCTTATCTTAGCTTCTATACAGATGGAGGTTTCTACTGGTTTTAATATAATTAATTATTTGTCAATACATTTTCCTTTATTAACGCTGCAGTGGTTCGTTCGATACTTATTCTCATTTCCGAAATCAGTAAAACATTATTCTTTAAAAACCAAGTACTCATTACTCACGAATGAGGTTTCACACTTTTTAACAAAATTCAAGTCCTTAACATTTCATAAAACGTCCTTTATAAGTTAAGTCTCTTATCTTTTAAGATCAAGTCTTCTAAAATCAATAAACCATTCTTTTACCTACATAAAGTCGTTATAACCAACTTCCCATAAAGCTATTATAACACTTTATGTTTTAAACCAACCAAAACTTGTTTAGCACATGTACGTCTACCATACTATCACACACGATCTGCCCGGTTCGTGACCGTGCCTTACCCCGCACCCAAGTAGACATACATCGAGTAATCTGAACATAAAGACAATACATGAAACCAGTGTAATAAAACAGTGAAATAAGAAGACAGGCTAACCAAAAACGGTTACCTTCAGTATATATATAAATAGCAACTTTTTCAACATGAACAGTTTAATCCTTTTTACAAACCCTGCCACAACAAGATTACTGCACCTCTAAGAATGATACGACAACAATGGCGGACAGGCCCCGCCAAACCCCGAATGTAAACACTTACGACGCATGGGACTATACCACCGATAAGCCTCCGAGAAACGGAGCTTCCCAAACGCTCAAACTGCGGACTCGAGAGCTAGGATCAACGATCGGTGTACCTCAACTGCGGCATGAACGCACTTCGGGCGAGGTCGCATACAAAAATTTGCATGTGAAATCAAAATACATATCAGAAATGAAATCATAGCGATCATATAAAGCAGAGACATGTATGATAACCAAACTACGCTTACAACAAAGCGAATATGTCAAGTCGTGACTCACGCCTCAAGTCATCACTCAAGTATAACAATGGGTCTCGTGCCCACAACATCAATCATGCCGTGGGATACCTTCCTCACCGCAGCCATGATATAAAAGCACCAAGGAACACACTGAACACCGGTCCCACCTGTGTCATAATAAAGTCAGACGGTAAGTACGAAGGCATAGCCGATTACTAAAAACCTACGCACTAACAAGGTCATGAATCAGATCATAAGATCTGTCTAGACCGTCACATGATCAAAGCCGCCACTTGCCCGCAGATCGATGTACGCGTCTAACCTCGAACTCCCGCACCCGCGATAGGCCAATCTCATCGCCCGCATGAGGCATTCCCGCATCGAGGGTAGCTACTCCGGCATCGCCCCGACTTCGCACCGCATGGCCACGCGACCGCATGCCCGTAAAGCGACGACACTAACTCGAACTCGTAGTTCCGATAGCCCCGGACTGCGTGAGGTATTCTCGAATCATAGGTCCATCGACCCGCCCGAAGTCTACCCCGCGACGGAGGGCGCTTTAACCCTAATCATCTCAAGAGATGAATGCCACAATACTATCATAACGACTGATAGTTAATAAGCACAATCAAGGGAAACCCCTTCACACAAACATCACAAGATACTAACACACGTAGCATCCCAACACGTTTACTTATCAACGCAATCAAGAAAGTATTACAAGGCTATCACAAACCAATACAATCAAGTTGTTCACACAAGGTACCTTCTACTATATGATTAACAAAATTGGGTTTTTATCCCCAAAGTACTTCATACATCAACTCTTTAAAAGATGGAAGTTTCTACTGGTTTTAATAATACTTAATTAGTCAAAACATTTCCTTTTATTAACGCTGCAGTGGTTTGTCGATACACATTCTGATTTCCGAAATCAGTAAAACATTCTTAAGCCGTTATACCTAACTTCCCATAAAGCTAGTATAACTCTTAAGTTTTTCAAAAACCAAGTATTACTTCTTCTTTCAAAATGATTCAAAAATCTTTTAAAATACTTCAAGTTCTTTATTAACACATAACAAGCCAGTTATAGTTCAAATCAGTACCTTTTAAAAACCACATGTATTTTCTTACCAACATAAAGCTGTTATAACCAACTTCCCATAAAGTCGTTATAACACTTTATGTTTTAAACCAATCACATACATTTAGCACACGACGCTCACCGTACTACATAGTTCACACATATCATGCTAGAAGAGATAGGAAGAGGTTCACATACCTCGCGACGATTATCGACTAATAGCAAAACGCCCAAGTACCTCAAACCGCCGCTACTCCTAAGCCAAGTAGATCGCGCCACGCATAGTACTTCCACCTATAAGGCCACAAGGCGCTATTAACATAAGGTCTCTTCAGAGAACATTCTACGTAAAAATTCGGCAAAGACTTCCCCCGCAACAGCGTAAATCACCTCCTCTATCGAGGCCGGCTACCAAGCCAACCAGGGGGGGGTTATACATCTAACCCTAACGGGTACAATTCTACTCCACGGTACTACTGTAATACAGCCCTAAGTAATTACAGTTCAGTAATCTTCTTTAAATTCAGGCTTAAGTCGCAAGACATTGCCGTAAGTATTATTCAGGCTTAAGTCAAAAGACATTGCCAATAACTGCGTTCGCCTATATATAGTATACTTCAACTATATATTCTAACAATATGTAATTTCCAATTACAATAGAGGGACAAGATATTTACCTCAATAAGCCCATAATTATCCAAGTAAAAAGTCGATCCTGGGCAATCGTTTAGCTCCAACTCCGAGCGCTCCAACCCGCTCCAAACTACCCTTAGAAGTTCTAACCAACTTCTACAAACTACTCCAACTAACCATGGAGATTTTCCTTAGGGTTTCGGTTTGGTGACTGACGGTAAGTATAATAGTATTTATGGGATTTTTTTATAGGTATATCGTTAGAATACTACAAGGTATAAGGCTAAGTTAATTTGGGCATTATAACAATACTATTGATAGTATTTCTAGCAAGAGTGGGTATATATACGAGACAACACCACAAGTGGTATACCTCTACTACCCCACTGTGGGGTACTCTCGCCAAGGGTGGGGAAGGGAACTCGGCTAAGCCTCACAAGGGGAGAGGACGAGAACAACATGAAGGGAGGGGAGGGTTTCTAAGACTTAGAACATTTTAGGATGAATAAGTCTTCCAAAGTGGGTATTTATAGGTCAGTGAAGGCCAACCAATGGCCAAGATCTTGCCAAGTGCTATGCAAGTGTAGGCCAAGATCTTGCCAAGTGCACACTAGCCAACTAACACAAAAATATCCTACCAACCCTTGACCACAATGGCCAACTTTCGCCACTACATTACCGCCTGGTGTCCTAATGAGAGGTGACATGTGTCGCCATCTTGTTGGTCCAAAATTTTTCGTCACTCGTAAAAAATCCGAAAAAATTAAAAATTAAATCGCCGTAATTTCCCCTACTAAAGCTGTCAAAACGTTTGGTCTAAAAACGACTCTAAACGGGTGTTGTGCACAAATAATTTTCGGCCAAGCCAATATTAAAAGTTTCAAATTTTCTACGCACGCCCCACGCATACTTTGGAAATACGGGTATAACATTCTCCTCCTTAGAAACATTCGTCCCAATGTTCCTTCTAAGTCTCAAAACAAACCTGCGCCAGTATAGTCTTCACTACTATACTTACGAGAACAATCCTTGCCACACATGGCCACAGAAACAACTAGCGCAAAAAGCTTACATCCAAGTCCACGAGGAAACACCTCTAACATCACCATAAAACACTTCTCACCGGGGTTTAAAATATACCTCCTTCGCACCTTCTCTTTACAAAAGAAATGATCACACCTATGCTCGCCATACATGCTCGCTTCTCTTTACTCGTCGTATACCACTTTGTCACTTTGCCTGAGGCATTAACCTTCTCAGGCGACCCAACAAATGGTACCACTGCATGCGATCCCTGAGGATGTCGTATACTCGAACTCTTCCCACATTTACATCGCTCAGCTTTCTAAAACTCGGGTTACTATCTCTAACGTGGTCATCATTAATCGGGACACTGATGGATCTTCGATACTTCCCGAACATCACAATACGAAGATCGGACGCACCGCTTCCTACGCTCGGACGGCAAATGCTAACATATAGGCAACCCGCCTATCCTTCACATGAACTCACAAAGGCCCAAAGTAACTCGCTAAGTTCCTCTGCTTTCCAAAACTCGTCGCACCCAAACCCGGGTGGTACTTTCAAGACCGACCGTCAACTCAACTCTAAGCGCTGCCGCCGATTATCCGCACGATTCCTCCGAGCCGCCGTAACCTCTTCTAGACAAGCTTCACTATCCACATCTGCCGGAACAAGCTCAACCAACTAATCGAACCTTGCCAACATCGAACCAATCGACCGCAATTTACACTTCCGCCTACAAGGCTTCACAAAGCGATATCCGAACCCCGAAATGGTAGCTTAAACACTTCTCCACAGAGACAACAATCCCCACGACTACCTTCGAAATCCACGACCGCCCGAGGGCGAATGCGATTCGAGACTCACCGAGTTCTTAACCTGCTCGTAAACTTTTAGAAGACGAAAAATAGCCACAACACGGGCTTCACCGTTCGACATAAGGTGAAGGTAGGCACCTGCGCAGCCTTACAACCTTTCTCGATAAAATAATACCGCCGAGTAAACGATCTTTGCTAGAAGACAAGGCGGTGACCTCCTCGGTCCGACCATCGTCGAACGCATCCACGAAGTTCAGACACTGGTTAACTAAACTTGGGCCTAACACCTCGTGACTTACCACAAGGCGGACCACCACAACCGACCCCACCACCAAACATGCCGCGGGTTGACCCGCAACGTGACTCAACCCGACCCGCAACGCCGCATAATACTAGCTCCCGATCCGGAACAATCTCTCTAATCACGTTTGAAAACCTAGCGGTCTTCTTAGCTCAACTACCCCCTTTCATTCCACACTACTGTGGACCTATCCCAAACATAACTCACGCGCACTATGCACTTCCATAAGGATCAAACATAATACTACACCTTTACGAGATGGCCTTACCTCTAAGGTCTTTACGTAAACATTCTAAGGCTCACACCTTTCTATCCCCAAAATCTTACTCTGCTAACCCACCATGATTTCTAATCACAACTAACACAAAGCACTTAAGGTATACATACCCACCTTATCACATAAACAAAACTCTAGAGGGTTAAAGATATATCTATATCTACTGCTTCACTCCCCTTAGTCGTTCTAATCAAACCTGCCCCGTAGGGCGCATAGCTAAGGAAAATGACGAACTACCCACCAATCCTGAAGGCTAAGTCCTCCTACAAGGACACTCTCTCGACACATGGCCCTGACGGCCGCAGGTACAACAAGTACCAACTAAAAGACGACATTCCCCGGGATGACGTCTGTCACACTGTGAACCGGAAGCCCTGGAGTTCTGACCAACTCCTACACACCCCGAACGTCCTGAATCGCGGAAGACCACTGCGACCGGCGGAGGTGCATATCTAATCTCGCGAGGCGACTCGCCTCGAAAGTTACTAAAGGACCTTGCCGCTCGCCCTCTTCGTGTCCTTCATTAACCTGCCGATCTCTACATCGTCTCGGCCACGCGATAAGCCCGCATACGTGCCATGCTCAAGCCTAATCAAGAATTACTCTTGCACAACCTCTTTAGATAGTCCTCAAGACTCGCGGTACATCGGTATACTCTGTAGCCAAATCTATAGCTAGTAATGTGGTCGCTTTGCAATCTAAATTCTCTGCTCGGCCGTGGAACCGGGTTCATATATCATGGCCGCAGAGAGGCATCGCCGCCGAACTAAACTTCTGGGGCTAGTGACGTCGCAGAACTCCCGAATGAAGCACTACCCTAGGTAATGATTGGGCACGTGCTCGCCACCTTCTCGAACTCTACTCGCAGCCTCCGCCGCTTTGCCCTCTGGGCCCGGTTGCCCTACGCGAGGCATAACGATAAGGAAATAATTTCGTCGGAGGGTCCAACTTACAACACGCCTCTAAGGCACGATCTCGAGTGAGAAGAATAGAAACCAATCCTAAATATCCTATAGCCTCCTCGATTATTGGCGTGGTGCACAACACACCGATAATCAAGACTTCATCGATACGATCGTAGACACTTCCGAGGATTAATCGCTCGATACCACTTTTGTCACGACTGTTCGGGGCGTGACCTGCCTTACCCCGCACCCAAGTAGACATACATCGAGTAATCGCAGAACATAAAGACAATACATGAAACGATGTAATAAAGCGGTGAAATAAGAAGACAAGCTAACCAAAAACGGTTACCTTCGGATATATATAAATAGCAACTTTTTCAACATGAACAGCTTTTAATCCTTTTTACAAACCCCGCCCACAGCGATTGCTGCACCTCTAAGAATGATACGACAACAATGGCGGACAGGCCCCGCCAAACCCCGAATGTAAACACTTACGACATGGACTATACCACCGATAAGCCTCGGAGAAACGGAGCTTCCCAAACGCCAAATCGTGACCGAGAGCTAGGATCAACGATCGTGTACCTCAACTCGCGGCATGAACGCACTTCTCGGGCGAGGTCGACAACAAAAATTGCGAGTATGTGAAATCAAAATACATATCGTAAATGAAATCATAGCATCATATAAAGCAGAGACATGTATGATAACCAAACTACGATTACAACAAAGCAAGCCATGTCAAGTCGTGACTCACGCCTCAAGTCATCACTCAAGTATAACAATGGGTCTCGTGCCCACAACATCAATCATGCGCCGTGGATACCTTCCTCACCGGCGATTCATGATATAAAAGCACCAAGGAACACACCTGAACACCAGGTCCCACCTGTGTCATAATAAAACTGTACGGGGTAAGTACGAAGGCATAGTCGACTACTAAAAACCCACAGTACCAACAAGGTCATGAACTGTATCATAAGATCTGTCTGCACCGTCACATGATCAAAGCCGCCACTTGCCCGCAGATCACCGTACGCTGCCTAACCACGAACTCCCGCAGCCCGCATAGGCCAATCTCATCGCCCGCATGAGGCATTCCCGCATCGAGGGTAGCTACTCCCGGCATCGCCCCGACTTCGCACCGCATGGCCACAAGGACCGCATGCCCATAAAGGACGACACTAACACGAACTCGTAGTTCCGATAGCCCTGGACTGCATGAGGTATTCTCGAATCATAGGTCCATCGACCGCTCCGAGTCTACCCCGTGACGGAGGCGACTTAACCCCTAATCATCTCAAGAGATGAATGCCACAATACTATCATAACGACCGATAGTTAATAAGCACAATCAAGGGAAACCCTTCACACAAACATCACAAGATACTAACACACGTAGATCCCAACACGTTTACTTATCAACGCAATCAAGAAAGTATTACAAGGCTATCACAAACCAATACAATCAAGTTGTTCACACAAGGTACCTTCTACTATATGATTAACAAAATCGGGTTTTTATCCCCAAAGTACTTCATACATCAACTCTTTAAAAGATACGTTACTTTCACAATGTCACACAATACCTGTAGTATAAAATAGAGTGACTATCCTTTTAAAGTAAATCAATTACTTCTCTTTGTAAAATCAAGTAGCAACATTCTTTTCCAATGATCAAGTTTGCCTAATTTCCAATGTTCAAGTTTCTCATTTTAGAAAGTTTTCGTAGTTCATAGTCTTAATCATTTGAGAATATAATTCTCCTTAAAACTATCCGAGAAACATAAGTCTTATATGAGTAGGATATTCTTGTTTATAACAATCTTATTACAAAGACCATGATCTAGGAAATATCATTTTGTCTCATCTTAGCTTCTATGCGGATGGAAGTTTCTCTGGTTTTAATAATACTTAATTAGTCAAAACATTTCCTTTTATTAACGCCGCAGTTGGTTTGTCGATACACATTCGATTCAAATCAAGAAACATTCTTAAGCCATTATACCTAACTTCCCAGAAAGCTAGTATAACTCTTAAGTTTTTCAAAAACCAAGTATTACTTCTTCTTTCAAAATGATTCAAAAATCTTTTAAAATACTTCAAGTTCTTTATTAACACATAACAAGCCAGTTATAGTTCAAATCAAGACTTTTAAAACCACATGTATTTTCTTACCAACATAAAGTCATTATAACCAACTTCCCATAAAGTCGTTATAACACTTTATGTTTTAAACCAATCACATACATTTAGCACACGTACGCTCACCGTACTACATAGTTCACACATATCATGCTAGAAGAGATAGGAAGAGGTTCACATACCTCGAGACCATTATCGACTAATAGCAAAACCAACCAAGTACATCAAACCGCCGGCTACACCCTAAGCCAAGTATATCTCGCCACGAATAGTACTTCAACCTATAAGGCCACAAGGCGCTTATTAACATAAGGTCTCTTCGTAGAACATTCTACAGAAAAATTCGCAAAGACCTCCCCGCAACAACAGAAATCTCCTCCTCTATCGAGGCCGCTACCAAGCCAACCAGTGGGGTTATACATCTAACCCTAACGGGTACAATTCTACTCCACGGTACTACTTCACAAGTCTACTGTAATACAGCCCTAAGTAATTACAGTTCAGTAATCTTCTTTAAATTCAGGCTTAAGTCGCAAGACATTGCCGTAAGTATTATTCAGGCTTAAGTCAAAGGACAATGCCAATAACTACGTTCAGTTCTATATATAGTATACTTCAACTATATATTCTAACAATATGTAATTTCCAATTACAATAGAGGGACAAGATATTTACCTCAATAAGCCCATAATTATCCAAGTAAAAAGTCGATCCTGGGCAATCGTTTAGCTCCAACTCCGAGCGCTCCAACCCGCTCCAAACTACCCTTAGAAGTTCTAACCAACTTCTACAAACTACTCCAACTAACCATGGAGATTTTCCTTAGGGTTTCGGTTTGGTGACTGACGGTAAGTATAATAGTATTTCTGGGTTTTTCGTATAGGTATAACCTTAGAATACAACAAGGTATAAGGCTAAGGTAATTTGGGCATTATAACAATACTTTTGAGAGTATTTCTACCAAGAGGGGGGGTATATATACGAGACAACACCACAAGTGGGTGTATACCTACCGACCCCCACTGTGGGGTACTCTCGCCAAGGGGTGGGAAGGGAACTCTCGCTAAGCCTCACAAGGGGAGAGGACGAGAACAAATACGGGAGGGGGAGGGTTTCTAAGACTTAGAACATTTTAGGATGAATAAGTCTTCCAAAGGGGTATTTATTTATAGTCAAGAAGGCCAACCAATGGCCAAGATCTTGCCAAGTGCTATGCAAGTGTAGGCCAAGATCTTGCCAAGTGCACACTAGCCAACTAACACAAAAATATCCTACCAACCCTTGACCACAATGGCCAACTTTCGCCACTACATTATCAGGTGTCCCAATGAGAGGTGACAAGTCGCCTCTTGTTGGTCCAAAATGTTTCGTCTCTAAAAATCCGCAAAAATTAAAAATGACATAGCCGGAAATTCCCTACGAAAGTCGTGGAAAACGCTTCATTTAAAAACGACTCTAAACGGGTGTTGTGCACAAAAAATTTTCGGCCAAGCCAATATTAAAAGTTTCAAATTTTCTACGTACGTCCTTACGTACATACTTTGGAAATACGGGGTATAACAACTACATAGTTTACAAAACATCATGCTAGAAAGGATAGGAAAAGGTTCACATACCTCTCGACGATTATCGACAATTAGCAAAACGCTCCAAAGTACTCTAACCTTGCTCGCCTTTTCCACCCTTCATGTAGAATACGCTACTCGTAGTACTTCAACCTATAAAGGCCACAAAACATCTATCAACCTCTAGGTCTCTTCGTAGAATAATTCTAGATACAAGATTCCTTATTCTACGGAAAATTCGGCAGCACCTCCCCCCCTCCCCCCCGTAACCACATCAATCTCCTCCTCTAACAAGTCCCGCTACCAAGCCAACAACTCCTAAGGGGAGTTACACGTCTAACCGGACGTGTACAACACTGCCCCACAATAATACTACAAGTCTACTGTAAATACAGTCCAATGTAAATACAGTTCAATTCTTCATAATTATACTTCCAATATACCTTATACTCAATTATTAATTACTACAACATGTAATCTCCAATTACAATAGGGGGACAAAGATCATTACCTCGATAAGCCCAAAATTATCCAAGTTTTATAAGTCGATCCTGAGCAACGTTTAGCTCCACTTCCTGACGCTCCAACCCGCTCCAAGCAACCCTTAGAAGTTTCCAAACAAATTCTCTTAACACTTCATCTAAGCTATGAAGATTTTTCTAGGGCTTCATTTTGCGACTATTGGAATAAAGTAGTATTTCCGCGCTTCTAGTATTGAAATAACTTTGGAATACTACTAGGGATACTAGGCCAAGGTATTTGGGATTATACAATAATACTCAAAGTATTTTCTACTCAAGTGGGGGAGGGGGGACGAAAACAACTACAAAGGGGAGGGGAGTATTTTGCCTTGGAAGCTTAAGTGTGGGATGAAAATTGTCTTCAACTTAAGGGGGTATATATAGAAGAATCAAGGGTCAAGATTTAAGCAAATATAAGGTGAGGATTGGGGACATGTTGTGTGGGTAATTGCCAACCAAGTGTCCACCACAAAAATGGGACAAGTGGCTTGCCACTTGTCCCCACAAAAAACGTCAAAGTGCCACACTTTTTCGGCCATGGGCCACATGGGGGTGACATGTGTCGCCCCCCTACTCGTCCAAAATATTTCATCTCCCGAAATATCTGTAATGCCAAAAATCCGAAAATAAAGTGGGCCTCACAAAACCGTAAATTCTTCCGTGGGCCCCACGTGACCAATTTCGGAAATAAAATTCCATAATTCTCAAATATTCCAAAAAGTCCGAATACCAAATCTGGGAATCCAATTCCCATTAATGAACTTTTTTCCTTCATAAAATCCGGAAACTTTTCCGTCGAAAAATCACATATTTCTTCCTTTCCAATTTTAATGTCGTATTCTCGTACGTACGTCCTCATATACATACTCTGGAACTACGGGGTTTAACACAGGACTTGACGATTATTTAGCTGAGGGTTGCACAGGAGTAGCTCTTCAGCCAGGCATGGACATTGCCCGTATACAGGCTTATGCACAGGGGATGGAGGAACGTAGAGACCGACGTAGGACCGAGATCGCATAAGAGGCCAAGACGGCAGGTCCTTTAGTAACATTCGAGGCAGCCTCCGCAGAGATCGAATATATACCTCATCCGTTCAGAGTGGTCCTCCGCGCCTTCGTGACGTCGGCAGATTCGTGGAGCGGTCGGGCTCGGGGTTCAGGTATTCGGGGGAGTAGTGGTGTTGGCCAGATGAGGCCACCCTTACCTCAGTGTGGCCGTTGCGGTAAAATCCATAAGGGGGAGTGTCGTGCTAGTTTGGGAGTTTGCTTTACATGCGGCCAGCAGGGCCATTATGCGAGAAACTATCCGACCAGAGGTGGCACTAGTGGGATAGCACAGACTACAGGATCAGTTGCAGGTTCTTCACCTTCAATAGGCGGGATGTTCATATACCGTGAGCCACGGCAGAGGTCGCGGTGGAAGATCCCAGTTTTAGCGGTCCTTTGAATCGCTTATTTTGAATCGTTCAGGTATAACCTTAACCCTCTAGAGTTTAGTATGCTTGATATGATGATCTTATTATTGTGTGCTATATACGGATAGCGTTTTGTTATTTGTGAGTTAGAAAACATGGTTAGTTGAAAGGATAAGTATGGGGACATGGAAGGTGTGAACCTTAGAATATTACACGTTGAGACCTTAGATGTAAGGCCGTCTTGAGTAAAGGATTTTACGGTTAACCCTTGTCGGAGTGCATAGTATACGTGGAGTTTTGTGTGATAATTCCATGGGTAGTGTGAGATGGAAGTGGTAGCTTTCATGACGTGAATTAGTAAGATTGTTCCGGATCGGGGAACAAGAGTTTGGCGCGATTATGGGTCGGGTTGGAGACCATTCGCGGGTCAACCCGTAGCCCGGTATGAGGTGGGGTCAGTTCGAGGTGTTCCCGCCAGGTGGTAGGGTCACGAGGGTGCTAGGCCCAGGTTTAGGTAACCATCGTATGAGTTCGTGGATATGTTCGATCAGAATCGGATCGTGAAGGTCGGGAATGGCCTTAAAGGAATTTGAGGCTAGTAAGATGACCAAGTTTGGAGGTAGTGACTCCAAGGTTTTGGAAACTGAAGTGATGAAGGGAGTGTGGTAAGTGTACTAGAAAGAATTCGGGTGTACGAGAAAGTGCGACGAGTAAGAAAGGAAGTGAATGTGTGTTAAGAGGTCGGAAGTGATCTTTTTTGTGAAGTGAAAGTGCGAAGAGAGTATCCTTTGGACCAGGAGTGAGAGTTAGTGTTGTTTTTCATCTTAGAGGTGAATCCTCGTTGGCTTGGATTTGGGTTTTTCGCGTGTGTTATATTATGACCATTGGTGGCACAATTGGTTTCGTAAGTATAGTAGTGGAGACTATACCGGCGCTTGTATGTTGGGAGACTTAGAAGGAACATTCGACGAATGTTTCTAAGGGGAGAATGTTACACCGTAGTTCCGGGTATGTATGTGAAGGCGACGCACGAGAATCACGCATAATTTTGGAAAGAAAGAAAGATGTGATTTTCGACGGAAAAGTTTCGGATTTGAAGGAAAAGGTTCGTTAATGGGAATTGGATTCCCAGATTTGGTATTCGGACTTTTTGGAATTATTGAGAATTACGGAATTTTATTTTCCGAAATTGGTCACGTGGGGCCAGCGGGAGGAATTTACGGTTGTAGGGCCCACTTTATTTTTCGAGATTTTTTGGCATTACGGATATTTTCGGAAGATGAAATATTTTGGACCAATAGGAGGGCGACATGTGTCACCCCTAGGTGGCAATGTTGGACGAAATGGTGGTCAATGTTTGGCACGTTTTTTGCCTTTAAAATGTCTAAAACATTTGGTCAAAGTCTTGAAGATATTTTGAGTAGTAAACCAAAATAATTTCCCTTTTTAAAGACAAGTAACAACCTTCTTTTCCAAAAGTTCCAGTTTGCCTAAATTCAAATACTCAAGTCTCTTATTTTCGAAAGGTTTCATAGTTCATAGTTTTAATCGCTTAATAACATAATTCTCTTTTAAAACAATTTGAGTAACATATGCCTTATGTGTGAGTAGGTTATTCTTGTTTATAACATTCTTATTAAAGCAGCCATGATCTAGGAAATGTAATACAATTTTGTCTTATCTTAGCTTCTATGCAGATGAAGGTTTCTACTGGTTTTAATATAATTAATTATTTGTCAATACATTTTCCTTTATTAACGCTGCAGTGGTTCGTTCGATACTTATTCATTTCCGAAATCAGTAAAACATTATTCTTTTAAAAACCAAGTACGTATTACTCACGAATGAGGTTTCACACTTTTTAACAAAATTCATATCAAGTCAATTAAGTCAAGTCTCTTATCTTTTAAGATCAAGTCTCTTAACTTCTAAAATCAATAAACCATTCTTTTACCTACATAAAGTCGTTATAACTAACTTCCCATAAAGCTATTATAACACTTTATGTTTTAAACCAACCAAAACTCATTTAGCACATGTACGTCTACAGTACTACATAGTTTACAAAACATCATGCTAGAAAGGATAGGAAGAGGTTCACATACCTCGCGACGATTATCGACAATTAGCAAAACGCTCCACAGTACTGTAACCCTGCTAGTCTTTTCCACTCTTCAAGTAGAATACGCTACTCGTAGTACTGCAACCTATAAAGGTCACCAAACGCCTATCAAATCCTAGACCTCTTCGTAGAATATTCTAAATGCAAGATTCCTTATTCTACAGAAAATTCGGCAGCACCTCCCCCCCCGTGACCACATAAATCTCCTCCTCTACTCAGGCCCGCTACCAGGCCAACAACTCCCGAGGGGGGAGGGGGTTTACACGTCTAACCGGACGTGTTCAATTCTACTTCACAGTAATACTACACAAGATATCTTCAAGACTTTGACCAAATGTTTTTAGTCTTTTAAACACAAAAAACGTGCCAACAATTGTCCAACCAAACCGTCCAACATTGTCCACTTGGGGTGACACATGTCGCCCTCCTATTGGTCTAAAATATTTCATCTCTCGGAAAAATCCAAAATAAATAATTTCTTGAAAACGTAAAATTCCTTTACAAGGTTCGGAAAATTTTCCGTCGGAAAAACAAATCTTACATCCTTGTCCTACTTAAGGCTTGTATTTTCGTACGTACGTCCTCACATACATACTCTGGAAATACGAGGTATAACAAGAAGAAGGAACTTGTAGTAGTAAATAATGCTCTTAGATTCATTGCATGTAAGAAATATGGTTTGGATATGATAGGATTGGTTAAAAGGGTTATGTGAGCATGTTGTAGCCTAAAAACTACCTTAAAATTGTTAAGTTAATTGTTGTACCTTATGGGGCAGAATTTTACACACCCAAGTTTGGTTGTGTAATCCCCTTTTAAATGTTTGGATTGTTGGGCCTTAAATGTGGCATTTGGATGTTGAATTCGGCCTTGAAAAAGGTGGCAAAGTATGTAGAAACAAAGGAAATGCTGCCCAATTTTCCATAGGATTTAGTGACTTGAACTTGGATTATTCTACATTGAATTAGAGGTTAATAAACGTATTATGGTCATTATAGGTTGACATATTACGTGCGGTATTTTGGGCTTAGCAAGTGGATTGATCGAAGAGGTATGTGAAACTTTCTTATCTCTTGAGCATGAGTAGTTATACTATATAGTACGGTAGACGTACGTGTTTTAAATAAAGTGGTCCTTTGGTATACTTGAAGTATTTTTGAAAATTGTGTAAACTGATTTGAAGTATAAGTCTCTCGGTTAATAAAAGGACGAAATTGTTTATAAGGAGTTATAACGGCTTTATGTGAAGCTAGCTATAACGGCCTTATGAAAGGATAAGAATGTCTTAATTTCTAAAGCATAAAGTTAGTATAACGGCTTTATGGGGAGTTGGTTATAATAACTTTATGGAAGGTTAAAGAGTTGGTTTTCTTGAATAAGGTAAACAAAGATGAAAGGGTCGAAATTAAGTAGGGCAATTTGATTTAAAAGGCATCAATTGCTTAGAGTGTAAAATGGGAATTTTTATGTGAAAAAGGGATCTTTTGAAAGAGTAGAAGTACATAGTACTTCGGGTTAAATTTCTTCGGATTTGATTAAGCATTAAGAAGGTGCCTTAAGGTCAAGAATGAGATTTATTTTGTAGATTAATGAAAGTCTAAAGAAGTTATGAGTTACTTGGACGTACCGTCAATGATGGAGGATTCCACGGGTATGCTTCCATTGTCTTGTTATGAGTTTACGTGACGCATCGCCGATGATGTGATTCCACGGGTATACTTCCATGGTCTTAGTATGAGTTTACTTGGACATACCGTCAGTGATGTGGGATTCCACGGGTATGCACCTTGGACATGCTTACGATGAGGGATTCCGAGGCATGCGGTATGAAGGGTAAGAGTATAAATGAGGGGTAAGTCCCCAAGATCGTTATACCACCTTTTTCAGGGTAAGATTATAAATGAGGGGTAAATCCCCAAGATCGTTATACCACCTGTTCCGTGGATTTGCTACCCACGATGCGAGGAATACCTCATGCGAGTCCGTAGGGCTTATGCGGGTGAAATAGTCCCATGCGGGTGAGTACAGTCTATGCAAGGAATACCTCATGCGGGTCCACATGACCCATGCAGGTGAAATAGTCCCAGGAGTAGGAATGCTTAATGACATCGCGGGCGGTGACTGCTTTGATCATGAGCTTCCTATTTTCATGCGATGGTATATACTTGATATTCTCATTATTAGTAAGGCATGTGTTCTCAGAACCGATTATTTTACATGTCTCGATTATTTTAGACTTATGAGGTATTTTGGTATTTTTCCGCCGCATACTGTACACCAGATCGACCTCCTCGGGTGCGTTCATGCCGCAGGTTGAGGTACGTAGCTTGCTGATCCGCACTCTTAGGATCACTGTCAGATCTTGGAAAGCTCCATTTCTCCGGAGGCTTTGTCTTTTGGTACGGTTCCCTGAGGTTGTAGACTTTTGTACATTCAGGGGGTATGGCGGGGCCCTGTCCCGTCACAGTTGTTATTCCTAGAGGTCTGTAGTCACATTTGTGGTTTGGGCTGTAAGAACAAGTTGTACTTTTGAGTAATATACGTTTGATGGAAGGCAGCCTTATCGGCTTGTCAGTGATGTTTACTTTATACAGGTTATGTGTTATGTATGTTCACGCTATTCTCTCGATGTTTACGACGGTGCCCTAGAGGCACCGCCGCGCCTCGGCCTGGTCGTGACAAAAGTGGTATCGAGCGATTAGTCCTCGAAAAGTGTCTACGACCGTGTCTAGTAGTCTTGATTATCGCGGTGTCCGCACCACATCTATAATCAGGAGGCTGCAGGACATTTAGGATTGGTTTCCATTCTTCTCTCTCTGAGATCGTGCAGTAGAGCTGTCCTACTAGGTTGAATCCTCTCTGACCTCTTCTTATGTACCAGTTATGCCTCCACGCAAGGCAACCAGAGCCCAGCGGCGGCAAAGAGGGAGCTGCAAGTCGGACGCAGAGGTTCTTGGGCACAGCCCGATCTTTACCTGGGGTGATGTTTCAGACGGCGAGTTCCACGACGTCGCCAGCCCCAGCAGAGTTCGGAACGGCAGCAGCGGCTACTAAGACCGCGGTACCTGAGCCTCCAGGTCCACAGCCAGGGGCATAGTACAGGGATTATGGAGAGCATATCAGGTTGTTGACTAGCATTGTGGCGGCAGACCGCTGCGAGCCGTGGCTAACCCAGAGCCGAAGCTTTAAGGATTCGGGACTTTCTGAGTTGTGATCCACCCGAGTTCTATGGGTCGAGGTCTGAGGAGGATCCTCAGTAGTTCATTCGGCAGGTGCGGCGGACTATGCAGGTGCTTAGGGCCTCGGATACGGAGTCCGTTGTGTTAGCTTCTTACCGGTTGCGCGATATTGCGTTGAATTGGTTTGAGTCGTGGGTGTTGTCTAGAGGTGTGGGTGCTCCTCCAGCTGGTTGGAATGAGTTCACGGAAGCCTTCCTTGGTCACTTTTTGCCCCCTGAGACGAGGAGAGCCCGCTTGGATAGGTTCTTGGCACTGAGACAGAATGGGAGGACCATCAGGGAATACAACCTGGAGTTTGATTCATTGGCCAGGTATGCGCCCACTATTGTGGCGGACATGGCGGACCGAGTTCACCGCTATGTGATGGGGCTAGACCGTTATATGGTTACTGCATGTCTGGGAGTGGCTCTTCAGCCAGGTATGGATATTGCAAGGATGCAGGCGTATGCACAGGGAATTGAGGACAGGGAGAGTGAGGGTCAGCCAGGTCCAGCCCAGCCCAAGAGGGCCAGGACGACAGGGTTTCAGGATAGCTTTCAGGGTGGACAGCCTCAGCAGCAGGTTGGGTCTAAATTTTCGCCGACGCAGAGTGCCCCTTCCCGGTCTTCCGGCGGGTGGTTTGACCGCCGGGGATATTCAGGAGCAGGTCAAGGCTCCGGGGCGGCAGGTTCACAGGTGTCCGAAGATAGTATACAGGGGAGGCCATTTTTGCCTCGATGTGGTCACTGTGGTAGATCTCATTTTGGAGAGTGTCGGACTAGGTCGACAACTTGTTATGCTTGCGGCCAACAGGGCCATTTGGCGAGAGACTGTTCGACCAGAGGTGGCACTGGTGGGATGGCACAATCTATTGGATCAGTTGCGGGTTCTTCACCTTCAATGGCTAGGCAGGATGTTCATACACCGGCAGGACGCGGCAGAGGTCGTGGTAGCGGTTCTCAGATTTAGCGTTCCTTTGACCCGCCTATGTGACGTCAGGTATATCTTTGACCCTTTAGAGATTAGTAGGAATGATAGGGTTGGGTATGGTGGAATGTCATGAATGGATAATATTAAGGTTATGTACGTATGCTAGCAGTAGGTTGGAAGTACGATAAGAGAATCCTTTTAGGCCTTGAATGGGAGTAAAATAGCGTTGGTGCACCCTTGGGATTTGTTTCCTTGTGTGATAGTGATGGATGGATATGCGTGTGCAATATCTTAGAACCATAGGTGGCATAATGAAGTTCCGTTAGTGTAAAGTACGAGGATGTACCGAGGAATAGTAGATTGGCTCTAAAAGAACATTCGGGGACGAATGTTTCTAAGAGGGGGAGAATGTTACACCCCGTAGTTCAGGTCATGCGTATGAGAGCGTACGAAAGGGAGTAAGACTTAAAATTTTCGAAAGATAGGTTGACGGATTGTTTCGGATGGGTTTTTAGTCAACTTTGAGTTGGTGTATGTCCAGTTACCTTGAGAGTTTGTAGGTGTTTCAAAGTCCTAGTGTGTAGTTCGTTGAGTTTAGTTTCCAACGCAACCAACCGTTCGTCGATAGGACAACGGAGTAGGAAGTTATGGAAGTTACAAGTTCGGCGTGATCGGGCAGAAAAATTCGGACAGAGCCACGGGCGCGCGCCGGAAGCGGTCGCGCCGGAAGTGCTGAGGGGTTGCAGGAGTTTCAGCAGGCTTATCAGTGGTATAGTCCCCTGTCGTTGTAGGTACTTACATTCAGGGGTATGGCGGGGCCCTGTCCCGCCATTATTGTCATATCATTCTTAGAGGTCTGTAGCACTATTGTGGGCAGAGTTGTAAATAGGGATGTAACTGTTCTAGTTGTTATATATATATGCCGAAAGGCAAGTTTTCTCAGATGAACTGTTTCATATTTCATATTATGTCATGTCTTGTTTTATATTCCGTTGATTACTCTGATGTATGTCTACTTGGGTGCCCGGGTAAGGCACCAGTCACGGGCCCGGGTTCGGGTCGTGACAGGTTTACCCCTCACTCATACTCTTACCCTGGAGAAGGTGGTACAACGTCTTGGGGCTTGCCCCTCATTTATACTCTTACCCTATCTCAACCGGCCGACAAACAACACATAAAGCAGGTGGTACAGCGTCTTGGGGGTTTACCCCTCACTTATACTCTTACCCTGGAGAAGGTGGTACAGCGTCTTGGGGCTTGCCCCTCACTTATACTCTTACCCTATCTCGACCGACCATCAAACAAGACATAAGCACTACTATGTCTTTTATAAAAAAAATCCGGGAATTTAACCCAAGTACTACAAATAACGGAAGCATACTCGTGGAATCCCACATCACTGTCGGTACGTCCAAGTAACTTACAACAAGACAGCCGGCCTTCCAACCGAGAGTCGCGGCAACATAATAACACATAATACTTGTACTCAAAGGCTATCACCAGCACACATAGGTTAATTCTCAATTAACCAAGCCAAAGCACTTATCAAGGCACAAATAGAATAGTTCTCATTTAACAAGCCAAAGTACTTATCAGGGCGCACTTAGACAAATTCTCAATTTATCAAGCCAAAGTACTAATCAAGGCACACTTAGACAAATTCTCAATTTATCAAGCCAAAGTACTAATCAAGGCACACTTAGACAAATTCTCAATTTATCAAGCCAAAGTACTAATCAAGGCATCACTTAGACAAATTCTCAATTTATCAAGCCAAAGTACTAATCAAGGCATCACTTAGACAAATTCTCAATTTATCAAGCCAAAGTACTAATCAAGGCATCACTTAGACAAATTCTCAATTTATCAAGCCAAAGTACTAATCAAGGCACACTTAGACAAATTCTCAATTTATCAAGCCAAAGTACTAATCAAGGCATCACTTAGACAAATTCTCAATTTATCAAGCCAAAGTACTAATCAAGGCACACTTAGACAAATTCTCAATTTATCAAGCCAAAGTACTAATCAAGGAATCACTTAGACAAATTCTCAATTTATCAAGCCAAAGTACTAATCAAGGCACACTTAGACAAATTCTCAATTAAACAGGCCAAAGCACTACGTACGTACATTCTTTTCAAAAGACTCCTTTCCAAATAAAACTTCCCCGATACTAACAACCGTAGTATCAAGTCCTATCCACCTTTCAAGACAAGTAACAATACCTTTTTAGAAATACAATTACCGGCTTCTAAATCAAGTGACTTCTTCATTAAAAACCTTAAGCAATTGGTACCTTTAAAACAATTTGCCCTTCCTTAATACAAGTTATTTCTTTGATTACTTCATTAGAGAAAACCATTCTCTTAACCTTCCATAAAGTCGTTATAACCAACTTCCCATAAAGCTGTTATAACCCTTTATGGTTTAGACCAACACGTTCCTTTTATAACCAAGAGACTTCTACTTTTTGAAACCAAGTATTATATACTTTCAAATCAATTCTCATAACTTTCAAAAATACAATTAGTCTCTTAACCTTTAGAAAACAAGTGACTCCTATTATTATAAAACCTTAGGCAATTGATGCCTTAAAAACAAGTTGCCTTTTCACTAAAATCAAGTCATTTATCTTTCCATAAAGCCAATATAACTAACTTCCCATAAAGCCGTTATATTCACTTTATACCTTAGCCAAAAACAATTTCCTATCCAAGGGACTTATACGTTTAAAACGGAACAAGTATCACATACTTTAAAACTCTTCAAGTCCCTTAACTTAAATAAAACTTAAGACATCCTTTATACTTTCAAAGGAGTGAGTTAATCTCCCAACTCACCCGACTTGGCTATTCACAAACTAGTAAAGGATATCAAGGTGTCAGACGCTCACCGTACTACATAATGCAACTAGTCATGCTCAAGATAGGAAAAGTTCTACATAGAGTAGATCACACAACTACCTCTTAACTTCTAAGAGTAACAGGAAACATGAAATGATACCACAGGTATATTCCATACATAGAATCATGCCAAAGGAAGGAAGAGGTTCACATACCTCGCGACGATTGTCGACAAGTAGCAAAATGCTCCAAAGAACTTCAACCTTGAGCTATTCCATTCTTCAAGTAGGATACGCTATACTTAGTACTTCAACCTATAATGGTCACCATACGTCCATTAACCTCTTACTTCAAACGTAGAATATTCTAGGTGCTAAGTCGCTAAATTCTACAGAAAATCGGACAGCACCTCCTTTGTTTTTACTTACTTTGCCACCTTTTTCAAGGCCGAATACAATAACCAAACACGTCACATTTAAGGCCCAATCAATGAAATCAACAATAGGGGATTACACGCCTACCAGACGTGTAAAATTCCGCCCCACAAACGATATCAAACTAATACAAACTATAAGTCCAATTCGGCTAACTTGAAATACTACAACATCAATTCTTATCCAATTTCCAATTCAATCCAAATTGTTAGCATAACATGATATCAAGTCGCAACCAATTATAACTACTATAATCTTTAAGTCAATAACATGCGACGATTCTAATAACGACTAAATTGTAATCTAACTTAACATGGCTCACATTACATTTCAGATTTCCAAGGCCACAATCAATCCATAATCCTTACAAACTTCAACACATATACTTCATGCTAGCAACAAGTATAGCTAACAACAATATAAATAATCTTGTAACACTTTCAAGGAACAAGATTATACCTCAACGAATCTTAATCCAAATCTTCAAATCTGAAGTCGCTCCTTAGCAATCTAGAGCCTCTTCAAGACACTACAATCCGCTCCTTGATACCCTTAGAACCATTCCAACAACTTTCCTTCAAACTTCCAATCCAAAACCTAGAAAGCAATTAGGTTTTCACTTTGCGACAAACCCGAAAACTATCTTTTTTCGGGATTTTTCTATTGAGATACCCATACAATACACTTAGGAACCTTGGTTTAAAGTGGGGAGCTAAAAGAACAAGGAACAAAGATTTTTCTTTTTCTTTAGCCTTGAACCCGAGAGCAAAGCCTAGGAGTTCTTCAATTTTTTTGTGATATTTGGCTAAGTGTTAAGCTCTCTCTTGCTACTAGTATTATATAGTGTAATGTAGGGTCAAGATGCAAACAATTGGGTGGTTTGGATGATCTCTTATAAAATATCAAGGCTTGTGGGACCTTTGACTTTGGTCAAGATTGTCAAGCTTCACTACTTGCAAGACTTAGTCATCCAAGACTATGGTAAATGACCATATTGGCCATGCCTAAATCGTCCAAGGCATCATAAGGGGGGTGACACGTGTCGCCCTCCCATTCGTCACAATATTACGTTTTTCCGACAATTCCATAATTCCGATAAATTTTTACAAGTCTCAAATCTTAACACTTGTGAGTTCTTACGTACGTTCTTACAACATGTCCTGTAAATACGGGGTGTAACAAGTGTCGTCTTCTTACTGGTGCTTGTTTCACCTGCGGCCGTCAGGGCCATGTGACGAGAGACTGTGCTTATAGGAGGGGTACAAGCAGAATGACGCAGCCTACCGGGTCAGTGGCAGGATCATCGCCTTCTATGCTACCGCAGGCGTGTGCCTATGATTAGAGTGGAGCAAATGGTACAGGTATATTCTTACCCCTCTAGAGACTAGTATGCGTTGATGTTATGGTGAAGTGTTAAGTATTATGTTCAGATAGCATATTGTTAAAATTGTGATTAGAAACATGGTTAGTTAGAAGGGTAAGTTTGGGGACAGGGAAAGTGTAAGCCTTAGAGTTTTTTTTTTACGTAGAGACCTTAGATGCGAGGCCATCTTAAGTAAAAGATTTATGTTTGTGTTGACCTTTATCGGAGTGCAGAGTATACGTGGGATATATTTGTGTGATAAGTCCCTGAGAGATATGAAATGAAAGAGGGTAGTTGAGCTAAGAAGACCAATAGGTTTTCGTGACTTGATTAGTGAGATTGTTCCGGATCGGGGGAACAAGTGTTTAGCGCGGTAGCGGGTCGGGTTGAGGACCAATCGCGGGTCAACCCGCGGCCTGAAATGTGGTGGGGTCAGTTCGAGGTGGTCCCGCCAGGTGGTAGGGTCACGAGGATGCTAGGCCCAGGTTTAGGTAACCATCGTATGAGTTCGTGGATATGTGATCGGTGTATTTTATATACACCTTTTGAGTCAGTTTTAGTTAGTCTTTTGTCCCGTTTTGCACATATAAGTGTCGTATTAGGATAGTTTTTCTTTCTTTTGAGTCAAAGTGGTTAAAATGGTCAAATGGCGGAAAAGGAGCAAAAAGAGGGCAAAAGAGGAGATGCGAGCCAGCAGAGAAAGTGGCGAGCAGGGCGAAATCGGACAGTAGCGCGGCCTCCTCGCAGCGAGGGCGCGGCGCCACTATTCAGCGAAGGCTTCGGCGCGCCCGGCGCTCGAGCAGATGCGAGGCGCGGCGCCTAAACATCCGAGACTACAGAAGATCTGGCGCGGCTACCGAGCAGCGAATAGCGGCGCGGCGCCAAAACACCGGATTGCAGAACTTCCGCGCGGCGTCTGCGCGGCAGCGGCAGCGGAAAAATTAGGTTTTGGACGAATTTACAGGCGGGCACGAAGGAAAGAGGAGGCGGTTTGCGGCTATAAAGGAGAACCCTAGGCGGTTTTGAGGTTCCCCTTCTTGCACAACTCAAGACTTTGCTTGGAGATTGGATACCATTAATTTAGTAATTTCTTTTCCTTTTCTTCACTTTATTTTAGTTTTGCATGATGAACATGGAATTAGTTCTTGTCATCTTTATGGCTAGGAACTAATTCTCTTATAGACTTTCTATGTTGAATTGCTTGAAACTTATGTTATAAATTAATGCATGCTTATGGTTATTGTTCTTATTGAGATCTATCCAATAATTGAGTTGAATTCTTGGTAATTAATTGACAACTAATTATCACTATATGATTTCTAATCAGTTACGAAAGGGGATTGTGAATATCTTTGTAAGTTGGGTAGACATTCTTGGATTGGGGATGAAAATACCTCAATTATTTATGTAAGCGTTGATGAGAGGCTTAACAACCCTAATTTTGCGCATTGTGCGTGACGGTCAACTAGGTTTTGTTCTTAATCCTCCTATAAAGTTACCCTTATCACGAAGGTAGGTAAGGAGCGATCTGGGTTGAGTGTTTATATAACCCTAACGGGAGTATAAAACGATTTCGTAAACCTGCTTTCTCCAAAAGAAGAATACCATAAGTAATGCATTAGTAAGTAGCATAAGCGGATAGTGAGGATACATGGAAGCCCTATTCTCATCACAACTGAAGTAAACCTTTTAGTTAAATAGCTTTTATAATTCTTAGTCATAAACAACCAATCAATCATTAATCCACCAAATAGATACTAGAAAATAGATAATTGGTACTTGAACCCTAATCCCAGAGGACGATATTAGGTCTTATCTAAGACTATACTACTTGATACGATAACGTGCACTTGCGTTTAAGTGTGTGCATCTTAACGCGCTTGAGTTTTGGCGCGTTAAGGATTAGGCATAGTTCAATATCAAAGTTGTTTATTTTCAATTTCTAATTTGGTTTAACTTTTCTTTTAATTTTTAATTTTTACGTTTTTCTTTTGAAAATTCGAGGTGGCGTGATTCTTTGTTGGTTTTGATTTATCTCAGGAATTTCTTAGATATGGATTTTTACTGTCCATATGACAGAGAACCAACCATAGAGGAAGAAAGGGAGGAATTAAGAGAAACTATACTTAGCCTCACGAGGTACCAAAATCAGTTCATAGACGAAACAAGAATGGCCATGCAGAAATTGGAAACGCAAATAGCAGAGCTCGCGATCATATTCAACAACGAAACATATGAAGAGCAATCTGCACCTGGGGTAGGCAATGAGGAAACACAATGTCAGGCAATTGACCTGAAGGATGCCGAATCAATGGAGATAGAGAGTTCGCGGCGTGAGCCGCGCGCCGCAGTTCCGAGACAATACGAGAGCGGTCACGAAGGATCGGCATCCGAAGCGATCTGAGAAAGTGGCGCCGCGGCTGAGAGCGGTCGCGGCGCCCGGAACCTAAATCGAAAGCGGCACGGTGGCAAGCTGCGCAGTGATGATACCATACCCCCAGAAGTTAAAAACATGCACTCTTGACAAGCAATTCTCGGTTCGTGGAGTCCTCAAACAATTGCAACTCGATATCCCGTTCTTTGAAGCATTAGAACAAATGCCGAGCTACGTCAAGTTCATGAAGGATGTGCTTAGCAAAAAGAGGAAGATAGAGGATTACGAAACGGTGATGTTAACTGAAGAATGTAGTGCCATCTTACAGAGACAACTGCCTCAGAAGTTACAAGACCCTGGGATCTTTACCATCCCATGCACAATTGGAAAGTTTGAATGTCAAAAGGCACTGTGCGATCTGGGAGCAGGCATAAATCGATGCCTATCTAGTTTTACGCAAACTAGAAATGGGAGAAATCAAACCTACAAACATCACGCTTGCGACTGGTGACCGCTCAATTGTTCATCCGAGAGGAGTCATCGAAGATGTATTAGTAAAAGTGGACAAGTTCATCTTCCCCGCCGATTTCGTTATTTTAGACATACAAGATAACGATGGAATCCCCATCATACTGGGCAGACCCTTCTTAGCCACAGGACAGGCTCTCATTGATGTTCACAAAGGGGAATTGAAGCTTCGAGTAGATGAAGAAGAGGTAATTTTCAATGTTCTTCAAGCGACAAATTTTCAGAGGCCAAAGATAACTGCTCAGCCATTGATCTTATCGAAGAGACAATGTCAAACAAAGAGTTCGAATATGATGATACTCTTGAAGAAGTACTGACCACATGGGATGATGATAGTAGAAACGATCCAGATCTGATGAAGTATGCAAATTGGATGAATGCTTATGAAAAATGGGATACAAGGACAAGGAAGTATGAAGAGCTGGGACAGTGCGGAAAGATCATTACCATCCACAGAGAAGGCCCCAGAGTTAGAGTTAAAAATCCTACCCAATCATCTACAATACCAATACTTAGGTGAAGAAAAAACCCTACCAGTGATCATTTCATGCCACCTATCCACCGAAGAGATTGATAAACTGCTAAGAGTACTAAAGAATCACAAGCGGGCTATTGGATGGACATTAGCAGACATAAAAGGGATAATTCCATCAACGGTAATGCATAAAATCCGTCTAGATGAGGAGAGCAGACCATCCATCGAAGCCCAAAGGCGACTGAACCCAAATATGAAGGAGGTAGTAAGGAAGGAAATCCTAAAATGGCTCGATGCAGGAGTAATTTACCCGTATCGATAGCACATGGGTAAGTCGGTACAAGTGGTGCGAAAAAGGGTGGAATAACGATGGTGGCTAACGAAAAGCGAACTCATTCCTCGAGCGATCGCGGATGGAGAATCTGCATTGACTATCGCAAGTTGAATAAAGCAACTAGAAAAGACCACTTCCCGTTGCCATTCCTAGATCAAATGTTGGACAGACTCGCAGGGCATAACTACTATTGCTTTTTGGATGGATACTCAGGGTATCACCAGATTGCAATAGCCCCAGAAGATCGGAAAAAGACAACATTTACTTGCCCTTTTGGCACATTTGCATTTAGAAGAATGCCATTTGGACTCTGCAATGCACCTGCAACTTTCCAAAGGTGTATGATGGCAATTTTCTCAGATATGGTAGAGAGGACTATAGAGATCTTTATGGATGACTTTTCGGTCTTTGGAGCATCATTTGATGAATGTTTAAGGCATCTAGAAGCAGTGTTAAGCCGGTGCGAAGAATCTAACCTTGTGCTAAATTGGGAGAAGTGTCACTTCATGGTAACAGAAGGAATCGTCTTGGGGCATAAAATATCAAGCCAAGGTATTGAGGTAGACAAAGCAAAGATTTCAGTGATCGAAAATCTACCACCTCCAGTATCAACAAAAGGAGTCAGAAGTTTCCTTGGACATGCAGGCTTCTATAGAAGATTCATCAAGGATTTTTCAAAGGTCTCAAAGCCACTTTCCACATTGCTAATGACGGGGGTAGCCTTCGACTTCAATAAAGAATGCTTATCCGCATTTAAGACGCTCAAGGAGAAGCTAATCTCAGCACCCATAGTCATTGCACCAAATTGGGAGCTCCCATTTGAACTCATGTGCGATGCAAGCGACTATGCAGTTGGAGCGGTGCTTGGACAGAGAATCGACAAGGTATTTAGATCCATTTACTATGCTAGTAAAACTCTAAATGACGCACAATTAAATTATGCAACTACTGAAAAAGAATTACTAGCTATAGTATATGCGTTTGAGAAATTCAGCCTACTTGATTGGAAATAAAGTGATAGTATACAGACCACTCTGCTATAAAGTACTTGATGACAAAGAAGGATCACGAAGCCTCGCCTCATTCGATGGGTCCTACTTCTACAAGAATTTGGCGTAGAGATTCGTGATAAGAAAGAGCAGAGAATTCGATCGCGGACCACTTGTCAAAATTTGGAAAACCAGAAGAGCCAAAACACCAAGGATGTGCAAATAAATGATCACTTTCCAGACGAACAACTGTTTCAAGTAAGTATGAATTCTAATTTACCTTGGTACGCTGATTTTGTTAACTTTCTTGCAGCTAAAGTGCTACCCCCAGGCTTGTCACGACAGCAAGTGAAGAGGTTTTATTCAGAAGTAAAACATTACTATTGGGAGGAACCGATGTTAGACAAACACTGTGTCGACCAAGTCATCAGGCGATGTATACCAGAGGAAGAGATGCACCAGGTTCTCACCCATTGCCACACCTTATCATGTGGTGGACACTTTGGGGCATCAAGAACAGCGGAAAAGGTATTGCAATGCGGATTCTATTGGCCAACACTTTTTAAGGATGCCCATACCTTTGTGCAGAGATGTGATAATTGTCGGAGAGCAGGAACATCTCAAGGCGAAGCGAAATGCCTTATGAGGATATTGGAGGTAGAATTATTCGATGTGTGGGGAATCGACTTCATGGGGCCATTCCCGCCATCCTTTGGAAATCAATATATCCTTCTGGCAGTTGACTATGTATCCAAATGGGTAGAAGCAGTGGCCACCAAAGAAAACGATGGAAGCGTTCAAAAATTCCTCCAAAAGAATATTTTCACAAGGTTAGGCACCCCAAGAGCTCTCATCAGTGACGAAGGGAGCCATTTCTGTAATAGACAGCTAAATTTATTGCTTTCCCGATACGGAGTTTACCACTTCACTACAACTGCTTACCACCCTCAAGCTAATGGGCAAGCGGAAGTATCAAATAGAGAAGTAAAGAGCATATTGGAAAAGACGGTGAACGGCTCAAGGAAAGATTGGTCTATCAAATTGGATGACGCATTGTGGGCATACCGGACAGCATGCAAAACACCAATTGGTATGTCACCTTATAAATTAGTCTTTGGTAAAGCATGTCATCTGCCAGTAGAGTTGGAACACAGAGCATACTGGGCAATGAAGAAGTTAAACATGGATATCACGGCAGCAGGACAGAGGAGGCTACTACAGCTAAGCGAATTAGATGAATTCCGACACAATGCCTATGAGAATGCAAAGATCTACAAGGAACGAACGAAAGCATGGCACGATAAGAATTTGATACCAAAAGACTTTCAAGAAGGACAACAAGTGTTGTTATTTAACTCAAGGTTGAGATTGTTTCCAGGTAAGTTAAAATCACGTTGGACAGGACCATACACGGTGGTAAGAGTATTCCCATATGGAGCGATTGAAATAAAAGGGAGAGAGGAGTGCGCCTTCAAGTAAGCGGACAGAGGTGAAAACCCTACGATCAATGAAATGGAATACATGAACTTGGTAACTTCTCATACCTTAAAATAATAAGGAACTGCGTCCGGCTAAAAGGCGTTAAAAACGGCGCTTGTTGGGAGCAACCAGCGTTTTTAATTATGTTATTTCAATCTATGTTTTTAGTTTATTTTATTTCGTCTTGATCAGTCTCACGGTCTTGGGTTCGTGTGTCTATGTTGTGTTGACAGGTGAAAACCAAGGATGTGGAAGGCGAAAAATGAAGAGAAGCCAAGGATACCCAGAAAAAAATCGCAATAGCGCCGCGGCTCCCCAACGCAGGGCCGCGGCGCCGAATGATCAGAAGACGCCTAGAAGTTTGGGCGCCGCGGCGCCCATTTGCAGGGCCGCGGCTCCACAACAAAAAAAAATGAATTCTGGAATACAACCTGATCCGAAGGCCCTATCGCCAAATCAAAACACCAAGAATGCTCCTCCCCTCACGGAATTCAAAGTATTATCCACCATCACCACCACCATTTTAACCAAAGTCTGTAAGTGTATTTTTCTTTTATTTTCTTTGAGTCTTGCACACATTGGGGACAATGTGTGATTTAAGTTTGGGGGTGTTTTATTTGTGTGTCATGTTATGTTTTATTTAAGTCTTTTTATTTGTTTTATGTTTATTTTGAGTCACCAAAAAATTTTCTTTTTTGAGTCATAATTGCCTGTCAAAGATCATGTATGTTGTAGTTGCTAGAAACACCTAGTGAAGTAAGGTGGAATAATGTAAAGGAATTGAAGCAACTATCTAAAACACTTAGGTTAGATATGCCAAAAACTCACAGAATCTGTCTATTTGGAGTTTCTTGCTTGAGTTATGCATGTTAAATGATAAATGCCTATGTGTTATGATTTCTTGCTATTTGAGGCGAAATAGTTAGGATATGCATGTTAGGGAGATGACTCAGGCATTTCTTTGATAGCCAATTCTTACCATTCTTTTCTATCCTGTACTTTAAAAATATCCCTAGTCAGCCCCATTGAGCCTAAATTTGAAACTTCTTCTTTGACACCCTATGTTCCCACAAATTGTACCATAAGTGAAAATGTGAAATAGTGGAGTACATTGTGTTAAAAAGAAGAAACAAAAAGAGTGAACAAGTTTGATGCACCCCAATGGAAAAGTAATAAGAAAGAGGCAAAAGCCTAAGTTTGGGGGTGCCTATTAGTATAATACAATTCACTCTCCCAAAACAAAAGAGGGGAAGGATAGAATTGAAGTGAAGGAAAGAATCAAAAGAAAAAGAGAAAAATTGAAAAGCCAAAGAGCTTATGGTACAGAAAAATGAGCCTAAATGCCTATCTTTACCAACCCCCACCTAAGCCTACATTACAACCCTTAAAGTCCTGAAGATCTCTTTTATGCATATCCAGAATTAGTGGAGAATAGCAAGTAAGCATGACATAGGATTTTTGATTTTATAAGCATGATTTAGTATATTGACTTCCATTAAGCATGATGAATATGAGTTTGCGAAATATTTAGCTTCATGTGTTTAGTGTGCTGAAAATTTCATGCTATATGTTCCTGCATATTATTCTGCTAACCTTCATGTTTTTCTAGTTAACATTTATGCAGCAAAAGTGATTAATGACAGGGAGTCTTTTATTTTTCGTTTCTTTGAGTCTTTTATTTTATTTCTTTCTATCTTTGCTCGAGGGCGAACAAAGGTTAAGTTTGGGGGTATTTGATCGGTGTATTTTATATACACCTTTTGAGTCAGTTTTAGTTAGTCTTTTGTCCGTTTGCACATATAAGTGTCGTATTAGGATAGTTTTCTTTCTTTTGAGTCAAAGTGGTTAAAATGGCCAAATGGCGGAAAAGGAGCAAAAGAGGGCAAAATAGGAGATGCGAGCAGCAGAGAAAGTGGCGAGCGAGCGAAATCGGACAGCGCGCGGCCTCCTGCGACAGCGAGGGCGCGGCGCCACTATTCGAGCGAAGACTTCGGCGCGGCTACCGAGCAGCGGTCACGGGGCGCGGCGCCTAAACATCCGAGGACCTACGAAGATACTGACGCTTGGCTACCGAGCAGCGAATGGATAGTAGCGCGGCGCCAAACACCGGACGGATTGCGAACTTCGGCGCATCTGCCGAGGCAGCGCCGACGCGGAAAAATTAGGTTTTTGGACGAATTTCTGGGTCAGGCCTGAAGGAAAAGAGGGAGGTGGTTTGCAGCCTATAAAAGGAGAACCCTAGGCAGTTTTTGAGGGTTCCCCTTCTTGCACAACTCAAGACTTTTGCTTGGAGATTGGATACCATTAATTTAGTAATTTCTTTTCCTTTTTCTTCACTTTATTTTAGTTTTGCATGATGAACATGGAATTAGTTCTTGTCATCTTTATGGCTAGGAACTAATTCTCTTATAGGGTTTTCTATGTTGAATTGCTTGAAACTTATGTTATAAATTAATGCATGCTTATGGTTATTGTTCTTATTGAGAGATCTATCCAATAATTGAGTTGAATTCTTGGTAATTAATTGACAACTAATTATCACTATATGATTTCTAATCAGATTCTGAAAAGGGGGGATTGTGAATATGCTGTAAGTTGGGTAGACATTCTTGGATTGGGGATGAAAATACCTCAATTATTTATGTAGCGTTGATGAGAGGCTTAACAACCCTAATTTTGCGCATTGTGTGTGACGGTCAACTAGGTTTTTGTTCTTAATCCTCCTATAAAGTTACCCTTATCACCGAAAGGTAGGTAAGGAACGATACTGGGGTTGAGTGTTTATATAACCCTAACGGGAGTATAAAACTATTTCGTAAACCTGCTTTCTCCAAAAGAAGAATACCATAAGTAATGCATTAGTAAGTAGCATAAGCGGATAGTGAGGATACATGGAAGCCCTATTCTCATCTTAACTGAAGTAAACCTTTTAGTTAAATAGCTTTTATAATTCTTAGTCATAAACAACCAATCAATCATTAATCCACCAAATAGATACTAGAAAATAGATAATTGGTACTTGAACCCTAATCCCAGAGGACGATATTCGGTCTTATCTAAGACTATACTACTTGATACGATAACGTGCACTTGCGTTTAAGTGTGTGCATATTAACGCGCTTCAATATGTTCGACCAGAATCGGATCGTGAAGGCCGGGAATGGCCTTAAAGGAGATTGAGGCTAGTAAGATGACCAAGTTGGAGGTAGTGACTCCAGAGATTGTGGGAACTGAAGTGATGACTGAAGTATGGTACGTATACTAGAAGAGTTCAAGTGTTCGAGAAGAGTACGACGATTGAGGAAAGAAGTGAACATGTGTTAGCAGAATAAAAGAGATCATTTTCTTGTGAAGAGAAGATACGAAGGGAGTATCCTTTTGACCAGGGTGGAAGCTTTTGTGATGTAGGAATGATTTCTCGTGGACTTGGGTTAAGTACTTTCGCGTGTGTTATTCTGTGGCCAGGCGTGGCATTGGCAACTTGTTTCAGTTAAGAAGAACTTTACCGTTATCCATCTTGAGAAGGAACATTCGGGACGAATGTTTCTAAGGAGGGGAGAATGTTATACCCCGTATTTCTAGAGTATGTACGTGAGGACGTACGTACAAAAGTTTTAGCCTTAAAGTAGGCAAAGGGTCGAAATTTGTGCACAACTAGCGAAAAGAGTCGTTTTCCGACGAAACGTTTTCCGGACTTTGCGAAGAGAAAAATACGGCTATGTCATTTATAATTTTTGCGGATTTTTCCGAGAGATGAAATATTTTGGACCAACGGGAGGGTGACATGTGTCACCTCAAAGTGGAGCCGAAACAGGCGTTTTGCCTTCCTTTTACGTCGAGGAGTTGGTAGGATATTTTGTGTAGTTGATGAGCAAGTGGGACCCACAAACACATGTCCAAATCTTCACCCTACACTTGCCCACCACTTGGCTTGATCTTGGCCATTGATTGGCCTATAAATACCCCTCCAATGCAAGACTAAATCTTCATCCACAAATCATTTTCCAAGTCTCAAAATCCTCCCTTAAGTGTAGTATTCGTCCAGGTCTCTCCCACTTGCCTAGTTGTTTTTCGTAAATACACCCCCCCTTGGTAGAAAAATACTCTCCAAGTATTGTTACTATTCCCAAATACCTTGGCCCTAATACCTTGTAGTATTCCAAGGTTATACCTATACTAAAAGCCCAGAAATACTATTATACTTCCTTTAGCCACTAAACGAAACCCTAAGGAAATCTTCATAGCAAGTTGAAGTATTAAGAAGAAGTTGCGTAGAACTTCTAAGGGTTGTTTGGAGCGGGTTGGAGCGCACGGAGTAGGAGCTAAACCTTGCTCAGGATCGACATTTAATCTTGGATAAATTTGGGCTTATCGAGGTAAATAATCCTATCCTTCTAGTGTAATTGGAAATTACATACTGTAGTAGTATAGAAATGAATATAGGATAAATAGAAGGATATTACAGAAGAGAATTGAACTGTAATAGAAGGATATTACAGAAAAGGAATTGAACTGAAATCACATCAGAAGAATATTAAAGAAGAAGAATGAACTGTACTTACATAGGACTGTATTTACAGTAGAATTGTGTAGTTTGACGGGTAGGGAAGTGCTGCCCAATTTCTCGTGGGATAAGAAATCTGTATCTAGAATTGTTTTACAGAATAGTCTAGACGTTGATAGACTTATATGACCAATATAGGTTGAAGTACTGCGAGTAGCGTATTCTACTCGAAGGGTGGAAAAGGCTAGCAGGATTACAGTACTTTGGAGCTATTTGCTAATAGTCGATAAATCGTCACGAGGTATGTGATTCTTCCTATACTCTTGAGCATGATATTTTAAAAGTATATATATATAGTACGGTGAGCGTGCGTCGTTAAGCGAGCGTAGTTTTACGGCAATGTCTTTTGACTTAAGCCTGAATAATAAGAATCTTGAAGTATTTCAAAAGAATTAAGAAACCGTTTTGAAAGAAGAGTAACACTTGGTTTTGAAAGTTAAGAGTTATACTAGCTTTATGGGAAGTTGGGTATAACGACTTAAGAGTAATAAACTGAATGGTTTATTGATTTTAAAAGTTAAGAGACTTGATCTCAAAAGATAAGAGACTTGACTTAATTGATTTAATATGAATTTTGTTAAAAAGCGTGAAACCTCATTCGTGAGTAATGAGTACTTGGTTTGTAAAAGGAATAATGTTTCTTGATTTGAAATGAGAATAAGTATCGAAAAAACCACGGCGTTAATAAAGGGAAATGTAATGACTAATAAAGTATTATTAAAACCAGTAGAAACCTCCATCTGTATAGAAGCTAAGATGAGACAAAATGATATTACATTTCCTAGATCATGGCTGCTTTAATAAGATTGTTATGAACAAGAATAACCTACTCACACATAAGGCATATAATACTCAACTGTTTTTAAAAGAGAATTATGTTATTAAATGATTAAGACTATGAACTATGAAACCTTTCGAAAATAAGAGATGTGAATATTTGGAAGTTAGGCAAACTTGAACTTTTGAAAAAGAATGTTGTTACTTGACTTTAAGAAGGAAAGTGTTTTGGTTTAACAAGAAGGGCATAATATTACCTTAGTTGTTTTAAAGGAAAAATATGGTATTATCTTAATCTGTCCTAAAGGAGCGTTTAAATGTTATAACCACACGACACCGCGTTCATGGGATGAACCGGGAATGTATTTCACTCGACTACCGCGTTCATGAGATGAACCGGGAATGTATTTCACTCGACTACCGCGTTCATGAGATGAACCGGGAATGTATTTCACTCGACTACCGCGTTCATGAGATGAATCGGGAATGTATTTCACTCGACTACCGCGTTCATGGGATGAACCGGGAATGTATTTCACTCGACTATCGCGTTCATGGGATGAACCGGGAATGTATTTCACCACAATACCGAGTCCATGAGATGGACCGGGAATGTATTTCATGCGACACCGCGTTCATGGGATGAACCGGGAATGTATTTCACACGACACCGCGTTCATGGGATGAACCGGGAATGTATAACACATGATTTGATACCGAGTCCATGAGATGGACCGGGAATGTATTCCATACGATTTCACCTCGAGTCCATGAGATGGGCCGAGACATGTTACACGTATCACATTGACTTATACCTAGACTGCCGGCAGTGAGGAAGGAGTTCCAGGCGTGAGGAAGATTTTGAGGCGTAAGTCACGACTTGACATGACTACTTTTATGAGCGTAGTTTTGTTATCATATATGTCTTACATTTTATATAGACTATTATGATTTCATTTGATATTTTTGATTTCACATACTTGGTACTGTTATCGACCTCCTTCGGCTGCGTTCATCTGCGCAGTGAAGGTACACCGGTTGTTGATCCTCGCTCATAGGATCACGATTCGTATTGGGAAGCTCCGTTTCTCCGAGGCTTATCTTTTGGTATGTTTCCGAGTTGTAGGTTACGTACATTCGGGGTATGGCGAGCCCTGTCGTCATAGGTGTTATACATTCTTAAGTGCAGTAATCTTGTTGTCGGCAGGGTTTGTAAAAAAGGGATGTAACTGTTCAAAAATTGTTATATATATATGCCGAAGGGAAAAATTTTCTCAGATGACTGTTTATCATTGCATATTGTTTCTTGTATTGTTTTATATTCCGCTGATTTCTCTGATGTATGACTACTTGGGTGCCCGGGTAAGGCACCAGTCACGGGCCCCGGAACGGGTCGTGACAATGTGATACTTGGTTTTAAGTATAAGTCTCTTGGTTATAAAAAGGAATGAATATGTCTAAAACCATAAAGGGTTATAACGGCTTTATGGGAAGTTGGTTATAACGGCTTTATGTAGGTTAAGAAAGTTGTCTATTTTTTATTAATGGGCATAGGTTGCCTAGATTGTGAAAATTTGAAGTTACTTGATTTCAAGCTTTGAAATGAGTTTTCTAAAAGTGTAGTAACTTACTTTGAAAAATAGACACACCTTGATACTACGGGTGTTAGTATCTTGGGGTTTTACATAGAAAGGAGTATTTTGAAAAGAATGTATGTACATAGTACTTTGGCTTGTTTAATTGAGAATTATTCTATGTGTGCCTTGATAAGTACTTTGGCTTGTTTAATTGAGAATTATTCTATGTGTGCCTTGATAAGTACTTTGGCTTGTTTAAATTGAGAATTTGCCAATGTGTGTTGGTGTTAGCATTTGAGTACAAGTATTATGTTTTATTACGTTGCCGCGACTCTCGGTTGGAGGGTCGGCTGCCTTGTTGTAAGTTTACTTGGACGTCTGCAAGCGGTGAGTGGGATTCCACGGGTATGCTTCCATTATTTATGTTACCCGTGGTCATGCTTATACGATGTGGGATTAGGGCACGCGACCACGAGGATACTCTTGGACACGCTTATACGATGTGGGATTCGGGCATGTGACCGGGAGGCGGGTTTGATTCGGTTGCTTGTATTACCCATGGTCAAGCTTATACGATGTGGGATTCGGGCATGCGACCACGAGGATACTCGCGGACATGCTTATACGATGTGGGATTCCGGCGTGTGACCGAGGCGGGTTTGATTCCGGTTGTTTGTATTACCCGTGGTCATGCTTATACGATGTGGGATTCCGGCATGCGACCACGAGGATATTGTTATATCATGGATCGCGGTGAGAAAGGATTCCACGGGCATGGTTGATATTATGGGCGTGAGACCCATAGTTATATTCGAGTAGTGACTTTGAGGGCATGCGTCCCTGACTTGATATGACTGCTTATGTATTGTGTACTGTAGGTTGGCTATCATACATGTCTCCTGTTTTGTTTAGACTGTTATGATCTCATTACAGTACTTACTGTTTCACATACTTGGTACATTCTTCGTCTCGACCTCGCCCGGAAATGCGTTAAATGTCGCGAGTTTAGGTACGTTGTTTGGTGATCTGCAGGTGTAGGACCCTGCTCAGAGTTTTTGGATAGCTCCCTCTGTTCAGGAGTTTATCTTTTTGGTATAGTTCCTTCAGTACAGGCTTTTGTATGGTTATGGGTACGGCGGGGCCTTGTCCCGTCATATTTCAGTAAAACGCCAGAGTGCATGTATTCATATGTGGGATTGGACTCGTATGCAGCGTTGTGTCTTTTGATTATGTACATTATATGGCGGCCTTGTCGGCTTTGCCCTTACGTCACGTTGGTTTTAAAAAAATGAGAGTATTTAATTTCCGCGATTTACTTATGTTGTTAAGGTAGAAGGGTGCCTGGTAGGGCACGATCACGCCCGGGTTCGGGGTGTGAGTGGTATCGAGCGATCGATCCTCGGAATGTCTGAGCCGTGTCTAGTAGAGTCTTGATTATCGGTGTGTTGCGCGCCACACCCATAAATAGGAGGCTACAGGACATTTAGGAGTCGGTTTCTATTCTTCTCACTCTAAGATCGTGCCATAGAGGCGTGTTAGTAAGATAATTCCTCTCGGCGTATTTTTGTGTACGATTATGCCTCGAGGAGGGCACGGCCGCCCGAGAAGGGCAAAGGAGTAGCGAGCTACTAGTCGGACTCGAGAGTCGATAGGGCTCGTGCCTGTGGTATCTGGATGTTGTCGCGATGGCGAGTTCTTCTGCGCCAGGTTTTGAGGCCCCAGCACCAGAGCCTCCAGTTTCTCAGTTAGGAGAAGACTATAGGGTCATGAGGGAAGCAGTTATGTTATTGACCAAGATAGCGGTGCTGCAGTTTCATCAGCAGGGGGTTATTCGGCCGATGCAGACAGTGTCTGAGAGGGTAGAGGCAACGGAGATCAGCGTAAGAGTGCTAGACGGTTGGTTATCCGGTGAGTTTTTGGGACGAGCGGCCTCGGAACGAGTGAGGTATTCGTCCCACCTACCCATACATACCCCGCGGCTCACGGTGGGAGATTGGACTCCTGAGTATTTAGGAGCGGTCCAAGCTCCGGTCGAGGCTCTCAAAGGAGGCGAGAGGATTTTCTCAGTCGAGGCCACTTTTTCCTCTGTGTTTCCGATGTAGTAAGCGTCATATGGGGAAATGTCGTTATGGCACAGGTGTTTGTTTTTATTGTGGCCGTCCGGGCCATATTCTGAGGGTATGTCCTTTTAGAAGAGGCACCGGTGAGGTGGCTCAGCCTATGAGGCCGGTAGTTGGTTCCCTTTCCTCCACAGTTGTGCGTCCCCCAGGACAGGGTGTTCAGATGTCAGCCAGTCGTGGTAGAGGTCAGGGTGGAGTTTATAGTTACGCGGTCCTTGGACCGCGCGGATAACGTGACTACTGGGCAGGATCAGGAGGCGACATCGCACAGGGTTACAGGTATATTTTGATTCTTTGGAATCATACGTGCATTGTTAGATTCAGATTTCGCCCTAGCATATATGTTTTCCTTTGTTGCTAGTTGTTGTAAGTGATAGTACCCCAGAGGTAGGAATACTTTGATTAGTAAAGTGAAAAGTTTAAAATGTTGACAAGAATGGAAAGTGAACTGAGACTATAGTTGTGTAGAGTTCACAAGTAGTAATTGCCCATGTGATGTAAGACCAATAGGGAAGGATGTACGGTAGAAATACTTCGACTTATGTGGCGACCCTCTAGTGAATAGGGGGATAGGGTGAGAAGTACCTTGAGATAAGAGAGAAATTTATTTCAGACTAAGAATGAGAAGTTATGTGTGATGATGGGTCGGGTTATGGACTCATTTCGGGTCAACCGATAGTATGGAATCGGGTGATGTCAGTTGGATATAGTCCCGCTATGTGATAGGGTCACGAGGGTGCAAGGCCCAAGTCTAGTTAATCGTTGTACGAGTTCGTGGACGCGTTCCACCGCAATCAGGTCGTAGGGACCGAGAAGAGTCTTAACGGGAATGTAAGTAGCATAGTGGCCAAGTTTGGATAGTAACTCCAAGGATTGGAGGACAGAAACAATAATTGAGATTTTGTACGTATGCTAAATAAGTTTAGAAGTACGAGAAAGTATGGCAAGTAAGGAAAGAAAGTAACCTCTAAAGATCCTGTTTGTGATAAGACTGTAACCTTCGAGTTTTGTGAGAAGGGAACACGGACGGAAAGCCCATTGTTATGTTTACGTATGTTATGTGGTGGCCATGTGTGGCATCGTTGGTCCTGTGCAGTTTTGATTGATAGGCATAGTATAGAGATTGTGCCGGAGTGGGTATAGCTTGAAAACCGACTAAGAACATTCGGGGACGAATGTTTCTAAAGGGGGAAGAATGTTACACCCCGTAAGTCCAGGACATGTAAAAGATAATGTATGTAAGGAATCAAGACTTTGAAATTGGTACGAAAGGAAGAATTGTTTTTCCGACGGAAAATCTTCCGGACGTCGGAAAGGAAAAATGTTCGTTGTTGAGAATTGGATTCTCAAAACGCATTATTTGAAGAGTATGGAACTTATTAACATTATGGAAATTTATTTTTACGAATTTGGTCACGTGGGGCCCACCCGAGGAATTTTACATTTTTGTGGGGCCCACGAGGGTTACGGAATTTTATGGACGAATGAGAAGGAGACACGTGGCACCCCCACACTTGGTCTTGGTCAAAATTTTGTAAGGGTAAAATGGTCATTGACCATGGTAGAAGATAAGTCTTCCAAGCTTGATATTATTGACCAAAGTCAACTTGCTACTTGGGCTTGATCCTAGTGAAACTCATCCTAGCCACTCATGTGTTGAAATCTAAGCCTTTCATTGTGTTATATATACTAAGCTAGTGCAAGACAAGCTCTTCTAACACTTAGAATTTATCACAACATTTTCTTGTCCACTATATTGCTCTCGGGTTTGGAGGGGTTCCCACACAAAAAATTTGTAGTTTTGATCTATTATTCACAAGACTTTAACCCAATGTCCCTAAGGGTATATTAAGGTTATCTCAATAGAAAGATTTCGGAAAAACGACGTTTTCGTATTAGTCGCAAGGCGGAAACTTGAGAAGTTCTTCAACTTTGAAGTTGGAACTTGAAGATGGGTTCTTCATAGGCTCTAAGGAGTGCTTGGAGCGGATTTGGAACATAAGGAAAGGATCTAAGAATTTGCTAAGGAGCGACTTTGAATCTTGGAATTTTTAAGGGCTTATAAAGGCATAAATTTTGTCGTTTTAGTAGTTACGACTTACTTATTGTTGTAGCTATGGATATTAGCAAGCATGAGGTATTTAGTTTAAGGTTTGATAAGTTTATTGGCTATTGGAACCCTAATCCGAACACTAGCATGTTTAGCCTTAAGATTACAATTCAAGTCGATTATTAGTTTAAGTCGTCGCATGTTGTATAAAAAAGGAAATTGTAGTTGTTGAAGTTGTTTATGACTGTATAACATGTTAGACCTTAGAACTTGGAATTGGAAAAGGATTGGAAAAGACTTTGAATTGTCGGTTATGTTGTTGGCCGAAAATGGTTTGAATATGGAACTACTTCGTATTAATTGTGGGGCAGAATTTTACACGTATTGTAAGGCGTGTAATCCCCTTTGTTTGGTTGTTGTTTTGAGCCTTAAATGTGGCGTGTTGGTTATTGTATTCGGCCTTGAAAAAGGTGGCAAAGTGAGTAGAAACAAAGGAAGTGCTGCCCGATTTTCCGTAGAATTAGAAACCGTATACTTAGTATTATTCTACGTTAGAGACTAGGAATTGATAGTCTTGTTGTGACCATTATAGGTTGACACTTCTACGTGCGGCGTATTCGGCTTAGCTTGTGGATTTAGCCGAAAAGGTATGTGAACTATCTCCTCTTCTAGCATGATTCCTTAAGATAAAGAAAGTATGTCCTACTCCTTAAATGATCCATTCCTTGGTTGTATTTGGATTGCCTAAAATAGAATTTGTTCTATGTACTCCCTTGATTGTACTTTGATGTTTAAATTGTAAGTTGTATAATCCATTTCCTTAGTGAAGTTTGGATTCTTAAAAGTGAAAGTATTTTACTTAAAGTACATAGAGTCTTGAAAATGAAGTGGTTTCCAAACCTTTTGGCTAGTGCCTTAGTTCCAAAACCTAAGGGTTGTTGTAATGACTTTAGGGGAGTTAAAGGAGTGATTTACTTAATTGTTTTAAGAGAGGAGAAATGACATGATTTAAGAGAAGTAACTTGTTTTAAAGGTGTGAGTTACATGAGGTTTAAAAGTAGAAGAAACTTGTTTTCTAAATATTAAGAGACTTGAAGTATTTGGAAAGTTAAGAACTTGATTTGTAAGTATGTGATACTTGGTTTTAAGTATAAGTCTCTTGGTTATAAAAAGAAGTGAATATGTCTAAAACCATAAAGGGTTATAACGGCTTTATGGGAATTTGGTTATAACGGCTTTATGGAAGATTAAGAAAGTTGTCTATTTTTTATTAATGGGCATAGGTTGCCTAGATTGTGAAAATTTGAAGTTACTTGATTTCAAGCTTCGAAATGAGTTTTCTAAAAGTGTAGTAACTTACTTTGAAAAATAGACACACCTTGATACTACGGGTGTTAGTATCTTGGGGTTTTACATAGAAAGGAGTATTTTGAAAAGAATGTACGTACGTAGTACTTTGGCTTGTTTAATTGAGAATTATTCTATGTGTGCCTTGATAAGTACTTTGGCTTGTTTAATTGAGAATTATTCTATATGTGCCTTGATAAGTACTTTGGCTTGTTTAAATTGAGAATTTGCCAATGTGTGCTGGTGATAGCATTTGAGTACAAGTATTATGTTTTATTACGTTGCCGCGACTCTCGGTTGGAGTGTCGGCTGCCTTGTTGTAAGTTTACTTGGACGTACCGACAGTGAGGTGGGATTCCACGGGTATGATTCCATTATTTGTGTTACCCCATGGTCATGCTTATACGATGTGGGATTTCGGGGCATGCGACCACGAGGTATACTCCTTGGACATGCTTATACGATGTGGGATTCCGGGGCATGTGACCAGGAGCGGGTTTGATTCCCGGATTTGCTTGTATTACCCCATGGTCATGCTTATACGATGTGGGATTCCGGGGCATGCGACCACGAGGGATACTCCTTGGACAAGCTTATACGATGTGGGATTAGGCGTGTGACCGAGGCGGGTTTGATTCGGATTTTTGTATTACCCCATGGTCATGCTTATACGATGTGGGATTCTGGGGCATGCGACCACGAGGGATATTGTTATATCATGGACTGCCGGCAGTGAGAAAGGATTCCACGGGCATGGTTGATATTATGGGCGTGAGACCCATAGTTATATTCGAGTAGTGACTTTGAGGGCATGCGTCACTGACTTGATATGACTGCTTATGTATTGTGTACTGTAGGTTGGCTATCATACATGTCTCCTGTTTTGTTTAGACTGTTATGATCTCATTACAGTACTTACTAGTTCACATACTTGGTACATTCTTCGTACTGACCTCCTTCGGGGGGGCTGCGTTCATGTCGCAGGTTTAGGTACGCTGTTTGGTGATCTGCAGGTGTAGGACCCTGCTCAGAGTTTATGGATAGCTCCCTCTGTTCAGGAGTTTATCTTTTTGGTATAGTTCCTTCAAAGATGTGAGCTTTTGTACGGTTATGGGTACGGCGGGGCCTTGTCCCGTTATATTTCAGTAAAACTCTTAGAGGTCTGTATTCATATGTGGGATTGGACTCATGTACAACATTGTGTCTTTTGATTATGTACATTATATGGCAGCCTTGTCGGCTTTGCCCTTGCACGTACGTTGGTTTTAAAAAAAAAATGAGGTGTATTTAATTTCCGCAGTTTACTTATGTTGTTAAGGTAGAAGGGTGCCCAGGTAGGGCACCAGTCACGGGCCCGGGGTTCGGGGTGTGACAGAGTGGTATCAGAGCAGTCAGTCCTCGGAATGTCTACAGACCGTGTCTAGTAGAGTCTTGATTATCGGTGTGTTGCGCGCCACACCCATAAACAAGAGGCTACAGGACATTTAGGAGTCGGTTTCTATTCTTCTCACTCTAAGATCGTGCCATAGAGCTGTGTTAGTAAGATAATTCCTCTCTGACGTATTTTTGTGTACAGTTATGCCTCCAAGGAGGGCAACAACCGCCCAGAAGGGCAAAGGAGTAGCAGGAGCTTCTAGTCAGACTCAGAGAGCTGATAGGGCTCGTGCCGAGTATCTGGGATGTTGTCGCGATCGGCGAGTTCTTGCGCCCAGTTTTGAGGCCCCATCACGAGCCTCGGTTTCTCTGTTAGGGGAAGAATATAGGGTCATGAGGGAAGCAGTTATGTTATTGACCAAGATAGCGGTGCTCTGATTTCATCGCAGGAGGTTATTCGGCCGGTCTGAGGCAGGTGTACAGAGGTAGAGGCAGCGGAGATCAGCGTAAGAGGCTAGACCGGTTGGTTATCCGGTGAGTTTTGGACAAGCGACCTTCAGAGTGAGGTATTTGTCCCACCTACCAGACATACCCCACGGCTCACGGGTGGGAGATTGGACTCACAAGGTATTTAGGAGCGGTCCAGCTCCGGTCGAGGCTCATAGGAGCTGTTATACCGTATTTCAGTATGCGTGAGGCGTGCGTATAAAATTTGAGCCTTAAAGATTTGGCAAATTCGAAATTTGGGCACAAGTGCCGAAAAGAGTCGTTTTCCGACGAAACGTTTAAACAGCTTACGTAGGGAAAATTCCGGCTAAGAAAATTTTAAATTTTGCGGTTTTTTACGAGTGAAGAAACATTTTTGACCAACGGGACGGTGAAAAGTGTCCACCTCACATTGGAAGAAGTGGACGGCAAAGTGGGCGAGAAAGGTGGCATGGTTAGGTAGGATATTTTGTGCAAGTTGTGTGGTAGATGGATAAGGTGCACATGGCTTGATCCTAGCCCTACACTTGCCTAACACTTGGCTTGATCTTGGCCATTGGTTGGCCTTTGCTTGACCTATAAATACCCCTCTAAGTGATCAACTTTCTTCATCCAAAAATCATTTGCTAAGTGTTAAAAATCCCTCCCCCGTTAGTGTTGAGTTCGTCCAACTCCTCCCCCCCTCTTTTGAGAGTCTTGGCCGAGGGCCTACTCCCTCCGCTGTGTAGTGCCCTAGCCGTGGGTTACTCCCCCCCTAGCCTTGTTGCCTCGTATAAATACCCCCATTTTTTTGGTATAGAAATACTCTCGAAGTATTGTTATAATGCCCAAATACCTTGGCCCAAATACCTTGTAGTATTCCCAAGGTTACACTTATACAAAAGCCCAGAAAATACTATTATACTTCCCTCAGTCACAAAAACGAAACCCTAAGGAAAACCTTCATAGTCGGTTGAAGTGTTAAGTAGAAGTTGGTTAGAACTTCTAAGGGTTGTTAGGAGCGGGTTGGAGTGCACGGAGTAGGAGCTAAACCTTGCTCAGGATCGACATATAAACTCGGATAATTTTGGGCTTATCAAGGTAAACACTCTTGACCTTCTGTTGTAATTGGAAATTACATGTTGTTGGAATATATAGTTAAGGTATACTATATATAGAATTGAACATAGTTGTGCGGCAATGTCTTTTGACTTAAGTCTGAATAATACTTACGGCAATGTCTTGCGACTTAAGCCTGAATTTAAAGAAGAGAACTGAACTGTAATTACATAGGACTGTATTACAGTAGACTTGTGTAGTATTACTGTGAGTAGAATTGTACACGTCCGGTTAGACGTGCAAACCCCCCCTGGTTGGCTTGGTAGCCGGCCTCGATAGAGGAGGAGATTTACGCTGTTGCGGGGGGGAGGTGCTGCCGAATTTTCTGTAGGATATTCTACATTGAGATCTAGATGTTAATAGGCGCCTTGTGGCCTCTATAGGTTGAAGTACTACGTATGGCGTGATCTACTTGGCTTAAGGAGTAGCCGACGGTTTGAGGTACTTGGAGCGTTTTGCTATTAGTCGATAATCGTCGCGAGGTATGTGAACCTCTTCCTATCTGTTCTAGCATGATATGTGTATAACTATGTAGTACGGTAGACGTACATGTGTTTAATGTATTTGATTGGTTTGAAACATAAAGTGTTATAACGGCTTTATGGGAAGTTGGTTATAACAGCTTTATGTAGGTAAGAAAATGCTTTGTGGTTTCAAAGGGTGCCGATTTGACTTATAACGGATTTGATGTGTAGTAACAAAGAACTTGAAGTGTTTCAAAAAGACCTTTTTGAAAGAAGAGTAATACTTGGCTTTGAAAACATAAGAGTTGTACTGGCTTTATGGGAAGTTAGGTATAACGTCTTAAGAGTGATAAAAAGAATGGTTTACTGATTTTAGAAGATAAGAGACTTGACTTAATGGTATTGATATGAATTTTGTTAAAAGTGTGAAACCTCATTCGTGAGTAATGAGTACTTGGTTTTAAAAGGGATAATGTTTTACTGATTTCGGAAATCAGAATGAGTATCGACAAACCACTGCAGCGTTAATAAAGGAAAATGTATTGAATAATGAAGTATGGTATTAAAACCAGTAGAAACTTCCATCTGCATAGAAGCTAAGATGAGACAAAATGATATTACTTTTCCTAGATCATGGCTGCTTAATAAGATTGATAATAAAAAAGAACAACCTACTCACATAGAAGACATATGTTTCTCAAAACGTTTAAAGGAGAATTATGTTTTAAAGGATTAAAACTATGAACTACGAAACCTTTTCTAAAATGAGAAACTTGAGCATTTGTAATTAGGCAAACTTGAACGTTTGGAAAATAAGGTTGTTACTTGATTTTACAAAGGAAAGCATTTTGGTTTACTTAACAATGTTAGTCACTCTATTTTTTTATACTACGGGTATCGGATGACCTTTGTAAAAGAAATGGATCTTTAAAAGGAATTTAACGTACGTAGTACTTTAGGGTTAAAACTCGGACTTTGGCATAAAAATGAAAGTACTTTGAGTTGTGTATAACTTGCCTATGCTTGTTGTTGTGAAGCTTGCCTATGCTTGTTGTTGTGAAGCTTGCCTATGCTTGTTGTTGTAAAACTTGCCTATGCTTGTTGTGATAGCCTTTGTTGTATTTCTGTACCCCCGCGTCTCTCGATGGAGTAGGTTGATTTGTTATGAGCGATTCTACAGAGTCCCACGAGATGGCGACACGTATTTCATTTGATTATACACCGAGTCCCACGAGATGGGCAGGGACACGTATTCCATTTGATTATACACCGAGTCCCACGAGATGGGCAGGGACACGTATTCCATTTGATTATACACCGAGTCCCACGAGATGGGCAGGGACACGTATTCCATCTGATTATACACCGAGTCCCACGAGATGGGAAGGGACACGTATTTCATCTGATTATACACCGAGTCCCACGAGATGGGCAGGGACACGTATTCCATCTGATTATTCACCGAGTCCCACGGGATGGGCCGGGACACGTATTTCATCTGGCTATCATACATGTCTCCTGCTTTATATAGACTATTATGATTTCATTCTGATCTTTTCTGATTTCACATACTTGGTACTGTTATGCGACCTCGCCCGAAGTGCGTTCATCTGCCGCAGTGGAAGTACATCGGTTGTGGATCCTCGCTCATAGGATCACGATTCGTGTCGGAAGCCCATTTCTTCTGAGGCTTATCTTTTGGTATGTTACCACAGTGCAGATTCTTATACATTCGAGGGTATGGCGGGGCCTGTCCCGTCATAATTATGTAAAAATCTTAGAGTGCATGCCTTTATTGTGGCGGGGTTTGTAAAAAGGATAAGCTGTTCGGGTATTTATGTATATATATGATGAAGGCAAGCTGTTTTGGTTGCTTTGTTTATTTATCTTGTCTCTTAATTCATGTTCATGTTTTTATTTCCGATTTTCTCGATGTTGTATCACTAGGGTGCGGGTAAGGCACGATCCACGGGCAGGTTCGGTCGTGACAAAAGTGGTATCGAGCGATTAGTCCTCGGAAAGTGTCTGCACCGTGTCTAGTAGAGTCTTGATTATCGGTGTGTTGTGCACCACATCTATAATCGAGGCTATAGGACATTTAGGATTGGTTTCCATTCTTCTCATTCTGAGATCGTGCCCTAGAGCTGTGTGATAAGTTGGGCCCCTCTGACGTATTTCTTTCCTTTACCAGTTATGCCTCCGCGTAAGGCAAACCAGGCCCAGATGGGCAAGGCGGTGAGAGGCTGGTGAGATCTGAGAAGTCTGAGGCGCGAGCGTCGATGCACGAGCAGTGCCGACGGCGAGTTTAGCGCGCCGCCCGGCCTGTGAGTTTAAGCGCAGCGATGGTTGCTTGAGACTACGATGCACGAGCCTCGGTCCCACGGCTGGAAGCGAGATGAGATGGGTACAAGAGATGGCGATTCTTGGCGAAGTCGTGGCGAATATGAGATAATTTGAATAGGCGATTCCGGCCCGATAGCACCGTAGTTCACCCGGCGAGCGGTTTGAGGCTACGTGACTTTACGAGTTGTAGCCCGCTTGATGTTCTATGGATCGGCGAGATGACCTTGAGAGTTTATCAAGCGGCTACTGGATCGTGAGTGATCGAGTCTCGAGCGAAGTCGGTGGTATTGGGTTCGCATCAGTGCGTGATCTGCGATTGGTAGTTTGATTCGTGGGAGTTGTCGGGAAGAGCATGCACTTCCAGCCGTATGGGACGAGTTCTCAAGGGCTTTTCTTGCACATTTCTTGCCCCGGATGAGGAGGGCTCGGGCAGCAATTTTTGATGGTGGCGGGGCGGGCGGGCGGTTAGAAGTACAATGTGGAGTTCGACTCATTAGCTCGGTATGTTCCAGTGGTAGGCGATATGGAGGGCGAGTACACCGCTACGTCAGGCTTGGATGATTACTTAGCGAGGCTTATGCGGGTGTAGCTCTTGTTGGGCATGGACATTGCCGCACGCAAGCTCATGCACTAGGATGTGAGGCACGGAGAGGTCGGCGGAATGACCGAGATCGTGAGAGGGCGAGCAGCGAGGTCCTTTGGTAACTTTCGAGGCGGACCGCCTCGGCGATCTAGTTATGTACCTCCACGATGCAGTGGTCCCCGCGATCGTCGGGGCGTTGAGTATTCGGGGCTGGTCGAGCTCGGGGCTTAGTTCACAGATATACATGGGTTCTAGATCGAGTTGAGTTTTCCTCGGTGTGCGCGTCGGCGGCGTCGTCGGGAATGTCGTCTTTGTCCTGGTGCTTGTTTCACCTGCGGCCGTCCGGGCCATGTGACGAGCGTCCTAGTAGGAAGGATCGACGGCATGACTCACCTACGGATCGATGGCGGGTTCATCGCGCCCTACGGTATCGCCTGCAGGAGCCTTTGATTAGAGTGGAGCGGTAGATTCAGGTATATCCTTAACCCTTTAGAGATTTGTATGCATGATATGATGACCTTATTATTGTGTGCTACGTTCGGATAGCGTTATGTTGGTTATGAGTTAGAAAGCTTGGCTAGTTGAAAGGATATGTATGGGGGCATGGAAAGTGTGAACTTTAGAATATTTCATGTTGAGACCTTAGATGTAAGGTCATCTTGAATAAAAGATTTTACGGTTAGTCTTTGTTGAAATACTTGGTTTGCGTATAAATGTGTTGTGGGATAAGTCCATGGGTAGTGTGAAATGGAAGTGGTAGCTTTCATGACCTGTATAGGTAAGATTGTTCCGGATCGGGGAACAAGAGCTTGATGCGTTAAGTGGGTCGGGTTGGGGCCATGTTGCGGGCCAACCCGCGGCCTGTTTTGATGTGGGGTCAGCTCTGGGTGGTCCCGCCAGGTGGTAGGGTCACGAGGGTGCTAGGCCCAAGTTTAGATGACCATCGTATGAGTTCGTGGTTATGTTCAACCAGAAGCGGATCTTGAAGGCCGGGAATGGCCTTAAGGAAGATCGAGGCTAGTAAGATGACCAAGTTTGGAGGTAGTGACTCCAAAGTTTTGGAAACTGAAGTGTGGTACGTATACTAAAAGAGTTCAAGTGTTCGAGAAGAGTACGACGAGTAAGGGTAGAGGTGAGCATGTATTGCGAGCATAGATATGATCATTTCTTGTGAAGGGAGAAGGTGCGAAGGATGTATATTTTAGACCTCAGGGATCGCATGATGTCCGGTACCATTTGTTGGGTCGCCGGAGTGACACTAGAACCTCGCGGAAAAGTGACAAAAGTTTGTGATGTTAGAGGTGTTTCCTCGTGGACTTGGATGTAAGTATTAGCGCGGGTGTTTCGTGGCCAGTTGTGGCGTTGGCAACTTATTAGAAGAACTTTATCGTTATCCGTCTTGAGAAGGAACATTCGGGACGAATGTTTCTAAGGAGGGGAGAATGTTATACCCCGTATTTCCAGAGTATGTACGTGAGGGCGTATGTATAAAATTTGAGCCTTAAAGATTTGGCAAATTCGAAATTTGGGCACAAGTGCCGAAAAGAGTCGTTTTACGGCGAAGCGTTTCCCACGACTTACGTAGGAAAATTCGGCTATGTCATTTATAATTTTTGCGGATTTTTCCGAGAGACGAAACATTTTGGACCAACGGGAGGGTGACAAGTGTCACCCTCACATTGGAAGGAAGTGGACGGCAAAGTGGACGAGAAAGGTGGCATGGTTAGGTAGGATATTTTGTGCAAGTTGTGTGGTAGATGGATAAGGTGCACATGGCTTGATCCTAGCCCTACACTTTCCTAACACTTGGCTTGATCTTGGCCATTGGTTGGCCTTTGCTTGACCTATAAATACCCCTCTAAGTGATCAACTTTCTTCATCCAAAAATCATTTGCTAAGTGTTAAAAATCCCTCCCCCTTTAGTGTTGAGTTCGTCCAACTCCTCCCCCCCTCTTTTGAGAGTCTTGGCAGGGCCTCCTCCTCCCTTGTAGTGCCTCAGTGGGTACACCCCCAGGCTTGTTGCCTCGTATAAATACCCCCCTTTTGTGGTATAGAAATACTCTCCAAGTATTGTTATAATGCCCAAATACCTTGGCCCAAATACCTTGTAGTATTCTCAAGGTTACACTTATACAAAAGCCCAGAAAATACTATTATACTTCCTCGATCCAAAAAACGAAACCCAAGGAAAACCTTCATAGTCGGTTGAAGTGTTAAGTAGAAGTTGGTTAGAACTTCTAAGGGTTGTTTGGAGCGGGTTGGAGTGCACGGAGTAGGAGCTAAACCTTGCTCAGGATCGACATATAAACTCGCATAATTTTGGGCTTATCAAGGTAAACACTCTTGACCTTACATTGTAATTGGAAATTACATGTTGTTGGAATATATAGTTAAGGTATACTATATATAGAATTGAACATAGTTGTGCGGCAATGTCTTTTGACTTAAGCTGAATAATACTTACGGCAATGTCTTGCGACTTAAGCTGAATTTAAAGAAGAAGCGAGCAGTAATTACATAGGGCTGTATTACAGTAGACTTGTGTAGAATTATTGTGAGTAGAATTGTACACGTCCGGTTAGACGTGCAAACCCCCCCCCCCGGTTGGCTTGGTAGCGGCCTCGATAGAGGAGGAGATTTCTGTTGTTGCGGGAGAGTCTGCCGAATTTTATTTAGGATATTCTACATTGAAATCAAGATATTAAAAGGCGCCTTGTGGCCCCAATAGGTTTAAGTAAAACGTATGGCGTCATCTACTTGGCTTAAGGAGTAGCCAACGGTTTGAGGTACTTGGAGCGTTTTGCTATTAGTCGATAATCGTCGCGAGGTATGTGAACCTCTTCCTATCTGTTCTAGCATGATATGTGTATAACTATGTAGTACGGTGACGCGTACGTGTGTTTAATGTATTTGATTGGTTTGAAACATAAAGTGTTATAACGGCTTTATGGGAAGTTGGTTATAACGACTTTATGTAGGTAAGAAAATGCTTTGTGGTTTCAAAGGGTAGCGATTTGACTTATAACGGGTTTGATGTGTAGTAACAAAGAACTTGAAGTGTTTCAAAAGACCTTTTGAAAGAAGAGTAATACTTGGCTTTGAAAACATAAGAGTTGTCTTCGCTTTATGGGAAGTTAGGTATAACGTCTTAAGAGTGATAAAAGAATGGTTTCTTGATTTTAGAAGATAAGAGACTTGACTTAATGGTATTGATATGAATTTTGTTAAAAGTGTGAAACCTCATTCGTGAGTAATGAGTACTTGGTTTTAAAAGGGATAATGTTTCTTGATTTGAAATCGAATGAGTATCGACAAACCCCTGCAGCGTTAATAAAGGAAAATGTATTGAATAATGAAGTATGGTATTAAAACCAGTAGAAACCTCCATCTGCATAGAAGCTAAGATGAGACAAAATGATATTACTTTTCCTAGATCATGGCTGCTTAATAAGATTGATTATAAACAAGAACAACCTACTCACATATAAGACATATGTTTCTCAAAACGTTTAAAGGAGAATTATGTTTTAAAGGATTAAAACTATGAACTACGAAACCTTTTCTAAAATGAGAAACTTGAGCATTTGTAATTAGGCAAACTTGAACGTTTGGAAAATAAGGTTGTTACTTGATTTTACAAAGGAAAGCATTTTGGTTTACTTAACAATGTTAGTCACTCTATTTTTTTATACTACGGGTATCGGATGACCTTTGTAAAAGAAATGGATCTTTAAAAGGAATTTAACGTACGTAGTACTTTAGGGTTAAAACCCGGACTTTGGCATAAAAATGAAAGTACTTTGAGTTGTGTATAACTTGCCTATGCTTGTTGTTGTGAAGCTTGCCTATGCTTGTTGTTGTGAAGCTTGCCTATGCTTGTTGTTGTGAAACTTGCCTATGCTTGTTGTGATAGCCTTTGTTGTATTTCTGTACCCCCGCGTCTCTCGATGGAGGGCCGGTTGATTTGTTATGAGCGATTACACCGAGTCCCACGAGATGGGCGAGGACACGTATTTCATTTGATTATACACCGAGTCCCGAGATGGGCGAGGACACGTATTCCATTTGATTATACACCGAGTCCCGAGATGGCGGGGACACGTATTCCATTTGATTATACACCGAGTCCCACGAGATGGCGAGGACACGTATTCCATCCGATTATACACCGAGTCCCGAGATGGCGGGGACACGTATTTCATCCGATTATACACCGAGTCCCACGAGATGGCGAGGACACATATTTCATCCGATTATTCACCGAGTCCCGGGATGGCGGGACACGTATTTCATCCGGTTATCATACATGTCTCCCTTTTATATAGACTATTATGATTTCATTCTGATCTTTTCTGATTTCACATACTTGGTACTGTTATCGACCTCGCCGGGCTGCGTTCATCCGCAGTGGAAGTACATCGGTTGTGGATCCTCGCTCATAGGATCCTGATTCAGCGTGTCGGGAAGCCCATTTCTTCGAGGCTTATCTTTTGGTATGTTACCACAGTCAGTAGATTCTTATACATTCGTGGTATGGCGGGGCCACTGTCCGTCATAGCCATTGTAAAAATCTTAAGTGCATGTATTGTTGTGGCGGGGTTTGTAAAAAGGATAAGCTGTCGGTATTTATGTATATATATGATGAAGGCAACTGTTTTGGTTGGCCTGTTTATTTATCTTGTCTCTTAATTCATGTTCATGTTTTTATTTCCGCTGATTTTCTCTGATGTTGTATCACTAGGGTGCCCGGGGTAAGGCACCAGTCATGGGCCCGGGTTCGGGTCGTGACAGGAGCAGAGGAGTTTCTCAGTCGAGGCCACTTTTTCCTCAGTGTTTCCGATGTAGTAAGCGTCATTTGGGGAAATGTCGTTATGGCACAAGTGCTTGTTTTTATTGTGGTCGTCCGGGCCATATTCTGAGGGTATGTCCTTTTAGAAGGAGCACCGGTGAGGTGGCTCAGCCTATGAGGCCGGTAGTTAGTTCCCTTTCCTCCTCATCTGTGCGTACCCCAGGACAGGGTGTTCAGATGTCAGCCAGTCGTGGTAGAGGTCAGGGTGGAGTTTATAGTTCTGGCGGTCCTTCGGACCGCAGAGATGACGTGACTACTGGGCAGGATCAGGAGGCGACATCGCACGGGGTTACAGGTATATTTTGATTCTTTGGAATCATACGTGCATTGTTAGATTCAGATTTCGCCCTAGCATATATGTTTTCCTTTGTTGCTAGCTGTTGTAAGTGATAGTACCCCAGAGGTAGGAATACTTTGATTAGTAAAGTGAAAAGTTTAAAATGTTGACAAGAATGGTAAGTGAACTGAGACTATAGTTGTGTAGAGTTCACAAGTAGTAATTGCCCCATAACAGTGTAAGACCAATAGGGAAGGATGTACGGTAGAAATACTTCGACTTATGTGGCGACCCTCTAGTGAATAGGGGGATAGGGTGAGAAGTACCTTGAGATAAGAGAGAAATTTATTTCAGACTAAGAATGAGAAGTTAAGTGTGACGATGGGTCGGGTTATGGACTCATTTCGGGTCAACCGATAGTATGGAATCGGGTGATGTAGTTGGATATGATCCCGCTATGTGATAGGGTCACGAGGGTGCAAGGCCCAATTCTAGTTAATCGTTGTACGAGTTCGTGGACGCGTTCCACCGGAATCAGGTCGTAGGGACCGAGAAGAGTCTTAACGGGAATGTAAGTAGCATAGTGGCCAAGTTTGGATAGTAACTCGAGTTGGAGGGCGAAACAATATTTGATATTTTGTACGTATGCTAAATAAGTTTAGAAGTACGAGAAAGTATGGCAAGTAAGGAAAGAAAGTAACCTCTAAAGATCCTGTTTGTGATAAGACTGTAACCTTCGAGTTTTGTGAGAAGGGACCACGGACGGAAAGCCCATTGTTATGTTTACGTATGTTATGTGGTGGCCATGTGTGGCATCGTTGGTCCTGTGCAGTTTTGATTGATAGGCATAGTATAGAGATTGTGCCGGAGTGGGTATAACTTGAAAACCGACTAAGAACATTCGGGGACGAATGTTTCTAAGGGGGGAAGAATGTTACACCCCGTAAGTCCAGGACATGTAAAAGAGAATGTATGTAAGGAATCAAGACTTTGAAATTGGTACGAAAGGAAGAATTGTTTTTCCGACGGAAAATCTTCCGGACGTCGGAAAGGAAAAATGTTCGTTGTTGAGAATTGGATTCTCAAAATGCATTATTTGAAGAGTATGGAACTTATTAACATTATGGAAATTTATTTTCTGGTTGGTCACGTGGGGCCCACCCGAGGAATTTTACATTTTTGTGGGGCCCACGAGGGTTACATAATTTTATGGACGAATGAGAAGGCGACACGTGGCACCCCCACACTTGGTCTTGGTCGAAATTTTGTAAGGGTAAAATGGTCATTGACCATGGTAGAAGATAAGTCTTCCAAGCTTGATATTATTGACCAAAGTCAACTTGCCATTTGGGCTTGATCCTTTTGAAACTCATCCTAGCCACTCATGTGTTGCAATCTAAGTCTTCCATTGTGTTATATATACTAAGCTAGTGCAAGACAAGCTCTTCTAACACTTAGAATTTATCCCAACATTTTCTTGTCCACTATATTGCTCTCGGGTTTGGAGGGGTTCCTGCACAAAAAATTTGTAGTTTTGATCTATTATTTACAAGACTTTAACCCAATGTCCCTAAGGGTATATTAAGGTTATCTCAATAGAAAGATTTCGGAAAAACGACGTTTTCGTATTAGTCGCAAGGCGGAAACTTGAGAAGTTCTTCAACTTTGAAGTTGGAACTTGAAGATGGGTTCTTCATAGGCTCTAAGGAGTGCTTGGAGCAGATTTGGAACATAAGGAAAGGAGCTAAGAATTTGCTAAGGAGAGACTTTGAATCTTGGAATTTTTAAGGGCTTATAAAGGTCTTAATTTTGTCGTTTTAGTGTTAAGACTTACTTATTGTTGTAGCTATGGATATTAGCAAGCATGAGGTATTTAGTATAAGGTTTGATAAGTTTATTGGCTATTGGAACCCTAATCCGAAGACTAGCATGTTTAGCCTTAAGATTACAATTCAAGTCGATTATTAGTTTAAGTCGTCGCATGTTGTATAAAGAAGGAAATTGTAGTTGTTGAAGTTGTTTATGACTGTATAACATGTTAGACTTTAGAACTTGGAATTGGAAAAGGATTGGAAAAGACTTTGAATTGTCGGTTATGTTGTTGGCCGAAAATGGTTTGAATATGGAACTACTTCGTATTAATTGTGGGGCGGAATTTTACACGTATTGTAAGGCGTGTAATCCCCTTTGTTTGGTTGTTGTTTTGAGCCTTAAATATGGCGTGTTGGTTATTATATTCGGCCTTGAAAAAGGTGGCAAAGTGAGTAGAAACAAAGGAAGTGCTGCCCGATTTTCCGTAGAATTAGAAACCGTATACTTAGTATTATTCTACGTTAGAGACTAGGAGTTGATAGTCTTGTTGTGACCATTATAGGTTGACACTTCTACGTGCGGCGTATTCGGCTTAGCTTGTGGATTTAGCCGAAAAGGTATGTGAACTATCTCCTCTTCTAGCATGATTCCTTAAGATAAAGAAAGTATGTCCTACTCCTTAAATGATCCATTCCTTGGTTGTATTTGGATTGCCTAAAATAGAATTAGATTACATGTACTCCTTGATTGTACTTTGATGTTTAAATTGTAAGTTGTATAATCCATTTCCTTAGTGAAGTTTGGATTCTTAAAAGTGAAAGTATTTTACTTAAAGTACATAGAGTCTTGAAAAGGAAGTGGTTTCCAAACCTTTTGGCTAGTGCCTTAGTTCCAAAACCTAAGGGTTGTTGTAATGACTTTAGGGGAGTTAAAGGAGTGATTTACTTAATTGTTTTAAGAGAGGAGAAATGGCATGATTTAAGAGAAGTAACTTGTTTTAAAGGTGTGAGTTACTTGAGGTTTAAAAGTAGAAGAAACTTGTTTTCTAAATATTAAGAGACTTGAAGTATTTGGAAAGTTAAGAACTTGATTTGTAAGTATGTGATACTTGGTTTTAAGTATAAGTCTCTTGGTTATAAAAAGGAATGAATATGTCTAAAACCATAAAGGGTTATAACGGCTTTATGGGAAGTTGGTTATAACGGCTTTATGGAAGGTTAAGAAAGTTGTCTATTTTTTATTAATGGGCATAGGTTGCCTAGATTGTAAAAATTTGAAGTTACTTGATTTCAAGCTTTGAAATGAGTTTTCTAAAATTGTAGTAACTTACTTTGAAAAATAGACACACCTTGATACTACGGGTGTTAGTATCTTGGGGTTTTACATAGAAAGGAGTATTTTGAAAAGAATGTACGTACGTAGTACTTTGGCTTGTTTAATTGAGAATTATTCTATGTGTGCCTTGATAAGTACTTTGGCTTGTTTAATTGAGAATTATTCTATGTGTGCCTTGATAAGTACTTTGGCTTGTTTAAATTGAGAATTTGCCAATGTGTGCTGGTGATAGCATTTGAGTACAAGTATTATGTTTTATTACGTTGCCGCGACTCTCGGTTGGAGGGTCGGCTACCTTGTTGTAAGTTTACTTGGACGTACCGACAGTGAGGTGGGATTCCACGGGTATGCTTCCATTATTTGTGTTACCCCATGGTCATGCTTATACGATGTGGGATTCCGGGGCATGCGACCACGAGGGATACTCCTTGGACATGCTTATACGATGTGGGATTAGGGCATGTGACCGGGAGCGGGTTTGATTCCGGTTGCTTGTATTACCCCATGGTCATGCTTATACGATGTGGGATTAGGGCATGCGACCACGAGGATACTCTTGGTGGACATGCTTATACGATGTGGGATTAGGCGTGTGACCGAGGCGGGTTTGATTCGGTTGTTTGTATTACCCGTGGTCATGCTTATACGATGTGGGATTAGGGCATGCGACCATGAGGATATTGTTATATCATGGATCGCCGCGATGAGAAAGGATTCCACGGGCATGGTTGATATTATGGGCGTGAGACCCATAGTTATATTCGAGTAGTGACTTTGAGGGCATGCGTCCCTGACTTGATATGACTGCTTATGTATTGTGTACTGTAGGTTGGCTATCATACATGTCTCCTATTTTTTTTAGACTGTTATGATCTCATTACAGTACTTACTGTTTCACATACTTGGTACATTCTTCGTACTGACCTCCTTCGGGGAGGCTGCGTTCATGCCGCAGGTTTAGGTACGTTGTTTGGTGATCTGCAGGTGTAGGACCCTGCTCAGAGTTTATGGATAGCTCCCTCTGTTCAGGAGTTTATCTTTTTGGTATAGTTCCTTCAGTACAGGCTTTTGTACGGTTATGGGTACGGCGGGGCCTTGTCCCGTCATATTTCAGTAAAACTCTTAGAGGTCTGTATTCATATGTGGGATTGGACTCATATACAGCGTTGTGTCTTTTGATTATGTACATTATATGGCAGCCTTGTCGGCTTTGCCCTTGCACGTACGTTGGTTTTAAAAAAATAATGAGGTGTATTTAATTTCCGCAGTTTACTTATGTTGTTAAGGTAGAAGGGTGCCCAGGTAGGGCACCAGTCACGGGCCCGGAGTTCGGGGTGTGACACTAATCAACATAGAATTTATCATATTTTTCAATGTTCTATTCTTACGTTCGACAACTCCATTTTGTTTTGGAGTGTATGGCGTTGTGGTTTGATGAACTATACCATGAGTAGAACAAACTTCTTTGAACTCATTTGATTGATATTCACCACCTCTGTCTGACCTTAGAATTTTAATTCTTTTGTCAAGTTGGTTTTTCACTTCCGCTTTGTATGTTTTAAACATATCCAAAGCCTCGTCTTTGGTATGTATTAAGTATATATAGAAAAATTTGCTGCAATCATCGATAAATGATATGTAATAATTCTTTTCTCCCCGCGAAGGGGTTTCTTGGTAATCACACAAATCACTATGAATTAAACCATGTACGTCATTTGATTTCACAACATATTTATGAGGATGCCTTGCATATTTTGACTCTATGCAAACCCCACATTTAGTCATTTTGTTCATAGAACATTTTGGCAACATGCATATCTTTACCATTCTTTGTAAGAAACGATAATTAACATGGCCTAAACGAGAATGCCATAAAGAAGGGGAATCAACCATATACATAGAAACAGTGCTAGTTCTTGCGTTTTCATTGATAATGGCAACAGCCTGAGTAGGTACAATACTTAGTTTGAAGAGTCCCTCACTGAGGTAACCCTTTCCTACATACATCCCACCTTTGGTGAGTACAAATTTATCAGATTCTATTACAATTTTGAAGCCTTTGTTACTAAGAACAGGCCTAGAAATCACATTCTTACAAATTTCAGACAGGTGCATCACATTTGTGAGCACAAGATCATTCTCGGAAGTGAGCCTCAACATCACCTTCCCTTTCCCTTCTACCTTCACAGCAGCGGCATTTCCCATGAACAGTGGTTCTCCATTTTTAATGGCTTGGTAAGATGAAAACATGTCCTTCTTTGAACATACATGCCTTGTAGCATTCGTGTCCATCCACCAATCGGTTGAATTTGTAACCAAATTTGCTTGAGCAGCCATAACCATAATAAATTGGTTCTTAGTTTCAGCCCGGTTAGATTAGTTGAAATTACTCGAACCTCCAACACCACCACCTTGACTCTTGCGAAGGCAGCAATATTTTGCCCTATGCCCACATTTTCCACATACCTAACATAGTCACGGTTGTGGTTTCTTGAATGCATTGGTCCTTTGTGGTGCTAGTGCATTCCTCCCGGTTGAAAAAGAAGGCTTGACACCAACAAATTTGCCCTTTCCTTTCTGAAACTTGGCTTTGGAAGCATTGTCTTATACCATGTTGGCATTAGGCTCCAATGAAACAGCACCATACCTTTCATTCTTTCGGTTGTCCTCTTCAACACAAATTTTTCGAACCAGTTGCTCAAAACTCATCTCCTCGGTTATATGCTTCAAATAAACCTTAAAGTTCTTCCAAGAAGGAGGTAATTTTTCAATAATAGCACCAACAAGGAAATATTGGTTAAGCCCATACCTTCAACCTCTAGTTCATGAATAATGACTTGTAGTTCCTCCACTTGCTTGACAACTGTATGTGCATCGCTCATCTTGAAGTTGAGAAACATACCAATGACGAACTTATTAGAACAAACACTTCAGTTTTGTACTTATTCTCCAGTGACTGCCATAACTCCCGTGCTGATCCGAACGTGGAGTATATGTCATAGAGAGTATCATCCAAGACGTTGAGAATGTAGTTTTTGCAAAGAAACTCTTGGCTCCACCAAGTCTCAATAGCTGTTACACCCCGGAATTCCAGGATATGTTTATAAGAACGTACGTAAGAACTCAAAAATGTTAAGATTTGAGACGAGTAAAAATTTATCGGAATTTTGGAATTTGTCGGAAAACGAAATATTGCGACGAACGGGAGGGCGACACGTGTCACTCCCTTAGTGGTCTTGGACGAAAATGTCACGACCCGAACCGGGGCCCGTGACTGGTGCCTTACCCCGGGCACCCTAGTGATACAACATCAGAGAAAATCAGCGGAACATAAAGCATAAATATGAAACAAGAGACATGATAAATAAAAGCAAATAGGCCAACCAAAACGGTTGCCTTCCAACATATATATATAAACATTTGAACAGTTACAATCCTTACACCGCGCGATAGTGCTCTGGACCTCTAAGATTTATACAACAACTATGACGGGACGGGGCCCATACCACGAGCGTAAGAACTTACGGACTCGGGTAACATACCAAAGATAAGCCTCGAAAAGCGGAGCTTCCCAAAATGAAATGAGATCTTAAGCGCGGGGATCGGCGGTAGATGTACTTACTGCGGCATGAACGCGGCCCCGAAGGAGGTCGATCTGGCAACAGTACCAAGTATGTGAAGCGTAAAAATCGTAAATGAAATCATAATAGTCTATAAAAGCGAGGCGGTATGATAACCAAAGCTGCGATACACATGCCATGATTATATCAATTCGGGTCTCATGCCCAACATCAATCTGCGTGAGTACCTTCCTCACCGGCGATGCATGATATGATAACAAGACGGCAATCCAAATGGGAGCATACGTGCGCTACGCATCGTGTCGGTATGTCCAAAGGGAGATAAGACAACATTCCAAATGGAAGCATGCGTGCGCTACGCATCGTGTCAGTAGGTCCAAAGGGAAACAATAAGATAGCATTCCAAATGGAAGCATACTCGTGCGCTACGCATCGTGTCAGTATGTCCAAAGGGAAACAATAAGACAACAAGGCGGTAATCAAAGTGGAAGCATGCGTGCGCTACATCGATGTCGATGTCCAAAGCGATTAACAAAGTAACACTATCAGCGAGAACGTGCGTGGAATTTATCCGTCGCCTTAGGTCCGTCCAAGTAAGTTCTCAACAAGTCAACCGACCCTCCATCGAGAGACACGCGGTAGTATAGAAACACAATTCTTGCACAACAAAGGCTATCACAACAAGCATAGGCAAGTTTCACAACAACAAGCATAGGCAAGTTTCACAACAACAAGCATAGGCAAGTTTCACAACAACAAGCATAGGCAAGTTTCACAACGACTCGAAGTACTTTCATTTTATGCCCAAGTCCGGGTTTTAACCTAAAGTACTACGTCGTTAAATTCCTTTTAAAGAGATCTATTCCTTTTATAAAAGTCACCCGATACAGTAGTATAAAAATAGAGTGACTTATATCTTTTAAGTAAACCAAAACAACTTCCATACTTTCCTTTTAAAACCAAATTAAGGCAACACCATGCCTTCTTTTTGACCAAAACACTTCTCTTTTTAAAGTCAAGTTACCACATTAAAACCAATGATAAAACCTTTCTTTTGTTTTCATAAGGTCGTTATAACCAACTTCCCATAAAGCTGTTATCACACCTTATGTTTTAAACCATTTTAAGACAACGCAATGCCTTTCTTTTCCCTAAAGTTCCAGTTTGCCTAATTTCAATTACACAAGTCTCTTTTTGAAAAGTTTCATAGTTCAATGTCTTAATCTCTTTTAAAACAATTGAGTAACATATGCCATAGGGAGTAGGTTATTCTTGTTCATAATCGATCTTATTAAGCATGATCTAGAAAATGTAATATCATTTTGTCTCATCTTAGCTTCTATGCAGATGGAGGTTTCTACTGGTTTTAATAATACTTAATTATTCAATACATTTTCCTTTATTAACGCTGCAGTGGTTTGTCGATACACATTCTGATTTCCGAAATCAGTAAAACATTATTCCTTTCAAAAACCAAGTACTCATTACTCACGAATGAGGTTTCACACAAACATCCATATTAAGTCAAGTCTCTTATCTTTTAAGAATAAGTCTCTTAACTTCTAAACCATTAAACCATTCTTTTTATCTCTCTTAAGACGTTACACCTAACTTCTCATAAAGCTGGTATAACTCTTATGTTTTCAAGCCAAGTATACACTTCTTTCAAAAAGGTTTCTTAATCTTTTAGAATACTTCAAGGTTCTTTATTATCACACATCAAGTCGGTTATAAGTCAAATCAGTTATCTTTTAAAAAAACCACAAAGCATTTCTCATTTACATAGAGCTGTTATAACCAACTTCCAATAAAGCCGTTATAACACTTTATGTTTAAAAACAATCAAATACATTTAACACGTATGCGTCTACGTACTACATAGTTATACACATATCATGCTAGAACAGATAAGAAGAGGTTCACATACCTCGCGACGATTATCGACTAATAGCAAAACGCTCCCAGTACCTCAAACCGTCGGCTACACTCTAAGCCAAGCAGATCACTCCACACGTAGTACTACAACCTATAGAGGCCACAAGGCGCCTATTAATATCTTTAGATCCCGACGTAGAATATTCTACAGAAAATTCGGCAGCACCTCCCCGCACATGGCGTAATTCTCCTCTCTATCGAGTGGCTACGAAGCCAATCGGGGGTTTTACACGTTAACCGGATGTGTACAATTCTACTTCACAGTAATGCTATACAAGTCTCATGTCTGATACTCCTAAGTAATTCTGATTCGGTTCTCATCTTAAAGTTCAGCTTAAGTCGCAAGACATTGCGTAAGTATTATTCGAGCTTAAGTCAAAAGACATTGCCGACAACTATGTTCAATTCTATATATAGTATACCTTAACTATATATTCCAACAACATGTAATTTCAATTACAACGAAGGTTAAGAGTGTTTACCTCGATAAGCCCAAAATTATCCAAGTTATAAGTCGATCACGAGCAAGGTTTAGCTCTCAGTGCGCTCCAACCCGCTCAAACAACTCTTAGAAGTTCTTACCAACTTCTACTTAACACTTCAACCGACTATGAAGGTTTTCCTTAGGGTTTAGTTTAGTGGCTAAAGGAAGTATAATAGTATTTGGGCTTTTGTATAAGTGTAACCTTGGGAATACTACAAGGTATTTGGGCGAGTATTTGGGCATAATAACAATACTTGGAGAGTATTTCTATACCACAAAAGGGGTATTTATACGAGACAACTAGGCTAGGGGTACCCTGGGCCAAGGCTTCACAAGGGGAGGTGTGGTGGCTCTCGGCCAAGCTCAACTAGGAGGGGAGAGGACGAAAAGCTCACACTAAGAGGGGAGGATTTTTAACACTTAGAACAATTTAGGATGAAGAAGTTCATCAACTTAGAGGTATTTATAGGTCAAGCCATGGCCAACCAATGGCGAAGATCACTCCAAGTGTTAGGCAAGTGTAGGGCTAGGATTAAGCCATGTGCACCTTATCCATCTACCACACAACTTGCACAAAATATCCTACCTAACCATGCCACCTATTCGGCCAAGCATTACCGCCACTCGTCGATGTGAGGTGACACATGTCACCCTCCGTTGGTCCAAAATGTTTCGTCTCTCGGAAAAATCCGCAAAATTAGAAATGACATAGCCGGAATTTTCCCTTCGAAGTTTAGTAAAGCGTTTAGTCGAAAACGACTCCTTTCGGCACTTGTGCCCCAAATTTCAAACTTGTCAATTCTTAAGGCAAAAATTTAATACGTGCGCCTCACGTACATACTCGGAAATACGGGTATAACATTCTCCCTCCTAGAAACATTCGTCCGAATGTTCCTTCTCAGTGGATTACGAAGAAGATCTTCTAACAAGTTGCCAACGCCACGCTGGCCGCGAACTAACACACGTTCTCTTCCTTCCTTACTCGTCGTGCCGCCTCGAACACTTGAACTCTTCTAGTATCGCACCATACTTGATCATTGCTTGATTTCAATACTTTGGAGTCACAACCTCCAAACTTGGTCATCTTACTAGCTTTACTTTCCTCTAAGGCCATTCCGGCCTTCACGAACCGATTCAGTCGAACATATCCACAAACTCATACGATGGTCATCTAAACTTGGGCCTAGCACCCTCGTGACCCTACCACTGGCGGGACCACGGAGCTGACCCACGCCGAAGCAGCCGCGGGTTGGCCCTCAACATGGCCCCAACCCGACCCACTTAACGCATCACGCTCTTGTTCCCCGATCCGGAACAATCTACCTCTACAGGTCATGAAAGCTACCACTTCCATTGCACACTACCCAGGGACTTTATCACACAAAATGTTCTAGGCATAAAAATGCACTCCGACAAGGATCACTTGCAAAATCTGGTACTCAAGACGGCCTTACATCAAAGGTCTCAACTGTAATATTCTAAGGTTCATCATTTTCTCACCTCAAGCTTACCCTTCTCACTAACGGAGTTCTACATCACGTTTTAGCACAAAGCTATCCGAACATAACACTAAACACATCATCACAACATCAATACATACAAAACTCTAGAGGTTAAGGATATACACGAAAATAGGTGATTGGAGGACCGCTAAAATCGGGAACTTCCACCGCGACCTCTACAGTGGCCGCGGTGTATGAACATCTGCTGGCTATGGAAGGTGAAGAACCATGGCCCGATCCGTGATGCATGCTATCCTACAGCGCTACCACAGTCGGACAATTTCTCCCAAAATGGCCTGCTGTCGCATGTAAAACAAACTCCCGGACTAGCACGACACACCCCACTGTGGAGTCTACCACAGCGGTCACAACGAGGTAGGGGTGGCTTCAGCTGGTTAACACCCCTGCTCTCCCGAAAATCTGAACCTTTGGAGCCACGACCGCTCACGAAAACTCTGGACGCTCAAGATTGTAGAGGACCACTCAGATCTTGGCGGGCGCATAACTAGTCTGCTTTGGCGGTGCGCCTCGAAAATCACCAAAGGACCTGCGATTCGGCCCTCTTCTGCGACTTTGGTCATTCCGTCGATTTCTCCGCTCTCACCTCCAAGTGCATAAGCTGCGTCGAGCGATGTCCATGCCCGGCTGAAGAGCTACACCCGAACAACTCTGCTAGGTAATCATCGAGCCCTGTAACATATCGGTGGACTCGATCCTCCATACTAGCTACTAATGCGGGGACGTACCGGGCCAATGAGTCGAACTCCACATTGTACTCCCTTGCCGTCGCGGATTCTGCGCAACACCAAAAATATGTCGGCGAGCCCTCCTCATCCGTGGCGGCGAAGTGTGCAAGAAATGCCTTTGAGAACTCGTCCCGAGCGGAAGTGCATTCTCTCCGGGACAGCTCGCGAATCAAACCAATTGGCTGCGGTATCACGCGGCCGTCGCGAACCAGGACCCGGCTCGGTCTCCGAGGCCTTGATCACTCTCATGATCCGCTGTAACTGCCGGATGAACTCCTGCGGATCATCCTCAGGCCTCGACCCATAAAACTCTGGCGGGTTACACCTCAGAAAATCTTGTAGTCTCAAACTGTCTGCTCGGGGTTGAACTACGGGTGCTCCTGGGGCCCAGGCTGCTGCGTCGGCTTATCCTCAAGTCGGCCTGACCACGGCCATTAATCGGGCCATCTCGTAACCCGTCTCTCTGCGCTTGGCTGTGGGGTGGAGGCTCGGTCTTGTGGTCTCTGTAGAGGCTGCGCATTTGCTCTACTCGTATCTCCGCTCTGTTTGCCTTGCCGCCCGGGCGGGTTGCCTTACGGGGAGGCATAACTGGTAAAAACGAGATACGTCAGAGGGTTCCAACTTAGAACACAGATCTAAGGCACGATCTCGAATGAGAAGAATGAAACTAATCCTAAATGTCCTATAGCCTCACGATTATAGATGTGGTGCACTGACACCGATAATCAAGACTCTACTAGACACGATGCGTAGACACTTTCCGAGATTAATCGCTCGATACCACTTTGTCACGACCGAGCGGGGCGTGGTCGTGCCTTACCGGGCACCTAGTGATACAACATCGAGAGAAAATCGCGGAACATAAAGCATAAATATGAAACAAGAGACATGATAAATAAAGCAAATAGGCGACCAAAGCGGTTGCCTTCCAACATATATATATAAACATTTGAGCGATTACAATCCTTACACCACACTTGGCGGTTACTGGACCTCTAAGATTTATACAACAACTATGACGGGGCGGGGCCGTCATACCTGAACGCATAAGAACTTACGGACTCGGGGTAACATACCAAAGATAAGCCTCCGACGAAGCGAGCTTCCCAAAATCTTGAAATGAGATCCTAAACGCGGGGATCGGCGGTAGATGTACTTACTGCGGCATGAACGCAGCCCCCCGAAGGAGGTCAGTACAACAGGTACCAAGTATGTGAAACTGTAAAATACTGTAAATGAAATCATAATAGTCTATAAAAGCAGGAGACATGTATGATAACCAAACTACAGTACACACACATAACAGTTATATCAATTCAGGGTCTCATGCCCACAACATCAATCTGCGGTAGGTACCTTCCGCCATTGGCGATGCATGATATGATAACAAGGCGACAATCCAAATGGGAGCATACGTGCGCTACGCATCGTGTCGGTATGTCCAAAGGAGCAGATAAGACAACATTCCAAATGGAAGCATGCGTGCGCTACGCGTCGTGTCGATGAGTCCAAGGAAACAATAAGATAGCATTCCAAATGGAAGCATACGTGCGCTACGCGTCGTGTCGGTATGTCCAAGGAAACAATAAGACAACAAGCGGTAATCAAAGTGGAAGCATGCGTGCGCTACGCGTCGTGTCGATATGTCCAAGCGATTAACAAAAGTAACACTATCAGCGAGGCGTGCGTGGAATTTATCGTCACTGTAGGTCCGTCCAAGTAAGTTCTCAACAAGTCAACCGACCCTCCATCGAGAGACACGGTAGTATAGAAACACAATTCTTGCACAACAAAGGCTATCACAACAAGCATAGGCAAGTTTCACAACAACAAGTATAGGCAAGTTTCACAACAACAAGCATAGGCAAGTTTCACAACAACAAGCATAGGCAAGTTTCACAACAACAAGCATAGGCAAGTTTCACAACAACAAGCATAGGCAAGTTTCACAACAACAAGCATAGGCAAGTTTCACAACGACTCGAAGTACTTTCATTTTATGCCCAAGTCCGGGTTTTAACCCTAAAGTACTACGTACGTTAAATTCCTTTTAAAGAGATCTATTCCTTTTATAAAAGTCACCCGATACCCGTAGTATAAAAATAGAGTGACTTATATCTTTTAAGTAAACCAAAACAACTTCCATACTTTCCTTTTTAAAACCAAATTAAGGCAACACCATGCCTTCTTTTTTGACCAAAACACTTCTCTTTTTAAAGTCAAGTTACCACATTAAAACCAATGATAAAACCTTTCTTTTGTTTTCATAAGGTCGTTATAACCAACTTCCCATAAAGTCATTATCACACCTTATGTTTTAAACCATTTTAAGATAACATGATGCCTTTCTTTTCCCTAAAGTTCGGTTGCCTAATTTCAATTACACAAGTCTCTTTTTGAAAAGTTTCATAGTTCAATGTCTTAATCTCTTTTAAAACAATTGAGTAACATATGCCATGGCGAGTAGGTTATTCTTGTTCATAATCGATCTTATTAAGCGACCATGATCTAGAAAATGTAATATCATTTTGTCTCATCTTAGCTTACATGCGGATGGAGGTTTCTCTTGGTTTTAATAATACTTAATTATTCAATACATTTTCCTTTATTAGCTGCAGTGGTTTGTCGATACACATTCGATTTCAAATCGAGAAAACATTATTCCTTTCAAAAACCAAGTACTCATTACTCACGAATGAGGTTTCACACAAACATCCATATTAAGTCAAGTCTCTTATCTTTTAAGAATAAGTCTCTTAACTTAAACCATTCTTTTTATCTCTCTTGGGCGTTACACCTAACTACTTTCATAAAGTGGTATAACTCTTATGTTTTCAAGCCAAGTATACACTTCTTTCAAAAAGGTTTCTTAATCTTTTAGAATACTTCAAGGTTCTTTATTATCACACATCAAGTCGGTTATAAGTCAAATCAGTTATCTTTTAAAAAAAAACACAAAGCATTTCTCATTTACATAGAGTTGTTATAACCAACTTCCAATAAAGCCGTTATAACACTTTATGTTTAAAAACAATCAAATACATTTAACACATGTACGTCTACCGTACTACATAGTTATACACATATCATGCTAGAACAGATAAGAAGAGGTTCACATACCTCGCGACGATTATCGACTAATAGCAAAGCGCTCAAGATACCTCAAACCGTCGGCTACACTAAGCAAGCGGATCACTCCACGTAGTACTACAACCTATAGAGGCCACGCGCTATTAATATCTTTAGATCGGCGTAGAATATTCTACGAAAAATTGGCGGCCTCCCGCACAGCGGCGTAATTCTCTCTCTATCAGTAGGCTACCAAGCCAACGGGGGTTTACACGTTAACGGGCGTGTACAATTCTACTTCACGGTAATGCTATACAAGTCTCATGTCTGATCTAAGTAATTCTGATTCGATTCATCTTAAAGTTCAGGCTTAAGTCGCAAGACATTGCCGTAAGTATTATTCAGGCTTAAGTCAAAAGACATTGTCGCACAACTATGTTCAATTCTATATATAGTATACCTTAACTATATATTCCAACAACATGTAATTTCCAATTACAACAGAAGGTTAAGAGTGTTTACCTCGATAAGCCCAAAATTATCCAAGTTATAAGTCGATCCTGAGCAAGGTTTAGCTCTACTCCAGTGCGCTCCAACCCGCTCAAACAACCCTTAGAAGTTCTTACCAACTTCTACTTAACACTTCAACCGACTATGAAGGTTTTCCTTAGGGTTTCGTTTAGTGGCTAAAGGAAGTATAATAGTATTTGGGCTTTTGTATAAGTGTAACCTTAGGAATACTACAAGGTATTTGGGCCAAGGTATTTGGGCATAATAACAATACTTGGAGAGTATTTCTATACCACAAAAAGGGGGGTATTTATACGAGACAACTAGGCTAGGGGGGTACCCTGGGCCAAGGCTTCAGGGGAGGGTGTGGTGGCTCGGCCAAGATCAACTAGGAGGGGAGAGGGACGAAAAGCTCACACTAAGAGGGAGGATTTTTAACACTTAGAACAATTTAGGATGAAGAAGTTCATCAACTTAGAGGGTATTTATAGGTCAAGCCATGGCCAACCAATGGCCAAGATCACTCAGTGTTAGGCAAGTGTAGGGCTAGGATTAAGCCATGTGCACTTATCCATCTACCACACAACTTGCACAAAATATCCTACCTAACCATGCCACCTATTCGCCAAGCATTACGCCACTCATCCGATGTGAGGGTGACACGTATCACCCTCCGTTGGTCCAACATGTTTCGTCTCTCGGAAAAATCCGCAAAAATTAGAAATGACATAGCGAATTTTCCGCCCATGAAGTTTAGTAAAACGTTTCGTCGAAAAACGACTCCTTTCGGCACTTGTGCCCAAATTTCGAAACTTGTCAATTCTTAAGGCAAAAATTTAATACGTACGCCCTCACGTACATACTCTGGAAATACGGGGTATAACAGAAAATGGCATGGATAAAATGGTCATTTGACCATAATTTAAATGTCCAAGTCTTGCTAAAGCTAGAGCTTGATAAAATTGACTAAGTCAAATGCCACTTGGCTTGATCCTTGTGAAAAGCATCCAAACCACCCATTTGTTCTAATCTTGACCCTCCATATATTTATATAAGCTTCCTAGTGCAAGACAAGGCTCTACACTTAGTTAAATTTTCAAGAAAATTGGATGAACATGGAGGGGTGCTCTCGGCCAAGCTAGGGTTTCAAAGGAAAAAATTGCAATTGTTGTCCAATAATCTCCCCACTTTAAACCAAGGTACCTAAGGGTATTGTAAGTGTATCTCAATAGAAAGATCTCGGAAAATGGTGTTTTCGTATTAGTCGCAAGGCGGAAACTAAAGGATTTCTTCAACTTTGAAGTTGGAACTTGAAGATAAGTTCATCATAAGCTTCTAAGGGTCGCTTGGAGTGGATTGGAATGTCAAAAATAGGCGCTAAAGTTGCTAAGGATCGACTTGTAATCTTGGATCATATTTGGGCTAAATGAGGTATAATCTTCGTCTTACTTTTGTAATTGAAGATTCCATGTTATTATAAGTTAGAAATGATCATGTGATATGTGTTATGAATATTGATAAGTGTTATGGAAATTTGGAAGCTCAAAATCCGAAAATGACATGTTAAGCCATTTGAAATTGAAATACAATTTGGTCGATAATTAGAATCGTCACATGTTTACCTACTTGAGGATTGTAGTAGTTGTAATCAATTGTGGCTAGATAACATGTTATATTAAACCACTTGGATTTAAAAGGGATTGGAAACGAATTTGTATTGTTGTCCCTATTTTTGCCGAATGGACATTATATGTTGGACTAGTTTGATATTTATTGTGGGGCGGAATTTTACACGTCTTGATTAAGCGTGTAATCTCTTATTGTTAACTACTTTGTTGAGCCTTAAATGTGGCGTGTTTGGTTATTGAATTCGGCCTTGAAAAAGGTGGCAAAGTATGTAGAAACAAAGGAAGTGATGTCCGATTTTCCGTAGAATTTAGTGACTTTGCACTTGGAATATTCTACGTTTGAAGTAAGAAGTTAATAGACGTACTATGGTCATTATAGGTTGACATACTACGTGCAGCGTATTGGACTTAGCAAGTGGATGGAGCCGAAGAGGTATGTGGAACTTTCTTATCTCTTGAGCATGAATAAGTTGTAAATGTATAGTACGGTAGACGTACAAGATTTTGACAATCTAGTCCATTTGATATCCTTGGCTTATTTTAAGAATGTCCAAGTTGGTTGAGTTAGGGAATTAACTCACTTGTTTAAATATTAAGGATATCTTGGTTTTCAAAAGTTAAGAGACTTTAAGTATGTTGAAAGTATTTTTGATACTTGTTTTGTTGGAAAGTTTAAGCCTCTTGGTTTTAAAGAAGAATGTAAGTTTCTAAGGTATAAAACTAGTATAACGGCTTTATGGGAAGTTGGTTATAATAGCTTTATGGAAGGTTAAAAAGAGTGATTTACTCTAAGTAATTTAAGTATGATAAATGACTTGAAATAGTGAAAGACAAATTGATTTAAAGGCATCAATTGCTTAAAGTTTTAAAAGAAAGAAGTCACTTGATTTAGAAGCCTATAATTGTATTTCTAAAAGGTATTGTGACTTGTCTTGAAAAGTAGTTATGACTTAATACTATGGTTATTAGTATCTTGGAAGTTTTGTATGAAAAAGAGTCATTTTAAAAGAGTAGAAGTACGTAGTACTTTGGGTTAAATTCCCGAATTTTTATAATGACATGTTAGTGCCTTAAGTAAACTAAAAATGAGAGAGTACATGTATAAGACTAATAAGAAGTTAGGGGATTTCTTAACTTGCTTATATATGGTATGATAAGCCGGTAGTGCTTATGTTATGTGTGATAGTCGGTTTGTGCTAGTGGTATGTTATTTATTAGAGTCGTTCCGGGTTTGTGGCATTGCATATTAGTGGATTTTCTACCCACGATGCGAGGAATACCTCATGCGAGTCCGTAAGGACTTATGCGGGTGAAATAGTCCCATGCGGGCGGATACAGCCTATGCGAGGAATACCTCATGCGAGTCCGTAAGGGCTTATGCGGGTGAAATAGTCTCATGCGGGCGGATCTGACTGTCGAGGAATATCTCAATGCGAGTCCGTAAGGGCTTATGCGGATGAAATAGTCCACGTGCGGTAGTCTGACCTATGCGAGGAATACCTCATGCGGGTCCACACGACCTATGCGGGTGAAATAGTCTCAGGAGTAGGATTGCTTAATGACACTGCGGGCGGGTGGTCCTGCTTTGATCATGAGCTTCCTATCTTTATGTTGTAAGTATACTCTTATTTACTCTCATTCTTAGTAAGGCACAGTGTACTGTTAATTGAGCTATCATACATGTCTCCAGTTTTATTATAGACTTATGATTTCATTACAGTACTTTCAGTTCCACATATTTGGTACATGTTGTCGACCTCGCTTGGGCTGCGTTAAATCCGCAGTGGAGTCTGAGTTGTTGATCCTCGCTCTTAGGATCACTGTTCAGCTGTTGAGAAGCTCCTTTATTTCGGAGGCTTATCCCTGGTATTGTCGGTTGTTGTACATTCAGGGGTATGGCGGGGCCCTGTCCCGCCAAAGTTGTTATTCTTAGAGGTCTGTAGTCACATTTGTGGATTGGGTTGTAAAGAAAAAAATGTATTGTTCTATTACGTATATTTTACGGAAGGTGGCTTTATCGGCTAGCCTGTTGTTATTTTATGTTTAAGCATTTTATAAGTTGTGTATGTTCTGCTGCTATTCTCTGATGTATACCGAAATGGGTGCCCAGGTAGGGCACCAGTCGCGGGCCCGGGGTCGGGTCGTGACAATAGCCTTCAGCCTTTCGGCTCACTCAGCAGCAGTAGGAGCATTCTCCCCTTCTCCTTTCGGCAATGCCGTTGGAGCATCAACAGTCAATATATTTGTCACATGAAGAGTGGTCAAATAAAACAACATCTTTTGTTGCCAGCGTTTGAAATCCGAACCCTTGAATTTCTCGGGTTTCTCCACATGGGTTTTCACAATTGACGATCCAGATTGATCCATTCTTTTGCAAATCGGGAAACTGTATTCTCTGAAAATTTTGCAAGCTTCACACAGTCAGAAAATAAATTTTCTGAGATTTTTTTTGTCTTAGATTGTTATTGTCAATCTAGACTCTTCAATGAATAAGCACAATATTATAATAATAAATCAACAGAATTGAAAACAACTACAATGAATTCAGCAAATTGAAACACATACTAACTTGGTGTAGATAGAGGCCTGCAATAACACAGTGTCCTAAGATAAAAATGCGTCCCCACTTGTGTTGTAGTTCTTCGGATGTCTGTCTTGAGGATACAACTATCTAAGTGAGAGTTCTAGCACAAGAAAGCGAATTTACTTTATGTGTTTTTTCAGAAATCTTCTTGAAGAAGAAGATGATGATCAAGCAACAATCTAGGATCATTAATTGTATTTTAATGATTGATTGTTATGTGTATTAAGTTGTATCTTCTAACAAGTGATTACCATGCTTATATAGCATGTATTTTCGTCCATAAGCAACTTTTAGTCCAAATGTTGTGATCTTTGGGACGAGACACAACTTTGGCTTTCTGGAAATTTTCCCGTTGGGGATTAGTGTCGCGGCCCTAAGCGTCGTGCATACCTCTCTGAAGTTTCGGCGCCGCTTCCCAGCGTCGTGGCGCTGTCGACGGTCTTTTTGCATTGTTCCAGCGTCGTCGCCCTGTCCTTGGGCGCCACGGCGCTCGACCATTTTTCTAGATTTTCGATCACTTTTCACTTCTTCTTTTACAAGTTCCAACATCTTTCAAGCAACCTCATCAACTCAGCATGTGTTTCCTCCATTATTTGTTTCATCCCTAACTGAGTAGTACACATCTCAGTCATCCTAAATTCTAGAGCTTCAAACTTAGAATCAGTTTCCCCCTTATTAGCTTGAATCTGAGCCTCAATTTTTTTAAATTGTTCTTCAACTTTCCTAGCCCTCGTAGCATAAGCCCCAATCAGTTTTCCACAGGATATAATAAAAATCGATGCTTTGATATCAATTGTAATGATCTCAACAATTCCCGATTACGAAATAAAAATCATATTGACATTTTCTCAGTAATCTAACAATTACAACTCCAAAATAGTAAATGAGCAACAATAACTACTAGATCCACCAATAAATCAACTACAACCAGTTCGATAATATAAGGAAACTACAATTAAAAAGCTAATTAACTACGATCACAGCCACAACCTCTAATTAAGCTTGAATCCATTGATCAGCTTGAAATCAGCTCAACATACCTGAACAATAGAAATTATAGTTGTAGTGAGTAGCCTCCAATGTCGCAATTAGGAAAGGAGAAGAGAGAATATCAGATTGGGGAAGATTAGTTAGAAAGAGGGAGAATGAGAGAAAGGGAGTGCACGAGAAATGCATATCCAAATTCTTCACACCCTTTGCATTGTACTACTTGCATATATATATATATATATATATATATATGCGCGCGCGCGCGCGCGTGCACTCAACTATTTGAATCTCAGACATTCACTACGTTTGATCTGGGTCGTTCATTTTTATTAGTTGGAACTAGGGGTGACATATGTGCCATTTCAGCTGAAGTTGAGCGGGTCAAGATGGGTTGAATCAATAGATGAATCAATGTCCAACCCGCCCAAAACTTACATGGGCTAAGATGGACGGGTCATGATGGACTAAATGATGGATCATAACCCAACTTGCCCAACTTGACCCATTACTTTTAGAAATTTCAAACTTACCTTCTACGATGTTATTTTATTTTGTATGATATTTGATTTTTTCATATCTTTATTTTTAAAATAAGAATAATATTTTATTTATTTATTTTTTATAAAAGCAAAAAAAATGAAATAAAAATTTGAAGATGTGGTAGCGCAATGGGGTGGAGGGGGGTAGGGGGTAAAAAATCATATTTTTATAAATTATTTATAAAAGTAAAAAAATATACAATAGAAGTTTTAAAATGGGGTAGGGCCCGGGAGGGAGTTAAGAAAAATATCATATTTTTAATAATTTTTTATGAAAGTAACAAAAAATATGACATACAAATTTATGGGTGGGGTGTAGGGGGATAGGCGGGGTTAGAGCGGTAGGGAGAGGTAAGAAAAAAATTCGTATTTTTTATAAAAGTAAAAAATTATGAAATAAAAATGTGAGGATGGGGTAGGGCAATGCGGTGGAGGGGGAGAAAAAATTTCATATTTTAAATAGTTTTTTTTATAAAAGTAACAAAAAATATGAAATAGAAATTTGAGGATGGGGCGGGAGTGGAGAGGGGGTAGGCGGGGCTAGGGCGGTACGTAAGAAAAGAATTCATATTTTTTATAAAAGTAAAAATATGAAATAGAAATTTGAGGATGGGTTAACACAATGGGGTGGAAGGGTGTAGGTGTGGTAGGGCGGGAGAGAAAAAATTCATATTTTTTATAAAAATAAAAAATATATAAAATAAAAATTTGAGAATGAGGTAGGGCGCTAGGTGGGGGTAGAAGTGGTTGGGGGTGGGGTGGAGTAGGCAAGGTAGGGGCAGAGATGTGAGGGTGTTTCAGTGCTTGGGTGGGGGTTGGTGTAGGGGAGGGGTAGGGTGGATGGATAGTGTGGTTGAGATGCGTTGGTGTATTTTTATTGTTACGAAATAATAAAAAAAGAAATTAATAATTATTTTTAAATAAAAATCTTAATCTAGAGTGAAGCTCTAATTGTTAAAATTAAGCATTTTAGTCGATCAAGTTTGGGTATCGTCATGGGTTAATTTGATGCTGTTAATTTATGATGAGTCAACTTAGGTCAGCCCAAACCAACTCATCATCAAAATCACTCTTGGCTAAACCCATGAAACATTGGGCGGGTTGAGAGGTCATTTAAATTTGGGCTAATTTTGCCACCCTTGGAACTTAAAATACCATTATAACAGACACTACCCTTTCATTTAATTGTTTCTCCCATTTTGAACCCGGGTCATAACAAGTATATATTTTTAGAAAGGAAAAAGTGAAGTTAGATCAAAGGGATGCTTGAAACAGAGATGTAAAGAGAATCTGAAGCAATATTTGCAGAATGATAAAACACTCTGCTTTACGCATAGGGATTTTGCTTCTTGTCTCATCAATTCTAAGACCGTTGCATGGTGATGTTAGGTGTTCTCAAGTATTCTTGAGAAAAATTGACCAGACCCCTAGTTACTATTGCAGAGCTTGGACTGCATGATTTTGTTAGCTTGGGTAATTTATATGTTCTTAAAACAATATCTTTTTCATAATGTCTTGATAAACTAATTAAAGTTGAGGCACAAATATATAACTGAATACACTTCTAGAAAAAAAGATTTGTGTGATAATTATGAACTTAATAATCATCGTATCTTACAGAAAGTTTCTAACCATTCATTTTAAAAAATGTATTGAAGCGACAGAGAAAGTTAAACTATTCTTGTACAAGCTTCTAGGAAAACAAATTTGTTTAATAGTTATGAACCTAATGATCATCTAAGCCTAATTTTTAAAATATTTTTGTTAACACTGTTTGCCTAATCAGCATCTTCGTTCTTTACAGTAATGTTTTTGAGTTTCATTCTGTACTTTGATTTAGGTTGTTGATTTTGCATCCTTATGAAGAAGAGATGGACATTGGCAAAATTTAGTTGAGAGCGCAGTGAAAGGAATGCACTTACAAGGTTAGATAAGCATTATCTTTTAAGCTTTTAGCTGTTAGAATTGTGAAGAATATACCACTGTCAAACCTGAAGAAACACAAAACATAGTACAAATATAAATGACTTACAAGACTAATTTGCTTCTAAATTGAAACGATTGGGACAAATATCTGATAATTAAATTAGCGGGACGTAAGTGGATTATTTGGTACAAATGCAGCTACATTAATGCGATTTTCCTAGACCATGTTGCATCAAACAAGGGTTTCAAAGTTATATTGCAGTATATATTATAATATGGATTCACAAAAATAATCAAGAATGGAGTGGTATTTCACCAATAGACTGGGAGACTTCCCATCATACATTCAGAACTATCAAACTTGTGGTCCAGAAAATCTTTTATGCGTTCAACTTCGTTCTCAACCACTTCTCATGTGTTCAATTTTGTCTAGCATTTTGGGTAGTCAGTTGGAGGAGGTAAGATTGATTGATTAGGGCCTGCTCCATTTTCCACCAAAAATGCCATCTTTAGTCCCCATGTTGTATGAACCTCCAGATGACAGTGCAGAAACCAAACACCTACACATCAAATTCATATTTATAAAGAAACAAACGGAAGCTTCTCTAAACGACAACCATAAAAAATGAAAAGGACTCTCTTCAGTGGCGGATTTAGAATTTAGAATCAGGTTGTATGTATATGTTACCAGGGTTATCTGCTCGGAATCTAATGGCAGCCCATCCAGCTGTTGGTACACTCATAGTGTTCCTCTCAACAGGGTCCACAAGGTTGAACTTGTTTGGATCATTTTTAGGATCATAATTGCCGACTCCTTCCCCAACTACCAAGAAATTAGATCCATGTAGATGGGTTGGATGGCTCTCTGGTGCGATCATAGAAGTTCCTTGGAGCACTACCTGGATAGTTGAAGTAAAGGAAACTTTGTAAACTTTTGTACCATTTTGAGTCTGCAAAATTTTTGGTGGAATTCCAGTATAGTTGAAAGGGATTGCTGGATTTCCAGGAAAATCTGTGGTGTAGACTCCACTTATGTTATAGTAATGTGCTTGGAGTATAGCGGTTGTAGGCATCACAAATGTAACATTATTGATATCTGCCACCACTTTGCTTCCATTTTGGCATGTCGCACAAGGATTAACACCAATACCCACAACAAGTAGAGAATGATCAATAGTCAATGGGACATTAGCAGGGTACTTTTTGGAGTTTAGGCTCCTTAGGGAGTCTACACAAATGTTGGTTACTGGGGTAGCATTTCGAGGGGGAGTGGTAGTGAGAGATGTAGGGTAAAATGCCTCAGTTCCTTCATATCTCACAGTACCAGTTGCAGTTAGGTTATCAGTGGCTACTGTGGTGTCCATGAAAGGAGAAACGGCTATCAGATGCTTTCCAGCATGCTGATCAGCAGTGAGAATGGCATTTGTTGTCTGTCCTGGAGAGATGAAAATGGTGTCCGTCTTGAAGGGCTTAACATAAGAAGCGTCAACCTCAACAACAGTCAGATTGTGCCCTGCAATCTTGAAAAAGAGCTCTTCGTTCAAACCTCCATTAATGATACGCAGCAAGTAAGTCTTGCCACTCTCCACATACAGGGTGTAACCTGCATATTACCGTAATCTCAGTCAGCAGATACCAATTTGATTTTCATCACTTATAATCAGGCCAACAAGCCTTATACGTTAGTGAATTTGTTTTTTTTTTTTGTATCTTTGGCATGCTATAACTGCATAGTTTGATCTTAATTCGATGGAAAGAGCTGCCCGAAGTGTTTGTAAGTTCTCCTGTATAATTTCCACGGCTTTTTTTGCATGACATAATGTTGAAACAGATGAATATCTCTGACTTTGATAGATATTCATCAATAAATCAATAGATATATTTCCTTATGATTTCCCTGCAAGGATGTTTTGCTATAGTACTTTTATCCTGTTCATAACATTGTTGGTATAACGCATGTCGTTACCCTTTGAAGAACAATTTGGTGCAGGACCAGGATGACCGTTGATGGTGTGTGCATCTGATACATTGGGAGCCACTCCTATTTTCATAGCTTGGTTGATTACTGCCTCAACATCTGATTTCCACCATTCTCCTGCAATTCAAGACTTCCGTTAGAACAAAATTACCGAAACTGTCTCTTATAGTATGGATCTTGTTTTTTCTGCATACATCCAGGTACAAGTAGAAACCATTATAATCATTGAGCAAACGGACTCGGAGGAAAATAAAACCTTGATGTTACCTAATATTATAATTTTTTCCTTTTCTGGTTTGGGAAATGGATATGGAACGCTCCGTTTGGGGAAGATGACAATGGCACCATGTACAGTTGCCCTTTGCCAGTTAATATGTGCATGCCAGAAAAGGGTACCTCTCTGCCCTGTGAAGGTGAAGTTGTAGAGATAGCTTTGCCCTGTCTGTATAGAGCACTGTGTTATATATGCTGGTCCATCAGACCATCCTGTTCGAAGTTGTCTCACTCCATGCCTGAAATTTACCATCACATTATGACCTCTGTGTGTGTTTATGCACTGACATGAAAGTCAATTGTTTATTTCATTTATGTTTAAGATGGCTAAAATTAATAGTTTAGTTTATCATATCAATGGATCGTAACATTGTCTTGGACGTGGTTGACAACCCTTACAAGCACTGTATCATCTTCTCTAGCATAGAGAGTAGGCCCTGGAAATTTTCCATTTACAGTGATAATGGGCTTAGTCGCACACAACCTTGTTGTATTTTTCCTCACCACCTGCATAAAGTAGCATAATGCTGAATATTTTTCAATCCCCTAATCTTATGTTTGAATTTTCATAATTGTTAATCGTTTTAACAGAGTAAGATATATATGTGTATTTTATGCATGCACTTACAGTGAATTTGTAATGACGAACAATCGACTCCACAAATGCGGGAAAAATTGAAGTTACAAGAGCTACCAGAACAACAGCTCGAACCAAAGATGCCATGCGACTACCCTGGCTTTCCTATCTGTTTGTCTTCTTTCCTATCTGTTTCTCTGTGTCTCTCTCAGTGTGACTCCTGCTAATACAGAAAATTGACCCTGATGACATTATAAAGGAATGAAGTATATTGATGCTACGTCATTTTTACCTGGTTAGGTGAGTGAGTAAATGCACAAGTTTTCTTGAATATTACATAAAGTAGTCTTCTCACCAGAGATTGGTTGGCGCATTCGGTAAAGCACTCTCAACTAAGTACAAGTTGGAACATAGCCATTTATCGTTTCACCCCATTTTCAGATGTATGAATCCAGGCTTTTTCAGATATACCTTATCTGTATTCGTATCTCAGAGTACATAGTTGGGGTCAAATTCATTGTTGAGATTGTTCAATGTTTCAGTCACTTTGCATGTCAAAAGAAGCAATCTTGAAAATATGTTTGAATGTGGAAAGCAAATATTGTTTGTATTTCATTCTTAAACAGCAGATAAGACGGGACCCTTCTATTCCTTCGACAAGTCAGATATATTAGTCCGTATATTGTATATACTGTTGGGTTTTGATATTAGTGAATGGGAAATGATGGGATGAAAATTAAAGGGAGTAAAAGTTCTTTTGTCCCACATCGGAAAAAAAGAAGGAAAGGGAGGTGTATATATTACATTACACCTTCTCTAGTTGCTAAAAGGGTTGAGAGGGCAAGGACGTCGCGTAAATCGTCATTTCATTCGGCTTTGGTTTTGGCTTTGTCAAACGATTGATTGATAATCTTTTTGGACAAACGTTTCTTTAATTAATTAATTAATTAATTATTTAATTAAAAATAAATCCAAACGGATCGACCAAGACCGCGACCGATTCGTCGGTTTAAGTCTTTTCTTTTCGAATTTCCCTCCAAAATTTTGGTGACTATTCTGAATGGTTGCAAACATTCAGAATCAATACCTCCAACAACTATAAATTCTTGTTTGTTCCAAGAATTTATCACTAATTCATTCAATACGAATTTCTTCATCTGAAAAATTCTCTCTTCCTAAATCTGTATGATATACTACCGTTGAGTGGTTCGCTGCTACCGGAATTTGGAGTACTACTATTCTGGTAAGATAATCGTTCTATCCTGGGAGACGATATTCCATTAACCTCGAGTACTGTGAGGGGAATAATTTCCTTAAGGACACACTTTGAACTAAGTGGACTCGATTATATTCTGAAATTATTTTTTCTTATTCAAAACATATTCTGTTTATTGTACTGATTTCAATTAAGTATTTTTTATACTGTGAAATCTGTTTTTTTACTAAGTATTTAAACAGATTGTGTTGAAACATTATTTTGGTCATATATAGATTATTATACCAACAATCTTAAGAAAATTATGTTTATTTTATTTTAATATATATTCTGGTTTGGAGATTAAAACTTGTGTGGTTTTCAACTCCGTATGAAATTTCATATTCTAACTTGAAGACATAAAAACTTCGTTGGAATATTAAAGTCCAGGAAAAAGTGTTTTCCAAAAGGAAAAAAAAAGGTGTTTTCCGGAGGAAAAAAAAGTGTTTTTCTTGTATGTTGTTTGGAGACTAAAATATTCGGATTTTCTACTCCGGTTGAGATTAAAGTTTTCATAACTTTCTACTCATATGGGTACTTGATTTGAAGATATAAAAACTTCATCAAGTATACAACATACAATCTACTGCACTTCGTTTCAAGCAATTTTGATTCGGTTTGAAGTAAAATCTTCACCGTTGTGTATTATATTTGTTGCTATCAAAATTGATTCGGTTTGAAGAAATAAAATCTTCACCGTTGTGTATGATATTTGTTGCATGAAATACCTGAAGATTATTTTCAAGGTAGTAAGAATGAATTTGACTTACTCATACTCATGTGATACTTGTACAACGATTTGAAGAACATAAAAACTTCATCGTTCTGTTTAAGGAGATTAAAACTTGTGTAGTTTTCTACTCCATATGAATATTAGTATTCTGACCCGAAGATATAAAAGTTTCGTTGGATACTAAAGTTTCATAACTATATTGCGATTTGAAGAAATAAAATCTTTATCGTTCAAATTACGATTTGAAGAAATAAAATCTTCATCGTTTAAGTTTCACAATTATACTCCGATTTGAAGAAATAAAATCTTCATCGTTTGAGTCTGTGATTTAATTGTTATTCTGGTTTTATTAAGTAAAACAGTTTGTCGATTTGTGATGACAAACAAATAATGGCAATTGATATGAATGATACGTGTGCAATGTTGTCGGTGCAATTTGGTTGGAAACCGAAGGAGTGGTGGCTTGATTACGGTGTCACTCGACATGTTTCATATTGCAAAGAAGCATTTGCAACCTATGCTCATTGGACCGAAGAGAGTCTGTTTATGGGAAATCTCGCGACGAAGGTTGAAGGATATGGAAAGATACTTACGAAGATGACTTAGGCAAGGTCGACTCTCACAATGTTACGCGTTCCAACAATTCGGAAGAATTTAGTTTATTGGACTACTCTTGAAACAGGTTTAAGTGCGTGTTGGTTAGTGAGAAAATTGTAATAGTAAGAATGATATGTTCATAGGAAAGGGTTACCTCACCGAGGGCCTTTTCAAACTCAATGTAATGATTGTTGACAGTATTAATGAAAATCAAATGATTTATGGCATGTTCGTTTAGGACATGTCAATTACAAAATCTTGCGAAAATTGATTAATTTAAAAGTATTGCCTAAATTCGAGTGTAACAAATCAAAATGTGAAATTTGTGTTGAATCTAAGTTTGTTAAACATCCATATAAATCTATTGATAGGAATTCAAATCCTTTAGACTTAATTCACACAGATATATGTGATATGAAGTCAATACCATCTCATGGTGGGAAAAAATATTTTATAACTTTCATTGACGATTGCACTAAATCTTATTGTATGTGTATCCGCAATAGTAAGGATGAAACAATTAATGCATTTAAGCAATACAAGAACGAAGTGGAAAATCAATTGAATAAAAGATCAAAATGATTAGAAGTGATAGGGGTGAAGAGTACGAATCTCGCTGCGAGACATGTTTGAAATATGGAATTATTCATCAAACTACTGCCCCTTACACACCACAATCAAATGGAATTGCGGAAAGGAAAAACCGAACATTAAAGGAAATGATGAATGTCTTACTAATTAGTTCCGATTTACCGCAAAGCTTGTGGGGGGAAGCTATCCTTACAGCTAATCGAATACTCAACAGAGTACCCCACAGCAAAACACAATCTATTCCATATGATCTACGAAAAGGAAGAAAATCCAACTTGAAATATTTCAAAGTGTGGGGGTGTTTAGGGAAGGTCCAAGTTCCTTTGCCCAAAAGGGTAAAAATCGGACCAAAAATTGTGGATTGTGTTTTTATTGGCTATGCTACAAACAACAAAGCTTGTCGGTTTTTGGTTCACAAATCGGACAATCCCGAAATTCATGTTAATACGGTAATTGAATCAGATAATGCTGAATTCTTTGAAAACATCTATCCGTATAAAACTGAATGTGAGTCGTCAAGTGAAAGATCTAAACGACCGCGGGAAGAACTAAAGGAAAGTATACCAAGCAAAGAGGATCCAAGGCGTAGCAAACGTCAAGAGACATCTACTTCCTTTGGACCAGATTTTGTAACATTCTTGCTTGAAAATGAGCCTCAAATATTTAAAGCAGCAATGTCATCTTCTGATTCAACATTTTGGAAAGAAGCAGTCAATAGTGAGATTGAATCAATTTTAAACAACCATACATGGGAATTAGTTGATCTTCCTCCTAGAAATAAACCTTTAGGATCAAAATGGATTTTTAAAAGAAAAATGAAAGCTGATGGCACTATTGACAAATATAAGGCAAGACTTGTGGTCAAAGGTTATAGACAAAAAGAAGGCCTTGATTACTTTGACACATACTCGCCGGTAACAAGAATAACATCTATTCGGGTGTTAGTGGCACTGACGGCCGTATATGGTCTTGAAATCCATCAAATGGATGTCAAGACAACTTTCTTAAATGGAGAATTGGAGGAAGAAATTTACATGGAACAACCTGAGGGTTTTGTGGTTCCTGGTAAAGAAAGGAAAATGTGCAGACTTGTTAAGTCACTTTATGGACTTAAACAAGCACCCAAACAATGACATGCGAAATTTGACCAAACAATGTTGACAAATGGATTTAAGATTAATGAGTGTGGCAAATGTGTTTACATTAAAAATACTCCAAATCATGAAGTCATTGTTTGTTTGTATGTTGATGACATGTTGATAATGAGTAAATATATTGTCGATGTAAATGCTACGAAGCGTATGCTCGCTAGCAAATTTGACATGAAAGACTTGGGGGTTGCTGATTTGATCTTAGGAATTAGAATTCATAAAACTCCACAAGGTCTAGCATTATCACAGTCACATTATATTGAAAAAATACTTGACAAGTTCAAGTATTTAAATTTCAATGTTGCAAAGACTCCAATTGATGTAAGTTTTGCACTTCAAAAGAATGAAGGTGAAAGTGACTCACAATTGGACTTTGCACGAGTTTTGGGAAGTTTGATGTATATTATGAATTGTACATGACCAGATATAACATGTGCTATAAGCAAGCTGAGTCGATTCACGAGTAATCCCAATCAAACTCATTGGATGGCAATGAAACGAGTCTTGGGATATTTACAACACACCCAAAACTATGCTTTGCATTATAATAAATATCCCGCAGTACTTGAGGGATATAGTGATGCAAATTGGATCACCGGATCGTTTGAAGTTAAATTCACGAGTGAATATATTTTCACCGTTGGTGGAGAAGCAGTGTCTTGGAAATCATCAAAACAGACATGCATCGCCCGCTCTACAATGGAATCAGAATTTATAGCTTTAGACAAAGCCGGTGAAGAAGCTGAATGGCTTCGGAATTTCTTAGAAGATATTTCATTCTGGCCCAAACCTTTGGCTCCTATATGTATACATTGTGACAGTCAAGCAACAATAGGTAGGGCAGGGAGCGTAATGTATAATGGAAAATCTCGTCACATACGACGGAGACACAATACCGTTAGACAACTCCTTTCTAGTGGCGTTATCACAATTGATTATGTAAAGTCAAGAGATAACGTGGCGGATCCGCTTACAAAAGGCTTATCTAGAGAGGGAGTTAGTAGATCATCAATGGGAATGGGGTTAAGGCCAAGGACAAGTCATCATGGCAGTAACTCTACCTAGCAGACTGGAGATCCCAAGAGCTAGGTTCAAGGAGATCAAACAAAGTTGTGACTGATGGTTCAACGTTGTCAAATAACTCAACTCATTCTCGGATGAAGACAATGTTCATAAATAAGGATAAGACTTTATGACTTGTTAATGAGTTAATAAAACATTAAGGTTTTTTAATGGTTATCTAAATCTGGCAATGTATGACCAGATAATGTGGCTATAGGACCACATGTTTAGAAATCACCTATGTAAGTGTTAAGTGTAAGCCACTTTAAAGGGGAATGACAGTAAAGACTCATTCTCTATGCACTCATGAGACCAAACGGTGTTCATGGCTGAAACGAACACAACCGTGAGAACCATAAACGGTTGAGGGTTGATTGTGTGTCTTATGTTGTCTAGGTATACAACAAAGTTCGACGGTTCAAAGATATCAAATCTACCGATTGATCGAGTATATCCGATATAAGTTCACTACGGAAAATTCAAAGCGAAACCTACTTATCCAGATGCAGTCAATTCTCGCTTGTATATCACACTCGTCCGTACATTCTTTTATCTTATAGCCATTCCCCATTCATGTGGGGGATTGTTGGGTTTTGATATTGGTGAATGAGAAATGATGGGATGAAAATTAAAGGGAGTAAAAAACTCTTTTGTCACACATCGAAAAAAAAGAAGGATATAGAGGTGTATATATTACATTACACCTTCTCTAGTTGCTAAAAGGGTTGAGAGGGCAAGGACCTCTCGCGTCGTCGTCGTCGCTCGCTCGGCTCGGCTTTGGCTTTGGATTTGGATTTGGATTTGTCAAACGATTGATTGATAATCTTTTTGGACAAACGTTTCTTTAATTAATTAATTAATTAATTAATTAGTTAAAAATAAATCCAAACGGATCGACCCGCGACCCGCGACCGACCCATCCGGTTTAAGTCCTTTCTTTTCGAATTTCCCTCCAAAATTTTGGTGACTATTCTGAATGGTTGCAAACATTCAGAATCAGTACCTCCAGCAACTATAAATTCTTGTTTGTTCCAAGAATTTATCACTAATTCATTCAATACGAATTTCTTCATCTGAAAAATTCTCTCTTCCTAAGTCTGTGTGATATACTGCCGTTGAGTGGTTCGCTGCTACCGGAATTTGGAGTACTACTATTCTGGTAAGATAATCGTTCTATCCTGGAAGACGATATTCCATTAACCTCGAGTACTGTGAGGGGAATAATTTCCTTAAGGACACACTTTGAACTAAGTGGCTCGATTATCTTCTGAAATTATTTTTTCTTATTCAAAACATATTATGTTTATTGTACTGATTTCAATTAAGTATTTTTTATACTGTGAAATCTGTTGTTTACTAAGTATTTAAATAGATTGTGTTGAGACATTATTTTGGTCATATACAAATTATTATACCAACATATACTGCAGTGATAAAATGAAAGCAAAGATCTTGCTAACCAGGACTTGAAGGGGATGCGTACAATGGTCTCAACTGCACCTAGTATTTTCTACATAATAACATAAATATATACGGGTATAACTACTAAATCCTCACCAAATATGAAATTCAAAAGTAGAACGAATTCAGTTTAAAAATTTTAAAGTTGAACCCACCAAGTTTAAATACTAAGTCTCCTCTAGCAAGGTCCGTAATGCATATTATGAAGTAGTTTATACTATTAAGAGCAGGCGGTGACTACAGTTCTTGGAAATGTTCTAGGAATATAAGCTGACAATTCACTTCCAGAAGAGTTTACTGTATAAAAGAAGGTGAAATTGAAACTCAAACTATACAAAGGTCTGTACATACTATTTCATCTAGAAGGTTGTTACTGATTAAGCAGTCTATTAGTTGAAAAATAATTTTCATTGATAAGGCTAATTCTTCTATAATTGCCATTTAAATGATCTAAATGAGGATTTGTTGGAAAATTAGACGTGTAACACAGTAACAGCTCATCTCTCGTCCCCACCTCAAAATCAACTTTTGTAACAAAAGACATTTGAATCTTTTCCAACCATCTGAAGTAGATGGAAAAGAATACACAAGTATTTGATGATTCACTCAGGTTAAATACTAAAACCATAGAATAATTCTAGCCAAGAGGCAGATTCTTTTAGGCTCAGAAATAAACCTTTAATGACATCTTATTGATTTTGGTATCTGTCAAGGCAGCTGAAATATATGGTCAATTTACTCTCCAGTACATTCACTTTGAGAGGAGGTTATATAGCACACTTAATTTTATTTATACAAGATTTATAAAGAAATCCCAAGTAATCTATGATTGTGTCCTTAGAGGCACCTTCCAGTGGATTTATTTCAAATGTCCAGTTGACAAGAGTTGTATCATCTTCATAGTCAAATAGATTTAGTGAATTTGTGGATCCATCGAGACCTACATTGCTTGCTTCCAATTTGTAAACATAACTATGTGATGAAGTGTCCATAGTAACAAGCCTTTCCTTGATCCAGGACCTGTCTCCATCCTTTTGAGGTAACATGAAACCAGAAACTAGACGGACGTATCCCGGGAGTCCTTCTTCACCAGCTAAATCAGTGCAACTTTCCACCATTGGCATCCATTCAGACACTCTGCTACTTTGTGATACTAAGTTCCACACTTGGTCCATTGGAGCCTCCACTAAGCCTCCAACTGATCCACGCCATTTTTCATCATTCTTCTGTAGAAAAATTTGAACAGTTTACATATGAGCTTTAACTATTCTATAGCAACAATAAATAGAATAACAACAAACTCCACAGAGGAATTAATCTGCTATTTGAAAAAAACAACAGAACCTGATCCTTATTGAAATGAAATGCACACTGTTAACATGTTTTGAATTGAGCGATCAAACAATTTATTTGATTAGATTTAAAAGCACATCTGCAAATATCTTTATTTTACACTGATCATGTAGGGCTAAGGAAACCAAATGATGTGCATAGTGTTGTACCATATCCATGTTTTTCTTCAATCAGTCGTGAAACGGTATGCCTTTGGACTGGTTTGCTGTGGAATCCCTTATGGGAGAAGGCTTCAAATAAGCTGCCAACAGTCGCTTCTGCTTACTATTGGTGTAATAGTTTTCAAAGTTTTCTTGTTACAGTATCCTAAGAAACATTGGTATTTTGCCTGTTTGGACTATAAGTGTTTTCACAAGGAGTTGGAGATTAAAATTAGATAACTTCAAGGCCATGTTCACTAGCTACTTTCAAGTACCCAACAAATTAAGTACGCTACTTCCAATGTTTTACAGGAAGATACAAATAGCTACTGGAGCAAGGAATTAGTAACTAAGAATAACAAGGAAATTACCCTTGTAATTTTCTCCGATATCACAAGTTGGTGCTTCTGTATGAAATGAGTTTTAGATTAGGTGAGTCCTCTTACTATGACATTTCATTTTGGTAGAATTTTCATTCTTCTTTAGGCAAAAAAAATAGCCAAATCTATGCTTGTGATCCTCTATCCGAAGTCTCACCCGTGCGTTAGTTAAAAACAAAAGTAGAGATCTGATTAGAAATTGGATGAAGGTGCATTAACAAATTTATGACACTTCAATGTAAACCAAATGATACAGCCATAAATCGTCTCTTTTTGTGCCCTCCAGCATTTTAGGAGTTGTTCAGAAAACAAAGACTCACCAAGAAAAATATTGAAAAAGAAAATTGCTTGACTTCACAAATTTGACATTATATTGTGATCATCTTAAACTTCCTCCATATGTACTCTGATAGAACATCGTTGAACTTTACACATGGATATTTAGATATTTAGCCTCAAGCAGCAGCACCAACTGGTTGAACTGACTTGAGTATTGAAGATCCATAGAGTGTTTCTTCAAAGCGGGTAATCTCATTCTTTGAGCCATAAGCTACTTGAGTCCTCTCATCAAGACTTGTGATCACCTTGTCAAGAACTGACTGTTTCCCGTCACTACTGTAGCCTCCAGCTTTCTCAATCAAGAATCCCAAAGGTGCCACTTCAAACAGTAGTCTTAACTTAGCTTTGGCAGATGGGGATGTCACATTTGTGAAAATGCCTTTCTCCTTCACAATTATCTGCACATTTCAAAGTATGAATCTACCATTTAAACAACAGCCAAGGAGATCAGGGATGTACTTGAGTCCTCAACAAAAATACCTGGTTAACATCAGGCACCATTCCTCCAGTGTATCTCAAGGTGTATTTCTCTTTGACATAGTAATCAATCAGCTGTTGTAATGAATGGAATATCAGAATAAGTATGAAACCCAAATGTGAGTAGTTGAAAACAAAACTGAATATTGATAGTCAAACCTTGGCATAATCAGGATTGTCAAATGTGGCTCTCAAATTTCCAGGGGAAAACATTTTTCCTTCTCCAATTTCTGTGGTGTCCTTGACATGTTGCCATTTTCCTGAGAACACGTGGTTAAAAGAATCTTGAGATAACTGGAAAGCATTAAATATTGTCGACGTAGTGAAAAAGAGGAGCATATGGTGAAAAGTTGGGGGATGTTAACGTTGAAACCTTCATCGAGGAGGAGGAATTCATGGGTTCCAGGAGCGTCTTTCAGAGCAAGAACATATGTAGTTCGAGGTCCAAATATTCCCATGGCTGCAGCAACTTGGTCTCTTCCTGTGACCCCTGTTAGCTTATCTCCAGGCCACACACCAAAGATGGTTCCAACTGTGAAGTTTGTATCCACAATGCTGGATCCATCAAGTGGATCAAAGGCAACACTAAATCCTCCTGTTTGATATAAACAGATTCATCAGCTTTTATGGAAATTAATTTAGTGCTAAATATATCTTTCAGCCAACCTTCAGCAGGGCCTCCCATGTCTTGGAGCTCAGGGACTTCCTCGGAACAAGCATATTTGCAGACGTGTGAATAAGTCAAGGCCTAGCCATCATTTTAAAGTTTGTCAGTACTGTCATTATAATGCATACATGAAACTAGACCTACACTAAGCCAAGAAGTGTCACAAGTGTGCTAATTGTCATTTTACCGTACTCAACCTAAACCTTAGGTCCAACACAATATTAAAAAGAAACTCAGATGGTCTAAGAATACATAATTATAAGGAGATAACAGCACATGTGGGACAACCAATCACCAGCCTAGTATACTCTTAATTTTCGCGTGAACCTTAGAAAATTTAGTAGTATGTCATCTAATAATTCAGCCAAAAATAGTATAAACCTCAAAAAGGAGCTTGTCTGCGAGCATATCGACAGCAAGCTGCTCATCTCCAAAGGAGTTGACACAGGCTGTTCCTCCACAAGAAGCTGTTCTAACTTTGAAGGCAATTGTTCTAAGAGCTTCTCCCAAGCTCATCATCAGAGTGATCAGCCCCTTATCTGACGTTGATTTTGTAAGAAACTCTTCCTACAACATACAGATATATATATATATATATATCATTACTTAATTCTCCAATTTCTCAACTTAAGTATCGATATTCAAAGACTTTACCAAGCTATCACCAATCTCACATTTAGTCACCAGGGAAGAGCTTTTGGTCTTTGAAACATTAAGTGATGATTTAGGGACAAAATGCAAGGATTCCCCAAATAAAGAGCTTGATTTCAAACCCTGCAATAAATAAATTTATGATTATTCTCTATATATATATGTACACACCTGTGTGTATATATACTCATAAAGTTAAATTATTTTTTAAATATAGAAAGATACTAATCTTTTTGAAACAAACTAATAAAAAAAATAAGACAATCTTTAGAGAATAAGATATACGTACCCTGACGCTGAATGATGAGGAAATGGACCTAGGAGCTGCTAGTGTAGTTGAATGTTGAGAAGAAACATTTGGGAGGACAGCTGCACGTGCGAAGCATGCGATACTACTCTCCATAGTTGAGAATTATGCTTTTGGAGGCCGGAGAGAATGAACTGACAAATACTACTACAAGAGATTGAGAAGAAACATATTTGGTGCATGGACACAGGGGAGATAAGCAGTTAATGTGATGATGCCACGTGGATGATACTTTACAGATACGCTGATACATAAACAAATGTATGGGATGAGATTAACGACCATGTTTGTGGCTCAAATATCTGTAATTCAAAAGGGATATGGTACCTAATTCATTTTGTTTTTACTTGGCAATTTGACATGCATGGCACTGTTAAGCTCCCCTGTCACGTTATTAAAGTTACTGATTTTAGGAAGTTAGGAAAAACTACTATGTGCATCCTAATTTACGTGAGATTATTTCATTTTTAGTTAATCCTAAAAGTTTTTTTTATATATTTAGTAATAATATAATTTTACACTTTATATTTCTCCTAATAAAATAATTTACATCCACAAAAATATCTTTAGCTTGAAAATTTTAATTTATTCTTAAACTTAGTGTCTAATCAAATATCATCACATATATTGAAATAGAGAGAAAATTAAAGGAATATGTTCCATGTCTTTTCATTCATTATTGTGTATAATATATAGTAGTACATGTTTTTTGACAAAACTACAGTTAGACTACAAACTAGGTAACTAATTTGATTAATTACAATTAGAATATTAACTAAGGTTGTTTAGCGGGCCGGGTCGGGACCCGACCCGCACCGATCCCCCTAAAGAAATACGGTGTCGGGATTCAAAACCAGGACGGAACCTGGGCTCGTACCGCTTTGACCCGCCCCAGCGCCTATCCCGTCCCGATCCCCCCTCCCCTTTTGCAAAACAAGTCGTTGCAACAATGACCAAATTTAAATTTTGGCCGTTGTGCAACGGTTCCAACGACCATTTTTGCCCCCACATCCCATAAACCCTCTACCCCTTTAATATTTATTTTTAACCCCTAATTTAGTATATTTATATTTTAACTCAATTTCTCAACTATAAATACTTCATTTTTCTCTTTATTTTTCTCACAAATCTTCTTACCATCTCTCTAATCTCTTTCTACAACTCCACATTGCCTACTAAAATTTATATTTTATTTGCTAATTTATATTGAAGTTCAAAAATTGGGTGTGAAGTTGACAACTAGCTTGAGGATCATCCATGGAGCAAAGTTTTAATTTTCAACCTCGATTACACATTGGCGTTTGGTACCTTCGTTCCTTCTTTAAATTATTATTGTTACTTTATTTTAATTATCACACTTAATTTCATTATCTTTAATTTTATATTGTATAATTAAAATGGAAGGAATTAGACGTATGATTAAAGGTAAAGGTAAGGGTAAGGGTAAGGGTGATTCTTCTAGTAGGTGTAACAAGGGAAAGTGTACTTCTTCTAGTCACCATATTCCTAGTTATGACGATTTGATTGATTACACTCATATAGATGAAACTGATTTTTTAACGATGTACCATTAGATGATGAGATATATTCTGCAATTGAACCAGACTTTAATTTAGACGATAATCTAGATGACACATCCACTAGTGCACCTCAACCTTAGGCTGAGACTCAACCTCAGGCTCAGAATGAGTCTCAGTCTGAAACAACAATGTCTCATATTCCCCCTAGTATGAGATGAGGCCCTACACAACGTCCATTAAAATCACCTACATTGTTGTTTTTTGATAGGGACTAAGAGAATCAAGTAGTTACATGTAAATTTATAAAAATGTTTATCAATTTAAAATCGTAAAAGGTCAGGGTGGGACGGGAGGTTTATTAAGACATGTACAAGGCTTTCACAAAGCTAAGTGGGATGAATACGAGGCTACAAAGTCGGGTGCGCCAATGCGCTCTGAGTCGGGACAAGGTTCACATAGTGTTCTGAACCAAGTACAGGGACAAATTATCCCGACGACGGGGGGAATTTTTTGTCCTAAATATGATAAAAATAAAGATAGGGAAAATATGGCAAAATTAGTTGTGGTTGAGGGTTTGCCTTTTTCAATTCATTCCTTTCATAGTTTTATTCATTACGTAAGAGATACGTATAATCCTGCTTTTAACAATTTTTCTAGATCAAATGTTAGGAGAGACGTTTTTAATTTGCACATGAATATCAATAATATTTACGTTATGCATTATATCATTTTCCTGGCAAAGTATCTATCACTTCTGATATAGGTCGTAGTACTAATGACAATGATTATTTAAATGTAACATGTCATTGGATAAATCATAATTGGTCTATGCAAAAATGTATTTTAGCATATAGCTATATTGATGATAGGCACACTGGAGCTTTTATTGCACAAAATATTCATGAAGTTTGCGATTATTATGGTATAACTGACAAAATTATGACTGTTACGTTAGATAATGATTCTTCAAATAAGTATGATGTGAGACTTTTAAAAGATCTATTAACTCCATCTTTTCCTAATCATTTTCATATAAAATATGTGTGTCATATTTATAACTTAATTGTAAAGGATGATGACCTATCACTTTTTGAAGACATTCTTAATAAAGTACAATTTGCTATAAACTTTATTTTTAGAAGTAATAAAATATAAAGAAAAAAATAATATAAAAAAACTTGTCACGATTGTGGATTACCTTTTAGAAAAATTCTGAAGAAGTAACGACTAGGTGGAATTCTCTATATGAACAACTACTTGTTGCTTACGATTATAGAAGACCTATAACTTTATTTTCTAACGTCTGTAATCGAAATCCAACTGATATGCTTGTAGATAATGATTAGAAAAAAATTCAGAAGTTATTGGATTTTTAGAGAATTTTTTTCAAGCAACTAAAGAATTTTCTGATATATATAATCCTACTATTTCAACTATGTTATTTTACATAACTCTAATATTTTGTTACTTAGTGAATATATGAAAAATCATCTTATAAAGCACCTATTAAAAAATGTTTATCAAATTAAAAAAAAATCTTATTCCCACTATTTATATTATTGGTGATGTATTAAATCTGACTATTAAAATAAACGATTGTAAAAGCACTACTACATTTCAAGGCTAATGCGACGCCTCAAAATCGTCATCATAAGGCCCTTTCACCGTTGTATTAGACCTAATGCAACGACGAGGAGTCGTCGCATCCACTGGCGTTGCATTAGATCTAATGCAACGACTGATAGACCTAATGCAACGGCCTGGTACAGCCGTCACATTAGATATGCACCTAATGCAACGACGATATTTAACCGTCGTATTAGGTGCATATCTAATGCGACGGTTTGAAGAAGGTGATGCGACGGTATTGGGAAGGTGTTGCATTAGCTATTCGATATCTTATGCGACGATTGTATGAGATAATGCAACGGAACTATACTAATTATTGTCAAGCCTAGAGTCACCTAATGCAACGACTATAGAAAAAAATAATGACAAAATAAATAATAAAAAGAGAAAGATAATAATAAAAAAGGATTGTCATTGACATAAAAAATACGATATCACAATATTAGACCCTATAGGACATATTACAAAATAATTGTTCACAAAAGTATCTCCATATATATAATAAATTTAGCATAAGTACTAGAAATAAAAAATTGACGCAAAAACAAACAGGCGATAAGCCTCCATCCACCATTTGTTAGATTGCTAGATTTTTTCTCCATTTAGCAAACCACATACCTACAAGTTAACATAATGAATAGTCATAAGTACAAAAAATGGTAGACTAGTCAAAACATCATAAATAATAACTTCAATGTAGTTTACTCATATAAAAACATATAATTTCACAATATAATAATATATAAAATTTCAAGCTCCAGAATATTACTATGTGTTGGAAAGAAGGAAAACACAAAAATTACCTAATTAACTTTCCCAGAAGACTTTTCATTTGGTTCACTGACATGCGGTGCACTAGACGCATCATTTGGAATTGATGGACTCACAAAAGCAGGAATGACAAGATTTATTCCAGGATTAGCTTCTTGAAGTTGTGATATAATCACTGATGCAACGATCGGTGCAAGTTGTTGTACTAAATCATCTTTCATACTCTGCAAGAATTCCTCCGAAATTATGAAACCTGGATTTTTTCTCTTTTTTCTTCAAATCAGTCTTTGTCACACCTTTTCCGACAAGTCGTAAGCGATTTGTCACACCCCGAATTCGGGCCCGTGACTGGTGCCTTACCCCGGGCACCCTAGTGATACATACATCAGAGAAAATCAGCGGAACATAACACATGAGTCATGAAACAAGAGATATAATAATAAACAGGCCAACAAGCGGTTGCCTTGATATACATAACACACGAGCAGTTTAATCCTTTTACAACCACACTTGTGATTCTACAGACCTCTAAGATTTACAACACTATGACGGGACGGGGCCCGCCATACCACGAATGTTCAAGAACCTACAACTCAGGGAACACATGCAAAAGATAAGCCTCGAGAAAGCGGAGCTTCCCAAAACGGCGAGATCCTAGGCGAGGATCCATGGCCGATGTACCCTACTGCGGCATGACGCGGCCCCGAAGGAGGTCGATCTAACAGTACCAAGTATGTGAAGCGTAAATCTGCGGTTAAATCATAACGATCTATATAAAGCGAGACATGTATGATAACCAAAATCTGACGCAACATAACAAAGATCAGTCGTGGACTCGCGCCTCAAAGTCACCACTCAAATCTAACTATGGGTCTCACGCCACCACATCCATCATGTTCGCATCATGGCCACATGCCCCCGGAATACTGCCTCGGTGTAGACATGTCCATGATGCAACAATAATACCAATGCCCGTGGCAACATGCCGGAATTCTACCTCGGTGTAGACCGTCCGTGTGACATCAACAACAATATCTTGGGTGATCAACCACGCGCGTACGCACGTGCCGGAATCTTGCATCGGTGTAGACCGTCCATGTTGCGGTAATAACCATATATCGGGTAATCAACGACGGCGTGGCGCGTGCCCCGAATCTGCGACGGTGTAGACATGTCCGTGTGACATCAACAACAAGCGATAATCAAAATGGAAACATACGTGGAATTCTCCATCACCGCCGGACGCGTCAGTAAGTTCTCGACAAGTCAACCGGCCTATCGAGAGCGGTAATACGAAATACCACTTGCACACAAAGGCTATCATCACAAGCATAGGCAAGTTTCACAACAACAAGCATAGGCAAGTTTCACAACAAGCATAGGCGAGTTTCACCTGACTCAAAGTACTTTCATTTTATGCCAAAGTCGGGTTTTAACCCCAGTACTACATCGTTAAGTTCTTTTAAAAGAGATCCATTACTTTTATAAAAGTCACCCGATACGTAGTATTAGGATGACCAACCCACATTCCTTTTCAAAATCAAGTAACAACATTCTTTTCCTAAGTTCGGTTTGCCTAGTTTGATTACTCAAGCTTACCGTTTTCAAATGGTTTCATAGTTCCCAAACTTAATCACTTGATTCCTTTTTAGAACAATTGAGTAATATATGTCTCGCGTGAGTAGGTTATTCTTGTTTACAACATTCTTATTACAATGACCATGATCTAGAAAATGTAATATCATTTTGTCTCATCTTAGTTTCTATGCGGATGGAGGTTTCTTTGGTTTTAATACAACACATCATTATTCAATACATTTTCCTTTATTAACGCTGCGATGGTGCGTCGATACACATTACGATTCGAAATCGGTAAAACATTATCCCTTTAAAACCAAGTACTCATTACTCACGAATGAGGTTTCACACAAACATTCACATTAAAACAAATAAGTTAAGTCTCTTATCTTAAGATCAAGTCTCTTAACTTCTAACATCGATAAACCATTTTCTTTACCTCTCTTAAGACATTATACCTAACTCCCATAAAGCTAGTATAACTCTTTTTAAAACCTTTAAAACCAAGTGTTACTCTCCCTTCAAAACGATTTATAAATCTTTTGAAATACATCAAGTTCTTTATTATAACTAGCGATTATAATTCACATCGATTACCTTTTAAAACCACAAAGTATTTTCTTACCTACATAAAGTCATTATAACGACTTCCCATAAAGCCGTTATAACACTTTATGTTTTAAGAACAATCAAACACTGTTAACACGTATGCGTCTAGTACTACATAGTTCACACATATCGTGCTAGAAGAGATAGGAAGAGGTTCACATACCTCGCGACGATTTATCGACAATAAGCAAAATGCTCCAAGTACTACAACGCACTAGCCGCTTTCCACTCCGAGTAGAATACGCTACTCTTAGTACTTTCACCTATAAAGGCCACAAACGTCTATCAAATCTTAAACACAAGTTCCCATCTTTCTACGTAAAAATTCGGCGCCTCACCCGCAACAGGCGTAAATCTCTCCTCTGCAGTAGCTACCAAGCCAACGGGGGTTTACACGCCTAACCTGGGCGTGTACAATTCTACTCGATAATACTACACAAGTCTGCATGTCTGATCTATGTAATTACTGATTGATTCGATTCTTTATTCTTGAGCTTAAGTCAAAAGACATTGCCACAATACTACGTTGATTCTATATATAGCATACCTCAACTATATATTCTACAACATGTAATCTCCAATTCTGATAAGGGACAAGAATATTTACCTCGACAAGCCCAAAATTATCAAGTTATAATGTCGATCTGAGCAAGGTTTAGCTCTACTCGTGCGCTCCAAACAACCCTTAGAAGTTCTAACCAACTTCTACTCAAATACTTGACCAACTATGAAGATTTCCTTAGGGTTTGGTTTGAGACTAAAAGGACAAAAGGTAGTATTTAAGACTCTACGTATAGAGGTAACTTTTGGAATACAACAAGGTAAAGGCTAAGGTATTTTGGGCATTATAACAATACTCGGAGTATTTCTATACCACAAGGGGGTATTATACGAAAACAACTAGGCTAGGGGTACCACTACTGCACATGAGGGGAGGGAGGCTCTCGGCCTGAGGCCACTCAAGGGGAGGAAGGCTTAGGGCGAGAACACTCAGAGGGGAGGAGAGTTTTCAAGGCTAAGACAAAGTGAGAGTGGATGAATAAGTTCATCACTAAGGGGTATTTATAGCCTGACGAGGCGATCAATGGCGAGATCATGCCAAGTGCAAGGCAAGTGTAGGGCCAAGATCAAGCCAAGTGCACCTAACCCTACTCCACAAAACATGCCACAAAACAATGCACCAAACAAGGCCAAAACTAGGCACAAAATAAGGGAGGAAAGCGTCCTCGCCTACCCAAAGTCAGCGAGGGGTGACAAGTGTCACCCTCGTTGGCCTAAAAATGTTTAAATCGCTCGGAAAAATCCGCAAAAATACAAAGCGACATAGCCGGAATTTTCCTCATGAAGTTATGTAAAGCGTTTAGTCGAAAGCGACTCTAGCAGGGTGTTGTGCACAAATGTCATTCGGCCCGAGCCACTGGCGGGGTGACACATGTCACCCTCCTATTGGCCCTCAAAAACGTCTTCCGAAAAAATATCCACAATGGCCAAAAATCTCGAAAACAAAGTGGGCCCCACAAAGTAAATTTCTCCCGTGGGCCCACGTGACCATTCAGAAAATAAAATCTCAAAATTCTAATATAATCTAAGAAGCCCAAATTCCAAACTGGGAACCCAATTCCTTCAACGAACATTTTCCTTACAAAACCGGAAACTTTTAGTGGAAGAATCACCTCTTTCTTCCTTTCCAATTTTTCTGTCGTGCTCTCGTACGTACGTCCTCGCATACATACCCTGAGAATACGGGGTATAACATTCTCCCTCGCAGAAACATTCGTCCGAATGTTCCTTCTCAAGCGGATATCGATGAAGTTCCTCTAACAAGTTGTCAACGCCGAACGGCTTGGCGAAATAACACACGTTCTCTTCCTTCCTTACTCGTCGTGCCCTCTCGAACACTTGAACTCTCGAAGACGTACCATACTTGGTCATTACTTTCGTTCCCAAAAATCTCTGGAGTCACTACCTCCAAACTTGGTCATCTTACTAACCTCAAACTTCCTTAAGGCCATTCCGGCCTTTTACGAACCGTTCTGGTCGAGCGCCACGAACTCATACGATGATCATACAAACTTGGGCCTAGCATCCTCGTGACCCTACCACTGGCGGGACCACCGAACTGACCCCACCTTAATCCGGGCTACGGGTTGACCGTATCACGTCCTCAACCCGACCAGCAATCGCGTCGAGCCTCGTTCCCGACACGGAACAATCACGCTAAATCACGTCATGAAAGCTACCACTTCCATCTCACACTAACCAGATTTTTAAATCACACTATAGCACAAAGCTATCCGAACATAACACTTAACACATCAAGTATACAAAACTCTAGAGGTTAAGGATATACTGTCTACCGCTTTCTAATCACGGTCACGCCTGCGCGCATCTAGTGAAGGTGATGAACGGCCATCGATCACGAAGGTGAGTCGTAACATCCATGCTACCCTTGTCGGACGGTTCCTCGCAAAATGGCCCCGCTCGCCAAAAATAGCAAGCTCCCCACTACGACACTCCCGAAATGCGGTCTACCACATCGACCACAGAGGTAGGGGTGACCGTCCGCCAACACCCGCTTCGCGGAAACACGAACCCTTGGAGCCACGACGCTCCGAATACTCTGGATGCTCGAAGGTTGTGGAGGACCACTCTGCCGGGCGGAGGTACAAAACTAGTATCTTCTTGAGGCGGTCGCCTCGAAAGTCACCAAAGGACCACATTGTTTTGGCCTCTTCGCTGATCTTGGTCATTCCGTCGACCTCTCCGTGCCTCACATCCCGGTCATGAGCTGCGTGCGGGCAATGTCCATGCCGGTGAAGAGCTACACTCGAACAAGCCTCTGTCAAGCAATCATCTAATCCGGTGGCGTGGCGGTGCACTCTATCCTCATGGTTGCCACTAAAGCGGGGACATACAGGCAACGAGTCAAACTCTACGTTGTACTCCCGGTATGCGCCTCTGTCTCGGCATCACAAATCTGCCGGCCCGTGCCCTCGCATCTGCGGAGGCAAGAAGTGAGTGAGGAATGCCTCGAGAACTCGTCCCATCTGCTGGGGCGCATGCTCTCCCGGGACAACTCGCGAATCAAACGATCATTGCGGTATCACGCAGCCGATGCGAACCTAAGACCACCGACTCGGTCTCCGAAGCCTTGATCACTCTCATGACCCGCTGTAACTGCCGGATGAACTCCTGCGGATCATCCTCAGGCCTCGACCCATAAAACTCTGGCGGGCTCCAACTCAGAAAGTCCCGTAGCCTCAAACTATCTGCTCGGGGGCGAACGGCTGGTTCTATTGGGCCAGGCTGCGTCGGCCTATCCTCATATCGGCCACGACCACGGCAAGCGGGCCATCTCGCGTAACCCGTCTCCTGCCCCCGGTGTGGCTGGAGGCTCAGTGCTGCGGTCTCGGCAGCCATTCTGCGCTCTAACCTCTCTTTGGTGGCGGCGTCAAACCCGCCGTCTGAAGCCTGACCTCAGTCTTGCGGGCTGCGCCTCGTACTCCTCGTATCTCACTAGCGGCACCTCGGCTGCCTTGCCGCCCGGGCTCTGGTTGCCTTGCGGCGAGCATAGCGGTAAAAGCGAGATACGTCGGAGGGTCCAACTTACAACTGTTCTAAGGCACGATCTCGGAATGAGAAGAATGAAACCAATCCTAAATGTCCTATAGCCTCACGATTATAGATGTGGTGCACAACACACCGATAATCAAGACTACTAGACACGGATGCAGACACTTTCAGAGACTAAGCGCTCGATACCACTTTGTCACACCCGGTCGGGCGTGGTCGTGCCTTACCGGGCACCTAGTGATACATACATCGTCGAGAAAATCAGCGGAACATAACACATGAGTCATGAAACAAGAGATATAATAATAAGCAGGCCAAAAGCGGTTGCCTTGGTATATACATAACACGAGCAGTTTAATCCTTTTACAACCACACTTGCAGTTCTCTGGACCTCTAAGATTTACAACACTATGACGGGACGGGGCCGCCATACCACGAATGTTCAAGAACCTGACTCGGGAACACATACCAAAAGATAAGCCTCGGAGAAGCGGAGCTTCCCAAAGCTGGCGAGATCCTAGGCGAGGATCCACGGCCGATGTACCCCTACTGCGACATGAGCGTAGCCCGAAGGAGGTCGATACAAGTGCAGTATGTGAAGCGTAAATCTGCGGTTAAATCATAACGATCTATATAAAGCGGGAGACATGTATGATAACCAAAATACGATCTGCAACATAACAACAAGAAAGTCGAGGACTCACGCCTCAAAGTCACCACTCAAATCTAACTATGGGTCTCACGCCACCACATCCATCATGTTCGCATCATGGCCACGTGCCGGAATCGCGCCGGTGTAGACATGTCCATGATGCAACAATAATACCAATGCCCGTGGCCCACATGCCGGAATTCTACCTCGGTGTAGACACGTCCATGTGACATCAACATGATATCTTGGGTGATCAACCTGCGCGTAGCCACGTGCCCGGAATCTGCGTCGGTGTAGAATCGTCCATGTTGCGATAATAACCATATATCGGGTAATCAACGGCGCGTGGCGCGATGCCGGAATCTGCATCGGTGTAGACATGTCCATGTGACATCAACAAAGGCGATAATCAAAATGGAAACATACAGTGGAATTCTCCATCACCGCCCGACGCGTCAAGTAAGTTCTCAACAAGTCAACCGGCCTCTATCGAGAGCGCGGTAACGTAAATACCACACTTGCACAACAAGGCTATCATCACAAGCATAGGCAAGTTTCACAACAACAAGCATAGGCAAGTTTCACAACAACAAGCATAGGCAAGTTTCACACAACTCAAAGTACTTTCATTTTATGCCAAAGTCGGGTTTTAACCCCAAAGTACTACATCGTTAAGTTCTTTTAAAAGAGATCCATTACTTTTATAAAAGTCACGATACCGTAGTATTAGGATGACCAACCCACATTCCTTTTCAAAATCAAGTAACAACATTCTTTTCCTAAGTTCCAGTTTGCCTAGTTTCAATTACTCAAGCTTCCCATTTTCAAATGGTTTCATAGTTCCCAAACTTAATCACTTGATTCCTTTTTAGAACAATTGAGTAATATATGTCTCACGTGAGAGTAGGTTATTCTTGTTTACAACATTCTTATTACAATGACCATGATCTAGAAAATGTAATATCATTTTGTCTCATCTTAGTTTCTATGCGGATGGAGGTTTCTACTGGTTTTAATACAACATCATTATTCAATACATTTTCCTTTATTAACTGCGGTGGTGCTGCCGATACGTTACGATTCGAAATCAGTAAAACATTATCCCTTTAAAAACCAAGTACTCATTACTCACGAATGAGGTTTCACACAAACATTCACATTAAAACAAATAAGTTAAGTCTCTTATCTTAAGATCAAGTCTCTTAACTTCTAACATGATAAACCATTTTCTTTACCTCTCTTAAGACATTATACCTAACTCCCATAAAGCTAGTATAACTCTTTTTAAAACCTTTAAAACCAAGTGTTACTCTCCCTTCAAAACGATTTATAAATCTTTTGAAATACATCAAGTTCTTTATTATAACTAGCCAGTTATAATTCACATCAGTTACCTTTTAAAACCACAAAGTATTTTCTTACCTACATAAAGTCATTATAACGACTTCCCATAAAGCCGTTATAACACTTTATGTTTTAAACAATCAAACACGATTAACACGTATGCGTCACCGTACTACATAGTTCACACATATCATGCTAGAAGAGATAGGAAGAGGTTCACATACCTCGCGACGATTTATCGACAATAAGCAAAATGCTCCAAGTACTACAACGCGCTAGCCCTTTCCACTCCTCGAGTAGAATACGCTACTCTTAGTACTTTCACTATAAAGGCCACAAACGTCTATCAAATCTTAAACACAAGTTCCCATCTTTCTACGAAAATTAGCTTCCCACATGCAGCGTAAATCTCCTCCTCTAACGAGGCCGGCTACGAAGCCAACGAGGTTTACACGCCTAACCGGCGTGTACAATTCTACTCGATATACTACACAAGTCTATGTCTGATACCCTATGTAATTCTGATTGATTCGATTCTTTATTCTTCAGGCTTAAGTCAAAAGACATTGCCACAATACTACGTTCAGTTCTATATATAGCATACCTCAACTATATATTCCTACAACATGTAATCTCCAATTACAATAAGGGGACAAGAATATTTACCTCGACAAGCCCAAAATTATCCAAGTTATAATGTCGATCCTGAGCAAGGTTTAGCTCCTACTCCGTGCGCTCCAAACAACCCTTAGAAATTCTAACCAACTTCTACTCAAATACTTCAACCAACTATGAAGATTTCCTTAGGGTTTCGGTTTGAGACTAAAAGGACAAAAGGTAGTATTTCCGGGCTCTACGTATAGAGGTAACTTTTGGAATACAACAAGGTAAAGGCTAAGGTATTTTGGGCATTATAACAATACTCGGAGAGTATTTCTATACCACAAAAGGGGGGGTATTATACGAAAACAACTAGGCTAGGGGGGGGTACCCCACGGCTAGCACCACAAAGGGGGGAGGGGGAGGCTCTCGGCCACAAGGCCACTCAAGGGGGGAGGGGGAAGGCTTAGGACGAGAACACACTCAAGAGGGGAGGGAGAGTTTTCAAGGCTAAGACAAAGTGAGGAGTGGATGAATAAGTTCATCACTAAGGGGGGGTATTTATAGCACAAGCCAAGGCCAATCAATGGCCAAGATCATGCCAAGTGCAAGGCAAGTGTAGGGCCAAGATCAAGCCAAGTGCACCCTAACCCCTACTCCACAAAACATGCCACAAAACAATGCACCAAACAAGGCCAAAACTAGGCACAAAATAAGGGAGGAAGACGTCCCGCACTTACCAAAGTCACGAGGGTGACAAGTGTCACCCTCTCGTTGGCCCAAAATGTTTAAATCGCTCGGAAAAATCCGCAAAAATACAAAAGCGACATAGCCGGAATTTTCCCGCAAGTTATGTAAAGCGTTTAGTCGAAAAACGACTCTGGCAGGGTGTTGTGCACAAATGTCATTCGGCGAGCCACTGGCGGGGTGACACGTGTCACCCTCATATTGGCCCTCATAAAACGTCTTCCGAAAAAATATCCACAATGGCCAAAATCTCGAAAACAAAGTGGGCCCCACAAAACAGCAAATTTCTCCCGTGGGCCCCACGTGACCATTTCCGAAAATAAAATCTCAAAATTCTAATATAATCTAAGAAGCCCAAATTCCAAATCTGGGAACCCAATTCCCTTCAACGAACATTTTCCTTACAAAACCGGAAACTTTTAGTGGAAGAATCACTCTTTCTTCCTTTCCAATTTTTCTCGTGCTCGTGCACGTCGTCCTCGCATACATACCACGAGAATACGGGGTATAACATTCTCCTCTAGAAACATTCGTCCGAATGTTCCTTCTCAAGACGGATATCGATGAAGTTCCTCTAACAAGTTGTCAACGCCACGGCTTGGCGCGAAATAACACACGTTCTCTTCCTTCCTTACTCGTCGTGCCCTCTCGAACACTTGAACTCTCCCAAGACGTACCATACTTCGCCATTACTTTCGTTCCCAAAAATCTCTGGAGTCACTACCTCCAAACTTGGTCATCTTACTAACCTCAAACTTCCTTAAGGCCATTCCCGGCCTTTTACGAACCGTTTCTGGTCGAACGCGCCCACGAACTCATACGATGATCATACAAACTTGGGCCTAGCATCCTCGTGACCCTACCACCTGGCGGGACCACCCAGAACTGACCCCACCTTAATCCGGGCTACGGGTTGACCCGTATCACGTCCTCAACCTGACCCACAATCGCGTCAAGCCCTCGTTCCCCGACACGGAACAATCCTGCTAAATCACATCATGAAAGCTACCACTTCCATCTCACACTAACCAGATTTTTAAATCACACTATAGCACAAAGCTATCCGAACATAACACTTAACACATCAGTATACAAAACTCTAGAGGGTTAAGGATATACCTGTCTCTACCGCTTTCTAATCACAGTCCTGCCCTGCAGGGCGCACATCTAGTGAAGGTGATGAACCAGCCACTGATCCTGAAGGCTGAGTCGTAACATCCATGCTACCCTTGGTCGGACAGTTCCTCGCAAAATGGCCCATTGCGCAAAAATAGCAAGCTCCTTGGCACTACGACACTCCCGAAATGCGGTCTACCACATCGACCACACGAGGTAGGGGTGACCGTCCGCCAACACCGCTACTTCGGAAACACAACCCGGAGCCACGACTGCTCCCGAATACTCTGGATGCTCTGAAGGTTGTGGAGGACCACTCTGCACTGGCGGAGGTACAAAACTAGTATGCTGCTGAGGCGGTCCGCCTCGAAAGTCACCAAAGGACCCTGTTGTTTTGGCCCTCTTCTGCTGATCTTGGTCATTCCGTCGACCTCTCCGTGCCTCACATCGGTGCATGAGCTGCGTGCGGGCAATGTCCGTGCGGTGAAGAGCTACACTCGAACAAGCCTCTGTCAAGCAATCATCTAATCGGTGGCGTAGCGGTGCACTCTATCCTCCATGGTTGCCACTAAAGCGGGGACATCCGAGCCAACGAGTCAAACTCCACGTTGTACTCCCCATCGCCTCTGTCGGCAGATCACAATCTGTCGGCCCGTGCCCTCCTCATCTGCGGAGGCAAGAAGTGAGTGAGGAATGCCTCTGAGAACTCGTCCCATACTGCTGGGAGCGCATGCTCTCCCCGGGACAACTCGCGAATCAAACGATCATTGCGGTATCACGCGGCCGTGCGAACCTAAGACCACCGACTCGGTCTCGAAGCCTTGATCACTCTCGCGGCCAGAAGCGCCGGATGAACTCCTGCGGATCATCCTCGAGCCTCGACCCATAAAACTGCGGCGGGCTCTGACTCGAGAAAGTCCGTAGCCTCAAACTATCGCTCGGGGCGAACCATCGGTTCTATTGGGCAGGCTGCTGCGTCGGCCTATCCTCATATCTGGCCACGACCACGGCGGCAATCGCCATCTCGCGTAACCCATCTCCTCGCGGTGCATGGGGATGGAGGCTCAGTCTGCGGTCTCGGCGGCCATTCTTTGCGGCTCTAACCTCTGCTGGGTGGCGGCGTCACAAAACCCGCCGTCGAAGCCTGACCTCAGTCTTATGCGGGCTGCGCCTCGTACTCCTCTGTATCTCACTAGCGGCACCCTCGGCTGCCTTGCCGCCGGGCTCTGGTTGCCTTGCGCGGAGGCATAAGCGGTAAAGCGAGATACGTCGGAGGGTCCACTTACAACACGATTCTAAGGCACGATCTCGGAATGAGAAGAATGGAAACCAATCCTAAATGTCCTATAGCCTCACGATTATAGATGTGGTGCCTGACACACGATAATCAAGACTACTACTAGACACGGTGCAGACACTTTCCGAGGACTAAGCGCTCGATACCACTTTGTCACACCCCGGTCGGGCGTGGTCGTGCCTTACCGGGCACCCTAGTGATACATACATCGAGAAAATCAGCGGAACATAACACATGAGTCATGAAACAAGAGATATAATAATAAGCAGGCCAACTAAAGCGGTTGCCTTGGTATATACATAACACTGAGCAGTTTAATCCTTTTACAACCACGCCAGATTCTACGGACCTCTAAGATTTACAACACTATGGCGGGACGGGGCCCGCCATACCACGAATGTTCAGAACCTGACTCGAGAACACATACCAAAAGATAAGCCTCGGAGAAACGGAGCTTCCCAAACGCTGGCGAGATCCTAAGGCGAGGATCCACGGCCGATGTACCTACTGCGACATGAACGTAGCCCGAAGGAGGTCGATCTGACAGTACCAAGTATGTGAAGCAGAAATCTGCGGATTAAATCATAACAGTCTATATAAAGCAGGAGACATGTATGATAACCAAAATACAGTACGCAACATAACAACAGTAAAGTCAGGGACTCACGCCCTCAAAGTCACCACTCAAATCTAACTATGGGTCTCACGCTCACCACATCCATCATGTTCGCATCATGGCCACATGCCCCCGGAATACTGCCTCGGTGTAGACATGTCCATGATGCAACAATAATACCAATGCCAGCGCACGTGCCGGAATTCTACCTCGGTGTAGACGCGTCCGTGTGACATCAACATGATATCTTTGGGTGATCAACCTGCGCGTAGCCACATGCCCCGGAATCTGCATCGGTGTAGACACGTCCATGTTGCGATAATAACCATATATCGGGTAATCAACGGCGCGTGGCGCGTGCCGGAATCTGCGTCGGTGTAGACATGTCCATGTGACATCAACAACAAGACGATAATCAAAATGGAAACATACAGTGGAATTCTCCATCACCGCCCGGACGCGTCCAAGTAAGTTCTCGACAAGTCAACGGCCTCTATCGAGAGAGCGGTAATACGAAATACCACACGCACAACAAAGGCTATCATCACAAGCATAGGCAAGTTTCACAACAAGCATAGGCAAGTTTCACAACAACAAGCATAGGCAAGTTTCACACAACTCAAAGTAAATTCATTTTATGCCAAATACCTGGTTTTAACCCTAAAGTACTACATCGTTAAGTTCTTTTAAAGAGATCCATTACTTTTATAAAAGTCACCCGATACGTAGTATTAGGATGACCAACCCACATTCCTTTTCAAAATCAAGTAACAACATTCTTTTCCTAAGTTCGGTTTGCTAGTTTGATTACTCAAGCTTCATTTTCAAATGGTTTCATAGTTCCCAATCTTAATCTCTTGATTCCTTTTTAGACCAATTGAGTAATATTTGTCTCACGTGAGAGTAGGTGATTCTTGTTTACAAGATTCTTATTACTGCAGCCATGATATAGTAAATGTAATTTCATTTTGTCTTATCTTAGTTTCTATGCGGATGGAGGTTTCTCGGTTTTAATACAACACATCATTATTCAATACATTTTCCTTTATTAACTGCGGTGGTGCTGCCGATACACATTCGATTCGAAATCGGTAAAACATTATCCCTTTAAAACCAAGTACTCATTACTCACGAATGAGGTTTCACACAAACATTCACATTAAAACAAATAAGTTAAGTCTCTTATCTTAAGATCAAGTCTCTTAACTTCTAACATCGATAAACCATTTTCTTTACCTCTCTTAAGACATTATACCTAACTCCCATAAAGCTAGTATAACTCTTTTTAAAACCTTTAAAACCAAGTGTTACTCTCCTTCAAAACGATTTATAAATCTTTTGAAATACATCAAGTTCTTTATTATAACTAGCGATTATAATTCACATCGATTACCTTTTAAAACCACAAAGTATTTTCTTACCTACATAAAAATGTTATAACTTGACTTCCCATAAAGCGTTATAACACTTTATGTTTTAAGAACAATCAAACACGATTAACACGTATGCGTCACCGTACTACATAGTTCACACATATCATGCTAGAAGAGATAGGAAGAGGTTCACATACCTCGCGACGATTTATCGACAATAAGCAAAATGCTCCAAATCTACAACCGCTAGCCCTTTCCACTCCTCGAGTAGAATACGCTACTCTTAGTACTTTCACCTATAAAGGCCACAAACGTCTATCAAATCTTAAACACAAGTTCCCATCTTTCTGAGAAAATTGGCAGACTCCTCCCACACAGCGTAAATCTCCTCCTCTAACGAGACCGGCTACCAAGCCAACCGTGGGGTTTACATCTAACCGGGCGTGTACAATTCTACTCGATATCTTACACAAGTCTCATGTCTGATCTATGTAATTCTGATTCGATTCGATTCTTTATTCTTCAGCTTAAGTCAAAAGACATTGCCACAATACTACGTTGATTCATATATAGCATACCTCAACTATATATTCCTGACATGTAATCTCCAATTACAATAAGGGACAAGAATATTTACCTCGACAAGCCCAAAATTATCCAAGTTATAATGTCGATCTGAGCAAGTTTAGCTCTACTCAGTGCGCTCAAACAACCCTTAGAAATTCTAACTAAACTACTCAAATACTTGACCAGTATGAAGATTTCCTTAGGGTTTCGGTTTGAGACTAAAAGGACAAAAGGTAGTATTTAGGGCTCTACGTATAGAGGTAACTTTTGGAATACAACAAGGTAAAGGCTAAGGTATTTTGGGCATTATAACAATACTCGGAGAGTATTTCTATACCACAAGGGGGTATTATCTGAAAACAACTAGGCTAGGGGTACCACGGCTAGCACCTGAGGGGAAGGGAGGCTCTCGGCCACAAGGCCACTCGAGGGGAGGAAGGCTTGGGGCGAGAACACACTCAAGAGGGAGGAGAGTTTTCAAGGCTAAGACAAAGTGAGAGTGGATGAATAAGTTCATCACTAAGGGGTATTTATAGCACAAGCCAAGGCGATCAATGGCCAAGATCATGCCAAGTGCAAGGCAAGTGTAGGGCAAGATCAAGCCAAGTGCACCCTAACCCCTACTCCACAAAACATGCCACAAAACAATGCACCAAACAAGGCCAAAACTAGGCCTGAAAATAAGGGAGGAAGACGTCCACTGCCTGGCCGTCACTTGAGGGTGACAAGTGTCACCCTCTCGTTGGCCCAAAATGTTCGTCGCTCGGAAAAATCCGCATAAAAATACAAAGCGACATAGCGAATTTTCCTCGCAGTTATGTAAAGCGTTTAGTCAACGACTCTAAGGTGTTGTGCACAAATGTCATTCGGCGAGCCACCTGGCGGGGTGACACGTGTCACCCTCCTATTGGCCCTCAAAAACGTCTTCAGAAAAATATCCACAATGGCCAAAATCTAGAAAACAAAGTGGGCCCACAAGCAGTAAATTTCTCAGTGGGCCCACGTGACCATTTCAGAAAATAAAATCTCAAAATTCTAATATAATCTAAGAAGCCCAAATTCCAAATCTGGGAACCCAATTCCCTTCAACGAACATTTTTCCTTACAAAAACCGGAAACTTTTTCCGTGGAAGAATCACCTCTTTCTTCCTTTCCAATTTTTCTGTCGTGCTCTCGTACGTACGTCCTCGCATACATACCCTGAGAATACGGGGTATAACACGATTTTTGCTTTTAGGACATTGAAGCACATCAGAGTAAAGAACTAGATCTTTAGAGTTGCTACCTTCTCCGTGTTGGGTGGACTCCATAGCATCTATCTTTGCCTATTTATAGAATGTTAAGTCATTTTCTTACTAAATTATCAAAAGTACGCAAATATATGATAATACAATTTGTTAACTCACAATATTTCGTTTAGTTTTCTCATTGTTGATATGGTATGTTCTCCATGGAGCTCTTTTCCTTGATTTTTCGTAGACCTTTGCTTGAGAGGGTTCTTTCTTATTCGGATCTCTTGTTGCTGTAAAAAACAAAATGAAATTTAGCACACAAATCACAAAAATATCTAAGCCTTAAATTTTTACAAATTAAAATTAGTGAGAATTAATGGAAGAAAAGAGATAATTCAATTAATGAAAAAGAAAAGTGTATACCAATTCATGACGTAACATTGCAAACGACTTACGACCCATCGTGTGCATATCATCTAACAATAAACGATTGTCTCTATTTGACTTATATTTTGCCTGTGAGATCAAAATAATAAGTTAGAATAATATTACCTCATTATTACACGAAAAAAATAAGCAAATTTAATTGAATACCTCAATTTGTTCACAATGTCAATAATTTAAGAGGTCCTGAAACTGAGGTACAAAAATAATGTCAGGTTTGTGAAACCATCTTAACTCATCACTATCATATTTATAGAAGTCATTCTTCTTAAATCTGCATTTATAACTACGTCAACTTGCATTAACTGCCTCCATTATATATTTCCTTCAATCTTCAGCAACCATATACTTTTCCTATATCAATCATTAAAGCGACACATTAGTAATAGATAAAGGTCTAGAACCAAGAATATACTCGTAATATTTCAAAGAACAATATTGCAACATACCAAAATATAATCTCATATTTTGTAATGTGTGGGAAGACTTGGAAAACTAGTATAATTCAGTGGCGCAAGCTCGGAATCCTTTTCCAAAGTTTCCAAGAAAAAATTAAATTCATCAACTATTTCCTTTGTAGGTCCAACTGGCTGGCCTAATGAGTTCAATCTTGGCGTCATTCTCAACTATTTCCATTTTCATGTTGTGTGTCATTGTGTATCATTCGACTTCCATCTTGGCGTCTCACAAACATGGAAGCTTGTAACATTTGCATGTTCTTCCTAATACAACATGCAATCATTGGGGCATGCATCTATCTTAGTATAATCCAACCCTAGTACTTTTAAAACACTTTTCGCTTCATTAAAAGACTAGACAATTTTACATCGGGTAACACCTCCCTTACAATCTCTAATATATCAGCAAATGCAACATTGGTAAGCCTGTGATCACACTTCAAAATAAATAGTCAAATCATAAAGGAAAGCTTTGAATGTTTATTGCATCCGGGATATAGTTCCTCCTGACCTTCTTCAACTAACTTGAAAAACTTTTTTGCCTCGTCATTCGGCCCCTCTCTAAGAACATCACGAGTATCATTCAACAACCCTGCTATGTCATCATTGCAATCATCCAAATTTGATTGTTCATCATGATCCAGATTAGTTCTTTCTCTTTCAATTTCAATCCATAATTCAGATAACTTATCTATTTTTGGCACAAAACCATTACATATTAGGTGATCTCTCACAACATTCTCATGGTGCCAATAACGATAGTGACAACTATCATATGGACAACAAATTTGGTTTCCTTGAGACTTTGTAGCAAAAGTCTTTTTAATATACTCGTCTGCTCCTCGTTCATATTCATCACTCCATTTGAAAGTCATTCACCACTCCTTAGTTCCACAATCCATTTCCTCAATGTAATATTTAAGAGACTAACATAAGTCTTCCATACATTCTCTGTAATTTAATTTGGAAATACAATTTACAAATAAACAAAATGTGGGAAGAACAATGAATAAAATATGAGCAGTTCAATTTGAGCAGTTCGACGAAGCAACGACGGTAAAATATGAGCAAATCTATACATCTACAGTAATCTAACCTTGAATTAACAATGGTAAAATATGAAAGGGGAAGGTAAAACGACGGTAAACCATAATCTAACCTTGGAGAAGAGGGAAGAGCAGTTCGACGAACAGTGGAAGGGTAAGGCGACGGCGAGCAGTGGAAGGGTAAGGCGACATAGAGGTATGGTATGAGATGTGACAACGAGCTGGGGGGTAAGGGGATGCGACGGCTAGAAAAAATGGGATTGGCGCGCGCTAGGCTTTAGGAAGAAGATGGGGGCTAAGTCGGGTATAAGCAAATAAAATGAAGATTTAGGGATATTAAAACACTGACCGTTGCATTAGCCAGGGACAACCGTTGCATTACATAGGCTAATGCAACGGTCGTTTTGGCACTTACATTAGACAATTTGAGTCGTCGCATTACACAGTCTAATGCAACCGCTAAAAACTACCGTTGCATTAGCATAATATTTTATTTGTTACACTTGAACCCATCGCATTAGCCACATCTAATGCAACGGTACTACATATATCATTGCATTAGCCTTCTATCAACCGTTGCATTAGATTAAAAATGTAGTAGTGAGGACTTATTGAAATGATTTATGATTGTATAGAAATACTTCCACCTCCAACTCCAAACCCAAATGAACAACCACCTAAGGAACCAACTAAAGAAGAAGTTGTGTCTAGAATACACGATGAATGCAAAAAAAAATATATGCATTACCAACAAGAAAGTACTAGCAACCAACCGGCTTCTATATCATCTTTTTTTTCTTCAATACAACCTTATTAAAGACATATTATTTCTGCGGCTAGTATTGAAAGCCTTATATATAGAATGTTTAGTGGTTCCAATACTAATTAAGTTAGCGAGTTTGATGTTTTTGTTTTGAGGGTGTTATACCGTACCAAAAAGTTCTCAATGAAGAAGGACGTAAAGATTTGCTTAAATGCTGGAGGGAAATGACAAGACATTTTTGATACTAGCAAAGATGACCTGAGATGTGTTGAATATTCAAGCGTCATCAACAGTGTCTAAAAATATTTTTTCTACCGGAAGATTTCTAATAAGAGAGCACAGACACTCATTAGCGAGAGACAACTTGGAGATTACAATTCTATTCAGAGATTGGATACGAGCGGAGCGTAAAATGTGCAGTCAACCAGAGATCAACGAAAAAGATGATGAAAACTACAATGAAATCTTGTTTGAGAGAACAGGAAGTGACGTCGACCAATTTGACCAACAACTTCCAATTCCAACCGAAGATCCACAAGATATTGTGAAGAAATTAGAAAAGGTGTTTTTAACTATGTAATATTTTTAATTGCAATTTTACTATGTGATTTGCAACTTTTGAACAACACCACAAAGTTGTAATTTTGAAATTGTAAAAATATTTCTATTAAATAATATAAGTGACACAAAAAGCAGTCTTGCGATATTTTTATTACACTATCTTATTTAATTATTTAAATGTTTATATTCACAACATTTTTGAAATTAAGTGTCTAAAAAAAAGAAATCCCGATCCCGACCCCACCCCGCCAACACCAGTCCCTTTTTCCGCGCGGGATGTGGGTGGGCGAGACATCAATGATCCTTGATCCGTGGAGGATCGGTCGACCACTTTCGACCCATCGGGTCCCTTCCCATCGGTACACTCTCCGCCCCGCCCTGAACCTGACATCTTGGACAACCTTATTATTAACTAACCAAATATAAAAGATATACAATAATATGAAAATATTCTATTACACCCCCACAGTTGAAGCGAGAGGTTCTCGTACGCTGAGACTGGCTCGAAAATCATCAAAGAGTATGTGTGGAAGTCATTTAGTAAATATATTAACAATTTGATACCAAGAAGTGACATTAAGGACATGAACTTGTTCACGAGCAACTTTCTCATGTACAAAATGAATATCAATTTCAATGTGTTTAGTGTGCTGATGTTGAACGGGATTGCCAGAAAGATATATCGCACTTACATTATCACAGTAAACCAATGTAGCCTTGCGGATTGGGAAGTGAAGTTCCAATGGAAGGTTACGTATCCAACAAGATTCGGAAACAACATTCGCTACTCCTCTGTACTCGGCTTCGGCACTAGACCGAGACAGAGTAGGTTGTCAAGACCAATAAAGTAAGTTATCTCCAAGGAAAATATAATAACTGATGCGCGATTTATGCACACACTAAACGCAAGTGCACGTGTCGTGACAAGTAATATAGTCTAGAAGACCGAGTTATCGTCCTCATGGATTAATGTCCAATTATCAACCTCTATTCTGTAGTATCTATTTGGTAACCGATAATTTGATGAATTATTTATAGCTATGATTATAGATGTTAACTAAATTACTTTACTTTACTTCATATATGGTGGAAATAGGGCTTCCAAATCTCCTCAACTATCCGCTCGCTTTACTCGTTAATGCAAATAATTATGGTTCTTCTTCTATTTTGAGATAGCAGGTTAACTAAGTTGTTTTATACTCCTGTTAAGGTAATATAAACACTCAACCCCAATGTAGAACCCTTCTATCTTTCGATGACAAGATTGACTACAAAGGAGGATTAAGAGCAATAACCTATCAAGCTACACAAGTATCGGAGTACTTTCGTCCACGATTTAAACCTATGTTTATTTAACTATAGCATATTCACAATCTCCCCTTTCGGCTTTCGATTAGAAATCATATAAGTTATGATAATTAGTGATCAATTAATTACCAAGCAATCAAAATAATTATTGAATAAATCTCTACAATAATAAGAAGAAACCAAAACATGCATTAATTCATAAGAACGAGGTTCAAGCGATTCGACATGGAAATCCCTAAATTAAGTTAGTTCCTAGCCGTAGACATGCCAAGAACTAAACTAATATCCAACATACACAAAAAGAAATAAAATAAAGAACAAGAAATTACTCAAAAATAAGTCTCTAATATTGATCTCCAAGTTGTGATGAATTGCAAAGTGTAGAACTCCTCAAAATCTGACCTAAAGGTCCTTTTTATATCACCAAAAAAAATGTCTCAAACCTTTTCCTTCTTGGCCTTGGCCCATTCCTATTCGGATTTGGCCATTTTCAGCGTTAGCGCGCGCGCCACTGAAGCCGCGGCCGAAACCTGCGACTCTGCTCTTTGGGCGTCGTGGCGCTCTGCCGCTTCTTTGGTTGGTTGGCTTGCTGCCTTTTCGCCCGGATTGCCAACTTTTTAGCTTTTTGAGCTCTGAAACCTCTGTTTCTGCCCTCTTTTCGTTCCTTCTTGCCAATATGCCACTTTAAACCACTGTGACTCAAAAGAAAGAAAATATATCCTAACACGACACATATTTGTACAAAAATGGGCAAAAGACTAACTAAAAATGACTCAAAAGGTGTATATAAAATACACCGATCAAACACCCCCAAACTTAACCTTTGCTCGCCCTCGAGTAAAGATAAAAAATAGAAACAAAGACACGAAAGAAAAGAAAATAAAAAGACTCAAGGACATTGATCAAGTTGCTGCATCATTGTTACTTAGAAAAGCATGAATGTTAGTAGAATAATATGCAGGAACATATAGCATGAATGTTAGTAGAATAATATGCAGGAACATATAGCATGAATTTTTAGCATTCTAAACACATCAAGTCAGATATTTCGCAAATTCAATTTAATCATGCTCAATGGAAGTAAGAATACCTAACTATGCATGTTAATTTCAAAATCCTATGACATGTTTACTTGTTATTCTCCACTAATCATGGATACACATATTAGAGATCTTCAGGGCTTTTCAGGGTTGTAATGTAGGCTTAGGCAGTGGTAGGTAAAAATAGGCTTTTAGGCTCAATCTTACGTACCATAAGCTCTTTTGCTTTCGATTCTTCCCTTTTCTTTTGATTTTCTTTTTAACCTCATACCTATCTTTCCCCTCTTTTGTTTTGAGAGGATGAGGTGTCTGATGAATAGTAGGCACCCCCAAACTTAGGCTTTTGCCTATTTATTATTATTTTTCATTGGGGTGCATCAAAATTGTTCACTCTCTTTTGTTTCTTTTTCAACACTTTATATTCCAAACAACTCAATTTTTCCACTTATGGCACAAATATGGAATTATAGAGTGTCAAAGAAAGGTCTTATTTTTGGCTCAATGGGGCTGACTATTGTTACAATTGTGATGTCAGGGATAGGCAATGAATGGTAAGAAAGGGCTAACAAAGAAATGCATGAGTCATCTCCCTAACATGCATATCCTAACTATTTCGTCTCAAATAGCAAGCAAGCAGACACGTAGGTTTAATCACTTAACAATGCATAAATCAAGCAAAATACCCCAAATAGTTCGATTTCATGAATTTTTGGCATATCTAACCTAAATGTTCAGATGGTTGCTTCTAATTCCATTACATTATTCAACTTTACTTCACTAGGCTTTTCAAGTAACTACAACATGCATGATCTTAAAAAAAAATTAGACTTAAATAAACATAGAAAATAACACAAAAAGACTCAGAAAACACATAAAAAATAACTAAGAACTCCCCCCAAACTTAAATCACACATTGTCCCTAATGTGTGCAAGACTAAAAAATAAAAGAAAAACGAGACAACTTACAAACTTGGTTTAAAATGGTGGCGGCGGATAATGCATGGCCCACTGGTTGAACAAGGAACTCATCTCATCAAATCTCAGGTTCAACTGTTGTTGCTCCTGTCTTATTTCTTGTTGTCCTTGCCTCAGGTCCTGTTGACCTTGGATCATTGTGTCAAAACTGTTATACCCCGTATTTCCAGAGTATGTACGCAGGGACGTACGTAGGAAATTTCGAACTTGAGAATAGGCTTGGCCGAATTATTTTTGTGCACAACACCCGATTAGAGTCGTTTTTCGACGAAACGTTTCCACAGCTTTCGTAGGGGAATTTCCGGCTATGTCATTTTTAATTTTACGGATTTTTAGAGGCGAAGCGTGTTGGGCCAACAAGAGGCGCCACTTGGCACCTACCGTTGGCGGGCGTGAGTGGGCGGTAAAGGAGGTTGGACGAATTGGCCTTGTTGGTGAGGAGTTGGTAGGATATTTTTGTGTGTTAGTTGGTCAAGGACACATGGGTGAATCTTGGCCTACACTTGCCTTGCACTTGGCAAGATCGTGGCCATTGGTTGGCCTTCACTGACCTATAAATACCCACCTTTGAAGACAAAGTCATCCCTAAATTTGCCTAAGTATTGAAAGCGCTCCTTCGCCCTCCCTTGTGTTGAGTTCGGTAGGGCCTCCTCTGTGGCCGAGAGCACCCCCTCTAGGGGTGCTAGCCGAGTGTACCCACAGCCTAGTTGCTTTAGTATAATACCCCCTTTGTGGTGTAGAAATACTCCAAAGTATTGTTATAATGCCCAATTACCTTAGCGTATACCTTGTTGTATTCTAAGGTTATACCTATCTGAAAAGCCGAGAAATACTATTATACTTCCGTCGGTCCACCAAACCGAAACCACAGGAAAATCTCCATAGTTGGTTGGAGTATTAAGTAGAAGTTGGTTAGAACTTCTAAGGGTTGTGTGGAGCGGGTCGGAGCGCACGGAGTAGGAGCTAAACCTTGCTCAGGATCGACATTTAAACTCGGATAATTTTGGGCTTATCGAGGTAAACACTCTTGACCTTCTATTGTAATTGGAAATTACATGTTGTTAGAATATATAGTTGAAGTATACTATATATAGAAATGAACGTAGTTATCGGCAATGTCTTTTGACTTAAGCCTGAATTATAAGAAACCTTTTCGAAAGTAGAGTGCTGAACTGTAATTACATAGGACCGTATTACAGTAGACTTGTGTAGCTTTTCTGTAGAATGTTCTACGATTAGACCTAGATGTTAATAAGCGCCTTGTGGCCTTATAGGTTGAAGTACCATGCGTGGCACGATCTACTTGGCTTAAGGAGTAGCCGACGGTTTGGGGTACTTGGAGCTTTTTTTGCTATTAGTCGATAATCGTCGCGATGTATGTGAACCTCTTCCTACCTTTTCTAGCATGATATGTGTATAACTATGTAGTACGGTAGACGTACATGTGTTAAGCGTATTTGATTGGTTTGAAACATAAAAGTGTTATAACGGCTTTATGGGAAGTTGGTTATAACAGCTTTATGTAAGTAAGAAAATGCTTTATGGTTTTAAAAGGTAACTGATTTGACTTATAACTGACTTGATGTGTAATAATAAAGAATCTTGAAGTACTTCAAAAGAATGCTGAATCATTTTTAACAGAAGAATAATACTTGGTTTTGAAAACATAAGAGTTATACTAGCTTTATGGGAAGTTAGGTATAACGTCTTAAGAATGGTAAAATGAATGGTTTTATTGATCTTAAAAGATAAGAGACTTAACTTGTTTTACTTGGTAATTAACATTTTGTTAAAAAATGTTGTAAAACCTCATTCGCAAGTAATGAGTACTTGATTTTAAAAGCAATAATGTTTCTTGATTTGAAATCGAGAATAAGTATCGAACAAACCACGTAGCTAATAAAAGGAATTGTTTTGACTAACAATGTATTAGTAAAACGGTAGAAACTTCCATCTGCATAGAAACTAAGATGAGACAAAATGATGTTACATTTCCTAGATCATGGCTGCTTAAATAAGATTGTTATAAACAAGAATAACCTACTCACGTATCAGACATATGTTTCTCAAATTGCTTTTAAAGGAGAATTATATCATTAAGTGATTAAAATTATGAACTACGAAACCTTTCGAAAACGAGAAACTTGAGTAATTGAAATTAGGCAAATTTGAAACATTTGGAAAAGAATGTTGTTACTTGATTTTCTGAAGAGAAGTGTTTTGATTTACTTGAAGGATAATCACTCTATTTTTCATATACTACGTATTGTGTGACTTTTGTAAACGTAACGTATCTTTTAAAAGATAATGTATGAAGTACTTTGGGAATAGATACTCGATCTTGTTAATCATATAATAGAATGTACCTTGTGTGTATAACTTGATTGTGTTGGTTTGTGATAGCCTTGTAATACCTTCGTGTTGATTTGATGAGTAATCATATTAGGATGCTACGTGTGTTAGTGATACGTGATGTTTGTGTAAAGAGGTTTTCCTTGATTGTGCTTATGTTGTTTAAGCGATAAAGCGTTATGTTGGTATTATACCACTCACGTGTTCCGGAGGTTAAGCGCCCTCCGTCTGGGGTAGACTCGGTGATGCAGGACCGTGATTCGAGAATACCTCATGCGGGTCCGGGGCCTATGCGAGCTACGAGTTCCGGTTAGTGTGCGGCCTTTATGGTCATGCGGTCTATGTGGCCATGCGGTGCGAGTCGGGGCGATGCGGAGTAGCTACCTCGATGCGGGGTTATACCTCATGCGGGCTATGAGATTGGCCTATGCGAGCTGCGGGAGTTCGAGGGCTAGACGCGCACATTTGATATTGCGAGCGGCGACGGCTTTGATCATGTGGCGGCACAAGCGAGATATCATGATCTGATTTATGACCTTGTTAATCTTGTAGGTGTTAGTAGTCGGCTATGCCTTCGTGCTTACCATCTTGTTTTATTTGGACACAGTGGGACCATTTGTTCATGTGTATTCCTTGGTACTTTTCTATCGTTATTGGCGGTGAGGAAGGTATTCCACGGCACGATTGATGTTGTGGGCGTGAGACCCATTGTTATATTGGGTGATGACTTTGAGGCGTGAGTCACGACTAGACATATCGCTTATTTATTGTGAATGTAGTTTGGTTATCATACATGTCTCGCTTTATATAGACTACTATGATTTCATTCTGATTTATTTTGATCTCACATACTTGGTACTGTTATCGACCTCCCCGGGGCTGCGTTCATCTGCGAGTAAAGGTACACGATCGTTGATCCTCGCTCTTAGGAGTCACGATTGGCGTTTGGGAAAGCTCGTTTCTCGGAGGCTTATCTTAGTATAGTCCAGTCGTTGTAGGTATTTACATTCGGGGTATGGCGGGCCACATCCGCCATTGTTGTCGTATCATTTCTTAGAAGTCCGTAATCTTGTTGTGGCGGGGTTTGTAAAAAGGATTAAAGCATTCATTGTAAGAGTTGTTATTTATATATATCGAAAGGCAAGTTTTCCTCAATTCTTGTTTTGTACTTCATTTGTTTCATGTATGTGTTTTATGTTCGTGATTACTCGATGTTGTATCACTAGGGTGCCGGGGTAAGGCACGATCCACGGGGCAGGGCGGTCGTGACAAAAGTGGTATCGAGCGATTAATCCTCGGAAAGTGTCTATGAACCGTATCGATGAAGTCTTGATTATCGGTGTGTTGTGCACCCAATAATCGAGGCTATAGGATATTTAGGATTTGTTTCTATTCTTCTCACTCGAGATCGTGCCTTAGAACGTGTTGTAAGTTGGACCCTCACGTATTTCTTTCCCTTACCGCTTATGCCTCGCGTAGAGGGGCCCGGGAGGCAAGCGGCCGAGGAGGCGAGTAGAGTTTAGAGGTTACGAGGGCAGCCCAATCATCACTGGGGTGGTATTTCATTCGGGAGTTATGATATGTCACCAGCCCGTGAGTTTAGCCAGCGGCGGCGATTCCTCTGCGCCATGATATTTGAACCTTGATTCGCGGCCAGAGCGATGAATGTAGATTGCGAAGCGACCTGTTACTAGCTATGGATTTGGCTACGAGTATACCGATGTCCGCGAGTCTTGAGGACTATCTAAAAGAGGTCGTGCGAGTAATTCTTAAGTTGGGCTTGAGCATGGCACGTATGCGGGCTTATGCGCGGCGAGAAGCGTAGAGATCGACGGGTTAACGAAGGGCGGCGAGAAGAGGGCGAGCGGCAAGTCCTTTGGTAACTTTCGGCGAGTCACCTCGCGTGGATTAGATTTGCGCATCCACGGTCGCGAAGGTCCTCGCGAATTCGGGGCGTTCGGGGTATGCGAGGAGTTGGTCGAACTCGGGGCTTAGGTTCGCGATGTGAGCGTCATCGAGGAATGTCGTCTTTTGGTTGGTACTTGTTGTACCTATGACCGTCAGGGTCTGGTGTCGAATAGTGTCCTTGTAGGAGGACTTAGCCTTCAGGGTCGGTAGGTAGTTCGTCACCTTCCTTAGCTATGCGCCCTACGGGGCAGGTTTGATTAGAACGACTAAGGGGAGTGAAGCAGTAGATATAGATATATCTTTAACCTTCTAGAGTTTTGTTTATGTGATAAGGTGAGTATACCTTAAGTGCTATGTTCTGATAGCAGTGTGTTAGTTGTGATTAGAAATTATGGTGGGTTAACCGAGTAAGATTTTGGGGGTTAGAGAAGGTGTGAGCCTTAGAGTGTTGTACGTAGAGACCTTAGAGGTAAGGCCATCTGGAGCGAAGGTGTAGTGTTATGTTTGATCCTTATCGGAGTGCATAGTGCACGTGAGCTATGTATGGGATAGGTCCCTAAGTAGTGTGAAATGAAAGAGGGTAGTTGAACTAAGAAGACCGCTAGGTTTTCATAGCGTGATTTGAGAGAATGTTCTGGATCGGGGAGCTAATGTTTTGCGCATTGCGGGTCGGGTTGAGGCCATGTGCAGGTCAACCCGCGGCTGTTTGGTGGTGGTCGGTTGTGGTGGTCGCCGTGGTAGGTCACGAGGGTGTTAGGCCCAAGTTTAGTTAACCAACGTGCGGGTTCGTGGATGCGTTCGACCGATGGTCGGGCGATGGGGCAGCCATCGTGTTCTTGATCGGCAGACCGTTCACGCGGCAGTGTTGATTTATCAGAAAGGTTGTAAGGCTGCACGGGGTGCCTACCTTCACCTTATGTCAGACAGTGGAGCCAGTGCGGCTGTTTTTGTTTGGAAGTTTTGCCAGCGGTTAAGAACTTCGGGTGAGTCTCGAATCGCATTCGCCTCGGGCGGTGTGTGAATTTCGGGGTAGTAGTGGGGATTGTTGTCTCTGTGGAGGGAATGTTTAAGCTACCATTTGGTGTTCGGATGTCGCCTTATGAAGCCTTGTAGGGCGGATGTGTAAGTCGCCGTCGATTGGTTCGATGTTGGCAATATTGAGATAGTTGGTTGAGCTTGTTCCGGATGTGAATAGGGTAAAGCTTGTCTAGAAGAGATTCGCGGCTCGGAGAAATCGTGCGGATAATCGTCGGCGGCTAGAGTTGAGTTGACGGTCGGTCTTCTTGAAAGTACCACCGGGTTGGGTATGACGAGTTTTGGAAAACAGAGGAACTTAGCAGAGTTACTTTGGGCCGCACGAGTTCATGTGAAGAATAGGCCAGGTTGCCTATATGTTAGCTTTTGCCGTTCGACTTAGGAGGCAATACGTCCGGTCTTTCGTATTGATATGTTCGGGAAAGTATCGGAGATCCATCCAGAGTGTTCCCAGTTAATGATGACCACGTTAGAGATAGTAACCCAGAGTTTGGAAAGCGACGATGTAAATGTGGTAAGAGTTCGAGTGTCACGACCTCGGGGATCACATACAGCCGATACCATCTGTTGGGTCGCGGGTGACACTAGAACCTCGCGGCAAAGTGACAAAAGTGGTATCACGGCGAGTAAAGGGAGAAGCGAGCATGTATGGCGAGCAGAGATGTGACCATTTCTTTTGTATGGAAAAAGTGCGGAGGGAGTATATTTTAGACCCCGGAGAGAGGTGTTTGTGGTGATGTTAGAGGTGATTCCTCGTGGACTTGGATGTAAGTATTTTTGCTTGTGATTGTTTCGTGGCCATTTGTGGCGATTGTTCTCGTAAGCATAGTAGTGAAGACTATCTTGGCGCGCGTTTGTTTTGAGACTTAGAAGGAACATTCGGACGAATGTTTCTAAGAGAAGAGAATGTTATACCGTATTTCTAGAGTATGCGCGAGGGCGTCGTAGGAAATTCGAACTTGAGAATAGGCTTGGCGAATTATTTTTGTGCACAACACGATTAGAGTCGTTTTTTGAAGCGTTTCCACACTTTCGTAGGGAATTTCCGCTATGTCATTTTTAATTTTTAAGGATTTTTCCGAGAGACCAAACGTGTTGGGCCAACAAGAGGCGCCACTTGGCACCCTCTCATTGGCGGACGTGAGTGGGCGGTAAAGGGAGGGTTGGACGAATTGGCCTTGTTGGTCAAGGGGAGTTGGTAGGATATTTTTGTGTGTTAGTTGGTCAAGGACACATGGGTGAATCTTGGCCCTACACTTGCCTTGCACTTGGCAAGATCTTGGCCATTGGTTGGCCTTCACTTGACCTATAAATACCCACCCCTTTGAAGACTAATTCATCCATAAATTTGCCTAAGTATTGAAAGCTCTCCTTCTCCCTCCCCTTGTGTTGAGTTCGGCCGAGGGCCTCCCCCTTGTGGCCGAGAGCACCCCCCCTCTAGGGGTGCTAGCCGAGAGTGTACCCCCCCTAGCCTAGTTGCTTTCGTATAATACCCCCCTTTGTGGTGTAGAAATACTCTCCAAAGTATTGTTATAATGCCCAAATTACCTTAGCCGTATACCTTGTTGTATTCTAAGGTTATACCTATACGAAAAGCCCAGAAATACTATTATACTTCCCGTCAGTCACCAAACCGAAACCCTAAGGAAAATCTCCATAGTTGGTTGGAGTATTAAGTAGAAGTTGGTTAGAACTTCTAAGGGTTGTGTGGAGCGGGTCGGAGCGCACGGAGTAGGAGCTAAACCTTGCTCAGGATCGACATTTAAACTCGGATAATTTTGGGCTTATCGAGGTAAACACTCTTGACCTTCTATTGTAATTGGAAATTACATGTTGTTAGAATATATAGTTGAAGTATACTATATATAGAAATGAACGTAGTTATCGGCAATGCCTTTTGACTTAAGCCTGAATTATAAGAAACCTTTTCGAAAGAAGAGTCTTTGAGCGTAATTACATAGGACCGTATTCTGATAGACTTGTGTAGCTTTTACGTGTGATAGAATTGTGCACGTCCGGTTTAGCCGTACAACCCCTGGTTGGCTTGGTAGCCGGCCAGATAAAGCGAGGAGATTTACGCTGTTGGGGAGAGAGGAGGTCTTCTTGAATTTTACGTAGAATGTTACGATTAGACCTAGATGTTAATAAGCGCCTTGTGGCCTTATAGGTTGAAGTACCATGCGTGGCGCGATCTACTTGGCTTAAGGAGTAGCCGACGGTTTGAGGTACTTGGAGCGTTTTGCTATTAGTCGATAATCGTCGCGATGTATGTGAACCTCTTCCTACCTTTTCTAGCATGATATGTGTATAACTATGTAGTACGGTAGACGTACATGTGTTAAGCGTATTTGATTGGTTTGAAACATAAAAGTGTTATAACGGCTTTATGGGAAGTTGGTTATAACAGCTTTATGTAAGTAAGAAAATGCTTTATGGTTTTAAAAGGTAACTGATTTGACTTATAACTGACTTGATGTGTAATAATAAAGAATCTTGAAGTACTTCAAAAGAATGCTGAATCATTTTTAACAGAAGAATAATACTTGGTTTTGAAAACATAAGAGTTATACTAGCTTTATGGGAAGTTAGGTATAACGTCTTAAGAATGGTAAAATGAATGGTTTTATTGATCTTAAAAGATAAGAGACTTAACTTGTTTTACTTGGTAATTAACATTTTGTTAAAAAATGTTGTAAAACCTCATTCGCAAGTAATGAGTACTTGATTTTAAAAGCAATAATGTTTTACTGATTTCGGAAATCAGAATAAGTATCGAACAAACCACAGCAGCGCTAATAAAAGGAATTGTTTTGACTAACAATGTATTAGTAAAACCAGTAGAAACTTCCATCTGCATAGAAACTAAGATGAGACAAAATGATGTTACATTTCCTAGATCATGGCTGCTTAAATAAGATTGTTATAAACAAGAATAACCTACTCACGTATCAGACATATGTTTCTCAAATTGCTTTTAAAGGAGAATTATATCATTAAGTGATTAAAATTATGAACTACGAAACCTTTCGAAAACGAGAAACTTGAGTAATTGAAATTAGGCAAATTTGAAACATTTGGAAAAGAATGTTGTTACTTGATTTTTACGAAGAGAAGTGTTTTGATTTACTTCAAAGGATAATCACTCTATTTTTCATATACTACGGGTATTGTGTGACTTTTGTAAACGTAACGTATCTTTTAAAAGATAATGTATGAAGTACTTTGGGAATAGATACTCGATCTTGTTAATCATATAATAGAATGTACCTTGTGTGTATAACTTGATTGTGTTGGTTTGTGATAGCCTTGTAATACCTTCGTGTTGATTTGATGAGTAATCATATTAGGATGCTACGTGTGTTAGTATTCTGTGATGTTTGTGTAAAGGGGTTTTCCCTTGATTGTGCTTATGTTGTTTAAACGATAAATTGTTATGTTGGTATTATACCACTCACCGTGTTTCCGGAGGTTAAGCTGCCCTCCGATGCGGGGTAGACTCAGGCGGTCTGGGACCATGATTCGAGAATACCTCATGCGGGTCCCGGGCCTATCGCGAGCTACGAGAGTTCGTGTTAGTGTGCGGCCTTTATGGTCATGCGGTGCATGTGGCCATGCGGATGCGAGTCGGGGCGATGCGGGAGTAGCTACCTCGATGCGGGGTTATACCTCATGCGGGCCTATGATATTGGCCTTTGCGGAGCTGCGGGGAGTTCCAGGGCTAGACACGCACATTTGATATTGCGGGCGAGCGACCAGCTTTGATCATGTGACGGCTGATGGATATCATGATACGATTTATGACCTTGTTAGTAATCGTAGGTGTTAGTAGTCGGCTATGCCTTCGTCTTTACCTGTCTTCGTTTTATTTGGACACAGTGGGACTGCTTTGTTCATGTGTATTCCTTGGTACTTTTCTATCATTGGCTGGCGGTGAGGAAGGTATTCCACGCACGATTGATGTTGTGGGCGTGAGACCCATTGTTATATTGGGTGATGACTTTGAGGCGTGAGTCCCGATCAGACATATCGCTTATTTATTGTGAGCGTAGTTTGGTTATCATACATGTCTCTGCTTTATATAGACTACTATGATTTCATTTACGATTTATTTTGATCTCACATACTTGGTACTGTTCTTGACCTCGCCCGGGCTGCGTTCATGCCGCAGTAAAGGTACACGATCGTTGATCCTCGCTCTTAGGGTCACGGTTGGCGTTTGGGAAAGCTCCGTTTCTCCGGAGGCTTATCTTGGTATAGTCCCCTGTCGTTGTAGGTATTTACATTCAGGGGTATGGCGGGGCCCTGTCCCGCCATTGTTGTCGTATCATTTCTTAGAGGTCTGTAGTACTGTTGTGGGCAGGGTTTGTAAAAAGGATTAAACTGTTCATTGTAAGAGTTGTTATTTATATATATGCCGAAAGGCAAGTTTTCCTCAGATTACTGTTTTGTACTTCATTTGTTTCATGTATGTGTTTTATGTTCCGCTGATTACTCTGATGTTGTATCACTAGGGTGCCCGGGGTAAGGCACCAGTCACGGGGCCCGGGACGGGTCGTGACAAAAACTCTGCATCATCCTCCGCTGGTTCATGAGAAACTGCTCCATCATAGGCACCGGAGGTTCCATTCGAGTGCTGGCGGTCTACATTGTCTCATCTTGAGCCTCTGTCTCGTGCTCATCTCATCCATTCGCCTCTGCTGCTGCCTCTTAGTCTTGGTCGGTATCCTTCATTCTTCTTTGGAGGCCCGGATTGCGGGAAGGCATGCACTATCTCATATGTCACAGGAGGTTGGCCCTTCTCATATGTATCAGTAGCTAGGGTTGGGACTCCATGTCTAGAACATAAACTGCAAATAAGTGATCCGTGTCCCAACCCACCTGTAGTGACCTACCTACTGGTTTCTCCAATGTTTTGCAATATCTCATTCCCAACATCAATCGTCTTCCATTCCATAATTCCATATATCATCTTTATTCTATCCGATGGCACTCTGGTGAAGTGCGTCGATGGAATCAGGCGGGCACTGACGAAATATAACCAACCCTTGGCTGTTTTGTTGAACTGACACCTGCTCAGTCCTCTTGATCCATTTCATGCAATATCATACTCAGCCCCAGGGTAGCACAATGTGCTTGCGACGATATCCCAATCGATGTTGTCGACATCTCTAGACCAAGTTCTGAAATAGCTTCGATCATCGCCTCTTTCTTCAACATCGGCTGTTCTTAATAGCTCATTCACCACTTCGGCCGTCATAGGCACATACTGTCCTCTCACAAAACATCTACCATTTACCCGTTCCGGAAAGTTAGCATAAAATTCTTTCACCATTACGGTGTTCTGTGGTACTATTCTCTCCGGATTAACAAATCTCTTCCACCCAATGGTCTCTATCATTTCCCGAATAGGCTCATAGACATATCCATCCTCAAATGACTCCCTTTGGTACTCCATTCCTCGCTCAGGGATCAAGGGTCTAGTACTAAGTTTGTAATATCTGTCTTCTGCTTTTTGACTGACAAACCTAGTAGCGTCATATTATGGAACGAAGGCGGATGTGGAAGCTCTCTTTTTTCTGGCAGACATTTTGAATTTTTTTTTAGCAGCGTTTCCTCTGTTTCAGTGAGATTACCCAGTAACTTTCAATCACACCAATCAACACACAGCGTGATCAGCAAACTACAACATCATTCAACCCCCAAACTTCACTCAAAGCACCGGTACAACACCCCACGATAACTACGTATAATCTTACCGCAAAATTTTCACACCAAACTTCAACACACACCACACTATCCACCAATAAAGCACATCCCCAAACTTATGAATTACCTCACCTGATTGCTTTGAAAATTTCAAGAAAAGTGATGAAAGTTACCTTGGATGGTGTTCTTCAAGATTTTCTTGTTCCTAGTGATGGATTGAGGCAATGGAATGAAGGTTGTTGTTTGAGATGGTTAAGGGTGCAAGGAATTGAAGTACTTTGGTTGTGATTGAGTTTAGTTTGTGGAAGATTTTTAGTAAAGGAGGCTGATTTCATGGGTTTTGGAGAAAGGAAGGGTTTTGGGTTTTTAATTTGGAGAGGGGAAATCGGATTAGGGCTCATTTAAATTTCAGTTTTTCCGTCGCAGCGCCGCGGCCCTGAGATCGGCGTCGTGGCGCCCAAATATCTGCGACCCTCTGAACTTCCGGCGCCGTGGCGCTCTGATTTGGCGCCGCGGCGCTCAAACTTCAGAGGCCTTCTGAACTTTCGGCGCCGCGGATCTCTGATTTGGCGCCTTGGCGCCCAAATTTCTGCGCCTTTCTGCATTCTCGGCGCCATGGCCCTCTGCTGGGCGCTGTGGCGCCGAGCCGATTTTTCTCCTCTCTCACGTTTTTCGTCTCCACTTTTTAGCCCTGTACCTGTCATCACAACATGGAAACAATACCTTCCGTGAGACTGTTCTAACTAAAACTAAATTGCATAAATTTAAAAACCTTGGGTTGCCTCCCAAGTAGCGCTGTCTTTAACGTCTTTTAGCCGGACGCATGTTCCTTATCAAGAGGCATGGGGTAACTTAACCCCACAGCCTACCCATTTCATAATCATTTTTCTCTTCCGCCTCCTGTTTTTCTTTTTCTCATTTTTCTCAAGAGAATGTTTAGCGTTGCTCACCTGTACTGGCGGACTGATTTCCTTTGCTTTGGCCTGTGCTGGCTCAACTGATGTGCTAACGGTGCTGACTGCAAAACATTTGCTTATGACTGGGGGTTCAACGGTGTGTTTAAACACCTTGAACACCAGCTCTTCTTCCTCAACTCTGAGTTTCAGCTCGCCTTTTTCCACATCAATCAAGGCTCTCCCAGTTGCCAAGAATGGTCTTCCCAAGATAATAGGGATTTCATCATCTTCCTCTATTTCAAGGATGAGGAAGTCTGCAGGAAAGAAGAATTTTCCCACCTTAACCAATACGTCTTCAATTATTCCCCTGGGATGCACCACTGTCCTATCCGCCACCTGCAAGCTCACAGTGGTTGGTTTGGCTTTACCCAAACTCAACCTCTTGAAAATGGACAAGGGCATGAGATTTATGCTGGCCCCCAAATCACACAGGGCCCTGTTACATGTCACCCTACCAATTGTGCAAGGCAATGTGAAGCTCCCTGGATCCTTAAGCTTGGGGGGTAGTTTCTTCTGCAATATGACACTGCATTCCTCTGTCAATGCCACTGTCTCATACTCAGCTAGCTTCTTCTTCTTCCCAAGAATTTCCTTCATAAACTTGAAATAAGTAGGCATTTGCTGCAACGCCTCAATGAAAGGGATGTTAATGTGCAGCTTTCTAAATACCTCAAAGAACTTGGAGAATTTCTTATCAACTGATTTCCTTTGCAACCTCTGAGGGTAAGGAATCTTCTCTGTGTATTCCCTCACTGGAACTGTTGGAGCCTTCTCTAAAATAGGGCGGACCTCATTAACCCTCTCCTTCTCTGCATCTACTCTCTGCTCAACTCTCTGTTCTACCACGGGCTGAGGTGTAGGCTGTTCTAGATGCTTCCCACTTCTCAGCTACACCGCCTGGCACTGCTCTCTGGGATTCATCTCTGTATTTCTAGGAAGAGTGCCCTGTGGCTTGTTATTTGCCATCTTTGCTAGCTATCCCACCTGCGTCTCCAAGTTTCTGATAGAGCATCTTGTCTCTGTCATGAACTGGGTTTGTGAATTTGTAAGTGTCAACAAAGCTGCTCGCAATTCGTCTGGCTTTTCTTGTGGAGCAGGTGTACTGACTGTTGGTAAGGTGAGGCCTGGTTAAATGGTTGCTGATTTTGGTATTGGCCTCAGAATTGGTTCTGTTGCCCTTGATCACCCCTCCATGAAAATTTAGGGTGATTCCTCCACCCTGGATTGTAGGTATTTGAATAGGGGTTGTTCTGGGGGCCTTTGATAATTCCCCACTGCCTGACATTTTTCTTGCTCAATAGGGATATTGTTGGGGTCTGCTGATGGGCACCTATCAAAGGTATGAGGACCCCCCCACATCTCACAACTCAATGGCATCTGAACTGCATTCACTGACACTGTGTTCTGCTGCAGTTGCTTGGTCAAGAGAGCAACCTGTGCGTTTAACGCTGTGATGGCATCGATCTCATTAACTCCTATCGCTCTCCTTCCACTTACCCCTCTATCATTTGTCACATGGTTGTTGGTGACCATGTCTTCTAGCAAATCATGGGCCTCATGTTCTGTCTTCTTCATAAAGGATCCACCTGCAGCTGCGTCAATGATCGTTCTTGTGGTCCCACTTAGCCCATTGTAGAAAATATGGACCAAATTCCACAGCTCAATGCTATGATATGGACATTTCTTTGCAGATCTTTAAATCTCTCCCAAGACTCATAGAGTGACTCTCCATCAGCCTGGTAAAATTTGTTCAGCTCTCCTCTCAGCTTAGCGGTTTTGGACGGTGGAAAGAACTTTTCCAAGAACTTCTGTGTCAACTCCTGCCATGTGAATATAGAATCTGTAGGTAGGGAATTCAACCAAACTTTTGTTCTATCCCTGAGTAAGAAGGGAAAGAGCCTCAATCGGATGGCGTCGTCAGTAACGCCATTATACTTGAAAGTTGCACATAGCTCCAAGAAATTTGCTATGTGCATATGAGGGTCTTCAGATGGCAACCCTCCAAATTGAACTGTGTTCTGCACCATACTTAGGATCGTAGGCTTGATTTCAAAATTATTTGCTCCTATTGCTGGGAGCCTGATGCAAGTCTGTGCTCTATTCACCATTGGCAGCACATAATCTCCCAAGCTTCTCTTAGCTTGGACCTGAACCCTTTCTTCCACATCCATTGGTAACCTCCGGGGCATCCTCTGGTTAGGTTGATGATCACCTAACCCTTCGTTCATCTCATTGTTATTCTGCAAGCCTCCCATTGCTATTAAGACCAAGATTCGTTTGTTTCTCCGGTTCTGCTTGCAAGTCTTTTCAATCTCCGGGTTGAAGGGAGCAAGTGTATCTGCTCTTCTTCTCCTTCGCATAAACTAGATGCCTGCAACATATCAAAATCAACAAACGGATCACGGCGCACGGTTTTACCAATATATATAAAAAAAAACCAAATTAGAAATTAAGAATAGATAGAATGATATTGAACTATGCCAATCCCCGGCAATGGCGCCAAAAACATGATGCGCGATTTATGCACACACTAAACACAAGTGCACGTGTCGTGACAAGTAATATAGTCTAGAAGACCGAGTTATCGTCCTCAGGGATTAGTGTCCAATTATCAACCTCTATTCTGTAGTATCTATTTGGTAACCGATAATTTGATGAACTGTTTATAGCTATGATTATAGATGCTAACTAAATTACTTTACTTTACTTCAGATATGGTGGAAATAGAGCTTTCAAATCTCCTCAACTATCCGCTCGCTTTACTCGTTAATGCAAATAATTACGGTTCTTCTTCTATTTTGAGATAACAGGTTAACTAAGCCGTTTTATACTCCTGTTAAGGTAATATAAATACTCAACCCCAATGTAGAACCCTTCTATCTTTCGATGACAAGATTGACTACAAAGGAGGATTAAGAGCAATAATCTATCAAGCTACACAAGTATCGGGGTACTTTCGTCCACGATTTAACCCTATGTTTATTCAACTATAGCATATTCACAATCTCCCCTTTCGGCTTTCGATTAAAAATCATTTAAGTTATGATAATTAGTGATCAATTAATTACCAAGCAATCAAAACAATTATTGAATAAATCTCAACAATAATAAGAAGAAACCAAAACATGCATTAATTCATAAGAACGAGGTTCAAGCGATTCGACATGAAAAGCCCTAAATTAAGTTAGTTCCTAGCCGTAGACATGCCAAGAACTAAACTAATATCCAACATACACAAAAGAAATAAAATAAAGAACAAGAAATTACTCAAAAATAAGTCTCTAATCTTGATCTTCAAGTTGTGATGAATTGCAAAGTGTGGAACTCCTCAAAATCTGACCTAAAGGTCCTTTTTATATCACCAAAAATGTCTCAAACCTTTTCCTTCTTGGTCTTGGCCCATTTCTATTCGGATTTGGCCATTTTCCCGCGTTGGCGCCGCGACCCTGCAAGCGGCGCCGCGGTGCCGAAACTTCTGCGGCTCTCTTCTTTTTGGGCGCCGTGGCGCTCTGCTGCTGCTGGTTGGTTGGCGCCGCGGCGCTGCCCTGTTTCTCGCCCGGGTTGCCAACTTTTTAGCTTTTTGAGCTCTGGAACCTCTGTTTCTGCCCTTTTTTCACTCCTTCTTGCCAATGTGCCACTTTAAACCACTGTGAGTCAACAAAAAGAAAATATATCCTAACACGACACATATTTGTACAAAAATGGGCAAAAAACTAACTAAAAATGACTCAAAATGTGTATATAAAATACACCGATCAATAACCCAAAGTGGATCGTCTAGTATTAGGGAATCCACCCCAATCAGCATCAGTGTAGGAGATGAGAACAGAGACGGATGAGTGATACAAGTGAAAGCCGAAGTAGAGAGTACCTTGGACATATCGCAAAATTCATTTGAGAGCATTTATATATTCATCCTTCGGGATGTGTATATGTAATAATATTTATTGCGCGACATAGGATATATCTGGTCTCATGAAAGTGAGATATTGTTATGCTCCTACTAAACTGTGATAGTAAGTAGGGTCGTCATATGGAGAACCCGAAGAGGCACTAAGTTTAGATTTAGTATCCATCGGTGTTGGGGCAAGTTTACAAGAAATCATGCTAGCTCATTCAAGAATCTCTTCGGCATACTTTCTTTGACAAAAACAATAAGCCATATGCATGTCTCGTAACGGCAATGCCAACATAGGGGGCCTAAATTATTCATAGCAAATTCCAAAGCAATGAGTGACATAATGGATTGACGAAGTGCATCGGAAGAGGTAGTTAGTATGATATCATCAACATATAACATAATGTATGTCATGTCATTACCCTTGTTATAGATGAAAAGTGAATTATCAGATTTGCTATGTGAAAAGCCAATAGAGGTTACAAATTCAGCAAACCGTTGATACCATGCACGAGGAGCCTATTTCAGTCTATATAGTGATTTATTCAAATGACACACATAATCTAGATGAATCATATTCTTGAATCTCATAGGCTGATGCATATAAACGGTTTCATAAAGGTCCTCATGCAAAAAGACATTTTTTATATCAAGCTGATGAATATGCCATGATTTGGACAAAAGAATGTTGAGAAAAGTCTGAATAGTTGTCGGTTTTACCACCGGGCTGTAAGTTTCATCACAATCTACACCTACATGTTGAGACCTACCTAAAATCACTGTTTTCGAGATAAGAATCACATATTTTGACTGGGAATTGCTTGTCGATGTCGGAGATGAAAAATTAACTTCGATCAATCCTTCCACGTTCTTTCACGAGAAGCCGGAGAAATTCTGCCAGAAAGCTTATCGTCGGTGCGTGTACTTCAAACACGTGGAATTCGACCAGCAGATTCTAAGTTTATAAATAGGTACCGATCGAAGTATTTTTAGTGATCTGGATCTGACGAAGTCTGATCAAAAAATTATAAATAATATTGCACTGGCGAGTGTACGGTTGAAGGTTAACATGCGAGATCTGTAAAAGATGAAGAGTAGTAGAAAATATATAGGATGGTGGGATGCACAATTGAAGATGACTAGTGAGAGATCTGGACTAAAAATGAAATACAGCTACTATTAAGTGAGAGATCTGGACTAAAGATGACTGGTGAGTGATCTGGACCAACAGTAACCAAACCTAGAAATGCCATTAAATGAAATCCTTCTCTTATGTCAAAATTTTCAACACTCTGTATCTGCAAAGCTATGTCGTTGCCAGATCCACTTTTCAAACTAAAATGAAGAGCCCAAGAATGAAATTGCAGTGAATAGATAAGATTTTAGAACAGTTCCTTATCTCCAGATCCAATCTCTTTTACAAAGCACTCGTTTTCGATCTCAGAGAACACAAATCAACAGAGTGCTGACAGGGCAATAACAAAAGTCAAGAAGAGAAGTTTATATATATAAACTAACTAAAAATAAAAGAAAACAAATAATGAACTTCGACCAAGAAAGAACAAATTTTTATCTGAGAAAAAACAGATCTAGGGCTATGACCACTAACAATTCAGTTGAGTCTTCCCATCGTTACACCTATTGATTTCCCTGAGTTACTCTTTGATGAGTTGTTGTTAACTTTATGAGTATCTCTCAAATTGCTCACAAGCATAAAGATGTTACTCTAACGTCTATATCTCTATGATCTCTAGAAAAATAACAATAACACATTTAAATATCTGTAACCAACTAAGCAAGGCTACAAGGTATATCTCTGTCATCAATAGTGAAACATATTCTTACGAACAAGATCTATTTATTATTATTACACATGCAAATTTCCTTTCACAAGTTCATTCACATGCCACAAATAGTGTTCAATTATTGGCCAAATAATCAAACCATTAAGCACAAGAATAAATAATAATCCAAAGATGAAAAATCAATAGATATAAACAATAATCAAACGTCAGCTTTCATGATAGCAACAAAACCCTCTAACTAAAGAGTTTAGCTCCACATAGACATGGAGGAAAAACAACAAATCATCCGAATAAAAATATAAAAATGAGAATTACATAGAAAAGGTAAAACTCTGTAACTCCGGCCTCCACGATGGCTCTAACTTCTCTCTAGGTCCAAATTTATGTCAAAATTGTGTAGAATGTGTATTTATAGAGTTCCAAAAATCTTGTTCTTTTTTTTCATGTCACATTTTTTCTAAGAGGGCTTTTTCATAACTTTGTAGCTATCATTGATCACCATGTTTCACTCGACCATCCATTTCCTTCAAATTTCATAATTATTATCAGTTTATGCTACAGTGCTCAGGAAATAAGGGTGCAACAACTAGGGATTCAATAAATGGGTCAAGCCAAAAATACGGCTACCAAATGAAAGGCTACAGGCTCAAAAGGCTACTAGTGGTACAATATCTGAAAAGTCTAAAATTCACCAGACATATCAAAGAAAGCATGTTATTATCTTCTAAACAGAGCAACACTTGTTATTTCACTTCAATAACATGCAAAGCAAGTTCTAGAATAAGATGCAAAATATGAAATATAAGCAAGAAATTCTCACCGCACATAGCACAAGTCTCAATCAAGATGGATCAATTCTAATCTACGACATAGATGGTCATGGCAAACTACAAAATAAGAATAAGTTATATACAAAGTCACAACCTTGAGCCTATGTGTTAGAAAGTCTGATATTATTGTAAGATGCTATTAATCTCCCTTGGGGAGTCTTTCATTAATATCAATGTATATATAGAGTACAATGTTCATCCCTTATACAATAAGAATCCTAAGCCTATACAAAAGAGGAATCTTAGTCTTACCATAATTATATTTACACAATATATGGAAATATTCTAATTATGGGTAGGAAATATATTGTTTCCTATATTTACACGTTTAAACACCCCCTCAGTCGGAGCGGGAGGAGGCCGGACGCTGAGACTGGATCTGAAGTCAAGAAACAACTGTCTGAAAAGTCCTTTCGTAAATATGTCTGCATACTGATAGGATGATGAAACATGTAACACTCTGACATGGCCTAAAGCAACTTTCTCACAAACAAAATATAGGTCTATCACAATGTGCTTGGTTCGCTGATGTTGAATCGGATTATGAGACAAATAGATGGCAGAGATGTTATCACAGTACACAATAAATGTCTGACGCAAATGACACTGATGTTCTAACAGTAAGTTTTTGAGCCAAAAAATCTCAACTACTACATTTGCAACGCCTCTGTACTCATCATCGGCACTGGATCTAGATAGGGTAGCCTTTCGCTTGGCAGACCAAGAAATCAGATTATCCCCTAAGAAAACACAAAAGCCTGAGGTGAAGCGTCGCGTGTTCGGACACCCTGCCCAATCTGCATCCCTATATGAGAGCAACCTGTTTGGCGCAGAGGGGTATAAGTGCAAACCATAATCAAGAGTGTCCTTAATGTATCGAATGATACGCTTAAGAATAGTGAAGTGAGACTCCATAGGGGCATGCATGAATAATCATACCTGCTGAACAACATAAGCAATGTCTGGCCTGGTAAATGTGAGATATTGAAGTTCATCTGCAAGGCTCCTATACAGAGTAGGATCGGAGACTGGAGCACCATCCATAGCACTGAGCTTAGATTTCGAATCGACTGGAGTAGGCATAACTTTGCAATTCGCCATCTTAGCCCTGTACACTATCTCCTCTGCATACTTACGCTGACACAAGAACATGTGATTGGCAGACCTGGTCACTGATATCTCCAAGAAATAACTCAGCTTTCCAAAATCAGTCATTGCAAATTCGGACTTAAGCAAGACAATAATCTCATTTTTCAATCTATCTGAGGAGGCAGTCAGAACAATATCATCCACGTATAGTAATAAGTAAGCAGTGCTACTACCTCGATGAAAAATGAAGAGTGATGTATCACTCTTGCTGCATACAAACCCAATCTGCAAGATATACCTGACAAAGCGATCATACCATGTACGGGGGGCCTGTTTCAGGCTATGTAATGACTTACGAAGATGACACACATAATGAGGAATTGCTGGATGGGTGACCCAGACGGCTGATGCATGTACACTGTTTCTCTCAGGTCTCCATGTAAGAGTGCATTCTTCACATAAAGTTGATGGATCGGCCAGTGTTTGCCCATGGCAATGCTCAAAACTGTGCGAATGGTAGCCGGTTTGACAATCGGGCTAAAGGTCTCTCCACAATCAATGCCCTCCTGCTGATTTGTGTCATTAACCATAAGACGAGCCTTATACCTCTCAAGATACCCATTGTCTCTGAACTTGTGACGAAAAAGCCACATACAACGAATTACAGTCATCCCCTCAGGTCTAGGTACTAGATCCCACGTGTGCTGTTTAGTCAAAGCATTGAATTCCTCATACATAGCTGCATTCTAATTAGGGTCTTGTTTGGCCAATTTTGGGTTCTTTGGAAGTGGAGATATGGTTTGGGAAGACAAGTTGAAATAGACTTTGGGTTTGAAGATTTCATGCTTTGAACGAGTTTCTATTGGATGAGTAGGGACAGTGGGTGACTGAGTGGGGTCTGAGATGGGGGCAAAGTCGAACAAGGAGAGGGTGGGGGAGAAGCCGTCAAAGGCACCTAGGCGTCGGGAGCAGGAGCTGCGGTGCTGGGCAGACAATCATCTTTGGACATTTGGCGCTGTGATGCCTCTATGCAGGGCCGCGGTGCCGACTCACAGGAATTTTGGCGCTGCGGCACCTCAATGCAGGGTGGCGGCGCTGAGGACGGGACAGAAGAAGCGAGTTGTTCGAGGAGGATGGGAGAGATGACAGGCTCGTCAAGGAATGAGTAATCCGGTTTTTGGAATTTTTGACGATTCGAAAATGGAAATGTGGTCTCGTTGAATGTAACGTGACGAGAGATGTGGATTTGACGAGTCGACAAGTCATAGCATATATAGCCCCTATGGTTCGACATAAATCCTAGGAAGACACATGGAGTGGACCTAGGAGCGAGCTTGTGAGGGGCGGTAGAGCTAAGATTGGGATAACACAGACAACCGAAAATCCATAGATGATCATAGGAGGAGACTCTATGGTAGAGGATTTCGGTAGGGGTCATATTGTAAAGAGTGCTAGTAGGGAGAATATATATAATGTATTCTGACATTTTAGCAGCATAGATCCAGAATGATGGAGGGAGGGAGGCATAAATCAATAGGGTGTGAATCATGTTGTTAATGGTGCGTATGATTCTTTCAGCTTTACCGTTTTGTGGTGAGGTGTGAGGGCAGGAGAAACGAAAAACCATGTCATTATTGGTACAAAATGGTAAAACATAGAGTTATTGAATTCACGACTATTATCGCACTGAAATGATTTTATGTCTTTTTCAAATTGTGTTTGAATGAACTTGCGAAACTCAAGAAATTTGGCAAACACTTCCGATTTAAATTTAAGAGGGTATAACCAAATATAGTGTGAAAAATCATCAAGAAACACAAGATAGTATTTATGACCGAGAGAACTAGAGATAGGAGACGTCCATAAATCGGTATGTATAATATCAAAGGGAGCAAAGGTAACACTAGTAGATGATTTAAACGGAAGACGAATATGTTTGCCTAAAGAACAAGAAACACAATTTTGGGCAAACTTCCCATTACAAGTAATGAAATTGTTGCCTCTAAGAAAATTAAAGACTGGGACTCCTGGATGACCAAGCCTATTGTGCCATGTTGAAGAAGAAATAACCGCTAGAGTGACGGGAGAGCAAGATCTGGCAGCGGAGGTGGAGGTGAATGGATAAAGATCCCCCGTGCTATTGCATCTCATAAAAGGTGTTCCTGTATGAAGATCATTCACAGTAAAACCAAAAGGGTCAAAGTCCACAGAGACAGAATTATTACGAGTAAATTGGCAGACAGATATGAGGTTCTTAATCATGTGTGGGGCATATAGGGTGTTTTTGAGGGATAAGGGTGGATGAGGAGGTTGTGTGTATGAGGTACCATAACCTTTAACTGGAATGCGTTGTCCACTACCAACTGTAACATATTGAGGATACTTTAAACTAAACAGTTTAGGAATAGTACCTGCAGATTGGGTGGCGTGTGATGTGGTGCTTGAGTCCATGTACCAAGTATTGTCAGGCTGTTGCATAGAGAGGGTGCTGAACGCCTGACCCAACTCAGTGGGTGTCATGCCGGAGGAGGGCTGCGGGACCTGACCCTGCATGAAGTGGGCCTGCTGCGAGGCTGGAGCGGGGCCCAACAAACCGGGGTAAGAATACGGATTGTAGGGCTGCTGGTACTGGAATGGACCTTGCGCCGCGGCTCTGGACTGGGGCGCCGCGGCGCTGTACGGAGGCGCTGCGGCGCTGTAGACGAACTGCTGAGGAGCCGCGGCCCAGTTGTTCTGCGATCCCTGTTGCTGTTGCTGGTTCTGTTGACCGCGACCCTTGCCACGACCACGACCTCCTCTACCGCCGCGGCCTTTTCCACCCTTGCCGCCGCGGCCCTTCCGTTGTTGGGATTTTTCCGGTGGCGTCTGATCTTGGGTTGCGAGTCGACAGTTAACACCTGCTGGGCGTGTTCATCCTGCTTAGCACGACGGGTTTCTTCAAGCAACAATTGTGAGCGAGCTTTGCTAAAACTTGGTAGCGGATCTGCCTGTTGGATCATAATAGCCAAAGTATCATATTCGCCCTTAGTAAGGTCTGCAATCATTTGGAGCACCATTTTAGCGTCAGTAAAAGGTGTGCCGACGTTGGAGAGTTGATTCGCTAGAAGTTAAGCTGCCTTCAGTACTCAGAAACATTAGAGAAGTTTTCAAGACGTGTTTTGTTGAATCGTTCTTCCAAATACACGACACGAGTGTGCTTGTTGTCCTGAAAAATCTCCTCCAAACGATTCCATAAGTCAAGGGATGTGAAGTCAGATTTCATGATAGTAAGGAGCAGATCCAGAGGGATACTACCATATATCCACTATTTGACGCCAGCGTCTAGACGACGCCAAGTAGAATCATCAACCTCCTGAGGGCGCGAAATTTGGTCATCAATATGATCAAGCATGTTATAGAGACATGCATTATTGCAAAACAGTTCAATCCAGGGAGAATACTGACTGTTTTCTTGATCAAGAAGGATAGGTATATGATTCTTGATGTTGAAAATAGTTAGGGCGGGATGAAAAGAGGGTGATGACTTGGTGGTGGGATTTGTGGAAGAAGATGTGTCAAGGACAACGGAAGAATCCTGAGTATCCATTTAGAGAATAGAGGAATGAAGAAGAAAAACCAAGAATTTAGGTAGAGAGAGGGAGGCGCCGCGGCGAGATGCTAGAGGGGTGGGCGGGCTTCATAGAAAAATTCTTGGGTTTTTCTTTCTAGGCTCTTGATACCATGTAAGATGATATTAATCTCCCTTGGGGAGTCTTTCATTAATATCAAGGTATATATAGAGTACAATGTGCATCCCTTATACAATAGGAATCCTAAGCCTATACAAAAGAAGAATTCTAGTCTTACCATAATTATATTTACACAATATATGAAAATATTCTAATTATGGGTAGGGAATATATTGTTTCCTATATTTATACGTTTACAATTCTATATTAACACTCAAGAATTCGCAGGAAAGTACTACTCAAGCTCAGGCCTAAATATGCTAGTATCAAGCATGTCAAAAGGTCTTTCTTCTCTCTCTTTCATTACTCCTACAAAACTACTCCTAAAAAATAAAAAAATACCCAGTTTAAAGGTCCCCCCTCCAAAAAACAATTGAGGTCATAAGAAACTCAAGAGAGCGGGTGATGTATGCCACTAATGAGGGACTTAAGAAGCTACTAATGAAAATAAAAGAAATCAAAATCTTTTTGAAACTTTCCATTTTTTTTTCAAGACTCAAAGACTACTAAAAAAATCCTACGACATATTTGTCGCACCCTTAACCTCAATTTTACTATACACAGGGACTTATTTCCCACCTCACACGTAAGACATACAGTTCCCTCAATCCATCTACAAGCAAAAGAAATAAAGCAAAGTAAGAAATACTCCTTGAAGCCCTCTAGGGCCTAGCTAGCAGCATAATCTTCAACATCAAGGGTCGGGACGACCCCACACTTAAGCTCAAACATGCTCCTCAACTTCAACTTCGGGTACTAAGACTTTTCCTAATCTATAAAATAAAAACAAAATGTAACACTATAAAAATGAAAATCTAAAACTATTACACATCAGATTGCTTCCCAATAAACGCCTGATTTAATATAGTGGTACAACGCTATCACATTCACCACTTTTTCTTCCACTTTGACTATATGAATCGTGCCCCTAATTTTACATCATGTTCCTGGGGCGGTGGTGTTAAAATAAAGGAACCAAGCAATATGTATCATATCTTGCACTTCTTGGCCCTTAAGTGAGGTATGTCAATTTGTCTGTTTGGTGTGAAAAATATTAGAATATAAGGGTCTTGTTTCTTATCTAGACACTTCTCCAAAGCTTGGAAGACTCAGTTTTCATGTCGCCAACCAAACATAATGTAGAAAAATATTTAGAAGGAGGACCAACACTCTCCAACTTCAAAACTGCATTATTTTTAACATCCTCACTTTTGTACACTTCCTCAACATTGACATGATCAACAGTATTATTATTGAATGGTTGGAGTTCCTCTTTTTGCTCCAAAAGTTGGCCAGTATCCACAATAATTGGCGGTTGGGCATCAAACGTCAACCTTTTTATTCAATTGAGCTTGTAGGTTATGGATATCTAAGCCAAATTGATCTATCTCTTATTTTAGCTCAGCCCTGTCTTCTAACAGTTGTATCGCATATTTGTAAGATCATCATGGAGAAATCCATGATTTTTTTTAGTTTGTTCATTTATCCAAGATTGGTTCACTATCTCTACTTCGTTAACGCTATCTCCTTGAAAGAACTCGCTCTCTTCTTCTTTTTGAGGTTTATTGTCACGCCCCGAACCCCGGGCCCGTGACTGGTGCCCTACCTGGGCACCCTTCTACCTTAACAACTAAGTACATTGCGGAAATTAATAACAGCTCATTTTTTTAAACAACAAATGCGTGTAAGGCAAAGCCGACTAGGCTGCCATATAATATACATAAACAAAAGACACTACACTGTACACGAGTCCAATCCCACATATGAATACAGACCTCTAGGAGTTAAACTGAACCATGACGGGACAAGGCCCCGCCGTACCCAAAACAGTACAAAGCCTGTACTGAAGGACATATACAAAAGATAAACTCCGGAATAGAGGGAGCTATCCAAAACCACGGCGAGGATCCTACACTGCCGATCACCGAACTGCGTGACCTAAACTGCGGCATTTAACGCGGCCCAAGGAGGTCGATGCGAAAAATGTACCAAGTATGTGAGCGATGAAATCGTAATGAAATCATAACGATCTAAACAAAGCGGGAGACATGTATGATAGCCAACCTACGATTACCTGATACATAAGCGGTCATATCAAGTCGTGGACGCAGCCGCCGAGTCATGCAAATATAACCATGGGTCTCACGCCCATAACATCAATCATGCCCGTGGAATCTTTCCTCACTGCCGGCAGTCCATGATATAGTACAACACCAATAGGCATACATGAATACCAAGTCCCACCGGTGGTATAACATCTTGGGGGTTTACCCCTCACTTATACTCTTACCACGGAGAAGGTGGTAAGCGGTGGTATAGCATCTTGAGGGTGTACTTCACATATACTCTACACTGGAGAAGGTGGTAAAGCAGGTGGTATAGCATCTTGGGGTGTACCACTTCACATATACTCTACTGGAGAAGGTGGTAAAGCAGGTGGTATAGCATCTTGGGGTGTACCACTTCACATATACTCTACTGGAGAAGGTGGTAAAGCAGGTGGTATAGCGTCTTGGGGTGTACCACTCACATACTCTACTACTGGAGAAGGTGGTAAAACAGGTGGTATAGCATCTTGGGGGTTTACCCCTCACATATACTCTACCCTGGAGAAGGTGGTAAAACAGGTGGTATAGCATCTTGGGGGTGTACCCCTCACTTACACTCTTACCCTATCTCGACCGACCATCAAACAAGACATAAGCACCACCATGTCTTTTATAAAAAGAAATCCGGGAATTTAACCCAAGTACTACAAATAACGGAAGCATACCCGTGGAATCCCACATCACTGTCGGTACGTCAAGATAACTTACAACTGACATGACCGCTTCAACCGAGAGTCGCGACAACGTAATAAAACATAGTACTTGCACTCAAAGGCTATTACCCGACATATAGGCAAGTTCTAAATTAACCAAGCCAAAGTACTTATCGGGCACAAATAGAATAAATTCTCATTTAACAAGCCAAAGTACTAATCCGCACAAATAGAATAAATTCTCATTTAACAAGCCAAAGTACTTATCCGCACCAATAGAATAAATTCTCATTTAACAAGCCAAAGTACTTATCCGCACCAATAGAATAAATTCTCATTTAACAAGCCAAAGTACTTATCCGCACAAATAGAATAAATTCTCATTTAACAAGCCAAAGTACTTATCAGGCAAATAGAATAAATTCTCATTTAACAAGACAAAGTACTTATCAGACACAAATAGAATAAATTCTCATTTAACAAGCCAAAGTACTTATCCGCACAAATAGAATAAATTCTCATTTAACAAGCCAAAGTACTTATCCGCACCAATAGAATAAATTCTCATTTAACAAGCCAAAGTACTTATCCGCACAAATAGAATAAATTCTCATTTAACAAGCCAAAGTACTAATCCGGGCACAAATAGAATAAATTCTCATTTAACAAGCCAAAGTACTTATCCGCACCAATAGAATAAATTCTCATTTAACAAGCCAAAGTACTTATCCGCACCAATAGAATAAATTCTCATTTAACAAGCCAAAGTACTTATCCGCACAAATAGAATAAATTCTCATTTAACAAGCCAAAGTACTTATCCGCACAAATAGAATAAATTCTCATTTAACAAGACAAAGTACTTATCAGGACACAAATAGAATAAATTCTCATTTAACAAGCCAAAGTACTTATCCGCACAAATAGAATAAATTCTCATTTAACAAGCCAAAGTACTTATCCGCACCAATAGAATAAATTCTCATTTAACAAGCCAAAGTACTTATCCGCACAAATAGAATAAATTCTCATTTAACAAGCCAAAGTACTTATCCGGGCACAAATAGAATAAATTCTCATTTAACAAGCCAAAGTACTTATCCGGGCACCAATAGAATAAATTCTCATTTAACAAGCCAAAGTACTTATCCGGGCACCAATAGAATAAATTCTCATTTAACAAGCCAAAGTACTTATCCGGGCACAAATAGAATAAATTCTCATTTAACAAGCCAAAGTACTTATCCGGGCACAAATAGAATAAATTCTCATTTAACAAGCCAAAGTACTAATCAAGGCATACATAGAATAATTCTCTTTTAACAAGTCAAAGTACTTATCAAGGCACACTTTAGACAAATTCTCAATTTATCAAGCCAAAGTACTACATACGTACATTCTTTTATAAAAGACTCCTTTCTATGTAAAGCCCCAAGATACTAACACCCGTAGTATCAAGGCGTGTCTATTTTTCAAAGTAAGTTACTACACTTTTAGAAAACTCATTTCAAAGCTTGAAATCAAGTAACTCCAAATTTTCACAATCTAGGCAACTTATGCCGATTTAATCAAAATAGACCACTTTCTAAACCTTCCATAAAGCCGTTATAACCAACTTCCCATAAAGCCGTTATAACCCTTTATGGTTTTAGACGTATCCATTCCTTCAATAACCAAGAGACTTATACTATTAAAACCAAGTATCACATACTTACAAATCAAGTTCTTAACTTTCAAAATACTTCAAGTCTCTTACTAGTTAGAAAACAAGTTTTCTTCTACTTTTAAACTTCAAGTAACTTCACCCTTAACGAGTTACTTCTCTTAAATCATGTCATTTCTCCTCTTTTAAATCAAATAAGTAAATCACTCCTTTGACTCCCCTAAAGTCATTATAATGACCTTTAGGTTTTAGAACTAAGGCATTAGTCAAAAGATTTGGAAAACCACTTCCTTTTCAAGTCTCTATGTACTTTAAGAAAAATACCTTCACTTTTAAGAATCCAAACTTCCCTAAGGAAATGGATTATACTACTTACAATTTAAACATCAAAGTACACCTGGAAGTACATAGAACAAATTCTATCTTAGGCAATCCAAATACAAGCAAGGAATGGATCATTCAAGGAGTAGAACTTACTTTCTTTATTCTAAGGAATCATGCTAGAAGAGGAGATAGTTCACATACCTTTTCGGCTAAATCCACAAGCTAAGCCGAATACGCCGTACGTAGAATTTGTCAACCTATAATGGTCACAACAAGACTATCAACTTCTAGTCTCTAACGAGAATAATACTAAGTATATGGTCTCTAATTCTACGGAAAATCGGGCAGCACCTCCTTTGTTTCTACTCACTTTGCCACCTTTTTCAAGGTCGAATACAATAACCAACACGCCACATTTAAGGCTCTAAACAACAACCAAACAAAAGGGGACTACACGCCTTACAATACGTGTAAAATTCCGCCACAATTCATACGGCGTAGTTCGATACATACTAGTCATTCTCGCCAACAATGACTCAACACAAGTCCTTTTCAATCCTTCTTAAAATTCCAAGTTCTAAGGTCTAACATGTTATATAGTCTAAACAACTTCAACAACTACAATTTCCTTCTTTATACAACATGCGACGCTTAGACTAATAATCGACTAGAATTGAAATCTTAAAGTTAAACATGCTAGATTTCGGATTAGGGTTCCAATAGCCAATATCCTTATCAATACTCATACTATATATCTCATGCTTGCTAATAACCATAGCTACAATCATAAGTAAGCCTTAACTATTAAAACGACAAAATTTATACCTTTCAAAGCCCTTAAAATTTCCAAGATCCAAAGTCGCGCCTTAGCAATTCTTAGCTCCTTTCCTTAAGTTCCAATCCGCTCCAAGCACTCCTTAGAGGCCTATGAAGAACCCATCTTCAAGTTCCAACTTCAAAGTTGAAGAACTCACTTAGTTTCCGCCTTGCGACTAACGTAAAAATACGTTTTTTCCGAAATCTTTCTATTGAGATTACCTTACAATACCCTTAGGACCATTGGGTTAAAGTCTTGTGGCTAATGGATCAAAATCACAAATTTTTTTGTGTGTGTGGGAGGAGCAACCCGAGAGCACAATTTCATGGCACAAATGAGTTCTAATTTTTCTAAGTGTTAAATGACAAGTCTTGCACTAGTAGTATACTTATAACACAAAGGAGGGTTTAGATGTCCACAAATGTGAGGTTAGGATGAAGATCACTTGGATCAAGCCTAGGTGGACAAGTTGACTTGTCAACAATATCAAGCTTTGAAGACTTATCTTCTACCATGGTCAATGACCATTTTAGCCTTGCTAAAAACGTCCAAGGCCACTTATGGGGGTGCCACGTGTCGCCCTCTCATTCGTCCATAAAATTCCGTAACCCTCGTGGGCCCCACAAAAATGTAGAATTCCTCGGGTGGGCCCCACGTGACCAAATCCGTAAAATAAATTTCCATAAGGTTAAGAGTTCCATACTCTTCAAATAATGTATTTTGAGAATCCAATTCTCAACAACGAACATTTTTCCTTTCCGACGTCCGGAAGATTTTCCGTCGGAAGAACTATTCTTCCTTTCGTACTAATGTCCAAGTCTTGTTTCCTTACGTACCTTCACTTACACATGTCCTGAACTTACGGGGTGTAACATTCTTCCCCCCTTAGAAACATTCGTCCCCGAATGTTCTTAGTCGGTGGCCAAGCTATACAAACTCCGGCACAATCTCTATACTATGCCTAACAATCAAACTGCACAAGACCAACGATACCACACATGGCCATCACATAACATACGTAAACATAATAATGGACCTTACGTCCGTGGTCCCTTCTCACAAAACTTGAAGGTTCTGATCTTCCCAAACGGGATCCTTGGGGTTCCTTTCTTTCCTTACTTGTCATACTTTCGGGCTTTCAAACTTATCTAGTACACGTATAAATTCTCAAATTCTGTTTCTATTCCCAATCCTTGGAGTTACTAACCAACTTGGCCATTATGCTACTTGAATTTCCGCTAAGGCTCTTACCGGTCCTTACGACCTAGTTAAATTGGGAACGTCCACAAACTCGCATAACGATTAACTAAACTTGGGCCTGGCACCTCGGGACCCTACCACATAACGGGACCATTTCTAAGCGACATCACCCCAATCAAACTATCGGTGACCGAAATGAGTCCATAACCCGACTCATCGTCACGCTTAACTTCTCATTCTTAGTCCGAAATAAATCTCTCTCTTATCCCAAGGTACTTCTTACCTACCCCTATTCACTAGAGGTTCGTCACATAAGCCAAAGTATTTCTCTTTGCCTGATCGTCCTATCGGTCTTACACATGCGGGGTAATTACAACTTGTGAACTTTATACAACTATAGTCTCGGTTCACCTATCATTCTTGTCAACATTCTTACTTCTCACTTTACTAATCAAAGTATCCCTACCTCAGGGTACTATCACTTACATTCGCTAGCACCGCTATCTTGGTCAATAACATAATCGCTTCCTCATGACCTATAGTCTTCTCCTAACCAGAAGCTGGAGGCTCAGTGCTGGGCCTCAAACAGCGCAGAAGAACTCGCCGACTGCGGAACAACATCCGGTATACCCTGGGCACAAGCCCCATCAACTCTCTGAGTCTGACTAGTAGCTCCTGCTACTCCTTTGCCCTTTCAGGCATTTGTTGCCCTCTCGGAGGCATAATCAGACACAACAATACGTCGAGAGGAATTTTCTTACTAACACAAATGGCACGATCTTAGAGTGAGAAGAATAGAAACCAACTCCTAAATGTCCTGTAGCCTCCTGTTTATGGGTGTGGCGCAACACACCGATAATCAAGACTCTACTAGACACGCATGTAGACATTCAGGATCGATCGCTCGATACCACTCTGTCACGCCCGAACCCGGGCGTGATCGGTGCCTACAGGCACCTTCTACCTAACAACTAAGTACATTGCGGAAATTAATAATGACTCATTTTTTTAAACAACCGTACGTGTAAGGCAAAGCCGACTAGGCTGCCATATAATATACATAAACAAAAGACACTACACTGTACACGAGTCCAATCCCACATATGAATACAGACCTCTAGGAGTTAAACTGAACCATGACGGGACAAGGCCCCGCCGTACCCAAAACTGTACAAAGCCTGTACTGAAGGACATATACCAAAGATAAACTCCGGAATAGAGGGAGCTATCCAAAACCCTGAGCAGGATCCTACACCTGCCGATCACCGAACTGCGTACCTAAACCTGCGGCATGAACGCAGCCCCCCGAAGGAGGTCAGTACGAAAAATGTACCAAGTATGTGAGCGATGAAATGCGTAATGAAATCATCTTGATCTAAACAAAGCGGGAGACATGTATGATAGCCAACCTACGATTACACAATACATAGCGGTCATATCAAGTCGGGACGCAGCCTCCAGTCATTACCCAAATATAACCATGGGTCTCACGCCCATAACATCAATCATGCGTGGAATCTTTCCTCATGCCGTGATCCATGATATAGTACAACACCAATAGGCATACATGAATACCAAGTCCGCGGTGGTATAGCATCTTGGGGTTTACCCTCACTTATACTCTTACCCTGGAGAAGGTGGTAAAGCAGGTGGTATAGCATCTTGGGGGTGTACCCCTCACATATACTCTACCCTGGAGAAGGTGGTAAAACAGGTGGTATAGCATCTTGGGGGTGTACCCCTCACATATACTCTACCCTGGAGAAGGTGGTAAAACAGGTGGTATAGCATCTTGGGGGTGTACCCCTCACATATACTCTCTACGGAGAAGGTGGTAAAGCGGTGGTATAGCATCTTGGGGTGTACCTCACATATACTCTACGGAGAAGGTGGTAAAACAGGTGGTATAGCATCTTGGGGGTTTACCCCTCACATATACTCTACCCTGGAGAAGGTGGTAAAACAGGTGGTATAGCATCTTGGGGGTGTACCCCTCACTTACACTCTTACCCTATCTCGACCGACCATCAAACAAGACATAAGCACCACCATGTCTTTTATAAAAAGAAATCCGGGAATTTAACCCAAGTACTACAAATAACGGAAGCATACCCGTGGAATCCCACATCACTGTCGGTACGTCCCAGTAACTTACAACCAGACAGCCGACCCTTCAACCGAGAGTCGCGACAACGTAATAAAACATAGTACTTGCACTCAAAGGCTATTACCAGCACATATAGGCAAGTTCTAAATTAACCAAGCCAAAGTACTTATCAGGGCACAAATAGAATAAATTCTCATTTAACAAGCCAAAGTACTTATCCGGGCACCAATAGAATAAATTCTCATTTAACAAGCCAAAGTACTTATCCGGGCACAAATAGAATAAATTCTCATTTAACAAGCCAAAGTACTTATCCGGGCACAAATAGAATAAATTCTCATTTAACAAGCCAAAGTACTTATCCGGGCACCAATAGAATAAATTCTCATTTAACAAGCCAAAGTACTTATCCGGGCACCAATAGAATAAATTCTCATTTAACAAGCCAAAGTACTTATCCGGGCACAAATAGAATAAATTCTCATTTAACAAGCCAAAGTACTTATCCGGGCACAAATAGAATAAATTCTCATTTAACAAGCCAAAGTACTTATCCGGACACAAATAGAATAAATTCTCATTTAACAAGCCAAAGTACTAATCAGGCACAAATAGAATAAATTCTCATTTAACAAGCCAAAGTACTTATCCGCACCAATAGAATAAATTCTCATTTAACAAGCCAAAGTACTTATCCGCACAAATAGAATAAATTCTCATTTAACAAGCCAAAGTACTTATCCGCACAAATAGAATAAATTCTCATTTAACAAGCCAAAGTACTTATCCGCACCATAGAATAAATTCTCATTTAACAAGCCAAAGTACTTAACCTGGCACAAATAGAATAAATTCTCATTTAACAAGCCAAAGTACTTATCCGGGCACAAATAGAATAAATTCTCATTTAACAAGCCAAAGTACTAATCAAGGCATACATAGAATAATTCTCTTTTAACAAGTCAAAGTACTTATCAAGGCACACTTTAGACAAATTCTCAATTTATCAAGCCAAAGTACTACATACGTACATTCTTTTATAAAATACTCCTTTCTATGTAAAGCCCCAAGATACTAACACAGTAGTATCAAGGCGTGTCTATTTTTCAAAGTAAGTTACTACACTTTTAGAAAACTCATTTCAAAGCTTGAAATCAAGTAACTCCAAATTTTCACAATCTAGGCAACTTATGCCGATTTAATCAAAATAGACCACTTTCTAAACCTTCCATAAAGCCGTTATAACCAACTTCCCATAAAGCCGTTATAACCCTTTATGGTTTTAGACGTATCCATTCCTTGATAACCAAGAGACTTATACTATTAAAACCAAGTATCACATACTTACAAATCAAGTTCTTAACTTTCAAAATACTTCAGTCTCTTACTAGTTAGAAAACAAGTTTTCTTCTACTTTTTAAACTTCAAGTAACTTCACCCTTAACGCAAGTTACTTCTCTTAAATCATGTCATTTCTCCTCTTTTAAATCAAATAAGTAAATCACTCCTTTGACTCCCCTAATGTCATTATAATGACCTTTAGGTTTTAGAACTAAGGCATTAGTCAAAAGATTTGGAAAACCACTTCCTTTTCAAGTCTCTATGTACTTTAAGAAAAATACCTTCACTTTTAAGAATCCAAACTTCCCTAAGGAAATGGATTATACTACTTACAATTTAAACATCAAAGTACACCCAAGGAAGTACATAGAACAAATTCTATCTTAGGCAATCCAAATACAAGCAAGGAATGGATCATTCAAGGAGTAGAACTTACTTTCTTTATTCTAAGGAATCATGCTAGAAGAGGAGATAGTTCACATACCTTTTCGGCTAAATCCACAAGCTAAGCCGAATACGCCGTACGTAGAATTTGTCAACCTATAATGGTCACAACAAGACTATCAACTTCTAGTCTCTAACGTAGAATAATACTAAGTATATGGTCTCTAATTCTACGGAAAATCGGGCAGCACCTCCTTTGTTTCTACTCACTTTGCCACCTTTTTCAAGGTCGAATACAATAACCAACACGCCACATTTAAGGCTCTAAACAACAACCAAACAAAAGGGGACTACACGCCTTACAATACGTGTAAAATTCCGCCCACAATTCATAATGCAGTAGTTCGATACTTACTAGTCATTCTACCAACAATGACTCAACACAAGTCCTTTTCAATCCTTCTTAAAATTCCAAGTTCTAAGGTCTAACATGTTATATAGTCTAAACAACTTCAACAACTACAATTTCCTTCTTTATACAACATGCGACGCTTAGACTAATAATCGACTAGAATTGAAATCTTAAAGTTAAACATGCTAGATTTCGGATTAGGGTTCCAATAGCCAATATCCTTATCAATACTCATACTATATATCTCATGCTTGCTAATAACCATAGCTACAATCATAAGTAAGCCTTAACTATTAAAACGACAAAATTTATACCTTTCAAAGCCCTTAAAATTTCCAAGATCCAAAGTCGCGCCTTAGCAATTCTTAGCTCCTTTCCTTAAGTTCCAATCCGCTCCAAGCACTCCTTAGAGGCCTATGAAGAACCCATCTTCAAGTTCCAACTTCAAAGTTGAAGAACTCACTTAGTTTCCGCCTTGCGACTAACGTAAAAATACGTTTTTTCCGAAATCTTTCTATTGAGATTACCTTACAATACCCTTAGGACCATTGGGTTAAAGTCTTGTGGCTAATGGATCAAAATCACAAATTTTTTTGTGTGTGTGGGAGGAGCAACCCGAGAGCACAATTTCATGGCACAAATGAGTTCTAATTTTTCTAAGTGTTAAATGACAAGTCTTGCACTAGTAGTATACTTATAACACAAAGGAGGGTTTAGATGTCCACAAATGTGAGGTTAGGATGAAGATCACTTGGATCAAGCCTAGGTGGACAAGTTGACTTGTCAACAATATCAAGCTTTGAAGACTTATCTTCTACCATGGTCAATGACCATTTTAGCCTTGCTAAAAACGTCCAAGGCCACTTATGGGGGTGCCACGTGTCGCCCTCTCATTCGTCCATAAAATTCCGTAACCCTCGTGGGCCCCACAAAAATGTAGAATTCCTCGGGTGGGCCCCACGTGACCAAATCCGTAAAATAAATTTCCATAAGGTTAAGAGTTCCATACTCTTCAAATAATGTATTTTGAGAATCCAATTCTCAACAACGAACATTTTTCCTTTCCGACGTCCGGAAGATTTTCCGTCGGAAGAACTATTCTTCCTTTCGTACTAATGTCCAAGTCTTGTTTCCTTACGTACCTTCACTTACACATGTCCTGAACTTACGGGGTGTAACATTTATCTTGGGTATTGGCTAAGCCTATAACTTGCAGGTCATTACAAGTTTCAGCCTCAGCTTGCATCTCTGCGAATTTGACATGAATCCTCTCTATGAATTTTCATATTAAATGTTGTGCTCCAACTGTTGCTCCATTATTCTTTTTGCCATATCGCTATCCCTAGAAAGACATTCCGCATCCTCCACTTTATTACTTCTCCACTTTATTACTTCTGTCAACATCACAAACAACAGGAGAATCACAATAAGGGCTCGGGGATGGGGAATAAGAGTTAGGACAACCATTCCAATGATTGTCTTGACTACCACATATACTACAAACATTCCACTCAAAGGATTAGAGAGGTGCACACAATCCATTCCCGAAATTATTATGACGGTGTGGATACATGTGGGGTCCTCCACAAATCCAACAAGAAACACCAAAATAGTATCAATCAATATTCAACCAATTTTTATTCCAAGATGCCATGTCTAGGGCTATGACCACTAACAATCCTGTTTAGTCTTCCAATTATTACACCTATTGATTTTCCTGAGTTACTAGTTTACTGATTGATGTTAACCTTATGAGTATCTCTCGAATTGCTCACAAGCCTATAGATGTTACTCTAACATCTATATCTCCATGATCGCTAGACAATAACAAGATAACATTTAAATTTCAATAACCAACTAAGTAAGGCTACAGGGTATATCTCTATCCTCGGTAGCAAAACGTATTCTTACGAATAAGCTCTATTTATTATTATTACTCATGCAAATTTCCTTTCTCAAGTTCAATTCACACGATACATATAGTGTTTAACTATTGGCCAAGTAATCAAATAATTAAGTACAAGAATAAATAAATAACTGAAAGATGAAAAACTAATAGATATAAACGATAATCAAATGTTAACTTTCATGATAGCATCAAAACCCTAGAACTAAAGAGTTTAGCTTCACATAGACATGGAGGAAAAATAACAAATCATCCGAATAAAAATATAAAAATGAGCATTACATAGAAGAAAAGGTAAAACCCTGTAATTTCGGCCTTCACGATGGATGCAAGCTCTCTCTAGGTTCAACGTTATATCAAAATCGTGTAGAATATATATTTATAGAGTGTCAAAAGACCTAAACCTTTTTTTTAAAATCAAATCTAACTCGGAGAAATAAAATAGCGGGATCTCGTGCCACACCCTCGTTGTGCAGGCAACGCACAAACCAAAACAAATTCAGATACATATATTTCTCGTGGCATATGTTTGACGCCAACTATATTTGTCTTTTTATTTTGTCTAATTTCAAGTGTTGTGATGTTCTTTGCTGTTTTACTTTGATTTTTTTTGTCTCAACTTGTTTTGTCTTCTAATTTGTAAGAATAATTATGGGTGAATTTCATAATTATCTCCAAAATAAATCAAGATTATTCTAGAATCAATCAATTGTAAATAATTAGATCAATTACATTAATTAGTATATTCTTTTTTTTTTCCCGGGTAAATGGTAATGTTATTACTAAGAAGAAACAGGAAACTTACAATCAATCATTGAGGGTTCTGAATCCTCAATGTAACAAAAGCAAGAAATGTAGGAGGGAAGGGGCGCTCACTCAGAGGTGACGTTACAAGAGGGGATTAAATCATAAAGAACTCTATATGTTGTTGTTTGGACTTTTGCCACAACCTCATCTGTAGTTGACATAGTGCCCGCAAATAGCATTTCATTCCTTGTTCTCCAAATCTCATAAACCACTATGCAAAAGGCAAGTAGGATGGCTTTGGATCGAATGCTAGTCCCACAGTGTTCTTTCTTGATCCACTTGAGTGCACTTTCAATTGTTGTCATTTCCCTTCTAATTCCCAACCATTCTTTTGTGTGCTTCCAAATCTTGTGAGTGAAGGGGCATGAAAAGAAGAGGTGAGACCTTGTCTCATTGGCACTCTTGCAGAATCCGCATGTTTTATCTTCTAATTTGAGGAAGGAGAGAGTATCTTTAGTAGCAAGACGCTTCCTACAAGTGAGCCAAACCGTGAATGAGAATTTAGGAGGAATGTAACCTTTCCAAATTTGAGACATCCAAAGCTTATGTTCTCTCGGGGTACGCAAGACGTTGTACACAAGGCCCGAATCAAATTTCCCATCAATGCAACACTTCTCCAAGCCGACAATAGTGTTTCCTTGATTCCCAAAGATGCTTATGAAAGTGTCACGGATGCCACAAAGCTTCTTGAATAAAGGTGAATCTCTAGAGCGTACATCATAATCCCAAATGGATTGATTCCTTAAGTAGTAGCTATTAATCCATTGAACCCATAATGTATCCGCCTTAGTGTGAGCTTGCCAGATGGTTCGAGAGAGTAAGGCATGATTCCATACTTTGATGTCCATGAGGCCTAAGCCTCCCTCAGATTGAGGCACACAAATTTCATCCCAAGCGACTCTTGATGGTTTGCCACCCCATAAGAACTGGATACAAGCAGAGCGTACCTTGTTGAGCACAGAAGAGCTAATGGGTAGAGCTCGAAACCAAAAGCTCTCAACCCCCTGAACCACCGATCTTATAAGTTCCAATTTACCCGCATATGAGAGTGAGTGGTGTCCCCATTTCTGAATGTAACCTGAGATTGCACTAGTGAAAGGGGCAAACTGATCCACAGAGACAGAGATTGGAGATAAAGGGACCCCTAAGTACCGCACGGGAAAGATTCCTAAAGGGCAGCCAACTCTTGCCAAGATCATGTCGCGGATAGAATCTTGCACTCCCGCAATGTAGATGGAAGATTTTGACGGGTTAAGTGTTAGGCCAGAAACCGCCTCCAAATCTTCAAGACAATCCATAAGGACACTAACCGAAGATAAATCCCCTTTGGCAAAAAGAATGAGATCATCCGCAAAGGCAAGGTGAGAGACGCCTAGTCTTTTGCACTTAGGATGGAAAGAGAAGGATCTATCCGAAGTTTTGAGCTTGAGCAATCTGGATAGGTATTCAATGCATAGGATAAAGAGCATAGAAGACATAGGATCACCTTGCCTCAAGCCGCGTTTACCCGTAAAGTAGCCATGTAACTCTCCATTGATTGAAAATGAGAAAGAAGTTGAGCTTACACATTCCATAATCCACCTTATAAATCTGTCCGGGAACTTGAGGCCTTTTAGCACTGATTCGAGGAAATTCCAGGAGACTGTGTCAAAAGCTTTCCGAAGATCCACCATGAGCATACACCTTGGTGAAACTCTAGTTCTATTATAGCCTCTCACGAGTTCTTGGGCAATGAAGACATTTTCAACCATGTTTCTTCCTTTCACAAAAGCACCTTGGCATTTATCAACTAATGCTGGAAGAAACCTTGCCATCCGGTTTGCTAGAATCTTAGTAATGATCTTGTATACCACATTTGTCAATCCAATTGGTCTAAAGTCACTCACCTTGGGGTCCCGATCGGTTTTGGGTAGCAGGGTGAGTATAGTATGGTTCACTTGTTTCAAGAGCACACCGGAAGAGAAGAATTCTTGTATACTCCTTACTACATCATGTCCCACATCCTTCCATCTATTCTTGAAGAAGGCGACTGAAAAACCATCCGGGCCAGGTGCTTTGTCATTGCCAATATCGGATAGAGCATCCCAAACCTCCTTTGGGGAGACAGGATGTAGAAGGAATGAACCATCCTCCTCCTTTAGTTTCGGACCACAATCTAGTACCGCAAGGTTGATGCTTGTTACGGGTTGAGATGAGCCAAAAAGTCCTTTATAGAACTCAACCAGCATGCCTATTACTTCACCGGGAGAAGTTGTGGTATTGCCGTTATCCTTTACAAGATAAGTAATCGAGTTCTTAACATTTCTTCTCTTGATCAAACTATGGAAGTATTTAGAGCACCTATCACTTCCAATCAAATGTTTTTGCCTCGCCTTTTGTCTTAAGAAGTGTCTCTAAGATTCAAGGAGGAGATTGGCTTTAGACCTTAAGGACTTGACCTTGGCTTTCAAGTCTTCATCAAAGAGATTCTCCATATGCTCATTTATAGCCTCCTTAAATTCCATGTTAGCCGCATTTGTTCTATGTTCAATACTCCCGAATTCACTAGAGTTTAAATCCCGCAATGGCTTCTTTAGCGACTTCAATTTTGTGACCAATGTGAATTGGGCAGTTCCAAAGACACGCTGCCTCCAGCATGAAGATAGGATGTTCTCAAAGGTGGGGTGTGAGAGCCACATGTTCATAAATTTGAATGGCCGTTTCCCAATACCACAAGATGAGATTACCGAAGCAATCACGGGGCAATGGTCCGAGACTGGTTCCATAGGCAAAAAGTTTGCTGAGCATTCAAGGTTCAAGTCACTCCAATGTTGATTCATTAACACTCTATCAAGCTTGGACCAAATTGAGCCATTCGTCCAATTGTAGAAGGACCCCTTAGAAGGAGTGTCATCAAGTCCGTGAGCAGTTCTGAATTCCCCGAGGTCCCTAAGTGCATAAGGCATGAGTGGAGGACCACCGGCCTTGTCTTGAGGGTGGAAATAAGTGTTAAAGTCTCCAATGATCATCCAAGGCATGACAATACCTGCAGTGGGTGAGATGGTGCCAAAGTTTCCTTCGTTCCGGAATGCTATAGACCGGATAAACAAACGTAGCAAGAAAGGACACTTGAGAAATGTTACAACGTGCTTGGACATGGATATGTTGAGAGTCCATACCAAGCACATTACAACTGATTCTGGAGGGGTCCCATAGTACTAGCATTCTTCCGCCATCAATGAAATCAATGTTGGAGCAAAATTTCCAAGTACGGAATCTTTGAGAAGAAAAGGAGTCCATCCGCAATTGGTTGAATTTAGTTTCTATTAGGCAGACCAAAGCCACATCATGCTGTTTTGCAAGCCTACACACAAGAATTTGTGTGGCTGCCCTATCCCTCTGTCCGCAAAGACCACGGACATTCCAACAAAGAATTTTCATTAGGAAACAATGGAGGGTTTAGTAGCACCCCCGCGCTTCGCAATTTTCATCAAGTTGGTATTCTTTCTTGAAGTAACTTCTTTCCATCCTTCCTCATTGTTGTTGGAAGCCAAGGCAGGGATTCCAACTAGGCTACGTTCTCCGCGCTCAAAGTTTATGCAACGTGATGCGTAGATAAGCTCATCCTTAGAATTCCTACAAGTTCCCACATCAAGAGGAGCCTGCGGGTCAGATGGTATGCTCTTTTCAGAATGCATTATCTCCGTACTCAGCCTCTCATGTTGCGCAAGACCAGTGTAGGGGTGCTGGATTGAGGACCCCTCACGTGAGACCCGTAAGCATGAAGAGCCAGGCTGACCCGCAACCGGAGGGATTTCAAGGTTCAAAGCTTCTCCAACACTTCCGGGAATATGCGGCAGTGATTGCACACTATTCTCATAGTCCATCAAGTTATCACTATCCACGGGATGATGAGGGGGTGGTGGATCAATGTTTGAAGGACCCACATGACCCGCAACCAAGGTAGCTTCCGGGCTAGAAGAGACTCCTCCATTGCTAGGTGGTATCAATGGGTTGTCGGGTTTCCTTGCATCTACAGTGTTGGTATCTTGCATCAACTTCTTACACTTCAAATGGTTGTGACCAAAAGAGGCGCAATGATAGCAAAAATCAGGGTAGTTTTCATATTTCACCTTTTGGATGTATCTTCGATTGTCGGGGAGTTTAACCACAAATTCTGTGACCGGCTCTTTACTTACATCAACTTCCACCTAGACTCTTGCATAGTTCATCTTAGACCTTTCCTTAGTAAATTGATCTGTGTATAGAGACTTCCCCACACGAGATGCAATCTTACTAAGGCCTGATGCACTCCAAACCGAAAGGGGGATGTCATGAAAAGTGACCCATATCGGGATATCCATGAATAAGTCATCCGTTAGCAATACTCCTTTATCAATGGGTTTTAACATCATAGTTTTGCCAAAGACCATGTATGGACCTCCGTGGAGCACATTCGTGCGTTCCTATTCCGTCATGAATTTGAAGATTGTCCATCCTTTTCCATATGGGATGATACGACACTTCACACCCCATCCCTTAACAATAGAATTCAGCGCTTCTCTTCCCGGGAAAGGACCCGTGAAGCAGCCTATAAGACAATATCCCCAGGTTTCAATGAAAGGGACTTCATCCGTGGCTTCTAGTTCTACATCTTCACCTTGTTGTTCAATGAATTGAAGTTTTATTCCTTTTGCTTCAAGTCTGGAACCCGCAAAGACTCCCGCATAAGTTTTCCTTTGCGGATTGGAACTATTGCGATGAGAAGGGGGGATTTCTCCCTTTGATGCTTCACCGGATGGATGCACATGATGTACTCTAGAACTGTCAGTGGGCAAGTTGCCTACTGTCATTCTTGGTAGTGAAGACTGAGGGGTAAGGTTAGAAGGGGTAGATCTTGGGCCTGGAGATAGTATGCGTGTGCCATTTGGAAGAGTAGGGAACGTATTGGGTATTTCGGGTGGGAGTGGAAGTTTGAAAGGGGGTGGGGGTGTGTGTTTATGAATTTTGGGAAGTGAAGAAGAAGTGGAGGAGGAGAGAGGTGGAAAGTTCTTAGCGTTTCCAATGTCTAAGGAAGAAGTAAAAGAAAATGGGATATTGGAATTCTTTTGTGGAAGTCCGTTTAGAAAGCTTGATTATTATAGTTGTATATATTGTAATCTTGAGAATGAAATAAGGGTAAGAAATTTATTTCCTACATAGTATCAAGAGCCAAAGAACTTTTGCCCTAAACCCTACCTCTTCTTCCCCTTAGCCGATTTTTCCTCCTTGTTTTGTTATTTTCGGCCAACAATTTTTTTTCTCTCCTAAACCCTAAACCATCCAACAACTTCACTAACCCTAAAACTAACCTACCCGGCTTACAATAATCCATAGCCGAAAACAATTTGGGTTCTTCTACATCCATCAAACACAAAACATCTTACATCCTTTCTTTGTTTGATTTCTAGTAGAAACTATGGCCAAAAAATAAACTTTTCATCATGCTCTTGCCGTAAATAACGTCAAGGATTTTATCTCCATAACACTTGAAATGGAGAAAGGGAAATACACCTCTTGGGCAGAATTGTTCAAAATTCATTGTCGCGCTTATGAGGTAATATACCATATCATCCCATCTGAGTCATTGTCGCATACCACTACGGTGGGCAAAAAGCTATGATCCCGGTTAGACGCTATAGTCGTTCAATGGATTTATGAAACCATATCAAATGATCTTCTACATACCATATTAGAGCTGAATTCTATAACTCAACAGGCATGGGAACGTTTACAACACATATTTCAAGATAACAAACTTTCTAGGGTTGTATATCTTGAACACCAATTTACTAATGTTAAATTGGATGAATTCTCCAACATTTCTGCCTATTGTCAGGAATTGAAGGTGTTTGCAGACCTGTCACGACCCGAACCCGGGCCCGTGACTGGTGTCTTACCCGGGCACCCAAGTAGACATATATCAGAGTAATCAGCGGAATATAAAAACAAGACATGAAACCAATGTAAAAGAGACACATTTTATCCAATAAAAGAGTGCCTTTCGGCAAGTATATAAATATCTCAAGAATGAACAGTTACATCCCAACTTTACAACAGGACTACAGACCTCTAAGAGTTTTACAACAACAACGACGGGACAGGGGCCCGCCATACCCCGAATGTAGCACCTACAACAACAGGGACTATACGAAAGATAAGCCTCCGAGAAACGGAGCTTCCCAACGCCGAATCGTGATCCTAAGAGCGAGGATCGACGATCGGTGTACCTCTACTGCGGCATGAACGCACTTCGGCGAGGTCGATAACAGTACCAAGTATGTGAAATCAAAAGCATCAAGTAAAATCAAAGTATTTAATACCATTTGCAAATACAACCAGTTCAACTGCACATAGTGCCACAACATAAACAAGAGCAAAGTAGATATAATGTAACTGGTCTTTTCTAGGCCGCGAATGATCGAAGCAAGGCCAATCGCCCATAGTATCATTATGCGTGCCTAATCCTGGACTTCCGCAGTCCGCATAGGTCACACACAGACCCGCATGAGGTATTCCTCGCATCGGGGGTAGCTAACCCCGGTACCCTCCTGGACTCGCACCGCATAGTCTCATATCCGCATAGTCACAGCATCAGTATAGGTATCCCCGGACGGATAAAACACCCGAATGATCAATCTCGGAACTCCCGACTCCGCATAGTCGCATTGCATCGCATAGCCAGATAGACCGATCAAGGTGGCAAGCCCTCGGTATAACAAGTCAAGGGGGTAGGTGATATAATAACAGTACAACAGGCTTACCGTTTAACAATATAAGCACAACAAGAGAAACCCCTTTACACAAACATCACAAGATACTAACACCCGTAGCATCCTAACATGTTTACTTATCAAATCAACAAGAAAGTATTACAAGGCTATCACAAACCAACACAATCAAGTTATTCACACAAGGTACTTTCTACTTTATGTTAACAAGTTCGAGTTTTTATCCCCAAAGTACTTCATACATTAACTCTTTAAAAGATCCGCTTCTTTCACAAAAAGTCACACAATACCCGTAGTATAAAAATAGAGTGACTATCTTTTTAAGTAAACCAAAATACTTCCTTTTGTAAAATCAAGTAACAACATTATTTTCCAAACGTTCAAGTTTGCCTAATTTCAAATGCTCAAGTTTCTCATTTTCGAAAGGTTTCGTAGTTCATAGTTTTAATCACTTAATAATATAATTCTCCTTTAAAACGATTTGAGAAACATATGCCTTATGTGTGAGTAGGTTATTCTTGTTTATAACAATCTTATTAAAGCAGCCATGATCTAGGAAATGTAATATCATTTTGTCTCATCTTAGCTTCTATGCAGATGGAGGTTTCTACTGGTTTTAATAATACTTAATTAGTCAAAACATTTCCCTTTATTAGCGCTGCTATGGTTTGTTCGATACTTGTTCTGATTTGCGAAATCAGTAAGACATTATTCCTTTTAAAAACCAAGTACTCATTACTCACGAATGATGTTTCACACTTTTTAACAAAATTCATATTAATTCAATTAAGTCAAGTCTCTTATCTTTTAAGATCAATAAACCATTCTTTTTATCTCTCTTAAGTCGTTATACCTAACTTCCCATAAAGCTAGTATAACTCTTAAGCTTTTAAAACCAAGTATTACTTCTTCTTTCAAAAACGGTTCTTAATTCTCTTGAAATACTTCAAGATTCTTATTATTCAGGCTTAAGTCAAAAGACATTGCCGTAAAACTACGTTCAGTTAACACACGTACGTCTACCGTACTATATATATTCTTTTAAAATATCATGCTCAAGAGGATATGAAGAATCACATACCTCGCGACGATTATCGACTATTAGCAAAACGCTCCACCGCTATAACCCGGCTAGCCTTGTCCACCCTTCAAGTAGAACACGCTACTCGCAGTACTTCAACCTATACCGGTTATACAAGTCTATCAAAGTCTAGACTACTCAGAGAATAAATCTAGATACAAGATTCTACGGAAAATTGGGCAAAGACTTCCTACCCACAAACTTCACAAGTCTACTATAAATACAAATTCTATGTAAGTTCAATTCCTTTCTTATATACCTTCCTCAGATATAACTTATACTTAATTCTTATACTTCAACAGTATGTAAACTCTAATTACAATAGGGGGACAAGATATTTACCTCGATAAGCCCATAATTATCCAAGTTTAAATGTCGATCCTGAGCAACGATTAGCTCCTACTCTGGGCGCTCCAACCCGCTCCAAACAACCCTTAGAAGTTTCTAACAACTTCTACTTAAATACTATAAGGGATTTGGGCTAGGGTATTTAGGAATAGTAACTATACTTGGAAGACAACTTTCTACCAAGGGGCTCTCGCGAAGCCACTAGGCTAGAGGGAGAGGTGTTGACGAAACACTACAAGAGAGGAGGGAATTTTGAGACTTGGAAGACAATTTGTGGATGAAGAAAACCTTCAAGTTAGGGGGGTATTTATAGGCCAACCAATGGCCAAGATGAAGCCAAGTGGTAGGCAAGTGTAGGGTGAGAATTCATCCATGTGTACCTTATCCAACTACCACACAAAATATCACAAATATCCTACCTACTCCAAGACCTTGAAATCGTCCAAATGAAGCCCACAAATCCGCCAACTTGAGGGTGACAAGTGTCGCCCTCTCGTTGGTCCAAAATATTTCATCTCTCAGAAAAATCCGCAAAAATAATAAATGACATAGCCGTATTTTTCCCTTCGCAAAGTTTGGAAAACGTTTCGTCGAAAAACGATTCTTTTTGGTAGTTGTGCACAAAATTTCGTCCTTAGCCTAACTTAAGGCCTAAACTTTTGTACGTACTCCCACACGTACATACTCTGGAAATACGGGGTATAACATTCTCCCCTCCTTAGAAATATTCGTCCCGAATGTTCCTTCTAAGCCTCAAAACATACATGCGCCAGTATAGTCTTCACTGCTATACTTACGAAAACAATCACGCCACACCTGGCCATAAAATATCACACACTCAAATACTTAATCCAAGTCCACGAGGAATCACCTCCAACATCACAAAAGCTCCCACCCAAAGTCTAAAATATACTCCCTTCGCACCTTCTCTTTACAAACAAAATGATCACTTCTATTCTCTTACTCGTCGTACCCTTCTCGTACACTCGAACTCTTTCTCATAACTTACCACATTTTTTTCTACTGCTTCAGTTTCCAAAATCTCAGGGTTACTATCTCCAACTTGGTCATCATTAACTGGGAACACTCTGGATGGATCTCCGATACTTTCCCGAACATAATAACACGAAAGGCCGGACGTACTGCCTCCTAAGTCGGACGACAATGCTAACCTATAGGAAACTTGGCCTATCCTCCGAAGGATCTGGAAACGCTCCAAGTACCTCAGGCTAAGTTTCCTCCGTTTTCCAAAAACTCGTCACACCCTTTCCGGGGTGATACCTTCAAGAAGACCCACCGTCAACTCAACTCTGCGTCGTCGCCGATTATCCGCACGACTTCGGTGACTCGAGCCGCCAATAACCTCTCTGGATAAGCTTCACCCTATCCACTTTACCGGAACAAGTATGAACCAACTATCCGAATCTTGCCAACATCGAACCAATCGACCGACAACTTACACTTCCGCCCTTACAAGGCGTCATAAGGCGACATCCGAATACTGATATGGTAGCTATTATAATACACACTCAACCAAGAGGCGAATAATCCTTACAGCTACATCTGAAATCAAAAACATCGGCCCGAGGGTGAATGCAATACTGAGACTCACCTGCGTTCCTATCCCTGCCTAGTAAAACTTCCAGAAAAAAGAAAATAGCCGTAACCTGGGCTCCACTGCCTGACATAAGGTGAAAGTAGGCACCTCGTGCAGCCTTACAACCTTCCTGATATAACATCTCGCATAACCTCACGAAAGCGGTCTTGATTAAAAGACAAGATGGTGACCTCGTCGCCCGACCATCGGTCGAACGCATCCACGAACTCGTACGCTGGTTAACTAAACTTGGGCCTAACACCCTCGTGACCCTATCACAAAGCGGGACCACCCCAAACTGACCCCACCACCACACAGGCCGCGGGTTGACCCGCAATCGGTCCGCCACCCGACCCGCTATCACGCAAAACTCTCGTTCCCCGATCCGGAACAATCTCATAATCAAGTCACGAAAACCTAGTGGTCTTCTTAGATCAACTACCCTCTTTCATTTTACACTACACAAGGACTTATCACACAAACATATCTCACATGTACTATGCACTCCGATAAGGGTCAAACATAAAATAAATCTTTTACTCAAGATGACCTCACATCTAAGGTCTCTACGTATAATATTCTAAGGCTCATAATTAACACAATACTATCTGAACATAACACTTAAAATATACTCATCTTATCACACATACTAATCTCTAGAGGATTAAGGATATACCTGTATCTACTGCTTCACTCCCCTTTTGTCGTTCTAGTCAAACCTGCCCTGTTGGGCGCATAGCTAGGGAAAGTGATGAACTAGCCACTGATCACGAGGTCGGGTCTCTACATCCGCGCCACCTGGTCGGACAAATTCTCGCAAATGGCCTGCTGGCCGCAAGCATAACAATTGTCGAAGCACGACACTCCCCAAAATGACATCTACCACAACGGCCACACCGAGGTGGGGGTGGCCTCCTCTGGCTAACACCTCTTCCTCTCCGAACCACTGACTCCGCAACTGATCTGGTAGACCGAGTCCTCCTACTAGGACATCTTTTCGACACATGGCATGACGGTCACAGGTAAAACAAGTACCAACAAAAAGACGACATTCCCCGGGATGACGTTTGCCACACTGTGAACACTGAGGGAAAACTGAATCCGGCTGGCTGAAACCTACGTGTTTCTGCGAACTAGCAGCCCTGGAGCTCTGACCAACTCCTACATACCCCGAACGTCCTGAACCCTGTGGAGAACCACTCTACACTGGCGGAGGCGCATAACCAATCTGCTGCTGAGAAGGTCCGCCTCGAAAGTTACCAGAGGACCTGCTGCTCGCCTCTTCTGCCGATCTTGGTTAACCCGTCGATCCCTACGTTTCTCGGCCTGCTGTGCATAAGCCTGTACGTAGGCCATGCTCATGCCTGACTGAAGAGCTACTCTTGCACAACCCTTCCTTAGATATTCATCAAGGCCCGCGATAAATCGATACATAAAATACTCTCTGGTTGCTAAATCCATAGCTAGTAACAGGGTCGTCTCTTTGCAATCCATACTTTCTGCTACTGGTCGTGGAACTGAAGGTTCAAATATCATGGCCGCAGTAGGAACTGTTGCCGCTGTGCTAGACTCTGCTGGGGCTGGCGACGTCGCAGAACTCCCCGAATGAAGCACCACCTCAGGTGATGATTGGGCATGTGCCCTCGTAACCCTCTCGTGTTTACTCGCGACTCCGCCGCTTTGCCTTCGCCGGCGGGTTGCCTTACACTGAGGCATAATCGGTAAGGGAAAGAAATACGTTAGAGGGGTCAACTTATTACACAACTCTAATGCACGATTTCAGTGTGAGAAGAATGGAAACCAATCCTAAATATCCAATAGCCTCCTGATTATTGGTGTGGTGCACAACACACCGATAATCAAGACTATACTAGATACGATCAGTAGACACTTTCCGAGGATTAATCGCTCGATACAACTTTTGTCACGACCGAACCGGGCGTGGATCGTGCCTTACCCGCACCCAAGTAGACATACATCGAGTAATCACGGAATATAAAAACAAGACATGAAACCAATGTAAAAGAGACACGCTTTATCCAATAAAAGAGTGCCTTTCGCAAGTATATAAATATCTCAAGAATGAGCGATTACATCCCAACTTTACAACAGACTACTGCACCTCTAAGAGTTTTACAACAACAACGACGGACAGGGCCCCGCCATACCACGAATGTAAGCAATTACAATAACAGAGGACTATACCAAAGATAAGCCTCCGAGAAACGGAGCTTCCCAAGCGAACTGTGTGATCCTAAGAGCGAGGATCGACGATCGGTGTACCTACCGCGCATGAACGCGGCCGAAGGAGGTCGATAACAGTACCAAGTATGTGAAATCAAAAGTATCAAGTAAAATCAAAGTATTTAAAACCATTTGCAAATACAACTGCCTAACCGCACATAGTACAACATAAACAAGAGCAAAGTAGATATAATGTAACCGGTCTTTTCTAGGCCGCGAATGATCAAGCAAGGCCAATCGCCCATAGTATCATTATGCGTGCCTAATCTCGACTTCCCGCACCGCATAGTCACACACGGACCCGCATGAGGTATTCTCGACGGGGTAGCTAACCCCCTGCACTTCTCAGACTCCCGCATCCGCATAGTCTCATAGACCGCATAGTCACACCGCATAGGGCATCCCCGCATCGATAAAACATCCGAAATGATCAATCTCGAACTCCGCAGCCCGCATAGTCGCATTGCATCGCATAGCCGATAGACCGCATCGGGTGGCAAGCCCTCGGTATAACAAGTCAAGGGGTAGGTGATATAATAACAAGACAACGGGTTTACCGCTTAACAACATAAGCACAACAAGTGGAAACCCTTTACACAAACATCACAAGATACTAACACGTAGATCCTAACATGTTTACTTATCAAATCAACAAGAAAGTATTACAAGGCTATCACAAACCAACACAATCAAGTTATTCACACAAGGTACTTTCTACTTTATGTTAACAAGTTCGGGTTTTTATCCCCAAAGTACTTCATACATTAACTCTTTAAAAGATCCGCTTCTTTCACAAAAAGTCACACAATACCCGTAGTATAAAAATAGAGTGACTATCTTTTTAAGTAAACCAAAATACTTCCTTTTGTAAAATCAAGTAACAACATTATTTTCCAAACGTTCAAGTTTGCCTAATTTCAAATGCTCAAGTTTCTCATTTTCGAAAGGTTTCGTAGTTCATAGTTTTAATCACTTAATAATATAATTCTCCTTTAAAACGATTTGAGAAACATATGCCTTATGTGTGAGTAGGTTATTCTTGTTTATAACAATCTTATTAAAGCAGTCATGATCTAGGAAATGTAATATCATTTTGTCTCATCTTAGCTTCTATGCAGATGGAGGTTTCTACTGGTTTTAATAATACTTAATTAGTCAAAACATTTCCCTTTATTAGCGCTGCTGTGGTTTGTTCGATACTTATTCTGATTTCCGAAATCAGTAAGACATTATTCCTTTTAAAAACCAAGTACTCATTACTCACGAATGAGGTTTCACACTTTTTAACAAAATTCATATTAATTCAATTAAGTCAAGTCTCTTATCTTTTAAGATCAATAAACCATTCTTTTTATCTCTCTTAAGTCGTTATACCTAACTTCCCATAAAGCTAGTATAACTCTTAAACTTTTAAAACCAAGTATTACTTCTTCTTTCAAAAACGGTTCTTAATTCTCTTGAAATACTTCATGATTCTTATTATTCAGGCTTAAGTCAAAAGACATTGCCGTAAAACTACGTTCAGTTAACACACGTACGTCTACCGTACTATATATATTATTTTAAAATATCATGCTCAAGAGGATATGAAGAATCACATACCTCGCGACGATTATCCACTATTAGCAAAACGCTTCACCGCTATAACCCGGCTAGCCTTGTCCACCCTTCAAGTAGAACACGCTACTCGCAGTACTTCAACCTATACCGGTTATACAAGTCTATCAAAGTCTAGACTACTCTGTAGAATAAATCTAGATACAAGATTCTACGGAAAATTGGCAAGACTTCCCTACCACAAACTTCACAAGTCTCATCAGAATACACCTATGTAAGTACTGATTCAATTCATTTCTTATATACCTTCCTTGTATATAACTTATACTTAATTCTTATACTTCAACAGTATGTAAACTCTAATTACAATAGGGGGACAAGATATTTACCTCGATAAGCCCATAATTATCCAAGTTTAAATGTCGATCCTGATCAACGTTTAGCTCACTACTGGCGCCCAACCAGCTCCAACAACCCTTAGAAGGTTCTAACAACTTCTACTTAAATACTATAAGGGATTGGGGCGAGGGTATGTAGGACGCGGACCTATACTTGGAAGACAACTTTCTACCAAGGGGGCTCTCGAAGCCACTAGGCTAGAGGGGAGAGGTGTTGGACGAAACACTACAAGAGAGGGGAGGGAATTTTGAGACTTGGAAGACAATTTGTGGATGAAGAAAACCTTCAAGTTAGGGGGGTATTTATAGGCCAACCAATGGCCAAGATGAAGCCAAGTGGTAGGCAAGTGTAGGGGGAGAATTCATCCATGTGTACCTTATCCAACTACCACACAAAATATCACAAATATCCTACCTACTCCAAGACCTTGAAATCGTCCAAATGAAGCCCACAAATCCGCCAACTTGAGGGTGACAAGTGTCGCCCTCTCGTTGGTCCAAAATATTTCATCTCTCAGAAAAATCCGCAAAAATAATAAATGACATAGCCGTATTTTTCCCTTCGCAAAGTTTGGAAAACGTTTCGTCGAAAAACGATTCTTTTTGGTAGTTGTGCACAAAATTTCGTCCTTAGCCTACCTTAAGGCCTAAACTTTTGTACGTACTCCCACACGTACATACTCTGGAAATACGGGGTATAACAAGACCAACTATCCAACGTTGGTTCTCCGGTCACAAATCAAAGGCTGATCCTTCAATTAATTATCGGATTGAATGAATAATATGATGAAGTCTCTACGTTTATTCAAAGAGCAATCCATTACCTCCATTCTATGAGGCTCGATCGAGGTTGATTCCTGAAGAAACACGGACAACAAAATAGGCATCCTCCGGAGCAATCAACGCCGGAACCGCCCCACAGATTTTCAACAACAAAATTCCAGTTTTGGTAGCGACTTAAACCAAAACAATAATGGTAAAAAATATGGCTCATGCTGTAATAATAACAAAGGAAAAAATAATGGTGAAAAGGGACGAGGAAGGGGTGGCGCGAAACCTGATAGAAGTGGAAGCCCAACCAGCGGCAACTCACTGCCTAGTCCATCGGAAAAATTAGTGGGAGCAGTACCCACCGTGGGTCTGGGCCCCATAGTGGACTGCCCCGCAATTCCCAAACCCTGCCTTAAATTGGGACAAACCTTCTTCTTCAAACCACAAGTTCAGAGTTCTCAGGCCTCGTCTAAAACATGCATTTGCAGCCCAAAAACCATCCTCTATTGGCTATGCCCCCACGGATATCGAACAAGCCATGAACAATATGAATCTGAATGTTCCAGATGAGTTGTGGTATATGAACACCAGAGCTACGTCTCACATGATGGTATCTCAAGGTAATCTCTCGTCTTATTTGAATATGAGTACTAATAAAAATATTGTTGTCAGCCAGGAAATTCCAATTCGTGGTATTGGTCAGGTAAATCTACCACCTCCACACCCACCATTAAAATTGAAAAACGTCTTACACACACCAAAACTAATTAAAATTTTGATATATGTGCGACGTTTTACAACTGACAACATTGTTTTTATGAATTTTGATCCTTTTGGTTTTTCTGTGAAGGATTTTCAGACGGGGATGCCACTAATGAGATGTAATAGCACGGGGGAGTTGTATCCTCTCACGACTGTTTCCAATAATTACATGACCAACTCATATACTTTTGCAGCTATTTCTCCTACTTTGTGGCACAATAGTTGGGACACCCGGGAGCACCAATTTTTGATAATCTTAGGAAGAATAAATTATTTCTTGTAACAAACTTTTGGACTCTTCTGTTTGTCAAACGTGTGTGTTTGGTAAACATGTTAAACTTCCATTTACATCTTCTACTTCTAGTACTCTTAACGTCATTTGATCTGTTGCATTATGATTTGTGAACATTATCTGTGTTGAGTTTTGCAGGTCATAAATATTATTTGCTTATTTTGGATGATTATTCGAATTTTCTATGGACATTTCCATTAGGGAATAAATCGCAAACTTATACCATTTTAAAACAATTTAGTGTTTTTATCAAAACTTATTTTGAAAAATCCTATGTTTTCAACCTGACATTGGGGGAATTCATCAATGCCTAATTTAATGATTTTTGTCATCAAAATTGGATGTCTTTGCATATTTCCTGTCCACATACATCTCCACAAAATGGGAAAGTCGAAAGAAAGATTCGAACAATTAACAATATGATTCGTACTCTCCTTGTGCATTCATCCACACCAACAAATTTTTGGCACCATGCTCTTCAAATGGCTACGTATCTTTTAAATAGTCTTCCTAGTAAACTACTCTCCAATGTGTCACCCACACAAATGTTATACCACCATCTCCCATCATTTACACATTTAGGGTTTTTTGGGTGTTTGTGTTATGCTTTATTTTCATCCACCATAATTAACAAACTTCGGGCCCGTTCCACTCCTTGTGTGTTTTTGGGATACCCAAAAATTCATAGGGGATATAAGTGTTATGATATGACAAATGGGAAAATCATTATTTCTCGTCATGTCATTTTTTATGAATCAACATTCCATTTATAACATATCAAGTGGCATCCTCACCTTCATATGATTTTCTGGACGGCGGACTACATCCAATTTTGAGGTATCATCTAAACATTGAAAATATTGTGGGGCTTTCCCAAAACCCCCTGACCCAAACCCAAAATATGAATGGGTCGGTCCGAGGAGCAGAGGTCACTCTTCCCTCGGCCTCGTCCTAATCCATAATTGGAATCGAGCAGGGGAAAACTCCTATTCCCCTTTACGACGACTCGGTGACCTTTGACACGTTACACCTGGTTGCACGTAATCTTGACTTTCGCCTTTCACTCGTGTAGTTGGACTGACTAGTGACTTTCAATTCAACCTTGAGACCGAGCCCTGCCTCTCACCTTTCGGTTCATTGCAAGGAAAGAGTCAAAAGAAAAAAGGAAGCTTTCGGCGGACACAAGCCCTCGGGACTTGACACTTGGACACCGGGAAGGGGCTCAATCTCGTATTTGATGGTCGGCGTGACGATAGGCTTCGTTTCTACGACTGCCTTTCTTTGCCCCAGCTTGGCGAATCACATCCCCGCACAACGACATTCTTTGTTTGTGCGCCCCTTACCGTTCTCGCTCAGTCTTTCAACGGTGGAGTTGGTCAAGGGACTGCTGCGGGTCAAGCCGTAGAGGGTATTGCGAGACAGGCAGAGAGAAAAATCATTTTTACATTACTGTGACGGTAAACAATTTAGACAATAAAGATGGATCTTGCTGCTTCCCTACTTAGTTGTTGTATGGTTCTTTTTTATCTATTTTTTTCTTTCACCTTCTTTCTTGCTGATAAAATTGATTTAAGTACCATTTACGAAATTAAATGAATAATGAGTTGTTTAGTAATCATTTGGTGCCCCGTAGAAAATAATATATTTAATATTATTTCTAATGTGGTTATTTTGAATACATTTTAAAAAAAAAGAGAACTCATCAAGAAAAAAAGTATTTTTTTATTTTAAAAAAATTATAGTAATGTACATGAATTGTATTTTGTTTATATTTTATTCTTTTTCAATATGGTGTTATATATATTTTTTTCTCATTTTAAATTGTGACACCACTAACAAATAAAAATTCTGCTTACGCAACTAAGAGGAAGTGTTAGTGAACATTACAAAATTGATAAAAAGATGAGAAAGTAAGAAAGAAAGAGAGGGCCTGCATTCTTTTGCAAGAATCCAACACCTAGCTGAAGACTCTGAAGAGGATGCAGACTCTGAAAGGGAGAGTAGATTTAGCGACGAGCAACTTCTGATTTGGGCAGAGGCGGAGTTTCTCAAACTTCAGACATGCTTCGATAGTGTACATGTAAAAGTAAAGAAAAGAAGAGACAAGGATTAGAAGCTATTCTTAGTAAGTAGAGAAAATGGAATATTGCTAGTAAGCTTATATTCAATGAAGCATGACTTCAACACTTGGAAGTATTACAAGCACAAATGGTAATCTTCAACCTAAATTAAATAGGGTAACATTTAACCAAGAAGTTCAAACAAGAGGGGTAATAAACTAACAGGTTATTTGCTGTCAGATGTTAGTAAGGTTAATACTCTATCTAGTTAATTTATACTTTTTAAAATGACCTTTCCCAGAAGCATGTTCATTAACTAGCTCAAGACTTCAACATGTGCAGTTTTTTGTGGGCATGCTTTTGTAGGGTTTTGTCGGGTTCGTACACGTATCGAAATTTGAAATTTTTTGTTTCAAACCCGACAAGCGGTCAAACTGATGGATGATTATATAATGATAAACACATAAAAACTGTAATGCATCGATAGAACACTTACAGTTTGCAAAATCTGAAATCTTCAAGTTTGTAAGCCGAGGGTGAGCACGCAACAGTTCCTCGATTTGCAAGTCAAACTCCAATGTAATTAATCTTTCGGAAAGCTAGGAAATTCGGCAGAATTTCAGCAGAGAATAATTCTAGTGAATTAGGTGTATTATAATATTAATCTCTCACGTTATTAATAACCACGTAACCTCTAGGGATGCATTTATAGAATATTATAAATAATCAACTAAAAATTCAATAACTGCAAATGTCATTATATTAATCTCCATTAATATAAATATGAATGTGTATAAAGTACATTTGTCCTAATACTGATTGTCTCTAGGACATAAATATACTTTCAATCTTTCACTTGGCCTAAAGTCAATCACCAACATATCTAATACCCATGTTCTCAAAATGACTATTATGCTTAACTAATAAGCTTAATGGTTTAGTAAATGGGTCTGCTAGATTATTGTCTGTGGGAACATAATCTACTCTAATATCTTCAGTCTCTGCCATCTCTCTGAGTATGTGGTACTTCCTTGGTACATGATTGTTTATGTTTATTGATCTTGGTTCCTTTGCATGTGCAATAGCACCAGTGTTGTGACAATAAATGGTTATTGGACAACTAACACTTGAAACAAGCCTTAGTTCCTTCAGGAACTCAGAAATCGCGACAACCTCTTTACCAGCTTCCGATCCAGCAGTGTACTCAACTTCAGTTGTTGAATCATCAGTTGTAGCTAATTTGGAACTATTTGTCACGACCCAACCCCGGGCCCGCGACTGGTGCCCTACCTGGGCACCCTTACAGGTATACATCAGAGATAATCAGCGGAACATACATGAAACTTATAAAATAAAACAACAAAGATAAAATCAACAGGCTAGCCGATAGGGCTACCTTCCTGGACATATATAAATACAACCGAAGCAGTTGCCTCGTTCCCTTTACAAACTGACCCACAATATGTGACTACAGACCTCTAAGAATTTTAACAGAACAACTGTGGCGGGACAGGGCCCCGCCATACCCCTGAATATACATGAATCTACTACCTCAGGGAAACCGTACCAAGAGATAAGCCTCCGGAGCAAATGGAGCTTTTCTCAAAACTGAACCGAGATCCTAAGAGCAAGGATCACCAACCTGTGCACCTAATACCTGCGGGCATGAACGCAGCCCCGAAGAAGTCGATAACATGTACGAATATGGAGCAGAAATAACGTCTGATGCAGATCATAACTGTACAAAAGAATGACAAGGACAAGTATAAAAAGTACATACCAGATGCTGCCGTGTCATTACCACTTATGAACTTAATTTCACATCAATATATTTTCCCATTTTCAGTAAAGGTTATAGCCACATTCTTACGCACATGATTAGGAAAAATTATTAAGTTCCTTTCTATATAACTTACTTATCTTTTATAAGTATAATCCGACCCAAAGGAGGGCACATTTACTACCCGACCAATGGGGACGCGATCAAGTCACACTAGTATCAAGCGTGTCCGTGGAATCCCCATCACGCCGCCGACTACAAGTGTAAAATATAATCATGTGACGCGCCGTGGCATCCCACCTCACCGGCGTGCATACACAACACATATATATATCTCCCGCGTGGAATCGCATCACCGCCGATCCAGATATAATAATACACCAATAGCATACATGAACACCAAGTCCCACCGGTGGTATAGCGTCTTGGGGTCTACCCTCACTTATACTCTTACCTGGAGAAGGTGGTAAGCGGTGGTATAGCATCTTGAGGTCTACCTCACTTATACTCTTACCTGGAGAAGGTGGTAAAGCATCTTGGGGTTTACCTCACTTATACTCTTACCTATCTCGTGACCATCAAACAAAACAAGCGGGGTATAATGTCTTGGGGTTTACCCCTCACTTATACTCTTACCTTGGAGAAGGTGGTATAGCATCTTGGGGGTTTACCTCTCACTTATACTCTTACCCTATCTCGACCGGCCGTCAAACAAACAGAAGCACTATCATGTCTTCTATAAAAATCCGAATTTAACCCAAGTACTACAAATAGCTAAGCATACCCGTGGAATCTCACATCATCGATGCGTCAAGTACTTACAACAAGACAGTGACCTCCGGAGAGTCGCGACAACGTAATAAAATATAATACTTGCACTCAAAGGCTATCACCGACACATAGGCTAATTCTCAAGTAACAAGCCAAAGTACTTACCAAGGCACACTTAGACTAATTCTCAATTAATCAAGCCAAAGTACTTATCAAGGCACACTTAGACTAATTCTCAATTAATCAAGCCAAAGTACTTATCAAGACACACTTAGACTAATTCTCAATTAATCAAGCCAAAGTACTTATCAAGGCACAAATAGAATAATTCTCATTGAACAAGCCAAAAATACTTATCAAGGCATACTTAGACAAATTCTCAATTTATCAAGCCAAAGTACTAATCAAGGCACACTTAGACAAATTCTCAATTTATCAAGCCAAAGTACTAATCAAGGCATCACATAGAATTATTCTCAATTAAACAGGTCGAAGTATTACGTACGTACATTCTTTTCAAGAGACTCTTTTTTTTGTAAAACCCCAAGATACTAACACCCGTAGTATCCAGGCTTGTGTACATTTCACATAAGTCACGATACTTTTAGAAATACATTTCTCGGCTTCTAAATCAAGTGACCCTTACTTAAAAGCTTTAAGCAAGTGATACCTTTAAATCACATTGCCCTTCCTTAATACAAGTTAATTCTTTGATTACTTTATTAGAGAAAACCATTCTCTTAACTTTCCATAAGTCCGTTATAACCAACTTCCCATAAAGCCGTTATAACCCTTTATGGTTTTAGACAAAACTCTTTCCTTTTATAACCAAGAGACTTCTACTTTTAAAAACCAAGTATTGTATACTTTCAAATCGATTCTCTTATCTTCAAAAATACAATTAGTCTCTTAACCTTAGAAATCGAGTGACTCCTTTTATATAAAACCTTAGGCAATTGATGCCTTAAAAATCAAGTCATTATCCTTCCATAAAGCAAATATAACCAACTCCCCATAAAGTCGTTATATTCACTTTATACCTTAGCCAAAAATATAATTTCCTATCCAAGGGACTTATACGTTTAAAACGAAACAAGTATCACATACTTTAAAACTCTTCAAGTCCCTTAACTTTAATAAAACTTAAGACATCCTTTATTCTTTCAAAGAAATGAGTTAATCTCCTAACTCACCTGACTTGGCTATTTATAAAACTAGTAAAGGATATCAAGGTATTGTACGTCTACCGTACTACATACGTGCAACTAGTCATGCTCAAAAGATAGGAAAAGTTATACATAGAGCAAATCACCCAACTACCTCTTAACTTCTAAGAGTAGAAGGAAACATGAAATGATACCACAGGTATATTCCATACATAGAATCATGCCAAAGGAAGGAAGAGGTTCACATACCTCGCGACGATTATCGACAAGTAGCAAAATGCTCCAAGGTACTTCAATCTTGATAGCTAATCCATCCTTCGAGTAGGATACGCTATACTTAGTACTTCAACCTATAATGGTCACAATACGTCCATTAACCTCTTACTTCAAACGTAGAATATTCTAGGTGCTAAGTCGCTAAATTCTACGGAAAATCGGACAGCACCTCCTTTGTTTCTACTTACTTTGCCACCTTTTTCAAGGCCGAATACAATAACCAAACACGCCACATTTAAGGCCCAATCAAGGCAATCAACAATAGGGGATTACACGCCTACTAGACGTGTAAAATTCCGCCCCACAAACGATATCAAATTAATACAACTTACTAGGCCAATTCGGCTAACTTGAAGTACTACAATATCAATTCTTATCCAATTTCCATTTCAATCCAAGTTGTTAGCAATACATGATATCAAGTCGCAATCGACTATAACTACTATATTCTTCAAGTCAACAACATGCGACGATTCTAATAACGACTAAATTGTAATCCAACTTAACATGGCTTACATACATTTCGGATTTTAAGCTACAAGAAATCCATAATACTTATAAACTTCAACATATCAACTTCATGCTAGCAACATGTAAAGCTAACAACAATATAAATAATCTTGTAACACTTTCAAAGAACAAGATTATACCTCCACGAATCTTAATCCAATCTTCAAATCCAAAGTCGTGTCACGACCCGAACCCGGGCCCGTGACTGGTACCTTACCCCGGGAACCCTAGTGATACAACATCAGAGTAATCAGCGGAACATAAAACAAGACATGAAAATATTATGAAGTAAAGCGATGTCGGAGAAAACTTGCCTACGGCGTATATATAAATCAATTTTAAACCGACGATTACATCCCATTACAACTCGCCACAAGCGATTACTCTGGACCTCTAAGAATGATACGACAACAATGGCGGGACAGGGCCCCGCCATACCCCTGAATGTAAATACCTACAACGACAGGGGACTATACCACTGATAAGCCTCCGGAGAAACGGAGCTTTCCTGTTATACCCCGTATTTCAGAGTATGTACGTGAGGGCGTACGTATTATAATTTGAGCCTTAAAGTTAGGCAAGTTTCGAATTTGTGCATAACTACCTAAAGGAGTCGTTTTTCGACGAAACGTTTCGACAGCTTTCGTAGGAAAATTACGGCTATGTCATTAATATTTTTGCGGATTTTTAGAGAGACGAAACATTTTGGACCAACGGGAGGGTGACATGTGTCACCCTCACATTGGAAGAAGGTGGACGGCCAAAGGGAAGGGTGAGCACGTTTTTTGTGCAAAAAAATGTGGTCAAGGGTTAGGTAGGATATTTTGTGTAGTTGATGAGCAAGTGGGACCCACAAACACATGGCTTCATCTTGACCTTACACTTGCCTTACACTTGGATAGATCTTGGCCATTGGTTGGCCATTTCTTGACCTATAAATACCCCTCTAAGTTGATGAACTTATTCATCCAAAATTGTCTAAGTCTTGAAAACCTTTCCCCTCCTCTTGCTTGCTCTCGTCCTATAGCCTCTCCCCTTTGAGAAGGCCTTGGCCGAAACCCCCCCCCCCCCCTTTTGTGGTGCCCTGGCCAGTGGTACCCCTAGCCTAGTGGTTTCGTATAATACCCCTTTTTGTGGTATAGAAATACTCTCCTAGTATTGTTATAATGCCCAAAATACTTTAGCCAAATACCTTGTAGTACTTTCCAAAGTACCCTTTTTACAAAAGCCCAGAAAATACTATTATACTTTCCCTCAGTCACTAAAACGAAACCCTAAGTAAATATTCACCCGTTGTTGAAGTTATTAGTAGAAGTTGGTTAGAACTTCTAAGGGTTGGTTGGAGCGGGTCGGAGCGCACGGAGTAGGAGCTAAACCTTGCTCAGGATCGACACATAAACTCGGATAATTTTGGGCTTAACGAGGTAAACATTCTTGACCTTCTGTTGTAATTGGAAATTACATGTTGTAGGAGTATATGGTTAAGTATACTATATATAGAACTGAACATAGTTGTGCGGCAATGTCTTTCGACTTAAGCCTGAATAATACTTACGGCAATGTCTTGCGACTTAAGCCTGAATTTTAAGAAGTGAACTGAACTGTAATTACATAGGATTGTATTCTGATAGACTTGTGTAGCATTCTTTGTGTAGTAGAATTGTACACGTCCGGTCAGTCGTGGTCACCCCCGCCCGGGTTGGCTTGGTAGCGGCACCGATAGAGGAAGAGATTTCTGTTGTTGCGGGAAGTCTTTGCCGAATTTTACGTAGGATATTCTCCATTGAGATCTAAATGTTAATAGGCGCATTGTGGCCTCTATAGGTTGAAGTACTACGTATGGCTTGGTCTACTTAGCTTAAGGAGTAGCCGACGGTTTGAGGTACTTGGAGCTTTTTGCTATTAGTCGATAATCTTCGCGAGGTATGTGAACCTCTTCCTATCTCTTCTAGCATGATATGTGTGAACTATCTAGTACGGTAGACGTACATGTGCTAAATGTATTTGATTGGTTTAAAACATAAAGTGTTATAACGGCTTTATGGGAAGTGGGTTATAACAGCTTTATGTAGGTAAGAAAACACTTGTGGTTTTTAAGAGGTAACTGATTTGAACTATAACTGGCTGGCTATGTGATAATAAAGAACTTGAAGTATTTCAAAAGATTTTTGAATCATTTTGAGAAAAGAAGTAATACTTGGTTTTTGGAAACTTAAGAGTTATACTAGCTTTATGGGAAGTTAGGTATAACGGCTTAAAAATGTTTTACTGATTTCGGAAATCAGAGTGTGTATCGACAAACCACTGCAGCGTTAATAAAAGGAAATGTTCTGGACAGATTTAGTATTATTAAAACCAGTAGAAACTTCCATCTGCATAGAAGCTAAGATGAGACAAAATGACATTTCCTAGATCATGGCTGCTTAATAAGATTGATTATAAACAAGAATAACCTACTCACTTATAAGACATAGGTGTCTCAAAACGTTTAAAGGAGAATTATGTTTTAAAGGATTTAAAACTATGAACTACGAAACCTTTTTCTAAAATGAGAAACTTGAGCATTCGAAATTAGGCAAACTTGAACGTTTGGAAAATAAGGTTGTTACTTGATTTTACAAAGGAAAGCATTTTGGTTTACTTAACAATGTTAGTCACTCCAATTTTATACTACGGTATCGGGTGACCTTTGTAAAGAAATGGATCTTAAAAGGAATTTAACGGACGTAGTACTTTAAGGTTAAAATCCGGACTTTGACATAAAATGAAAGTACCTTGAGTCGTGTGTAACTTGCTTATGCTTGTTGTTATGAAACTTGACCATGTTACGTGTGATAGCCTTGTTGTGCAAATGCGTGTTCTACTCGACTACGGTTCATCCGGAATGTATTTCACTTGATTAGGGTCATCCGAATGTATTTCACTTGATTACGGGTCATCCGAATGTATTTCACTTGATTACGGGTCATCGTGGAATGTATTTCACTTGATTACCGGTTCATCCGGGAATGTATTTCACTTGATTACCGGTTCATCCGGGAATGTATTTCACTCGACTACCGGTTCATCCGGGAATGTATATCACTTGACTACCGGTTCATCCGGGAATGTATTTCACTGACTATCGGTTCATCCGGAATGTATTCCACACGTTTCTATATTGGGTCCATAAGATGGGCGAGACACATATATCGTATCACATGATTTGTACCTAGGCTGGCAGTGAGGAAGAAGTTCCACGGGCATGAGGGATGACTTTGAGGGCGTGAGTCCCTGACTTGGCATGACTGCTTCTATGTTGTGAACTGTAGTTTGGTTATCATACATGTCTCCTGCTTTATATAGACTATTATGATTTTATTTACGATATTTTCTGATTTCACATACTTGGTACTGTTATCGACCTCCTTGAAATGCGTTCATCCGCATGAGTAAAAGGTACATCGGCATCGATCCGCTTTTAGGATAACATTTCACAGTATTGGGAAGTTCCGTTCCTTCGGAGGCTTATCTTTTGGTATGTTACCACGAGTCAGATTCTTATACATTCGGGGGTATGGCGGGGCCTGTCCGTCATACCTGTTGTAAAATCTTAAGTGCATGCCTTTGTTGTGGGCAGGGTTTGTAAAAAGGATAACTATTCGGGTATTTATGTATATATGATGAAGGCAACTATTTTGGTTGGCCTGTTTATTTATCTTTTCTCTTAATTCATGTTCATGTTTTTATTTCCGCTGATTTTCTCTTATGTTGTATCACTAGGGTGCCCGGTAAGGCACGATCCACGAGGTTGGGTTCGTGACAAAAGTGGTATCGAATGATTAGTCCTCGGAAAGTGTCTGAGACCGTGTCTAGTAGAGTCTTGATTATCGGTGTGTTGTGCACCACATCTATAATCAAGAAATTTGCAGGACATTTAGGATTAGTTTCCATTCTTCTCATTACGAGATCGTGCCTTAGAGTGTGTGATAAATTGGACCTCCGACGTATTCCTTTCCTTTACCGATTATGCCTCCGCGTAAGGCAACCTGAGCCCAGATGGGCAAGGCGATCGAGGCTGTTAGTGAGATCTGAGAATGCAGCGCGAGCGGTCGATGCACAGGCGATGCCAGACGGCGGGTTTCGCGCCGCCCGACACCAGTGAGTTTAGAGCGCGGCGGTGGCTGAGACTCTGATACTGAGCCTCGTCCCACGGCTGAGCCGATGAGATAAGTACAAGGAGATGGCCCGATTCTTGGCGGTCGTGGCGAATATGAGGATAGGTGGATCGGCGATTCCGGCCCAGAAGCACCGTAGTTCACCGGCGAGCATTTGAGGCTACGGGACTTCGAGTTGTAGCCCTCCGGTGTTCTATGGATCGAGCGAGGCGACCCTCGGGAGTTTATCCGACAGCTACTGCGGATCATGAGTGATCGAGCCTCGAGGCAGTCGGTGGTATTGGGTTCGCATCGGTGCGTGATCTGCTGATTGGTGGTTTGATTCGTGGGAGCTGTCCCGGGAAGAGCATGCACTTCCAGCAGTTTGGGACGAGTTCTCGAGGCATTTCTTGCACATTTCTTGCCTCCACAGATGAGGAGGCTCGGGCAGATTTTTGACGTTGAGGCGGGGCGGGCGGTTAGAGAGTACAATGTGGAGTTCGACTCATTAGCTCGGTATGTTCCATTTGTAGTAGCGGATATGGAGGACAGTACACCGCTACGTCACCGGGCTGGGCGATTACTTAGCGAGGCTTATGCGGGTGTAGCTCTTGGTAGGGCATGGACATTGCCCGCATGCAAGCTCATGCACTAGGATGTGAGGCACGGAGAGGTCGACGGAACGACCGAGATCAGCAGAAGAGGGCCAGAACAGCAGGATCCTCTGGTAACTTTCGAGGGGGACCGCCTCAGTGATCTAGTTATGTACCTCCGCCCGATCTGAGTGGTCCTCCGCGATCTTGGTCGTTCGGGTATTCGGGGGTGGTCGAGCTCGGGCTTCGGTTCCGAGTTTACGTGAGTTCTAGCGGAGATTCATGTCCTCGCCGGTGTACGCGATGTGGCAAACATCATCGGAAAATGTCGTCTTTTCGGTGCTTGTTTCACTGCGGCCGTCGGGGCCATGTGACGAAGGCGTGCTTATAGGAGAATGCAGCGGCAGCGCGACCTGCGGATCGATGGCGGGTTCATCGCCTTCTACGATTATGCGCCTGCAGGCGGACTTATGATTAGAGTGGGCGGTAGCCGGTATATCCTTAACCATCTAGAGGCTTGTATGTTTTGATGTTATGTTAATGTGTTAAGTGTTATGTTCGGATAGCTTTGTGCTAAAATGTGATTTAGGAACCTGGTTGGGGAAAAAGGGTAAGAGAAAATGATGAACCTTAGAATATTACAGTTGAGACCTTAGATGTAAGGCCGTCTTGAGTACAAGATTTTGCGAGTGATCCTTGTCAGAGTGCATTTTATGCCTAGAATATATTGTGTGATAAGTCTCTGGGTTGGGTAAATGAAAGTGGTATCTTTCATGATGTGATTTAGCAAGGTTGTTCGGATCGAGAAACGAGAGAGTCGGCGTGCAGGCTCGGGTTGAGGGCGTGTTGCGTGTCAACCCGTGGCCGGAATGAGGTGGGGTCAGCTGGGTGGTCCGCCAGGCGGTAGGGTCACGAGGGTGCTAGGCCCAAGTTTTGATGACCATCGTATGAGTTCGTGGATATGTTCGACCTGAAGCAGATCGTGAAGGCCGGAAGTGGCCTTAAGGAAGATTGAGGCTAGTAAGATAACCAAGTTGGAGGTGGTGACTCCAAGGTTTGGAGAATCAAGCGATGATCAAGTGAAGTGTGCATTATCTTGGAAGAGTTCAAGAGTTCGAGAAGAGTACAACGAGTAAGGGTAGAGGCGAGCATGTATTGCGAGCATAGATATGATCATTTCTTGTAAAGGGAGAAGGTGCGAAGGATGTATATTTTAGACCTCAGGAATCGCATGCAGTCCGGTACCATTTGTTGGGTCGCCGGAGTGACACTAGAACCTCGCGGCAAAGTGACAAAAGTTTGTGATGTTAGAGGTGTTTCCTCGTGGACTGTGATATAAGTATTTGCGTGCATGTGTTGTTTCGTGGCCAGTTGTGGCGTTGGCAACTTATTAGAAGAACTTTATCGTTATCCGTCTTGAGAAGGAACATTCGGGACGAATGTTTCTAAGGAGGGGAGAATGTTATACCGTATTTGAGTATATGCGTGAGGCGTGCGTATTATAATTTGAGCCTTAAAGTTAGGCAAGTTTGAATTTGTGCATAACTACCTAAAGGAGTCGTTTTTCGGCGAAACGTTTCCACGACTTTCGTAGGAAAATTCCGGCTATGTCATTAATATTTTTGCGGATTTTTCCGAGAGGCGAAACATTTTGGACCAACGGGAGGGTGACATGTGTCACCTCACATTGGAAGAAGGTGGACGGCCAAAGGGAAGGGTGAGCACGTTTTTGTGCAAAAAATGTGGTCGAGGTTAGGTAGGATATTTTGTGTAGTTGATGAGCAAGTGGGACCCACAAACACATGGCTTCATCTTGACCTTACACTTGCCTTACACTTGGATAGATCTTGGCCATTGGTTGGCCATTTCTTGACCTATAAATACCCCTCTAAGTTGATGAACTTATTCATCCAAAATTGTCTAAGTCTTGAAAACCTTAACCCTCCCTCTTGCTTGCTCTCGCCCCATAGCCCCTCTCCCCTTTGAGAAGGCCTTGGCGAAACCCTCCCCTTTGTGGTGCCCTAAGCCAGTGGGTACCCCTAGCCTAGTGGTTTCGTATAATACCCCTTTTTGTGGTATAGAAATACTCTCCTAGTATTGTTATAATGCCCAAAATACTTTAGCCAAATACCTTGTAGTACTTTCCAAAGTACCCTTTTTACAAAAGCCCAGAAAATACTATTATACTTTCCTCATCACTAAAACGAAACCCTAAGTAAATCTTCACCCGTTGTTGAAGTTATTAGTAGAAGTTGGTTAGAACTTCTAAGGGTTGGTTGGAGTGGGTCGGAGCGCACGGAGTAGGAGCTAAACCTTGCTCAGGATCGACATATAAACTCGGATAATTTTGGGCTTATCGAGGTAAACATTCTTGACCTTACATTTGTAATTGGAAATTACATGTTGTAGGAGTATATGGTTAAGTATACTATATATAGAATCGAACATAGTTGTGCGGCAATGTCTTTCGACTTAAGCTGAATAATACTTACGGATGTCTTGCGACTTAAGCTGAATTTTAAGAAGTGGAATCAACTGTAATTACATAGGATTGTATTACAGTAGACTTGTGTCGCATTGCTATGTAGTCGAATTGTACACGTCCGGTCAGACGTGTTAACCCCCCCCCCCTGGTTGGCTTGGTAGCCGGCCTCGATAGAGGAAGAGATTTACTGTTTGTTGCGGGGAGGAGAGTCTTGCGAATTTTCTGTAGGATATTCTCCATTGAGATCTAAATGTTAATAGGCGCATTGTGGCCTCTATAGGTTGAAGTACTACGTATGGCTTGGTCTACTTAGCTTAAGGAGTAAGACGGTTTGAGGTACTTGGAGCTTTTGCTATTAGTCGATAATCTTCGCGAGGTATGTGAACCTCTTCCTATCTCTTCTAGCATGATATGTGTGAACTATCTAGTACGGTAGACGTACATGTGCTAAATGTATTTGATTGGTTTAAAACATAAAGTGTTATAACGACTTTATGGGAAGTGGGTTATAATGACTTTATGTAGGTAAGAAAACACTTGTGGTTTTAAGAGGTAACGATTTGAACTATAACCGGTGGCTATGTGATAATAAAGAACTTGAAGTATTTCAAAAGATTTTTGAATCATTTTGAGAAAAGAAGTAATACTTGGTTTTGGAAACTTAAGAGTTATACTAGCTTTATGGGAAGTTAGGTATAACGGCTTAAAATGTTTTTGATTTGGAAATCGTAATGTGTATCGACAAACCATCGCGGCGTTAATAAAAGGAAATGTTTGGACAGATTTAGTATTATTAAAACCAGTAGAAACTTCCATCTGCATAGAAGCTAAGATGAGACAAAATGACATTTCCTAGATCATGGCTGCTTAATAAGATTGATTATAAACAAGAATAACCTACTCACTTATAAGACATAGGTGTCTCAAAACGTTTAAAGGAGAATTATGTTTTAAAGGATTTAAAACTATGAACTACGAAACCTTTTTCTAAAATGAGAAACTTGAGCATTCGAAATTAGGCAAACTTGAACGTTTGGAAAATAAGGTTGTTACTTGATTTTACAAAGGAAAGCATTTTGGTTTACTTAACAATGTTAGTCACTCCAATTTTATACTACGGGTATCGGGTGACCTTTGTAAAAGAAATGGATCTTAAAAGGAATTTAACAGACGTAGTACTTTAAGGTTAAAATCCGGACTTTGACATAAAATGAAAGTACCTTGAGTCGTGTGTAACTTGCTTATGCTTGTTGTTATGAAACTTGACCATGTTACGTGTGATAGCCTTGTTGTGCAAGTACTGTGTTCTACTCGACTACCGGTTCATCCGGGAATGTATTTCACTTGATTACCGGGTCATCCGGGAATGTATTTCACTTGATTACCGGGTCATCCGGGAATGTATTTCACTTGATTACTGGGTCATCCGGGAATGTATTTCACTTGATTACCGGTTCATCCGGGAATGTATTTCACTTGATTACCGGTTCATCCGGGAATGTATTTCACTCGACTACCGGTTCATCCGGGAATGTATATCACTTGACTACCGGTTCATCCGGGAATGTATTTCACTGACTACCGGTTCATCCGGGAATGTATTCCACACGTTTCTATATTGGGTCCATAAGATGGGCCGAGACTTGTTATACGTATCACATGATTTGTACCTAGATCACGGCGGTGAGGAAGAAGTTCCACGTGCAGGAGGGATGACTTTGAGGGCGTGAGTCACTGACTTGACATGACTGCTTATATGTTGTGAACTGTAGTTGTTTTATCATACATGTCTCCCGCTTTATATAGACTATTATGATTTCATTTACTGATTTTTCGCCACATACTTGGTACTGTTAGATCGACTCTCCTTCGGGGCTGCATTCATGCCGCAGTAAAAGGTACATCGGTTGTCGATCCCCGCTTAGGATCACCTTTCAGCAGATTGGAAGCTCCGTTCTTCGAGGCTTATCTTTGTATGTTACCACAGTCCGTAGATTCTTATACATTCGGGGTATGGCGGGCCCCGTCCCGTCATAGCCGTGTAAAATCTTAAGTGCAGTAATTGTTGGCAGTGTGGTTTGTAAAAAGGATAACTGTTCGGGTATTTATGTATATATGATGAAGGCAACTGTTTTGGTTGACCTGCTTATTTATCTTTTCTCTTAATTCATGTTCATGTTTTTATTTCCGCTGATTTTCTCTGATGTTGTATCACTAGGGTGCCCGGGGTAAGGCACCAGTCACGGGCCCGGGTTCGGGTCGTGACATTTCCATACGCTGAACTGTGACCCCGAGAACTAGGATCAACGACTGGTGTACCTCAACCTGCGGCATGAACGCAAACGGCGAGGTCGCGATAACACCAAGTGCATGTGAAATCAAAATATCAGAAATGAAATCATAGTAGTCTATATAAAGCAGAGACATGTATGATAACCAAAACTACGCTCACAATAAATAAGCGATATGTCAAGTCGTGGACTCACGCCTCAAAGTCATCATAAAACCGCACGGTAAGTGCGAAGGCATAGCCGACTACTAAAACCCACAAGACATAAACAAGCGTCAGAATCAGATTACGAGATCTGTCTGCGTCACATGATCAAAGCCGCCACTCGCCGCGATCTAATGTGCGCGTCTAGCCCCGAACTTCCCGTAGCTCCGCATGGGCCACTCCAATGGCCCGCATGAGGTATTCCCCCGCATCGAGGGTAGCTACTCCCCGGCAGCGTCCTGGACTCTCCGTCCGCATGGCCACAAAGACCGCATGACCACAAGGGCTGCATACTAACACGAACTCTCGTAGCTCCGCATAGGCCATCTGCACCCGCATAAGGTATTCTCGAATCATAGGTCACTAGACCACCGAGTCTACCCGCATCGGAGGCGCCTTAACCCCTAATCATGAGTGATATAATATCATCATAACAGCTTATCGTTAAACAACCTAAGCACAACAAGGAAAAACCCCTTTACACAAACATCACAAGATACTAACTCACGTAGCATCCTAACATGTTTACTTATCAAGTCAACAAGAAAGTATTACAAGACTATCACAAATCAATACAATCAAGTTATTCACACAAGGTACTTTCTACATTATGATTAACCAGGTTGGGTATCTATTCCCAAGGTACTTCATACATTATCTTTTAAAAGATACGTTACGTTTACAAAAGTCACACAATACCCGTAGTATATGAAAATAGAGTGATTATCTTTTGAAGTAAATCAAAACACTTACCTTTGTAAAATCAAGTAACAACATTATTTTCCAAACGTCCAAGTTTGCCTAATTTCAAATGTTCACGGTTCTTATTTTAGAAAGGTTTCGTAGTTCATAGTCTTATTCATTTAAGAATATAATTCTCTTTTAAACCATCTGAGAAAACATAAGCCTTATATGTGAGTAGGATATTTTTGTTTATAACAATCTTATTACAGCAGCCATGATCTAGGAAATATCATTTTGTCTCATCTTAGCTTCTATGCAGATGGAAGTTTCTACTGGTTTTAATAATACTTAATCTGTCAAAATATTTCCTTTTATTAACGCTGCAGTGGTTTGTCGATACACATTCTGATTTCCGAAATCAGTAAAACATTCTTAAGCCGTTATACCTAACTTACCAAAAAGCTATTATAACTCTTAAGTTTTCAAAACCAAGATACTTCTTCTTTCAAAATGATTCAAAAATCTTTTGAAACACTTCAAGTTCTTTATTATTACACAACCAGCCAGTTATAGTTCAAATCAGTTACCCTTTTAAAAACCACAAGTATTTTCTTACCTACATAAAGCTGTTATAACCAACTTCCCATAAAGCCGTTATAACACTTTATGTTTTAGACCAATCAAATACATTTAACACATGTACGTCTATCGTACTACATAGTTACACACATATCATGCTAGAAGAGATAGGAAGAGGTTCACATACCTCGCGACGAGTATCGACTAATAGCAAAACGCTCCAAGTACTTCCAACCGCCGGCTACTCCTTAAGCCAAGTAGATCGCGTCCACACGCGATTTCAACCTATAAGGCCACAAGGCGCTTATTAATATTTAGATCTCTTCAGAGAACATTCTACAAAAATTCGGCAAAGACTTCGCAACAAACAGCGTAAATCTCCTCCTCTATCGGGGCCGGCTACCAAGCCAACCAGGGGGGGTTATACGTCTAATCCGGACGTGCACAATTCTACCTCACAGAAAAGCTACACAAGTCTACTGTAATACAGTCCTATGTAATTACAGTTCAGTACTCTTCTTTACATTCAGGCTTAAGTCGCAAGACATTGCCGTAAGTATTATTCAGGCTTAAGTCAAAAGACATTGCCGCACAACTATGTTCCATTCTATATATAGTATACTTTAACTATATATTCAACAACATGTAATTTCCAATTACAACAGAAGGTCAAAAGTGTTTACCTCGATAAGCCCAAAATTATCCAAGTAAAAAGTCGATCCCGGGCAACGTTTAGCTCCAACTCCGTGCGCTCCAACCCGCTCCGAACCACCCTTAGAAGTTCTAACCAACTTCTACTTAATACTCCAACTAACTATGGAGATTTTCCTTAGGGTTTCGGTTTTGTGACTGAAGGGAAGTATAATAGTATTTCTGGGCTTTTCGTATAAGTATAACCTTGGAATACTACAAGGTATAAGGGCCAAGGTATTTTGGGTATAGTAACAATACTTTTGAGAGTATTTCTACCAAGAGGGGGGGGTATTTATACGAGACAACACCACAAGGGGGGGTGTATACCCCTCGGCCAACCCCACTAGGAGGGGGGTACTCTCGGCCAAGGGGGGAGGGGCTCTCGGCCAAGGGGCCTCACCAAGGGGGAGGGTGTTGACGAACACCACAAGAGAGGGGGAAGGGATTTCTAAGACTTAGAAATTTTTTGGAATGGATGAAGAAGTCTTCCAAAGGGGGGTATTTATAGTACAAGCCAAGGCCAACCAATGGCCAAGATTAAGCCAAGTGCCATGCAAGTGTAGGGTCAAGATTATGCCAAGTGCACCTTATCCATCTACCACCAAAATATCCTACCAACTCCTTGACCAAACAATGGCCAATTCGTCCAACCCCTATTACCGCCCAAGTCCTTCCAATGAGAGGGTAACAAGTGTCGCCCTCTTGTTGGTCCAAAATGTTTCGTCTCTCGGAAAAATCCACAAAAATTAAAAATGACATAGCCGGAATTTTCCCTACGAAAGCTGTGGAAATGTTTCGTCGAAAAACGACTCTAACCGGGTGTTGTGCACAAAGAATAATTCGGCCAAGCCTATTCTCAAGTTCAAATTTTTCTACGTACGTCCTTACGTACATACTCTGGAAATACGGGGTATAACAAGTCGCTCCTTAGCAACTTAGAGACTCTTCAAGACACTTCAATCCGCTACTTGAGACCCTTAGAACAACACCAACCAATTTCCTTCAAACTTCCAAACAAAACCTAGAAAAGCCACTAGGTTTTCACTTTGCGACTAACCCGAAAACTATCTTTTTCCGGGATTTTTCTATTGAGATACACTTACCATACCCTCATGAACCTTGGTTTAAAGTGTGGAGCTTATTGGACAAGAAACAAAAATTTTCTCTTTTCAAATGCAAGGAACCCGAGAGCAACTATGTGATGTTCTTCAATTTTTTTGTGTAAAAAAGGCTAAGTATGGAACTTGTCTCACTACTAGTAGTATTATAAAGGGACATGGAGGGTCAAGATGCAAACAATTGGGTGGTTTGGATGATCTCTTATTAAATATCAAGACTTGTGGGTCCTTGACCAAGTCAACTTTCTCAAGCTCACACTTGCAAGACTTAATCATCCTACCAAAGGTCAAATGACCCTTTTGTCCATGGCATTTTCGTCCAAGCTCACTAAAGGGGGGGTGACACGTGTCGCCCTCCCATTCGTCACAATAATACGTTTCCGACAATTTCATAATTCCGTTAAAATTTTACAAGTCTCAAATCTTAACACTTGCGAGTTCTTACGTACGTTCTTAAAGCACGTCCTGCAAATACGGGGTGTAACACTATTCCAGCTCACTGCTCTGCCATTGAAAATGAACGTGTAACCAGACTGAGATTTAAAGTCATCAATATCTGTTGGAAGCTAGCATCAGTGTATCCAGTAGCAACTAACTTTTCGTCTCCACCATAGACCAAGAAGTAATCTTTAGTACATATGAGATACTTAAGAATACCTTTGACTGCCCTCCAGTGTTCATCACCAGGATTCTGCTGGAACTTGCAAGTCATACTAAGTGCAAAGGCCACATCTGGCCTAGTACAAGTCATGACATACATGATTGATCCTATAGTCGAAGCATATGTGATCCTCTTCATACACTCAAGTTTTACATCACTAGAAGGGCAATCCTTCTTAGATAACTTGATGTCTTGACCCATTGGAAGACTGCCCTTCTTGGAATTTTCCATAAAAAACGTCTAAGCACTTTGTCTATGTAGACCGACTGTGACAGCCCCAACAATCTATTAGGTTTACCTCTATAGATCCTAATTCCAAGAATGTAGCAGTCGTCACCTAAGTCCTTCATCAAGAAGGTGTCATGACCCGACCTCGGGCCCGCGACTGGTGCCTTACCCCGGGCACCGTAGTGATACAACATCAGAGAAAATCAACGGAAATAAAAACTTAAACATGAAACAAGACATAAAATAAGAAACATGCTAGCCAAAACGGTCACCTTCCTGTATATATATATATATCAAATCGAACAGTTAAATCCTTTACAAACCCTGCCCACAACAGTACTACAGACCTCTAAGAATTTTATAACAACTATGACGGGACAGGGCCCCGCCATACCCCTGAATGTACAAGAACCTACAATCTCAGGGAATCATACCAAAAGATAAGCCTCCGGAGAAACGGAGCTTCCCAAAACGCTGAACTGTGATCCTATGAGCGAGGATCAACAACCGATGTACCTCTACCTGCGGCATGAACGCAGCCCCCCGAAGGAGGTCAGTACAACAGGTACCAAGTATGTGAAACTAAAAATACTGTAATGAAATCATAATAGTCTATATAAAACAGGAGACATGTATGATAACCAAACTACAGTACACAATGTATAGCAGACATGTCAAGTCAGGGACTTACGCCCTCAAAGTCATCGTGCCTGTGGAACTCCTTCCTTACTGCCGGCAGTATATGACATAAATCATAATCATGTGACGCGCCCGTGGCATCCTACCTCACTGTCGGCGTACACATATACAATACATATATATATCTCCTGCCCGTGGAATCCTTCGTCACTGCCGGCAGCCGTAGGTGTAACATATAACCATGTGACACGCCAGTGGCATCCTACCTCACTGTCGGCGTACACATATACAATACATATATATATATAACATGCCCCCGGAATCCCTCATCGGTGTAGACATGTCTTCATGAAGAGCTAGCCCATGGAGTAATAATCGTATATACCATGCCCCCGGAATCCCTCATCGGTGTAGACAGGTCTTCATGGGGAGCTAGCCCATGGAGTAATAATAATGGCCACATGCCCCCGGAATACCTCATTGGTGTAGACATGCCCATGTGACAATAATAATATACCGGGAGTTTAACCCGCTGCATGGCCGCATGCCCCCGGAATCCCTCATCGGTGTAGACATGTCCATGTGATAATAACAATGGAAGCATACCCGTGGAATCCTCCGTCACTGCCGGTACGTCCAAGTATGTTCACAACAAGTCAGTCGGCCCTCCATCGAGAGACGCGGTGGTATAGAAATACAATATTTGCACAACAAAGGCTATCACAACTAGCATAGGCAAGTTCAACATACTCTTAGACTTTCATTAACATGTAAATTGATTCACCATTTATATAAACTCAAGTACTCCCATTTTATGCCAACAATCCGGGTTTTAACCCTAAAGTACTACGTACTTTAATTCTTTCAAAAAGATCTCTTTTTACGTAAAAACAACTCGATACTAATATCCGTAGTACCAAACACGTTCATGTTTAAATCAAGTACTTTATACTTTTTAAACCAAGTGGCTTACACTTTTAAAATAACGTCAAGTATACTTTTAAAACCCAAGTAACTAACTCTTTTAATATCAAGGTACTCCTACCTTTTAAAACCAAGCCACTTATATTTTTCCATCAAGAAAAGTTCAATATTTGAAAACAAGTTACTTATACTTTTAAACTCAAGTTACTTCTCTTTTCCCAAAATCAAGTTACATGACTTTCAAAATACTTTAAGTCTCCTTACTTTAGAATGTCAAGAAATCAATACTTGTTTATAATGATTTTATTAACGCAGCAATGATCTAGAAAATGTAATACAATTTTGTCTTATCTTAGCTTCTATGCAGATGGAAGACTCTACTTGTTTTAATATAATTATTTGTAATTACATTTTCCGTTATTAACGCTGCAATGGCTTGTTCGATAGTTATTCCCATTTCCAAAATCAAATAAAACTTTATTCTTTTAAAGACCAAGTACTCATTACTCACGAATGAGGTTTCACCACTTTTTAACACCATTCAGGTCAATTATAAGTCAAGTCTCTTATCTTTTAAAATCAACAAACCATTCTTTTACCTACATAAAGTCGTTATAACCAACTTCCCATAAAGCCATTATAACACTTTATGTTTCAAACCTACCAAATTCGTTTAGCACACGTACGTCTACCGTACTACATAGTTCACAACAATCATGCTAGAAAGGATAGGAAGAGGTTCACATACCTCGCGGCGATTATCGACAATTAGCAAAATGCTCCAAAGTACTATAACCTTGCTAGCCTTCCACCCTTCAAGTAGAATACGCTACTCGTAGTACTTCAACCTATAATGGCCATAAAACGTCTATTAACTTCTAGATCTCTTCGTAGAATATTCTAAGTACAAGGTTCCTTATTCTACGGAAAATTGGGCAGCACCTCCCCCCTCGCAACCACATAAATATCCTCCTATATCAAGGTCCGCTACCAAGCCAACAACTCCAAGGGGATTACACGCCCCACAATAATACTACAAGTCTACTGTAAATACAGTCCAATGTAAATACAGTTCAATTCTTTTTAATCATCCTTCCATAAATCATATACTCAATTATACATTACTACAATCATGTAATCTCCAATTACAATAGGGGGATAAAGATCATTACCTCGATAAGCCCAAAATTATCCAAGATTTATAAGTCGATCCTGAGCAACGTTTAACTCCTATTCCTTACGCTTCAATCCTCTCCAAGCAACCCTTAGAAGTTTCTAAACAACTTCTCTTAACACTTCATCCAAGCTATGAAGATTTTCCTAGGGTTTTATTTTGCGACTATTGGAATAAAGTAGTATTTCCGGGCTCTTATGTTGGGATTACTTTGGAATAGTACTAGGGCTATAAGGCTAGTGTATTTGGGTTTATACAACAACAATTGAAGTATTTCTACACCAAGTGGGGGGGGGGGGGGGTGGACGAGAACTACAAAGGAGGGAGTATTATTTTTGCCTCGGAAACTCTTAAGTGTGGATGAATAAGTCTTGCAACTTAATGGGTATTTATAGGACAATCAATGGCCAAGATCAAAGCAAGTGTAAGGTGTAGATTGGGGACATGTGTGTGTGGATTCTACCAACCATATGTCCACCACAACTTTGAGACATGTGTCTCCCTAAAAAACGTCCCACATGTCAAATGGAAACCTAATTCAGCCATAGGGCCACATGGGGGTGCCATGTGTTGCCCTCCTATTCGTCCAAAATATTTTATCTCCCGAAAATATCCAAATATCTAAAATCTCGAAAACAAAGTGGGCCCCACAAAATCGTGAATTTTTCTCCGTGGGCCCCACGTGACCAAATCCGAAAATAAAATTTCATAATTCTCTAATATTCCAAAAAGTCCGAATACTAAATCTGGGAATCCAATTTCCATTAACGAACCTTTTTTCTTCACAAAATCCGGAAACTTTTCCGTCGAAAAATCACTTCTTCCTTTCCAATTTTAATGTCGTATTCTCGTATGTACGTCCTCATATACATACTCTGGAACTACGGGGTGTAACATTCTTCCCCCCTTAGAAACATTCGTCCCGAATGTTCCTTCTAAGTCTCAAAACATACATGCGCCGGTATAGTCTTCACTACTATACTTATAAAACCAAATATGCCACACCTGGCCATAATATAACACATGTGCAAAACTCCAATTCAAGCGAACGAGGAATCACCTCTAACGTGCATAACATCACTATAAGCTCCCACCCAATGTCTAAAGGATACTCTCTTCACATCTTTACTTCACAAAATGATCACTTCCCTTCTCTTAACACATGTTCTCTTCTTTCCTTACTCGTCATACCCTTCTCGTACACCTGAACTCTTTCTATTACACGTATCATACTTCAGTCATCGCTTCAGTTTCCAAAACCTTGGAGTTACCACCTCCAAACTTGGTCATCTTACTAGCCTCAATTTCCTTTAAGGCCATTCCCGGCCTTAACGATCTGATTCTGGTCGAACGCATCCATGAACTCGTACGATGGTTACCTAAACTTGGGCCTAGCACCCTCGTGACCCCATCACCTAGAGGGACCACCTCAAATTTACCTCACTTCATTCCGGGCTGCGGGTTGACCAACAATCTGGCCTCAACCCGACCCATTATCGCGCCAAACTCTCTCGTTCCCAGATCCGGAACAATCTTACTAATTCACGTCATGAAAGCTACCACTTCTATCTCAAACTACCCATGGAATTATCACACAAATACTCCACGTATACTATGCACTCCGACAAAGATTAACCGTAAATCTTCTACTTAAGACGACCTCGCATCTAAGATCTCAACTGTTATCAAAATTCTAAGGCTCACAATCTCTATGTACCCAACTTCCCCTTTACTAACCAGGCCTCTAAATCACAATTTATACCAAACTACCCATACATAGCACTCAACATGTAATCACTATAACAACACATGTTAGTCTCTAAAGGGTTAAAGATATACCTGAAATCAAATAGGCGGTTCCAAGGACCGCTAACACTGGGAACTTCCACCACGACCTCTGCCCTGGCCTGCCGGTGTATGAACATCCTGCCTAGCTATTGAAGGCGAAGAACATGGAATCGATCCGATATCGTGCTATCCCATTAGTGCCACCTCTAGTCGTACAGTCTCTTACCAAATGGCCCTGTTGGCCGCAAGCATAACAAGCTGTCGAAATAGTATGACACTCCCCAAGATGGGGTTTACCACATCGACCACACCGAGGTAGGGGTGGCTTCATCTGGCTAACACCTCTCCTCCCCGAAACACAAGCCTCGAGCCACGACTCGCCTGAACATCCCGAACGCGTCGAAGGCGCGGAGGACCACTCTGTACTGGCGGAGGCGCATAACTAGCCTGCTGCTGAGGTGGTCCGCCTCGAAAGTTACCAAAGGACCCTGCTGTCCTGGCCTTCTTCTGCTGGTATCTGTCAACCCGTCGGCCTCTCCGTTCCTCACACCCAAGTGCATAAGCCTGCATGCGGGCAATGTCCATGCCCGACTGAAGAGCTACACCCGAGCAACTCTCTACTAAGTAATCATCGAGCCCTGTGACATAGCGGTGCACTCTGTTCTCTATGTCTGCGACTAAAGCGGGGACGTATCGAGCCAATGAGTCAAACTCTACATTGTACTCCCGAACCGTCCGCCCGTTCTGCCTCAACATCAAAAATCTATCGGCCCGAGCCCTCCTTATCTGCGGAGGCAAGAAATGGCTAAAAAATGCCTCTGAGAACTCGTCCCAAACAGCTGGAAGCGCATGCTCCCCCGGGATAGTTCCCATGAATCAAACCAGTCGACTGCATTATCACGCAGCCGATGTGCACCCAATACCACCGACTCGGTCTCCGAGGGTTTGATCACTCTCATGATCCGCTGCAACTGTCGGATAAACTCTTGAGGATCATCCTCAGTCCTCGACCCATAGAACTCTGGTGGACTGCAACTCAAAAAGTCCCGAAGTCTCTAACTATCAGATCTAGGGTGAACTACGGGTACAACCGGAACCGCTGCCTCACGTCTGTCCTCATTCCTCGCCACAATCCTAGCTAGTAACTGGGCCATCTCCTTGTAACCCATATCCTCTGTTCCTGGTCGTGGGACTGAAGTCTTAGGTACTGTGGCCTCAGTAGCTACTGTTGCTGCCCTAAACTCTGCTGGGGCTGGCGGCGTCACAAAACTCACCGTATGAAGCAACACCTCGGGCGATGACTGGGCCTGTGCCATCGCAACCCTCCGTGCTCTATTCGCAGCTCCCTCTGCTGCCTTGCCCTTCTGGGCTCTGGTTGCCTTGCGTAGAGGCATAACTGGTAAAAAGAATACGTCAGAGGGAGTCCAACTTATAACACAGCTCTAAGGCACGATCTCAGAGTGAGAAGAATGGAAACCAATCCTAAATATCTCAGCCTCACGATTATAGGTGTGGTGCACAACACGCCGATAATCAAGACTCTACTAGATACGGTGCAGAGACACTTTCGAGGATTAATCGCTCGATACCACTTTTGTCACGACCGACCTCGGGCGCGGCGGTGCCTTACCTCAGGCACCCTAGTGATACAACATCGAGAAAATCAGCGAAATAAAAACTTAAACATGAAACAAGACATAAAATAAGAAACAAAGCTAACCAAAACAAATACCTTCACGTATATATATCAAATCGAGCAGTTAAATCCTTTACAAACCCCGCCACAACAAGATTACTGCAGACCTTTAAGAATTTTATAACAACTATGACGGACAGGCCCGCCATACCCCGAATGTACAAGAACCTACAATCTCGTGGAATCATACCAAAAGATAAGCCTCCGAGAAACGGAGCTTCCAAAATCGTGATCCTATGGCGAGGATCAACAACCGGTGTACCTCTACCGCGGCATGAACGCAGCCCCGAAGGAGGTCGACAACGGTACCAAGTATGTGGCGAAAATCGTAATGAAATCATAATAGTCTATATAAAACAAGAGACATGTATGATAATCAAACTACAATACACAATGTATAGCAGTCATGTCAAGTCAGGGACTTACGCCCTCAAAGTCATCGTGCCCGTGGAACTCCTTCCTCACTGCCGGCAGTCTATGACATAAATCATAATCATGTGACGCTCCCGTGGCATCCTACCTCACTGTCGGCGTACACATATACAATACATATATATATCTCCTGCCCGTGGAATCCTCCGTCATCGCTGGCGTAGTAGTGTAACATATAACCATGTGACACGCCGGTGACATCCTACCTCACCGCTTGCATACATATACAATACATATATATATAACATGCCCCCGGAATCCCTCATCGGTGTAGACATGTCTTCATGGGGAGCTAGCCCATGGAGTAATAATCGTATATACCATGCCCCCGGAATCCCTCATCGGTGTAGACAGGTCTTTATGGGGAGCTAGCCCATGGAGTAATAATAATGGCCACATGCCCCCGGAATCCCTCATCGGTGTAGACATGCCCATGTGACAATAATAATATACCGGGAGTTTAACCCGCTGCATAGCCGCATGCCCCCGGAATCCCTCATCGGCGTAGACATGTCCATGTGATAATAACAATGGAAGCATACCCGTGGAATCCTCCGTCACTGCCGGTACGTCCAAGTAAGTTCACAACAAGTCAGCCGGCCCTCCATCGAGAGACGCGGTGGTATAGAAATACAATACTTGCACAACAAAGGCTATCACAACTAGCATAGGCAAGTTCAACACACTCTTAGACTTTCATAAACATGTAAATTGATTCACCATTTATATAAACTCAAGTATTCCCATTTTATGCCAACAATACGGGTTTTAACCCTAAAGTACTACGTACTTTAATTCTTTCAAAAAAATCTCTTTTTACGTAAAAACAACTCGATACTAATATTCGTAGTACCAAACACGTTCATGTTTAAATCAAGTACTTTATACTTTTTAACCAAGTGTCTTACACTTTTAAAACAACGTCAAGTATACTTTTAAAACCCAAGTAACTAACTCTTTTAAGATCAAGGTACTGCTACCTTTTAAAACCAAGCCACTTATATTTTTCCATCAAGAAAAGTTCGATATTTGAAAACAAGTTACTTATACTTTTAAACTCAAGTTACTTCTCTTTTCCCAAAATCAAGTTACATGACTTTCAAAATACTTTAAGTCTCCTTACTTTAGAATATCAAGAAATCAATACTTGTTTATAATGATTTTATTAACGCAATCATGATCTAGAAAATGTAATACAATTTTGTCTTATCTTAGCTTCTATGCAGATGGAAGACTCTACTTGTTTTAATATAATTATTTGTCATTACATTTTCCTTTATTAACGCTGCAATGGCTTGTTCGATAGTTATTCCCATTTCTGAAATCAAATAAAACTTTATTCTTTTAAAGACCAAGTACTCATTACTCACGAATGAGGTTTCACCACTTTTTAACACCATTCAGGTCAATTATAAGTCAAGTCTCTTATCTTTTAAAATCAACAAACCATTCTTTTACCTACATAAAGTCGTTATAACCAACTTCCCATAAAGCCATTATAACACTTTATGTTTTAAACCTACCAAATTCGTTTAGCACACGTACGTCTACCGTACTACATAGTTCACAACAATCATGCTAGAAAGGATAGGAAGAGGTTCACATACCTCGCGACGATTATCGACAATTAGCAAAATGCTCCAAAGTACTATAACCTTGCTAGCCTTTTCCACCCTTCAAGTAGAATACGCTACTCGTAGTACTTCAACCTATAATGGCCATAAAACGTCTATTAACTTCTAGATCTCTTCGTAGAATATTCTAAGTACAAGGTTCCTTATTCTACGGAAAATTGGGCAGCACCTCCCCCCTCGCAACCACATAAATATCCTCCTATATCAAGGCCCGCTACCAAGCCAACAACTCCAAGGGGATTACACGCCCCACAATAATACTACAAGTCTACTGTAAATACAGTCCAATGTAAATACAGTTCAATTCTTTTTAATCATCCTTCCATATATCATATACCCAATTATACATTACTACAATCATGTAATCTCCAATTACAATAGGGGGATAAAGATCATTACCTAGATAAGCCCAAAATTATCCATGATTTATAAGTCGATCCTGAGCAATGTTTAGCTCCTATTCCTTACGCTCCAATCCGCTCCAAGCAACCCTTAGAAGTTTCTAAACAACATCTCTTAACACTTCATCCAAGGTATGAAGATTTTCCTAGGGTTTTATTTTGCGACTATTAGAATAAAGTAGTATTTCCGGGCTCTTATCTTGGGATTACTTTGGAATACTACTAGGGGTATAAGGCTAGTGTATTTGGGTTTATACAACAACAATTGAAGTATTTCTACACCAAGTGGGGGGGGGGGGGGGTGGACGAGAACTACAAAGGAGAGAGTATTATTTTTGCCTTGGAAACTCTTAAGTGGGATGAATAAGTCTTGAAACTTAAGGGGTATTTATAGGACAATCAATGGCCAAGATCAAAGCAAGTGTATGGTGTAGATTGGGGAATGTGTGTGTGGATTCTACCAACCATATGTCCACCACAACTTTGAGACATGTGGCTAGCCACATGTCTCCCTAAAAAACGTCCCACATGTCAAATGGACACCTAATTCGGCCTTAGGGCCACATGGGGTGCCATGTGTCGCCCTCCTATTCGTCCAAAATATTTCATCTCCCGAAAATATCCAAAATCTCGAAAACAAAGTGGGCCCCACAAAACCGTGAATTTTTCTCCGTGGGCCCCACGTGACCAAATACGGAAATAAAATTTCATAATTCTCTAATATTCCAAAAAGTTCGAATACTAAATCTGGGAATCCAATTCCCATTAACGAACCTTTTTTCTTCACAAAATCCGGAAACTTTTCCGTCGAAAAATCACATCTTTCTTCCTTTCCAATTTTAATGTCGTATTCTCGTACGTACGTCCTCATATACATACTCTGGAACTACGGGGTGTAATAGAAGGTATTGGACAACCACTCATTGATTGACTGTATGAGAGTCTTATTGTCTCTCATTAACAATATGTCATCAACATATATAACAATGAAGACAATACCCTCATCCTTGTGTTTGCTATAAACACAAGGATGTTCTTTGCTTCTGACGAAATCAAATGACTTGATAGCCTTGTCAAAGTAAATGTTCCAACTCCTCGAGGTTTGCTTAAGTTCATAAATGGACTTCTGTAGCTTGCACACAACATTTGGTTTGGACTCGAATGAAAAACCCTTGAATTGCTTCATATACACTTCCTCAATTAGATTACCATTGAGGAAAGTGGTTTTGACGTCCATCTGCCAAATGTCTTAATCATAATATTCAGCTATCACAAGAAAAAGTAGAATGGACTTAATCTTACAGGTGAAAAGGTTTTATCATAATCGACACCATGCCGCTGATTATAACCTTTAGCCACCATTCTAGCTTTATAAGTCTGTACCTTGCCAAATACATTAATTTTCTTATTGAAGACCCATTTGCATCCTATGGGTTTAACCCCACTTGGCAAATCAACCAAGTTCCACACTTGATTGATGTACATGGATTCCATTTCGGATTTCATGTCTTCTTGCCATATTTTCGAATCAATGTCCACCATTGCTTCTATGTAGGTTGTAGACTCATCATCATCGAGAATATCTATCTCATTATGTGTTTCCACAAGTAGATTTAGTATTTCTAGAGGACGATGAGGTCTTGTAGACCAATGGAGTTGATCGTTTTGCAGTTCAGTTCTAGGTATGATCTGATTATGAGAAGGTTTTTGTGTGTTGGTTGATCCACCAACTCGAGAGCTTTCAGGAATATCATTTTCATGTCTTTCCTGAATGGGAGGAGGTGCAATCGTTGCACTTTCTTCCAAGGTCTGTGTAGGAGGATCTTGCATTTCTGCATCATTTCTCGCAACACTCCCACTGGCCGAAGGGTGTACTGTAAGTATCCAAACTTTACCAAACTCCCCTACTGAATCTTTGCCTTGATCATTCGGCAAAGATTCAACCTCTGTGTTACTTTGTTGTTCTTGAATTTCTTCAAGTTCTATCTCTGTGCAACTCTCTTCCTTATAGATATATTCTTCTTCAATGAAGGTTGCGTTCCTAGAAACAATGATCTTATGTTTTCTAGGAAGATAGAAGTAGTATCTCTTAGTTTCCGTTGGATACCCCACGAAGTAACATTTATCACTCTTGGATTCCAACTTATCAGTGAGCATCTTCTTGACATATGCAAGGCACCTCCAGGGCCTCATATGTCTAAAAGTTGGCTTCTTGCCACACCATATCTCATATGACGTCTTTTCAACTGATTTGGAAGGAACCTTATTCAGAACATATATCGAGGTTTGTATACCATATCCCCAAAGGTATGTTGGTAAAGCTGAAAAACTCATCATGGATTGAACCATATCAAGTAGGGTTCGGTTTCTCGTCTAGGCAACACCATTCATTTGTGGTGTTCCAGGTCGTATCCATTCTGAATGAACTCCATGTAGCTTCAAGTAATCTAGAAATTCTTTACTTAATTATTCAGCCCTTCGATCAGATCGAATAGTCTTGATACTCTTTCTGAGTTGTTTCTCCACTTCACACTTGTACTCCTTGAACTTTTGAAAAGCCTCGGATTTGTGTTTCATAAGGTACACATATCCATACCTCGTCAAGTCATCTGTAAAAGTGATGAAGTAAGGGAAACCTCCTCAAGCTTTAGTCGAAAATGGTCCACATATGTCAGTATGTACCAACTCAAGCACCTCTTTAGCTTGTACCCAAGAGGCTTATTGGTCATCTTACCTTTCAAACATGATTCACAGTTACTATAAGATTCTAAGTCAAATGGTTCGAGGTAGTCAAGTTTCCTTAACCTTTCTATCCTTGTTTGATTGATATGATCAAGTCTACAATGCCACATGTAGGTAGAATTTTTTTTACTTATTTTAGCTCATTTGTTTTGTATATTGAAAATTTCTCGACTACAATTTAGTGTATACAATCCATTCACAAGAGGCGCAATTCCAAATACAACATCATTAAAAGACAATATCATACTTCCATTAAATATGCTCGAGGAAAAACCATCCATGTCTAAAACTGGAATGGAAATGATATTCCTCGTTAACGAGGGTACATAAAAACAATTGTTCAACACTAAACATTTTCCAGAAGGTAAATCTAATCTATAAGTTCTCACGTGCTCAACATCAACTCGTGCTCCATTTCCAACGCGCAGGTCCACCTCTCTCGGTCCGAACTTCCTGCTGTCAGTTAGCCCCTGCACATTTGTATAAATGTGTGAGCCACAAGCGGTATGTAGTACCCAGGAATGAGAATTGTTTATAGATAGATTTATTTCAATTACATACATACCTTGTTGATGCGCGATTTATGCACACACTTACGCAAGTGCACGTATCGTTACAAGTAATATAGTCTAGGTAAGACCGAATATCGTCCTCAAGGACTGGTTTTCAAGTACCGATTATCTATCCTATGGTATCTATTTGGTTAACGTCAATTGAATTGGAATTCTAAACTAATAATGCAGGAAATAAACTAATTATGAAAATACTTTGATTTAAATCAGTTTTGATGGAGAATTAGGGCTTCCAAGATCATCAACTATCCACTCTATTCAATCCTTAATACAATTAGACTGACTTCTTCTTCTACGTTAAGATAACAGTTTAACTAAGACATTTTATACACCTGTTAAGGTTATATAAACAATCAACCCCAGTATAGCACCTTTCTACCTTTCGGTGATAAGATTGACTATAGAGGAGGATTAAGACCAAAAACCTTATTAATACTACACAAGTATCGGGGTACTTTCGTCCACGATTTAACCTATGTTTATCCAACTACAACATATTCACAACCTCCCCTTTCGGATTTCGGTTAGAAATCATAAGAATTATGATAATTAGTGATCAATTAATTATCAAGCAATCAAAACAACTATTGAATAAATCTTAAATAAGTGAAGAAGAAACCAAACTAATATATTAATTCATGAATAAAGTTTCAAGTGAATCACAAGGAAATCCCTAACACAGTAATTAGCTCCTAGCCATAGTCACACTAAGAACTAATACACTCTCTATGCATGAACTGAAATAAATAAAGCAAAAAGAAAGAAAAGAAAATACTCAAGAACGAGTCTCCAAGCCTTCTAGCATCCAAGGGTTGTGTTGTGGAATATTTACAAGATGGAATGGTGGATGGAATGTAGGATGGTGGATGAAGAATGGTGAATTGTGGGGAATGAATTCTTCTAATGATGTAGAGACTATTTATAGACCAAGAATTCTTTAGGTGAAGGGTTAAGGGTTTTTAAGTAGGAAAAATTATTAGAATCCTTTTAGGTAAGGGTTTTAAGGTAGGAAAAGTTATTCCTTTAGGTAGGAAAAATTATCCCTTTAGGACTCTGAAAACATGTCAAATTCGGCCCAGAACTTCATAAATCCCGCGTCGGCGCATTGCGTAAATCGGCGCGCGGTGCGAAAAATCAGCAACTTTCGGAACATTCAGAACATTGGGCGCCGCGATGCTGCTGCCAGGCGCCGCGGCGCCTGAGGCGTTTTTCTGGCAAATTTTCGTTTCGTTGTCCTTTTCTCGTCCGGACTTCGTCTGATCTCCTCTATAATTCCCGGAACTTCTTAGACGTCATTTCTTGGCCCTTTTTGTGTGTAATTCCATCTCATTTATGCTCATTTCATCTCATTTTCGCCATTTCTCTATTTCTGACCGCTGTGACACAAAAGAAAGGAAAACGACCCTAATACTATACTAAACATAAATGAAATGAGTAAAATACTAACTAAAAATGACTCAAAAGGTGTATATAAAATACATCGATCAAATACCCCCAAACTTAACCTTTGCTCGCCCTCGAGCAAAGATCAAAAGAAAGAAATAAAGACACAAGGAAAAAGAAAATAGAAAGACTCAACGACATTGATCACTTTACTGCATTGGTGTTACTTAGAAAAAATATGAAGGTTAGCAGAATAATATGCAGGAACATATAGCATGAATTTTTAGCATTCTAAACACATCAAGCTAGATATTTCGCAAACTCATTTTAATCATGCTTAATGAAAGTAAGAATACTGAATTATGCATGTCAATTTCAAAATCCTATGGCATGTTTACTTGCTATTCTCCACTAATCATGGATATGCATATAAGAGATCTTCAGGACTTTTCAGGGTTGTAATGTAGGCTTAGGCATGGGTAGGTAAAAATAGGCATTTAGGCTCATTTTATGTACCATAAGCTTTTTTTGCTTTTCAATTCTTCCCTTTTCTTTTGATTTCCTTTCTTCACTTCATATATATCTTTCCCTCTTTTGTTTTGAGAGAGTGAAATGTATTATGAATAACAAGCACCCCCAAACTTAGGCTTTTGCCTATTCTTATTATTTTTTTATTGGGGTGCATCAAACTTGTTCACTCTTTTTGTATCTTTTTTTAACACTTCTTATTCCAATCATTTCACATTTTCACTTATGACACAAGTGTGGATTTAGAGGGTGTCAAAGAAAAAGTTTAATTTTTAGGCTCAAAGGGCTGACTAGAGATATTTTGAATGTCAGGGATAGATAAAAGTGGTAAGAAATGGCTAACAAAGAAATGCCTGAGTCATCTCCCCTAACATGCATATCCTAACTATTTCGCCTCAAATAGCAAGCAATCATACACATAGGTTTTAACATTTAACCATGCACAAATCAAGCAAAAAACCCCAAATAGACAGATTTCATGAGTTTTTGGCATATCTAACCTAAGTGTTTAGATAGTTGCTTCTAATTCCATTACATTATTCAACCTCACTTCACTAGGTGTTTCTAGTAACTATAGCATGCATGATCTTTGACAGAAAATTATGACTCAAAAAAAAAATTATGACTCAAAAATACACAAAACAAATTAAAAAGACTCAACAATATCAAAAACAATAGGACACCCCCCCAAACTTAAATCACACATTGTCCCCAATGTGTGCAAGACTCAAAGAAAATAGGGACAACTTACTGACACAACACATCGGTCATAACGGAGGTCTAGGAGGAAAAATTCTGGAATTTGCACGGAATATGGCTCTCTGAGGTTCCGGCGCCGCGACCCTGAGATTCGGCGCCGCGGCGCTGCTAGTACTGTGGCTCTCTGAAGTTCCGGCGCCGCGGCGCTGATTCTGGGCGCCGCGGCGCTGACGACGGTTTTTCCTTTTTTCAGCGTTTTTGCTCCTTTTTCCTCGGTTTTAGCTTTCAGTCCACCTGTCATCCAACAACACAAAACAAGAACCCAAGACCGTGAGACTGTTCAAGACAAAAAATAAAACAAACTAAAGACAGAAATTAAAATAACATAATTAAAAAAACATTGGGTTGCCTCCCAACAAGCGCTGTCTTTAACGTCTTTTAGCCGGACGCAATTAACCTTTACGAGTGCCCATTGGATCCTTCTGCGAACTGCTTGCAATCCGCAGAGTTATTGTTGCAGGTCTCACTTTTCCTACAACCATCTGTTCAAACAAGGGCCTCAAACATAAGATTATCCCCCAAGTACACAAGACAGACTTGTCTTTTAGGCTCTCTATAATGTAGGGATCAGTGAAATTCCCTACATCTCTCAACTCTAGGGGGTGCCCTTGATGGTATGGACTTCCTATTTGGGGATCAACAGTGATAGCTAGTGGTGTTTCTTCTGTAACAGGTGCAGGAAAAAGAATTTCCACAGAATCCAAAAAAGTGAATAATTGGATCTCATCAATCTTTTCCTTCTCTACACCAACTATCTCGCCAGATTCCTCAATAGCTGGGTGTGGTTCAGACTCCTCAATTTGCTTACCACCTCCCATAATGATGTCGCTAGGCAGATTTACTTGAGGTGTATTGCTCATCTTATCCATCAGTTGCCCTATGTGGGTCTCCAAATTTTTGAGGGACTCTCTTGTCTCAGCCATAAACTGAGTCTGGCACTTGGTGAGCATAAGTATGCCTGCCTGCAACTCATCTAGATCTTCCTCTGGAACCTGTGAGTTAAGCTGCTGTTGATGACTCCACTGTCTCTGATAGTAGTAGTCCATGTGTCCTGATTTTTTTGTTTTTTTCGAATTTAACCTGCAAAATAAGAAAAACAACAAAAGGTGATAAAAAGATGCTCGCAGAACAAGTTTTAGAAAAAAGAATAGATAAATCGATATTGGAAGTACGCCAGTCCCCGGCAACGGCGCCAAAAAATTGATGCGCGATTTAATGCACACACTTACGCAAGTGCACATGCCGAGTCAAGTAATATAGTCTTAGAAGACCGAGTTATCGTCCTCAGGGATTAGTTCTCAAGTACCAAATTCTATTCTATGTTATCTATTTGGTGACCGATAATTGAGTTGTTGTTTATGATTCTAATTATGAAAACTAATTAAACTAATGTGTTTTACTTCAGTAATGTGGAAATAGAGCTTCCAAATCTCCTCAACTATCTGCTTAACTTACTTATTAATGCAATTGACTATGGTTCTTCTTCTATTTGAGATAGCAGGTTTACTAAGCCGTTTTATACTCCTGTTAAGGTTATATAAACACTCAACCCCAGTACAACACCTTTCTACCTTTCGGTGATAAAGTTGACTCTAGAGGAGTATTAAGAACAAAAACCTTATTAATGCTACACAAATAATCGGGGTATTTTCATCCGCGATTTAACCTATATCTATCCAACTACAGCATATTCACAACCTCCCCTTTCGGATTTCGGTTAGAAATCATAAGAATTATGATAATTAATGATCAGGTAATTACCAAGCAATCAAAACATATATTGAATAAATCTCAACAATAAGAAGAAGAACCAAGAACATGCATTAATTTATAAAGAAAAGGTTCAAGTGAATTGACATGGAAAGCCCTATATTAGAATTAGTTCCTAGCCATAGACATGACAAGAACTAATTCAATATCCAACATAAACTGAAAAATAAAATAAAACAAGAACAAAAAATTACTAAGATAAAGGTCTCCAATCTTGATCTCCAAAGTGTTGTGTTTTGGCAAGAAGAGGAACCCTTAATTCTGACCTAGGGTTCTCTTTTTATAGCCTCCAAAATGTGGTGCAGGGTTTTTCCTTCAGGCCTGGCCCATTGACATTCGAAAAACTGATTTTTCCCGCGTCGGCGCCGCGGCCCTGCAACTGGCGCCGACCTGTTCTGTGCCCGGTTCGCCACTTTCTCGCATTTCGAGCTCTGGAACCTCCGTTTTTGCCCTCTTTTTGCTCCTTTTCGCCAATGAGCCACTTTAAACCAATATGACTCAAAAGGAAGAAAATTTATCCTAAGACGACACGTATTTGTACAAAAATGGACAAAAGACTCACTAAAATGACTCAAAAAGCGTATATAAATTACACCGATCACTTGTCCACTAGATAATGAAGCACCAGATGTCTTCCCTTCTATTGGAGCAGTGCAATCTTTCTTCCAATGCCCCTTCCTATTGCAATTCATGCACACATCCTTAGCCAGCATTACCTTTTTCTTCTTCTTCTGCATCCCTCCCTTGGGCTTCATTGATGAGGGTGCAATGATAGCTTTGCCCTTCTTGTTCTGCCATTCCTTACTGTTACACCCCGTAGTTTCAAGACATTTATCTGAGAACGTAAGTAAGAAAGTAAGACTTGAACATTGGAAGAAAGTATAACTACATTTTCATAAGGAAATAATTCAAAAAGGTGAAGACTACAATTTAATTACTCAGAGTTCAATTCTCCTAATTGGAGTCACGGAATTAGTTGTTGGATTTTGAAGTCTTGGATTTGGTCATGTGGGGCCCACCAAATTTTTTATAATTTTATGGGGCCCACGAGATTTTGAGATATTTTGGTCAAGTATAGAAATTATTTGTGAAGAATTATTTTTTGGACCAATAGGAGGGTGACACGTGTCACCCTCCACTTGTCACTGACTTGGACTTTAGATATTTTGAGAAAAGGGGACAAGTGGACATGGGTCCTACTCCACTTGTCCATCCACTTAGCTTAGATATTTATATATACATAGAGGCTTGGAAAGAATTCAACACTTAGCATATTTCACAAAACATTTTCTGTATCTCTCTTTCTAGTGCTCTCGGTTTTAGGGGCATTTGAAGAGCAAAAATTCTAAATTCTCCAAGCTTAGTTTATTAATGCAAGATCAAGAACCCTAGCCTAGTCCTAAGCCAAGTTAACACTCCATTAATCTCCAAATCCATTTGGGCCGTGTGTAGTGGTCTTGTTCTTCAACTTTTGGTGTTGAAACATGAAGTGAAGTTGGTTACAAGCTCGTAGAGGTTACGTGTGTGTGATTGGAACTTGAAGAATATGAGCTAAGACTAATCTAAGGACCGACTTTAAAGTGTACTATTTTGGGCATATTGGAGGTAAGATTTCATCCTCCTCTTGAAGTAATTAGATATTACATGTTGTAGTAATGTATAGATGAGCTTGTGCTAAAAAGAATGAAGATTAAAAAGTGTTTGGAAGGTTTTGGGGGTTGAGGCCGAGAGTGAGACATTTTCGGGCGTTGGATTCGTTGGTCATTATTGTTGTTATTTTCTCTTGTTGCATGTTGTATAATGAAGGAAATATTATTTTTGATAGTTTATATGATTTATATAACATGTTGAAATGAGAATTGGATTATAAGGAATTGTGGAAAAGGGCTTTGGATATGTAGTTGTTGTTGGCCGAGAATGGGCTAGAAATTGTTGGATATTGTGGGCAGTTTTGGGACTGTTTTAGACGTGGTTATATGCTGGAAATTAAGTAGCTTTATTGCAAGTTTAATGTAGTAAATGGCTAATAAAAGTCCTAAGGAATAAGAGTGTTAAAGGCTTCACATCGTACCCTTAATGTTGCATAATTTATGGACTGTTTTATGGATTGTTTTTATGTCGTTGTGGGGCATAATTTTACACGTCAAGTAGGCGTGTAATCCCCTTCGGTTGCTGCTTTGTTGTTCCCTTAAGTGTGGCTTGATTGTTGTTGAATTTGGGCCTTGGAAAAGGTGGAAAAGTACGTATAAACAGGGGAAGTGCTGCCCAATTTTCCGTAGAATAAGAGACCCTTTACTTGGTACTAATCTACCTTAGAAAGCTTGGAATTGATAGAAGTGCTATTGTCATTTTAGGTTGAAGTACTACGGGTGGCATATTCTACTTAGCGTGTGGAATAGCTTAAGAGGTATGTGAACTATCCCTTCTTCTTTGGCATGGTTTGATTTCATAAAGTGAGTGGATTTTTAACCCTTATTGATACTTGATTTGATTTCCTAAAGTGAGTTGATTTTAATCCTTAAACGATACTTGACTTGATCTCTATAGAGTTCTATTGGAACATAATCCTTAGTGATATACTCTATTAAATGTACTTTGGGTTCTTAAAGTGAAAGTTGTTCTATCTATAGTACTTGGGGTTTCTAAAAATGAAATATTGTTACATTTACTCTCTTGATAGTACTTGAGGTTTCTAAAATGAAAGATTGTTATATCTATTCTCTTGATAGCACTTTGGGTTGTCTAAATGAAATCTACTTTATTTTAGTTCATTGAGAGTCAAAGGAGTGATTATTAAAATAAATGTACGGTGAACGTACATAGTACTTTTGGGATCAAGTCCCTAATATTACAAGATGTATTTTGTCCGTGAACTTATATTCACGATGCGGGTATAGATTCTTATGAGATGTATATTGTCCATGAACTTGTATTCACGATGCGGGTATAGATTCCCATGAGATGTATATTATCCGTGAACTTGTATTCACGATGCGAGTATAGAATCTCATGAGATGTGTTTTGTCCGTGAACTTGTATTCACGATGCGGGTATAGATTTTCATGAGATGTGTTTTATCCGTGAACTTGTATTCACGATGCGGGTATAGATTCTCATGAGAGGTGTATTGTCGGTGAACTTAATCAAAAGTTTTAATTTTCAGATTCTGAATATTTTAAACTTTTAGAATCTGAATACTTAAACTTCAAATGATTCTAATTTTTTTTTTGTTTGCAAATTTACCGTTGGTGCCGCGGCCCTTAGGGCTGGCGCCTCGGAGGCAGAAAGTCAAAATTTTATTTTAAGCTTTTCGGGATGAACAGCGCCACGATGCTCCACCGTGGAGCCACTGCGCTGCCACCAAACCCTAGCAGGAGTCACGGCGCTCCATCGTGGAGTTGCGGCGCCTCGATCCAAGAAAAGTAAAATCTGTATTTCCAAAGCCCTAAAACTGGTTCAGGGTCAGATTTCTAGATTCATCCTCGTTCCCCTTCATCATCAAATAATACGTTCATCGATCATTATCCAATCTCTTCTCGTTCTTTTTCTCAATGCACCATGTCCATAATGAACCGGTTACACACGTTGACTTAGAAGAGTTAGATTGGAATAACTTTCTCGATTACGTCATTGTTTGATAAATCCGGAGACAAGGGATTATGCTTCTTAAGACTGGCACTAAGTTACTTACGATTCCTCTCACTTCGTTCGAGCTTCATTCAATCCTCCCTCTCCCTGTAGGTCGAGCCTGAAGATTTTAAAGCTTCTAAATGATAAAAAATAGATTTAAATAAATACTAACTCATATTATCATTAATAAACATTATACAATCATACAAAGCAATCTAGGCTCTGATACCACTGTATGGTTTTATCGGGTTCGTACACGCAGCGGAATTTGAATTTTTTTGTTACAAACCCGACAAGCGGTCAAACTGATGGATGATTAAATAATGATAAACACATAGAAAATATAATGCAATGATAGAACACTTACAGTTTGTAAAATCCGGAATCTTCAAGTTTGTAAGTCGATGGTGAGCACGCAACCGTTCCTTGATTTGCAAGTCAAAACTCCAATGTAATTACTCTTTCACAAAGCTAGGAAATCCGACAGAGTTTCAGCAGAGAATAACTTTAGTGAATTAGGTGTATTAAAATAATGATGGAACCCTCTATTTATTGTTGTAAAAGCAGCTAGGGTTTCCCACGTGGGCCAGGCCAAGAAACCGAGGTAGAGTGGGTCGTCTGGACCCACTGGACACATGGCGCCGCAGCGCTGAGTGGGTGGCGCCGCAGCGCTGAGTGGGTGGCGCCGCGACCCTGGGTCCCACGCGCCGCGGCCCTGGTCCAATTTTGCCTTGTTTCTATTTTAATTAAATCTGAAATACTATCTCGATTTAATTAAATAATCATTATTTATTCTAATGTCTCGATTATTAACCGAACATTTATATTCTTTCTTATTACATCCTTGAATCGACGGAACAATTGACTTAGTGTTACCCTACAGGCCTTCACATATCAACACTAATAATATTAGGGTCTACACGGAACTCCTAGATGGCACCGGAAGACAAACTCAATATGTGAAATATAGTTACACGAAACCTGTTAACTGAACCTCTATGTGGGAAGATAAAATTCTTTCATTCACGACACACTCGATCAAGCTTAGGATCTGTCAAGTGTCTATCCCAATGGCTTGATCATCATATCTCATCTATATTAGCAGACAACAAGACCATATCATAGATATGTCTACTGCATTGGCCAATGATTTAGTCAGCCAAATACCACATGAGAATCTGAGTGTTCACTCGAAGATACATTGGAGGAATGAATCCTAATCTTGGCTCAACTACCACCTTTAATCTACGTCGCAATATAGCCAATACAAGTCGTGTCTCAACCTATAAGGCATTTGATCTTAGGACAGGATCAAAGTACATTACTCTATAAACAAGGCGCGTATCGACCTCAAGTCCAAAGATTTCTATCTCCCACATGTTGATGACACTTTAGACATATATACAAATAGTACATTAGCAGAGTATACCAATACTTCCAAAAGTATCCATGTGTCCATAACGAGTTGCCATAACTCGTAGCAGGTGAGACATACTACATCCCCTAAGGATATGATGCAAACCACATGTCGACGTATCACATATCATCGATATCCCATTTTTTATGATCATTAGTCGAGGCAATTTTAAGAGTTACATTAAAATATTAATCTCTGACGTTATTAATAATCACGTAACCTCTAGTGATGCATTTATAAAATATCATAAACAATCTACTAATAATTCAATAACTACAAATGCCATAATATTAATCTCCATTATTATATATATGAATGTGTATAAAGTACATTTGTCCTAATACATATTGTCTCTAGGACATAAATATACTTTCAATATCCCACTTTGCCTAAAGTCAATCACCAACATATTTAATACCCATATTCTCAAAATGACTATTATGCTTAACTAAGTTTAATGGTTTAGTATATAGGTCTGCTAAACTATTGTCTGTGGGAACATAATCTAATCTAATATCTTCAGTCTCCACCATCTCTCTGAGTATGTGGTACTTCCTTGGAACATGCTTGTTTCTGTTTGTTGATCTTAGTTCCTTTGCATGTGCAATTGCACTAGTGTTGTCACAATAAATGGTTATTGGACAACTAGCACTTAGAACAACCCCTAGTTCCTTCAGGAACTCAGTAATCGCGACAACCTCTTTACCAGCTTCCGATCCAGCAATGTACTCAGCTTCAGTTGTCGAATGATCAGTTGTAACTTGTTTGGAACTTTTCCATCTCTCTGCTCCACCATTGAAAATGAACGTGTAATCAGATTTAGATTTGAAGTCATCAATATCTGTCTGGAAGCTAGCATCAGTGTATCCAGTAGAAACTAGATTTTCGTCTCCACCATAGACCAAGAAGTAATCTTTAGTACGTCTGAGATTCTTAAGAATACCTTTGACTGTCTTCCAGTGTTCATCACCAGGATTCTACTGGAACTTGCAAGTCATACTAAGTGCAAAGTCCACATCTGGCCTACTACAGGTCATGGCATACATGATTGATCATATAGCTGAAACATATGAGATCCTCTTCATGCGCTCAAGTTCTACAGCACTAGAAGGGAAATCCTTCTTAGATAACTTTATGCCTTGACCCATTGGAAGACTTCCTTCTTAGAATTTTCCATAGAATAACGTCTAAGCACTTTGTTTATGTAGACCAACTGTGACAGCCCCAACAATGTATTAGGTCTATCTCTATAGATCCTAATTCCCAGAATGTAACAGGCTTCACCTAAGTCCTTCATCATGAAGGTATTGGACAATCACTCCTTGACTGACTGCATAAGAGTCTAATTGTCTCCCATTATCAGTATGTCATCAACATATATAACAATGAAGACAATACCCTCATCCTTGCGTTTGCTATAAACACAAGGATCTTCTTTGTTTCTGAAGAAATCAAATGACTTGATAGCTTTGTCAAATCAAATGTCCCAACTCATCGAGGCTTGCTTAAGTCCATAAATGGAATTTTGTAGCTTACACACAATATTTAGTTTGGACTGGGATGAAAGACCCTCGGGTTTCTTCATATACACATCCTCAATTAGATTACCATTGAGTAAAGAAGTTTTGACGTCCATCTGTCAAATGTAATAATCATAATATGCACCTATCACAAGGAAAATTCGAATGGACTTAATCTTAGCAACATGTGAAAAGGTTTCATGATAATCGACACTAGGCCGCTGATTATAACTTTTACCACCAGTCTAGATTTATAAGTCTGTATCTTACCAAATGCATAAATTTTCTTCTTGAAGACACATTTGCATCCTATGGGTTTAACTCCACTTGGCAAATCAACCAAGTTCCACACTTGATTGATGTACATGGATTCCATTTCGGATTTCATGGCTTCTTGCCATCTCTTCGAATCAATGTCCACCATTGCTTCTATGTAGGTTGTAGACTCATCATCATCGAGAATATATATCTCATTATGTGTTTTCACAAGTAGATTTAGTCTTTCTAGAGGACGATGAGTTCTTGTAGACCTACGGAGTTGATCGTTTTGGAGTTCAGTTCTAGGTATGTTTTGATTGTGAGAAGGTTCTTGTATGTTGGTTGATCCACCAACTCGAGAGCTTTCAGGAATATCATTTTCATGTCTTTCCTGAATGGGAGGAGGTGCAATCATTGCACTTTCTTCCAAGGTCTGTGTAGGAGGAACTTGCATTTCTGCATCATTCCTCGCAATACTCCCACTGGCCGAAGGGTGTACTGTAAGTACCCAATCTTCGCCAAATGCTCTCACTGAATCTTTGCCTTGATCATTCGGCAAGGATTCAACTTCCATGTTACATTGTTGTTCTTGAATTTCTTCAAGTTCTATCTCTGTGCAACTCTCTTCCTTATAGACATATTCTTCTTCAAGGAAGGATGCGTTCCTAGAAACGATGATCTTATGTTCTCTAGGAAGATAGAAGTAGTATCCCTTAGTTTCCTTTGGATACCCCACGAAGTAACATTTCTCACTCTTGGATTCCAACTTATCAGTGAGCATCTTCTTGACATATGCAGGGCACCCCAGGGCCTCATATGTCTAAGAGTTGGCTTCTTGCCACATCATATCTCATATGGCGTCTTTTCAACTAATTTGGAAGGAACCCTATTCAGAACATATATCGAGGTTTGTATAGAATATCCCCAAAGGTATGTTGGTAAAGCTAAAAAACTCATTATGGATCGAACTATATCAAGTAGGGTTCAGTTTCTCCTCTCGGCAACACCAGTCATTTGTGGTGTTTCAGGTCGTGTCCATTCTGAATGAACTCAATGTAGCTTCAAGTAATCTAGAAATTCTTTACTTAAGTATTTACCCCCCTCCCCCATCGATCAGATCGAAGAGTCTTGATACTCTTTCTGAGTTGTTTCTCCACTACACACTTGTACTCCTTGAACTTTTCAAAAGCCTCGGATTTGTGTTTCATAAGATACACATATCCATACCTCGTCAAGTCGTCTGTAAAAGTGATGAAGTAAGGGAAACCTCCTCTAGACTGAGTCGAAAATGGTCCACATATGTCAGTATGTACCAACTCAAACACCTCTTTGGCTCGTACCCCGTTTCCAGAAAGAGGCTTATTGGTCATTTTACTTTTCAAACAGGATTCACAATTACCATAAGATTTTAAGTCAAATGGTTCGAGGTTGTCAAGTTTCCTTAACCTTTCTATCTTTGTTTGATTGATATGACCAAGTCTACAATGTCACAGGTAGGTAGAATTTCTTTTACTTATTTTATCTCGTTTGTGTTGTATATTGAAAATTTCTTGACTACAGTTTAGTGTATACAATCCATTCACAAGAGGCGCAATTCCAAATACAACATCATTAAAAGAGAATATCATACTGCCATTAAATATGCTCGAGGAAAAACCATTCATGTCTCAAACTGGAATGGAAATGATGTTCCTCATTAACGAGGGTACATAAAAACAATTGTTCAACACTAAACATTTGCCAAAAGGTAAATCTAATCTATAAGTTCTCACGTGCTCAACATCAACTCGTGCTCTATTTCCAACGTGCAGGTCCACCTCTATTACCCAGGAATGATAATTGTTTATAGATAGATTTATTTCAATTACAAACATACATTGTCCACTAGAGGATGAAACACCAGGTGTCTTCCCCTCCTCCTGGAGCAGTGCAATCTTTCTTCCAATGCCCCTTCCTATTGCAATTCTTGCACACATCCTTAGGAGGGATTTTCACCCCTCCATTGGGCTTCATTGCTGAGGGCGCAACAATAGCTTGCCCTTCTTCTTCAGCCATTCCTTACCTTTCGGTTTGGGATGAATATAGGAGCTTACCAGCACAACTTTGCCCTTGGAGATTGAATATTCAAAATCTTTAACATATTATGCAATTCCGGCATAATCGTTTTAGTTCCATTCATATGGTAATTAATGATGAAACTCTCAAACGAACGAGGAAGTGAATTTAGGATGAGCGTGGAAGAAACTCTATTGTGTAGCATTATTCCAATTGAGGCCAGCCTCTCTATCAACCCAATCATCTTCAGCACGTGCTGAGACACTTGGTTCCCTTCAGTCATCTTACACTTGAAAAGCTCTATTAATAACTCATATTCCATTTTATGTGACTGAAAGTCATAGAGGTTCTTCAAGTGTTCTAGCATCTCGGTGGGCCCCATGTTCTCATGCTGCATCTGTAAATCCATTGAAATGGAAGACAACATAACACATTGTACAGATTTGTCATCATTTAGTTGTTTTTGATAGGCCATCTTATCAAATGCAGCATACTCAGCAGAGTCTACATCAGGCACTGCAGGGAAAAGCTTGTCCAATCCATATTCAATTTTCTCTTGCCTTAGGACAATCCTTAGATTCCTAAGCCAATATAGATAATTCGGTTTGGTGAGTTTGTTCATTTCAATTAGCATCTTTAGTGATAGACTCGACATTCTGAAGATCTAAAGAATTAGATAGACAGGAAAATACAATCAAAATTTATTTACACATTCATTTTAGGCTAATTTAACATGACCTTTTTTAATTAGCTCCCACTATTTTAGCATACTTCTACGACCCCAAGGTATAATACAGACCTAAAATTATTTTAAGGTCATAATGGGTCAAGATCCAAACCTATGCTAAATCCGTGTTTGCTTTGGATGATAACTTCAATAGCACACTTTGGTAGGTCCTAAACCAATTGCAAAGCTTATTTGCAACTCTTGGTTGATTAAATAATTCATTTTTAATCATGCGTCCTTAGATTAATCCGACACTTTGGCGCCAAGATTTGTCTAAGTAAGTCAACCCCATTACACGACTGCGTTTATGTATCTAAGTAAACTTGGTCTTTGTGATCAAACACTTTGGTGTAAATACGCACGAAAGTTTATCATCTACTTTTACATTTAACACATCTATGAAAGAGCCTGAGTCCTCGTAGAGTTAGAGCAAATGTTTTGGCATAAATACTCGTATCGCCGAAAAGGATTTTGCGCTCTAACAATTATAATGGACGACACGTTTTAATTTTAGATTTGTATTCAAAGTTTGGGGAGCATTTTCAGTTTTCGGAGATTTCAACCAAGATCAACATACATGTCATATTTCATATGACATCCTATCATGCAATTTCTAAAATGCATTTAGATGGGAAACCATCAACCCAATAGGCATAATATAAGATGGTTTTAATCAACTACTGGGTGTCGCCTACATAGACAGTTATAGCGGTCATTATGTAAATCAATTATTGGGCGCCGCCTACCCAAACATGTATAGCGGACACTATGCTAATAATTAAATGCTTGCATTTAAAAAAACACTTAGCACATTCGTATATTATTCAATAATATACAATTAATGATAATCATGGGTTTATTTGTCTAAACTCTAAAATATATGTCTATGCCAAACAGTCCCTAAATATTTTTTGATATTAAAACTGATTTTCAGGAAATTTTTGCAAACTTTTAGAATTTATAGTCTAGTCCCTCAAGAATTTAAAATTTCAATTTGAACCCATTTCAATTCAAAAAATCCAATTTTAAACTTTCAGAAAATATATTCAGATTTCAGGGACCTGTATGCAATTTCCAGAATTAAAAAATATGATTTTCAAAAACTTTAATAATTACATAATTGCCCGGAAGGACCAAATCTATCTAATCAAAAGTTTTAATTTTCAGATTCTGAATATTTTAAATTTTTAGAATCAGAATCTGAATACTTAAACTTCAGTTTCTGATTCTAATTTTTTTTATTTGAAAATTTACCGTCGGCGCCTCATAGGCAGAAAGTCAAAATTTTATTTTAAGCTTTTCGGGATGAACAGCGCCGCGAAGCTCCACTATGGAGTTGCGGCACCGCCACCAAACCCTAGCAGAAGTCGCGACGCCTCGATCCCAGAAACACGAAATATGTATTTTCGAAGCCCTAAAACTGGTTCAGGTTAAAATTTCCAGATTCATCATCGTTCCCCTTCATCATCAAACAACACGTTCATAAACCATTTATCCAATCCTTTCTCATTCTTCATCTCAATGCATCATGTCCATAACGAACCGGTTACGCACGTGACTTAAAAGAGTTAGATTGGAATAACTTCCTCGATTACATCATTGTTTGATAGATCCGGAGACAAGGATTATGCTTTCTTAAGAATCAAGGTTTTAAAGCTTCTAAACGATAAAAATTAGATTTAAACAAATCCTAACTCATATTATCATTAATAAACATTATACAATCACACAAAACAGCACAAACTTTGATACCACTATAGGGTTTTGTTGGGTTCGTACACGCAGCGGAATTTGAATTTTTTATTTCAAATCCGACAAGCGGTCAAACTGATGGATGATTATATAATGATAAACACATAGAAAATGTAATGCATCGATAGAACACTTTCAGTTTGCAAAATCTGGAATCTTCAAGTTTGTAAGTCAATGGTGAGCACGCAACCGTTCCTCGATTTGCAAATCAAAACTCCAATGTAATTACTCTTTTGGAAAACTAGGAAATCTGGCAGAGTTTCACCAGAGAATAATTCTAGAATGATGGAATCCTCTATTTATAGCTGTAATGTCACGACCCAACCGGGGCATGGCGGTACCTACCGGTACCGTCAGTATATATCAGAGAATAGCAGCGGAACATACACAACACATAACTTATAAAAAGGGTGAACATCACTGGCCAGCCGATAAGGCTGCCTTCCATAAAACATACTTAAACAAAGTATAGTAGTACAACTGGTTCTTCTAGCCCAAAACATATATGTGACCACAGACCTCTAAAGATAACAACTGTGGCGGGACAGGGCCCCGCCATACCCCTGAATGTACAAAATACCTATAACATCAGGGAATATCCGTACCAATAAACAAGCTTCCGGAGGAATGGAGCTTCTGACACCCGAGTAAAAGATCCTAGGAATGAGGATCTACCACCTGCTTCACTTACGTGGCATGAGCGGCCGAGGAAGTCGATGCATAACGTGCAGTATGTAAAGCGGAAAATCGTAGTAATATCATAAGTCAAAAAAATAAGCTGGAGTCATAGATAAAAATCAATTTCCTTGCACTGTGCCTTACTAACAATGAGAGTAACAAGTATAAATCTTATAGCATAAAAATAGGAGGCTCACGATCAAAACAGGGTACCTGCGAAGTAGTATCATTAAGCAATCCTACTCCTGGGACTATTTCACCCGCATGGGTCCTGTGGACCCGCATGAGGTCATCCGCCTCGTCATGGGACTATTTATCCCGCATGAGACTATTTCACCCGCATGGATCCTGTGGACCCGCATGAGTACCATCGCCGTACTCGCATGGGACTATTTCACCCGCATGGATCCTGTGGTCCGGATCCGCATGAGTGCAAGCGCCGCACTCGCATCATGGGTAGCAAATCCATGGCATAAATAATAACCCGGGGTTTACCCCGTAATAATCTAAATATATAACATAGCTCATCCGGCTATTATACATAACATAAGCACTACCGGCCTATCATATCATACATAAGCACTACCGGCCTATCATAACACAACATAAGCACTACCGGCCTATCATAACACAACATAAGCACTACCGGCCTATCATAACATAAGCACTACCGGCTTATCATAACATAAGCAAGTTAAGAAATCCCCTAACTTCTTATTAACATTATTAATATATCCTCTCATTTTAGTATCCTAAGGCACTAACATGTCTTTTAATAGAAAATCCGGGAATTCAACCCAAGTACCATGTACTTCTAACTTTTTAAGAAATAACTCTTTTTATACAAAAATTCCAAGATACTAATCACCATAGTATCAATTTACGATTTCTTTTCAAGACAAGTCACATTTCCTTTTTAACCTTAGGCAACCAATGCCTAAAAATCAATTCACCTTTCTTAGTTTCAAATCCTTTACCCGTACTTGTTTTAATTAGAGTAAACCTTTCTTTGTGAACCTTTCAAGAAAATTAATATAACCAACTTCCCATAAAGTCATTATATTAGCGTTATCCCTTTGTCAAATACATTTTTCCCTCAATCCAAGGGACTTATACTTTTGAATTGAAACAAGTATCATATACTTTAAAACAAGTGTAGATTATCAAATCTTGTACGTATACCGTACTACATAGATACAACTATTCATGCTCAAGAGATAGGAAAGCTCTACATACCTCTTCGGTCAATCCACTTGCTAAGTCCAACTACATGAGTAATATGTCAACCTATAATAACCATAGTGCGTTTATTAACCTCTAATTTCAATGTAGAAATTCCAAATTCAAGTTATCAATTCCTAAGGAAAATTGGGCAGCATTTCCTTTGTTTCTACTCACTTTGCCACCTTTTTCAAAGGCCGATTTTCAACTCAAACGCCTCATTAAGGCCCAACATCCAAACCAACACAAAGGGGATTACACACCTAATCTTGGGTGTGTAAAATTCTGCCCCATAATTTATAATGATACACTTAACAATTCTAAAGTAGTTTGTAGGCTACACCATGCTCATAATATCTCTTTAGCCAAATCCTTCATACCCAACCCACATTTCTTGCATGCAATGACTCTAATAGCATTATTTACTACCACAAGTACTTTCTTCTTAACATGCAACACTAAAACTAATAATAGAGGAAGAATCTTTACCTTAGAGCTTTAGCCAAATTTATCCAACAATTTGCTAGCTTCTATTCCAAGAACACCACCACAACAACCTTCACAAGCTAGCCACAAGCTTTCTTCTTGCCTTTTATTTTTCAGATTTTTCCTAAGGCTAGAATATCTCTTGGAGTTTTAGAGAGAAGGAAGAGCTTTTCTAAGAGAGAGATGAAAGATGACCAAGTCTTTAAGACTTGGTCAATATAATGCATGCAGAAATCAGATGGGGACACTTGTCACCCACCCATGCCCTTTTAAAAGAAAAGATCGATTTTCCTAAGTTTTCCGCGATTTCCCGCCTCGGCGCGCATGACTCCTGCGGACTCTGGAACTTTCGGCGCGCGACCGCTTCCCGGCGCGCGTACTGAAACTTCAGCGACCCCTCGGATCTTCGGCGCGCGGCCATCTTCGGCGCGCGGCCTACAATCACGCGCTTGGCGCGCGGCCGCCTCAGCGCGCGGCGCTGAGACCACGGCCGCGGTCGGACCGAACCACGGGGTATAACATTCTCCCCGCCGTACAAACATTCGTCCCGACTGTTCCTTCAAACTTACTTGAATCACAAATTGGCGTAGACGCTCTTAACTACTCTTTTGCAAATAAAGACGCTCCCGCGGCCACAACAATACTTAAGCACAATTGCTAAATCAAAACTAACAAGCGGAAAGTGGGTTACACAGGTTGTAGGGAATAAGTGAGGATACTTCTTCATCATGTCATCCTCTGCTTCCCACGTCATTTCCTCCCTGTTATCGTTCCGCCATAAGACCTTGACGGAAGCCACGTCCTTCGTCCGAAGTCGCCTAACCTGTCGATCGAGTATCACTATGGGACTCTCCTCATACGATAACTTTTCTGTCACTTGGACATCATGAACCGGGTGCACTCTATATGGATCCCCAATACATTTCCGCAACATGGACACATGGAAAACTGGATGTACCGCCTCCAAATCAGACGGCAGATCTAACTCATAGGCAACCCTGCCTACCCTACGGACAATCTGATACGGCCCAATATACCTTGGGCTAAGCTTCCCCTTCTTTCCAAATCTCATCACGCCGCCGTGGGCGATACGCTAGAAAAACCCAATCATCTATCTCAAATTCCAAGTGTCGGCGGATGATCTGCATCGACTTCTGCGACTACGAGCTACCAATCGCTCCTGGATAAGCTTCACCTTATCCACTGCCTACTGAACTAAGTCTGGCCCGACTAACTGAACTTCTCCCACCTCGAACCAGCCTATCGGTGACCTGCACTTCCTCTCGTATAAGGCCTCATTAGGCGCCATCTGAATACTGGAATGGTATCTGTTGTTGTAAGAAAACTCCACAAGAGGCAAATGATCCTCCGGCTACCACGAAATCAATAACACAAGCCCGACATATCCTCGAGTATGCGGATAGTGCGTTCGGCTGTCCGTCGGTGCGAGGGTGAAATGCGATCGAGACTCACCTGTCCCTAATCCGCCGAAAAGACCTTGAAGTTAGCGAAGCGGGCTCCTCTATCGATATAATCGACCGGGACTCGTGCGGTCTCACAATCTCTCTAATATATAATCGGCATAGTCCTCAGTGAACGTCGTTCGGCCAGGAAGAAAATGGTGCGATTTCGTCGACTGTCGACAATCACCCAAATGGAATCATGCTTCCTCCGAGTGGTAGGTAGCCCCGTAATAAAATCCATATTTATCACCTCCCACTTCCAGTCGAATATCAATAGCTGCAATAGCCACCGGGTTTTGGTGCTCAATCTTGACCTGCGACAATTAGGACATCGTGCAACAAAACACCACGTCCTCTTGTGCCGTCCACCAATACACACACCTGAGGTCATGGTACATCTTAGTCGACCCCGGGTGAATGGAATAACGAGCACTGTGTGCCTCCCCCAAAATCTGCTGACGAAGTCCCGTCACATCGGGAACACACAATCGACCCTCAAACCTTAGCACCCCATCAGGCGCTACCTCAAATAGACTCTTCTCTCTCTGAAGAGCGGCATCTCGATACCGTACCATAACCGGATCCTCATACTGTCGCCCCTTCACCTCCTCGACGATGGAAGACTCGGCAACCTCTCGAACCCGAACTCCCTTACTATCAGAATCAACCAAACGAACCCCAAGGCTCGCTAGCTGATGTAACTCTCGGACCATATCCCTCTTCCCTGGCTGTACATCAGACAGACTACTCATCGATCTGCGACTAAGGGCATCTGCAACTACATTGGCCTTCCCTGGGTGGTATAGAATATCAACATCATAATCCTTAAGCAGCTCCAACCACCGTCTCTCGCCAAGTTCGGCTCCTCCGGTGAAGATATACTGGAGGCTCTTGTGGTCTGTGTAAATATCCACATGAACCCCGTACAAATAATGTCTCCAGATCTTTAAGGCATGAATCACTGCTGCCAACTCCAAATCATGTGTGGGATAGTTTTCTCGTGCTTCCTAAGCTGTCGAGATGCGTAAGCTATAACTCTGACGTCTTTGCATCAACGCGCTGACCAGACACGGCGCGTCGCAATAAACCACATATCCATCCAAACCCTCAGGAAGAGTAAGAACTGGGGCGGTCGTCAACTTCTCCTTCAGTAACTGAAAACTCTCCTCACAAGCATCCGTCCACTGAAATATAGCTGCTTTCTGAGTCAGCCTAGTCAAAGGTGTTGAAATAGAAGCAAACTTCTCCACAAACCTCCGATAATAACCTGCAAGGCCCAAAAAGCTGCGCACCTCCGTCGGTGTAGTGGAGTGCGGACCAAGTCTTGATGCCTCGATCTTAGTTTGTATCAACAGAATACCATCGGCCCAGATAACATGCCTTAAGAAAGCCTGAAGCGACCAAAACTCGTATTTCGAGAACTTGGCATCTGTTGCCGGTCGCGAGGACTCGATACCATCCTCAAATGATCTGTATGCTCCTGCTCTGTGTGCAAATACACCAAGATATCATCAATGAACACTATAACGAACATATCCAAGAATGACCTGAACACCCTATTCATCAAATCCATGAATACTGCTGGGGCGTTGGTCAACCCGAAAGACATCACCGAACTCATAGTGCCCATACGGTCACGAATGCGATCTTTGGGATATCTATCTCTCTAACTCGCACTGATGATAACCGGACCGGTCTATCTTGAAAAAACACTTTGCACCACTGGTCAAACAAATCGTCAATCACGGGAGGATATTTGTTCTTGATAGTTACCTTGTTCAACCGCAGTAATCAATACACATACGCGTCCGTCCTTCTTCTTTACAAATAACAGCGCTCCCGGGGAGAAACACTTGGCACGATAAAGCCTTTCTCCGGCCAAATCTTTGGTGGTCCTTGATTCCTTCAACTCGGCGGTGCCATCACGTATGGTGGAATAGATATCGGTCAGTGTCCGGCGCCAAATCGATGCAAAACTCAATCTCCATCTCGGGAGGATACGGAAGCTTCGTGCGGGAATACGTGCGGAAACTCTCTAACAACCGGCCCGATGAAGGTCGGTATCTCACTCTCGATGTCGAATACGAACCAATGGTAAATATACCCGCCGTACCATCTTCCTAGCCTTGAGGTAAGAAATAAACCTACCCCTCGGCGATGCGGTATTCCTTCCACTCGATAAGGCTCACCAGAAGCGAAACCGAACTAACCTCTCTGCGGTCCACATTGGCATAGCAAGACGCTAGCGATCCATACCCATAATCACATGAAGTGCATCGTATCCAACTCTATCAAGTCGGCTGAAGTCGGCGAACATCTATAGTCAGGCAAGCCTTATATACGCTCGGCTACCAGAAGCACCTACCGTAGCCACCTCAAAAGATTCTATGGACTCGGGCTCTATCCCTATTCTACCGGCAATATGAGGAGATATATAGGACAAGGTAGAACCTGGATCTATCAAAGCATATACATCACAGCAAGAAACCAATAATGTACCTGTGACGACATCGGGTGACGCCTCCTGGTCCTGAAAACTGGACATAGCATAGATGCGGTTCTGAGGACCGCTGGAACTAGAACCCTGCCACGACCCTCGCGGCCTGCTGGCCGTGAACACCACGCCTCGGGCGCATAACAGCGAAGATGAAGACCCGGCCCGGGCGGTGGTGAGCCATAGCATTTCCGCCGCCTGCGGTGGACAATCTCTCTTCAAATGGCCTGCGCCTGAGTAACAAGCTCACGGAGGAACACGACACCATAATGGCAATCACCACATCGACCACAGAGGCATAGGTGGCCTCGTCGGCCGGAACTCGGTCCTCGAAACCAGCCACGGGACCTGTCACGCTCCGAATACTCATGCGTCCGAAGATGGTGGAGGAGCGCTGCGGGCCGTGTGGTGCAAATGGTCTGCTTTGGGTTGTCTACCTAAAACTACGAGAGGACCTGCTGTCACGGCCTCTTCTGGCGATACTGCCGATCCGTCGGCCCTGCGTTCGCTCGCAGTGCGTATATGCGCATGCGGGCAATGTCCATGCGGTGAAGAGCTACTCCGTGCAACTATCGGCCAAGTGATCATCGAGTCCTATGATATAGCGGTGCACCCTGTCCTCCATGTCTGCTACCAAAGCGGGCACATACTGAGCCAATGAGTCAAACTCCACATTGTACTCCCGAACCGTCCGCCCACTCTGTCTCAGTGTCTAAAATCTATCGGCCCGAGCCCTCCTCATCTGCGGAGGCAAGAAATGGCCAAATGCGCCTCGAGAACTCATCCCAAAACTGAGCGCATGCTCCCAGGGACAGTTCCATGAATCATACGGTCCAAGCTGCGGTGTCCGCGGCCGATCACGAAACTAGTACCACCGACTCGGTCTCGGCCGATCACCTACATGATCCGTATGGCGTCGGATAAACTCACGAGATCATCCTCGGGCCTCGACCATAAAACTACGGTGGTGTAACTCAAAAAGTCCCTCGATCTCAGCTAGACTCTGTCTTTGAACTACGGTACAACCGAGGCTGCATCTCGGCTATCCTCGTATGCAGCCCACGATCACGGCTAATCGGGCCATCTCCTTGTAGCCCATCTCCTCTGCCCCTGGCTGCTGGGTGAGGGCTCAGTACGCCGATCTCGATGGCGGCTGCTGCTGCCTCCGACTCTGCTGGGGTTGGCGACGTTGTAGAACTCGCCGCCCTAAACATTATCTCAGGTAAGGACTGGGCCTGCGCCCGGGTAACCCTCAGTGTCCTACTAGTAGTTCCCTCCGCTGCCTTGCTCTTCTGGGCCGCGGTTGCCTTGCGTGGAGGCATAACTGATACATACAAAATTCACGTCAGAGGGAAGTTCAACCTATAACACGGCTCTATTGCACGATCTTAGAGTGAAAGAAATGGAAACCAATCCTAAATATCCTGCAGCCTCCTGATTATAGATGTGGTGCACAACACACCGATAATCAAGACTCTACTAGATACGGCCTGTAGACCCTTTCCGAGGATTAACTGCTCTGATACCACTTTTGTCACGACCCAACCCCGGGGCCGCGACTGGTACCCTACCGGGGTACCCTGTCAGGTATATGTCAGAGAATAGCAGCGGAACATACACAACACATAACTTATAAAAAGGGTGAACATCACTGGCCAGCCGATAAGGCTGCGTTCCATAAAACATACTTAAACAAAGTATAGTAGTACAACTGGTTCTTATAGCCCAAAACATATATGTGACCACAGACCTCTAAAGATAACAACTGTGGCGGGACAGGGCCCCGCCATACCCCTGAATGTACAAAATACCTATAACATCAGGGAATATTCGTACCAATAAACAAGCTTCCGGAGGAATGGAGCTTCTGACACCCGAGTAAAAGATCCTAGGAATGAGGATCTACCACCTGCTTTCCCTTACCTGCGGCATGAGCGGCCAGGAAGGGGTCGATACACAACGTACAGTATGTAAAGCGGAAAATCGTAGTAATATCATAAGTCAAAAAATAATTTGGAGTCATAGATAAAAATCAATTTCCTTGACCGTGCCTTACTAACAATGAGAGTAACAAGTATAAATCTTATAGCATAAAAATAGAAGGCTCGCGATCAAAGCGGTACCTGCGCGTAGTATCATTAAGCAATCCTACTCACGGGACTATTTCACCGCATGGGTCTGTGGACCCGCGTGAGGTCATCCGCCTCGTCGTGGGACTATTTCACCCGCGTGAGACTATTTCACCCGCATGGATCTGTGGACCCGCATGAGTACCATCGCCGTACTCGCGTGATACTATTTCACCGCGTGGATCACGTGGTCGGATCCGCATGAGTGCAAGCGCCGCACTCGCATCATGGGTAGCAAATCCATGACATAAATAATAACCCGGGGTTTACCCCGTAATAATATAAATATATAACATAGCTCATTCGGCTATTATACATAACATAAGCACTACCGGCCTATCATATCATACATAAGCACTACCGGCCTATCATAACACAACATAAGCACTACCGGCCTATCATAACACAACATAAGCACTCTGGCCTATCATAACATAAGCACTACTTTATCATAACATAAGCAAGTTAAGAAATCCCCTAACTTCTTATTAACATTATTAATATATCCTCTCATTTTAGTATCCTAAGGCACTAACATGTCTTTTAATAGAAAATCCGGGAATTCAACCCAAGTACCATGTACTTCTAACTTTTTAAGAAATAACTCTTTTTATACAAAAATTCCAAGATACTAATCACCATAGTATCAATTTACGATTTCTTTTCAAGACAAGTCACATTTCCTTTTTAACCTTAGGCAATCAATGCCTAAAAATCAATTCACCTTTCTTAGTTTCAAATCCTTTACCCGTACTTGTTTTAATTAGAGTAAACCTTTCTTTGTGAACCTTTCAAGAAAACTAATATAACCAACTTCCCATAAAGTCATTATATTAGCGTTATCCCTTTGTCAAATACATTTTTCCCTCAATCCAAGGGACTTATACTTTTGAAATGAAACAAGTATCATATACTTTAAAACAAGTGTAGATTATCAAATCTTGTACGTATACCGTACTACATAGATACAACTATTCATGCTCAAGAGATAGGAAAGCTCTACATACCTCTTCGGTCAATCCACTTGCTAAGTCCAACTACATGAGTAATATGTCAACCTATAATAACCATAGTGCGTTTATTAACCTCTAATTTCAATGTAGAAATTCCAAATTCAAGTTATCAATTCCTAAGGAAAATTGGGCAGCATTTCCTTTGTTTCTACTCACTTTGCCACCTTTTTCAAAGGCCGATTTTCAACACTCAAACACCTCATTAAGGCCCAACATCCAAACCAACACAAAGGGGATTACACACCTAATCTTGGGTGTGTAAAATTTTGCCCCATAATTTATAATGATACACTTAACAATTCTAAAGTAGTTTGTAGGCTACAACATGCTCATAATATCTCTTTAGCCAAATCCTTCATACCCAACCCACATTTCTTGCATGCAATGACTCTAATAGCATTATTTACTACCACAAGTACTTTCTTCTTAACATGCAACACTAAAACTAATAATAGAGGAAAAATCTTTACCTTAGAGCTTTAGCCAAATTTATCCAACAATTTGCTAGCTTCTATTCCAAGAACACCACCACAACAACCTTCACAAGCTAGCCACAAGCTTTCTTCTTGCCTTTTATTTTTCCGATTTTTCCTAAGGCTAGAATATCTCTTGGAGTTTTAGAGAGAAGGAGGAGCTTGAAATAATTTAAGAGAGAAGGAGGAGCTTTTCTAAGAGAGAGATGAAAGATGAAAGATGACCCAGGGCCGCGGCGCCACCCACCCATGCCCTTTTAAAAGAAAAGATCAGATTTTCTTAAGTTTTTCCGCCAGATTTCCCGCCTCGGCGCGCGACTCTGCGGACTCGGAACTTTCGGCGCGCGGCCTGGCTTCCCGTGGCCGCGCTGAAACCAGCGACCCTCCGGATCTTCGGCGCGCGGCCTACAATCACCGCCTTGGCGCGCGACCTGCCTCAGCGCGCTGAGACCACGACCGCGGTCGGACCGAACCACGGGGTATAACATGTAAAAACAGCTAGGGTTTCTCACGTGGTCCAGGCCCAGAAACTGAGGTAGAATGGACCGTTTGGAACCACTGGACACATGGTGTCGCGGCGCTGAGTGGGTGGCGCCGCGGCCCTGGGTCCCATGCGCCGCGGCCCTGGTCCAATTTTACCTCATTTCTATTTTAATTAAATCTTAAATACTATCTCGAATTAATTAAATAATCATTGTTTATTCTAATGTCTCGATTATAAACCGAACATTTATATTCTCTCTTATTACATCCTTGAATCGCGGAACAATTGACTTAGTGTTACCCTACATGCCTTCACATTTTGACACTAATAACATTAGGGTCTACACGGAAATCCTAGACGGCGTCAGAAGACAAACTCAATATGTGAAGTATAGTTACACGAAACCTGTTAACTGAACCTCTATGTGGGAAGATAAAATCCTTTCATTCATGACACACTCTATCAAGCTTAGGATCTGCCAAGTGTCTATCTCAATGACTTGATCATCATATCTCATCTAATTAGCTGACAACAAAACCATATTATAGATATATCTGTCACGACCCGACCTGACGGGTCGCGACTAAACGTCCTAATTGGACGTCATTACTGACCTGTCACACTTAATCCATTTAATACCGGAATTTATAGAAATTTCGGCAGTATAACACTGCAATGATAACCCATGTCCACGTAGGCAAGCTGACAAGGCGACCTTACACGTGAATGAACCTGTCTCCCATGGGAGTCGCAATTAACCAACACAATATATACAAGCAAGCCGACAAGGCTGCCACTAGATAACAACAAGTATATCCGGGAACATCCCAACACAGAGTAGAGCAACATCGCACACCAAAACAGAAGTACATACAACCACCCTACAGCTGTCTACAGACCTCTAGGAGTACAATACTGACATATGACGGAACAAGGCCCCGTCGTGCTCAAAATATACCTAAGTCTGGAATGTAAGGATCTGTACCAAAATAACTGGCTCCGGAACAAGGGAGTTTTTCAGCGGCTGGTAGATGTCCTAAGCTGGAGGGTCACCTATCTGAACACCTGTGTCACGACCCGATCCCGGGCCCGTGACTGGTGCCTTACCCCGGGCACCCTAGTGATACAACATCAGAGAAAATCAGCGGAAATAAAAACTAAAACATGAAACAAGACATAAAGTATGAAATAGGCTAACCAAAAAGGTCACCTTCCTGAATATATACATATATATATCAACCTGAACAGTTAAATCCTTTTACAAACCCTGCCCACAACAGTACTACAGACCTCTAAGAATGTAACCATAACTATTGTCACACCCCGAATTCGGGCCCGTGACTGGTGCCTTACCCCGGGCACCCTAGTGATACATATATCAGAGAAAATCAGCGGAACATAACACATGAGTCATGAAACAAGAGATATAATAATAAACAGGCCAACCAAAACGGTTGCCTTCAGTATATACATAAAACCTGAACAGTTTAATCCTTTTACAACCACGCTTACAGATTCTCTGCAGACCTCTAAGATTTACAACACTATGACGGGACAGGGCCGCCCATACCACGAATGTTCAGAACCTACAACTCGGGGAACACATACCAAAAGATAAGCCTCGGAGAAGCGGAGCTTCCCGATATCTTTGACGTGATCCTAGGCGAGGATCCACGGCCGATGTACCTCTACTGCGGCATGAGCGGCCAAGGAGAGTCGATCTGACAGTACAGTATGTGAAAGCGTAAAATCGTAAATGAAATCATACTAGTCTATATAAAGCGGGAGACATGTATGATAACCAAACTCTGATTCACAACATAAAAGCGATCATGTCGATCGAGGACTCACGTCCTCAAGTCATCGCTCAAATATAACTATGGGTCTCACGCCCACAACATCAATCATGTTCGCATCACGGCGCGTGCCGCGGAATTCGCCGGTGTAGACATGTCCATGATGCAACAATAATACCAATGCCCGGCGCATGCCGGAATTCTACCTCGGTGTGAACGCGTCCATGTGACATCATCAATGATATCTTGGGTGATCAACCCCGCGCGTGGCCACATACCGGAATTCTACCTCGGTGTAGACATGTCTATGTAACATCGACAACAAGACGATAATTAAAATGGAAACATACGGTGGAATTCTCGTCCTCGCCAAGACGCGTCCAAGTAAGTTCTCGACAAGTCAACCGCCTCTATCGAGAGACGCGGTAATACGAAATACAACACTTGCAACAAAGGCTATCATCACAAGCATAGGCAAGTTTCACACAACTCAAAGTACTTTCACATAAGTCACACCACCGTAGTATAAAAATCGTGACTATCTTTTTAAGTAAACAAGACACTTCCCTTTTGTAAAATCAAGTAACAACATTATTTTCCAAGCGTTCAAGTTTGCCTAATTTCAAATGCTCAAGTCACTTATTTTAGAAAGGTTTCGTAACTCATAGTCTTAATCTCTTTTAAAACAATTGAGTAACATGTGTCATATATGTGAGTAGTTTATTCTTGTTTATAACGATCTTATTACAATGACCGTGATCTAGAAAATGTAATATCATTTTGTCTCATCTTAGCTTACATGCGGATGGAGGTTTCTCTTGGTTTTAATACAACACATCATTATTCAATACATTTTCCTTTATTAACTGCGGTGGTGCTGTCGATACACATTCGATTACCGAAATCAGTAAAACATTATCCCTTTAAAAACCAAGTACTCATTACTCACGAATGAGGTTTCACACAACATCCACATTAAAACAAATAAGTTAAGTCTCTTATCTTATCAGATCAAGTCTCTTAACTTCTACCATGATAAACCATTTTCTTACCTACATAAAGTTTGTTATAACCAACTTCCCATAAAGCCGTTATAACACTTTATGTTTAAACAAACAAATACACTTAGTACGCAATCGTCCACCGTACTACATAGTTACACACATATCATGCTAGAAAGATAGGAAGATGTTCACATACCTCGCGACGAGTATCGACAATAAGCAAAATGCTCCAAGTACTACAACGCACTAGCCCTTTCCACTCCTCAAGTATAATGCGCTACTCTTATTACTTTCACCTAAAAAGGTCACAAACGTCTATTACCTTCAAAACACAAGGTTCCATTTCTCTACAGAAAATTCGGCAGACTCACACGCATGGCGTAAATCTCCTCCTCTATCAGTAGGCTACCAAGCCAACCGGGGGTTTACATCTAACCTGACGTGTACCATTCTACTACAACAAAGCTACACAAGTCTCATGTCTGATCTATGTAATTCTGATTCGATTCTCTTCTTTAAATTGGGCTTAAGTCAAAAGACATTGCGCGACAAATAATGTTGATTCTATATATAGTATACCTCAACTATATATTCCTACTACATGTAATCTCCAATTACAATAAGGGGACAAGAATATTTACCTCGACAAGCCCAAAATTATCCAAGTTATAACGTCGATCCTGAGCAAGGTTTAGCTCCTACTCCGTGCGCTCCATCCGCTCCAAAACAACCCTTAGAAGGTCTAACCAACTTCTACGCAAATACTTCAACCAACTATGCAGATTTCCTTAGGGTTTCGGTTTGAGACTAAAAGGACAAAAGGTAGTATTTCAGGGCTCTACGTATAGAGGTAACTTGTCGAATACAACAATGTAAAGGCTCAGGTATTGGGGCATAATAAAAATACTCGGAGTATTTCTACCAAGAGGGGGGGTGTATTATACGAAACAACTAGGCTAGGGGTGGGGGTACCCGGCTAGCACCACAGGGGAGGAGGCTCTCGGCCACAAGGCCACTCGAGGGGAGGAAGGCTTAGGGCGAGAACACACTCGAAGGGAGGGAGAGGTACTCAAGACTTGGAAGATTTTTGGATGAAGAAGTCTTGAGCTTAGGGGGTATTTATAGCAAAACCAAAAGCCAACCAATGGCCAAGATCAAGCCATGTGCAAGGCAAGTGTAAGGCCAAGATCAAGCCAAGTGCACCCTAGTCCCTACTCCACAAACAAGCCACAAAACATTGCACAAAACAATGCCACAACAAGGCACGATCGGCGAGGCCAAACCGCCTAAGGCGTCCGAGGTGACAAGTGTCACCCTCTTGTTGGCCAAAATGTTCGCCTCTCGGAAAAATCCGCAAAAATACAAAGCGACATAGCCGAATTTTCCTTCGCAAGTTACGCAAAACGTTTAGTCGAAAACGACTCTAGCAGGGTGTTGTGCACAAAGGTAACCGGCCGAGCCACTAGGCGGGGTGACACGTGTCACCCACCTATTGGCCCTCATAAAGCGTCTTAGAAAAATATCCACAATGGCCAAAATCTAGAAAACAAAGTGGGCCCCACAAAACCATAAATTTCTCCAGTGGGCCCAGCGTGACCATTCAGAAAATAAAATCTCAAAATTCTAATATAATTTAAGAAGCCCATATTCCAAATCTGGGAACCCAATTCCCGTCAACGAACATTTTCTTTACAAAAAGCGGAAACTTTTTTAGTGGAAAAAAATCACCTCTTTCTTCCTTTCCAATTTTTACATCGTGCTCTCGTGCGTCGTCCTCGCATACATACCACGAGAATACGGGGTATAACATTCTCCTCCTTAGAAACATTCGTCGAATGTTCCTTCTCAAGCGGATATTGATGAAGTTCCTCTAACAAGTTGCCAACGCCACTAGCGCGAAATAACACACGCGTCCTCTTCTTTCCTTACTCGTGCCCTTCTCGAACACTTGAACTCTCGGTCACGTACCATACTTCAGTCATTACTTCCGTTCGAAAATCTGCGGAGTCACTACCTCGAACTTGGTCATCTTACTAACCTCAAACTTCCTTAAGGCCATTCGGCCTTTACGAACCGCTTCGGTCGAACGCGTCCACGAACTCATCGATGATCATACAAACTTGGGCCTAGCATCCTCGTGACCCTACCACTGGCGGGACCACCCGAGCCCCACCTTAATCCGGACTCTGGGTTGACCGTATGGCGTCCTCAACCCGACCCACCATCGCGTCAAGCCCTCGTTCCCGACACGGAATAATCTGCTAAATCACGTCATGAAAGCTACCACTTCCATCTCACACTACCCATGGACTTATCACACAAATAAAACCCACGTATACTACGCACTCGATAAAGGTCAAACATAAAGCGAATCTTTTACTCGACGACCTTACCTCTAAGGTCTCGATCGTGACGATCTAGGGTTCACACTTACCATGCCCCATACTTACCCTTCTACAATAACGGTGTCTAAATCACATTTAGCACAAAGCTATCGAACATAACACTAAAACACATCGATACAAAACTCTAGAGGTTAAGGATATACTGTCTCTACCGCTTTCTAATCACGATCACGCCTGCGTGCGCGGTAGTGAAGGTGATGAACCAGCCGATCTGAAAGGTGAGTCGTAACATCCGTGCTACCCAGTCGGACAGTTCCTCGCAAAATGGCCCGCTCCGCAAAATAGCAAGCTCCTTTGGCACTCGACACTCCCGAAATGCGGTCTACCACATCGACCACACCGAGGTAGGGGTGACCGCGATCCGCCAACACCACTTACTTCGGAAACTGAACCCTTGGAGCCACGACCGCTCCGAATACTCTGGATGCTCTGAAGGTTGTGGAGGACCACTCTGCGCGGCGAGGTACAAAACTAGTATCTTTGAGGCGGTCCGCCTCGAAAGTCACCAAAGGACCACTGTTGTTCGGCCTCTTCGCTGATCTTGGTCATTCCGTCGACCTCTCGTGCCTCACATCCCGGTCGTGAGCTGCGTGCGGGCAATGTCCATGCGGTGAAGAGCTACACTCGAACAAGCCTCTGTCAAGCAATCATCTAATCCGGTGGCGTGGCGGTGCACTCTATCCTCCATGGTTGCCACTAAAGCGGGGACATACCGAGGCAACGAGTCAAACTCCACGTTGTACTCCCGGTGCGCCTCTCTGTCTCGGCATCACAAATCTGCCGGCCCGTGCCCTCGCCGTGCGGAGGCAAGAAGTGAGTGAGAATGCCTCGAGAACTCGTCCCATCTTCTTTGGGGCGCATGCTCTCCCGGGACAACTCGCGAATCAAACGATCATTGCGGTATCACGCGGCCGATGCGAACCTAAGACCACCGACTCGGTCTCGAAGCCTTGATCACTCTCGTGACCCATGTAGCTGCGGATGAACTCCTGCGGATCATCCTCGAGCCTCGACCCATAAAACTACGGCGGGCTCTGACTCGAAAGTCCGTAGCCTCAAACTATCTGCTCGAGGCGAACCATCTGGTGCTATTGGGAGGCTGCTGCATCCGGCCTATCCTCATATCGCCCACGACCACGGCGGCAAGCGGGCCATCTCGCGTAACCCATCTTCTGCGCCCCGGTGTGGGGTGGAGGCTCAGTGCTGCGGTCTCGGCGGCCATTGTTGCGGCTCTAACCTCTCTTTGGCTGGCGGCGTCCTGAAAACCCGCCGTCTGAAGCACAACCTCAGTCTTATGCGGGCTGCGCCTCGTACTCCTCTGTATCTCACTAGCGGCACCCTCGGCTGCCTTGCCGCTCCCAGGCTCTGGTTGCCTTGCGCGGAGGCATAGCGGTAAAAGCGAGATACGTCGGAGGGTCCAACTTACAACACGGTTCTAAGGCACGATCTCGGAATGAGAAGAATGGAAACCAATCCTAAATGTCCTATAGCCTCACGATTATAGATGTGGTGCCTGACACGCGATAATCAAGACTACTAGACACGGTCATAGACACTTTCCGAGGACTAACTGCTCTGATACCACTTTGTCACGCCCCGAATTCGGGCGTGGTAGTGCCTTACCGGCGCACCCTAGTGATACATATATCGAGAAAATCAGCGGAACATAACACATGAGTCATGAAACAAGAGATATAATAATAAGCAGGCCAACCAAGCGGTTGCCTTGGTATATACATAAAACACGAGCAGTTTAATCCTTTTACAACCACACTTGCATGATTCTACTGGACCTCTAAGATTTACAACACTATGGCGGGACGGGGCCCATACCCCGAATGTTCAAGAACCTACAACTCGGGAACACATACCAAAAGATAAGCCTCGGAGAAAGCGGAGCTTCGATATCTTTGGCGTGATCCTAAGGCGAGGATCCACGGCCGATGTACCTCTACTGCGGCATGAGCGGCCCCGAAAGTCGATCAACAGTACAGTATGTGAAAGCGTAAAATCACGTAAATGAAATCATACTAGTCTATATAAAGCGGGAGACATGTATGATAACCAAACTCTGATTCCAACATAAAGCGATCATGTCGATCGAGGACTCACGTCCTCAAGTCATCACTCAAATATAACTATGGGTCTCACGCCACAACATCAATCATGTTCGCATCGTGGCGCGTGCCCCGAAATTACGCCTCGGTGTAGACATGTCCATGATGCAACAATAATACCAATGCCCGTGGCCACATGCCGGAATTCTACCTCGGTGTGAACCGTCCGTGTGACATCATCAACAATATCTTTGGGTGATCAACCTGCGCGCGTAACACGTGCCGGAATTCTACCTCGGTGTAGACGTATACATGTAACATCGACAAAAGACGATAATTAAAATGGAAACATACGGTGGAATTCTCGCATCGCAAAGCCGGCCGTCAAGTAAGTTCTCAACAAGTCAACCGCCTCTATCGAGGCGTGGTAACACGTAAATACAACACTTGCAACAAAGGCTATCATCACAAGCATAGGCAAGTTTCACACAACTCAAAGTACTTTCACATAAGTCACACCACGTAGTATAAAAATCGTGACTATCTTTTTAAGTAAACAAGACACTTCCCTTTTGTAAAATCAAGTAACAACATTATTTTCCAAACGTTCAAGTTTGCCTAATTTCAAATGCTCAAGTCACTTATTTTAGAAAGGTTTCATAACTCATAGTCTTAATCTCTTTTAAAACAATTGAGTAACATGTGTCATATATGTGAGTAGTTTATTCTTGTTTATAACGATCTTATTACTGTGACCGTGATCTAGAAAATGTAATATCATTTTGTCTCATCTTAGCTTCATGCGGATGGAGGTTTCTACTTGGTTTTAATACAACACATCATTATTCAATACATTTTCCTTTATTAACGCCGCAGTGGTGCTGCCGATACACGTTCGATTCCCGAAATCAGTAAAACATTATCCCTTTAAAAACCAAGTACTCATTACTCACGAATGAGGTTTCACACAACATCCACATTAAAACAAATAAGTTAAGTCTCTTATCTTATCAGATCAAGTCTTTTAACTTCTACCATCAGTAAACCATTTTCTTACCTACATAAAGCTGTTATAACCAACTTCCCATAAAGCCGTTATAACACTTTATGTTTAAACCAAACAAATACACTTAGTACCTGTACTACATAGTTACACACATATCATGCTAGAACAGATAGGAAGAGGTTCACATACCTCGCGGCGAGTATCGACAATAAGCAAAATGCTCCAAGTACTACAACCTTGCTAGCCTTTTCCACTCCTCAAGTAGAATACGCTACTCTTAGTACTTTCACCTAAAAAGGTCACAAACGTCTATTAACTTCAAAACACAAGGTTCCATTTCTCTCTGAGAAAATTCGCACCTCACACATGACAGCGTAAATCTCTCTCTATCGAGGCGGCTACCAAGCCAACCAGGGTTTACACGCCTAACGGGCGTTTACCATTCTACTACACAACAAAGCTACACAAGTCTCATGTCTGATCTATGTAATTCTGATTCGATTCTCTTCTTTAAATTGAGCTTAAGTCAAAAGACATTGCCGCACAAATAATGTTCAGTTCTATATATAGTATACCTCAACTATATATTCCTACTACATGTAATCTCCAATTACAATAATGGGACAAGAATATTTACCTCGACAAGCCCAAAATTATCCAAGTTATAACGTCGATCCTGAGCAAGGTTTAGCTCCTACTCCGTGCGCTCCAATCCGCTCCAAACAACCCTTAGAAGTTCTAACCAACTTCTACTCAAATACTTCAACCAACTATGAAGATTTCCTTAGGGTTTCGGTTTGAGACTAAAAGGACAAAAGGTAGTATTTCCGGGCTCTACGTATAGAGGTAACTTTTGGAATACAACAAGGTAAAGGCTAAGGTATTTTGGGCATTATAACAATACTCGGAGAGTATTTCTACCAAGAGGGGGGGTGTATTATACGAAACAACTAGGCTAGGGGTACCCATGGCTAGCACCACAGAGGGGAGGAGGCTCTCGGCCACAAGGCCACTCATGGGAGGGAAGGCTTAGGGCGAGAACACACGCAAACGGAGGGAGAGGGACTCAAGACTTGGAAGATTTTTGGATGAAGAAGTCTTCAAGCTTAGGGGGGTATTTATAGCAAAACCAAAGGCCAACCAATGGCCAAGATCAAGCCATGTGCAAGGCAAGTGTAAGGCCAAGATCAAGCCAAGTGCACCCTAGTCCCTACTCCACAAAACAAGGCCAAAACATTGCACAAAACATTGCACAAAACAATGCCACAACAAGGCACCGGCGAGCGAACCGCCTAAGCGTCGGCGAGGTGACAAGTGTCACCTCTTGTTAACCCAAAATGTTCCGCCTCTCGGAAAAATCCATAAAAATACAAAGCGACATAGCCGGAATTTTCCTTCGCAAGTTACGTAAGCGTTTAGTAAAACGACTCTAGCAAGGTGTTGTGCCAAAGGTAACCGGCCAAGCCACTGGCGGGGTGACACGTGTCACCCACCTATTGGCCCTCATAAAGCGTCTTCGAAAAATATCCACAATGGCCAAAATCTCGAAAACAAAGTGGGCCCCACAAAGCCAGTAAATTTCTCAGTGGGCCACGTGACCATTTCCGAAAATAAAATCTCAAAATTCTAATATAATTTAAGAAGCCCATATTCCAAATCTGGGAACCCAATTCCCATCAACGAACATTTTTCTTTACAAAAACCGGAAACTTTTTCCGTGGAAAAAAAATCACCTCTTTCTTCCTTTCCAATTTTCTGTCGTGCTCTCGTACGTACGTCCTCGCATACATACCCTGAGAATACGGGGTATAACAACTATGACGGGACAGGGCCCCGTCATACCCCTGAATGTACAAGTAACTACACTGACAGGGGACTATACCAAAGATAAGCCTCCGGAGAAACGGAGCTTCCCAAAACGCTGAACTGTGATCCTATGAGCGCGGATCCACAACCGATGTACCTCTACCTGCGGCATGAACGCTGCCCCCCGAAGGAGGTCAGTACAACAAATACCAAGTATGTGAAACTGAAAATACTGTAATGAAATCATAATAGTCTATATAAAGCAGGAGACATGTATGATAACCAAACTACAGTACACAACATATAAGCAGTCGTGTCAAGTCAGGGACTCACGCCCTCCAAGTCATCACTCAAAATATATCCATGGGTCTCACGCCCACAACATCAATCGTGCCCGTGGAATTCCTTCCTCACTGTCGGCAGTCTATGATAGAACAACACCAAGGAGTACACATGTACACCAGGTCCGACCTGTGTCATAAAACCGTACGGGGCAAGTACGAAGGCTAACTACCAGATACCAAAGCCGCATCATCGACTGACCGGGGCAAGTACGAAAGCCAACTACTAGATACCAAGGCCGTACTAACAATACTATGCAACCAAACCACGAAGGCGACACGGGCAAGTCGAAGCCGACTACCAGGTACCAAAGCCGTGTCACGTAGCTGACCGGGGCAAGTACGAAGGCTAACTACCAGGTACCAAGGCTGTGTCACGAGACTTCGCCACTAAACTGAACGGGGCAAGTGCGAAGGCTAACTACCAGGTACCAAGGCCGAATCAGCCACGAGACGGGGCAAGTACGAAGCCAACCACCAGATACCAAGGCCGAATCAGTAAAACCTCATGGAGAGCTAGTCCATGGAATAACACTATCAACAGGAAACGAACCTCATCATGGCCGCGTACCCGTGGACCATCCATCGAGTCGGTATGCCCGTGGACTATCATAGTGGAAGCATACCGTGGGCGCCCATCGTGTCGGTATGTCCAAAATGATCAAGAATAACACGACCGACCCTCCATCGAGACGCCAGAACATAAGAATACAACACTTGCACAACAAGGCTATCACACGCAACCATAGGCACGTTACACACAACTCAAGGTACTTTCATTTTATGACAAGTCCCGGTTTTAATCCCCAAAGTACTACGTACGTTAAATTCTTTTAGAAGATCCATTTCTTTTACAAAAGTCACCCGATACGTAGTATCAAAATAGAGTGACTAACATTTTAATTAAACCAAAACAACTTCGGACTTTCCTTTTAAACCAAATTAAGACAATACCATGCCTTCTTTTTAGACCAAAACACTTCTCCTTTTAAAGTCAAGTTACCATTTTAAAACCAATGATAAAACCATTCCTTTGTTTTCATAAAGTCATTATAACTAACTTCCCATAAAGTGTTATAACAGCTTTATGTTCTAAACAAAACTCTTCAATTCCACAAGTCTCTTTTCTTTTAAAACAACAACAAGTATTCTTTTAAAAACCCAAATAACTTACTCTTTTCAAAACAAGTAACCTATACTTAAAATCAAGTTACTTCTCTTTTTCCGAAAACAAGTCGTTATAAGTCAAGTCTCTTATCTTTCAAGATCAAGTCTCTTAACTTTCAAAATCAAGTCGTTTATAAGTCAAGTCTCTTATCTTTTAAGATCAAGTCTCTTAACTTCTACAATCAATAAACCATTCTTTTACCTACATAAAGTCGTTATAACTAACTTCCCATAAAGCTATTATAACACCCTATGTTTTAAACCAACCAAATCACTTAGCACACGTCGTCTCACCGTACTACAGTTCACAACAATCATGCTAGAAAAGATAGGAAGAGGTTCACATACCTCGCGACGATTATCGACAATAAGCAAAACGCTCCATAGATCAGTAACCGCGCTGGCGTTTCCACTCTTGAGTAGAATACGCCACTCGTAATCTTGCAACCTATAAAGGCCACAAAACGCCTATCAACTCCTAGATCACTTCGTAGAATATTCTAAATACAAGATTCCTTATTCTACAGAAAATTCGGCGCTCCCCATGACCACATAAATCTCCTCCTCTACTCGCTGCCGGGCCAACAACTCCTGGGGAGGGTTACACGTCTAACCTGACGTACAATTCTCTTACACAAGTCTCTGTAAATACAATCCAATGTAAATACGGTTCAATCCTTTATAATCATCCTTCCAATATATCTTATACTCGATTCTAAATTACTACAATATGTAATATCCAATTCTGATAGGGGGCGTAGATCATTACCTCGATAAGCCCAAAATTATCCAAGTTTATAAGTCGATCCTGAGCAACGTTTAGCTCCAAACTCCTTACGCTCCAACCCGCTCCAAACAACCCTTAGAAGTTTCTAAACAACTTCTCTTAACACTTCAACCAAGCTATGAAGATTTTTCTAGGGTTTCGTTTAGCGACTATTGGAATAAAGTAGTATTTCCGGGCTCCTAGTATTGAAATAACTTGGAATACAACTAGGGATACTAGGCTAAGGTATTTGGGATTATACAATAATACTTGGAGTATTTTCTACACAAGTGGGGGAGGTTGGACGAAACAAGGCTAAAGGGAGGGAGTATTTTGCTTGGAAAAACTTCAAGTGAGGGATGAAATTAGTCTTCAAGCTAAGGGGGTATTTATAGAAGAATCAAGGGCCATGATCAAGTCAAGTGGGTGGTCAAGATTGGGCCATGTGTGTGTGGGTCCCACCACCACATGGCCAAGCAATTGCTTCCAGTGTCATGGCTATTTCGGCGAGGGACAAGTGGCTAGCCACTTGTCCCTCCAATTCGGCCAAGGGTGCCACATGGGGGTGACACGTGTCGCCCCCCGATTCGTCCAAAATATTTCGTCTTCCGAAAATATCCAAAATACCGAAAATCTCAAAAACAAAGTGGGCCCCACAAAACCGTAAATTTCTCCCGCGGGCCCCACGTGACCATTTCCGAAAATAAAATCCCATAATTCTAATATAATCCAAGAAGTCCAAATACCAAAACTGGGAATCCAATTCCCACTAACGAATCTTTTTCCTTCACAAAACCCGGAAACTTTTCCGTCGAAAAATCACACCTTTCTTTCTTTCCAAAATTTTTGTCGTATTCTCGCACGTACGTCCCCACATACATACCCTGGAACTACGGGGTATAACAACCTGAACCTGTGGGCATGAACGCAGCCCCGCGAGGAAAGGGGGGTCAGTACGAAATAATGTACTGAGTATATAAAACATGAAATACTGAAAATGAAATCACAATTGTGTCAAGTAAAGATAGAGAGTCATCAAGCTTAACAAAAATGAGAGTCATATCAGAAATCATGAATGCTTACTCATACTGTCACTATGTCTATGTCTGTATATCAATCTGTATAACATGTCTCGGCCCTCTAGTGAGAAACTCGATGAAAGTCTGTATATATGCACATATCATGTCTCGACCCTCTATGGAGGGACTCGATAAAATCTATATATATGTATATAACGTGTACCGGCCCTCTAGTGAAGGACTCGATGAATTTTGTAAAGCTGCGCACGAACATGATCCGGCCCAGGACTCGGTGGAGTGAAACAATAATACTTAGCACGAGTAAATATCATGAGCAACCATATGCAATTAAAAATTATCTTTGACTCACGATAATATCATCATAATAAACTCTTTTACTGAAAATCATAGACACTAATCAACAATTATCCTTTAAAACTGAACTTATAGGAATTACGTACGTCCGCCGTACTTTCATTAAAATCATGCCAAAAAGAAGGAAGGAAGAGTTTTACATACCTCTTAGTCGCTCAACCAATGTAAAACTAGGACGTGTCTCGTCTAATATGTCAGCCTATAATAACAATTATACGATCATTAATTTTAGGACTTCTAACGTAAGTTATATTGAATATCGTCTTCCTATTTCTATAAAAAAAAATGGGCAGCACTTCCCCTGTTTATGTGCGTATCCACAATTTATCAACAAGTCAACAACACCAATAACCAAACATCATTCCAAGATATAATCAAATTAATCTCAAATACTCCTTTTACGCCATAGTGTACATTCCTTCTCTTTTACACTTATACAATCCAATAACTTCAATAACCAAGGCGATTAAGTCCTATAGTTAGCATATAACACCTTTTCCATTTTAATCATTTTAGGACATGTATTAGTGATTACCATAATGTGTATGTATATGCATAACTCATATTTACGTCACCATAATTTCACCAAAACAGCCCCTTAAATTGCAATACAACATGTCCACTAATTTCCGTACAAATTCGGCCAACAACATTACCAATTCCATATTTTCTTTCTTAACTTCTTATAATACAATTCATGTTCCAATAATTCCTTATGAAAACTATGATCTAATTATCAAGATTTCTTTTTTAATTCCCACATGCAATTTGTGATAATGATAAAAACACAACCATTGAACACAACAACTCCAAAATTGATAGAACTAACTTCAAAATCGGCCCAACACATTTCAACAATCACATGCATGTTTTAATTCTAATTTTCCTCTTAATCTAATTTCATATCTTAACATAAGTTTATTTCCTTAATCTACAACAACATGCAACTACAATTATTGTCACACCCCGAACCCCGGGCCCGTGACTGGTGCCCTACCTGGGCACCCTTCTACCTTAACAACACAAGTAGACTGCGGAAATTAAATAACACCTCATTTTTTTTTCCATCGTACGTGCAAGGCAAAGCCGACAAGGCTGCCATATAGTATACATAATAAAAGACACTACACTGTACATGAGTCCAATCCCACATATGAATACAGACCTCTAAGAGTTTTTCTGAAATATGACGGGACAAGGCCCCGCCGTACCCATAACTGTACAAAAGCCTGTACTGGAGGAACTATACCAAAATGATAAACTCACGAGCAGAGGAGCTATCCAAAACTACGGCGGTCCTACACTGCCGATCACCAAATCAAGGTACCTAAACTGCGGCGATGAACGCAGCCCGAAGGAGGTCGACGAAGAATGTACCAAGTATGTGAGCGATGAAATGCGTAATGAAATCATAATGATCTAAACAAAGCAGAGACATGTATGATAGCCAACCTACGATACAATACATAGCGGTCATATCAAGTCGTGGACGCAGCCTCAAAGTCACTACTCAAATATAACTATGGGTCTCACGCCATAATATCAATCATGCGTGGAATCCTTCCTATCGTGATCTGATGTAATAACACCAATAAGGATACATGAACACCAAGTCCCACTGTGTCCTAAATACCACGTGGTCTCATGCCCCTAATCCCACATCGTAAAAGCATGACCATAGGGTAACACAAACAAATCCGGGACATATATGATAATCAAATTACAACACATTGTGCCTTACTAACAATGAGAGTAAGCGATAGTATCCTTACAATATAAAATAGGAAGCTCATGATCAAAACAGACCATCCGCGCACAGATCATTTAGCCATCCTACTCGCGGAACTATTTCACCCGCGATAGGCGCGTGGACGCGTGAGGTATCCTCGCATGGGACTATTTCACCGCGTAAGCCCTTACGGACTCGCATGAGGTATTCCTCGCATAGGCTGGACCCGCCCGCATGGGACTATTTCACCCGCATAAGTCCTTACGGACCCGCATGAGGTATTCCTCGCATCGTGGGTAGCAATTCCACGAAATATCCAAATGCCACAAACCCGGGGAATGACCCCGAAACGACTGATATACCAATAGCACACAACCGGCTATTTCCAGCACACATAGGCAATTCTCAACTAAACAAGTCAAAGTACTTATCAAGGCACACATAGAATAATTCTCATTTAGCAAGCCAAAGTACTTATCAAGGCACCCTTAGACTAATTCTCAATTAATCAAGCCAAAGTACTTATCAAGGCACAAATAGAATAATTCTCAATTAACAAGCCAAAGTACTTATCAAGGCATCACATGGAATAATTCTCAATTAATCAAGCCAAAGTACTTATCAAGGCACACTTAGACTAATTCTCAATTAATCAAGCCAAAGTACTTATCAAGGCACAAATAGAATAATTCTCAATTAACAAGCCAAAGTACTTATCAAGGCACCCTTAGACTAATTCTCAATTAATCAAGCCAAAGTACTTATCAAGGCACAAATAGAATAATTCTCAATTAACAAGCCAAAGTACTTATCAAGGCATCACATGGAATAATTCTCAATTAATCAAGCCAAAGTACTTATCAAGGCACACTTAGAATTATTCTCAATTAAACAAGCCAAAGTACTACGTACGTACATTCTTTTATAAAAGACTCCCTTCTATGTAAAGCCCCACGATACTAACACCCGTAGTATCAAGGCGTGTCTATTTTTCAAAGTAAGTTACTACACTTTTAAAAACTCATTTCACAGCTTGAAATCAAGTAACTCCAAATTTTCACAATCTAGGCAACTTATGCCTAATACTCAAAATAGACAACTTTTTAAACCTTCCATAAAGCCGTTATAACCAACTTCCCATAAAGCCGTTATAACCCTTTATGGTTTTAGACATATCCATTCCTTTTATAAACAAGAGACTTATACTATTAAAAACCAAGTATCACATACTTACAAATCAAGTTCTTAACTTTCAAAACACTTCAAGTCTCTTAATATATAGAAAACAAGTTTCTTCTACTTTTAAACCTCAAGTAACTCACACCTTTAAGACAAGTTACTTCTCTTAAATCATGTCATTTCTCCTCTTTTAAAACAATTAAGTAAATCACTCCTTTGACTCCCCTAAAGTCATTATAATGACCTTTAGATTTTGGAACTAAGGCACTAGACAAAAGATTTGGAAACCACTTCCTTTTCAAGACTCTATGTACTTTAAGTAAAATACTTTCACTTTTAAGAATCGAAACTTCACTAAGAAAATGGATTTTACAACTTACAATTTAAACATCCAAGTACAATCAAGGAAGTACATAGCACAAATTCTGTTCTAGGCAATCCAAATACAACCAAGGAATAGATCATTTAAGGAGTAGAACATACTTTCTAAATCTTAAGGAATCATGCTAGAAGAGGAGATAATTCACATACCTTTTCGGCTAAATCCACAAGCTAAGCCGAATACGCCGTACGTAGAAGTGTCAACCTATAATGGTCACAACAAGACTATCAACTTCTAGTCTCTAACGTAGAATAATACTAAGTATACGGTCTACAATTCTACGGAAAATCGGGCAAAGACCTCCTTTGTTTCTACTCACTTTGCCACCTTTTTCAAGGCCGAATACAATAACCAACAAGCCACATTTTAAGGCTCCAAACAACATCCAAACAAAGGGGATTACACGCCTTACAATACGTGTAAAATTCCGCCCCACAATTCATACCAAATAGTATAATACTTCACTAGCCATTCTCGGCCAACATATAACCAATAACACTACGTCTTTTCCAATCATTTTCCAATTTCAAGTTCTTAGGTCAACATGTTATTTAGTCATAAACAATTTCAACAACTACAATTTCCTTCTTTATTCAACATGCGACGACTTAAACTAATAATCAACTTGAATTCCAATCTTAAAGCTAAACACGCTAGTTTTGGATTAGGGTTCCAATAGCCCATAAACATATCAAACTTCATACTATATAACACATGCTTGCTAAAATCCATAGCTACAACAATAAGTAAGTCTTAACTACTAAAACGACAAAATTTATACCTTTCCAAGCCCTTAAAATTTCCAAGATCCAAAGTCGCGCCTTAGAAATTCTTAGCTCCTTTCCTTAAGTTCCAATCCGCTCCAAGCACTCCTTAGAGGCCTATGAAGAACCCATCTTCAAGTTCCAACTTCAAAGTTGAAGAACTCCCATAGTTTCCGCCTTGCGACTAACGTGAAAATGCGTTTTTTCTGAAATCTTTCTATTGAGATATCCTTACAATACCCTAAGGGACATTGGGTTAAAGTATTGTGGCTAATGGATCAAAACTACAAAATTTTGTGTGGGAAAGTTGGACAAAGCCGAGAGCTCATTGTGAAGCACAAAAGTTTCTCTAAAATTTTCTAAGTGTTAATGAGCTAGTCTTGCACTAGTAGTATACTTATAACACAATGGAGGGCTTAGACTTAAACAAATGTGAGGTTAGGATGAGTTTCACTTGGATCAAGCCTAGGTGGACAAGTTGACTTGTCAACAATATCAAGCTTTGGAAGACTTATCTTCTACCATGGTCAATGACCATTTTACCCTTGCATAAATTTCGACCAAGCCATGTGGGGGTGCCACGTGTCGCCCTCTCATTCGTCCATAAAATTCCGTAACCCTCGTGGGCCCCACAAAACGTAAAATTCCTCGGGTGGGCCCCACGTGACCAAATCCGTAAAAATAAATTTCCATAATATTACTAAGTCCCATACTATTCAAATAATGCATTTTGAGAATCCAATTCTCAACAACGAACATTTTTCCTTTCCGACGTCCGGAAGATTTTCCGTCAGAAAAACAATTCTTCCTTTCGTACTAATTTCCAAGTCTTGTTTCCTTACGTGCATTCTCTTATACATGTACTGGACTTACGGGGTGTAACAATTATAGCATAGAAAGAAGAATTTTCATACCTTAATTTAACCCCCAAAACAGTCCCGATGTTTAGCCACTGCTTTGTCAGCTGAAATTGTAACGTCTATAACTCTCTTCTCCGATGTCCTATCGACAAGAGGTTTATTTCGTTGGAAACTAGACTCGACGAACTTCATTTTAGGCTTTTGAAACACCCAAAAACTCCCAATATACGAGGAGATATATCCCTCCAAAGTTGACTAAAATTCTGCCCCAAAATCCCGATTTTTGTCCAAACTTTCATCAAATTCTTGTCCAATTTTTCACTTCTTCAACTCCAATCCAACATGCAAGATTTCTACAATGTTAGACAAACATTCTTACATGTTTTTCTTCTCAAAAACATGTCCGAAACTTGACGAAAAATCCCAATCTCTCTCGCCCAGCAGTCCCGAAAAACCCACTATTTTTTTTTCCTATTTGGGCTTCTAATTGTTAGATGGATTAATCTAGGAAGAAGATTATAGAATGACTTCAATTCTTGCTAAGAATGGTGCAATTTTCGGATTTGGGTTGAGAGAGGAGGAGATGAACTTGGTGTTTATAATGAAATTAAAATTAGAATAGAAGGGTTTTGGTATTTTAAGAAAATCTGAAAATACTTGTTTAGACTTACACTTTGGCCCTCTTTAATGCCCTCTTAGTTAAAAACAACTCCAAGTAATAAATCTTAACTCCTCCTTCAATTAATCTCAACACTCGTTGCCTTAAATTCTTATCGTCGTATCTTATATACCTTACTAATCCATAACAGAAATTATATATGTATATATACCACCATTACTAAAGAATTTTCCGGCGTCGCATTCGTCATTACCAAAAATTATTCTATAATCACATCCTTAAGTATATTAATTTCCAATACTCGAATCCTATTTTCCTTAATTACGTCCTTACTTATTGTCTTAAACTCACGAGGTGTAACATTCTCCCCCCCCCCCCCCTAGAAACAGTCGTCCTCGAATGTTCATAATAAGTCTTATGTTCCTAGAAATTTCGGCAGAGCCTCCTTTATAATTGTGTCAATTCATCCATATTCAGCAAACCAACAAATGTCTCACAGGGCCACAATATAACACATATGTAATTCACCAATTCAAAATAGTTAAGTAAGGAACCAAATTACCTGTGAATATTCAACTGAATCTTATGTAATACCTTAAACAAAGTTAAAGAGCCTTCATGCAATACTATATTCCCTCATCTTCAAACTTGCCACAATATTCTAGTTGGTACTACCTTGTACACTTGCTTCAATTTGTAATGGCATATAGTGTTCCACCATATCTGTACTGCATGCTTAACATGATGACACTCCATGTGTATACCTGCTGCATTGTTAAAATAGCTTAATATAGATTGACAACCTCCCTTGTAAGAAACAAGTGATCTATCATTTCTTAATGAAAAACATTACCTCAGCAGCATCTTGATACTATATTAATTCCAATACTTTGCAACACTTCATCCACTGGAATTTTAAATTTCCATACCGTCCATAGGAAGAAATATATCTTGAATGACACTCTTTTAACCCACACTTACCTATATACATCAGAAGGATAGGATCTTTATCTCAACAAATCCCATGCAATTGACACAATAAATTTACTAGAACTTGTCATTATCACCAAGGATTATGGATATATCAAGTATGTAGCGACATGAGAGACAATGTCATCTGGTAGATACAACTCTAGCCTTGACAAACCTCCTCAATTCCCACGTAGCAGTTCCTTGACATCTTTCAGCCTTTCATCAATAAGAAACTCTGATAATAGTACATAGTGTAATGTTTCCAATTTGGTGCGATTATCAAATCAAATGTTAGCGGTTCCACTCTTTGTTTCCCACCATATTTCTTGTTCAATGTTATCCTTTATATCAACAACCATTTTCAAGGCCTGAGAACCACCTTCCCGTTGCACATATTGAGGGTAATGCTTCTTAGAGTACATGTTCCCTAGAAAGTTAACCCATAGAGAGTTAGTGGTCCTAGATTTCCATCATAACATTTTACACATTGCCTTTAATATATCCAAAATGAGGTCTGAACCCCAATTCACTATCATCCTTAGGCAAGTACATTTTTAACCATATAAACCAATGCTTAGCCTTAACATCATCCTTACTATACACCAGAAGAAAATTACAACTATTTGTATGTATATCTTTGATCAAACATTTTGCAATTCTTATAGCAGGCAGTATGTGTATAGTCACACTTGTGACACATTCGTAATCAACGCTGCTTTACCTCATGGTGACAACAAATTTTTTCTAAGTCTGTAACTTATCTTTAATCTTCTTAATTAATTCAGCATAGTCTATCTTCATCTTTCTAACATGAAATACTGGATATCCTAAATTCATGAATGAAAATGTTCCCCTTGTGAAACCAGTAATACATTTTTCTTGTTGAATCAAGTTACTAAGAGTCTTAGCATGCATATAAACAGAACTCTCCTTTTATTGATAAAATGGTCAGAAGCTTCTTCATACTCTTTCAAAGTCTGCCTTAACTCTTTGTAAAATCATTTTATTTGCTTCTATTGAAATTCTTCAAACAACTCCTCTTTACATCTAACAATATCCTCCCTAAAACTTAGTTTCTTAAAAATATCTCCAAAAGTTTCCTTACTCCATAATAATAGGGCAGTATTGACATTCTTCAGTTTCGGTATAAAAGAAATGAAATCATCTTAATCAACAACAGTGTGCCAATTTTAATTTAGCGCCTAAAAGAATACTTCATATTTTGTCCCAACCAAGCTAAAATAAATGTTTGCCAACATTCTATCGAACCTCTTAAAAGTACAATCATTATCGGCACCTTTCATTCCACTACTTAAAAGGACTCCCTTTAAATTCAATTTCAAACATTTCACATGAATTAGTACAAAATGCAAAAATTCTCACGCTCTGCAGGATATATATAAAGATCTCCTATTGTCACCCTTCCATTTATAATAACATTGAAATCCCCACTAACTAGCCAAGGATCCCTCATATCGTCGACAATATAGTATAAACTATCCCAGAGACAACCTTCCCAATGCATCACTCTTTGTATATACCATAGTATATCTACCTAGTTCATGTAACTCATTCACCAGTGAGTCCTTAAGTTTGTCATGTTAAGCATCCCTCATATTGTCTCTGATTAAGTTCTCTGCTGATTAATATATTTAGGATAGACATATCCACTTCCACTGTCATATTCTGCTCCACATTGGACATCATTATCCCATCTTCCTTTAATATTACTGTGTTACTATTATTAGAGTTGTTACCATTGGTACACACCTCCTGACTCTTGTCAACATTTCGCTCCTCATTAATTTTGCTGCTACAAAAACTCCTTCAACATGTTCTTTAGTAGTAAGAGTTGCTTTTGATCCTTCTATCAATTGTGGGTACTTAATGAGTTGTTTTACTTCTACCACCTTACCATCGTCGTCTTCCATATTCTATTTATTTCCATATTCTTCCCCAGTATCTCTTTGTTCCTCCTTATTTGCATTATTACCGTTTGCCTCCTCAAGTGGCATTTGTTTTATCCTCTCGTTGGACTTACTAATTCAGTTGTGTCTTTGGCTGCGTCAACATTTGTCACTTTGGCTACATCACACTGAATATCTATTATCACTTCATTGAATTCATCTATATCTTTGTACCTCTCTTATCTGTCTTCCATCCTTCTGTTATGGTCTGTAGAAATTCAGGATTCAACCTTCACCTATTTAAAGTATTTGAACTTATACTAAGTCTTTATGCCTACTTCTCATCCAATTAACCCAAGAGAATGTTCATATAGGCCTGGTTTCATGAAAGGCACCTTAGAAGCATGTAGGTTATCATCTCATTCTTAATTAGTAAGTGTTGTTATACACCCTGCTTGCCACTCATTTCACCATAATCTGCTACCTACTGTTTAAAACCCCTTATCTCCGTCTTAGCGACATGACACTTCACTCTTCTATTCCATTTTAATGCCCAGTTGAAATCACTCATTATTGCCTATGGTCCTTGTATCTGGCCATGTAACCTTCCAATATCTATCCACATTTCCTTTTTAAGAGCCACATCATTAAACGCATTCACCAAGGTCATATAAAAACTTTTATTTATACCCCTATGTGCTACCCCGCAGTACATCAATTATTATGTACAACTTAATATCTACTTCATAGAGACGAGGCTTCCACCATAACCATATTCTTCCATTTGGATGCTCGGTAAGATTAGTACTTAGAAGATCACCCCCTACACAAATTAAGCGAGGTATTATGAGCTTCTTCTAATCTTTTAACATTTGGTTCCACGAGACCAAATAGCCTCATCTTAGCATTCTGCGTGAACTAATGCATTGAAACTGTGCATGAATGCATACCTTGGTTACCAATCCTTCAAATAACTTCTTAACTGAAAATATGAACTCCAGAGGTTCGCTGCATGTCCTTGCTTTGCTTTTTCAACCCCTTTTTTTTTTCTTGTGCGTTGAACACTACTCTTTACGATATTTAAAATGCCTGACACAACTATACACCAATAGGATGCTTATCATTTCCAAGTTCTAAGTCATTTGCGAAAGAAACCCAAATGGTCCCTATGTCCAATACTTCCCAGTACACGGTCCAAAGTAGGAAAAATACTTTCATTCCCTTATATCAATCTTATTATTCCGGAAATAATAGCCTCTTCTTATTCTTACCTGAGAACAATGTTCTTTTGCAGTTTCCTACCTGTCACGACCCGGCCTCGGGCCCTCAACTAGTGCCTTACCCGGGCACCCTAGTAGATATACATCAGAGAAAACCAGCGGAATAAACTCATAGATATGGAACAATGTAGAATAGAAAACAGGCTAACCGATAAGGTCGTCTTTCAACATATATATAAATCAAAAGCCCGAACAGTTATAACCTTTACAAACCCAACTCACAACAGGACTACAGACCTCTAAGAGTTTTTGACATAACAACTATGACGGGACAGGGCTCCGCCATACCCCTGAATGTACAAGTACCTACAATGACAGGAAACCATACCAAAAGATAAGCCTCCGGAGAAACGGAGCTTCCCAAAATGCAGAACTGTAATCCTATGAGCGAGGATCAACAACCGGTGTACCTCTACCTGCGGCATGAACGCGGCCCAGAAGGAGGTCGATCTGCAGTACCAAGTATGTGGCCCAGAAATGCGTAATGAAATCATAATACCATATATAAAAATTTGGAGACATGTATGATAACCAAACTAACGATTACAGTGCCTTGTCAACGCATAAATAATGAAAGTCAATTTTTATCTTTACTGACCACTCTTCAACACATGTAAATAGTCACCCAAGGTCAGGGACACAAGCCCTCATAAACATTGCGTAATTTAAACAAGGGTCTCAAGCACGCAATACAAAGCGTGCCCGTGGAATCCTTCGTCACGGTCGGCAGGCGCCAATGTAATATATATCTACATATATATATATATATATATATATATATATATATATATATATATATATATAGCAAGCCCGAGGTATCCTGCATCTCGGGTACATGACTTCATGGGGAGCTAGTCCATGGAATAATAATAATATATAACATGCCCGTGGTATCCTGCATCTCGGGTACATGTCTTTATAGGGAGCTAGCTCATGGAATAATAATATCATCTGGGAATTGAACCCGTATCATGGCCGCATACCCCCGGAATCCTTCATCGGTGCAGGCATGTCCATAGAACAAATAAATATATATATGTATAACATGCCCGTGGTATCCTGCATCTCGGGTACATGTCTTCATGTGGAGCTAGCCCATGTTATAATAATATCTTCCGGGAATTGAACCCGCATCATGGCCGTATACCCTCGGAATCCTTCATCGGTGCAGGCATGTCCATGGAACAAATAAATATATATAACAAGATGGTCGGCCCTCCAATTGAGAGACGCGGTAGCATAGAAATACAACACTTGCACAACAAAGGCTATCACAACTAGCATAGGCCATTTTAACATATTTTTAGACTTTCATTAACATGTAAAATGGATTATCATTTTATAAACTCAAGGCACTTACATTTTGTGTAAAATCCAGGGATTTAACCCAAAGTACTACGTACTCCTATTCTTTGGAAATGACTCTTTTCAAATCAAGCTACTCTTTTATAAAACAATTCATTTATACTCTTTTAACTTCTCATAAAGTCGTTATAACCAACTTCCCATAAAGTCATTATAACATTTTATGTCTTTAGAAACTACGGTATTTACATACTTCAAATCAAGTGAGTATACTTTCCATTTTAACCAAACTTGCACATTTTAAATCAATTCAAGGGTACCCAAAATGAAACCCAATTTCATTTAAGACATGTACGCCAACTGTACTATATATTTGTAAGACATCATGCTCAAGAGATAGGGAAAGTTCCACATACCTCATCGGCTAAATCCACTTGCCAAGTCGAATATGCCGCGCATAGAATATCAACCTATAATAACCATAATACATCTATCAACTTCTAGTTTTCTTCGTAGAATATTTCTAAGCATAAGGTCTCTTATTCTACGGAAAATTGGGCAGCACTTCCCCTGTTTCTACGTACTTTTCCACCTTTTTCAAGGCCCGAAATCAATAACCAACATGTCTATTAAAACTAGTCCATAGTCCAATGTAAAAACAGTCCATAGTCCAATCTAAAAACAGTCCATTAGTCCACTAATACAATCATTAGTCCAGTCCTTTAGTTGGTGTTCTTGGCCAACTACTACAATAAAAAATTATCCAGTTTTTGGCTAGCATGCCAATATTGTTTCATTACTTCTTTAATAATCCTCCAACTTATATTCCAATCTTTATATAAGTTATATTAACTTGTTATCAACAAGATTCCTTCATGTCAACAAGTAATAGGTAATGTTTTAACAACTTTAATGGCTAGCATGCCAATTTCGGTTTTTAACATCTTATTAAGGTCCAAAACTTTTCAATTTTCCTTCCACATATCTCATACTCATTTATATACTACTATAACATGTAATCTCAAATTACATTAGAAGGACAAGGACTATTACCTCAATAAGCTCAAAATTTCCAAGATTATAAGTCGATCCTTAGGAATCTTAGCTCCTATTATTTACGTTCCAATCCACTCCAAGAAACCCTTAGAAGTTCCTAACCAACTTCTCTTAACACTTCAACCAAAAATATGAAGATCACCTTAGGGTTTCACGTTGCGACTATCGAAGTAACGTAGTATTTCCGGGATTTTTGTGTTGGGATGTTCTTAAAACACCACTAGGGACACTTGGTTTAAGCAATGGGATTAATCAACAACAATTGAAGAATTTCTATGCCTAAGGGGGGGTGTTGGCCGAGAGCTCACAAGAGGGAAGAGAGTATTGTTCTTGAAAATTTCTAAGTGATGAAGTCTTCAACCCCAAGGTGTGTATATATAAGACAACCAAGGGCTAGGATCAAAGCAAGTGTGTGGTTGAGATTGGGGACAAGTGTGTGTGGGTCCCACAAGACACTTGTCCAACAAATATCTTAAGCCACTTGGCCTAGCATTCTCGCCCAACATGGGCCACATGGGGGTGACATGTGTCGCCCTCCTATTGGTCCAAAATATTTCATCTCCCCACAATCTCAATAATTGGTCAAATATCAAAAACCTTGTGGGCCCCACAAAGTCGTAAAATTTCCCGGGTGGGCCCCACATGACCAAATCTGGAAATAAAATTCCATAATTCTTATAAATCCTATAAGTCTTAAATACCAAAATTGAGAATCCAATTCCCAATAACAAACCTTTTTCCTTCACGTGGTTCAGAATATTTTCCGTAGGAAAAAGAAATCTTTCTTCCTTTTCAAACTTAAGGTCGCATTCTCTTACGTCCTCATATACATATCCTGAAACTACGGGGTGTAACACTACCTTCACATAGTCCAGCAACATGGTATACCATAAAATCGTCACAGATTCTAACAATTAGAGCTCAACATTTAATTAAAGGTATGAAGGAGAAAAGAGTAGGTAAGCTTCATTTTCTATCTTTGGAAGGAAAAGTTCAATCTCCATAACTATAGAGCAGATAACGTAGCATAACGGAGTACCAATTCGTAAGATAGAGACTACTGCAATTCATTTCACAAGTCGACACCTCATTCATGGTCTGAAAAAGGATCTTTTCACTACTCGTAATTGTAAGCAACTCCACTTCTTTTAACACTTATTCACTTATTTCTTACTTGTCGTACTTTTCATAATTCCAACATATTCTAGTATACATACGTAACCTCGGACATTGCTCCTGGTCCCAATCCTTGACGATACCATCCCTTATTCAGTATATAGAAGATTCTGAAGAGTTACCTTACCTGACGTGGACCTAGTACCTCCAAACTAGGTCATCATACTTCTCTTCAAACTCTTTCACTTCCCTTATGGATTGACGCACCAAGTCAAGTCCGAATAACTCTGATTTTCCCTTCCGAGCCACTGTCGCTGTCTTTCGAGACATAGCTGCAATCACAATAATTATTAGGAAGAAGGGGGGTTATCCTAATGACATAGCTCTATTGCACGATCTACGAGATGAAAGAGTAGAAACCAATCCTAAATATCCGGCAGCCTCTTGCGTATAAGTATGGTGCACAACATACCCATACACAAGACTCTACTAGACATGGTCTGTAGACATTCCGAGGACTAACTGCTCTGATACCACTTCTGTCACGACCCGGCCCGACGGACCGCGACTAAACGTCCTAATTGGACGTCATTACTGACCTGTCACACTTAATCCATTTAATACCGGGATTTATAGAAATTTCGATAGCATAACACTACAATGATAACCCCTGTCCACGTAGGCAAGCTGAAAAGGCGGCCTTACACGTGAATGAACCTGTCTCCCGAGGGAGTCACAATTAACCAACACAATATATACAAGCAAGCCGACAAGGCTGCCACTAGATAACAACAATTATATCCGGGAACATCCCAACACAGAGTAGAGCAATGTCGCACACCACAACAAAAGTACATACAACCACCCCACAGCTGTCTACAGACCTCTAGGAGTACAATCTCGACATATGGCTTAACGGGGCCGTCGTGCCCAAAATATACCTAAGTCTGGAATGTAAGGATATGTACCAAAATAACTGGCTCCAGAACAAGGGAGCTCTTCAGCGGCTGGTAGATGTCCTAAGATGGAGGGTCACCTATCTGAACACCTGAACCTGCAGGCATAAACGCAGCCTCCCGAGGAAAGGGGGGTCAGTACGAAATAATGTACTGAGTATATAAAACATAAAATAGTGAAAATGAAATCACAACTGTGTCAAGTAAAGATAGAGAGTCATCAAGCTTAACAAAAATGAGAGTCATATCAGAAATCATGAATGCTTACTCATACTGTCACTATGTCTATGTCTGTATATCAATCTGTATAACATGTCTCGGCCCTCTAGTGAGGGACTCGATGGAAGTCTATATATGTGCGCATATCATGTCTCAGCCCTCTATGGAGGGACTCGATAAAATTTGTATATATGTATATAACGTGTCTCGGCCCTCTAGTGAGGGACTCGATGAATTCTGTAAAGCTGCGCACGAACATGATCTGGCCCGGGAATCGGTGGAGTGAAACAATAATACTTAGCACGAGTAGATATCATGAGCAACCATATGCAATTAAAAATCATCTTTGACTCTCGATAATAGCATCATAATAAACTCTTTTACTGAAAATCATAGACACTAATCAACAATTATTCTTTAAAACTGAACTTAAATTACGTACGTCCGACGTACTTTCATTAAAATCATGCCAAAAAGAAGGAAGGAAGAGTTTTACATACCTCTTAGTCGCTCAACCAATGTAAAACAAGGACGCGCCTCGTCTAATATGTCAGCCTATAATAACAATGATACGATCATTAATTTTAGGACTTCTAACGTATGTTTTATTGAATATAGCCTTCCTATTTCTATAAAAAAATTGGGCAGCACTTCCCCTGTTTATGTGTGTAACCACAATTTATCAACAAGCCAACAACACCAATAACCAAACATCATTCCAAGATATAATCAAATTAATCTCAAATACTCCTTTTACGCCATAGTGTACATTCCTTCTCTTTTACACTTATACAATTCAACAACTTCAATAACCAAGGCGATTAAGTCCTATAGTTAGCATAGAACACCTTTTCCATTTTAATCATTTTAGGACATGTATTAGTGATTATCATAATGTGTATGTATATGCATAACTCATATTTCCGTCACCATAATTTCACCAAAACAGCCCCTTAAATTGCAATACAACATGTCCACTAATTTCCATACAAATTCGGCCAACAACATTACCAATTCCATATTTTCTTTCTTAACTTCTTATAATACAATCCATGTTCCAATAATTCCTTATGAACACTATGATCTAATTATCAAGATTTCTTGTTCAATTCTCACATGCAATTTGTGATAATGATAACAACACAACCATTGAACACAACAACTCCAAAATTGATAGAACTAGCTTCAAAATCGGCCCAACACATTTCAACAATCTCATGCATGTTTTAATTCTAATTTTCCTCTTAATATAATTCCATATCTTAACATAAGTTTATTTCCTTAATCTACAACAACATGCAACTACAATTATAGCATAGAAATAAGAATTTTCATACTTTAATTTAACCCCCAAAATAGTCCCGATATTTAGCCACTGCTTTGAAACACCCAAAAACACCTAATATACGAGGAGATATATCCCTCCAAAGTTGACTAAAATTCTGCCCCAAAATCTCGATTTTTGTCCCAACTTTCATCAAATTCTTGTCCAATTTTTCACTTCTTCAACTCCAATCCAACATGCAAGATTTCTACAATGTTAGACAAACATTCTTACATGTTTTTCTTCTAAAAAACTTATCCGAAATTTGACGAATAATCTCAATCTCTCTCGCCCAGCAGTCCCGAAAAACCCACTGTTTTTTGTTCCTATTTGGGCTTCTAATTGTTAGATGGATTAATCTAGGAAGAAGGTTATAGAATGACTTCAATTCTTGCTAAGAATGGTGCAATTTTCGGATTTGGGTTGAGAGAGGAGGAGATGAACTTGGTGTTTAGAATGAAATTAAAATTAGAATAGAAGGGTTTTGATATTTTAAGGAAATCTGAAAATACTTGTTTAGACTTACACTTTGGCCCTCTTTAATGCCCCCTTAGTTAAAAACAACCCCAAGTAATAAATCTTAACTCCTCCTTCAATTAATCTCAACACTCGTTACCTTAAATTCTTATCGTCGTATCTTATATATCTTACTAATCCATAACGGAAATTATATATGTATATATACCACCATTACTAAAGAATTTTCCGGCGTCGCATTCATCATTACCAAAAATTATTCTGTAATCACATCCTTAAGTATATTAATTTCCAATACTCGAATCCTATTTTCCTTAATTACGTCCTTACTTATTGTCTTAAACTCACGATGTGTAACAATATCTACTGCATTGGCCAATGACTTAGTCAGCCTAATTGTCACGACCCGTTCCGGGGCCCGTGACTGGTGTCTTACCCGGGCACCCAAGTAGTCATACATCAGAGTAATCAGCGGAACATAAGACAAGACAAGAAACATTATGAAAAGAGAAACAGTTTATCTGATGAGAAGCTTGCCTTTCGGCATATATATATATATAACCCAAGTTTTGCAGTTACATCCCAACTGTACAATAGAGCTACAGACCTCTAAGGAAGTAAACAACTATGGCGGGACAGGGCCCCGCCATACCCTGAATGTACAAAAACTATCTACAATACAGGGAGATCATACCCAAAGTAGAGCCTCGGAGAAGATGGAGCTCCCACCAAAGCAAAGATCCTAAGGATGTGGATCTAGCACTGCTTGCCTTACTGCGGCATGAACGCACCCAGAAGGAGGTCGACAATGTACTAAGTATGTGAAATCAGAAGTACTTTAAATGAAATCATATCATTTTAAAACCAATTTTATAAATATGCAGAAACAACTAATGAATCGCACATAGTGCAACATCATAAACAAGAGCAACAATAGGTAAATCAACGAGGTCTTTTCTAGGCCGCGAATGATCGAGCGGGCCAATCGCCCGTAGTATCACTATGCAAGCCTAATCCTGGACTCCCGTAGTCCGCATAGGCCACTCACATAGGCCCGCATAGGGTATAACCCCGCATCGAGGGTAGCTACTCCTCGGCATCGTCCTGGACTCGTAGTCCGCATGGCCACATAGACCGCATGAGGTATAACCCCACACACTAACACGGAACTCTCGTAGCTCGCGTAGGTCCCTGGACCCGCATGAGGTATTCTCTAATCATGGTCCTGCATCGCTGAGTCTACCCCGCATCGGAGGGCAGCTTAACCCCCGGTATCATGTCAAGAGGTGAGTGATATTATACTAACATAACATCTTATCGTTAAACAACATAAGCACAACAAGAATACTCTCTTATACAAACGTTACAAGACACTAACACACATAGCATCATATTATGTCTACTTTTCAAACCATCTTACTACACCTTACAGAAATCAATACAAGGTTGTTATAAACAAATAAGTAAACAGTTCCTTTTATCATTCTTAAGTTGTTATACCTAACTTCCCATAAAGCTAGTATAACTCTTAAGCTTTTTGTTTAAAACCCAACATTTCTCTTCTGTTAAAAAAATGATTCAGTATTCTTTTGAAATGCTTTAAGATCCTTATTATTCAGGCTTAAGTCGCAAGACATTGCCCTAAGTATTATTCAGGCTTAAGTCAAAAGACATTGCCGTAGTTATTATTCAGTTAACCCACGTACGTCTACCGTACTATATATATATTTAAAATATCATGCTCAAGAGTATAGGAAGAATCACATACCTTCTCGGGGAAAACCACATGCCAAGTCGAATATGTCGCGCGCAGAGAATCAGCCTATAATAATCAAATACGTCTATCAACGTCTAGACTATTCTGTAAACAGTTCTAAGCAGAGGGTTCTCTATTCTACGAAAAATTGGGCAGCACTTCCCTACCCGCCAAGCTACTCAAGTCTACTATGAAAACAGTCCTATGTAAGTATAGTTCAATTATTCTTTTTTAAAACCCTTCTTACTGTGATAACAGTTCAATTCTATTCTTTTATATCCTTCTAAGTATTTAATACTTAATCCTATACTTCTACAGTATGTATTCTCTAATTACAAGAGAAGGATAAGTTTATTTACCTCGATAAGCCCAAAAATTATCCAAGTTAAAAGTCGCTCCTGAGCAAGGTTTAGCTCCTAATTTGTACGCTCCGATAGCTCCAAGAACCCTTAGAAGTTCTTCACAACTTCTACTAAGTACTTAAGGGATTTGGGCTAGGGTATTTAGGAATAGTAACTATACTTGGAAGACAACATTTCTACCAAAGGAGGGGGGTAGGTTTCGGCTAGGCTAGAGGGTTGCTTCGGCTAAGCTTCGCTCGAGGAGAAGGCTTGGGACGAAAAGGCTCACAAGGAGAGGGAGGGATTTTAGACTTGGAAAGTTGGTTTGTGGATGAAGAACTCTTCATCTTAAGGGGGGTATTTATAGGTCAAGCCATGGCCAACCAATGGCCAAGATGAAGCCAAGTGCAAGGCAAGTGTAGGGTGAGGATTTTCCCAAGTGTCCTTATCCATCCACTACACAAATATCCTACCAACTCCATGCCCATCCATTCGGCCCTATTGCGCCCGCGCCCATCAATGAGAGGGTGACAAGTGTCGCCTCTCGTTGGTCCAAAATGTTTCGTCTCTCGGAAAAATCCGCAAAAATTAGAAATGACATAGCCGGAATTTACCCTACGCGAGTCTTGTAAAACGTTTCGTCGGAAAACGATTCTTTGTGTGAGTTGTGCCCAAAAAAACGTCCCATGCCTAAACTTTAAGGCTAAACTTTGACGTCGCCTCACGTACATACTGAAATCTGAGGTATAACATTCTCCTCCTTAGAAACATTCGTCGAATGTTCCTTCCCAAGCAGATTAACGATAAGGTTCCTCATAACTTAAGCGGTTTGCAAATGCCACACGGCCATAAAACAACACTTAGGCATAAACGATAATGAAAATTTACAAGTAGGAAAGTGAATTACGGAGGTGTGGGGAATAGGTGAGGATACTTACGCCTCATGTCCTCGCCGCCTTCCCACGTCATCTCCACGAGCTCGTTCGCCACAAGACTTTGTGGAAGCCACGTCCTTGGTCAGACGCCTAACGGCGACGATCGATTATCGCTATGGGAATCTCCTCATACGATAACCCCTCGGTCACTGGACATCGTCAATCGGGTGTACCTAGATGGATCCCGATACATCTCGCCGGCGTAAACATGAAACACGGATCCACGCCTCGGATCGGATGGCGGATCTAACTCATAGGCAACCTTGCCTACCTGCGGACAATCGATAGGGCCCGATGTACCTTGGGTGAGTTTCCCTTTCTTCGAATCTCATCACACCGCCATGGGTGACACGCAGAAAACCCAATCATCAACCTCGAACTCCGGATGCCGACGATGATCTGCGTATGACTTCATCGACTACGAGTGTGAGCAACCGCTCTGGATAAGCTTCACCTTATCCATCGCTGCACCAAATCTGGTCCCACTAATCGCACATCGCCCACATCGAACCAGCCTATAGGCGATCGCACTTCCTCATACAAGGCCTCATAAGGCGTCATCGAATCTGGAGTGGTAGCTATTATTGTACCAAAATCAACTAGATGCAAATGATCCTCGGCTACCCACGAAGTCGATAACACAGCTCGCGGATATCCTCAAGAGTCGGATAGTGTGCTCATCTGTCCGATGCATGCGTGGATGGAATGCGATTACTCGTGCTCACCTGCGTCCCCAAACCTTTCTGGAAAGACCTCCAGAAGTTAGCCGTAAACTGGGCTCCTCTGTCTGATATGATTGAAATAGGGACTCCATGCAGTCTGACGATCTCTCGGATGTAAAGTCTGGCATAATCCTCAGCCGAAAAAGTCGTCCTGACGGGAATAAAGTGGGCTGATTTCGTCAGCCTGTCGACGATAACCCATATAGAATCATGTCTCCTCTGAGTGCGAGGTAATCCTGTGATGAAGTCCATATTGATCACCTCCCACTTCCAGGTCGGGATCTCTATCGTCTGTAACAAACCACCAGACCTCTGGTGCTCTACCTTCACTGCGACAACACGCACCGAGCTACGAACTCGCAACGTCCCTCTTCAAGCCATCCCACCAATACACGGATCTAAGGTCGTGGTACATCTTGGTCGACCACGGATGGATAGAGTAACACGCTTGTGTGCTTCCCAAGAACTTCTTGCGAAGTCACGAAACATCCGGAACACACAACGCCTCAAACCTTAGCACCATGGTGCTACCTCAAAGGACCGCGCCTCACGAAGAGCCGTATCACGATACGAATCAAACCGGATCCTCAGCGTTGCCTCTTCACCTCTCGGCGATGGAAGACTCGGCAACCTCTCGAACTCGAACTCCACGCTATTAGAATCAATCAAGCGGACACCAAGGCTCGTTAAGCGATGCAAATCACGAACCATGCCCTCTCTCCGGCCACATATCCGATAGGCTACCCATCGACCTACTAAGGGCATCCGCCCAACATTGGCCTTCCGGGTGGTACGGGATGTCAACATCATAATCCTTGGCGGCTCTAACCACCGTCTGCCGTAAGTTCGGCTCTGCGGTGAAGATATCTGGAGGCTCTTGTGGTGCGTATAAATATCCACATGAACCCCATACAAATAGTGCCTCGGATCTTGGCGTGAATCACCGCGCGACTCCAAATCATGGGTGGGGTAGTTCCTCGTGTTTCTTGGTGTCGGGATGCATACGCTATAACCTTGCCCCGATGCATCAACACATATCCCAACCCGATGCCCGACGATCACAATACACGCGACATAACCGTCGACCTGCGGAAGAGTAAGAAGCGGCGATCGTCGATCTCTCGCAAAGAATCGGAAACCCCGCCACACGCGCGTCCATCAAACTTAGCGCCTTCGAGTCAGCCCTAGTCAATGGTGCGAGATAGAAGCAAACTTCTCTATGAACCGATAATAACTCGCAAGGCCCGAGCTGCGAACCTGCGCCGGAGTAGTAGGTTCAGGCCAAGTCGACTGCGCCGATCTTGGCCGTATCCACCTGAATACCATCGGCCCCGACAATATGCCCAAGAAAAGCCACCGAAGCTAACCAAAACTTACATTTGGAAAACTTGGCGTATAACTGCTGGTCCTGGAGAACTGTCAGCACAGTCCTCAAATGCTCCGCATGCTCCTGCTCTGAGCGAGAATAAACCAAGATATCATCAATGAACACTATCACAAACGTGTCCAAAAATGGTTTGAACACTCGGTTCATCGAATCCATGAATACCGTCGGAGCATTGGTCAACCCAAAAGACATGACCCTGAACTCATAATGCGTCACGGTCGGAATGCGATCCTAGGACGCCCACCTCTCGACTCGTACTAATGATAGCGATCGCAGATCAATCTTGGAGAAACATCTCGCACCTGCGGTGGTCGAACAAATCATCGATCCCGGGAAGGGTATCATTCTTAATGGTCACCTTGTTCACCGTCAGTAATCACACACATGCGCTGGCGTCGCCCTTCTTCTTCACGAACAATCTGGCGCTCCCTGGAGAAATACTAGGTCGATGAAGCCCTTCTCCAGAAATCTCTCACTGGTCCTTCACTCTCTCAACTCGGCGGTGCCATTCGTATGGCGGAATGGAAATAGGCCGAGTGTCCGCAAGACATCAATACAAAACTCTATCTCCTCTCGGGAGGATACGGGAGTCGTCTGAAACACGTGCGGGAACTCTCGACTCTGAACCGGCGAAAATCTGCGCTGCGGCCTCGGTATCAAACACCCGAACGAGATGGTAGATGTACCTTCGCACCATCTTCCTAGCCTCGGTAGGAAATAAACCTACCGCCGGCGTCTGATGTTTCCTCCCACTCAACAACCGACTCTCAGAAACTGAACCGCACTACTCTCTCTGCGGTCTACATTGGCGTAGCAGAAGCTAGCCAATCCATACCCATGATCACGTCGAAATCGGTCATATACAACTCTATCAAGTCGGCAGAGTGACGACGTATACGGTCACCGGACAAGCCCTAAATACCCGCCGAGCTACCACCGAATCACCACCTGGCGTAGCTACCTCGAAAGTGGTCTATGGACTCGTGCTCTATCCCTATCCTACTAGCAACAAGGGAGATATATAGGGCAGTAGAACCGGATCTATCAAGGCATACACATCATGTCGGAGGCGATAAGGTACATGGCGACATCGGTGAGGCCTCACGATCTGCCGTGGACAAGGCATAAATCGGATTCGAGGACCGCTAGAATCGGGACCGCGCCACGACCTCGCGCGACTGCTGGCCCATGAGTACCTTGCCCTCGGGGCAAGTAATCGTAGGAGATGAAGAAGACCGACAAAAGAACTCGTGGTGACCCTACCATCGATCGCCTCGCCTGACAGTTCCGCAAAGTGACCTGCTGGCCACAATCGTAACAAACTCCGTAGCGATACCACAATTCGAAGTGGGATCTACCGCGACGGCCACTGAGGGGTGGTCGTCGGCGATCTCTTCGCTCTGGGCGTCACGAAGTCCGGGGCCCCAGTGCGCCTCGAATATCACGGTTGTCTTGAGGGCGGTGCAGGGAGTACTCGAGCCGGGTGGTGCAAATCTAGCTAGCTGCGAGGCCGCCACCACGATAGCTACCAAAGACCTGCCGTCTGGTCTTCGCTGCTGTCAACGTCGGCCCGGCGCTCGCCGCGTCGGTCGTGAGCCTGCATACGGGTAATATCCATGCCTGGCTGAAGAGCCACACCCGCACAAGACTCGGCCATATAATCATCTAGCCCGGTGACGTAGCGATGCACCCTGTCCTCCATATCTGCTACCAACGCAGGGACATATCGAGCCAACGAATCAAACTCAACGTTGTACTCCTGGCGTCGTCCTCTGTCTCGCCAATAAAAATCGCCGGCCGTGCCTCGCCTCATCCGCGAGGCAAGAAGTGAGTGAAAGGCCTCCGAGAACTCGTCCCAGTAGCCGGGACGCGTGCTCTCCGGAGAACTCGCGAATCAAACCAATCGACTGCGGTATCACGCAGCCGATGCGAACCGAAGGTCACGGACTCGGTCTCTGAAGCCTTGATCACCCGCATGATCCTCTGTAACTGACGGATGAACTCCTGCGGATCATCCTCCGGCCTAGACCCATAAAACTCTGGCGGGCTACAACTCAGGAAATCCGCGATCTCAAATGCGCCTCGGGTGAACCACGGGTACTCTGGGTGCAGGCTGAATCGCCGCATCCACTGTCCTCGTATTCGGCCACGATCTGGCGATGGCGGGCCATCTCTTTGTAACCCATCTCATTTGCTCCAGGCTGTGGGACTGGAGGTGTAGGTACTGTGGTCTCCTCAGCCACTGCTGCGGCCCTAAACCCTCCTGGGGTCAGTGGCGTCGTGGAACTCGCCGTCTCGGGTATAGACTGGGCCTGAGCCCTCGTGACTCTCGGTGTCCCACTAGCGCCTCCTCGGTGCCTTGCCGCCACGGGCGGGTTGCCTTACGTGGAGGCATAAGCTATTCTGAGAAAAAGGGATACGTTAGAAGGGTCCAACTTATAACCGCCTCTAAGGCACGATCTCAGAGTGAGAAGAATGGAAACCAATCCTAAATATCCTATAGCCTCACGATTATTGGTGTGGTGCACACACCGATAATCAAACTTACTAGATACGATGCGTAGACACTTTCCGAGGATTAATCGCTCGATACCACTTTTGTCACGACCCGTTCGGGGCCGTGGTCGTGCCTTACGGGCACCCAAGTAGTCATACATCGAGTGTCATCGGAACATAAGACAAGCAAGAAACATTATGAAAAGAGAAACAATTTATCGATGAGAAGCTTGCCTTTCGGATATATATATATAACCCAAGTTTTGCGATTACATCCCAACTGCATAATAGAGCTCTGCACCTCTAAGGAAGTAAACAACTATGGCGGGACGGGCCGCCATACCTGAATGTACAAAACTATCTACAATACGGGAGATCATACCCAAAAGTAGAGCCTCAGGAGAAGATGGAGCTCGACACCAAAGCAAAGATCCTAAGGATGTGGATCTAGCACTGCTGCCTTACTGCGGCATGAACGGCCCCAAGGAGGTCGAGACAACGGTACTAAGTATGTGAAACTGTAAAGTACTTTAAATGAAATCATATCATTTTAAAACCAATTTTATAAATATGCACGAAACAACCAATGTAACCGAACATAGTGCCACATCATAAACAAGAGCAACAATCGGTAAATCGAATGGTCTTTTCTAGGCTGCGAATGATCGAGCGGGGCCAATCGCGTAATATCACTATGCAAGCCTAATCTCGGACTCCGTAGTCGCATAGGCCACTCACATGTAGGCGCGTAGGGTATAACCCGCGTCGAGGGTAGCTCCTCGGCATCGCTCGGACTCGTAGTCCGCATGGCCACATAGACCGCGAGGTATAACCCGCACACTAACTCGGAACTCTCGTAGCTCGCATAGGTCCCTGGACCCGCATGAGGTATTCTCGAATCATGGTCCTGCATCGCTGAGTCTACCCCGTCGGAGGCGGCAACCGGTATCATGTCAAGAGGTGAGTGATATTATACTAACATAACAGCTTATCGTTAAACAACATAAGCACAACAAGAATACTCTCTTATACAAACGTTACAAGACACTAACACACATAAAATCATATTATGTCTACTTTTCAAACCATCTTACTACACCTTACAGAAATCAATACAAGGTTGTTATAAACAAATAAGTAAACAGTTCCTTTTATCATTCTTAAGTTGTTATACCTAACTTCCCATAAAGCTAGTATAACTCTTAAGCTTTTTGTTTAAAAACCAACATTTCTCTTCATTAAAAAATGATTCAAGATTCTTTTGAAATGCTTTAAGATCCTTATTATTGGGCTTAAGTCGAGACATTCTGTAAGTATTATTCGTGCTTAAGTCAAAAGACATTGCCGTAGTTATTATTCGATTAACACACGCGTCGTCTACCGTACTATATATATATTTAAAATATCATGCTCAAGAGTATAGGAAGAATCACATACCTTCTCGGCGAAAACCACCTGCCAAGTCGAATATGTCGCGCGCAGATAATCAGCCTATAATAGTCAAATACGTCTATCAACATCTAGACTATTCTGTAAACAGTTCTAAGCAGAGGGTTCTCTATTCTACGGAAAATTGGGCAGCACTTCCCTACCCGCCAAGCTACTCAAGTCTACTGTGAAAACAGTCCTATGTAAGTATAGTTCAATTATTCTTTTTTAAAACCCTTCTTACTGTGATAACAGTTCAATTCTATTCTTTTATATCCTTCTAAGTATTTAATACTTAATCCTATACTTCTACAGTATGTATTCTCTAATTACAAGAGAAGGATAAGTTTATTTACCTCGATAAGCCCAAAAATTATCCAAGTTAAAAGTCGCTCCTGAGCAAGGTTTAGCTCCTAATTTGTACGCTCCGATAGCTCCAAGAACCCTTAGAAGTTCTTCACAACTTCTACTAAGTACTTAAGGTATTTGGGCTAGGGTATTTAGGAATAGTAACTATACTTGGAAGACAACATTTCTACCAAGGGAGGGGGGGTAGGTTTCGGCTAGGCTAGATGGTTGCTTCGGCTAAGCTTCACTCAAGGGGGGGGGGGGGGAGAAGGCTTGGACGAAAAGGCTCACAAGGGAGAGGGAGGGATTTTAGACTTGGAAAGTTGGTTTGTGGATGAAGAACTCTTCATCTTAAAGGGGGTATTTATAGATCAAGCCATGGCCAACCAATGGCCAAGATGAAGCCAAGTGCAAGGCAAGTGTAGGGTGAGGATTTTCCCAAGTGTCCTTATCCATCCACTACACAAATATCCTACCAACTCCATGCCCATCCATTCGGCCCTATTGTCGCCCCACGTCCATCAATGAGAGGGTGACAAGTGTCGCCCTCTCGTTGGTCCAAAATGTTTCGTCTCTCGGAAAAATCCGCAAAAATTATAAATGACATAGCCGGAATTTACCCTACGCGAGTCTTGTAAAACGTTTCATCGGAAAACGATTCTTTGTGTGAGTTGTGCCCAAAAAAACGTCCCATGCTTAAAATTTAAGGCTAAACTTTCGTACGTACGCCCTCACGTACATACTCTGGAAATACGGGGTATAACACTAATACCACAAAAGAATCTGAGTGTTCTCTCGAAGATACATTCGAGGAATGAATCATAATCTTGGCTCAACTACCTATTTTTAATCTACGTCGCAATATACCCAATACAAGTCGTGTCTCTACCTATAAGACATTTGTGCTTAGGACAGGATCAAAGTACATTTACTCTGTAAACAAGACGCGTATCGACCTCAAGTCTAAGGACTTCTATCTCCCACACACTGATGACACTTTAGACATATATAACAAATAGTACATCAGCAGGGTATACCAATACTTCCAAAAGTATCCATGTGTCCATCACGAGTTGCTATAACTCGTAGTAGGTGAGACATACTACATCTCCTAAGGATATGATGCAGACCACATGTCGACGTATCACATATCATCGATATCCCATTTTCGATGATCATTAGTCGAGGCAATTTTAAGAGTTACGTTATAATATTAATCTCTCACGTTATTAATAACCACGTAACCTCTAGGGATGCATTTATAGAATATTATAAACAATCAACTAGTAATTCAATAACTACAAATGCCATAATATTAATGTCCAATAATATAAATATGAATATGTATAAAGTACATTTGTCCTAATACAGATTGTCTCTAGGATATAAATATACTTTCAGCTTTATGATCACAGAACTTCATATATATAAAAAAGGAATATACATAATGTTGAGATTGCAAAAATAGTTCATGAACTTATAGAGTTTTCATGATTGACAAATCACGTACAAGTGAGAATAAACTTTTGAGGAAGAAGGACAAAGATGTACAAGAACCAAATCTTTAACATATCTCCAAAAGAAACTGGTAATACATGCATCACTGAAGAGGAACTGGTTCTTTATATGTAGAGCGTGAGACTATTTGAAGAAGTTGTTTCGTGCAAACTTGAAGAATTGAGATTATGGATCTGGAGTTTGAAATATGAAAATATTACTATAAATTGAACACATGGAATTATCCTGGAAATAGGAGAAGTAAATTGTATTGAGCGTGAGAAGGAAATTCATGTCAAATAAGGATTGATTTCATACCATTAATGGAACCAAGTCTTGGTTGGTTTTGGAGAATTGAAGACGGCTATATACTCCTATAAATATAACACGATAAAAGCTTTGCAGCTTAACCACGACCATAGAGAAATACGTCATAGTGAGAGCATAGTCAACACAAAAGGTCTCGAGGGAATGAACAACTGTAATATAATAGAATTTGTTACTATTAGGATTTATCCATATTATTCTTGAATTGTAATAGTTAGTCTCTTGTGGTTCCAAGATAGTATCTTGATTACATTCATAGTGATTGTAGTAGGTATTGGTTTGTGTTTTTTAAAGCACTTCATTGACTCGATAGAGTCATTGAAGAAGTTAGGGAGAGGGCAACTAATTGAGAGAATTGTTGAGGAAGGGGGAGGGTACTCTTTGGAACAATCCCTTCGATATATATAGAGTTGTAACCTTAAAATTGTTCATGTTTTGTGGAGTTTGGTAATATACTATAAGAGTTATATAGTGATTTTTCCTCCCTTGAGCAAAGAGCACTTTACCTTCTTGCATAACTATTGCAACGTGCATATATGAATTATTGTGAGGGGCGTGAATCATACAATACATGATTAGGCTATAAAAGTATTCCTTCCCCCTCACTAGTGTCCATCTGATTTTCATCACTATTACTATTACTCTCCAACATTATAACTCAAACTCTCAGGTTCACAAATCTCTTATTTTCCTGTGATGTTGCAAGACAACTATGCCAGGACACTTCAATAAGATTCATCCACTTTATCTGATTTTACTATTTCATTATTTACAATACTCGTTCATAGTTTTGATTACGTTACTCTAGAATTTAGCATAAAAATATTACTATTTGGTCACTATAATCTACGTGATCGCTTAAACAAATTCAATAATTATTCTAAATGACGATTTTAATGGTAGACAGTTTGGCGTTTACGGAGAGGACAGAACAACTGCAATATTATTTTGACATGTTATCAACTTTTTGCTAACTTGGAAATCATTGCCATGTCGAATATTAAAAATATGCTCAGTTGAACGCTAACCAGGTTAATAAGGACGACACACTCCCATTTGAAAGAAATAATTCGTTGATTATTTTCATTATTCGAATACCAATATATATATACACACTTTACATATCTCCATAATAGGAGAATCTTATTCTACTCCTAAAACACTATTCTATTTGGAGACTAACTATACAATTATGGTAAAATATACAAGACTAATTAAGGTATAATACTAATATACAAAATTTACCAAATCTGTCGAATACTTCTACTTTAGCCAAGATGACCGAGATGGACTGCTTCTTCTCGGGCTTTGTCTAATATATCCAATATACATGTATATCATGTGTATATTGTATGTATATCTAACACACACCCACAATCATAGCGGGCGGTCTTCGAACGCTGAGACTGTCCCTAAAATCTTCAAAAAGGACCGAGGGAAGACCCTTTGTAAAGATGTCTGTAATTTGATATCTGGAAGGGACATGGCAGACGCATACTTGTCCTCGAGCTACCTTTTCTCGAACAAAGTGAATGTCCATGTCTATATGTTTAGTACGCTGGTGTTGAACTAGACACTACTACAGAATTTGACTTGGGTAACGCCACTTACATAGCGCTTATAATAAGTGATATCTAAGTGTTCACTTGCATAGCGCTTTTTCAATTTTTCAAATTAAAAAAATACAGTCATAGCGCTTTGCGTAAATTTTAATCGAAGCGCTATGCAAGTTACTCCTTGCATAGCGCTTTAAAAAAGCGCTATTAGAATTTGTGTTACGTAATTATTTTATCCATATAAAAATATTAATATTCTCACTTAGATAGTGCTTTTGGAAGCGTTATTTAAGTGAAGCGCTATGTAAGTAAATACAAAAACGCAGTAATCGATCTCAATTCATTCAAAGCCCTAAATTAAACTTGTCCGCCAAAAATGAAATTGTCGTCAATACCAATTCCATCTAAGCATAATTCTTCTTGCCATTTCTGTATTCTCCTACTTTGTGCATTATTAACCCCAATTGTAATACCAATTTAGTTTGCAAGAGTTGAGTTAGTGAATTGAAGGAAGTTTGAGCGTCAAGGTATGTTTCACTCTCGATTTTCAATAGAGTTTTCAAGGGTTTGAAGTGTATATTTGTTTGAGAAACAATACTTTTCATTCATTATATTTAGCCTCAATTTTGAGTTTATGATTGAAGTGTATATTGATAATTGTGAAGAACGAAACTCATTTAGCCTCAATTTCCAGATTATAATTAAATATTTGATGATTTCTGAATTTTGTATCTTATTTTATTAATTATTAATGAATGCGATCTTCTCGATTTTTTTGTAGATTTTCAAAAATTTGAAAGACAAATTGCTTGGGTTGCATTCGGAAGGTATTATTGTACATTTGAAGTTAATTTATCTTTATTATGCTTTACGTGAGGGGAAGTCGTGCCTTCAAGACTTTATATGTGTTTAAGATTCTTATATATGTACTATGTGAGGGAAAGTCGAGCCTTGAAGACTTCAAATATGCTTTAAATTCATTATCTTTTTATTTGATTTTTATAGTATTGTTCTTGATGAATCGAGACTGGGTAAATGTGGATCGATTATCTGAAGAGTATAAGAAAGGGGTGGAGGAGTTTTGTGCTCATGCAACCAAGAATGCTAAAAATCAATTGTACATTAAATGTTTGTGTCGAAAATGTCTGAATGTAAAGGAGGTTAGTGGTCAAATGAAGTTGCATGAGCATTTAATGTGTCACGATTTTGACATAACATATAAGGTTTGGACATATCACGGTGAGAGCAAAGACAAAGGTAGTTCAAGTGAAAAACGTAAACATAGTTCATTTAGTCAATCCGGCTCCCAATTTGAGTTTACAAATATAATGAACGCAAGTAATATGGGAGATGGTAATGATAAATCCAGTCCTGTGAAAAATTCTCGAAGTGTTGTCAATGAAAAGTTGCGGGATCATCCTGATATGTGTGATGACGTAAGGGGAGATGATGGGTTACCATTGTGGTCGGGTTGTACTAAGGCTTCAAAATTGTCAGTTGTGTTGATTTTGTACAACTTAAAAGCTAGTCACCAGTATTCGATGTGTTCTTCATAGAGCTATTGGAAGTTGTAAGTGATCTATTGTCAGATGGGAATGTGCTCCCTCGTAAAACCTATGATGCTAAACAATTGTTCAACTCTATCGGGTTAACACATCAGAAGATCCATGCTTGTCCGGATGATTGTATTTTATTTAGGGGAGAGTATGCATAATTGAATGAATGTCCCAAATGTGGTATGAAGCGGTATAAGAAAAACAAATCCCCGGCCAAAGTTATGTGGTACTTTCCTATAATTCCTAGATTTAGGAGGTTGTATAGTACGCAGAAGATGCTAAATTCTTGACATGGGATCATGATGAAAGAATTAATGATGGAATATTAAGACACCCAGCTGATTCGCCTCAATGGAAGACAATTGATAACAAATATCCAGAATTTGGCAAGGAATCAAGGAACTTACGCTTAGTACTTTCAACAGATGGAATGAACCCTCATGGTCTCCAGAGTACTTCCCATAGTACATGGCCCGTAGTTTTGATGATCTATAACCTCGCCCCTTGGTTATGCATGAAGAGCAAGTATATGATGTTGTCTATTTTGATATCAGGACTTCGCCAACCTGGTAACGATATTGATGTATATTTGGCTCCTTTAATCGAGGACTTAAAGTTGTTGTGGGAAGAGGGTGTTTATGTCTACGAGGGAAGAAGAAATGCTAGATTTAGATTGAAGGATATGTTGTTTGGAACAATTAATGATTTCCCAGCTTATGGCAACCTTTCTGGATATAGTGTGAAGGGGAAGTGTGCATGTCCATGGTGTACCAATGACACCGATCATCTTCGATTGAGTCACTGTAAGAAGTCTGTTTACATGGGGCATAAATGGTTTTTAGATCCAAATCATCGTTACAGATTGATGTCTGATTCATTCAATGGTGAAGTTGATACCAGATTGATGATCCTAGTTCTTTGAGAATACTTGAGGATGCGGTAATATTCTTTGACAATGCATGCTACTACTTTCCTACAATTTATGTGTTGTTGTTGTTTGTTGCAGCTCCTGTGTTTTTTGTGATCATTTCTCTAATCAATGTTTGTTTTAGGTTCGCATATCAGAAGAGTTGAGAGAAGATGAGCTAAATGATATTGCAGTTGAAGACTTGCTTGATCGAGCAATTCCAATACAGTATTTTGGGCGTGTGCGAGGATGTGGATTTGGTGTTACTAAGAGATCTTTATCTTCAGTAGCTGAAGTGTCTGAATTGTCAAAATTGAAAAGGAAATTCAATAAATTAGAGAAAGACATGATGGAGCTGAATACTAAAGATGGCTATTAACCTATAGTGCCTTCTTGTGGTTCTAGTCATACGAATAATTTTGATGTGGAGAATGCCATGAATTCTAATGACGATGATGATGTTTCAGATGAGAATCTTTCTGAGGTATTTTAAGTATTCATGTGTGGCTAATAAATATATTTATTAAATGAAGACTAACATATTGTTCATTGCTAGGGTCCGATTAAATGTTATTTGTACGTTGAACATTCCTGTAGATATGTTGGGCAGAGTATTTTGCATAATGGCCCGAAGGAGATTCTTCATGGTGTTCCATTGCCAGAAGGTTATGCGAGGATACAATTTGAGGTGGCGGAAGAATCTGAGAAACAGTCAGAGGTGCCGCAACCTACTGATGAAGTTAGGACTATAGGAGAAGTTGTTGGACATTTCATTTCATGGCCAAAAAAGCTTGTGTCTTTAAAAATAGAGGTAAATGATCTACAACTTGATGAAGAATTAGTTGTTTAGTGATATTATTTTTAGTAGTGTTGCATTTTGAGTGACTATTTCAGATTTTTAAGCTAACCATCTGTTGCATTCTGACCATGTTGTTTGGCTGCTGCTACTGTCTCTGAAATAGACAAATGTTATACTTAAAAATGTTAATTCTTCTACTGGTTTGCTGCCGCTACTGCCTTTGGAAAAATGAATAGATATTACACTTGGTTTTAGTTGTGTTAGCTTACTGCTGCACTGTTCTCAAGCCCTTTGGCTACTGATTTTCAGCCATTGTTGCTACTGATATTGGGCTATTTGTCCATGTCGCTGGACTGGTTTTTGGCTATTTGGCTACTGATTTTTGGCCATTTGCTGGGCTGTTTTTCAAGCCCTTTGGCTACTGATTTTCAGCCATTGTTGCTACTGATTTTGGGCTATTTACTGGACTGATTTTGTCCATGTCGCTGGACTGATTTTTGGCTATTTGGCTACTAATTTTTGGCCATTTGTTGGGCTATTTTTCGAGCCCTTTGGCTACTGATTTCAGCCATTGTTGCTACTGATTTTAGGCTATTTGCTGGACTGATTTTGTCCATGTCGCTGGACTGATTTTTGGCCAGTTGGCTACTAATTTTTGGCCATTTGCTGGGCTGATTTTTGGCTATTCGGCTATTGATTTTCAGCCATGGTTGCTACTGATTTTGGGCTATTTGCTGGACTAATTTTGCCCATGTTGCTAGACTGATTTTTGGCTATTCGGCTACTGATTTTCAGCCATGGTTGTTATTGATTTTCGCTGTGTTCCGAGCTGATTCGGGCGATTTTGCCCTTCTAGTTTTATTAAGATGACTGGAACAAAATTCTTTGTTTGTAGTGTCCACCTCTTAAGAAGATGAATAAGAGGAGTCAGAAAGTTTCTATAGGTGCTACGGTGTCACGATCCGACCTCGGGCCCGCGACTGGTGCCTTACCCCGGGCACCCTAGTGATAGTACATCAGAGAAAAATCAGCGGAATAACTCAAAAACATGTAACAATGTAAAATAGGAAACAGGTCAACCGATAGGTCGCCTTTCAGCATATATATGAATAAAAAAAAAGAAACCCGAACAGTTATCCTTTACAAGCCCAACTCACAACAGTACTACAGACCTCTAAGAGTTTTTACTGAACTATGACGGGACAAGGCCCCGCCGTACCCATAACTGTACAAAAGCCTGTAATGAAGAATCTATACCAAAATGATAAACTCCTGAACATATGGAGCTATCCAGAAACTCGGAGCAGGGTCCTACACCTGCAGATCACCCACTGCGTACCTAAACCTGCGACATGAACGCTATAACTAACTTCCCATAAAGTCATTATAACACTTTATGTTTTAAACCAACCAAAGATAACCACACTCCGTTCTGAAATTAAGAGAACTTTATTCTTTTAAAGACCAAGTGTCAATCTCCTTCCGAATAATGATTCATAATTTTTTTTAATAATTCAAGGTTCTTTAACATTTAGAACTCAAGTCAAGGACGTAAAAGTGAAACCAAATTCATTTAACACACGTACGTCTACCGTACTATATATTTCACAACAATCATGCTCAAGAGGATAGGAAGAATCACATACCTCTTCGGATCAATCCACTTGCTAAGTTCAATATGCCGTACATAGTATGTCCACCTATAGTGACCATAATACGTCTATTAGCTTCAAGCTTCAACGTAGAATATTCTAAGGGTAAGGTCACCAAATTCTACGGCAAATTGGACAGCACTTCCTTTGTTTCTACATACTTTTCCACCTTTTTAAAGGCCCGAAATTAATAACCAAACGCCACATTTAAGGCTCAACAATTCAGTAATACTAAGGGGATTACACGCCTTAACCGGACGTGTAAAATTATGCCCCACAATTCATATTAAACAATCCAATAAGTTTAAGGCAACTTCTCGGCTACAACATGCTCACATATCATCCTTATCAAATCATTTCAAATCCAAATCGTTATTCCTATATGTTATATATCTAATAACAATTTCGACAACTATAAGTCCTTTCTTCCTTAACAGGCGACAGTTGTAACTATTGGTCAAATTGTATTTCAATCTTATTGGTTAACAAGGTCATTTTCGGATTTAGGCTTCCAACATCCCTAACACTTATATACCTCCAATACCTAATCTTTTGCTTGTATATATACATCACTACTATAATATGAAAACTTTAATCACTAAGTAGACAAGATTGTTACCTTTATAAGCTCAAAACAGTCCAACAAATCTCGCCCACCTTAGCCCTCTTTCCACAATTCCTCTTAACGTTAAAATCACCTCTACGAACCTCCTACAAGCTTGCCAACATATTTTCTTCTTGTCGCCTTTCCGATAATTTCATTTTTGGATTAGGGTTTTATCAACTTTTGAGAGAGAAAAGCAAGTGTTTGGATGATCTTTTAGTGTAAAATGGCCAAGTCTTGCAAGACTTGGCCAAGATATAAGCCTTATCTTGATCCACAAGTTGGGGGGACACTTGTCGCCCTCCCCTAGGGCCCCTACAAAAATATCTTCTGATTTTTCCCTTTTTCCGCGAAAAATCCCGCCTTGGCGCCGCGGCCCTGCAACCGGCGTTGTGGCGCCGTGGCGCTTGACTCAGGCTTTCTTTCTCCTCCGTCAACTGAACTTCTAACGTCCATAACATTCTACTCCGATGTCCTATCGACGAGCGGTTTGTTGCGTTGGAAGCTACACCCAATGTAATTCACACTAGGCTTCAGAAACACCTAAAAACTCTTAATACACAAGGAGATATACCGCTCCAAAGTTGACTGAAAATCTGTCCAAAACATTCTGTCAACTTATCTTTCCAATTTCAATTCTTATTTCCTTTCGTACGTTCCCAATACATGACCTGGAATTACAGGGTGTAACATTCTCCCCCCCTTAGAAACATTCGTCCCGAATGTTCCTTCTAAGTCTCCAAAAACACATGCGCCGGTATAGTCTTCACTACTATACTTACAAAATCAATTATGCCACATATGGCCATAATATAACAAACATGCAAAAACTTAAATCCAAGCCAACGAGGAATCACCTCTAACGTATATAACATCACCATTAGCTCCCACCCCTGGTCCAAAGGGTACTCTCTTCGCACCTTCACTTCTCATAAATAATCATTTCCATTCTTTTAACATATGTTCGCTTCTTTTGTTACTCGTCATACCCTTCTCGTACACCCGAACGCTTGCTAGTACACGTACCACATTTCAGTCATCACTTCAGTATTCAAAACCTTGGAGGTACTACCCCCAAACTTAGTCATTACTAGTTTCAATTTCCTTTAAGGCATTCTCGGCCCTCACGACCCGGTTCTGGTTGAACGCGTCTACGAACTCGTACAATGGTTACCTAAACTTGGGCCTTGCACCCTCATGGCCCTATCACCTAGCGGGACCACCTCAAACTTACCCCACTTTCATTCCACACAACCCACGGAATTATCACACTAATATACCCCACGTATACTATATACCTCGACCAAGATCAACCGTAAAATCTTCCACTCAAGACGGCCTTGCATCTATGGTCTCCACGGTTATCAATATTCTATGGCTCACAATTTCCATGTTCCCAAACTTACCTTTCTTTCTAACCAGGTGTCTTAACACAATTTAACACAATACTTATCCAAACACAACACTTAACATAAAATCATCTTATCAACGCATACTAGTCCCTAAAGGATTAAGGATGTACCTGTACTATTGCTTCACTTTCCCTTCGTCGCTCTAATCATAGTCCTGCCCTGCAGGGCGCATAGCTAGAGAAGGCGATGAACCAGCCACTGATCCCGAAGGCTGAGTCTTTACATTCGTGCTACCTTTGGTCGGACAATCCTTCGCAAAATGGCCCTGTCGGCCGCAAGTATAACAAACTCCCAAACTAGCACGACACTCCCCATAATGGAGTTTACCACAACGGCCACACTGAGGTAAGGGTGGCCTCATCCGGCTAGCACCCCTATTCCCCCGAAAACCTGAAACTTTGGAGCCCTGACCTACTCCAGAATACCCTGCACGCCCCAAGGCGTGGAGGACCACTCAGATCAAGGAGGTGCATAACTAGCCTGCTGCTGAGGCGGTCCGCCTCGAAAGTTACCAAAGGACCATGCTGTCTTGGCCCTCTTATGCTGATCTCGGTCATTTCGTCGACCTCAACGCACTCGCCCCTCGCATAAGCCTGCATGCGGGCAATGTCCATGCCCGGCTGAAGAGCTACTCCTGTACAACCCTCTGCTAGATAATCATCAAGTCCCGTGACATATCGGTGCACTCTATCCTCTATGTCTGCCACTAGAGTGGGGCATACCGAACTAATGAGTCGAACTCTATGTTGTACTCCCGAACCGTCCGCCCATTCTGTCTCAACATCATAAAACTATCCACTCGGGCTCTCCTCATCTGTGGAGGCAAGAAGTGGTTAAGAAACGCCTCCGAGAATTCGTCCCAACCAACTGGAAACGCATGCTCCCCCCGGGACAGTTCCCATGAATCAAACTAGTTAACTGCAATATCCCGCAGCCGATAAGAACCCAGTACCACCGACTCAGCCTCCGTGGCCTTAATCACTCTCATGATCCGCTGTAGCTGTCGAATAAACTCCTGAGGATCATCCTCAGCTCTCGATCCATAAAACTCTGGTGGATTGCAACTCAAGAAGTCCCGAAGCCTCAAACTATCGGTTACGGGTGCACCACCATTACCGAACCTCCGGCCTGCGCCTCGTGCCTAGCCACGATCCTAGCCAGTAACTGGGACATCTCTTTGTAACCCATATCCTCGGCTCCTAGTCGTGGAACTGGAGGCTCAGATATCATGGCCTCGATGAATCGCATTGCGCTAAACTCGCTTTGGCCGGGCGTCGCAGAACTCCTCAGATGAAGCACTATCGCCACGACCCGATCCGGGCGTGATCGTGCCTTACCGGCACCCTAGTGATACAACATCGAGAAAATCAGGAAATAAAACTTAAACATGAAACAAGAGATATGATAATAAACAGCAACCAAAGCGGTTGCCTTCTTGCATATATACAGAAGTTGAACAGTTATATCCTTTGTACTCGCCACAACAAGATTACTGGCACTCTAAGAATGTAACAACAACTATGACGGACAGTGGCCTGCCATACCTCAATGTACAAGAATCTACGACTCAGGAAACATACCAAAAGATAAGCCTCGAGAAACGGAGCTTCCAATACGCTGAATCGTGATCCTATGAGCGAGGATCAACAACCGATGTACCTACTGCGGCATGAACGCAGCCCCGAAGGAGGTCGATAACAGTACTAAGTATGTGAAATCGAAATATTGTAAACGAAATCATAATAAATAAAATAAACAGAGACATGTATGATAACAAAACTACGATTCACAACATAAAAGATATGTCAAGTCGTGACTCACGCCTCAAAGTCATCCTCACGCAGTGAGCTCCTTCCTCACCGCGGGTCCTAGGTATAAATCGTATGATACGTATAACGTGTCTCGGCCCATCTCATGGACTCGGTGTCGGATCGTATGGAATACATTCCCGGCCCATCTCATGGACTCGGTATAGAATCGTGTGAAATACATTCCCGGTTCATCCCATGAACTCGGTATCGTGTGAAATACATTCCCTGTTCATCCCATGAACTTGGTATCATGTGAAATACATTCCCGGTTCATCCCATGAACTCGGTATCGTGTGAAATACATTCTCGGTTCATCCCATGAACGCGGTGTCGAGTGAAATACATTCCCGGTTCATCCCATGAACGCGGTGTCGAGTGAAATACATTCCCGGTTCATCCCATGAACGCGGTGTCGTGTGAAATACATTCCCGGTTCATCCCATGAACGCGGTGTCGAGTGAAATACATTTCCGGTTCATCCCATGAACGCGTTGTCGTGTGAAATACATTCTCGGTTCATCTCATGAACGCGGTGTCGAGTGAAATACATTCCCGGTTCATCCCATGAACGCGGTGTCGAGTGAAATACATTCCCGGTTCATCCCATGAACGCGGTATAGAATCGACCATAACATTTAAACGCTCTTTTAAGACAGATTAAGATAATACCATGCTTTCCTTTTAAATCAACTTAGGCAATATTATGCCCTCCTTTTTAAACCAAAACACTTTCCTTTTTAAAGTCAAGTAACAATATTCTTTTCCAAAAGTTCAAGTTGCCTAATTTCAAATACTCAAGTCTTTTAGTTTCGAAAGATTTCATAGTTCATAGTCTTAATCAAATAACATAATCTTTTTTAAAACAATTGAATAATGTATGCCTTATGTGTGAGTAGGTTATTCTTGTTTATAACAATCTTATTAAAGCAGCCATGATCTAGGAAATGTAATACAATTTTGTCTTATCTTAGCTTCTATGCAGATGGAGGTTTCTACTGGTTTTAATATAATTTAATTATTGTCAATACATTTTCCTTTATTAACGCTGCAGTGGTTCGTTCGATACTTATTCTCGTTTCCGAAATCATTAAAACATTATTCTTTGAAAACCAAGTACTCATTACTCACGAATGAGGTTTCACACTTTTTAACAAAATTCATATCAATTCAATTAAGTCAAGTCTCTTATCTTTTAAGATCAAGTCTCTTAACTTCTAAAATCAATAAACCATTCTTTTTATCTCTCTTAAGTCGTTATACCTAACTTCCCATAAAGCTAGTATAACTCTTAAGCTTTCAAAACCAAGTATTACTCTTCTTTCAAAAACGATTCTTACTTTCTTTGAAATACTTCAAGATTCTTATTATTTAAAACTCAAGTCAAAAGACATCGAAGTAAAACCACGTTCAGTTAACACACGTACGTCTACCGTACTATATATATTATTTTAAATTATCATGCTCAAGAGGATAGGAAGAATCACATACCTCGCGACGATTACCGACAATTAGCAAAACGTTCCAAAGTACTGTAATCCTGCTAGTCTTTTCCACCCTTCGAGTAGAATACGCTACTCGCAGTACTTCAACATATAACGGTCATATAAGTCTATCAACGTCTAGACTACTCTGTAGAATAATTCTAGATACAAGATTCCTTATTCTATGGAAAAATTGGGCAAAGACTTCCACCAGTCAAACTACACAGTGTCTTGTAAATACGATCCTATGTAAGTCTGATTCGATTCTCTTCTTTTATACCATCCTTATATACGTCTTATACTCATTTCTATACTACTACAGTATGTAATTTCCAATTACAATAGAAGGACAAAGATTATTTACCTCGACAAGCCCAAAATTATCCAAGTTTAAAAGTCGATCCTGAGCAAGGTTTAGCTCCTATTTTGTACGCTCCAATTCGCTCCAAGAAACCCTTAGAAGTTCTACACAACTTCTACTTAATACTTCAACCAACTATGAAGATTTTCCCTAGGGTTTCGTTTAGTGACTAAAGGAAGTATAGTAGTATTTTTCGGGCTTTTAGTATAGAGGTAACTTTGGGAATACTACAAGGTATTTGGGTCAAGGTATTTTGGAATAGTAACAACACTTGGAGAATACTTTTCTACCAAGGGGGGGGGGCATTTCACGAGAACAACTAGGAAGGGGGTTTTCGCCGAGGGCCTCGCAAAGGGGAGGAAGGTTGGACGAGAGCTTAAAAGGGAGGGAGGATTTTGCCTTGGAATTTCACAAGTGTGGATGAAGAATAAGTCTTGAACTTAAGGGGTATTTATAGGCCAATCAATGGCCAAGATCAAAGCAAGTGGAGGGTGAAGATTTGGACAAGTGTGTGTGGGTCCCACCTTATCCATCTACTACAAAAATATCTAGCCAAACATTGACCAAAGGTTTATGGCATTTTCCATGAAAAAATCGTGCCAACCACTCCCCACAATTGTCGTCCACTTGAGGGTGACAAGTGTCGCCCTCTCGTTGGTCCAAAATATTTCATCTCTCGGAAAAATCCGTAAAAATTATAAATGTCGCAACCGTAATTTTCCCTTCGCAATGTCCGGAAAACTTTTCGTCGGAAAACAATTCTTTTCGCTAGTTGTGCACAATTTCGTCCCTTATGCCTACTTAAGGCTTGAACTTTTGACGCACGCCTCACGCACATACTCAGGAAATACGGGGTATAACATTCTCCCCTCCTTAGAAACATTCGTCCCGAATGTTCCTTCTCAAGACAGATAACGATAAAGTTCCTCTTTAACTTAAACAGTTTGCAAATGCCACACATGGCCACAATACAACACGCGCAAATACTTAAATCCAAGTCCACAAGGAATCACCTCTAGCATCACAAAAGCTCCCACCCACGGTCTAAAAGATATTCCCTTCGCACCTTTACTTCACAAAAGTAATGATCATTTCTATTTTCTCAGCACATGTTCACTTCTTTTCTTACTCGTCGTACTCTTCTCGAACACTTGAACTCTTTCTAGTATACGTACCGTACTTCAGTCATCACTACAGTTTCCAAAATCTTTGGAGTCACTACCTCCAAACTTGGTCATCTTACTAGCCTCGAATTCCTTCAAGGCCATTCTCGGCCTTCACGATCCGATTCTGGTCGAACACGTCCATGAACTCATACAGTGGTTATCTAAACTTGGGCCTAGCGCCCTCGTGACCCTACCACCTGGCGGGACCACCTCGAACTGACCCCACCACATTACAGGCCGCGGGTTGACCCGCGATCGGTCCTCAACCCGACCCGCTATCGCGCCAAACTCTTGTTCCCCCGATCCGGAACAATCTTACTAATTAAGTCACGAAAACCTAGTGGTCTTCTTAGCTCAACTACCCTCTTTCGTTTCATACCACTCAGGGACTTATCACACAAAAATATTTCACGCATACTATGCACTCTGATAAAGGTCAACATAAACATAAATCTTTTACCCAAGATGGCCTCGCGTCTAAGGTCTCTACGTATAAAACTCTAAGGCTCACACTTTTCCTATCCCCAATCTTACCCTTTTTACTAACCATGATTTCTAATCACAAGTTAATCATAATGCTATCTGAACATAATATTTAGCACTTCATTATAACATCAACGCATACTAGTCTCTAGAGGGGTAAGAATATACCTGTATCAACTGCTTCATTTTCCCTTCGTCGCTCTAACCTTAATCACGCACTGTAGCATAGCTATAGAAGGCGATGAACTCGCATCGACCGTGAGGCTGCGTCATTCTGCCTGTACCCCTCCTATAAGCACAGTCTCTCGTCACATGGCCCCGACGGCCGCAGGTGAAACAAGTACCAGTAAAAAGACGACATTCCCCGGGATGACGCCTGCCACATCGTGCACACTGAGGGGGACATGAATCCTGCTGGCTAGAACCCATGTATATCTCAGAAACGAAGCCACGGAGCTCGACCAGCTCCCGAATACCGAACGCCCCAAGGCGTGGAGGACCACTGCATCTTGGCGGAGGTACATAACTAACCTGCTGCTGAGGCGGTTCGCCTCGAAAGTTACCAAAGGACCCTGCTGTTCTGGCCCTCTTCTGCTGATCTCGGTCATTCTGTCGACCTCTCCGCTCCTCACATCCAAGTGCATAAGCCTGCATGCGGGCAATGTCCATGCCCGGCTGAAGAGCTACACCTAAACAAGCCTCTGCCAAGTAGTCATCGAGCCCGGTGACGTAGCGGTGCACTATGTCCTCCATGTCGGCTACTAATGCGGGGACGTACCGAGCTAATGAGTCAAACTCCACATTGTACTCCCGAATGCGCGATGCGCCTTTAACGTCAAAAATATGTCGGCCCGAGCCCTTCTCATCTGTGGGGGCAAGAAATGTGCAAGAAATGCCCCTGAGAACTCATCCCATACGGCTGGAAGTGCATACTCTCCCCGGGACAGCTCCGACGAATCAAACTACCGATCGCAGATCACGCGCGATGCGAACCTAAGACCACCGACTCGGTCTCCGAAGCCTTGATCACTCTCATGATCCGCTGTAACTGCCGGATGAACTCCTGCGGATCATCCTCAGGCCTCGACCCGTAGAACTCTGGCGGGCTACAACTCGTAAAGTCCGTAGCCTCAAACTATCCGATCTCGGGTGAACCATGGGTACTATTGAACTGAATCTGCGATCCATCTTATCCTCGTATGCGCCACGATCCCGGCGATGGCGCCATCTCTTTGTACCCCAACTCCTGCTGCTCCGGTGTGATGCTGGAGGCTCAGTGCGTGGTCTCAGCGACCACCGCCGCGGCTCTAAACTTCTTTGAAATTGGCGGCGTCGCAATACTCGCCGTCAAGCACTATCTCGGTAATGACCGCTGCGCCTCGTACTCCTCAGATCCTACTAGCGGCTTCCTCGGTGCCTTGCCCATCTGGGCGGGTTGCCTTGGCGGAGGCATAATCGGTAAAACGAAATACGTCGGAGGGTCCAACTTATAACACGGCTCAAAGGCACGATCTCGTAATGAGAAGAATGAAACTAATCCTAAATGTCCTGCGATCCTCCGATTATAGATGTGGTGCACAACACATCGATAATCAAGACTCTACTGAACCGCTGCGTAGACACTTTCGAGGATTAATCGCTCGATACCACTTTTGTCACGACCCGATCCCGGGCCCGTGACTGGTGCCTTACCCCGGGCACCCTAGTGATACAACATCAGAGAAAATCAGCGGAAATAAAAACTTAAACATGAAACAAGAGATATGATAATAAAACAGGCCAACAAAACAGTTGCCTTCGCATATATAGAAAGTTGAGCGATTACATCCTTTACTTTCGCCACACAGCGATACTACTGCACTTCTAAGAATGTAACAATAACTATGACGGACAGTGGCCCGCTATACCACGAATGTACAAGAACCTACGACTCGGGAAACATACCAAAAGATAAGTCTCGGAGAAACGGAGCTTCCTAATCTGATGTTGTGATCCCATGGCGAGGATCAACAACCGGTGTACCTCTACCTGCGGCATGAACGCAGCCCCCCGAAGGAGGTCAGTACAACAGGTACCAAGTATGTGAAACTGAAAATACTGTAAACGAAATCATAACAGTCTAAAATAAAACAGGAGACATGTATGATAACAAAACTACAGTTCACAACATAAAAGCAGTCATGTCAAGTCAGGGACTCACGCCCTCAAAGTCATCCCTCATGCCCGTGGAACTCCTTCCTCACTGCCGGCAGTCTAGGTATAAATCGTATGATACGTATAACGTGTCTCGGCCCATCTCATGGACTCGGTGTCGGATCGTATGGAATACATTCCCGGCCCATCTCATGGACTCGGTATAGAATCGTGTGGAATACATTCCCGGTTCATCCCATGAACTCGGTATCGTGTGAAATACATTCCCGGTTCATCCCATGAACTCGGTATCGTGTGAAATACATTCCCGGTTCATCCCATGAACTCGGTATCGTGTGAAATACATTCCCGGTTCATCCCATGAACGCGGTGTCGAGTGAAATACATTCTCGGTTCATCCCATGAACGCAGTGTCGAGTAAAATACATTCCTGGTTCATCCCATCAACGCGGTGTCGTGTGAAATACATTCCCGGTTCATCCCATGAATGCGGTGTCGAGTGAAATACATTCCCGGTTCATCCCATGAACGCGGTGTCGAGTGAAATACATTCCCGGTTCATCCCATGAACGCGGTGTCGTGTGAAATACATTCCCGGTTCATCCCATGAACGCGGTGTCGAGTGAAATACATTACCGATTCATCCCATGCACGCGGTGTCGAGTGAAATACATTCCCGGTTCATCCCATGAACGCGGTATAGAATCGACCATAACATTTAAACGCTCTTTTAAGACAGATTAAGATAATACCATGCTTTCCTTTTAAATCAACTAAGGCAATATTATGCCCTCCTTTTTAAACCAAAACACTTTCCTTTTTAAAGTCAAGTAACAACATTCTTTTCCAAAAGTTCAAGTTGCCTTATTTCAAATACTCAAGTCTTTTAGTTTCGAAAGATTTCATAGTTCATAGTCTTAATCAAATAACGTAATCTTTTTAAAACAATTGAATAACGTATGCCTTATGTGTGAGTAGGTTATTCTTGCTTATAACAATCTTATTAAAGCAACCATGATCTAGGAAATGTAATACAATTTTGTCTTATCTTAGCTTCTACATGCAGATGGAGGTTTCTCGGTTTTAATATAATTTAATTATTGTCAATACATTTTCCTTTATTAACGCCGCGATGGTTCGCTCGATACTTATTCTCGCTTCAAATCATTAAAACATTATTCTTTAAAAACCAAGTACTCATTACTCACGAATGAGGTTTCACACTTTTTAACAAAATTCATATCAATTCAATTAAGTCAAGTCTCTTATCTTTTAAGATCAAGTCTCTTAACTTCTAAAATCAATAAACCATTCTTTTTATCTCTCTTAAGTCGTTTTACCTAACTTCCCATAAAGCTAGTATAACTCTTAAGCTTTCAAAACCAAGTATTACTCTTCTTTCAAAAACGATTCTTACTTCCTTTGAAATACTTCAAGATTCTTATTATTTAAAACTCAAGTCAAAAGACATCAAAGTAAAACCACGTTCAGTTAACACACGTACGTCTACTGTACTATATATATTCTTTTAAATTATCATGCTCAAGAGGATAGGAAGAATCACATACCTCGCGACGATTACCGACAATTAGCAAAACGTTCCAAAGTATTGTAATCCTGCTATCCTTTTCCACCCTTCGAGTAGAATACGCTACTCGCAGTACTTCAACCTATAACGGTCATATAAGTCTATCAATGTCTAGACTACTCTGTAGAATAATTCTAGATACAAGATTCCTTATTCTATGGAAAAATTGGGCGACTTCCCACCACAAACTACAAGTCTCAGTAAATACAGTCCTATGTAAGTACAGTTCAGTTCTCTTCTTTTATACCATCCTTATATACGTCTTATACTCATTTCTATACTACTACAGTATGTAATTTCCAATTACAATAGAAGGACAAAGATTATTTACCTCGACAAGCCCAAAATTATCCAAGTTTAAAAGTCGATCCTGAGCAAGGTTTAGCTCCTATTCTGTACGCTCCAATTCGCTCCAAGAAACCCTTAGAAGTTCTACACAACTTCTACTTAATACTTCAACCAACTATGAAGATTTTCCCTAGGGTTTCGTTTAGTGACTAAAGGAAGTATAGTAGTATTTTCCGGGCTTTTAGTATAGAGGTAACTTTGGGAATACTACAAGGTATTTGGGTCAAGGTATTTTGGAATAGTAACAACACTTGGAGAATACTTTTCTACCAAGGGGGTATTTCACGAGAACAACTAGGAAGGGGGGTTTCGTAGGAGCCTCACAAGGGGAGGAAGGTTGGACGAGAGCTTAAAAGGGAGGGAGGGATTTTGCCTTGGAATTTCACAAGTGTGGATGAAGAATAAGTCTTGAACTTAAGGGGTATTTATAGGCCAATCAATGGCCAAGATCAAAGCAAGTGGAGGGTGAAGATTTGGACAAGTGTGTGTGGGTCCCACCTTATCCATCTACTACAAAAATATCTAGTCAAACATTGACCAAAGGTTTATGGCATTTTCCATGAAAAAAACGTGCCAACCACTCCCCACAATTGCCGTCCACTTGAGGGTGACAAGTGTCGCCCTCTCGTTGGTCCAAAATATTTCATCTCTCGGAAAAATCCGTAAAAATTATAAATGTCACAACCGTAATTTTCCCTTCGCAAGGTCCGGAAAACTTTTCATCGGAAAACAATTCTTTTCGCTAGTTGTGCACAATTTTGTCCCTTATGCCTACTTAAGGCTTGAAATTTTGTACGTACGCCCTCACGTTCATACTCTGGAAATACGGGGTATAACAACTACCTCAGGTAATGACTGGGCATGTGCCTTCGCAACTCTCTGTGTTCTACTCGCAGCTCCATCTGCTGTCTTGCCCTTCTGGGCCCTGGTTGCCTTGCGTGGAGGCATAACTGGTACATAAGAATACGCCATATGGAGTCCAACTTATAACACAGCTCTATCATACGATCTCAAAGTGAGAAGAATGGAAACCAATCCTAAGTATCTTGCAGCCTCCTGATTATAGGTGTGGTGCACAACACGCCGATAATCAAGACTCTACTAGATATGGTCTGTAGACACTTTCCGAGGATTAACTGCTCTGATACCTCTTTTGTCACGACCCGACCTCGGGTCCGCGACTGGTGCCTTACCCCGGGAACCCTAGTGATAGTACATTAGAGAAAAATCAGCGGAATGACTCAAAAACAAGTAACAATGTAAAATAGGAAACAGGCCAACCGATAGGTCGCCTTTCAGCATATATATGAATAAAAAAAAAGAAACCCGAACAGTTATCCTTTACAAGCTCAACTCACAACAGTACTACAGACCTCTAAGAGTTTTTACTGAACTATGACGGGACAAGGCCCCGCCGTACCCATAACTGTACAAAAGTCTGTAATGAATGATCCATACCAAAATGATAAACTCCTGAACAGATGGAGCTATCCAAAAACTCGGAGCAGGGTCCTACACCTGCAGATCACCCACTGTGTACCTAAACCTGCGGCATGAACGCAGCCCCCCGAAGGAGGTCAGTACAACATGTACCAAGTATGTGAAACTGAAAATACTGTAATGAAATCACAACAGTCTATATAAAACATGAGACATGTATGATAACCAAACTACAGCACACAATATATAAGCAGTCAAGTCAGGGACTCATGCCCTCAAAGTCATCACTCAAACATAACCATGGGTCTCACGCCCGTAAAATCGATCATGCCCGTGGAGCTCCTTCCTCACTGTCGGCAATCTATGATATAATATAACATCCAAAAAGTACACATGAACACCAGGTCCCACCTGTGTCATTAAAACCGTACGGGCCAAGTAGGAAAAACTAACCACCAGATCCAGCCTGCATCATAAAACTGACCGGGGCAAGTACGAAGGCATAGCTACGGATTCGGCTGCGTCATCAATCGATCGGCAAGTACGAAACCACTACGGATCCATCCTGCCGCCACGAGATATGACCGAGGCAAGTGCGAAAGCCAACTACCAGAGCCTACCGTACCAACTATGATATAGAACCGACCGGGGGAAATACGAAAGCCAACTACCAGATACCGCCTGCGTCATCAACTGACTGGGGCAAGTACGGAGGCTAGCTACCAGATACCGCCTATGTCACCAACCTCATTCCACCTGCGTCACGGTCGATCGGCGGTACGAAGCCAACTACTGATATCGCTGCGTCACGTGTGGCCGGGTAAGTACAGCTAACTACTGTGTACCTCTCGTCATGAGACTTCGCCATAAAACTGACAGGGGCAAGTACGAAGGCCGACTACCAGTTACCTCCTGCATCACGCCAATGACCGGGGCAAGTACGAAAGCCAACTACCAGATACCGCCTGCGTCACTAAACCTCATGGAGAGCTAGTCCATGGAATAACAATAATAGTGGAAGCATACCCGTGGGCCACCCAACGTGTCAGTATGTCCAAGGAAACAACAAGATAACCGACCCTCCATCGAGAGACGCGGTAGTATAGGAATACAACACTTGCACAACAAAGGCTATCACAACTAACATAGGCAAGTTTAACATACTCTTAAAACAACGTCAAGTATACTTTTAAAACCCAAGTAACTCACTCTTTTAAGATCAAAGCACTCACACCTTTTAAAATCAAGCCACTTATACTTTTTCAATCAAGACAAGTTCAATATTTAAAAGCAAGTAACTTACTCTTTTCAAAACAAGTAACATATACTTTTAATTCAAGTTACTTCTCCTTTCCCAAAATCAAGTCGTTTATAAGTCAAGTCCCTTATCTTTCAAGATCAAGTCTCTTAACTTTCAAAATCAAGTCGTTTAACTTTCAAAATACTCAAGCCATTCTTTTATCTTCATAAAGTCGCTATAACTAACTTCCCATAAAGCCATTATAACACTTTATGTTTTAAACCAACCAAAGACAACCACACTCCGTTCTGAAATTAAGAGAACTTTATTCTTTTAAAGACCAAGTGTCAATATCCTTCCGAATAATGATTCATAATTTTTTTTAATAATTCAAGGTTCTTTAACATTTAAAACTCAAGTCAAGGACGTCAAAGTGAAACCAAATTCATTTAACACACGTACGTCTACCGTACTATATATTTCACAACAATCATGCTCAAGAGGATAGGACGAATCACATACCTCTTCGGATCAATCCACTTGCTAAGTCTAATATGCCGTACGTAGTATGTCCACCTATAATGACCATAATACGTCTATTAGCTTCAAGCTTCAACGTAGAATATTGTAACGACCCGTTCCGGGGCCCGTTACTGGTGCCTTATCCCGGGCACCCTAGTGATACAATCATCAGAGAAAACCAGCGGAAATAAAACTTTACACAAGAAACAAGATATATGAACATAAAACAGGCCAACCCAACGGTTACCTTCCAATAACATAAATAAATACAACTCTTTCAAAACGAACAGTTTAATCCTTTTTACAACCCTCTTACAACAAAGATTACATGCACTCTAAGATTTACAACAACTATGACGGACAGGGCCCGCCATACCCCGAATGTACAAGAACCTACAACTCAGGAACACATACCAAAAGATAAGCCTCCGAGAAACGGAGCTTCCCAAAACGCGAATCGAGATCCTAAGAGCGAGGATCCACGACCGATGTACCTCTACTGCGGCATTAACGGCCCGAAGAGGTCAAGACAACAGTACCAAGTATGTGAAATCAGAAAAAATATCAGAATGAAATCATACTAGTCTATATAAAGCAGGAGACATGTATGATAACCAAACTACAGTTCACAACATAAAAGCAGTCATGTCCAGTCAGGGACTCACGCCCTCAAGTCATCACTCAAATATAACTATGGGTCTCACGCCCACAACACCAATCATGTTCGCATCACGGCGCGTGCCCCGGATTGCATCGGTGTAGACATGTCCATGATGCAACAATAATACCAATGCCCGTGGCCACATGCCCGGAATTCTACCTCGGTGTAGACACGCCCATGTGACATCAACAATAATATCTTGGGTGATCAACCCGCGCGTGGCCACATGCCCGGAATTCTACCTCGGTGTAGACATGTCCATGTAACCACAATAACAATATATCGGTAATCAACCCGCCGCGGCCGCGTGCCGGAATCGCATCGGTGTAGACATGCCCACGTGACATCAATAACAAGACAGTAATCAAAATGGAAACATACCCGTGGAATTCTCCATCACTGCCAGCACGTCAAAGGAAGTTCTCAACAAGTCGACCGGCCCTCTATCGAGAGACAGAATACGTAAATACCACACTTGCACAACAAAGGCTATCATCACAAGCATAGGCAAGTTTCACAACAAGCATAGGCAAGTTTCACAACAACAAGCATAGGCAAGTTTCACACAACTCAAAGTACTTTCATTTTATGCCAAAGTCCGGTTTTAACCCCAAAGTACTACATACGTTAAGTTCTTTTAAAAGAGATCCATTACTTTTATAAAAGTCACCCTATACCCGTAGTATTAGAATGACCAACCCACATTCCTTTTCAAAATCAAGTAACAACATTCTTTTCCTAAGTTCGAGTTTGCCTAGTTTCAATTACTCAAGCTTCTCATTTTCAAATGCTCAAGTCACTTATTTTAGAAAGGTTTCATAACTCATAGTCTTAATCTCTTTTAAAACAATTGAGTAACATATGTCATATATGTAAGTAGTTTATTCTTGTTTATAACGATCTTATTACGTGACCATGATCTAGAAAATGTAATATCATTTTGTCTCATCTTAGCTTCTATGCAGATGGAGGTTTCTCGGTTTTAATACAACACATCATTATTCAATACATTTTCCTTTATTAACGCCGCAATGGTCCTGTCGATACACATTACGATTTCAAATCGTAAAACATTATCCCTTTAAAACCAAGTACTCATTACTCACGAATGAGGTTTCACACAAACATCCACATTAAAACAAATAAGTTAAGTCTCTTATCTTATAAGATCAAGTCTCTTAACTTCTAACATCAAGAAACCATTTTCACTACATAAGGTCGTTATAACTAACTTCCCATAAAGCTATTATAACACCCTATGTTTTAAACCAACCAAATCACTTAGCACGTACGCGTCACCGTACTACATAGTTCACAACAATCATGCTAGAAAAGATAGGAAGAGGTCCACATACCTCGCGACGATTTATCGACAATAAGCAAAATGCTCCAAGTACTACAACCTGCTAGCCCTTTCCACTCCTCGAGTAGAATACGCTACTCTTAGTACTTTCACCTATAAAGGTCACAAACGTCTATTAACCCCAAAACACAAGTTTCTATCTTTCTACGTAAAATTGGCAACCTCCCGCAACAGCGTAAATCTCCTCTCTATCGGTGGCTACCAAGCCAACCGGGGGTTTACGCCTAACCTGGACGTGTACAATTCTACTCAAAGAATACAACACAAGTCTCATCAATACATCTATGTAAATCTGATTGATTCGATTCTTTATTCTTCGGCTTAAGTCAAAAGACATTGCGAATACTAAGTATAGTTCCATATATAGTATACTTCAACTATATATTCTAACAAACATGTAATTTCCAATTACAATAGAGGACAAGATAATTACCTCGATAAGCCCATAATTATCCAAGTTATAATGTCGATCCCGAGCAAGGTTTAGCTCATTCAGTGCGCCCAAACCACTCCAAACAACCCTTAGAAGTTCTAACCAACTTCTACTCAAATACTTCAACCAACTATGAAGATTTCCTTAGGGTTTCGGTTTGAGACTAAAGGACAAAAGGTAGTATTTCCGCTCTACGTATAGAGGTAACTTTTGAAATACTACTAGGCAAAGGCTAAGGTATATTGGGCCCTATAACAATACTAGGAGAGAATTTCTATCCCACACAAACGGGTATTAAACGAAAACACCTAGGCTAGGGGCGGGGTACCCCATGGCAAGCACCGCACCGGGGGGGAGGGGTTTCTCGGCCAAGGGCCTTTACTAGGAGAGGGGCTCTTGGACGAGAGTCAAACAAGAGGAGAGGAAGGATAGCAAGACTTGGAACATATTTGGACGAATGAAGTCTTCGCCAAGGGTATTTATAGCAAAACCAAAAGCCAACCAATGGCCAAGATCAAGCCAAGTGCACCCTAGACCCTACTCCTTAAAACCCTCACAAATATCTACACAAATATCTACCACCACTTGCCCCCTCAATCGGCCAGTGCCCCCCACTGCTTCCATTGTGAGGTGACACATGTCACCCTCCCGTTGGTCCGAATGTTTCGCCTCTCGGAAAAATCCGCAAAAAACAAAACGACATAGCGGAATTTTCCTTCGCAAGTTATGTAAAACGCTTCGTCAAAGACGACTCTAACAGGGTGTTGTGCACAAATGCCATTCTACTAGCCATTAGGCGGGGGTGACACGTGTCACCCTCCTATTGGCCCTCAAAAAACGTCTTCCGAAAAATATCCACAATGGCCAAAATCTCGAAAACAAAGTGGGCCCCACAAAACCGTAAATTTCTCCCGTGGGCCCCACGTGACCATTTCCGAAAATAAAATCTCAAAATTCTAATATAATCTAAGAAGCCCAAATTCCAAATCTGGGAACCCAATTCCCTTCAACGAACATTTTTCCTTACAAAAACCGGAAACTTTTCCGTCGAAAACTCACATCTTTCTTTCTTTTCAAAATTTCGCACTCACCGTGCGTCGCCCTCACATACATACCCCTGCAACTACGGGGTATAACATTCTCCCCTCCTTAGAAACATTCGTCCCGAATGTTCCTTCTCAAGACGGATAACGATGAAGTTCCTCTAACAAGTTGCCAACGCCACAGCTTGGCCACGAAATAACACACGTCCTCTTCTTTCCTTACTCGTCGTGCCCTTCTCGAACACTTGAACTCTCCCAAGACGCACCATACTTCATCATTACTTCCGTTCGAAAATCTCGGAGTCACTACCTCAAACTTGGTCATCTTACTAACCTCAAACTTCCTTAAGGCCATTCCCGCCTTACGAACCGCTCGGTCGAACGCGCCCACGAACTCATCGTTGGTCACACAAACTTGGGCCTAGCATCCTCGTGACCCTACCACTGGCGGGACCACCAGAACTGACCCCACCCCAAACCGGGTTCTGGGTTGACCTGAAATGGTCCTCAACCCGACCCCAACCGTGCCAAACTCTTGTTCCCGATCCTAACAATCTTACTAATTCACATCACGAAAGCTACCACTTCCATCTCACACTACCCACTGACTTATCACACAAATAAATCCCACGATACTACTACTCGATAAGGGTCAAAAATAAATCTTTAACTCAAGACGACCTTACCCTAAGGTCTCGATCGTGACATAGTCTAAGGTTCACACTTACCATGCCCCATACGTATCCTCCCAACTAAGCATGTTTTCTAACTCACAATTTACACAACGCTATTCGTACATAGCACATAATAATGAGACCATCATAACAAGCATACCAAAACTCTAGAGGTTAAGGATATACGAAGCTACCGCTCCACTCTAATCATAGGCACACTGCAGGTATGCATAATCGAAAGCGATGAACCAGCCATCGATCCGGTGGTGAGTCGTAACATCCGTGCTACCCTTGGTCGGACAGTTCCGCAAAATGACCGCTGGCGCAAAAATAACAAGCTACCCCGCACCACGACACTCCCGAAATGCGGTCTACCACATCGACCACACCGAGGTAGGGGTGACCGCATCGCCAACACCCTACTTCCGAAACTCAACCTGGAGCCCCGACCGCTCCGAATACTCAAGGTTGTGGAGGACCACTCAGACCGGCGGAGGTACAAAACTAGTATCTTCGAGGCGGTCCGCCTCGAAAGTCACCAAAGGACCGTTGTTCGGCCTCTTCGCCGATCTTGGTCATTCCGTCGACCTCTCCGTGCCTCACATCCCGGTCGTGAGCTGCGTGCGGGCAATGTCCATGCGGTGAAGAGCTACTCCCGAACATGCCTCGGACATGTAATCATCGAGCCTGTAACATATCGGTGCACTCGATCCTCCATACTAGCTACTAACGCTGGGGCGTCGCACGCAATGAGTCGAACTCCACATTGTACTCCCGAACCGTACGCCCGCTCTGTCTAAGCATCAAAAATCAGTTGGCCCGTGCCCTCCTCATCTGCGGAGGCAAGAAGTGAGTGAGGAAAGCCCCCGAAAACTCATCCCATACTGCCGGAGTGCATGCTCTCCCGGAAAGCTCCATGAATCAAACCAATCGATTGCGGTATCACGCACGATCACGAACCAAAGGTCACGCACTCGGTCTCAAGCCTTGATCACCCGCGTGATCCGTCAGAATCGCCGAATGAACTCCCGCGGATCATCCTCATGCCTCGACCCATAAAACTCGCGGGCTACAACTCGTAAAGTCCCGTAGCCTCAAACTATTCGCTCGGGTGCACCACGCGTCCGCTGAACTGAACTGCTGCATTCACCTATCTCATATCGGCGCGACCACGGCGGCAATCGCCATCTCTTGTAACCCATCTCCTGCGCTGGTGTGGGGCTGGAGGCTCGTATGTGGTCTCAGCAGCTCGCCGCGCTCTAAACTCTCTTTGGGGTGGCGGCGTACAAAACCCGCCGTCAAGCACAACCTCGTCTTGTCGGACTGCGCCCTCGCACTCCTCAGATTTCACTAGCGGCACCCTCGTTGCGCCGCTCGGGCTCTGGTTGCCTTGCGCGGAGGCATAATCGGTAAAACGAGATACGTCGGAGGGTCCAACTTACAACACTCTAAGGCACGATCTCGTAATGAGAAGAATGGAAACCAATCCTAAATGTCCTATAGCCTCACGATTATAGATGTGGTGCACAACACACCGATAATCAAGACTCTACTAGACACGATGCGTAGACACTTTCCGAGGATTAATCGCTCGATACCACTTTTGTAACGACTGTTCGGGGCGTTCTTGGTGCCTTATCCTGGTACCCTAGTGATACAATCATCGAGAAAACCAATGAAATAAAACTTTACACAAGAAACAAGATATATGAACATAAAACAAGCCAACCCAACTGTTACCTTCCAATAACATAAATAAATACAACTCTTTCAAAACGAGCAGTTTAATCCTTTTTACAACCCCGCCCATAACAATACTACATGCACTCTAAGATTTACAACAACTATGACGGACAGGGCCTCGCCATACCCCGAATGTACAAGAACCTACAACTCGTGGAACACATACCAAAAGATAAGCCTCCGAGAAACGGAGCTTCCCAAACTGGCCCGAGATCCTAAGAGCGAGGATCCACGACCGATGTACCTCTACTGCGGCATGACGCAGCCCGGGCGAGGTCAAGATAACAGTACCAAGTATGTGAAATAAAAAATATCAGAATGAAATCATACTAGTCTATATAAAGCAGGAGACACGATGATAACCAAACTACGATTCACAACATAAAAGCAATCATGTCCATCGTGGACTCACGCCTCAAGTCATCACTCAAATATAACTATGGGTCTCACGCCCACAACACCAATCATGTTCGCATCACGGCGCGTGCCGTAATGCACTCGCCGGTGTAGACATGTCCATGATGCAACAATAATACCAATGCCCTACGGCCACATGCCCCGGAATTCTACCTCGGTGTAGACACGCCCATGTGACATCAACAATAATATCTTGGGTGATCAACCCCGCCGCACGCCACATGCCCGGAATTCTACCTCGGTGTAGACATGTCCATGTAACCACAATAACAATATATCGGTAATCAACCCGGCGCGTCGCGTGCCGGAATCGCAGACGGTGTAGACATGTCCATGTGACATCAACAACAAGACAAGAATCAAAATGGAAACATACTCGTGGAATTCTCCATCACCGCCAAAGACGCGTCCAAGTAAGTTCTCAACAAGTCGACCGCCTCTATCGAGACGCCAGAATACGTAAATACCACACTTGCACAACAAAGGCTATCATCACAAGCATAGGCAAGTTTCACAACAACAAGCATAGGCAAGTTTCACAACAACAAGCATAGGCAAGTTTCACACAACTCAAAGTACTTTCATTTTATGCCAAAGTCCGGGTTTTTAACCCTAAAGTACTACGTACGTTAAATTCCTTTTAAAGAGATCCATTACTTTTATAAAAGTCACCCTATACCCGTAGTATTAGAATGACCAACCCACATTCCTTTTCAAAATCAAGTAACAACATTATTTTCCTAAGTTCCAGTTTGCCTAGTTTCAATTACTCAAGCTTCTCATTTTCAAATGCTCAAGTCACTTATTTTAGAAAGGTTTCATAACTCATAGTCTTAATCTCTTTTAAAACAATTGAGTAACATATGTCATATATGTGAGTAGTTTATTCTTGTTTATAACGATCTTATTACAAAGACCATGATCTAGAAAATGTAATATCATTTTGTCTCATCTTAGCTTCTATGCGGATGGAGGTTTCTACCGGTTTTAATACAACACATCATTATTCAATACATTTTCCTTTATTAACGCCGCAATGGTCCTGTCGATACACATTACGATTTCAAATCGTAAAACATTATCCCTTTAAAACCAAGTACTCATTACTCACGAATGAGGTTTCACACAAACATCCACATTAAAACAAATAAGTTAAGTCTCTTATCTTATAAGATCAAGTCTCTTAACTTCTAACATCAAGAAACCATTTTCACTACATAAGGTCGTTATAACTAACTTCCCATAAAGCTATTATAACACCCTATGTTTTAAACCAACCAAATCACTTAGCACGTATGCGCCTACCGTACTACATAGTTCACAACAATCATGCTAGAAAGATAGGAAGAGGTCCACATACCTCGCGACGATTTATCGACAATAAGCAAAATGCTCCAAGTACTACAACCTCTAGCCCTTTCCACTCCTCGAGTAGAATACGCTACTCTTAGTACTTTCACCTATAAAGGTCACAAACGTCTATTAACCCCAAAACACAAGTTTCTATCTTTCTACGTAAAATTCTAAGACCTCTCCCCACAACAGCGTAAATCTCCTCTCTATCGAGGCTACCAAGCCAACCATGGGTTTACACGCCTAACGGACGTGTACAATTCTACTCAAGAATACAACACAAGTCTACTGCAATACACCCTATGTAAATCTGATTCGATTCGATTCTTTATTCTTCAGCTTAAGTCAAAAGACATTGCGAATACTAAGTATAGTTCCATATATAGTATACTTCAACTATATATTCTAACAAACATGTAATTTCCAATTACAATAGAGGACAAGATAATTACCTCGATAAGCCCATAATTATCCAAGTTATAATGTCGATCTCGAGCAAGGTTTAGCTCACTCAGTGCGCCCAAACCACTCCAAACAACCCTTAGAAGTTCTAACCAACTTCTACTCAAATACTTCAACCAACTATGAAGATTTCCTTAGGGTTTCGGTTTGAGACTAAAAGGACAAAAGGTAGTATTTCCGGGCTCTACGTATAGAGGTAACTTTTGAAATACTACTAGGCAAAGGCTAAGGTATATTGGGCATTATAACAATACTAGGAGAGTATTTCTATACCACAAAAAGGGGTATTATACGAAAACAACTAGGCTAGGGGGGGGGTACCCCATGGCTAGCACCTCAAAGGGGGGGAGGGGTTTCTCGGCCAAGGGCCTTTACTAGGGAGGGGGGGCTCTTGGACGAGAGTCAAACAAGAGGAGAGGGGAAGGATAGCAAGACTTGGAACATATTTGGATGAATGAAGTCTTCAAGCCAAGGGGGGTATTTATAGCAAAACCAAAAGCCAACCAATGGCCAAGATCAAGCCAAGTGCACCCTAGACCCTACTCCTTAAAACCCTCACAAATATCTACACAAATATCTACCACCACTTGCCCCCTCAATCGGCCAAGTGCCGCCCCACTTGCTTCCATTGTGAGGGTGACACATGTCACCCTCCCGTTGGTCCAGAATGTTTCGTCTCTCGGAAAAATCCGCAAAAAAACAAAACGACATAGCCGGAATTTTCCCTTCGCAAGTTATGTAAAACGTTTCGTCAAAAGACGACTCTAACCGGGTGTTGTGCACAAATGCCATTCGGCCAAGCCACCTAGGCGGGGGTGACACGTGTCACCCTCCTATTGGCCCTAAAAAACGTCTTCCGAAAAATATCCACAATGGCCAAAATCTCGAAAACAAAGTGGGCCCCACAAAACCGTAAATTTCTCCCGTGGGCCCCACGTGACCATTTCCGAAAATAAAATCTCAAATTTCTAATATAATCTAAGAAGCCCAAATTCCAAATCTGGGAACCCAATTCCCTTCAACGAACATTTTTCCTTACAAAAACCGGAAACTTTTCCGTCGAAAACTCACATCTTTCTTTCTTTTCAAAATTTCTGCCGTACTCTCGTACGTACGTCCTCACATACATACCCTGCAACTACGGGGTATAACAAATATTCTAAGGACGGTCACCAAATTCTACGGCAAATTGGACAGCACTTCCTTTGTTTCTACATACTTTTCCACCTTTTTCAAGGCCCGAAATCAATAACCAAACGCCACATTTAAGGCTCAACAATTCAGTATTACTAAGGGGATTACACGCCTTAACCGGACGTGTAACATTCTGCCCCACAATTCATATTAAACAATCCAATAAGTTTAAGGCAACTTCTCGGCTACAACATGCTCACATATCATCCTTATCAAATCCTTTCAAATCCAAATCGTTATTCCTATATGTTATATATCTAATAACAATTTCGACAACTATAAGTCCTTTCTTCCTTAACAGGCGATAGTTGTAACTATCGACCAAATTGTATTTCAATCTTATTGGTTAACAAGGTCATTTTCGAATTTAGGCTTCCAACATCCCTAACACTTATAAACCTCCAATACATAATCTTTTGCTTGTATATATACATCACTACAACAATATGAAAACTTTAATCACTAAGTAGACAAGATTGTTACATTGATAAGCCCAAAACAGTCCAACAAATCTCGCCCACCTTAGCCCTCTTTCCGCAATTCCTCTTAACGTTAAAATCACCTCTACGAACCTCCTACAAGCTTGCCAACATATTTCCTTCTTGTCGCCTTTCCGATAATTTCATTTTTGGCTTAGGGTTTTATCAACTTTTGAGAGAGAAAAGCAAGTGTTTGGATGATCTTTTAGTGTAGAATGGCCAAGTCTTGCAAGACTTGGCCAAGATATAAGCCTTATCTTGATCCACAAGTTGGGGGGGCACTTGTCACCCTCCCCTAGGGTCCCTACAAAAATATCTTCTGATTTTTCCCTTTTTCCGTGAAAAATCCGCCTTAGCCATGGCTGCAACTTCGTAACACTTCGGGCTTTCGGCATCATGGCCTGCGGCCGTGGCGCCTGACTGAGGCTTTCTTTCTCCTCCGTCAACTGAACTTCTAACGTCCATAACTTTCTACTCCGATGTCCTATCGACGAGCGGTTTGTTGCGTTGGAAGCTACACCCAATGTACTTCACACTAGGATTCAGAAACACCTAAAAACTCTTAATACACAAGGAGATATACCGCTCCAAAGTTGACTGAAAATCTGTCCAAAACATTCTGTCAACTTATCTTTCCAATTTCAATTCTTATTTCCTTTCGTACGTTCCCAATACATGACCTGGAATTACGGGGTGTAACATACGGCTACTTTGAAAACTGTGGAGTCAACAGTTTGTACTAATGCATTAGGTTATCCCAAGTGTGGAGATTCTCCTCACGATCCTATGATGCTGCATTTTTTGCGTCTCGCATTCCCAACTATTGTGACCAACATAGAAGTTCTCATGGACGCATATTTTGATGGAGATCCTTGGAATGAAGATATAGTTCATGAACATATCTTTGAGATTTTGGATGATGGATGGCTAAGTGCTTCAAACATTGCATTCTATATTAGGTAATAAAATTATTAAAAATTGTCCATCTTATTTTATATAAAATATGTTACATAAATATTTTATAAAACTTATGTATTATGCATTGTTTAAGGTATTTGGGTGAAGTTTATCTTTCCGAGAATGTCGAGTTGGCCAGTAAGTTTTCTTTTGTGTCGCCCCATTTTGCGGCCAATATTATAGGTAGTGCAACAACGTCCAATCATTTGGCCGAATGTCTGCTCAAGCATGAAGGAAAAAACTATCTATTATTAGTGCCGCATAATGTTGGGTGAGTTTTAACATAATATTTAATTATTATATGTTGTCTTCAGTTATTTCTAGCATTCTAGGCATGTTTTTACTTGACATTATCTTAATTGAGTTTTCATAATTTACTCAAGTACTCGCATGATTATTGTATTAGACATTACAAGTCCACATATTGTTATACCCCGTATTTTCCAAAGTATGTACGTAAGGACGTACGTAGAAAAGTTTGAGCTTTAAAGTAGGCTAGGGCCGAAATTTTTGTTCACAAGTGCCGAAAAGAATCGTTTTTCGACTAAACGTTTTACTAAACTTGCGAAGGAAAATTCGGCTATGTCATTTATAATTTTTGCGGATTTTTCCGAGAGATTAAATTTTTTGGACCACCTGGAGGGTGACATGTTTCACCGTCAACTAGTGGACGACAAAGGTGCAAGATGGCACGTTTTTTGTGTTGTTTCTTGGTCAAGGGTTAGGTAGGATATTTTGTGTGGTAGATGGATAAGGACACATGGATAAATCCTCACCCTACACTTGCACCACACTTGTCTTCATCTTGGCCATTGGTTGGCCATTGCTTGACCTATAAATACCCCCCTTAGTTGATGACCTTCTGCATCCCCACATCATTTTCCTAGTCTCAAGATCCCTCCCCTTAAGTGTTGTAATCGCCGAGGTCTCCCCCTTTTGAGAAGCCTTGGCGAGAGGTACTCCTCCCTTGCCGAAAGTACCCCCTAGCCTAGTTGTGCTAGCCAAAAATACCCCCCCCCTTGGTAGAGAAATACTTCTCCAAGTATTGTTATAATGCCAAAATACCTTAGCCCATATACCTTGTAGTATTCCCAAGGTTACCTCTATACGAAAAGCCCGGAAAATACTACTATACTTTCCTTTAGCCACTAAACGAAACCCTAAGGAAATCTTCATAGTTGGTTGAAGTATTTAAGTAGAAGTTGCGTAGAACTTCTAAGGGTTGTTTGGAGCGGGTTGGAGCGCCCAGAGTAGGAGCTAAACGTCGCTCAGGATCGACATTTTTACTTGGATAATTTGGGCTTATCGAGGTAAATACTACTGTCCTTCTATTGTAATTGGGAATTACATACTGTAGTAGTATTGAAATGAATATAAGATACATAGAAGAGAATTGAACTGTAATAGAAGGATATTACAGAAAAGACTTGGCGAAATCACATCGGAAGAATATTAGTAGAAGATTAAACTGTATTTACATAGGATTGTATTTGATGAGACTTATAACCTTTTTGGTTGAATGTTCTGCGAGTAGCATGAACTACTTGAAAGGTGGACAAGGCTAGCCGGGTTATAGCCGTGGAGCGTTTTGCTTAAGTCGATAATCGTCGCGAGGTATGTGATTCTTCCTATACTCTTGAGCATGAAGTATTTTAACGGAATATATATCTATAGTACGGTAGACGTACGTGTGGCAATGTCTTTTGACTTAAGCCTGAATAATAAGAATCGTGAAATATTTTAAAGGAATATATATATAGTACGGTAGACGTACGTGTGTTAACTGAATGTAGTGTTACGGCAATGTCTTTTGACTTAAGCCTGAATAATAAAGAATCTTGAAGTATTTCAAAAGATTAAGAAACCGTTTTGAAAGAAGAGTAATACTTGGTTTTGAAAACATAAGAGTTATACTAGCTTTATGGGAAGTTAGGTATAACGTCTTAAGAGTGGTAAAGAGAATGATTTACTGATTTTTAGAAGTTAAGAGACTTGATCTTAAAAGATAAGAGACTTGACTTGAATGAATTAATATGAATTTTGTGTGAAACCTCATTCGTGAGTAATGAGTACTTGGTTTTTAAAAGGAGAAATGTTTTACTGATTTCGGAAATCAGAATGAGTATCGACATACCACTGCAGCGTTAATAAAGGAAAATGTATTGAATAATGAAGTATTGTTAAAACCAGTAGAAACCTCCATCTGCATAGAAACTAAGATGAGACAAAATGATATTACATTTCCTAGATCATGGCTGCTTAATAAGATGATCATAAACAAGAATAACCTACTCACATATAAGGCATATGTTTTCGCAAAATTGTTTAAAAGAGAATCATATTCTTAAGTGATTAAGTCTATGAACTATGAAACCTTTCTAAAATAAGAGACTTAAGTACTTGAAATTAGGCAAACTTGAACTTAGGGAAAAGAATGTTGTTACTTGATGTTGAAAAGGAAAGTGTTTGGGTTTACCTAAAAATGTGAGTCACCCTATTTTTATACTACGGGTATCGGGTGACCTTTATAAAAGAAATGGATCTTTTAAAAAGAATTTAACGTACGTAATACTTTGGGGTCAGAACCTGGACTTTGGCCTAAAATAAACTTGAGTTGTGTGTAACTTGCCTATGTTTGTGTTTGATAGCCTTGTTGTGCAAATACTGTATTTCTATACCACCGCGTCTCTCGATGGAGGGCCGGCTGATTTGTTATGAACGATTCTTCACCGAGTCCCACGAGATGGGCCGGGACACGTATTCCATCTGATTATTCACCGAGTCCCACGAGATGGGCCGGGACACGTATTCCATCTGATTATTCACCGAGTCCCACGAGATGGGCCGGGATACGTATTTCATCTGATTCTCTACCGAGTCCCATGGGATGGGCCGGGACACGTATTCCACATGATTCTTTACCGAGTCCCATGGGATGGGCCGGGACACGTATTCCACACGATTTATACCTAGACTGCCGGCAGTGAGGAAGGAGTTCCACGGGCATGAGGGATGACTTGAGGGCGTGAGTCCCTGACTTGACATGACTGCTTTTATGTTGTGAACTGTAGTTTGGTTATCATACATGTCTCCTGCTTTATATAGACTATTATGATTTCATTTGCAGTCTTTTACAGTTTCACATACTTGGTACCTGTTGTACTGACCTCCTTGGAAGTGCGTTCATCTGCGCAGTGAGGTACATCGGCTGTCGATCCCCGCGTTTAGGATCACATTTCAGCGTATTGGGAAGCTCCGTTCCTTCGGAGGCTTATCTTTTGGTATGTTACCCTGAGTCTGTAGGTTCTTGTACATTCAGGGGTATGGCGGGGCCCTGTCCCGTCATAGTGGTTATATAAATCTTAGAGGTCTGTAGCACTGTTGTGGGCAGGGTCGTAAGGATTAAACTGTTCAACTTTGTAATTATTTATATATATGCCGAAAGGCGATTTTCTCTCAGGTAAAATGTGTCTCATCTCACATTTTGTTTCATGTATTGTTTTATGTTCATGATTACTACGATGTATGACTACTTGGGTGTCGGGTAAGGCACTACCACGCCCGGTTGGTCGTGACAAAAGTGGTATCGAGCGATTAATCCTCGGAAAGTGTCTGACCGTGTCTAGTAGAGTCTTGATTATCGGTGTGTTGTGCGCATCTATAATCAGGAGGCTATAGGACATTTAGGATTGGTTTCCATTCTTCTCATTCTGAGATCGTGCCTTGAGCCGTGTGATAAGTTGGACCCCTCTGACGTATTCCTTTCCTTTACCAGTTATGCCTCCGCGTGTTATACCCCGTAGTTCCAGGGTATGTATGCGAGGACGTACGTACGAGAGCACGACAGAAAAATTGGAAAGGAAGAAAGAGGTGATTTTTTCCACGGAAAGAGTTTCCGGTTTTTGTAAAGAAAAATGTTCGTTGATGGGAATTGGATTCCCAGATTTGGAATATGGGCTTCTTAAATTATATTAGAATTTTGAGATTTTATTTTCGGAAATGGTCACGTGGGGCCCACGGGAGAAATTTACGGTTTTGTGGGGCCCGCTTTGATTTTGAGATTTTGGCCGTTATGTATATTTTCGGAAGATGAATTATTTTGGACAAATAGGAGGGCGACACGTGTCACCCCCCCCCCCCTAGGTGGCTTGGCTGAATTATCTTTGTGCACAACACCCGGTTAGAGTCGTTTTTCGACGAAACGTTTTACATAACTTGCGAGGGGAAAATTCCGGCTATATCTTTTCTTATTTTTGCGGATTTTTCAGAGAGACGAAACATTTTGGACCAACGGGAGGGTGACATGTGTCACCCTCACATTGGAAGCAAGTGGGGGCGGTAACTTGGACGATTGGGGTGTCAAGTGGGTAGATATTTTTGGTAGATATTTGTGAGGATTTTAAGGAGTAGAGGCTAGGGGGCACTTGGGCATATCTTGGCCCTACACTTGCCTAGCACTTGGCTAGATCTTGGCCATTGGTTGGCCTTTACTTGACCTATAAATACCCCTCCCCTTTGAAGACATATTCATCCTAAAATGTTCTAAGTCTTAGAAATCCTCCCCTCTCTTGTGGTGTTCTCGTCCCCCTTTGTGAGGCTTTGGCGAGAGCCCCTCCCTCGGCCGAGTACCCCTAGTGGGGTTGGTAGGGTATACACCCCTTGTGGTGTTGTCTCGTATAAATACCCCCACTCTTGGTAGAAATACTCTCAAAAGTATTGTTGTTATACCCAAAATTACCTTAGCCGTATACCTTGTAGTATTCCAAAGATACCTTTATACGTAGAGCCCGGAAATACTACCTAAATGTCCTTTTTGTCTCAAACCGAAACCACAGGAAAATCTCCATAGTTGGTTGGAGTATTAAGAAGAAGTTGCGTAGAACTTCTAAGGGTTGTTTGGAGCGGGTTGGAGCACCCGAGTAGGAGCTAAGCGTTGCTAAGGATCGACATCTATACTTGGATAATTATGGGCTTATCGAGGTAATTATCTTGTCCCCCTATTGTGATTGGAAAATACATGTTGTAGGAATATATAGTTGAAGTATACTATATATAATCAACATAGTTTTGCGGCAATGTCTTTGGACTTAAGCTGAATCTAAAGAAGAGAATCGAGCTGTAATTACGTAGGGTGTATTCAGATGAGACTTGTAGTTTGACGGATAGGAAGTCTTGCCCGATTTTCCGTAGGATCTTGTATCTAGATTTATTCTGAGTAGTCTAGACTTTGATAGACTTGTATAACTGTATAGGTTGAATGTTCGCGAGTAGCATGTGCTACTTGAGAAGGTGGACTAGGCTAGCGGGTTATAGCCGTGGAGCGATTTGCTAATAGTCGATAATCGTCGCGAGGTATGTGATTCTTCCTATACGCTGAGCATGATATTTTAAAGAAGTATATATAGTACGGTAGACGTACGCGTGTTAACTGAACGTAGTTGTACGGTAATGTCTTTTGACTTAAGCCTGAATGATAAGAACTTTGAAGTATTTCAAAAGTATTAAGAATCATTTTTGAAAGAAGAGTAACACTTGGTTTTGAAAACATAAGAGTTATACTAGCTTTATGGGAAGTTAGGTATAACGTCTTAAGAAAGATAAAATGAATGATTTATTGATTATAAAAGTTAAGAGACTTGATCTTAAAAGATAAGAGACTTGACTTAAATGAATTGATATGAATTTCGTGTGAAACCTCATTCGTGAGTAATGAGTACTTGGTTTTAAAAGGAATAATGTTTTACTGATTTCGGAAATCAGAATAAGTATCGAACAAACCATAGCAGCGCTAATAAAGGGAAATGTTTTGACTAATAAAGTATTATTAAAACCAGTAGAAACTTCCATCTGCATAGAAGCTAAGATGAGACAAAATGATATTACATTTCCTAGATCATGGCTGCTGTAATAAGATTGTTATGAACAAGAATAACCTACTCACACATAAGGTATATGTTTCTCAAATTGTTTTAAAGGATTAAAACTATGAACTACGAAACCTTTCGAAAATGAGAAACTTGAGTAATTGAAATTAGGCAAACTTGAACGTTTGAAAAAGAATGTTACTTGATTATACAAAGAGAAGTGTTTTTGAATTACTTCAAAAGATAATCGCTCTATTTTTTATATACTACGGGTATTGTGTGACTTTTGTGAAAGTAACGTATCTTTTAAAGAGTTAATGTATGAAGTACTTTGGGGATGAAAACCCGATCTTGGTAATCATATAGTAGAAAGTACCTCGTGTGAATAACTTGATTGTGTTGGTTTGTGATAGCCTTGTAATACTTTCTTGTTGAGTTGATAAATAAACATGTTAGGATGCTACGTGTGTTAAGTATCTTGTGATGTTTGTGTAAAGGGGTTTCCCTTGATTGTGCTTATGTTGTTTAAACGATAAACTGTTATGTTGGTATTATATCACTCACCTTGATCCCGGGGGTTAAGCTGCCCTCCGATGCGGGGTAGACTCAGGCGGGTCTGTGTGACCTATGATTCGAGAATACCTCATGCGGGTCCTGGGGGCCTATGCGGAGCTACGAGAGTTCCAGGTTAGTGTGCGGCCTTTATGGTCATGCGGTCTATGTGGCCATGCGGACTGCGAGTCGGTGACGCCAATGGGGTAGCTACCCTCGATGCGGGGAATACCTCATGCGGGCCATTGGAGTGGCCTATGCGGAGCTGCGGGAAGTTCCAGGGCTAGACGCGCACATTAGATACTGCGGGCGAGTGGCCAGCTTTGATCATGTGACGGTCTAGACAGATCTCATGATACAGTTTATGTCCTTGTTTGTACTGGGGGTTTTAGTAGTCGGCTATGCCTTCGTACTTACCCCGTACGGTTTTATGATGACACAGGTGGGACCTGGTGTTCATGTGTATTCCTTGGTGCTTTCATATCATAGACTGCCGGCAGTGAGGAAGGTATTCCACGGGCATGATTGATGTTGTGGGCGTGAGACCCATTGTTATATTTGAGTGATGACTTGGAGGGCGTGAGTCCCTGACTTGACATAACTGCTATTTATTGTGAACTGTAGTTTGGTTATCATACATGTCTCCTGCTTTATATAGACTACTATGATTTCATTTACAGTATTTTCAGTTTCACATACTTGGTACCTGTTATCGACCTCTTCGGCTGCGTTCATGCCGCAGTAAAGGTACACGATCGTTGATCCTCGCTCTTAGGAGTCACGATTCAGTTTGGAAAAGCTCCGTTTCTCGGAGGCTTATTCGTATAGTCCCCGTTGTTGTAGGTGCTTACATTCTGGGTATGACGGCCCCTGTCCGTCGTTGTTGTCATATCATTCGTAGAGGTATGTAATCTTGTTGTGGCGGGGTTGTAATGGGATATCGCTCAAATTGTTATTTATATATACTGAAGGTAACCGTTTTGGTTAGCCTTTCTTCTTATTTCACTGTCTTATTGCATTGGCTTCATGTTATTGTTTTACGTTCCGCTGATTTTCTCTGATGTATGACTACTTGGGTGCCCGAGTAAGGCACCAGTCACGGGCCCCGAAACGGGTCGTGACAAAAGTGGTATCAGAGTAGTTAATCCTCGGAAAGTGTCTGAGGCATCGTATCTAGTAGAGTCTTGATTATCGGTGTGTTGTGCACCACACCAATAATCAGGAGGCTATAGGATATTTAGGATTGGTTTCCATTCTTCTCACTCTGAGATCGTGCTTAGAGCCGTGTTATAAGTTGGACCCCTCTAACGTAATTCTTTCCCTTATCGTTATGTCTTCGCGTAAGGAAACCAGGGCCTGTGAGGGCAAGCGGCGGAGGCTGCGAGTAAATCTGAGAGGGTTACGAGGCACAGGCCCAATCATTACCTAGGGTAGTGCTTCGCCCGGGGAGTTCTGCGACGTCACTAGCCCCACAGAGTTTAGCACGGCGGCGGTTCTCTGCGGCCATGATATTTGAACCTTCGCCCACGGCCGAACGATGAATTTAGATTGCAAGAAGGCGACCCTGTTACTAGCTATGGATTTGGCTACCAGAGAGTATACTGATGCACCGCAAGTCTTGATGAATATCAACGAGAGGGTTGTGCAAGAGTAGTTCTTCAGTTAGGCTTAAGCATGGCCTGTGTACGGGCTTATGCACAGCAGGCCGAGAAACGTAGAGATCGACGGGTTAACCAAGGACAGCAGAAGAGGGCCAGAACAGCAAGGTCCTTTGGTAACTTTCGAGGCGAGTCACCTCACCAGCGGATTAGATTATGCACATCCACCAGTGCAGAGTGGTCCTCCACAGGGTTCAGGACGTTCGGGGTATGCAGGAGTTGGTCAGAGCTCCAGAGCTTCCGGTTCACAGTGTGACAGGCGTCATTCCGGGGAATGTCGTCTTTTTGTTAGTACTCGTTTTACCAGCGGCCGTCAGGGCCATGTGTCGAATGGGTGACCTAGTAGGAGAACTTAGCCTTCAGAATCGATAGGTAGTTCGTCACCTCCCTTAGCTATGCGCCCTACGGGGCAGGTTTGATTAGAACGACTAAGGGGAGTGAAGCAGTAAATACAGATAGATCTTTAACCCTCTAGGGATTAGTATGTGTAATAAGGTGAGTATACCTTAAGTGTTATATTCTGATAGCATTGTGTAAATTGTGATTAGAAATCTTGGTTAGTTAACCAAGTAAGATTTGGGGGATAGAGAAGGTATGAGCCTTAGAGTTTTATACGTGGAGACCTTAGAGGTAAGGCCATCTCGAGTAAAGGTGTAGTGTTATGTTTGATCCTTATCGGAGTGCATAGTGCACGTGAGATATATTGTGTAATAAGTCCCTTGGTAGTATGAAATGAAAGGGGGTAGTTGAACTAAGAAGACCGCTAGGTTTTTCGTAACGTATTTAGTGAGAGTTTTCCTTCGGGGAGCTAGTGTTTTGCGCGTTGCCGGGTCGGGTTGAGGCCACGTTGCGGGTCAACCCGCGGCCTGTATGGTGGTGGGGTCAGTTTGTGGTGGTCCCGCTTTGTGATAGGGTCATAAGGGTGTTAGGCCCATGTTTAGTTAACCAGCGTACGAGTTCGTAGATGCATTCAACCAGTAGTCGGGCCGATGGGGGCAGCCCATCGTGTTCTTCGGTCAGGACCATTTACTCGGCGGTGTTGAGATATCAGAAAGGTTGTAAGGCTGCACGGGGTGCCTACCTTCACCTTATGGCAGACAGTGGGGCCCAGTGCAGGTTTCTTTTGGAAGTTTTACCAGGCAGGGTTAGGAACTCAGGTGAGTCTCCGTATCGTATTCATCCTTGGGCCAGTGTTTGGATTTCAGGGGTAGTTGTGAGGTTTGTTGTCTCCTGTAGAGGGAGTGTTTTATAGCTACCATTTCAGTATTCGATTTTTGCCTTATGAAGCCTTAGGGGCGGAAGTGTAAGTTGCCGGTCGATTGGTTCGATGTTGGCAAGGATTCAGATAGTTGGTTTATACTTGTTCAACAGAAATGTGGTAGGTTATGAGAAAGAGTTCGAGGGTACAAGAAGGGTACGACACGTAAGGGAAGAAGCGAGCATGTATGGCGAGCATAGATGTGATCATTCCTTTTGTAAGAAGAAGGTGTGAAGGAAGTATATTTTAGACTTCGGGTAAGGGCTTTTGTGATGTTAGAGGTGTTTCCTCGTGGACTTGGATGGAGGTATTTGTGCGGGTGTTTCTGTGGCCAGGTATGGCAGGTTTGTTTCGTAAGTATAGTAGTGAAGACTATACTGGCGCACGTTTGGTTGGAGACTTAGAAGGAACATTTGGGACGAATGTTTCTAAGGAGGGAAGAATGTTATACCCCGTAGTTCCAGGGTATGTATGCGAGGACGTACGTACGAGAGCACGACAGAAAAATTGGAAAGGAAGAAAGAGGTGATTTTTTTCCACGGAAAGAGTTTCCGGTTTTTGTAAAGAAAAATGTTCGTTGATGGGAATTGGATTCCCAGATTTGGAATATGGGCTTCTTAAATTATATTAGAATTTTGAGATTTTATTTTCGGAAATGGTCACGTGGGGCCCGGGAGAAATTCTGGTTTTGTAGGCCCGCTTTGATTTTGAGATTTTGGCCGTTATGGATATTTTGGAAGATGAATTATTTTGGACAAATAGGAGGCGACACGTGTCACCCCCTAGGTGGCTCGGCGAATTATCTTTGTCTGTGGCACTTTGGTTAGAGTCGTTTTTAAACGCGTTTTACATAACTTGCGAGGAAAATACGGCTATGTATTTTCTTATTTTTTCGGATTTTTACGATAGACGAAAAATTTTTTACAAACGGGAGGGTGACATGTGTCACCTCACATTGGAAACAAGTGAAGCGGTAACTGGACGATTGGGGTGTCAGTGGGTAGATATTTTTGGTAGATATTTGTGAGGTTTTAGGAGTAGGGGCTAGGGGCACTTGGGCATATCTTGGCCTACACTTGCCTAGCACTTGGCTAGATCTTGGCCATTGTTGGCCTTTACTTGACCTATAAATACCCTCCCTTGAAGACTTATTCATCCTAAAATGTTCTAAGTCTTAGAAATCCTCCCCTCTCTTGTGGTGTTCGTCCCCCCCTTGTGAGGCTTTGGCGAGAGCCCTCCCCTTGGCGAGAGTACCCCCAGTGGGGTTAGTAGAGGTATACACCACTTGTGGTATTGTCTCGTATAAATACCCTCCTCTTGGTAGAAATACTCTCAAAAGTATTGTTGTTATACCCAAAATTACCTAACCCGTATACCATGTAGAATTCCAAAGATACCTCTATCGTAGAGCAGAAAATACTACATAAATGTCCTTTTGTCTCAAACAGAAACCACAGGAAAATCTCCATAGTTGGTTGGAGTATTAAGAAGAAGTTGCGTAGAACTTCTAAGGGTTGTTTGGAGCGGGTTGGAGCACCCGGAGTAGGAGCTAAGCGTTGCTAAGGATCGATATCTATACTTGGATAATTATGGGCTTATCGAGGTAATTATCTTGTCCCCCTATTGTGATTGGAAAATACATGTTGTAGGAATATATAGTTGAAGTATACTATATATAGAACTGAACATAGTTTTGCGGCAATGTCTTTGGACTTAAGCCTGAATCTAAAGAAGAGAACTGAACTGTAATTACGTATGACTGTATTACAGTAGACTTGTGTAGTTTGACGGATAGGGAAGTGCTGCCCGATTTTCCGTAGGATCTTGTATCTAGATTTATTCTACCGAGTAGTCTAGACTTTGATAGACTTGTATAACCTGTATAGGTTGAATGTTCTGCGAGTAGCATGTGCTACTTGAGAATGTGGACCATGCTAGACGGTTTATAGCCGTGGAGAGATTTGCTAATAGTCGATAATCGTCGCGAGGTATGTGATTCTTCCTATACGCTGAGCATGATATTTTAAAGAAGTATATATAGTACGGTAGACGTGCAGCGTGTTAATCGAACGTAGTTGTACGGCAATGTCTTTTGACTTAAGCTGAATGATAAGAACTTTGAAGTATTTCAAAAGTATTAAGAAGCTGTTTTGAAAGAAGAGTAACACTTGGTTTTGAAAACATAAGAGTTATACTAGCTTTATGGGAAGTTAGGTATAACGTCTTAAGAAAGATAAAATGAATGATTTATTGATTATAAAAGTTAAGAGACTTGATCTTAAAAGATAAGAGACTTGACTTAAATGAATTGATATGAATTTCGTGTGAAACCTCATTCGTGAGTAATGAGTACTTGGTTTTAAAAGGAATAATGTTTTACTGATTTCGGAAATCAGAATAAGTATCGAACAAACCATAGCAGCGCTAATAATGGGAAATGTTTTGACTAATAAAGTATTATTAAAACCAGTAGAAACTTCCATCTGCATAGAAGCTAAGATGAGACAAAATGATATTACATTTCCTAGATCATGGCTGCTGTAATAAGATTGTTATGAACAAGAATAACCTACTCACACATAAGGTATATGTTTCTCAAATTGTTTTAAAGAATTAAAACTATGAACTACGAAACCTTTCGAAAGTGAGAAACTTGAGTAATTGAAATTAGGCAAACTTGAACGTTTGAAAAAGAATGTTACTTGATTATACAAAGAGAAGTGTTTTTGAATTACTTCAAAAGATAATCACTCTATTTTTTATATACTACGGGTATTGTGTGACTTTTGTGAAAGTAACGTATCTTTTAAAGAGTTAATGTATGAAGTACTTTGGGGATGAAAACCCGATCTTGGTAATCATATAGTAGAAAGTACCTCGTGTGAATAACTTGATTGTGTTGGTTTGTGATAGCCTTGTAATACTTTCTTGTTGAGTTGATAAATAAACATGTTAGGATGCTACGTGTGTTAAGTATCTTGTGATGTTTGTGTAAAGGGGTTTCCCTTGATTGTGCTTATGTTGTTTAAACGATAAACTGTTATGTTGGTATTATATCACTCACCTTGATCCCGGGGGTTAAGCTGCCCTCCGATGCGGGATAGACTCAGGCGGGTCTGTGTGACCTATGATTCGAGAATACCTCATGCGGGTCCTGGGGGCCTATGCGGAGCTACGAGAGTTCCAGGTTAGTGTGCGGCCTTTATGGTCATGCGGTCTATGTGGCTACGCGGATGCGAGTCGGTGACGCCTGGGAGTAGCTACCGCGATGCGGGAATACCTCATGCGGGCCATCGGAGTGGCCTATGCGAGTCGCGGGAAGTTCTGGGCTAGACGCGCACATTAGATCTTTGCGTCGAGTGGCGGCTTTGATCATGTGACGGCAGACAAATCTCATGATACGCTTTATGTCCTTGTTTGTACGGGGTTTTAGTAGTCGGCTATGCCTTCGCATTTACCGTGACGGTTTTATGATGACACAGTGGGACCCGGTGTTCATGTGTATTCCTTGGTGCTTTCATATCATGATCGCGATGAGGAAGGTATTCCACGGGCATGATTGATGTTGTGGCGTGAGACCCATTGTTATATTTGAGTGATGACTTGGGCGTGAGTCCTCGGCTTGACATAATCGCTATTTATTGTGAATCGTAGTTTGGTTATCATACATGTCTCCCGCTTTATATAGACTACTATGATTTCATTTACTGATATTTCGATTCACATACTTGGTACTGTTATGCGACCTCGCTTGGGCTGCGTTCATGCCGCAGTAAAGGTACACCGATCGTTGATCCTCGCTCTTAGGGTCACGATTCGGCGTTTGGGAAAGCTCCGTTTCTCGGAGGCTTATCTTCGTATAGTCCCTTTTGTTGTAGGTGCTTACATTCGTGGTACGACGGGGCCTGTCCGTCGTTGTTGTCATATCATTCGTAGAAGTCTGTAATCTTTATTGTGGCGGGGTTGTAATGGGATGTAATTGCTCAAATTGTTATTTATATATCTGAAGGTAACCGTTTTGGTTGCTTTGTCTTCTTATTTCATTGTCTTATTGCATTGGCTTCATGTTATTATTTTATGTTCGCTGATTTTCTCGATGTATGACTACTTGGGTGCCGGGTAAGGCACGATCCAGCCCCGAACAGGTCGTGACACCGCGTAAAACAACCCGCCCGAAGGCAAGGCGGCCGAGAGGCGTAGTAGAGCACGGAGGTTACCGGCGAAGGCCCGATCGTTACGAGATAGTGCTTCCGGCGGCGAAGTTTGCGGCGCCGCCCAGCGGCGAGTTTAGAGCGCAGCGATGGCTGCGAGACTACTGATACGAGCCTCGTCCCCACGGCTGGAAGCAGATGAGATAAGTACAAGGAGATGGCGATCGCCGTGGTCGTGGCAGAATATGAGAGAGGCTGGATCGCAGCGATTCGATCCAGAAGCACCGTAGTTCACCCCGGCGAGCGATTTGAGACTACGGGACTTTACGAGTTGTAGCCCGCCGATGTTCTATGGATCGAGAGTTGAGGATGACCTCGGAGTTTATCCGGCTACATGGATCATGAGTGATCGAGTCTCGAGGCAGAGTCGGTGGTATTGGGTTCGCATTCAGCTGCGTGATACTGCAGTCGACTAGTTTGATTCGTGGGAGCTGTCCCGGGGAGAGCATGCACTTCCAGCCGTTTGGGACGAGTTCTCAAGGGCTTTTCTTGCACATTTCTTGCCCCACGGATGAGAGGCTCGGCCGCAGATTTTTGACGTTGAGCGGGGCAGGCGGGCGGTTAGAGAGTACAATGTGAGTTCGACTCATTAGCTCGGTATGTTCCCCATTGTAGCCGATATGGAGGGCGAGTACACCGCCACGTCACCAGCTAGATGATTACTTGGCGAGGCTTGCGGGTGTAGCTCTTCACCGGGCATGGACATTGCCGCACGCAAGCTCATGCACTAGGATGCGAGGCACGGAGAGGTCGACGGAATGACCGAGATCAGCGAAGAGGGCGAGCAGCCAGGTCCTTTGGTAACTTTCGAGGCGGGCGCCTCGGCCAGAACTAGTTATGTACCTCCGCCCGATGCAGTGGTCCTCCGCGATCTTCAGGCGCTCGGTATTCGAGCCGGTGAGGGCTCGTGGCTTCGTTCCGAGATATACATGGGTTCTAGCCAGTCGGGTTCAGGTTTTCCTCAGTGTGCACGATGTGGCAGACGTCATCCCGGGGAATGTCGTCTTTTTACTGGTGCTTGTTTTTCCTGCGGCCGTCAGGGCCATATGACGAGAAACTGTCCTAATAGGAAGGATGCAGGCAGAATGACTCAGCCTACCGGGTCAGTGGCAGGTTCATCGCCTTCTACAGCTATGCGCCCTGCAGGGCAGGCCTATGATTAGAGTGGAGTGGTAGATTCAGGTATATCCTTAACCCTCTAGAGATTTGTATGCATGATATGATGACCTTATTATTGTGTGCTATGTACGGATAGCGTTATGTTGGTTATGAGTTAGAAAGCATGGTTAGTTGAAAGGGTATGTATGGGGGCATGGAAAGTGTGAACCTTAGAATATTTCATGTTGAGACCTTAGATGTAAGGTCATCTTGAATAAAAGATTTTACGGTTAGTCCTTGTTGAATTACATGGTTTGCGTATAAATGTGTTGTGGGATAAATCCATGGGTAGTGTGAGATGGAAGTGGTAGCTTTCATGACGTGAATTAGTAAGATTGTTCCGCATCAGGGAACAAGAAGTTTGGCGCGATTTGGGGTCGGGTCGAGGACCATTCGCGGGTCAACCCGTAACCCGGATTGAGGTGGGGTCAGCTCGAGGTGGTCCCGCCAGGTGGTAGGGTCACAAGGGTGCTAGGCCCAGGTTTAGGTAGCCATCGTACGAGTTCGTGGAAGCGTTCGACCGGAAGTCGGGCCGATGAGGTCAGCCCATCTTGTCCTTCAGTCAGGACTGTTTACTCGGCAGAGGGTTATGCGAGATGTTACATCAGGAAGGTGGTAAGGCTGCACGAGGTGCCTACTTTCACCTTAAGACAGACAGTGAAGCCCAGGTTATGGCTATTTCTTTTTCTGGAGGTTTTACCAGGCAGGGTTAGGAACTCAGATGAGTCTTAGTATCGCATTCGCCATCGGGCCCGTGTTTGGATTTCAGGGGTAGCTGTAAGGAGTATTCGCCTCTTGGTTGAGTGTGTATTATAATAGCTACCATATCAGTATTCGGATATCGCCTTATGACGCCTTGTAGGGGCGGAAGTGTAGGTTGCCAGTCGGTTGGTTCGAGGTTGGCAAAGTTCAGATAGTTGGTCCGTACTTGATCCAGCAGGATGTGGATAAGTTGAAGCTTATCCAGTAGGGGTTATTGCAGCTCAGAAGCAACAGAAGTCGTGCGGATAATTGGCATCGACACTTGGAGTTCAGGTTGACGGTGGGTCTTCTTGAAGGTATCACCCCGGAAGGGCGTGATGAGATTTTGGAAACTAAAGCAATGACATAAATATGGTAAGTTTATTAGGAAGAACTCGAGTATACGAGGAGGGTACGTCGAGCAAGGGAAGGAACAAACATGCGTTATTTTTTTTTGTGGCCATGTGTGGCATTGGCAACTTGTTTATGTTAAGAAGGACTTCATCGTTATCCATCTTGAGAAGGAACATTCGGGACGAATGTTTCTAAGGAGGGGAGAATGTTATACCCCGTATTTTCCAGAGTATGTACGTAAGGACGTACGTAGAAAAGTTTGAGCTTTAAAGTAGGCTAGGGCCGAATTTTTTGTTCACAAGTGCCGAAAAGAATCGTTTTTCGACGAAACGTTTTACTAAACTTGCGAAGGGAAAATTCCGGCTATGTCATTTATAATTTTTGCGGATTTTTCCGAGAGATGAAATATTTTGGACCAACGGGAGGTGGCGTGTGTCACCTCAACTAGTGGACGGCAAAGGTGCAAGATGGCACGTTTTTTGTGTTGTTTCTTGGTCAAGGGTTAGGTAGGATATTTTGTCTGGTAGATGGATAAGGACACATGGATAAATCCTCACCCTACACTTGCACCACACTTGTCTTCATCTTGGCCATTGGTTGGCCATTGCTTGACCTATAAATACCCCCCTTAGTTGATGAACTTCTTCATCCAAAAATCATTTTCCAAGTCTCAAAATCCCTCCCCCTTAAGTGTTGTAATCGTCGAGTCTCCCCCCCGAGAAGCATTGGCCGAGAGGGTACTCCTCCCCCTTGGCCGAAAGTACCCCCCCTAGCCTAGTTGTGCTAGCCGAAAATACCCCCCCCCCCCTTGGTAGAGAAATACTTCTCCAAGTATTGTTATAATGCCAAAATACCTTAGCCCATATACCTTGTAGTATTCCCAAGGTTACCTCTATACGAAAAGCCCGGAAAATACTACTATACTTTCCTTTAGCCACTAAACGAAACCCTAAGGAAATCTACATAGTTGGTTGAAGTATTTAAGTAGAAGTTGCGTAGAACTTCTAAGGGTTGTTTGGAGCGGGTTGGAGCGCCCAGAGTAGGAGCTAAACGTCGCTCAGGATCGACATTTTTACTTGGATAATTTTGGGCTTATCGAGGTAAATACTACTGTCCTTCTATTGTAATTGGGAATTACATACTGTAGTAGTATTGAAATGAATATAAGATACATAGAAGAGAATTGAACTGTAATAGAAGGATATTACAGAAAAGACTTGAACTGAAATCACATCAGAAGAATATTAGTAGAAGATTAAACTGTACTTACATAGAATTTGTATTCAGATGAGACTTATAACCTTTTTGGTTGAATGTTCTGCGAGTAGCATGAACTACTTGGAAGGTGGACAAGGCTAGCCGGGTTATAGCCGTGGAACGTTTTGCTTATAGTCGATAATCATCGCGAGGTATGTGATTCTTCCTATACTCTTGAGCATGAAGTATTTTAACGGAATATATATCTATAGTACGGTAGACGTACGTGTGGCAATGTCTTTTGACTTAAGCCTGAATAATAAGAATCGTGAAATATTTTAAAGGAATATATATATAGTACGGTAGACGTACGTGTGTTAACTGAATGTAGTGTTACGGCAATGTCTTTTGACTTAAGCCTGAATAATAAAGAATCTTGAAGTATTTCAAAAGATTAAGAAACCGTTTTGAAATAAGAGTAATACTTGGTTTTGAAAACATAAGAGTTATACTAGCTTTATGGGAAGTTAGGTATAACGTCTTAAGAGTGGTAAAGAGAATGATTTACTGATTTTTAGAAGTTAAGAGACTTGATCTTAAAAGATAAGAGACTTGACTTGAATGAATTAATATGAATTTTGTGTGAAACCTCATTCGTGAGTAATGAGTACTTGGTTTTTAAAAGGAGAAATGTTTTACTGATTTCGGAAATCAGAATGAGTATCGACAAACCACTGCAGCGTTAATAAAGGAAAATGTATTGAATAATGAAGTATTATTAAAACCAGTAGAAACCTCCATCTGCATAGAAACTAAGATGAGACAAAATGATATTACATTTCCTAGATCATGGCTGCTTAATAAGATGATCATAAACAAGAATAACATACTCACATATAAGGCATATGTTTTCGCAAAATTGTTTAAAAGAGAATCATATTCTTAAGTGATTAAGTCTATGAACTATGAAACCTTTCTAAAATAAGAGACTTAAGTACTTGAAATTAGGCAAACTTGAACTTAGGGAAAAGAATGTTGTTAATTGATGTTGAAAAGGAAAGTGTTTGGGTTTACCTAAAAATGTGAGTCACCCTATTTTTATACTACGGGTATCGGGTGACCTTTATAAAAGAAATGGATCTTTTAAAAAGAATTTAACGTAGGTAATACTTTGGGGTCAGAACCTGGACTTTGGCCTAAAATAAACTTGAGTTGTGTGTAACTTGCCTATGTTTGTGTTTGATAGCCTTGTTGTGCAAATACTGTATTTCTATACCACCGCGTCTCTCGATGGAGGGCCGGCTGATTTGTTATGAACGATTCTTCACCGAGTCCCACGAGATGGGCTGGGACACGTATTCCATCTGATTATTCACTGAGTCCCACGAGATGGGCCGGGACACGTATTCCATCTGATTATTCATCGAGTCCCACGAGATGGGCCGGGACACGTATTTCATCTGATTCTCTACCGAGTCCCATGGGATGGGCCGGGACACGTATTCCACATGATTCTTTACCGAGTCCCACGGGATGGGCCGGGACACGTATTCCACACGATTTATACCTAGACTGCCGGCAGTGAGGAAGGAGTTCCACGGGCATGAGGGATGACTTGAGGGCGTGAGTCCCTGACTTGACATGACTGCTTTTATGTTGTGAACTGTAGTTTGGTTATCATACATGTCTCCTGCTTTATATAGACTATTATGATTTCATTTACAGTCTTTTATAGTTTCACATACTTGGTACTGTTATCTTGACCTCGCCCGAAGTGCGTTCATCTGCAGTAGAAGTCGGTCATTGTCGATCCGCGTTTAGGATCACATTTCAGCGTATTGGAAGCTCCGTTCCTTGAGGCTTATCTTTTGGTATGTTACCACAGTGCAGCAGGTTCTTGTGCATTCGGGGTATGGCGGGCCACTGTCGTCATAGTGGTTATATAAATCTTAAGTGCATGCTTTGTTGTGGCAGGGTTGTAAGGATTAAACTGTTCAACTTTGTAATTATTTATATATATGTCGAAAGGCGATTTTCTCTCAGGTAAAATGTGTCTCATTTCACATTTTGTTTCATGTATTGTTTTTATGTTCCGCTGATTACTCTGATGTATGACTACTTGGGTGTCCGGGTAAGGCACCAGTCACGGGCCCGGGTTCGGGTCGTGACACATATATTGTAAATGAACTGATAATACAATAAAATTTTCAAATATTATGCAGTTCACATTGGGTATTGATACCAATCAATACCCAAACGGAGGTGATATACTTTATGGATCCAGCTCCGAAATGCAGCTATTCACAACGTCCGGATTTGAAAAACTTTATTGAAAGGTAATTAGCTCTTCAATTTTTTTTACATTACTAATTTATATATATACATGTGTATAATATTGTTTACTTTAAACAAAATAGGGGTATGTTAGGGTATCGGACTCTTCGAGGTGTTAGTCTCAGTAAGGCGGCATACAATAGATTCAGTTGGTCAAATATTTAGGTATTTAATTTACAATTTTGAAAATTGTTATATATAAGATATGATAATAAATTAATATTGGAAGTTATTTTCCATAGTGTCCAAGGCAGATCGATAGCATTCATTGTGGTTATTATATTTGTTGTTTCATTGAGGATATTTTGAGTTCGGGTGATACACGTATTCCTCTTTATGTAAGTATATCGATCTTCATTTTATACTTGGCAGTATGATAATATGAGGGGAAGTCATGCCTTATAGACTTCATATGTGTTTAAGATTTTTATATATGCATTATGTGATGTGTCGTTATGCTTTAAATATGCCAAAATTTCATACATGTGATATATGTGAGGTTATTTGTGTAAGTATATATGTTTATTTATTGGATGTTTCTATTCTAACTATGTTTTTGCAACATATATGTTTTGCAGTTTGTTCATAGTTCACCACTCAAAGTTTATCCTCCAAGCAAAATGAAGATTTTTCGAATAATTGGACAGGCTACTTGTACAATCGATTCCTCAAAGAAAAAATGGAAGGTTGAAGCTATTAGTTAGTAATTTTGATGTAATTGTTGCCTATGTCGTATTGTTATTAGTTAATGATTGTAAGCTACTAATGATTGAGATACTATTTTAAAATATATTATTACGTTTTATGCGAATGATTATATTATATTATATTATGAATGAGTATTCTTTTTGTTATCTTTTTGATATTTTATTTATTACGTGAAAAAATAAGGATATTACCAAACAAAAAGTAAAAAAAATAGATTGGATAGCGCTTTTGTAAGCGCTATGCAAGCAATATTTTTAAATATAACCCACATGTATGACGAGTGACAGCAATCCCTAAAAAATAACTCAAAGGCCCCAAGTCTTTCATAGCAAACTCAAAATTGAGCATTGTCATGATAGACTTGCGTAATGCATCAAAAGAGACAGTCAAAATAATAGCATCCACATATAAGAGTATATAAGCCAAGGAAGATCCACGACGATATATGAACAATGAATTATCAGACTTGCTGTGAGTGAACCCAATAGTCGAAACATAGTCGGCAAACCGCTTATATCAGGCCCGTAGAGACTGTTTACGCCCATATAAAGACTTTTTCAGCAAACAAACATGATGAGGATATTTGGGATCTCTAAACCCCAAGGGATGATGCATATATGTTGTCTCCTTAAGATCATCATGTAAGAAATCATTCTTTCACATCTAACTGATGAATGGTCCATGCTTTCGAAAGAGCCAAGCTGAACACAGTGTGAATGGTAGCAGATTTGATCACCGGTTGGATGTCTCACCACAATCTACACCAACCTGTTGAGTCTTACCATTACCTACAAGACGAGTCTTATGCCTAGAAAAAGAACCGTCAAAATTATTCTTATGAGCAAAAATCCACATAGACCGAATAATATTAACCCCAAATGGACAGGGAACTAACTCTCACGTCTTATTATCACTAAGAGCATTATATCCATCGCTCATATCAATTTTCCAATTCGGGTCATTTAAAGGAGACACAAAATTACGGGGTAAGGGTGATTTAAGAACATTAGAAGTTAAATTAAAATGTCTTTTTGATTTAAAAATACCCGGTTGACTACGAGTGACTAGCCTTTAACTCGGGGGAGAATTGGGAGAATTTTGGGAAATAACGGGATTTGGGAAGGACTGGCCAGCAGGCATGGGCCTGCTACCCCAACACCGACACTGCGTGAGTGGGCTAGAGCCGTCACTGGAACGATGACGAGGCAGTTGGGAATCGGACAATTCATCATCGGTCCATTTCGATGGGTACCATGATCGAGCAGTGGGGCCACGGAAGTGGCTTGGTGGAGTTGGGGTGCGGGACATATCCAAAAATGGTGAATAATATACGGGGATATATTATCATCCAAAATATTATACGAACTAGGCACAGGACTTTTTACCTTATCAAACGTAAAATGGGATTCATCAAATATTACATGGCGACTAATGATCATTTTATTAGATGATAAATCAAAACATTTGTAACCACGATGATTTGACGGATAGCCCAAAAACACACAAGGGGTAGAACGGGCCTGAAGTTTGTTAATTGTAGTGGACGAAAAGAGTGGATAACACAACCACTCAAAGACCCTAAGATGTGAATACGAATGAGTCTTATTATGTAAAATAAGAAGATGAGATGAATATATGTAGTCATTTGTAGAACATGATGCCAAAAATATGGGGTACGAAAGCATGAATCAATAAAGTTCTGAAAACGTTATTAATGGTACGAATTTTACTTTCGGCTTTCCCATTTTGTGAAGACTTACGAGGACAATAAAAATGAAAATTGATCCCATTTTTAGCACAAAATTCCCTAAACACCTCATTGTCATATTCTTTGTCATTATCACATCAAATATTTTTTATTTTTCGTTCAAATTGAGTTCTAATGAATGCTCTAAATTTTAATAAGATGGAAAAAACTTGATATTTTTTCGCTACCGGAAAAGTCCATAAAAACTTAGAATAATCATCCAAAAATATAACATAATACTGATGACCGAGAGAACTAAGAACATGAGACGTCCATAAATCACTATGAATAATATCAAATGGCATTAAAGTATGAAAATTTAGAGTCTACAAATGACAACTTAACAATTTTTCCTAAAGAACAAGATTGACAATTCGGAGTACTACGCGTACCCTTACAAGAAATAAGATTGTTTTTATCTAAGATATACAAAATAGATGACCCCGGATGATCTAGACGAGCATGCTATAAGGAAGGAGCAAGAGCTGCAAAAGTTGAAGGCATGACTTGACGTGAGAAATCGAGACTTAGTGTGATTGGATAAAGATCTCCCCTACTATCACACCTCATGAGAGGGCTCCCCATCTTGAAATCCTTCATAGAAAACTCAAAAGGATCAAAATCAACATAAACCCAATTATTCGTTGTGAATTTACGGACATACACCAAATTTTTAACCAATTTTGGGGCATGAAGGATATTTTTCAAGACAAGTGGTGGATGGGGGGAGATAACGTTTTATGACCATAACCCTGAATTGGAATTGAATTATCATTACCAACAATTATACCACGATTACTGCTCAAATTATAATAATACGGGAGAGTACCTAGATCTGATGTCATGTGGAAAGTGGAGTCGGTGTCCATGTACCAATTCGGGTCCGGAGGAGTTAATCCTAACATGTGAATTGCGGCTTCAATATCTGTCGGAGAAGGGACGGGCGTGTGCTCCTCAGCCCTAAAAGCCTATTGTGGTCGAGGCCCAAGCAGGACTGGGGCTTGCCAAGGCCCAACTGGATGGGACTACTGAGACTAGACTGCTGGATCATTGGTAGGCTGATGGACTGGGAAGTGGCCCAGTTCCGATTTCCAGGCGTTGTTTGGGTAGTGGTTGTTATACCCCGTATTTCCTGAGTATGTACGTGAGGGCGTACGTATTAAATTTTTGCCTTAAGAATTGACAAGTTTCGAAATTTGGGCACAAGTGCCGATAGGAGTCGTTTTTCGACGAAACGTTTCCACAGCTTTCGTAGGGAAAATTCCGGCTATGTCATTTATAATTTTTGCGGATTTTTCCGAGAGACGAAACATTTTGGACCAACGGGAGGGTGACATGTGTCACCCTCACATTGGAAGGCTTGGACGGCAACCATGGCTTGGCTTGGACGATTTGGACCACTTTAGTTGGTAGGATATTTTGTGCAAGTTGTGTGGTAGATGGATAAGGTCCACATGGTTGAAATCTAGCCCTACACTTGCCTTACACTTGGTTGAATCTTGGCCATTGGTTGGCCATTTCTTGACCTATAAATACCCCACCCTTTGGAAGACTTCTTCATCCAAAAATCTTCCTAAGTCTTGAAGTTCTCTTCCTCCTCCTCTTGTGTAGTTCGTCCACCACCCCTCTTCCCCTTGTGAGGCCTTGTGGCGAGAAACCCCTACCCTTTGTGAGTACTAGCCGAGAGCACCACCCCTCCTAGTGGTGCTAGTAGTGGGTACCCCCCCTAGCCTAGTTGTTTTCGTATAATACCCTTTGTTATGGTATAGAAATACTCTCCTAGTATCGTTATAATGTCCAAATACTTTAGCCCAAATACCTTGTAGTACTTTCCAAAGTACCCTTTGTACGAAAAACCCAGAAAATACGATTATACTTTCCTTTAGCCTCTAAACGAAACCACTAAGGAAATCTTCACCGTAGTTGAAGTTGTAAGTAGAAGTTGGTTAGAACTTCTAAGGGTTGTTTGGAGCACTCGGAGTAGGAGCTAAACCTTGCTCAGGAGCGACATTAAACTCGGATAATTTTGGGCTTATCGAGGTAAACACTACTGTCCTTCTATTGTAATTGGAAATTACCTGTTGTTAGAATATATAGTTGAAGTATACTATATATAGAATGAACTTAGTATTGTGGCAATGTCTTTTGACTTAAGCTGAAGAATAAAGAATCGCGAATCAGTAATTACATAGGGGTGTATTCTGAGACTTGTATAGCATTCTTGTGTAGTAGAATTGTACACGTCCAGGTTAGGCGTGTAAACCCCCTGGTTGGCTTGGTAGCGGCCTCGATAGATGAGGAGATTCTGTCATTGCGGGGAAGTCGCCGAATTTTCTGTAGAATATGGAACGTTGAGCTCGAGATGTTAATAAGCGCCTTGGGGCCTTATAGGTTGAAGTACTACGTGTGGAGTGATCCACTTGGCTTAGGGAGTAGCCGGCGGTTTGAGGTACTTGGAGCGTTTTGCTATTAGTCGACAATCGTCGCGGTATGTGAACCTCTTCCTATCTCTTCTAGCATGATATGTGTAAACTATGTAGTACGGTGAGCGCATACGTGTTAACCGTGTTTGATTGTTTTAAAACATAAAGTGTTATAACGGCTTTATGGGAAGTTGGTTATATGACTTTATGTAGGTGAAAAAATGGGTTGTGGTTTTCAAAGGAACCGATTTGGTTATAAGCGGCTTGTTATGTGTTAATGAAGAAGTTGAAGTATTTCAAAAGATTTGTGAATCGTTTTGAAAGAAAGAGTAACACTTGGTTTTAAAGGTTTTAAAAAGAGTTATACTAGCTTTATGGGAGTTAGGTATAATGTCTTAAGAGGTAAAGAAAATGGGTTACTGGTGTTAGAAGTTAAGAGACTTGATCTTATAAGATAAGAGACTTAACTTATTTGTTTTAATGTGAATGTTTGTGTGAAACCTCATTCGTGAGTAATGAGTACTTGGTTTTATTTAAAGGGAATGATGTCTTACTGATTTGGAAATCGAATGTGTATCGACAAACCACCTGCAGCGTTAATAAAGGAAAATGTATTTAAGTAATGAAGTATTATTAAAACCGGTAGAAACCTCCATCTGCATAGAAACTAAGATGAGACAAAATGATATTACATTTTCTAGATCATGGCTGCTGTAATAAGATTGTTATAAACAAGAATAACCTACTCACATATATGGCATATGTTACTCAAATGTTTTAAAGGAGATTAAGACTATGAGTTATGAAACCTTTCTAAAAAAAGTGACTTAGGCATTTGAAATTAGGCAAACTTGAACGTTTGGAAAATAATGTTGTTACTTGATTTTTACAAAAAGGGGAGGTATTTTGTTTACTTAATAAGATAGTCACTATTTTAATACTACGGGTATTGTGTGACTTATGTGAAAGAAACGGATCTTTTAAAGGGTTTAACGTAAGTAGTACTTTAGGGTTAAAACCCGGACTTTGGCATAAAATGAAGGTACTTGAGTGAGGTATAACTTGCCTATGCTTGTTGTGGTGAAACTTGCCTATGCTTGTTGTTGTGAAACTTGCCTATGCTTGTGATGATAGCCTTTGTTGTGCAAGTGTGGTGTTTTACGTATACCGCGTCTCTCGATGAGGCGGTTGACTTATTGAGAACTTACTTGGGCGTCTTTGGCGTGTGGAGAATTCCACGGGTATGTTTCCATTTTGATTGCTGTATTGTTATTGTGGCTACATGGACATGTCTACACCGATGTAAATTCGGGGCATGTGGCCACGCGTGAGTTGATCACCCAAGATATTGTTGTTGATGTCACATGGACGTGTCTACACCGATCTGGTCAGGGGCATGTGGCCACGAGGCATTGGTATTATTGTTGCATCATGGACATGTCTACCGTCACGTAATTCGGGGCACGCGGCCATGATGCGAACATGATTGATGTTGTGGGCGTGAGACCCATAGTTATATTTGAGTGATGACTTGAGGCGTGAGTCCGATCGACATGATCGCTTTTATGTTGTGAATCGTAGTTTGGTTATCATACATGTCTCTGCTTTATATAGATTAGTATGATTTCATTTCTGATTTTTACTGATTTCACATACTTGGTACTGTTGTCTTGACCTCGCCCGAAGTGCGTTCATCGCGGTAGAGGTACATCGGTCGTGGATCCTCGCTCTTAGGATCACGATTGCGTATTGGGAAGCTCCGTTTCTCGGAGGCTTATCTTTTGTCACGACCGATCCGGGCGTGATCGTGCCTACCGGGCACCTAGTGATACAACATCGAGTAATCGGGAACATAAACGATACAAGACATATTATGAAATATGAAACAATGATCGAGAAAAACTTGCCTTTGGCATATATAAAAATGACAACTTTTTCAACATGAGCAGTTTAATCCTTTTTACAACCCCGCCACAACAAGATCTACGGACCTACGAAAGATATGACAACAACGACGGGGCGGGGCCGTCATACCCACGAATGTAAGCACCTACGACAACGGGGACTATACGAATAAGCCTCCGAGAAACGGAGCTTCCCAAACGCTGTGACCACGAGAGCTAGGATCAACGGCGGTGTACCTCAACTGCGGCATGAACGGCCCCGAAGAGGTCGATAACAGTGCAGAGTATGTGAAACGAAAATACATCGTAAATGAAATCATAGCGATCATATAAAGCGAGACAATGTATGATAACCAAACTACGATTTACCACAAAGCGATCATGTCAAGTTAGGGACTCACGCCTCAAGTCATCACTCAAGTATAACAATGGGTCTCGGGCCCACAACATCAATCATGCGTGGAATACCTTCCTCACCGCCGATCTATGATATAAAAGCACCATGGAACACACATGAACACCGAGTCCCACTGTGTCATAATATCTGCATGCGGGGTAATGCGAAGGCATAGCCGACTACTAAAAACCCAGTACCAACAAGGTCATGAATCGTATCATAAGATCTGTCTAGACCGTCACATGATCAAAGCGGCCACTTGCCCGCATGATATCGATGCACGCGTCTAACCACGGAACTCCGCGACTCCGCGTAGGCCAATCTCATCGGCCGCATGAGGTATTCCCGCATCGAGGGTAGCTACTCCGGCATCGTCACGACTTCGCGATCGCGTGGCCCACATGGACCGCGTGCCCATAAGGGCGACACTAACACGGAACTCGTAGCTCGCATAGGCCGGGACTGCGTGAGGTATTCTCGAATCATAGGTCCATCGACCACCGAGTCTACCCGCGTCGGAGGCGACAACCCCGAGAATCATCTCAAGAGATGAATGCCACGATACTATCATAACGATCGATAGTTAATAAGCACAATCAAGGAAACCCTTTACCCAAACATCACAAGATACTAACACACGTAGCATCCTAACACGTTTACTTATCAAAGCAATCAAGAAAGTATTACAAGGCTATCACAAACCAATACAATCAAGTTGTTCACACAAGGTACCTTCTACTATATGATTAACAAGATCGGGTTTTATCCCCAAAGTACTTCATACATTAACTCTTTAAAAGATCGTTACATTCACAAAAGTCACACAATACCCGTAGTATATGAAAATAGAGTGATTATCTTTTAAAGTAAATCAATTACTTCTCTTTGTAAAATCAAGTAGCAACATTCTTTTCCAATGTTCAAGTTTGCCTAATTTCCAATGTTCAAGTTTCTCATTTTTAGAAAGGGTTCGTAGTTCATAGTCTTATTCATTTAAGAATATAATTCTCCTTTAAACAACTGAGAAACATAAGCCTTATATGTGAGTAGGATATCTTGTTTATAACAATCTTATTACGACCATGATCTAGGAAATATCATTTTGTCTCATCTTAGCTTCATGCAGATGGAAGTTTCTCTTGGTTTTAATAATACTTAATTATTCAAAACATTTCCTTTTAATGTATTTGCGATGGTTTGTCGATACATTCGATTTCGAAATCAAGAAAACATTCTTAAGCCGTTATACCTAACTTCCCATAAAGCTAGTATAACTCTTAAGTTTTCAAAACCAAATATTACTTCTTCTTTCGAAATGATTCAAAAATCTTTTGAAATACTTCAAGTTCTTTATTAACACATAACAAGCGGTTATAGTTCAAATCAGTTACCTTTTCAAGACCACAAGTACTTTCTTACCAACATAAAGCTGTTATAACCAACTTCCCATAAAGCCGTTATAACACTTTATGTTTTAAACCAATCAAATACGTTTAGCACATGTACGTCTACCGTACTACATAGTTCACACATATCATGCTAGAAGAGGTAGGAAAAGGTTCACATACCTCGCGACGAGTATCGACTAATAGCAAAACGCTCCAAGTACTTCAAACCGTCGGCTACTCCTTAGCGAAGATCGCGCCATCGTAGTACTTCAATCTATAAGGCCACAAGGCGCTTATTAACATTTAGACCTTATCGCGAACATTCTACCGAAAATTCGAAGACTCCCCACGCATGCGGCGTAAATCTCTCCTTTAACGAGGCGGCTACGAAGCCAACGAGGGGGTTACACATCTAACCCGAACGGGTACAATTCTACTTCACAGAAAAGCTACACAAGCCTACTGTAATACAGTCCTATGTAAAAACAGTTCAGTTCAGTTCTTCAGGCTTAAGTCGCAAGACATTGCCGATAACTACGTTCAGTTCTATATATAGTATACTTCAACTATATATTCTAACAATATGTAATTTCCAATTACAATAGAGGGACAAGATAATTACCTCGATAAGCCCATAATTATCCGAGTTTAAAGTCGATCCTGGGCAATCGTTTAGCTCGACTCAGGCGCTCAACCCGCTCTAAACCACCCTTAGAAGTTCTAACCAACTTCTACACAATACTCAACTGACTATGGAGATTTTCCTGTGGTTTCGGTTTTGTAGACGGGAAGTATAATAGTATTTCGGGCTTTTCAGATAGGTATAACCTTAGAATACAACAAGGTATACTGGCTAAGGTAATTTGGGCATTATAACAATACTTTTGAGAGTATTTCTACACCACAAAAGGGGTATTATACGAAAGCAACTAGGCAGGGGGTACACTCTCGGCTAGCACCCCTAGAGGGGGTGCTCTCGGCCTGAGGAGGCCCTGGCCGAACTCAACACTGAGGAGGGAGAAGGAGAGCTTTCAGACTTAGGCAAATTTATGGATGAAGAAGTTCATCAAAGGGAGGGTATTTATACTACAAGCCAAGGCCAACCAATGGCCAAGATCTAGCCAAGTGCTACACAAGTGTAAGGCCAAGATTCACCCAAGTGCCCACAGACCCTACTCCTTAAAACCCTCACAAATATCTACACAAAAATATCTACCACTGACACCCCAAAGTCGTCCAAGCGCCGCCCCGCTGATGAGAGGGTGCCAGTCGCCCTCTCGTTGGTCCAAAATGTTAGTCTCTCGGAAAAATCCGCAAAAATAAGAAAAGACATAGCCGAATTTTCCTCATGAGTTATGTAAAACGTTTAGTCGAAAACGACTCTAACAGGGTGTTGTGCACAAATGCCATTCGGCTAAGCCACTAGGCGGGGTGACACGTGTCACCCATATTGCCCAAAATAAAACATCTTCCGAAAATATCCACAATGGCCAAAATCTCGAAAACAAAGTGGGCCCCACAAAACCGTAAATTTCTCCCGTGGGCCCCACGTGACCATTTCCGAAAATAAAATTCCATAATTCTCTAATATTCCAGGAAGTCCGAATACCAAATCTGGGAATCCAATTCCCATTAACGAACCTTTTTCCTTCACAAAAACCGGAAACTTTTCCGTGGAGAAATCACCTCTTTCTTCCTTTCCAATCTTTCTGTCGTATTCTCGTACGTACGTCCTCGCATACATACCCAGGAACTACGGGGTATAACATTCTTCCCCCCTTAGAAACATTCGTCCCGAATGTTCCTTCTAAGTCTCAAAACATACGTGCGCCAGTATAGTCTTCACTTTTATACTTACGAAACAATCCTGCCATACCTGGCCACAGAAAATACCTGCGCAACATACTTATATCCAAGTCTACGAGGAAACACCTCTAACATCACCACAAATAATACCACTTTTGTCACTTTGTCGCGAGCCTTGCTCCGACGACCCAACAAATGGTACCGGGCTGCGTCACGATCATCGAAGCCGCCGTACACTCGAACCCTTACCACATTTACGATCATCGCTTTAGTTTCCAAAACTCGGGTTACTATCTCTTTACGTGGGCATCATTAGCGGGAACACTACGGATGGATCTTCGATATTTCCCGAACATCACAATACGAAAAGATCGGACGTCCCCGCCTCCTAAGTCGGACGGCAAAAGCTAACATATAGCAACTGGCCTATTCTTCACATGAACTCTTAAAGGCCCAAAGTAACTCGGGCTAAGTTCCTTCGTTTCCAAAACTCGTCACACCGTCCGGTGGTACTTTCAAGAAGACCGACCACAACTCGAACTCTAAGCGTCGTCGCCGATTATTCGCACGATTCCTCCGGTGCGTAACTTCTTCTAGACGAGCTTTACCTATCCATCTCTTTGGAACAAGCTCGATCCAACTATCTCAACCTTGCCAACATCGAACCAATCGACCGGCAACTTAAACTTCTGACCCTAAAAGGATTCTTAAGGAGACATCCGAACACTGAAATGGTAGATCAAACACTACCTACACAGGATACAACAATCCCCACAACTATCCCTGAAATCCAAACACTGGCCCGAGGGCGAATGCGATTCTGAGACTCACCTGAGTTCCTAACCCTGCCTGGTAAACTTTTAGAAAACGAAAATAGCCACAACCTGGGCTTCACTGCCTGACATAAGGTGAAGGTAGGCACCCCGTGCAGCCTTTCAACCCTTCAGATAACTCAACACAGCCGAGTAAACGGTCCCGAACGAAGAACACGATGGGCTGCCCCCATCGACCCGACCACTGGTCGAATGCATCCACGAACTCGTACGCTGGTTAACTGAACATGGGCCTAACACCCTCGTGACCCTACCACAAGGCGGGACCACCACAAACTGACCCCACCACCAAAACTGCCGCGGGTTGACCCGCAACGTGGCCTCAACCCGACCCGGCAACGCGCATCATACTAGCTCCCCGAACCGGAACAATCTCACTAATCACGTTACGAAAACCTAGCGGTCTTCTTAGCTCAACTACCCTCTTTCATTCCACACTACTAGGGACCTGTCCCAACATAACTCACGTGCACTATGCACTCCGATAAGGGTCAAACATAACACTACACCTTTTTCTCGAGATGGCCTCACCTCTAAGGTCTCTACGTATAAAGCTCTAAGGCTCACACTTTCTCTATCCCCCAAAATCTTACTCGGTTAAACAACCATGATTTCAAATCACAACTAACACACTGCTATCAGAACATAGCACTTAAGGTATACTCACCTTGAAAGTTACCGAAGGACCTTGCTGCTCTGGCCCTCTTCTGCTGTCCTTGGTTAACCCGTCGATCTCTACGTTTTTCGGCCTGCTGTACATAAGCCCGTACACAGGCCATGCTCAAGCCCAACTGAAGAATTACTCTTGCACAACCCTCTCTTAGGTAGTCATCAAGACTCGTGGTACATCGGTATAATCTCTGGTAGCCAAATCCATAGCTAGTAACAGGGTCGCCTCTTTGCAATCTATATTCACTGTTCCCGGTCGTGGAACTGAAGGTTCAAATATCATGGACGCAGTAGGAACTGCCGTCGCCGTGCTAAACTCTGCTGGGGCTAGTGACGTCGCAGAAAATCCCCGAATGAAGCACTACCCTAGGTAATGATTGGGCCTGTGCCCTCGCAACCCTCTGAACTCAACTCGCAGCTCCTGCCGCCGCTGCCTCGCCTCACAGGCGGGTTGCCCTACACGGAGGCATAACGATAAGGGAATGAATTTCGTCAGAGGGTCCAACTTACAACACAGCTCTAAGGCACGATCTCAGAGTGAGAAGAATAGAAACCAATCCTAAATATCCTATAGCCTCCTGATTATTGGTGTGGTGCACAACACACCGATAATCAAGACTTCTCGGATACGATGCGTAGACACTTTCCGAGGATTAATCGCTCGATACCACTTTTGTCACGACCGATCCGGGCGTGGATCGTGCCTACCGGGCACCCTAGTGATACAACATCGAGTAATCGGCGAACATAAACGATACAAGACATATTATGAAATATGAAACAATGATCGAGAAAAACTTGCCTTTCGGCGTATATAAAAATGACAACTTTTTCAACATGAGCAGTTTAATCCTTTTTACAACCCCGCCACAACGGTACTCTGAGACCTCTACGAAAGATATGACAACAACGACGGGGCGGGGCCGTCATACCCCGAATGTAAGCACCTACGACGAGGACTATACGAAGATAAGCCTCGGAGAAACGGAGCTTCCCAAAGCTGGCGTGACCACGAGCTAGGATCAACGGCGGTGTACCTCAACTGCGGCATGAACGCAGCCCGGGGAGGTCGATCTAACAGTGCAGAGTATGTGGCGAAAATACATCTCGTAAATGAAACCATAGCAGTCATATAAAGCAGGAGACAATGTATGATAACCAAACTACAGTTTACCACAAAGCAGTCATGTCAAGTTAGGGACTCACGCCCTCAAGTCATCACTCAAGTATAACAATGGGTCTCAGGCCCACAACATCAATCATGCCCGTGGAATACCTTCCTCACCGCCGTGATCATGATATAAAAGCACCATGGAACACACATGAACACCAGGTCCCACCTGTGTCATAATATCTCTGTACGGGGTAAGTACGAAGGCATAGCCGACTACTAAAAACCCACAGTACCAACAAGGTCATGAACTGTATCATAAGATCTGTCTAGACCGTCACATGATCAAAGCCGCCACTTGCCCGCGATATCAATGTCTGCGTCTAACCTCGAACTCCGCGACTCCGCATAGGCCAATCTCATCGGCCCGCATGAGGTATTCCCGCATCGAGGGTAGCTACTCCGGCGTCGCCACGACTTCGCGATCGCGTAGCCACATGGACGCATGCCCATAAAGGCGACACTAACACGGAACTCGTAGCTCGCATAGGCCGGGACTGCGTGAGGTATTCTCGAATCATAGGTCCATCGACCACCGAGTCTACCCGCGTCGGAGGCGGCAACGAGAATCATCTCGAGATGAATGCCACGATACTATCATAACGACTGATAGTTAATAAGCACAATCAAGGGAAACCCCTTTACCCAAACATCACAAGATACTAACACACGTAGCATCCTAACACGTTTACTTATCAAAGCAATCAAGAAAGTATTACAAGGCTATCACAAACCAATACAATCAAGTTGTTCACACAAGGTACCTTCTACTATATGATTAACAAGATCGGGTTTTATCCCCAAAGTACTTCATACATTAACTCTTTAAAAGATACGTTACATTCACAAAAGTCACACAATACAAGTAGTATATGAAAATAGAGTGATTATCTTTTTAAAGTAAATCAATTACTTCTCTTTGTAAAATCAAGTAGCAACATTTCCAATGTTCAAGTTTGCCTAATTTCCAATGTTCAAGTTTCTCATTTTTAGAAAGGGTTCGTAGTTCATAGTCTTATTCATTTAAGAATATAATTCTCCTTTAAACAATCTGAGAAACATAAGCCTTATATGTGAGTAGGATATCTTGTTTATAACAATCTTATTACAGCAGCCATGATCTAGGAAATATCATTTTGTCTCATCTTAGCTTCTATGCAGATGGAAGTTTCTACTGGTTTTAATAATACTTAATTATTCAAAACATTTCCTTTTATTAACGCTGCAGTGGTTTGTCGATACACATTCTGATTTCCGAAATCAGTAAAACATTCTTAAGCCGTTATACCTAACTTCCCATAAAGCTAGTATAACTCTTAAGTTTTCAAAAACCAAATATTACTTCTTCTTTCGAAATGATTCAAAAATCTTTTGAAATACTTCAAGTTCTTTATTAACACATAACAAGCCAGTTATAGTTCAAATCAGTTACCTTTTCAAGACCACAAGTACTTTCTTACCAACATAAAGCTGTTATAACCAACTTCCCATAAAGCCGTTATAACACTTTATGTTTTAAACCAATCAAATACGTTTAGCACATGTACGTCTACCGTACTACATAGTTCACACATATCATGCTAGAAGAGGTAGGAAAAGGTTCACATACCTCGCGACGAGTATCGACTAATAGCAAAACGCTCCAAGTACTTCAAACCGTCGGCTACTCCTTAGCCAGTAGATCGCGCCATACGTAGTACTTCAACCTATAAGGCCACAAGGCGCTTATTAACATTTAGACCTTATCGCAGAACATTCTACCGAAAATTCGGCAGCACCTCCCCCCCCCCGCAACAGCGTAAATCTCCTCCTTTAACGAGGCCGGCTACCAAGCCAACCAGGGGGGGGTTACACATCTAACCCGAACGGGTACAATTCTACTTCACAGAAAAGCTACACAAGCCTACTGTAATACAGTCCTATGTAAAAACGATTGATTCGATTCTTGAGCTTAAGTCGCAAGACATTGCCGATATCTACGTTCAGTTCTATATATAGTATACTTCAACTATATATTCTAACAATATGTAATTTCCAATTACAATAGAGGGACAAGATAATTACCTCGATAAGCCCATAATTATCCGAGTTTAAAGTCGATCCTGGGCAATCGTTTAGCTCCAACTCAGCGCTCAACCCGCTAAACCACCCTTAGAAGTTCTAACCAACTTCTACACAATACTCCAACTGACTGGAGATTTTCCTGTGGTTTCGGTTTTGTGGTGACGGGAAGTATAATAGTATTTCTGGGCTTTTCGTATAGGTATAACCTTAGAATACAACAAGGTATACGGCTAAGGTAATTTGGGCATTATAACAATACTTTTGAGAGTATTTCTACACCACAAAGGGGGGGGGGTATTATACGAAAGCAACTAGGCTAGGGGGGGGTTACACTCTCGGCTAGCACCCCTAGAGGGGGGGGTGCTCTCGGCCACAAGGGGGAGGCCCTTGGCCGAACTCAACACAAGGGGAGGGAGAAGGAGAGCTTTCAAGACTTAGGCAAATTTATGGATGAAGAAGTTCATCAAAGGGAGGGGTATTTATACTACAAGCCAAGGCCAACCAATGGCCAAGATCTAGCCAAGTGCTACACAAGTGTAAGGCCAAGATTCACCCAAGTGCCCCCTAGACCCTACTCCTTAAAACCCTCACAAATATCTACACAAAAATATCTACCACTTGACACCCCAAAGTCGTCCAAGCCGCCCACCTTGCCACCTGATGAGAGGGTGCAGTGCCGCCTCTCGTTGGTCCAAAATGTTAGTCTCTCGGAAAAATCCGCAAAATAAGAAAAGACATAGCCGGAATTTTCCTCGCAAGTTATGTAAAACGTTTAGTCGAAAAACGACTCTAACAGGTGTTGTGCACAAATGCCATTCGGCAAGCCACTAGGCGGGGTTGACACGTGTCACCCTCATATTGGCCCAAAATAAAACATCTTACGAAAATATCCACAATGGACAAAATCTCGAAAACAAAGTGGGCCCAACAAAACCGTAAATTTCTCCCGTGGGCACCACGTGACCATTTCAAAAATAAAATTCCATAATTCTCTAATATTCCAGAAGTCCGAATACCAAATCTGGGAATCCAATTCCCATTAACGAACCTTTTTCCTTCACAAAAACCGGAAACTTTTCCGTGGAGAAATCACCTCTTTCTTCCTTTCCAATCTTTCTGTCGTATTCTCGTACGTACGTCCTCGCATACATACCCAGGAACTACGGGGTATAACACTTTTGGTATGTGTTCCCTGAGTTGTAGGTTCTTGTACATTCAGGGGTATGGCGGGGCCCTGTCCCGTCATAGTTGTGGTAAATCTTAGAGTGCAGAATGCTGTTGTGGCGGGGTTGTAAAAGGATTAAAGCTCGGGTTTTATGTATATCCGAAGGCAAGCTGTTTTGGTTGCTTTGTTTATTTATTATATCTCTTGTTTCATGATTCATGTTTTATTTTCCTGGTTTTCTCGATGTTGTATCACTAGGGTGCGGGTAAGGCACGATGCGGGCCCGGTTCGGCGTTCTGATGGCGGGCACTAACATTGGCCATGGCGATGAACGCATGGCTAGTTCGCTGGTGACCCAGCTGGCCGGGACCCACCAGCTCTTCATATTCATCCTCTGTTACTGTCATGACCCGACCCCGGGCCCGCGACTGGTACCCTACCTGGGCACCCCTTACAGGTATACATCAGAGAATAGCAGCGGAACATACAAGATCTCATAAAAATACCTAGACAGAAGTATCAACAGGCTAGCCGATAAGGCCACATTCCGTGAAACATACATAACTCAAAAACAACAGTTAAATCATCCCTTTTTTTTGTTTATTACAACCCAATCCACAAGACATGACTACAGACCTCTAAGAATAACAATTGTGACGGGACAGGGCCCCGCCATACCCGTGAATGTACAACAACCGACAATACCAGGGATCTGAACCAAGGATAAGCCTCCGGAGTAATGGAGCTTCTCAACAGCTGAACCGTGACCCTAAGAGTGAGGATCAGCAACCTGTATACTCTACCTGCGGCATGAACGCAGCCCCCCGAAGGAGGTCAGTACAACATGTACCGAGTATGTGAAACTGAAAGTACTGTAATGAAATCATAAAGTCTTAAATAAAGCTGGAGACATGCATGATAACTCAAATAATAGTACATTGTGCCTTACTAACAATGAGAGTAAACAAGAGTATACTTTACTGCATAAAAATAGGAGGCTCATGAACAAAGTAGGGCCACCCGCCCGTAGTGTCATTAAGCAATCCTACTCCTGGGACTATTTCACCCGCATAGGTCCTATGGACCCGCAATGAGGTCATCTGCCTCGCATGGGACTATTTCACCCGCATAGGACTATTTCACCCGCATGGGCCCGATGGACCCGCAATGAGTACAAACGCCGCACTCGCATCATGGGTAATAAATTCATGGAATAAGTAGTAACCCGGGGTTTTACCCCGCAAGAATAACATAACCTAGCACAACCGGCTATCATACATAACATAAGCACTACCAGCTTATCATACATAACATAAGCACCACCGACTTATCATAACATAAGCACCACCGGCTTATCATACATAACATAAGCAAGTTAGAAATCCCCCTAACTTCTTATTAGCCTTATTCATATACACTCTCATTTTAGTTTACTTAAGGCACTGACATGTCATTATAAAATCCGGGAATTGATCCCAAAGTACTACGTACTTCTATTCTTTTAAAATGACTCTTTTTCATATAAAACTTTCAAGATACTAATAACCGTAGTATCAAGTCATATCTACTTTTCAAAACAAGTCACAATGCCTTTTAGAACTACATTTAAAGACTTCTAAATCAAGTGACTTTTTTTACTTTAAAACTTGAAGCAATTGATGCCTTCAAATCAATTTGCCTTTCTTCTTTTAAGTCATTTTATCATTATTTACATTACTAGAGTAAACCACTCTTTCACCTTTCCATAAAGCTATTACAACCAACTTTCCATAAAGCCGTTATACTAACTTTATGCTTTAGACACTTACATTCTTTTTATAACCAAGAGACTTATACTTTCGAAAACCAAGTATCGTATACTTTCAAAATACTTCAAGTCTCTTAACTTTAGTAATCAAGTTTCTTAACTTTAGAATAGCTCAAGGAATCTATACTTTCCAAATCAAGTATTCTATGCATTTTCAAGTCAAGAAATCTTTGTTTACCTTATTAGAATAAACCATTCTTTTTACTTTTCATAAAGGTTTTAACCAACCTTATGCTTTTGAAACCAAGGCATTTTTATCCTTTAAAAACAAGTGAGTTAATTCTCCAACTCAACCAACTTGGACATCCTTAAAACAAGTCAAGGATATCAAATGAAACTAAATTCATCTAAATCTCGTACGTCTACCGTACTATACGTTTACAACTACTCATGCTCAAGAGATAAGAAAGTTCCACATACCTCTTCGGTTCAATCCACTTGCTAAGTCCAATATGTCGTGCGTAGTATGTCAACCTATAATGACCATAATACGTCTATTAACTTCTAACTTTAAACGTAGAATATCCCAAGTGTAAGTCACTTAATTGTACGAAAAATTGGACAGCACTTCCTTTGTTTCTACATACTTTTCCACCTTTTGCAAGGCCCGAAATCAATAACCAAATGCCACATTTAAGGCTCAATAATTCAGCTAACCAAAGGGGATTACACACCTTAACAGGACGTGTAAAATTCTGCCCCACAATTTATACAAAACAGTTTAACAACTTAAGCCTCATTCCCGGCGACTATCAATATCAACAACAATATTAATTTCCGTTCAATTCCTTTTTAATCCAAGTTGTTATTCCAACATGTCATATACCCTATAACAATTATAACAACTACAAATCCTTTCTTTCTTAACAAGCGATGATTTGTAACTATCGACTAAATTGATTACAACATAAATGGCTAACATGCCCATTTTCGGTTTAGAACAAGTCGACATGATCCAAATCTTTTCAAACTTCAATTTATTTACCACATGCTCATTTACCAACTACTATATCATGTAATCTTTAATTTACTTCCAAGAGGAGAGGGAATTTACCTTTAGGATTTCGCCCAAACCAGCAAAATCTCGCCCACTGTAGCCCTTTTTCCGCAACTCCTTTTCACGTCAAAATCATCCACACGAACCCTCTACAAGTTATCAACATCTTATCCTCTTGCCCCCCTTCCAAAATTTCATCTAGGCCTAGGGTTTTTCTCCCTTTAGAAGAGAGAAGAGAAGAGAATTTCTATTTGAATGAAATCTGGTAAATGATTTTAATCTTGCAAGACTTGGTCATATATAGCCTCTATCTTGTTATGCAAGTTGGGAGGGACACTTGTCGCCCTCCCATATGTCCTCTACACAAATATCTTCTAATTTAACCCTTTTTTCGCAGAAATTCCCGCCTCGGCGCCGCGGCCCTGCAGCCGGCGCCGTGGCGCTGTGGCGTCTGACTGAAACATTTTTCCGTCTCTTCTGTCAGCTGATCTTGTAACGTCCATAACTTTCTACTCTGATGTCCAATCGACGAGCGTCTTGTTGCATTGGAAACTAGACTCAAAGAACTTCATACTAGGCCTTTGAAACACCTAAAAACTCCATATATACTAGGAGATATACCTCTCCAAAGTTGACTGAAAATCTGTCCGAAAACATTCTGTCAACTTATCTTTCCAAATTCAAGTCTTATTTTCTTTCGTACGTTCTCAAATACATGACCTGGAATTTACGGGGTGTAACATTCTTCCCCCCTTAGAAACATTCGTCCCTGAATGTTCTTTCGGAGTCAATCTAACAGGTAGTGCCATAGTTTCCTTTTACCACCCCTATATACCAATTGTGCCACAACTTGGCCACATAACGACATTTAAACAATTACTTAAAATAAAACTGACAAGTAAGGGGAATGAATTACCAGAAGGTGTAGGGAAAGTGAGGGTATTCTTCCTCATGTCTTCCTTGGCTTCCCAAATCATCTTCTCTTTCAATATCATTCTGCCACAAGACTTTGACGGGAGCCCCGTCCTTAGTCCGTATTCGCCTGCCCTGGCGATCAAGTATCGCTATGGGACTCTCCTCAACGATAATCCCTTTGTCACTAGGACAATCTGATAAGGCCCAATGTACCTTGGGCTTAGTTTCCCCTTCTTTACGAACCTCATCACACCCTTCGTTGGTGATACCTTCAAGAAAACTCAACCGTCTACCTGAAATTCCAAATGTCGACGCCGATTATCTGCATAAGATTTCTGCCGACTCTGAGCTTGCTAATAATCTTTCCTGGATAAGCTTCGCCTTATCCACAGCCCGCTGAATCAAGTCCAGGCTAATTAGCTGAACATCGCCTACGTTGAACCAACCAATCGACGATTCTACACTTTCTTCATACAAAGCCTCATACAGGGCCATCTGGATACTGGAATGGTAGCTTTTGTTATACGCAAACTCAACAAGAGGTCAATAATTCTTCTAGCTAACTCTGAACTTAATAACACTGGCCCGTAACCTATCCTCAAGTGTCTGGATAGTACACTATGCATGTCCGTCGGTCTGAGGGTGAAATGTCACACTGAGACTCACCTGTGTCCCTAATCCATTCTGGAAAACCTCCAGAAGTCAGCCGTAAACTGAGTTCATCTGTCTGACATCATAAATGTAGAAACCCCGTGAAGTCTCACAATCTCCATGCTATATAATCTAGCATAAACCTCAGCCGAGTAAGTAGTCCTGGCCGGAAGAAAAATGGGCTAATGTCGTTAGCCTGTTTACCATAACCCATAAGGAGTCGCACTTCCTCTGAGTATGATGCAACCCTGTAACAAGATCCATATTAAACACCTCCCATTTCTAAGTCGGGATCTCAATCGCCTGTAATAGCCCATTGGGCTTCTGGTGCTCAACCTTGACCTGCTACTAATTTGGACACTAAGCAACAAACTCTTCTACGTCCCTCTTCAGGCCATCTTACCAATACATACATCTGAGGTCATGATACATCTTAGTCGACCCCGAATAAAAATAAAGCAAGAAGCACTGCGTGCTTCCCCTAAAACCTGCTGACAAGTCCTGCGGCATTGGGCACACACAATCTTTCCTCATATCACAGAACCCTATCCGATGCTACCCAAACGGGTCCTTCTCTTCTTAGAGAGTCGTATCTCAGTTCCCACACTAGAACTGGATCCTTATACTGTCGCCTCTTCACCTCATCAACGAGGGAAGACTCGGCAACCTCACGGATCTAAACTCCATTAACCTTGGAAACAAATAATCGAACCCTCGGCTCAGTAGCTGATGAATCTCACGGACCACGTCCTGTCTATCTGGCTGCCCATCTGACAGACTACCCATAGATCCACGACTAAGAGCATATGTGGTCGTCTCGGCTTTCCCCGGGTGGTATAGGATATCAATATCACATCCTTGAGTAACTCTAACCACCTTCTCTGTCGCAAATTCAGTTGCCTCTGTCTGAAGATATACCGGAGGCTCTTATGGTCTGCACAAATATTCACATGAAGTCTATATAAGGAATGCCTCCAAATCTTCAAGGCACGATTAACTGTCGCCGACTCTAAATCGTGAGTACCGTAATTCCTTTCATGTTTCCCTAACCGTCGGAAAACATAGGCTCTAACCTTAACGTGTTGCGTCAGCACATACCTAGCCCAACACCCAAAGTGTTACAATAATAACCTAACCCTCTAGTCTCTCATGAGGGGTTAGAACTGTAGTCATGGTCAACTTATCTTCCATAACTGGAAGCCTTTCTCATACTTACGAAATATTCGGAGATATAATCTCAATTATGATTTATGTTTCCATTTCTCTGTTGCAACCAAACTTGGTCACTATACTTAGATTCAATTCATTCACTTGTCGTATGGCTAAGACTTCCTGCAAATCGCGCTATTAGGGGAAGATTTCCTTGATCCCGTCAAGTAGTAATCTTATTATTTTCTTCCAGTTCGTAGAACTTATAGTCATTCAACCTCAATTCACGGTATTACATAATCCAATGGCTTGTCAAGATTTCTTATTTTGTCATGATTAGGTCTCTCGTCGTTCGAGTGTCTACTCGTCTTACCTTTTTCCTTTCAAGTTGCCCTGGGGTCTCTTACCTCCCCGTATTTTCCTACTATCTTTCTCGTCAGTACAGATTCTGCCACCTTTCACCGAGGTGTTCTTACTGTCCATCATTCACTAATGGTCTTTACACTAGTATGGGGTAATCATATCCCGTGCAACTTATATAACCATATTGCATCCTCTTTATCATTCTGGTCATAACTCTTCCTTAGGCTCATTATTAACAAAAATATTTCTATCTTGATTCTTAATCATACAGTTTCATTCATGCATACTACCGACATTTATATCCTTACGACACTTCTTCAACCATTTCCTAGTGTCGTCCTCAAGTACCTCAACACAATACTTTTCCCACGGTTATCTAAAATTGTAACCTATTGTATGACGAAACTGAAGACTTTACCAGTCTCATAACCATCGCCTAATTATATGGGTACTCATAGCCCTCAATAATACGTAAAATTATCCTTTTACGAAGGGGGGAGTTTATCCCCCCTTCAAAATCTTAGTCATCAAGCGCCACCTTATAATCGTATAGATTTTCAAAATCTACCAACGATGTCTTCTGTTTTCCGCAGGCAGCACTCGTACTTATCATATTCTTGCTTGCACGCTTTTCTGAAATTATCCGGAAGGTCGTGGCCCTGACCGCCAAACCAAACCAACTCCAAGTACCCCCAAGGGCACTTAACATAAAACTCCTTCAAATTTAAGTATTACTTACCTTCTGCATCAATTTACCTCAAATGAACAAGTCAAACAGACTTATTAAAAACAATAATGTCAAAGAAGGAAGGGTAATTCACTTGTTACCACCACTTCCCTTCTTTTCCACTCAATAACCAGCTCACCGGGAAACTGGAATCGAACCAACTTCTCTCTATAGTCAACCTTGGCATACAAGAAGCCCATTAGTCCATACCCATAATGACCTCAAACTCTGTCGTATCCAGCTCTACCAGGTCTGCTAGGGTATGATGACTGTATCATCACCGAAAAACTCTTATATACCCGCTCAGCTACCACCCAATCATCCACTGGTGTAGCTACCTCGAAAGGTTCTTATGGATTCAGGTTCTATTCCTTTACACCTGGTTGCTCTCTTTTTCACTGGTCGTATTCTTTCTGTACTTCCAAACTTATACTAGTATACGTACATAACTTCCATACTAAATATGGCGTCCAATCTTTGGAGTTACTATATTAAACAATATAAGGCCATTTTCGGCTCTCACAACCTGGTTCCGGTGGAATGCGTCCACAAACCCGTAAAACAATTTAACTAGACTTGGGTCTTGCACCCTCGTGACCTTGTCACATAGCGGGACTACTACCAATTGATCCCAATCCATTTTAGGTTATGGTGCCCCCCGTAATAGGTCCTCAACCCGACCCACCGTCGTACTTAACTCTTACCATAAGTCTGAATTAAATCTTATTGCCAAAAAGGCATTACATACCTAAGGTCTCGGCAGTTATCACTGTTCTAAGGCTCACAATTTCCATGCTCCAAGCCTGCCTTATCAGTCCCCCCGTAAACGGGTACAATAACTTTTCATAACCCATAATCGTGTTGTCTTAATCATAACAACCATAATTACTTCCATACGGATCTCATCCGTACAATTCTCTTAAGCATACCAAGCCACTTAATCTACTAACATAGTCTTCCATTAAGTCTTTTAATCGTGACTTCTTATGGGTTCATTGTTACACCCCGTAGTTCCAGGGTATGTATGTGAGGACGTACGTACGAGAATACGACAGTAATTTTGGAAAGAAAGAAAGATGTGATTTTGTTTTTTTCGACGGAAAAGTTTCCGGATTTTGTGAAGGAAAAAGGTTCGTTAATGGGAATTGGATTCCCAGATTTGGTAGTCGGACTTTTTGGAATATTTGAGAATTATGGAATTTTATTTTTCGGAGTTGGTCACGTGGGGCCCGCGGGAGGAATTTACGGTTGTAGGGCCCACTTTATTTTTCGAGATTTTTGGCATTACGGATTTTTTCGGAAGATAAAATATTTTGGACCAATAGGAGGGCGACATGTGTCACCCTTAGGTGGCATGTTTGGACGATTTGGTGGGCAAGCTAGCCTTGCACGTTTTTTCCATTTTAAAGACCATAAACATTTGGTCAATGTCTTGCTAGATATTTGTGTAGTAGATAGATAAGTGGGGCCCACACAACACATGTCCAAATCTTCACCCTCCACTTGCTTGAATCTTGACCATTAATTTCCCTATAAATACCCCCTTAGTGCAAGACTTATTTTCATCCACACTTAGAGATTTCAAGTCTTGAAAACTCCCTCTCTTTCCTCTTGTGTGCTCTCGGCCATGGGCTGATTTTGTGAGCAAAAATTGTCCAAAAATTCTTAAAGTTTTAAGTGTTCTTCCTTAGAGTGTTAGGAAGATTAGTAACCAAAAGTTAGAAAAGATTTCACACCCCTAGCCCCTAAATTACCCCTTGGCCGAGAGTTGCCACATTTAAAGCCTAAGTGTTCTTCACCTTTTAGAGTTGAAGTGTTAAGAGAAGTTGTTTAGAAACTTCTAAGGGTTGCTTGGAGCGGGTTGGAGCGTAAGGAATTGGAGCTAAAACGTTGCTCAGAATCGACTTAAAAACTTGGATAATTTTGGGCTTATCGAGGTAATGATCTTTACCCCCCCCCCATATTGTAATTGGATATTACATTTTGTAGTAATGTATAGTTGAGTATACTATACGTAGAATGAATATTATAAAGGATTTAACTGTATTTACATTGATTTGTATTCTGAGACTTGTGTAGTATTACTGTGGAGTAGAATTGAACACGTCCGGTTAGACGTGTAAACCCCCCCCCCCTTGTAGTTGTTGGCTTGTTAGCAGGCCTTGTTAGAGGAGGAGATTTATGTGGTTGCGGGGGGGGGAGGTGCTGCCGAATTTTCCGTAGAATAAGGAGCCTTGTACTTAGAAATATTCTACGAAGAGATCTAGAGGTTGATAGACGTTTTTGTGACCTTTATATGTTGAAGTTCTACGACTAGTGTATTCTGCTTGAAGGGTGGAAAATGCTAGCGGGGTTACAGTGCTTTGGAGCTTTTTGCTTTTTGTCGATAATCGTCGCGAGGTATGTGAACCTCTTCCTATCTTTTCTAGCATGATTGTTGTGAACTATGTAGTACGGTAGACGTACATGTGCTAAGTGAATTTGGTTGGTTTAAAACATAAAGTGTTATAACGGCTTTATGGGAAGTTTGTTATAACGACTTTATGTAGGTAAAAGAAGGGTTTATTGATTTTAAAAGATAAAGGACTTGACTTATATTTGACTTGATATGATATGTGAAGAACTTGAATTGTGTAGAAAGTTGTGAAACCTCATTCGTGAGTAATGAGTACTTGGTTTTAAAATAATAACGTTATATTGATTTCGGGAATGGGAATAAGTATCGAACAAACCACTGCAGCGTTAATAAAGGAAAATGTATTGACTAATTAATTATTATTAAAACCAGTAGAAACCTCCATCTGCATAGAAGCTAAGATAAGACAAAATTGTATTACATTTTCTAGATCATGGCTGCTTTAATAAGAATCATTATAAACAAGTATAAATTTTCTTAAATCTTCCAAAGTAAGGAACTTGATTTCAAAAAGAAAAGAGACTTGAGGAATTGAAGAGTTTTGGTTTAAAAGAAAGACATGGTTTTGTCATAATTTGGTTTAAAACATAAAGGGGTATAACAGCTTTATGGGAAGTTAGTGTTATACCCCGTATTTCCAGAGTATGTACGTAAGGACGTACGTAGAAAATTTGAACTTTTACATAGGCTTGGCCGAATTAACTTTGTTCACAACACCCGTTTAGAGTCGTTTTTCGACGAAACGTTTCCACAGCTTTCGTAGGGTAAATTACGGCTATGTCATTTTTATTTTTGCGGATTTTTCCGAGAGACGAAACATTTTGGACCAACAAGAGGGCGACACTTGTCACCCTCTCATTGGAACACCTTGGGCGGTAATAGTGGTGGCCGAAAGTGTGGCCTTTGTGGTCAATGGTTGGTAGGATATTTTTGTGTTAGTTGGCTAGTGTGCACTTGGCAAGATCTTGGCCCTACACTTGCCTTGCACTTGGCAAGATCTTGGCCATTGGTTGGCCTTGGCTTGTCCTATAAATACCCTCTCCCTTTGAAGACTTCTTCATCCATAAATTTGCCTAAGTCTTGAAAGCTCTCTTTCTCCCCCCTTGTGAGGCCTTAGCCGAGAGCCTCTCTCCCCTGGCGAGAGTCCCCACAGTGGGGTAGGCCGAGGGGTAGACACCCCCCCTCCTTGGGGTGCTAGCCGTGGGGTACCCCCCCTAGCCTAGTAGTTTTCGTATAAATACCCCCCTCTTGTTAGAAATACTCTCAAAAGTATTGTTATAATGCCCAAATTACCTTAGCCATATACCTTGTAGTACTCTAAGGTTATACCTTTACAAAAAGCCCAGTTATACTATTATACTTCCCGTCAGTCACAAAACCGAACCCTAAGTAAATCTTCACCCGTAGTTGAAGTTATAAGTAGAAGTTGGTTAGAACTTCTAAGGGTTGTTTGGAGCGGGTCGGAGCGCACGGAGTAGGAGCTAAACCTTGCTCAGGATCGACATTTAAACTCGGATAATTATGGGCTTATCGAGGTAATTATCTTGCCCCCCTATTGTAATTGGAAATTACATGTTGTTAGATTATATAGTTGAAGTATACTATATATAGTACTGAACGTTGTTATCGGCAATGTCTTTTGACTTAAGCCTGAATAATAAGAAACCTTTTCGAAAGAAGAGTACTGAACTGTAATTACATAGGACTGTATTACAGTAGACTTGTGTAGCTTTTCTGTGGGGTAGAATTGTGCACGTCCGGATTAGACGTATAACCCCCCCCCTGGTTGGCTTGGTAGCCGGCCCCAATAGAGGAGGAGATTTACGCTGTTGCGGGGAAATGCGAATTTTCTGTAGAATGTTCTACGATTAGACCTAAATGTTAATAAGCGCCTTGTGGCCTTATAGGTTGAAGTACTACGTATGGCGCGATCTACTTGGCTTAAGGAGTAGCCGACGGTTGGAGGTACTTGGAGCGTTTTGCTATTAGTCGATACTCGTCGCGAGGTATGTGAACCTCTTCCTATCTCTTCTAGCATGATATGTGTGAACTATGTAATGCGGTGAGCGTACGTGTGCTAAATGTATTTGATTGGTTTAAAACATAAAGTGTTATAACGGCTTTATGGGAAGTTGGTTATAACAACTTTATGTTGGTAAGAAAATACTTGTGGTTTTTAAAAGGTAACTGATTTGAACTATAACTGGCTTGTTATGTGTTAATAAAGAACTTGAAGTATTTCAAAAGATTTTTGAATCATTTTGAAAGAAGAGGTAATACTTGATTTTTTTAGAAAACTTAAGAGTTATACTAGCTTTATGGAAAGTTAGGTATAACGGCTTAAGAATGTTTCTTGATTTTGGAAATCGAGAATGTGTATCGACAAACCATCGCGGCGTTAATAAAAGGAAATGTTTTTAATAATTAAGTATTATTAAAACCGGTAGAAACTTCCATCTGCATGTAGAAGCTAAGATGAGACAAAATGATATTTCATAGATCATGGTCATTGTAATAAGATTGTTATAAACAAGAATATCCTACTCACATATAAGGCTTATGTTTCTCAGATTGTTTAAAGGAGAATTATATTCTTAAATGAATAAGACTATGAACTACGAAACCTTTCTAAAATGAGAAACTTGAACATTGGAAATTAGGCAAACTTGAACATTGGAAAAGAATGTTGCTACTTGATTTTACAAAGAGAAGTAATTGATTTACTTTAAAAAGATAATCACTCTATTGTTATATACTACGGGTATTGTGTGACTTTTGTGAAAGTAACATATCTTTAAAGAGTTATTGTATAAAGTACTTTGGGGATAAAACCCCGATCTCGTTAATCATATAGTAGAAAGTACCTTATGTGTGAATAACTTGATTGTATTGGTTTGTGATAGCCTTGTAATATCTTCGTGTTGATTTGATAAGTAATCATATTAGGATGCTACGTGTGTTAGTATTCTGTGATGTTTGTGTAAAGGAGTTTTCCCTTGATTGTGCTTATGTTGTTTAAACGATAAACTGTTATGTTGGTATTATACCACTCACCGTGTTTAGGGGTTAAGCTGCCCTCCGTCTGGGGTAGACTCGGTGATGCAGGACCATGATTCGAGAATACCTCATGCGGGTCCCGGGCCTATGCGGAGCTACGAGTTCGAGGTTAGTGTGCGGCCTTTATGGTCATGCGGTCTATGTGGCCATGCGTCGCGAGTCGGGGCGACGGGAGTAGCTACCCTCGATGCGGGGTTATACCTCATGCGGGCCTATGAGATTGGCCTATCGCGAGTGCGGGGAGTTCCAGGCTAGACGCGCACATTTGATATTGCGAGCGGCGACCGGCTTTGATCATGTGACGGTCTAGCAGATATCATGATCTGATTTATGACCTTGTTAGTCTGCGGGTGTTAGTAGTCGGCTATGCCTTCGCATTTACCTGTCTCGTTTTATTGGACACAGTGGGACTGCTGCTCATGTGTATTTCTTGGTGCTTTTCTATCATTGATTGCCGACAGTGAGGATGGTATTCCACGGGCATGATTGGTGTTGTGGGCGTGAGACCCCTTGTTCTATTGGAGTGATGACGTTGAGGCGTGAGTCACGACTAGACATATCGCTTATTTATTGTGAGCGTAGTTTGGTTATCATACATGTCTCTGCGTATAGACTATTATGATTTCATTTACAGTATTTTCAGTTTCACATACTTGGTACCTGTTGTACTGACCTCCTTCGGGGGGCTGCGTTCATGCCGCAGGTTGAGGTACACCAGTTGTTGATCCTCGCTCTTAGGGTCACAGTTCAGCGTTTGGGAAAGCTCCGCTTCTCCGGAGGCTTATCTTGGTATAGTCCCCTGTTGTTGTAGGTGCTTACATTCAGGGGTATGACGGGGCCCTGTCCCGTCGTTGTTGTCATATCATTCGTAGAGTGCAGTAATCTTGTTGTGGCGGGGTTTGTAAAAGGATTAAACTGCTCATTTGGAAAGAGTTGTTATTTATATATCGACAGAATCGTTTTTGGTTAGCTTTGTCTTATTTCACCGTCTTCTTACATTGATTTCATGTATGTGTTTTATGTTCCGTGATTACTCGGTGTTGTATCACTAGGGTGCGGGTAGGCACGATCCACGGGCGGGTCGGTCGTGACAAAAGTGGTATCGAGCGCTTAATCCTCGGAAAGTGTCTGACCGTATCAGATGAAGTCTTGATTATCGGTGTGTTGTGCACCACACCAATAATCAGGAGGCTATAGGATATTTAGGATTGGTTTCTATTTCTTCTCACTCTGAGATCGTGCCTTAGAGCTGTGTTGTAAGTTGGACCCTCTAACGTATTTCTTTCCATTACCGCTATGCCTCGCGTAGGCAACCCGGCCCGGGGAGGGCAAAGCGGCGAGGAGGCTGCGAGTAAATCTGAGAGGGTTACGTGGGCACAGCCCAATTATCACCTTGGGAGGTGCTTCATTCGGGAGTTCTGCGACGCCACTAGCCCCAGAGTTTAGCACGGCGGCGATTCCTCTGCGGCCATGATATTTGAACCTTGATTCGCGGCCACGAACAGAGAATATAGATTTCAGGAGGCGACCATTACTAACTATGGATTTGACTACGGAGAGTATACCGATGTACGCGAGTCTTGATGAATATCAACGAGAAGGTTGTGCAAGAGTAAGTTCTTGATTAGGCGAGCATGGCACGTATGCGGGCTTATGCCGCAGCGGTAGAAACGTAGAGATCGACGGGTTAACGAGGCAGCGAAGAGGGCGAGTAGCGAGGTCCTTTGGTAACTGCGGCGAGTCGCCTCGCCAGAATTAGATTATGCGCATCCACGGTGCGAAAGGTCCTCCGCGGGGTTCGGGGCGCTCGGGTATGCAGGAGTTGGTGAGCTCGAGCTTAGGTTCCGCGATCCTGCGAAGGTTCGGCCATCCGGATTGATTTTTCTCGGTGTTCACGGTGTGGCGGCGCCATCTCGAGAATGTCGTCTTTTAGTTGGTACTTGTTGTACTATGACCGTCGTGTCGATGTCGAAAGAGTGTCCTTGCGGGAGGACTTAGCCTTCAGGATCGGTGGGTAGTTCGTCATCTTCCTTAGCTATGCGCCCTACGGGGCAGGTTTGATTAGAACGACTAAGGGGAGTGAAGCGATGAATCTGAGATAGATCTTTAACCCTCAGGGTTTAGTATGTGTGATAAGGTGAGTATACCTTAAGTGTTATATTCTGATAGCATTGTGTAAATGGTGATTAGAAATCTTGGTTAGTTAACCAAGTAAGATTTGGGGGATAGAGAAAGTGTGAGCCTTAGAGTTTTATACGTAGAGACCTTAGAGGTAAGGCCATCTCGAGTAAAAGACGTATGTTTATGTTTGACCCTTATAGGAGTGCATAGTGCACGTGAGCTATGTTTACGGGATAAGTCCCTGAGTAGTGTGGCATGAAAGAGGGTAGTTGAGCTAAGAAGACCGCTAGGTTTTCGTAACGTGATTAGTGAGAGTTTTCCTTCGGAGAGCTAGCGTTTAGCGCGTTGCCGGGTCGGGTTGAGGCCACGTTGCGGGTCAACCCGCGGCATGTTTGGTGGTGGGGTCAGTTTGTGGTGGTCCCGCCTTGTGGTAGGGTCACGAGGGTGAGGCCCGAGTTTAGTTAACCAACGTATGAATTCGTGGATGCATTCGACCAGTAGTCGGGCCGAGGAGGTCAGCCGTCTTGTCTTCTAGCAAAGACCGTTTACTCGGCAGAGGGTTATGCGAGATGATATATCAGAAAGGTTGTAAGGCTGCACGAGGTGCCTACCTTCACCTTATGGCAGACAGTGGAGCCCAGGGTACGGCTGTTTTTGGTTTCTGGAAGTTTTTACCAAGCAGGGTTAAGAACTCAGGTGAGTCTCGGAATCGCATTCGCCCTCGGGCCAGTGCGTGGATTTCAGGGGTAGTTGTGGGGATTGTTGTCTCCTGTGGAGGGAGTATTTAAGCTACCATTTCAGTGTTCGGATGTCGCCTTATAAAGCCTTGTAGGGGCGGATGTGTAAGTCGCCGGTCGATTGGTTCGATGTTGGCAAGATTCAAATAGTTGGTTCAGGCTTGTTCCAGCAGACTGTGGATAGAGTAAAGCTTGTCTAGAAGAGGTTCTGGCAGCTCAGAGAAATCGTGCGGATAATCGGCGACGACGCTTAGAGTTCAGGTTGACGGTCGGTCTTCTTGAAGGTACCACCCCGGTTTGGGTGTGACGAGTTTTGGAAAACAGAGGGAACTTAGCCCGAGTTACTTTGGGCCCTTTGAGTTCATGTGAAGAATAAGCCAGGTTGCCTATAGGTTAGCATTTGCCGTCCGACTTAGGAGGCAGTACGTCCGGTCTTTCGTATTGTTATGATCGGGAAAGTATCCGAGATCCATCCAGAGTGTTCCCAGTTAATGATGACCACGTTAGAGATAGTAACCCAGAGTTTTGGAAACTGAAGCAGTATCAGAAATGTGGTAAGAGTTCGAGTGTACGATAGCCTCAGGGATCGCATACAGCCCGATACCATCTGTTGAGTCACCGGAGTGACACTAGAACCTCGCGGCAAAGTGACAAAAGTGGTATCACGACGAGTAAAGGGAGAAGCGAGCATGTATTGCGAGCAGAGATGTGACCATTTCTTTTGTTTGGAAAAAGTGTGGAGGAAGTATATTTTAGACCCCGGAGAGAGGTGTTTGTGGTGATGTTAGAGGTGATTCCTCGTGGACTTGGATGTAAGTATTTTGCTTGATTGTTTCGTGGCCATGTGTGGCAGGATTGTTCTCGTAAGCATAGTAGTGAAGACTATACCGGCGCGCGTTTGTTTTGAGACTTAGAAGGAACATTCGGGACGAATGTTTCTAAGGAGGAGAATGTTATACCGTATTTCAGTATGTATGCGTGGGGCGTCGTAGAAAATTTGAACTTTTACATAGGCTTGGCCGAATTAACTTTGTTCACAACACCCGTTTAGAGTCGTTTTTAGACGAAACGTTTCCACAGCTTTAGTAGGGTAAAATAAGGCGATGTGATTTTTATTTTTTGCGGATTTTTACGAGAGACGAAACATTTTTGAACAAAAAGAGGGCGACACTTGTCACCCTCTCATTGGAACACCTTGGGCGGTAATAGTGGTGGCCGAAAGTGTGGCCTTTGTGGTCAAGGGTTGGTAGGATATTTTTGTGTTAGTTGGCTAGTGTGCACTTGGCAAGATCTTGGCCCTACACTTGCCTTGCACTTGGCAAGATCTTGGCCATTGGTTGGCCTTGGCTTGTCCTATAAATACCCTCTCCCTTTGAAGACTTCTTCATCCATAAATTTGCCTAAGTCTTGAAAGCTCTCTTTCTCCCCCCTTGTGAGGCCTTAGCGAGAGCCTCTCTCCCCCGCCCCGGCGAGAGTCCCCACAGTGGGGTAGGCCGAGGGTAGACACCCCCTCCTTGGGGTGCTAGCAGTGGGTACCCCACTAGCCTAGTAGTTTCGTATAAATACCCCCCTCTTGTTAGAAATACTCTCAAAAGTATTGTTATAATGCCCAAATTACCTTAGCCATATACCTTGTAGTACTCTAAGGTTATACCTTTACAAAAAGCCCAGTTATACTATTATACTTCCCGTCAATCCACAAAACCGAACCTAAGTAAATCTTCACCCGTAGTTGAAGTTATAAGTAGAAGTTGGTTAGAACTTCTAAGGGTTGTTTGGAGCGGCCTGAGCGCATGAGTAGGAGCTAAACCTTGCTCAGGATCGACATTTAAACTCGGATAATTATGGGCTTATCGAGGTAATTATCTTGCCCCCCTATTGTAATTGGAAATTACATGTTGTTAGATTATATAGTTGAAGTATACTATATATTGTACCGAACGTTGTTATCGGCAATGTCTTTTGACTTAAGCCTGAATTATAAGAAACCTTTTCGAAAGAAGATCTTGAATCAGTAATTACATAGGGCGTATCAGACAGACTTGTGTAGCTTTTACGTAGGGTAGAATTGTGCACGTCCGGATTAGACGTATAACCCCCCCTGGTTGGCTTGGTAGCCGGCCCCGATAGAGGAGGAGATTTACGCTGTTGCGGGGGGGGGAGGTGCTGCCGAATTTTCTGTAGAATGTTCTACGATTAGACCTAAATGTTAATAAGCGCCTTGTGGCCTTATAGGTTGAAGTACTACGTATGGCGCGATCTACTTGGCTTAAGGAGTAGCCGACGGTTGGAGGTACTTGGAGCGTTTGCTATTAGTCGATACTCGTCGCGAGGTATGTGAACCTCTTCCTATCTCTTCTAGCATGATATGTGTGAACTATGTAGTACGGTAGACGTACATGTGCTAAATGTATTTGATTGGTTTAAAACATAAAGTGTTATAACGGCTTTATGGGAAGTTGGTTATAACAGCTTTATGTTGGTAAGAAAATACTTGTGGTTTTTAAAAGGTAACTGATTTGAACTATAACTGGCTTGTTATGTGTTAATAAAGAACTTGAAGTATTTCAAAAGATTTTTGAATCATTTTGAAAGAAGAGGTAATACTTGATTTTTTTTAGAAAACTTAAGAGTTATACTAGCTTTATGGAAAGTTAGGTATAACGGCTTAAGAATGTTTTACTGATTTTGGAAATCAGAATGTGTATCGACAAACCACTGCAGCGTTAATAAAAGGAAATGTTTTTAATAATTAAGTATTATTAAAACCAGTAGAAACTTCCATCTGCATAGAAGCTAAGATGAGACAAAATGATATTTCCTAGATCATGGCTGCTGTAATAAGATTGTTATAAACAAGAATATCCTACTCACATATAAGGCTTATGTTTCTCAGATTGTTTAAAGGAGAATTATATTCTTAAATGAATAAGACTATGAACTACGAAACCTTTCTAAAATGAGAAACTTGAACATTGGAAATTAGGCAAACTTGAACATTGGAAAAGAATGTTGCTACTTGATTTTACAAAGAGAAGTAATTGATTTACTTTAAAAAGATAATCACTCTATTGTTATATACTACGGGTATTGTGTGACTTTTGTGAAAGTAACATATCTTTAAAGAGTTATTGTATAAAGTACTTTGGGGATAAAAACCCGATCTCGTTAATCATATAGTAGAATGTACCTTATGTGTGAATAACTTGATTGTATTGGTTTGTGATAGCCTTGTAATATCTTCGTGTTGATTTGATAAGTAATCATATTAGGATGCTACGTGTGTTAGTATTCTGTGATGTTTGTGTAAAGGGGTTTCCTCGATTGTGCTTATGTTGTTTAAACGATAAACCGTTATGTTGGTATTATACCACTCACCGTGTTTCCGAGGTTGCTGCCCTCCGATGCGGGTAGACTCGAGCGATGCAGGACCATGATTCGAGAATACCTCACGCGGGTCCCGGGCCTATGCGAGCTACGAGTTCCAGTTAGTGTGCGGCCTTTATGGTCACGCGATGCATGTGGCCATGCGGATTGCGAGTCGGGGCGATGCCGGGAGTAGCTACCCTCGATGCGGGGTTATACCTCATGCGGGCCTATGAGATTGGCCTATGCGAGTCGGGGAGTTCGGGGCTAGACGCGCACATTTGATATTGCGGGCGGCGACGGCTTTGATCATGTGACGCTAGACAGATATCATGATACGCTTTATGACCTTGTTAATCTGCGGGTGTTAGTAGTCGGCTATGCCTTCGCACTTACCTCGCATGTTTTATTGACACAGTGGGACTGCTTTGCTCATGTGTATTTCTTGGTGCTTTTCTATCATTGGCTGGCGGTGAGGAAGGTATTCCACGGGCATGATTGGTGTTGTGGCGTGAGACCCATTGTTATATTGGAGTGATGACTTTGAGGCGTGAGTCACGACTAGACATGCATCGCTTATTTATCAGGCGTAGTTTGGTTATCATACATGTCTCTGCTTTGTATAGACTATTATGATTTCATTTACGATATTTTGATTTCACATACTTGGTACTGTTATCGACCTCCTTGAAGTGCGTTCATGCCGCAGTTGAGGTACACCGATTGTTGATCCTCGCTCTAGGGTCACGATTGGCGTTTGGGAAAGCTCCGCTTCTCGGAGGCTTATCTTCGTATAGTCCTGTTGTTGTAGGTGCTTACATACGAGGGGTATGACGGCCCCTGTCCGTCGTTGTTGTCATATCATTCGTAGAGTGCAGTAATCTTGTTGTGGCGGGGTTTGTAAAAGGATTAAACTGTTCATTTGGAAAGAGTTGTTATTTATATATACTGACGGTAATCGTTTTTGGTTAGCCTGTCTTCTTACATTGATTTCATGTATGTGTTTTATGTTCCGCTGATTACTCTGATGTTGTATCACTAGGGTGCCCGGGGTAAGGCACCAGTCACGGGCCCGGGTTCGGGTCGTGACAGTTAGTTATACGACTTTATGAAAACAAAAGAATGGTTTTATCATTGGTTTTAAAATGGTAACTTTGACTATAAAAGGAGAAGTGATTTGGTTTAAAAAGAAGGCATGGTATTGTCTTGATTTGGTTTTAAAAGAAAGTATGGAAATCGTTTTGGTTTACTTAAAATGACAGTCACTCTATTTTAATACTACGAGTATCGGGTGACCTTTGTAAAAGAAATGGATCTTTTAAAAAGAATTTAACGTACGTAGTACTTTGGGGTTAAAACCTGGACTTTGGCATAAAATGAAAGTACCTTGAGTTGTGTGTAACTTGCCTATGTTTGCGTGTGATAGTCTTGTCGTGCTAGTATTGTATTTCTATACCACCGCGTCTCTCGATGGAGGGCCGGCTGATTTGTTATGATCTTACTTGGACGTACCGGCAGTGACGGAGCATTCCACGGGTACGCTTCTGTGATTATTATTCCATGGACTAGCTCTCTATGAGGTTTTACTGATTCGGCTTGGTATCTGGTAGTTGGCTCTCGTACTTGCCCCGAGGTCGTGGCTGATTCGGCAGTATCGGTAGTTAGCCCGTACTTGCCGCTCGGTTTGTGCGAAGTCTCGTGATTCCGCAGTATCGGTAGTTAGTCTTCGTACTTGCCCGCCACTACGTGGCGCATGTGGTATCTGGTAGTTGGCTTTCGTACTTGCCCTGGGTCAGCTTCGTGGTATGGTTATATAGATTTGTTGGTACGGCTTTGGTATCTGGTAGTTGGCTTTCGTACTTGCCGATCGATTGATGATGCGGCTTTGGTATCCGGTAGTTAGCGCCGTACTTGCCGTCACGGTTTTATGACACAGTGGGACACGTGTTCATGTGTTCTCCTTGGTTTGGTTATCGTAGACTGCCGGCAATGAGGAAGGTATTCCACGGGCATGAACGATGTTGCGGGCGTGAGACCCATAGTTATAATCGAGTGATGACTTTGAGGCGTGAGTCCACGACTTAGCGGATCGCATACAAATTATATCGTAGTTTGGTTATCATATATGTCTCTGCTTTATATAGACTACTATGATTTCATTTCTGATATTTTCGATTTCACATACTTGGTACTGTTGTCTCGACCTCCTTGGGGTGCGCTCATGTCGCAGTAGAGGTACATCGTTGTTGATCCTCGCCATAGGATCACGATTCAACAGATAGGAAGCTCCGTTTCTCGGAGGCTTATCTTTTGGTATGTTTCCACTGAGTTGTAGGTTCTTGTACATTCGGGGTATGGCGGGGCCCCGTCCGTCATAGTTGTTGTTACACTCTTAGAGGTCCATGTAATCGTTGTGGCGGGGTTGTAAAGGATGTATCTGTTCAAATTCTGTATTTATATGAAAAAGGCAACCATTTTGGTTGCTTGCTTTCTTTATCTTGTTCCATATCTGTATGTTTTATTTCATTGGTTTTTCTACGATGTTGTATCACTAGGGTGCAGGGGTAAGGCACGATCGCGGGCCGTGGTCGGTCGTGACAAAAGTGGTATCGAGCGCTTAGTCCTTGGAAAGTGTCTACGCACGTGTCTAGTAGAGTCTTGATTATCGGTATGTTGTGCACCACATCTATAATCAGGAGGCTGCAGGAAATTTAGGATTGGTTTCTATTCTTCTCACTCTGAGATCGTGCCTTAGAGCTGTGTCGTAAGTTGGACTCTCTCTGACGTATTCTTTTGTACCAGTTATGCCTCTACGCAAGGCAACCAGAGCCGAGAAGGGCAAGGCAGCAGAGGGAGCTGCGAGTAGAGCACGGAGGGTTACCAGGACAGAGGCCCAGTCTTTACCAGAGGTGGTGCTACAGACGGCGGATTCTATGATGCCGCCCGGCCCAGAGTTTAGAGCGGCAGCGGTAGCCACGAGGCCACGATATCTGCGCCTCGGTCCACAACACAGGCGAGAGGAGATGGGTTCTGAGGAGATGGCGATTACTAGCCGTGATTGTGGCGGACATGAGGATAGGCGGACACGCGATTCGATGAGCAGTGGTTCATCCTAGATCGGATAGCGAGACTACGAGATTTTACGAGTTGCGACCGCGAGTTCTATGGGTCGAGGCACGAGGATGATCCGCAGGAGTTCATCCGAAGCGATTCTGACGGATCATGAGTGATCAAGGCTTCAGAGACCGAGTCGGTGGTCTTAGGTTCGCATCGGCTGCGTGATACTGCAGTCGACTGGTTTGATTCGTGGGAGCTGTCCCGGGGGAAGCATGCGCCTCCAGCTGTGTGGGACGAGTTCTCAGGGGCATTTCTTGCACATTTCTTGCCTCGCGGATGAGGAGGGCTCGGGTAACATTTTTGATGTTGAGGCGGGGCGGGCGTGCGGTTGAGTACAACGTGGAGTTCGACTCGTTGGCCCGATATGTCCCTGAGTTAGTGGCAGACATGGAGGATAGAGTGCACCGATATGTCACAGGACTTGACGATTATCTAGCAGAGAGTTGCTCGGGTGTAGCTCTTCAGTCGGGCATGGACATTGCCCGTGCGCAGCTTATGCACTTGGATGTGAGGCGGAGGGTCGGCGGAATGACCGAGATCGCGAGAAGGGCGAGCAGCAGGGTCCTTTGGTAACTTTCGAGGCGGACCGCCTCAGCAGCAGGCTAGTTATGCACCTCCGCCAGTACAGAGTGGTCCTCCACAGTCTTCAGGACGTCGGGAGTATTCAGGAGCAGGTCAGGGCACCAGGGGTTCAGGTTTTCGGGGGAGTAGTGGTGTTGGCCAGATGAGGCCACCCTTACCTCAGTGTGGCCATTGCGGTAAAATCCATAAGGGGGAGTGTCGTGCTAGTATGGGAGTTTGCTTTACATGCGGCCAGCAGGGCCATTTTGCGAGAAACTGTCCGACCGGAGGTGGCACTAGTGGGATAGCACAGACTACGGGATCAGTGGAAGGTTCTTCACCTTCAATAGCGAGGCAGGATGTTCATATACCGGCAGGCCACGGCAGAGGTCGCGGTGGAAGTTCCCAGTTTTAGCAGTCCTTTGAATCGCTTATTTTGAATCTTTCAGGTATAACCTTAACCCTCTAGAGTTTAGTATTCTTGATATGATGATCTTACTATTGTGTGCTATGTACGGATAACGTTGTGTTATTTGTGAGTAGAAAACATGGTTAGTTGATAGGATAAGTATGGGGACATGGAAGGTGTGAACCTTAGAATATTACACGTTGAGACCTTAGATGTAAGGTCGTCTTGAGTAAAAGATTTTACGGTTAGTCTTTGTCGAAACACTTGGTATGTGTGAGATGGAAGTGGTGGCTTTCATGACGTGAGTTAGTAAGATTGTTCCGGATCGGGGAACAAGAGTTGGCGCGATTATGTGTAGGGTTGGGGACCATTCGCGGGTCAACCCGTAGCCCGGCTTATGGTGGGGTTAGTTCGAGGTGGTCCCGCCAGGAGGTAGGGTCACGAGGGTGCTAGGCCCAGGTTTAGGTAACCATCGTATGAGTTCGTGGATATGTTCGACCAGAATCGGACCATGAAGACCGGGAATGGCCTTAAAGGAATTTGAGGCTAGTAAGATGACCAAGTTGGAGGTAGTGACTCCAAGGTTTTGGAAACCGAAGTGATGACGGGAGTGTGGTAAGTGTACTAAAAAGAGTTCGGGTGTACGAAAAGGGTACGACGAGTAAGAAAGGAGGTGAATGTGTGTTAAGAGGGCGGAAGTGATCATTTTCTTTTTTTTTGAAGTGAAGGTGCGAAGAGAGTATCCTTTGGACCAAGAGTGAGAGTTAGTGTTGTTTTACATCTTAGAGGTGATTTCCTCGTTGGCTTGGATTTGGGTTTTCGCGTGTGTGATATTATGGCCATTGGTGGCATGATTGGTTTTGTAAATGTGGTAGTGAAGACTATCTGCGTAAAGCGTGTTGGAGACTTAGAAGGAACATTCGGGACGAATGTTTCTAAGGGGGGAAGAATGTTACACCCCGTAGTTCCAGGGTATGTATGTGAGGACGTACGTACGAGAATACGACAGTAATTTTGGAAAGAAAGAAAGAAGTGATTTTGTTTTTTTCGACAGAAAAGTTTCCGGATTTTGTGAAGAAAAAAGGTTCGTTAATGGGAATTGGATTCCCAGATTTGGTATTCGGACTATTTGGAATATTTGAGAATTATGGAATTTTATTTTCCGGAGTTGGTCACGTGGGGCAGCGGGAGAATTCTGATTGTAGGGCCCACTTTATTTTTCGAGATTTTTGGCATTACGGATATTTTCGAAGATAAAATATTTTGGACCAATAGGAGGCGACATGTGTCACCCTTAGGTGGCATGTTTGGACGATTTGGTGGCAAGCTAGCACTTGCGTTTTTCCATTTTAAAGACCATAAACATTTGGTCAATGTCTTGCTAGATATTTGTGTAGTAGATAGATAAGTGGGGCCCACACAACACATGTCCAAATCTTCACCCTCCACTTGCTTGAATCTTGACCATTGATTTCCCTATAAATACCCCCTTAGTGCAAGACTTATTTTCATCCACACTTAGAGATTTCAAGTCTTGAAAACTCCCTCCCTTTCCTCTTGTGTGCTCTCGGCCATGGGATGATTTTGTGAGCAAAAATTGTCCAAAAATTCTTAAAGTTTTAAGTGTTCTTCCTTAGAGTGTTAGGAAGATTAGTAACCAAAAGTTAGAAAAGATTTCACACCCCTAGCCCCTAAATTACCCCTTGGCCGAGAGTTGCCACATTTAAAGCCTAAGTGTTCTTCACCTTTTAGAGTTGAAGTGTTAAGAGAAGTTGTTTAGAAACTTCTAAGGGTTGCTTGGAGCGGGTTGGAGCGTAAGGAATTGGAGCTAAAACGTTGCTCAGGATCGACTTAAAAACTTGGATAATTTTGGGCTTATCGAGGTAATGATCTTTACCCCCCCCCCCCCTATTGTAATTGGATATTACATGTTGTAGTAATGTATAGTTGAGTATACTATACGTAGAATGAATATTATAAAGGATTGAACTGTATTTACAGTAGACTTGTGTAGTATTACTGTGGAGTAGAATTGAACACGTCCGGTTAGACGTGTAAACCCCCCCCCCCTTGTAGTTGTTGGCTTGTTAGCAGGCCTTGTGAGAGGAGGAGATTTATGTGGTTGCGGGGAGGTCCGCCAATTTTCCGTAGAATAAGGAGCCTTGTACTTAGAAATATTCTACGAAGAGATCTAGAGGTTGATAGACGTTTTTGTGACCTTTATATGTTGAAGTTCTACGACTAGTGTATTCTGCTTGAAGGGTGGAAAATGCTAAGCGGGTTCTGATGCTTTGGAGCTTTTTGCTTTTTGTCGATAATCGTCGCGAGGTATGTGAACCTCTTCCTATCTTTTCTAGCATGATTGTTGTGAACTATGTAGTGCGGTGAGCGTACATGTGCTAAGTGAATTTGGTTGGTTTAAAACATAAATTGTTATAACGGCTTTATGGGAAGTTTGTTATAACGACTTTATGTAGGTAAAAGAAGGGTTTATTGATTTTAAAAGATAAAGGACTTGACTTATATTTGACTTGATATGATATGTGAAGAACTTGAATTGTGTAGAAAGTTGTGAAACCTCATTCGTGAGTAATGAGTACTTGGTTTTAAAATAATAACGTTATATTGATTTCGGAATGGGAATAAGTATCGAACAAACCATGCGGCGTTAATAAAGGAAAATGTATTGACTAATTAATTATTATTAAAACCAGGAGAAACCTCCATCTGCATAGAAGCTAAGATAAGACAAAATTGTATTACATTTTCTAGATCATGGCTGCTTTAATAAGAATCATTATAAACAAGTATAAATTTTCTTAAATTTTCCAAAGTAAGGAACTTGATTTCAAAAAGAAAAGAGACTTGAGGAATTGAAGAGTTTTGGTTTAAAAGAAAGACATGGTTTTGTCCTAATTTGGTTTAAAACATAAAGGGGTATAACAGCTTTATGGGAAGTTAGTTATACGACTTTATGAAAACAAAAGAATGGTTTTATCATTGGTTTTAAAATGGTAACTTTGACTATAAAAGGAGAAGTGATTTGGTTTAAAAAGAAGGCATGGTATTGTCTTGATTTCGTTTAAAAAGAAAGTATGGAAATCGTTTTGGTTTACTTAAAATGATAGTCACTCTATTTTAATACTACGAGTATCGGGTGACCTTTGTAAAAGAAATGGATCTTTTAAAAAGAATTTAACGTACGTAGTACTTTGGGGTTAAAACCTGGACTTTGGCATAAAATGAAAGTACCTTGAGTTGTGTGTAACTTGCCTATGTTTGCGTGTGATAGTCTTGTCGTGCTAGTAATGTATTTCTATACCACCGCGTCTCTCGATGGAGGGCCGGCTGATTTGTTATGATCTTACTTGGACGTACCAGCAGTGACGGAGCATTCCACGGGTACGCTTCTGTGATTATTATTCCATGGACTAGCTCTCCATGAGGTTTTTACTGATTCGGCTTGGTATCTGGTAGTTGGCTCTCGTACTTGCCCCGAAGTCGTGGCTGATTCGGCTTGGTATCTGGTAATTAGCCTTCGTACTTGCCCCGTTCAGTTTTGTGACGAAGTCTCGTGATTCCGGCTTGGTATCTGGTAGTTAGTCTTCGTACTTTCCCCGGCCAGCTACGTGGCGCAGGTGGTATCTGGTAGTTGGCCTTCGTACTTGCCCCGTTCAGTTTTGTGACGAAGTCTCGTGATTCCGGCTTGGTATCTGGTAGTTAGTCTTCGTACTTGCCCGACGGCGTGGTGCGGGTGGTATCGGTAGTTGGCTTTATCTTGCCACGGTCAACCGTGGTATGGTTATATAGATTTGTTGGTACGGCTTTGGTATCGGTAGTTGGCTTTCGTACTTGCCGGTCGATTGATGATGCGGCTTTGGTATCGGTAGTTAGCGCAGTACTTGCCGTACGGTTTTTATGACACAGGTGGGACCTGGTGTTCATGTGTACTCCTTGGTGTGGTTATCGTAGACTGCCGGCAGTGAGGAAGGTATTCCACGGGCATGAACGATGTTGCGGGCGTGAGACCCATAGTTATAATTGAGTGATGACTTTGAGGGCGTGAGTCTCTGACTTGAGCGATCGCATACAAATTATATCGTAGTTTGGTTATCATATATGTCTCTGTTTTATATAGACTACTATGATTTCATTTCTGATATTTTTAGTTTCACATACTTGGTACTGTTGTCTCGACCTCGCCTTGGGGCTGCGTTCATGTCGCAGGTAAGTACATCGATTGTTGATCCTCGCTCATAGGATCACAATTCAACAGATAGGAAGCTCCGTTTCTCGGAGGCTTATCTTTTGGTATGTTTCCACGAGTTGTAGGTTCTTGTACATTCGGGGTATGGCGGGGCCACTGTCGTCATAGTTGTTGTTACACTCTTAAGTGCATGAAATCTTGTTGTGGGCAGGGTTGTAAAGGATGTAACTGTTCAAATTTCTGTATTTATATGAAAAAGGCAACCGTTTTGGTTAGCCTGTTTTCTTTTATCTTGTTCCATATCTGTATGTTTTATTTCCGCTGGTTTTTCTAAGATGTTGTATCACTAGGGTGCCCGGGGTAAGGCACCAGTCGCGTGCCCATGGTCGGGTCGTGACATTCATTACCTTCTCAGACAGCTCATCACCTTCTAATTATCTCAAAGTAGCACGTAAGACTTTGATGAGAATTCATTAAGTTGTTTATACCTTCCCGGTATCTGATTAGTCCTTACCAATTCTTGGTAATCTATAATCATTCTAGGCATCACGCGTCTGACCCTCATACATAACTCTGTATAGCTGTATGTCATAATACCAACTATACTATAATTATTACCAACCTGGATACGCAATCCGCATAATCCTGCCTAGGTCACTGCTGCCTTTCTCATAGCTGCAATCAATATAACTCGTTAGGGAGAGACGACCCTAACAACACAGCTCTATCGCACGATCTCAGAGTGAGAAGAATGGAAACCAATTGTTATACCCCGTATTTTCAGAGTATGTACCTAAGGATGTACGTAGAAAAGTTTGGGCTTTAAAGTTAGGCATAGGTTCGATTTTTGTGCACAACACCCGGTTAGAGTCGTTTTTCGACGAAACGTTTTACACAACTCGCGTAGGATAAATTACGGCTATGTCATTTCTAATTTTTGCAGATTTTTCCGAGAGACGAAACATTTTGGACCAACGGGAGGGTGACAAGTGTCACCCTCATATTGGGCGTTGTGGTGGGCGGTTTGGACGATTGGTCTTGGCTTTTTTGTCAAGTAGTTGGTAGGATATTTTGTGGGTAGATGGATAAGGTACACTTGGGTGAATCCTAGCCCTACACTTGCACCACACTTGGCTTGATCTTGGCCATTGGTTAGCCATGGCTTGACTTATAAATAACCCTACACTTTGATGAACGTCTTCATCCAAAATTGTGCTAATTCTTGAAAGCTCTCTTCTCCCCCCCTTTGTGTAGGGTCTCGTCCTAGCCTCCCTCTCCCCCCTTGGCGAGGCCCTCGCCGAGAGCCCCTCCCTGGCGAGAGTACCCCTCCTAGTGGGGTTGGTAGAGGTATACACTTGTGGTGTTGTCTCGTATAAATACCCCTCTTGGTAGAAATACTCTCCAAAGTATTATTCTTATACCAAAATACCTTAGCCGTATACCTTGTAGTATTCCAAGATTACACTTATACGAAAAGCCTGAAATACTATTATACTTCCTTGATACAAAAACGAAACCCTAAGGAAAATCTCCATAGTTGGTTGGAGTATTAAGAAGAAGTTGCGTAGAACTTCTAAGGGTTATTTGGAGCGGGTTGGAGCACGGAGTAGGAGCTAAACGTTGCTCAGGATCGACTTTATACTTGGATAATTTTGGGCTTATCGAGGTAAACACTCTTGACCTTCTATTGTAATTGGAAACTACATGTTGTAGGAATATATAGTTGAAGTATACTATATATAGAACTGAACATAGTTGTGCGGCAATGTCTTTTGACTTAAGTCTGAATTTAAAGAAGAGAATTGAATCGTATTTACATAGGGTGTATTTCTGATGAGACTTGTGTAGTTCTATGAAGTAAATTGTATGCGTCCGGTTAGACGTATAAACCCCACGGTTGGCTTGGTAGCGGCCTCGATAGAGGAGAGATTTACGTTGTTGCGGGGAGGTCTTCGAGTAGCGTATTCTACTTGAAGAGTGGAAAAGGCTAGCGAAGTGCAAGATCTTGTGGGCGTATTGCTAATTGTCGATAATCGTCGCGAGGTATGTGAACCTCTTCCTATCCTTTCTAGCATGATGTTTTGTAAACTATGTAAATGCGGTGACGTACATGTGCTAAATGAGTTTGGTTGGTTCAAAACATATGGTGTTATAATAGCTTTATGGGAAGTTAGTTATAACGACTCTATGTAGGTAACAGATTGGTTTATTTATTGTAAAAGTTAAGAGACTTGATCTTGAAAGATAAGAGACTTAACCTAAGTGAGTTGATATGTAACATTTTGCTAAAAATGTTGTAAAACCTCATTCGCAAGTAATGAGTACTTGATTTTAAAAGAATAATGTTTTACTGATTTCGGAAATGAGAATAAGTATCGAACGAACCACAGCAGCGCTAATAAAAGGAAATGTATTGACTAATCAAGTATTATTAAAACCAGTAGAAATTTCCATCTGCATAGAAGCTAAGATGAGACAAAATGATATTACATTTCCTAGATCATGGCTGCTGTAATAAGATTTTTATGAACAAGAATAAACTACTCACACATAAGGTATATGTTTCTCAAAATTGTTTTAAAGGATTAAAACTATGAACTACGAAACCTTTCGAAAAATGAGAAACCTGAACATTTGAAATTAGGCAAACTTGAACGTTTGGAAAAGAATGTTGTTGCTTGATTTTACAAAGAGAAGTGTTTGATTTACTTCAAAAGATAATCACTGTATTTTTATATACTAGGGTATTGTGTGACTTTTGTGAAAGTAACGTATCTTTTAAAGAGTTAATGTATGAAGTACTTTGGGGATAAAAACCCGATCTTGTTAATCCTATAGTAGAAAGTACCTTGTGTGAATAATTTGATTGTGTTGGTTTGTGATAGCCTTGTAATACTTTCTTGTTGATTTGATAAGGAAACATGCTAGGATGCTACGTGTGTTAGTATCTTGTGATGATTGTGTAAAGGGGTTTCCCTCGATTGCGCTTAAGTTGTTAACGATCAGCCGTTATGTTGGTATTGTACCACTCATCTTGACATCATCCCGGAGGTTAAGCTGCCCTCTGATGCGGGGTAGACTCAGGCGGGTCTGTGTGACCTATGATTCGAGAATACCTCATGCAGGTCCCGGGGCTACGCGGGCTGCGGGAGCTCGGGTTAGTGTGCGGCCTTTATGGTCACGCGTTCATGTGGCCGTGCGGATCGCGAGTCGGGGCGTTGCGGGAGTAGCTACCTCGATGCGGGAATACCTCATGGGGGCCATTGGAGTGGCCTATGCGGAGCTGCGGGAAGTTCCAGGGCTAGACGCGCACATTAGATACTGCGGGCGAGTGGCCAGCTTTGATCATGTGACGGTCTAGACAGATCTCATGATACAGTTTATGACCTTGTTTGTACTGTGGGTTTTAGTAGTCGACTACGCCTTCGTACTTACCGTGCGGTGTTATGATGACACAGTGGGACACGGTGTTCATGTGTATTCCTTGGTGCTTTTATATCATGATCGCCGGTGAGGAAAGGTATTCCACGGCATGATTGATGTTGTGGCGTGAGACCCATTGTTATATTTGAGTGATGACTTTGAGGCGTGAGTCACGACTTGACATGATCGCTTATTTATCAGGAATCGTAGTTTGGTTATCATACATGTCTCCTGCTTTATATAGACTACTATGATTTCATTTACAGTACTTTCAGTTTCACATACTTTGTACTGTTATCGACCTCCTTGGCTGCGTTCATGCCGCAGGTTGAGGTACACCAGTCGTTGATCCTAGCTCTCAGGGTCACAGTTCAGCGTTTGGGAAGCTTCGTTTCTCCGGAGGCTTATCAGTGGTATAGTCCCCTGTCGTAGTAGGTGCTTACATTCAGGGGTATGGCGGGTGTTATACCCCGTATTTCCAGAGTATGTACGTAAGGACGTACGTAGAAAATTTGAACTTGAGAAATAGGCTTGGACGATTTCACTTTGTACACAACACCCGGTTAGAGTCGTTTTTCGACGAAACGTTTCCACAGCTTTCGTAGGGAAAATTCCGGCTATATCATTTTTATTTTTTGCGGATTTTTCCGAGTGGCGTAACGTGTTGGACCAACGAGTGGGCGCCACTTGGCGCCCTCCCATTGGCGGACGTGAGGGACGGATTGGACGAAATGGAGAGGTGTAGTTGGTAGGATATTTTGTGTGTTAGTTGGTTAAGGACACATGGGTGAATCTTGGCCCTACACTTGCCTTGCACTTGGCAAGATCTTGGCCATTGGTTGGCCAAGGCTTGACCTATAAATACCCCCCTTTGGATGACTTCTTCATCCATTCCAAATATTTCTAAGTGTTAAATCCTCCTCCCTCCCCTTTGTGTTGAGTTCGCCGAGAGCCCTCTCCCCCCCTTGGAGAGTAGCCCCCACAGTGGGGTAGGCGAGGGTATACACCACTCCTTGTGGTGCTAGCCGTGGGGTACCCACTAGCCTAGTTGTTTTCATATATACCCCTCTTGGTAGAAATACTCTCAAAGTATTGTTATAATGCCCAAATTACCTTAGCCGTATACCTTGTAGTATTCTAAGGTTATACCTATACAAAAGCCAGTTATACTATTATACTTCCGTCGGTCACCAAACCGAAACCCTAAGGAAAAATCTCCATGGTTAGTTGGAGTAGTATGTAGAAGTTGGTTAGAACTTCTAAGGGTAGTTTGGAGGCAGTTGGAGCGCTCGGAGTTGGAGCTAACGTTGCCCGGGATCGACTTTATACTTGGATAATTATGGGCTTATCGAGGTAATTATCTTGTCCCTATTGTAATTGGAAATTACATGTTGTTAGATTATATAGTTGAAGTATACTATATATAGAATCAACGTAGTTATCGGCAATGTCTTTTGACTTAAGCTGAATAATAAGAAACCTTTTCGAAAGAAGATCTTGAATCGTATTCTGATGAGACTTGTGTAGCTTTTCGTGAGGTAGAATTGTGCGTCGGATTAGACGTATAACCCCACGGTTGGCTTGGTAGCGGCCCGATAGAGGAGGAGATTTACGCTGTTGCGGGGAGAGTCTTTGAATTTTACGTAGAATGTTCTAAGGGATCTAAATGTTAATAAGCGCCTTGTGGCCTTATAGGTTGAAATCGCGTATGGCGCGATCTACTTGGCTTAAGGAGTAGCCGACGGTTGGAAGTACTTGGAGCGTTTTGCTATTAGTCGATACTCGTCGCGAGGTATGTGAACCTCTTCCTATCTCTTCTAGCATGATATATGTGTAACTATGTAGTACGGTAGACGTACACATGTTAAATGTATTTGATTGGTCTAAAACATAAAGTGTTATAACGGCTTTATGGGAAGTTGGTTATAACAGCTTTATGTAGGTAAGAAAATACTTGTGGTTTTTAAAAGGTAACCGATTTGACTTATAACTGACTTAATGTGTAATAATAAAGAATCTTGGAATATTTCAAAAGAATGCTGATTCATTTTTAACAGAAGAATAATACTTGGTTTTGAAAACATAAGAGTTATACTAGCTTTATGGGAAGTTAGGTATAACGTATTAAGAATGGTTTATTGATTGTAAAAGTTAAGAGACTTGATCTTAAAGATAAGAGACTTAACTTGTTTTACTTGTTAATTAACATTTTGTTAAAAATGTTGTAAAACCTCATTCGCGAGTAATGAGTACTTGATTTTAAAAGCAATAATGTTTCTTGATTTGAAATCGTATAAGTATCGAACAAACCACAGCAGCGCTAATAAAGGGAAATGTTTTGACTAATAATGTATTAGTAAAACCAGTAGAAACTTCCATCTGCATAGAAACTAAGATGAGACAAAATGATGTTACATTTCCTAGATCAGGGCTGCTTAAATAAGATTGTTATAAACAAGAATATCCTACTCACATATAAGGCTTATGTTTCTCAGATGGTTTAAAAGAGAATTACATTCTTAAATGAATAAGACTATGAACTACGAAACCTTTCTAAAATAAGAAACGTGAACATTTGAAATTAGGCAAACTTGGACGTTTGGAAAGTAATGTTGTTACTTGATTTTACAAAGGTAAGTGTTTTGATTTACTTCAAAAGATAATCACTCTATTTTCATATACTACGGGTATTGTGTGGTTTTTGTGAAAGTAACGTATCTTTTAAAGAGTTAATGTATGAAGTACTTTGGGGATAAAAACCCGATCTTGTTAATCATATAGTAGAAAGTACCTTGTGTATATAACTTGATTGTGTTGGTCTGTGATAGCATTGTAATACTTTCTTGTTGATTTGTTAAGTAAACATGCTAGGATGTTACGTGTGTTAGTATCTTGTGATGGTTGTGTAAAGGGGTTTTCCCTTCGACTGCGCTTAAGTTGTTTGGCTATCAGCCGTTATATTGGTATTTTACCACTCACCTTGACTTGTTTCCGGAGGTTAAGTCGCCTCCGTCTGGGGGTAGACTCAGTGATGCAGGACCATGATTCGAGAATACCTCAATGCGGGTCACGGGGACTATGCGAGCTACGAGAGTTCGTGTTAGTTTGCGGCCTTTATGGTCATGCGGTCATGTGGCCACGCGGTGCGAGTCGGGGACGATGCCGGGAGTAGCTACCCTCGATGCGAGGAATACCTCACGCGGGCGTTGGAGTGGCCTACGCGAGTCGCGGAAGTTCGGGACTAGACGCGCACATTAGATCGCGGCGAGTGGCGGCCGATCATGTGGCGGCCTAGACAAATCTCATGATCTGATTTATGACATTGTTAGTTCTGTGGGTATTAGTAGTCGGCTATGCCTTCGTACTTACCCTGTACTGTTTTATTTGGACACAGGTGGGACCTGGTGTTCATGTGTATTCCTTGGTGCTTTTATATCATAGACTGCCGTGATGAAGAAGGTATTCCACGGGCATGATTGATGTTGTGGGCGTGAGACCCATTGTTATATTTGAGTGATGACTTGAGGCGTGAGCCGCAGCTTGACATATCGCTTATTTAATTGTAAGCGTAGTTTGGTTATCATACATGTCTCTGCTTTATAGACTATTATGATTTCATTTACGATATTTTGATTTCACATACTTGGTACTGTTATCGACCTCGCTCGGGGGCTGCGTTCATGCCGCAGTTGAGGTACACCGATCGTTGATCCTAGCTCTCGTGGTCACGATTCGGCGTTTGGGAAGCTCCGTTTCTCGGAGGCTTATCGATGGTATAGTCCCCGTCGTAGTAGGTGTTTACATTCGGGGTTTGGCGGGGCCTGTCGCCCATTGTTGTCGTATCATTCTTAGAAGTGCATGTAAATGCTGTTGTGGGCGAGTTGTAGAAAGGGATGTAGCTTCAAATTGTTATATATTATGAAGGTAATCGTTTTTGGGTTGCTTTGTCTTCTTATTTCACCGTCTTATTGCATTGGTTTCATGTTATTGTTTTATGTTCGCTGATTACTCGATGTTGTATCACTAGGGTGCAGGGTAAGGCACGATCCACGGCCGAGGTTGGTCGTGACAAAAGTGGTATCGAAGCGATTAATCCTCGGAAAGTGTCTGAGCCGTATCGATGAAGTCTTGATTATCGGTGTGTTGTGCACCACACCAATAATCGTGAGGCTATAGGGTATTTAGGATTGGTTTCCATTCTTCTCATTACGAGATCGTGCCTTAGAGTGTGTGATAAGTTGGACCCTCTAACGTATTTCTTTCCCTTACCGATATGCCTCGCGTAGGCAAACCCGGCCAGGGGAGGCAAAGCGGCCGAGAGGCTGCGAGTAAGTCTGAGGGTTACGAGGGCACAGCCCAATCATCACCAGGTGGTGCTTCATTCGGGAGTTTTGCGGCGCCACTAGCCCCAAGAGATTACGGCGGCGGCGATTCCTCTGCGGCCATGATGTTTGAACCTTGATTCACGGCCAGAGCAGAATATAGATTTCAAGGAGGCGACCACATTACTAACTATGGATTTGACTACGGAGTATACGATGTATCGCGAGTCTTGATGAATATCAACGAGAAGGTTGTGCAAGTAAGGTCTTGATTGAAGCGAGCATGGCACGTATGCGGGCTTATGCGCGGCAAAGCGTAGAGATCGACGGGTTAACGAAGGGCGACGAAGAGGCGAGCGGCCAGCGTCCTTTGGTAACTTTCGGCGAGTCGCCTCGCGTGATTAGATTATGCGCATCCACCGGTGCGAAAGGTCCTCCACGGGGTTCGGGGCGTTCGAGTGCGAGGAGTTGGTGAGCTCGAGCTTAGGTTCCGCGGCTACGTAGGTTCCGGCCAGCCGATTGATTTTCCCCGGTATTCACGGTGTGATGACGTCATCCCGGAATGTCATCTTTTAGTTAGTACTTGTTTTACTACGACCGTCGTGTCCGATGTCGAAAGAGTGTCCTTGTAGGAGGACTCGGCCTTGAGATCGGTGGGTAGTTCGTCATCTCCCTAGCTATGTGCCATACAGGGTAGGTTTGACTAGAACGACTTAAGGAGTGAAGCGATGAATCTGAGTTTATCCTTAACCCTCTAGAGATTAGTAGCGTATGATGAGATGAGTATACCTTAAAGTGCTATGTTCTGATAGCAGTGTGTAATTTGTGATTAGAAATCATGGTTCTGTAACCGGGGATGATTGGGGGATAGAGAAGGTGTGAGCCTTAGAGTTTTATACGTGGGGACCTTAGAGGTAAGGCCATCTCGAGTAAAGGTGTAGTGTTCATGTTCGACCCTTATAGGAGTGCATAGTGCACGTGAGCTATGTTTATGGGATAAGTCCCTGAGTAACGTGATTTGTGAAATTGTTCCGGATCGGGGAGCTAGTGTTTTGCGCGATGCCGGGTAGGGTTGAGGCCACGTTGCGGGTCAACCCGCGGCATGTATGGTGGTGGGGTCAGTTTGTGGTGGTCCCGCCTTGTGGTAGGGTCACGAGGGTGTTAGGCCCTAGTTTAGTTAACCAGCGTACGAACTCGTGGATGCATTCGACCAGCAGTGTTGATTTTATCAGAAAGGTTGTAGGGCTGCACGAGGTGCCTACCTTCACCTTATGTCAGACAGTGGAGCCCAGGGTACGGCTGTTTTTGTTTCTGGAAGTTTTACCAAGCAAGGTTAAGAACTCAGGTGAGTCTCAGAATCGCATTCGCCCTCGGGCCAGTGTGTGGATTTCAGGGGTAGTTGTGGGGATTGTTGTCTCCTGTGGAGGGAGTGTTTAAGCTACCATTTCAGTGTTCGGATGTCGCCTTATGAAGCCTTGTAGGGGCGGATGTGTAAGTCGCCGGTCTATTGGTTCGATGTTGGCAAGATTCAGATAGTTGGTTCAGCTTGTTCCGCAGATCGTGGATAGAGTAAAGCTTGTCTAGAAGAGGTTACGGCGGCTCGGAGAAATCGTGCGGATAATCGGCGGACGCTTAGAGTTGAGTTGTGGTCGGTCTTTTTGAAAGTACCACCCCGGGGTTGGGTGTGACGAGTTTTGGAAAACAGAGGGAACTTAGCCCAAGTTACTTTGGGCCCTTTTGAGTTCATGTGAAGAATAGGCCAGGTTGCCTATATGTTAGCTTTTGTCGTTCGACTTAGGAGGCAATACGTCCGGTCTTTCGTATTGATATGTTCGGGAAAGTATCGGAGATCCATCCAGAGTGTTCCCAGTTAATGACGACCACGTTAGAGATAGTAACCCCGAGTTTTGGAAAGCGACGATGTCGAGAAGGTGGTAAGAGTTCGAGGTATGTGACCTCGTGGATCGCGTACGGCCGGTACCATTTGTTGGGTCGCCGGAGTGACACTAGAACCTCGCGGCAAAGTGACAAAAGTGGTATCATTTCTTTTGTAAAGAGAAGGTGCGAAGGAAGTATATTTTAGACCCCGGAGAGAGGTGTTTGTGGTGATGTTAGAGGTGTTTCCTCGTGGACTTGGATGGAGGTATTTGCGCAGTTGGTTCCGTGGCCATGTGTGGCAGGTTTGTTCTCGCAAGTATAGCAGTGAAGACTATACTGGCGCATGTTTGTTTTGAGACTTAGAAGGAACATTCGGGACGAATGTTTCTAAGGAGGGGAGAATGTTATACCCCGTATTTCCAGAGTATGTACGTAAGGACGTACGTAGAAAATTTGAACTTGAGAAATAGGCTTGGACGATTTCACTTTGTGCACAACACCCGGTTAGAGTCGTTTTTCGACGAAACGTTTCCACAGCTTTCGTAGGGAAAATTCCGGCTATATCATTTTTATTTTTTGCGGATTTTTCCGAGTGGCGTAACGTGTTGGACCAACGAGAGGGCGCCACTTGGCACCCTCCCATTGGCGGACGTGAGGGACGGATTGGACGAAATGGAGAGGTGTAGTTGGTAGGATATTTTGTGTGTTAGTTGGTTAAGGACACATGGGTGAATCTTGGCCCTACACTTGCCTTGCACTTGGCAAGATCTTGGCCATTGGTTGGCCAAGGCTTGACCTATAAATACCCCCCCTTTGGATGACTTCTTCATCCATTCCAAATATTTCTAAGTGTTAAATCCTCCTCCCTCCCCTTTGTGTTGAGTTCGGTGAGCCCCTCTCCCCCTGGCCGAGTACCCACACAGTGGGGTAGTAGGTATACACCCTCCTTGTGGTGCTAGCCGTGGGTACCCCCTAGCCGAGTTGTTTTCATATATACCCCCCCTCTTGGTAGAAATACTCTCAAAAGTATTGTTATAATGCCCAAATTACCTTAGCCGTATACCTTGTAGTATTCTAAGGTTATACCTATACAAAAGCCCAGTTATACTATTATACTTCCCGTCAGTCACCAAACCGAAACCCTAAGGAAAAATCTCCATGGTTAGTTGGAGTAGTATGTAGAAGTTGGTTAGAACTTTTAAGGGTAGTTTGGAGCAGGTTGGAGCGCTCGGAGTTGGAGCTAAACGTTGCCCAGGATCGACTTTATACTTGGATAATTATGGGCTTATCTCGGTAATTATCTTGTCCCCCTATTGTAATTGGAAATTACATGTTGTTAGATTATATAGTTGAAGTATACTATATATAGAACTGAACGTAGTTATCGGCAATGTCTTTTGACTTAAGCTGAATAATAAGAAACCTTTTCGATAGAAGAAATCTTGAAGCGTATTCTGATGACTTGTGTAGCTTTTACGCGAGGTAGAATTGTGCACGTCCGGATTAGGCGTATAACCCCGGTTGGCTTGGTAGCGGTCCCGATAGAGGAGAGATTTACTGTTGCGGGGAAGTCTGCGAATTTTACGTAGAATGTTCTACGAAGGGATCTAAATGTTAATAAGCGCCTTGTGGCCTTATAGGTTGAAATCGCGTATGGCGCGATCTACTTGGCTTAAGGAGTAGCGGTTGGAAGTACTTGGGCGTTTTGCTATTAGTCGATACTCGTCGCGGTATGTGAACCTCTTCCTATCTCTTCTAGCATGATATATGTGTAACTATGTAGTACGGTAGGCGTCTGGCGTGTTAAATGTATTTGATTGGTCTAAAACATAAAGTGTTATAACGACTTTATGGGAAGTTGGTTATAACGACTTTATGTAGGTAAGAAAATACTTGTGGTTTTAAAAGGTAACGATTTGACTTATAACTGACTTAATGTGTAATAATAAAGAATCTTGGAATATTTCAAAAGAATGCTGATTCATTTTTAACAGAAGAATAATACTTGGTTTTGAAAACATAAGAGTTATACTAGCTTTATGGGAAGTTAGGTATAACGTATTAAGAATGGTTTATTGATTGTAAAAGTTAAGAGACTTGATCTTAAAGATAAGAGACTTAACTTGTTTTACTTGTTAATTAACATTTTGTTAAAAATGTTGTAAAACCTCATTCGCGAGTAATGAGTACTTGATTTTAAAAGCAATAATGTTTTACTGATTTCGAAAATCAGAATAAGTATCGAACAAACCACAGCAGCGCTAATAAAGGGAAATGTTTTGACTAATAATGTATTAGCAAAACCAGTAGAAACTTCCATCTGCATAGAAACTAAGATGAGACAAAATGATGTTACATTTCTAGATCGTTTGCTTAAATAAGATTGTTATAAACAAGAATATCCTACTCACATATAAGACTTATGTTTCTCAGATGGTTTAAAAGAGAATTACATTCTTAAATGAATAAGACTATGAACTACGAAACCTTTCTAAAATAAGAAACGTGAACATTTGAAATTAGGCAAACTTGGACGTTTGGAAAGTAATGTTGTTACTTGATTTTACAAAGGTAAGTGTTTTGATTTACTTCAAAAGATAATCACTCTATTTTCATATACTACGTATTGTGTGGTTTTGTAAAGTAACGTATCTTTTAAAGAGTTAATGTATGAAGTACTTTGGGGATAAAACCCGATCTTGTTAATCATATAGTAGAAAGTACCTTGTGTATATAACTTGATTGTGTTGATGCGTGATAGCATTGTAATACTTTCTTGTTGATTTGTTAAGTAAACATGCTAGGATGCTACGTGTGTTAGTATCTTGTGATGGTTGTGTAAAGGGGTTTTCCCTTCGACTGCGCTTAAGTTGTTTGACTATCAACCGTTATGTTGGTATTTTACCACTCACCTTGACTTGTTTAGGAGGTTAAGGCGCCTCCGACGCGGGTAGACTCAGGTGATGCAGGACCATGATTCGAGAATACCTCACGCGGGTCCCGGGGACCTATGCGGAGCTACGAGTTCGAGTTAGTTTGCGGCCTTTATGGTCATGCGGTCATGTGGCCACGCGGTGCGAGTCGGGGCGATCTTGGGAGTAGATACCTAGATGCGAGGAATACCTCATGCGGGCCATTGGGTGGCCTATGCGAGTGCGGGAAGTTCGGACTAGACGCGCACATTAGATCTGCGGCGAGTGGCGGCCGATCATGTGGCGGCTAGACAAATCTCATGATCTGATTTATGACCTTGTTAGTACTGTGGGTGTTAGTAGTCGGCTATGCCTTCATACTTACCCCGTACGGTTTTATCATGACACAGGTGGGACCTGGTGTTCATGTGTATTCCTTGGTGCTTTTATATCATAGACTGGCGGTGAAGAAGGTATTCCACGGGCATGATTGATGTTGTGGGCGTGAGACCCATTGTTATATTTGAGTGATGACTTGAGGGCGTGAGCCCCTGGCTTGACATGACTGCTTATTTAATTGTAAACTGTAGTTTGGTTATCATACATGTCTCCTGTTTTATAGACTATTATGATTTCATTCTGATATTTCGATTTCACATACTTGGTACTGTTGTCGACCTCCTTGGGCTGCGTTCATGCCGCAGGTTGAGGTACACCAGTCGTTGATCCTAGCTCTCAGGGTCACAGTTCAGCGTTTGGGAAGCTCCGTTTCTCCGGAGGCTTATCAATAGTATAGTCCCCTGTCGTAGTAGGTGTTTACCTTCGGGGTTTGGCGGGGCCCCGTCCGCCCGTTGTTGTCGTATCATTCTTGAAGTGCTGTAATGCTTTGTGGCAGAGTTGTAGAAAGGGATGTAACTGTTCAAATTGTTATATATTATGAAGGTAATCGTTTTTGGGTTAGCCTGTCTTCTTATTTCACTGTCTTATTGCATTGGTTTCATGTTATTGTTTTATGTTCCGCTGATTACTCTGATGTTGTATCACTAGGGTGCCCGGGGTAAGGCACCAGTCACGGGCAGGTTCGGTCGTGTGACAATGGCCTGTCCCGCCATTGTTGTCATGTCACTCTTAGAGTGCATGTAATCTTGTTGTGGGCAGAGTTGTATATGGGATGTAACTGTTCGGATTTAAGTTTTCATATATGCATGCCGAAAGACAATTTTTCTCAGATTATTATATTCTTACTTCATGTTATTGTTTTATATTCCGCTGATTTCTCTGATGTTGTATCACTAGGGTGCCCGGGGTAAGGCACCAGTCACGGGCCCGGGTTCGGGTCATGACAAAAGTGGTATCAGAGCAGTTAATCCTCGGAAAGTGTCTACAGACCGTATCTAGTAGAGTCTTGATTATCGGTGTGTTGTGCACCACACCAATAATCAGGAGGCTATAGGATATTTAGGATTGGTTTCCATTCTTCTCACTCTGAGATCGTGCTTAGAGATGTGTTATAAGTTGGACCCCTCTAACGTATTTCTTTCCCTTACCGTTATGCCTCCGTGTAAGGCAACCCGAGCCCAGGAGGGAAAGCGTAGGAGGCTGCGAGTAGAAACCTGAGAGGGTTACGTGGGCACAGGCCCAGTCATCACCTGACATGGTGCTTCATTTGGGGAGTTCTGCGACATCACCAGCCCAGAGTTTAGCACGGCGGCAAGTTCCTACTGCGGCCATGATAAGTTGAACCTTCATTTCAACGACCGGGAACAGAGAATAGAGATTGAAAAGAGGCGACCATGTTACTAGCTATAGATTTGGATAACAGAGAGTATACCGATATACAGCGAGTCTTGATGAATATCTAAGAGAGGTTGTGCAAGAGTAATTCTTGATTAGGCTTGAGCATGGCACGTATGCGGGCTTATGCGCGTGAGCCAAGCGTAGAGATCGAAGGGTTAACGAGGGCGAGAAGAGGGCGAGCAATGCAGGTCCTTTAGTAACTTTCGAGGCGAATCGCCTCAGCAGCAGACTGGATATGCACATCCACCAGTGCCGAGTGGTCCTCCATGGGTTCAGAACGTTCGGGGTAAGCCGGAGTTGGTCAGAGCTCCAGAGTTTCGGTTCACGGCTACGTAGGTTCCGGCCACCGGATTGATTTTCCCAGTGTTAGCGATGTGAGCGCCCTCGGGAGTGTCGTCTTTTAGTTGGTACTTGTTTTACCTGCGGCCGTCAGGGCCATGTGTCGAAAGGATGTCCTAGTAGAAGGACTCAGCCTTCATGATCAGTGACCAGTTCATCATCTTCCCTAGCTACGCGCCCTACGGGGCAGGTTTGATTAGAACGACTAAGGGGAGTGAAGCAGTAGATACAGGTATATCCTTAACCCTCTAGAGATTAGTACGTGTAAGATGAGTATATCTTAAGTATTATGTTCAGATAACATAAGTGGAAATTGTGATTAGATATCATGGTTAGTTAACCGAGTAAGATTTGGGGGATAGAGGAAGTGTGAACCTTAGAGTCTTATACGTAGAGACCTTAGAGGTAAGGCCATCTCGAGAAAAAGATGTATTTTATGTTTGACCCTTATCGGAGTGCATAGTGCACGTGAGATATGTTTGTGTGATAAGTCCCTGAGTAGTGTGGAAGGAAGGAGGGTAGTTGAGCTAAGAAGACCGCTAGGTTTTCGTAACATGGATTAGTGAGATTGTTCCGGATCGGGGAGCAAGTGTTTTACGCGAGAGTGGGTCGGGTTGAGGCCATGCCGCGGGTCAACCTGCGACCTGTTTTATGGTGGGGTCAGTTTGTGGTGGTCCCTCCAGGTGGTAGGGTCACGAGGGTGTTAGGCCCAAGTCTAGTTAACCATCGTACGAGTTCGTGGATGCGTTCGACCAGTAGCCGGGCCGATGGGGTCAGCCCATCGTGTCTTTCAGTCAGGACCGTTACTTGGCAGTGATGTTATATCAGAAAGGTTGTAAGGCTGCACGGGGTGCCTACCTTCACCTTATGACATGATGGAGCCAGTGGTACACTGCTTTTTCCGGAAGTTTTACCGGCATGATTAGGAACTCGGTAAGTCTCAGACCGCATTCGCCCGGGCCGATGTTTGGATTTCGGGTAGTGAGTATTGTTGCCTCCTGTTGAGGGAGTGCTTTTATAACTACCATTTCAGCATTCGGATATCGCCTTACGAAGCCTCGTAGGGGCGGAAGTGTAAGTTGTCGGTCGATTGGTTCGATGTTGGCAAAGTTCAGATAGTGGGTTCATACTTGTTTCGGCAGGATGGGGATAGGGTGAAGCCTATCCAGGAGAGGTTATCGACAGCTCAGAATCAACAGAAGTCGTGCGGATGATCGGCGACGACGCTTAAAGCTCAGGTTGACGGTCGGAATTCTTGAAGGTACCACCCCGGATAGGGTGTGACGAGTTTTGGAAAACAGAGGAAACTTAGCCCGAGTTACTTTGGGCCTTTCAGATCATGTGAGGAAATAGGCCAGGTTGCCTATATGTTAGCATTTGCCGTCCAAGTTAGGAGGCAGTATGTCCGGTCTTTTCGTGTTGCTATATTCAGTAAAGTATCGGAGATCCATCCAGAGTGTTCCCAGTTAATGATGACCAAGTTGGAGATAGTAACCCAGAGATTTGGAAACTAAATCAGTGACAGAGATATGGTAAGAAAGAGTTCGAGTGTACGAGAAGGGTACGACGCGTAAGGGAAGAAGCGAGCATGTATTGCGAGCATAGAGGTGATCAGTTCTTTTGTAAGGAGAAGGTGCGAAGGAAGTATATTTTAGACCTCGGGTAAGGGCTTTTGTGATGTCAGAGGTGATTCCTCGTGAACTTGGATGTAAGTATTTTGCGCAGGTGTTTCTGTGGCCAGTTGTGGCAGGATTGTTCTCGTAAGTATAGTAGTGAAGACTATACTGGCGCACAATTGTTTTGAGACTTAGAAGGAACATTCGGGACGAATGTTTCTAAGGAGGGGAGAATGTTATACCCCGTATTTTCAGAGTATGTACGTAAGGATGTACGTAGAAAAGTTTGGGCTTTAAAGTTAGGCATAGGTTCGATTTTTGTGCACAACACCCGGTTAGAGTCGTTTTTCGACGAAACGTTTAACACAACTCGCGTAGGATAAATTACGGCTATGTCATTTCTAATTTTTACGGATTTTTCCGAGAGACGAAACATTTTGGACCAACGGGAGGGTGACAAGTGTCACCCTCATATCAAGGCCAGGTGGGCGGTTTGGACGATTGGTCTTGGCTTTTTTGTCAAGTAGTTGGTAGGATATTTTGTGGGTAGATGGATAAGGTACACTTGGGTGAATCCTAGCCCTACACTTGCACCACACTTGGCTTGATCTTGGCCATTGGTTAGCCATGGCTTGACCTATAAATACCCCTCCCCTTTGATGAACTTCTTCATCCAAAATTGTGCTAAGTCTTGAAAGCTCTCTTCTCCCCCCTTTGTGTAGTGTCTCGTCCTAGCCTCCCCCTCTCCCCCTTGGTGAGGCCCCTTGGCCGAGAGCCCCTCCCCCTTGGCCGAGAGTACCCCCCTCCTAGTGGGGTTGGCCGAGGGGTATACACCCCCCCTTGTGGTGTTGTCTCGTATAAATACCCCCCTCTTGGTAGAAATACTCTCCAAAGTATTGTTACTATACCAAAATACCTTAGCCGTATACCTTGTAGTATTCCAAGATTACACTTATACGAAAAGCCCAGAAATACTATTATACTTCCCTTCAGTCACAAAAACGAAACCCTAAGGAAAATCTCCATAGTTGGTTGGAGTATTAAGAAGAAGTTGCGTAGAACTTCTAAGGGTTATTTGGAGCGGGTTGGAGCACCCGGAGTAGGAGCTAAACGTTGCTCAGGATCGACTTTATACTTGGATAATTTTGGGCTTATCGAGGTAAACACTCTTGACCTTCTATTGTAATTGGAAATTACATGTTGTAGGAATATATAGTTGAAGTATACTATATATAGAACTGAACATAGTTGTGCGGCAATGTCTTTTGACTTAAGCCTGAATTTAAAGAAGAGAATTGAATCAGCATTTACATAGGATTGTATTCTGAGACTTGTGTAGTTGCTATGAAGTAAATTGTGTACGTCGGTTAGACGTATAAACCCCCGGTTGGCTTGTAGCCTACCGATAGAGGAGGAGATTTACGTTGTTGCGGGGAGTCTTTGCAATTTTACGTAGAATATGGAACCGAGTAGTCTAGACTTTGATAAACTTGTATAACCGTATAGGTGGAGGTACTGCGAGTAGCGTGTTCTACTTGAAGAGTGGAAAAGGCTAGCAGGGGTACAGTACTGTGGAGCGTATTGCTAATTGTCGATAATCGTCGCGAGGTATGTGAACCTCTTCCTATCCTTTCTAGCATGATGTTTTGTAAACTATGTAGTACGGTAGACGTACATGTGCTAAATGAGTTTGGTTGGTTCAAAACATAGGGTGTTATAATAGCTTTATGGGAAGTTAGTTATAACGACTCTATGTAGGTAACAGAATGGTTTATTTATTGTAAAAGTTAAGAGACTTGATCTTGAAAGATAAGAGACTTAACCTAAGTGACTTGATATGTAACATTTTGCTAAAAATGTTGTAAAACCTCATTCGCAAGTAATGAGTACTTGATTTTAAAAGAATAATGTTTTACTGATTTCAGAAATGAGAATAAGTATCGAACGAACCACAGCAGCGCTAATAAAGGGAAATGTATTGACTAATCAAGTATTATTAAAACCAGTAGAAACTTCCATCTGCATAGAAGCTAAGATGAGACAAAATGATATTACATTTCCTAGATCATGGCTGCTGTAATAAGATTTTTATGAACAAGAATAAACTACTCACACATAAGGTATATGTTTCTCAAAATTGTTTTAAAGGATTAAAACTATGAACTACGAAACCTTTCGAAAAATGAGAAACCTGAACATTTGAAATTAGGCAAACTTGAACGTTTGGAAAAGAATGTTGTTGCTTGATTTTACAAAGAGAAGTGTTTGATTTACTTCAAAAGATAATCACTGTATTTTTATATACTACGGGTATTGTGTGACTTTTGTGAAAGTAACGTATCTTTTAAAGAGTTAATGTATGAAGTACTTTGGGGATAAAAACCCGATCTTGTTAATCCTATAGTAGAAAGTACCTTGTGTGAATAATTTGATTGTGTTGGTTTGTGATAGCCTTGTAATACTTTCTTGTTGATTTGATAAGGAAACATGCTAGGATGCTACGTGTGTTAGTATCTTGTGATGATTGTGTAAAGGGGTTTCCCTCGATTGCGCTTAAGTTGTTAACGATCAGCCGTTATGTTGGTATTGTACCACTCACCTTGACATCATCCGGAGGTTAAGCCGCCTACGATGCGGTAGACTCAAAGTGTCTGTGTGACCTATGATTCGAGAATACCTCACGCAGTCCCGGCCTACGCGAGTCGTGGAGCTCCAGTTAGTGTGCGGCCTTTATGGTCACGCGGTCTATGTGCTACGCAGATCGCGAGTCGGGGACGTTGCCGGGAGTAGCTACCGATGCGGGAATACCTCATGCGGGCCATTGGAGTGGCCTGCGCGAGCTGCGGAAGTTCGGTGGCTAGACGCGCACATTAGATATCGCGCGAGTGGCGGCTTTGATCATGACGGTCTAGACAGATCTCATGATCTGATTTATGACCTTGTTTGTACTGTGGTTTTAGTAGTCGGCCACGCTTCGCATTTACCCCAGACGGTGTTATGATGACACGTGGGACACGTGTTCATGTGTATTCCTTGGTGCTTTTATATCATGATCGCTTCAGATGGCGGAAGGTATTCCACGGGCATGATTGATGTTGGCGTGAGACCCATTGTTATATTTGAGTGATGACTTTGAGGCGTGAGTCCCCGACTTGACATGATCGCTTATTTATTGTGAATCGTAGTTTGGTTATCATACATGTCTCCCGCTTTATATAAACTACTATGATTTCATTTATGCTGATTTCGGCCACATACTTGGTACTGTTATCGACCTCCTTCGGCTGCGTTCACGCCGCAGTTGAGGTACACCGCCGTTGATCCTAGCTCTCGTGGTCACGTCAGCGTTGGGAAGCTCGCTTTCTCCGAGGCTTATCAGTGGTATAGTCCCCATCGTAGTAGTGCTACATTCGTGGTATGGCGGGGCCCTGTCCCGCCATTGTTGTCATGTCACTCTTAGAGGTCTGTAGTACTGTTGTGGGCAGAGTTGTATATGGGATGTAACTGTTCGGATTTAAGATTTCATATATGCATGCCGAAAGGCAATTTTTCTCAGATTATTATATTCTTACTTCATGTTATTGTTTTATATTCCGCTGATTTCTCTGATGTTGTATCACTAGGTTGCCCGGGGTAAGGCACCAGTCACGGGCCCGGGTTCGGGTCGTGACACCAATCCTAAATGTCCTGCAGCCTCCTGGTTATAGATGTGGTGCACAACACATCGATAACCAAGACTCTACTAGACACGGTCTTTAGACACTTTCCGAGGAATAACTGCTCTGATACCACTTTTGTCATGATCCGACCCCAGGCCCGCGACTGGTACCCTACCTGGGCACCTCTTACAGGTATACTTCAGAGAATAGCAGCGGAACATACAAGATCACATAAAAATACCTAGACATAAGTATCAACAGGCTAGCCGATAAGGCCACCTTCCGTGAAACATACATAACTCAAAAACAACAGTTACATCATCCCTTTTTTTTATTACAACCCAATCCACAAGACATGACTACAGACCTCTAAGAATAACAACTGTGACGGGACAGGGCCCCGCCATACCCCTGAATGTACAACAACCGACAATACCAGGGATCTGAACCAAGGATAAGCCTCCGGAGTAATGGAGTTTCTCAACAGCTGAACCGTGACCCTAAGAGTGAGGATCAACAACCTGTATACTCTACCTGCGACATGAACGCATCCCCCCGAAGGAGGTCACTACAACATGTACCGAGTATGTGAAACTGAAAGTACTGTAATTAAATCATAAAGTCTTAAATAAAGATGGAGACATGCATGATAACTCAAATAACAGTACACTGTGCCTTACTAACAATGAGAGTAAACAAGAGTATACTTTACTGCATAAAAATAGGAGGCTCATGATCAAAGTAGGGCCACCCGCCCGTAGTGTCATTAAGCAATCCTACTCCTGGGACTATTTCACCCGCATAGGTCCTGTGGACCCGCAATGAGGTCATCCGCCTCGCATGGGACTATTTCACCCGCATAGGACTATTTCACCCACATGGGCCCGGTGCGCCCGCAATGAGTACAAACTCCGCACTCGCATCATGGGTAGCAAATCCATGGAATAAGTAGTAACCCGGGGTTTTACCCCGCAAGAATAACATAACCTAGCACAACCGGCTATTATACATAACATAATCACTACCGGCTTATCATACATAACATAAGCACCACCGGCTTATCATAACATAAGCACCACCGGCTTATCATACATAACATAAGCAAGTTAGAAATCCCCCTAACTTCTTATTAGCCTTATTCATATATACTCTCATTTTAGTTTACTTAAGGCACTGACATGTCATTATAAAATTCGGGAATTTATCCCAAAGTACTACGTACTTCTATTCTTTTAAAATGACTATTTTTCATATAAAACTTCTAAGATACTAATAACCGTAGTATCAAGTCATATCTACTTTTCAAAACAAGTCACAATACCTTTTAGAACTACATTTAAAGACTTCTAAATCAAGTGACTTTTTTTTACTTTAAAACTTGAAGCAATTGATGCCTTCAAATCAATTTGTCTTTCTTCTTTTAAGTCATTTTATCATTATTTACTTTACTAGAGTAAACCACTCTTTCACCTTTCCATAAAGCTATTACAACCAACTTCTCATAAAGCCGTTATACTAACTTTATGCTTTAGACACTTACATTCTTTTTATAACCAAGAGACTTATACTTTCTGTTATACCCCGTATTTCCAGAATATGTACGTGAGGGCGTACGTATTAAATTTAAGCCTTAAGGATTGGCAAGGTTCGAAAATTTGGGCACAAGTGCCGAAAAGAATCGTTTTTCGACGAAACGTTTTACTAAACTTGCGAAGGGAAAAATACGGCTATGTCATTTATAATTTTTGCGGATTTTTCCGAGAGACGAAACATTTTGGACCAACGGGATGGTGACATGTGTCACCCTCACATTGGAAGGAATTGTGGGCGGTTTGGACGATTTGGGGTCAAGGGAGTTGGTAGGATATTTTGTGATATTTTGGTGGTAGATGGATAAGGTCCACATGGTTAAATCCTAGCCCTACACTTGCCTAACACTTGGATGGATCTTTGGTTGGCCATTGCTTGACCTATAAATACCCCTCTAAGTTGAAGACTTTCTTCATCAAACTTGAGCAATCTTTCTAAGTCTTGAAATCCTCCCTCCCCTCTTGAGTAGTTCTCGTCCAAAGAGTCCCCTCATGAGCCCTTGGTCGAGAGCCTCCTCCCTCAGTAGTGTCTAGCCGAGGGGTACCCCCCCCCTAGCCTAGTTATTTTCGTATAATACCCCCCCTTTGTGGTATAGAAATACTCTCCAAGTATTGTTATAATGCCCAAATACTTTAGCCCAAATACCTTGTAGTACTTTCCCAAGTTACCTCTATACGTAGAGCCCGGAAATACTATTATACTTTCCTTTAGCCACTAAACAAAACCCTAAGGAAAACCTTCATAGTCGGTTGAAGTGTTAAGTAGAAGTTGCGTAGAACTTCTAAGGGTTGTTTGGAGCGGGTTGGAGCGCACGGAGTAGGAGCTTAACGTTGCTCAGGAGCGACATTTATACTTGGATAATTTTGGGCTCATCGAGGTAAATACTACTGTCCTTCTATTGTAATTGGGAATTACATACTGTAGTAGTATAGAAATGAATATAAGATTCATAGAAGGGAATTGAACTGTAATAGAATGATATTACAGAATAGACTTGAACTGAAATCACATCAGAAGAATATAAGTAGAAGATTAAATCAGACTTTACATAGATTTGTATTTACTGAGATCGATAACCTTTATTGGTTGAATGTTCTGCGAGTAGCATGAACTACTTGGAAGGTGGACAAGGCTAGTCGGGTTATAACCGAGGAGCGTTTTGCTTATAGTCGATAATCGTCGCGAGGTATGTGATTCTTCCTATACTCTTGAGCATGATATTTTAAAAGAATATATATATAGTACGGTAGATGTACGTGTGTTAACTGAATATAGTTGTACGGCAATGTCTTTTGACTTAAGCCTGAATAATAAGAATCTGGAAGTATTTTAAAAGAATATATATATAGTACGGTAGACGTACGTGTGTTAACTGAATGTAGTGTTACGGCAATGTCTTTTGACTTAAGCCTGAATAATAAAGAGTCTTGAAGTATTTCAAAAGAATTAAGGAACCTTTTTGAAAGAAGAGTAATACTTGGGTTTGAAAACATAAGAGTTATACTAGCTTTATGGGAAGTTAGGTATAACGTCTTAAGAAAGATAAAGAGAATGGTTTACTGATTTTTAGAAGATAAGAGACTTGACTTAAATGAATTTATATGAAATTTATGTGAAACCTCATTCGTGGGTAATGAGTACTTGGTTTTTAAAAGGAATAATGTTTTAACTGATTTCGGAAATCAGAATGAGTATCGACAAACCACTGCAGCATTAATAAAGGAAAATGTATTGAATAATGAAGTATTATTAAAACCAGTAGAAACCTCCAACTGCATAGAAGCTAAGATGAGACAAAATGATATTACATTTTCTAGATCATGGCTGCTTTAATAAGATGGTTATAAACAAGAATAAACTGCTCACACATATGGCATATGTTACTCAATTGTTTTAAAAGAGATTAAGACATTGAACTATGAAACTTTTCTAAAATAAAGAGACTTGAGTAATTGAAATTAGGCAAACTGGAACTTTAGGGAAAAGAATGTTGTTGAAAAGGAAAGCGTTTTGGTTTACCTAAAAATGTGAGTCACTCTATTTTAATACCACGGATATCGGGTGACTTTTATAAAAGGAATGGATCTCTTTAAAAGGAATTTAACGTACGTAGTACTTTAGGGTTAAAACCCCGGACTTGATATAAATGAAAGTACCTTGAGTTGTGTATAACTTGCCTATGCTTGTCGTTATGTAACTTGTATATGCTTGTTGTCGTGTAACTTGCCTATGCTTGTTATTGTGTAACCTGCCTATGCTTGTTGTCGTGTAACTTGCCTATGCTTGTTATTGTGTAACCTGCCTATGCTTGTTGTCGTGTAACTTGCCTATGCTTGTTGTGATAGCCTTTGTTGTGCAAGAATTGTGTTTCTATACTACCGCGTCTCTCGATGGAGGGCCGGTTGACTTGTTGAGAACTTACTTGGACGTACTGGCAGTAACGGAAGATTCCACGGGTATGCTTCCATTATTATTATTACATGGGCATGTCTACACCGATGATGTGGACATGTGACCATTATGGTTATTTATGGCGAAGTATCGTGACTTACGGTTGTGATCGCGCGAGCTGCTTATTTGCCCCGCCGCCTACGTGACTGGTGGATCTGGTATTGGTTATCAGACTTGCCACGCGGTCGCCTTCGCGCGAAGTATCGTGACTTACGGTTGTGATCTGGTGCTTAGCCGATTCACTTGCCCCCGTCAGCTACGTGGCGCAGGGAGGAGCTGGTGGAGGCTATCGCACTTGCCACGTGTCAGCTTCATGATATTATTGTACAGTATTATTGGTACGGTCGGATCTGGTAGTTATACTTGCCCCGTACGGTTTTTATGACACAGGTGGGACCTGGTGTTCATGTATACTCCTTGGTGTTGTTATATCATGATCGCGGTGAGGAAGGAATTCCACGCACGAGTGATGATTTGGAGGCGTGAGTCCGACTTGATATGATTGGTTATATGTCAGGTAATCGTAGTTTGGATATCATACATGTCTCCCGCTTTATATAGACTATTATGATTTCATTTACTGATTTACGCTTCACATACTGGTACTGTTATCGACCTCCTTCGGCTGCGTTCATGCCGCAGGTAGAGGTACATCGGCTGTCGATCCTCGCTTTTAGGATCACATTTCGGCGTGTTGGGAAGCTCCGTTCCTTCGGAGGCTTATCTTTGGTATGTTACCCGAGTGCAGAGGTTCTTGTACATTCGTGAGTATGGCGGCCCCGTCCGTCATAGTTGTTGTATAAATCTTAGAGGTGCAGAGTAATCACAAGTGTGGTTGTAAGGATTGTAACTGTTCAAATGTCGATATATTTATATATGCTGAAAGGCAACCGTTTTGGTTGGCCTATTTTCTTTTATCTTGATCCACATCTATTTATATGTTTAAGTTTTCATTTCCGCTGGTTTTTCTCTGATGTTGTATCACTAGGGTGCCCGGGGTAAGGCACCAGTCACGGGCCCGGGTTCGGGTCGTGACACTTTCGAAAACCAAGTATCGTATACTTTCAAAATACTTCAAGTCTGTTAACTTTAGTAATCAAGTTTCTTAACTTTAGAATAGCTCAAGGAATCTATACTTTCCAAATCAAGTATTCTATGCATTTTCAAGTCAAGAAATCTTTGTTTTCCTTATTAGAATAAACCATTCTTTTTACTTTCCATAAAGGTTTTAACCAACCTTATGCTTTTGAAACCAAGGCATTTCTATCCTTTTAAAACAAGTGAGTTAATTCTCTAACTCAACCAACTTGGACATCCTTAAAACAAGTCAAGGATATCAAATGAAACTAAATTCATCTAAATCTCGTACGTCTACCGTACTATACGTTTACAACTACTCATGCTCAAGAGATAAGAAAGTTCCACATACCTCTTCGGTTCAATCCACTTGCTAAGTCCAATATGTCGTGCGTAGTATGTCAACCTATAATGGCCATAATACTTCTATTAACTTCTAACTTTAAACGTAGAATATCCCAAGTGTAAGTCACTTAATTCTATGAAAAATTGGACAGCATTTCCTTTGTTTCTACATACTTTTCCACCTTTTTCAAGGCCCGAAATAAATAACCAAACGCCACATTTAAGGCTCAATAATTCAGCTAACCAAAGGGGATTACACACCTTAATAGGACGTGTAAAATTCTGCCCCACAATTTATACAAAACAGTTTAACAACTTAAGCCTCATTCCCGGCGACTATCAATATCAACAACAATATCAATTTCTGTTCAATTCCTTTTTAATCCAAGTTGTTATTCCAACATGTCATATACCCTATAACAATTATAACAACTACAAATCCTTTCTTTCTTAACAAGCGACGATTTGTAACAAGCGACGATTTGTAACTATCGACTAAATTGATTACAACATAAATGGCTAACATGCCCATTTTCGGTTTAGAACAAGTCGACATGATCCAAATCTTTTCAAACTTCAATTTATTTACCACATGCTCATTTACCAACTACTATATCATGTAATCTTTAATTTACTTTCAAGAGGAGAGGGAATTTACCTTTAGGATTTCGCCCAAACCAGCAAAATCTCGCCCACTGTAGCCCTTTTTCCGCAACTCCTTTTCACGTCAAAATCATCCACATGAACCCTCTACAAGTTATCAACATCTTATCCTCTTGCCGCCCTTCCAAAATTTCATCTAGGCCTAGGGTTTTTCTCCCTTTAGAAGAGAGAAGAGAAGAGAATTTATATTTGGATGAAATCTGATAAATGATTTTAATCTTGCAAGACTTGGTCATATATAGCCTCTATCTTGTTATGCAAGTTGGGAGGGACACTTTTCGCCCTCCCATATGTCCTCTACACAAATATCTTCTAATTTAACCCCTTTTCCGCAGAAATTCCCGCCTCGGCGCTGCGGCCCTGCAGTCGGCGCCGTGGCGCTGCAACTTCAGAGAGGTTCAGGACTTACGACGCCGCGGCCCTGCAGCCGGCGCCGTGGCATTGTGGCGTCTGACTGAAACATTTTTCCTTCTCTTCTGCCAGATGATCTTGTAACGTTCATAACTTTCTACTCCGATGTCCAATCGACGAGCGGCTTGTTGCATTGGAAACTAGACTCAAATAACTTCATATTAGGCCTTTGAAACACCTATAAACTCCATATATACTAGGATATATTCCGCTCCAAAGTTGACTTAAAATCTGTCCGAAAACATTCTGTCAACTTATCTTTCCAAATTGAAGTCTTATTTCCTTTCGTACGTTCTCAAATACATGACCTGGAATTTACGGGGTGTAACAGTTACCACCACGTCCACCACCTTTATTCTTATTTTTGCGATTCTGACCTCTCTTGCCGCCACCTTTGTTACTCTGACGAAGGATTGAGGCAACGTCGTTATAGGCCTCGGACAGGCCTGCAATCATCTGTCAAACGAGACGACTATTGCTTACAGGAGCACCCACGTTGCGAAATTGGTCTGCCAATTCCTTGAGTCGTTTACAATAGGATGAAACATTAGGAAAATCCTTCATAGCAACTTGGGAAAATTCATTTTCAAGGGTGACAATGCGGGAATGAATGTTATCCTGGAATATATCACGCAATCTATTCCAAGCAGCCATAACTGTAGAGTTAGGTTCCATTATCGTCTGTAAGAGGTCGAGCGAGATAGTGACATAAATCCACTGGAGGACCTTAGCATAAAGAATAATTCATAATTTAGGATCTTCCTCATTGGTGGGCATACCCTCCGTACCAGGAGCCGGAGGGATGATGTGATGGAGGACTTGATGTGCTAGTGCATGAATTTTGAACAACTTTGTCAACGTTATATATTGAACATTTTCTAAGTCAAGAACAATAGGAAGAACACTCTTGATGTTAGAAACCGTTAGGGCAGGATGAAACATGTTCTTATCAGTCATAGTGAATAGAACAAGAAGATTTGGAAAAGGGGATTTTTTTTAGGGAGGGTCTCAGTTTTGAGGAAGAAAAGTCGAGAGGGCCTTGGGTTTGGGGAGGTATGTGGAAGAAAGAAATCACCTAGACTTTTGATACCATGAAATAAATAATCTCTTGATTATTTTCATTAATTGAATACCAATATATACACTTTACATATCTCTATAATAGGAGAATCATATTCCTATTCTACTCCTAAAACTATATTCTATTTGGAGACTAACTATACAAATATGATAAAGTATACAAGACTAGTTAAGGTACAATACTAATATACAATATTTACCAAATGTGCCCAATACTTCTACTTTAGCCAAGATGACCGAGATGGGTTGCTTCTTCTCGGGTTTTGACTAATATATCCAATATACATTCAATATACACATGATATTCATGTGTATATTGTATGTATATCTAACTCGCTTTGATGGAGAAGACTTGACAGTATCACCAAGTTTCGGGGGAACAACGTTAGCAGGGAACCATATCCGGAGGGATGACGCCACTCGGACTGCCATTCACATCGGAGGTCGGAACCATGGTAACGAAAGGGCTCATACTCCCAAAGATGTGGAAGATTATTACGAGGTCGACATAAGTGATCAGTAAAATAATACAGCACTTGGAAGACATGGATGAGCAGGCAGGGGCTGACCTATGTCCATTTTTGTGGTGCTTTTGCACCCATTATATTCGGCACAGAATAGGTATAGTTATATAGAATATATAAGAAATTTTAGTATAAAAACTTTAAAAGCATCCTAGAAACTAAAAACATAGTTGGATGCTTTGATTTTCAAGCGGAACTTTAAAGATATGGATGGTTGGGACACCTGGATTTGAACTTCCTCTTAGGATTTTATTTTCATTAATTTTAATGAAGCACCCACAATCTTTAAATTCTGAATTCGCCACAGTGAGCAGTGTTGAGTTGTGGAGCTTAATTCATCGTCGACACATGAAGACCTTAGTTTTTCCTATATATAGACTAGGGGCGCTGTTTTTCTTTCTTTTGAGGTCGAGCAAGAGAGAAAGAGAGAATTGTAAACTCAAACTCCCTATTTGATTATAGTAAAATCTGCAGCGGCAAAGTGAACGTAGCTCTTGCATTTGAGGGTATATCACTATAAATCTGTGTGTGTTATTTGTTCTTCACTTATTTACTGTTTCTGATTAGGTAGGATTTGTGACTCAAATCCTAACCAGCAGACCATTATGGATCCCGTGGGATTGGATATGTGGCTCCAACCTTGAATCGGTGGTAAACTCTTGTCATCCCAACATAATCAATTGATGGCTCAATTGCAACATGTGGAAATGGTTGTTTCAATAACCCTCAATTAGTATGAATTATTACATGCATCTTTTAATTAATTAAATGTATAAATAATAATATCGTATAGTTAAAGTTCATGCCTCTCTTTTATCTCCGTTAGTTTTTTCTTTGGGTTTTATAACCTTATTAGGCTTCATGATATATTTATTTTTAGATAATGGATCACATCCCCTCCAAACTATCAGGTTTTGTTAGTATTTAACTTATGTCTAGTTTATGTTACCCTTTGAATTATAATTTTCAGGTGTTAAATCACGTAAATAATCGTGTTTTATTCGTTTCAAACTTAAATTTATGTTTTATTTATGTTACTCCTCTGAACTATAACTTTCAAGTGCTAGACCCCTACTCATTATATATTATATATTATGTAAGTGTGTTCACGCTCCCAAATAATATTTAAAAAACATCCAGTGACACTACACATGTTATTTAACTTTTTTTTCTAGATTTCATTTAGTTTATTAATGATTTAATTTTAACATAAATTCTAACTAAATAAATAAAGCTAAATAAAAACAAATGTTAAATGTATATAGCCCATCTGGCATCGGCAGCAGCCCATTACCGTGTGGCATAGAAGAATATGGTATATATTATATATTACTCTTGTATATTAATTAGTCTTGTAGTCTTACCATAATTGTATTATTAGTCTCCAAATAAAATAGAGATTTAGAAGTAGAATAGGAAAATGATCTTCCGATTGTAACTTGTATATATATGTCTTTCATCAATAAGAATAATCAAGGGATTAATTCTTTCATGGTATCAAGAGTCTAGGTTATATTTACCTTGCTTCTGCTCCTCTCTTTTTCTCTCAAAAACCGTGATACCTTCCCCCCCCCCCTTCCTTCCTCTCGGTTTTCACTAAAACCGAGACAGTTTTTTGTCTTCCAAAATCTCTCTTACAAATTCCCTTCTCCGAATCTTCATGTTTTATTCACCATGACTGATAAAAACATGTTTCATCATGCCCTCACAGTTTCTAACATGAATAGCGTTCTCCCTATTGTTCTTGACCTAGAAAACGTCCAATATGGGACATGAGCGAAATTATTCAAGATTCATGCGATGACACATCAAGTCCTCCACCACATAATCCCACCAGCTACTCATACGACAGGTGATACGGCGGCTACGGAGGCGGTGCCCACAAAAGCAGACGATCCAAAATTATGGGTCACGCTTGATGAAAAGGTTCTTCAATGGATTTATGCCACAATATCCATAGACCTTTTATAGATGATTATGTAACCCAACTCCACAGTGATGGAGGCTTGAAATCGATTGTGTGATATCTTCCAAGATAACAGTCATTCCTGGATTGTTACCCTTGAACATGAATTTTCTCAAGTTGCTATGGTGAATTTTCCTAACGTTTCATCTTACTGTAAACGACTCAAGGACTTGGCGGATCAACTTCGTAACGTGGGTGCTCCAGTTACTAATAGTCATCTCATTCTACAGAATGGTTGCAGGCTTATCTGAGGCCTATAACAGTGTTTCTTCGATCCTTCGTCAAAGTAACCCCTTTCGGAATTCTATCAAGCCCACTCCATGCTCACATTGGAAGAAGCAGGTTTGGCTAAAAAGGCGATTATAGGTCTAGTTCCATCGTCATGATGACTGAGTCCAATTTTCCATCTTCCGGCTCCACCAACTCAAGCCAAAATCACAACAACGACGATGGTAAAAAGGGTCAAAATCGAAAAAATAATGACAAAAATCACGGCGGCAACCGGAACAGTGACGGTGGCAGCGGAGGCGGATCTCGGCCCAGTCAGCAGTGGCAGCATTCTTGGGGCCCACAGTGGGTCCCAATGCAGTGGTAGTGGGCCCCGCCCGGCCTAGTCGGTGGCTTCTCGCCAACCTGTGAAATTGAGCCTGGGCTCGAGCCCAGAATGAAGTTTCGACTGCCTCGGGTTCGGGCGTGAAGACGGGTGCTTGGGCTCCAGCCCCCTCAAGCCCATCATACAGCAGGGTCCACACAAACTGATATTAAAGTCGCAATGCACACGCTTGAAATGACTCAACCCGACCTGAATTGGTTTAGTAAATTTGACTATAAAAGTGGATTTTGGCAGATAAAACTAGGGTTGTTAGCGGTCTGGATACTCCCGGTAATTACCCGAGAACCGGACCGATAAATCCGGACCGATATTCGGACCGAAACCTTAACGGTCCGAATATGATTACCAAAAAATTATCCGGACCGATAAGGAGCCGGACCAAGAACCCAGAAATACCCAGAACACCCCACCCCCATGCACTCCACCCCGCTGCACTCTCCCAAGTCAACCCTAATTATATTTAATTATAATATTCCCTAATGTTGGACTATTTTACATGTTTTAAGAATATATGTGATGTAGACTTTATGTTTTAATGTGAAGCATAAAATATATGGAGATAAGAAAGTAAAGTTGTTGTAAATGTGTCAAACTTTATATGGTCCTAACATTGCGCTCGGATGTCCGATTTACCTTCTTCGTTTTTTATTTTGCGTATGTGGGTGGTCAAACTACGCCAGGCCAATTTTCTGAAAAACATCTTTTTCCACTCAATTTGAATTTTCCCCCAAATTGTTACGTTTTTTCTATTGTCAAAGTTAAATATCTCGTGATATACAATAGATTTTAACGTTCAAATTTCGTGGTAATGTGTCCGAGAATGTCAATTTCATTATTGAAAATTCAATTTTTAAAAAAAAAACTGGTCGGACCCGGAATCAGATCGAGAACCGGACCGATAAGGTTTCGGTTCGGTCCCGAATCTGGACTCTGGACCGAAACCTTATTAGTCCGATTCTCGGACCGGACCGAACCGATAACACCCCTAGATAAAACTAACAAAAGAATCAAAATGCTTAACAACTTTTAGTGTCCCTCAAGGACATTATGAATGGAATGTACTACCCTTTGGATTAAAGAATGCACCACAAATAATTCAAAGAAGAATGGACCAAGTGTTAAGAAAATTAACGGAATACTGCACAGTATATGTAGATGATATATTAATATATAGTGATAATCTAGATGATCATATAAAACATTTAGAAGAATTTATAAAAACGGTAAAATAACATGGAATACTACTATCTTAAAAGAAATCTGAAATTTTTAAAAATAATATAGAATATGTAGGATACATTATTGATAATGAAGGATTACAATTACAAGAACACATTGTAACAAAGATAACGAATTTTAAAAATAAACGGGAAAATAAAAAAGAAGTACATCAATTCTTAGGAATAATAAATTATGATGCAGAGTACATTGTATTGTCTTTTTCAGAGGACCATCGTCTCCGTTAATATTACTGTTTTTCCTGTTTTGAATATTTGACATTTTACTATAGGTTTTTCGGTTAAATATGTTGATCCATCAAACATCTGTATTCCGTATATTCCTTTGCCGAATGAGTTCATCATGGTTGTTGTAGAGTCTACTATAATCTTTGGTAGTTTGACAATGTTGTACATAGTCTCATCCACTATTAGTTTGTCAATAAAACCATAAGTGAATAATTTTGATACAATATCCTGGTTGGCCTGTTCGCTGCACAAGAATCTGGGATATTTGCTTAGCTTAGCACTGCGTAAAATATAAGGGTTAGTCTTATAATCATAAAATTTATTTATTTTTTCATAAGCGCTGATGTATTCTGCTGGTTATTTCAGTTTGTCGCTCATTGTTATAGTAGTTGATATTTGAGAAGAGGATGCTATTGAAGATGGCATGTTGGCAAGTTTTGATACAAAGGGTGCTAAGATTTGAGTAGGATTTTTTAGTTTTTCTGGTGTAGTCATTGGTGATCTTGGTTGTAAGGTTTTTAAGGATTTTAGATCTTGTAGAGCTTCTTTGAGTTGGTTTGTAAGATGGTTATTCTCTTGTAATTTGGTCATTATGATTGCATTGGTTTGTATAATGGATTCTATAGCATTGGTAATATATTCTTCAATGTTATCATCACTGCTCGACATCATAATATCTACTAAGAAAATCAGCTTAAACATTTTTAGTTTCAGATATATTCTTAACAATAAAATCATAACAACAAAAGAATGTTGTCATTTTCTTCTTTTGATTTAATTCTTGTAAAGGATCTATCTTGTTCATAATAAAAGTTTTTACATGTATGTTATCAGTTCTAACAACAAATTTTATTGGTAGTAAGTGATAATGAAAAAATTTTTATTCTGAATTTTACCGCTAATAATTCTTTCTCATCAATATGATAATTCTTTTCATTTGGCTTCCATGTTCCTCCTTCATGTCCACAAATTAGTGGTTTTTCTTTATCTATGTCTTCTTTATCATAAACTATGAGGACTGCCCCCATCCTATATCACTAGCATCAGTAAAAAGTTCTAGTTGATCTTTTTCCGTTGGTATTCTATGTTTTGGTAATGCTTTTACTTTTTTCTTTATTTTATTTATAATTTTAGTATGTTCTTCTTTCCATTGAAATGTTACATTTTTCTTTAAATCTTGCAATGATTTTCTTAATATTGGTAAATCTTTTATATGGTCTGCAACATAATTTATTATTCCTAAGAAATGATGTACTTCTTTTTTATTTTCCCGTTTATCTTTAAAATTCTTTATCTTTGTTACAATGTGTTCTTGTAATTGTAATCCTTCATTATCAATAATGTATCCTACATATTCTATATTATTTTTAAAAATTTCAGATTTCTTTTAAGATAGTAGTATTCCATGTTGTTTTACCGTTTTTATAAATTCTTCTAAATGTTTTATATGATCATCTAGATTATCACTATATATTAATATATCATTTACATATACTATGCAGTATTCCGTTAATTTTCTTAACACTTGGTTCATTCTTGGGAGCAATCTGTCACCCTGGAACCAACTGAGCTACACTCATGCGGGTACACTTGGTCCATTCTTCTATGAAATATGTGTGGTGCATTCTTTAATCCAAATGGTAATACATTCCATTCGTAGTATCCTTGAGGGGCACTAAAGGTTGTTAAGCATTTTGATTCTTTTGTTAGTTTTATCTGCCAAAATCAACTCTTACAGTCAAATTTACTAAACTATTTTTTATTTCCTAATCGATTGATAAGATTTTTTTTATATTGTAAAAAATACATCAAATATTATCTTTTTATTTAGTTCTCTGTAATCAATTACCATTCTAGCTTTTCCTTTTTTTTGTTCACTATGTTTTCTTACTAAAAACGTTGGTTGGGATGCCATATAAGCTTTTACTTTCTTGTATCATTTTTAATTCTAATAATTCTTTTAACTGGGTTTCAAATTCTTTTTGATCTGTTGGATTATATATAATAGGTTTAGATCTAACTATATCATTGAGGTTTATTAATTTTATTTCAGCATATATTTTTTTCGTTTTCCCATAGCTGTGTTGGATTTTCTCCAAAATTCTTTTTTAATATATTAAGATATTTTTCTTTTAGTAGTTTTAGGTTATTATTCCTATCTGTTTTTATGGTGCATAGTTTTAACATTTGTATTGGTAGTACTCTTTTTAGCATTATCCATTTATTACATGGTGTTTGTAGGCTGAAGGTGTTTCTATCCATACTTGTGTCTTAAAGTAATCTAAGAAGTTATTTTCTAGTAATACCTGTTGTTTCATATTATCTAATTGATATATTATTGGTAATCTAAAAATTATTTTCCTAATACGATTCTCATATTTTCTGCTATTATATCTAATTCTTTTGTTTGTTCATTAAATTATGATACTCTTGCTCTATGAGATCTTGATCTTTTTCATCTGTGTTTCTATTACGTCTTTTCTAGCTAAGCACAAATCTGCTCCACTATCAATAAATATTTTTTGTTTTATCATTTTATTGGGTTTATATTCTATATGGGTTTCTATATAAATTGCTACCATTTTAATTTATCTTTTTATTCTTCAATTTAATCTTTGTTGGAGTTCTTTATTTTGTTCTAATTCTTTTACTTCTTCTAGTAGTCCTAATTCTTTTATTAATTCTAGTACTTCTTGCTTATTTATTTCTGCTAATTTTTGTCTTATTTTATTAAAGTTCTTAGTAAGTTTTTTATATCTATCATGATAGTATCTTCTTCCTGTCTCATCAGTAACTGTAATAATCTTATGGATTGTATATTCTTCACATTGTATCCAGTAATTTCTTTCCTCTAATAGTTTTTTCTTTTCTTCTTGTAAATTCATTTATTATGAACTACTTTCACTATCTGTGTGTTGATTAATAAAGTTAATATTTTCTAATTCTGATTCACTTTCTTCATCAGTTTCACTGATATAAAAGTTTTCGTATTCATACCATTTATTATTATCCTCTTTTATTTGTTGTAAACTCATTATAAATTGTGTAGTATTCATATATTTTATTCCTTTTTTTTTTACTTTGGGCATTTATTAGCATAATGTCATTTTTCATTACAATTTCAGCATTTACATTTTTTAATCTTTTCTGCTTCTACGGGTTTTACATACTTTCTTTTTTAAAATTTTCTCTTGTATCTAAAATTTTCCTGGTTTCAGGGTATTTTTATATCTTTTAAATCTTCTTTTTCTGTAAGGTTTTTTATTATAATTTTTATAATTACTATTTTTCTATGTTTATACTTTTTATATTTCTTATTTCCTTTCTTGTATTTTCTTTCTTTTCTTTTATCATCACATCCAAATACTAATCTTTTTGTTCTAAATCTACATATTTCTCTTAATCCTAGTTTTTTTAATTTTTTTTTATCTTTTTTTGCATTCTATATTCTTCATATTTTCTCATTAGGTATGCTCTTAGTATTATTATCCTTTCTCCTAATGTATTTTCGTTAGGTTCTAATTGAGTTATTCTTTTATTATTTTGGTATTATAAGGTGATGGTAGGTGGTCAGGGTCGTTTTTGGATCCGTGCGAGGTGTGCTACCGCACAGGGGCCCCTCGAAAAATGAAAAAATTTAGGGCCCCTTTTTCATTTTTTTTAAGTAGTATTAGCCAGAATTTACTGTAAGACCCATAATTCGCAGGTCTTAGTCCAATTAAGGGCCCACTTTTACGATTTAGAACAGGGCTCCCAAAATGTTTGAGACTGCCCTGTAGGTGGTCATAATAAAGTTGTTGATATATTAAACTTTCTTGTGGTAAGAATCTTGCTTCATAAAAGAACTTACTAAGTAATTGTATATTCTGGTAATTTATTAATTTTACAACATTTCATGTTATTTAGATTCATTATTATTTCAGTTTTTCTTTCCGCAAGTACGTTTCTCGTGCTACTAACCATTTTTCTCCTAAAAAATCTCTTTTTAGTATAATATCAAATATTATTAGCATAGATTCCAATCTCTTGCATGGCTAAATACTTCTTCTCTTAATTGATATGCTATAGATTCTATCCAATATGCTACTTTTCCAATTAATGTTTTAGATATTAAGTCATACATATAATCTAGGTTTTTCGTTTGTGTTGAATTCATTAATGCTATATACATTCCAAGATTCCAATCGTTAATCCTTCTTCTTATTTCTCGTTCATCATAAACATTGTCTAGGTCTAGAAAATATCCATTGTAATTTACTCCTTGTGCCATGATCCTACAAATTCTTTAAATTCGGCTTGTTGTCCTATTGGTATATGATTTGGTAATCTAGTGCGTCTTCTTGTTATTATTTCTAAATTAGGGTCTACTAATTCTTCCTCGGGGTAATCATCTGCGTCTTCATTTATTAATCGTTTGTTTCCATTTCTGTTTCTATAGGTCTGTTAAATTCATCTTCATCTTCTATATCACTTTCAGGTTCTTCTTGTATGATTGCATTTACTCTTTTCATTTTTTGTAAAGCTTCTATTATTTAGTTGTTTTCTTTTATCATTTCTGAGTCTTCTTGTTCTTCAACTATAAATTCCACTCCTCGTATTTGTTGGTTAATAATACTATTTTTGTCTGTATCACTTTCTATTTCTTTATTACTAGTAGTGCTTTCATCACTTTCATCGCTTGTCCTAGTTTTTCTTATTTTCTTTTTTCCTTGTAACATTGCTAGTTGTTCTCTAATGATATATAATTCTTCTTTTAATTCCTCTACATCTTGTTTTGCTTATGTTAGTTCTCCTTGTTTGCTTTAATTCTACCTTGGTTTCTTTTAATAGTTTCTTTGTTTCTTTAAATTTATGTTTATATTTCTTATATTTATTATACCATTCTTCATTACCATGTGATTTCAATTTTGTATTTTTTGTCTTTAACTCATATATTTGTTGTTTTTGTTTATCTAGTTTTAAATTTAAATATTCATATGTCGTTTGCCTGTGTCTTTTAAATTATTATCTTCCTTTGGTGTTTTTAGTGTTTTTATTTTTATAGGCTCATGTTTGTATCTTTTTTTTTTCTATTATATCTTTTGCATTATTTCTTAAAAAGGTAAGTACGCTAGGTTCTTGTTTTTCCATTAAATTGTCCTTTTTTATTTAATATTTCTAGGCTATTTCAAAGTTTTTTCTACTTCTTTTGTCAATTTTGGTTTTATTTTACTAATATCTACCATTATAGGTTTTTCATTTCTTCTCCAAGCATCTATCGGTATTATTTCTGATTCTTGAGTAGTAGTACTAATTATAGTATTTTCTTTACTTGTACTTGGTTCACTTTCTCTACTTGTATTAGGTTCATTTTCTCCTATTACTTGTTTACCTTTGTCTCTCTCTTCTAATAATATATTAAGTTTTTCTAATATAATCTTAAATATTGGATCTCAGATCCATTCCATAAGTTAGTTAATTATTCTCTTATCATTTGTTGCATTTTAGTTTGATTTTCTTTTATTTCATCCATTATTATCAAAGTATTCTTTATTTTTTCTTTTACTATTATTTCTTTCCAAAGCACGTTTATTTTCTCGTTAGGGTTAGTCAGGATTATTAATTTGTTTTTTCCATCCGTTTTCCATATCTATCCATATTTTATCAAATTTATCACATTGATTTTCTAACTGCTCTATTTCATTTTCTAATTTTATACTCTTTTACACGGTATCTTAGATATTTAAGTTGAGAAAACATTCCTTCTGGTAAGGCTTCCTTTATTATTCTTAATTTTTGTTTCTTTTTTATTATTTTTTCTTGTACATTCATATTTTATTTATAAATCTTATTTTTTCTTGGTCATTTATTTCAATTTCATTATTATTTATATTATATTTTTTCATGGTTAAAAAGTGTTATACCCCGTATTTCCAGAGTATGTACGTAGGGACGTACGTAGAAAAGTTTGAACTTTAAAGTAGGCTTGGCCGATTTTATTTTGTTTCACAACCCCCGATTAGAGTCGTTTTGACTAAACGCTTTTACACAACTTCAAGGAAAATTCGGCTATGTCATTTTTAATTTTTGCGGATTTTTCCGAGAGGCGAACGTGTTGGACCAACGAGGGCGCCACTTGGCACCCTCTCATTGGTGGAAAAGTGGGCAACACATGGGACGAACCAACCTCGAGTTGGTAGGATATTTGTGAGGTTTTAAGGAGTAGGGACTAGGGGCACTTGGGCATATCTTGCCCTACACTTGCTTAGCACTTGGCTAGATCTTGCCCTTGGTTTCCTATAAATACCCTCCCTTTGATAAGTTTTCTTCATCCACTCTCACTCCTCAAGTCTTGAAAGCCCTCCTTTTCGTGAGACCCCGCCGGTAGAGTAGCACCCCTCCTTGTGGTGTGGCCGAGACCCCCTTCCTTGGGGCTAAGCTGGGGTACCCCTTGCCTTGTTGTTCTCGTAGAATACCCCCTGGTAGAAATACTCTCCAAGTATTGTTGCTATACCAAAATACTCGCCCATATACCTTGTGGTATTCCAAGGTTACACTTATACGAAAAGCCCGAAATACTATTATACTTCCCTTCACTACAAAACGAAACCCTAAGGAAAATCTCCATAGTTGGTTGAGTATTAGGAAGAAGTTGCGTAGAACTTCTAGGGGTTGTTTGGAGCGGGTTGGAGCACCGGAGTAGAGCTAAGCGTTGCTCAGGATCGACATTTAACTTGGATAATTATGGGCTTATCGAGGTAATTATTTTGTCTCCCTGTTGTATTAGAATTTGCATACTATTGAAGTATAAGAATAAGTATAAGTATATACAAGGAAAGTATATAAGAAGGGTATTGAATCAGATTTACATGGATCAGACATATGAGACTTGTGAAGTTTGACAGGGAAGTGGTGCCCAAATTTCCGTAGAATCTTGTATCTAGATTTATTCTACCGAGTAGTCTAGACTTTGATAGACTTGTATAACCTTTATAGGTTGAATGTTCTGTGAGTAGCATGTGCTACTTGAAAGGTGGACAAGGCTAGCCGGGTTATAAGCGGTGAGCGTTTTGCTAATAGTCGATAATCGTCACGAGGTATGTGATTCTTCCTATCCTCTCGAGCATGATATTTTAAAGAATATATATATAGTACGGTAGACGACGTGTTAATCGAATAATAATTACGGCAATGTCTCGGACTTAAGCCCGAATAATAATTACGCAATGTCTTTTGACTTAAGCCCGAATAATCTTGAAGTATTTCAAAGAATCTTGAACCATTTTAATGAAGAGTAATACTTGGTTTTAAAAGCTTAAGAGTTATACTAGCTTTATGGGAAGTTAGGTATAACGGCTTAAGAGAGATAAAAGAATGATTTATTGATTTAAGAAGTTAAGAGACTTGATCTTAAAAGATAAGAGACTTGACTTAATTGAATTTTGTTAAAAGTGTGAAACCTCATTCGTGAGTAATGAGTACTTGGTTTTCAAAAGGAATAATGTTTCTGATTTGGAAATCGAATAAGTATCGAACAAACCACAAGGCTAATAAAGGGAATGTTTTGACTAATAAAGTATTATTAAAACCAAGAGAAACTACCATCCGCATAGAAGCTAAGATGAGACAAAATGATATTACATTTCCTAGATCATGGTATTGTATCAAGTTTGTTATGAACAAGAATAACCTACTCACACATAAGGTATATGTTTCTCAAATTGTTTTAAAGGATTAAAACTATGAACTACAAACCTTTCGAAAATGAGAAACTTGAGTAATTGAAATTAGGCAAACTTGGAACGTTTGGAAAAGAATGTTGTTACTTGATTTTACAAAGAGAAGTGTTTTGATTTACTTCAAAAGATAATCACTCTATTTTCATATACTACGGGTATTGTGTGACTTTTGTGAAAGTAACGTATCTTTTAAAGAGTTAATGTATGAAGTACTTTGGGGATAAAAACCCGATCTTGTTAATCATATAGTAGAAAGTACCTTGTGTGTATAACTTGATTGTGTTGGTTTGTGATAGCCTTGTAATATTTTCTTGTTGATTTGTTAAGTAAACATGCTAGGATGCTACGTGTGTTAGTATCTTGTGATGTTTGTGTAAAGGGGTTTCCCTTGATTGTGCTTATGTTGTTTAAACGATAAGTTGTTATGTTAGTATTGTATCACTCATGATTCTGGGGGTTAAGCTTCCCTCCGATACGGGGTAGACTCAGGCGGGTCTGTGTGACCTATGATTCGAGAATACCTTATGCGGGTCTCAGGTCATGCGCGAATCGCGGAGTTCAGGTTAGTGTCGCGACCTTTGTGGTCATGCGGTCTATGTGGCTACGCGACGGCGAGTCCAGACGCCGGGAGTAGCTACCCTCGATGCGGGAATACCTCACGCGGGCCATTGGAGTGGCCCACGCGAGCTACAGGAAGTTCGGGGCTAGACGCGCACATTAGATATCGCGCGAGTGGCGGCTTTGATCATGCGACGATGCAGACAGATCATGATACGATTTATGACCTTGTTGTATCGTAGGTTTTAGTAGTCGGCTATGCCTTCAGACTTACCCCGCACGGTTTTATGATGACACAGTGGGACACGTGTTCATGTGTATTCCTTGGTGCTTTTATATCATAGATCGCCATGGCGGTGCGAAGGTATTCCACGCATGATTGATGTTGTGGGCGAGACCCATTGTTATATTTGAGTGATGACTTTGAGGCGTGAGTCCCCGACTTGACATGATCGCTATTTATCAGGAATTGTAGTTTGGTTATCATACATGTCTCGCTTTATATAGACTACTATGATTTCATTTACCGTATTTTCGATTCACATACTGTACTGTTATCTTGACCTCCTTCGGCCGCGTTCATGCCGCAGTTGAGGTACACCGCCGTTGATCCTAGCTCTCAGGGTCACAGTTCAGCGTTTGGGAAGCTCTGTTTTCTCCGGAGGCTTATCAGTGGTATAGTCCCCTGTCGTAGTAGGTGCTTACATTCAGGGGTATGGCGGGGCTCTGTCCCGCCATTGTTGTCATGTCACTCTTAGAGGTCTGTAGTACTGTTGTGGGCAAAGTTGTTTATGGGATGTAACTGTTCGAATTTAAGTTTTCATACATACATGCCGAAAGGCAATTTTTCTCAGATTATTATTTCATACTTCATGTTGTTTCATGTTATTGTTTTATATTTCGCTGATTTCTCTGATGTTGTATCACTAGGGTGCCCGGGGTAAGGCACCAGTCACGGGCCCGGGTTCGGGTCGTGACAAAAAGTCACTTACTAATAATAGTTCACTAAAACTGTCATATTCTATTACTCATATGTTTATCTTATATTCTAAGTCTTGGATTTTGAATCTTAAATTAATACTTTTAATTATTATTATTTCTCTTTCATTTTCAAGATAATTATAAGTTTGTGGGTCTATTAGATTACATTTATGTTCATTAATTTTATTTACATGTATAAAAATTTTAATAGCTCCAGTATTTATTTGAGCTATACAATTTGTTGTTATCATACCCTTAAATATTATTACCTTAATTTTTAATTTATACTGTTCATATTTATTAAATCTAATATTCTGGGTTATAAACTATTTTGTCTAGATATTGTTTGTTCTCTTATAATACTTAGTCTAGATCCTTAGGGGAGGCACCGAGGTGCCTACCATCCAGTAACCAAAGTACTTTGTCATCGTCGTCAGCGCTGCGGCCCTGGATCGCGGCGCCTCCAACGGTCCAGACACCACCACTGTCTGCTGAAAATTTCCAAAATTCTCCCAATCCAACCCTGAGTCATGGTCCAGTCACCCGCAGTCAATGGAGTATTTTTAAATCAAAAAGACATTTTAATTTAAATTCTAATGTTCTTAAATCACCCTTACCCCATAATCATGTGTCTGCCTTAAATGACCTTAATTGGAAAAAATTGTCATGACCGATGAATATAATGCTTTTATTGATAATAAGATGTGGGAGTTGGTACCCCGTCCATCTGGTGTTAATATTATTCAGTCTATATATATTTTTTCTCATAAGGATAATTCTGACGGTTCTTTTACAAGACATCGACTTGTAGGTGATGGTATGTTATACCCCGTATTTCCAGAGTATGTACGTGTGGGCATACGTAGAAGAGTTTGAGCCTTAAAGTAGGCAAGTGGCGAATTTTGTGCACAAGTGCCGAATAGAGTCGTTTTTCGACGAAACGTTTTACTAAACTTGCGAAGGGAAAATTCCGGCTATGTCATTTCTAATTTTTGCGGATTTTTCCGAGAGACGAAACATTTTGGACCAACGGGAGGGTGACATGTGTCACCCTCACATTGGAAGGAAGTGGGCGGCATTTGGACGAAAATGGTGAGTTGGGTTAGGTAGGATATTTTGTGCAAGTTTGTCACGACCAACTGGCCTGGATCGTGCCTTACCGGGCACCCTAGTGATACAACATCGAGTAATCAATGAACATAAAACACATACATGAAACAAATGAAGTACAAAACAAGAACTGAGGAAAACTTGCCTTTGGCATATATATAAATAACAACTCTTACAAATGAGCAGTTTAATCTTTTTACAAACCCCGCCACAACAAGATTTACATGCACTTAAGAAATGATATGACAACAATGGCGGGACAGTTCGCCATACCCCGAATGTAAATACCTACAACGACAGGGACTATACGAAGATAAGCCTCGGAGAAACGGAGCTTTCCCAAACGCCGAACTGTGACCCTAAGAGCGAGGATCAACGATCGTGTACCTTTACTGCGGATGAACGCAGCCGGCGAGGTCGATAACAGTACCAAGTATGTGAAACATGAAGATATCAGAATGAAATCATAGTAGTCTATAAAGCGGGAGACATGTATGATAACCAAACTACGATTCACGATAAATAAGCGAATATGTCTAGTCGTGACTCACGCCCTCAAAGTCATCACTCCAATATAACTATGGGTCTCACGCCCACAACATCAATCATGCCCGTGGAATACCTTCCTCACTGTCGGCAGTCAATGATAGAAAAGCACCAAGGAATACATATGAACAGCAGGTCCCACCTGTGTCCAAATAAAGCGATGCAGGTAAGCACGAAGGCATAGCCGACTACTAACACCTACAAGACTAACAAGGTCATAAATCAGATCATGATATCTGTCTGACCGTCACATGATCAAAGCCGTCGCCGCCCGCAATATCAAATGTGCGTCTAGCCCCGAACTCCCGCAGCTCGCATAGGCCAATCTCATAGGCCCGCATGAGGTATAACCCCGCATCGAGGGCGCTACTCCGGCATCGCCCCGACTCGCGATCCGCATGGCCACATAAACCGCATGACCATAAAGGCCGCACACTAACCTGGAACTCTCGTAGCTCCGCATAGGCCCCCGGGACCCGCATGAGGTATTCTCGAATCATGGTCCTGCATCACCGAGTCTACCCCGCATCGGAGGGCTTAACCCCGAAACACTGAGTGGTATAATACCAACATAACGGTTTATCGTTTAAACAACATAAGCACAATCAAGGAAAACCCTTTACACAAACATCACGTATCACTAACACACGTAGCATCCTAATATGATTACTTATCAAATCAACACGAAGGTATTACAAGGCTATCACAAACCAATACAATCAAGTTATTCACACATAAGGTACTTTCTACTATATGATTAACGAGATCGGTTTTATCCCCAAAGTACTTTATACAATAACTCTTTAAAGATATGTTACTTTCACAAAAGTCACACAATACCCGTAGTATATAACAATAGAGTGATTATCTTTTGAAGTAAATCAAAACACTTCTCTTTGTAAAACCAAGTAACAACATTCTTTTTCAAACGTCCAAGTTTGCCAAATTTCAAATGTTCACGTTTTCTTATTTTAGAAAGGTTTCGTAGTTCCTAGCCTTATTCATTTAAGAATATAATTCTCTTTAAACCATCTGAGAAACATAAGCCTTATGTGTGAGTAGGATATTCTTGTTTATAACAATCTTATTACAGCAGCCATGACCTAGGAAATATCATTTTGTCTCATCTTAGCTTCTATGCAGATGGAAGTTTCTACTGGTTTTAATAATACTTAATCACAAAACATTTCCTTTTATTAACGCCTGCAGTGGTTTGTCGATACACATTCTGATTTCCAAATCAAGAAACCTTTCTAAGCCGTTATACCTAACTTCCCATAAAGCTAGTATAACTCTTAAGTTTTCAAAACCAAGTATTACTCTTCTTTCAAAATGATTCAAAATCTTTTGAAATACTTCTAGTTCTTTATTATCACAAACCCCGCCAGTTATAGCTCATATCAGTTACCTTTAAAAAAACCACAAGTATTTTCTTACCTACATAAAGCTGTTATAACCAACTTCCCATAAAGCCGTTATAACACTTTATGTTTTAGACCAATCAAATACATTTAACACCTGTACGTCTACCGTACTACATAGTTACACATATATCATGCTAGAAGAGATAGGAAGAGGTTCACATACCTCGCGACGAGTATCGACTAATAGCAAAACGCTCCAAGTACCTTCGCCGCTGGCTACTCCTGCCAAGTAGATCGCGCCACACGCGATTTCAACCTATAAGGCCACAAGGCGCTTATTAACATCTAGATCTTATCGTAGAACATTCTAGAAAATTCGGCAAGATTCCCCGCCACAACAGAAATCTCCTCCTCTATCGAGGCTTACCAAGCCAACCAGGGGGTTCTACACGTCTAACCGGACGTGTACAATACTACTCTACAAGAATACAACACAAGTCTATCAAATACGGTCTATGTAATTACTGATTCGATTCTTTATTCTTCAGCTTAAGTCCAAGGACATTGCCACAACACTAAGTTGATTCTATATATAGTATACTTCAACTATATATTCTAACAACATGTAAACTCCAATTACAATAGGGGGACAAGATAATTACCTCGATAAGCCCATAATTATCCAAGTATAAAGTCGATCCTGGGCAATCGTTTAGCTCCAACTCCGTGCGCTCCAACCCGCTCTAAACCACCCTTAGAAGTTCTAACCAACTTCTACATACTACTCCAACTAAATATGGAGATTTTCCTTAGGGTTTCGGTTTTGTGACTGAAGGGAAGTATAATAGTATTTCTGGGCTTTTTGTATAAGTATAACCTTAGAATACAACAAGGTATACAGCTAAGGTAATTTGGGTATAGTAACAATACTTTTGAGAGTATTTCTACCAAGAGGAGGGTATTATACGAAAACAACTAGGCTAGGGGGGGGGGTACCCCTCGGCCAAGGCCTCTAGGAGAGGGGGAGGCCTCTCGGCCGAACTCAACACACAAAGGGGAGAAAGAGAGCTTTCAAGACTTAGGCAAATTTATGGATGAATTAGTCTTCCAAAGGGTATTTATAGGACAAGCCAAGGCCAACCAATGGCCAAGATCTTGCCAAGTGCATAGCAAGTGTAGGGCCAAGATCTTGCCAAGTGCACACTAGCCAACTAACACAAAATATCCTACCAACCCTTGACCACAATGGCCATACTTTCGGCCACCACTATTACCGCCCAAGGTATTCCAATGAGAGGGTGACAAGTGTCGCCTCTTGTTGGTCCAAAATGTTTCGTCTCGGAAAAATCCGCAAAATTAAAAAGACATAGCCGAATTTTCCTACGAAAGTCGTGGGAAACGTTTCGTCAAAAACGACTCTAACCGTGTTGTGAACAAAGTTAATTCGCCAAGCCTATGTAAAAGTTCAAATTTTTCTACGCACGCCCCACGCATATACCGAAATACGGGATATAACATTCTCCCCTCCTTAGAAACATTCGTCCCGAATGTTCCTTCTAAGTCTCAAAACAAACGCGCGCCAGTATAGTCTTCACTACTATACTTACGAGGACAAACCTGCCACCACTGGCCACAGAAACACCCACGCAAAATACTTACATCCAAGTCCACGAGGAAACACCTCTAACATCACCAAAATGATACCATTTTTGTCACTTTGCCTGAGGCATTACCCTTCTCAAGCGACCCAACAAATGGTACTGGACTGCATGCGATCACTGAGGCTGTCATACACTCGAACTCTTGATACTGCTTTAGTTTCCAAAACTCGGGTTTACTATCTCTAACGTGGTCATCATTAACTGGGAACACTTTGGATGGATTTCCGATACTTTCCCGAACATAACAACACGAAAGACCGGACGTACTGCCTCCTAAGTCGGACGGCAATTGCTAACATATAGGCAACCTGGCCTATTCTTCACATGAACTAAAAAGACCCAAAGTAACTCGGGCTAAGTTTCCTCTGTTTTCCAAAACTCGTCACACCCTAACCGGGGTGGTACCTTCAAGAAGACCGACCGTCAACCTGAACTCTAAGCCGTCGCCGATTATCCGCACGATATCTCTCGAGCGCGAACCTCTTCTAGACAAGCTTCACTATCCACATCTGTTGGAACAAGCTCAACATCGTCAACCTTGCCAACATCGAACCAATCGGCCGCAACTTACACTTCCGCCCTTACAAGGCTTCATAAGGCGACATCCGAACACTGAAATGGTAGCTTAAATGCTCCCTCCACAGGAGACAACAATCCTCGCAACTACCCCTGAAATCCACACACTGGCCCGAGGGCGAATGCGATTCTGAGACTCACCTGAGTTCTTAACCCCGCTGTAAAACTTTCGAAACAAAACAGCTGCACTGGCTCCATCGCCGCCATAAGGTGAAGGTAGGCACCGTGCAGCCTTTACAACCTTTCGATTAATCAACACCGCCGAGTAAACGGTCTTTGCTAGAAGACAAGGCGGTGACCTCCTCGCCCGACCATCGGTCGAACGTCCACGAACTCAGACTGGTTAACTAACCCTGGGCCTAACACCCTCGTGACCCTACCCCAAGGCGGGACCACCACAACTGACCCCACCCCCAACCATGCCGCGGGTTGACCCGCAACGTGGCCTCAACCCGACCCGGCAACGCGCAAAACGCTAGCTCCCGGGGAACACTCACTAATCACGTTACGAAAACCCAGCGCCTTCTTAGCTCAACTACCCTCTTTCATTCCACACTACTCAGGGACTTATCCCACAAACATAACTCACGTGCACTATGCACTCCTATAAGGGTCAAACATAAACAATACATCTTTTACTCGAGATGGCCTTACCTCTAAGGTCTCCACGTATAACACTCTAAGGCTCACACTTTCTCTATCCCCCAATCTTTCCCGGTTACTAACCATGATTTCTAATCACAATTAACACACTGCTATCAGAACATAGCCCTTATGATATACCCATCTTATCACACCTACTGATCTCTAGAGGGTTAAGGATCTATCCGTATTTACTGCTTTACTCCCCTTAGTCGTTCTAATAAAACCTGCCCCGTAGGGCGCATAGCTAAGGAAGATGACGAACTACCCACCGATCCTGAAGGCTAAGTCCTCTTACTAGGACATCCTTTCGACACATGGCCCTGACGGCCGCAGGTAAAACAAGTACCAACAAAAGACGACATTCCCCGGGATGACGTCTGTCACATTGTGAATACTGGGGAGAAACTGAATCCGGCTGGCTGGAACCTACGTGTAGCTGTGAACCGGAAGCTCTGGAGCTCTGACCAACTCCTGCATACCCCGAACGTCCTGAAGCCCGCGAGGACCTTTCAGATCGGTGGATGTGCATATCAGTTCACGCGAGGCGATCCGCCTCGAAAGTTACCAAAGGACCTTCCGCTCGCCTCTTCGTCGCCCGTTAACCCGTCGATCTCTACGTTTCTCGGCCTGCTGCGCATAAGCCCGTACACAGGCCATGCTCAAGCCCAACTGAAGAATTTCTCCTGCACGACCCTCTTTTAGATAGTCCTCAAGACTCGCGGTACATCGGTATACTCTCTGGTAGCCAAATCCATAGCTAGTAACAGGGTCGCCTTCTTGCAATCTACATTCACTGTTCCCGGTCGTGGAACTGAAGGTTCAAATATCATGGCGAAGTAGGAACTGCTGCCGCCGTGCTAAACTCTGCTGGGGCTGGTGACATAGCATAACTCCCCGAATGAAATACCACCCCAGGTGATGATTGGGCCTGTGCCCTCGTAACCCTCTAAACTCTACTCGCAGCTCCTCGCGCTTGCCCTCCCGGGCGGGTTTGCCCTACGCGAGGTATAGCGGTAAAGGAAAGAAATACGTGAGAGGGTCCAACTTACAACACAGCTCTAAGGCACGATCTCAGAGTGAGAAGAATAGAAACCAATCCTAAATATCCTATAGCCTCCTGATTATTGGTGTGGTGCACAACACACCGATAATCAAGACTCTACTGGATACGGTCTGTAGACACCTTCCGAGGATTAACTGCTCTGATACCACTTTTGTCACGACCAACTCGGGCGTGGATCGTGCCTTACCGGGCACCCTAGTGATACAACATCGAGTAATCAATGAACATAAAACACATACATGAAACAAATGAAGTACAAAATAAGAACTGAGGAAAACTTGCCTTTTCGATATATATAAATAACAACTCTTACAAATGAGCAGTTTAATCCTTTTACAAACTCGCCACAACGATTACTGCACTCTAAGAAATGATATGACAACAATGGCGGACAGGCCCGCCATACCACGAATGTAAATACCTACAACGACAGGGGACTATACCAAGATACGCCTCCAGAGAACCGGAGCTTTCCCAAACGCTGAACTGTGACCCTAAGAGCGAGGATCAACGACTGGTGTACCTTCACATGCGGCATGAACGCAGCCCGGGCGAGGTCGATAACAGTACCAAGTATGTGAAACATGAAGATCAGTAAATGAAATCATAGTAGTCTATAGAAAGGGAGACATGTATGATAACCAAACTACGATTCACAATAAATAGCGATCATGTCTAGTCGGGACTCACGCCTCAAAGTCATCACTCCAATATAACAATGGGTCTCACGCCCACAACATCAATCATGCCCGTGGAATACCTTCCTCACTGCCGGCAGTCAATGATAGAAAAGCACCAAGGAATACATATGAACAGCAGGTCTCACCTGTGTCCAAATAAAGCGAAGACAGGTAATCACGAAGGCATAGCCGACTACTAACACCTACAGTACTAACAAGGTCATAAATCAGACGTGATATCTGTCTGCCGTCACATGATCAAAGCGGTCGCCGCTCGCAATATCAAATGTGCGCTAGCCTCGAACTCCCGCAGCCCGCGTAGGCCAATCTCATAGGCCCGCATGAGGTATAACCCCGCATCGAGGGCGCTACTCCGGCATCGCCCCGACTCGCGATCCGCATGGCCACATAGACCGCATGACCATAAAGGCCGCACACTAACTCGAACTCGTAGCTCCGCATAGGCCCCGGGACCCGCATAAGGTATTCTCGAATCATGGTCCCAGACCGCCTGAGTCTACCCCGCATCGGAGGGCCGCTTAACCCCCGGAAACACGGTGAGTGGTATAATACCAACATAACAGTTTATCGTTTAAACAACATAAGCACAATCAAGGGAAAACCCCTTTACACAAACATCACAGAATACTAACACACGTAGCATCCTAATATGATTACTTATCAAATCAACACGAAGGTATTACAAGGCTATCACAAACCAATACAATCAAGTTATTCACACATAAGGTACTTTCTACTATATGATTAACGAGATCGGGTTTTTATCCCCAAAGTACTTTATACAATAACTCTTTAAAGATATGTTACTTTCACAAAAGTCACACAATACCCGTAGTATATAACAATAGAGTGATTATCTTTTGAAGTAAATCAAAACACTTCTCTTTGTAAAACCAAGTAACAACATTCTTTTTCAAACGTCCAAGTTTGCCAAATTTCAAATGTTCACGTTTCTTATTTTAGAAAGGTTTCGTAGTTCCTAGCCTTATTCATTTAAGAATATAATTCTCTTTTAAACCATCTGAGAAACATAAGCCTTATGTGTGAGTAGGATATTCTTGTTTATAACAATCTTATTACAGCAACCATGACCTAGGAAATATCATTTTGTCTCATGTTAGCTTCATGCGGATGGAAGTTTCTCATGGTTTTAATAATACTTAATCAAAACATTTCCTTTTATTAACGCTGCAGTGGTTTGTCGATACACATTCTGATTTCCGAAATCAGTAAAACCTTCTTAAGTCGTTATACCTAACTTCCCATAAAGCTAGTATAACTCTTAAGTTTTCAAAAACCAAGTATTACTCTTCTTTCAAAATGATTCAAAAATCTTTTGAAATACTTCAAGTTCTTTATTATCACAAAACCCGCCAGTTATAGTTCAAATCAGTTACCTTTAAAAAAACCACAAGTATTTTCTTACCTACATAAAGCTGTTATAACCAACTTCCCATAAAGCCGTTATAACACTTTATGTTTTAGACCAATCAAATACATTTAACACCTGTACGTCTACCGTACTACATAGTTACACATATATCATGCTAGAAGAGATAGGAAGAGGTTCACATACCTCGCGACGAGTATCGACTAATAGCAAAACGCTCCAAGTACCTCAAGCCGTCGGCTACTCCTTAAGCCAAGTAGATCGCGCCACACGCAGTACTTCAACCTATAAGGCCACAAGGCGCTTATTAACATCTAGATCTTATCGTAGAACATTCTACATAAAATTCGACAAAGACTCTCCTCCCGCCACAACAGAAATCTCCTCTCTACCGAGGCCGCTACCAAGCCAACCGGGGTTCTACACGTCTAACCGGACGTGTACAATACTACTCTACAGTAATACAACACAAGTCTACTGAAATACAGTCCTATGTAATTACAGTTCAGTTCTTTATTCTTCAGGCTTAAGTCCAAGGACATTGCCACAACACTAAGTTCAGTTCTATATATAGTATACTTCAACTATATATTCTAACAACATGTAAACTCCAATTACAATAGGGGGACAAGATAATTACCTCGATAAGCCCATAATTATCCAAGTATAAAGTCGATCCTGGGCAATCGTTTAGCTCCAACTCCGTGCGCTCCAACCCGCTCTAAACCACCCTTAGAAGTTCTAACCAACTTCTACATACTACTCCAACTAACTATGGAGATTTTCCTTAGGGTTTCGGTTTTGTGACTGAAGGGAAGTATAATAGTATTTCTGGGCTTTTTGTATAAGTATAACCTTAGAATACAACAAGGTATACGGCTAAGGTAATTTGGGTATAGTAATAATACTTTTGAGAGTATTTCTACCAAGAGGAGGGTATTATACGAAAACAACTAGGCTAGGGGGGGTACCCCACGGCTAGCACCACTAGGAGGGGGGGTACCCCTCGGCCAAGGCCTCTAGGAGAGGAGGCCTCTACCGAACTCAACACACAAAGGGGAGAAAGAGAGCTTTCAAGACTTAGGCAAATTTATGGATGAATTAGTCTTCCAAAGGGGTGGGTATTTATAGGACAAGCCAAGGCCAACCAATGGCCAAGATCTTGCCAAGTGCATAGCAAGTGTAGGGCCAAGATCTTGCCAAGTGCACACTAGCCAACTAACACAAAATATCCTACCAACCCTTGACCACAATGGCCATACTTTCGGCCACCACTATTACCGCCCAAGGTGTTCCAATGAGAGGGTGACAAGTGTCGCCCTCTTGTTGGTCCAAAATGTTTCGTCTCTCGGAAAAATCCGCAAAAATTAAAAAAGACATAGCCGGAATTTTCCCTACGAAAGCTGTGGAAACGTTTCGTCAAACAACGACTCTAACCGGGTGTTGTGAACAAAGTTAATTCGGCCAAGCCTATGTAAAAGTTCAAATTTTTCTACGTACGTCCTTACGTACATACTCTGGAAATACGGGGTATAACAAAGTTGTTGTGGTAGATGGATAAGGTACACTTGGCTTAAATCTAGCCCTACACTTGCCTTACACTTGGATGAATCTTGGCCATTGGTTGGTCATTTCTTGACCTATAAATACCCCCCTTGTTGAAGAGTTATTTCATCCTAAATTGAGCAATCTTTCTAAGTCTCAAATACTCCCTCCCTCTTGTTTGTAGTTCGTCCAAAGAGTCTCCCCCCCCCCCTCCCCTTTAGTGAGCCTTGGCCGAGAGCCACCCCCTCCCCCCTTTGTGGTGTCTAGCCGTGGGGTACCCCCCCCCCTAGTCTAGTTGTCTCGTATAAATACCCCCCTTTTTGTGGTATAGGAATACTCTCCTAGTATTGTTATAATGCCCAAATACCTTGGCCCAAATACCTTGTAGTATTCCCAAGGTTACACTTACAAAAGCCCAGAAAATACTATTATACCTTCTTTGGCCACTAAACGAAACCCTAAGGAAAACCTTCATTGATAGTTGAAGTAGTTAAGTAGAAGTTGGTTAGAACTTCTAAGGGTTGTTTGGAGCACTCGGAGTAGGAGCTAAGCGTTGCTCAGGAGCGACTTTAAACTCAGATAATTTTGGGCTCATCGAGGTAAATACTACTGTCCTTCTATTGTAATTGGAAATTACATACTGTCGTAGTAGAAATGAATATAAGATTCATAGAAGAGAATTGAACTGTAATAGAAGGATATTACAGAAAAGGTTTGAACTGAAATCACATCAGAAGAATATAAGTAGAAGTTAAACTGTACTTACATAGGACTGTATTACAGTAGACTGATAACCTTTATTGGTTGAATGTTTTGCAAGTAGCATGTGCTACTTAGAAGGTGGACAAGGCTAGTCGGGTTATAGTCGTGGAGCGTTTTGCTAATAGTCGATAATCGTCGCGAGGTATGTGATTCTTCCTATACTCTTGAGCATGAAGTATTTTAAAAGAATACATATAGTACGGTGAAGCATACGTGGCAAATGTCTTTTGACTTAAGCCTGAATAATATGTATCTATTATATGGTAGATGTACATGTGCTAACTGAATATAGTTGTACGGCAATGTCTTTTGACTTAAGCCTGAATAATAAGAACCTTGAAATATTTTAAAAGGAATATAGATATAGTACGGTAGACGTACGTGTAGCGTTACGGCAATGTCTTTTGACTTAAGCCTGAATAATAAAGAGTCTTAAAGTATTTCAAAAAGAATTAAGGAACCTTTTTGAAAGAAGAGTAATACTTGGTTTTGAAAACATAAGGAGTTATACTAGCTTTATGAGAGGTTAGATATAACGTCTTAAGAGAGATAAAAAGAATGGTTTACTGATTTTTAGAAGTTAAGAGGCTTATTCTGAAAAGATAAGAGACTTGACTTAATTGATTTGATATGAAGTTTGTTAACAATGTGAGACCTCATTCGTGAGTAATGAGCACGTGGTTTTTAAAAGGAATAATGTTTTACTGATTTCAAAAATCAGATGTGTATCGAACAAACCACTGCAGCGTTAATAAAGGAAAATGTATTGAATAAATGAAGTATCATTAAAACCAGTAGAAACCTCCATCTGCATAGAAGCTAAGATGAGACAAAATGATATTACATTTTCTAGATCATGGCTGCTTAATAAGATTGATTATGAACAAGAATAACCTACTACTTTATGGCATATGTTACTCAATTGTTTTAAAAAGAGATTAAGTCATTGAACTATGAAACTTTTCTAAAAAGAGACTTGCGTAATTGAAATTAGGCAAACCGAACTTTAGGGAAAAGAAAGGCATTGTGTTGTCTTAAAATGGTTTAAAACTTAGAGTGTTATAACGACTTTATGGGAAGTTGGTTATAACGACTTTATGAAAACAAAGGGTTTTTATCATTGGTTTTAATGTAGTAACTGGACTTTAAAAAGAAGTGTTTTGGTCTAAAAAGAAGGCATGGTATTGCCTTAATTGGTTTTAAAAGGAAAGTATGGAAGTTGTTTTGGTTTACTTAAAAGATGTAAGTCACTCTATTTTTATACTACGGTATCGGGTGACTTTTATAAAAGGAATGGATCTCTTTAAAAGGAATTTAACGCACGTAGTACTTTAGGTTAAAATCGGACTTTGACATAAAATGAAAGTACCTTGAGTTGTGTATAACTTGCCTATGCTTATTGTCGTGAAACTTGACCATGTTACGTGTGATAGTCTTGTTGTGCAAGCATCGTGTTCTACTCGACTACGGTTCATGGATGAACCGAATGTATTTCACTCGACTCTGGTTCATCCGAATGTATTTCACTCGACACGGCTCATCCGGGAATGTATTTCACTCGACTACCGGTTCATCCGGGAATGTATTTCACTCGACTACCGATTCATGGGATGAACCGGGAATGTATCCCACACGTTTCTATACTGGCTCCATAAGATGGGCCGAGACCTGTTATACGTATCACATGATTTGTACCTAGACTGCCGGCAGTGAGGAAGGAGTTCCACGGGCATGAGGATGACTTTGAGGCGTGAGTCACGACTTGACATAATCGCTTTTATGTTGTGAATCGTAGTTTGGTTATCATACATGTCTCCCGCTTTATATAGACTATTATGATTTCATTTACGATTTTTTCTGATTTCACATACTTGGTACTTGTTATCGACCTCCTCGAAGTGCGTTCATGCCGCAGTAGAAGTACACCTATTGTCGATCCGCGTTTAGGATCTCATTTCGCGTCTTGGGAAGCTCCGTCCCTTGAGGCTTATCTTTGTATGTTACCACAGTCTGTAGGTCCTTGTACATTGGGGTATGGCGGGCCCCGTCCCGTCATAGTTGTTGTATAAATCTTAAGGTGCCTTTGTTGTGGGCAGGGTTGTAAGGATTGTAACTGTTCAAATGTTTATATGTATGTTGAAAGGCAACCGTTTTGGTTGGCCTATTTTCTTTCATCTTAATCCATGTCTATTTACATGTTTAAGTTTTATTTCCGCTGGTTTTTCTCTGATGTTGTATCACTAGGGTGCCCAGGGTAAGGCACGACCACGCCCGGTTCGGTCGTGACAAAAGTGGTATCGAGCGATTAGTCCTCGAAAGTGTCTACGCACCGTGTCTAGTAGTCTTGATTATCGGTGTGTTGTGCACCACATCTATAATCGTGAGGCTATAGGACATTTAGGATTGGTTTCCATTCTTCTCATTACGAGATCGTGCCTTAGAGTGTGTGATAAGTTGGACCCTCCGATGTATTCCTTTCCTTACCGATTATGCCTCGCGTAAGGCAACCTGAGCCCATGGGCAAGGCAATCGAGGAGTCGTTAGTGAGATCTGAGGAGTGCGAGGGCGCAGCCTGGCGGTGCTCGAGACAGTGCTCCGACGGCGAGTTTCGCGACGCCGCCAAAGACCAAAGAGTTTAGAGCGCAGCGGTGCCGCTGAGACTACGATACTGAGCCTCGGTCCCACACCTGGAGCAGATGAGACGGGTACAAGGAGATGGCGATTCGGCCGTGGTCGTGGCCAGATATGAGGATAGGCTGGATGCAGCAGTTCCAGTCCCAGTAGCACCCGTAGTTCACCCCCGAGCAGACAGTTTGAGACTACGGGATTTTCTGAGGTGTAACCCGCCAAAGTTTTATGGGTCGAGGCCTGGGGATGATCCGCAGGAGTTCATCCGGCAGTTACAGCGGGTCATGAGAGTGATCAAGGCATCGGATACCGAGTCAGTGGTCCTAGGTTCGCATCGGATGCGTGATACCGCAGTCGACTGGTTTGATTCGTGGGAGCTGTCCCGGGGAGAGAATGCACTTCCAGCTATATGGGACGAGTTCTCAAAGGCATTTCTTGCACACTTCTTGCCTCCACATATGAGGAGGGCTCGGGCCGACAGATTTTTGACGTTAAGGCAGGACGGGCGGACGGTTAGAGAGTACAATGTGGAGTTCGACTCGTTAGCTCGGTATGTCCCGCATTGTAGCTGTTATGGAGGATGAGTACACCGCTACGTCACCGGCTAGATGATTACTGGCGAGGCTTGTACGGGTGTAGCTCTTCACCGCATGGACATTGCCCGCACGCAAGCTCATGCACTAGGATGTGAGGCACGAGAGGTCGGCGAAATGGCCGAGATCGCGAGAAGAGGGCAGTGACAGCAGGGTCCTTTGGTAACTTCGAGGCGGACCGCCAAGCAGAAAGTTAGTTATGTACCTCCGCCAAGACAGAGTGGTCCTCCGCGCCTTCGTGACGTTCGGTATTCGGAGCCGGTCGAGCTCGGGGCTTCCGGTTCACAGTATACGTGAGTGCTAGCGCCAGGATTCATGTCCCCTCGGTGCACGATGTGGCAAACATCATCCCGGAATGTCGCTTTTTACCGGCTTGTTTCACTGCGGCCGTCGGGCCATGTGGACGAGATTGTGCTTATAGGAGAGGTACCGGCAGCTTGGCGCAGCCTACCGGATCAGTGGCAGGTTCATCGCCTTCTACAGCTATGCGCCCTGCAGGGCAGGCCTATGATTAGAGTGGAGCGGTAGGTTCAGGTATATCCTTAACCCTCTAGAGACTTGTATGTATTGATGATGTGTTTAGTGTTATGTCGGATAGCTTTGTGCTAAAATGTGATTTAGAAACCTGGTTAGTGTAAAAGGGTAAGCCTGGGGGTGAGAAAATGATGAACCTTAGAATACTACAGTTGAGACCTTAGATGTAAGGCCGTCTTGAGTACAAGTTTTTGGCGAGTGATCTTTGTCAGAACGTATAGGTATACGTGGTGTAATTGTGTGATAAGTCCCTGGGTAGTGTGAAATGGAAGTGGTAGCTTTCATGACCTGTAGAGGTAAGATTGTTCCGGATCGGGGAACAAGAGCGTGATGCGTTAAGTGGGTCAGGTTGGGGCCATGTTGAGGGCCAACCCGCGGCCTGTTTCGAGGTTGGGTCAGCTCTGGGTGGTCCCGCCAGGTGGTAGGGTCACGAGGGTGTTAGGCCCAAGTTTAGATGACCTTCGTATGAGTTCGTGGATATGTTCGACCAGAAGCGGATCGTGAAGGCCGGGAATGGCCTTAAGGAAGAGTGAAGCTAGTAAGATGACCAAGTTTGGAGGTTGTGACTCCAAAGTTTTGGGAACTGAAGTGATGACTGAAGTATGGTACGTATACTAGAAGAGTTCAAGTGTTCGCGAAGGGCACAACGAGTAAGGAAGGAAGAGAACGTGTGTTATTTCGTGGCCAGGCGTGGCGTTGGCAACATGTTAGAAGATCTTCATCGTAATCCGTCTTGAGAAGGAACATTCGGGACGAATGTTTCTAAGGAGGGGAGAATGTTATACCCCGTATTTCCAGAGTATGTACGTGTGGGCATACGTAGAAGAGTTTGAGCCTTAAAGTAGGCAAGTGATTTAATTTTGTGCACAAGTGCGAATAGAGTCGTTTTGACTAAACGTTTTACTAAACTTGCGAAGGGAAAATTCCGGCTATGTCATTTCTAATTTTTGCGGATTTTTCCGAGAGACGAAACATTTTGGACCAACGGGAGGGTGACATGTGTCACCCTCACATTGGAAGGAAGTGGGCGACATTTGGACGAAAATGGTGAGTTGGGTTAGGTAGGATATTTTGTGCAAGTTGTTGTGGTAGATGGATAAGGTACACTTGGCTTAAATCTAGCCCTACACTTGCCTTACACTTGGATGAATCTTGGCCATTGGTTGGTCATTTCTTGACCTATAAATACCCCCCTTGTTGAAGAGTTATTTCATCCTAAATTGAGCAATCTTTCTAAGTCTCAAATACTCCTCCTCTTGTTTGTAGTTCGTCCAAAGAGTCTCCCTCGAGTGAGCCTTGGCCGAGAGCCACCCTCCCCTTTGTGGTGTCTGGCGGTGGGTACCCCCTAGTCTAGTTGTCTCGTATAAATACCCCTCTTTTTGTGGTATAGGAATACTCTCCTAGTATTGTTATAATGCCCAAATACCTTGGCCCAAATACCTTGTAGTATTCCCAAGGTTACACTTACAAAAGCCAGAAAATACTATTATACCTTCTTTGGCCACTAAACGAAACCCTAAGGAAAACCTTCATTGATAGTTGAAGTAGTTAAGTAGAAGTTAGAACTTCTAAGGGTTGTTTGGAGCACTCGAGTAGGAGCTGCGTTGCTCGGAGCGACTTTAAACTCGATAATTTTGGGCTCATCGAGGTAAATACTATCATCCTTCTATTGTAATTGGAAATTACATACGTCGTAGTAGAAATGAATATAAGATTCATAGAAGAGAATTGTTGTAATAGAAGGATATTACGTAAAAGGTTTGAATCGAAATCACATCGAAGAATATAAGTAGAAGTTAAACTGTACTTACATAGTATCAGACATGAGATCGATAACCTTTATTGGTTGAATGTTTTGCAAGTAGCATGTGCTACTTAGAAGGTGGACAAGGCTAGGGTTATAGCCGTGGAGCGTTTTGCTAATAGTCGATAATCGTCGCGAGGTATGTGATTCTTCCTATACTCTTGAGCATGAAGTATTTTAAAAGAATACATATAGTACGGTGACGCGTCGTGTGGCAATGTCTTTTGACTTAAGCACGAATAATATGTATATATTATATGGTAGATGTACGTGTGCTAACTGAATATAGTTATGCGCAATGTCTTTTGACTTAAGCCCGAATAATAAGAACCTTGAAATATTTTAAAAGGAATATAGATATAGTACGGTGACGACGTGTATTAACTGAATGTAGCGTTACGGCAATGTCTTTTGACTTAAGCCTGAATAATAAAGAGTCTTAAAGTATTTCAAAAGAATTAAGGAACCTTTTTGAAAGAAGAGTAATACTTGGTTTTGAAAACATAAGGAGTTATACTAGCTTTATGAGAGGTTAGGTATAACGTCTTAAGAGAGATAAAAAGAATGGTTTCTTGATTTTTAGAAGTTAAGAGGCTTATTCGAAAGATAAGAGACTTGACTTAATTGATTTGATATGAAGTTTGTTAACAATGTGAGACCTCATTCGTGAGTAATGAGCACGTGGTTTTAAAAGGAATAATGTTTCACGATTTCAAAAATCAGAATGTGTATCGACAAACCATTGCAGCGTTAATAAAGGAAAATGTATTGAATAACTGAAGTATCATTAAAACCAGGAGAAACCTCCATCTGCATAGAAGCTAAGATGAGACAAAATGATATTACATTTTCTAGATCATGGCTGCTTAATAAGATTGATTATGAACAAGAATAACCTACTCGCCTATGGCATATGTTACTCAATTGTTTTAAAAAGAGATTAAGACATTGAACTATGAAACTTTTCTAAAAAGAGACTTGCGTAATTGAAATTAGGCAAACTGGAACTTTAGGGAAAAGAAAGGCATTGTGTTGTCTTAAAATGGTTTAAAACTTAGAGTGTTATAACAGCTTTATGGGAAGTTGGTTATAACGACTTTATGAAAACAAAGGGTTTTTATCATTGGTTTTAATGTGGTAACTGGACTTTAAAAAGAGAAGTGTTTTGGTCTAAAAAGAAGGCATGGTATTGCCTTAATTGGTTTTAAAAAGGAAAGTATGGAAGTTGTTTTGGTTTACTTAAAAGATGTAAGTCACTCTATTTTTATACTACGGGTATCGGGTGACTTTTATAAAAGGAATGGATCTCTTTAAAAGGAATTTAACGTACGTAGTACTTTAGGGTTAAAATCCGGACTTTGACATAAAATGAAAGTACCTTGAGTTGTGTATAACTTGCCTATGCTTATTGTTGTGAAACTTGACCATGTTACGTGTGATAGCCTTGTTGTGCAAGTACTGTGTTCTACTCGACTACCGGTTCATGGGATGAACCGGGAATGTATTTCACTCGACTACCGGTTCATCCGGGAATGTATTTCACTCGACTACCGGTTCATCCGGGAATGTATTTCACTCGACTACCGGTTCATCCGGGAATGTATTTCACTCGACTACCGGTTCATCCGGGAATGTATTTCACTCGACTACCGGTTCATCCGGGAATGTATTTCACTCGACCACTGGGTTCATGGATGAACCGAATGTATCCTACACGCTTTCTATCTGGGTCCATAAGATAGGCCGATACATGTTATCGTATCACATGATTTGTACCTAGATCGCCGGTGAGGAAGAAGTTCCACCGCATGAGGATGACTTTGAGGCGTGAGTCCCGACTTGACATAATCGCTTTTATGTTGTGAATCGTAGTTTGGTTATCATACATGTCTCCCCGCTTTATATAGACTATTATGATTTCATTTTCTGATTTCACATACTTGGTACTTGTTGTACTGACCTCCTTCGGGGGGCTGCGTTCATGCCGCAGTAAGCACCTACTGCCGATCCCGCGTTTAGGATCTCATTTCAGCGTCTTGGGAAGCTCCGTCCCTTCGGAGGCTTATCTTTGGTATGTTACCCTGAGTCTGTAGGTCCTTGTACATTCAGGGGTATGGCGGGGCCCTATCCCGTCATAGTTGTTGTATAAATCTTAGAGGTCTGTAGCACTGTTGTGGGCAGGGTTATAAGGATTGTAACTGTTCAAATGTTTTTATATATGTATGTTGAAAGGAAACCGTTTTGGTTGGCCCATTTTCTTTCATCTTAATCCATGTCTATTTACATGTTTAAGTTTTATTTCCGTTGGTTTTTCTCTGATGTTGTATCACTAGGGTGCCCGGGGTAAGGCACCAGTCACGGGCCCGGGTTCGGGTCGTGACATGGTAAGACTCAGCAGGTTGGTGTAGATTGTGGTGAGACGTTCAGCCCGGTGGTCAAGCCGACTACCATTCACACTGTGCTCAGCTTGACTCTGTCGAAATCATGGCCCATTCTTCAGCTACACGTGAAGAATGAATTCCTACATGGTAATCTCAAGGAGACAGTCTATATGCATAAGCCCTTGGGGTTTAGATATACTAGATATCCTCATCATGTATGCTTATTGAAGAAGTTTGTATGGGCTTAAGCAGTCTCCACGGGCTTGGTATAAGAGGTTTGCTGACTATGTTTCGACCATTGGGTTCTCTCACATCAGATCTGATAATTCATTATTCATATATCATCGGGATTCTTCCATGGCTTATATACTGTTATATGTGGATGATATTATCTTGACTGTCTCTTCTGATGCTTTGCGAAAGTCTATTATGACAATGCTCAGTTCTGAGTTTGCCATGAAAGACTTGGGGTCGTTGAGTTATTTTTTGGGGATTGTTGTCACTCGTCATACAGGGGAGGGGGTCTATTCTTATCACAGAGGAAGTATGCAGCATAGATCATTGAGAGGGTTGAGATGTTGTTAAACCCCGTAGTTCCAGGGTATGTATATGAGGACGTACGTACGAGAATACGACATTAAAATTAGAAATGAAGAAAGATGTGATTTTTCGTCGGAAAAGTTTTCGAGCTTCGTGAAGGAAAAAGGTTTATTATTGAGAATTGGATTCTCAACTTTGGTGTTTAAGACTTTAAGAATTTATAAGAATTTTGGAACCTATTTTTATGGATTTGGTCACGTGGGGCCCACCCGAGGAATTTTACGTTTTGTGGGGCCCACGAGGGTTACGGAATTTTATGGATGAATGGGAGGGCGACACGTGGCACCCCCCATGGTCTTGGACGTTTTTTATGCAAGGATAGAATGGTCTTTTGACCATTGTGGATGATAAGTCTTCAAGCTTGATATTATTGACCAAGTCAACTTGTCCACTTGGCTTTACTTTATTGATCTTCATCATAACCACACATATGTTGAGATCTTGACCCTCCATTGTATTATATATACCCAACTAGTGCAAGACTAGTTCTTCAACACTTAGAATTAAATCACAACATTTCTTGTTCTTCTTAAAGCTCACGGGTTTGGTCATTTTCCCCACACAAATTTTGTAGTTTTGTTCCATTATTCACAAGACTTTAACCCAAGGTCCCTAAGAGTATTGTAAGGTTATCTCAATAGAAAGATCCCGGAAAAGTGGCGTTTTCGTATTAGTCGCAAGGCGGAAACTTAAGGAGTTCTTCAACTTTGAAGTTGGAACTTGAAGATAAGTTCTTCATAGGCTTCTAAGGAGTGCTTGGAGCGGATTGGAACATAAGGAAAGGAGCTAAGAATTGCTAAGGAGCGACTTTGAATCTTGGAAATTTTAAGGGCTTGTAAAGGTATAATTCTTGTCGTTTTAGTAATTAAGATTACTTATTGTTGTAACTATGGATATTAGCAAGCATGAGGTATATATTATGAAGTTTGATAAGTGTATTGACTATTGGAACCCTAATCCGAAAATTAGTATGTTAGCCCTTAAGATTGTAATTCAACTTGGTTACTAGTTTAGTCGCCACATGTTATATAAAGAAGGAATTATAGTTGTTGAAGTTGTTTATGACTATGTAGCATGTTGGAATAACAACTTGTATTGAAAAAGGAATTGAAAGAGAAGTAGTGTTGTTGTAGCCGAGAATTGCATTGTATTGTGGACTAGTTGGTAGTAATTGTGGGGCGGAATTTTACACGTATTGTAGGGCGTGTAATCCCCTTTGTTTTTGCTGAATTGATTGAGCCTTAAATGTGGCGTTTGGTTATTGAATTCGGCCTTGAAAAAGGTGGCAAAGTACGTAGAAACAAAGGAAGTGCTGCCCGATTTTCCGTAGAATTTAGTGACCTTGTACTTAGAATATTCTACGAAGAGAGCTAGAGGTTAATAGACATTTTATGACCATTATAGGTTGAAGTACTACGAGTAGCGTATTCTACTTGAAGGGTGGAAAAGGCTAGGAAGGGTATAGTACTTTGGAGCATTTTGCTATTTGTCGATAATCGTCGCGAGGTATGTGAACCTCTTCCTATCTTTTCTAGCATGATTGTTGTGAACTATGTAGTACGGTAGACGTACGTGTGCTAAACGAATTTTGGTTGGTTTAAAACATAAAGTGTTATAATAACTTTATGGGAAGTTAGTTATAACGACTTTATGTAGGTAAATAAATGGTTTGTGGTTTTTAAAAGATAAGAGACTTGACTTATAAATGACTTGATGTGAAATATTAAGGACTTGGTTTGTGTTAAAAAGTTGTGAAACCGCATTCATGAGTACTTGGTTTTTAAAAGGAATAAGTTTTATTAATTTCGGAAATGGGAATAATTATCGAACAAGCCATTACAGCGTTAATAAAGGAAAATGTAATGACAATTAATTATATTAAAACAAGTAGAAACCTCCATCTGCATAGAAGCTAAGATAAGACAAAATTGTATTACATTTTCTAGATCATGACTGCTTTAATAAGATCATTATAAACAAGTTTTGGTTTTCTTAAATTCCAAAGTAAGAAACTTGATTTCTAAAAGAAAAGAGACTTGAGGAATTGGAGAGTTTTTGGGTTAAAAGAAAGGCATGGTCTTGTCTTAAATTTGTTTAAAACATAAAGTGTTATAATAGCTTTATGGGAAGTTAGTTATAACGACTTTATGAAAACAAAAGAATGGTTTTATTATTGGATTAAAAATGGTAACCTGATTTTGGAAAAAGAGAAGTAACTTGAGTTTAAAAGGACAAGTAACTTGTTTTCAAATATCGAACTTTTCTTGATAGAAGAATATAAGTGGCTTGATTTTAAAAGGGTAGGAGTACCTTGATCTTAAAAGAGTTAGTTACTTGGGTTTTAAAAGTATACTTGACGTTGTTTTAAAAGTGTAAGCCACTTGGTTTAAAAAAATATAAAGTACTTGATTTAAACATGAACGTGTTTGGTACTACGGACATTAGTATCGAGTTGTTTTTACGTAAAAAGAGATCTTTTCGAAAGAATTAAAGTACGTAGTACTTTAGGGTTAAAACCCGGATTGTTGGCACAAAATGGGAGTACTTGAGTTTTTATAAATGGTGAATCAATTTACATGTTAATGAAGTCTAAAAGTATGTTGAACTTGCTTATGCCAGTTGTGATAGCTTTTGTTGTGCAAGTATTGTATTTCTATACCACCGCGTCTCTCGATGGAGGGTCGGCTGACTTGTTGTGAACTTACTTGACGCGTCTGCAGCGACGGCGATTCCACGTATGCTTTCATTGTTATTATCACATGGACATGTCTACACCGATGAGGATTCCGGCACGCGCCACGCAATGCGTTAAACTCCCGGTATATTATTATTGTCACATGGGCATGTCTACACCGATGAGGGATTCCGGGGGCATGTGACCATTATTGTTATTCCATGGACTAGCTCTCCATGAGGTTTTACTGATTCGGCTTTGGTATCTGGTAGTTGGCTCGATTTGCCTTGGCCGTGGTGATTCGACTTTGGTATCCGGTAGTTAGCCTTCGACTTGCCCCGCTCGGTTTGTGGCGAAGTCTCGTGATTACGGTTGTGATCGGTGGTTAGCCTAGTTACTTGCCCGCCGCCACGCGTGGCTCGTGGATCTGCAGAGGCTATCGCACTTGCCACGTGTCAGCTTCGCGAGTTAGTGTTTGGACGAAGTCTCGTGATTACGGTTGTGATCTGGTGGTTAGCCTAGTTACTTGCCCCGCCACCACGTGAGCGGTGGATCTGGTAGAGGCTATCGACTTGCCACGTGTCAGCTTCGTGATATAGTTATTTAGTATTGTTGGTACGGCTTTGGTATCTGGTAGTTGGCTTCGTACTTGCCCTGGCTTGATAATGCAGTTGGATCCGTAGTTATGCCTTCGCATTTGCCCCGACGGTTTTATGACACAGTAGGGACTCGTGTTCATGTACTCCTTGGTGTTATTATATCATAGACTGCCGACATTGAGGAAGGTATTCCACGGGCATGATTGATGTTGTGGGCGTGAGACCCATAGTTATATTTGAGTGATGACTTTGAGGGCGTGAGTCCCTGACTTGACATGACTGCTTATATATTGTGGACTGTAGTTTGGTTATCATACATGTCTCCTGCTTTATATAGACTGTTATGATTTCATTACAATATTTTGAGCCACATACTGTACTTGTTATCGACCTTCGGGCCGCGTCACGCCGCAGGTAAGTACACGATTGTTGATCCTCGCTCTTAGGATCACAGTTCAGCGTTTGGGAAGCTCCGTTTCTCCGGAGGCTTATCTTTGGTATAGTTCCCTGTCGTTGTAGGTACTTACATTCAGGGGTATGGCGGGGCCCTGTCCCGTCGTATTTGTGATTACATTCTTAGAGGGGTCTGTAGTACTGTTATGGGCAGGGTTTGAAAATAGGATGTAACTGTTCAGGTTTAATTATTTATATATACAGAAAGGTAACCGTTTTGGTTAGCCTGTTTTCGTATTATCTTGTTTCATGTTTAAGTTTTTATTTTCCGCTGATTTTTCTCTGATGTTGTATCACTAGGGTGCCCGGGGTAAGGCACCAGTCGCGGGCCCGAGGTCGGGTCGTGACAGATGTCATCCTGTAAGTTCACTTCTACTCCAGTTGATACTAAACCCAAGTTGGGCGTTGCAACTGGCTCTTTCTCTAAGGATCTGACTCGCTACCGTAGTCTTGCAGGTGCCCTTCAGTATCTTACGTTCACGCGATCTGATATTACTTATGTCGTACAACATGTGTGTTTGTTTATTTATGATCTCAGGATTGAACATATGAATGCGCTCAAACACATTCTTAGGTACATTCAGGGAACACTTGATTATGGCTTGAATTTGTATCATTCGTCGACTTCTACACTTGTCTCCTATACAGATGTTGATTGGGGAGGTTGTCCTGACACCAGACGGTCTACGTCTGGCTATTGTATGTTTTTAGGTAATAACTTGGTCTCATAGTCTGTCAAGCGTCAATTCACGCTTTCATGTTCAAGTGCAGAGGTCGAGTATCGAGGGGTAACCAATGTGGTCTCTGAGTCATGTTGGTTATGTAATATTCTTTTAGAGCTCGATTGTCCTATTCAGAAGGCTACCTTGGTGTATTGTGATAATATAAGTGTCATCTACCTTTCTGGTAATCCAGTTCAGCACCAGCGTACTAAACATAGAGAGATGTCTATTCACTTTGTTCGCGAAAAGGTAGCTAAAGACAATTACACGTCTGTCATGTCCCTTCCAGATATCAAATTGCAGACATCTTTACAAAGGGTCTTCCCTCGGTCCTTTTTGAAGATTTTAGAGACAGTCTCAGCGTACGAAGATCGTCTGCTATGACTGCGGGTGTGTGTTAAATGTATATAGCCCATTTGGCATCGGCAGCCCATCTGACATCGACAGCAGCCCATTACTGTGTGGCATAGAAGATTATGGTATATATTGTATATTATTCTTGTATATTCATTAGTCTTGTAGTCTTACCATAATTGTATTATTAGTCTCCAAATAAAATAGAGATTTAGAAGTAGAATAGAAAAATGATTTTCCTATTGTAACTTATATATATATATATATGTCTTTCATCAATAAGAATAATCAAGGAATTAATTCTTTCAGAAAATAAAAGTTAAAAGAGAAATAAGAGAAGGTAAAGAGAAAAACATAAGAGACACCATTTTTGTCTCATTTCGCTGAGAGCTCTCTGGCTATAGAGAAATTACTAACCAGTTTTCATTCGGTTCGATTTAATAGCGATTTCAGATAGTCATTGATTTTATCGTGTCTTATATGAATCAAGTATCCCTAACAACAAGGATGATTCTACTCGTTTGAAGGTCAACAAAGGTACGGGTGGAACCAACCCTCCTCCCCCTCATCCACCAACTCATCAACATCACGTAGATGCTGATAACTTGATGGACATCAAGAACCGAGCACACAACACCTCCTGGTACCGGAAGCTTGGGAGAAGTATCACATGCCGCGGGTCCTCCGGTTTTGGGTCATTCTGGCCCACCATGTTTGCGGGATTCTCTAGCAAAGTCCTCAATGCCTGATTCTCACAATGGCAGTACACAACATGTTAGGATGAGAGGTGAGTCAAAACATTCTGATTCTGAGATGCCTATGAACCCGCCACCTTCATGGGATGAAGTGACATACAACGGTGCTACGGAAAATGCTCAGCTTGTGTCAAGTAACGTTAACTTTGAACGCGGGGAACATAGCTTGGCTGGTACACAAGTTATGGCTTCCAGCAACAAAGATGATGGATGGCAAGAAGTTTTGTCCAAAAGAATGGGCCAAAAGGAAAGGGAAGGACTAAGCGCGGAGGTGCTAATAAAACCTCATTTGTTTCCTAATGAAAATACTTTGTTGGAATGTCCGTGGTCTTTGCGACAAAGGACAGTGGCTGCCACGCAAGCTCTAGTGTGTAGTATCACAAAACAGCATGACGCGGCTATGATTTGTCTATTGGAAACTAAGCTATCTCGCCAAGGATGAGTCTTTCTCTACTCAAAGATTCAAAGCATGGAAGTTTTGCTCAAATTTGGAATTCATTGGAGCGGTAGAATGCTATTACTTTGGGATCCATCCAGGTTTGTTGCGAAGTGCTTGGTATGGACTCTCAAAGATATCCATGTCGAGCAAGTTGCAATATAACACACGTGTCCTTCCTTGCCACATTTGTGTACCGGTTTATAGCATCTCGGATAGAAGGATGCTTTGGCATCACCTTTCTCACTGGGTGTTGCATCACTAAGCCTTGGATGATTATGGGAGATTTCAACACTTATTGCTACCCTCATGATAAAGTGGGGGTCCTCCTCTCACCGCTTATGCACTTAGGGATCTTGGAGATTTCAGAATTCTCATGGACTAGAAGACGCCCTTCTTCCTGTTCCTTCTACACTGGACGAATGGTTCGATTTGGTCTAAGCTTGATAGAGTGTTGATGAATTAAAGTTGGAGTGATTTGACCTAGAATGCCACCAATTTCATGCCTATGGAACTGTCTCGACCATCGTCCCGTGATAGCCACGATTATTGCATCCTATAATGTTGGGAAACGCCTCTTCAAGTTCATGAATATGTGGCTTTCACACAGCCTTTGAGAACATTATGACTTCATGTTGGAGACAAGACATATTGGGATCGCCAATTCGTCCTCGCCTCCAAATTGAAAGCCTCAAGCAACCTTTAAGGGCTTTGAACATAAGTGACTTTGGAGGTATCGAACAAAGAGCAAAAGGGGCAAACATAGAGTTCAATGAGGCTATCAATGCACACATGGAAAATCCCTTTGATGAGGAGCTTAAAGCCAAGGTTAAGTCCTCAAGAGCTAGAGCACACACCTTACTGGAAGCCGAAAGACACTTCATAAGGCAGAAGTCAAGACGAAACACTTGATTGGAAGTGATAGATGTTCCAAATACTTTCATAGCTTGATCAAAAGAGTAATGTCGAACTCCATTAACTTTCTTGTTAAAGCTAATGGTACTATCACTACATCACCGTAAGAAGTTAGGAAGTTGCTCGTTGAATTTTACAAAGATCTATTAGTACTTCCCGACCCACTACCAACTTTGATCCCGGTTGTTCAACTATGGCCCAAAGCTGAGTGAAGAAGAGAGATTACAGCTTTTGCATTTCATCACCCCAAAGGAGATTTTGGAAGCTCTCTCTGATATAGGCAATGACAAGGCACCTGGACCAGATGGTTATACGGCGGCCTTCTTCAAGAATAGATGGAAAGATGTGGGCCATGATGTTGTAAGATGTGGGCCATGATGTTGTAAGATGTGTCCAAGAGTTCTTCTCTACTGGAGTTCTTTTGAAGCAGGTAAATCATACCATCATTACCCTGCTACCAAAGACTGATCATGATCACAAGGTAAATGATTTGTGCCAATCGGATTGACTAATGTGACCTATAAGATCATCACAAAGATTCTAGCTAACAGAATGGCATTGATCCTTCCTTCTCTCATTGACAAATCCCAAGGGGCTTTTGTGAAAGGAAGAAACATGATGGACAACGTATATGTGGCACAAGAGCTTGTGAGAGGATTTAATAGAACCAGAGTCTCACCAAGATGTATGCTTATGGTGGACCTTCGTAAAGCATTCGATACAGTCTCTTGGAGCTTCCTCGAATTGGTACTAAGAAGTCTAAAATTTCCAGACAGATTTACAAGATGGATCATGGAATGTGTTAGCTCAACCTCCTTCTCCCTTTCTATCAATGGTGAGCTACATGGATACTTCAAAGGAAAGCGCGGCCTAAGACAAGGTGATCCTATGTCCCCTACTCTCTTTATCTTGTGCATGGAATACCTCTCAAGGCTGCTTAAAATGAAGGCTGAGGCAAGAGCTTTCTCATATTTTCCAAAGTGTAAGAAATTGGGCATTACTCATCTGGCGTTCGCGGATGACCTCATGCTTTTTGCCAAAGGAGATATATCTTCAGTTGGGATTCTTATGAATTGTCTGAAAGAGTTGGAGGGTGCCTCAGGATTAACTCTTAACCCAGCTAAATCCTCTGTCTACTTAGCGGGAATGCATTCGACAGTTCGGGACTTGATATTGTCCAGGGTGGGTTTCGCCATTGGAAGCTTTCCGGTACGATACTTGGGGATCCCTTTGTCCCCAATTTCAGTCTCGGTGGATCAATTTGCCCCATTCACTAGTGCTATTTCGAATTACATTCAGAAATGGGGGCATCACACCCTTTCTTATGCTGGTAAGCTAGAACTAATCAGGTCGGTTGTCCAAGGGGTTGAGAGCTTTTGGTTCCGGGCACTTCCTATCCCGACCACTATTATCAACAAGGTACGGTCTGCTTGTATTCAGTTCTTATGGGGTGGGAAACCACCAAGAGTTGCTTGGGATATCATTTGCTTGCCTCAAAGGCGTGGCTTGGGTCTATGAACATCAAGGAATGGAATCATGCCTTGTTATCCAGACGATTTGGCAAACTCACACTAAGCCGATTCTTTTGGGTCCATGGATCAATAGCCACTATTTGAGAGGTATTACTATTTGGGACTATGAGGTACGTCCTAGGGACTCCCCCTTATTCAAAAAGATTTGTGGGATTCGCGACAAATTTGTTTCTATCTTTGGTAGCCATGGTGATGCTATTGACGGCTTTACAAAAGTGTTGTGCCAACGGTATATTTGATTCAAGCCTCGTGTATGATATCTTGCGACTCCAAAGCTAAAAGCCTTGATGTCATAAATTTGGAAAGGCTTCATTCCTCCCAAATTCTCTTTACTATGTGGCTAAATTGCGTAAAACGGTTAGCTACAAAGGATACTCTATCATTTCTCAACTTGGAGGATAAATCTTGGGTTCTGCAAGCAAGCTAATGAAACAAGTGGAACACCTCTTCTTTGCCTCGCCCTATACACACATGATTTGGAAGAGCATAAAAGATTGGTTGGGTATTAGAAGAGAGATGACAATGTTGAAAGCTCCTTAAATGGATTAAGAAAGAACACCGCGGGACAAGCATCCGAGCCAAAGCTATTTTGCTTACTTTTTGCATAATGGTTTATGAGATTTGGAGGGCAAGAAACACAATGCTCTTTGAAGGCACAAGCTTTCCGGCAGAAGAGGTCATTGCAAGAATCAAAACAACATCTTATAGAGTTCTCTATGATTTTATCCCCTATTGTAATGGCACCTTTTGAGTGACCACCCCTCCCCTATTTCACTTCTTGTTTGCATTACGTTGAGGCCTGAGATACCTCAACGACTGATTGTAGCCACTTCCTTTTCGTTATTAGTAATAATATTTGCATTTACCTAAAAAAAAAAAATATCGTGAACAAAAAAAGCCTAAACTTTGAGAGGTTGAAGAACATATCTATATATTCATTAATTGTTTTCTGCCTCCATCTATTTTGCTTAGTTCATACCTTAATTAGCCGGTTTAAAAGCCAATGGCTTTTTTGCTCCTCACGAGCCTCTAAAGTAGTAGTTACACGCACTTTGCCATCAGTTAAGCGTATGGGTTTTACCACGTGAAAGTTATAATTTAGTAGGGTAATATAAACTAGGCATAAGTTAAATATGAAATTAATAACAATATGATAGTTTAGCACCTGAAAATTATAGTTCAGGGGTAATATAAACTAAGTATAATTTAAGTATGAAACTAATAAAAATATGATAACTTAGGAGGGGTTTATCACCTGAAAGCTATAGTTCGGGGGAGGGTAATAGAAATTAGTCATAATTTAAATATGAAACAAATAAAAACGTACAATAGTTTAGGAGAATTTTTTTTTTCCGGGTAAATGCAAATATTATTACTAAAAAGAAAAGACAGGGAGCTATAATCAGTCGTTGAGGGTTCTCAATCCTCAACGTAAGCATAAACAAGAAAGAAAGAGAGGAGGGATGGGGCGTTCACTCATAGGTGACACTACAAGAGGGGATTAAATCATAAACTCAATCTTGGAAGGTTGAAATACTCTTTTCACTTCTCAAACTTGCTGCTTGGCTTTGTTTTTGATAAAATTCTTCCTTGAAGTAACCTCTTTCCATCCATCATTATCCGCACAAAGTGGTGTTTGCATGTACACACTCGGCGAATTCTCGACACCCATAGTACTTCTAAAGGACCCCGGGACGATAGGAGTTTTAGACCCCCCTCGTGCTGCCTCGGCAAAGATCCTGACTTGATTAAAATCTCTATTTCCCACATTTGTTGTATTGGGAACATCATGTGCATCCCGCAACCGGTGTTCATCAAATTGATTTTCACCCGACGTTCGATCAAGATTCCAACCTGTATCGACACTTCCGGGAATAGAGGGCAAACTCGTATCCTTGCCATTTTGAGGCAAAGCATTCAAATTTTTAGGTTGGGAAGTCTCCATAGACTTCACTTGTTTCTTCAACTTCTTGCACTTTAAATGGCTATGTCCAAATATTTGCCAAAGAAAACAAAAATCTGGATAATGCTCATATTCCACTTTTTGAACGTACATGATGTTACTCGGCAGCTTTACTCTAAATTCCGTGACTGGCTCCTTACTAACATTGACTTCAATCAATACTCGTGCATAGTTCATTTTGGACATCTCTTTAGTAAACTGATCCGTGTATAGAGGCATTCCAACACGCGATGCTATTTTACTCAAACCGGTTTCACTCCAAACCGATAAGGGGATGTCACGTAGCAACACCCAAACGGGGATTTTCATAAAAAGATCATCTGAAAGTATCACGTCCTTATCAACTAGTTTTAACATCAATGTTTTGCCGAATGTCATATAGGGGCCACCATGAAACACCTTAATGTGATCGTCCTCTGACATGAAACGGAAGACGGTCCATCTACTTCCATAGGGAATGATTCGACACTTCACATTCCAGCCCTTAACAATTGAATTCAGTGCCTCACGTCCCGGGAAAGGGCCCGTGAAACATCCAATAAGACAATAGCCCCACGTCTCAACAAATGGGACTTCATCACTCGCATCGAGTTCTACAATATCTCCTTCTTGTTCAATAAATTGCAATTTCATACCCTTTGCTTCCAAACGTGACTCCGCAAACACCCCCGCATAAGTATTCTTCCTTGAAATAGGCTTATCCTTAGGTGCATTTACTGAAGCCGGGCGGTTGAGGGTCCATAGGTACATTGTTGGTTTCCGCAATTGAAGTCCAAAACGTGCATCATTGGGATTTGGTGTCCCAGAAGTCTTTTGTTGTAATAATGCACTATCATTTAATGCATTAGAGTTCATATGGATCTCGTTTTTGTCAACACCGATTTCCCCCCAAATCGAGTTTTGAAGTCTCCTTAAATGAGATGTCTCTACATTCCCTATGCCAATTAAATGTGTCGAGTTATTAGGCATCTTTTGGAGAGAAAACTCCTCGGCTTCCTCAACATTTGCCTTACCAAGATCTATGGGATTAGGCGCAACTTCGGATGTAGCACCCATTGAATGAGGCGTGCCATTGACAAAACCGATACCCACCCAAAACGAGTTTCGATGTCTCCTTAAATGAGATGTCTCTACATTCTCTATGCCAATTAAATACGTCGAGTTATTAGACATCTTTTGGAGAGAAAACTTTTCGGCTTCCGCAACATTAGCCTTACCAAGAAGCATGGGATTAGGAGCAACTTCGGATGTAACACCCAATGAATGAGGCATGCCATTGACATCCGTATCAATTAAATGCTTCAAATTACTAGATCTCTTTTGAATAAAAAACCCTTCGGCTTCCGCAACCTTTGTATTTCCAAGGCCTATTGGAATAGAAGAAATCTCGGACTCAACAACCCTTGACTGGTGACCCATGGGCTTCCCCCAAGACCCATGCCCACCCACCTGACCCACTATCAACCCGGGACTAACCACGTGACCCGCATTCACCTCGGCATCCAAAGTGCCTGCCGGAAAGCCCCTTTGGACTCAGAAACCAAGGATCGGTGACCCAAGGGTTTTATCCACAACTCATGACCATCAACACTACCCTCCTGCAACCCGTGACCACCCACCATACCCGTTTTCGACTCGGGGTCTCCCTCATGACCCGTTTCCCCCCCAGTGTCAAGTGTTCCCACCTGAACCCCAACCTCCTCCTCGACTTCCAAGGTGTCTGCCGAAAAAGACCCTTTGGACTTAAAAAACATAGTACGGTGACCTATGGGTTTCATCCACAACCCATGACCATCATCATGACCCTCCTGCAACCCGGGGCCACCCACCATACCCGCTTTTGACCCGGAATCTCCCTCAAGACCCGTTAACCTTCCAGTGTCAAGGGTTCCAACCGGAACACCACCTGAGGTTGCCACCGGAAAGTTGGGAGAATCAAGGAATTGCAACCTCGACTCATGACCACCATTATGACCCTCTTGCACTCCATGACCACCCTCCTGACCTGCTTTCAACCCGGCAACACCCACCTGACCCGATTCCACTACACTGCTCGCAGGCTAGCGCCACCACCGAGCGCCCCACCGCATACGCACTCTTCAAATTCAAATCTTGAACAATCAAACTAATCTATTTCTTTCTTTTGGCTGAAATCTTTATATTCTTCCTCATGGCAAGAAGGAAGATAACTCACTCTATAACAAATCGATTAAAGTGAACATGAAATGAACACACAAACTTCTCCGTAGGATGAGATTGATCAAAGAACAATCTGTAATAATTCGGTTGATAAAAATCATAGAAGAAGGGAGACGTAGAAGAGCAACTAGAGGAAATTTTACTTCTACGGTTAACCTTTGTGTAAATTATTTATTTTATTTCATGTTATTCTTACATATTCAAAGGTCTAAATATTTTAAATAAAAAAGTACAATTTTCAATATTAATATAGTTTACAACTGACAATGATGTAAATAACATGGATCAAGATAGTTTTAATCTCTAAGCAAAAATAAATCCATGAAGTAAAATGAAGATTTGTAAAAAATGAAAAAAGAGAAGTATGAAATTTTAATAATTATATAATTCTATTGCTTAATTTATTATTTAAAAAATTACATGTTACATATTTTATATAAATTGAGGGTTATTTTAATATTTTAAAAAAATCTGCAATGATCTAAGATTAAGGAAAATTATAATGTGGAGTAGAAAATGTTTCTCAAACCCAAAAAATTAAGGGGTAATATAATCAACACTTTGAAATTGTAGCTCCCAATTAAAACTAACTATTCATTATTTATTTCTATTCAATTAAGTGAAATATGGGTTGAAGGTTCACAAGGTTCCTCTACAAGTTGAAGCATGAGATCATTATCTCCTCCTCCTCCTGCCGTAACCGCCACAAGAATACACTGTACGCACCTTCTCTTTCCCTCCAATTCTACTAACATGATTTAACACACCCAGCTCCAAAAAATACACTCCAATCCAACACACATTTTCGAGATGCTTCTCTCTCTCCTCATCATCCTCTCTCTCTTAATCTTCCCCTCCACCGCCGTACCAACCACTATCGGCTTCACCTACTCCCCCTCCGTCAACTCCCCACCGGCTGACCATGTTGTCACCGCACTTCAGTCACTCAAAATCCCCACCGTCCGCCTCCTTAATCCAAACCCAACTCTAATCCGTTCCTTTTCCTACTCCAACATCTCCCTCCTCCTCACCATTCCCAATGACCTCGTCCCTTCCTTTGCTTCTAATCGCTCCTCTGCTACCCTCTGGGTTTACAACAATGTCCTTCCCTTTCATCCTCGTGCTCGTATTTCACTCATTTCAGTCGGTTCCGACGTTATCTCTTCCACCCGCGTTTCCGACCCTTCCACAGCCCTAATCCTCGCCATGCAAAACCTGCACCACGCCCTTCTTGACTTGGGAATCCGTACTGTCTCTGTTTCCACTACTTTCTCTTTCATCCACGTTATTACGACGGCGTTCCCTCCTTCCTCCGCTGAGTTCCAAGAACCCGTCAACTCGCTTGTCATCAGGCCTGTACTTGAGTTCTTGGAGGAAACAAATTCATCTCTGCTGATGAATGTGTACCCCTACAATGTGTATCGACTCCATGGAGAGATCCCAGTTGGTTTCGCTTTGTTTCAGGAAGGTCCATTTAACTTCCGTGATGATGTTGTTACAGGTGTCCGCTATCATAACCTGTTTGATATGATGGTTGATGCAGTGATTGCTGCGATGGCGGTTTCAGGCTACGAGAATATTCCGCTCATTTTGACAGAAACAGGGTGGCCAAGCAATGATGGTGAGAGTCCGCTGTACGCAGAGAAGTATATACAGGGTCTGGTTTCGCATTTGAAATCTGGTCTTGGAACTCCACTAAGGAAGGAAGGTGCTGCTCAGGCTTACATTTACCAGTTGTTTGATGAGAATACTGAATCCAATGATCATCAGAAGAAGAACAACTTGACTTCTCAAGGTGAAACAGAGCAGTACTGGGGTGTCATGTACCCTAACATGACCATGAAGTACAACATCAATTTTAACAATGCTCACCACAACTCCAGAATGCTTGCTCTGCTTGTTCCCTCAATCTATTTTCTTCTTCTGCTTGTTCCTCTGTTTAGATGATTGACTATAGCTAGTAGTCCAAAACTCTTGATTCATTACCTAGCTAGAGGGAACTCCAAATTATGATTGCAAGCACATCAAGAATAGTATGTGTACGTAGAGATTTCTGTTGCTGTTGATTGGATTTCGGATAGTATTTTTTTTCTTCTGATATGATATAACCATTGGTTACATATAAAGATATTGATCCCTTCATGATTACTGATTCTTGCTTCCATGTCCTTACGCATTCGGAGTTCTGTTTGTAATTACGCTTTGGTTGTTGTATGAGTTTTTACTCTCATAAATAGCTGAGAAAGTGAAGCACTCTAGTAGGAGATTGCATGAAAATTACAAGAAACATATTTTACATTGGCAATGGTAAACACATTTTTTTACAACATAAATTTGCTTTTCATCTACCTAACATAGACGAGCTTTCCTGAGGAAACATACTAAAATAAATACATCTCAATACGAAATACTGAATTGTGACTACATATCTTAAACTTGAAAGTACGTGCCTATGGACAACTAACTATTTACATAGATGCCAATCACTCTCAATCCCTTCGTCTGATGAATGCTTGAAAATCATGACAAGTCTCATCATTGAACGACCTGTAAATGCATAGAATGGCAATTCGAACCTCCAAAAACAGACAAATGTTTCTGCTCATTTGCGAAGTGAAAAATAGATCTCCATTTCTCTTCTCTGTATGACTTAAGTGCTAACGAGGAAGTAGTAACAAGTTGTCTAGAGTATCTAACTGATGCAGAGGCCGAAGCTTATACTTTTCCAGAATGTCGCCTCAGCAACTCGAAAGGCCAAAGCATGTATTCAAATCCATCAAGCCACTAACCATTCACAGCTCCCAGCAAACAACATTAACAGACAGAAATTCCTGTCTTTACATATCATTAACTACAGGAACTTTTAGCACACAATTGCATCAAGAAGCCGTATTACAAGATTTCCCCAATTTATGACTTTCTTTCCATTTTGAATGTTTCAAAATACTGGGCATTATCACTCTAATAACATCATTTTAGACATCTTTCATAGGTTTCAAAAGTTAAAATTATTTAAGTTTCACCTATTCTCCATCAAACTAGCCTTACGCTACTAATTAGTACGTGATCAAGAGATTCAAGACAGCATCTTAAACTCTATGCTATCCAAATGACTTTTCATAAATTGGGATTAAGGTAAAATCCAGCCATCACATAGAACCTGAATATTGATTTAATAGATAATGGCATCATTGGCAAATTATTATTTTTCCCCTGAAAAGCAAGCATAGGCTCACTTTGCAGCAAAAAACTGGCCAAGACAGCTGATGCTACCACCTACCATAAGTGCAACAAAAATCATCTCTAATGTTTGTCTGAGATTTTGTTCGTTTTTCTCATGATAGTACAGAGGGATAACTTTACCATTGCAGGCTGTTGTTCACTAAAGGAATGATAGAATATTGTCAAGTCAGGATCATCCTTGTGCTTGTCCCAAGCGGCATTGAACTAGGAGCCCTTGGATCTTGACAGTGAGGAGAAAAGATATTAAGAAGTGAGAACTCAATAAGCAGAGAGAAACTAAAACGAAACCAAAAAATTCATATCACGTGCAGGAGGAGAAAACAAATATAGTAGCAGGGACGGGGTCACAGACAGTAAGCTTTCTGATTTCTTCACGTGCAATTTTCAGCTCTGCCCCCTTGTATAGACTAACAAGTTCATCCACCAACCTGCATTACACCAACAGATACAATTTAAAGAAGCAAGACGAGCATGTAGGAAGGTTCTAGTTAACGCTATGGATGTTAATCCATAGTCAGTTAAGATGGTTTAATTATTCAAGAAAGAGGTCCTCAGTTTAGATGCAAAACTGGAATTTTGGTACGAAAAGAAAAACTATTGGATTTACTTACAAATTTTAGCAGGGTTAGGGGGGTAAGTGGGGGTAAGGGAGATGCTAGGCTGAGAATAGGGTCTTGGAACATTGGACTTTAACGGGGAAGTATAGAGCTAGTTAATATTCTTAAGAGGAGGATTATTATAGTCTGTGTCCAGGAGACTAAATGGGTATGACCTAAGGCTAAGGATGTGGATGGGTATAACTTATGGTTCTCGGGTAGATCGAGCTATAAGAATGGGGTAGGCATTTTGGTAGACCGCTAAGGGATGTAGAGGTTAGGAGGGTCAATGACAGGATGATAACGATTAAGTTGGTAGTTGGACGAGAAGGAGAAGAGGCGTTTTTGGAAAGATTTGGACGAGGTGGTGGAAGGTATACCACCCATTGAGAAGTTATTTGTAGGAGGGGATTTCAATGGACATATCGGGTCACACCTGTCACGACCCGAAACCGGGCCCGCGACTGGTGCCTTACCCGGGCACCCAAGTAGTCAAACAACATCAGAGAAAATCAGCGGAAATTAAAACTCATACATGATAACCAATGAAAAGAGAAACAGGCTAACCAAGCGGTTACCTTTTCTGAAAAAAATAACTAAACACCTGAACAGCATAATCCTCGCCACATCGCATTACATGCACTCTAAGAATTTTTATAACATCTCTCGACGGACAGGCCGCCATACCACGAATGTACAAAAGTTCTACAACTTCGTGGAACTGCAAGTGACAAAGTCTCCGGCGAATGGAGCTTTCGAGAATGAACAATGATCCAAAGGGTGCGGATCAACAAGCGATGATCTCAACTGCAGATGAACGCAGCTTCGGCGGGTCGATAACAACAGTACCGAGTATGCGAAATGTAAAAATATCAGAAATGAAATCATAATAGTCTATAAGGAAAACAGAGACATGTATGATAACCAAACTACAAGACACCACGATATACGCCTACCAAATCAAATCACATCAAGTCGTGACTCACGCCCGAAAGATCATTACTCAAAGCCGACGATACTGGCTACCCAACGTGTCGGTATGTCCAACCCAATAACAAGATAGTACTCACAGCTGACGATACCGTGGCTACCCAACGTGTCAAGATGTCCCAACCAATAACAAGATAATACTCATCGTGGACGCATACTCGGCTACCCAACGTGTCGGTATGTCCCAACCAATAACAAGATAATACTCATCGTGGACGATACTGCGGCTACCCAACGTGTCGGTATGTCCAAACAAATACCCGTGATAATACTCATCGCGACGATACTCGGCTACCCAACGTGTCGGTATGTCCAAACAAATACCCAGATAATACTCATCGTGGACGATACTCGGCTACCCAACGTGTCGGTGTGTCCAAACAAATACCGAGATAATACTCACCGCGACGATACTGTGGGCTACCCAACGTGTCGGTATGTCCAAACCAGCTTTACAAGATAACACTTAATAAGCATACCCGGCTACCCAACGTGTCAAGATGTCCCAAAGGATCAATATAGTGGAAGCATACCCGCTGGCTACCCAACGCGGTCGATATGTCCATCATACCACCCGATATCCCCTCCGTCGAGACTCCAGAGCACAAAGTCAAACACTTGCACAACAACAAAACTATCACCACAAGCAGGCAAGTTACACACAACTCAAAGTACCTTCGCTTAAGTCAACAAACGGGTTCCAACCCCAAAATACTACATTCTTTCCTACCTTCAAAGACCTCTCTTTACGTAGAAACCATACGATACTATCACACGTAGTATCACACACATTCATGTTTAAAACACGACTTCAAACACAATTAACATAACGTCAAGTATACTTTTTTAAAAGTCCAAGTCATTTACTTTTCCCTTAAGAAAAGTTCGATATTTGAAAACAAGTGATTTATACTTTCAAACTCAAGTTACTTCCTTTCCAAAATCCAAGACATTATCCTTTGCAATCCATTAAGTTCATTCTTTGGAATTTAAGAAAAGTCGAACTTGTTATCAATGATTCTCATTTAAGCGACCATGATCTAGGAAATGTAATATCATTTTGTCTTATCTTAGTTTCTATGCATGGAGGTTTCTACGGTTTTAATATAATCAATTAGTCGAAACCATTTCCTTTATTAGCGCAAGATGGTGTGTTCGATACTTGTTCCCACTTCAAATCCATTTCACATTCTTAAGCCTTTATACCTAACTTCCCATAAAGCTAGTATAACTCTTAAGTTTTCAAAACCAAGTATTACTCATTACTCACGAATGAGGTTTTACAACTTTGAATGACATTACAAACTTTCACAATTCTAAGTTAAGTCTCTTATCTTACAAGATCAAGTCTCTTAACTTCTACCAATCAACAGCCGTTCTTTTACTCACATAAAGTTGTTATAACTAACTTCCCATAAAGCCGTTATAACCCCTTTTATGTTTTAAACCAACCAATACCACATAAACATTTATGACCAAGAGGCTCATTCTTAAGACCGAGTGCCCATTACTAACTGGATAAGACTTACTACTCTTACACATAATGAAGCCCTTTACACTTCATAACAAGTCAAGACACAATTTGGAAAATCAATTTCTTTAGCACACGCGTCAACCGCACTATATATTTCACAAATAGTCATGCCAAGAGGATAGGAAGAATCACATACCTCGCGATTGTCGACACTAAGCAAAATGCTCCACAAGACTATCTCCTTAAGTTAATATGCTACACGTAGTACTTCAATCCTATAAGTGGCCATAAAACGCCTATCAAACTCTAGTTTCAACGTAGAGTAAACTAAGTACAAGGCCCCTACATTCTACTAAATCGACGTAACTTCCTTTGTTTCTATTAACTTGCCACCTTCACAAGGCCGAAATCAACAAGGCTACAAGATCCAAATCTAAGCCAACTTAACTATAATGACCTTCAGTGCTCACAAATCTATACAAACTTAACTATAATGTCCTGTGCTCACAAATCTATTCAAACTCTAAATATAATAACCTCAGCTCACAGATCTATACTACTATCACAAGTACTAACTCAAAACCTGCAGTGGAAACTCTTACCTTTTAGAAAAGCCCACAAAAGCCCTTTCCTACCACTTCTTCCACAACTCAACCACCGCTTCCCACAAGTTCACCAACACTTTTTCCTTCACGCCGCCCAACAGCTTCCTAAGGCCAGTTTCTCAAAACCTGCAGGCGGAGAGGGTTTTCTCGGGAGGGTTTGAATGAAACGGCCAAGTCTTCCAAGACTTGGCCCTAAAATAGGCTTCTATCGGTCAAAGGACGGGAGGGACACTTGTCACCCTCCCATAGGCTCCTTATAAAAATATCCCCGATTTTTCTCCTTACCCGCAGAAAATCCCGCCGCTGGCCATGCCGCTCACACGGCCGCGGCGCTAACACTTCGTAAAATAATTGCACGCGCACGGCCGCTGCCTCCAGATTCGGGCCGGCGCTAACACCTGGGCACTTCAAGATAATCGGCGCTGCCACGCTTCTCCTGGGCCATGCACAATCCTCGAATCAAGTCATCGCATTTGATCAAGCGCCAAACTTGAAACTTCCATAACTTTTGACTGATGTCCAATCGATTTAACGCTGGTCAAGGCTGGGACCTAGATTCAACTGACTACCCACTAGGCCTTTTAAACACCTTACAATCCTTAACAACCTGGGGTCCAACACTCCAAGGTAAACTCAAAATCCTTCCAACACACGTTTGCCAACTTATCTATCTTCTAGAATTTACTGGTGTAACATTCTTCCTCTCTTAGAAACATTCGTCCCGAATGTTCCTTCTAAGTCTCCGTAACACACGCGCCAGATAGTCTTCACTACTATACCTACCAAAACTCATTTATGCCTCTCATGGCCATAATATAGAAATCACGATCTCCAAATTCCAAATAACGGGAAATCACCTCTAACGCAAACATCACTATTTTCTCCTCCTCGTCTAAAGGATACTCTCCTTACTCCTACTGCATCTTCCTTGTACACTCACACCCCTCTCTAGTACACGCCCACAATTCACCATGCCTGCTTTCTACCACCTCGAGTCACTACTCCAACTCGTCCATCTTACTAATTCACGCCATAAGCTACCACTTCCATCACAAATTACCCATGGAATCATCACACAAAACTCCATGTATACCATACACTCCGACAAGGATTAACAAGAAAGTCTTCTACCCAAGACTACTTACATCTAAGGTCTCAACTGTTATAAATTCTAAGGTTCAAAATTTTTCTCATCCCCAAACTTACCCTCTTTATTAACCATGCTTCCAAATCACATTATATACACAAAGCTACCCGAACATAGCACTCAACACATCACCACAACATCAAAGCATACAATACTCTGTAGGTTAAGAACATACCAGAATTATTGCTTCACTTCCTTCTTGCTGCTCTACTCATGTTCTTTCCAAGACGACGCACAAAGCGAGGAGTGAATCGCCCATCGATCCCGGCGTCGAATCTCAACCTCCGCGCTTATCTCTCGCGGGACACCTGCAAACGGCCTACCGGGCCGCATGTAAATGATTCCCTATTAGCACGACACTCCCATCGCGAGCCTACCACAATGGTCACAACGAGGTAGGGTGGTCCCATCCGACTAACATCCCCGATCCCCAAAACTCAAACTCGAGCCCCGACCGCCTCGAATTTTTCGAACGCCCCAAGATCGAGCGGAGCACTGCATCGGGCGAGGCGCATAACTAACTCGCCACAGGCCGCCGCTCGGCGTCACCAGCGACCTCGCCGCTTCGCCCTACTCGCCGATTCGTCATTCCGTCCGACTTACGTGCCTCACATCCAAGCGCATGAGTCGCACGCGGCAATGTCCACGCCTACCAAGAGCTACTCCCGAGCAACTCTCGCCAAATAGTCATCAAGCCTCGCGACATACGGTGCACTTCGCCCTCCATGTCGGCACTAACGCGGACGCATCGAGCAGCGAGTTAAACTCCACGCCAGACTTCGAACCAGACGCCTGCTCGCCAACATCAAAAACTGTTTACCCGAGTCCTCCTCATCCGCGAGGCAAGAAATGTGCAAGAAATGCCTCCGAGAACTCGCCCCATCTCACCGGAAGCCGCATGCCTCCCGATGCCTCCCACGACCAAACCACGATCGCAGATCACGCACCGATGCGAACCTAGACCATCGACTCGGCTCTCCGATGCTCGATCACTTACGATCCGTCAGAATCGCTTGATGAACTCTCGCGATCATCCTCGTGCCTCGACCAGTAACTCGGGCGCTACAACTCGTAAAGTCCCGCACTTCAAACTATCCGGGATCTCGTGAACCATCAGCATCGAATCGCCGCTGGCCCAAATTATCTCATATTCGCCACAACCTCGCCAATAATCGCCATCTCTCAGGACTATCTCCCCGCCTGCATCGCGACCGAGGCTCAGTATCAGAGTCTCAGCAGCATCGCCGCGCTTAAATCGCTGGTGCCGCGGCGCCGCAAAACTTCGCTGTCAAGACTACTCATCGATCGCTCGCGCTCGCATTTCTCAATCCCACTAGCCTCGCCGCTTTGCCTTCGGGCCTCGTTGCCTCGCAGGCATAATCGTAAAACGAAACACGCCGCAGGGTCCAACTTACAACATGCTTCTAAGGCACGATCTCGTAATGGTAAGAATAAACTAATCCTAAATGTCTCAGCAGCCTCGACATTATAGATGGGCGCACAACACATCGATAATCAAGACTCTACTTAGACACGGCTCAGACACTTTCCGAGGACTAATCGCTCGATACCACTTCACACGACCAAACCGCTCGCGATCGTGCCTTACCCGCACCCAAGTAGTCAAACAACATCGAGAAAATCGTGAAATTAAAACTCATACATGATAACCAATGAAAAGAGAAACAAAGCAACCAAGCTTACCTTTTCTCAAAAAATAACTAAACACCGAACGCTATAATCCCCGCCACATCGCATTACATGCACTTCTAAGAATTTTTATAACATCTCTCGACGACAGTGGCCCGCCATACCCCGAATGTACAAAAAGTTCTACAACTTCGTGAACTGCACTGTGACAAAGTCTCCAAGGAACGGAGCTCGAGAACCGAACAATGATCCAAAGGGTGCGATCAACAAGCGATGATCTCAACTCGCGCAGATGAACGCACTTCGGGCGGGTCCGCATAACAAAACCGAGTATGCGAAATGTAAAAATATCAGAAATGAAATCATAATAGTCTATAAGGAAAACAGAGATACGATGATAACCAAACTACAAGACACCACGATATACGCCTACCAAATCAAATCACATCAAGTCGTGGACTCACGCCCGAAAGATCATTACTCAAAGTGACGATACTGCTGGCTACCCAACGGTTTCAGATGTCCAACCCAATAACAAGATAGTACTCACGTGACGATACTCGGGCTACCCAACGTGTCGCATGTCCCAACCAATAACAAGATAATACTCATCGCGGACGATACCGGCTACCCAACGCGGTCAAGATGTCCCAACCAATAACAAGATAATACTCACCGCGGACGATACTCGCGGCTACCCAACGCGGTCAAGATGTCCAAACAAATACCCGTGATAATACTCATCGTGGACGCATACTCGCGGCTACCCAACGTGTCGCGATGTCCAAACAAATACCCAGATAATACTCATCGTGGACGATACTGCTGGCTACCCAACGTGTCGTGTCCAAACAAATACCCGATAATACTCACCGGACGATACTGGCTACCCAACGTGTCAAGATGTCCAAACCGGCTTTACAAGATAACACTTAATAAGCATACCCGGGGCTACCTAACGTGTCAAGATGTCCCAAAGGATCAATATAATGGAAGCATACCCGCTGGCTACCCAACGGTCGATATGTCCATCATACCACCCGACATCCGCCCTCCGTCGAGACTTGTGAGCACAAAGTCAAACACTTGCACAACAACAAAACTATCACCACAAGCACAAGTTACACACAACTCAAAGTACCTTCGCTTAAGTCAACAAACCGGTTCCAACCCCAAAATACTACATTCTTTCCTACCTTCAAAGACCTCTCTTTACGTAGAAACCATACGATACTATCACACGTAGATCACACACATTCATGTTTAAAACACGATTTCAAACACAATTAACATAACGTCAAGTATACTTTTTTTAAAAGTCCAAGTCATTTACTTTTCCCTTAAGAAAAGTTCGATATTTGAAAACAAGTGATTTATACTTTCAAACTCAAGTTACTTCTCCTTTCCAAAATCCAGTACATTATCCTTTGCAATCCATTAAGTTCATTCTTTGGAATTTAAGAAAAGTCGAACTTGTTATCAATGATTCTCATTTAAGCAACCATGATCTAGAAATGTAATATCATTTTGTCTTATCTTAGTTTCTATGCAGATGAGGTTTCTACCGGGTTTTAATATAATCAATTAGTCGAAACCATTTCCTTTATTAGCGCGTGATGGTGTGTTCGATACTTGTTCCCACTTCCGAAATCCATTTCACATACTTAAGCCTTTATACCTACCTTCCCATAAAGCTAGTATAACTCTTAAGTTTTCAAAACTAAGTATTACTCATTACTCACTTAATGAGGTTTTACAACTTTTGAACGCATTACAAAACTTTCACAATTCTAAGTTAAGTCTCTTATCTTACAAGATCAAGTCTCTTAACTTCTACCAATCAACAACCGCTTCTTTTACTCACATAAAGTTGTTATAACTAACTTCCCATAAAGCCGTTATAACCCCTTTATGTTTTAAACCAACCAATACCACATAAACATTTATGAGACCAAGAGGCTCATTCTTAAGACCGAGTGCCCATTACTAACGGATAAGACTTACTACTCTTACACATAACGGCCCTTTACACTTCATAACAAGTCAAGACACAATTTGGAAAATCAATTTCTTAGCACACGCAAGGCCAACCGCACTATATATTTCACAAATAGTCATGTCAAGAGGATAGAAGAATCACATACCGCGACGATTGTCGACACTAAGCAAAATGCTCCACAAGACTATCTCCTTAAGTTAATATGCTACACGTAGTACTTCAATCCTATAAGTGGCCATAAAACGCCTATCAAACTCTAGTTTCAACGTAGAGTAAACTAAGTACAAGGCCCCTACATTCTACTGAAATCGACGTAACTTCCTTTGTTTCTATTAACTTGCCACCTTCACAAGGCCGAAATCAACAAGGCTACAAGATCCAAATCTAAGCCAACTTAACTATAATGACCTCAGTGCTCACAAATCTATACAAACTTAACTATAACAAATTTCAGCTCACAAATCTATTCAAACTCTAAATATAATGACCTCAGCTCACAGATCTATACTACTATCACAAGTACTAACTCAAAACCTGCAGGTGGAAACTCTTACCTTTTAGAAAAGCCCACAAAAGCCCTTTCCTACCACTTCTTCCACAACTCAACCACCGCTTCCCACAAGTTCACCAACACTTTTTCCTTCGCCGCCCAACAGCTTCCCTAAGGCCAGTTTCTCAAAAACCTGCAGAAGGAGAGGGTTTTCTCGGGAGGGTTTGAATGAAATGGCCAAGTCTTCCAAGACTTGGCCCTAAAATAGGCCTATCATTGGTCAAAGGACGGGAGGGACACTTGTCACCCTCCCATGCTCCTTATAAAAATATCCCCGATTTTTCTCCTTACCCGAGAAAATCCCGCCCCATGGCGCGCCACGGCCATGGCGCTAACACTTCGTAAAATAATTGCACGCTGCACGGCCGCGCGCCAGATTCCGGGCCATGGCTTCAACACCCGCACTCGCGATAATCGCCACGCTCTCGCTTCTCCGGCCGTACAATAATCCTCGAATCAAGTCATCGCATTTCGATCGCGCCAAACTTGAAACTTCCATAACTTTTGACTCCGATGTCCAATCGACGAACGGTTGGTTGCGTTGGGACCTAGATTCAACGGACTACCCACTAGGCCTTTTAAACACCTTACAATCCTTAACAACTGGGGTCCAACACTCCAAGGTAAACTCAAAATCCTTCCAACACATGTTTGCCAACTTATCTATCTTCTAGAATTTACGGGGTGTAACAACACCCGAGGGTTATGACGACGTGCATGGAGGCTTTGGCCTCAGGGACACGAACAGGGGAGGCGTCTCACTCTTGGAGTTCGCTAAAGTTTTTAGGATGGTGATAGCCAATTCGAGGTTCATGAAGAAGGCGGAACACTTGGTGACTTTCCGTAGCTCGGTGACTAAGACTCAGATCAAGATGGAGAAGAGAGTCGGATGACTCAAGAATCAACGGGAGTTTGACTATGTCTAGTGCAGCGAGACGGCCGAGAGGTTGACAATGGCGGGATTGGGGAGGTGGGGACGCGACCAGATGCGACAGACGTACCAACAGCATTCGAGGTAGCCAGAGAAGTTGGTGGTCTCGGGATAGCCGTGGTGGGCATCGAGGGGACTAGTAGTAGAATGATAAAGTTCAAGAGAAGGTGGAAGCAAAGAAAACGGCGTATGTGAAATTGATAGAAAGCAAGGATGAGGTGGAGAAGTGGATGAATAGAGAATTGTATAAGATAGCGAGGAAGGAGGCAAAGCTAGCGGTTACGGTGATGAAAACGATGGCTTTTGAACGTCTATATGTGGAATTAGAGGGAAAATACGGGGATAAGATGTTGTACAGACTAGCTAAGGCGGGGAGGGCCCGTGACTTGAATTGCGTGAAAGTGCATCAAGAACGAGGACGGCAAAGTACTAGTGGAGGACGCGCATATTAGACGGAGGTTGACAGTCTTAAATAAACTTTTGAACGAAAAAAGAGATAAAGCATTGTGCTGGGAGATCTGAAACAATCTGAAAGGTACCGGGATTTTGGATATTGTCGAAGCATTAAGGTTGAGGAGGTTAAGGGTGATGTTCACGGGATGCGCAGGGGACGTGCGATCGGGCCAGATGAAATCTCAGTTGAATTTTGGAAGAGCGCATGCAGGGCAGGTTTGGAGTGGCTAATTAAGTTATTTAATGTCATTTTTAAGACGACGAGAATGCCTGAAGAATAGAGGTAGAGAGTACAATGATTCCTTTGTACAAGAACAAAGGTGACATCCAGATTTGCAACAACTATAGGGGTATCAAGTTGCTAAGCCACACTATAAACGTTTGAGAAAGGGTCGTGGAGATGATGGCTAGAAGAGACGTGTCTATTTTCGAGAACCAGTTTGGATTCATGCTGGGGCATTCAACTACAGAAGTCATTCATCAGGTTGGAAGAGAGACTTACATATGATTTTCATCGACCTCGAGAAGGCATACGACAAAGTTCCTAGGTTAGAGGTGTATCTGTGGCGTACACTAGTGCGATTAAGGATATGTATGATGGAGCCAAGACCAGGTTACAGACGGTAGGAGGAGACTCGGAGCACTTTCCTGTGATGATGGGGCAGCACCAGGGATAACTCTTAGCCCATCCTTATTTGTCTTAGTGATGGATGGACTGACGCGACAAATCCAAGGGGAGGTGTCATGGTGTATGTTATTCGCATATGACAGTCCTGACTGATGAGACTCGCAGCGGAGTAGACACTAAGCTAGAGGTTTGGAGACAGACTCTGAAATTTAAAGGGTTCAGGCTAAGTAGGACCAAGACAGAATACTTGGAGTGTAAGTTCAGTAACGGGAGTGATCATGAGACAGGAGTGGAGGTGAGACATGGTACTCAGGTCATTTCAAAGAAAGGAAGCTTCAAGTACCTCGGATCTATTATCCAAGGGAATGGAGAGGTTGATGACGATGTCACACATCGACGCAAGGTGACGGATGAAACGGGCTCGATCCGAGTCTCGCGAGATAAAGGCGCCACCAAAACTTAAAGACAAGTTCTATAGGGTGGTGGTTAGATCGACTATGTTGTATGGGGCGGAGCGTTGGGCAGTCAAGACTTCTCACATCCAAAAGATGAAAGTTGTGAAAATGAGGATGCTGAGATGAATGTGTGGGCATACAAGGAGAGATAGAATTAGAAATGATGATATCCGGGACAGAGTGAGAGTGACCTCGGTGGAGGATAAGATGAGGGAAGCGAGGTTGAGATGGTTCGGACATGTGCAGAGGAGAGACACAGATGTTCCAGTGCGGAGGTGTAAGAGGTTGGCTATCAATGGGTTCAGGAGGGATAGAGGTAGGCCGAAGAAGTATTGGGGAGAGGTGATTAGACGGGATATGACGCATGTGCAAATTACCGAGGACATGCCTTAGATAGGGATTGTGGAGGACACGAATTAGGGTAGATGGGTAGTAGGTAGTTAAGCGTAGTCCTACTTACGCTTACGATCTGGTAGTGGTAGTGTTAGTATTGTAGACCTGCTTAGTTATCACACTAGTAGGCGCAGTATTGCTTTATAGGTCTCTGTCGTTTGATTTCCGCTGATATGTGTTCTGTAGTATACTTTGTTTATATTATTTACCTGCGTTAGTTACTGCTTCTTTTTCCTCTCTTGGTTTGCTTGTGCTTATGATTTGTCTTGAGCCGAGGGTCTTTCGGTCTACCTACCAAGGTAGAGATAAGGTCTGCGTACACTCTACCCTCCCCAGACCTCACGTTGTGGGATTTCACTGGGTATGGTGTGGTTTTTGTTGTTTTAGCTTACTCCATTCTTCATTTTCAGAGCAGATATAAGTAAAATTCAGGGTGAATCCTAGTTTTCCTTCTTCATACGCAAATTAACTTTCAATGTGTGGCGAATTCCTTATCCATGTCAACTTTTTAGATCCGTTCAAGAACCTGAAATAAAAATGAAGCATCAAATGTGCTGCTAGCGATGATCTTCAAACACAAGATCTTGTATGAAAAAAAATTGAAATGCAAAGAAGCTTAACTGTATATATTTTAACAAGAACTCTGTTAACGCCACTCAATTATACTTAACCAGAGTACAAAAACTGAAACTAGCCGAAAAAGGACTTCAGCAAAAGTGTTCAGGACACAGTGATTACTGTAACACCTTCAAAAAAGGTAGCAAGGCTTACCGGCTCAAAAGAATTCCATCACCTCTTACCAGTAGAACAGTTCTGTCGTCATCTGCATGCATCCACTGGAAGAAGAGGGGAAAAGGTCGCCTGAAATGAGCTAGCAGGATAAGACCAAGACCATTGAACAGTGGTTCAATATGCTGTAGCCAAGCAATATGTCATTCCTTGTTTCTTGGTTGCCTTTCCAAGTGACTCGACATCTCATTCAACAATTTTTCATACCTGTGTCACAATATTTTTGATAGGTAAATACATACTTGAAGCATAAAATATTGGAAATGCTAATGTTTAAAGGACATGTGACATGTTGGTACAGACACCTATTTTAATGTATATGGCAATGTCAAACTTCACAGGACTATCATACTAAATTAGGGATTTGCTGCATCACTAGCCTCTAAACACAGAAGAATTTTTATTCAGATATCAGTTGGCTAGACAGCAATTATGATACCAAAACAACTTGAAAATCTGACTTCCAAGTTAATTCTTAAAAAAAGAAAGAAAAAGAACTTGTTAATTTGACAATGATAGACTGTTTCCTAGAGTTAACTTCATCGAGTAACACAGAGGTAATCCTATCCCCCAAAGAAGAAAATAATCAAACTTTCACTTAACACTTGTGCAAGACAAAACATTGAGAGTATCCAACTGTATGTTGGAGGCACAACAATTTTGACGAACAGCTCTTTCTGCACTCCCATCCAGATATCAGGATTACTGTTAAGAATTAGGTCACGAAGTATAGATTGAGAAACACATATATGAACATGCTTCCGTGTGCATCGACGGTGAAACAAGAATCATGTTTTAGGATTTGACTGATACCATTTCCCCAGTAAATTCATGAGTAGAATACCATTTTAAATAATGTGCTATCCAAGATTCAATATATAACATATAGAGGACGCTCTACCATATGCTTCGAGGATTATTTTCTAGGTGAAGGTCACCATAAGTACAGACATTTGAACAACACGCTCCCATTTCTCATCACCGGAAGCAATATTTTGGCAGCAAGCATCAAGAATTACATCTTCATACCAACCAATCTCAGCAGCCTTGACATTTTCACCAGATGTATTAAACTAACCATGCCCCGTCCCTGAAGTAAGAGACAAGATTTTATCCAACCTAATGAAAGCAAGGTTTTATCATGGCTTAGTCGCTTTCGTTATTTTCATTTTCATACTACTTTGAATTTCTTTTCCTTATCTGACCTTTTTTATGCTTTCTCTTGAGCCGGGGTATTTCGGAGAAAGTCTCTCTACTTCTCAAGGTAGAGGTAAGGTCTGTGTATACTCTACCCTCCCCAGACCCCACGTTGTGGGATTACACTGGGTATGTTGTTGTGACCTAAAAAAAAAAGGACAGCCCGGTGCACTAAGCTCCCACTATGAAAGCAAAAATATTAATCTTAGTTATGAGATGCAAATGTGTAGAAGACAAGTTCCACTTGCTTGTAGCAATTTGAAATACCGTTTTAAGCTTGAAGACTGATTAAATCATGCTCCAAACGACTAAGAAGGAAACAAAAACAGAGAGAGGTGTTATCAACATTATTGCAACCAGAAGTATCTAATAGAAAAGAAACTGAACACCTGATTCATTTGATGTTCTTTTTGTTGTCATCAGTTGCTACAGGTCATATATAAGCCAAATCTTAGAGGCGCATAAAAGATTTAATATTCATTTTAAAGAGTCCATCCTTTCTAACATGTATTTTAACCACAATACATCTCAAGGGAAATACAGTGATATAGGAAAAGCAAAATCTCCCATTAGAATAGCTAATCATCCAAGTATTAACTGACCACTGCAAGAATCAACAATTTTACATTATTTAGAGGGTTTAACTATTTTAAATAACGAGTAACAAATTTCTAAGACCAGCAATGGTACAAGGAATAATGCACCTTTACTTGAGACGACCAGTGATCAAGAGCTATTAGGACACATGGAATCACCAAAGAGCACACTTTTCCTCAGTGAGGATAATCCACCTACAAACGAACATTATGATTTCACCTCAATAATAACTGCAAAAGAATAATTATTATATAAATAAATCTTCAAGTAGCTGAGAAATGAACCATCTAAACTGATAAGCAGCGAGAATGGCGTATGCTACAGGAACTGTAGCGATTGCAGCTGATATATCAATGGATTTATCAATGGCACTTTCTTTAATCGTGTGTTTAGCAAAGGCAAAACTTGAGGGATTAAGTGTATGGCCAACATTTTGTCATAATAAGCTTTAAATAGGTGTTTGAAGGCAGCTAGAGATAGAAAATTGGGAAACCAAAAGAGGCGGACGCCAATGCAGTCCCTTAATTCGACTTCAGAGTCGGGGGAAAAGAGACTGTACAATGGATTTGAGAGAGACATTGGAACCCTATGGAGGAGTATAGGCTGCCTTGGACAGTGATTCTCTTATTGCCTTTGATAATCTGTTACATTACAGTTTATTATTCACAAAAGGAAGACCCAGTGTGTATGTATGTATATTAAAATTAATAAAACAAGACAAAAAGAATGGTCTTACAGAAGCAGCTCCTGATTCAGAGATTTTGACATCCTTCGCTTCTCTCTGTTAATTGCTAGGGTTTCCAAACCTTTAACCATGCCCCATCTTTTACTTAACCCGAAATTTTGGAGCCGGTTGCCCAGGAACTTCTACTCTTTTTTTTTTTCATTTATCCAAATACATTCACACGTGATGTAGTGCGGAAATCCCTTTAATTAAAGTTTCAATTTTAAATAAGGAAAAATAACACTGTATAACAATTTGAAGAAAATGTTTATCTGAATTAGCTCATGTTTCTTAAATTACTCGAAAAAAGTCCAATTCGCACACAGTCTTTCAGCAGCTTCTTCTCAGTTTGTTCACTATTTTCCTTCGCCCCTTCTCCGTACACATTTGTCGCCTCTCCGCACACAAATTGAGCTCGCGCTATACATATCAGCTTCTTCTACATTTCTCTTTCTTCTTCTCAATTACTCTCTCTTTCTTCTTCTCAATTTCTTGGGCTCGTTTCAAACTCGAAGAAGAGGAACCAGGAAAAATTGGATCAGCGGTGAAGGAATCTATGTTGGAAATTTACTAACGCGGAATTAAGTTTAACCATTATTTATGACTCGAACAATTGAGGTCTCGCACATCGAAAACGTCATTTCCACACATGTGCACACGAGTGTCAAGTATCGTAAATTTTATTAGTGAAAGAGATATCGGTACGTGAGTAAACGTTTGAGACATGAAATGATGGACGATCGTTGATTAAATGACATGTGTTCCACGTTGGTAAATAAAGGAAGAAAAATATGAAACGAGTCGAAAATCGTCGCGGAGCCGTGAAGGGTCGTGGCGCAACACTGTCGGAGCCGCGGCACCTCTAGCCAGCGTCGCGGCGCCTTGGAGGTAGTAAGTCTCTGGAAGTAAAGCGCCACGGAGCCTCCCAGACAGGGCCACGGCGCTTCGATGGCAGAATGTTTCGACGGGAGCTGAAAAGTTTCTGACTTTTGGATTAGTTTGGGGCATTGATTCCTCACGAATTGACACATGAATTCAGTCATTGTTTGGCTGAATAACACCTCTCAATAAGTGTCATTACATGGTCATTGATTGTCATTAGTTGGTTAGATGAGAGGTCATCTAACACACTATAAATTGAGGCCCTTGGCTCAATTGTAGAACACACCTCACTCTTGTATAGTTTAGATTTTTCTGAACTTCTTCCTCTCTAGCATATTCTGACACACTCTAAGGTTTTTCTTGAGAAACACTTGAGTTTTCTTTACAAATATTATGAAATGGGGTAGTGCGACAAGTGTTGAAATACCAAAGTCAAAACGGGTCAAGTTGGACCTAAGACTGTAGATTGCATATCCACTGGATCTGCAAATAGCAGTAGTGCGTATCGCATCTTGGTGAATTCTTTGACGATAACTTTCCTTGGAAAGGAAAAATTAGTAATTGCTCAAGGTTAACAAGAACCCGCGAGTGCCTGAATGTACGGAACTGGACGTCAAATCTATAGGACTCGAAAGTTGTTGAATATCCAGAACTTAAGGTTCCAAATCTACAGAACTCAGGGATTCTAGATGTTGAATCGAGACAGAGCAAAAAGAGGGGACAAAGACTTGTTACAGGCCTTCTAGCTTATATGGTTGAGAATGAGCCATGGACAATTAAGAAAGAATTGTCATCTCCAGAAGCGCTTCTTTGGAAGAAACTAAAAAGTGAGAAATAAAATCCATCAGGTAGAACCTGTCACGACCCGAACCCCGGACCCGCGACTGGTGCCCTACCTGGGCACCCTTCTACCCATACATCACAAGTAACCCGCGAAGCTAAATAAAACTCATTTTTTTTATTGTAACAAGCAAAGACAAAGTCGACAAGGCCGCCATTATATATATATATATATATATATATATATATATATATATATATTCCAACCCACATATGAATACATACCTCTAAGAGTTTGACAAGAATTCATGACGGACAAGGCCCCGCTGCACTTCGAATATACATGAGTCATAATGGAAGACATGTACTAAAACGACTAGTTCTGAACAACGGTTATCTCAACAAGTTCGGCAAGGATCCTAAACTCCTGATCACCCAACCGAGTATCTATACCGCGAAAGACGAACGCAAATTCCGGAGAGAGGGTCAGTACAACAATGTACTAAGTATGTAAACATAAAGTACAATAAATAAGATCATAACTGGCCAAAAGATGACAGGAACAAGTATGAAAATCAAATATCAGATCCGACCGTGCCATATAAAATAGAGCCAACTGTACCTTTCAAAAGTATGAGAGTCATTTTAAAACTATGAATGCATTTCATATAATCATATACCATTATGGGTATCTATACCCGCATCATAGCAACCTTGTGTAATTTAACTCATCTTTTGACTCTCAAAGGAATAAAACCAGGGTACCAACATCTCATGTACCGACCATTAAAACGAACATCCCTTTTAGAAAAACCAAGGTACCAACATCTCATGTACCAATCACATATACAAACTTTCATTTCAGTTAGGCCAAGGTACCAACATATCATATACCGAACACATATAAAATCTTTCATTTAGCTATGCCAAGGTACCAAAACATCATGTATCAAACACATATAAAATCTTCCATTTAGCTATGCCAAGGTACCAAAACATCATGTATCAAACACATATAAAATCTTCCATTTAGCTATGCCAAGGTACCAAAACATCATGTACCAAACACATATAAAATCTTCCATTTAGCTAAACCTATGTACCAACATCTCGTGTACCATACACATATAATGAACTTTCATTTTAGATAAACCTAGGTACCAACATCTCGTGTACCATACACATATAATGAACTTTCATTTTAGATAAACTTAGGTACCAACATCTCGTGTACCATACACATATAATGAACTTTCATTTTAAAAACTCAAAGTATTATCAATAGGATATATCACTAAGGATTAGGTTCCAATAGAACTATATAAAGATCGAGTCAAGTATCGTTATGGATTAGGATCCAATCACTTTCTAAAATCAAATCAAGTATCAATAAGGATTAAAATCCACTCACTTAATAAAATCAAATCAAGTATCAATAAGGATTAAAATCCACTCACTTAATAAAATAAAATCAAGTATCAATAAGGACTAAAATCCACTCACTTTATAAAATCAAATCATGCCAAAGAAGAAATGATAGTTCACATACCTTACTGACGAGCTAACCTGTTACACCCCGTAAGTCCAGGACATGTAAAAGAGAATGTACGAAAGGAACACAAGACTTGGAAATTAGTACGAAAGGAAGGATTGTTTTTCCGACGGGAAGTCTTCCGGACGTCGGAAAGGAAAAATGTTCGTTGTTGAGAATTAGATTCTCAAAATACATTATTTGAAGAGTATGAGACTTAATAATATTATGGAAATTTATTTGTACGGATTTGGTCACGTGGGGCCCACCCGAGGAGTTTTACATTTTTGTGGGACCCACGAGGGTTACGAAATTTTATGGACGAATGAGAGGGCGACACGTGGCACTCCTTCCACAAGGCTTGGATGAAATTTTGCAAGGCTAAAGTGGTCATTTGACCTAAGTAGATGATAAGTCTTCAAGCTTGATATTGTTGACAAGTCAACTTGTCCACCTAAGCTTAATCCATGTGAAATTCATCCTAGACACACATTTGTCAGAATCCTAAGCCCTCCAATGTATTATATAAGCATAGCTAGTGCAAGACTTGGCATTTAACACTTAGAAAATTTTAGAGAAACTCTGTGCTTGTAGATGAGCTCTCGCTGAGCACTATTCCCACACAAAATTTTGCATTTGATTTCCATTAGCCACAAGACTTTAAACCAAGGTTCATGAGTGTATTGTAAGTGTATCTCAATAGAAAATCCTGAAAGAGAGAGTTTTCAGATTAGTCGCAAGGTGAAAACCTAGTGGCTTTTCTAGTTTTTGATTGAAATGGAAGAGGTTAGTTGTGAACTTCTAAAGGCTTCAGGAGTGCTTGAGCGGATTGGAACCTAAGGAAAGGAGCTAAGAATTTGCTAAGGCGCGACTTTGAATCTTGGAAATTATAAGGGCTTATAAAGGTATAATCTTGTCGCTTTAGTAGTTAAGAGTTACTACTTGTCAGAGCTATAGATGGTAGCAAGCATGAAGTATATATTATGTAGTTGGACAAGTATATCGCTATCGGAACCCTAATCCAAAACTAGCATGTTAGCCTTAAGACTACAATTCAAGTTGATTATTCGCTTAAGCGTCGCATGTTGTATAAAGAAGGAAATTGTAGTTATTGAAGTTGTTTATAACTATATAACATGTTAGACCTTAGAACTTGGAATTGGAAAAGGATTGGAAAAGACTTTGAATTGTTAGTATGTTGGCGAGAATGGCTAGTGAAGTTTGAACTACTTCAGATATAATTGTGGGCGGAATTTTACACGTGTAAGCGCGTAATCCCTTTGTTTGATTGTTGTTCGAGCCTTAAATGTGGCGTGTTGTTATTGTATTCGACCTTGAAAAAGGTGGCAAAGTGAGTAGAAACAAAGGAAGTCTCGCCCGATTTTTCCGTAGAATTGAGACCAAACACTTAGTATTATTCTACGTAGAGACTAGAAGTCGATAGTCTTGTTGTGACCATTATAGGTTGACACTTCTACGCACGGCGTATTCGGCTTAGCTTGGAATTAGCAAAAGGTATGTGAACTATCTCCTCTTCTAGCATGATTCCTTAAGATAAAGAAAGTATGTTCTACTCCCTAAATGATCCATTCCTCGTTGTATTTGGATTGCCTAAAGTAGAATTTGTTACATGTGCTTCCTTGATTGTACTTTGATGTTTAAATTGTAAGTTGTATAATCCATTTCCTTAGTGAAGTTTGGATTCTTAAAAGTGAAAGTATCTTACTTAAAGTACATGTAGTCTTGAAAAGGAAGTGGTTTCTAAACCTTTGGCTAGGCCTTAGTTCCAAAACCTAAAGGTCATTAAAATGACTTTTAGGGGAGTCAAGAGAGTGATTTACTTAATTGTTTAAAAGAGGAGAAATGACATGATTTAAGAGAAGAAACTTGTTTTCTATATATTAAGAGACTTGAAGTGTTTTGAAAGTTAAGGGACTTAAAGAGTTTTAAAGTATGTGATACTTGTTCCGTTTTAAACGTATAAGTCCCTCGGATAGGAAATTGTATTTGGCGAAGGTATAAAGTGAATATAACGACTTTATGGGAAGTTGGTTATATTTGCTTTATGGAAAGATAAATGACTAGATTTTAATGAAAAGGCAACTTGATTTTAAGGCATCAATTGCCTAAAGTTTAGTAATAAACTAAGTTACTTGGTTTCTAAAGGTTAAGAGACTAAGTGTATTTTTAAAAGTTAAGAAAATCGATTTGAAAGTATTTAATACTTGGATTTTTAATAAGTATAAGTCTCTTGGTTATAAAAGGAATGGATATGTCTAAAACCATAAAGGGTTATAACGGCTTTATGGAAAGTTTAGAAAGTTGTCTATTTTGATTAATCGGCATAAGTTGCCTAGATTGTGAAAATTTGGAGTTACTTGATTTCAAGTTTTGAAATGAGTTTTCTAAAAGTGTAGTAACTTACTTTGAAAAATAGACACGCCTTGATACTACGGGTGTTAGTATCTTGGGATTTTTTTTACAAAAAGGAGTCTCTTGAAAAGATTAGTACTTTGGCTTGATAAATTGAAAATTTGTCTAAGTGTGCCTTGATTTGTACTTTGGCTTGATAAATTGCGAATTTGTCTAAGTGTGCCTTGATTTGTACTTTGGCTTGATAAATTGAGAATTTGTCTAAGTGTGCCTTGATTTGTACTTTGGCTTGATAAATTGAGAATTTGTCTAAGTGTGCCTTGATTTGTACTTTGGCTTGATAAATTGAGAATTTGTCTAAGTGTGCCTTGATTTGTACTTTGGCTTGATAAATTGAGAATTTGTCTAAGAGTGCCTTGATTAGTACTTTGGCTTGATAAATTGAGAATTTATTCTATTTGTGCCCGGATAAGTACTTTGGCTTGTTAAATGAGAATTTATTCTATTTGTGCCCTGATAAGTACTTTGGCTTGTTAAATGAGAATTATCCTATGTGTGCCTTGATAAGTACTTTGATTGTTAATTGAGAACTTGCCTATACGGGCTGGTAATAGCCTTTGAGTGCAAGTATTATGTTTTATTAAGTTGCCGCGACTCTGGGCCAAGTGGCCTACCGTCATTGAAGTTCTCGACGCATCGACAGTGATGTGGGATTCCACGTATGCTTCCATTACTTGTAGTACTGGGTTAAATTCGGATTTTTATAGTACATACGGTAGTGCTTATGTCTTGTTTGACGGTCACGAGATAGGGTAAGAGTATAAGTGGCGGGTAAACCCCAAGACGCTATACCACCCGCTTTACCACCTTCTCCAGTAGAGTATATGTGAGGTAAACCCCAAGACGCTATACCACTGCTTTACCACCTTCTCAGTAGAGTATATGTGAGGTAAACCCCAAGACGCTATACCACCGCTTTACCACCTTCTCCAGGCAGAGTATATGTGAGGGTACACCCCAAGACGCTATACCACCGCTTTACCACCTTCTCCAGGGGTAAGAGTATAAGTGAGGGTAAACCCCAAGATGCTATACCACCGGTGGACTTGGTGTTCATGTATGCCTATTGGTGTTGTACTACATCATGGATCGCGGTGAGGAAAGATTCCACGCATGATTGATGTTATGGCGCGAGACCCACGGTTATATTTAGGTAATGACTCGGCGGCTCGCGCCCCCGACTTGACGTGGATCGCTATGTATCAGGTATCGTAGGTTGGCTATCGCATGTCTCTGCTTTTGTTTAGATCGTTATGATTTTATTACGCATTTCATCGCTCACATACTTGGTACATTCTTCGCATCGACCTCCTTCGGCCGCGTCACGCCGCAGTTTAGGTACGCTGTTCGGTGATCGGCAGCGTAGGATCCCGCTCGTGGTTTTTGGATAGCTCCTCTGCCCGTGAGTTTATCTTTTGGTATATATCCTTCAGACATGTGCTTTGTACAGCTGGGTACTGGCGGCCTTGTCCGTCATATTTTCGCTTTAACTCCTGAGGTGCAGATTCATATGTGGATCGACCTACGACGGTAAAGTGTCTTTTGTTTATGTATATATGGCACTAGTCGGCTTTGCACGTACGTTGGTTTTAAAAGAAAAAAAAATGAGCTGTTATTAATTTCCGCAATGTACTTAGTTGTTAAGGTAGAAGGATGCCCAGGTAGGGCACCAGTCACGGGCCCGGGGTTCGGGGTGTGACATAACCAACTCTACAATCTAGGATACGTATCAAAGTGCTTCAACCTATAATGACAATAACACTTCTATCAACTTCATACTCACTAGTATAGGACATATACCAAGTAATAGTCCTCTTATTCTACGAAAATTTGGGTAGCACTTCCCCCATTTATACATACTTTTCCACATTTTCCAAGACCCAAATTCAACAACAATAAAGCCCCATTTAAGGCACAATCAAAACAGCAACCTGTTACACCCCATAGTTTCAGGGTATGTATATGAGGACGTACGTAAGAGAATGCGACCTTAAGTTTGAAAAGGAAGAAAGATTTCTTTTTCCTACGGAAAATGTTCCGAACCTCGTGAAGGAAAAAAGTTTATTATTGAGAATTGGATTCTCAATTTTAGTATTTAAGACTTATAGGATTTATAATAATTATGGAATTTTATTGTCACGACCCGACCCCGGGCCCGCGAATGGTGCCCTACCTGGGCACCCTTACAGGTATACATCAGAGATAATCAGCGGAACATACGTGAAACTTATAAAATAAAACACCGTATAAAACAACAAAGTTAGCCGATGGCTACCTTTCCCGACATATATATACAACCAAGCAGCTTGCCTCGCTTTCCTTTACGAATCGACCCACACATGTGACTACTGCACTTAAGAGTATTAACATAACATCGCATGGACAGGCCCCGCCATACCCCGAATATACATGAATCTACAACCTCGGGAAAACTGTATCAAGAGATAAGCCTCCGAGCAAATGGAGCATTTTCCCAAAATCAACCGAGATCCTAAGAGCAAGGATCACCAACTGTGTACCTAAACTCGCGGGCATGAACGCACTTCTGGCGGGATCGCATAACAAAAATTTAATATGGAACGGAAAAATAAGGTACAAGAAACAAATCATAATCAGATAAAAGAATGACAGGGCAAGTATAAAAAGTGGTACATACGGATCCTACCGTGTCATTACCATCTCGTGGAATTAATCGTACCTTATTATCTTTTCCCATTTTCAATAAAAGTTATAGTCACTTTCTTACGCATATACTTAGGAAAAATCAAGTTCATTACCATATAACTTACTTATCTTTCATAACATAATCCGCCTTTACGAGGACGATATACTACCCGCCCAACTGGGACGCGATCAAGTCACACAAATATCAAAGCGCGCCCGTGGAATCCCCATCACCGCCGATACCATAAGTGTAACATATATCCACGTGACGCGCCCGTGGCATCCTACCTCACCGCTTGCTGCATACATATACAATACATATATATATCTCCCGCCTGAATCCTACACATCGCCGATACCATGTGTAACATATAACCACGTGACGCGCCTGTGGCATCCTACCTCACCTGCCACATATACATATATATATATATATATATATATATATATATATATATAACGTGGCCGCATGCCCAAATCCTCATCGTATAAGCATGGCCATAACGCGCCTCGACATCCTCATCGTAGCGCAGTCTTCGCGGAGCTAGCCCATGGAGTAATAATATAACATGCCCCCGGAATCCCTCATCGTAGGTACATGTCTTCATGGGGAGCTAGCCCATGGAGTAATAATCGTACATAGCATGGTCGCATGCCCCGGAATCCCTCATCGTATAAGCATGGCCATGGGTAGTAAAACAACCGAATCTAACCCGCCTCCGGTCACATGCCCTAATCCCACATCGTATAAGCATGTCCAAGGATCAATCATAATGGAAGCATACCCGTGGAATCCCACATAAATGTCGGTACGTCCAAGTAAACTTACAACAAGACAGCCGGCCCTCCAACTGAGAGTCACGACAACGTAAACATATAATACTTGCACTCAAAGCTATCACAAGCAAACATAGGCAAGTTCATTAAACCTTTAGACTTCCATTTTTTTATAAACTCATGGCACTTTCGTTTCACACATAAAAATCCGGGAATTTAACCCAAAGTACTACGTACTTCCATTCTTTTCAAAAGATTCCTTTTCATATAAAACCCCAAGATACTAACACCCGTAGTATCAAGGCTTGTGTACATTTCACAGAAGTCACTATACTTTTAGAAATACATTTCTCGGCTTCTAAATCAAGTGACCCGTACTTTAAAGCTTTAAGCAAGTGATACCTTTAAATCAAATTGCCCTTCCTTAATTCAAGTTATTTCTTTGTTTACCTTGTTAGAGAAAACCATTCTCTTAACCTTCCATAAAGCCGTTATAACCAACTTTCCATAAAGCCGTTATAACCCTTTATGGTTTTAGACAAACTCATTCTTTTTATAACCAAGAGACTTATACTTTTTAAAACCAAGTATTATATACTTTCAAATCAATTCTCTTAACTTTCAAAATACATTTAGTCTCTTAACTTTTAGAAATCAAGTTTCTTAACTCAAGTACTCACACATTTTAAAACAAGTTACTTCCCTTAAATCAAGTCAATTCTTCCTTTAAGAATCAAGTTTCATTACCTGAAAATAAAGTCTCTCAACCTTTTATGAGTCTAAGGTTCATAGTCTTAAAACTTCATATCGTAAATTCTTTAAGTTAAGCACATATGCTTTATGAGTGTGAGTAGATTATACTTGATTATAACGATCTTATTAAAGCAGCCATGATCTAGAAAATGTAATACAATTTTGTCTTATCTTAGCTTCTATGCAGATGGAGAATTCTACTCATTTTAATATAATCAATTGTCTTTACATTTTCCTTTATTAACGCTGCAATGGCTTTCTCGATACTTATTCTCATTCGTGCCATAAATTAGCCACGTCAACTTGGCTCCAAAGTACCTCCTAACGACTCTTACCAACATCCCCCATAAGATTCGGTAAGGACTTAGGATAACTTTGACATAAACTTTACATAGAGTAAATCACACACATACCTCTTAACTTCTAAGAGTAGAAGGAAACATGAAATAATACCACATGTATATTCCATACATAGAATCATGCCAAAGGAAGGAAGAGGTTCACATACCTCGCGACGATTATCGACAAATAGCAAAATGCTCCAAAGTACTTCAACCTTGATAGTTATTCCATCCTCCAAGTAGAATACGCTATACTTAGTACTTCAACCTATAATGACCACAATACGTCCATTAACCTCTTACTTCAAACGTAGAATATGTCACGACCCGAACCCCAAGCTCGCGATCGTGCCCTACACAGGCACTTACAGTATACATCGAGATAATCAGTGAACATACATGAAACTTAAGAAAATAAAACAATGTATAAAACAACAAAGTTAGCCGATAGTGGCTACCTTCCGACATATATATATACAACCAAGCTTGCCTCCTTTCCTTTACAAATCGCCCACATATGTGACTACATGCACTTAAGAGTTTTAACATAACAATCGTATGGACAGGCCCCGCCATACCCTCGAATATACATGAATCTACAACCTCGTGGAAAACCGTATCAAGAGATAAGCCTCCGAGCAACAGAGCTTTTTCCCAAAATCAACCGAGATCCTTAGAGCAAGGATCACCAACCTGGTACCTAAAACTGCGGCATGAACGCAGCCCGGCGGGGTCGCATAACAAAAATTTAATATGGAATGTAAAATAACGTCTGAAATGTGATCATAACTGCATAAAAGAATGACAGGGACAAGTATAAAAATACATACCAGATCCTGCCGTGTCATTACCACTTATGAACTTAATTATCTTTCATAACATAATCCGGCCCCTTATGGAGAGACGCATATACTACCCGGCCCAATCTGGGACGCGATCAAGTCACACAAATATCAAAGCGCGTGCGGAATCCCCATCACCGCCGATACTATAAGTGTAAAATATAACCATGTGACGCGCCCGCATCCCACTCATCACCAGACACATACACAACATATATATATATATATATCTCCCGCGTGGAATCCTACATCATCACGGCCGTAGGTGTAACATATAACCATGTGACGCGCTCGTGGCATCCCACCTCACCGCTTGCGCATACATACACAACACACATATATATATAACGCGCCGCATGCCGAATCCCACATCGATAAAGATGGCCATAACGTGCCCTCGCATCCTCATCGTAGGTGCATGTCTTCATGGGGAGCTAGCCCATGGACTAATAATATAACATGCCCCCGGAATCCCTCATCGTGGGTACATGTCTTCATGGGGAGCTAGCCCATGGAGTAAACTATAACATGGTCGCATGCCCCGGAATCCCACATCGTATAAGCATGGCCATGGAGTAATAAAACACGCGGGCATCTAACCCGCATCCTGGCTGCATGCCCTGTTATACCCCGTATTTCCAGAGTATGTACGTGAGGACGTACGTATAAAATTTGAGCCTTAAAGTTAGGCTAAGTTCGAAATTGTGCACAAGTGTCAAAAAGAGTCGTTTTCCGACGAAACGTTTCCACAGCTTACGTAGGGAAAATTCCGGCTATGTCATTAATAATTTTTGCGAATTTTTCCGAGAGACGAAACATTTTGGACCAACGGGAGGGTGACATGTGTCACCCTCACATTGGAAGGAAGTGGACGGCCAAAGGAGAATTGTTGGCACGTTTTTTGTGCAAAAATTGTGGTCAAGGGTTAGGTAGGATATTTTGTGTAGTTGATGAGCAAGTGGGACCCACAAACACATGGCTTCATCTTGACCTTACACTTGCCTTACACTTGGAAGAATCTTGGCCCTTGGTTGGCCATGGCTTGACCTATAAATACCCACCCTTTGTTGATGAAATTCTTCATCCAAATATTTTCTAAGTGTTAAAAATCCCTCCCTCTCCCTTGTGAAGTTTTCGTCCACCACACCCCTTCGAGTGAGCTTGGCCGAGAGCCACCCCTCCCCTTTGTAGTGCTCCTAGCAGGTACACCCCCTAGCCTTGTTGTCTCGTATAAATACCCCCTTCTGTGGTATAGAAATACTCTTCAAGTATTGTTATAATGCCCAAATACTCGCCCAAATACCTTGTAGTTTTCCCAAGGTTACACTTATACAAAGCCCGTAAAATACTATTATACTTCCTCACCACAAAAACGAAACCCTAAGGAAAACCTTCATAGTCGGTTGAAGTGTTAAGTAGAAGTTGGTTAGAACTTCTAAGGGTTGTTTGGAGCGGGTTGGAGCGCACGGAGTAAGAGCTATACCTTGCTCAGGATCGACATATAAACTCGGATAATTTTGGGCTTATCGAGGTAAATATTCTTGACCTTCCGTGGTAATTGGAAATTACATGTTGTAGGAGTATATAGTTAAGTATACTATATATAGAATCGAGCATAGTTGTGCGGCAATGTCTTTTGACTTAAGCTCGAATAATACTTACGGCAATGTCTTGCGACTTAAGCTGAATTTTAAGAAGTGAATCAATCAGAATTACATAGACCGTATTACAGAGACTTGTGTAGAATTACCGTGAGTAGAATTGTACACGCCCGTTAGACGTGCAAACCCCGGTTGGCTTGGTAGCCACCCGATTGAGAGGAGATTTACGCCATTGCGTGGGGGAGGCCGCCAATTTTCGTAGAATATTCTACGTTGAGATCTAGGATGTTAATAGGCGCCAGTGGCCTCTCTAGGTTGAAGTACTACGTATGGCGTGATCTACTTAGCTTAAGAGAGCGACGGTTTGAGGTACTGGAGCATTTTGCTATTAGTCGATAATCGTCGCGAGGTATGTGAACCTCTTCCTATCTGCTCCGGCATGATATGTGTATAACTATGTAGTACGGTAGACGATACGTGTTTAATGTATTTGATTGGTTTGAAACATAAAGTGTTATAACGCTTTATGGGAAGTTAGTATAATGACTTTATGTAGGTAAGAAAATGCTTTGTGGTTTCAAAGGGTAACTGATTTGACTTATAACGGATTTGATGTGTAGTAATAAAGAACTTGAAGTGTTTCAAAAAGACCTTTTTGAAAGAAGAGTAATACTTGACTTTGAAAACATAAGAGTTGTACTAGCTTTATGGGAAGTTAGGTATAACGTCTTAAGAGTGATAAAAAGAATGGTTTACTGATTTTTGAAGATAAGAGACTTGACTTAATGGTATTGATATGAATTTTGTTAAAAGTGTGAAACCTCATTCGTGAGTAATGAGTACTTGGTTTTAAAAAAATGAATAATGTTTTACTGATTTTGGAAATCAGAATGAGTATCGACAAATCACTGCAGCGTTAATAAAGGAAAATGTATTGAATAATGAAGTATGGTATTAAAACCAGTAGAAACCTCCATCTGCATAGAAGCTAAGATGAGACAAAATGATATTACATTTCCTAGATCATGGCTGCTTAATAAGATTGATTATAAACAAGAATAACCTACTCACATATAAGACATATGTTTCTCAAAACGTTTAAAGGAGAATTATGTTTTAAAGGATTAAAACTATGAACTACGAAACCTTTTCTAAAATGAGAAACTTGAGCATCTGAAATTAGGCAAACTTGAACGTTTGGAAAATAAGGTTGTTACTTGATTTTACAAAGGAAAGCATTTTGGTTTACTTAACAATGTTAGTCACTCTATTTTTATACTACGGGTATCGGGTGACCTTTGTAAAAGAAATGGATCTTTAAAAGGAATTTAACAGACGTAGAACTTTAGGGTTAAAATCCGGACTTTGACATAAAATGAAAGTACCTTGAGTTGTGTGTAACTTGCCTATGCTTGTTGTTATGAAACTTGACCATGTTACGTGTGATAGCCTTGTTGTGCAAGTAATGTATTTCACTCGACTACCGGTTCATCCGGAAATGTATTTCACTCGACTACCGGTTCATCCGGGAATGTATTTCACTCGACTACCGGTTCATCCGGGAATGTATTTCACTCGACTACCGGTTCATCCGGGAATGTATTTCACTCGACTACCGGTTCATGGGATGAACCGGGAATGTATCCCACACGTTTCTATACTGGGTCCATAAGATGGGCCGAGACATGTTATACGTATCACATGATTTGTACCTAGACTGCCGGCAGTGAGGAAGAAGTTCCACGTATGAGGATGACTTTGAGGCGTGAGTCACGACTTGACATAATCGCTTTTATGTTGTGAATCGTAGTTTGGTTATCATACATGTCTCCCGCTTTATATAGATATTATGATTTCATTTACTGATTTTACGATTTCACATACTTGGTACTTGTTATCGACCTCCTTCTGGGCTGCGTTCACGCCGCAGTAAGTACACCTACTGTCGATCCGCGTTTAGGATCTCATTTCAGATCTTGGGAAGCTCCGCCCCTTCGGAGGCTTATCTTTGGTATGTTACCCCGAGTCCAGAGGTCCTTGTACATTCGTGGTATGGCGGCCCCGTCCCGGCCATAGATGTCAGTATAAATCTTAGGTGCAGAAGACTGCAAGTGTTGTAAGGATTGCAACTGTTCAAATGTTTATATATATGTATGTGGAAAGGCAACCGTTTTGGTTGGCCTATTTTCTTTCATCTTAATCCATGTCTATTTACATGTTTAAGTTTTATTTCCGCTGGTTTTCTCTGATGTTGTATCAGATCAAGGTGCCACGGGTACCCCCACGATCCCGGTTCGGTCGTGACAAAAATGGTATCGAGCCAGTTGTCCTCTGAAAGTGTCTACGCATCGTGTCTAGTAGTCTTGATTATCGGTGTGTTGTGCACCACATCTATAATCGTGAGGCTATAGGACATTTAGGATTGTTTCCATTCTTCTCATTCCGAGATCGTGCCAGAGCCGTGTGATAAGTTGGACCCTCCGACGTATTCCTTTCCTTTACCGATTATGCCTCCGCGGCAAACCTGTGCCCGTATGGGCAAAGCGATCGAGGAGTTAGTGAGATACAGAGGAGTTCGAGCGCGAGCCGGCCAAGACTGAGAGTGCTTCCGACGGCGGGTTTCGCGACGCCGCCAGCACCAGCAGAGTTTAGAGCCGCAGCAGTGGCCGCTGAGACTACAAGACTGAGCCTCCATCCGGCACCGGGAGCATGAGATGGAGTACGCGAGAGATGGCGCCATCGCCGTGGTCGTGGGCCGATATGAGAATAGCCGGACGCAGCAGTTCAGCCCCAGAGCACCCGTAGTGCACCCCGAGCGCATGATTTGAGACTACGGGATTTTACGAGTGTAACCCGCGAGTTTTATGGGTGAGGCACGAGGATGATCCGCAGAGTTCATCCGGCGATTCTGCCGGTCGCGAGAGTGATCAAGGCATCGGATACCGAGTCGGTGGTCCTAGGTTCGCATCGGCCGCGTGATACCGCAATGATCGTTTGATTCGTGGAGCCGTCCGGAGAGAATGCACTTCCGGCTATATGGGACGAGTTCTCAAAGGCATTTCTTGCACACTTCTTGCCTCCACAGATGAGAGGCTCGGGCCGACGATTTTTGACGTTGAGGCGGGGCGGGTGGGCCAGTTAGAGTACAATGTGAGTTCGACTCATTAGCTCGGTATGTTCCCCGCGTAGCCGATATGGAGTGGCCAGTACACCGCCACGCCACCGGCTAGATGATTACTTGGCGTGAGCATGCGGGTGTAGCTCTTCACCGGGCATGGACATTGCCGCATGCAAGCTCATGCACTAGGATGTGAGGCACGGAGAGGTCGGCGAATGACCAAGATCAGCGAGGGCGTAACAGTGGTCCTTTGGTAACTTTCGAGGCGGACCGCCTCGTTAGCTTTAGTTATGTACCTCCACCAAGATGCAGTGGTCCCCGCGCCGTCGGGACGTTCGTGGTATTCGGAGTCGGTCGAGCTCCGTGGCTTCGTTCGGTATACGTGAGTGCTAGCCACAGGATTCACGCCCTCAGCAGACGATGCGGCAAACATCATCCCGGAATGTCGTTTTATCGGTGCTTGTTTCACTGCGCGCCGAGGGCCATGTGACGAGATCGTGGCTTATATGAGAATGGCGGCAGCGCAGCTCACGGATCGATGGCGGTTCATCGCTTCTATAGCGATTATGCCACAGGCGTGCCTATGATTAGAGTGGAGCGGTAGCTTGGTATATCCTTAACCCTCAGAGATTTGTATGCGTGATATGATGACCTTATATTTATGTATGCATTTGAATAGCGTTGTGTTATTTGTGAGTTAGAAAATATGGTTAGTTGGAAGGATAAGTATGAGGGCATGGGAAGTGTGAACCTTAGAATATTTCATGTTGAGACCTTGGAGGTAAGGTCGTCTTAAAGGAGAGATTCTTACGGTTAGTCTTTGTTAAAATACTTGGTATGCGTAAAATGTATTGTGGGAAATTCATTGGGTTGTGTGAGGTGAAAGTGGTAGCTTTCATGACGCAAATTGTAAGAATGTTGCAGGGCGAGGAACGAGAAAGTCGCACGACACGGTCGGGTTGAGGACCATTCGCGGGTCAACCCAGTGTCCGAATGTGCGAGGTCAGTCCGAGGTGGTCCCGCCAGGTGGTAGGGTCACGAGGATGCTAGGCCCAAGTTTAGATGACCATCGTATGAGTTCGTGGATATGTTCGACCAAAATCAGTTCGTGAAGGCCGAGAATGGCCCTAGAAGAAATCGAGGTTAGTAAGATGACCAAGTTTGGAGGTAGTGACTCCAAGGGTTGGAAACAGAAGCGTTGACTGAAGTGTGGTACGTATACTAGAAGAATTCAAGTGTTCGAGAAGAGTACGACGAGTAAGGGTAGAGGCGAGCATGTATTGCGAGCATAGATTTGATCATTTCTTGTGAAGGGAGAAGGTGCGAAGGATGTATATTTTAGACCTCAGGGATCGATGCGATCCGCATACCATTGTTGGGTCGCCGGAGTGACACTAGAACCTCGCGGCAAAGTGACGAAAGTTTGTGATGTTAGAGGTGTTTCCTCGTGGACTTGGATGTAAGTATTTGCGGTGTTTTACGTGGCGGTGTGGCGGTGATTGTTCTCGTAAGTATAGTAGTGAAGACTATCTCGGCGCATGTTTGTTTGAGGCTTAGAAGGAACATTCGTGACGAATGTTTCTAAGGAGGAGAATGTTATACCGTATTTCCAGTAGTATGCGTGAGGACGACGTATAAAATTTGAGCCTTAAAGTTAGGCTAAGTTCGAAATTGTGCACAAGTGTCAAAAGAGTCGCTTTCAGCGAAACGTTTCCACAACTTACGAGGAAAATTCGCTATGTCATTAATAATTTTTCCGATTTTTACGAGAGACGAAACATTTTGGACCAACGGGAGGGTGACATGTGTCACCTCACATTGGAAGTGACGCCAAAGGAGAATTGTTGGCACGTTTTTTGTGCAAAAATTGTGGTCAAGGGTTAGGTAGGATATTTTGTGTAGTTGATGAGCAAGTGGGACCCACAAACACATGGCTTCATCTTGACCTTACACTTGTCTTACACTTGGAAGAATCTTGGCCATTGGTTGGCCATGGCTTGACCTATAAATACCCACCCTTTGTTGATGAAATTCTTCATCCAAATATTTTCTAAGTGTTAAAAATCCCTCCCTCTCCCTTGTGAAGTTTTCGTCCACCACACCCCCCCTTTGAGTGAGCTTGGCCGAGAGCCACCCCCTCCCATTTGTAGTGCCCTAGCCGTGGGGTACACCCCCCCTAGCCTTGTTGTCTCGTATAAATACCCCCCTTTTGTGGTATAGAAATACTCTCCAAGTATTGTTATAATGCCCAAATACCTTGTAGTTTTCCCAAGGTTACACTTATACAAAGCCCAGAAAATACTATTATACTTCCCTCAGTCACAAAAACGAACCCCTAACGAAAAACCGTCATAGTCGGTTGAAGTGTTAAGTAGAAGTGGGATAGAACTTCTAAGGGTTGGTTGGAGCGGGTTGGAGCGCCCGGAGTAGGAGCTAAACCTTGCTCAGGGATCGACATATAAACTCGGATAATTTTGGGCTTATCGAGGTAAACATTCTTGACCTTACGTGGTAATTGGAAATTACATGTTGTAGGAGTATATAGTTAAGTATACTATATATAGAATCGAGCATAGTTGTGCGGCAATGTCTTTTGACTTAAGCTCGAATAATACTTACGGCAATGTCTTGCGACTTAAGCTCAATTTTAAGAAGTGAATCGAATCAGTAATTACATAGTGTATTACGATGAGACTTGTGTAAATTATCGTGAGTAGAATTGTACACGCCCGGTTAGACGTGCAAACCCCCAGTTGGCTTGGTAGCGGCCTCGATTGAGAGAGAGATTTACGCTGCCATGTTGCGGGGAGGTGCCGAATTTTCTGTAGAATATTCTACGTTGAGATCTAGGATGTTAATAGGCGCCTTGTGGCCTCTCTAGGTTGAAGTACTACGTATGGCGTGATCTACTTAGCTTAAGGAGTAGCCGACGGTTTGAGGTACTTGGAGCATTTTGCTATTAGTCGATAATCGTCGCGAGGTATGTGAACCTCTTCCTATCTGTTCCAGCATGATATGTGTATAACTATGTAGTACGGTAGACGTACATGTGTTTAATGTATTTGATTGGTTTGAAACATAAAGTGTTATAACGGCTTTATGGGAAGTTAGTATAATGACTTTATGTAGGTAAGAAAATGCTTTGTGGTTTCAAAGGGTAACTGATTTGACTTATAACGGATTTGATGTGTAGTAATAAAGAACTTGAAGTGTTTCAAAAAGACCTTTTTGAAAGAAGAGTAATACTTGACTTTGAAAACATAAGAGTTGTACTAGCTTTATAGGAAGTTAGGTATAACGTCTTAAGAGTGATAAAAAGAATGGTTTACTGATTTTTGAAGATAAGAGACTTGACTTAATGGTATTGATATGAATTTTGTTAAAAGTGTGAAACCTCATTCGTGAGTAATGAGTACTTGGTTTTAAAATGAATAATGTTTCTTGATTTTGGAAATCGAATGAGTATCGACAAACCAACTGCGGCGTTAATAAAGGAAAATGTATTGAATAATGAAGTATGGTATTAAAACCGTGAAACCTCCATCTGCATAGAAGCTAAGATGAGACAAAATGATATTACATTTCCTAGATCATGGCTGCTTAATAAGATTGATTATAAACAAGAATAACCTACTCACATATAAGACATATGTTTCTCAAAACTTTTAAAGGAGAATTATGTTTTAAAGGATTAAAACTATGAACTACGAAACCTTTTCTAAAATGAGAAACTTGAGCATCTGAAATTAGGCAAACTTGAACGTTTGGAAAATAAGGTTGTTACTTGATTTTACAAAGGAAAGCATTTTGGTTTACTTAACAATGTTAGTCACTCTATTTTTATACTACGGGTATCGGGTGACCTTTGTAAAAGAAATGGATCTTTAAAAGGAATTTAACATACGTAGTACTTTAGGGTTAAAATCCGGACTTTGACATAAAATGAAAGTACCTTGAGTTGTGTGTAACTTGCCTATGCTTGTTGTTATGAAACTTGACCATGTTACGTGTGATAGCCTTGTTGTGCAAGTACTGTATTTCACTCGACTACCGGTTCATCCGGGAATGTATTTCACTCGACTACCGGTTCATCCGGGAATGTATTTCACTCGACTACCGGTTCATCCGGGAATGTATTTCACTCGACTACCGGTTCATGGGATGAACCGGGAATGTATCCCACACGTTTCTATACTGGGTCCATAAGATGGGCCGAGACATGTTATACGTATCACATGATTTGTACCTAGACTGCCGGCAGTGAGGAAGAAGTTCCACGGGCATGAGGGATGACTTTGAGGGCGTGAGTCCCTGACTTGACATAACTGCTTTTATGTTGTGAATTGTAGTTTGGTTATCATACATGTCTCCTGCTTTATATAGATATTATGATTTCATTTCTGATATTTCTGATTTCACATACTTGGTACTTGTTATCGACCTCCTTCGGGGCTGCGTTCATGCCGCAGTAGTACACCTACCGTCGATCCGCGTTTAGGATCTCATTTCGTCTTGGGAAGCTCCGTCCCTTCGAGGCTTATCTTTGGTATGTTACCACAGTCTGTATGTCCTTGTACATTCAGGGGTATGGCGGGGCCCTGTCCCGTCATAGATGTTGTATAAATCTTAGAGGTCTGTAGCACTGTTGTGGGTAGGGTTGTAAGGATTGTAACTGTTCAAATGTTTATATATATGTATGTGGAAAGACAACCGTTTTGGTTGGCCTATTTTCTTTCATCTTAATCCATGTCTATTTACATGTTTAAGTTTTATTTCATTGGTTTTCTCACGATGTTGTATCACTAGGGTGCTCGGTAAGGCACGACCACGCCCGTTCGGTCGCGTGACATGCCCCGGCATCCCTCATCGTATAAGCATGGCCAAAATCAATCACAATGGAAGCATACCCGTGGAATCCCCCGTCATCGCGGTGACGTCGATAAAATGTCCAGGCATCTAACCCGCATCTCGTCACATGCCGGAATCCCACATCGTATAAGCATGTCCAAGGATCAATCATAATGGAAGCATACGTGGAATCCCCACATCGCTTCAGACGCCCAAGTAAACTTACAACCAGCCGGTACCCAACTGAGAGACACGACAACGTAGACATATAATACTTGCACTCAAAGCTATCACAAGCAAACCTAGGCAAGTTCATTAAACCTTTAGACTTCCATTTTTTTATAAACTCATGGCACTTTCGTTTCACACATAAAAATCCGGGAATTTAACCCCAAGTACTACGTGCTTACATTCTTTTCAAAAGATTCCTTTTCATATAAAACCCCAAGATACTAACACCCGTAGTATCAAGCATGTACATTTCACATAAGTCACTATACTTTAGAAATACATTTCTCGGCTTCTAAATCAAGTGACCCTTACCTTAAAGCTTTAAGCAAGTGATACACTTAAATCAAATTGCCCTTCCTTAATTCAAGTTATTCTTTGATTACTTTATTAGAGAAAACCATTCTCTTAACCTTCCATAAAGCCGTTATAACCAACTTCCCATAAAGCCGTTATAACCCTTTATGGTTTTAGACAAACCCATTCCTTTTATAACCAAGAGACTTATACTTTTTTTTTAAAACCAAGTATTATATATTTTCGAATCAATTTTCTTAACTTTCAAAGTACAATTAGTCTCTTAACCTTTAGAAATCAAGTGACTCCTTTTATTATAAAACCTTAGGCAATTGATGCCTAAAAATCAAGTTGCCTTTTCATTAAAATCAAGTCATTTATCTTTCCATAAAGCAAATATAACCAAATTCCCATAAAGTCGTTATATTCACTTTATACCTTAGCCAAATACAATTTCCTATCCAAGGGACTTATACGTTTAAAACGGAACAATTATCACATACTTCAAAACTCTTCAAGTCCCTTAACTTTAATAAAACATTAGACATCCTTAATACTTTCAAAGAAGTGAGTTAATCTCCTAACTCACCCGACCTGGCTATTCATAACACTAGTAAAGGATATCAAGGTCTTGTACGCCTACCGTACTATATATGTGCAACTAGTCATGCTCAAAAGATAGGAAAAGTTCTACATAGAGTAAATCACACAACTACCTCTTAACTTCTAAGAGTAGAAGGAAACATGAAATGATACCACAGGTATATTCCATACATAGAATCATGCCAAAGGAAGGAAGAGGTTCACATACCTCGCGACGATTATCGACAAGTAGCAAAATGCTCCAAAGTACGTCAACCTTGATAGCTATTCCATCCTTCAAGTAGGATACGCTATACTTAGTACTTCAACCTATAATGGTCACAATATGTCCATTAACCTCTCATTTCAAACGTAGAATATTCTAAGTGCTAAGTCACTAAATTCTACGGAAAATCGGACAGCACTTCCTTTGTTTCTACATACTTTGCCACCTTTTTCAAGGCCGAATGCAATAACCAAACACGCCACATTTAAGGCCCAATCAATAAAATTAACAATAGGGGATTACACGCCTACTAGACGTGTAAAATTCCGCCCCACAATAGATATCAAACTAATACAAATTATATGTCCAATTCGGCCACATTGAGTACCATAACACCAATTCTTATCCAATTTCCATTTCAATCCAAGTTGTTAGTATAACATGATATCAAGTCGCAATTGATTATAACTACTATAATCTTCAAGTAAGTAATCATGCGACAATTCTAATAAACGACCAATTTGTAATCCAACTTCACAAGGCTTAAATGACATTTCAGATTTAAGACTACAATCAATCCATAATACTTATCAAACTTCAACATATAAACTTCATGCTAGCAACACGCAAAGCTAACAACAATATATATAATCTTGTAATACTTTTTAAGAGACAAGATTATACCTCAACGAATCTTAATCCAACTCCAAATACGAAGTCGCTCCTTAGCAACTTAGAGACTCTTCAAGACACTTCAATCCGCTACTTGAGACCCTTAGAACCATACCAACAACTTTCCTTCAAACTTCCAATCCAAAACCTAGAAAGCAACTAGGTTTTCACTTTGCGACTATCTGAAAACTATCTTTTCCGAGATTTTTCTATTGAGATACACTTACAATACACTCGGAACCTTGGTTTAAAGTGTGGAGCTTAAAGAACAAGAAATGAATTTTTCTTTCTTTCCTTAGTGAACGAGAGCTAGTAGCTCTTGTTCTTCATTTTCTTGAAAATTTTACTAAGTGTTAAGCTTGTCATACTACTACTAGTATTATATAGTAACATGGAGGGTCAAGATGCAATCAAATGGGTGGTTTGGATGAGCTCTTATCAAATATCAAGCCTTGTAGGTCCTTTGACTTAGTCAAGAATATCAAGCTACTACTTGCAAGACTTAGTCATCCAAGACTATGGTCAATGACCATTTTGGCCATGACATAAATCGTCCAAGGCAACTATAAGGGGGGGTGACACGTGTCGCCTCCCATTAAATCAATAGTACGTTTTCCGACAATTCCATAATTCCGATAATTTTTTTTACAAGTCTCAAATCTTAACATTAGGAGTTCTCACGTACGTTCTTAACACATGTCCTGTAAATACGGGGTGTAACATTCTTCCCCCCTTAGAAACATTCGTCCCCGAATGTTCTTACGGAGTCAAACTTATAATTAGCGACATAGTTCCCTTTCACAACCCCGACATACCAACAATGCCACCATGGCCCTAATACCTCGCACACGCATATCCGTCCATCATAAGCCCAAAAGAGATTATCTTTTCGTACTTCCAACTCCTTATAACATATACATAGTCTCAATATAATCTATTCATTGCACTTAAACATACCACAACTTTATCATGCATACAAGTTTCTAAAGGGCCAAAGACATACCTGAAATCATATAGGCGGTTCAAAGGACCGCTAAAACTGGGAACTTCCACCACGACCCCTGTCACGGCCTGCCGGTGCATAAACATCCTGCCTAGCTAGGGAAGGCGAAGAACCCGCAACTGATCTAGTAGACTGCGCTATCCCACCAGTGCCACCTCTAGTCGGACAGTCTCTCACGAAATGGCCCTGCTGGCCGCAAGCATAACAAGCGCCGTCGAGTACGACACTCCCCAAAATGGAATCTACTACAGTGACCACACCGGGGCAAAGGTGGCTTCCCCTGGCTACTATCCTCTGACATCTGTGAACCTGTAGCCTTGGAGCCCTGACCTGCTCCCGAATATCCCCGGCGACCAAACCTCCGGCCAGAAGACCGGAAAGGAGCACTCTGTGCCGGCTGAGATGTAGATCTAGTCTGCTGTTGAGGCTGTCCGCCTCGAAAGTTACCACGAACCTCGCCGCCCCGCCTCTTGGGCTGGCCTGAGTCTAGATGACCCTCTCTCTCTCTGTCCTCTATCCCCTGCGCATAAGCTTGCATCCTGACAATATCCATACCGGGCTGAAGGGCCACTCCCAGGCATGCAGTAATCATATAATGGTCTAGCCCCATCATATAGCGGTGAACTCTGTCCGCAATATCAACCACAATAGTGTGCGCATACCTGGACAATGAGTCAAACTCCAGGTTGTATTCCCTGATGGTCCTCCCATTCTGCCTCAATGACAAGAACCTATCAACACGGGCTCTCCTCATTTCAGGAGGCAAAAAGTGATCAAGAAAGGCCTCCGTGAACTCATCCCAAACTGCCGGACGAGCACCCACACCTCTCGACAGCTCCCAAGACTCAAACCAGTTCAACGCAATATCGCGTAACCGGTAAGAATCTAACACAACTGACTCGGTCTCCGAGGCCCTAAGCACCTGCATAGTCTGCTGTAGCTGCCGAACGAACTCTTGAGGATCATCCTCAGATCTCGAACCATAAAACTCGGGTGGACTACAACCCAGAAAATCCCGAATCCTCAAACTGTCGACTCTAGGGTTAGCTACTCGCTCGGCAAGCCGCCTACCACTATGCTAGTCAATAGCACGACCGCTCTCCATAATCTCTAAACTCGACCTGGCCGCGGATGGAGGCTCGCTCGGAACCACGAGCTCTGCCGCTTGGCTCTCTAATACCGCCGGCGTGGCCGAGCTCGCCAATCCGCCTACTACCTCGGGCATAGTGCGTGCGAGTCTGTAACCCTCGTGTACCACTAGCGCTCTCGCCGCTTTGCCCTTCTCGGGCCTCGCCTCCGTGAGGCATAATCATTACATAAGAAGGGTCGAGAGGATTCAACCTACTAGGGCCTTTCTTGCACGATCTCAAAGAGAGAAGAATGAAACCAATCCTAAATGTCCTGCAACCTCACGATTATAGATGTGGTGCACAACACACCGATAATCAAGACTCTACTAGACACGATGCCTCAGAGACACTTTCCTAGGACTAATCGCTCGATACCACTTTTGTCACGACCGAACCGGGCATGCGGTGCCCTACCTGGGCACCCTTACAGGTATACATCAGAGATAATCAGCGGAACATACATGAAACTTAAGAAAAATAAAACAACAGAAGTAAAACAACAGGTTAGCCGATAGGGCTACCTTCCTGGACATATATATATACAACCGAAGCAGTTGCCTCCTTTCCTTTACAAACTGACCCACAATATGTGATTACAGACCTCTAAGAGTTTTAACATAACAACTGTGGCGGGATAGGGCCCGCCATACCCCTGAATATACATGAATCTACAACCTCAGGAAAAACCGTACCAAGAGATAAGCCTCCGGAGCAAATGAAGCTTTTTCCCAAAAACTGAACCGAGATCCTAAGAGCAAGGATCACCAACCTGGGTACCTAAAACCTGCGGGCATGAACGCAGCCCAGGCGGGGTCGACAACAAAAATTTAATATGGAGCGGAAAAATAAGGTCTGAGAAACAAATCATAACTGTACAAAAGAATGACAAGGGCAAGTATAAAAATGGTACATACCAGATCCTACCGTGTCATTACTATCTCATGGAATTAATCGTACCTTATTATCTTTTCCCATTTTCAATAAAAGTTATAGTCACTTTCTTACGTACATACTTAGGAAAAATCGTCAAGTTCATTACCATATAACTTACTTATCTTTCATAACATAATCCGACCCTTTATGGAGGGACGCATATACTACTCGGCCCAATCTGGGACGCGATCAAGTCACATGAATATCAAAGCGTGCGTAGAATCCCCATCACCAAGCGGTCATAAGTGTAACATATAACCATGTGACGCGCCCGTGGCATCCTACCTCACTGTCGGCGTACACATACACAATACATATATATATCTCCTGCCCGTGGAATCCCACATCATCGCGACAGTAGGTGTAACATATAACCATGTGACGCATGTGGCATCCTACTCATTTGTCGACACATATACAACATATATATATATATATATATATATATATATATATATATATATAACGTGTCCGCGTGCCGAATCCTCATCGTATAAGCGTGGCCATAACGCCCTCGGCGTCCTCATCGTAGGCGCAGTCTTCGGGAGCTAGCCCACGGAGTAATAATATAAGATGCCCGGAATCCTCATCGTGGGTACATGAAGTCATGGGAGCTAGCCCATGGAGTAATAATCGTACATGCGTACGGTCGCGTGCCGGAATCCTCATCGTATAAGCGTGGCCATGGGTAGTAAAACAAATTCGAATCTAACCCGCCTCACAGTCACGTGCCGGAATCCCACATCGTATAAGCGTATCCAAGGATCAATCATAATGGAAGCATACGTGGAATCCCACATCACTATCGATGCGTCCAAGTAAACTTACAACAAGGCATGACCTCCAACCGAGTCACGACAACGTAAACATATAATACTTGCACTCAAAGCTATCACAAGCAAACATAGGCAAGTTCATTAAACCTTTAGACTTCCATTTTTTTTATAAACTCATGGCACTTTCGTTTCACACATAAAAATCCGGGAATTTAACCCAAAGTACTACGTACTTCCATTCTTTTCAAAAGATTCTTTTTCATATAAAACCCCAAGATACTAACACCTGTAGTATCAAGGCTTGTGTACATTTCATAGAAGTCACTATACTTTTAGAAATACATTTCTCGGCTTCTAAATCAAGTGACCCTTACTTTAAAGCTTTAAGCAAGTGATACCTTTAAATCAAATTGCCCTTCCTTAATTCAAGTTATTTCTTTGTTTACCTTGTTAGAGAAAACCATTCTCTTAACCTTCCATAAAGCCGTTATAACCAACTTTCCATAAAGCCGTTATAACCCTTTATGATTTTAGACAAACTCATTCCTTTTATAACCAAGAGACTTATACTTTTTAAAACCAAGTATTATATACTTTCAAATCAATTCTCTTAACTTTCAAAATACATTTAGTCTCTTAACTTATAGAAATCAAGTTTCTTAACTCAAGTACTCACACCTTTTAAAACAAGTTACTTCCCTTAAATCAAGTCAATTCTTCCTTTAAGAATCAAGTTTCATTACCTGAAAATAAAGTCTCTCAACCTTTTATGAGTCTAAGGTTCATAGTCTTAAAACTTCATATCGTAAATTCTTTAAGTTAAGCACATATGCTTTATGAGTGTGAGTAGATTATACTTGATTATAACGATCTTATTAAAGCAGCCATGATCTAGAAAATGTAATACAATTTTGTCTTATCTTAGCTTCTATGCAGATGGAGAATTCTACTCATTTTAATATAATCAATTGTCTTTACATTTTCCTTTATTAACGCTGCAATGTATTGCTCGATACTTATTCTCATTCGTGCCATAAATTAGCCACGTCAACTTGGCTCCAAAGTACCTCCTAACGACTCTTACCAACATCCCCCATAAGACTCGGTAAGGACTTAGGATAACTTTGACATAAACTTTACATAGAGTAAATCACACACATACCTCTTAACTTCTAAGAGTAGAAGGAAACATGAAATAATACCACATGTATATTCCATACATAGAATCATGCCAAAGGAAGGAAGAGGTTCACATACCTCGCGACGATTATCGACAAATAGCAAAATGCTCCAAAGTACTTCAACCTTGATAGCTATTCCATCCTCCAAGTAGAATACGCTATACTTAATACTTCAACCTATAATGGCCACAATACGTCCATTAACCTCTTACTTCAAACGTAGAATATTCTAGGTGCTAAGTCACTAAATTCTACGGAAAATCGGACAACACCTCCTTTGTTTCTACATACTTTGCCACCTTTTTCAAGGCCGAATTCAATAACCAAACACGCCACATTTAAGGCCCAACAATGCAATTAATCAATAGGATTACACCTACTAGACGTGTAAAATTCCGCCCCACAAAAGATATCAAACTAATACAAACTACTAGTCCAATTCGGCCACATTGAGTACAATAACACCAATTCTTATCCAATTTCCATTTCAATCCAAGTTGTTAGCATAACATGATATCAAGTCGCAATTGATTATACTACTATAATCTTCAAGTAAGTAACATGCGACGATTCTAATAAACGACCAATTTGTAATCCAACTTCACATGGCTTAAATGACATTTCGGATTTTAAGGCTACAATCAATCCATACTACTTATAAATTTCAACACATATACCTCATGCTAGCAAACATGTAAAGCTAACAACAATATATATAATCTTGTAACACTTTTAAGAGACAAGACTATTACCTCAACGAATCTTAATCCAACTCCAAATCCAAAGTCGCTCCCTAGAAACTTAGAGCCCCTCCTTGACACTCCAATCCGCTACTTGAGACCCTTAGAACAACACCAACAAATTTCCTTCAATCTTCCAACCAAAACCTAGAAAGGCAACTAGGTTTTCATCTTGCGACTAATACGAAAACTATCTTTTTCCGGGGTGTTTCTATTGAGATACACTTACAATACCCTCATGAACCTTGGTTTAAAGTGTGGAGCTTATTGGACAAGAAATAAAAAAAATCTCTTTCAAATGGGCATGAACCCGAGAACCTCATTTGCTGTTCTTGAAATTCTTGAATTTTTTTCTAAGTGTGGAACTTAGTCTTGCTACTAGTAGTATTATAAAGCACAATGGAGGGTCAAGATGTGTACAAATGGGTGGCTAGGATGAGGTTCTCTTAAATATCAAGCCTTGTGGACCCATTGACTAAGTCAATTTTCTCAAGCTCTACAAGTTGCAAGACTTGTCTTCCTAACAAGGGTCAAATGACCCTTGTGCCCATGCTACATTTCGTCCAAGACAAACATAAGGGGGTGACACGTGTCGCCTTCCCATTCGTCACAATATTCGTTTTCCGAAAATTTCATAATTCCGATAAATTTTTACTAGTCTCAAATCTTAACATTTGGAATTCTTACGTACGTTCTTAACACATGTCCTGTAAATACGGGGTGTAACATTTATTTCCAGATTTGGTCATGTGGAGCCCACCCGGGAAATTTTACGTTTTGTGGGGCCCACAAGATTTCCGATATTTTAACCAATTATTTAGACTTTGGAGAGATAATATTTTGGACCAATAGGAGGGCGACACGTGTCACCCCCATGTGGTCCATGTTGGGCGAGAAAGTGAGGAACAAGTGGCAAGCCAAGTGTCCCAAGTGATTTGTTGGACAAGTGGCTTGTGGGACCCACACACACTTGTCCCCAATCTATACCACACACTTGCTTTAATCCTAGCCCTTGGTTGTCTTATATATACACACCTAGAGGTTGAAGACTTCAACACTTAGAAAATTTCAAGAAATATACTCCATCCCCTTTGAGACTCTCGGCACCCCCCCCCCCCCCCTTATTTGAAGAACAATTCTTCAATTGTTGTTTATAAATCTCAATACTTGAACCAAGTGTCCCTAGTAGTGTTCTAAGGATATCCCAACACAAAAATCCCGGAAATACTACGTTAATCCGTTAGTCGCAACGTGAAACCCTAAGGTGATCTTCATATTTTTGGATGAAGCTTGAAGAGAAGTTGTTTAGGAACTTCTAAGGGTTGCTTGGAGTGGATTGGAACGTAAGGATTAGGAGCTAAAGTTGCTAAGGATCGACTTTTAGATCTTGGAATAATTTTGGGCTTATTGAGGTAATAATCTTTGTCCTTCTAATGTAATTGGAGATTACATGTTATAGTAGTATATAAATGAGTACGTGATATGTGGAAGGAAGATTGAAAAGATTTGGACCTTATTAAGATGTTAAAACCGAAAAATTGGCATGCTAGCCATTAAAGTTGTTAAAACATTACATATTACTTGTTGACATGAAGGAATCTTGTTGATAAACAAGTTAATATAACTTATATAAATTTTGTAATATAAGTTGGAATTATAAAGAAGTAATGAAACAATTTTGGCATGCAGCTGAAAACTGGACAGTTGTGATTGCAGTAGTTGGCCAAGAACACCAACTAAAGGACTGGACTAATGGATTGTATTAGTGGACTAATGGACTGCTTTTTTACATTGGACTATGGACTAGTTTTAATGGACAATTTTGGTAGATTAAGGGGCTGAATTTTACACGTCCAGTTAGGCGTGTAATCCCCTTTGACTTGCTGAATTGTTGCGCCTTAAATATGGCATTTGGTTATTGATTTCGGGCCTTGAAAAAGGTGGAAAAGTACGTTGAAACAGGGGAAGTACTGCCCAATTTTCCGTAGAATAAGAGACCTTATGCTTAGAAATATTCTACGAAGAAAACTAGAAATTGATAGACGTGTTATGGTTATTATAGGTTGATATTCTACGTGCGGCATATTCGACTTGACAAGTGGATTAAGCCGAGGAGGTATGTGAACTCTTCCTATCCTCTTGAGCATGATTATTATGAAATATATAGTACGGTAGACGTACGTGTGTTAAATGAATTTAGTTTCATTTTGATGTCCTTGACTTGACTTCTAAATCTTAAGAGCCTTAAAATATTCTAAAAAGTTGTGAATCATTATTCGAAAAGAAATTGATACTTTGTTTTAAAAGAATAAGTTCTCTTAGTTTCCCAAATGAATGTGATTGTTTTAAATTGCTTAAAACATAAGTGTTATAATAGCTTCATGGGAAGTTAGTTATAACGACTTTAGGAGGATAAAAGAACAGTTTACTTTCTTGATTTTAAAGGCTTTGTAATGATTTTCGGAAGGTGTAGTAACTTGGGTTGATAAGTAAACGTGTCTTGATACTACGGGTATTAGTGTCTTGAGACTTTTATGTTAAGGGGTTTTTCTTAAATTGCCTATGTTGTTTACGATAGCCGGTTGCGCTTGTATTATATTATTTATTATGGGGTCAACCTCTTAGCCATGTTGCGTTGTTCACATTCCGCGGGTTTGCTCCCCCCGATGCGAGGAGTACCTCATGCGAGTCCGTAAGGCTCATGCGGGACGGGGTCCTATGCGAGGAATACCCTCATGCGAGTCAAAGGGGCTCATGCGGGATAGGGTCCTATGCGTTACATTCCACGGGTTTGATCCCCCCGATGCGAGGAGTACCTCATGCGGGTCCACGCGACCTATGCGGACTAGAGAGTCCAGGAACAGGATTTGCACAATGATACTATGGGCGAATGACCCTAGTTTGATCATCGTCTTCCTATTTAGAACCTGCAAAGTTACACTTATTTACTCTCATATATAATATGGCACAGTGTACTGTTAATTGGTTTATTATACATGTCTCTGGATTTATTATTAGACTATTGTGATTTCATTACAGTACTTTCAGTTTCACATACTTGGTACCTGTTGTACTGACCTCCTTCGGGGGGCTGCGTTCATGCCGCATGTAGAGGTACACCGGTTGTTGATCCTTGCTCATAAGATCGCAGTTCTGCATTTTGGGAAGCTCTGTTTCTCCGGAGGCTTATCTTTTGGTATGGTTCCCTGATATTGTAGGTACATGTACATTCAGGGGTAGGGCGGGACCCTGTCCCGTCATAGTTGTTATGTCAAAAACTCTTAGAGGTCTGTAGTCTTGTTGTGAGTTGGGTTTGTAAAGGATATAACTGTTCGGGCTTTTGATATTTATATATATGTTGAAAGACAACCTTATCAGTTAGCCTGTTTCCTATTCTACATTGTTCAATGTCTATGAGTTTATTCCGCTGGGTTTCTCTGATGTATACCTACTAAGGTGCCCGGGTAAGGCACCAGTTGCGGGCCCGAGGTCGGGTCGTGACAAAAGTGGTATCAGAGCAGTTAGTCCTTGGAAAGTGTCTACAGATCGTATCTAGTAGAGTCTTGATTATTGGTGTGATGTGCACCACACCTATAATCAGGAGGCTGCAGGATATTTAGGATTGGTTTTCATTCTTCTCACTCTGAGATCGTGCAATAGAGTTGTGTTATAGGTTGCACTCCCTCTGACGTATTCTTATATACCAGTTATGCCCCCACGCAAGGCAACCGAGGCCCAGAAGGGCAAGGCAACAGAGGGAGCTGCTAGTGGGACTCAGAGGGTTACTAGGGCACAGGCCCAGTCATTGCCTGATATAGTGCATCAGACGACAAGTTCTACGACGCCGCTAGCCCCAGAAGAGTTTAGAGCAGCAGCAGTAGCTACTGAGGCCATGATACCCGAGCCTCCAGTCCCACGGCCAGGAGCAGAAGATATGGGTTACAAAGAGATGGTCCAGTTACTAGCTAGGATCGTGACGAGGCATGGGGACAGACGGGAGCCGGTGGTTTCGGTAGTACCGGTGGTGCACCCCAGAACCGATAGTTTGAGGCTTCGGGACTTCTTGAATTGCAATCCACCAGAGTTCTATGGATAAAAAACTGAGGATAAGCCTCAGGAGTTTATTCGACAGCTGCAGCGGATCATGAAGGTGATCAAGGCCTCAGAGGCAGAGTCAGTGGTATTGGGTTCTCATCGGCTGCGTGATATTGCAGTCAACTGGTTTGATTCATGGGAACTTTCCCGGGGGGAGCATGCGCTTCCAGCTGGTTGAGACGAGTTCTCAGAGGCGTTTCTTAACCACTTCTTGCCTCCGCAGATGAGGAGAGCCGGGGTGGATAGGTTTATGATGTTGAGGCAGAATAGGCGGACGGTTCGAGAGTACAACATAGAGTTAGATTCGTTGGCTCGGTATGCCCCCACTCTAGTGACATACATGGAGGATAGAGTGCACCGCTATGTCACGGGGCTTGATGATTATCTAGCGGAGGGTTGCACGGGGGTAGCTCTTCAGCCGGGCATGGACATTGCCCGCATGCAGACTTATGCACAGGGGACTGAGGAACGCAGAGGTCGACGAAATGACCGAGATCAGCATAAGAGGTCCAAGACAGTAGGGTCCTTTGGTAACTTTCTAGGCGGACAACCTCAGCATCAGGCTAGATATGCACCTCAGCCCGTCTGTACTTCTTCACGCCTTCGGGACGTCCGGTATTGAGGGAGGTCGGGGCTCGGGACTTGAGTTTCTGAGGCGGGGATCTTAATCGATCGAGACCACCCCCCTCTCGATGTGGCCGATGCGGTAAATTCCATGTCGGGAATTGTAGTAGTGCTTTGGGAGCTTGTTTAGCTTGCGGCCGACAGGGTCATTTTTCGAGGGATTGTCCGACCAGATGTAGCACATATAGTAGGGTTCAGCCTACAGGGTCATTTGTCGTCTCATCTCTGCGTTACTCGCCGGAGGCGGGGTGCATGGACAACAGGTCGCGACAGAGGTCGTGGCAGGGGTCCTAGTTCCAATGGTCCTCAGAATCGTATATATGCCTTATCCAGCCGTCAGGACCAGGAGGCGTCGCCGGATGTCGTCACATGTACATTATTGGTTTCATGTTGTGACGTATATGCTTTGATAGATCCGGGTTCTACTTTGTCCTATATATCTCCTCTTATTGCTGGTAGAATAGGGATATAACCTGAGTCCATAGAACCTTTTGAGGTAGCTACACCAGTAGGTGATTCGGTGGTAGCGGAGTGGGTATATAAGGCTTGCCCAGTGACTATATACAGTTGTCAGACCCTAGCCGACTTGATAGAATTGGATATGACAGATTTTGATGCTATTATGGGTATGGATTGGTTGGCTTCTTGCTACGCCAATGTGGACTGTAGGGAGAGATTGGTATAGTTCCAGTTTCCCGGTGAGCCGGTTATCGAGTGGAAAGGGAATACTGCGTCGCCAAGGGGTAGGTTTATTTCGTACCTCAAGGCTAGGAAGATGGTTTAGAAGGGATATATCTACCATCTTATTCGAGTATTAGATCTGGTGAGTTGCGGATCTTGATCGATCAGGTGGTTAGAGAATTTCCGGATGTATTCTCAAACGATCTCCCAGGTATTCCTCCTGAGAGGGAGATAGAGTTCTATATTGATGTTCTGCCAGATACTCGGCCTATATCTATTCCACCGTACAGAATGGCACCTGCTGAGTTGAGTGAGTTGAAGGACCAGCTGAAAGATTTGTTGGAGAAAGACTTTATTAGGCCTAGTACTTCACCTTGGGGAGCGCCGGTAATGTTTGTAAAGAAGAAGGATGAGACGCTATGTATGTGTGTCGATTACAGGAAGCTGAACAAGGTAACCATAAAAAATAGATACCCCCTCCCCAGGATTGATGATTTGTTTGATCAGTTGCAGGGTGCGAAGTGATTTTCCAAGATAGACCTGCGGTCTGGTTATCATCAGGTGCGAGTTAGGGAGGCAAATGTCCCAAAGACTGCATTCAGGACCCGGTATGGGCATTATGAGTTCAGGGTGATGTCTTTCGGTTTGACTAATGCTCCAGCAGTATTTATGGATTTAATGAACCGGGTGTTTAAGCCATTTCTGGATACGTTTGTTATAGTATTCATTGATGACATCCTGGTTTATTCTCGCACGGAGCAGGAGCATGCAGATCATTTGAGGACAGTACTGAGAGTCCTCCAGAGCCGACAGTTGTATGCCAAGTTTTCTAAATGTGAGTTTGGTTGGCTTCAGTGGCATTTTTAGGGCACGTTATCGGGGCCGATGATATTCGGGTTGATACAGCAAAGATTGAGGCAGTCAAGACTTGGCCTAGACCTACTACACCAACTGAGGTGCGCAGCTTTTTGGGCCTTGCGGGTTATTATCGGAGGTTTGTGGAGAAGTTTGCTTGATTTCGCGCTTTGACTAGTGACTCGAGCGGTTATCACGCCCGAACCGGGCGCGACTGGTGCACTACCTGGGCACCCTTCTATTCATACAACACAATAAACCGCAGAAGATAAATAACACTTATTTGTTTTTCTTAAAGCAAAGGCAAAGCCGATAAGGCTGCCATAATATAAATCACCCAAAAAGGGTCTACACTATTCAATAATGTAAATACAACTCTAGCCAGTACAACCCACATATGAATACAGACCTCTAAGATTTTGGACAATACTATGACGGGACAGGGCCCCGCCGTACCCCTGAATATACCTAGCCATAATGACAAGCTCCGGAACATTGGAGCCATCTCAAAATGCTGAACCAGGATCCTAAGCTCGCGGATCCACAATCAGATACCAAAACTGCGGACATGAACGCGGCCGGAAGAGGTCGATAACAAGTACTAAGTATGGGCGAAATAAAGTCTGATAAAGTCATGGGCGTGTACAAGAATGACAGGGAAAGTATAGAAAATCAAATACCGAGATCCTACCGTGTCACATAACCTAAAAGCCAAGCGCACTCTGCTACTTAGCGGGAATGCATTCTACGGGACTTGATATTGACGAGTGGGTTTCGCCATTGGAAGCTTTCGATGCGATACTGGGATCCTTTGTCCCCAATTTGATCTCGGTGGATCAATTTGCCCCATTCACTAGTGCTATTTCGAATTACATTGAAATGGGGCATCACACCCTTTCTTATCGGTGTTGGAACTAATCAGTCGGTCGTCCGGGGTTGAGAGCTTTTGGTTAGGGCACTTCCTATCCCGCCACTATTATCGACAAAGTGCAGTCTGCTTGTATTCAATTCTTATGGAAACCACGAAGAGTTGCAGGATATCATTTGCTGCCTCAATGAAGGTGGCTTGGGTCTTATGAACATCGAGGAATGGAATCATGACTGCTATCCGGGACGATTTGGCAACTCACACGGAAGGCGATTCTCTATGGGTCGAATGGATCAATAGCCACTATTTGAGAGATATTACAATTTGGGACTATGAGTGCGTCCCAGGGACTCCTTTATTCAAAAAGATTTGTGGGATTCGCGACAAATTTGTTTCTATCTTTGGTAGCCATGGTGATGCTATTGGCGGCTTCACAAAATATTGTGCTAACGGTATATTTGATTCAAGCTCGTATATGATATCTTGCGCACTCATAAGCTAAAAAGCCTTGGATGTCACAAATTTGGAAAGGATTCATTCCTCTCAAATTCTCTTTTACTATGTGGCTAAATTGCAGGAAGCGGTTAGCTACAAAGGATACTCTATCATTTCTCAACTTGGAGGATAAATCTTGGATTCTCAAGCAAGCTAATGAAACAAGGGAACACCTCTTCTTTGCACGCTTTACACACATGATTTGGAAGAGCATAAAAGATTGGTTGGGTATTAGAAGAGAGATGACAACTGTTGAAAGCTCCCTTAAATAGATTAAGAAAGAACACCGCGGGACAAGCATCCGAGCCAAAGCTATTTTGCTTACTTTATGCATAATGGTTTATGAGATTTGGAGGGCAAGAAACACAATGATCTTTGAAGGCACAAGCATGCCGGCAGAAGAGATCATTGCAAGAATCAAAACAACATCTTATAGAGTTCTCTATGATTTTATCCCCTCTTGTAGTGACACCTTTTGAGTGACCGCCCCTCCCCTCTATCTCTTTTTGTTTGCATTACGTTGAGGCTTGAGATACCTCAACGACTGATTGTAGCCACTTCCTTTTCGTTATTAGTAATAATATTTGCATTTACCTAAAAAAAAAAAAAAAAAAACTGCACCTTGTATCACTGTACTATAACAACTCCAAGAGTCGACTGTGCCTTTCAAGAACATAATATCACACAGTCCAAATACAAAGCAGGAAACAAGTATGATAACCAAATTAATCAATAAGAGTAATGAAAATCAACTTCATCTTTTAAAAGATCATTTCACAATACATAAGCAGTTATGCCAAGTCAGGGATGCATGCCCTCAAAATCATTACTCAAATAATCATGGGTCTCACGCCCACAATATCAATCATGCCCGTGGAATTCCTTCCTCACTGCCGGCAGTCCATGATATAATATAACACCAATATGTGTACCCAAACACGGACCAGCATCGTCATAAAGCGGCCGGGCGAAGTAGGAGAGCCAACTACCAAATCACGCTGCGTCATAAACCGGCCGCCAAGAAAGCCAACTACGGATACCGCTGCCACGGTGGCGGCAAGTACGAAAGCCAACTACCAGAGCCTACCGTATCACGAGATATGACCGGGGCAAGTATCTTAAGCCAACCTACCAGAGCGTGTCGCTCACGAGAAATGACCAGGGAGAGTATCTAAAGCATGGCCGCAAGCCCCCGGAATCTCTCGGTGTAAGCGGCCGCGCGTGTCACGAAGGCGACCGAGGTAACGAAAGCTAACTACGGATACCTCTGCATCACGTGGTGGCCAGGCAAGTACGAAAGCTAACTACCAGGTACCTCATGCATCACGAAACTTCGCCATAAAACTGACCGGGGCAAGTACGAAGGCCGACTACCAGGTACCTCCTGCGTCACGCCAATGACCGGGGCAAGTACGAAAGCCAAATACCAGGTATCTCCTGCGTCACTAAACCTCATGGGGAGCTAGTCCATGGAATAATAATATCACCCGGGGATTGAACCCGCACCATGGCCGCATGCCCCCGAAATCTCTCATCGGTGCAAGCATGTCCATGGAACAATCATAGTGGAAGCATACCCGTGGACCATCCAACAGTGTCGATATGTCCAAGTAAATAACAAGATAACAATCATAGTGGAAACATACCCGTGGACCATCCAGCAGTGTCGGTATTTCCAAGTAAATAACAAGATATCCGGCCCTCCATTGAGAGACGCGGTAACATAAGAATACAAAATTTGCACAACAAAGCTATCACAAGCAAGCATAGGCAAGTTACCATACTTCTAGACTTTCATTTTATGCCAACAACCCGGGTTTTAACCCCAAAGTACTACGTACTCCTATTCTTTGGAAATGACTCTTTTCACAAAAATAAGGATAAGATACTAACACTCGTAGTATCAAGACACTTCCATTTTTTTAAAATCAAGTTACTACACGTTTTAAATTAGTAACAAATACTTTTCAAATCAAGTTACTTATTCTCTTTGAATCAAGTAACATATACTTTTCAAATCAGGTTACTACACCTTTTTAACTTCGACTCAAAGCTTTAAAATCAAGCAACTTCTACTTTCTACATTAAGGCAATTATTCTTTTAACTCAAGTAACTCATTATTTTCAAATAGCGTTACTCCTATCTTTTAAAATCAAGTCATGCATTCTCTTTTAAACCAAGTAATCTATACTTGTTAAATAATTCTAGTCTCATGACTTTCCGACAACTCTAGTCTCATAACTTCCAAATAAAACAAGTCTCTTAACTTTAGAAATCAAGTCCCATAACTTGAAAAATAAAGTCTCATAATCTTTAAAGGAATCAAATCTCATAACTTTGAAAATCAAGTCTCCTATCTTTAAATCAAAGTCTCATCACTTTCAAAATAAATATTCATTAATGTAGTAACTTAGCAAGGTCAACTAGACTCCACTACTTCCTAACGACTCTTACCAACATCCCCCATAAGACTTGGTAAGAACTTAGGAATATTCTAGACATGTTTTTAGCCTAAAATCTATCATGTGAATACTTCCTAATTACAAGGCAAGTACTTCAAGAAGGCAAGTCACGTATACTCCAAATAACAAGGCAAGTATACTTCAAACAACAAGTCATGTATACTCCCAACAACAAGGAAGTATACTCAAATAACAAATCATGTATACTCCTAACAATAAGACAAGTATACCATAAAAATACTCATGTCTTAGAGAAGAGGAAATCCACATACCTCGCGACGACTAACCATTTCGACACGTAGCAAAACGCTCCAAGTACTTCAACTTCATCGGCTATTCCTTAAGCCAAGTAGACCATGCTACACGTAGTACTTCAACCTAAAATGGACATAGTACTTATATCAATATCATACTTACTATTGTAAGACTTATACCAAATAATTGCCCTCTAATCTATGGAAAATCGGGTAGCACTTTCTTTGTTTCTACGTATTTTTCCACCTTTTTCAAGGTCCGTATTTCCATAACCAACAAGCCACATTTAAGGCGCAACCAACAGTTAGCCAAAGGGGATTACACGCCTAACTGGACGTGTAAAATTCTGCCCCATAATCTAAACAAAACAGTTCATAATATACCAACATTTTTAGGGCCATTCTCGGCCAACATCACTTTAAATCCAAATCCATTTTCCTTAATTCCTTTTAATCCAACTCAAGTTCCAACATGTTATATAAGTTATATCAATTTATCAACTATATTTCCTTCATAATATAACATGTGACAAGTGTAGATGACGACAATAAAAAATCAACGAATCACATGGCCCGAAAAAGCTAGTTTCGGACCACTCACCAAAGTAGGGCATACACACCTTATTTTCCATATCTTCCTTAATGAAAGTTCATCCATATACTATAACAATGAGTAATATCCAATTACTGTGGAAAAAGAAGAATTATTACCTCATTTTTAGCCTTAAAAATGCCCCGGGCAGAATGCTATGTTTTGGTCCGCAGTTTTCGTTTCACTCCACTTCTTCAAGTTACAATTACATATATGTGACCTCTATGAACTTATACACAACTCCACTTTGTATTTTGCTTCCAAAAAGTCGACGGAACCTTAGGGTTTGGCACCCACACTCTCGGCCAAGACAAGCTACACAAGGTTGAGATGTTAATCTTGGTTCAACACTTGGATTAGAGGCTTAATCGTGGATGAAATGAACTAATCAACACTAGGTGTTTTTGGTGTTCTTGGTGTTCTTGTTCTTGAGCTCAAAGGAAGAAAAAAAGATGAAGAAATATGGTTAAGTGTAGAGACAAGTCTTGCAAGTCTCTTATGTATATATAAATATCTCAAAGGGTGAGATCATGACAAGTGTATGGACAAGTGGATGTGGGACCCATGTCCACTTGTCCTACTTCAACAAATATCTAAAGTCAAATAGTCAACTGAGACAAGTGGGGGGGGGGGGGGGGGCCCCCTGTCACCCTCCGATTCGTCCAAAATATTTTCATCTCCCAAAAAGTCCATAATTGGCCAAAATATCGAAAAACTTGCGGGCCCCACAAAAACGTAAAATTTCCCAGGTGGGCCCCACATGACCAAATCTGAAAATTAAAATCCATAATTCCAATATATTCTCTAAGTCCCAAATATCAAATTTGAGAATCAAAATCCACTTTATAAACCTTTTTCCTTCACGAGGTTCGGAGGATTTTTCTGAAATTTTTCATTCTTTTTAAAATTCAAATCTCAATTTCTCACGTACGTTCTTATCTCATTGCCTTGGAATTTCGGGGTGTAACAGCGGCTAAGTTCCAGTGGACGGATGCTTGTGAAAAGGGCTTCCAGTTACTGAAGGAGAAATTGACGACGACCCCAGTTCTTACTCTTCCAGAGGGTTTAGACGGGTATGTGGTTTATTGTGATGCGTCGGGTGTCGGCTTGGATGTGTGTTGATGCAGCATGGTAAGGTTATAGCTTACGCGTCTCGACAGCTCAGGAAACATGAGAAGAAGTACCCCACACATGATTTGGAGTTAGCAGCAGTGATACATGCCTTGAAGATCTGGAGGCATTATTTATATGGAGTTCATGTGGATATTTTTACAGACCACAAGAGCCTCCAGTATATCTTTAGCTAAAGGGAGCTGAACTTGCGACAGAGACGGTGGTTAGAGTTACTAAAGGATTATGATGTCGATATCATATACCACCCAGGGAAGGCCAATGTAGTTGCAGATGCTCTTAGTCGTAGATCTATGGGTAGTCTGTCAGATGTGCAGCCAGATAGAAGGGGCATGATCCGCGAGATTCATCAGCTGGCGTGCCTTGGGGTTAGATTGGTTGGTTCCGATAGTAGTGGGGTTCGGGTTCGAGAGGTTGCCGAGTCTTCCATCGTTGAGGAGGTGAAGAGGCGACAGTATGAGGATCCGATTCTGATACGACATCGAGATACAGCTCTTCGAGAGAAGAATGGTTCATTTGAGGTAGCACCTGATGGGGTGCTAAGATACGAGGGTAGATTGTGTGTATCCGATGTTGCAAGACTTCGTTAGCAGGTTCTACGGGAAGCACACAATGCTCGTTACTCTATTCATCCGGGGTCGACAAAGATGTACCACGACCTCAGATATATGTATTGGTGGGATAGCCTGAAGAGGGACGTTGCATAGTTCGTTGCTCAGTGTCCGAATTGTTAGCAGGTCAAGGCGGAGCACCAAAAGCCTGGTGGGTTGTTGCAAACGATTGAGATTCCGACCTGGAAATGAGAGGTGATCAACATGGAATTCATTACAGGGTTACCTTGTACTCACAGGAAGTGTGATTCCATCTGGGTTATAGTAGACAGACTGACGAAATCAACCCACTTTCTTCCAGTCAGGATGACTTATTCGGCTGAGGATTATGCTAGACTTTATATCCGGGAGATTGTGAGACTGCATGGGGTCCCTACATCTATTATATCAGACAGAGGAGCCCAGTTTATGGCTAACACGGAGGTCTTTCCGGAAGGATTAGGACGCTGAGTGAGCCTCAATCGCATTCCATCCTCGAGCCAAGCGGACAGCGCGATCGTACTATCCAGACACTCGAGGATATCTTTGCGAACTGTGTTATTTATTTCAGAGGTAGATGAGAGGATCATTTGCCTCTTGTTGAGTTTGCGTATAATAACAGCTACCATTCCAGTATCCAGATGACACCTTATGATGCCTTGTATCGAAAGAAGTGCAGGTCGCCGATAGGCTGGTTCGATGTGGGTGAGGTTCAGTTAGTCGGGCTGGACTTGATTCAGCAGGCTGTGGATAAGTTGAAGCTTATCCAGGAGAGGTTATTAACAGCTCAGAGTCGACATAAGTCGTATGCAGATAATCGACGTTGACACTTGGAGTTTGAGATTGACGATTGGGTATTATTGAAGGTGTCACCCATGAAGGGTGTGATGAGGTTTGGGAAGAAGGGGAAACTTAGCTCAAGGTACATTGGGCCTTACCAGATTGTCCGTAGAGTATGAAATGTTGCCTATGAGTTGGATCTGCCGTCCGATCTGGAGGCGGTACATCCGGTCTTTCATGTTTCTCTGTTGCGGAAGTATATCGGAGATCCATCCAGAGTGTTCCCGGTTAGGGATGTCCAGGTGACAGAGGGGTTATCGTATGAGGAGAGTCCCATAGCGATACCTGATCGCCAGGTCAGGCGACTGCGGACAAAGGACGTGGCTTCCGTAAAAGTCTTGTGGCAGAACGAGAATAGAGAGAAGATGACTTGGGAAGCAGAGGAGGACATGATGAAGAAGTATTCTCACTTATTCCATACACCTCCAGGTAACTCACTTTCCTACTTATCGATTTTAATTGACGTATATACTTAGGTATTATATTATGGCCATGTGTGGCATTCATGATTGTGTGAGTATAGTTAAGAGGGACTATGCCGATATCTAATTTGATTGAACTTAGAAGGAACATTCGGGACGAATGTTTCTAAGAGGGGAGAATGTTACACCCCGTTATTTCAGGGTATGTATATGAGGGCGTACGTAAGAGAATGCGACCTTAAGTTTGAAAAAGAAGAAAGATTTCTTTCTCTTACGGAAAATATTCCGAACCACGTGAAAGAAAAAAGTTTGTTATTGGGAATTGGATTCTCAATGTTGGTATTTAAGACTTATAGGATTTATAAGAATTATAAAATTTTATTTCCAGATTGGTCATGTGGGGCCCACCCGGGAAATTTTACGATTTTGTGAGGCTCACAAGGTTTTCGATATTGGACCAATTATTGAGATTTTGGGGAGATGAAATATTTTAGACCAATAGGAGGGCGACAAGTGTCACCCCCACGTGGCGCATGTTGGGCGAGAATGAAGAGCCAGAAGGCAAGCCAAGTGTCCCAAGTTATTTGTTGGACAAGTGGCATGTGGGACCCACACACACGTGTCCCGATTCTCAACCACACACTTGCTTTAATCCTAGCCCTTGGTTGTCTTATATATACACACCTAGAGGTTGAAGACTTCAACACTTAGAAAATTTCAAGAAATATACTCCCTCCCTTTTGAGACTCTCGACACCCCCTCTGTTATACCCCGTAGTTCTGGCCATGCGTATGAGGGCGTACGAAAGAGATTAAGACTTAAATTTTAGAAGGATAGGTTGTCGGATGGTTTCAGACGGGTTTTTAGTCAACTTTGAGGCGGGTTATGATCCATTACATTGAGAGTTCCTAGGTGTTTCAAAGGCCTAGTACGTATTTCGTTGAGTCTAGTTTCCAACACAACCAACCGTTCGTCGATAGGACATCGGAGTAGAAAGTTATGGAAGTTGCAAGTTCAGTGCGCAGTCGGACAGGAAAATATTTCGGTCAGGAGTGACAGTGCCGCGACGCCAGATGATCTGAGTGTTCGCTGAAGTTGCAGTGCCGCGGCGCCGGAAAGCAGGGCCGCGACAACGGAATTTCTGAGGAGTCTCGGTTGTTTCAGCGCCGCGGCGCCGAGGCGGGTTCTGCGAGACTGAGTGGAAAAATCTGAACTGTTTTGTTTTAAAAAAGGCCATGGGAGGGTGACAAGTGTCCCCCCTCATATGATTTTTGCATGCACTATTTATTGACCAAGTCTTGAAGACTTGGTCATTCTTCAAGCCCTTCTCTCTCTAAATTAGAAGCTCTTCCTTCTCTCTAGAAAATCAAGAGGAAATCAAGGATTGAGAAAAATCTGAAAAGTGTGGCAAGAAGGAAACTTGTTGGCAAGCTTGTAGGAGTTATTGTGGTGGTGTTTGTGGAAAGGAGGCTAGCAAATTTGTTGGATTAATTTGGCTAAAGTTCTAAGGTAACAATTCCTTCTCTCTTTGTTAGTTTATGGTGTTGCATGTGAAGAAGAAAGAACTTGTAGTGGTAAATATTGCTCTTAGATAAATTGCATATAAGAAATATGGTTTGGATATGAAAGAATTGGATAAGAAGGTTATGTAAGCATGTTGTAGCCAAAATACTACCTTAAACTTGTTAAGTTAGTTGTTTTGTATTGTGGGGAAGAATTTTACACACCCAAGATTAGGTGTGTAATCCCCTTATTTTGATTGGATTGTTGGGCCTTAAAAGTGGCATTTGGATGTTGAATTCGGCCTTGATAAAGGTGGCAAATTATGTAGAAACAAAGGAAATGCTGCCCGATTTTCCGTAGAATTTAGTAACTTTGCACTTGGAATATTCTACGTTGAAGCTAGAGGTTAATAAACGTATTATGGTCATTATAGGTTGACGTACTACGTGCGGTTTGTTGGACTTAGCAAGTGGATTGATCCGAAGAGGTATGTGGAACTTTCCTACCTCTTGAGCATGAATAGTTGCATCTATGTAGTACGGTAGACGTACAAGGCTTTGATATTACTCACTTGTTTTAATGATGTCTTATGTTTCAAAGTTAAGGGACGTGAAGTGTTTTAAGTATATGATACTTGTTTCGTTTTAAAAGTATAAGTACCTTGGACATAGGGAAATGTGTTTGACTAACGTATAACGTTAATATAACGGCTTTATGGGAAATTGGTTATATTAGCTTTATGGAAGGTTAATAAAGGAAGGTTTAATCTAAGTACGGATAAATGATTTGAATTTGTGAAAGGCAAATTGTTTTAAGGCATTGATTGCCTAAGGTTTTAAAAGAAATGAAGTCACTTGATTTAGAAGCCTATTATATTTCTAAAAGGTAAACGTGACTTGTCTTGAAAAGTAGTCGTGACTTGATACTACGGTTATTAGTATCTTGGGAGTTTTACATAAAAATAGGTCGTTTTCTTAAAAGGTTAGAGGTACGTGGTACTTGGGTTGAATTCCCAGATTTTCTCTTAAAATGACATGTTAGTGCCTTAAGTAAACTAAAATGAGAGGATATACTATTAATGTTAATAAGAAGTTAGGGGATATTCTTAACTTGCTTACGTTATTATAAGCCGGTAGCGCTTATGTTATGTATGATAGCCGGTTGTGCTGAATTATGTATTATTATTATTATTACTATTTATGCCATGGATTTGCTACCCATGATGCGAGTGCCGCGCTTGTACTCATGCGGGCCCACCGGGTCCATGCGGGTGAAATAGTCCCATGCGGGTGAAATAGTCCCATGCGAGGCGGATGACCTCATGCGGGTGAAATAGTCCCATGCGGGTGAATTAGTCCCATGCGAGGTGGATGACCTCATGCGGGTCCACAGGACCTATGCGGGTGAAATAGTCCCAGGAGTAGGATTGCTTAATGATACTACGGGCGAGAGACCCTGTTTTGATCATGAGCCTCCTATTTTTATGCAGTAAAGTTTATACTTGTTACTCTCATTGTTAGTAAGGCACAGTGTAATGTAATTTGATTTTCATACATGACTCCATCTTATTTTAGACTTATGATATTAATACAGTATTTTCCAGTTTTACATACTTGGTACATGTGTGTCGACCCCTTCCTGGCTGCGTTCATGTCGCGGTAGGGTAGCAGTGGTGGATCCTCATTCTTAGGATCTTGCTCAGGTGTCAGAAGCTCCATTTCTCCGGAGGCTCGACTTTTGGTACGGTCCTCCCTGGTGTTGTAGATGTTTGTGCAATCAGGGGTATGATGGGGCCCTGTCCCGTCATAGTGATTACTCATTCTTAGAGGCCTGTAGTCCTGTTATATTTTGGGTTGTTAAGGATATAACTGTTCAGTGTTGTTATATTTAAAGGTAGCCATTTGGGTTAGCCTGCTTATATTCTATATGGCTTCTTGTTGTGAGTTTATTTTTCTGTTGGTTTTCTCTGATGTTGTATCACGAGGTGCGGTAAGGCACGATCCACGTCCGTGGTCGGGTCGTGACAAAATTGGTATCAGAGCAGTTAATCCTCGGAAAGGGTCTATAGGCCGTATCTAGTAGAGTCTTGATTATCGGTGCGTTGTGCACCACATCTATAATCAGGAGGCTACAGGATATTTAGGATTGGTTTCCATTCTTTCACTCTAAGATCGTGCAATAGAGTTGTGTTATAGGTTGAACTTCCTCTGAAATATTTTTATGTATCAGTTATGCCTCCACGCAAGGTAAGCGACCCGAAGGCAAGGCAAAGCGGAGCCGCTAGTAGGACACGAGGGTTACGAGGCACATACCGATGCATGCACGAGATGATGTTTGAACGGCGAAGTTCCACGGCGTCGTCACCCCAACGAGTTCGGGGCACCAGGCGATCATCGAGACCGCGATACACGAGCCTCGATTACACCGGAGCGAGAGATGGCCCGCGATTAGCGAGATCGTGGCTGGCGGGAGACGACGAGGCGGTTCCGGTTGTACCGTAGTCCACCCAGATCGATAACGAGATTGCGGGACTTTTGAGTTGATCCACGAGTTCTATGGGTCGAGACACGAGGGCGATCCTCGAGTTTATCAAGCGATTCTGGATCATGAGAGTGATCAGGGCTTCGGAGACATAGTCGGTATTATTGGGTTCACATCGGCTGAGGGATACTGCAGTTGACTAGTATGATTCATGGGAACTATCCCGGGGGGAGCATGCGCTTCCAGCTGTTTGGGACGAGTTCTCAGAGGCGTTCCTTAGCCATTTCTTGCCTCCGCAAATGAGGAGAGCTCGGGCCGATAGATTTCTGACGTTGAGACAGAGCGGGCGGACGGTCCGGGAGTACAACGTAGAGTTTGACTCATTGGCTCGGTATGTACCCGCTTTGGTGGCAGACATGGAGGACAGAGTGCACCGCTATGTCACAGGGCTCGATGATTATTTGGCAGAGAGCTGCACGGGAGTAGCTCTTCAGCCGGGCATGGACATTGCCCGCATGCAGGCATATGCACTTGGGTGTGAGGAACGCAGGGGCCGACGGATTGATAGGTATCAGCAGAAGAGGCGAGATAGCGAGGTCCTCGGTGGTTTCGAGGTAGACAACCTCAAGAGACGGATTTGCACCTCGGCGTTGAGCGCTCTCCACCATCCTCGGACGTCACAGGCATTGAGGAAGGGCGGGGTTCGAGGCTTGGTTCCCAGAGAGACCAGAGTTCTAGTCAGATGAGGCCACCTATACCTCGGTGTGGTCGATGCGGCGATTGCCATTATAGGGGATGTCGTGTTCCTCCAGGATCTTGTTACTCTTGTGGCCAGCAGGGCCATTAGAGGAGAGATTGTCCGACCAGAGGCGGCGAAAATGTTATGGCTCGGAAAGCGAGTTCGATGGTGGATCTTCGTCTTCGGTGGCGATGTGCCCCGAGGCGAGGTGTTCACGACCAGCCGCGCGGCAGGGGTCGTGGTAGGGGTCCCAGTTCCAGCGGTCCTCAGAACCGCATTTATGCTATGTTCAGCCGTCAGGACCAGGAGGCGTCACCAGATGTCGTCACAAGTACATTATTGGTTTCATGTTGTGATGTATATGCTTTGATAGATCCAGGTTCTACCTTGTCCTATATATCTCCTCATATTCTTTGGTAGAATAGGGATGAGCCCAGTCTATAAAACCTTTTGAGGTGGCTACGCGAGAGTGATTCGGTATGTGAGGCGGGTATATAAGGCTTGCCCGGTGACTATATCTGATCGTCGGACTCTGGCGGAAACTTGATAGAGTTGGATATGACGGACTTTGATGTGATTATGGGTATGGATTGGTGAAGCTTGCTACGCCGCCATGTGGATGTAGAGAGATGCACGGTTCCGGTTTCTGGTGAACCGGTTGCTCGAGTGGAAGGAATCTTTGCGCCGTAGGTAGGTTTATTTCTTACCTCAAGGCTAGGAAGATGGTGCGGAAAGGGTACATCTACCTTATGGTTCGAGTATTCGATACTGAAGCTGAGATACCGGACCTTCATTCAGTTCCGGTTGTTAGAGAGTTTCCAGACGTATTCCCAGACGAGCTTCCGGGTATCCCTCCTGAGAGGGAGATTGAGTTTTGCATTGACATGTCACCAGACACTCGACCGATATCTATTCCCCCATACAGGATGGCACCTTATGAGTTGAAGGAATTGAAAGACCAGCTGAAAGATCTGCTGGAAAAAGGCTTTATCAGGCCAAGTGTTTCTCCCTGGGGAGCGCCGGTATTATTCGTAAAGAAGAAGGATGGGACACTGCGTATTTGTGTTGATTACAGGCAGCTGAATAAGGTAACTATCAAGAACAAATACCCCCTTCCCAGGATTGATGATTTGTTTGACCAGTTGCAGGGTGCAAGGTGTTTCTCTAAGATAGACCTGCGGTCTGGTTATCATCAGGTGCGAGTTAGAGAGACAGATATCCCAAAGCGCATTCGGACCGGTATGGGCACTATGAGTTCAGGGTGATGTCTTTCGGGTTGACCAACGCCCCAGCAGTATTCATGGATTTGATGAACAGGGTGTTCAAGCCATTCTTGGATATGTTCGTTATAGTATTCATTGATGATATCCTGGTTTATTCGCGCACAGAGCAGGAGCATGCAGATCACTTGCGGGCAGTATTGGGAGTCCTCCGGGACCGGTAGTTGTATACCAAGTTCTCGAAATACGAGTTTTGGTTTGCTTCAGTGGCTTTCTTAGGGCATGTTATCGGGGCCGATGGTATTCGGGTTGATACAACAAAGATTGAGCCAGTCAAGACTTGGCCTAGACCCACTACACCGACGGAGGTGCGTAGCTTTTTGGGCCTTGCGGGTTATTATCGGAGATTTGTGGAGAAGTTTGCTTCCATTTCACCACCTTTGACTAGGCTGACTCAGAAGGCAGCTATGTTCCGGTGGACGGATGCTTGTAAGGGAAGTTTCCAGATACTAAAGGAGAAATTGACGATCGCCCCAGTTCTTACTCTTCCAGAGGGTTTAGACGGATATGTGGTTTATTGTGATGCGTCGGGTGTTGGGCTCGAGTGTGTGCTGATGCAACACAGTAAAGTTATAACTTACGCATATCGACAGCTCAGGAAACATGAGAAGAACTATCCCACACATAACTTAGAGTTGGCAGCAGTGATTCATGCCTTGAAAATCTGGAGACATTATTTATATGGAGTTAATGTGGATATTTATACAGACCACAAGAGTCTCCAGTATATCTTCATCCAGAGGGAGCTGAACTTGCGGCAGAGACGGTGGTTGGAGCTGCTTAAGGATTACGATGTCGACATCCTATACCACCCAGGGAAGGCCAATGTAGTTGCAGACGCCCTTAGTCGCAGATCGATGGGTAGTCCGGTGTGCGGCAGAAGAGGGACATGGTCCGCGAGTTACATCAACTAGTGAGCCTTGGGGTTCGTTTGGTTGATTCTGACAGTAATGGAGTTCGGGTTCGAGAGGTTGCCGAGTCTTCCATCGTCGAGGAGGTGAAGAGGCGGCAGTATGAGGATCCGATTATGGTACGGTATCGAGATACGACTCTTCGGGAAGAAAAGAGTCTATTTGAGGTAGCACCTGATGGGGTGCTAAGATTTGAGGGCCGGTTGTGTGTTCCCGATGTGATAGGACTTCGTCAGCAAATTCTGGGGAGGCACATAGTGCTCGTTATTCTATTCATCCGGGGTCGACTAAGATGTACCATGACCCCAGATGTATCTATTGGTGGGATGGCCTGAAGAGGGTCATTGCGGAGTTTGTGGCGCGATGCGAATTGTCGCCAGTCGAGTTGAGCACCAGAAGCCCGGTGGGCTATTACAGGCTATTGATATTCCGATGTGGAAGTGGAAGGTGATTAATATGGACTTTATTACCGGATTACCTCATACCCAGAGGAAGCATGATTCCATTTGGGTTATTGTCGACAGGATGACGAAATCAGCCCATTTTCTTCCAGTCAGGACGACTTGTTTGGCCGAGGATTATGCTAGACTGTATATCAGAGAGATTGTGAGACTGCACGGAGTTCCTATATCGATTATTTCGCAGCAGGCCCGGTTCTCGGCTAACTTCGGAGGTCTTTCGAAGAGGGATTAGGGACACAGTGAGTCTCGATCTGCGTTTCATCCTCGGGCCAAGCGGACGGGCGAGCGTACTATCCAGACACTTGGGATATGCTGCGGGCCTGTGTTATCGATTTCAGAGGTAGCTGGGAGGATTATTTACCTCTGGTGGAGTTTGCATATAATAACAGCTACCATTCTAGTATCCAGATGGCGCCTTATGAGGCCTTATACGGGAGGAAGTGCACGTCACTGATAGGCTGGTTTGAGGTAGGAGAAGTTAAGTTAGTCGGGCCAGACTTGGTTCAGCAGGCAGTGGATAAGGTGAAGCTTATCCAGGAGCGGTTATTGTCAGCTCAGAGTCGATAGAAGTCGTATGCAGATCATCGGCGTCGACACTTAGAGTTTGAGGTAGATGATTGGGTTTTCCTGAAGGTATCACCCATGAAGGACGTGATGAGATTTGGGAAGAAGGGGAAACTTAGCCCAAGGTACATTGGGCCTTATCAGATTGTCCGTAGGGTAGGCAAGGTAGCCTATGAGTTCGATCTGTCGTCCGATCTAGAGGAAGTACATCCAGTTTTTTTATGTATCCATGTTGCGTAAATGTATTGGAGATCCATCTAGAGTGCACCTGATTTGTGATGTCCAGGTGACGGAGGGGTTATCATATGAGGAGAGTCCCATAGCGATACTCGATCGTCAGGTTAGGCGACTTCGGACAAAGGATGTGACTTCCGTCAAGGTCTTATGGCGGAACGAGAACATGGAGGAAATGACGTGGGAAGCAGAAGAAGACATGATGAAGAAGTATCCTCACTTATTCCCTACACCTCCAGGTAACCCACTTGCCTAATTGTTAGTTTTTAACTTTAGCAATTATGCTTAAGTATTGTTGTGGCTATGTGAAACGTCTTTATTTGCAAGAAGAATAGTTAAGAGGGTCTATGTCGATATTGTGATTTGAGTAAGCCTAGGAGAAACATTCGAGATGAATGTTTCTAAGGAGGGGAGAATGTTATACCTCGTAGTTCTGGCCATGCGTATGAGGGCGTACGAAAGGGATTAAGACTTAAATTTTAGAAGGATAGGTTGTTGGATGGTTTCGGACGGGTTTTTAATCAACTTTGAGGCGGGTTATGACCCATTACATTGAGAGTTCCTAGGTGTTTCAAAGACCTAGTACGTAGTTCGTTGAGTCTAGTTTCCAACGCAACCAACCGTTCGTCGATAGGACATCGGATTAGAAAGTTATGGAAGTTGCAAGTTCAGTGCGCAGTCGGATAGGAAAATATTTCGGTCAGGAGCCACAGGGCCGCGGAAGTTACGAAGTCTCGGCTGTTTGGCGTGCGCCGCTGCAGGGCCGCGGCGGGTTCTGCGAGACTGAGTGGAAAAATCTGAACTGTTTTGTTTTAAAAAAGGCCATGGGAGGGTGACAAGTGTCCCCCCTCATCTGATTTTTGCATGCACTATTTATTGACCAAGTCTTGAAGACTTGGTCATTCTTCAAGCCCTTCTCTCTCTCTAAATTAGAAGCTCTTCCTTCTCTCTAGAAAATCAAGAGGAAATCAAGGATTGAGAAAAATCTGAAAAGTGTGGCAAGAAGGAAACTTGTTGGCAAGCTTGTAGGAGTTATTGTGGTGGTGTTTGTGGAAAGGAGGCTAGCAAATTTGTTGGATTAATTTGGCTAAAGTTCTAAGGTAACAATTCCTTCTCTCTTTGTTAGTTTATGGTGTTGCATGTGAAGAAGAAAGAACTTCTAGTGGTACATATTGCTCTTAGATAAATTGCATGTAAGAAATATGGTTTGGATATGAAAGAATTGGATAAGAAGGTTATGTAAGCATGTTGTAGCCAAAATACTACCTTAAACTTGTTAAGTTAGTTCTTTTGTATTGTGGGGAAGAATTTACACACCCAAGATTAGGTGTGTAATCCCCTTATTTTGATTGGATTGTTGGGCCTTAAAAGTGGCATTTGGATGTTGAATTCGGCATTGATAAAGGTGACAAAGTATGTAGAAACAAAGGAAATGCTGCCCGATTTTCCGTAGAATTTAGTAACTTTGCACTTGGAATATTCTACGTTGAAGCTAGAGGTTAATAAACGTATTATGGTCATTATAGGTTGACGTACTACGTGCGGTTTGTTGGACTTAGCAAGTGGATTGATCCGAAGAGGTATGTGGAACTTTCCTACCTCTTGAGCATGAATAGTTGCATCTATGTAGTACGGTAGACGTACAAGGCTTTGATATTACTCACTTGTTTTAATGATGTCTTAAGTTTCAAAGTTAAGGGATGTGAAGTGTTTTAAGTATATGATACTTGTTTCGTTTTAAAAGTATAAGTCCATTGGACATAGGGAAATGTGTTTGACTAACGTATAATGTTAATATAACGGCTTTATGGGAAGTTAGTTATATTAGCTTTATGGAAGGTTAATAAAGTTAGGTTTACTCTAAGTAAAATAAGTACGGATAAATGATTTGAATTTGTGAAAGGCAAATTGTTTTAAGGCATTGATTGCCTAAGGTTTTAAAAGAAATGAAGTCACTTGATTTAGAAGCCTATTATATCTCTAAAAGGTAAACGTGACTTGTCTTGAAAAGTAGTCGTGACTTGATACTACGATTATTAGTATCTTGGGAGTTTTACATAAAAAGGGGTCGTTTTCTTAAAAGGTTAGAGGTACGTGGTACTTGGGTTGAATTCCCGGATTTTCTCTTAAAATGACATGTTAGTGGCTTAAGTAAACTAAAATGAGAGGATATACTATTAATGTTAATAAGAAGTTAGGGGATATTTTTAACTTGCTTACGTTATGATAAGCCGGTAGCGCTTATGTTATGTATGATAGCCGGTTGTGCTGAGTTATGTATTATTATTATTACTATTTATGCCATGGATTTGCTACCCATGATGCGAGTGCGGCGCTTGTACTCATGCGGGCCCACCGGGTCCATGCGGGTGAAATAGTCCCATGCGGGTGAAATAGTCCCATGTGAGGCAGATGACCTCATGCGGGTGAAATAGTCCCATGCGGGTGAATTAGTCCCATGCGAGGTGGATGACCTCATGCGGGTACACAGGACCTATGCGGGTGAAATAGTCCCAGGAGTTGGATTGCTTAATTATACTACGGGCGAGAGACCCTGTTTTGATCATGAGCCTCCTATTTTTATGCAGTAAAGTTTATACTTGTTACTCTCATTGTTAGTAAGGCACATTGTAATGTAATTTGATTTTCATACATGACTCCAGCTTATTTTAGACTTATGATATTATTACAGTATTTTCCAGTTTTACATACTTGGTACATATTGTGTACTGAACCCCTTCCTCGGGGGCTGCGTTCATGCCACATGTAGGGGTAAGCAGGTGGTGGATCCTCATTCTTAGGATCTTGCTCAGGTGTCAGAAGCTCCATTTCTCTAGAGGCTCGACTTTTGGTACGGTCCTCCCTGGTGTTGTAGATGTTTGTGCAATCAGGGGTATGACGGGGCCCTGTCCCGTCATAGTGATTACTCATTCTTAGAGGCCTGTAGTCCTGTTATATTTTGGGTTGTTAAGGATGTAACTATTCAGTATTGTTATATTTAAAGGTAGACATTTGGGTTAGCCTGCTTATATTCTATATGGGTTCTTGTTGTGAGTTTATTTTTCCGCTGGTTTTCTCTGATGTTGTATCAAAAGGGTGCCCGGGGTAAGGCACCAGTCACGGGTCCGTGGTTGGGTCGTGACAAAAGTGGTATCAGAGCAGTTAATCCTCGGAAAGGGTCTACAGGCCGTATCTAGTAGAGTCTTGATTATCGGCGTGTTGTGCACCACATCGATAATCAGGAGGCTACATGATATTTAGGATTGGTTTCCATTCTTTCACTCTAAGATCGTGCAATAGAGCTGTGTTATAGGTTGAACTTCCTCTGACATATTTTTATGTATCAGTTATGCCTCCACGCAAGACAACCGCGGCCCAGAAGGGCAAGACAACTGAGGGAGCTACTAGTAGGACACAGAGGGTTACGAGGGCACAGGCCCAGTCTGTACCTGAGATGAGGTTTCGGACGGCGAGTTCCACGACGTCGTCACCCCCAGCAGAGTTCGGGGCAGCAGCAGCGGCTACTGAGACCGCGATACCTGACCCTCCAGTTACATAGCCTGGAGCAGAGGAGATGGGTTACAAGGAGATGACCCAGTTATTAGCCAGGATCGTGGCTAGGCAGGAGGACAAACGGGAGGCAGCGATTCCGGTTGTACCCGTAGTCCACCCCAGATCTGATAGCTTGAGACTGCGGGACTTTTTGAGATGCATCCCACCAGAGTTCTATGGGTCGAGACCTGAGGATGATCCTCAGGAGTTTATCAAGCGATTCTGACGGATCATGAGAGTGATCAGGGCTTCGGAGACAGAGTCGATATTATTGGGTTCACATCGGCTGAGGGATACTGCAGTTGACTGGTATGATTCATGGGAACTATACCGGGGGGAGCATGCGCTTCCAGCTATTTTGGACGAGTTCTCAGAGGCATTCCTTAGCCATTTCTTGCCTCCGCAGATGAGGAGAGCTCGGGCCGATAGATTTCTGACGTTGAGACAGAGCGGGCGGACGGTCCGGGAGTACAACGTAGAGTTTGACTCATTGGCTCGGTATGTACCCGCTTTGGTAGCAGACATGGAGGAAAGGGTGCACCGCTATGTCACAGGGCTCGATAATTATTTGGCAGAGAGTTGCACGGGAGTAGCTCTTGGCCGCATGGACATTGCCGCGTGCGAGCATATGCACGGGTGTGAGCGCAGGGCCGGCGGATTGATAGGTATCAGCGAAGAGGCGAGATAGCGAGGTCTATGGTGGTTTCGAGGTAGACAACCTCGGCGAGACCATTTGCACCTCAGCCGGTTGAGCGCTCCACCATCTTCCGGACGTCACAGGTATTGAGGGCGAGATAGGGTTCGAGCCGGTTCCCAGAGACGAGTTCGGTCGATGAGGTCACCTATACCTCGGTGTGGTCGATGCGGCGATTGCCATTATGGGGGATGTCGTGTTCCTCCAGGAGCTTGTTACTCTTGTGGCCAGCAGGGCCATTTGAGGAGAGATTGTCCGACCAGAGGCGGCGAAAATGTTATGGCTCAACCGAAGCGGTCGATGGTCGGATCTTCGTCTTCGGTGGCGATGCACCCCGGAGGGCAGGGTGTTCACGGACCAGCAGGCCGCGACAGGGGTCGTGGTAGGGGTCCCAGTTCCAGCGGTCCTCAGAACCGTATTTATGCTATGTTCAGCCGTCAGGACCAGGAGGCGTCACCAGATGTCGTCACAAGTACATTATTGATTTCATGTTGTGATGTATATGCTTTGATAGATCCAGGTTCTACCTTGTCCTATATATCTCCTCATATTGCTGGTAGAATAGGGATAGAGCCCGAGTCCATAAAACCTTTTGAGGTGGCTACGCGATGGTGATTGATGGTAGGCGGGTATATAAGGCTTGCCCAGTGACTATATACAGTCGTCAGACTCTAGCCGACTTGATAGAGTTGGATATGACGGACTTTGATGTGATTATGGGCATGGATTGGCTGGCTTCTTTCTATGACCATGTGGACTGTAGAGATAGACTGGTACGGTTCCAGTTTCCTGGTGAGCCGATTATCGAGTGGAAGGGGAATACTGCGTCGATGAGGGGGAGGTTTATTTCTTACCTCAAGGCTTGGAAAATGGTGCGGAAAGGGTACATCTACCATATGGTTCGAGTATTCGATACTGAGGCTGAGATACCGGACCTTCATTCAGTTCCGTTTGTTAGAGAGTTTCCAGACGTATTCCCAGACGAGCTTCCGGGTATCCCTCCTGAGAGGGAGATTGAGTTTTGCATTGACATGTCGCCAGACACTCGACCGATATATATTCCCCCATACAGGATGGCACCTTCTGAGTTGAAGGAATTGAAAGACCAGCTGAAAGATCTGCTGGAAAAAGGCTTTATCAGGCCAAGTGTTTCTCCCTGGGGAGCGCCGGTATTATTCGTAAAGAAGAAGGATGGGACGCTGCGTATGTGTGTTGATTACAGACAGCTGAATAAGGTAACTATCAAGAAAAAATACCCCCTTCCCAGGATTGATGATTTGTTTGACCAGTTGCAGGGTGCAAGGTGTTTCTCCAAGATAGACCTGCGGTCTGGTTATCATCATGTGCGAGTTAGAGAGACAGATATCCCAAAGGCTGCATTCAGGACCCGGTATGGGCACTATGAGTTCAGGGTGATGTCTTTCGGGTTAACCAACGCCCCAGCAGTATTCATAGATTTGATGAACAGGGTGTTCAAGCCATTCTTGGATATGTTCGTTATAGTATTCATTGATGATATCCTGGTTTATTCGCGCGAAGCGGGAGCATGCAGATCACGCGAGAGCGTGTTAAGTCCTCCGGGACCGGCAGTTGTATGCCAAGTTCTCGAAATGCGAGTTTTGGTTGGCTTCAGTGGCTTTCTTAGGGCATGTTATCGGGGCCGATGGTATTCGGGTTGATACAACAAAGATTGAGACAGTCAAGACTTGGCCTAGACCCACTACACCGACGGAGGTGCGCAGCTTTTTGGGCCATGCGGGTTATTATCGGAGATTTGTGGAGAAGTTTGCTTCCATTTCATCACCTTTGACTAGGCTGACTCAGAAGACAGCTATGTTCCGGTGGATGGATGCTTGTAAGGGAAGTTTCCAGATACTAAAGGAGAAATTGACGACCGCCCCAGTTCGTACTCTTCCAGAGGGTTTAGACGGATATGTGGTTTATTGTGATGCGTCGGTTGTTGGGCTCGGAGTGCGTCTTTGATGCGACGGTAAAGTTATAACTACGCATCTCGACATTTCGGGAAGCATGAGAAGAACTATCCCACACAGACTTAGAGTTGGCGTGATGATTCGTACCTTGAAAATGCGGAGACATTATTTATATGGAGTTCATGTGGATATTTATACGGACCACAAGAGTCTCGGTATATCTTCGGCAGGAGCTGAACTTGGCGAGGCGGTGGTTGGAGGCGCCAAGGATTACGATGTCGACATCTATACCACCCGGGAAGGCGATGTAGTTGCAGGCGCCTTAGTCGCGGTCGATGGGTAGTCGGTGTGCGACTTGAGAAGAGGACATGGTCGCGAGTTACATCAACTAGCGAGCCTTGGGGTTCGTTTGGTTGATTACGCGATAATGGAGTTCGGGTTCGAGAGGTTGCGAGTCTTCCATCGTCGTCGAGGTGAAGAGGCGATATGAGGATCCGATTATGGTATGGTATCGAGATCACTCTTGGGAAGAAAATAGTCTATTTGAGTAGCACTTTGATGGGTGCTAAGATTTGAGCGATTGTGTGTTCCCGATGTAGCGAGGACCGTCGGCCAGATTAGGGGAGGCACATAGTGCTCGTTATTCTATTCATCCGGGGTCGACTAAGATGTACCATGACCTCAGATGTATCTATTGGTGGGATGGCCTGAAGAGGGACGTTGCGGAGTTTGTAGCGCAGCGCCCGAATTGTCAGCAGGTCAAGGTTGAGCACCAGAAGCCCGATGGGCTATGTTATACCCCGTATTTCCAGAGTATGTACGTAAGGGAATACGTACAAAAAGTCTAGCCTTAAAGTTTAGGCAAAACGTTTTTTTTGGGCACAACTCACAAAACGAATAGTTTTCCGACGAAACGTTTCCACAGCTTTCGTAGGGTAAATTCCGACTATGCCATTTCTAATTTTTGCGGATTTTTCCGAGAGACGAAACATTTTGGACCAACGGGAGGGCGACACTTGTCACCCTCCAATTGATGGACTTGAAATCGTCCATTTGGACGATTTGGACAATAGTGAGCACGTTTTTTGTGCCTTGTGCACAAGTCGAGGAGTTGGTAGGATATTTGTGTATAGTTAATCCTCACTTTACACTTGCCTTGCACTTGTCTTAATCTTGGCCATTGGTTGGCCACTTCGACCTATAAATACCCCTTAGAGATGAAGAGTTCTTCGTCCACAAATCTTTCCAAGTCTTGAAAATCCTCTCCTCTCCCTTTGTAGCCTTTTAGTCCAACACCTCCCCCTCCTTGTGAAGGCCATGGCCGAATACCCCCTCTAGCCTAGTAGTTTGGCGAGGCCCCCTAGCCTAGCCAAAAATCTACCCCCCTCCATTGGTAGAAAAGTTGTCTTCTAGTATTGTTATAATGCCCAAAATACCCTAGCCCAAATCCCTTAGTACTTGGTAGAAGTTGTGAAGAACTTCTAAGGTTTCTTGAGACTCTGAGCGTACAACTTAGAGCTAAACCTTGCTCAGCGCGACTTTATCTAGGATATTATTGGGCTACTGAGGTAACTAATCCTAACCTCTTTTGAATTAGAGAATACTTACTGTTGTAGTATTAGAATAAGTATTAAATACTTAGAAGAATATCACGAATAGAATTGAGCTATTACCACAGTAGAAGGGTTTAAAGAAGAATAATCAAAGCATTTTACATAGAATGTTTTCATGATGACTTATATAGCTCACGGTAGGGAAATGCCCAACTTTCCATAGAATTGTGAACCCTCTGTTTAGAATGACCTTGAGTAGTCTTTGATAGATGTCTGTGACTATTATAGGTGACTCTGCTTGCGACATATTGACTTGGGTGGTTTTTTGAGAAGGTATGTGATTCTTCCTAAAGCATGATATTTTACAATATATATAGTGCGGTGAGCGTACGTGTGTTAGTGAATAATAACTACGGCAATGTCTTTGACTTAAGCACGAATAACACTTACGGCATGCCTCGGCTTAAGCTGAATAACACTACGAATGCCTCACGCTAAGCTTTGAATAATAAAGATCTGAAAGCATTTCATAAGAATACTGAATCATTTTTAACCGAAGAGAACTAATTGGTTTTTAAACAGAAGCTTAAGAGTTATACTAGCTTTATGGGAAGTTAAGTATAACCACTTAAGATTGATAAAAGAAACAGTTTGCCTATGTGTTTATAACAGACTTATATTGAATTGTGAAAAAGAATAATAAGATGGTTTGATAAGTAGACATGATATGATGCTATGTGTGTTAGTGTCTTGTAACGTTTGTGTAAAAGAGTATTCTTGTTGTGCTTACGTTGTTAACGATAAGCTGTTAGGTTAGTGTAACATCACTCACCTCTTGACATATTACCGGGTTAAGCCGCTCCGATGCGGTAGACTCGCGATGCAGGACCGTGATTCGAGAATACCTGCGCGGGTCCAAGGGACCTATGCGAGCTACGGAGTTCGAGTTAGTGTGCGGGTTATACCTCATGCGGTCTATGTGGCCATGCGGACGACGAGTCGGGGCGATGCCGAGGAGTAGCTACCTCGATGCGGGTTATATACCCTATGCGCCTATGTGATTGGCCTATGCGGACTACGGAGTCGAGATTAGGCTTGCATGGTGATACTACGGGCAATTGGCCTGCGATCATTCGCAGCCTAGAAAAGACTATTCTGATTTACCTATTCGCTCTTGTTTGTGATGTGCACTATGCGGTTTCCTGGTTGTTTTATACATACTTGCAAAACTGTTTTTAAAATGATATGTTTCATTTAAGTATTTCTGATTTCATATACTTAGTACTGTTGTCTTGACCTCCTTCGGGGCTGCGTTCATGCCGCAGTGGCAAAGGCAGTGCTAGATCCACATTCTTAGGATCTCTACGTTGGTGTCGGAGCTCCATCTTTTAGGAGGCTCTACTTTTGGGTATGATCTCACTGTTGTAGATAGTTTTGTATCGATCGGTATGGCGGGGCCTGTCGCCATAGTTGTATATTTCCTTAGAAGTGCGTAGTCATGTTTATGCGATTGTCGGATGTAATCGCTAAACCATGTTTATATATATATGCCGAAAAGGATTTTCTCACATAAGGCGTGTCTTATTTTATAAAGCGTTTCATGTCTTGCTTTATATTTCCGATTACTCGATGTATGACTACTTGGGTGCCCGAAGGCACGATCCACGCCCCGAACGGGTCGTGACAAAAGTGGTATCGAGCGATTAATCCTCGGAAAGTGTCTACTGACCGTATCTAGTAAGTCTTGATTATCGGTGTGTTGTGCACCACACCAATATCGAGAGGCTATAGGATATTTAGGATTGGTTTCCATTCTTCTCATTACGAGATCGTGCTTTAGACGTGTTATAGGTTGGACCTCTAACGTATTCCTTTCTATGCTTATGCCTCGCGTAAGGCAACCCGGCCGGCGGCAAGGCAAGAGGAGGCGCTAGCAGACACCCGAGTCACGAGGCTCAGGCCCGTCTATACCGAGGCGGCGAGTTCTATGACGCCGCCCCAAAGAGACCACAGTACCCACACCTCCCGTCCCACACCGGGCGGAGGAGTTAGGGTACAAGGAGATGGCCCACTATTGGCTAAAGTTGGCCCGACACGGCGAGAGGCCGGACGCGGCATTTCAGTTCAGCTCGGCTCGATCGCACGCGTGGTGCACCCGAAGCGAATAGTTTGAGACTACGAGATTTCTTGAGTTGTAGCCCGCGAGTTTTACGTCGAGGCCGGAGGATGATCCGCAGGAGTTCATCCGTCACCTCTGAGAATCGTGAGGGTGATCAAGGCCTGAGGCGAGTCTGTGACGCTTTGGTTCGCGTCGGTTGCGTGATACCGCGATCGATTGGTTTGATTCATGGGAGTTATCGGGAGAGCACGCGTCCCGGCTACTGGGATGAGTTCTCGAGGCTTTCCTCGCTCACTTCTTGCCTCGCGGATGAGGAGGGCGCGGCCGATAGATTTTACTCGAGGCGAGAGGACGCCTTGTCGGGAGTACAATGTCGAGTTTGATTCATTGCTCGATATGTCCCAGCATTGGTAGCGATATGGAGGATAGGGTGCACCGCTATGTCACCGCTAGACGACTATATGGCCGAAGTCATGTGCGGTGTTTCTCTCACCGTATGGACATTACCCGCACGCAGCTCATGCTCTTGGATGTGAGGCGTAGAGACCGCGGTTGACGGCGGCAGAAGAAGACCGGGCGGCAGGTCTTTTGGTGGCTATCGTGGTGGCGGCTCAGCGAGCCTAGATTTGCACCACGCCAGCCGAGCACTCGCACCGCCCTCGGCAGCCCGAGATATTCGAGGGCGAACCGGGCCCCAGGACTTGAGCGTCGAGCGGCAGAGCGGCGTCGGGACCACCCCGGTGTGGCCGTCGCGGTAGATCCCACGAGTTGTGGTGCTACGGAGTTTGTTTGATTGTGCCAGCAGGTCACTATGCGAGGCCGTCCAGGCGGCAAAGGTTGATGGTTGGGTCGGCTACGAGTTCTTTCGTCGTCTTCTTCATCTCCTACGATTACTCGCCGGGCGTGGTACTCGGGTCGCAGGTCGCGGCGAGGTCGTGGCTCGGGTCCCGTTCTAGCGGTCCTCGAACCGCATTTATGCTTTGTCGGTAAGCGAGGATCGGAGGCGTCACGATGTCGTCCGTGTACTTTATCGGTTCGGGTTTGATGTGTATGCGTTGATAGATCCGGTTCTACTCCCCTATATATCTCCCTTGTTGCTAGTAGGATAGGGATAGAGCACGAGTCCATAAACCCTTTCATGGTAGCTACGCGATGGTGATTCGGTGGTAGCTCGGCGGGTATAGAGCTTGTCCTGTGACCATTTACTCGTCGGACCACTGGCCGACTTGATAGAGTTAGAGATGATTGACCGGCGTGATCATGGGATGGATTGGCTAGCTTCTTGCTACGCCAATGTAGGCTGCAGAGAGAGTAATGCGGTTCCAGTTTCTGCGAGTCGGTTGTTGAGTGGGAGGAGCACCAGTATCGCCGAGAGGTAGGTTTATTTCTACCTCGAGGCTAGGAAGATAGTGCAGGGGTATATCTACCATCTCGTTCGGGTGTTTGATCTTGAAGGCGCGGTACCAGATTTTTAGTCGATTCGAGAGTCGCGAGTTCCCAGACGTGTTTCAGATGACCTCCGGTATCCTCACGAGAGGAGATCGAGTTTTGTATAGATGTGTTGCGGATACTCGGCTATTTCCATTCCGCCATACTGAATGTCACTGCCGAGTTGAGAGAGTGAAGGACCGGAGAGGATTTCTTGGAAAAGGGCTTCATCAGCCTAGTGTTTCTCCCGGGAGCGCCTATTGTTCGTGAAGAAGAAGGGCGGGGCATTGCGCATGTGTGTTGATTACGAGCGGTGAACAAGGTGACCATTAAGAACAGATACCCTTCCCGGATTGATGATTTTTCGACCAGTTGGGTGCGAGATGTTTCTCCAAGATTGATCTGCGATCGGGCTATCATCAGTGAAGTCGAGAGGTGGATGTCCCAGGATCGCATTCGGACGTGCGGGCATTATGAGTTCGTGGTCATGTCTTTTGGGTTGACGAATGCTCGTGGTATTCATGGATTTGATGAACCGAGTGTTCAAACCATTTTTGGACACGTTTGTGATAGTGTTCATTGATGATATCTTGGTTTATTCTCGCCAGAGCGAGTACGCGAGCACTTGAGCGATCTTGGCGATTCTCGAGACCAGCAGTTATGCGCCAAGTTTTCCAAATGTGAGTTTTGGTTGACTTGATGGCGTTTCTTGGGCATATTGCCGGCTGATGGCATTCAGTGGATACGCCAAGATCGAAGCGCAGACTTGCCTAGACCTACTACTCCGGCAGAGGTTCGCGATTTACGGGCCTTGCAGGATATTATCGGCGGTTCGTAGAAGTTTGCTTATCTGCACCATTGACTAGGTGACTCGAGGCGGCCAAGTTTGATGGTGATGCTTGTGGCGGGGTTTCGATTCTTGAAAGAGAGCCCGGCAGCGCCCGTTCTTACTCTTCCGAGGTCGGATGGTTATGTCGTATATTGTGATCGTCAGCATCGGGTTGGGATGTGTGTTGATGCGGCATGGCGGGGTTATAGCATACGTCCCGACAGCTGAAGAAACACGAGAGGAACTACCCCACCCATGATTTGGAGTTGGCAGCTGTGATTCACGCTTTGAAGATCTGGAGGCACTATTTGTATGGGTTCACGTGGATATTTTTACAGACCACAAGAGCCTCCAGTATATCTTCAGCCAGAGGGAACTGAACTTACGACAGAGACGGTGGTTAGAGTTGCTTAAGGATTACGATGTTGATATCCTGTACCACGGGAAGGCCAATGTTAGGCGGATGCTCTTAGTCGTAGGTCGATGGGAGCCTATCGGATGTGCGGCTAGAGAGGAGGGACATGGTTCGTGATTTGCATCGATTAGCGAGCCTTGGTGTCCGTTTGATTGATTACGATAGCGATGGGGTTAGAGTTCGTGAGGTTGCCGAGTCTTCCATCGTCGAGGAGGTGAAGAGGCAGCGATTCGAGGATCGGCTTTGATTCGATATCGTGATACAACTCTTCGTGAGGCAAGCGGTCCTTTTGAGGTAGCACGATGGGTGCTAAGGTTTGAGGGCGGTGTGTGTTCCGGATGTTTGAGACTTGAGCGAGTTCTTGGGAAGCACACGGCAAGCGTTACTCTATCCATCCGGTCGACCAAGATGTACCACGACCTTAGATCCGTGTATTGGTGGGATGGCTTGAAGAGGGCGTTGCGAGTTCGTAGCTCGCCCGTGTTGTCGCAGTGAAGGTAGAGCACGAGGCACGTGGTTTATTCTGACGATTGAGATCCCGACCGGAAGTGAGGTAATCAACATGGACTTCATCACAGGATTACCTCGCACTTAGAGGAGACATGATTCTATATGGGTTATCGTCGGCGGTGCGAAATCAGCCCACTTTCTCCCCGTCGGGCGACTTTTGGTGAGGATTATGCCGACTTTACATCAGAGAGATCGTCGATCGCATGGAGTCCCTACCGATCATATCGCAGGAGCCCGGTTCACGCTAACTCGGAGGTCCTTCCAGAGGTTTAGGGACGCAGTGAGCACGAGTCGCATTTCATCCACGCATGACGGACAGCAAAGCGCACTATCCGGACTCTCGAGGATATCTGCGAGCCCGTGTTATTGACCGGTGGTAGTTGGGAGGATCATTTGCCTCTAGTTGAGTTCGCGATAATAATAGCTACCACTCAGATTCGATGGCGCCTTATGAGGCCTTGTATGGGAGGAAGTGCAGATCGCCTATAGGGTGGTTCGATGAGGGCGAGGTGCAGCTATTCGGACCAGATTACGTACAGCAGGCAGTGGATAAGGTGAAGCTTATCCTAGAGCGGCTATTGACTGAGTCGGTAAGTCGTATGCGAGATCATCGTCGTCGGCATCTTGAGTTCGAGGTTCATGATTGGGTTTTCTAAGGTGTCACCATGAAGGGTGTGATGAGATTCGGAAGAAGGAAACTTCACCAGGTACGTTGGGCGTTTCAGATTGTCCGCAGGGTAGGCAAGGTTGCCTATGAGTTGGATCTGCCGTCCGATCCGGAGGCGGCATCCGGTTTTTCACGTATCTATCTTTGAGGAGATGTATCGGATCCATCTAGGGTACACCCGATTGGCGATGTCCAGGTGACCGAGGGGTTATCGTATGAGGAGATTCCCATAGCGATAGTCGATCGTCAGGTTAGGCGTCTGCGGACCAAGGACGTGGCTTCCACAAAGTCTTGTGGCGAGAATGAGCTCGGGAGATGGCGTGGAATCAGGGAGGACATGAGGCGAAGTATCCTCACCTATTCCTACACCTCGGATAATTCACTTTCCTGCTTGTAAATTTTCGTTATCGTTTACGCCAAGTGTTGTTACGTGGCCGTGTGTGGCATTTGCAATGTTTTAGTTATGAAGAATCTTATCGTTAATCGTCTTGGGAAGGAACATTCGACGAATGTTTCTAGAGGGGAGAATGTTATACCGTATTTCCGAGTATGCGTGAGGAATACGTACAAAAAGTCTAGCCTTAAAGTTTAGGCAAAACATTTTTTTTGGGCACAACTCACAAAACGAATAGTTTTCCGGCGAAACGTTTCCACAGCTTTCGTAGGGTAAATTCCGGCTATGCCATTTCTAATTTTTGCGGATTTTTCCGAGAGACGAAACATTTTGGACCAGCGAGGGCGACACTTGTCACCTCCGATTGATGGACTTGAAATCGTCCATTTGGACGATTTGGACAATGGTGAGCACGTTTTTGTGCCTTGTGCACAAGTCGAGAGTTGGTAGGATATTTGTGTATAGTTAATCCTCACCCTACACTTGCCTTGCACTTGTCTTAATCTTGGCCATTGGTTGGCCACTTCTTGACCTATAAATACCCCCTTAGAGATGAAGAGTTCTTCATCCACAAATCTTTCCAAGTCTTGAAAATCCTCTCCTCTCCCTTTGTAGCCTTTTCGTCCAACACCTCCCCTCCTCATGAAGGCCCTTGACCTAATACCCCCCCCTCTAGCCTAGTAGTTTGGCCGAGGCCCCCCCTAGCCTAGCCAAAAATCTACCCCCCTCCCTTGGTAGAAAGGTTGTCTTCTAGTATTGTTATAATGCCCAAAATACCCTAGCCCAAATCCCTTAGTACTTGGTAGAAGTTGTGAAGAACTTCTAAGGTTTCTTGGAGCTACCGGAGCGTACAACTTAGGAGCTAAACCTTGCTCAGGCGCGACTTTATCTAGGATATTATTGGGCTTACTGAGGTAACTAATCCTAACCCTCTTTTGAATTTGTCACGACCCGAACCCGGGCCCGTGACTGGTGCCTTACCCCGGGCACCCTAGTGATACAACATCAGAGAAAATCAGCGGAAATAAAAACATGAACATGAATTTAGAGACAAAATAAATAAACAGGCCAACCAAAACAGTTGCCTCCATCATATATACATAAATACCCGAACAGTTATCCTTTTTACAAACCCCGCCACACAAAGGCTCTGCACTTAAGAGTTTATACAACAACTATGACGGGACAGGGCCCCGCCATACCCCTGAATGTACAAGAACCTACAGACTCAGGGTAACATACCAAAGATAAGCCTCCGAAGGAACGGAGCTTCCCAACACGCTGAAAGGTGATCCTAAAAGCGGGGATCGACAGCCGATGTACCTCTACCTGCGGCATGAACGCACTCCGGGCGAGGTCGACAACAGTACCAAGTATGTGAAAGCGTAAAATCAGAATCGAAATCATAATAGTCTATAAAAGCGGGAGCGGTATGATAACCAAACTACAAGACATACACATAACGATTATATCAATTCGTGGTCTCACGCCACAACATCAATCCCGCGTGGAGTACCTTCCTCACCGCCGATGCATGATATGATAACAACAAGATAGCAATCCAAATGGGAGCATACCCGCGCGCTACGCATCGTGTCGATATGTCGAAAGGAAACAAATAAGACAACATTCCAAATGGAAGCATACCCGCGCTACGATCGTGTCGATGAGGTCGAAAGGGAAACAATAAGACAAAGATTCCAAATGGAAGCATACCCGTGCGCTACGCATCATGTCAGTATGTCCAAAGGGAAACAATAAGCAACAAGGCGGTAATCAAAGTGGAAGCATACCCGTGCGCTACGCATCGTGTCAGTATGTCCAAAGTGATTTAACAAAAGTAACACTATCAACAGGAACGTACCCGTGGAATTTCTACGTCACTGCCGGCACGTCCAAGTAAGTTCTCAACAAGTCAACCGACCTTCCATCGAAAGACGCGGTAGTATAGAAACACAATCTTTGCACAACAAAGGCTATCACAGCAAGCATAGGCAAGTTATACACAACTCAAAGTACTTTCATTTTATGCCAAAGTCCGGGTTTTAACCCTAAAGTACTACGTACGTTAAATTCCTTTTTAAAGAGAGCTAATCCTTTTCTAAAAGTCACCCGATACCCGTAGTATAAAAATAGAGTGACTTATATCTTTTAAGTAAACCAAAACAACTTCCATACTTTCCTTTTTAAAACCAAATTAAGGCAACACCATGCCTTCTTTTTTTTGACCAAAACACTTTTCTTTTTAAAGTCAAGTTACCACATTAAAACCAATGATAAAACCTTTCTTTTGTTTTCATAAGGTCGTTATAACCAACTTCCCATAAAGTTGTTATACACCTTATGTTTTAAACCATTTTAAGACAACACAATGCCTTTCTTTTTCCTAAAGTTCCAGTTTGCCTAATTTCAAATACACAAGTCTCTTTTTTGAAAAGTTCATAGTTCAATGTCTTAATCTCTTTTAAAACAATTGAGTAACATATGCCTTAAAGTAGTAGGTTATTCTTGTTCATAATCAATCTTATTAGCAGCCATGATCTAGAAATGTAATATCATTTTGTCTCATCTTAGCTTCTATGCAGATGGAGGTTTCTACTGGTTTTAATAATACTTAATTATTCAATACCTTTCCCTTTATTAACGCTGCAGTGGTTTGTCGATACACATTCGATTTCAAATCGGAAACATTATTCCTTCCAAAAACCAAGTACTCATTACTCACGAATGAGGTTTCACACAAACATCCATATTAAGTCAAGTCTCTTAACTTCTAAACCATTAAACCATTCTTTTATCTCTCTTAGGCGTTACACCTAACTTTTCATAAAGTGGTATAACTTTTATGTTTTCAAACCAAGTATACACTTCTTCCAAAAAGGTTTCTTAATCTCTTAGAATACTTCAAGGTTCTTTTACATCAAGTCGGTTATAAGTCAAATCGATTATCTTTTAAAACCACAAAGCATTTCTCATTTACATAGAGTTGTTATAACCAACTTCCCATAAAGCCGTTATAACACTTTATGTTTAAAGGCAATCAAATACATTTAACACGTATGACGTCTACCGTACTACATAGTTATACACATATCATGCTAGAACAGATAGGAAGAGGTTCACATACCTCGCGACAGTATCGACTAATAGCAAACGCTCCAAGTACCTCAAACCGCTCTACACTCTCACCAAGCGGATCACCCACACGTAGTACTACAACCTAGAGGCCACAAAGCGCCTATTAATATCTTTTAGATCCCGACGAGAATATTCTACGTAAAATTCAAGAAGACTCTCCCCGCAAGGCAGTAAATCTCCTCCTCTATCGAGGCCGTGCCAAGCCAACGAGTGGGGTTAACACGTCTAACCGGGCGTGTACAATTCTACTACGGTATTGCTACACAAGTCTCATCTGAATACGCCCTATGTAATTACAGATTCGATTCTCAGAATTCAGCTTAAGTCGCAAAGACATCGCTGTAAGTATTATTCAGCTTAAGTCAAAAGACATTGCCGCACAATTATAATGTTCAGTTCTATATATAGTATACTTCAACTATATATTCCTACAACATGTAATTTCCAATTACAATAGAAGGTCAAGAGTGTTTACCTCGATAAGCCCAAAATTATCCGAGTTTAAATGTCGATCCTGAGCAAGGTTTAGCTCTACTCCGCGCTCAGGCCGCTCCAACCAACCCTTAGAAGTTCTAACCAACTTCTACTTATAACTTCAACTACGGGTGAAGATTTACTTAGGGTTTCGTTTTTGTGACTGAGGGAAGTATAATAGTATTTTCTGGGCTTTTGTACAAGTGTAACTTTGGGAATACTACAAGGTATTTGGGCCAAGGTATTTGGATGTTATAACACTACTAGGAGAGTATTTCTATACCACAAAAGGGGGGTATTTATACGAGACAACAAGGCTAGGGGTACCTCGGCCAGTGGCACCACAATGGGGGAGGGGGGAGGCCCTCGGCCAAGACTCTCAAAGGAGGGGGGGGAGAGTTGGACGAACTCAACACTAAAGGGGAGGGATTTTTAACACTTAGAAAAAGATTTTTGGATGAAGAAAGTTCATCACTTAGAGGGGTATTTATAGGTCAAGTGAAGGCCAACCAATGGCCAAGATGAAGACAAGTGCATAGCAAGTGTAAGGCCAAGATTTAGCCATGTGCTACCTTATCCATCTACACAAAAATATCCTACCTAACCCTTGACCAAAATTTCACACCAAAAACGTGCAAGACTTAGCCCAATTGCCGTCCAACCTCTTCCAATGTGAGGGTGACACATGTCACCCTCCCGTTGGTCCAAAATGTTTCGTCTCTCGGAAAAATCCGCAAAAATTATTAATGACATAGCCGGAATTTTCCCTTCGAAAGTTGTGGAAACGTTTCGTCGAAAAACGACTCCTTTCGGGTGTTGTGTACAAATTTCGAAACTAGCCAACTTTAAGGCTCAAATTGTATACGTACGCCCTCACGTACATACTCTGGAAATACGGGGTATAACAGAATTAGAGAATACTTACTGTTGTAGTATTAGAATAAGTATTAAATACTTAGAAGAATATCACAGAATAGAATTGAACTGTTACCACAGTAGAAGGGTTTAAAAGAAGATTAATCAAATCAGATTACATAGAATTGTTTTCACAGAGACTTATATAGCTCACCGGTAGGGACGCCCAACTTTCCATAGAATTGTGAACCCTCTGTTTAGAATGACCTTCGAGTAGTCTTTGATAGATGCGTGACTATTATAGGTGACTCTCTGCGCGACATATTCAACTTGGCGGTGGTTTTATGAGAAGGTATGTGATTCTTCCTAAAGCATGATATTTTACAATATATATAGTGCGATAGACGCATACGTGTTAAGCGAATAATAACTACGCAATGTCTTTGACTTAAGCACGAATAACACTTACGAATGCCTCACGCTTAAGCTGAATAACACTTATGGTAATGCCTCACGCTTAAGCTGAATAATAAAGATCTGAAAGCATTTCATAAGAATACTGAATCATTTTTAACAGAAGAGAACTAATTGGTTTTTAAACAGAAGCTTAAGAGTTATACTAGCTTTATGGGAAGTTAAGTATAACCACTTAAGATTGATAAAAGAAACAGTTTGCCTATGTGTTTATAACAGACTTATATTGAATTGTGAAAAAGAATAATAAGATGGTTTGATAAGTAGACATGATATGATGCTATGTGTGTTAGTGTCTTGTAACGTTTGTGTAAAAGAGTATTCTTGTTGTGCTTATGTTGTTAACGATAAGTTGTTAGGTTAGTGTAACATCACTCACCTCTTGACATATTACCGGGGGTTAAGCTGCCCTCCGATGCGGGGTAGACTCGCGATGCAGGACCATGATTCGAGAATACCTCATGCGGGTCCAAGGGACCTATGCGAGCTACGGAGTTCCGAGTTAGTGTGCGGGTTATACCTCACGCGGTACATGTGGCGTGCGGACGACGAGTCCGATCGCCGAGGAGTAGCTACCCTCGACGCGGGTTATATACCCTATGCGGCCTATGTGATTGGCCTACGCGACTACGGAGTCGAGATTAGGCTTGCATGGTGATACTACGCAATTGGCCTGCTGATCATTCGCGGCCTAGAAAAGACACATTACGCTTTACCTATCACGCTCTTGTTTGTGATGTGGTACTATGCGCGGTTTCTGGTTGTTTTATACATACTTGCAAAACTGTTTTTAAAATGATATGTTTCATTTAAGTATTTTACGATTTCATATACTTAGTACTGTTGTAATCGACCTCCTTCGGGCCGCGTTCATGCCGCAGTAAGGGCAAGCAGTGCTAGATCCACATTCTTAGGATCTCTACGTTGGTGTCGGAGCTCCATCTTTCCGAGGCTCTACTTTTGGGTATGATCTCCCGTTGTAGATAGTTTTGTCTGCCAGGTATGGCGGGCCCCGTCCCGCCATAGTTGTATATTTCAGAGGTGCAGAGTCATGTTGTACAGTGTCGGATGTAACTGCTAAACCATGTTTATATATATATGCCGAAAGGCGATGTTTTCTCACATAAGCTGTGTCTTATTTTATAAACTGTTTCATGTCTTGCTTTATATTTCCGCTGATTACTCTGATGTTTGACTACTTGGGTGCCCCGGTAAGGCACCAGTCACGGACCCCGGAACGGGTCGTGACAGGCTATTACAGGCTATTGATATTCCGATGTGGAAGTGAGAGGTGATCAATATGGACTTTATTACCGGATTACCTCACACCCAGAGGAAGCATGTGTCACGACCCGAACCCGGGCCCGTGACTGGTGCCTTACCCCGGGCACCCAAGTAGACATACATCAGAGTAATCAGCGGAACATAAAGACAATACATGAAACCAGTGTAATAAGACAGTGAAATAAGAAGACAGGCTAACCAAAAACGGTTACCTTCAGTATATATATAAATAACAATTTGAACACCGAACAGTTACATCCCATCCAACTCTGCCCACAACAGTACTACAGACCTCTAAGAATGACATGATAACAACGACGACGGGGTTCCGCCATACCCCGAATGTAAGCACCTACAACAACAGGACTATACGAAGATAAGCCTCCGAGACACGAGCTTTCCCAAACGCTGAATCGTGACCCTAAGAGCGAGGATCAATGATCGTGTACCTTTACTGCGGCAGATGAACGCAGCTTCGGGCGAGGTCGATAACAGTACCAAGTATGTGAAATCAAAATATCAGAAATGAAATCATAGCGATCTATATAAAGCGAGACATGTATGATAACCAAACTACGATTCCACAATAAATAAGCAGTCATGTCAAGTCGGGGACTCACGCCCTCAAAGTCATTACTCAAATATAGCAATGGGTCTCACGCCCACAACATCAATCATGCCCGTGGAATACCTTCCTCACTGCCGGCAGTGTATGATATAAAAGCACCAAGGAATACACATGAACACCAGGTCCCACCTGTGTCATCGTAAACCGCACGGTAAGTACGAAGGCATAGCCGACTACTAAAACCCACGCACCAACAAGGTCATAAATCAGATTATGAGATCTGTCTGCACCGTCACATGATCAAAGCCGCCACTCGCGCGCAGATCTAATGTCGCGTCTAGTCTCCGAACTTCCCGCAGCTCCGCATAGGCCAACCTCATAGGCCCGCATGAGGTATTCCTCGCATCGAGGGTAGCTACTCCCCGACATCGTCCTGGACTCGCAGTCCGCATGGCCACATAGACCGCATGACCACAAAGGCCGCACACTAACCTGGAACTCTCGTAGCTCCGCATGGGTGTCACACAGACCCGCATGAGGTATTCTCGAATCATAGGTCACACAGACCCGCCTGAGTCTACCCCGCATCGGAGGGCAGCTTAACCCCCGGAATCATGAGTGATATACTACTAACGTAATAGTTTATCGTTAAACAACATAAGCACAACAAGGGAAAACCCCTTTACACAAACATCACAAGATACTAACACACGTAGCATCCTAACATGTTTACCTATCAAATCAACAAGAAAGTATTACAAGACTATCACAAATCAATCACAATCAAGTTATTCACACAAGATACTTTCTACTTTATGTTAACAAGTTCGGGTTTTTCGCCCCAAAGGACTTCATGTATTACTCTTTTAAAAGATCCGTTTCTTTCACAAAAGTCACACAATACTCGTAGTATAAAAATAGAGTTACTATCTTCTGAAGTAAATCAAAATACTTCTTTTAGTAAAATCAAGTAACACATTCCTTTCCAAACGTCCAAGTTTGCCTAATTTCAAATACTCAAGTTTTTCATGTTCGAAAAGGTTTCGTAGTTCATAGTTTTAATCCTTTAAAACATAATTCTCTTTTAAACAGTTTGAGAAACATATGCCTTATATGTGAGCAGGTCATTCTTGTTTATAACAATCTTATTACAAAGACCATGATCTAGGAAATGTAATATCATTTTGTCTCATCTTAGTTTCTATGCAGATGGAGGTTTCTACTGGTTTTAACAGTACATTAATTAGTCAGTACATTTCCCTTTATTAACGCTGCAGTGGTTTGTTCGATACTTATTCTGATTTCCGAAATCAATAAAACATTATTCTTTTAAAAACCAAGTACTCATTACTCGCGAATGAGGTTTTACAACATTTTTAACAAAATGTTAATTACCAAGTAAAACAAGTTAAGTCTCTTATCTTTTTAGAATCAGTAAGCCATTCTCTTTACCTCTCTTAAGACGTTATACCTAACTTCCCATAAAGCTAGTATAACTCTTATGTTTCCAAACCAAGTATTACTCTTCTTTCAGAATGATTCTTTTGAAATACCTCAAGTTCTTTATTATCACACATCAAGTCAGTTATAAGTCAAATCAGTTACCTTTTAAAACCACAAAGCATTTTCTTACCTACATAAAGCTGTTATAACCAACTTCCCATAAAGCCGTTATAACACTTTATGTTTTAAACCAATCAAATACATTTAACACATGTACGTCTATCGTACTACATAGTTATACACATATCATGCTAGAAAAGATAGGAAGAGGTTCACATACCTCGCGACGATTATCGACTAATAGCAAAACGCTCCAAGTACCTCAAATCGTCGGCTACTCCTTAAGCCAAGTAGATCGCGCCACGCATAGTACTTCAACCTATAAGGCCACAAGACGCTTATTAACATCTAGATCTTATCGTAGAACATTCTACAGAAAATTCGGCAAAGACTCTCCCCGCAACCGCAGAAATCTCCTCTTCTATCGAGGCCGCCATCAAGCCAACCGCGAGGGGTTTATACATCTAACCGACGTGTACAATTCTACTTCACAAGAATGCTACAAGTCTACCGTAATACACCCTATGTAATTACGATTGCTTCTCTTTCTTTATATTCAGGCTTAAGTCAAAAAGACATTGCCGCAAAGCTAGGTTCAGTTCTATATATAGTATACTTCAACTATATAATCTAACAATCATGCAATTTCCAATTACAGTAGGGGGATAAGATATTTACCTCGATAAGCCCAAAATTATCCTAGTTTAATGTCGCTCCTGAGCAACGTTTAGCTCCAACTCCGTGCGCTCCAACCCGCTCCAAACCACCCTTAGAAGTTCTAACCAACTTCTACTTAATACTCCAACTAACTATGGAGATTTTCCTTAGGGTTTCGTTTTTGTGACTGACGGGAAGTATAATAGTATTTACGGCTTTTCGTATAGAGGTAATTTTGGAAAGTACTACAAGGTATATGGGCTAAAGTATTTGGGAATTATAACAATACTTGGAGAGTGTTTCTATACCACAAAAGGGGGTATTTATACGAGACAACACCACAAGGCGGGGTGTATACCCCTCGGCCAACCCCACTAGGAGGGGGGGTACTCTCGGCCAAGGGGGGGAAGGGTTCTCGCTGGGGAAGGGTTCTCGCCAAGGGCCTCACCAAGGGGAGGGACGAGAACACAACAAGAGAGGGGGGGAGGATTTTAGACTTAGGAAATAATTTTGGATGAAGAAGTCTTCAAAGGGGAGGGGTATTTATAGGTCAAGCAAAGGCCAACCAATGGCCAAGATCATGCCAAGTGCAAGACAAGTGTAGGGTCAAGATTCCTCCATGTGTACCTTATCCATCTACCACACAAATATCACAAAATATCCTACCTACTCCCACTCTTCATTCGTCCCACTTTATCGCTCTAGGTTCACCAATGAGAGGTGCCAAGTGTCGCCTCTCGTTGGTCCAAAATGTTTCGTCTCTCGAAAAAATCCGCAAAAATTAGAAATGGCATAGCCGGAATTTACCCTACGCGAGTTGTGTAAAACGTTTCGTCGAAAAACGACTCTAATCGGGTGTTGTAAACAAAGTAAAATCGGCCAAGCCACTTCAAGGCACAAACTTTTCTACGTACGCCCCACGCATATACTGAAATACGGTATAACATTCTCCTCCTTAGAAACATTCGTCCGAATGTTCCTTCTAAGTCTCAAAACAAACATGCGCCAAAGATAGTCTTCACTGCTATACTTACGAAAACAATCCTGCCACACCTGGCCACAGAAACACCTGCGCAAATTCTTACATCCAAGCCCACGAGGAAACACCTCTAATATTACCAAAGTAATGATCACATCTATGCTCGTAATACATGCCGCTTCTTCCTTTACTCGCCGCACTTTCTCGTACATTTGAACTCTTTCTCATAACTTACCACATTTGTTACTGCTTCCGTTCCCGAAATCTCTGGGTTACTATCTCCAATTTGGTCATCATTAACTGGGAACACTCTGAATGGATCTCCGATTTCTTCGAACATAACACGAAAGATCGGGCGCATCGCTTCCTAAGTCGGACGGCAATTGCTAATATATAGGCAACCCGCCTATCCTCACATGAACTCAAAAGGCCCAAAGTAACTCGGGCTAAGTTTCTCTGCTTTCCAAAACTCGTCACACCCTATCCCGGTGGTACCTTCAAGACCGACCGTCAACTCGAACTCCAAGTGTCGACGCCGATTATCCGCACGACTTCCGCTGACTCGAGCCGCCAATAACCTCATCCGGATATGCTTCACTCTATCCACATTCTCACGAATGGATGAACCAACTATCTGAACCTTGCTACATCGAATCAATCAACCTACAACTTACACTTCCGCCCCTACAAGGCTTCATAAGGCGACATCCGAACACTGAACTGGTAGCTAAAAACACTCCTTCACCCTGAGACAACAATCCTCGCAACTACCCCTGAAATCCAAACACGGGCCCGAGGGCGAATGTGATTCTGAGACTCACCTGAGTTCCTAACCCCGCTCGTAAAAACTTTCGTAAGAAAAAGAAACACTGCACTGGCTCCATTGTCTCATAAGGTGAAGGTAGGCACCTGCGCACTTTACAACCTTCTCGATATAACGTCGCAACATACTACCGAGTACACGGTTTGGACTAAAAGATAAGACGGCCGACTCGCCGGCCCGACTCATCGGGTCGAACGATCCACAAACTCGCACTGGTTAACTAAACACGGGCCTAACACCCTCATGACCCTATCACAAGGCGACCACCACAACCGACTTCACCACCAAAAGGCCGCGTTGACCCGCAACGCGCCCCAACCCGACCGCAACGCCGCAAGGCACTAGCTCCCGAACCGAAAACTCTCACTAATCACGTTACTTAAAACCTAGCGGTCTTCTTAGCTCAACTACCCTCTTTCATTTCACACTACTCGTGACTTACCCCACAAACATAGCTTACGTGCACTATGCACCGGCAAGGGTCAAACATAAAATACTTCTTTACTCGAGATTGCTTCGCTCTAAGGTCTCCACGTATAACATTCTAAGGCTCACACTTTCTCTATCCCCCAACCTTTTCCCGTTACTAACCATGATTCTAATCACAATACACTTATGTTATCTGAACATAACACTTAAGATATACTCATCTCATCATACGCACTAATCTCTGCAGGTTAAGGATATACTGCCTCATCGCTTTCACTCCCTTAGTTGTTCTAATCAAAATCTACCCCGTAGGGCGCATAGCTATGGAAGATGACGAACTACCCACCGATCCTGAAGGCTGAGTCCTCCTACTAGGATATCCTTTCGACACATGGCCCTGACGGCCGCAGGTACAATAAGTACCAACTAAAAGACGACATTCCGGGACGACGTCATTACACGCGGAACACCGAGGAAAATCAATCCGGCCGCCGAACCTACGTGTAGCCGTGGAACCGAAGCTCACCAACTCCTTCATACCGAACGCCCCGAACCCCGTAGAGGACCACTGCACCGTGGATGTGCATAATCGTCACGCGAGGCGAAGTCGCCGAAAGTTATCAAAGGACCTGCTGCTCGCCCTCTTCATTGCGGCTTAACCCGCCGATCTCTACGCTTCTTGGCTCACGCATAAGCCCGCATACGTGCCATGCTCAAGCTTAATCAAGAATTACTCTTGCACAACCCTTTCTAAGATATTCATCAAAACTCGCAGACATCCAGATACTCTCCGTAGCCAAATCCATAGCTAGTAACAGGTCGCCTTGCAATCTATATTCTGCCCCTGGCCGTGGAATCAAGGTTCAAATATCATGGCGCAAAGAGGAATCGCCGCCGTGCTAAACTCGCTGGGCTAGCGACGAGCATAGCTCGCGAATAAAACACCACCCTGGTGATGATTGGGCTCAGGCCCTCGTAACCTCTCGAACTCTACTCGCAGCCTCACGCTTTGCCTCCCTGGGCGGGTTTGCCCTACGCGAGGCATAGCGGTGGGAAAGAAATACGTTAGAGGTCCAACTTACAACACATTTCTAAGGCACGATCTCGAGTGAGAAGAATGGAAACTAATCCTAAATATCCTATAGCCTCACGATTATTGCGTGCACAACACACCGATAATCAAGACTCTACTGGATACGGTCTATAGACACTTTCCGAGGATTAACTGCTCTGATACCACTTTTGTCACGACCCGAACCCGGGCCCGTGACTGGTGCCTTACCCCGGGCACCCAAGTAGACATACATCAGAGTAATCAGCGGAACATATAGACAATACATGAAACCAGTGTAATAAGACAGTGAAATAAGAAGACAGGCTAACCAAAATGGTTACCTTCAGTATATATATATAAATAACAATTTGAACACCGAACAGTTACATCCCATCCAACTCTGCCCACAACAGTACTACAAACCTCTAAGAATGACATGATAACAACGACGGGACAGGGCCCCGTCATACCCCTGAATGTAAGCACCTACAACAACATGGGACTATACCAAGATAAGCCTCCGGAGACACGGAGCTTTCCCAAACGCTGAACTGTGACCCTAAGAGCGAGGATCAATGACTGGTGTACCTTTACCTGCGGCATGAACGCAGCTTCAAGGAGGTCGATAACAGTACAAGTATGAAATCAAAATATCAGAATGAAATCATAGCAGTCTATATAAAGCAGGAGACATGTATGATAACCAAACTACAGTTCACAATAAATAAGCAGTCATGTCAAGTCGGGGACTCACGCCCTCAAAGTCATTACTCAAATATAGCAATGGGTCTCACGCCCACAACATCAATCATGCCCGTGGAATACCTTCCCCACTGCCGTCAGTCTATGATATAAAAACACCAAGGAATACACATGAACACCAGGTCCCACCTGTGTCATCAGAAACTGACGGGTAAGGCACGAAGGCATAGCCTACTACTAAAACCTACGCATCAACAAGGTCATAAATCAGATCATGAGATCTGTCTGCATCCACATGATCAAAGCCGCCACTCGCCTCGCAGATCTAATGCGCGCGTCCTAGCCCCGAACTTCCCGCACTCGCGATAAAGCCAACCTCATAGCCCGCATGAGGTATTCCTCGCATCGAGGGTAGCTACTCCTCAAGATCGCCCCGACTCGCGACCGCATGGCCACATAGACCGCATGACCACAAAGGCCGCACACTAACCTGGAACTCTCGTAGCTCCGCATGGGTGTCACACAGACCCGCATGAGGTATTCTCGAATCATAGGTCACATGCACTACCGAGTCTACCCCAGACGGAGGCGCAACCCCTAATCATGAGTGATATACTACTAACGTAATAGTTTATCGTTAAACAACATAAGCACAACAAGGGAAAACCCCTTTACACAAACATCACAAGATACTAACACACGTAGCATCCTAACATGTTTACCTATCAAATCAACAAGAAAGTATTACAAGACTATCACAAATCAATCACAATCAAGTTATTCACACAAGGTACTTTCTACTTTATGTTAACAAGTTCGGTTTTTCGCCCAAAGGACTTCATGTATTACTCTTTAAAAGATCCGTTTCTTTCACAAAAGTCACACAATACTCGTAGTATAAAAATAGAGTTACTATCTTCTGAAGTAAATCAAAATACTTCTTTTAGTAAAATCAAGTAACACATTCCTTTCCAAACGTCCAAGTTTTCCTAATTTCAAATACTCAAGTTTCTCATGTTCGAAAAGGTTTCGTAGTTCATAGTTTTAATCCTTTAAAACATAATTCTCTTTTAAACAGTTTGAGAAACATATGCCTTATATATGAGCAGGTCATTCTTGTTTATAACAATCTTATTACAGCAGCCATGATCTAGGAAATGTAATATCATTTTGTCTCATCTTAATTTCTATGCAGATGGAGGTTTCTACTAGTTTTAACAGTACATTAATTAGTCAGTACATTTCCCTTTATTAACGCTGCAGTGGTTTGTTCGATACTTATTCTGATTTCCGAAATCAAGAAACATTATTCTTTAAAACCAAGTACTCATTACTCGCGAATGAGGTTTTACAACATTTTTAACAAAATGTTAATTACCAAGTAAAACAAGTTAAGTCTCTTATCTTTTAGAATCAAGAAGCCATTCTCTTTACCTTCTTAAGACGTTATACCTAACTTCCCATAAAGCTAGTATAACTCTTATGTTTCCAAACCAAGTATTACTCTTTCTTCGTAATGATTCTTTTGAAATACCTCAAGTTCTTTATTATCACACATCAAGTCGCTTATAAGTCAAATCAGCTTACCTTTAAAACCACAAAGCATTTTCTTACCTACATAAAGCTGTTATAACCAACTTCTCATAAAGCCGTTATAACACTTTATGTTTTAAACCAATCAAATACATTTAACACATGTACGTCTATCGTACTACATAGTTATACACATATCATGCTAGAAAAGATAGGAAGAGGTTCACATACCTCGCGACGATTATCGACTAATAGCAAAACGCTCCAAGTACCTCAAACCGTCGGCTACTCCTTAAGCCAAGTAGATCGCGCCACGCATAGTACTTCAACCTATAAGGCCACAAGGCGCTTATTAACATCTAGATCTTATCATAGAACATTTTACATAAAATTCGCAAAGACTCTCCCGCAAATCACAGAAATCTCCTCTTCTATCGAGGCCGACTATCAAGCCAACCAGGGGGGGTTTATACATCTAACCGGACGTGTACAATTCTACTTCACAGTAATGCTACACAAGTCTACTGTAATACAGTCCTATGTAATTACGATTCTCTTTCTTTATATTCAGCTTAAGTCAAAAGACATTGCCGCAAAGCTAGGTTGATTCTATATATAGTATACTTCAACTATATAATCTAACAATCATGCAATTTCCAATTACAGAGGGGACAAGATATTTACCTCGATAAGCCCAAAATTATCCTAGTTTAATGTCGCCCCGAGCAACGTTTAGCTCCAACTTCGGCGCCCAACCCGCTCCAAACCACCCTTAGAAGTTCTAACCAACTTCTACTTAATACTCCAACTAACTATGGAGATTTTCCTTAGGGTTTCGCTTTTTGATTGACGGGAAGTATAATAGTATTTACGGCTTTTCAGATAGAGGTAATTTTCGAAAGTACTACAAGGTATATGGGCTAAAGTATTTGGGCATTATAACAATACTTGGAGAGTATTTCTATACCACAAAAGGGGGGTATTTATACGAGACAACACCACAAGGAGGGGTGTATACCCCTCGGCCAACCCCACTAGGAGGGGGGGTACTCTCATGGGTAAGGGTTCTCGCGAGGGCCTCACCAAGGGGAGGGACGAGAACACAACAAGAGAGGGGAGGATTTTAGACTTAGGAAATAATTTTGGATGAAGAAGTCTTCAAAGGGGTGGGGTATTTATAGGTCAAGCAAAGGCCAACCAATGGCCAAGATCATGCCAAGTGCAAGGCAAGTGTAGGGTCAAGATTCCTCCATGTGTACCTTATCCATCTACCACACAAATATCACAAAATATCCTACCTACTCCCACTCTCCATTCGTCCACTTTACCGCCCCAAGGTCCACCAATGAGAGGGTGCCAAGTGTCGCCCTCTCGTTGGTCCAAAATGTTTCGTCTCTCGAACAAATCCGCAAAAATTAGAAATGGCATAGCCGGAATTTACCCTACGCGAGTTGTGTAAAACGTTTCGTCAAAAAACGACTCTAATCGGGTGTTGTAAACAAAGTAAAATCGGCCAAGCCACTTCAAGGCACAAACTTTTCAACGTACGTCCTTACGTACATACTCTGGAAATACGGGGTATAACAGTTTGATTCCATTTGGGTTATTGTCGACAGTCGATTTAAATCACCCATTTTCTTTCGATCGGGACGACTTTTTCGGCGAGGATTATGCTAGATCAGATATCGAGAGATTGTGAGACCGCACTGAGTTCCTATATCGATTATTTCGCATGCAGGAGCCCGCTTCGCTAACTTCTGGAGGTCTTTCCAGAAGGGATTAGGGACACAGGTGAGTCTCAGTACTGCGTTTCATCCTCAGACCAACGGACATGATGAGCGTACTATCCAGACACTTGAGGATATGCTGCGGGCCTGTGTTATCGATTTCAGAGGTAGCTGGGAGGCTCATTTACCTCTGGTGGAGTTTGCATATAATAACAGCTACCATTCTAGTATCCAGATGGCGCCTTATGAGGCCTTATACGGGAGGAAGTGCAGGTCACCGATAGACTGGTTTGAGGTAGGAGAAGTTCAGTTAGTCGGGCCAGACTTGGTTCAGCAGGCAGTGGATAAGGTGAAGCTTATCCAGGATCGGTTATTGTCAGCTCAGAGTCGACAGAAGTCGTATGCAGATCATCGGCGTCGACACTTAGAGTTTGAGGTAGATGATTGGGTTTTCCTAAAGGTATCACCCATGAAGGGCGTGATGAGATTTGGGAAGAATGGGAAACTTAGCCCAAGGTACATTGGGCCTTATCATATTGTCCGTAGGGTAGGCAAGGTTGCCTATGAGTTGGATCTGCCGTCCGATCTGGAGGCAGTACATCCAGTTTTTCATGTATCCATGTTGCGGAAATGTATTGGAGATCCATCTAGAGTGCACCCGATTTGTGATATCCTGGTGACGGAGGGGTTATCATATGAGGAGAGTCCCATAGCGATACTCGATCGTCAGGTTAGGCGAATTCGGACAAAGGATGTGGCTTCCGTCAAGGTCTTATGGCAGAACGAGAACAGGGAGGAAATGACGTGGGAAGTAGAGGAAGACATGATGAAGAAGTATCCTCACTTATTCCCAACACCTCTAGATAACCCACTTGCCTAATTGTTAGTTTTTAACTTTAGCAATTATGCTTAAGTATTGTTGTGGCTATGTGGAGCGTCTTTATTTGCAAGAAGAATAGTTAAGAGGGTCTATGTCGATATTGTGATTTGAGTAAGCCTAGGAGAAAAATTCGGGACGAATGTTTCTAAGGAGGTGAGAATGTTATACCTCGTAGTTCTGGCCATGCGTATGAGGGCGTACGAAAGGGATTAAGACTTAAATTTTAGAAGGATAGGTTGTCGGATGGTTTCGGACGGGTTTTTAGTCAACTTTGAGGCGGGTTATGACCCATTACATTGAGTGTTCCTAGGTGTTTCAAAGGCCTAGTACGTAGTTCGTTGAGTCTAGTTTCCAACGCAACCAACCGTTCGTCGATTGGACATCAGAGTAGAAAGTTATGGAAGTTGCAAGTTCAGTGCGCAGTCAGATAAGAAAATATTTCGGTCATGAGCCACAGGGCCGCGGCGCCAGATGATCTGAGTGTTCGCTGAAGTTGCAATGCCGCGGCGCCAGAAAGTAGGGCCGCGACGCCGGAAGTTCTGAGGAGTCTCGGCTGTTTCAGCGCCGCGGCGCCGGCTGCAGGGCCGCGGCGGGTTCTGCGAGACTGAGTGGAAAAATCTGAACTGTTTTGTTTTAAAAAAGGCCATGGGAGGGTGACAAGTATCCCCCCTCATCTGATTTTTGCATGCACTATTTATTGACCAAGTCTTGAAGACTTGGTCATTCTTCAAGCCCTTCTCTCTCTCTAAATTAGAAGCTCTTCCTTCTCTCTAGAAAATCAAGAGGAAATCAAGGATTGAGAAAAATCTGAAAAGTGTGGCAAGAAGGAAACTTGTTGGCAAGCTTGTAGGAGTTATTGTGGTGGTGTTTGTGGAAAGGAGGCTAGCAAATTTGTTGGATTAATTTGGCTAAAGTTCTAAGGTAACAATTCCTTCTCTCTTTGTTAGTTTATGGTGTTGCATGTGAAAAAGAAAGAACTTGTAGTGGTAAATATTGCTCTTAGATAAATTGCATGTAAGAAATATGGGTTGGATATGAAAGAATTGGATAAGAAGGTTATGTAAGCATGTTGTAGCCAAAATACTACCTTAAACTTGTTAAGTTAGTTCTTTTGTATTGTGGGGCAGAATTTTACACACCCAAGATTAGGTGTGTAATCCCCTTATTTTGATTGGATTGTTGGGCCTTAAAAGTGGCATTTGGATGTTGAATTCGGCCTTGATAAAGGTGGCAAAGTATGTAGAAACAAAGGAAATGCTGCCCGATTTTCCGTAGAATTTAGTAACTTTGCACTTGGAATATTCTACGTTGAAGATAGAGGTTAATAAACGTATTATGGTCATTATAGGTTGACGTACTACGTGCGGTTTGTTGGACTTAGCAAGTGGATTGATCCGAAGAGGTATGTGGAACTTTCCTACCTCTTGAGCATGAGTAGTTGCATCTATGTAGTACGGTAGACGTACAAGGCTTTGATATTACTCATTTGTTTTAATGATGTCTTAAGTTTCAAAGTTAAGGGACGTGAAGTGTTTTAAGTATATGATATTTGTTTCGTTTTAAAAGTATAAGTCCCTTGGACATAGGGAAATGTGTTTGACTAACGTATAACGTTAATATAACGGCTTTATGGGAAGTTGGTTATATTAGCTTTATGGAAGGTTAATAAAGGAAGGTTTACTCTAAGTAAAATAAGTACGGATAAATGATTTGAATTTGTGAAAGGCAAATTGTTTTAAGGAATTGATTGCCTAAGGTTTTAAAAGAAATGAAGTCACTTGATTTAGAAGCCTATTATATTTCTAAAAGGTAAACGTGACTTGTTTTGAAAAGTAGTCGTGACTTGATACTACAGTTATTAGTATCTTGGGAGTTTTACATAAAAAGGGGTCGTTTTCTTAAAAGGTTAGAGGTACGTGGTACTTGGGTTGAATTCCCGGATTTTCTCTTAAAATGACATGTTAGTGCCTTAAGAAAACTAAAATGAGAGGATATACTATTAATGTTAATAAGAAGTTAGGGGATATTCTTAACTTGCTTACGTTATGATAAGCCGGTAGCGCTTATGTTATGTATGATAGACAGTTGTGCTGAGTTATGTATTATTATTATTATTACTATTTATGCCATGGATTTGCTACCCATGATGCGAGTGCGGAGCTTGTACTCATGCGGGCCCACCGGGTCCATGCGGGTGAAATAGTCCCATGCGGGTGAAATAGTCCCATGCGAGGCGGATGACCTCATGCGGGTGAAATAGTCTCATGCGGGTGAAATAGTCCCATGCGAGGTGGATGACCTCATGCGGGTCCACAAGACCTGTGCGGGTGAAATAGTCCAAGGAGTAGGATTGCTTAATGATATTACGGGCGAGAGACCCTGTTTTGATCATGAGCCTCCTATTTTTACGCAAAGAAAGTTTATACTTGTTACTCTCATTGTTAGTAAGGCACAGTGTAATGTAATTTGATTTTCATACATGACTCCAGCTTATTTTAGACTTATGATATTATTACAGTATTTTCCAGTTTTACATACTTGGTACATATGTAATCGACTTCTTCCTGGCCGCTCATGCCGCAGTAGGGTAAAAGCGGTGGTGGATCCTCATTCTTAGGATCTTGCTCAGGTGTCAGAAGCTCCATTTCTCTGGAGGCTCGACTTTTGCTACGGTCCTCCCTGGTGTTGTAGATGTTTGTGTAATCAGGGGTATGACGGGGCCCTGTCCCGTCATAGTGATTACTCATTCTTAGAGGCCTGTAGTTCTATTATATTTTGGGTTGTTAAGGATGTAACTATTCAGTGTTGTTATATTTAAAGGTAGCCATTTGGGTTAGCCTGCTTATATTCTATATGGGTTCTTGTTGTGAGTTTATTTTTCCGCTGGTTTTCTCTGATGTTGTATCACAAGGGTGCCCGGGGTAAGACACCAGTCACGGGTCCGTGGTCGGGTCGTGACACCCTCTCCCCCTTATTTGAAAAACAATTCTTCAATTGTTGTTTATAAATCCCAATACTTGAACCAAGTGTCCCTAGTAGTGTTCTAAAGATATCCCAACACAAAAATCCCGAAAATACTACGTTAATCCGTTAGTCGTAACGTGAAACCCTAAGGTGATCTTCATATTTTTGGATGAAGCTTGAAGAGAAGTTGTTTAAGAACTTCTAAGGGTTGCTTGGAGTGGATTGGAACGTAAGGATTAAGAGCTAAAGGTCACGACCCGACCCCGGGCCCGTGACTGGTGCCTTACCCCGGGCACCCTAGTGATACAACATCAGAGAAAATCAGCGGAAATAAAAACTTACACATGAAACAAGATATACAATAAGAAAAATAGGCTAACCAAAACGGTCACCTTTCTGCATATATATAAAAATGATTAAACCTGAACAGTTACATCCCTTTTACAAACCCTGCCCATAACAGTACTACAGACCTCTAAGAATGTTATAACAACAACGACGGGACAGGGCCCCACCATACCCCTGAATGTAAGTACCTACAGCGACAGAGGACTATACCAAAGATAAGCCTCCGGAGAAACAGAGCTTCCCAAAACGCTGAACTGTGATGTAACGACCCGTCCCGGGGCCCGTTACTGGTGCCTTATCCCGGGCACCCTAGTGACACAATATCAGAGAAAACCAGCGGAAAATAAAACTTTAAACAAGAAACAAGATATATGATCATAAACAAAGCAACCCAACGGTTACCTTCCAATAACATATATAAATACAACTCTTTCAAAACGAATGCTTTAATCCTTTTTTTACAAACCCCGCCCACAACAAGATACTGCACTTAAGATTTACAACAACTATGACGGACAGGGCTCGCCATACCCCTGAATGTACAAGAACCTACAACTCGTGAACACATACCAAAAGATAAGCCTCCGAGAAACGGAGCTTCCTAAAACGCCGAATCGAGATCCTAAGAGCGAGGATCCACGATCGATGTACTTCTACTGCGGCAGATGAACGCAGCCCCAAGGAGGTCGATAACAGTACCAAGTATGTGAAATCAGAAATATCAGAATGAAATCATACTAGTCTATATAAAGAAGAGACATGTATGATAACCAAACTACGCTCACAACATAAAAGCAACATGTCGAAATGTGACTCACGCCTCAAGTCATCACTCAAATATAACTATGGGTCTCACGCCCACAACATCAATCATGTTCGCATCACGGCCGCATGCCCGACGTGATCGGCAGACATGTCCATGATGCAACAATAATACCAATGCCCCACGGCCACATGCCCGGAATTCTACCTCGCAGACACGCCCACGTGACATCAACAATAATATCTTGGGTGATCAACCCCGCCGCACGGCCACATGCCCCGAATTCTACCTCGCAGACATGTCCATGTAACCACAATAACAATACATCGGTAATCAACCCGACCGCACGGCCGCATGCCCCTAATTCTACCTCTGTAGACATATCCATGTGACATCAACAACAAGACAAGAATCAAAATGGAAACATACCCGTGGAATTCTCCATCACCGCCAAAGACGCCCAAGTAAGTTCTCAACAAGTCGACCGCCTCTATCGAGACGCAGAACACGTAAATACCACACTTGCACAACAAAGGCTATCATCACAAGCATATGCAAGTTTCACAACAACACGCATAGGTAAGTTTCTCAACAACAAGCATAGGCAAGTTTCACACAACTCAAAGTACTTTCATTTTATGCCAAAGTCCGGGTTTTTAACCCCAAAGTACTACATACGTTAAGTTTTTTTAAAAGAGATCCATTACTTTTATAAAGTCACCCGATACCGTAGTATTAGAATGACCAACCCACATTCCTTTTCAAAATCAAGTAACAACATTCTTTCCTAAGTTCCGCTTGCCTAGTTCCAATTACTCAAGCTTCTCATTTTCAAATGCTCAAGTCACTTATTTTAGAAAGGTTTCATAACTCATAGTCTTAATCTCTTTTAAAACAATTGAGTAACATATGTCATATATGTGAGTAGTTTATTCTTGTTTATAACGATCTTATTACAAAGAAATATGATCTAGAAAATGTAATATCATTTTGTCTCATCTTAGCTTCATGCGGATGGAGGTTTCTCTTGGTTTTAATACAACACATCATTATTCAATACATTTTCCTTTATTAACGCCGCAGTTGGTCCTGTCGATACACATTCGATTTCAAATCAAGAAACATTATCCCTTTAAAAACCAAGTACTCATTACTCACGAATGAGGTTTCACACAAACATCCACATTAAAACAAATAAGTTAAGTCTCTTATCTTATAAGATCAAGTCTCTTAACTTCTAACATCAGTAAACCATTTTCACCTACATAAGGTCGTTATAACTAACTTCCCATAAAGCTATTATAACACCCTATGTTTTAATCCAACCAAAACACTTAGCACATGTACGCCTACCGCATACTACATAGTTCACAACAATCATGCTAGAAAAGATAGGAAGAGGTTCACATACCTCGCGACGATTTATCGACAATAAGCAAAATGCTCCAAGTACTACAACCTGCTAGCCCTTTCCACTCTCGAGTAGAATACGCTACTCTTAGTACTTTCACCTATAAAGGTCACAAACGTCTATTAACCCCAAAACACAAGTTTCTATCTTTCTACGTAAAATTGGCAAGATTTCCCCGCAATAAACAGAAATCTCCTCCTCTGCCGAGGCCGCCACCAAGCCAACCAGTGGGGTTTACACGCCTAACCGGACGTACAATTCTACTCGAATACTACACAAGTCTATCGCACACAATACCCTATGTAAATACGATTCGATTCTTTATTCTTCAGCTTAAGTCAAAAGAAATTTCCGAATACTAAGTATAGTTCCATATATAGTATACTTCAACTATATATTCTAACAAACATGTAATTTCCAATTACAATAGTGGGACAAGATAATTACCTCGATAAGCCCATAATTATCCAAGTTATAATGTCGATCCTGAGCAAGGTTTAGCTCCTACTCCGCAAGGCCCAAACAACCCTTAGAAGTTCTAACTAACTTCTACTCAAATACTTCAACCAACTATGAAGATTTCCTGTGGTTTCGGTTTGAGACTAAAAGGACAAAAGGTAGTATTTCCTGCTCTACGATAGAGGTATCTTTGGAATACTACAAGGTACAAGGCTAAGGTATTTTGGGCATTATAACAATACTAGGGAGTGTTTCTATACCACAACAAGGGTATTATACGAAACAACTAGCAGTGGGGTACCCCACGCCAAGGCACCACATGGAGGAGGAGGAGGCCTCGGCCAAGACTCTCAAAAGAGGGGGGATGAGTTGACGAACTCAACACTAGAGGAGGGAGGGATTTTAGGCTTGAAGGTTTCATTTGTGGATGAAGAGTTCATCAACATAAGGGGTATTTATAGCAAAACCAAAGGCCAACCAATGGCCAAGATCAAGCCATGCAAGGCAAGTGTAAGGCCAAGATCAAGCCAAGTGCACCCTAAACCCTACTCCACAAAACACTCCACAAAACAATGCACCAAACAAGGCCAAAACAAGGCACAAACAAGGGAGGAAGACGCCCTCGCTTACCTAAATCGTCACTGAGGTGACAAGTGTCACCTCTCGTTGGCCCAAAGATGTTCCGCCGCCGGAAAAATCCGCAAAAATACAAAACGACATAGTCGGAATTTTCCTCGCAAGTTATGCAAAACGTTTCATTTAAAAACGACTTAATCGTGTTGCACAAAGGTAAATTCGCCAAGGTGCCACATGGGGTGACACGTGTCGCCCGATTCGCCGTAATATTTCGTCTTCCAAAATATCCAAAATACCGGAAATCTCAAAACAAAGCGCCCACAAAACCAGAATTTCTCCGTGGGCCCCACGTGACCATTTCCGAAAATAAAATCTCAAAATTCTAATATAATTTAAGAAGCCCATATACCAAATCTGGGAATCCAATTCCCATTAACGAACCTTTTTCTTCACAAATAACCGGAAACTTTTCCGTCGAAAACTCACATCTTTCTTTCTTCAAATTTTCTGCCGTACTCTCGTACGTACGTCCTCACATACATACCCTGCAACTACGGGGTATAACATTCTCCCCTCCTTAGAAACATTCGTCCCGAATGTTCCTTCTCAAGTCGGATAACGATAAAGTTCCTCTAACAAGTTGCCAACGCCACACCGCCACGAAATAACACACGCCCTCTTCTTTTCCTTACTCGTCGTGCCCTTCTCGAACACTTGAACTCTCCCAAGACGTACCATACTTCACCATTACTTCCGCTTCGAAAATCTGCGAGTCACTACCTCCAAACTTGGTCATCTTACTAACCTCAAACTTCCTTAAGGCCATTCCCGCCTTTTACGAACCGCTCAGTCGAACGCGTCCACGAACTCATACGATGGTCACACAAACTTGGGCCTAGCATCCTCGTGACCCTACCACCGCGGGACCACCTAACCGACCCCACCCCAAATCGGGTTACGGTTGACCCGCAAATGGTCCTCAACCCGACCCCCAACCGGCCAAACTTTTGTTCCCGATCCTAACAATCTTACTAATTCACATCACGAAAGCTACCACTTCCATCTCACACTACCCACGGACTTATCACACAAATAAATCCCACGATACTACTACTCTGATAAGGGTCAAAAATAAATCTTTAACTCAAGACGACCTTACCCCTAAGGTCTCAGTCGTGACATAGTCTAAGGTTCACACTTACCATGCCCCCATACGTATCCTCCCAACTAAGCATGTTTTCTAACTCATAATTAACACAACGCTATTCGTACATAGCACATAATAATGAGACCATCATAACAAGCATACCAAAACTCTAGAGGGTTAAGGATATACCGGCTACCGCCTCCACTCTAATCATAGGCACACCGCAGGCGATAATCAGGGGCGATGAACCACCCACCGATCCAGAGGTCGAGTGAACATCCGTGCTACCTTGGCCTGACAGCCGCAAAATGGCCCCGCTGGCCGCAAAAATAACAAGCTCCTCGCACCACGACACTCCCAAATGCGGTCTACTACATCGACCACACCGAGGTAGGGTGACCGTGATCCGCCAACACTTACTTCCTCGAAACTCAACTCGAGCCCCGACCGCCCCGAATACTCAAGGTTGCGAGGACCACTCGACCGGGCGGAGGTACAAAACTAGTATGTCGCGAGGCGTCCGCCTCGAAAGTCACCAAAGGACCTCGTTGTTCTCGCCCTCTTCGCCGATTCGTCATTCCGCCGACCTCTCCGTGCCTCACATCCCAGCAGATGAGCTCGCACGCGCAATGTCCATGCCCGGCCAAGAGCTACTCCCGAACATGCCTCGACATGTAATCATCGAGCCTCAGAATATATCGGTGCACTCGATCCTCCATACTAGCTACCAACGCTGACGCATCGCCAATGAGTCGAACTCACATTGTACTCCCGAACCGCACGCCCGCCTCGTTTAAGCATCAAAATTGCTACCGCGTTCTCCTCATCTCGCGAGGCAAGAAGTGCGCGAGGAAAGCCCCAAAACTCATCCCATACCGCTGAGGTGCATGCTCTCCCGAAAGCTCCCATGAATCAAACCAATCGATCGCGGTATCACGCAGCCGATGCGAACTAAAGGTCACAGACTCGGTCTCAAGCTTGATCACCCGCGATGATTCAGAATCGCCGATGAACTTCGCGGATCATCCTCGTGCCTCGACCCATAAAACTCGCGGCTACAACTCGTAAAGTCCTGTAGCCTCAAACTATCTCGCCTGGGTGAACCATCGTGCCGCTGAACTGAATCGCCAGATCCAAATTATCCTCATATTCGCCACGACTCGCCAAGAATCGGGCCATCTCCTTATAACCCATCTCTCTCGCCTGCATCGTGGACCGAGGCTCGTGTATCAGGTCTCAGCAGCACCGCCGCGCTCTAAACTCGCTGGGCCGGGCGGCGCCACAAAACCCGCTGTCAAGCACAACTCGTGCTGTCCCGACTGCGCTCGCACTCTCAGATCTCACTAGCAGCACTCGGCCGCTTGCCCTTCCGGGCTCGTTGCCTTGCGCGAGGCATAATCGTAAAAACGAGATACGTCGCAGGGGTCCAACTTACAACACGCCTCTAAGGCACGATCTCGAATGAGAAGAATGGAAACTAATCCTAAATGTCTCAGCCTCCTCGATTATAGATGTGGTGCACAACACATCGATAATCAAGACTCTACTAGACACGGTCAGAGACACTTTCCGAGGATTAATCGCTCGATACCACTTTTGTAACGACTCGCCCCGGCCCGCATCGTGCCTTATCCCGCACCCTAGTGACACAATATCGAGAAAACCAAAGGAAAATAAAACTTTAAACAAGAAACAAGATATATGATCATAAACAAAGCCAACCCAACTGCTACCTTCCAATAACATATATAAATACAACTCTTTCAAAACGAATGCTTAATCCTTTTTACAAACCCCGCCACAACAAAGATTTCATGCACTTAAGATTTACAACAACTATGACGGACAGTGGTTCCCGCCATACCCCGAATGTACAAGAACCTACAACTCAGTGGAACACATACCAAAAGATAAGCCTCCGAGAAACGGAGCTTCCCAAAACGTCGAATCGAGATCCTAAGAGCGAGGATCCACGATCGATGTATTCTACCTGCAGATGAACGCAGCTTCGGGCGAGGTCGACAACAGTACCAAGTATGTGAAATCAGAAATATCAGAATGAAATCATACTAGTCTATATAAAGCAGTGAGATATGTATGATAACCAAACTACGATTCACAACATAAAAGCGATCATGTCGAAATGTGACTCACGCCTCAAGTCATCACTCAAATATAACTATGGGTCTCACGCCACAACATCAATCATGTTCGCATCACGGCCGCATGCCCGACTCGTGACGGTGTAGACATGTCCATGATGCAACAATAATACCAATGCCCCACGGCCACATGCCCCGAATTTACCTCTGTAGACACGCCCATGTGACATCAACAATAATATCTCGTGATCAACCACGCCGCACGGCCACATGCCCCGAATTCTACCTCGGTGTAGACATGTCCATGTAACCACAATAACAATACATCGGTAATCAACCCGACCGCACGCCGCATGCCCCTAATTCTACCTCGGTGTAGACATGTCCATGTGACATCAACAACAAGACAAGAATCAAAATGGAAACATACCCGTGGAATTCTCCATCACCGCCAAAGACGCCCAAGTAAGTTCTCAATAAGTCGACCGCCTCTATCGAGACGCCAGTATACGTAAATACCACACTTGCACAACAAAGGCTATCATCACAAGCATAGGCAAGTTTCACAACAACACGCATAGGCAAGTTTCTCAACAACAAGCATAGGCAAGTTTCACACAACTCAAAGTACTTTCATTTTATGCCAAAGTACGGGTTTTTAACCCCAAAGTACTACATACGTTAAGTTTTTTTAAAAGAGATCCATTACTTTTATAAAGTCACCCGATACCCGTAGTATTAGAATGACCAACCCACATTCCTTTTCAAAATCAAGTAACAACATTCTTTTCCTAAGTTCGGCTTTGCCTAGTTCCAATTACTCAAGCTTCTCATTTTCAAATGCTCAAGTCACTTATTTTAGAAAGGTTTCATAACTCATAGTCTTAATCTCTTTTAAAACAATTGAGTAACATATGTCATATATGTGAGTAGTTTATTCTTGTTTATAACGATCTTATTACAGCAACCATGATCTAGAAAATGTAATATCATTTTGTCTCATCTTAGCTTCTATGCAGATGGAGGTTTCTACTGGTTTTAATACAACACATCATTATTCAATACATTTTCCTTTATTAACGCTGCAGTGGTCTGTCGATACACATTCGATTCCAAATCGGAAACATTATCCCTTTAAAACCAAGTACTCATTACTCACGAATGAGGTTTCACACAAACATCCACATTAAAACAAATAAGTTAAGTCTCTTATCTTATAAGATCAAGTCTCTTAACTTCTAACATCGGAAACCATTTTCACTACATAAGGTCGTTATAACTAACTTCCCATAAAGCTATTATAACACCCTATGTTTTAAACCAACCAAAACACTTAGCACATGTACGTCTACCGTACTACATAGTTCACAACAATCATGCTAGAAAAGATAGGAAGAGGTTCACATACCTCGCGACGATTTATCGACAATAAGCAAAATGCTCCAAGTACTACAACCTTGCTAGCCCTTTCCACTCCTCGAGTAGAATACGCTACTCTTAGTACTTTCACCTATAAAGGTCACAAACGTCTATTAACCCCAAAACACAAGTTTCTATCTTTCTACGTAAAATTCAAAGACCTCCCGCAACAACAGAAATCTCCTCCTCTGCCGAGGCCGGCCACTACCAAGCCAACCGTGGTTTACACGCCTAACCGGACGGTGTACAATTCTACTCAAGAATACTACACAAGTCTATCGCAATACGATCTATGTAAATACCTGATTCAGATTCTTTATTCTTCAGCTTAAGTCAAAAGACATTGCGAATACTAAGTATAGTTCCATATATAGTATACTTCAACTATATATTCTAACAAACATGTAATTTCCAATTACAATAGAGGACAAGATAATTACCTCGATAAGCCCATAATTATCCAAGTTATAATGTCGATCCTGAGCAAGGTTTAGCTCCTACTCGGTGCGCGCCAAACAACCCGTAGAAGTTCTAACCAACTTCTACTCAAATAGTTCAACCAACTATGAAGATTTCCTTAGGTTTCTGGTTGAGACTAAAAGGACAAAAGGTAGTATTTCCTGCTCTACGATAGAGGTATCTTTGGAATACTACAAGGTACAATGCTAAGGTATTTTGGGCATTATAACAATACTAGGTGTGTATTTCTCTACCACACCAAGTGGTATTATACGAAAACAACTATGCTAGGGGGGGGGGTACCCCACGGCCACGGCACCCCACCGGGGGAGGGAGGCGGCCCTCGGCCAAGACTCTCAACAGCGGGGGGGGATGAGTTGGACGAACTCAACACTAGAGGAGGGAGGGATTTTAGGCTTGGAAGGTTTCATTTGTGGATGAAGAGTTCATCAACATAAGGGGTATTTATAGCAAAACCAAAGGCCAACCAATGGCCAAGATCTAGCCATATGCAAGGCAAGTGTAAGGCCAAGATCAAGCCAAGTGCACCCTAAACCCTACTCCACAAAACACTCCACAAAACAATGCACCAAACAAGGCCAAAACAAGGCACAAAACAAGGAGAAGACGCCCCTCGCTTACCCAAATCGTCACTGAGGGTGACAAGTGTCACCCTATCGTTGCCCCAAAGATGTGCCGTCGGTCGCAAAAAACCGCAAAAAAACAAAACCACATAGTCGGAATTTTCCTCGCAAGTTATGCAAAACGTTTCGAAAAACGACTCTAATCGTGTTGTGCACAAAGGTAAATTCGCCGGGTGCCACATGGGGTGACACGTGTCGCCCCGATTCGCCGTAATATTTCGTCTTCCGAAAATATCCAAAATACCGGAAATCTCAAAAACAAAGCGGTCCCCACAAAACCGTAAATTTCTCCCGTGGGCCCCACGTGACCATTTCCGAAAATAAAATCTCAAAATTCTAATATAATTTAAGAAGCCCACATACCAAATCTGGGAATCCAATTCCCATTAACGAACCTTTTTCTTCACAAATAACCGGAAACTTTTCCGTCGAAAACTCACATCTTTCTTTCTTCAAATTTTCTGCCATACTCTCGTACGTACGTCCTCACATACATACCCTGCAACTACGGGGTATAACATGTGATCCTATAAGCGAGGATCAACAACTGGTGTACCTCTACCTGCGGCATGAACACACGGCAGAAGGAGGTCACATAACAGTACCAAGTATGTGAAACTGAAAATACAGTAAATGAAATCATAATAGTCTATATAAAACAGGAGACATATATGATAACCAAACTACGATACACAATATGTAAGTAGTCATGTCAAGTCAGGGACTCACGCCCTCAAAGTCATCACTCAAATATAACAGTGGGTCTCACGTCCACCATATCAATCATGCCCGTGGAATTCCTTCCTCACTGCCGGCAGTCTATGATATAACAACACCAAGCGAGTACACATGAACACCGGTCCCACTGTGTCATAAAACCGCACGGTAAGTACGAAGGCATAGCCAACTACTAGACCTACCGTACCAATAATGCTATAAAATCGTATCGCGAGGTCTTTCTAGACCGACACATGATCGGCAGGCCACTCGCCTCAGATCAATGCGCGTCTAACCTCGAACTCACCGCAGACTCGCGATAGCCACATAGCCCGCATGAGGTACTCCGCATCGGGGTAGCTAACCCGCAGATCAACTCGACTCGCAGCCACACGGCCTTATACGGACCGCATGAGGTATTCATCGACGGCCAGAACACACCCGGAGTGATCATCCTGGAACTCCCACAGCTCCGCATAGGTCACATGGACCCGCATGAGGTATTCCTCGCATCGGGGGTAGCTAACCCGCGGCTCATAACAAGTCAGGGGGGTAAGTGATATAATACCAGCACAACGGGCTTATCGTTAAACAACATAAGCACAACAAGAAAAACCCCCTTTACACAAACGTCACAAGACGCTAACACACGTAGCATCATAACATGTTTACTTATCAAACCAACAAGAAAGTATTACAAGGCTATCACAAGCAAAACATAAGCAAGTTACTCACACAAGGTACTTTTATTTCATGTCAACAAATCCGGGGTTTTAACCCCAAAGTACTACATACTTTAACTCTTTAAAAAGATCCATTTCTTTCACAAAAGTCACACGATACTCGTAGTATCAAAAATAGAGTAACTATCTTTTTAAGTAAACCAAAACAATTTCCATACCTTCTTTTTAAACCAATCTTAAGACAAAAGCATGCCTTCCTTTTTAAACCATTTTAAGACAAAACCATGCCTTCCTTTAAAACAAACACACTTTTCCTTTTTAAAGTCAAGTAGCAATATACTTTTTAAACCAAGTGTCTTACTCTTTTAAAAACAAGTAACCTATACCTTTAAATCAAGTTACTTCTCCTTTCCCAAAATCAAGTTGTTTATAAGTCAAGTCTCTTTACTTTCAAAAAATCAGTCTCCTAATCTTTAAATCATATCTTTTAAGGAAACCAAGCTCCAACTTTTAAAATGTCAAGTTATCATTTTAAATCCAATGATAAAACCATTCTTTTGTTTTCATAAAGTCATTATAAATAACTTCCCATAAAGCTATTATAACACTTTATGTTTTAAACCAACCAAGGACAACTATTCTCATTTTCGAAATCAAGATAACTTTCTTCTTTAAAAGACCACACACCCATTACTCATGAATGAGGTTTTACAACTTTTTAACATAATTCAAGTCCTTAATATTTCATAACAAGTCACTTAACTTTGGAATCAAGTCAAGGACACAAAAGGAAAATCAAATTCCTTTAAACACACGTGCGTCTACCGCACTATATATATTTCACAACAATCATGCTAGAAAGGATAGGAAGAGGTTCACATACATCGCGACGATTATCGACAATAAGCAAAATGATCCAAAGTACTATAACCCTGCTAGCCTTTTCCACCCTTCAAGTAGAATACGCTACTCGTAGTACTTCAACCTATAATGGCCATAAAACGTTTATTAACTTCTAGATCCCTTCGTAGAATATTTCTAAGTACAAGGTTCCATATTCTACGGAAAATTCGGCAGCACCTCCCCCCCGTAACCACATAAATAACCTCCACTATTTAGGCCCGCTACCAAGCCAACAACTCAGAGGGGATTACACGTCTAACCGGATGTGTACAATTCTGCCCCACAATAATACTACAAGTCTACTGTAAATACAGTCCGATGTAAATACAGTTCAATTCTTTATAATCATCCTTCCAATATATCTTCTACTCAATTATTAACTACTACAACATGTAATTTCCAATTACAATAGGGGGATAAAGATCATTACCTCGATAAGCCCAAAATTATCCAAGTTTTATAAGTCGATCATGAGCAACGTTTAGCTCCTATTCTGTACGCTCCAAACTGCTCCAAGCAACCCTTAGAAGTTTCTAACAACTTCTTTTAAACACTTCAACCAACTATGAAGATTTTTCCTAGGGTTTCGTTTTTACGACTATTGGAATAAAGTAGTATTTCCGGGCTCTTATGTTGGGATTGCTTTAGAATACTACAAGGGATTACAAGGCTAAGGTATTTGGGATTATACCAACACTTGAAGAATTTTTTCTACACAAAGGGGGGTGTTTGGACGAGAACAACTAAGAAGGAAGGGAGAATTTTGCCTTGGAATTTCTCTAAGTGTGGATGAATAATGTCTTGAAAACAAGGGGTATTTATAGGCCAACCAATGGCTAGGATCAAAGCAAGTGTAAGGTGAGGATTAGGGACAAGTGTGTGTGGGTTCTTCCAACCAAATGTCCACCACAACTTTGAGACATGTGTCCACCACAAAAATGGGACAAATGGCTTGCCACTTGTCCACTAAAAACGTCCACTTGGCCATAACACGCGTACACGGGGGTGACACGTGTCTCCCCCCTACTCGTCCAAAATATTTCATTTTCTGAAAATATCCGTAATGCCAAAAATCCGAAAATAAAGTGGGCCCCACAACCCGTAAATTTTCCCCGTGGGCCCCACGTGACCAATTCCGGAAATAAAATTCCATAATTCTCAAATATTCTAAAAAGTCCGAATACCAAATTTGGGAATCCAATTCCCATTAACGAACCTTTTTCCTTCATAAAATCCGGAAACTTTTCCGTCGAAAAATCACATCTTTCTTCCTTTCCAATTTTAATGTCGTATTCTCGTACGTACATCCTCGTATACATACTCTGGAACTACGGGGTGTAACATTCTTCCCCCCTTAGAAACATTCGTCCCGAATGTTCCTTCTAAGTCTCCAAGCACACCTGTGCCGGTATAGTCTTCACTACTATACTTACGAAACCAATCATGCCACCAATGGCCATAATATAACTTACGCGCAAAACTCAAATCCAAGCCAACGAAGAATCATCTCTAAAGCGTATAACAATACCATTAGCTCCATCCATGGTCCAAATGATACTTTCTTCACATCTTTACTTATAAAAAGGACACTTCCATCTTCTTAACACATCTACGCCTCTTTTCTTACTCGTCGTACCCTCCTCGTACACTCGAACTCTTCCTACTATACGTACCACATTTGCTATTGCTTCGCCAAAAATCTCGGGGTTACCATCTCCAACTTGGTCATCATTAACTGGGAACACTCTGGATGGATCTCCGATACTCTTCCGAAACATAGTATCATGGAAGACCGGACGTACTGCCTCCTAAGTCGGACGGCAGTGCTAACTTATAGGCAACCTGGCCTATTCTACAAACGATCTGAAAAGGCCCAAAGTACCTCGGGCTAAGTTTTCCCTGCTTTCCAAATCTCGTCACACCCTTCCGGGGTGGTACCTTCAAGAAGACCCACCGTCAACCTGAACTCCAAGTGTCGACGCCGATTATCTGCACGACTTCTGTTGATTCTGAGCTGCTAATAACCTCTTCTGGATAAGCTTCACCTTATCCACATCCTGCTGAATCAAGTATAGACCAACTATCTGAACCTTGCCAACATCGAACCAATCGACCGGCAAACTACACTTCCGCCCATACAAGGCTTCATAAGGCACCATCCGAATACTGAAATGGTAGCTAGTATAATACTCACTCAACAAGAGGCAAATAATCCTCACAGCTACCCCTGAAATCAAAACACCGGCCCGAGGGTGAATGCAATACTGAGACTCACCTGAGTTCCTAACCCCGCCTGGTAAAACCTCCAGAAAAAGAAATAGCCATAACTGGGCTCCACTGCCTGTCATAAAATAAAAGTAGGAATCCCGTGCAGCCTTACAACCTTCCTGATAACATCTCGCATAACCCTCCGCCGAGTAAGCAGTCCTGACTGAAAGACAAGATGGGCTGACCTCATCGGCCCGACTACTGGTCGAACGCATCCACGAACTCGTACGATGGTTACCTAAACTTGGGCCTAACACCCTCGTGACCCTACCACCTGGAGGAACCACCTCAAACTGACCCCACCACATTCCGGGCTGCGGGTTGACCCGCGATATGGCCTCAACCCGACCCACTTCGCGCCAACCTCTCTCGTTCCCCGATCCGGAACAATCTTACCAATTCACGTCATGAAAGCTACCACTTCCATCTCACACTACCCATGGAATTATCCCACAATATATTTCACGCATACCAAGTACTTCGACAAAGACCAACCGTAAAATCATCCACTCAAGACGGCCTTGCATCCAAGGTCCCAACTGTTATAAATTCTAAGGCTCACCATTTTCTCGTCCCCAGACTTACCCTTTTCAACTACCCATGTTTTCTAATCACAACTTTTCACAATGCTATCCGAACATAACACTTAACATTAGGTCATACTATCACGCATATTGTTCTCTAGAGAGTTAAGGATATACCTGTAACTACTGCTTCACTTTCCCTTTATCGCTCTAATCAAAATCCCGCTCACTGGCATAGTTATAAGGTGATGAACCACCATCGATCCCGGTGAGTCGTAACACCCGCGCCACCCCTGGTCGGATAATTTCTCACAAAATGGCCCTGCTGGCCGCAAGCATAACAAGCTGTCGAAGTAGTACGACACTCCCCTCAATGACACCTACCACATAGTGAACACTTGAGGAAAAATCAACTGGTGGCTAGAACCTATGTAATCGTGAACTAAACCCCGAGCTCGACCAACTCTCGCATACCCCGAACGCCCAAGCCTTCGAGGACCACTCAGATCGGGCGAGGCGCATAACCGATCACGTTGAGAAGGTCCGCCAAAGTTACCAAAGGACCCTACCGCTCGCCCTCTTCGCTGATCTTGGTTAATCCATCGATCTCTACGTTCTCATCACGCGATAAGCTCAGACGCGAGCAATGTCCATGCCCTGCAAGAGCTACTCTGCATACAACTCTCGCTAGATAATCGTCAAGTCCCGTGACCTATCGGCACTCTATCCTCCATGTCCGCCACTAACGCGGGACATAACGAGCCAATGAGTCAAACTCTATATCGTATTCCCAACCGCACGCCTGCTCGCCAACATCATAAATCTATTCGCCCGAGCTCTCTCATCCGCGAGGGCAAGCGTAGAAATGCCTAAGGTCTTGATCACTTTCATGATCCACAGAATCGTCGAATAAACTCACGATGATCTTCCTCGCTTCAATCCATAGAACTCGGGTGGACTGCAACTCAAGAAGTCCCGAAATCTCAACTATCGGATCTAGGGTGAACTACTGGTACTACCGGAACCTCCAACTCTCGTCTGTCCTCATTCCTAGCCACAAGCCTAGCTAGTAACTGGACCATCTCCTTGTAACTAATATCCTCGGCTCCTGGTCGTGGAACTGAAGACTCAGGTATCGTGGTCTCTGCAGATACTGCTGCTGCTCTAAACTCTCCTTGGGCTAGCGACGTCGCAGAACTTCCCGAATGAAGCACTATCTCAGGTAATGACTGGGCCTGTGCCCTCGCACTCCTCTGTGTTCCACTAGCAGCTCCCTCTGCTGCCCTGCCCCTCTGGGCCATGGTTGCCTTGCGCAGAGGCATAACTAGCACAAACGAATACGCCAGAGGGAGTCCAACTTATAACACAACTCTAAGGCACGATCTGAGAGTGAGAAGAATGGAAACCAATCCTAAATATCCTGCAGCCTCACGATTATAAAGTGGTGCACAACACGCCGATAATCAAGACTCTACTAGATACGGCTCAGAGACACTTTCCGAGGATTAATCGCTCGATACCACTTTTGTCACGACCACCCTGCCCGTGATCGTGCCTTACCAGGAACCCTAGTGATACAACATCAGAGAAAATCAGCGGAAATAAAAACTTACACATGAAACAAGATATACAATAAGAAAAATAGGCTAACCAAAACGGTCACCTTTCTGCATATATATAAAAATAATTAAACCTGAACAGTTACATCCCTTTTACAAACCCTGCCCAAAACAGTACTACATACCTCTAAGAATGTTATAACAACAACGACGGGACAGGGCCCCGCCATACCCCTGAATGTAAGTACCTACAGCGACAAGGGACTATACCAAAGATAAGCCTCCGGAGAAACGGAGCTTCCCAAAACACTGAACTGTGATCCTATGAGCGAGGATCAACAATCGTGTACTTCTACTCATGGGCATAAACGCACTTCGAATGAGGTCGATAACAGGTACCAAGTATGTGAAACTAAAAATACCGTAAATGAAATCATAATAGTCTATATAAAATAGGAGACATATATGATAACCATACTACGATACACAATATGTAAGCAGTCATGTCAAATCAGGGACTCACGCCCTCAAAGTCATCACTCAAATATAACCGTGGGTCTCACGCCCACCATATCGATCATGCCCGTGGAATTCCTTCCTCACTGCCGGCAGTCTATGATATAACAACACCAAGGAGTACACATGAACACCAGGTCCCACCTGTGTCATAAAACTGTACGGGGTAAGTACGAAGGCATAACCAACTACTAGGACCTACCGTACCAATAATGCTATAAAATCAGATCGCGAGGTCTTTCTAGACCGCCACATGATCGGCAGGCCACTCACCTCGTGATCAATGGCGCTGCCTAACTCGAACTCACCACACTCAAGATAGCCACATAGCCCGCATGAGGTACTCCTCGATCGGGGTAGCTAACCCGCAGATCAACTCGACTCCGCAGCCCGCATGGCCTCGCATGGACCGCATGAGGTATTCCTCGACGGGCGTAACACACCCGAGTGATCATCCCGAACTCCCGCACTCGCGATAGTCACATGGACCCGCATGAGGTATTCCTCGCATCGGGGGTAGCTAACCCGCGACTCATAACAAGTCAGGGGGGTAAGTGATATAATACCAGCACAACGGGCTTATCGTTAAACAACATACGCACAGCAAGAAAAACCCCCTTTACACAAACGTCACAAGACGCTAACACACGTAGCATCATAACATGTTTACTTATCAAACCAACAAGAAAGTATTACAAGGCTATCACAAGCAAAACATAAGAAAGTTACTCACACAAGGTACTTTTATTTGATGTCTGCAAATCCGGGGTTTTAACCCCAAAGTACTACATACTTTAACTCTTTAAAAAGATCCATTTCATTCACAAAAATCACACGATACTCGTAGTATCAAAAATAGAGTAACTATCTTTTTTAGTAAACCAAAACAATTTCCATACCTTCTTTTTAAACCAATCTTAAGACAAAAGCATGCCTTCCTTTTTAAACCATTTTAAGACAAAACCATGCCTTCCTTTAAAACAAAGACACTTTTCCTTTTTAAAGTCAAGTAGCAATATACTTTTTAAACCAAGTGTCTTACTCTTTTAAAAACAAGTAACCTATACCTTTAAATCAAGTTACTTCTCCTTTCCCAAAATCAAGTTGTTTATAAGTCAAGTCTCTTTACTTTCAAAAAATCAGTCTCCTATTCTTTAAATCATATCTTTTAAGGAAACCAACCTCCAACTTTTAAAATGTCAAGTTATCATTTTAAATCCAATGATAAAACCATTCTTTTGTTTTCATAAAGTCATTATAAATAACTTCCCATAAAGCTATTATAACACTTTATGTTTTAAACCAACCAAGGACAACTATTCTCATTTTCGAAATCAAGATAACTTTCTTCTTTAAAAGACCACACACCCATTACTCATGAATGAGGTTTTACAACTTTTTAACATAATTCAAGTCCTTAATATTTCATAACAAGTCACTTAACTTTGGAATCAAGTCAAGGACACAAAAGGAAAATCAACTTCCTTTAAACACACGTGCGTCTACCGCACTATATATATTTCACAACAATCATGCTAGAAAGGATAGGAAGAGGTTCACATACCTCGCGACGATTATCGACAATAAGCAAAATGCTCCAAAGTACTATAACCCTGCTAGCCTTTTCCACCCTTCAAGTAGAATACGCTACTCGTAGTACTTCAACCTATAATGGCCATAAAACGTTTATTAACTTCTAGATCCCTTCGTAGAATATTTCTAAGTACAAGGTTCCATATTCTACGGAAAATTCGGCAGAACCTCCCCCCCGTAACCACATAAATAACCTCCACTATTTAGGCCCGCTACCAAGCCAACAACTCAGAGGGGATTACACGTTTAACCGGATGTGTACAATTCTGCCCCACAATAATACTACAAGTCTACTGTAAATACAGTCTGATGTAAATACAATTCAATTCTTTATAATCATCCTTCCAATATATCTTCTACTCAATTATTAACTACTACAACATGTAATTTCCAATTACAATAGGGGATAAAGATCATTACCTCGATAAGCCCAAAATTATCCAAGTTTTATAAGTCGATCCTGAGCAACGTTTAGCTCCTATTCTGTACGCTCCAAACCGCTCCAAGCAACCCTTAGAAGTTTCTAACAACTTCCTTTAAACACTTCAACCAACTGTGAATATTTTTCCTAGGGTTTCATTTTTACGACTATTGGAATAAAGTAGTATTTCTGGGCTCTTATGTTGGGATTACTTTAGAATACTACAAGGGATTACAATGCTAAGGTATTTGGGATTATACCAACACTTGAAGAATTTTTTCTACACAAAGGGGGGTGTTTGGACGAGAACAACTAAGGAGGAAGGGAGAATTTTGCCTTGGAATTTCTCTAAGTGTGGATGAATAAAGTCTTGAAAACAAGGGGTATTTATAGGCCAACCAATGACTAGGATCAAAGAAAGTGTAAGGTGAGGATTAGGGACAAGTGTGTGTGGGTTATTCCAACCAAATGTCCACCACAACTTTGAGACATGTGTCCACCACAAAAATGGGACAAGTGGCTTGCCACTTGTCCACTAAAAACGTCCAAGACCACACGCCCTTCAGCCATTCGCCAACATGGCCACATGGGGGTGACACGTGTCGCCCCCCTACTCGTCCAAAATATTTCATCTTCTGAAAATATCCGTAATGCCAAAAATCCGAAAATAAAGTGGGCCCCACAACCCGTAAATTTTCCCCGTGGGCCCCACGTGACCAATTCCGGAAATAAAATTCCATAATTCTCAAATATTCTAAAAAGTCCGAATACCAAATCTGGGAATCCAATTCCCATTAACGAACCTTTTTCCTTCATAAAATCCGGAAACTTTTCCGTCGAAAAATCACATCTTTCTTCCTTTCCAATTTTAATGTCGTATTATCGTACGTACGTCCTCGTATACATACTCTGGAACTACGGGGTGTAACACTAAAGTTGCTAAGGATCGACTTTTAGATCTTGGAATAATTTTGGGCTTATTGAGGTAATAATCTTTGTCCTTCTAATTTAATTGGAGATTACATGTTATAGTAGTATATAAATGAGTATGTGATATGTGGAAGGAAGATTGAAAAGATTTGGACCTTATTAAGATGGGCATGCTAGCCATTAAAGTTGTTAAAACATTACCTATTACTTGTTGACATGAAGGAATCTTGTTGATAAACAAGTTAATATAACTTATATAAAGTTTGGAATATAAGTTGGAATTATAAAGAAGTAATGAAACAATTTTGGCATGCTAGCCGAAAACTGGACAGTTTTGATTGCAGTAGTTGGCCAAGAACACCAACTAAAGGACTGGACTAATGGACTGTATTAGTGGACTAATGGACTGTTCTTTTACATTGGACTATGGACTAGTTTTTATGGACAATTTTGGTAGATTAAGGGGCTGAATTTTACACGTCCAGTTAGGCGTGTAATCCCCTTTGACTTGCTGAATTGTTGCGCCTTAAATATGACATTTGGTTATTGATTTCGGGCCTTGAAAAAGGTGGAAAAGTACGTTGAAACAGGGGAAGTGCTGCCCAATTTTCCGTAGAATAAGAGACCTTATGCTTAGAAATATTCTACGAAGAAAACTAGAAATTGATAGACGTGTTATGGTTATTATAGGTTGATATTCTACGTGCGGCATATTTGACTTGGCAAGTGGATTAAGCCGAGGAGGTATGTGAACTCTTCCTATCCTCTTGAGCATGATTATTATGAAATATATAGTACGGTAGACGTACGTGTGTTAAATGAATTTAGTTTCATTTTGATGTCCTTGACTTGACTTCTAAATCTTAAGAGCCTTGAAATATTCTAAAAAGTTGTGAATCATTATTCGGAAAGAAATTGATACTTGGTTTTAAAAGAATAAGTTCTCTTGGTTTCCCAAATGAATATGATTATTTTAAATTGCTTAAAACATAAGTGTTATAATAGCTTTATGGGAAGTTAGTTATAACGACTTTAGGAGGATAAAAGAACAGTTTACTTACTTGATTTTAAAGGCCTTGTAATGATTTTCGGAAGGTGTAGTAACTTGGTTTGATAAGTAAACGTGTCTTGATAGTACGGGTATTAGTGTCTTGAGACTTTTATGTTAATGGGGTTTTCTTAAATTGCCTATGTTGTTTACGATAGCCGGTTGCGCTTGTATTATATCATTTATTATGGGGTCAACCCCGTGGCCATGTTGCGTTCACATTCCGCGGATTTGCTCCCCCCGATGCGAGGAGTACCTCATGCGAGTCCGTAAGGCTTAAGCGGGACGGGGTCCTATGCGATGAATACCCTCATGCGAGTCCAAGGGGTTCATGCAGGACATGGTCCTATGCGTTACATTCCGCGGGTTTGCTCCTCCCGATGCGAGGAGTACCTCATGCGGGTCCACGCGACCTATGCGGACTAGAGAGTCCAGGAATAAGATTTGCACAATGATAATATGGGCTAATGGCCCTAGTTTGATCATCGACTTCCTATTTAGAACCGACAAAGTTACACTTATTTACTCTCATATATACTATGGCACAGTGTACTGTTAATTGGTTTATCATACATGTCTCTGGATTTATTATTAGACTATTGTGATTTCATTACTTTGATTTCACATACTGTACTGTTGTTATCGACCTCCGGGCTGCGTTTATGCCGCAGGTAGAGGTACACCGGTTGTTGATCCTCGCTCATAGGATCACAGTTCTGCGTTTTGGGAAGCTCCATTTCTCCGGAGGCTTATCTTTTGGTATGGTTCCCTGACATTGTAGGTACATGTACATTCAGGGGTATGGCGGGGCCCTGTCCCGTCATAGTTGTTATGTCAAAAACTCTTAGAGGTCTGTAGTCCTGTTGTGAGTTGAGTTTGTAAAGGATATAACGGTTCGGGATTTTGATATTTATATATATGTTGAAAGGCGACCTTATCGGTTAGCCTATTTCCTATTCTACATTGTTCAATGTCTATGAGTTTATTTCGCTGGTTTTCTCTGATGTATACCTACTAGGGTGCCCGGGTAAGGCACCAGTTGTGGGCCCGAGGTCGGGTCGTGACACAACCAAAGGGGATTACACGCCTACTTGACGTGTAAAATTCGGCCCCTTAATCTATACAAAACAGTCCATAAAATGACACGACAACGTCTAACAGTTTTGGACAGTTTCTCAGCCACAACAACTCCAACAATCCAAAGCCCTTTTCCCATAATTCTTTATAATCCAATTCACATTTCAACACTTATATATACTCCATATCGCATATCAATAACAAGATTATTTCATTTTAACATGCGACAAGTGTAAATAACAACAATAATAACCAACGAATCCAACGACGCTGAAAATGTCTAGTCTCGGCCAAGACACAACATCTATCTTTTACACTTCTTATTTTCCATTTCCTTCTTAACACAAGTTCATCCCTTAAACATAACATGTAATATCCAATTACTTTAAAAGAAGAAGAACTCTTACCTAATGTTTTAGCCCAAAAATTGTCCAAAACAGTCCACTATCTCACGGAAAATTGCTCCTCTTTTACACCACTTCTTCAAGTTCCAATAACACACATGTATCCTCTACATGCTTATAATCATCTTCCCTTCTCGTTTCACTTCCAAAAAGTTGAAGTACAAGCCTAGGGTTTCAATACACCACTCTCAGTCTACTCACTCTTTGGCGGATCTTGGAGAGTTAAACTAGCTTAGGACCTGATTAGTTTTCTTAATCTTGAAAAATAATCAAATCTTGATCTTGGAATTTCTAGGGATTTTCGAGACTTAGGGTTCTAAGGAAGGGAGAAGAGAAATGTTTGGTTGAAGAAAATTAAATGTGAGCTAAGTCTTTCTCTCTATTCTTCTATATAGAAATACCCTTTAGCAAGACAAGTGGAGGAGTGCCACATGTCAACTTCCCATTGGTCATAAATTCCCTCTTGATAAAATATCTAGATATTTCCAAAATATCTTAAAATTGAAGGGCCCTGTGAAATTGTGAAATTCTGAGCGGATCCCATATTATCAATTCTGATACTTCATAATCTAATACTAATCTCATAAATCCAGTTAGAAGTATTAAACTCCAAGTTAATAAATTTCCGTCTTCACATTTTTTTCGAAATTTTTCCATAAGAAAATGTGATTATTCTTTCTTTTAAATATTCAAATCTTATTTTATTACGTACGTTCTGATATCAATGCCTTGTAAATACGGGGTGTAACAGAACCACACTTGTGTGATGGTTGATCTTCCTCCGGGAAAAGAACCTCTAGGTTATAAAAATGGATACTCAAATTGAGAAAAAAGTAGATGGATCTACTGACAAGTATAAGGCCCCGACTACTTGGACACGTGCTCCTATGTGAATAGATTAACCTCCAGGGTCACCGCAGTCTTGCGTGACATGGATGATTGAGACAGCCTTCCTAACCGGAGAGTTGGTTTGATGGACTGTTGGGCTTCTTCCACAACTTCCATTATGATCCCTGAAATGTTTACATTTTGGTCCTGCAGTTCAGATAAAATAGAAACAATGAATCTGACTACAGAAACATTGACTCTGAAGCTAGAAAGCCAACAGTTGGAAAACCAAAAGTCCAAAAGTGGAAGAAAAAAGTAATACCCGAGGGGTATGAGGTTCCGGGGAAGAGAAGAAAGTCTGTCGACTTGTTAAATCTATGTGCGGGATGAAACAGGCCCTGAAGCATTGACACAAAATATTTGATAGTACTCCACTATCGAAGGGTTTCTCCATTAATGTGTGTGACAAATGTGTCTACGTGAAAGGTAATTCTGACTAGTTCGTCATGATGTGCCTTTACGTAGAAGACATGTTGATCACAAGAAGAGGTCCTCGGTTGATCCTAGACACTAAACATATGTTGAAACGATGTTTCGACATAAATGATATGGGTATTACAGATGACATCTTAGGAATTGGGAATTCCAAGACATCTAACGGACTGGTCTAAACCAAACTCATATGTGAGGTGTTTTGACAGTCTCGTTGAAGTCACCAATGAATATTAATCATAGAATTGATTGGAATCGTGGTGCACCCATATATCAGGAGCGATAGACGCATGTCACATGTAGTTCAATGTAATTTACACACTACAACTGACCTGGTATCGGCTTATAAAGAAGAACAATTGAACTAAGGTTCACTCGTGATTCTGGAAATGATCGATAAAAGGCTTTAAATGAGATGTGACGACATTTAAATTATTCGCTTATCTATGGTTTATGGTATTCTGGATGTCCAGCGGTTCTGGAAGAACTCAGTGATGCAAACTGGACATCAGACTTGAAGAACACCAAAGCCACAAGTGGATGTGCATGGTGTGTCTTTGGAAAATCCTCTTAGCAAATTTTCATCGACCGATTCGTGATGGAATCAGAGTGTATCGCTTTGTACAAAGCATGATGAGAAGTTTAGTAACTTCACGACCTTTTAGAGGATGTCCATTATCAGGAGTAACTCGTGCCTTCGTCAGTTATACACTGTAAGGGCACATATAACGGCGTCTGGACATATCTGTCGCAGACATAAGACCGTATGGCAGTTGGTCGGGTGACACATCCTTCATTACTAAATCAAAGGATATAACATACCCTTTAATTAAGGTATTATCCAAAGATCAAGAGTTCTGCCTATCTAGGGGAATGAGCCTAAAACCCAATCACTAAGAACTGATACTGCGGACACCCAACCTTACTGACTAGAGATCCCAGGAATTAGGTTCAATGGGATAAAAATCAAGTCGTAAAAGTTCAGTGGAGCGCTTCGGTGGAAGCAAAAGCACTTCAGATAATGATTTCTACATAGAAATATGAATCTAAGGTCGTTACCGTAATAGACATAAAGTGTTATACCCCATATTTCCTGAGTATGTACGTGAGGGCATACGTACAAAAGTTTAAGCCTTAAGTTAGGCAAGGGACGAAAATTGTGCACAACCCCCGAAAAGAATTGTTTTCCGACGAAAAGTTTTCCAAACCTTGCGAAGGGAAAATTACGGTTGCGACATTTATTATTTTTGCGGATTTTTCCGAGAGATGAAATATTTTGGACCAACGAGAGGGCGACATGTGTCACCCTCAAGTTGGCGGAATTATGGACGAATTCTTGGCACATTTTTGTCAAGAAAAATGGCTTAAACATTGGTCAAGGTTAGGTAGGATATTTTGTGATATTTTTGGAGTAGATGGATAAGGTACACATGTGTAAATCTACACCCTCCACTTGCCCTCCACTTGCCTTAATCTTGGCCCTTGAAAGTCCTATAAATACCCCCCTAAGTTGCAAAGAATTCTTCATCCACAAATATTTTCCAAGTCTTGAAAATTCCCTTCTCCCCTAGTGAGCTTTCGTCCACGCCTCACTCCCTAGAGAGCTCTAGCCAAACACCCCTTTGCTAGAAAAATCTCTCCAAAGTATTGTTACTATTCCCAAATACCTTAGCCAATCCCTTGTAGTATTTCCAAAGTTATCTCTATACTTAGAGCCCGAAAAATACTACTATACTTCCTTTAGTCACTAAACGAAACCTTAGGAGAAACTTCATAGTTGGTTGAAGTAGTAAGTAAAAGTTGTGTAGAAACTTCTAAGGGTTTCTTGGAGCGGATTGGAGCGTACAGATTAGGAGCTAAACCTTGCTCAGGATCAACTTATATCTTGGATAATTTTGGGCTTATCGAGGTAAATAATCTTATCCTTCTATTGTAATTGGAGATTACATACTGTAGTAGAATAGAAATAGTATAAGATACATAGAAGGATATTGAAGAATAGAATTGAACTGAAATCACATCAGAAGAATATAAATGAAGAATTGAACTGTACTTACATAGGACTGTATTTACAGTAGACTTGAGTAGTTTGACGGGTAGGGAAATGCTGCCCAATTTTCCGTAGAATAGAGAACCCTCTACTTAGAACTTTCTACAGAGTAGTCTAGACGTTGATAGACGTATTTGACTATTATAGGTTGATACTCTGCGCGCGACATATTCGACTTGGCAGGTGGATTTCGCCAAGGAGGTATGTGATTCTTCCTATCCTCTTGAGCATGATATTTTAAAATAAATATATAGTACGGTAGACGTACGTGTGTTAACTGAACATGGTTTTACTTGACGTCTTTTGACTTAAGTCTAAATGATAAAGAATCTTGAAGTATTTCAAAAGAATTATGAATCATTTTTGAAAGAAGAATAATACTTGGTTTTTAAACAAAAAACTTAAGAATTATACTAGCTTTATGGGAAGTTAGGTATAACGACTTAAGAAAGATAAAAGGAACGGTTTACTTATGTGTTTATGAAAGACTTGTATTGATTTCTGGAAAGTATAGTAAGATGGTCTGATGAGTAGACATAATATGATGCTATGTGTGTTAGTGTCTTGTAAACGTTTGTATAAAGAGGTTATTCTTATTGTGCTTATGTTGTTGTTAGTATTATACCACTCACCTCTTGACATGATATACCGGGGGTTAAGCTGCCCCCCGATGCGAGGGATGCCTCATGCGGGTCCAGGGGACCTATGCGGAACTACGAGAGTTCCAGGTTAGTGTGCGGGGGAATACCTCATGCGGTCTATGTGGCCATGCGGACTACGAGAGTCCAGGACGATGCCGAGGAGTAGCTACCCTCGATGCGGGGAATACCTCATGCGGGCCTAGGTGGCCTATGCGGACTACGGGAGTCCAGGATTAGGCATGCATGATGATACTATGGGCGATTGGCCTTGCTTCGATCATTCGCAGCCTAGAAAGGACCTGTTACAGTTTACCTATTATTGCTCTTGTTTGTGATGTGGCACTATGTGCGGTTACATTGGTTGTTTCGTACATATTTGTAAAATTGGTTTTAAAATGATATGATTTCATTTAAAGTACTTTACAGTTTCACATACTTGGTACCTGTTATACTGACCTCCTTCAGAGGGCTGCGTTCATGCCGCAGGTAAGGGAAAACAGGTGCTAGATCCGCATCCTTAGGATCTTTGCTTTGGTGTCAGGAGCTCCATCTTCTCCGGAGACTCAACTTTTGGTATGGTTCTCCCTGGTGTTGTAGATATATGTACATTCAGGGTATGGCGGGGCCCTGTCCCGCCATAGTTGTTCACTTTCTTAGAGGTCTGTAGTCCTATTGTACAGTTGGGATGTAACTGCCAGACTTGGTTTATATATATATATGCCGAAAGGCGACTTTTCTCAGATAAACTGTGTCTCATTTTACATTTGTTTCATGTCTTGTTTTTATATTCCGCTGATTACTCTGATGTATGCCTACTTGGGTGCCCGGGTAAGGCACCAGTCACGGGTCCGGGATCGGGTCGTGACAAAAGTCGTATCAGAGCAGTTAATCCTCGGAAAGTGTCTACATACCGTATCTAGTAGAGTCTTGATTATCGGTGTGTTGTGCACCACACCAATAATCAGGAGGCTATAGGATATTTAGGATTGGTTTCCATTCTTCTCACTCTGAGATCGTGCCTTAGAGTTGTGTTATAAGTTGGACCCCTCTAACGTATTCCTTTCTCAGACGCTTATGCCTCCGCGCAAGGCAACCCGCCCGAGGCAAGGCAGCGGAGGAGTCGCTAGTAGTACACAGAGGGTCACGAGGCCTGTGCCCGCCTATACCGGCGATACCTCGACGGCGAGTTCCACGACGCCGCCACTTCAAAGCAGGTTTAGAGCCGCAGCGATGGTGATGAGACCACAAGACTGCACCTCCATCCCACACCGGAGCAGAGAGATGGGTTACTGAGAGATGGCCCGGCCAGCCGTGATTGTGGCGCATACGGGATAGGTCGACGCAGCAGCCTGGCCCAAAGAGCATTCGTGGTTCACCCGAGAACGGATAGTTTGAGGCTACGGGATTTTCTGAGTTGTAGCCCGCCAGAGTTCTACGGGTCGAGGCCTGAGGATGATCCGCAGGAGTTCATCCGCCGATTCTGAGGATCATGCGAGTGATCAAGGCTTCGAGACCGAGTGCGTGATCTTCGGTTCAGACGGCCGCGTGATCTCGCGATCGATTGGTTTGATTCGTGGGAGCTATCCCGGAGAGCATGCGCCTCCAGCAGTATGGGACGAATTCTCTGAGGCATTTCTCACTCACTTCTTGCCTCCGCAGATGAGGAGGGCACGGGCCGACAAGTTTTTGATGCTGAGACAGAGAGGGCGCACAGTTAGGGAGTACAACGTGGAGTTCGACTCGTTGGCTCGATATGTCCCTGCGTTGGTAGCAGATATGGAGGACAGGGTGCACCGCTACGTCACCGGGCTAGATGATTATATGGCAGAGTCTTGCGCGGGTGTAGCTCTTCAGCCGGGCATGGACATTGCCCGTGACGCAGCTCACGCACTGGGTGCGAGAGCGAGAGTCGATGGGTCGGCGATATCGCCAGGAAGGCTAGACGCCGTGATCTTTTGGTAGCTCGCGGTGGATGGCCTCGCAGCAGCTTCAGATTTGCACCATAGCGGCTCGAGCACTCCTACACCGCCTTCGTGATGCCAGGTATTCGGCGGCAGATCAGGCCCCGGACTTGGACGTCCGTGGTAGAAGATGTGCTAACCGATCGGGACCACCCCCCCTCAGTGTGGCCGATGCGGTAGATCCCATTACGGGAATTGTGGTACTGCTATGGGAGTTTGTTTCACTTGCGGCCAGCAGAGTCATTTTGCGAGGAACTGTCCGACCAAGGCAGCGCAGAGGGTAGGGGTCAGCCTACGGGGTCTTTCGCCGGGTCTTCTTCATCTCCTAAAGTTACTCACCCCGGAGGGCAGGGTACTCATGGGCCAGCCAGTCGCGCAGGTCAGTGGCGCTGGTCCCGCCTAGCGGTCCTCAGAACCGCATGCCTTGTCCAGCCGGCAGGCCCAGGAGGCGTCGCCGGACCTTGTCACTGTGACCGTATCAGTTTCTTGTTGTGACGTGTATGCCTTGATAGATCCGGGTTCTACTCGGTCATACATATCTCCCCTGATTGCTAGTAGGATAGGGATAGAGCCCGAGTCCATAGACCCTTTTGAGGTAGCTACGCCATGGTGATTCGGTGGTAGCTCGGCGGGTATATAGGGCTTGCCCGGTGACTTTATGCGATCGTCGACCAGCCGACTTGATAGAGTTGGACATGACCGATTTCGATGTGATCATGGGTATGGATTGGCTAGCTTCACCGCTACTCCAATGTAGACTGCAGGAGAGAGTGGCACGTTCCGATTTCTTGGGGAGCCGGTTATTGAGTGGGAGGAACACCGTGGTCGCCGAGGGTAGGTTTATTTCCTACCTCAGGCCGGGAAGATGGTGCGAAGGGTATATCTACCATCTCATTCGTGGTTGATATCGAGGTCTGCGTACCGATCTTCGGGCCAGAGTCGAGAGTTCCCGGATGTGTTTCGGATGACCTCCGGTATCCTCCCGAGAGGAGATAGAGTTTTGTATCGATGTCTTTGCGGACACTCGGCTATTTCCATTCCGCCATACAGAATGGCACCGCCGAGTTGAGAGAGTCAAGGACCACCGAGAGATTTATCGGAGAAGGGCTTCATCAGCCTAGTGTTTCTCGTGGGAGCGCCGGTATTGTTCGTGAAGAAGAAGGATGGGACGCTGCGCATGTGTGTTGATTACAGGCAGCTGAACAAGGTGACTATTAAGAACAGATACCCCCTTCCCAGGATTGATGATTTGTTCGACCAGGCCAGTGGTGCGAGATGTTTCTCCAAGATTGATCTGCGATCGGGCTATCATCAGGTGCGAGTCAGAGAGGCGGATATCCCTAGGACTGCATTCCGGACCCGGTACGGGCACTATGAGTTCAGGGTCATGTCTTTCGGTTTGACCAATGCTCCGGCGGTATTTATGGATTTGATGAACCGAGTGTTCAAGCCATTTTTGGATACGTTTGTGATAGTATTCATCGATGACATCTTGGTCTATTCTCGCTCTGAGCGGGAGCATGCGGAGCATTTGAGGATCTTGGCCGAGTTCTCCAGGACCAGCAGTTGTACGCCAAGTTTTCCAAATGTGAGTTTTGGTTAACTTCGGTGGCTTTTCTTGGGCACATTGTCGGGGCCGATGGTATTCAGGTGGATACGGCTAAGATCGAGGCAGTCAGGACTTGGCCTAGACCTACTACACCGACAGAGGTGCGCAGTTTTCTGGGCCTCGCAGGTTATTATCGGCGGTTCGTGGAGAAGTTTGCTTCTATCTCTGCACCATTGACTAGGCTGACTCAGAATGCAGCTAAGTTTGATGGATGATGCTTGGAGCGTGGTTTCCGATCGGGAGAGATCGACGACCGCCCCCGTTCTTACTCTTCCAGAGGGTCCAGATGGCTATGTCGTGTATTGTGATGCGTCAGGCATCGGGCTTGGATGTGTGTTGATGCAGCAGGGCAAAGTTATAGCATACGCATCCCGACAGCTTAAGAAGCATGAGAGGAACTACCCCACCCATGATTTGGAGTTGGCAGCGGTGATTCACGCCTTGAAGATCTGGAGGCACTATTTGTATGGGGTTCATGTGGATATTTATACAGACCACAAGAGCCTCCAGTATATCTTCAGCCAGAGGGAGCTGAACTTACGACAGAGACGGTGGTTAGAGCTGCTCAAGGATTACGATGTCGACATCCTGTACCACCCAGGGAAGGCCAATGTTGTGGCAGATGCCCTTAGTCGTAGGTCGATGGGGAGTCTATCAGATGTACAGCCAGAGAGGAGGGGCATGGTCCGCGAGTTGCATCAGCTAGCGAGCCTTGGAGTCCGATTGATTGATTCTGATAGTAGTGGGGTTCGAGTTCGAGAGGTTGCCGAGTCTTCCATCGTCGAGGAGGTGAAGAGGCAACAGTTTGAGGATCCGGTTTTGACGCGCTATCGTGATACGGCGCTTCGTGAGGGGAAGGGTCCTTTTGAGGTAGCACCTGATGGGGTGCTGAGGTTTGAGGGCAGGTTGTGTGTTCCGGATATTGCAGGACTTCGGCAGCAGGTTCTAGGGGAAGCACACAGCGCGCGTTACTCTATCCATCCGGGGTCGACCAAGATGTACCACGACCTCAGATCTGTGTATTGGTGGGATGGCTTGAAGTGACGCTGCGCAGTTTGTGGCTCGGTGCCCGTGTTGTCGCAGGTGAAGGTAGAGCACCGAGGCCCGTGGTTTGTTGCACGATAGAGATCCCGACCTGGAAGTGGGAGGTGATCAACATGGACTTTATCACAGAATTACCTCGCACTCAGAAGAAGCATGATTCTATCTGGGTTATCGTCGACAGGCTGACGAAATTAGCCCACTTTCTTCCAGTCAGGACGACTTTTTCGGCTGAGGATTATGCCGACTTTACATCCGAGAGATCGTCGATCGCATGGGTCCCTATTTCTATCATATCGCATGCAGGAGCCCGGTTTCGCTAACTTCGAGGTCTTTCCGAATGGTTTAGGACGCAGTGAGCCCGAGCATCGCATTCCATCGTCGACCGACGACAGCAGAGCGCACTATCCGCACTCTCGAGGATATCTGCGAGCCCGTGTTATTGACTTCGTGGGTAGCCGAGGATCATTTGCCTCTAGTTGAGTTTACGATAATAATAGCTACCACCCAAAGATTCGATGACGCCTTATGAGGCCTTGTATGAGAGGAAGTGCAGATCGCCGATAGTCGCTTTTGATGTAGGCGAGGTGCGATTAGTGGGACCGCACTGGTTCACAGTGATGGATAAGGTAAAGCTTATCCAGAGCGCATCGACACTCGTAGTCGCAGTAAGTCGATGCAGATCATCGTCGCGCAGATCCGGAGTTCGAGGTTGATGATTGGGTTTTCTGAAGGTGTCACCCATGGCGGTGTGATGAGATTCGGGAAGAAAGGGAAACTCACCCAAGGTACATTGGGCCGTATCGATTGTCCGCAGTAGGCAAGGTTGCCTATGAGTTGGATCTGCCGTCCGATCTTGAGGCAGTGCATCCGGTTTTTCATGTTTCTATGCTGAGGAGATGTATCGGGGATCCATCTAGGGTGCACCCGATTGACGATGTCCAGGTGACGGAGGGGTTATCGTATGAGGAGATTCCCATAGCGATAATCGATCGTCAGGTTAGGCGTCTGACGCGACGTGGCTTCCACAAAGTCTTGTGGCGGAACGAGCTCGGGAGATGACGTGGAAGGCGAGGAGGAGGACATGAGGCAGAAGTATCCTCACCTATTCCCCACACCTCCAGGTAACTCACTTTCCTACTTGTAAATTTTCATTGACATATTTGCTTAAGTGTTGTATTGTGGCTATGTGTGACATTTGCAAACTGTTTAAGTTATGAGAAACTTTATCGTTATATGTCTTGGGAAGGAACATTCGGGACGAATGTTTCTAAGGAGGGGAGAATGTTATACCCCGTATTTCCTGATTATGTACGTGAGGGCGTACGTACAAAAGTTTAAGCCTTAAGTTAGGCAAGGGACGAAAATTGTGCACAACCCCCGAAAAGAATTGTTTTCCGACGAAAACTTTTCCAAACTCGAAGGAAAATTACGGTTGCGACATTTATTATTTTATGGATTTTTCCGAGAGATGAAATAGTTTGGACCAACGAGAGGGCGACATGTGTCACCCTCAAGTTGGCGGAATTATGGACGAATTCTTGGCACGTTTTTGTCAAGAAAAATGGCTTAAACATTGGTCAAGGTTAGGTAGGATATTTTGTGATATTTTTGGAGTAGATGGATAAGGTACACATGTGTAAATCTACACCCTCCACTTGCCCTCCACTTGCCTTAATCTTGGCCCTTGAAAGTCCTATAAATACCCCCCTAAGTTGCAAAGAATTCTTCATCCACAAATATTTTCCAAGTCTTGAAAATTCCCTTCTCCCCTAGTGAGCTTTCGTCCACGCCTCACTCCCCCGCCCCCTCTAGAGAGCTCTAGCCGAAACACCCCCCCTCCCTTTGCTAGAAAAATCTCTCCAAAATATTGTTACTATTCCCAAATACCTTAGCCAATCCCTTGTAGTATTTCCAAAGTTACCTCTATACTTAGAGCCCGGAAAATACTACTATACTTTCTTTAGTCACTAAACGAAACCTTAGGAGATATTTCATAGTTGGTTGAAGTAGTAAGTAAAAGTTGTGTAGAAACTTCTAAGGGTTTCTTGGAGCGGATTGGAGCGTACAGATTAGGAGCTAAACCTTGCTCAGGATCGACTTATATCTTGGATAATTTTGGGCTTATCGAGGTAAATAATCTTATCCTTCTATTGTAATTGGAGATTACATACTGTAGTAGAATAGAAATAGTATAAGATACATAGAAGGATATTGAAGAATAGAATTGAACTGAAATCACATCAGAAGAATATAAATGAAGAATTGAATCAGATTACATGTGACCGTATTTACGAGACTTGAGTAGTTTGACGGTAGGAAACGCCCAATTTTCCGTAGAATAGAACCCTCTCGCTTAGAACTTTCTACAGAGTAGTCTAGACGTTGATAGGCGTATTTGACTATTATAGTCGATACTCTGCGACATATTCGACTTGGCAGGTGGATTTCGCCAAGGAGGTATGTGATTCTTCCTATCCTCTTGAGCATAATATTTTAAAATATATATATAGTACGGTAGACGTACGTGTGTTAACTGAACATGGTTTTACTTGACGTCTTTTGACTTGAGTCTAAATGATAAAGAATCTTGAAGTATTTCATAAGAATTATGAATCATTTTTGAAAGAAGAATAATACTTGGTTTTTAAACAAAAAGCTTAAGAATTATACTAGCTTTATGAGAAGTTAGGTATAACGACTTAAGAAAGATAAAAGGAACGGTTTACTTATGTGTTTATGAAAGACTTGTATTGATTTCTGGAAAGTATAGTAAGATGGTCTGATGAGTAGACATAATATGATGCTATGTGTGTTAGTGTCTTGTAAACGTTTGTATAAAGAGGTTATTCTTATTGTGCTTATGTTGTTGTTAGTATTATACCACTCACCTCTTGACATGATATACGGGGTTGTCGCCCCACGCGAGGATGCCTCACGCGGGTCGAGGACCTATGCGAACTACGAGAGTTCCGTGTTAGTGTGCGGGAATACCTCACGCGTCTATGTGGCTACGCGATCGCGAGAGTCGGGGACGATGCCGAGTGAGTAGCTACCCTCGATGCGGGAATACCTCACGCGCCTAGGTGGCCTACGCATCACTACTGAGTCCGTGATTAGGCATGCATGATGATACTATGGGCGATTGGCCTTGCTTCGATCATTCGCAGCCTAGAAAAGACACATTACGCTTTACCTATTATTGCTCTTGTTTGTGATGTGGCACTATGTGCGGTTACATTGGTTGTTTCGTACATATTTGTAAAATTAGTTTTAAAATGATATGATTTCATTTAAAGTATTTTACAGTTTCACATACTTGGTACCTGTTGTACTGACCTCCTTCGGGGGGCTGCGTTCATGCCGCAGGTAAGGGAAAACAGGTACTAGATCCGCATCCTTAGGATCTTTGCTTTGGTGTCAGGAGCTCTATCTTCTCCGGAGGCTCGACTTTTGGTATGGTTCTCCCTGGTGTTTTAGATATATGTACATTCAGGGTATGGCGGGGCCCTATCCCGCCATAGTTGTTCACTTTCTTAGAGGTCTGTATTCCTATTGTACAGTTGGGATGTAACTGCCAGACTTGGTTTATATATATATATGCCGAAAGGCGACTTTTCTCAGATAAACTGTGTCTCATTTTACATTTGTTTCATGTCTTGTTTTTATATTCCGCTGATTACTCTGATGTATGCCTACTTGGGTGCCCGGGTAAGGCACCAGTCACAGGCCCGGGATCGGGTCGTGACATAAAGTGTTATCTGCAGAGTGGGTAAATGTTAAGTTTTCAAAACCTTTTATGATCCTCAACGTTTGAGGTTAGGTTTGGGGAATTTTTTTAATGGTGCCTAACACTCATGGAGTGGGGTATAGCAGGATACTTTGTAGAAGACCACCTATTTAAGTGCGAGGACTGACCGTCTCAAATGAACGCACTTAAAAATCCAAGATGTGTCCACGTCCACAACAGATAAAACATTAAGAAGAACAGAGTAAGGAAAGTTGATGTGTTGATACCATTGTCTTGACTTACACTAAACACTGATGGTTCAAGACATCACGTTCACTGCGCAGTAAGTAAGTCCGATAGTATTCGTCTATGGAATTTTCAAAGCCACGACTACCTATCTAGATGCAATATTGATCTGCCAAAAGATTGCTAGAAATTCACCATGTGGGTGCGCCAAAATCTCTTTCAAGAGGGGATTGTTGAAAATTTACTAATATGTAATTTAGTTTAACCCATTATTTATGACTCGAACAATTGAGGCCTCGCACGTCGGAAACGTCGTTTCCACACCCGTGCACACGTAGTGCTAAGTATCGTAAATTTCATTAGTGAAAGAGATATTAGTACGTGAGTAAACGTTTGAGACATGAAATGATAGACGGTTGTTGGTTAAATGACACGTGTTCTACATTGGTAAATGAAGGAAGAAATGTATGATGTGTAAAAGATAAAATGAGTCGGAAATCGCCGCGGAGCCGTGAAGGGCTGCGGCGCAACACCGTCGGAGCCGCGGCATCGGAGCACCGCGGTGGCGCCTTGGAGGCAGTAAGTCTCTGGAATTTAAGCGTCGCGGCGCCTCCTAGACAGGGCCGCGGCACTTCGATGGCAGATTGCTTCGACGGGAGCTGAAAAGTTTCTGACTTTTGGGCTGGTTTGGGGCTTTGATTCTCCACGAATTGGCATATGAATTCAACCATTATTTGGCTGAATAACACCTCTCAATAAGTACCATTACATGGTCATTGATTGTCATTAGTTGGCTAGATGAGAGGTCATCTAATACACACTATAAATTGAGGCCCTTGGCTCAATTGTAGAACACATCTCACTCTTCTATAGTTTAGATTTTTCTGAACTTCTTCATCTCTAGCATACTCTCACACACTCTAAGGTTCTTCTTGAGAAATAATTTGAGTTTTCTTTGCTCATTTGTTTAGTTGTTGTTTTATCTTGGGAGACAATTGCCAATATCGTAAAAAGATATATACGAGGCAATAATGTCTTAAGGACAGAGTGAATATCACTCGACTCAGAAGCACCCTTGTAGCACTACCAAACTTAGTATCTTTTGGTTTCAGGTTATAAAGATCAAGGGGCTTGCTGCAGTTCCAACAAAGATCTCAAGATCCAAGAACCAAAGACACATTCATGAACAAAAACCAATATCATCAAACTTGTTTCAGAACTCTTGTTAGGCTTCAAGGCTATTGTATTGTAACCATTTTATTTTATCATTTCAAAGCATTAGTAGTAGTTGTATATTATTCCCCTACCTCCATTATGTAACTCACAATCTTAAGACATTATTTGTACTAGTGCTAGAAATATGTATGCCAATAGATATGGTTCTGACTTTCTTGTAGAAACAAGTTCTGTTAAAAGTTCTAACATTGTCTCTGTCAACAACAAAGGTTTCAAATCTGGTTCTAGTTTTGGATATCGCTTTGACGATAGTTACATCTGTTTTCGTCAAAGGGGAGATCTCTTATGTTGATCATGAACTTGAAGATACTGCTAATAGTCATACTGGCAAGGCTAAGGATCAAGGAAGAGTTGTTTTCACCGCTCCCCAGAGTGGTGGAAATAAGCGTTCACGAGAGGTGGATGATATCAACTGGGACAAAGGGAGAAGGCTGAAGATGGTGTTCTATATTGCAGAAGAACGTCTACATTTGTCCCACACAAAAGATCTGAACCGTGAAAAAGAGAATTTGGACACGTGACTGAACGTGGGCCAGATTCCAAAGGCATGAGTTAATTAGTCTTCTTTGTCAAAATTGAGATTAAAATATAATTTCTGAATAAAAGTGAATAAAGAAAGACTAGGAATATGAAGTGTTTTTGTTAAGACTTATATTCTCTACACTTTAAAATCAGAAGTTTAATATCACTTACCTTTCCGTTTATGATTGGACTGTTATAAACAACGACCTAAAAATAATGGACTTAGATTATAATAAACTGGATTTATGGACAATCATAAGCAAGGGAAGAGGACTAAGGACAAGGAATCAAGGACTAGATACAAACGTGTCACCGTTTCCGACAGAATATTCATCTTTTGACAGGATAACAGTGGACACTCAGTTATACAAAGCCTACGGGCGACTGGAGTAGGCCATATCCGTCGCATGATAGGACGATATTGGACACTCAGTCATACAAAGCATACGAGCGACTGGAATGTGCCAGAGTTTTCTGATCTTAAATAATTTGAAGGCCAAGAGAAAGGCCAAAATTGGACACTCAGTCTGCCAAGGCAACTGGAGTGGGCCAGAGTATCTAGATCTCATACGATCCAGTTACGCCCTAACCACGGGCAAGAGATTGTTCACGTGAAGCAACGACACTTCTAAACTAGAAGGAGTTGTAGAGGTTGTCCTCAAAGGACTTATGTGAATGAGATCACTCTAACAAAAGGTGATACATGTCCCAAACTTAGTTTCAAGGATGATGTTGGTCAAACTGGCTTGAGTCTAGTCCAACAGGTCTATAATAACTAAGAGTGGTACAGTAAGACTATAGCCAAGTAATGATATATTTGTAATATGTGCATTTATGCCTTTATAGATTAAGACGTGTTAAATAGGAAGTCATTCAAAACTAATTAAGTTGAGATTGTTGTCGTATGTCGACATAAACCCTTAAATGAATGTGAGGTAGGCGGAGAGACAAAATCACATTTCCATTACATCAAAGGAATAGCGAAAGAAGCACCACTCATCTATAATATAGGCAAGCCTATGCGGGTGATTTGATGCTTGTACAAATAGAGGGAGGGGGGGGGGGAGACAAGTACGTTGTGACCTTCATTGACGATGGTATAACATATTGTATCCTTTGTTTGTTGAAAAGCAAAGATGAAACTTTTGAAGCGGATGAGCGCTACAAAGCAGAAGTTGAAAAGCCTACGGATTGGAAATTCGTAGGGATAAAGGGGGAGAATGTGATGCAACGTATATCAAACGACTGCTCCTTACTCACATCAGTCTAACGGTGTTAGACAAACACAAATACGTAAGCCCAAGATATGTGGGGCAAGGCAATCCTTACCGCTAATGCAAGTCTTAACAAGAACTCCACATTAGGATAAGGATAACCCTCCATGTGAAGCATGAAAATAATCTCATCTACAAATATTGTGAAATATGGTAGTACGACAAATGTTTAAATATCAAAGCCAAAGCGGGTCAAGTTGGACCTAAGACTGTAGATTACATATCCAATAGATCTGCAAATAACAGTAGTGTGTATCACATCTTGGTGTCAAATAATGATGAATTCTTTGAAGATAACTTTCCTTGAAAAGGAAAAAAGAGTAATTCTCAAGGTTAACAAGAACTCGCGAGTGCTTGAATGTACGGAACTAGACGTTCCAAATTTATAGGACTCAAAAGTTGCTAAATATCCAGAACTTAAGGTTCTAGATCTATAGAACTTAGAGATTCTAGATATTGAACCGAGACAGAGCAAAAAGAGGGGATAAAGACTTGTTCAAGGCCTTCTAGCTTATATGGTTGAGAATGTACCATGGACAATTAAGAAAGAACTGTCATCTCCAGAAACGCTGCTTTGGAAAGAACTAAAAAGAGAGAAATAAACTTCATCAGATAGAACCACACTTGTGTGATGGTTGATCTTCCTCTGGGAAAAGAACCTCTGGGTTGTAAAAGTGGATACTCAAATTGAGTACAAAGTAGATGGATCTACTGACAAGTATAAGGCTTCGGCTACTTGGACATGTGCTCCTATGTGAATAGCTTAACCTCCAGGGTCAACACAGTCTTGCGTGACATGGATGATTGAGACAACCTTCCTAACCGGAGAGTTGGTTTGATGGGCTGTTGGGCTTCTTCTGGAACTTCCATTATGGTCCCTGAAATATTTATATTTTGGTCCTGAAAGTTTCAGATAAAACAGAAACAATGAATATGACCATATAAACATTGAATCTGAAGCAAGAAAGCTAACATTTGGAAAACCAAAAGTCCAAAAGTGGAAGAAGAAAGTAATACCCGAGGGATATGAGGTTCAGGGGAAGAGAAGAAAGTCTGTCGACTTGTCAAATATCTGTGCGGGCTGAAATAGGCCCCGAAGCATTGGCACGAAATATTTGATAGTACTCCACTATCGAAGAGTTTCTCCATTAATGAGTGTGAAAAATGTGTCTACATGAAAGGTAATTCTGACTCGTTCGTCATGATGTGCCTTTACGTAGACGACATGTTGATCACATGGAGAGGTCCTTAGTTCATCCTAGAGACTAAGAGTATGTTGAAACAATGTTGTGACATGAATGATATGAGTATTACAAATGACATCTTAGTAATTGGGAATTCCAAGACATCTAACGGACTGGTCTAAACTAAACTCATCTGTGAGGTGTTTTGAAAGTCTCGTTGAAGTCACTAATGGATATGAATCATAGAATTGATTGGAATCATGGTGCACCCATATATCAGGAGCGATAAACGCATGTCACATATAGTTAAATATATTTTACACAGTACAACTGACCTGGTATCGGCTTATAAAGAAGAAGAGTTGAATTAAGGTTCACTCGTGATTTTGGAAATGATCGATAAAAGGCTTTAAATGAGATGTGACGACATATGAATTATTCGCTTATCTATGGTTTATGGTATTCTGGATGTCCAACAGTTCCGGAAGAACTCAGTGATGCAAATTGGACATCAGACTTGAAGAACACCAAAGCCACAAATGGATGTGCATGGTGTGTCTTTGGAAAATCCTCTAAGCAAATTTGCATTGGCTGATTCATGATAGAATCGAAGTTTATCGCTTTGTACAAAGCATGATGAGAAGTTGAGTAACTTCACGACCTCTTAGAGGTTAGGTTTAGGGAAATTTTTTAATGGTGCCTAGCACTCGTGGAGTGGGAAATAGCAGAATACCTTGTAGGAGACCACCTATTTAAGTGCGAGGACTGACCGCCTCAAATGAACGCACTTAATAATCCAAGATGTGTCCACGTCCACAATGGACAAAATATTAAGAAGATCAGAGTAAGAAAAGTTGTTGTATTGATACCATTGTCTTTGTTAACACTAAACAATGACGGTTCAAGACATCACGTTCACCGCACAGTAAGTATAATGGTATTCTAGTATGGAAGGTTCAAAGCCATGGATACCTATCCAGATGCAATATCGATCCGCCGAAAGATTGCTAGAAAGACACCAGGTGGCTACGCCAAAATCTCTTTCAAGAGGGGATTGTTGGAAATTTACTAATGTGAAATTAAATTTAACCCATTATTTATGACTCGAACAATTGAGGTCTCGCACGTCGGAAATATCATTTCCACACACGTGCATGCGTAATGCCAAGTATCGTAAATTTTATTAGTGAAAGAGATATTGGTACGTGAGTAAATATTTGAGATATAAAATAATGGACGGCGGTTGGTTAAATGACACGTATTCCACGTTGGTAAATAAAGGAAGAAATGTACGATGTGTAAAAGATGAAATGAGTCAGAAATCGCCGTGGATCCGTGAAGGGCCGCGACGCAACACTGTCGGAGCCACGACACCGGTTCACCACGGCGCCTCCAGCCAGTGTTGTGGCACCTTGGAGGCAGTAAGTATTTGGAAGTCAAGCGCTGCGGTGCCTCCCAGACAGGCCCGCGACGCTTCGATGGAAGAATGCTTCGACGGGAGCTGAAAAGTTTCTGACTATTGAGCTGGTTTGGGGCATTGATTCCCCACGAATTGGCACATGAATTCAGCCATTATTTGGCTGAATAACACCTCTCAATAAGTGTCATTACATGACCATTGATTGTCATTAGTTTAACACACACTATAAATTGAGGCTCTTGGCTCAATCGTAGAACATATCTCACTCTTATATAGTTCAGATTTTTCTGAACTTCTTCCTCTCTAGCATACTCTCACACACTCTAAGATTCTTTTTGAGAAATACTTGAGTTTCCTTTGCTAATTTGTTTAGTTGTTATTTTATCTTGGGAGACAGTTGCCCATATCGTAAAAAGATACATACAGGGCAATAATGTCTTAAGGACAAAGTGAATATCACTCGACTCAGCAGCGCCCTTGTAGCACTACAAAATTTAGTATCTTTTGGTTTCAGGTTATAAAGATTAAAGGTCTTGCTGCAGTTTCAACAAAGATCACAAGATCCAAGACTCAAAGACACATTCACTAACGAAGACCAAGATCATAAAATTTGTTGTGGTTGTCACAACTCTTGTTAGGCTTCAAGCCTGTAACCATTTTAGTTTATCCTTTCAAATCACTAGTAGTAATTGTATACTATTCTCGTACATCCATTGTGTAAGTCACAATCGAGAGGGGAAGAGGTGTTAGTGATAGTGGCGGAGGTCGAAGTAGAGGTTACTACGGTAGTGGCGGTGGGGAGGGAGATGTTGATGTTGGAAAATGATCTCGTCGGAATCGATTTGTTTCGCCAAAAAATTACCCGGCAAATCTCGATTGAGCCTGACTAGCCCTTCTACCACTAACCATCATTGTACAATCTTTTGTCTCTGTCTATCTCTGAGATTTGATGAGTTCTGACAACCACCTCATCACCGACTTGCTGGAGAACATGGAGGCGCCGAGAAACTCCATTAACACATATAGCCAGATCTAGTCAAAGATCTCTAGATCTGGCTGATAACATTGAAGATGTTATGTTTTCTTGCCGGAGTTTTCTACAATTTTTTCCTTCTTGGTCTAATTGGTGTTGTTCTTTGTTCCTTGACTAATGTGGGTTGTTTTGAACTTTTTGGTGATCTATTTGTTTACCAACGACCCGTGTTTAGAAGGTAGGGGTAGCAGCAATATAGATAAGTTTATGTAATTTTGTATAACATAGTAAAAGTGTGTATAAACATGTCTTATACACTTTTATATAAGGTTGATACATTGTTTTCAGTATAAAAAAGATACATTGTCTTCCGTAAATATATAAAGTTATATACTATTGTATAATATTATATACACACTTTATACAAGGTTAATACATTGTCTATTCCAGGTATATAAAGTTGTATACTGTTGTACAATGTTGTATATCATAAAAATGTGGCTATGTAAATGTAAATAAAAATTATGGCTATAAAAAAGTAATTTCTTATGTTGGATTATATATTATTGAAATTATTTCTTATGTTGTATGGTATATTATTAAAATTATTCTATCTTATTAAAAATAATAACTAACCGGTACAACTAACAACTTTTCGCTTTTATTGTTTACACATCTATCTATTATTAAAAGCCAAAGAAAAAGGCACCACATTAAGTGAAGTGGCACCCTATGAAATAAGTCACATGGCATAATTAGTTATTTCCTCTATTCTAATTTATGTGACACCATTTCTTTTTAGTTTGTCCCAAAAAGAATGTCATCTTTCTAAAATTAGAAACAATTTAATTTTTAAATTTCCCTTTTGCCTTAATGAAATGAATTATAGTCACACAATTGTCTAAGATTTGTTTTAGACCACACATTTCAAAATTCACATTTCTTTTTTAAACTTTATGTCAAATCAAATGGTGCCACATCAAATAGGATGAAGAGAGTATTAATTAATGTAATTTGTTATTAGTTATTATTTTTGAATTTAAATGTCTATATATTTTCTTAAAGTAAACATAGTTGGGGTTTAAATAACTGCTCCGTTTATCTCCTCTTTTTTCATTATCTTTTATCTAATTATTATTAATTGATAATAATAATTGAAAATGTAGGAGAAAGACATAATTTATTTATTATTAAAAGAGTTAAAGAAAAAAATTCCTAATTAAAATAAAATATAAGTTCAACAAAATTTCCTTATATATATCATTAATTTATTTATCCATTTTGCATTGAAATATAAAATAGTAATTTTTTTTTGAATTTAAAAGTAATTAAATAACTATATTTTTAAAGGAAAACATAGACATATATAAATTGGATAACAATGAATTAGAAATGTTGAAAATCGGTTGTTTGTTGAGATATTAGGGATTTGGAAGATCTGCTAAAACCTTGATTCATACTTAGTAGAGAATATAGGAGTACTTTATTAGTGTTAAATATACCCGTGATATATATGAGTTTGTATATCATGTTTATCACAGTTTCACAAGGCAAAATAACGTATGTGAAATTGTGGTATGCGGTATACAAATTCGTGTATATCACGGTTTATGGAAGGTTTTTTAGTGTAAATATTATATCAAATTAGTTTATACACTTAACATAATTATAGAATTCTTGTAGAGCTAGAATGAGGTTTTGGGAATAGAATAGGAATATGATTTTTCTATTATGGAAAATTGTAAATTGTATATATACTCTTTCATTAATGAGAATAATCATGAGATTATTTCTTTCATGGTATCAGAAGTCTAGGTTTCACATATTTCCTTCTCTACCAACCTTCGGCTGCCTCAATTTTTGAACTTCTGTCTCGGTTTCTATGTTGAGTCTACCTCCTCTCTTCCCAAATTTTCTTCCAAAATCTCTCAATCATTTATTGTTCTTTTGTTATGTCTATGTCAAAGAACACATTTCACCCTACCCTTACTGTTTCTAACATCAAGAATCACACTCCTATCATTCTTGAAATAGAAAACGTCAATACGTGGTGTGGGCCGAACTATTCAAAGTTCACACACGCTCACATCAAGTCTTTCATCACAAAATCCCCGTGGCTCCTGAGGATACCGAGGTGCCTAAACCCGATGGTGATCCTAAGTTATGGACGACTCTTGATGCCACCGTTCTTTAGTGGATTTACTTCACTATCTCTACCGACCTATTGCAAACGATTATAGAACCAGACGATACAGCTATGTCTACTTGGAATAGAATACATGATATATTCCAAGATAATCAGAATTCTAGAGTTGTTACCCTTGAACATGAATTCTCCCACATCAACATGGAAGATTTTCCGAACGTTTCAGCTTACTGCAAAAGGTTGAAAGAATTGGAGAACCACCTCCGCAATATTGGCGCGCCCGTTACAAATGATCGTTTGGTACTACAAATGATTGTAGGCCTATCTGAGGCATATAGTGGTGTGGGTACGTTTCTTCATCAGAGCATTCCTTTTCCACAATTTTATCAGGCTCGTTACATGCTTACGCTCGAAGAAGTCGACTTGGCAAAAAAGGAGGCTACTAGCGCTAGTCCCATGGTCATGATGACGTCTTCCACTAATTTTCAAGGTTTTATTGATAATTCGGGTCAACACCGTGCTCACGGTGGCATCAAGAATACTCGAAAAATAATGGCAAAAATTGCGAAGCGCATACGATGGTTCCGGTGGTGGTAGCCGTAATAGCAGCAACAGCCCCGCCCCGAATAGATTGGCCACCAACCGTCCTGCATACGGGCTCATGGCGATGGCATGAGCTAGTAGTCAGTGGCCCAATGGCCCCTATTCTCCAGCGTTTCCAGCCATTGGACAGTGGGCTGCCTAGAATTCTTTTCGGCCCAATCCGACGTAGGCCAGTGGTTTCCGCAAGAACTCTGGGCTGGGGCAACAAGCAGGTGTGCTTGGGCCTCGGCCTCCACAGGCCCATCATGATATGGTTCCCACTGCGACCGACTGTCACGACTCGAACCTATGGGCTGCGACGGGTGCCCTACCTGGGCACCCTTATACCCACACATCACATATAACCAGCGGAAGCTTAAGAAAAACTCATAATCTCATAACAAAGGGATCATGTACCCTGAACTGTCATAGTAAACTCCTTTTATAAAAATAGGCAAGCCGACAAGGCTGCCACTATATACAGAATATGTCCAAAATGAACTACAACATATACATGTCCAAATACACATTTACCACCCACACCTGTCTACAGACCTCTAAGATTTTGATAATGAAATATGACGGGACAAGGCCCCGCTGCACTTCAATATACATAAGCCTATAATCAAGATCTGTATCAAAATGACAGTTCTAATGAAATGGAGCTATCTCAAAAAGCTGGGCAAGGATCCTAAGCTCGAGGATCACCAAACTGAGTACCTATACCTGCGGGCATGAACGTAGCCCCCCGGAGAAGGGGGTCAGTACAACAATGTACCAAGTATGTAAACATAAAATATTGTAATGAGGATCAAAATGACAAGTATAATCAACATATACCCATGCCTCTGTGCCATATAAAATAGAGAGTCAATTGTGCCTTATAAAATGAGAGTCATATCAAAATCATGAATGTCTGTTCATATAAGCATATACTGTCATAGGTATCTATATCCGCATCATGGATACATGTCCATGGAAGTATATACTGTCGTGAGTATCTATACTTGCATCATGGATACATGTCCATGAAATCATATATGTCATAGGTATCTATACCTGCATCATGGATACATGTCCATAAAATCATCGTATTTATTTACATATAACGTATCTCGGCCCTCTCGTGAGGGACTCGGTGGAATCATATAATCATAAATACCTGTCCATATAATGTATCCCGGCCCATTCTGGGACTCGGTGAGCTCAATATAACGTATCCTGGCCCATCATGGGACTCAGTGAATAATCCTCATCATATATATACATATAACGTGTCCCGACCCATCATGAGTGTCACGACCGGACCTCGGGCCCACAACTGGTGTCTTACCCGGGCACCCTAGTAGGTATACATCAGAGAAAATCAGTGGAATAAACTCATAGACATGGAACAATGTAGAATAGGAAACAGGCTAACCGATAAGGTCGCCTTTCAACATATATATATAAATATCAAAAGCCCGAACAGTTATATCCTTTACAAACCCAACTCACAACAGGACTACAGACCTCTAAGAGTTTTTGACATAACAACTATGATGGGACAGGGCCCCGCCATACCCCTGAATGTACATGTACATACGATGACAGGGAACCATACCAAAAGATAAGCCTCCGGAGAAACGGAGCTTCCCAAAACACAGAACTGTGATCCTTTGAGCGAGGATCAACAACCGGTGTATCTCTACATGCGGCATGAACGTAGCCCCCCGAAGGAGGTTAGTACAACAGGTACCAAGTATGTGAAACTGAAAGTACTGTAATGAAATCATAACAGTCTATCATATAAAGCTGAAGACATGTATGATAACCAAACTAACAGTACTACCGTGCCTTGTCAACGTAAAAGTAATAAAAGTCCATTTTTTATCTTTTAACCTTTTTAAAGACCCCTTCAACACATATAAATAGTCACCCAAGGTCAGGGACACAAGCCCTCATAAATATTGCGAAATTTAAACAAGGGTCTCAAGCCCGAAATACAAAGCGTGCCCGTGGAATCCTTCGTCACTGTCGGCAGGCGCCAATGTAATATATATCTACATATATATGTATATATATATCATGCCCGTGGTATCCTGCTTTCACGACCCGAACCCGGGCCCGTGACTGGTGCCTTACCCCGGGCACCCTAGTGATACAACATCAGAGTAATCAGCGGAATATAAAACAAGACATAAAATAATATGAATGAGAAACAGTTTAACTGAGAAAGATTGCCCTTCGGCATTTATATAAAAACATGAATCCGAACAGTTACATCCCTTTTACAAACTCGCCACAACAAGATTACATGCTGCACTTAAGAATGATATGACAACAATGGCGGATGGGCCCCGCCATACCTCGAATGTAAGTACCTACAACGCAGAGACTATACCACCGATAAGCCTCCGAGAAACGGAGCTTCCCAAACGCCGAATCGTGACCACATGAGCGAGGATCAACATCGGTGTACCTCTACTGCGGCATGAACGCAGCTTCGGGCGAGGTCGATAACAGTACCAAGTATGTGAAATCGAAAATATCAGAATCAAATCATAGTAGTCTATATAAAGCGAGACATGTATGATAGCCAACCGTCACGACTGCCCGGTTCGTGGATCGTGCCTTACCCGCACCCAAGTAGTCATACATCGAGTAATCTGAATATAAAAACAAGACATGAAACAGTTGTAAAATGAGACACAGTTTTATGTGAGAAAATGTCGCATTTCGGCATATATATATAAACATAGTTTTGCAGTTACATCCCAACTGTACAATAAGACTACATACCTCTAAGAAGATTACAACTATGGCGGGACAGGGCCCCGCCATACCCTGAATGTACAAAACTATATACAACAACAGGGAGATCATACCCAAAAGTCGAGCCTCCGGAGAAGATGGAGCTCCTGACACCAAAGCAAAGAGATCCTAAGGATGTGGATCTAGCACTGCCGCTTACCGCGGCATGATCGCACCCAAGGAGGTCAAGATAACAGGTACCAAGTATGTGAAACTGTAAAGTACTTAAATGAAATCAAAGTATTTAAAACTATTTGCAAATACAATCAGTTCAATTGCACATAGTGTCATATCACACACAAGAACACTAATAGATATAATGTATCTAGTCTTTCCTAGGCCGCGAATGATCGAAGCAAGGCCAATCGCCCATAGTATCATTATGCGTGCCTAGTCTCGACTTCCCGCACCGCATAAAGTCACACACGTAACCGCATGAGGTATTCTCGACGGTAGCTAACCCCTGTATTCTCCCAGACTCCCGCAATCCGCATAGTCTCACAGACCGCATAGTCACATTGCATCGCATGTGGCATCCCCGTGACGGCTAAAACACCGAATGATCAATCCCGAACTCCCGCAGTTCCGCATAGTCTCACTGCATCGCATAGCCGTATAGACCAAAGATCAAGGGTGGCAAGCCCTCGGTATAACAAGTCGAGGGGTAGGTGATATAATAACAAGATAACCGACTTACCGTTTAGCAACTTAAGCACAACAAGAATGACCCCCTTTCACAACATCACAAGACACTAACACAAGTAGCATCATAATATGTATATTTATCAATCAATCTTACTATACCTTACAGAAATCAATACAAGGTTTTTATAAGCAAATAAGTAAACAATTCTTTTTATCCTTCTTAAGTTGTTATACCTAACTTCCCATAAAGCTAGTATAACTCTTAAGCTTTTTAAAAACCAACTGTTTCTCTTCTGTTAAAAATGATTCAGTATTCTTTTGAAATGCTTCAAGATCTTTTATTATTCAGGCTTAAGTCAAAAGACATTGCCGTAGTTATTATTCAGTTAACACTCGTACGTCTACCGTACTATATATATATTTAAAATATCATGCTCAAGAGTAAAGGAAGAATCACATACCTTCTCGGTGAAATCCACCTGCCAAGTCGAATATGTCGCGCGCAGAGAATCAGCCTATAATAGTCAAATACGTCTATCAACGTCTAGACTATTCTCAGAAATGATTCTAAGTAGAGGTTCTCTATTCTACGTAAAATTGGGCAGACTTCCCTACCCTAAGCTACTCAAGTTGCATTGTGAAAACAAATTCCTATGTAAGTCTGATTCAATTATTCTTCTTTTATGCCCTTCCACAGTGATAACAGTTCAGTTCTATTCTTTAATATTCTTTCATATCTTATACTCAAGTCTTAACTATTCTTATATGTAATATCCAATTACAATAGAAGGACAAGAGTATTTACCTCGATAAGCCCAAAATTATCCAAGTTAAAAGTCGCTCCTGAGCAAGGTTTAGCTCCTAATTTGTATGCTCCGATAGCTCCAAGAACCCTTAGAAGTTTACCCAGTTGATTCGGCCCCCACTATCCTTCACTATCCTTAAGGAACATCCGATCATTGCGTAAGCCGAGAGTTCAATAGATAAGGGATTTGAGCTAGGGTATTTTGGAATAGTAACTTAAACTTGGAAGACAACTTTTCTACCAAGGGAGGGGTAGGTTTCGGCTAGGGCTAGAGGGGGAAGAGGGTTGTTTCGGCTAAGCTTCACTCAAGGGGGGGAGAGGAGGCTTTGGACGAAAACACAACAAGAGAGGGGAGGGATTTTTCAAGACTTGGAAAGTTTGATTTGTGGATGAAGAACTCTTCATCTTAAGGGGGGTATTTATAGGTCAAGCAATGGCCAACCAATGGCCAAGATGAAGCCAAGTGCTAGGCAAGTGTAAGGTGGGGATTTAGGCAAGTGTCCTTATCCATCTACTACACAAATATCCTACAAACTCCTTGACTTGTGCAAAGGCACAAAAAACGTGCCAACAATGCCCCATTTTACCGTCCAATGAGGGTGACAAGTGTCACCCTCCCGTTGGTCCAAAATGTTTCGTCTCTCGGAAAAATCCGCAAAAATAATAAAAGTCATAGCCGGAATTTACCCTACGCGAGTTTAGTAAAACGTTTCGTCGAAAAACGATTCTTTTAGTGAGTTGTGCACAAGTTTTTTCGTCCATAAGGCCTAACTAAGGCTAAACTTTTGTACGTACGCCCTTACGTACATACTCTGAAAATACGGGGTATAACACAAACTACAGTTCACAATAAATAAGCAGTCATGTCAAGTCAGGGACTCACGCCTTCAAAGTCATCACTCAAATACAACTATGGGTCTCACGCCCACAACATCAATCATGCCCGTGGAATACCTTCCTCACTGCCGGCAGTCTATGATATAAAAGCACCAAGGAATACACATGAACACCAGGTCCCACCTGTGTCATAATAAAACCGTACGGGGTAAGTACGAAGGCATAGCCGACTACTAAAACCCACAGTACCAACAAGGTCATAAACTGTATCATGATATCTGTCTAGACCGCCACATGATCGAAGCTGGCCACTCGCCCGTAGTATCTAATGTGCGCGTCTAGTCCTGGAACTTCCCGCAGCTCCGCATAGGCCACTCCAATGGCCCGCATGAGGTATTCCTCGCATCGAGGGTAGCTATTCCCCGACAACGTCCTGGACTCGCAGTCCGCATGGCCACATAGACCGCATGACCATAAAGGCCGCACATGTTATACCCCGTATTTCCAGAGCATATACGTGAGGGCGTACGTATACAATTTGAGCCTTAAAGTAGGCATAGGTTCGAATTTGTGCATAGCTACCAAAAGGAGTCGTTTTTCGACGAAACGTTTCCATGACTTTGAAGGAAAATTCCGCTATGTCATTAATAATTTTTGGATTTTTCCGAGAGGCGAAACATTTTGGACCAACGGGAGGGTGACATGTGTCACCTCACATTGGAAGCTAGGGACGGCAAAGAGGACGACTTGGGCACGTTTTTGTGCTAAAAATGTGGTCGGGTTAGTAGGATATTTTGGGTAGATGGATAAGGTAGCACATGGCTTAATCTTGGCCTTACACTTGCCTAACACTTGGATGAATCTTGGCCATTGGTTGGCCATTTCTTGACCTATAAATACCCTCTAACTTGATGAACTTCTTCATCCAAAAATTGCCTAAGTCTTGAAATCCTTCCTCCCCTCCTTGTGGTTCTCGTCCAACCTCGTCAAACCCCTCCTTTGTGGTGTTTTGCTGGGTACCCCTAGCCTAGTTGTCTTCAGATAATACCCCCTTTGTGGTATAGAAATACTCTCCTAGTATTGTTGTTATGCCCAAATACCTGCCCAAATACCTTGTAGTATTCCCAAGGTTACACTTATACAAAAGCCAGAAAATACTATTATACTTCCTCACCACAAAAATGAAACCCTAAGTAAATCTTCACCCGTAGTTGAAGTTATAAGTAGAAGTTGGTTAGAACTTCTAAGGGTTGGTTGGAGCGGTCAAGCGCACGGAGTAGGAGCTAAACCTTGCTCAGGATCGACATATAGACTCGGATAATTTTGGGGCTTATCGAGGTAAACACTCTTGACCTTCTATTGTATTGGAAATTACATATTGTAGGAATATATAGTTGAAGTATACTATATAGAACTGAACATTATAATTGTGCGGCAATGTCTTTTGACTTAAGCTCGAATAATACTTACAGAATGTCTTGCGACTTAAGCTGAATTTAAAGAAGAGAATCGAATCAGTAATTACATAGGATCGTATTATGAGACTTGTGTAGCATTACCGTGTAGTAGAATTGTACACGTCCGGTTAGACATGTTAACCCCTCGTTGGCTTGGTAGCTACCGATAGAGAGGAGATTTACGCTGCATGTGGGGAGAGTCTTGCGAATTTTACGTAGAATATTCTACATTGAGATCTAAAGATATTAATAGGCGCTTTGTGGCCTCTATAGGTTGTAGTACTACGTGTGGAGTGATCCGCTTGACCGAGAGTGTAGCATTGGCTGAGGTACTTGGAGCGTTTTGCTATTAGTCGATACTGCCGCGAGGTATGTGAACCTCTTCCTATCTCTGTTCTAGCATGATATGTGTATAACTATGTAGTACGGTAGACGCATACGTGTTAAATGTATTTGATTGTCTTTAAACATAAAGTGTTATAACGGCTTTATGGGAAGTTGGTTATAATTTCTATGTAAATGAGAAATGCTTTGTGGTTTTTAAAAGATAAGCGATTTGACTTATAACCGACTTGTTGTAAAAGAACCTCAAGTATTCTAAGAGATTAAGAAACCTTTTTGAAAGAAGTGTATACTTGGTTTGAAAACATAAAAGTTATACCAGCTTTATGAGAAGTTAGGTGTAACGCCTTAAGAGAGATAAAAAGAATGGTTTAATGGTTTAGAAGTTAAGAGACTTGACTTAATATGGATGTTTGTGTGAAACCTCATTCGTGAGTTATGAGTACTTGATTTTTTTGGAAGGAATAATGTTTTACTGATTTCGGAAATCAGAATGTGTATCGACAAACCACTGCAGCGTTAATAAAGGAAAATGTATTGAATAATTAAGTATTATTAAAACCAGTAGAAACCTCCATCTGCATAGAAGCTAAGATGAGACAAAATGATATTACATTTTCTAGATCATGGCTGCTTAATAATATTGATTATGAACAAGAATAACCTACTCGCCTATGGCATATGTTACTCAATTGTTTTAAAAGAGATTAAGACATTGAACTATGAAACTTTTCAAAAAGAGACTTGCGTAATTAAAATTAGGCAAACTGGAACCTTAGGGAAAAGAAAGGCATTGTGTTGTCTTAAAATGGTTTAAAGCATAAGGTGTTATAACAGCTTTATGGGAAGTTGGTTATAACGACCTTATGAAAACAAAAGAAAGGTTTTATCATTGGTTTTAACGTGGTAACTTGACTTTAAAAAAAAAGAAAGTATGGAAGTTGTTTTGGTTTACTTAAAAGATATAAGTCACTCTATTTTTATACTACGGGTATCGGGTGACTTTTATAAAAGGAATAAATCTCTTTAAAAGGAATTTAACGTGCGTAGTACTTTAGGGTTAAAACCCGGACTTTGGCATAAAATGAAAGTACTTTGAGTTGTGAAACTTGCCTATGCTTGTTGTGATAGCCTTTGTTGTGCAAAGATTGTGTTTCTATACTACCGCGTCTCTCGATGGAGGGTCGGTTGACTTGTTAAGAACTTACTTGGACGTGCCGGCAGTGACGGAGAAATTCCACGGGTACGTTCCTGTTGATAGTGTTACTTTTGTTAAATCACTTTGGACATACTGACACGATGCGTAGCGCACGGGTATGCTTCCACTTTGATTACCGCCTTGTTGTCTTATTTGCTCCCTTTGGACATACTGACACGATGCGTAGCGCACGGGTATGCTTCCATTTGGAATGCTGTCTTATTGTTTCCCTTTGGACATGCTGACACGATGCGTAGCGCACAGGTATGCTTCCATTTGGAATGTTGTCTTATTTGTTCCCTTTGGACATACTGACACGATCGTAGCGCACGCATGCTCCCATTTGGATTCTTTGTCTTGTTGTTATCATATCATGATCGCCGGTAGTGAGGAAGGTACTCCAGGCGGGATTGATGTTGTGGGCATGAGACCACGAATTGATATAATCATTATGTGTGTATCGTAGTTTGGTTATCATACACATCTCCCGCTTATAGACTATTATGATTTCATTTACTGATTTTACGATTTCACATACTTGGTACTGTTATCGACCTCCTTCGGGCTGCGTTCATGCCGCAGTAGAGTACATCTACCGCCGATCCCCGCGTTTAGGATCTCATTTCGGCGTTTTGGGAAGCTCCGTTCCTTGGAGGCTTATCTTTTGTATGTGTTCCACGAGTTGTAGGTTCTTGTACATTCTGGTATGGCGGGCCCCGTCCGTCATAGTTGTTGTAAATCTTAGAGGTCATGTAGTAATGTTGTGGCGTGGTTGTAAAAAGGATTAAACTGCTGGGGTTTGTATATATTTATGCAGTAAGGCAAATCGCTTTGGTTGACTGTTTACTTATAATATCTCTTATTTCATGTTCATGTTTTATTTCCGCTGATTTTCTCGATGTTGTATCACTAGGTGCCCGGTAGGCACGATCCACGCCCGGTTCGGTCGTGACAAAAGTGGTATCAGAGCGATTAGTCCTCGGAAAGTGTCTACGCACCGTGTTCAGTAGAGTCTTGATTATCGGTGTGTTGTGCACCACATCTATAATCGTGAGGCTATAGGACATTTAGGATTGGTTTCCATTCTTCTCATTACGAGATCGTGCCTTAGAGTTGTGTGATGAGTTGAACCCTCCGACGTATTCCTTTCCTTTACCGTTATGCCTCCGCGCAAGGCAACCCGCCCGTGGCGGCAAGGCGCAAAGCGAAGGAAGATACGAGTAGAGCGTGCGCCTCTACAGAGACCACAAGACTGAGCCTCGACCCTACAGTCAGGCGAATGAGATGGGTTACAAGGAGATGGCGATTAATGGCCGTGGTCAGGCCGACTTGAGGATAAGCCGGACGCAGCAGCCCCAAGAGCACCCGTAGTTCACCCCGAGCGCAGTTTGAGATTACGGGATTTTACGAGGTGTAACCCGCGAGTTTTATGGGTCGAGGCACGAGGATGATCCGCAGGAGTTCATCCGGCGATTGCGCCGATCATGAGTGATCAAGGCATCGGAGACCGAGTCGGTGGTCCTAGGTTCGCATCGGCCGCGCGTGATACCGCAATCGATCGTTTGATTCGTGAGCCGCCCCGGAAGAGCATGCACTTCCAGCTTTATGGGACGAGTTCTCGAGGCCTTTCTTGCACATTTCTTGCCTCCAGATGAGGAGGGCTCGCCGGCAGATTTTTGGGTTGCGCGTAACGCGCATTTCGGGAGTACAATGTGGAGTTCGACTCATTGGCCAGACGTCCCCGCATTAGTAGCTAGTATGGAGGATCGAGTGCACCGATATGTTACAGGCTCGATGATTACCTAGCAGAGTTGTTCGGTGTAGCTCTTCACCGCATGGACATTGCCCGCATGCAGCTTATGCACTTGAGGTGAGGAGCGAGAAATCGGCGAAATAACCAAGGTCACAGAAGAGGCCGAACAGCGAGGTCCTTTGGTGACTTTCGAGGCGGACCACCTCGCCAGCAGACTAGTTATGCGCCTCCGCCCGATCTGAGTGGTCCTCCACAATCTTGAGCATCCAGAGTATTCGGAGCGGTCAAGGCTCGAGGTTGATTTTCGAGAGCAGAGGTGTTAGCGGTGAAGCCACCCCTACCTCGTTGGACTGGCTGTGGTAGACTCCACGTGGGAGTGTCGTGCTAGTCCGGGAGTTTGTTTTACATGCGACAGCAGGCCATTTTGGGAGAAATTGTCCGACTGTGGGTAGCGCTGGTAGATAGCACAGACTACGGATCGGTTGTGTCACGACCTGCCCGGCCCGTGGATCGGTGCCTTACCGGGCACCCTAGTGATACAACATCGAGTAATCGGAACATAAAACACATACATGAAACAAATGAAGTACAAACGATGTGAGGAAAACTTGCCTTTCGGCATATATATAAATAACAACTTTTTCAACATGAACAGTTTAACTTTTTACAAACCCCGCCACAACAAGATTACATACCTCTAAGAAATGATACGACAACAATGGCGGACAGGCCCCGCCTACCACGAATGTAAATACCTACAACAACAGGGACTATACCACCGATAAGCCTCCGAGAAACGGAGCTTTCCCAAACGCTGAATGTGACCCTAAGGCGAGGATCAATGATCGGTGTACCTTTACTGCAGATGAACGCAGCCCCGGGCGAGGTCGATAACAGTACCAAGTATGTGAAATGAAATAAATATCAGAATGAAATCATAGTAGTCTATACAAAGCGGAGACATGTATGATAACCAAATTACGATTCACAATAAATTAGCAGTCATGTCAAGTCATGGACTCACGGCCTCAAGTCATCACTCAACTTTAACAATGGGTCTCACGCCCACAACATCAATCGTGCACGTGGAGCACATTCCTCACTGCCGGCATTCTATGATATGAAAGCACCAAGGAACACACATGAACACCGTGTCCCACTGTTATAATAAAATCAGACGGTAAATGCGAAGGCATAGCCGACTACTAAAACCCACAGTACCAACAAGGTCATAAATTGTGTCATGATATTTGTCTAGACCGTCACATGATGAAAGCCGTCACCGCCTGCAGATCAAATGTGCGCTGCCTAGCCTCGAACTCTCCGCAGATCAGCATAGGACAACCTCATAGGACCGCATGAGGTATATGCCAGCATCGAGGGTAGCTACTCCCGGCATCGCCCCGACTCGCACCGCATGGCCACAAAGACCGCATGACCACGCGGCCGTAAACTAACACCGAACTCCGTAGTTCCGCATGGATCCTCGACCCGCATGAGGTATTCTCGAATCATGGTCCTGCATCGCTGAGTCTACCCCGTCGGAGGCGACAACCTCCGGACACAAGTCAAGGTGAGTGGTACAATACCAACATAACGACTGATAGTCAACAACTTTAAGCGCAGTCGAGGGGAAAACCCCTTTACACTAACATCACAAGATACTAACACACGTAGCATCCTAACATGTTTACTTATCAAATCAACAAGAAAGTATTACAAGGCTAACACAAACCAATACAATCAAGTTATTCACACAAGGTACTTTCTATTAACAAGTTCGGGTATCCATCCCCAAAGTACTTCATACATTAAATCTTTAAAAGATCCGTTCCTTCCACATAAGTCACACAATATCCGTAGTATAAAATAGAGTGACTGTCTTTTTAAGTAAACCCAAAACACTTACCTTTGTAAAATCAAGTAACAACATTATTTTCCAAACGTCCAAGTTTGCCTAATTTCAAAAATGCTCAAGTTACTTATTTTAGAAAGGTTTCATAACTCATAGTCTTAATCTCTTTTAAAACATTTGAGTAACATAAGTCTTATGAGTGAATAGGTTATTCTTGTTTATAATAATCTTACTACAAGAAATCATGACCTAGAAAATGTAATATCATTTTGTCTCATCTTAGTTTCTATGCAGATGGAGGTTTCTACTGGTTTTAATAATACAACTCATTAGTCAGTACATTTTCCCTTATTAACGCTGCAGTGGTTTGGCGATACACATTCTGATTTCCGAAATCAGTAAAACATTCTTAAGCCGTTATACCTAACTTCCCATAAAGCTAGTATAACTCTTAAGTTTTCAAAAACAAAGTATTACTCTCCCTTCAAAACGATTTATAAATCTTTTGAAATACATCAAGTTCTTTATTATAACAAGCCGCTTATAAGTCAAATCAATTACCTTTTAAAACCACAAAGTATTTTCTTACCTACATAAAGCTGTTATAACCAACTTCCCATAAAGCCATTATAACACTTTATGTTTTAAAAACAATCAAACACAGTTAACACATGTACGTCTACCGTACTACATAGTTCACACATATCATGCTAGAAGAGATAGGAAGAGGTTCACATACCTCGCGACGAGTATCGACAATAAGCAAAATGCTCCAAGTACTACAACCTTGCTAGCCCTTTCCACTCCTCAAGTAGAATACGCTACTCTTAGTACTTTCACCTAAAAAGGTCACAAACGTCTATTAACTTCAAAACACAAGGTTCCATTTCTCTACAGAAAATTCGGCAGCACCTCCCCCCCCCGCAACAGCGTAAATCTCCTCCTCTATCGAGGCCGGCCACCAAGCCAACCAGGGGGGGGGGTTTATACGTCTAACCGGACGTGTACAATTCTACTCAGTAATACTACACAAGTCTACTGCAATACAGTCCTATGTACATACAGTTCAGTTCTTTTCTTTATTCTTCAGGCTTAAGTCAAAAGACATTGCAAAAGATTAAGCTTAGTTCTATATATAGTATACTTCAACTATATATTCTAACAACATGTAATTTCCAATTACAATTAGAGGGACAAGATAATTACCTCGATAAGCCCATAATTATCCAAGTATAAATGTCGATCCTTAGCAACGCTTAGCTCCTACTCCGGGTGCTCCAACCCGCTCCAAACAACCCTTAGAAGTTCTAACCAACTTCTACTTAAATACTTCAATCAATCAATGAAGATTTCCTTAGGGTTTCGGTTTGAGACAAAAAGGACATACGGTAGTATTTCCTGCTCTACGATAGAGGTTTCTTTGGAATACTACAAGGTATATGGCTAAGGTAATTTGGGTATAGTAACAATACTTTTGAGAGTATTTCTACCAAGAGTGGGTATTTATACGAGACAACACCACAAGGGGTGTATACCTCGGCCTACCCCACTGTGGGGAAACTCTCGCCAAGGGGGTGCTCTCGGCCAAAGCCCACACAAAGGGGGGAGGGACTCTCGGCCACCACACTCCACTAAGGGGGGAGGAAGACCCTTTCAAGACTTAGAGATTTTCGGAGGACGAAGTCTTCACAGGATGGGGTATTTATAGGTCAAGCAAAGGCCAACCAATGGCCATGATCTAGCCAAGTGCTAGCAAGTGTAGGCCAAGATATGCCCAAGTGCCCCTAGTCCCTACTCCTTAAAACCTCACAAATATCTACCAAAAATATCTACCCACTTGACACGAATCGTCCAAGTGCCGCCCACTTGCTTCCAATGTGAGGGTGACACACGCCACCCTCCGTTGGTCCAAAATGTTCCGTCTCTCGGAAAAATCCGCAAAATAAGAAAAGACATAGCCGAATTTTCCTCGCAAGTTATGTAAAACGTTTAAAAACGACTCTAACCGTGTTGTGCACAAATGTCATTCTACTAAGCCACCTAGGCGGGGGTGACACGTGTCACCCTCCTATTGGCCCAAAATAAAACATCTTCCGAAAATATCCACAATGGCCAAAATCTCGAAAACAAAGTGGGCCCCACAAAACCGTAAATTTCTCCCGTGGGCCCCACGTGACCATTTCCGAAAATAAAATTCCATAATTCTCTAATATTCCAGGAAGTCCGAATACCAAATCTGGGAACCCAATTCCCATTAACGAACCTTTTTCCTTCACAAAAACCGGAAACTTTTCCGTGGAAAAATCACCTCTTTCTTCCTTTCCAATCTTTCTGTCGTATTCTCGTACGTACGTCCTCGCATACATACCCTGGAACTACGGGGTATAACATTCTTCCCCCTTAGAAACATTCGTCCCGAATGTTCCTTCTAAGTCCCCAAACAACAAGCGCCGATATAGTCTCTACTACTATACTTACGGGAACAATCCTGCCACACCTGGCCATGGAAACACCTGCGCAAAAACTTACATCCAAGTCCACGAGGAAACACCTCTACATCACCACAAATCACTTCTCACCGGGGTCTAAAATATACTTCCTTCGCACCTTCTCTTTACAAAAGAAATGATCACATCTATGCTCGCCATACATGCTCGCTTCTCTCTTTACCCACTTTTGTCACTTTGTCGCGAGCCTTGCTCCGACGACCCAACAAATGGTACCGGGCTGCTTGCGATCCCTGAGGATGTCGTACACTCGAACTCTTACCACATTCTGATACTGCTTCAGTTTCCAAAACTCGGGGTTACTATCCCTAACGTGGTCATCATTAACTGGGGATACTCTGGATGGATCTCCGGTACATTCCTGAACATAACAATACGAAGATCGACGATCGCTTCCTACGTCGGACGGCAAATGCTAACATATAGGCAACCCGCCTATTCTCACTGAACTCAAAAGGCCCAAAGTAACACGGGCTAAGTTTCTCTGCTTCAAAGCTCGTCACACTGTCCGGTGGTACTTTCAAGAAGACCGACCGTCCAACTCAACTCTAAGCGCTGCCGCCGATTATCCGCACGATTCCTCCGAGCCGCGAACTTCTTCTAGACAAGCTTCTCACTATCCACAGTCTGCTGGAACAAGCCTGAACCAACTGTCTTAACCTTGCCAACATCGAACCAATCGACCGGCAACTTTACACTTCCGCCCCTACAAGGCTTCAAAAGGTGACATCCGAACACTGAAATGGTAGCTTAAACACTCCCTCCAAAGGAGACAACAATCCCCACAACTATCCCTGAAATACAAGCACTGGCCCGAGGGCGAATGCGATTCTGAGACTCACCTGAGTTCTTAACCCTGCCTGGTAAAACTTCCAGAAACAAAAACAGCCGTACCCTGGGCTCCACTGTCTGCCATAAGGTGAAGGTAGGCACCCCGTGCAGCCTTACAACCTTCTCGATAAAATCAACATCGCTGAGTGAACGGTCCCGATCAAGAACACGATGGTTGCCCCATCGCCCGACCATCGGTCGAACGCATCCACGAACTCAGACTGTTAACTAAACATGGGCCTAACACCTCATGACCCTAACACAAGGGACCACCACAAACCGACCACCATAAAACAAAGTCGCGGGTTGACCCGCGACGTGGCCTCAACTTGACCAAGAACGCCAAGAAACACTAGTTCCATGAAGGAACAGACTCACTAATCACGTTCCGAAAACCTAGCGGTCTTCTTAGCTCAACTACCCCCTTTCATTCCACACTACTAGGGACCTATCCCACACATAGCTCACGTGCACTATGCACTTCTGATAAGGATCAAACATAACACTACACCTTTTCTTGAGATGGCCTCACCTCTAAGGTCTCTACGTATAACACTCTAAGGCTCACATCTTCTCTAACCCCCAAAATCTTACTCGGTTAACCCACCATGATTTCTATGTTCTACTGATGCGCATAAGCCCGCATACGTGCCATGCTCGCCTAATCGAAGAATTACTCTTGCACGACCCTCTCTTAGATAGCCATCAAGACTCGCGGTACATCGGTATACTCTGGTAGCCAAATCCATAGCTAGTAAATGCGCCTCTTTGTAATCCATATTCTCTGCTCGGTCGTGGAACCGGCGTTCAAATATCATGGCCGCAGAGAATCGCCGCCGTGCTAAACTTTACTGGGGCTAGTGACGTCGCAGAAATCCCCGACTGCAGCATTACCCTAGGTAATGATTGGGCCTGTGCCCACGTAACCCTCTGAACTCGACTCGCAGCCTCCTGCCGCTTTGCCCTCCCGGCCCGGTTGCCCTACGCGAGGCATAACGATAGGGAGAGAATTTCACGAGGGTCCAACTTACAACACGCCTCTAAGGCACGATCTCAGAGTGAGAAGAATAGAAACCAATCCTAAATATCCTATAGCCTCACGATTATTGGTGGTGCACAACACACCGATAATCAAGACTTCATCGATACGGCTCAGTAGACACTTTCCGAGGATTAATCGCTCGATACCACTTTTGTCACGACTCGCCCGGCCCGTGGATCGTGCCTTACCCCGCACCCTAGTGATACAACATCGAGTAATCACGAACATAAAACACATACATGAAACAAATGAAGTACAAACAAGAACTGAGGAAAACTTGCCTTTTCGCATATATATAAATAACAACTTTTTCAACATGAACAGTTTAATCCTTTTTACAAACCCCGCCACAACAAGATACATGCACTCTAAGAAATGATACGACAACAATGGCGGACAGTGGCCCCGCCTACCCCGAATGTAAATACCTACAACAACAGGGACTATACCACTGATAAGCCTCCGAGAAACGGAGCTTTCCCAAACGCCGAATCGTGACCCTAAGAGCGAGGATCAATGATCGTGTACCTTTACTGCAGATGAACGCAGCCCAAGCGAGGTCAAGACAACAGTACCAAGTATGTGAAATCGAAAATAAATCAGAATGAAATCATAGTAGTCTATACAAAGCAGAGACATGTATGATAACCAAATTACAGCCACAATAAATAAGCGATCATGTCAAGTCGTGGACTCACGCCTCAAGTCATCACTCAATTTTAACAATGGGTCTCACGCCACAACATCAATCGTGCGTGGAACACATTCTCATCACGGCAGCCTATGATATGAAAGCACCAAGGAACACACATGAACACCGGTCCCACTGTGTTATAATAAATCAGACGGTAAGTACGAAGGCATAGCCGACTACTAAAACCCACAGTACCAACAAGGTCATAAATTGTGTCATGATATTTGTCTAGACCGTCACATGATGAAAGCTGGTCACTCGCCCGCAGTATCAAATGTGCGCGTCTAGCCCTGGAACTCTCCGCAGCTCCGCATAGGCCAACCTCATAGGCCCGCATGAGGTATAACCCCGCATCGAGGGTAGCTACTCCCGCATCGCCCCGACTCGCACCGCATGGCCACAAAGACCGCGTGACCACGCGGCCGTAAACTAACCCGAACTCCGTAGTTCCGCATGGATCCCCGGACCCGCATGAGGTATTCTCGAATCACGGTCCTGCATCACCGAAGTCTACCCCGTCGGAGGCGCCAACCTCGGACACAAGTCAAGGTGAGTGGTACAATACCAACATAACGGCTGATAGTCAAACAACTTTAAGCGCAGTCGAGGGGAAAACCCCTTTACACTAACATCACAAGATACTAACACACGTAGCATCCTAACATGTTTACTTATCAAATCAACAAGAAAGTATTACAAGGCTAACACAAACCAATACAATCAAGTTATTCACACAAGGTACTTTCTATTAACAAGTTCGGGTATCCATCCCCAAAGTACTTCATACATTAAATCTTTAAAAGATCCGTTCCTTCCACATAAGTCACACAATACCCGTAGTATAAAATAGAGTGACTGTCTTTTTAAGTAAACCCAAAACACTTACCTTTGTAAAATCAAGTAACAACATTATTTTCCAAACGTCCAAGTTTGCCTAATTTCAAAAATGCTCAAGTTACTTATTTTAGAAAGGTTTCATAACTCATAGTCTTAATCTCTTTTAAAACATTTGAGTAACATAAGTCTTATGAGTGAATAGGTTATTCTTGTTTATAATAATCTTACTACAGCAGCCATGACCTAGAAAATGTAATATCATTTTGTCTCATCTTAGTTTCTATGCAGATGGAGGTTTCTACTGGTTTTAATAATACAACTCATTAGTCAGTACATTTTCCTTTATTAACGCTGCAGTGGTTTGGCGATACACATTCTGATTTCCGAAATCAATAAACATTCTTAAGCCGTTATACCTAACTTCCCATAAAGCTAGTATAACTCTTAAGTTTTCAAAAACCAAGTATTACTCTCCCTTCAAAACGATTTATAAATCTTTTGAAATACATCAAGTTCTTTATTATAACAAGCCAGTTATAATTCACATCAGTTACCTTTTAAAACCACAAAGTATTTTCTTACCTACATAAAGCTGTTATAACCAACTTCCCATAAAGCCATTATAACACTTTATGTTTTAAAAACAATCAAACACGCTTAACACACGTACGCTCACCGTACTACATAGTTCACACATATCATGCTAGAAGAGATAGGAAGAGGTTCACATACCTCGCGACGAGTATCGACAATAAGCAAAATGCTCCAAGTACTACAACCTTGCTAGCCCTTTCCACTCCTCAAGTAGAATACGCTACTCTTAGTACTTTCACCTAAAAAGGTCACAAACGTCTATTAACTTCAAAACACAAGGTTCCATTTCTACGTAAAATTCAAGAAGACCTCCCGCAACAACAGAAATCTCCTCCTCTACCGAGGCCGCCACCAAGCCAACCAGTGGGTTTATACGTCTAACCTGACGTGTACAATTCTACTCGCAATACTACACAAGTCTCATCGCAATACATCCTATGTACATACAGCTTCTTTCTTTATTCTTCAGCTTAAGTCAAAAGACATTGCGAAAGATTAAGCTTAGTTCTATATATAGTATACTTCAACTATATATTCTAACAACATGTAATTTCCAATTACAATTAGAGGGACAAGATAATTACCTCGATAAGCCCATAATTATCCAAGTATAAATGTCGATCCTTAGCAACGCTTAGCTCCTACTCCGGGTGCTCCAACCCGCTCCAAACAACCCTTAGAAGTTCTAACCAACTTCTACTTAAATACTTCAATCAATCAACGAAGATTTCCTAGGGTTTCGGTTTGAGACAAAAGGACATACTGGTAGTATTTCCGGCTCTACGTATAGAGGTTTCTTTGGAATACTACAAGGTATATGGCTAAGGTAATTTGGGTATAGTAATAATACTTTTGAGAGTATTTCTACCAAGAGGGGGGGTATTTATACGAGACAACACCACAAAGGGTGTATACCCTCTACCTACCCCACTGTGGGGAAACTCTCGCCAAGGGGTGCTCTACCAAAGGCCTCACAAAGGGGAGGGACTCTCGCCAAGACACTACACTAAGGGGAGGAAGAAGCTTTCAAGACTTAGAGATTTTGGGATGAAGAAGTCTTCAGGAGAGGGTATTTATAGTCAAGCAAAGGCCAACCAATGGCCATGATCTAGCCAAGTGCTAGGCAAGTGTAGGGCCAAGATATGCCCAAGTGCCCCTAGTCCCTACTCCTTAAAACCTCACAAATATCTACCAAAAATATCTACCCACTGACACGAAATCGTCCAAGTGCCGCCACTTGCTTCCAATGAGGGTGACACATGTCACCCTCCGTTGGTCCAAAATGTTCCGTCTCTCGGAAAAATCCGCAAAAATAAGAAAAGACATAGCCGGAATTTTCCCCTCGCAAGTTATGTAAAACGTTTCGTCGAAAAACGACTCTAACCGGGTGTTGTGCACAAATGTCATTCGGCCAAGCCACCTAGGCGGGTGACACGTGTCACCCTCCTATTGGCCCAAAATAAAACATCTTCCGAAAATATCCACAATGGCCAAAATCTCGAAAACAAAGTGGGCCCCACAAAACCGTAAATTTCTCCCGTGGGCCCCACGTGACCATTTCCGAAAATAAAATTCCATAATTCTCTAATATTCCAGGAAGTCCGAATACCAAATCTGGGAACCCAATTCCCATTAACGAACCTTTTTCCTTCACAAAAACCGGAAACTTTTCCGTGGAAAAATCACCTCTTTCTTCCTTTCAAATCTTTCTGTCGTATTCTCGTACGTACGTCCTCGCATACATACCCTGGAACTACGGGGTATAACAAGTTGCGGGTTCTTCACCTCCCATAGTCAGGCAGGATGTTCATACACCGGCGGGCCACGGTAGAGGTCGCGGTGGAAGTTCCCAGTTTTAGCGGTCCTCTGAATCGCCTATTTTCAGGTATATCCTTAACCCTCTAGAGTTTTGTATGTATTGATGATGTGATGATGTGTTTAGTGTTATGTTCGGATAGCGTTGTGCTAAAACGTGATGTAGAACCTGGTTGTGAGAAGGGTAAGCTTGAGGGTGAGAAAATGATGAACCTTAGAATATTACAGTTGAGACCTTAGGCCGTCTTGAGTACCAGATTTTGCAAGTGATCCTTGTCGGAGTGCATTTTTATGCCTAGAACGTTTTGTGTGATAAAGTCCCTGGGTAGTGTGTAATGGAAGTGGTAGCTTTCATGACCTGTATAGGTAAGATTGTTCCGGATCGGGGAACAAGAGCTTGATGCGTAAGTGGGTCGGGTTGGGGCCATGTTGAGGGCCAACCCGCGGCCGGTTTCAAAGTGGGGTCAGCTCTGGGTGGTCCCGCCAGGTGGTAGGGTCACGAGGGTGCTAGGCCCATGATTAGATAACCATCGTATGAGTTCGTGGATATGTTCGACCAGAGGCGGATCGTGAAGGCCGGGAATGGCCTTAAGGGAGATTGAAGCTAGTAAGATGACCAAGTTTGGAGGTGGTGACTCCAAAGTTTTGGGAAAGCAATGACTGAAGTGTGGTACGTATGCTAGAGGAGTTCAAGTGTCCGAGAAGGGCACGACGAGTAAGGAAGGAAGAGAACGTGTGATATTTCGTGGCCAGGTGTGGCGTTGGCAACTTGTTAGAAGAACTTCGTTATCTGTTTCGAGAAGGAACATTCGGGACGAATGTTTCTAAGGAGGGGAGAATGTTATACCCCGTATTTCCAGAGTATATACGTGAGGGCGTACGTATACAATTTGAGCCTTAAAGTAGGCATAGGTTCGAATTTGTGCATAGCTACCAAAAGGAGTCGTTTCGAAAACGTTTCCACGACTTTCGAAGGAAAATTCCGCTATGTCATTAATAATTTTTATGGATTTTTCCGAGAGACGAAACATTTTGGACCAACGGGAGGGTGACATGTGTCACCCTCACATTGAAGCTAGGACGGCAAAGAGGACGACTTGGGCACGTTTTTTGTGCTAAAAAAATGTGGTCAAGGGTTAGGTAGGATATTTTGGGTAGATGGATAAGGTAGCACATGGCTTAATCTTGGCCTTACACTTGCCTAACACTTGGATGAATCTTGGCCATTGGTTGGCCATTTCTTGACCTATAAATACCCCTCTAACTTGATGAACTTCTTCATCCAAAAATTGCCTAAGTCTTGAAATCCTTCCCTCCCCCTCCTTGTGGTTCTCGTCCAACCCTTGGCCGAAACCCCTCCCCTTTGTGGTGTTTTGCCGTGTGTGTCACCCCCCTAGCCTAGTTGTCTTCGTATAATACCCCCCCTTTGTGGTATAGAAATACTCTCCTAGTATTGTTGTTATGCCCAAATACCTTGGCCCAAATACCTTGTAGTATTCCCAAGGTTACACTTATACAAAAGCCCAGAAAATACTATTATCCTTCCTCACCACAAAAATGAAACCCTAAGTAAATCTTCACCCGTAGTTGAAGTTATAAGTAGAAGTTGGTTAGAACTTCTAAGGGTTGGTTGGAGCGGGTCGAAGCGCACGGAGTAGGAGCTAAACCTTGCTCAGGATCGACATATAGACTCGGATAATTTTGGGGCTTATCGAGGTAAACACTCTTGACCTTCTATTGTATTGGAAATTACATATTGTAGGAATATATAGTTGAAGTATACTATATATAGAACTGAACATTATAATTGTGCGGCAATGTCTTTTGACTTAAGCTCGATAATACTTACAGAATGTCTTGCGACTTAAGCTGAATTTAAAGAAGAGAATCGAATCAGTAATTACATAGACTGTATTACATGAGACTTGTGTAGCATTACTGTAGTAGAATTGTACACGCCCGTTAGACATGTTAACCCCTGGTTGGCTTGGTAGCCGCCTCGATAGAGAGGAGATTTACGCTGTTGCGGGGAGGTGTCGCGAATTTTACGTAGAATATTCTACATTGAGATCTAAAGATATTAATAGCGCTTTGTGGCCTCTATAGGTTGTAGTACTACGCAGGAGTGATCCGCTTGACCGAGAGTGTAGCGCACGGTTTGAGGTACTTGGAGCGCTTTTGCTATTAGTCGATACTCGCGAGGTATGTGAACCTCTTCCTATCTGTTCTAGCATGATATGTGTATAACTATGTAGTACGGTAGACGCATACGTGTTAAATGTATTTGATTGTCTTTAAACATAAAGTGTTATAACCGCGTTATGTGAAGTTAGTTATAACAGCTCTATGTAAATGAGAAATGCTTTGTGGTTTTTAAAAGATAACTGATTTGACTTATAACCGACTTGTTGTAAAAGAACCTTGAAGTATTCTAAGAGATTAAGAAACCTTTTTGAAAGAAGTGTATACTTGGTTTGAAAACATAAAAGTTATACCAGCTTTATGAGAAGTTAGGTGTAACGCCTGAAGAGAGATAAAAAGAATGGTTTAATGGTTTAGAAGTTAAGAGACTTGACTTAATATGGATGTTTGTGTGAAACCTCATTCGTGAGTAATGAGTACTTGGTTTTTTCGGAAGGAATAATGTTTTACTGATTTCGGAAATCGAATGTGTATCGACAAACCACTGCGGTTAATAAAGGAAAATGTATTGAATAATTAAGTATTATTAAAACCAAGAGAAACCTCCATCTGCATGAAGCTAAGATGAGACAAAATGATATTACATTTTCTAGATCATGGCTGCTTAATAGTATTGATTATGAACAAGAATAACCTACTCGACTATGGCATATGTTACTCAATTGTTTTAAAAGAGATTAAGACATTGAACTATGAAACTTTTCAAAAAGAGACTTGCGTAATTAAAATTAGGCAAACTGGAACCTTAGGGAAAAGAAAGGCATTGTGTTGTCTTAAAATGGTTTAAAGCATAAGGTGTTATAACAGCTTTATGGGAAGTTGGTTATAACGACCTTATGAAAACAAAAGAAAGGTTTTATCATTGGTTTTAACGTGGTAACTTGACTTTAAAAAAAGAAAGTATGGAAGTTGTTTTGGTTTACTTAAAAGATATAAGTCACTCTATTTTTATACTACGTATCGGGTGACTTTTTATAAAAGGAATAAATCTCTTTAAAAGGAATTTAACGTATGAGTACTTTAGGTTAAAACCGGACTTTGGCATAAAATGAAAGTACTTTGAGTTGTGAAACTTGCCTATGCTTGTTGTGATAGCCTTTGTTGTGCAAAGATTGTGTTTCTATACTACCGCGTCTCTTGATGGAGGGTCGGTTGACTTGTTAAGAACTTACTTGGACGTGCCGGCAGTGACGGAGAAATTCCACGGGTACGTTCCTGTTGATAGTGTTACTTTTGTTAAATCACTTTGGACATACTGACACGATGCGTAGCGCATCGCATGCTTCCACTTTGATTACCGCCTTGTTGTCTTATTTGCTCCTTTGGACATATCGACACGATGCGTAGCGCACGTATGCTTCCATTTGGAATCTTTGTCTTATTGTTTCCTTTGGACACGCCGACACGACGCGTAGCGCATGTGTATGCTTCCATTTGGAATGTTGTCTTATTTGTTCCCTTTGGACATACCGACACGACGCGTAGCGCACGTATGCTCCCATTTGGATTCTTTGTCTTGTTGTTATCATATCATAATCGCCTAGTGGCGGAAGGTACTCCACGCGGGATTGATGTTGTGGGCATGAGACCGAATTGATATAATCATATGTGTGTATCTGTAGTTTGGTTATCATACCGCCTCTCGCTTTTATAGACTATTATGATTTCATTTACGATTTTACGCTTTCACATACTTGTACTGTTGATCGACCTCCTTCGGGGCTGCGTTCATGCCGCAGTAGAGTACATCTACCGCCGATCCCCGCGTTTAGGATCTCATATCAGCGTTTTTGGAAGCTCCGTTCCTTCGGAGGCTTATCTTTTGGTATGTGTTCCCTGAGTTGTAGGTTCTTGTACATTCAGGGGTATGGCGGGGCCCTGTACCGTCATAGTTGTTGTAAATCTTAGAGGTCTGTAGTACTGTTGTGGGCAGGGTTGTAAAAAGGATTAAACTGTTCGTGGTTTGTATATATTTACGCAGAAGGCAACTGCTTTGGTTGACTGCTTACTTATAATATCTCTTATTTCATGTTCATGTTTTATTTCCGCTGATTTTCTCTGATGTTGTATCACTAGGGCGCCCGGGGTAAGGCACGACCACGCCCGGTTCGGTCGTGACAAAGACACTAACTCGAACTCTCGTAGCTCGCATAGTTCACATGCACCGCATGAGGTATTCTCGAATCATAGGTCACACAGACTACCGAGTCTACCCCGTGACGGAGGGCCTTTAACCCCCGGAATCATGTCAAGAGGTGAGTGATATAATACTAACATAACATCTTATCGTTTAAACAACATAAGCACAACAAGGGAAACCCCTTTACACAAACATCACAAGATACTAACACACGTAGCATCCTAACATGTTTACTTATCAAATCAACAAGAAAGTATTACAAGGCTATCACAAACCAAAACAATCAAGTTATTCACACAAGGTACTTTCTACTTTATGTTAACAAGTTCGGGTTTTTATCCCCAAAGTACTTCATACATTAACTCTTTAAAAGATCCGTTTCTTTCACAAAAGTCACACAATACCCGTAGTATAAAAATAGAGTGACTATCTTTTTAAGTAAACCAAAACACTTCCCTTTGTAAAATCAAGTAACCATATTATTTTCCAAACGTTCAAGTTTGCCTAATTTCAAATGCTCAAGTTTCTCATTTTCGAAAGGTTTCGTAGTTCATAGTTTTAATCACTTAATGATGTAATTCTCCTTTAAAACAATTTGAGAAACATATGCCTTATATGTGAGTAGGTTATTCCTGTTTATAACAATCTTATTAAAGCAGCCATGATCTAGAAAATGTAATATCATTTTGTCTCATCTTAGCTTCTATGCAGATGGGGGTTTCTACTGGTTTTAATAATACTTTTATTAGTCAAAACATTTCCCTTTATTAACGCTGCAGTGGTGCGTTCGATACTTATTCTGATTTCCGAAATCAGTACAACATTATCCCTTTTAAAAACCAAGCACTCATTACTCACGAATGAGGTTTCACACCTTTTTAACAAAATTCATATTAATTAAGTCCAGTCTCTTATCTTTTAAGATCAGTAAACCATTCTTTTTATCTCTCTTAAGTCGTTATACCTAACTTCTCATAAAGCTAGTATAACTCTTAAGCTTTTAAAACTAAGCATTACTCTTCTTTCAAAAAGGTTTCTTAATTCTCTTGAAATACTTCAAGATTCTTATTATTCAGGCTTAAGTCAAAAGACATTGCCATAAAACTACGTTCAGTTAACACACGTACGTCTACCGTACTAAATATATTTCTTTTAAAATATCATGCTCAAGAGGATAGGAAGAATCACATACCTCGCGACGATTATCGACTATTAGCAAAACGCTCCACGGCTATAACCCGGCTAGCCTTGTCCACCTTTCAAGTAGAACATGCTACTTGCAGAACTTTCAACCTATAAAGGTCATACGTCTATCAACGTCTACACTACTCTGTAGAACATTCTAAGCAGAGGCTTCTCTATTCTACGGAAAAATCGGGCAGCACTTCCCTACCCGTTAAGCTACACAAGTTCATCAGAATACGATCTATGTAAGTACAGTTTTTAATCCTCTTCTTTAATATTCTTCTGATGTGATTACAGTTCAATTCTCTTCTGTAATATCCTTCTATGAATCTTATATTCATTTCTATACAACTACAGTATGTAATTTCAAATTACAATAGAAGGTCAAGAGTATTTACCTCGATAAGCCCAAAATTATCCAAGTTTTAATGTCGATCCTGAGCAACGTTTAGCTCCTACTCTGGGCGCTCCAACCCGCTCCAAACAACCCTTAGAAGTTCTACGCAACTTCTTCTTAATACTTCAACCGACTATGAAGATTTTCCTTAAGGTTTCGTTTTTGTGACTGAAGGGAAGTATAATAGTATTTCTGGGCTTTTAGTATAGGGGTAACCTTGGAATACTACAAGGTATTTGGGCCAAGGTATTTTGGAATAGTAACAATACTTGGAGAATACTTTTCTACCAAGGGGGGGTGTATTTTACGAGACAACTCAAGGTAGGGGGGGTGTGTCTCGGCCAAGGGCCACTCAAATGGGAGGAGGCTTCTTTGGACGAGAGCTTCTACAAGAGGGGGGGGGGGGAGGATTTTCAAGACTTAGAAACAATTTGTGGATGAAGAAGTCTTCAACTAAGGGGGGTATTTATAGGCCAACCAATGGCCAAGATCAAGACAAGTGGTGGGCAAGTGTAGGGTGAGGATTTGAACAAGTGTGTGTGGGTCCCACCTTATCCATCTACCACACAAAAATATCCTACCAACTCCAAGCTTCAATTCGTCCAATTGACGCCCAAGAATCCGCCAATTAGAGGGTGACAAGTGTCGCCCTCTCGTTGGTCCAAAATATTTCATCTCTCGAAAAAATCCGCAAAAATTATAAATGACATAGCCGTAATTTTCCCTTCGCAAGTTTTGTAAAACGTTTTGTCGAAAAACGATTCCTTTCGGGGGTTGTGCACAAAATTTTTCGGTCCTTGCCTAACTTAAGGCTTAAACTTTTATACGTACGCCATCACGTACATACTCTGGAAATACGGGGTATAACACCTGCATCTCGGGTACATGACTTCATGGGGAGCTAGTCCATGAAATAATAATAATATATAACATGTCTGTGGTATCTTGCATCTCAGGTACATGTTTTCATGGAGAGCTAGTCTGTGGAATAATAATATCATCCGGGAATTAAACCCGCATCATGGACGCATGCCCCCGGAATCCTTCATCGGTGCAGGCATGTCCATGGAACAATATAGTGGAAGCATACCCATGGAATCCTTCATCACTGTCAGTATGTCCAAGTAAATTATACAACAAGATGGCCGACCCTCCAATTGAGAGACGTGGTAGCATAGAAATACAACGCTTGCACAACAAAGGCTATCATAACTAGCATAGGCAATTTTTAACATACTTTTAGACTTTCATTAACATGTAGAATGGATTATCATTTTATAAACTCAAGACACTTTCATTTTATGAAAAAACCGGGGATTTAACCCAAAATACTATGTACTCCTATTCTTTGGCAATAGCTCTTTTCAAATCAAGCTACCCTTCTATAAAACAATTTATTTATACTCTTTTAACTTCCCATAAAGTCGTTATAACCAACTTCCCATAAAGCCATTATAACACTTTATGTCTTTAGAAACTACGACATTTACATACTTCAAATCAAGTGAGTATACTTTCCAATTTAACCAAACTTGCACATTTTAAATCAATTCAAGGGTACCCAAAATGAAACCCAATTTCATTTAAGACATTTATGTCAACCGTACTATATATTTGTAAAACATCATGCTCAAGAGATAGGGAAAGTTCCACATACCTCTTTGGCTTAATCCACTCGCTAAGTCGAATATGTCGCACGTATAATATCAACCTATAATAACCATAACACGTCTATCAACTTCTAGTTTTCTTCGTAGAATATTTCTAAGCATAAGGTCTCTTATTCTACGGAAAATTGGGCAGCACTTCCCCTGTTTCTACGTAGTTTTCCACCTTTTTCAAGGCCCGAAATTAATAACCAAATTCCATATTTAAGGCGCAACAATTCAGCAAGTCAAAGGGGATTACACGCCTAACTGGACGTGTAAAATTCAGCCCCTTAATCTACCAAAACTGTCCATTAAAACTAGTCCATAGTCCAATGTAAAAACAATCCATTAGTCCACTAATACAATCCATTAGTACAGTTCTTTAGTTGGTGTTCTTGACCAACTACTGCAATCAAAATTGTCCAGTTTTCGGCTAGCATGCCAAAGTTGTTTTATTACTTCTTTAATAATCCTCCAACTTATACTCCAATCCTCATATAAGTTATATTAACTTGTTATCAACAAGATTCCTTTATGTCAACAAGTAATAGGTAATGTTTTAACAACTTTAATGGCTAGCATGCCAATTTTCGGTTTTAACAACTTTAATGGCTAGCATGCCAATTTCGGGTTTTAACATTAAGTTAAGGTCCAAATCTTTTCAATCTTCCTTCCACATATCACAAACTCATTTATATACTACTAACGTATGTAATTTCCAACTTCATTAAAAGGACAAATATTATTTGTTATACCCCGTAATTCCAGGACATGAATAAGAGAATAGACGCGAGAGCGCAAGACTTGAAAATTGGTACGAAAGAAAGAATTGTTTTTCCGAAGGAAACCTTCCGAACTTCGGAAAGGAAAAATGTTCGTTGATGAGAATTAGATTCTAAAAATACATTATTTGAGGAGTATGGAATTTATTATCATTGTGGAAATGTATTTTTACGGATTTGGTCATGTAGGGCTCACCCGAGAAATTTTACGTTTTGTGGGGCCCACGAGGGTTACGGAATTTTATGGACGAATGGGAGGGCGACACGTGGCACCCCCCCACATGGTCTTGGATGAAATTGGGCAAGGGTGAAATGGTCATTTACCTATGTAGATGAACAAGTCTTCAAGCTTGAGAAAATTGACCAAGTCAACTTGCCACTTGGATAAATATTAATTACTCTTCATCCTAGCCACACATATGTTATAATCTAAGCCCTCCATTGTGTTATATATACTACACTAGTGCAAGACCAAGTCTTCAACACTTAGAAAAAAATTGAGAAGCTTTGTGCAAGCTAGGGTGCTCTCGGGTTCACCATTTTTCCACACAATTTTTTTTTGTAATTGTTGTCCATAATTCACAAGACTTTAACCCAAGGTTCCTAGGGGTATTGTAAGGATATCTCAATAGAAAGATCTCGGAAAAACGACGTTTTTACGTTAGTCGCAAGGCGAAACCCTAGGGTGTTCTTCAACTTTGAAGATGGAACTTGAAGAGGAGTTCTTCATGAGCTTCTAAGGAGTGCTTGGAGCGGATTGGAACATAAGAAGAGGAGCTAAAAGTTGCTAAGGATCAACTTTTACGCTTGGACATTATTAGGGCTTATTGAGGTAAAATCTTCATCTTCTTAATGTAATTGAAGATTACATGTTATAGTAGTTAAGAAATGAGCATGTGGTTTATATAATGAAGTTTGAAAAGATTTGGATCACGTCGACAAGTTAAAACCGAAAATGGACAAGTTAGCCATTAATGTTGTAATCAATTTGGACGGTAGTTGCAATCGTCGCATGTTAAGGAAGAAAAGATTTATAGTTGTTGTAATTGTTATTATGTATATAACATGTTGGAATAACAACTTGGATTGAAAAAGGAATTGAAAGGAAATTGATAATTATTGTGACATTGTAGCCGAATAGGGCTTGGAATTTGTCACGACCCGTTCCGGAGCCCGTGACTGGTGCCTTACCCGGGCACCCAAGTAGTCATACATCAGAGAAATCAGCGGAACATAAAAACAAGACATGAATCAAATGTAAAATGAGACACATTTTATCAGAGAGAAAGTCGCCTTTCGGCATATATATATATATACAAAGTTTGAACAGTTACATCCTTACAAACCCTGCCCACAACAGTACTACAGACCTCTAAGAGTTTTTATACAACATGACGACAGTGGCTCTCGCCATACCCCGAATGTACAAGTACCTACATGACAGGACTATACCAAAAGATAAGCCTCGAGAAACGGAGCTTCCTAATACGTTGAATCGTGATCCTATGGCGAGGATCAACAATCGATGTACCTTTTACTCGCAGATGAACGCAGCCTCGGGCGAGGTCAAGACAACAGTACCAAGTATGTGAAATCAAAAATATCAGAAATGAAATCATAGTAGTCTATATAAAGCGAGACATGTATGATAACCAAACTACGCCCACGATAAATAAGCAATATGTCAAGTCGTGACTCACGCCTCAAAGTCATCACTCAAATATAACTATGGGTCTCACGCCCACAACATCAATCATGCCCGTGGAATACCTTCCTCACTGCCGGCAGTCTATGATATAATAACACCAAGGAGTACACATAAACACCGTGTCCTACTGAGTCATAAACCGTGACGGCAAGCACGAAGGCTAACTACCGATACCAAAGCCGCGATCATCAATCGATCGGCAAGTAAAAGCCAACTACCGATACCAAAGCCGCATTTAACAATACTAAACAACCAAACCACGAAGGCGACGGCAAGTACGAAAGCCAACTACCAGATACCAAAGCCGTGTCACGTAGCTGACCGGGACAAGTACGAGGGCTAACTACCAGATACCAAGGCCGCATCACGAGACTCCGCCACGAAGCTGATACGGGGCAAGTACGAAAGCCAACAACCAGATACCAAAGCCGTGTAACGTAGTGATCGGCAAGTACGAGGGCTAACTACGGATACCGCGTCAGATCACGACACATCGCCACTAAACTGAACGGGGCAAGTGCGAAGGCTAACTACCAGATACCAAGGCCGAATCAGCCATGAGACGGGGCAAGTACGAAAGCCAACCACCAGATACCAAGGCCGAATCAGTAAAACCTCATGGAGAGCTAGTCCATGGAATAACACTATCAACAGGAGCGCACTGCGGAATCCTCCGCCACCGCCAGACGCCCAAGTAAGATCATAACAAATCAGCCGGCCCTCCATTGAGAGACGCGGTGGTATAGAAATACAATACTAGCACGACAAGGCTATCACACATAAACATAGGCAAGTTACACACAACTCAAGGTAGTTTCATTTTATGCCAAAGTCCAGGTTTTAACCCCAAAGTACTACGTACGTTAAATTCTTTTTAAAAGATCCATTTCTTTTACAAAGGTCACCCGATGCCCGTATTATAAAAATAGAGTGACTAACATTTTTAAGTAAACCAAAACAACTTCCATACTTTCCTTTTTAAACCAAAACACTTCTCCTTTTTAAAATCAAGTTACAACATTCTTTTCCAAAGTTCAAATTTGCCTAATTTCAAATATTCACGTCTCTTATTTTCGAAAGATTTCATAGTTCATAGTCTTAATCATTTAATAACGTAATTCTCTTTAAAAACAATTTGAGCAACATATGCCTTATATGTGAGTAGGTTATTCTTGTTCATAATCAATCTTATTAAAGCAGCCATGATCTAGGAAATGTAATATCATTTTGTCTCATCTTAGCTTCTATGCAGATGGAGGTTTCTACTGGTTTTAATAATACTTTATTAGTCAATACATTTCCCTTTATTAGCGCTGCTGTGGCTTGTTCGATACTTATTCTCATTTCCGAAATCCATATAAGGCTTTCATAAAACAATTAAGTAAACCGTTCCTTTTATCACTCTTAAGTCGTTATACCTAACTTCCCATAAAGCTAGTATAACTCTTAAGCTTTAAAACCAAGTATTACTCTTCTTTCAAAAACGATTCTTAATTCTTTTGAAATACTTCAAGATTCTTTATTATTTAAAACTCACCAAAAGACATCGAAGTAAAACCATGTTCAGTTAACACACGTACGTCTACCGTACTATACATATTCTTTTAAAATATCATGCTCAAGAGGATAGGAAGAATCACATACCTCGCGACGATTATCGACTATTAGCAAATAGCTCCAAAGTACTGTAATCCTGCTAGCCTTTTCCACCCTCGAGTAGAATACGCTACTCGCAGTACTTCAACCTATAACGGTCATATAAGTCTATCAACGTCTAGACTTCTCTGTAGAATAATTCTAGATATAGATTCCTTATTCTACTGAAAATTGGGCAGCACTTCCCTACCCGCCAAACTTACACAAGTCTACTGTAAATACAGCCCTATGTAAGTACAGTTCAATCTTCTTCTTTAATATTCTTCTGAAGTGATTTCAGTTCAATTCTCTTCTGTAATATCCTTCTGTCACGACCCGATCCCGGGCCCGTGACTGGTGCCTTACCCCGGGCACCCTAGTGATACAACATCAGAAAAAAATCAGCGGAAATAAAAACTAAAACATGAGACAAGACATAAAGTATGAAACATGCTAACCAACACGGTCACCTTCCTGAATATAAACATATATGTATCAACCTGAACAGTTAAATCCTTTTACAAACCCTGCCCACAACAGTACTACAGACCTCTAAGAATGTAACCATAACTATGACGGGACAGGGCCCCGCCATACCCCTGAATGTACAAGTATCTACACTGACAGGGGACTATACCAAAGATAAGCCTCCGGAGAAACGGAGCTTCTCAAAACGCTGAACTGTGATCCTATGAGCGCGGATCCACAACCGATGTACCTCTACCTGCGGCATGAACGCAACCCCGGGCGAGGTCGCATACAACAGTACCAAGTATGTGAAATCAAAATATCAGAAATGAAATCATAGTAGTCTATATAAAGCAAGAGACATATATGATAACCAAACTACAGTCCACAATATATAAACAGTTATGTCAAGTCAGGGACTCACGCCCTCAAAGTCATTACTCAATATAACAATGGGTCTCACGCCCACAACATCAATCATGCCCGTGGAATACCTTCCTCACTACCGGCAGTCTATGATATAATCACACCAAGAAGTACACATGAACACCAGGTCCCACCTGAGTCATAAAAACCGTACGGGGCAAGTACGAAGGCTAACTACCAGATACCAAGCCGCATCATCAACTGACCGGGGCAAGTACGAAAGCCAACTATCAGATACCAAAGCCGTACCAACAAAACTATATAACCAAACCACGAAGCTGACCCAGGGCAAGTACGAAAGTCAACTACCAGATACCAAGCCTGCGCCACGCAGCTGGCCGGGGCAAGTACGAAGACTAACTACCAGATACCAAGCCGGAATCACGAGACTTCACACGTAATCGAACGGGCAAGTACGAAGGCTAACTACCAGATACCAAGCCGAAACAGCCACGACTTCGGGGCAAGTACGATAGCCAACTACCAGATACCAAGCCGAATCAGTAAAACCTCATGGAGAGCTAGTCCATGGAATAATCCAAATGGAAGCATACCCGTGGGCCACCCATCGTGTCAGTATGTCCAAAGGAAATAACAAAGTAACAATCAAAGTGGAAGCATACTCGTGGGCCACCCATCGTGTCAGTATGTCCATCAATCAACCAGATATCCGGCCCTCCAACGAGAGACGCGGTAGCACAGAAATACAACACTTGCACAACAAAGGCTATCACCACAAGCATAGGCAAGTTCAATATACTCAAGGTACCTTCATTTTATGTCAACAATACGGGTTTCAAACCCAAAAATAATACCTACTTTCATTCTTTCAAAAAGACCTCTTTTTACGTAAAAAGATACTAATACTCGTAGTATCAAAAACACATTTCCTTTTCAAACCAAATTACTTTACTTTCGTAAAAACCTTTACAAGGCTTTTAAAATCAAGTACTATATACTTTTTAAACCAAGTGCCTTCCTTTTAAAACAACATCAAGTATACTCTTTAAAACTCAAATACTTACTCTTTTCAAAACAAGTAACCTATACTTAAATCAAGTTACCATTTTAAAACCAATGATAAAACCATTCTTTTGCTTTCATAAAGTCGTTATAACTAACTTCCCATAAAGCTGTTATAACACTTTATGTTTTAAACCAATTTAAGACAAAACAATGTCTCTCTTTTAAACTAAAAACTCTTCAATTCCTCAAGTCTCTTTTCTTTTAGAAATCAAGTTCCTTTTAAAGGCCAAATACCCATTTCTCATAAAAGCGGTTTCACAACTGCTTAACACAAACCAAGTCCTTAATATTTCCTATCAAGTCATTTATAAGTCAAGTCTCTTATCTTTCAAGATCAAGTCTCTTAACTTCTAAAATCAATAAATCATTCTTTTACCTATATAAAGTCGTTATAACTAACTTCCCATAAAGCTATTATAATACTTTATGTTTTAAACCAACCAATTTACTTAGCACCTGTACGTCTACCGTACTACATAGTTCACAACAATCATGCTAGAAAAGATAGGAAGAGGTTCACATACCTCGCGACGATTATCGACAATTAGCAAAACGCTCCACAAGATCAGAACTCGCTAGCCTTTTCCACTCTTCAAGTAGAATACGCCACTCGTAGTAATCGCAACCTATAAAGGCCACAAAACGCCTATCAACTCCTAGATCTCTTCAGAATATTCTAACCGCAAGATTCTTTATTCTACGTAAAATTCGCAAAGACCTCCCCGTAACCACACAAATCTCCTCTCTACTCCTACCGCAACTGTGCCAACAACTCCTGGGGATTATACGCCTAACCTGGACGTGTACAACACTGCCCCACAAATAAACTACAAGTCTACTGTAAATACAGTCCAATGTAAATACAGTTTAATTCTATCAATCTTCTATCCTCATATAATATACTCAAGTATAATTACTACAACATGTAATATCCAATTACAATAGGGGACATAGATTATTACCTCGACAAGCCCAAAATTATCCAAGATTATATGTCGATCCTGAGCAACGTTTAGCTCCAATTCCTTACGCTCCAACCCACTCCAAGCGACCCTTAGAAGTTTCCAAACAACTTCTCTTAACACTTCAACCAAGCTTATGAAGATTTTCTAGGGTTTCATTTTGCGACTATTGGAATAAAGTAGCATTTCCGGGCTCCTAGTATTGAAATAACTTTGAATTACTACTAGGGATACTAGGCTAAGGTATTGGGGATTATACTACAATACTTAGACTATTTCCTACACAAAGAGGGGGGTGGACGAAAATACTAAAGGGAGGGAGTATTGCCTTGGAAATTATTTCAAGTGTGGATGAAAATAAGTCTTGCTATCAAGGGGTATTTATAGAACAATCAAAGGCCAAGATCAAGGCAAGTGTGTGGTGAGATCTTGGGACAAGTGTGTGTGGGTCCCACCCTCCAAATGGCTTCACAAAACTTAGGACAAGTGGCTTGCCACTTGTCCCACCATTTCGGCCAAAGCCAAGTGTCAACAAGAAACGGCCAACCATGGCCATATGGGGTGACACGTGTCGCCCCCCTACTCGTCCAAAATATTTCGTCTTCCGAAAATATCCAAAATACCAAAAATCTCAAAAACAAAGAGGGCCCCACAAAACCGTAAATTTCTCCCGTGGGCCCCACGTGACCATTTCCGAAAATAAAATATCATAATTCTAATATAATTCAAGAAGTCCAAATACCAAATCTGGGAATCCAATTCCCATTAACGAACCTTTTTCTTCACAAAAACCGGAAACTTTTCCGTCGAAAAATCACATCTTACTTTCTTTCCAAAATTTCTGTCGTATTCTCGTACGTACATCCTCACATATATACCCTGGAACTACGGGGTATAAATGTAAAATGAGACATATTTTATCAGAGAGAAAGTCGCCTTTCGGCATATATATATATATATACAAAGTTTGAACAGTTACATCCTTACAAACCTTGCCCACAACAGTACTACAGACCTCTAAGAGTTTTTATACAACATGACGGGACAGGGCCCCGCCATACCCCTGAATGTACAAGTACCTACAGTGACAGGGGACTATACCAAAAGATAAGCCTCCGGAGAAACGGAGCTTCCCAATACGCTGAACTGTGATCCTATGAGCGAGGATCAACAACCGATGTACCTTTACCTGCGGCATGAACGCACTTCCGGGCGAGGTCGATAAAAAGGTACCAAGTATGAAATCAAAAATATCAGTAAATAAAATCATAGTAGTCTATATAAAGCAGAGACATGTATTATAACCAAACTACACCCACAATAAATAAGCGATCATGTCAAGTCGTGACTCACGCCTCAAAGTCATCACTCAAATATAACTATGGGTCTCACGCCCACAACATCAATCATGCCTGGAATACCTTCCTCACCGCTTAGCGATCTATGATATAATAACACCAAGGAGTACACATAAACACCAGTCCCACTGAGTCATAAACCGTGACGGCAAGTACGGGCTAACTACCAGATACCAAAGCCGATCATCAATCGATCGGCAAGGCACGAAGCCAACTACCAGGTACCAAAGCCGTACTAACAATACTAAACAACCAAACCACGAAGCTGATGCGGGGCAAGTACGAAAGCCAACTACCAGATACCAAAGCCGTGTCACGTAGCTGACCGGGGCAAGTACGAGGGCTAACTACCAGATACCAAGGTCGCATCACGAGACTCCGCCACGAAGCTGACACGGGGCAAGTACGAAAGCCAACTACGGATACCAAAGCCGTGGTCACGAGTGGCCGGGCAAGTCTGAGGGCTAACTACCGATACCAAGGCGTGATCACGAGACTTCACCACTAAACCGAACGGGACAAGTGCGAAGGCTAACTACGGATACCAAGGTCGAATCACCACGAGACGGGCAAGTACGAAAGCCAACCACGGATACCAAGGCCGAATCGAAGAAACCTCATGGAGATCTAGTCCATGGAATAACACTATCAATGAGCGCACCCGTGGAATCCTCCGTCACCGCTGCACGCCCAAGTAAGATCATAACAAATCACCACCCATCGAGACGCCGGTGGTATAGAAATACAATACTAGCACGACAAGGCTATCACACGCAAACATAGGCAAGTTACACACAACTCAAGGTACTTTCATTTTATGCCAAAGTCCAGGTTTTAACCCCAAAGTACTACGTACGTTAAATTCTTTTTAAAAGATCCATTTCTTTTACAAAGGTCACCCGATGCCCGTATTATAAAAATAGAGTGACTAACATTTTTAAGTAAACCAAAACAACTTCCATACTTTCCTTTTTAAACCAAAACACTTCTCCTTTTAAAATCAAGTTACAACATTCTTTTCCAAAGTTCAAATTTTCCTAATTTCAAATATTCACGTCTCTTATTTTCGAAAGATTTCATAGTTCATAGTCTTAATCATTTAATAACGTAATTCTCTTTTAAAACAATTTGAGCAACATATGCCTTATATGTGAGTAGGTTATTCTTGTTCATAATAAATCTTATTAAAGCAGCCATGATCTAGGAAATGTAATATCATTTTGTCTCATCTTAGCTTCTATGCAGATGGAGGTTTCTACTGGTTTTAATAATACTTTATTAGTCAATACATTTCCCTTTATTAGCGCTGCTGTGGTTTGTTCGATACTTATTCTCATTTCCGAAATCCATACAAGGCTTTCATAAAACAATTAAGTAAACCGTTCCTTTTATCACTCTTAAGTCGTTATACCTAACTTCCCATAAAGCTAGTATAACTCTTAAGCTTTAAAACCAAGTATTACTCTTCTTTAAAAAACGATTCTTAATTATTTTGAAATACTTCAAGATTCTTTATTATTTAAAACTCCAGTCAAAAGACATCGAAGTAAAACCATGTTCAGTTAACACACGTACGTCTACCGTACTATACATATTCTTTTAAAATATCATGCTCAAGAGGATAGGAAGAATCACATACCTCGCGATGATTATCGACTATTAGCAAATAGCTCCAAAGTACTGTAATCCTGCTAGCCTTTTCCACCATCGAGTAGAATACGCTACTCGCAGTACTTCAACCTATAACGGTCATATAAGTCTATCAACGTCTAGACTTCTCTGTAGAATAATTCTAGATATAGATGTTATACCCCGTATTTCCAGAGTATATACGTGAGGGCGTACGTATACAATTTGAGCCTTAAAGTAGGCATAGGTTCGAATTTGTGCATAGCTACCAAAAGGAGTCGTTTTTCGACGAAACGTTTCCACAGCTTTCGAAGGGAAAATTCCGGCTATGTCATTTATAATTTTTGCGGATTTTTCCGAGAGACGAAACATTTTGGACCAACGGGAGGGCGACATGTGTCACCCTCACATTGGAAGAGGTTGGACGGCAATTGGGCTAAGTCTTGCACGTTTTTGGTGTGAAATTTTGGTCAAGGGTTAGGTAGGATATTTTTGTGTAGATGGATAAGGTAGCACATGGCTAAATCTTGGCCTTACACTTGCTATGCACTTGTCTTCATCTTGGCCATTGGTTGGCCTTCACTTGACCTATAAATAGCGCTCTGAGTGATGAACGTTCTTGATCCAAAAATCTTTTCTAAGTGTTAAAAATCCTCCCCTTTAGTGTTGAGTTCGTCCAACTCTCCCCTCCTTTGAGAGTCTTGCCGAGGCCTCCCCTAGCCTTGTTGTCTCGTATAAATACCCCCCTTTTGTGGTATAGAAATACTCTCCTAGTAGTGTTATAATGTCCAAATACATTGGCCCAAATACCTTGTAGTATTCCCAAAGTTACACTTGTACAAAAGCCAGAAAATACTATTATACTTCCTCACCACAAAAACGAAACCCTAAGTAAATCTTCACCCGTAGTTGAAGTTATAAGTGGAAGTTGGTTAGAACTTCTAAGGGTTGTTTGGAGTGGTTTGGAGCGCACGGAGTGGAGCTAAACCTTGCTCAGGATCGACATATAAACTCGGATAATTTTGGGCTTATCGAGGTAAACACTCTTGACCTTCTATTGTAATTGGAAATTACATGTTGTAGGAATATATAGTTGATGTATACTATATATAGTACAGAACATTAATTGTGCGGCAATGTCTTTTGACTTAAGCCTGAATAATACTTACGGCAATGTCTTGCGACTTAAGCCTGAATTTTAAGAATAACCGAATCGTAATTACATAGACCGTATCAGACATGAGGCTTGTGTAGTATTGCTGTGAGTAGAATTGTACGCGTCCGGTTAGACGTGTTAACCCCCCCCCTGGTTGGCTTGGTAGCCGGCCTCGATTGAGGAGGAGATTTGAGCTGTTGCGGGGAGGAGGTTTGCCAATTTTCAGAGAATATTCTACATTGAGATCTAAAGATATTAATAGGCGCTTTGTGGCCTCTATAGGTTGTAGTACTACGTGTGGAGTGATCTGCTTGACTGAGAGTGTAGCAGACGGTTTGAGGTACTTGGAGCGTTTTGCTATTAGTCGATACTCGTCGCGAGGTATGTGAACCTCTTCCTATCTGTTCTAGCATGATATGTGTATAACTATGTAGTACGGTAGAGCGACGTGTGTTAAATGTATTTGATTGTCTTTAAACATAAAGTGTTATAACGGCTTTATGGGAAGTTGGTTATAACAAATTTCATGTAAATGAGAAATGCTTTGTGGTTTTTAAAAGATAAGCGATTTGACTTATAACCGACTGGATGTAAAAGAACCTTGGAGTAATCTAAAAGATTAAGAAACCTTTTTGAAAGAAGTGTGTACTTGGTTTGAAAACATAAGAGTTATACCAGCTTTATGAGAAGTTAGGTGTAACGCCTTAAGAGAGATAAAAAGAATGGTTTAATGGGTTAAAAGTTAAGAGACTTATTCTTAAGGGATAAGAGACTTGACTTAATATGGATGTTTGTGTGAAACCTCATTCGTGAGTAATGAGTACTTGGTTTTTGGAAGGAATAAGGTTTTACTGATTTCGGAAATCAGAATGTGTATCGACAAACCACTGCAGCGTTAATAAAGGAAAATGTATTGAATAATTAAGTATTATTAAAACCAGTAGAAACCTCCATCTGCATAGAAGCTAAGATGAGACAAAATGATATTACATTTCTAGATCATGGCTGCTAATAAGATTGATTATGAACAAGAATAACCTACTCGCCTAAGGCATATGTTACTCAATTGTTTTAAAAGAGATTAAGACATTGAACTATGAACTTTTCAAAAAAGATACTGTGTATTTGAAATTAGGCAACTCGAACCTTAGGGAAAAGAAAGGCATTGTGTTGTCTTAAAATGGTTTAAAGCATAAGGTGTTATAACAGCTTTATGGGAAGTTGGTTATAACGACCTTATGAAAACAAAAGAAAGGTTTTATCATTGGTTTTAACGTGGTAACTTGACTTTAAAAAAAAAGAAAGTATGGAAGTTGTTTTGGTTTACTTAAAAGATATAAGTCACTCTATTTTTATACTACGGGTATCGGGTGACTTTTATAAAAGGAATAAATCTCTTTAAAAGGAATTTAACGTACGTAGTACTTTAGGGTTAAAAACCGAACTTGGGCATAAAATGGAAGTACTTCGAGTTGTGTATAAACTTGCCTATGCTTGTTGTTGTGAAACTTGCCTATGCTTGTTGTGATAGCCTTTGTTGTGCAAGAATTGTGTTTCTATACTACCGCGTCTCTCGATGGAGGATCGGTTGACTTGTTGAGAACTTACTTGGACGTGACCGGCAGTGACGGATAAATTCCACGGGTACGTTCCTGTTGATAGTGTTACTTTTGTTAATCGCTTTGGACATACTGACACGATGCGTAGCGCACGGGTATGCTTCCACTTTGATTACCGCCTTGTTGTCTTATTGTTTCCCTTTGGACATACTGACACGATGCGTAGCGCACGGGTATGCTTCCATTTGGAATGTTGTCTTATTTGCTCCCTTTGGACATACTGACACGATGCGTAGCGCACGGGTATGCTTCCATTTGGAATCTTTGTCTTATTGTTTCCTTGGACACGCCGACACGATCGTAGCGCGCGGGTATGCTTCCATTTGGAATGTTGTCTTATTTGTTCCTTTGGACATACCGACACGACGCGTAGCGCACGGGTATGCTCCCATTTGGATTCTTTGTCTTGTTGTTATCATATCATGCATCGCCAGGTAGTGAGAAGGTACTCCACGCGGATTGATGTTGTGGGCATGAGACCGAATTGATATAATCAGTATGTGTGTATCGTAGTTTGGTTATCATACCGCTCCCGCTTTTAGACTATTATGATTTCATTTACGATTTTACTGATTTCACATACTTGGTACTGTTATCGACCTCCTTCGGGGCCGCGTTCATGCCGCAGTAGAGTACATCTACCGCCGATCCGCGTTAGGATCTCATTTCAGCGTTTTGGGAAGCTCCGTTCCTTCGGAGGCTTATCTGTTGGTATGTTACCCTGAGTCTGTAGGTTCTTGTACATTCAGGGGTATGGCGGGGCCCTGTCCCGTCATAGTTGTTGTATAAACTCTTAGAGGTCTGTAGCACTGTGTGGGCAGGGTTTTGTAAAAGGATTAAACTGTTCGTTTTAAAAAAAGAGTTGTTTATATATATTTTTATTGGAAGGTAACCGTTTGGTTGGCCTGTTTCATTATCTTGTCTCATGTTTATGTTTAAGTTTTTATTTCCGCTGGTTTTCTCTGATGTTGTATCACTAGGGTGCCCGGGGTAAGGCACCAGTCACGGGCCCGGGATCGGGTCGTGACAATAGATTCCTTATTCTACTGAAAATTGGGCAGCACTTCCCTACCCGCCAAACTACACAAGTCTACTGTAAATACAACCCTATGTAAGTACAGTTCAATCTTCTTCTTTAATATTCTTCTGAAGTGATTTCAGTTCAATTCTCTTCTGTAATATCCTTCTATGTGTCTTATATTCAATTCTATACTACTACAGTATGTAATTTCCAATTACAATAGAAGGACAAGAGTATTTACCTCGATAAGCCCAAAATTATCCAAGTTTAAATGTCGATCATGAGCAACGTTTAGCTCCTACTCTGGGCGCTCCAACCCGCTCCAAACAACCCTTAGAAGTTCTACGCAACTTCTTCTTAATACTTCAACCGACTATGAAGATTTTCCTTAGGGTTTCGTTTTTGTGACTGAAGGGAAGTATAATAGTATTTCTGGGCTTTTAGTATAGGTGTAACCTTGGAATACTACAAGGTATTTGGGCCAAGGTATTTTGGAATAGTAACAATACTTGGAGAATACTTTTCTACCAAGGGGGGGTGTATTTCACGAGAACAACTCAAGGGAGGGGGGGCATGTTTCGGCTAGCACCACTAGGAGGGGGGGGCGGGGGTTTCGGCCAAGGCCTCACCAAGGGTTTGGACGAGAACCTTGCTAAGAGGGGAGGGATTTTTAGACTTCGAAAATGATTTGTGGATGAAGAAGTCTTCAACTAAGGGAGGGAGGGTATTTATAGGCCAATCAATGGCCAAGATCAAGACAAGTGGTGGGCAAGTGGAGGGTGAGGATTTGGGCAAGTGTACCTTATCCATCTACCACACAAAATATCACAAAATATCCTACCAACTCCTTGACCAAAAACAAGGCAAAAAACGTGCCAAGTTTCGTCCATGAGTCCGCCAACTTGAGGGTGACAAGTGTCGCCCTCTCGTTGGTCCAAAATCTTTCATCTCTTGGAAAAATCCGCAAAAATAATAAATGTTGCAGCCGTAATTTTCCCTTCGCAAAGTTTGGAAAACGTTTCGTCGGAAAACAATTCTTTTTGGTAGCTGTGCACAAAATTTCGTCCCTTGGCCTACTTAAGGCTTAAACTTTTATACGTACGTCCTCACGTACATACTCTGGAAATACGGGGTATAACAGAATTATTGGACAGTTTTATATTGATTGTGGGGCAAAATTTTACACGTCCTATTAGGCGTGTAATCCCCTTTGTATTTGCTGAATTGTTGGGCCTTAAATGTGGCATTTGGTTATTGATTTTCGGACCTTGAAAAAGGTGGAAAAGTACGTAGAAACAAAGGAAGTGTTGCCCGATTTTCCGTAGAATAAGAGACCTTACACTTAAAATATTCTACGTTTAAAGCTAGAAGTTAATATACGTATTATGACCTTTATAGGTTGAAGTAATGCGTATAGCGTATTCTACTTAAGGGATGGAATAGCTATCAAGGTTGAAGTACTTTGGAACATTTTGCTACTTGTCGATTATCGTCGCGAGGTATGTGAACCTCTTCATCCTTTTGGCATGATTCTATGTATGAAATATACATGTGGTGTTATTTCATGATTCCTTCTACTCTTAGAAGTTAAGAGGTATGTATGTTGATATACTCTATGTGAAAGTTATGTCTAAGTTCTTACCAAGTCTTATGGGGGATGTTGGTAAGAGTCGTTAGAAAGTATTTGAAGTCGAGTTGACTTTGCTAATTTACTGCACGAATGAGAATAAGTATCGAACAAGCCATTGCAGCGTTAATAAAAGAAAATGTATCGACAATCAATTGTATTAAAATGAGTAGAATTCTTCATCTGCATAAAAACTAAGATAAGACAAAATTGTATTACATTTTCTAGATCATGGCTGCTTTAATAAGATCGTTATATATAAGTATAACCTATTCAAAACGCATAAAAGTATATGTTACTTAATAGTAAAAAGTTTACGTTATGAAGTTTTAAGATCATGAACCTTGAATTCTTAAAAGGTTAAGAGACTTGAAATTCTAAGTTAAAGAGACTTGATATTCTAAGTTAAGAAACTTGATTTCTAAAGTTAAGAGACTCGAAGTACTTTGAAAGTTATGTAACTTGATTTGTAAGTATAAGTCTCTTGGTTATAAAAAAGAAGAATGTAAGTGTCTAAAGCATAAAGTTAGTATAACGACTTTATGGGAAGTTGGTTATAATAGCTTTATGGAAAGATGAAAGAATGGTTTACTCTAGTGATGTAAATAAGGATAAATGACTTGAAATGAAGAAAGACAAATTGATTTGAAGGCATCAATTGCTTAAAGATTTAAAGAAAGAAGTCACTTGATCTAGAAGCCTATAAATGTATTTCTAAAAGGTATTGTGACTAGTCTTGAAAAGTAGATATGACTTGATACTACGGTTATTAGTATCTTGGGGTTTTATATAAAAAGGAGTATTTTGAAAAGAATGGAAGTACGTAGTACTTTGGGTTAAATTCCCGGATTTTTATGTGAAACGAAAAGTGCCTTGAGTATATAAAATGAAAGTCTAAAGATTTAATGAACTTGCCTATGCTTGCTTGTGATAGCCTTGAGTGCAAGTATTATATGTTTATGTTGCCGTGACTCTCAGTTGGAGGACCGACTGTCTTGTTGTGAAGTTACTTGGACGTACCGACAGTGACGGAGGCTTCCACGGGTATGCTTCCATTTTGATTGATCCTTGGACATGCTTATACGATGTGGGATTCCGGGGCATGCGACCAGACGCGTTAGATTCGGATTGTTTTATTACTCGACATGCTTATACGATGTGATTCCGGCATGCAACCCGAGGTGGTTAGATTCCCGGATTTGTTTTATTACCCCATGGCCATGCTTATACGATGAGGGATTCCGGGGCATGCGACCATGTTATATACGATTATTACTCCATGGACTAGCTCCCCATGAATACATGTACTCGAGATGAGGTATTCCACGGGCATGTTATATACGATTATTACCCCATGGCCATGCTTTTACGATGAGGGATTCCGGGGCATGCGACCATGTTATGTATTACTCCATGGACTAGCTCCCACGAAGACATGTACCGAGATGAGGATTCCACGCATTTTATATACGATTATTACCCCATGGATTAGCTCTCCATGAAGTCATGTACAGAGATGAGGGATTCCACGGCATGATATATATATATATATATATATATATATATATATATATATATATATATATATATATGTATTGTATATGTGTACACCGACAGTAAGGTAGGATGCCACGGGCGCGTCACATGGTTATATGTTACGATTACTATCGGCGTGATGGGGATTCCATGGCGGGATATATATATATGTATTGTTTATGTATGCAAAGCGGTGAGGTGGATGCCAGCGCGTCACACGGTTATATTTTACACTTATGGTATCGGCGGTGATGGGATTCCACGGGCACACTTTGATATTTGTGGGCTTGAGACCCTTACTGGACTATGTGATGATATTTGAGGGCTTGTGTCCGAAGCCCTGTGTGACTATTGTTCATGTGTTGAAATAGTCTTTAAAAGGTAAAACTGACTTTCATTACTTTCACTTTGGTAAGACATGCAATCGTTATTTTGGTTATCATACATGTCTCGACTTTATATAGATCGTTATGATTTCATTCTGATTTTCGATTTCACATACTTGGTACATATTTCGCATCGACCTCCTTGGTATTTGCATTCATGTCGCAGGTTGAGGTACATAGCTTGCTGATCCTCATTCTTAGGATCACTGTTCAACTGGTTGGGAAGCTCCATTATTTCGGAGGCTTTGTGTTTTGGTACAGTTCCCTGAGGTTGTAGATTTATGTACATTCAGGGGTATGGCGGGGCCCTGTCCCGTCACAGTTGTTATGTCAGAAATTCTTAGAGGTCCGTAGTCATATCTTGTGGATTAAGTTGTGTAAAAAAAAAGAGGTAACTGCTTTTGGGTTACGTATATATTTGTGGAAGGTGGTCTTATCGGCTAGCCTGTTATTTATTTCTTTTGAGATGTATGTATGTTCTGCTACTATTCTCTGATGTATACCTGTAAGGGTGCCCGGGTAAGACACCAGTCGCGGGCCCGGGGTTGGGTCGTGACAAAAGTGGTATCAGAGCAGTTAGTCCTCGGAAAGTGTCTACAGACCGTGTCTAGTAGAGTCTTGATTATCGGTGTGTTGTGCACCACATCTATAATCAGGAGGCTGCATGACATTTAGGATTGGTTTCCATTCTTCTCACTCTGAGATCGTGCGATAGAGCTGTGTTGTTAGGGTCGTCTCTCCCTAACGAGTTATGTTGATTGCAATGGCGAGAAAAGCGATGACCCGAAGGACTATGTGGATTGCGTATCCAGGTTGGTAATACTTGTAGTATAGTTGGTATAATGACGTACAACTATACGGGTTTATGTATGAGGGTCAGACGTGTGTTTCCTAGAATGATTTTAGATTATCAGGATTTGGTAAGGACTAAATAGATACCGTGAAGGTATGAAACAATTAATGAATTCTCGCCAAGGTCTTATGTTTTATTTTGAGATAATTGGGAAATGATGAGCTGTCTGATAGGATAGTGAACCCTTAAGAAGTCATGTTAAGGTACTTGATGGAAAACTATGTGGATAGATTAAGCTACGTGGTATGCGTAAGAGGATTGTACGGATGAAGTCTGTATGGAGTAAGTAATGGTTGTTGTGATCAAGATAACATGATTATTGTATTATGAGGAGTTATTGTACCTATTTATGGGGGGAGGGGGACTGGTAAGGTAGGCTTGGAGCATGGAAATTGCGAGCCTAAGAATATTGATAACCGCCGAGACCTTAGGTATATATAAGGCCTTCTCGGGCAATAAGATTTTATTCAGACTAAGGGTAAGAGTTAAGCGCGGCGGTGGGTCGAGTTGAGGACCAATTACGGGTCGCCCCATAGCCTGAAATGAAGTGGGATTAATTGGTAGTAGTCCCGCTACGTGACAGGGTCACGAGGGTGCAAGGTCCAAGCTTAGTTATTTATTTTACGGGTTCGTGGACGCGTTCCACGGGAACCAGGTCGTGAGAGTCGGAAATGACCTTATATTGTTTAATAGATTGACTCCAAAGATTGGAGGCCAGAATCGGTATGGAGGTTATGTAAGTATGCTAGTATAAGTTGGAAGTACGGAAAGAATACAACCAGTAAGAAAGTGTTGAATCGCCTTTTGGTTGGTTCCACGTAGGCGAGGTTCAGATAATTGGCCCAGACTTGATTCAGCGGGCTGTGGATAAGGCAAAACTTATCCAGGAAAGATTTTTAGTAAGCTCGGAGGTAGCAGAAGCTTTATGCAGATGAACGACGTTAACACTTGGAGTTCAGGTTGACGTTTTAGTATGAGTATTGTTATGTGGCCATGTGTTATACCCCGTTTTTCCAGAGTATATACGTGGAGGCGTACGTATAAAAGTTTAGGCCTTAAGTTAGGCTAGGAACGAAAATATTTGTGCACAACTACCAAAAAGAATCGTTTTCCGACGAAACGTCTTCCCAAGCTTGCGTAGGGAAAATTACGGCTATGTCATTTATTATTTTTGTGGATTTTTCCGAGAGATGAAATATTTTGGACCAACGAGAGGGCGACACTAGTCACCCTCAAATTGGCGGATTCTTGGGCGTCATTTGGACGAATTGAATCTTGGAGTTGGTAGGATATTTTTGTGATATTTTGTGTGGTAGATGGATAAGGTGGGACCCACACACACTTGTCCAAATCCACACCCTACACTTGCCTACCACTTGTCTTGATCTTGGCCATTGGTTGGCCTATAAATACCCCCCCTTAGTTGAAGATCTTCTTCATCCACAAATTGTTTCTAAGTCTTGAAATCTCTCTCCCATCTTAGCAAGGCTCTCGTCCAAACCCTTGGTGAGGCTTTGGCCGAAACCCCCCCTCCTAGAGGGCTAGCCGAAACATACACCCCCCCCTCTTGAGTTGTTCTCGTGAAATACCCCCCCCCCCCTTTTTGGTAGAAAAGTATTCTCCAAATATAGTTACTATTCCAAAATACCTTGGCCCAAATACCTTGTAGTATTCCAAGGTTACACTTATACTAAAAGCCCAGAAATACTACAATACTTCCCTTCAGTCACAAAATGAAACCCTAAGGAAAATCTTCACAGTTGGTTGAAGTATTAAGAAGAAGTTGCGTAGAACTTCTAAGGGTTGTTTGGAGCGGGTTGGAGCACCCGGAGTAGGAGCTAAACGTTGCTCAGGATCGACATAACTTGGATAATTTTGGGCTTATCGAGGTAAATACTCTTGTCCTTATATTGTAATTGGAAATTACATACTGTAGTATTATAGAAATGAATATAAGATTCATAAAAGAGAATTGAACTGTAATAGAAGAATATTACAGAAAAGACTTGAACTGAAATCATATCAGAAGAATATTAAAGAAGAAGTTTGAATCAGATTACATGGGTGTATTTCTGAGACTTGTGTAGTTTAACGGGTAGGGAAGTGCTGCCCGATTTTCCGTAGAATAGAGAAGCCTCTGCTTAGAATGTTCTACAGAGTAGTCTAGACATTGATAGACTTATATAATCGTTATAGGTTAAAGTACTGTGAGTAGCGTGATCTACTTGGAAGATGGACAAGACTAGACGAGTTATAGCGGTGGAGCATTTTGCTAATAGTCGATAATCGTCGCGAGGTATGTGATTCTTCATATCCTCTTGAGCATGATATTTTAAAAGGAATATATTTAGTATGGTAGACGTACGTGTGTTAACTGAACGTAGTTTTACGGCAATGTCTTTTGACTTAAGCCTGAATAATAAGAATCTTGAAGTATTTCAAAAGAATTAAGAAACCTTTTTGAAAGAAGAGTAATACTTGGTTTTAAAAGCTTAAGAATTATACTAGCTTTATGGGAAGTTAGGTATAACGACTTAAGAAAGATAAAAAGAATGGTTTACTGATTTTAGAAGTTAAGAGACTTGATCTTAAAAGATAAGAGACTTGAAACCTCATTCGTGAGTAATGAGTACTTGGTTTTTAAAGGGAATAATGTTTTACTGATTTCGGAAATCAGAATAAGTATCGAACAAACCACTGCAGCGCTAATAAAGGGAAATGTATTGACTAATCAAGTATTATTAAAACCAGTAGAAACATCCATCTGCATAGAAGCTAAGATGAGACAAAATGATATTACATTTCCTAGATCATGGCTGCTTTAATCAGATTGTTATAAACAAGAATAACCTACTCACACATAAGGCATATGTTTCTCAAATTGTTTTAAAGGAGAATTATATCATTAAGTGATTAAAACTATGAACTACGAAACCTTTTGAAAATGAGAAACTTGAGCATTTGAAATTAGGCAAACTTGAACGTTTGGAAAATAATGTTGTTACTTGATTTTACAAAGGGAAGTGTTTTGGTTTACTTAAAAAGATAGTCACTCTATTTTTTTATACTACGGGTATTGTGTGACTTTTTGTGAAAGAAGCGGATCTTTTAAAGAGTTAATGTATGAAGTACTTTGGGGATAAAAACCCGAACTTGTTAACATAAAGTAGAAAGTACCTTGTGTGAATAACTTGATTGTGTTGGTTTGTGATAGCCTTGTAATACTTTCTTGTTGATTTGATAAGTAAACATGTTAGGATGCTACGGGTGTTAGTATCTTGTGATGTTTGTGTAAAGGGGTTTCCCTTGTTGTGCTTATGTTGTTAAACGGTAAGCCCGTTGTACTGTTATTATATCACCTACGCCCTTGACTTGTTATACCGAGGGCTTGCCACTCTTGATGCGGGTCTATACGGCCTATGTAGTCTGTGCGACTATGCAGAGCTGCGGGAGTTCCAGGATTGATCATTCCGGGTATTTTATCCCGATGCGGGGGATGCCCTATGCGGTCTGTGTGACTATGAGGTCTATGAGACTATGAGTACTGCGGGAGTCCAGGAGGGTACCGGGGGTTAGCTACCCCCGATGCGAGGAATACCTCATGCGGGTCTGTGTGTGACCTATACGGACTGCGGGAAGTCCAGGATTAGGCACGCATAATGATACTATGGGCGATTGGCCTTGCTTCGATCATTCGCGACCTAGAAAAGACCAGTTACATTATATCTATTTTGCTCTTGTTTATGTTGTGGCACTATGTGTAGTTGAACTGGTTGTATTTGCAAATGGTTTTAAATACTTTGATTTTACTTGATTTTCGCCACATACTTGGTACTGTTATGCTTGACCTCGTTTGCGAAGTGCGTTCATGCCGCGGTAGGTACACCGATTGTTGATCCTCGCTCATAGGGTCACGATTCAGCGTTTGGGAAGCTCCGTTTCTCGGAGGCTTATCGTGGTATAGTCCCAATCGTTGTAGGTACTTACATTCGAGGTATGGCGGCCCTGTCCGCCATTGTTGTCATATCATTCTTGAGTGCAGCAGCGTTGGGCAGAGTTGTAAATAGGGATGTAATTGTTCTAGTTGTTATATATATATGCCGAAAGACAAGTTTTCTCAGATGAACTATTTCATATATTCATATTATGTCATGTCCTGTTTTATATTCCGCTGATTACTCTGATGTATGTCTACTTGGGTGCCCGGGTAAGGCACCACGCCCGGTTCGGTCGTGACAAAAGTGGTATCAGAGCAGTTAATCCTCGGAAAGTGTCTACAGACCGTATCTAGTAGAGTCTTGATTATCGGTGTGGTGCACCACACCAATAATCGTGAGGCTATAGGATATTTAGGATTGGTTTCCATTCTCACTCTGAGATCGTGCCTTAGAGCTGTGTTATAAGTTGGACCCCTCTAACGTATTTCTTTCCCTTACCGTATGCCTCCGCGTAAGGCAACCCGGGCCCAGAAGGGCAAGGCAGCCGAGGGAGCTGCGAGTAGAGTTCAGAGGGTTACGAGGGCACAGGCCCAATCATCACCTGGGGTGGTGCTTCATTCGGGGAGTTCTGCGACGTCACGGCCCAGAGGTTTAGCACAATGGCGGATTCCCATCTGCGACCATGAGACTTGAACCTTCAGTTCCACGACCAGTAGCAGAAAGAATAGATTGCAAAGAGGCAACCCTGTTACTAGCTAGGGAGTTAGCAACCAGAGAGTATTTTAGGTATCGATTTATCACGGGTCTTGATGACTATTTAAGAGAGGGTTGTGCAAGAGTAGCTCTTCAGTCAGGCTTGAGCATGGCCTGTGTACGGGCTTATGCGCAGCAGGCCGAGAAACGTAAGGATCGACGGGTTAACCAAGATCAGCAGAAGAGGGCCAGGACAGCAAGGTCCTTTGGTAACTTTCGAGGCGAATCACCTCACCAGCAGACTGATATGCGCCTCCGCCAGTGCAGAGTGGTCCTCCACAAACTTCAGGACGTTCGAGGTATGCCGGAGTTGGTCAGAGCTCCAGGGCTTCCGGTTCACAGCTATACGTAGGTTCTAGCCAGCCGGGTTCAGTTTTCCCTCAGTGTTCACAGTATGACAGGCGTCATCCCGGGGAATGTCATCTTTTGTTGATGCTTGTTTTACCTGCGGCCGTCAGGGCCATGTGTCGAAAGGATGTCCTAGTAGGAGGGATGCAAGTAGGAGGACTCAGCCTACTGCATCGATTGCGGATTGATGAGTTCGGAGAGGAGGGGTGTTAGCTGCAGAGGCCACCCCCACCTCGGTGTGGCCGTTGTGGTAAGTGTCATTGTGGGGAGTGTCGTACTTCTTCGACAGCTTGTTATGCTTGCGCCCAGCAGGGCAGGATTGATTGGAACGACAGAGGGTAGTGAAGCAGTAGATACAGGTGTATCCTTAACCCTCTAGAGATTGTATGTGTGATAAGATAAGTATATCTTAAGTGTTACGTTCAGTTAACCTTGTGTAAATTGTGATTAGAAATCATGGTTAGTTAACCGGGTAAGATTTGGGAGATAGAGAAAGTGTGAGCCTTAGAGTTTTATGCGTAGAGACCTTAGAGGTAAGGCCATCTCGAGCAAAAGATGTATTTTTATGTTTGACCCTTATCGGAGTGCATAGTACACGTGAGATATGTTTGGGTGATAAAACACTGAGTGGTATGAAATGAAAGAGGGTAGTTGAGCTAAGAAGACCACTAGGTTTTCGTGACTTGATTAGTGAGATTGTTCCGGATCGGGGAACAAGAGTTTTGGCGCCGATAGCTGGTCGTTGAGGACCACCGCGTCAACCCGCGACTGTATTGTGGTGGGTCCGGTTTGTGGTGGTCCCGCTTTGTGATAGGATCACGGGGTGTTAGGCCCAAGTTTAGTAAACCAACAGACGAGTTCGTGGATGCGTTCGACCGATGGTCGCCGATGAGGTCACCCATCTTGTCTTTCATCGGATCGATTACTCGCAGAGTTACGCGAGAGGTTTTATCGTGAAAGTTGTAAGGTGCACGAGGTGCCTACTTTCACCTTATGACAGACAGTGGAGCCCAGGTTATGGCTATTTCTTTTTCTGGAGGTTTTACCAGGCAGGGTTAGGAACTCAGGTGAGTCTCAGTATCGCATTCGCCCTCAGGCCAGTGTTTGGATTTCAGGGGTAGCTGTAAGGATTATTCGCCTCTTGGTTGAGTGTGTATTATAATAGCTACCATATCAGTATTCGGATATCACCTTATGACGCCTTGTAGGGGCGAGGTATAGGTCACGATCGTCGGTTCGATGTTGGCAAGGTTCAGATAATTGGTTCATAATTGTTTCAGCAGGATGCGGATAGGGTGAAGCTTATCCAGAAGAGGTTATTGGCAGCTCAGAGTCAACAGAAGTCGTGCGGATAATCGGCGACGATGCTTGGAGTTCAGCCGACGTGGTCTTCTTGAAGGTACCACCCCGGAAAGGGTGTGACGAGTTTTGGAAAACAGAGGGAACTTAGCCCGAGTTACTTTGGGCCTTTTCAGATCATGTGAAGAATAGGCCAGGTTGCCTATATGTTAGCTTTGCCGTCCGACGTAGGAGGCAGTATGTCCGGTCTTTCATGTTGTTATGTTCGGAAAAGTATCGGAGATCCATCCAGAGTGTTCCCGATTAATGATGATCAAGTTGAGGTAGTAACCCGCAGATTTTGGAAACGAAGCGAATAAATGTGATAAATTATGAGAAAGAGTTCGAGTGTACGAGAAGGGTACGACGAGTAAGGAAAGAAGCAAGCATGTGTTAAGAACATAGATGTGATCATTTCTTTTGTAAAGTGAAGGTCACGAGTATCTTTTAGCCCTTGGGTGGGAGTTTTTGTGATATTAGAGATGATTCCTCGTGGACTTGAATTAAGTATTTGCGCGTGTGTTATTTTATGGCCAGGTGTGGCATGATTGTTTTTCGAAAGAATAGTAGTGAAGACTATACTGGCGCATGTATGTTTTGAGACTTAGAAGGAACATTCGGGACGAATGTTTCTAAGGAGGGGAGAATGTTATACCCCGTATTTCCAGAGTATATACGTGGGGGCGTACGTATAAAAGTTTAGGCCTTAAGTTAGGCTAGGAACGAAAATATTTGTGCACAACTACCAAAACGAATCGTTTTCCGACGAAACGTCTTCCCAAGCTTGCGTAGGGAAAATTACGGCTATGTCATTTATTATTTTTGCGGATTTTTCCGAGAGATGAAATATTTTGGACCAACGAGAGGGCGACACTTGTCACCCTCAAATTGGCAGATTCTTGGGCGTCATTTGGACGAATTGAAGCTTGGAGTTGGTAGGATATTTTTGTGATATTTTGTGTGGTAGATGGATAAGGTGGGACCCACACACACTTGTCCAAATCCACACCCTACACTTGCCTACCACTTGTCTTGATCTTGGCCATTGGTTGGCCTATAAATACCCCCCCTTAGTTGAAGATCTTCTTCATCCACAAATTGTTTCTAAGTCTGGAAATCTCCTCCCTCTTAGCAAGGCTCGCCCAAACCTTGGTGAGGCTTTGGCCGAAACCTCCTAGAGGCTAGCCAAACATACACCCCCCCCCTCTTGAGTTGTTCTCGTGAAATACCCCCATATCCTCTGCTCCTGGCCGTGGGACTTGTCACGACCCGACCTCGGGCCCGAGACTGGTGCCCTACCTGGGCACTCTTACAGGTATACATCAGAGAATAGTAGCGGAACATACATACATAAACTTAACAAGAAATAAATAATAGGTTAGCCGATAAGGCTACCTTCCTGGATACATATAAATATGTAAAACCAAAAGCAGTTACCTTTTTTTTTTTACAAAGCGACCCACAAGATATGACTACAGACCTCTAAGAATTTCCGACATAACAACTGTGACGGGACAGGGCCCCGCCATACCCCTGAATGTACATAAACCTACAACCTCAGGGAGTCGTACCAAAAGACAAAGCCTCCGGAGAAGTGGAGCTTTCCAAGAACTGAACAGTGATCCTAAGAGTGTGGATCAGCAAGCTATGTACCTCAACCTGCGGCATGAACGCAGCCCCCCGAAGGAGGTCAGTACGAAATATGTACCAAGTATGTGAACGAAAATATCAGAATAAAATCATAACATCTATAAAAAGTCGAGACATGTATGATAACCAAAATAACGATTACCGTGCCTTGCCAAAGTGAAAGTAATGAAAGTCAGTTTTACCTTTTAAAGACTATTTCAACCCATGAACAATAATCACACAGGGCTACGGACGCAAGCCCTCAAATATCATAGCGTGTCCGTGGAATCCCCCATCACTGCCGACAACCATAAGTGTAAAATATAACCATGTGACGCGCCCGTGGCATCCCACCTCACCGCTTGCAGACACATATACAATGCATATATATATATATATATATATATATATCTCCTGCTCGTGGAATCCCCCATCACTACCGACAGCTATAAGCGTAAAATATAACCATGTGACGCGCCCGTGGCATCCCACCTCTGTCACGACCCGAACCGGGGCCCGTGACTGGTGCCTTACCCGGGCACCCTAGTGATACAACATCAGAGTAACCAGCGGAATATAAAACAAGACATGAAACAATATGAAGTGAAAGCTTTATTCGAGAAAAGTTGCCTTTCGGCATATATATATATATTTGAGCGATTACATCCCTTTACAAACCTTCCTAATACGAATTGTGATCCTATGGCGAGGATCAATAACAGTGTACCTACTGCGGCATGAACACACGAAGGAGGTCGATCATAACAGTACCAAGTATGTGAAATCAAAATATCAGAAATGAAATCATAACAGTCTGAAATAAAACAGGAGACATGTATGATAACAAAACTACAGTTCACAACATAAAAGCAGTCATGTCAAGTCAGGGACTCACGCCCTCAAAGTCATCCCTCATGCCCGTGGAACTCCTTCCTCACTGCCGGCAGTCTAGGTATAAATCGTATGATACGTATAACGTGTCTCGGCCCATCTCATGGACTCGGTGTCGGATCGTATGGAATACATGTCTCGGCCCATCTCATGGGACTCGATAGGAATCGTATGGAATACATGTCTCGGCCCATCTCATGGGACTCGATAGGAATCGTGTGGAATACATGTCTCGGCCCATCTCATGGGACTCGATAGGAATCGTATGGAATACATGTCTCGGCCCATCTCATGGGACTCGATAGGAATCGTGTGGAATACATGTCTCGGCCCATCTCATGAGACTCGATAGGAATCGTATGGAATACATGTCTCGGCCCATCTCATGGGACTCGATAGGAATCATATGGAATACATTCCTGGTTCATCCCATGAACTCGGTATCGTGTGAAATACATTCCCGGTTCATCCCATGAACGCGGTATAGAATCGACCATAACATTTAAACGCTCTTTTAAGACAGATTAAGATAATACCATGCTTTCCTTTTAAATCAACTAAGGCAATATTATGCCCTCCTTTTTAAACCAAAACACTTTCCTTTTAAAAGTCAAGTAACAACATTCTTTTCCAAAAGTTCAAGTTGCCTAATTTCAAATACTCAAGTCTTTTAGTTTCGAAAGATTTCATAGTTCATAGTCTTAATCAAATAACGTAATCCTTTTTAAAACAATTGAATAACGTATGCCTTATGTGTGAGTAGGTTATTCTTGTTTATAACAATATTATTAAAGCAGCCATGATCTAGGAAATGTAATACAATTTTGTCTTATCTTAGCTTCTATGCAGATGGAGGTTTCTATTGGTTTTAATATAATTTAATTATTGTCAATACATTTTCCTTTATTAACGCTGCAGTGGTTCGTTCGATACTTATTCTCGTTTTCGAGATCAGTAAAACATTATTCTTTAAAAACCAAGTACTCATTACTCACGAATGAGGTTTCACACTTTTTAACAAAATTCATATCAATTCAATTAAGTCAAGTCTCTTATCTTTTAAGATCAATAAACCGTTCATTTTATCTCTCTTAAGTCGTTATACCTAACTTCCCATAAAGCTAGTATAACTCTTAAGCTTTCAAAACCAAGTATTACTCTTCTTTCAAAAACGATTCTTAATTCCTTTGAAATACTTCAAGATTCTTATTATTTAAAACTCAAGTCAAAAGACATCGAAGTAAAACCACGTTCAGTTAACACACGTACGTCTACCGTACTATATATATTCTTTTAAATTATCATGCTCAAGAGGATAGGAAGAATCACGTACCTCGCGACGATTATCGACAATTAGCAAATAGCTCCAAAGTACTGTAATCCTGCTAGCCTTTTCCACCCTTCGAGTAGAATATGCTACTCGCAATACTTCAACCTATAACGGTCATATAAGTCTATCAACGTCTAGACTACTCTGTAGAATAATTCTAGATACAAGATTCCTTATTCTACGGAAAATTGCAAAGACTTCCCTACCACAAATTACACAAGTCTCATCAGAATACAAATCCCATGTAAGTACAGTTCAATTCTCTTCTTATATACCTTCCTTGTATATAACTTATACTCAATTCTACACTTCTACAATATGTAATCTCCAATTACAATAGAAGGACAAGATTATTTACCTCGATAAGCCCAAAATTATCCAAGTTTAAATGTCGATCCTGAGCAAGGTTTAGCTCCTATTCTGTACGCTCCAATACGCTCCAAGAAACCCTTAGAAGTTCTACACAACTTCTACTTAATACTTCAACCAACTATGAAGATTTTCCCTAGGGTTTCGTTTAGTGACTAAAGGAAGTATAGTAGTATTTTCCGGGCTTTTAGTATAGAGGTAACTTTGGGAATACTACAAGGTATTTGGGCTAAGGTATTTTGGAATAACAACAATACTTGGAGAATACTTTTCAACCAAGGGGGAGGGGGGGGTATTTCACGAGAACAACTAGGGGGGGGGGGGTTTTTTCGGCCAAGGCTTTACAAAGGGAGGGTGGTTTGACGAGCTTCAACAGGGGGAGATGGATTTCAAGACTTGGAAAATGTTTAAGGGATGAAGATTTAGTCTTGCACTTGAGGGGTATTTATAGGAAAACCAATGGCCAAGATTAAGGCAAGTGGAGGGCAAGTGGAGGGTGTAGATTTGCACAAGTGTACCTTATCCATCTACCACACAAATATCACAAAATATCCTACCTAACCTTGACCAATGTTTTAGGCCAAAAAAATGACAAAAACGTGCCATGCATTTCGTCCATCAATCCGCCCACTTGAGGGTGACACTTGTCGCCCTCTCGTTGGTCCAAAATATTTCATCTCTCGGAAAAATCCGTAAAAATTATAAATGTCGCAAACGTAATTTTCCCTTCGCAAGGTCCGGAAAACTTTTCGTCGGAAAACAATTCTTTTCGCTAGTTGTGCACAATTTCTTCCCTTATGCCTACTTAAGGCTTGAACTTTTGTATGTACGTCCTCACGTACATACTCTGGAAATACGGGGTATAACATTCTCCCCTCCTTAGAAACATTCATCCCGAATGTTCCTTCTCAAGACGGATAACGATAAAGTTCCTCTTAACTTAAACAAGTTGCCAATGCCACACATGGCCACAAAATAACATACGCGCAAATACTGAAATCCAAGTCCACGAGGAATCACCTCTATCATCGCAAAAGCTCCCACTCAAGGGCTAAATGATACTCTCTTCACACCTTTTCTTCACTAAAGAAATGATTACTTCTATTCTCTTAACACATGTTCACTTCTTCCCTTACTCGTCGTACCCTTCTCATACCCAAACTCCTCCTACTATACGTACCATATTGCTGTCATTGCCTCAGTTTCCCAAAATCTCAAGGTTACTATCTCCAACTTGGTCATCATTAACTGGAAACACTCTGGATGGATCCCCGATACTTTTCTGAACATATCCACATCCTCTTTGGATCAAGCACGACCAACTATTCGAACCTTGCGATGTCGAACCAATCGGCCAAGAACCTACACTTCCGCCCATACAAGGCTTCATAAGGCGATATCCGAATACTGAAATGGTAGATATAATGATACTCACTCAATAAGAGGCACATAATCCTCGCTGCTACCCCGGAAATCAAAACACCGGCCCGAGGGTGAATGCAATACTGAGACTCACCTGAGTTCCTAACCCCCGCCTGGTAAAACTTCCAGAAAAAGAAATAGCCGTAAACTGGGCTCCACTGCCCGTCATAAAGTAAAAGTAGGAACCCCGTGCAGCCTTACAACCTTCCCGATATACAACATCTCGCATAACCCTCCGCCGAGTAAACAGTCCTGACTGAAAGACAAGATGGGCTGACCTCATCGGCCTGACTACTGGTCGAACGCATCCACGAACTCGTACAACGGTCATCTAAACTTGGGCCTAGCGCCCTCATGATCCTACCACCTGGCGGGACCACCACGAACTGACCCCACCACAATACAGGCCGCGGGTTGACCCGCGATCGGTCCTCAACCCGACCCGCTATCGCGCCAAACTCTTGTTCCCCCGATCCGGAACAATCTCACTAATCAAGTCACGAAAACCTAGTGGTCTCTCACCAACTACCCTCTTTCATTTCATACCACTCAGGGACTTATCACACAAATATATCCCACGTATACTATGCACCCCGATAAAGGTCAAACATAAAAATAAATCTTTTACTCAAGATGGCCTCGCATCTAAGGTCTCTACGTATAATATTCTAAGGCTTACAATTTACCTGTCCCCCAATCTTACCCTTCTTACTAACCATGTTTTCTAAACACAATTTTTATCATAATGTTATCTGAACATAATACTTAGCACTTCATCATATCATCAACGCATACTAGTCTTTAGAGGGGTAAGAATATACCTGTAACATCTGCTTCATTTTCCCTTTGTCGCTTTAACCCTAATCATGCCCTGCCGGGCGCATAGCTATAGAAGGTGATGAACACGCCATCGACCCGCAGAGCTGCGTCATTCTACCGTATCCTCATTCTAGATACAGTCCTCGTCGGATGGCCCGACGGTCGCAGTGAAACAAGCACCGCAGAAAGACGACACTCGGGATGGCGTTTGCCGATCGCGCACATCGAGGAAAACATGAACCCGTGGCTAGAAACTATGTATACCGCGGAACCAGAGCCTTGAGCTCGACTAGCTCGAATACCGAACGCCCCAAGATCGCGTGGAGGACCACTGCATCTTGGCGGAGGTACATAACTAACCTGCTGCTGAGGCGGTTCGCCTCGAAAGTTACCAAAGGACCCTGTTGTTCTGGCCCTCTTCTGCTGATCTCGGTCATTCCGTCGACCTCTTCGCTCCTCACATCCAAGTGCATAAGCCTGCATGCGGGCAATGTCCATGTCCGGCTGAAGAGCTACACCCGAACAAGCCTCTGCCAAGTAGTCATCGAGTCCGGTGACGTAGCGGTGTACTCTGTCCTCCATATCAGCTACTAACGCGGGGACATACCGAGCCAATGAGTCCAACTCCACGTTGTACTCCCGAATCAGACGCCTCTGCCTCAAAGATCGTAAATCGTCGGCCCGTGCCTCCTCATCCGCGGAGGCAAGAAGTGGGCGAGAAATGCCTCGAGAACTCGTCCCCGAATAGTTGAGGCGCATGCTCCCCGACAGCTCCCACGAATCAAACGATCGCGATCACGCACCGATGCGTAACCTAAGACCAATGACTCGGTCTCCAAGCCTTGATCACTCTCATAATCCGTCAGAATCGCTTGATGAACTCTTGTGGATCATCCTCGTGCCTCGATCCATAAAATGCGGCGGTCGCAACTCGTAAAGTCCCGCAGCCTCAAACTATCCGCTCTGGGTGAACTACGGTACTACTGCAGGAATCGCCGCATCCAAATTTTATCCTCGTGCCTTGCCACTATCACGCCAATAATTGAGCCATCTCTTTGTACCCAACTCCTGCTCCAGCCGTGGACTGGAGGCTCAGAATCGTGGTCTGCGACCATCGCTGCGACTCTAAACTCGCTGAAATTTGTGGCGTCGCAAAACTCGCCGTCAAGCACTATCTCGGTAATGACCGGCTCGCGCTCGTACTCCTCTATATCCTACTAGCAGCTTCCTCGGCTGTCTTGCCAATCTGGGCCCGGGTTGCCTTGCGCGGAGGCATAGCTGGTAAAAAACGAAATACGTCAGAGGGGTCCAACTTATAACACAGCTCTAAGGCACGATCTCAGAATGAGAAGAATGGAAACTAATCCTAAATGTCCTGCAGCCTCCTGATTATAGATGTGGTGCACAACACATCGATAATCAAGACTCTACTAGACACGGTCTGTAGACACTTTCCGAGGATTAACTGCTCTGATACCACTTTTGTCACGACCCGATCCCGGGCCCGTGACTGGTGCCTTACCGCGGGCACCCTAGTGATACAACATCAGAGTAACCAGCGGAATATAAAACAAGACATGAAACAATATGAAGTGAGAAACATTTTATCTGAGAAAAGTTGCCTTTCGACATATATATATATATTTGAACAGTTACATCCCTTTTACAAACTTGCCCACAACAGTACTACAGAACTCTAAGAATGGTATAACAACTATGACGGGACAGGGCCCCGCCATACCCCTGAATGTACAAGAACATACAACTCAGGGAAACATACCAAAAGATAAGCCTCCGGAGAAACGGAGCTTCCCAATACGTTGAACTGTGATCCTATGAGCGAGGATCAACAACCGGTGTACCTACACTGCGGATGAACGCACTTCAAGGAGGTCGATAACAACAGTACCAAGTATGTAAAATCGAAAATACTCTAAATGAAATCATAATGCGAAATAAAGCAGAGACATGTATGATAACAAAACTACAGTTCACAACATAAAAGCAGTCATGTCAAGTCAGGGACTCACGCCCTCAAAGTCATCCCTCATGCCCGTGAAACTCCTTCCTCACTGCCGGCAGTCTAGGTATAAATCGTATGATACGTATAACGTGTCTCGGACCATCTCATGGACTCGGTGTCGGATCGTATGGAATACATGTCTCGGCCCATCTCATGGGACTCGATAGGAATCGTATGGAATACATATCTCGGCCCATCTCATGGGACTCGATAGGAATCGTGTGGAATACATATCTCGGCCTATCTCATGGGACTCGATAGGAATCGTATGAAATACATGTCTCGGCCCATCTCTTGGGACTCGATAGGAATCGTGTGGAATACATGTCTCGGCCCATCTCATGGGACTCGATAGGAATCGTATGGAATACATGTCTCGGCCCATCTCATGGGACTCGATAGGAATCGTATGGAATACATGTCTCGGCCTATCTCATGGGGCTCGATAGGAATCGTATGGAATACATTCCCTGTTCATCCCATGAACTCGGTATCGTGTGAAATACATTCCCGGTTCATCCCATGAACGTGGTATAGAATCGACCATAACATTTAAACGCTCTTTTAAGACAGATTAAGATAATACCATGCTTTCCTTTTAAATCAACTAAGAAAATATTATGCCCTCCTTTTTAAACCAAAACACTTTTCTTTTAAAAGTCAAGTAACAACATTCTTTTCCAAAAGTTCAAGTTGCCTAATTTCAAATACTCAAGTCTTTTAGTTTCGAAAGATTTCATAGTTCATAGTCTTAATCAAATAACGTAATCCTTTTTAAAACAATTGAATAACGTATGCCTTATGTGTGAGTAGGTTATTCTTGTTTATAACAATCTTATTAAAGCAGCCATGATCTAGGAAATGTAATACAATTTTGTCTTATCTTAGCTTCTATGCAGATGGAGGTTTCTACTGGTTTTAATATAATTTAATTATTGTCAATACATTTTCCTTTATTAACGCTGCAGTGGTTCGTTCGATACTTATTCTCGTTTCCGAGATCAGTAAAACATTATTCTTTAAAAACCAAGTACTCATTACTCACGAATGAGGTTTCACACTTTTTAACAAAATTCATATCAATTCAATTAAGTCAAGTCTCTTATCTTTTAAGATCAATAAACCATTCATTTTATCTCTCTTAAGTCGTTATACCTAACTTCCCATAAAGCTAGTATAACTCTTAAGCTTTCAAAACCAAGTATTACTCTTCTTTCAAAAACGATTCTTAATTCCTTTGAAATACTTCAAGATTCTTATTATTTAAAACTCAAGTCAAAAGACATCGAAGTAAAACCACGTTCAGTTAACACACGTACGTCTACCGTACTATATATATTCTTTTAAATTATCATGCTCAAGAGGATAGGAAGAATCACATACCTCGCGACGATTATCGACAATTAGCAAATAGCTCCAAAGTACTGTAATCCTGCTAGCCTTTTCCACCCTTCGAGTAGAATATGCTACTCGCAGTACTTCAACCTATAACGGTCATATAAGTCTATCAACGTCTAGACTACTCTGTAGAATAATTCTAGATACAAGATTCCTTATTCTACTAAAATTGGGCAAGACTTCCTACCCACAAATTACACAAGTCTCATCAGAATACAAATTCTATGTAAGTACAGTTCAATTCTCTTCTTATATACCTTCCTTGTATATAACTTATACTCAATTCTACACTTCTACAATATGTAATCTCCAATTACAATAGAAGGACAATATTATTTACCTCGATAAACCCAAAATTATCCAAGTTTAAATGTCGATCCTGAGCAAGGTTTAGCTCCTATTCTGTACGCTCCAAGAAACCCTTAGAAGTTCTACACAACTTCTACTTAATACTTCAACCAACTATGAAGATTTTCCCTAGGGTTTCGTTTAGTGAGTAAAGGAAGTATAGTAGTATTTTCCGGGCTTTTAGTATAGAGGTAACTTTGGGAATACTACAAGGTATTTGGGCTAAGGTATTTTGGAATAACAACAATACTTGGAGAATACTTTTCAACCAAGGGGGGGGGGGGGTATTTCACGAGAACAACTAGGAGGGGGGGGGTATTTCACGAGAACAACTAGGAGGGGGGGGGTTGTTTCGGCCAAGGCTTCACAAAGGGGGGGGGGGGTGGTTTGGACGAGAGCTTCAAGAGGGGGAGAGGGATTTCAAGACTTGGAAAATGTTTAAGGGATGAAGATTTAGTCTTGCACTTGAGGGGTATTTATAGGAAAACCAATGGCCAAGATTAAGGCAAGTGGAGGGCAAGTGGAGGGTGTAGATTTGCACAAGTGTACCTTATCCATCTACCACACAAATATCACAAAATATCCTACCTAACCTTGACCAATGTTTTAGGCCAAAAAAATGACAAAAACGTGCCATGCATTTCGTCCATCAATCCGCCCACTTGAGGGTGACACTTGTCGCCCTCTCGTTGGTCCAAAATATTTCATCTCTCGGAAAAATCCGTAAAAATTATAAATGTCGCAACCGTAATTTTCCCTTCGCAAGGTCCGGAAAACTTTTCGTCGGAAAACAATTCTTTTCGATAGTTGTGCGCAATTTCGTCCCTTATGCCTACTTAAGGCTTGAACTTTTGTACGTACGTCCTCACGTACATACTCTGGAAATACGGGGTATAACAACCTCACTGTCGGCGTACACACATACAATACATATATATATATATATATATATATATCTCATGCCCGTGGAATCCCTCATCTCTGGTACATTACTTCATGGAGGGCTAATCCATGGGGTAATAGTACATAACATACGGTCGCGTGCCTTAATCCCTCATCGTATAAGCATGGCCATAGGGTAATAATCGTATATAACATGCTCGTGGAATCCCTCATCTCGGGTACATGTCTTCATGGGGATCTAGTCCATGGAGTAATAGTCGTACATAACATGGTCGCATGCCCCGGAATCCCTCATCGTATAAGCATGGCCATGGGTAATAAAACAAGTCCTGGAATCTAACCCGCCTCCTGGTCGCATGCCCCGGAATCCCTCATCGTATAAGCATGTCCAAGGAGTAATAAAACAATCCGGGAATCTATCCCGCATCCTGGTCGCATGCCCCGGAATCCCACATCGTATAAGCATGTCCAAGGATCAATCACAATGGAAGCATACCCATGGAAGCCTCCGTCACTGTCGGTACGTCCAAGTAAATTCACAACAAAACAGCCGGCCCTCCAACTGAGAGTCAAGGCAGCGTAAACATATAATACTTGCACTCAAGGCTATCACAAGCAAGCATAGGCAAGTTCATAAAATCTTTAGACTTTCATTTTATATACACAAGGCACTTTTCGTTTCACATAAAAATCCGGGAATTTAACCCAAAGTACTACGTACTTCTCTTCCTTTAAAATGACTTTTTTTCATATAAACTTCCAAGATACTAACAACCGTAGTATCAAGTCATATCTACTTTTCAAGACAAGTCACAATACCTTTTAGAAATACATTTATAGGCTTCTAAATCAAGTGACTTCTTTCTTTTGAAACCTTAAGAAATTGATGCCTTCAAATCAATTTGTCTTTCATTATTTCGAGTCATTTATCATTACTTACATTACTTAGAGTAAACCACTCTTATAATCTTTCCATAAAGCTATTATAACCAACTTCCCATAAAGTCGTTATACTAACTTTATACCTTTGGCAAATACATTCTTTTTATAACCAAGAGACTTATACTTTCGAAAACCAAGTATCGCATACTTTCAAAATACTTCAAGTCTCTTATATTTTAGAAATCAAGTTTCTTACTTTAGAAGTCAAGTCTTCTTATCTTTTAGAATGTCAAGTAATCAATACTTTCTAAATCAAGTATTCTATACTTTTAAATCAATTCATTTCTTCCTTTAAGAATCAAGTCCCATAACTTGAAAAAATAAAGTCTCTTAACCTTTTAAGAATTCTTAGTTCATAGTCTTAACACTTCATAACGTAAATTCTTTAAGTTAAGAAACATATGCCTTATGTGTGTGAGTAGGTTATACTTGTTTATAACGATATTATTAAAGCAGCCATGATCTAGAAAATGTAATACAATTTTGTCTTATCTTAGATTCTATGCAGATGGAGAATTATACTCATTTTAATATAATCAATTGTCATTACATTTTCCTTTATTAACGCTGCAATGGCTTGTTCGATACTTATTCTCATTCGTGTCGTAAATTAGCCAAATCAACTTGGCTCCAAATACCTCCTAACGACTCTTACCAACATCCCCCATAAGACTTGATAAGAACTTATGATAACTTAGACATAACCTTTACATAGAGTAAATCACATACATACCTCTTAACTTCTACGAGTAGAAGGGAACATGAAATAATACCACATGTATATTCCATACATAGAATCATGTCAAAGGAAGGAAGAGGTTCACATACCTCGCGACGATTATCGACAAGTAGCAAAATGCTCCAAAGTACTTCAACCTTGAGCTATTCCATCCTTTAAGTAGAATACGCTACTCGTAGTACTTCAACCTATATTAATCATAACATGTCTATCAACTCCTCACTTCAAACGTAGAATATTCTAAGTGCAAAGTCACTAAATTCTACGGAAAATCGGACAGCACTTCCTTTGTTTCTACATACCTTTCCACCCTTTTCAAGGCCCGAAAATCAATAACCAAACACCACATTTAAGGCACAACAATTCAGAAAATACAAATGGGATTACACGCCTTAACAGGACGTGTAAAATTCTGCCCCACAATTAATATAAAACTGTCCAACAAGTCAAGCCATTCTCGGCTTCCATCTATATCAACAACAAATGTCAATTTTCCGTTCAATTCCTTTTTAATCCAAGTTGTTATTCCAACATGTTATATACATAATAACAATTACAACAACTATAACTCCTTTCTTCCTTAATATGCGACGATTGTAACTAACAATTAAATTGATTACACCATAAATGGCTAACTTGTCCATTTTCGGTTTTCAACATGTCGACATGATCCAAATCTTTTCAAACTTCATTCTATATACCTCATGCTCATTTCTTAACTAATATAACATGTAATCTTCAATTACATTAAGAAGATGAAAATTTTACCTCAATAAGCCCTAATAAAGTCCAAGCGTAAAAGTCGATCCTTAGCAACTTTTAGCTCCTCTTCTTGTGTTTTAATCCACTCCAAGCACTCCTTAGAAGCTCATGAAGAACTCCTCTTCAAGTTCCATCTTCAAATTTGAAGAACACCTTAGGGTTTCGCCTTGCGACTAACGTAAAAACGTCATTTTTCCGAGATTTTTCTCCTAAGCCGAGAGCTTCACAACAAGAACACAAGTTCTTGATTTAATTCTAAGTGTTGGAAGACTTGTCTTGCTACTAGTGTGCTTATATAACACATTGGAGGGTCTAGATTATAACACTTGTTAGGTTTGGATGAAAGAGATCAAGCCAAGTGTCCCTTGGACTTAGTCAACAATATAAAGCTCTTTAATTAGCAAGACTTGGTCATCTTAACATTGGCAAAATGACCATTGTTATACCCCGTAGTTCCAGGGTATGTATGCGAGGACGTACGTACGAGAATACGACAGAAAGATTGGAAAGGAAGAAAGAGGTGATTTTTCCACGGAAAAGTTTCCGGTTTTTGTGAAGGAAAAAGGTTCGTTAATGGAATGGATTCTGATTTGGTATTTGGACTTCTTAGATTATATTAGAATTTTGGGATTTTATTTTCGGAAATGGTCACGTGGGGCCCACGGGAGAAATTTACGGTTTTGTGGGGCCCGCTTTGATTTTGAGATTTTGGCCGTTATGGATATTTTCGGAAGACGAAATATTTTGGACGAATCGGGGGGCGACACGTGTCACCCCCATGTGGCACCCTTGGCCGAAATATGTTTGTACACAACACCCGGTTAGAGTCGTTTTTCGACGAAACGTTCTACCTAACTTACGGCGGTAAATTACGGCTATGTCATTTAGTATTTTTGCGGATTTTTCCGAGAGACGAAACGTTTTGGACCAGCGAGGGCAACACTTGGCACCCTCTCGTTGGTGGACTCGAGGCGGTTAGTACGAATGGATGAGCAAGTGTTGGTTGATATTTGTGTAGATATTTGTGAGGGTTTTAAGGAGTAGGGTCTAGGGGGCACTTGGGCATATCTTGGCCCTCCACTTGCCCCCCCACTTGGCTAGATCTTGGCCATTGGTTGGCCTTTGCTTGGCCTATAAATACCTCCCCTTTGAAGACTTCTTCATCAATTCCATAATTTCCAAGTCTTGAAAACCTCCTCCCTCCTTGTTGGTTTCGTCCCTCCCTCTTCCTTTGTGAAGACTTGGCCGAGGGTGCACCCTCCTAGAGGCCTTGGCCGGGCGGTACACCCTCCTAGTGGTGTGCCGTGAGGTACCCCTGCCTTGTTGTTCTCGTAGAATACACCCCCTCTTGGTAGAAATACTCTCAAAAGTATTGTTACTATACCCAAATTACCTTAGCCGTATACCTTGTAGTATTCCAAAGAAACCTCTATACGTAGAGTCGGAAATACTACAGTATGTCCTTTTGTCTCAAACCGAAACCCTAAGGAAATCTTCATTGATTGATTGAAGTATTTAAGTAGAAGTTGGTTAGAACTTCTAAGGTTGTTTGGAGCGGGTTAGCACCGGAGTAGAGCTAAGAGTTGCTAAGGATCGACATTTATACTTGGATAATTATGGGCTTATCGAGGTAATTATCTTGTCTCTATTTGTAATTGGAAATTACATGTTGTTAGAATATATAGTTGAAGTATACTATATATAGAACTAAGCTTAATCGCGGCAATGTCTTTTGACTTAAGCTGAAGAATAAAGAAAAGAATCGAATGTATTTACATAAGATCGTATAAGAGACTTGTGTAGTATTCTTGAGTAGAATTGTACACGTCAGGTTAGGCGTGTAAACCCCACTGGTTGGCTTGGTGGCCTACTCGTTAGAGAGGAGATTTACGCTGCATGTGTGGGGGAGGCCGAATTTTACGTAGAGAAATGGAACCTTGTGTTTTGAAGTTAATAGACGTTTGTGACCTTTTTAGGTGAAAGTACTAAGAGTAGCGTATTCTACTTGAGTGGAAAGGGCTAGCAAGGTTGTAGTACTTGGAGCATTTTGCTTATTGTCGATACTCGTCGCGAGGTATGTGAACCTTTTCCTATCTCTTCTAGCATGATATGTGTGAACTATGTAGTACGAGACGCATACGTGTTAAGCGTGTTTGATTGTTTTAAAAAAACATAAAGTGTTATAACGGCTTTATGGGAAGTTGGTCATAATGACTTTATGTAGGTAAGAAAATACCTTGTGGTTTTAAAAGGTAATCGATGTGAATTATAAGCGGCTTGTTATAATAAGGAACTTGATGTATTTCAAAAGAATTATAAATCGCTTTTGAAGGAGAGTAATACTTGGTTTTGAAAACTTAAGAGTTATACTAGCTTTATGGGAAGTTAGGTATAACGCTTAAGAATGTTTTATCGATTTGAAATCGAATGTGTATCGCCAAACCACCGCAGCGTTAATAAAGGAAAATGTCTTGACTAATGAGTTGTATTATTAAAACCAGTAGAAACCTCCATCTGCATAGAAACTAAGATGAGACAAAATGATATTACATTTTCTAGGTCATGGTCTTTGTAGTAAGATAATTATAAACAAGAATAACCTATTCACACATAAGACTTATGTTACTCAAATGTTTTAAAAGAGATTAAGACTATGAGTTATGAAACCTTTCTAAAATAAGTGACTTGAGCATTTGAAATTAGGCAAACTTGAACGTTTGGAAAATAATGTTGTTACTTGATTTTACAAAGGTAAGTGTTTTGGGTTTACTTAAAAGACAAATACTCTATTTTATACTATGGGTATTGTGTGACTTATGTGGAAGGAACGGATCTTTTAAAGATTTAATGTGTGAAGTACTTGGGGGTAGATACCGAACTTGTTAATAGAAAGTACCTTGTGTGAATAACTTGATTGTATTGGTTTGTGATAGCCTTGTAATACTTTCTTGTTGATTTGATAAGTAAACATGTTAGGATGCTACGTGTGTTAGTATCTTGTGATGTTAGTGTAAAGGGGTTTTCCTCGATCGCGCTTTAAAGTTGTTTGACTATCGTACCGTTATGTTGGTATTGTACCACTTACCTTGACTTGTGTCCGGAGGTTAAGCCGCCTCCACGCGGGTAGACTCGGTGATGCAGGACCATGATTCGAGAATACCTACGCGGGTCCGAGGGATCCATGCGAACTACGGAGTTCGAGGTTAGTTTACGCCGCGTGGTCACGCGGTCTTTGTGGCTACGCGGATCGCGAGTCGAGGATGATGCCGGGAGTAGCTACCCTCGATGCGGGTTATACCTCACGCGCCTATGAGGTTGGCCTATGCGGGCTACGGAAAGTTCGTGGCTAGACGCGCACATTTGATCTGCGCGCAGTGACCGGCTTTTATCATGTGACGATGCAGACAGATATCATGACACGCTTTATGACCTTGTTGTGCATGTAGGTGTTAGTAGTCGGCTATGCCTTCGACTTACCTGCATCGTTTTATTAGGACACGTGGGACACGGTGTTCATGTGTATTCCTTGCGCTTGTATATCATAAACCGCTGCGGTGATGGAAGGTATTCCACGCACGATTGATGTTGTGGGCGTGAGACCCATTGTTAAATTTGAGTGATGACTGAGGCGTGAGTCCTCGACGGCATGATCGCTATTTATGCTGAATCGTAGTTTGTTATCATACATGTCTCTCGCCGTATAGACTACTATGATTTCATTTACTGAGTTATTTTCGGTTTCACATACTTGGTACTGTTAGATCGACTCTTCGGGCCGCGTCATGCCGCAGTAAAGGTACACCGCCGTTGATCCTCGCTCTTAGTGGTCACGTCGTTTGGGAAAGCTCCGTTTCTCCGGAGGCTTATCTTGGTATAGTCCCCTGTTGTTGTAGGTGCTTACATTCAGGGGTATGACGGGGCCCTGTCCCGTCGTTGTTGTCATTTCATTCATAGAGGTCTGTAGTACTGATGTGGGCAGGGTTGTAAAAAGGATTAAACTGTTCGCTTTAAAAGATTGTTTATATATGCCGAAAGGCAAGTTTTCACAGATTATTGTTTTATACTTCTTGTTATTTCATGTTATTGTATATATTCCGCTGATTACTCTGATGTTGTATCACTAGGGTGCCCGGGGTAAGGCACCAGTCACGGGCCCGGGTTCGGGTCGTGACAAAAGTGGTATCAGAGCAGTTAATCCTCGGAAAGTGTCTACGCATCAGATCCGAAGAGAGTCTTGATTATCGGTGTGTTGTGCACCACATCAATAATCAGGAGGCTATAGGATATTTAGGATTGGTTTCTATTCTTCTCACTCTGAGATCGTGCCTTAGAGCTGTGTTGTAAGTAGACCCTCTGACGCATTTCTTTCCCTTATCGTTATGCCTCCGCGTAGGGCAAACCCGGGCCCAGGAGGGCAAGGCAGCAGGAGCCGCGAGTAGAGTTCGAGGGTTACGTGCGACAGCCCAATCATTACCTAGGGTAATGCTTCATTCGGGATTTCTGCGACATCACTAGCCCCAAGAAAGTTTAGCACGGCGGCGGCGCCTCATCGCGCCATGATATTTGAACCTTCGCCTTCACGACCGAGAGCAGAGAATATGGATTGCAAAGAGGCGACCTGCATTAGCTATGGATTTGGCTACCGGAGAGTATACCGATGCATCGCGAGTCTTGATGGCTATCTAAGAGAGGGTCGTGCAAGAGTAATTCTTCAGTTAGGCTTGAGCATGGCCTGTGTACGGGCTTATGCGCATCAGGCCGAGAAGCATAGAAATCATGGTGGGTTAACCGAGTAAGATTTTGGGGGTTAGAGAAGGTGTGGGCCTTAGAGTGTTATACGTAGAGACCTTAGAGGTGAGGCCATCTCAAGAAAAGGTGTAGTGTTATGTTTGATCCTTATCAGAAGTGCATAGTGCACGTGAGCTATGTTTGGGATAGGTCCCTAGTAGTGTGGAATGAAAGGGGGTAGTTGAGCTAAGAAGACCGCTAGGTTTTCGGAATGTGATTAGTGAGATTGTTCCTTCGGGGAACTAGTGTTTTGCGCGTTGCCGGGTCAGGTTGAGGCCACGTCGCGGGTCAACCCGCGACCTGTTTTATGGTGGGGTCAGTTTGTGGTGGTCCCGCCTTGTGATAGGGTCATGAGGGTGTTAGGCCCATGTTTAGTTAACCAGCGTACGAGTTCGTGGACGATTCGACCGATGAGTCGGGCGATGGGGGCAGCCCGTCGTGTTTTTCGATCGAGACCATGTACTTGCAGTGTTGATTATATCAGAAAGGTTGTAAGGCTGCACGGGGTGCCTACCTTCACCTTATGACAGGCAGTGAAGCCCAGGTTGTGGCTATTTTCGTTTTCTAAGAGTTTGACCAGGCAGGGTTAAGAACTCAGGTGAGTCTCGACCGCATTCGCCTCGCCGCGGTGTGGATTTCAGGGGTAATTGTGAGGATTGTTGGTTCCTGTGGAGGGAGCGTTTAAGCTACCATTTCAGTGTTCGGATGTCGCCTTATGAAGCCTTGTAGGGGGCGGAAGTGTAAGTTGCCGGTCGATTGGTTCGACGTTGGCAAGGTTCAGATAGTTAGTTCAGGCTTGTTCCAGCAGACTGCGGTTAGGGTGAAGTTTGTCCAGAAGAGGTTCTGGCAGCTCAGAGAAATCGTACGGATAATCGGCGACGACGCTTAGAGTTCAGGCTGACGGTCGATCTTCTTGAAAGTACCACCCCGGATTGGGTGTGACGAGTTTTGGAAACAGAAGGAACTTAGCCCGAGTTACTTTGGGCCTTTTGAGTTCATGTGAAGAATAGGCCAGGTTGCCTATATGTTAGCAATTGCCGTCCGACTTAGGAGGCAGTACGTCCGGTCTTTCGTATTGTTGTTCGGGGGGCTGCACGTATAAAGAGGCCAGAGCCTCTACCACGGGAACAGACCCGAACCGTGGCTCTCCGTATGGCGTCACGAGAAGAAGCGAAGGCGTGCCTCGAGGATCGCGGACCGGTACCATTTGTTGGGTCGTCGGAGCAAGGCTCGCGACAAAGTGACAAAAGTGGTATCAGTGACTAAGGATGTATATTTTGACCCCGGGAAGAGGTATTTGTGGTGATGTAGAAGTGTTTCCTCGTGGGCTTGGATGTAAGTTTTTGCGCAGGTGTTTCCATGGCCAGGTGTGGCAGGATTGTTCTCATAAGTATAGTAGTAGAGACTATATCGACGCTTGTATGTTTGGGGACTTAGAAGGAACATTCGGACGAATGTTTCTAAGGGGAGAATGTTATACCCGTAGTTCCAGGTATGTATGCGAGGGCGTGCGTGCGAGAATCTGACGAAAGATTGGTAAGGAAGAAAGAGGTGATGTTTCCACGGAAAAGTTTACGGTTTTTGTGAAGGAACAAGGTTCGTTAATGGGAATTGGATTCCCAGATTTGTTATTTGGACTTCTTAGATTATTTTAGAATTTTGGGATTTTATTTTGGAAATGGTCACGTGGGGCCCGGGAGAAATTCTGGTTTTGTGAGCTTTGATTTTGAGATTTTGGCGTTATGGATATTTTGGAAGACGAAATATTTTGGGCGAATCGGGGCGACACGTGTCACCCCGTGTGGCACCCTTGGCGAAATATGTTTGTACACAACACGGTTAGAGTCGTTTTTAAAGCGTTACCTAACTTACGAAGGGTAAATTACGGCTATGTCATTTAGTATTTTGCGGATTTTTCCGAGAGGCGAAACGTTTTGGACCAGCGAGAGGGCAACACTTGGCACCTCGTTGGTGGACTGAAAGGCGGTTAGGGCGAATGGATGAGCAAGTGTTGGTTGATATTTGTGTAGATATTTGTGAGGTTTTAAGGAGTAGGGTCTAGGGGCACTTGGGCATATCTTGGCCCTCCACTTGCCCCCACTTGGCTAGATCTTGGCCATTGGTTGGCCTTTGCTTGCCTATAAATACCCTCCCTTTGAAGACTTCTTCATCAATTCCATAATTTCCAAGTCTTGAAAACCTCCTCCTCCTTGTTGGTTTCGTCCTCCTCTTCCTTTGTGAAGACTTGGTAGGGTGCACCCCTCCTGAGGCCTTGGCCGGGCGGTACACACTCCTAGTGGTGTGGTGAGGTACCCACTGCCTTGTTGTTCTCGTAGAATACACCACTCTTGGTAGAAATACTCTCAAAAGTATTGTTACTATACCCAAATTACCTTAGCCGTATACCTTGTAGTATTCCAAAGAAACCTCTATCGTAGAGCAGGAAATACTACCGTATGTCCTTTTTGTCTCAAACCGAAACCACAAGGAAATCTTCGTTGATTGATTGAAGTATTTAAGTAGAAGTTGGTTAGAACTTCTAAGGGTTGTTTGGATGGGTTAGAGCACCGGAGTAGGAGCTAAGAGTTGCTTAGGATCGAATTTTTTTCTTGTATAATTATGGGCTTATCGAGGTAATTATCTTGTGCCTCTATGTGTTATTGTTAATTACATGTTGTTTGATTATTTAGTTGAAGTATACTATATATAGAACTAAGCTTAATCGCGGCAATGTCTTTTGACTTAAGCTGAAGAATAAAGAAAAGAATCGAATGTATTTACATAATCGTATTGCGGTAGACTTGTGTAGTATTCTTGAGTAGAATTGTACGTCAGGTTAGGCGTGTAAACCCCACTGGTTGGCTTGGTGGCGGCCTCGTTAGAGGAGGAGATTTCTGTTGTTGCGGGGAGGTCTTCGAATTTTCTGTAGAGAAATGGAACCTTGTGTTTTGAAGTTAATAGACGTTTGTGACCTTTTTAGGTGAAAGTACTAAGAGTAGCGTATTCTACTTGAGGAGTGGAAAGGGCTAGCAAGGTTGTAGTACTTGGAGCATTTTGCTTATTGTCGATACTCGTCGCGAGGTATGTGAACCTTTTCCTATCTCTTCTAGCATGATATGTGTGAACTATGTAGTACGGTAGACGTACATGTGTTAACTGTGTTTGATTGTTTTTAAAAAAACATAAAGTGTTATAACGGCTTTATGGGAAGTTGGTCATAACAGCTTTATGTAGGTAAGAAAATACCTTGTGGTTTTAAAAGGTAACTGATGTGAATTATAACTGGCTTGTTATAATAAGGAACTTGATGTATTTCAAAAGAATTATAAATCGTTTTGAAGGGAGAGTAATACTTGGTTTTTGAAAACTTAAGAGTTATACTAGCTTTATGGGAAGTTAGGTATAACGGCTTAAGAATGTTTTACTGATTTCGGAAATCAGAATGTGTATCGCCAAACCACTGCAGCGTTAATAAAGGAAAATGTACTGACTAATGAGTTGTATTATTAAAACCAGTAGAAACCTCCATCTGCATAGAAACTAAGATGAGACAAAATGATATTACATTTTCTAGGTCATGGCTGTTGTAGTAAGATAATTATAAACAAGAATAACCTATTCACACATAAGACTTATGTTACTCAAATGTTTTAAAAGAGATTAAGACTATGAGTTATGAAACCTTTCTAAAATAAGTGACTTGAGCATTTGAAATTAGGCAAACTTGGACGCTTGGAAAATAATGTTGTTACTTGATTTTACAAAGGTAAGTGTTTTGGGTTTACTTAAAAAGACAGTCACTCTATTTTATACTATGGGTATTGTGTGACTTATGTGGAAGGAACGGATCTTTTAAAGATTTAATGTGTGAAGTACTTTGGGGGTAGATACCCGAACTTGTTAATAGAAAGTACCTTGTGTGAATAACTTGATTGTATTGGTTTGTGATAGCCTTGTAATACTTTCTTGTTGATTTGATAAGTAAACATGTTAGGATGCTACGTGTGTTAGTATCTTGTGATGTTAGTGTAAAGGGGTTTTCCTCGATCGCGCTTTAAAGTTGTTTGACTATCAGCCGTTATGTTGGTATTGTACCACTTACCTTGACTTGTGTCCGGAGGTTAAGCTGCCCTCCGATGCGGGGTAGACTCAGGCGGTCTGGGACCATGATTCGAGAATACCTCATGCGGGTCCAGGGGATCCATGCGGAACTACGGGAGTTCCGGTTAGTTTACGCCGCTTGTGGTCATGCGGTCTTTGTGGCGTGCGACCGCGAGTCGAGGATGATCGGGAGTAGCTACCCTCGATGCGGGGTTATACCTCATGCGGGCCTATGAGGTTGGCCTATGCGGCTACGGAAAGTTCGTGGCTAGACGCGCACATTTGATCTGCGGGCGGTGACCGGCTTTTATCATGTGACGGTGCAGACAGATATCATGACACGCTTTATGACCTTGTTGGTGCGTAGGTGTTAGTAGTCGGCTATGCCTTCGTACTTACTGTCTTCGTTTTATTAGGACACAGGTGGGACACGGTGTTCATGTGTATTCCTTGGTGCTTGTATATCATAAAGCTGCCGGTGAGGAAGGTATTCCACGCACGATTGATGTTGTGGGCGTGAGACCCATTGTTAAATTTGAGTGATGACTTGAGGCGTGAGTCACGACTTGGCATATTCGCTTATTTATCTTTGAGCGTAGTTTGGTTATCATACATGTCTCCCGCTTCAGTATAGACTACTATGATTTCATTCTGATAGTTATTTTGGTTTCAACTGTTATACCCGTAGTCCCGTGGTATGTATGCGAGGGCGTGCGTGCGAGAATCTGAGAAAGATTGGAAAGGAAGAAAGAGGCGATTTTTCCACGGAAAAGTTTCCGGTTTTGTGAAGGAAAAAGGTTCGTTAATGGGAATTGGATTCCCAGTTTGGTATTCGGACTTCTGGAATATTAGAGAATTATGGAATTTTATTTTGAAAATGGTCACGTGGGGCCCACGGAGAAATTCTGGTTTTGTGGGGCCACTTTGTTTTCGAGATTTTGGCCATTATGGATATTTTGGAAGATGTTTTATTTTGGGCCAATAGGAGGGTGACACGTGTCACCCCGCCTAGTGGCTCGGCCGAATGGCATTTGTGCACAACACGGTTAGAGTCGTTTTCGACGAAACGTTTTATAACTGCGAAGGAAAAATTCGGCTATGTCTTTTCTCATTTTGCGGATTTTTAGAGACTAACATTTTGGACCAACGAGAGGCGGCACTGGCACCTCTCATTGGCGGGCAAGGTGGCGACTTGGACGAAATGAGGATGTCAGTGGTAGATATTTTGGTAGATATTTTGTGAGGGTTTTAAGGAGTAGGGACTAGGGGCACTTGGGCATATCTTGGCCTACACTTGTGTAGCACTTGGCTCAATCTTGGCCATTGGTTGGCCTTGGCTTGTGCTATAAATACCCTCTCCCTTTGATGAATTCTTCATCCATTCCTAAATGTTTCTAAGTGTAAAATCCTCTCCTCCCTTGTGTTGAGTTCGGCAAGGGCCTCCCCACTTGTGGCCGAGCACCCTCCAGGGGTGCTAGCCGAGAGTAGTGCCCCCTCCTGAGTTGCTAGCGTGGGGTACCCACTGCCTAGGTTGTTTCGTATAATACCCTTGTTGTGGTATAGAAATACTCTCTAGTATTGTTATAATGTCCAAATACCTTCGCCCAAATACCTTGTAGTATTCCCAAGGTTACACTTATACAAAAGCCACGAAAATACTATTATACTTCCCGTCAGTCACAAAACCGAAACCCTAGGAAAATCTCCATAGTCCGTTGGAGTATTGTGTAGAAGTTGGTTAGAACTTCTAAGGGTGGTTTAGAGCGGGTTGGAGCGCTCGGAGTTGGAGCTAAAACTTTGCTAAGGATCGACATTAAACTCGGATAATTATGGGCTTATCGAGGTAACTATCTTGTCCCCCTTTTGTAATTGGAAATTACATGTTGTAGGAAAATATAGTTAAAGTATATTATATATATAACTGAACATAGCTTGTGGCAATGTCCTTGGACTTAAGCCTAAAGAACTGAACTGTAATTACATAGGACTGTATTACAGTAGACTTGTGTAGTAGTACCGTGGAGTAGAATTGTACCCGTTAGGGTTAGATGTATAACCCCCCCCTGGTTGGCTTGGTAGCCGGCCTCGATAGAGAGGAGGTTCTGTTTGTTGCGGGAGAGTCTTGCGAATTTTGGTAGAATGTTCTACGATGAGATCTAAATGTTAATAAGCGCCTTGTGGCCTTATAGGTTGATGTACTACGTGTGGCGCGATCACGTGGCTTAAGGGGTTAGCCGCGTTTGGAAGTACTTGAGCGTTTTGCTGAGTCGATACTCGTCGCGAGGTATGTGAACCTCTTCCTATCTCTTCTAGCATGATATGTGTGAACTATGTAGTACGGTGAGCGCATGTGCTAAATGTGTTTGAGTGGTTTAAAACATAAAGTGTTATAACGGCTTTATGGGAAGTTGGTTATAACGACTTTATGTTAGTAAGAAAATACATGTGGTTTTAAAAGGTAATCGATTTGAACTATAAGCGGCTTGTTATATGATAAGAAAGAACTTGAAGTATTTCAAAAGATTTTTGAATCATTTTGAAAGGAAGTAATACTTGGTGTTTGAAAACTTAAGAGTTATACTAGCTTTATGGGAAGTTAGGTATAACGGCTTAGAATGCTTTCTTGATTTGGAAATCGAATGTGTATCGACAAACCAACTGCAGCGTTAATAAAGGAAATGTTTTGAATAATTAAGTATTATTAAAACAAAGAGAAACTTCCATCCGCATAGAAGCTAAGATGAGACAAAATGATATTTCCTAGATCATGGTCATTGTAATAAGATTGTTATAAACAAGAATATCCTACTCACATATAAGGCTTATGTTTCTCAGATTGTTTAAAAGAGAATTATATTCTTAAATGAATAAGACTATGAACTACGAAACCTTTCTAAAATAAGAAACGTGACACATTTGAAATTAGGCAAACTTGGACGTTTGGAAAATAATGTTGTTACTTGATTGTACAAAGGTAAGAGTTTTGGTTTTCTTAAAAGGACAGTCACTCTATTTTATACTACGGGTATTGTGTGACTTATGTGAAAGAAACAGATCTTTTTTTAAGATTTTAATGTGTGAAGTACTTTGGGGATAGATACCCGAACTTGTTAGTAGAAAGTACCTTGTGTGAATAACTTGATTGTATTGGTTTGTGATAGCCTTGTAATACTTTCTTGTTGCTTTGATAAGTAAACGTGTTAGGATGCTACGTGTGTTAGTATCTTGTGATGTTTGTGTAAGGGGGTTTCCCTTGATTGTGCTTATTAACTATCAGTCGTTATGATAGTATTGTGGCATTCATCTCTTGAGATGATTCCGGTTAAGCCCCTCCGACGCGGGTAGACTCGGTGATGCAGGACCATGATTCGAGAATACCTCATGCGGGTCTGAGGGCCTATGCGGAGCTACGAGTTCGTGTTAGTGTCGCGTCCTTTATGGGCATGCGGTCGCGTGGCCGTGCGGACTCGAAAGTCGGGGCGATGCCGGGAGTAGCTACCCTCGATGCGGGGAATACCTCATGCGGGCGATGAGATTGGCCTACGCGAGTGCGGGAAGTTCAGGACTAGACGCGCGCATTAGATCTGCGGGCAAGTGGCGGCTTTGATCATGTGAATGCAGACAGATCTTATGATCTGATTTATGACCTTGTTGCATGCGTAGGTGTTAGTAGTCGGCTATGCCTTCGTACTTACCATGCAGTTTTATTAGGACAGTGGGACACGGTGTTCATATGTATTCCTTGGTGCTTGTATATCATAAAGCTGGCGGTGAGGAAGGTATTCCACGGGCACGATTGATGTTGTGGGCGTGAGACCCATTGTTAAATTGAGTGATGACTTGAGGTGTGAGTCACGACTTGACATCGCTTATTTATGGTGAATCGTAGTTTGGTTATCATACATGTCTCCCGCTTTGTATAGACTACTATGATTTCATTCTGATTTATTTTTAGTTTCACATACTAAATTTTTGTTATCGACCTCCTTGGGCTGCGTTCATGCCGCAGTTGAGGTACATCGATCGTTGATCCTAGCTCTCGGTCACGATTCAGCGTTTGGGAAGCTCCGTTTCTCGGAGGCTTATCGGTGGTATAGTCCATGCGTAGTAAGTGTTTACATTCGGGGTTTGGCGGGGCCTGTCCGCCATTGTGGTCGTATCATTCTTAAGTGCAGTAGTAAATGCTTGTTGTGGCGGGGTTGGTAAAAAGGATTAAGGTTCATTTGTAAAAGAGTTGATGGTTATATATATGCGAAAGGCAAGTTTTCCTGATTATTGTTTTATATTTCGTTATCTCATGTTGTTGTTTTATGTTCCGATTACTCGATGTTGTGTCACTAGGGTGCCCGGTAAGGCACGATCCACGCCCGATTTGGTCGTGACAAAAGTGGTATCGAGCGATTAATCCTCGGAAAGTGTCTCTGCACCGTATCGATGAAGTCTTGATTATCGGTGTTGTGCACCACACCATAATCGTGAGGCTATAGGATATTTAGGATTGGTTTCTATTCTTCTCACTCGAGATCGTGCCTTAGAGTCATGTTGTAAGTTGGACCCTCGACGAAATTATTTCTTATCGTTATGCCTCGCGTAGGCAACGAGCCCGGGAGGCAAGGCGGCCGAGGAGGCTGCAGTAGAGTTCGGAGGGTGGCGAGGGCACGGGCCAAATCATTACCTAGGGTAGTGCTTCATTCGGGATTTCTGCGACGTCACTAGCCCGGCAGAGTTTAAGCATGGCGGCGGCGGTTCCTCTGCGGCCATGATATGTGAACCCGGTTCCACGGCCAGAACCGAGAATATAGATTGCAAGAGACAACCTTGTTACTAGCTATGGATTTGGCTACGAGAGTATACCGATGTATCGCGAGTCTTGATGACTACCTAAGAGAAGGTTGTGCAAGAGTAATCCTTGATTAGGCTTGAGCATGGCACGTATGCGGGCTTATGCGCAGCAGAAAGCGTAGAGATCGACGGGTTAACCAAGGCGAGAAGAGGGCGAGCGTGAGTCGCCCGGTAACTTTCAAGGTGAGTATACCTTAAGTGCTATGTTCGATAGCGGTGTGTTAGTTGTGATTAGAAATCATGGTGGGTTAACCGAGTAAGATTTTGGAGGATAGAGAAAGTGTGAGCCTTAGAGCTTTATACGCAAAGACCTTAGAGGTAAGGCCATCTCGAGAAAGGTGTAGTGTTATGTTTGACCCTTATAGGAGTGCATAGTGCACGTGAGCTATGTTCGTGGGATAAGTCCCGAGTAGCGTGATTTGAAAGAAGGTAGTCGAGCTAGGAAGACCGCTAGGTTTTCGTAATATGATTTGTGAAATTATTCCTTCGGGAGCTAGTGTTTCGCGTGATGCGGTCGGGTTGAGGCCGTGTTGCGGGTCAACCCGCGGCGGTATGGAGGTGGGGTCGGTTGTGGTGGTCCCGCTTGTGGTAGGTCACGAGGGTGTTAGGCCCGAGTTTAGTTAACCAGTATGAGTTCGTGGATGCGTTCGACCGGTGGTCGGGCCGATGGGGCAGCCCATCGTGTTCTTGATCGAGACCGTTTTACTCGGTGTGTTGGGTTATCGAAGGTTGTAAGGTTGCAGGTGCCTACCTTCACCTTATGATGCATGGAGCCAGTGCGGCTGTTTTTGTTTCTGGAAGTTTTGCCAGGCATGTGTTAAGAACTCAGGTAAGTCTCAGAATCGCATTCGCCCTCGGGCCAGTGTTTGGATTTCAGGGATAGTTGTGGGGATTGTTGTCTCCTGTGGAGGTAGTGTTTAAGCTACCATTTCAGTGTTCGGATGTCGCCTTTTGAAGCCTTGTAGGGGCGGAAGTGTAAGTTGCCAGTCGATTGGTTCGATGTTGGCAAGGTTCAGTTAGTTGGTTCAGGCTTGTTCCGGCAGTGGATAGTGCGAAGCTTGTCTAGAAGAAGTTCTGGCAGCTCAGAGAAATCGTGCGGATAATCGGCGACGACGCTTAGAGTTCAGGTTGACGGTCGGTCTTCTTGAAAGTACCACCCCGGTTAGGGTGTGACGAGTTTTGGAAACAAAGGGAACTTAGCCCGAGTTACTTGGGGCCCTTTTTAGTTCATGTGAAGAATAGGCCAGGTTGCCTATTTGTTAGCTTTTGCCGTCCGACTTAGGAGGCGTGCCGGTCTTCGTATTGTTATGATCGGGAAAGTATCGGAGATCCATCCAGAGTGTTCCCAGTTAATGATGACCACGTTAGAGATAGTAACCCCGAGTTTTGGAAACTGAAGCCGTATCAGAATGTGGTAAGAGTTCGAGTGTACGAGATCCTCCGGGATCGCAAGCAGCCCGGTACCATTTGTTGGGTCGTCGGAGCAAGGCTCGCGACAAAGTGACAAAAGTGGTATCAGTGACTAAGGAAGTATATTTTGACCCCGGGAAGAGGTATTTGTGGTGATATAGAGGTGTTTTCCTCGTAGACTTGGATATAAGTATGTTGCGCAGGTATTTCTGTGGCCAGGTATGGCAGGATTGTTTCGTAAGTATAGTAGTGAAGACTATACTGGCGCACGTTTGTTTTTGAGACTTAGAAGGAACATTCGGGACGAATGTTTCTAAGGAGGGAAGAATGTTATACCCCGTAGTCCCAGGGTATGTATGCGAGGACGTACGTACGAGAATACGACAGAAAGATTGGAAAGGAAGAAAGAGGCGATTTTTCCACGGAAAAGTTTCCGGTTTTTGTGAAGGAAAAAGGTTCGTTAATGGGAATTGGATTCCCAGATTTGGTATTCGGACTTCCTGGAATATTAGAGAATTATGGAATTTTATTTTCGAAAATGGTCACGTGGGGCCCACGGGAGAAATTTACGGTTTTGTGGGGCCCACTTTGTTTTCGAGATTTTGGCCATTATGGATATTTTCGGAAGATGTTTTATTTTGGGCCAATAGGAGGGTGACACGTGTCACCCCGCCTAGGTGGCTTAGGAATGGCATTTGTGCACAACACCGGTTAGAGTCGTTTTTTAAACGTTTTACATAACTTGCGAAGGGAAAAATTCCGGCTATGTCTTTTCTCATTTTTGCGGATTTTCCGAGAGGCGGAACATTTTGGACCAACGAGGCGGCTTGGCACCCTCTCATTGGTGGGCAAGGTGGGCGTGATTGGGCGAAATGAGGATGTCAGTGGTAGATATTTTGGTAGATATTTTTGTGAGGGTTTTAAGGAGTAGGGACTAGGGGCACTTGGGCATATCTTGGCCCTACACTTGTGTAGCACTTGGCTCAATCTTGGCCATTGGTTGGCCTTGGCTTGTGCTATAAATACCCCTCTCCCTTTGATGAATTCTTCATCCATTCCTAAATGTTTCTAAGTGTAAAATCCTCTCCCTCCCTTGTGTTGAGTTCGGCCAAGGGCCTCCCCCTTGTGGCCGAGACCCCCCCCCACGCTAGGGGTGCTAGCCGGAAGTAGTGCCCCCTCACAGAGTTGCTAGCCGTGGGGTACCCCCCCCCCTAGCCGAGGTGGTTTCGTATAATACCCTTGTTGTGGTATAGAAATACTCTCCTAGTATTGTTATAATGTCCAAATACCTTGGCCCAAATACCTTGTAGTATTCCCAAGGTTACACTTATACAAAAGCCCTGAAAATACTATTATACTTCCCGTCAGTCACAAAACCGAAACCACAGGAAAATCTCCATAGTCAGATTTGGAGTATTGTGTAGAAGTTGGTTAGAACTTCTAAGGGTGGTTTAGAGCGGGTTGGAGCGCTCGGAGTTGGAGCTAAAACTTTGCTAAGGATCGACATTAAACTCGGATAATTATGGGCTTATCGAGGTAACTATCTTGTCCCCCTTTTGTAATTGGATATTACATGTTGTAGGAAAATATAGTTAAAGTATATTATATATATAACTGAACATAGCTTGTGGCAATGTCCTTGGACTTAAGCCTAAAGAACTGAACTGTAATTACATAGGACTGTATTCATGAGCTTGTGTAGTAGTGCAGTGGAGTAGAATTGTACCCGTTTGGTTTTTTGGTATAACCCCCCCCTGGTTGGCTTGGTAGCCGGCCTCGATAGAGGAGGAGGTTTACGCTGTTGCGGGGGGGGGGAGGTGCTGCCGAATTTTCGGTAGAATGTTCTACGATGAGATCTAAATGTTAATAAGCGCCTTGTGGCCTTATAGGTTGATGTACTACGTGTGGCGCGATCTATGTGGCTTAAGGGGTAGCCGACGTTTGGAAGTACTTGGAGCGTTTTGCTATGAGTCGATACTCGTCGCGAGGTATGTGAACCTCTTCCTATCTCTTCTAGCATGATATGTGTGAACTATGTAGTGCGGTGAGCGTCATGTGCTAAATGTGTTTGAGTGGTTTAAAACATAAAGTGTTATAACGGCTTTATGGGAAGTTGGTTATAACAGCTTTATGTTAGTAAGAAAATACATGTGGTTTTTAAAAGGTAACTGATTTGAACTATAACTGGCTTGTTATATGATAAGAAAGAACTTGAAGTATTTCAAAAGATTTTTGAATCATTTTGAAAGGAGAAGTAATACTTGGTGTTTGAAAACTTAAGAGTTATACTAGCTTTATGGGAAGTTAGGTATAACGGCTTAAGAATGCTTTCTTGATTTGAAATCGAATGTGTATCGACAAACCAACTGCGGCGTTAATAAAAGGAAATGTTTTGAATAATTAAGTATTATTAAAACCGAGAAACTTCCATCCGCATAGAAGCTAAGATGAGACAAAATGATATTTCCTAGATCATGGTCATTGTAATAAGATTGTTATAAACAAGAATATCCTACTCACATATAAGGCTTATGTTTCTCAGTTGTTTAAAAGAGAATTATATTCTTAAATGAATAAGACTATGAACTACGAAACCTTTCTAAAATAAGAAACGTGACATTTGAAATTAGGCAAACTTGGGCGTTTGGAAAATAATGTTGTTACTTGATTGTACAAAGGTAAGAGTTTTGGTTTTCTTAAAAGGACAGTACTCTATTTTATACTACGGGTATTGTGTGACTTATGTGAAAAAGCAGATCTTTTTAAGATTTTAATGTGTGAAGTACTTTGGGGATAGATACGAACTTGTTAGTAGAAAGTACCTTGTGTGAATAACTTGATTGTATTGGTTTGTGATAGCCTTGTAATACTTTCTTGTTGCTTTGATAAGTAAACGTGTTAGGATGCTACGTGTGTTAGTATCTTGTGATGTTTGTGTAAGGGGGTTTCCCTTTATTGTGCTTATTAACTATCAGTCGTTATGATAGTATTGTGGCATTCATCTCTTGAGATGATTCGGGGGGTTAAGCTGCCCTCCGATGCGGGGTAGACTCAGGCGGTCTGGGACCATGATTCGAGATACCTCATGCGGGTCCCGGGGCCTATGCGAGCTACGAGTTCCGGTTAGTGTGCGTCCTTTATGGGCATGCGGTCCTTGTGGCCATGCGGACTCGAAAGCCCAGGACGATGCCGGGGAGTAGCTACCCTCGATGCGGGGAATACCTCATGCGGGCCGATGAGATTGGCCTATCGCGGAGTGCGGGAAGTTCGAGGACTAGACGCCGCATTAGATCTGCGGGCAAGTGGCCGCTTTGATCATGTGATGCAGACAGATCTTATAATACGATTTATGACCTTGTTGATGCGTGGGTGTTAGTAGTTGGCTATGCCTTCGCACTTACCGCATGCAGTTTTATTAGGACACAGTGGGACACGGTGTTCATATGTATTCCTTGGTGCTTGTATATCATAAAGCTGCGGCGGTGAGGAAGGTATTCCACGCACGATTGATGTTGTGGGCGTGAGACCCATTGTTAAATTGAGTGATGACTTGAGGTGTGAGTCACGACTTGACATGATCGCTTATTTATGGTGGCGTAGTTTGGTTATCATACATGTCTCTGCTTTGTATAGACTACTATGATTTCATTTACGATTTATTTTTAGTTTCACATACAAATTGACTGTTCGACCTCGCCCGGGGCTGCGTTCATGCCGCAGGTTGAGGTACATCAGTCGTTGATCCTAGCTCTCAGGGTCACAGTTCAGCGTTTGGGAAGCTCCGTTTCTCGGAGGCTTATCACGTATAGTCCCGTCGTAGTAAGTGTTTACATTCGTGGGTTTGGCGGGCCCCGTCCCGCCATTGTGTCGTATCATTCTTAAGTGCAGTAATCGTTGTGGGCAGGGTTGGTAAAAAGGATTTAGCTGTTCATTTGTAAAAGAGTTGATGGTTATATATATGCCGAAAGGCAAGTTTTCCTGATTATTGTTTTATATTTCGTTATCTCACGTTGTTGTTTTATGTTCGTGATTACTCGATGTTGTGTCACTAGGGTGCCCGGTAAGGCACGATCCACGGGCCCGATTTGGTCGTGACATTCACATACTTGGTACTGTTATCGACCTCGCCCGGGGCTGCGTTCATGCCGCAGTAAAGGTACACGATCGTTGATCCTCGCTCTTAGTGGTCACATTCGGCGTTTGGGAAAGCTCCATTTCTCCGGAGGCTTATCTTGGTATAGTCCCCTGTTGTTGTAGGTGCTTACATTCAGGGGTATGACGGGGCCCTGTCCCGTCGTTGTTGTCATTTCATTCATAGAGGTGCAGTAATGCGATGTGGCGGGGTTGTAAAAAGGATTAAACTGTTCGCTTTAAAAGATTGTTTATATATGCCGAAAGGCAAGTTTTCACAGATTATTGTTTTATACTTCTTGTTATTTCATGTTATTGTATATATTCCGCTGATTACTCTGATGTTGTATCACTAGGGTGCCCGGGGTAAGGCACCAGTCACGGGCCTGGGTTCGGGTCGTGACAACCATTTTGCCCTTGGCATATTCGAACAAGCCTAAGTAGGGGGTGACATGTGTCGCCCTCCCATTCGTCCATAAAATTTTGTAACCCTCGTGGGCCCCGCAAACCGTACAGTTCCTCGGGTGGGCCCCACATGACCAAATCCGTAAAAATAAATTTCCATAATGATAATAAGTTCCATACTCTTCAAATAGTGCATTTTGAGAATCTAATTCTCATCAACGAACATTTTTCCTTTCCGACGTTCGGAAGATTTTCCGTCGGAAAAACAATTCTTCCTTTCGGACCCTTTTCAAGTCTTGTGTTCTCGCGTCCATTCTCTTATTCATGTCCTGGAATTTCGGGGTGTAACATTCTTCCCCCCTTAAAAACATTCGTCCCCGAATGTTCTTTCGGAGTCCAATCTAATTAGATAGCGACATAGTCTCCTTTTACTGCACCCTTCATACAACATATGCCACCCATGGCCACACAACAATACTTATACTAAAATGTCAACCTTGGCACTCACGAAGCCAACTAGTCCATACTCATAATGACCTCAAAGTCTGTCATAATCATCTCCACTAGGTCCACTAGGGTCTGAAGACTGTATCATCACCGGGCAAATCTCATATACCCGCTCAGCTACCACCCCAAACACTAACGGGTGTAGTTACCTCGAAATGTGCTTATGGATTCAGGCTCTATTCCTTTACACTTAGTTGTTATCTTTCTTACTGGTCGTACTCTTTCCGTACTTCCAACTCATACTAGCATACATACATAACTTCCATACCGATTCTGGCCTCCAATCTTTGGAGTTTACTAAATCGAACAATATAAGGCCATTTCCGGCTCTCACGACCTGGTTCCGGTGGAACGCGTCCACTAACTCGTACAACAATTAACTAAGGTTGAGCCTTACACCCTCGTGACCCTATCACATGGCGGGACTACCTCCAACTGACCCCATTCTATTCCGGGCTACGGGTTGACCCGCAACAGTCCATAACACGATCCATTGTCGCACTAAATTCTCATTCTTGGTCTGGAATAAATCTTATTGCCCGCGAAAGCCTTATATACCTAAGGTCTCGGCGGTTATCAATATTCTTAGGCTCGCAATTTCTATGCTCCAAGCCTACCATACCAGTCCCCCCGTAAACGGGTACAATAACTTCTCATAATACCATAATCATGTCGTCTTGATCACAACAACCAATACTTACTCCATACGGATCTCATCCGTACAATTCTCTTAAGCCTACCACGTAGCTTAATCTATTAACATGGTATTCCATTAAGTTCCTTAACATGACTTCTTAAGGGTTCGCTACCCTATCAGACAACTCATCATTTCCTAATTATCTCAAAATAAAACATAAGACCTTGGCGAGAATTCATTAGCTATTTCATACCTTCCCGGTATCTAGTTAGTCCTTACCAAATCCTGGTAAAAATCATTCTAGGCAACACGCGTCTGACCCTCAAACATAACTCCGTATAGCTGTATGTCACAATACCAACTATACTACAATCATTACCAACCTGGATACGTAATCCACATAGTCCTTCCTGGGTCACTGCTGCCTTTCTCATAGCTGCAATCAACATAACTCGTTAGGGAGAGACGACCCTAACAACACAGCTCTATCGCACGATCTCAGAGTGAGAAGAATGGAAACCAATCTTAAATGTCCTGCAGCCTCCTGATTATAGATCTGATTATAGATCTGGAATTTCGGGGTGTAATAGGACTGGAGGCTCAGGTACCGTGGACTCAGTAGATACTGCTGTTGCTCTAAACTCTTCTGGGGATGGCGTCGTCGTAGAACTTGCCGTCTGATGCACTATCTCGAGCAATGACTTGGCCTGTGCCCTAGTAACCCTATGAGTCCCACTAGCAGCTCCCTCTGCTGCCTTGCCCTTCTGGGCCGCGGTTGCCTTGCGTGGAGGCATAACTGATACATAAGAATACGTCAGAGGGAGTCCAACCTATAACACAGCTCTATAGCACGATCTCAGAGTGAGAAGAATGGAAACCAATCCTAAATATCATGTAGCCTCCTGATTATAGGTGTGGTGCACAACACACCGATAACCAAGAATATACTAGACACGGTCTGTAGACACTTTCCGAGGACTAACTGCTCTGATAGCACTTTTGTCACGACCCGACCTCGGGCCCGCAACTGGTGCCTTACCCGGGCACCCTAGTAGGTATACATCAGAGAAAATCAGCGGAATAAACTCATAGACATGGAACAATGTAGAATATGAAACAGGCTAACCGATAAGGTCGCCTTTCAATATATATATATAAATATCAAAAGCCCAAACTTTTATATCTTTTACAAACCCAACTCACAACAGGACTACAGATCTCTAAGAGTTTTTGACATAACAATTATGATGGGACAGGGCCCCGCCATACCCCTGAATGTACATGTACCTACGATGACAGGGAACCATACCAAAAGATAAGCCTCCGGAGAAACGGAGCTTCCCAAAACGCAGAACTGTGATCCTATGAGCGAGGATCAACAACCGGTGTACCTCTACCTGCGGCATGAACGCAGCCCCCCAAAGGAGGTCAGTACAACAGGTACCAAGTATGTGAAACTGAAATTACTGTAATGAAATCAAAACAGTCTATCATATAAAGCTGGAGACATGTATGATAACCAAACTAACAGTACTACCGTGCCTTGTTAACGTAAAAGTAATGAAAGTCCATTTTTTATCTTTTAACCTTTTTAAAGACCCCTTCAACACATATAAATAGTCACCTAAGGTCAGGGACACAAGCCCTCATAAACATTGCGAAATTTAAACAAGGGTCTCAAGCCCGCAATACAAAGCGTGCCCGTGGAATCATTCGTCACTGTCGGCAGGCGCCAATGTAATATATATCTACACATATATATATATATATATATATATATCATGCCCGTGGTATCCTGCATCTCGGGTACATGACTTCATGGGGAGCTAGTCCATGGAATAATAATAATATATAACATGCCCGTGGTATCCTGCATCTCGGGTACATTTCTTCATTGAGAGCTAGTCCATGGAATAATAATATCATCCGAGAATTGAACCCGCATGATGGCCGCATGCCCCCGAAATCCTTCATCTGTGCAGGCATGTCCATAGAACAATATAGTGGAAGCATATCCGTGGAATCCTTCATCACTGTCAGTATGTCCAAGTAAATTATACAACAAGATGGCCGACCCTCCAATTGAGAGACGTGGTAGAATAGAAATACAACGCTTGCACAACAAAGGCTATCACAACTAGCATATGCAATTTTTAACATACTTTTAGACTTTCATTAACATGTAGAATGGATTATCATTTTATAAACTCAAGGCACTTTCATTTTATGTAAAATCCGGGGATTTAACCCAAAGTACTACGTACTCCTATTCTTTGGCAATGGCTCTTTTCAAATCAAGCTACCCTTCTATAAAATAATTCATTTATACTCTTTTAACTTCCATAAAGTCGTTATAACCAACTTCCCATAAAGCCATTATAACACTTTATGTCTTTAGAAACTACGGCATTTACATACTTCAAATCAAGTGAGTATACTTTCCAATTTAACCAAACTTGCACATTTTAAATCAATTCAAGGGTACCCAAAATGAAACCCAATTTCATTTAAGACATGTACGTCAACCGTACTATATATTTGTAAAACATTATGCTCAAGAGATAGGGAAAGTTCCACATACCTCTTTGGCTTAATCCACTCGCTAAGTCGAATATGTCGCACATAGAATATCAACCTATAATAACCATAACACGTCTATCAACTTCTAGTTTTCTTCGTAGAATATTTCTAAGCATAAGGTCTCTTATTCTACGGAAAATTGGGCAACACTTCCCCTGTTTCTACGTACTTTTCCACCTTTTTCAAGGCCCGAAATCAATAACCAAAGGCCACATTTAAGGCGCAACAATTCAGCAAGTCAAAGGGGATTACACGCCTAACTGGACGTGTAAAATTCAGCCCCTTAATCTACCAAAACTGTCCATTAAAACTAGTTCATAGTCCAATGTAAAAACAGTCCATTAGTCCACTAATACAATCCATTAGTCAAGTCCTTTAGTTGGTGTTCTTGGCCAACTACTGCAATCAAAACTGTCCAGTTTTCGGCTAGCATGCCAAAGTTGTTTTATTACTTCTTTAATAATCCTCCAACTTATATTCCAATCCTTATATAAGTTATATTAACTTGTTATCAACAAGATTCCTTTATGTCAACAAGTAATAGGTAATGTTTTAACAACTTTAATGGCTAGCATGCCAATTTTCGGTTTTAACAACTTTAATGGCTAACCTGCCAATTTCGGTTTTTAAAATCTTATTGAGGTCCAAATCTTTTCAATCTTCCTTCCACATCTCACATACTCATTTATATACTACTAACGTATGCAATTTCCAACTTCATTAAAAGGACAAAGATTATTACCTCAATAAGCCCAAAATTTTCCAAGATTATAAGTCGATCCTTAGGAATCTTAGCTCCTATTCCTTACGTTCCAATCCACTCCAAGAAACCCTTAGAAGTTCCTAACCAACTTCTCCTAACACTTCATCCAAAAATATGAAGATCACCTTAGGGTTTCACTTTGCGACTAACGGATTAACGTAGTATTTCCGGGATTTTTGTGTTGGAATATCCTTAGAACACTACTAGGGACACTTGGTTTAAGTATTGGGATTAATCAACAACAATTGAAGAATTGTTCTTCACAAAAGGGGGGGGGGTGCCGAGAGCTCTCAAAGGGAGGGAGTATAATTCTTGAATTTTTTTCTAAGTGTTGAAGTCTTCAACCTCTAGGTGTGTATATATAAGACAACCAAGGGCTAGGATTAAAACAAATGTGTGGATGAGATTGGGGACAAGTGTGTGTGGGTCCCACAAGTCACTTGTCCAACAAATATCTTGAGCCATTTGGCTCTTCATTCTCGCCCAACATGAGCCACATGGGGTGACACGTGTCGCCCTACTATTGGTCCAATATCGAAAAGCTTGTGGGCCCCACAAAATCATAAAATTTCCCGGGTGGGCCCCACATGACCAATCTGGAAATAAAATTCTATAATTCTTATAAATCCTATAAGTCTTAAATACCAACATTGAGAATCCAATTCCCAATAACAAACCATTTTCCTTCACGTGGTTCGGAATATTTTCCGTAAGAGAAAGAAATCTTTCTTCCTTTCCAAACTTAAGGTCGCATTCTCTTACGTACGCCCTCATATACATACCCTGAAAATACGGGGTGTAACCATGAGACTCGGTGAAATGGAATAATAACACTTGCACGAATAGCTATCACGAGCAAACTTGTGCAATTTAAATCATCTTTTGACTCTCAATAAAATCTTTAAAATGTACTTTCATTTTAGAAAAACTAAGGCACTATCATATCATGTATCACTAGACATTAGGATTCAATGGAATTACGAACGTCCTCCGTACACCCATTTCATATAAATCATGCCAAAAGAAGAAATGATAGTTTCACATACCTTATCGGTTATACCAACTCGATAAGTAGAATACGCCTCAATTAGTACTTCAACCTATAATAACAATAACACGTCTATCAACTTCATGATACTAGTGTAAGTCATATACCACAAGATGGTTTTGTTTTCTTATAAAAATTGGGCAGAACTTCCCCTATTTATACATACTTCCACAACTTACAAACAAGGCCAATAACATCAATAACCAAGTACCAATTAAGGACATAACCAAAATAGCAACCAAGGTAATCGACATACCTACTTCACATGTTAATCTGGCCTCTTAATCCATATAAAAATAGTTCCCTAAAATAGTCCATATTCCAACAACAACGAGGGTAGAATGTGAAGCCTTTCTACACCTTTCTATACCCTTATTCCTTTAGGACATACGTTAGCAATTTACCACATTAAACATGCATAATTGTAACTAAATTTCCAGCATTATACACGCATAAAATAGCCCCTAAAATAGCACAACAATATCCAACAATTTCATGATGTTTCGGCCAACAACCACAATACCAAAGACCTTTCCATAACTCCTTAAAATCCAATTCATATTTCATCACTTTTATATAAACCATATCAACTTTCAATAACAAGATTCCTTCATTTTAACATACAATAAGTGACGATAACAACAACAATAACCAACGAATCCCATATAACAAAAACAGTCCATAAATCGGCTAGCTTGCCAAAACTGTCACATGCACTTCTTATTCTCCATTTCACTTAACACAAGTTCATCCCTTAACTATAACATCATTTAACTCCATTTATACAATAAGAAGGAATAAATCTTACCTTAATTTGAGCCCAAAACAGTCCCTAAAATCGGCCACTGCTTCACTTTTATTCACCACTTCTTTAAGTTACAATAACACACATGAATCCTTTACAAGATTGTATCCATCTTGCTTTCATATTTTTATTTCAAAAAGTTCATAAACAAGCTTAGGGTTTCAAGACAGTTTTCTTGCAAAAACCGTGACCCACTGTTTGGAGTATTAACCTTGGCTTATAACTTAGTTAAGGTGATTAATCTTGGAAAATAAGTTGATCTTGTTCTTCACTTTGCTAAGTTTTTCAAAAACTTGAAGGAGAAGAGAGAGATAAGGGTTTGAATGAGAAGATATTTTGTGAGCTAAAGTCTTGCATGACTTGTATATAATAGGTGTACATAGCACAAGTGGAGGGGGACCCATGAACCCCACTTGTCCACTTGTATTTTCCTTCACAAAAATATATCCCACACTTAGCCAAATATTGTAATTTTCTATGGCCTCTTACTTCACAATGCCAAGACTTAATAATTCTACACTATGTCCATAACTCCATTGGAAAGAATTCAACTACAAGTATTAATTCTCGTCGTCACATTTGTTGTATCCAAAATTATTCCATATAGAAAATGTAAATATACTTTCCTTCCAACATTCAAATCTTATATCCTAACTTACATTCTCATTTCAATGCCATGGAATTACGGGGTGTAACATTCTTCCCCCCTTAGAAACATTAGTCCCCGAATGTTCAAAATAGATCTCAAGCTATACAAATTTCGGCATAGTCTCCTTTAACTATACCTATCAACTTACACTTGTTAGTGTCAGCACCGCGGTCCTGCTCTTTGGCATCGCGGCTCCGGAATTCCTGTAGCTCTCTAAAGTTTCAGCACCGCAGTCCTGTTCTTTGACACCGCGGTGCTGTGCCTGAAATTCACAGCACACATTTTTATCACTTAACCTCTTCTTCTTCTACAAGTTCCAACAATACTCAGCAAACCCAAAGATACCTCACATGACCATAATATAATACATGTATTATTCACCAATCAATGTAGCCAAATAAGGAATCGAATTACCTGTAGGCGTAGGGAACAAGTGGGGATACTTCTTCTTCATCTCGTTTTATGCTTCCCACGTTATCTCTTCCCAATCTATTCCATAAATGGGATCTTTATCATGACGTTCTTTTTCCTTCCTGTATGAGGGATGACTCTGATGTATTCTGAGTCATAGGGCTATCACTATCTGAATCCTTCAATCGGACTCCCACTTAACTAACTGATGTGTTCCCTCAAGTCAACTTCTCTCCTTAGTCCTTACATTAGTCAAGCTGTTTGTGGGTGAATGATCCTATTGTCAACTTAACTTTGTTTACTAACTGGTGCGCTGGAAATTCTTATATTTGTAGTATCTCAATCATGAACACTTTATGGACAATGTCATTATCTCTTGACATATAACTTTAATGTCTACCTTATACTAATATCCATAGGCGTCATTGGCCTCTTTTCAACTATTTAGGTGCTAGTCTCGAGATTTACTCATTGTTACTTCCATTTACGCACTTTCTGAAAGGTATGACTGCATATGTGTGGAACCGATGCTTCATTTGTTTAGATCTAATTCACGATGTTACATGATCCAATGGCTTGTCAAGCTTTCTTGTCTTATCATTATTAGGTCTCTCATCGACTGAATGCCCATTCATCTTACCTTTATATTTCCATTTCAAGTTGCCTTGGGGGTCTCTTATCTCAAGTATTTCTCATACTATCTTCCTGAACATCAGAGGTTCGTCACCTTTGGCCGAAGTGTTCTTACTGTCCCTGCGCTACCATTGGTCCTTACACTGTTCTGGAGTAATCATACCCTTGTGAAACCTGTATAACTATAACTTCATTCACCTTTATCATTCTTGTCGTAATCCTTCCTTCTACTCGTCATTAAACGAAAGAAAAAAAACATTCCTGCCTTGATACTTGATCATACCATTGCATTCCTACTTATTCATGGTTTTCATATTTCTTATAGCCATTCTTCGGTCGTTCCATAGTTTCCGTCCTCAATTACCCCCAACACACTATTGTTATCCAAAGGTTATGTAGAACTGTAACATGTTGCACAACGTAGCCGAAGCCGAGGACCTTACCAGTCCAATATCTATATCATAACTTAGCTTACTAACCTTGATACATGTAATTCTTAATAATACGAAATATCGCCCTTTACGCGAGGAAGAGGGCTTATCTCCCTTTCCACCCTATAATTGGTTCGCCTGGAAACTGAAATTGAACCAACTTCTCTCTACAATCAAAATTGGCAAAACAAGAAGCCAACCAATCTATAATAATATCAAAGTCATTCATGTCTAACTCTATCAAATCTGCTATGGTATGACGACTATATATAACCATCGAATAATTTTTATACACACGCTTAGCTATGACCGAATCTCCTACCGGTGTAGCTACCTCAAAAGGTTCTATCGACTCAGGTTCTATTCCAATTCTACTAGCAACAAGGGGAGATATATACGACAAGGTGGAACCTGGATCTATCAATGCATATATGTCACAGAAAAAGACCGATAATATACATGTGACAACATCCGGTGACGCCTCATGATCATGTCTACTGGCCAAAGCATAAATGCGGTTCGAAGGACCGCCAGAACTAGAAACTCCGCCATGACCTCTACCACGGTCTGCTGGCATGTGAACACCCTGCTCTGCGGGGCGCATAACTATAGAAGATGATGAACCAGCAACTGATCCAGTAGGATGAGTCATACCGCCTGTACTCCTTACATATGGACATTCTCTCTTCACATGGCCTTGACGACCGCAGGAAAAACAAGCACCAATAGCAAGACGGAATTCCCCAGGATGATTTCTGCCACACTGTGAACACCAAGGGAAAAGTGGCCTCGACTGGCTAGAACCCCCATATATCTGCGAACCTGAATCCCTGGAGCTCTGACCAGCTCCTGAATACCCTGAGCGGTCAAACCTTACGCTCAGACATCGCGGGAGGTACACTGCGGCTGGTTGTGAAGAATATCTAACTCGCCACGAGGTGCCCGCCTCGAAACTCACCAAAATATCCAGCCGACCTAGCCCTCTTATGTTGGCCTCGGTCGTGCTCTCTGTCTGGCTGACGCCCTCTATGTCGCTCATCTACCCCCTGCGAATATGCCTGTATTCGGACAATATCCATATCTGGCTGAAGAGCCACTGCCATACATCCATCAGTCAAATAGCGATTGAGTCCCATCACATAGCGATGAACTCTATCGGCCATATTAGCCACAATCGTAGGCGCATATCTAGCCAATGAATCAAACTCCAGGCTATACTCGCGAATGCCACTCTGCCTTAACTGTAGGAATCTGTCAACTCTAGCCCTCCTCATCTCTGGTGGCAAGAAGTAACCAAGGAATGCCTCTGTAAACTCATCCCATGTAGCTGGAGGAACATCCTCTCCCCTAGACAACTCCAAAGACTCATACCAGTTTGTAATGTTACACCCCGTAATTCCAGGACATGTATACGAGAATAGACGCGAGAACACAGGACTTAAAAATTTGAACGAAAAAAAGAATTATTTTCCAAGGAAAAATCTTCCGAACCTCGGGAAGGAAAATTGTTCGTTAATGAGAATTGGGTTCTCAGAATTTTTATTTGAGACTGTTGGAATTTATCGAAACTATAGAATTTTATTTTCATAGTTGGATACGTGGGCCCACCCGAGAAATTTTACGTTTTTGTGGGGCCCACAAAGTTTTCGATATTTTGACCAATTATGAAAATTTCAGGAAATGAAATATTATGGACCAATGGGAGGGCGACACGTGTCACCCTCCACATGCTTGTTGGATGAATAAAAGAATTGACCAAGTCAAAGGGTCAAGTGGAAGCTTGATAATATTGACCATAATTGACTAAGATCCTAGCCACACATTTGTTTTAATCTTGGCCCTTGATTGTAGTATATATCTTATACTAGTGCAAGACAATTCTACACTTAGAAAAAAATTCAAGAAACTTGAGCTAGTGTTAATGTTGCTCTCGGCAATAGCCCATTTCCACACAAATTTTTTTGCAATATTGCTTCATAATTCACAATACTTAAACCCAAGGTTCCTAGAGATATTATAAGGATATCTCAATACAAAAATCCCGGAAAAACTACATTTTTACGTTAGTCGCAAGATGAAAACCTAAGGTGTTCTTCAACTTTGAAGTTGGAAATAGAAGAGGAGTTCTTCACAAGCTTCTAAGGGTAGCAAATAGCGGATTGGAACGTCAAGAAGAGGAGTTAAAGTTGCTAAGGATCGACTTTAGATTTTGGATTGTATTGGGCTTAAAGAGGTAATAATCTTCGTCTTGCTATTGTAATTCAAGATTTCATGCTGTAGTAGTTGATAGATGAGCATGTGAAATATATTATAAAGATTGATAAGTGTTATGGAATTTGGAAGCTTAAATCCGAAATTGGCATGTTAGCCATAAAAATTGGAAATCAATTTAATCGATAGTTATAATCGTCGCATGTTGTATAAGAAAGGGATTATAGTTGTTATAATTGATTGCGACTATATAACATGTTAGAATAACAACTTGGATTAAAAAGGAATTGAAAGAGAATTAATGTTGTTGTAGCCGAGAATGGCCATTGAATTATTGGACTGTTTTATACAATTGTGGGGCAGAATTTTACACGTCCTGTTAGGCGTGTAATCCCCTTTTGATTAGTTGATTAGTTGAGCCTTAAATGTGGCATGTTGGTTATTGATTTACGGGCCTTGAAAAAGGTGTAAAAGTACGTAGAAACAAAGGAAGTGTTGCCCAAATTTCTGTAGAATAAGAGACCTAGCACTTAGTATTATTCCACGTTAAAAAGGTAGGTGTTGATAGACATGTTATGGTTATTATAGGTTAAAGTACTACGTATAGCGTATTCTAATTGAAGGGTGGAACAACTATCAAGGTTGAAGTACTTTGGAGCATTTTGCTACTTGTCGATAGTCGTCGCGAGGTATGTGAACCTCTTCCTTCTTTTGGCATGTTCTACGTATGAAATATACATGTGGTGTTATTTCATGATTCCTTCTACTCTTAGAGGTTAAGAGGTACGTATGTTGATGTACTATGTGTAAAAGGTATGTCTAAGTTATCCTAAGTTCTTACCAAGTCTTATGGGGGATGTTGGTAAGAGTCGTTGGGAAGTATTTGGAGTCGAGTTGACTTTGCTAATTTACTGCACTAATGAAAATAAGTATCGAACAAGCCATTACAGCGTTAATAAAACAAAATGTATCGACAATCAATTATATTAAAATGAGTAGAATTCTCCATCTGCATAGAAACTATGATAATACAAAATTGTATTACATTTTCTAGATCATGGTTGCGTTAATAAGATCGTTATAAACGAGTATAACCTATTCACAACTCATAAAAGTATATGTTACTTAATTTAAAAGAGTTTATGTTATGAAATTTTAAGACTATGAACCTTGATTTCTTAAAAGGTCATGAGACTTTATTTTTCAAGTTATGATACTTGATTCTTAAAGAAAGGAATGACTTGATTTAAAAAAAAGTATGGTTGCCATGAATTATTTCAAAAGTTAAGAGGCTTGATTTCAAAAGAGAATGTAACTTGAGTTTTCAAAAGAAGAAGTATATTGATTTAAAAGATAAGGATTTTATGATTCTTTTTAAGTATGTATGTACGTAGTACTTTTGGGTTTAATTTACCTAATGTAATAAGAAATAAAAAGTGCCTTAAGTTCTCCAAAATGAAAGGTTGTTATAATAGCTTTATGAGAAGTTGTTATAACTGCTTAAGAAGAAGTGAAAAGATGGTTTAAAATGTCACGTAAGGAAAATCACACCGAGCCTACAGAATGGGCCGGGCAGTATACCTTTATGGGCAGACTATATGACTTTACCGCATCCCAGAATGGGCCGGGCAGTATACCTTTATGGGCAGACTACATGAATTTACTGCGTCCCAGAATAGGCCGGGCAGTATATCTTTATGGGCAGACTATGTGACCTTACCGCGTCCCAGAATGGGCCGGGCAGTATACCTTTATAGGCAGACTATATGACTTTACCGCATCCCAGAATGGGCCGGGCAGTATACCTTTATGGGCAGACTATATGACTTTACCGCGTCCCAGAATGGGCCGGGCAGTATACCTTTATGGGCAGACTATATGACTTTACCGCGTCCCAGAATGGGACGAGCAGTATACCTTTATGGGCAGACTATGTGACCTTACCACATCCCAGAATGGGCTGGGCAGTATACCTTTATGGGCAGACTATATGACTTTACCGCGTTCCAGAATGGGCCGGGCAGTATACCTTTATGGGCAGACTATATGACTTTACCGCGTCCCAGAATGGGCCGGGCAGTATACCTTTATGGGCAGACTATATGACATTACCGCATCCCAGAATGGGCCGGGCAGTATACCTTCGTGGGAAGACTTTTTATGAATTCACCGTGTCCCGCAAATGGGCCGGGTAACGTTATCACGTATGGATAATCAAAGTGAACTTCAAAATGAGATGTCCCTCCATAAAGGGCCGGATTATGTTATGCAAAATACGTATGTTATGTGTTTGTGAACTTGATGGTGTTTCCTAAGTATGTATGTAAGAATTTGATTATAACTCTTATTTGAAAATGGGAAAAGATAATAATGTGCAATTAAGTTCATGAGTTGAAATGGCACGGTATGATATGGTATTTACTTTTTATACTTGCCCCTGTCATTCTTTTGTACAATTATGATTTGTTTACTGTACCTTATTTTCCGTTCCATAATCGGTACCTGTTGTACTGACCCCCTTCGGGGGGCTGCGTTCATGCCCGCAGGTATTAGGTACACAGGTTGGTGATCCTCGCTATAGGATCTCTGTTCAGTTTTGGGTAAAAGCTCCATTCACTCCGGAGGCTTATCTTTGGTTCGGATCCATGGTATTGTCGGTTGTAGTACATTCAGGGGTATGGCGGGGCCCTGTCCCGTCACAGTTGTTATGTCATAGCTCTTAGAGGCCTGTAGTCATATCTTGTGGGTCAGCTTGTAAAAGAAAAAGGATGTAACTGCTTTTGGCTATATATATATATATATATATTTAGCCTTATCGTCTAACCTGTTGTTTATTTCTTGTTGATTTATTTTATAAGTTTGATGTATGTTCCGCTGATTATCTCTGATGTATACCTGTAAGGGTGCCCAGGTAGGGCACCGCCGCGCCGGGTCGGGTCGTGGCGAGCTATATCCCGCATCCTATACGGCCAACTCCACGCACTCGGTCTCAAAGCCACGACACCTCGGTACGCTGCATCCGTTTGATAAACTCTGCGGGTCATCCTGCCGTGACCAAAAACTCTGGAGGGTTACAATTCAAGAAATCACGAACCCTCAAATCGCCGACCTAGAGTCAACTCACGGTCCTCGCTTACCGCTCGCCGCCACCAATCTAGTCAAGATTCGAATCGCATCTCTCATGACCCTATCCTCTGCCCCTGGCTGAGGAACTGGAGGCTCAGGTATCGGAACCTCTGGAGCTGCTCGAAGCTCCTCTGGTGATGGTGGTGTAACTGAGCTCGCCGACTGGCGCACAACCTCAAGCATAGACTGGGCATGTGTCCTAGTAACTCTCGGAGTCTGACTAGTAGCTCGTGCTACTGCTTTGCCCTCTAGACAACTGTCGCTTTCCTCGGAGGCATAGTTGTAACACAATAATACGTTAGAGATGGATTATCCTACTAACATATCTCTATCACATGACCTATGATATGAAAGAATAGAAACCAATCCTAAATGTACTGTAGCCTCCTATTTATAGGTATGGTGCACAACACACCGATAACAAGACTCTACTGCACACGGTCTGTAGATATTCCGAGGAAGAACTGCTCTGATACCACTTTTGTCATGACCCGAACCGATGGGCCGCGACTGGTGCCCTATCTGGGCACCCTTATACCCATACGTCACATATAACCAGCGGAAACTTAAGAAAAACTCATAATCTCATAACAAAGGGATCCTGTCCCTTAAACTGTCATAGTAAACTCATTTTATAAAAATAGGCAAGCCGACAAGACTGCTACTATATACAGAATATGTCCAAAACGAACTACAACATATACATGTCCAAATACACATTTACCACCCACACCTGTCTACAGACCTCTAAGAGTTTGATAATGAAATATGACGGGACAAGGCCCCGCCGTACCCCTGAATATACATAAGCCTATAATCAAGGATCTGTACCAAAATGACAGGCTCCAGAACAGTGGAGCTATCTCAAAAAGCTGGGCAAGGATCCTAAGCTCGAGGATCACCAAACTGAGTACCTATACATGCGGGCATGAACGCAGCCCCCCGAAGAAGGAAGTCAATACAACAATGTGCTAAGTATGTAAGCATAAAATACTGTAAAGAGGATCATACTGACAAGTATAATAATCAACATATACCCATGCCTCTGTGCCATATAAAATAGAGAGTCAACTGTTCCTTATAAAATGAGAGTCATATCAAAATCAAGAATGTTTGTTCATATAATCATATACTGTCATAGGTATCTATACCCGCATCATGGATACATGTCCATGAAATCATATACTGTCGTGAGTATCTATACTCGCATCATGGATACATGTCCATGGAATCATATATGTCATAGGTATCTATACCCACATGGATACATGTCCATGGAATCATCGTATCTATTTACATATAACGTATCCCGGCCCTCTCGTGAGGGACTCGATGGAATCATATAATCATGAATACCTATCCATATAATGTATCCCGACCCCTTTTGGGACTCGGTGAGCTCAATATAACGTATCTCGGCCCATCATGAGACTCAGTGAATAATCCTCAACATATATACATATAACGTGTCCCGTCCCATCACGGGACTCGGTGAAATGGAATAATAACACTTGCACGAATAGCTATCACGAGCAACCTTGTGCAATTTAAATCATCTTTTGACTCTCAATAAAATCTTTAAAATGAACTTTCAGTTTAGAAAAACCAAGGCACTATCATATCATGTATCACTAGACATTATGATTCAATGGAATTACACACGTCCGCCGTACACCCATTTCATATAAATCAAGCCAAAAGAAGAAATAATAGTTTCACATACCTTATCAGTTATACCAACTCTATAAGTAGAATACGCCTAGTACTCCAACCGATAATAACAATAACACGTCTATTAACTTCATGATACTAGTGTAAGTCATATACCACAAGATGGTTCTCTTTTCTTATAAAAATTGGGCAGCACTTCTGCCACGACCCGACCTTGGGCCCGCAACTGGTGCCTTACCCGGGCATCCTAGTAGGTATACATCAGAGAAAACCAGCGGAATAAACTCATAGACATGGAACAATGTAAAATAAGAAACAGGCTAACCGATAAGGTCACCTTTCAGCATATATATAAATATCAAAAGCCCGAACAATTACATCCTTTACAAACCCAACTCACAACAGGACTACAGACCTCTAAGAGTTTTTGACATCACAACTATAATGGGGCAGGGCCCCGCCATACCCCTGAATGTACCTGTACCTACACTGATAGAGAAACATACCAAAAGATAAGCCTCCGGAGAAATGGAGCTTCCCAAAACGCAGAACTGTGATCCTATGAGCGAGGATCAACAATCGGTGTACCTCTACCTGCGGCATGAACGCATCCCCGCGAAGGAGTTCAGTACAACAGGTACCAAGTATGTGAAACTGAAAGTACTGTAATGAAATCACAATTGTCACGACCCGACCCCGGGCCCGCGACTGGTGCCCTACCTGGGCACCCCTTCCAGGTATACATCAGAGAATAACAGCGGAACATACACAACTCATAAAAATACTTAGACATTAAATATTAACAGGATAGCCGATAAGGCCACCTTCCGTAAAATCTACAAACCCAAAAAAAACAGCAGTTACATTTTTTTTATACAACCCAATCCACAAGACATGACTACAGACCTCTAAGAATAACAACTGTGATAGGACAGGGCCCCGCCAAACCCCTGAATGTACAACAACCGACAATACCAGGGATCTGAACCAAGGATAAGCCTCCGGAGTAATGGAGCTTCTCAATAGCTGAACAGTGATCCTAAGAGTGAGGATCAGCAATATGTATACTCTACCTGCGGCATGAACGCAGCCCCTCGAAGGAGGTCAGTACAACATGTACCAAGTATGTGAAACTGAAAGTACTGTAATGAAATCAGAAAGTCTAAAATTAAGCGGGAGATATGTATGATAACTCAAATAACAGTACACTGTGCCTTACTAACAATGAGAGTAAATAAGAGTATACTTTACTGCATAAAAATAAGAGGCTCATGATCAAAGTAGGGCCACCCGCCCGTAGTATCATTAATCAATCCTACTCCTGTGACTATTTCACCTGCATAGGTCCTGTGGACCCGCAATGAGGACATCCTCCTCGCATGGGACTATTTCACCCGCATAGGACTATTTCACCCGTATGGGTCCGGTGGGCCCGCAATGAGTACAAACGCCGCACTCGCATCATGGGTAGCAAATCCATGGAATAAGTAGTAACCCGGGGGTTTCCCCGTAAGAATAACATAACCTAGAACTACCGGCTTATCATACATAACATAAGCACTACTGGCTTATCATACATAACATAAGCACCACCGGCTTATCATACGTAACATAAGCAAGTTAAGAAATCCCCTAACTTCTTATTATCTTATTCATATACACTCTCATTTTAGTTTACTTAAGACACTATCATGTCATTATAAAATCCGGGAATTTAACCCCAAAGTACTACGTACTTCTATTCTTTTAAAATGACTCCTTCTTCGTATAAAACTTCAAAGATACTAATAACCGTAGTATCAAGTCATATCTACTTCTTTTGACAAGTCACGATACCTTTTAGAAATACTTTTATAGGCTTCTAAATCAAGTGACTTCTTTCTTTAAAACCTTAAGCAATTGATGCCTTCAAATCAATTTGCCTTTCATTATTTCAAGTCATTTATCATTATTTACATTACTAGAGTAAACCACTCTTTCATCTTTCTATAAAGCTATTATAACCAACTTCTCATAAAGTCGTTATACTAACTTTATTCTTTAGACACTTACAGTCACGACCCGACCCCGGGACTGCGACTGGTGCCCTACCTGGGCACCCCTTTCAGGTACACATCAGAGAATAGCAGCGGAACATACACAACTCATAAAAATACTTAGACATTAGACATCAACCGGCTAGCCGATAAGGCTGCCTTTCATAACATATACATAATACAAATAAATAAAATAGTACATCTCTATTCTTACAACCCTGTCACGACCCGAACCCGGGCCCGTGACTGGTGTCTTACCCGGGCACCCAAGTAGACATACATCAGAGTAATCAGCGGAATATAAAACAAGACATGATATAATGTGAAGTGAAAACAGTTTTATCTGAGAGAAGTTGCCTTTCGGCATATATATAAAAAAACATGAATCCGAACAGTTACATCCCTTTTACAAACTCGCCACAACAAGATTTCATGCACTTAAGAATGATATAACAACAATGAGGGACAGGGTTCCGCCATACCACGAATGTAAGTGCTACAACGACAGTGGAATATACCATCGATAAGCCTCCGAGAAACGGAGCTTCCCAAACGCCGAATCAGGACTCCATGAGCGAGGATCAACGATCGTGTACCTCTACTGCGCATGAACGCACTTCCGGGCGAGGTCAAGAAACAGTACCAAGTATGTGAAATCAAAATATCGTAAATGAAATCATAGTAGTCTATATAAAGCGGAGACATGTATGATAACCAAACTACGATTCACAATAAATAAGCGATCATGTCAAGTCGTGACTCACGCCTCAAAGTCATCACTCAAATATAACTATGGGTCTCACGCCACAACATCAATCATGCCCGTGGAATACCTTCTCACCGCCGGCCTCATGATATAAAAGCACCAAGGAATACACATGAACACCAGGTCCCACCTGTGTCATAATAAAACCGTACGGGGTAAGTACGAAGGCATAGCCGACTACTAAAACCCACAGTACCAACAAAGTCATAAACTGTATCACGAGGTCTTTCTAGACCGCCATATGATCGAAGCTGGCCACTCGCCCGCAATATCAAATGTGCGCGTCTAATCCTGGAACTTCCCGCAGCTCCGCATAGGCCACACACATAGGCCCGCATGAGGTATTCCCCGCATCGAGGGTAGCTACTCCCCGGCATCGTCCTGGACTCGCAGTCCGCATGGCCACATAGACCGCATGGCCATATAGACCGCACACTAACCTGGAACTCTCGTAGCTCCGCATAGGTCCCCTGGACCCGCATGAGGTATTCTCGAATCATAGTCCTGCATCGCTCGAGGTATACCCCGCATCGGAGGGCAGCTTAACCCCCGGTATCATGTCAAGGGGTGAGTGGTGCAATACTAACATAACGGCTTACCGTTAAACAACATAAGCACAACAAGGGAAACCCCTTTACACAAACATCATAAGACACTAACACACGTAGCATCCTAACATGTTTACTTATCAAATCAACAAGAAAGTATTACAAGGCTATCACAAACCAACATAGTCAAGTTATTCACACAAGGTAATTCATACATTATCTCTTTAAAAATATTATGTTTCTTTCACAAGAGTCACACGATACCCGTAGTATTAAAAATAGAGTGACTATCTTTTTAAGTAAACCAAAACACCTCCCTTTGTAAAATCAAGTAACAACATTCTTTTCCAACGTACAAGTTTGCCTATTTTCAAATGCTCAAGTTTCTCATTTTCGAAAGGTTTCGTAGTTCATAGTCTTAATCACTTAAGAATATAATTCTCTTTTAAAACAATTTGAGAAACATATGCCTTATGTGTGAGTAGGTTATTCATGTTCATAAGAATCTTATTAAAGCAGCCATGATCTAGGAAATGTAATATCATTTTGTCTCATCTTAGCTTCTATGCAGATGGAAGTTTCTACTGGTTTTAATAATACTTAATTAGCTAATACATTTCCCTTTATTAATGCTGCAGTGGTTCGTTCGATACTTATTCTGATTTCCGAAATCAGTAAAACATTATTCCTTTTAAAAACCAAGTACTCATTACTCACGAATGAGGTTTCACACTTTTTAACAAAATTCATATTAATTTAATTAAGTCAAGTCTCTTATCTTTTAAGATCAAGTCTCTTAACTTCTAAAATCAATAAACCATTCTTTTTATCTCTCTTTAAGTCGTTACACCTAACTTCCCATAAAGCTAGTATAACTCTTAAGCTTTTAAAACCAAGTATTACTCTTCTTTCAAAAAGGTTTCTTAACTCTTTTGAAATACTTCAGATTCTTATTATTTAGACTCAAGTCAAAAGACATCGCAGTAAAACCACGTTCAGTTAACACACGTACGTCTACCGTACTATATATATTCTTTTAAAATATCATGCTCAAGAGGATAGGAAGAATCACCTACCTCGCGACGATTATCGACAATTAGCAAAACGCTCCACCGCTATAACCCGGCTAGCCTTGTCCACCTTTCAAGTAGAACATGATACTCGCAGAACTTTCAACCTATAACGGTTATATAAGTCTATCAATGTCTAGACTACTCTGTAGAATATTCTAAGAATAATGTTATCTATTCTACGGAAAATCGCAAAGACTTCCTACAGTTAAACTACACAAGCCTCATCAGAAATACACCCATGTAAGTACAGTTCAATCTTCTTCTTTAATATACTTCTGATGTGATTTCAATTCAATTCTCTTCTCTTATACCATCCTTCTATATATCTTATACTCATTTCTATACTACTACAGTATGTAATTTCCAATTACAATAGAAGGACAAGATATTTACCTCGATAAGCCCAAAATTATCCAAGTTTAAATGTCGATCCTGAGCAACGTTTAGCTCCTAATCTGGGCTCTCCAACCCGCTCCAAACAACCCTTAGAAGTTCTACGCAACTTCTTCTTAATACTTCAACCGGCTATGAAGATTTTCCTTAGGGTTTCGTTTTGAGACTAAAAGGACAGTATAATAGTATTTCTGGGCTTTTAGTATAGGGGTAACCTTGGAATACTACAAGGTATTTGGGCCAAGGTATTTTGGAATAGTAACAATACTTGGAGAATACTTTTCTACCAAGGGGGGTATTTTACGAGAACAACTCTCAAGAGGGGGGGGATGTTTCGGCCAAGGGCCTTCTCAAGGGGGAGGGGGGGAGCTCTTGGACGAGAGCTTCTACTAAGAGGGGGAAGGATTTTCAAGACTAAGAAAGTTGTGTTGTGGATGAAGAAGTCTTCAACAAAGGGGGGGTATTTATAGGGCCTTCAATGGCCAAGATCAAGACAAGTGGTGGGCAAGTGGAGGGTGAGGATTTGTACATGTGCACCCTAGCCATCTACTCCACAAATCACTCCAAACATTGACCCATGTTTTAGGCCACCAAACAAGCCAAGAATCGTGCACCTAATCGGCCCTAAGACCGCCCACTTGAGGGTGACAAGTGTCGCCCTCTCGTTGGTCCAAAATATTTCATCTCTCGGAAAAATCCGCAAAAATTATTAAAGTCGCAACCGTAATTTTCCCCTCGCAAAGTTTGGAAAACGTTTCGTCGGAAAACAATTCTTTTCGGGGGTTGTGAACAAATTTCGTCCCTTGCCTATCTTAAGGCTTAAACTTTCGTACGTACGTCCTTACGTACATACTCTGGAAATACGGGGTATAACATTCTCCCCTCCTTAGAAACATTCGTCCCGAATGTTCCTTCTCAAGACAGATAACGATAAGTTCCTCTTAACTTAAACAAGTTGCCAATGCCACACCTGGCCACAAATTAACACACGCGCAATACTTTAACCCAAGTCCACGAGGAATCACCTCTAGCATAACAAAAGCTCCCACCCAAGGTCTAAAAGACACTCCATTCGCACCTTCATTTCACAAAAGAAATGATCACTTCTATTCTCCTAACACATGCTCACTTCTTCCCTTACTCGTCGTACCCTCCTCGTACACTCGAGCTCTTTCTCATCACTTACCATATTTCTGTTATTGCTTCAGTTTCCAAAATCTCTGGGTTACTATCTCCAACTTGGTCATCATTAACTGGGAACACTCTGGATGGATCTCCGATATTTTTCCGACATAGCAACAAGAAAGACCGGACGTACTGCTTCCCACGTCGGACGGTAATGCCAACTTATAGGCAACCTGGCCTATTCTCCAAATGATCTGAAAAAGCTCCAAGTACCTCGGGCTAAGTTTCTCGCTTTTCCAAAACTCGTCACACCCTTTCCGGGGTGGTACCTCCAAGAAGACCCACCGTCAACCTGAACCCCAAGCGTCGTCGCAGATTATCCGCACGACTTCTGTTGACTCTGAGCTGCCAATAACCTCTTCTGGATAAGCTTTACCCTATCCACATCCTGCTGAAACAAGTATGAACCAACTATCTGAACCTTTCCAACATCGAACCAATTGACCTGCAACTTACACTTCCGCCCCTACAAGGCGTCATAAGGCGACATCCAAATACTGAAATGGTAGCTATAAAACACTCCCTCAATAGGAGGCAACAATCCTCACAGCTACCCCTGAAAACCAAACACTGGCCCAAGGGCGAATGCGATACTGAGACTCACCTGAGTTTCTAACCCTGCCTGGTGAAACTTCCAGAAAAAGAAATAGCCGTAACCTGGGCTCCACTGCCTGTCATAAGGTGAAAGTACGCACCTCGTGCAACCTTACAACCTTCCTGATATAACATCTCGCATAACCCTCTGCCGAGTAAACGGTCTTGACTAAAAGACAAGATGGGCTGACCTCACCGGCCCGACTACTGGTCGAACGCATCCACGAACTCATACGATAATTAACTAAACTTGGGCCTAACATCCTCATGACCCTATCACAAAGCGGGACCACCACAAACTGACCCCACCATAATACAGGCCGCGGGTTGACCCGCGATCGGTCCTCAACCCGACCCGCTATCGCGCAAAAACTCTTGTTCCCCGATCCGGAACAATCTCACCATCGAGTCACGAAAACCTAGTGGTCTTCTTAGCTCAACTACCCTCTTTCATATCATACCCCTCAGGGACTTATCACACAAACATATCTCACGTATACTATGCACTCCGATAAGGGTCAAACATATATGTAATCTTTTACTCAAGATGGCCTGGCCTCTAAGGTCTCCACGTATAAAACTCTAAGGCTCACACTTTCCTTATCCCCCATCTTACCCTTTTTACTAACCATGATTTCTAATCACACTTTCCACAATGCTATCAGAACATAACACTTAAGATATACTTATCTTACATACTAATCTCTAGAGGGTTAAAGATATACCTGTATCTACTGCTTCACTTCCCCTTTGTCATTCTAATCAATCCTGCCCTGTTGGGCACATAGCTAGGGAAGGTGATGAACTGGTCACTGATCCTGAAGGCTGAGTCTCTATATCTGCGCCACCCCTGGTCGGACAATTTCTCGCAAAATGGCCCTGCTGTCCGCAAGCATAACAAGATGTCAAAGAAGTACGACACTCCCCACAATGATACTTACCACAACGGCCACACCGAGGTGGGGGTGGCCTCTCCGGCTAACACCCCTTCCTCTCCGAACTACTGAATCCGCAACTGATCTGGTAGGCTGAGTCCTCCTACTTGTATCCCTCCTATTTGAATATTCTTTCATCACATGGCCCTGACGGCCGCAGGTAAAACAAGCACCAACAAAAAGACGACATTCCCCGGGATGACGCCTGTTACTCTGTGAACACTGGGGAAAAACTGAATCCGGCCGTGGGACCTACGATAGTTGTGAACCGAAGCCACGAGCTCTGACCAACTCCGGCATACTCCGAACGTCCTGAACCCTGTGGAGGACCACTCTGCACTGGCGGAGGCGCATATCCAGTCTGCTGCTGAGGCGATCCGCCTCGATAGTTACCAAAGGACCCTGCTGTTCTGGCCCTCTTCTGCTGACCTTGGTTGACCCGTCGATCCCTACGTTTCTCGGCCTGCTGCGCATAAGCTCGTGCGCAGCCATACTCATGTCTGACTGAAGAGCTACTCTTGCACAACCCTCTCTTAGATAATCATCAAGACCCGTGATAAATCGGTACATAATATACTCTCTGGTAGCCAAATCCATAGCTAGTAATGTGGTCGCTTCTTTGCAATCCATACTTTCCGCATCGGGTCGTGGAATCGAAGGTTCAAATATCATGGCCGCAATAGGAATCGCCGCCAGTACTAAACTCTGCCGCTGGCGACGCCGCAGAACTCCCCGAACGCGACCACCCTGGTGATGATTGGTGCGTGCCCTCGTAACCCTCCGTGCTCTACTCGCAGCCTCCTCGCCGCTTTGCCTTCCGCCCGGTTGCCCTACGCGGAGGCATAATTGGTAAGGGAAAAAAATACGTTAGAGGGGTCCGACTTGTAACACAGCTCTAAGGCACGATCTCAGAGTGAGAAGAATGGAAACCAATCCTAAATATCATATAGCCTCCTGATTATTGGTGTGGTGCACAACATACCGATAATCAAGACTCTACTAGATACGGTCTGTAGACACTTTCCGAGGATTAATCGCTTCGATACCACTTTTGTCACGACCAACCTGCTCGTGGATCGTGCCTTACCCGGGCACCCAAGTAGACATACATCAGAGTAATCAGCGGAATATAAAACAAGACATGATATAATATGAAGTGAAAACAGTTTTATCTGAGAGAAGTTGCCTTTCGGCATATATATAAAAAAACATGAATCCGGTCAGCATATCCTTTTACAAACTCGCCACGCGGCATTACTGCACTTCTAAGAATGATATAACAACAATGGCGGACAGTGGCCCGCCAAACCTCGAATGTAAGTGCCTACAACGCAGGGAATATACCATCGATAAGCCTCCGAGAAACAGAGCTTCCCAAACGCTGAATTGTGACCATGAGCGAGGATCAACCATCGGTGTACTTACCGCGACATGAACGCAGCCCTCAAGGAGGTCAAGACAACATGTACCAAGTATGTGAAATCAAAATATCAGAAATGAAATCATAGTAGTCTATATAAAGAAGGAGACATGTATGATAACCAAACTACAGTTCACAATAAATAAGCAGTCATGTCAAGTCAGGGACTCACGCCCTCAAAGTCATCACTCAAATATAACTATGGGTCTCACGCCCACAACATCAATCATGCGTGGAATACCTTCCTCACCGCCGCAGATCATGATATATAAAAGCACCAAGGAATACACATGAACACCAGGTCCCACCTGTGTCATAATAAAACCGTACGGGGTGAGTACGAAGGCATAGCCGACTACTAAAACCCACAGTACCAACAAAGTCATAAACTGTATCACGAGGTCGTTCTAGACCGCCATATGATCGAAGCTGGCCACTCGCCCGCAATATCAAATGTGCGCGTCTAATCCTGGAACTTCCCGCAGCTCCGCATAGGCCACACACATAGGCCCGCATGAGGTATTCCCCGCATCGAGGGTAGCTACTCCCAAGATCGCCCCGACTCGCATCCGCACGGCCACATGTACCGCATGGCCATATAGACCGCACACTAACGTGGCACTCTCGTATCTCCGCATAGGTCCCGTGGACCCGCATGAGGTATTCTCGAATCATAGTCCTGCATCGCTCGAGGTATACCGCGACGGAGGGCGCTTAACCCCTGTATCATGTCAAGGGTGAGTGGTGCAATACTAACATAACGGCCACCGTTAAACAACATAAGCACAACAAGTGGAAACCCCTTTACACAAACATCATAAGACACTAACACACGTAGCATCCTAACATGTTTACTTATCAAATCAACAAGAAAGTATTACAAGGCTATCACAAACCAACATAGTCAAGTTATTCACACAAGGTAATTCATACATTATCTCTTTAAAAATATTCTGTTTCTTTCACAAGAGTCACACGATAATTCGTAGTATTAAAAATAGAGTGACTATCTTTTTAAGTAAACCAAAACACTTCCCTTTGTAAAATCAAGTAACAACATTCTTTTCCAACGTACAAGTTTGCCTATTTTCAAATGCTCAAGTTTCTCATTTTCGAAAGGTTTCGTAGTTCATAGTCTTAATCACTTAAGAATATAATTCTCTTTTAAAACAATTTGAGAAACATATGCCTTATGTGTGAGTAGGTTATTCATGTTCATAACAATCTTATTAAAGCAGCCATGATCTAGGAAATGTAATATCATTTTGTCTCATCTTAGCTTCTATGCAGATGGAGGTTTCTACTGGTTTTAATAATACTTAATTAGCTAATACATTTCCCTTTATTAACGCTGCAGTGGTTCGTTCGATACTTATTCTGATTTCTGAAATCAGTAAAACATTATTCCTTTTAAAAACCAAGTACTCATTACTCACAAATGAGGTTTCACACTTTTTAACAAAATTCATATTAATTTAATTAAGTCAAGTCTCTTATCTTTTAAGATCAAGTCTCTTAACTTCTAAAATCAATAAACCATTTTTTTTTATCTCTCTTTAAGTCGTTACACCTAACTTCCCATAAAGCTAGTATAACTCTTAAGCTTTTAAAACCAAGTATTACTCTTCTTTCAAAAAGGTTTCTTAACTCTTTTGAAATACTTCAGATTCTTATTATTTAGACTCAAGTCAAAAGACATCGCAGTAAAACCACGTTCAGTTAACACACGTACGTCTACCGTACTATATATATTCTTTTAAAATATCATGCTCAAGAGGATAGGAAGAATCACCTACCTCGCGACGATTATCGACAATTAGCAAAACGCTCCACCGCTATAACCCGGCTAGCCTTGTCCACCTCTCAAGTAGAACATACTACTCGCAGAACTTTCAACCTATAACGGTTATATAAGTCTATCAATGTCTAGACTACTCTGTAGAATATTCTAAGCAGAAGGTTCTCTATTCTACGGAAAATCGGGCAAAGACTTCCTACCCGTTAAACTACACAAGTTCATCAGAAATACTCCCATGTAAGTACAGTTCAATCTTCTTCTTTAATATACTTCTGATGTGATTTCAATTCAATTCTCTTCTCTTATATCATCCTTCTATATATCTTATACTCATTTCTATACTACTACAGTATGTAATTTCCAATTACAATAGAAGGACAAGATATTTACCTCGATAAGCCCAAAATTATCCAAGTTTAAATGTCGATCCTGAGCAACGTTTAGCTCCTACTCTGGGCGCTCCAACCCGCTCCAAACAACCCTTAGAAGTTCTACGCAACTTCTTCTTAATACTTCAACCGGCTATGAAGATTTTCCTTAGGGTTTCGTTTTGAGACTAAAAGGACAGTATAATAGTATTTCTGGGCTTTTAGTATAGGGGTAACCTTGGAATACTACAAGGTATTTGGGCCAAGGTATTTTGGAATAGTAACAATACTTGGAGAATACTTTTCTACCAAGGGGGGGTATTTTACGAGAACAACTCTCAAGAGGGGAGGGGGATGTTTCGGCCAAGGGCCTTCTCAAGGGGGAGAGGGGGGATCTCTTGGACGAGAGCTTCTACTAAGAGGGGGAAGGATTTTCAAGACTAAGAAAGTTGTGTTGTGGATGAAGAAGTCTTCAACAAAGGGGGGGTATTTATAGGGCCTTCAATGGCCAAGATCAAGACAAGTGGTGGGCAAGTGGAGGGTGAGGATTTGTACATGTGCACCCTAGCCATCTACTCCACAAATCACTCCAAACATTGACCCATGTTTTAGGCCACAAAACAAGCCAAGAATCGTGCACCCAATCGGCCCTAAGACCGCCCACTTGAGGGTGACAAGTGTCGCCCTCTCGTTGGTCCAAAATATTTCATCTCTCGGAAAAATCCGCAAAAATTATTAAAGTCGCAACCGTAATTTTCCCCTCGCAAAGTTTGGAAAACGTTTCGTCGGAAAACAATTCTTTTTCGGGGTTGTGAACAAATTTCGTCCCTTGCCTATCTTAAGGCTTAAACTTTCGTACGTACGTCCTTACGTACATACTCTGAAAATACGGGGTATAACAAACCCAATCCACAAATGTGACTACAGAACTCTAAGAATAACAACTGTGATGGTACAGGGCCCCACCATACCCCTGAATGTACAATAACCGACAATACCAGGGATAAGCCTCCGGAGTAATGGAGCTTCTCAACAGCTGAATCAGTGATCCTAAAAGTGAGGATCAGCAACCTGTATACTCTACATGCGGCATGAACGCAGTCCCCCGAAGGAGGTCAGTACAACATGTACCAAATATGTGAAACCGAAAGCATCAGAATGAAATCATAAGTCTAAAACAAAGCTGGAGACATGTATGATAACTCAAATAACAGTACACTGTGCCTTACTAAGAATGAGAGTAAACAAGAGTATACTTTACTGCATAAAAATAGGAGGCTCATGATCAAAGTAGGGCCACCCGCCCATATGTCAGTAAGCAATCCTACTCCTGGGACTATTTCACCCGCATAGGTCCTGTGGACCTGCAATGAGGCAACTTCCTCCCATAGGATGTATCCGCCCGCATAGGTCGTGTGGACCCGCATGAGGTATTCCTCGCATAGAACTATTTCACCCGCTTAGGCCCGATGGGCCCGCAATGAGTACAAACGCCGCACTCGCATCATGAGTAGCAAATCCATGGAATTAGTAGTAACCCGGGGCTTTACCCCGTAAGAATAACATAAACTAGCACACCCGACTATCATACATAACATAAGCGCTACCGGCTTATCATAACATAACATAAGCACTACCGGCTTATCATACATAACATAAGCAAGTTAAGAAATCCCCTAACTTCTCATTATTCTTATTCATATACACTTTCATTTTAGTTTACTTAAGGCACTAACATGTCATTATAAAATCCGGGAATTTAACCCAAAGTACTACGTACTTCAATTCTTTTAAAATGACTATTTTTCATATAAAACTTCCAAGATACTAATAACCGTAGTATCATGCCAAAGGAAGGAAGAGGTTCACATACCTAGATACCTAGTATCATGCCAAAGGATGAAAGGGATTTATATTCCATACATAGAATCATGCCAAAGGAAGGAAGAGGTTCACATACCTCGCGACGATTATCGACAAGTAGCAAAATGCTCCAAAGTACTTCAACCTTGATAGCTATTACATCCTTCAAGTAGGATACGCTATACTTAGTACTTCAACCTATAATGGTCACAATACGTCCATTAACCTCTCACTTCAAACGTAGAATATTCTAAGTGCTAAGTCACTAAATTCTACGGAAAATCGGACAACACCTCCTTTGTTTCTAATTACTTTGCCACATTTTTCAAGGCCGAATACAATAACAAAACACGCCACATTTAAGGCCCAATTAATGCAATTAACAATAGGGGATTACACGCCTACTAGACGTGTAAAATTCCGCCCCACAATAGATATCAAACTAATACAAACTATATGTCCCATTCGGCCACATTGAGTACCACAATACCAATTCTTATCCAATTTCCATTTTAATCCAAATTGTTAGCATAACATGGTATCAAGTCGCAATCGATTATACTACTATAATCTTCAAGTATGTAACATGCGACGATTCTAGTAAACGACCAAATTGTAATCCAACTTCACATGGCTTACATTACATTTCGGATTTAAGGCTACAAGCAATCCATAATACTTATAAACTTCAACATATCAACTTCATACTAGCAACATGTAAAGTTAACAACAACAATATATATATAATCTTGTAACACTATTAAGAGACAAGATTATACCTCATCGAATCTCAATCCAACTCCAAATCCGAAGTCTCTCCTTAGCAACTTAGAGACTCTTCAAGACACTTCAATCCGCTACTTGAGACCCTTAGAACAACACCAACCAATTTCCTTCAATCTTCCATACAAAACCTAGAAAGACAACTAGGTTTTCGCTTTGCGACTAACCCGAAAACTATCTTTTTCCGAGATTTTTCAATTGAGATATGCTTACAATACACTCAAGAACCTTGGTTTAAAGTGTGGAGCTTAAAGAACAAGAAACAAAAATTTTTGCTTTTCAAAAAGCTTGAACCCGAGAGCTATGTCTCATGTTCATCCAATTTTATTGAAATTTTGGCTAAGTGTGGAACTTGTCTCACTACTAGTAGTATTATATAGTGCAATGGAGGGCCAAGATGCAACCAAATGGGTGGTTTGGATGAGCTCTTATCAAATATCAAGCCTTGTGGGTCCTATTGACCAAGTCAAATATCTCAAGCTCTACTACTTGCAAGACTTGTCTTCCTAACAAGGGTCAAATGACCCTTGTGCCCATGTATTTCGTCCAAGACATCAATAAGGGGGGGTGACACGTGTCTCCCTCCCATTCGTCACAATATTACGTTTTCCGACAATTCCATAATTCCGATAAATTTTTACAAGTCTCAAATCTTAACACTCGTGAGTTCTTACGTACGTTCTTACAACATGTCCTGCACAAACGGGGTGTAACAGTACGTCTACCGTACTATATAGGTACAACTACTCATGCTCAAGAGATAGGAAAGTTCTACATACCTCTTCGGTTCAATCCACTTGCTAAGTCCAATATGCCGTACGTAGTATGTCAACCTATAATGACCAAAATACGTCTATTAACTTCTAACTTCAAACGTAGGATATTCTAAGTGCAAAGTCACTAAATTCTACGGAAAATCGGACAACACTTCCTTTGTTTCTACATACTTCTCCACCTTTTTCAAGGCCCGAATTCAATAACCAAACACACCACATTTAAGGCTCAACAATGTAGTTAACAATAGGGGATTACACACCTACAAGACGTGTAAAATTCCGCCCCACAATTGATATTAAACTAGTCCAAAAATACAATGTCAATTCGGCAATTTGAGGGACAACAATACAAATTCTTATCCAATTCCTTTTCAATCCACGTTGTTTAGTATAACATGATATCAAGCCGCAATCGATTATAACTACTACAATCCTCAAGTAGGTAACATGCGACGATTCTAATTAACGACCAAAATGTATTTCAATTTCAAAAGGCTCACAATGTCATTTCATATTTAGGCTTCTACAATCCATATCACTTATCAATCTTCAATACATATACTTCATGCTAGTTAAAATGTAAGGCTAAAACAATATGTAATCTTATAACACTTAAGAGAACAAGATTGTTACCTTAGCGAGCCTTAATCCACTTCAAGATCTGAAATCGCTCCCTAGCAACTTAGAGCCTCTCCTTGACACTCCAATCTGCCACTTGAAGCCCTTAGAAGATCACAAATAACTTTCCTTCAATTCCCAATCCAAACCTAGGAAAATGACTAGGTTGTCACCTTGCGACTAATACGAAAATGACACTTTTCCGGGATCTTTCTATTGAGATACCCTTACAATACCCTTAGGAACCTTGTTTTAACGTATGGAGATTATTGAATAACAAACGAAAAAATTTCATGTTGGGAAGAGGGCACACCCGAGAGCTCCCATTTGTCTTCAAAGTTTTCCTCATTTTTTTCTAAGTGTGAAAGCTTTGTCTTGCAATATGGATGACTATATAATTGAATTGAGGGTTGAGATTACAATACATGTTGGGTTAGGATGAAAGGGATTTAAATATCTTGACTTAGGTGGGCTTGTTGACTTGGTCAACTATGTCAAGCCTTAGCATTGCAAGACTTGACAATTTGGACCTTGTCCAATTCGTCCAAACCCATTAGAGTGGGGGGGTTGATACGTGTCACCCTCCCATTCGTCAATAATGTTTCATTTTCCGACATTTCCATAATTTCGATAAATTTTTACTCGTCTCAAATCTTAACATTTTTGAGTTCTTACGTACGTTCTTATAAACATATCCTGGAATTTCCGGGGCGTAACATTCTTCCCCCCTTTGAAACATTCATCCCCGAATGTTCTTTTGGGAGTCAAACTTAAAGATAGCGACATAGTCTCCTTACAACCCCTACATATCAATAATGCCACTCGTGGCCACATAACAATACTCATACCAAAATGTCAACCTGAACCCCATGTGTCAACGCTTGCTATCCGCATAAAGCTTCACGACTCGAGCTTACTAATAATCTTTCTGGATAAGCTTCGCTTATCCACACTTCGAATCAAGTGCGCCAACTAATCGCTCGCCCACGTAGAACCAACCAATCGACAACATACACTTCTGCCCATACAAAACCTCATATGGCGTCATCTGAATGCAAGAATGGTAGCTGTTGTTATAAACAAACCCAACAAGAGGGAAACGATCCTCCCAGCTACCCCTGAAATCAATTACACCGGCCCGCGACCTATCCTCAAGTGCCTGGATAGTATGCTCTGCCTGCCCGTCAGTCTGAGGGTGGAATGCCACACTGAGACTCACATGTGTCCCTAATGCCTTCTGGAAAACCTCCAGAAGTCGGCCGTAAACTGAGCTCATCTGTCTGACATCATAAATGTAGGAACCCCATGCAGCCTCACAATCTCCCTGCTATATAAGCTAGCATAATCCTCAGCCGAGTATGTGGTCCTAATCGGAAGAACACGACTTGTTTCGCCAGCCTATTTACTATGACCCCCAGGGAGTCGAACTTCCTCTGAGTATGATGCCACCCTGTAACAAGACCTATATTAATCACCTCTCATATCTAAGTCGGGATCTCAATTGCCTATAATAGCCCACTGGGCTTCTGGTGTTCAACCTTGACCTGTTACAAATTTGGACATTAAGCAACAACTCTGTTATGTCCCTCTTCAGGCCATCTTACCAATACATACATCTGAGGTCACGACACAACTTAGTCGACCCTGAACAATTAGAGCAATAAGCACTGCGTGCCTCCCCTAAAACTCCGTGACTAGTCCCGCAAAGACCGGTACACACTATTTATCCTCATATCACAACACCCCATCCGGTGCTACTCAAACAGGCTCTTCTCTTCTCGGAGAGCCGTATCTCGATATCGTATCATAACTGGATCCTTATACTGTCGCTTCTTTACCTCATCGACGAAGGAAGACTCGGCAACCTCTCGGATCCAAACTTCATTCACCTCGGAAACAATTAATCGAACCCCGGCCATGGTCGATGAATCTCACGGACCATGTCCCGTCTATCCGCTGCCCATTTGACGATCACCCATAGATCCACGACTAAGAGTATTCAGAATCGCCTTTCCACGGTGGTATAGGATATCAATATCACAATCCTTGAGTAACTCTAACCACCGTTTCTGTCGCAAATTCATCTGCCTCTGTCTGAAGATATACCGGAGGTTCTTGTGGTCTGCACAAATATCCACATGAAGTTTATATAAGGAATGCCTCCAAATATTCAAGATACGATTAACTGCCGCCTACTCTAAATCGTGAGTAGCGTAATTCCTTTCATGCTTCCCTAACTGCCGGGAAAACATATGCTCTAACCTTATCGTGTTGCGTCAGCACATAACCTAGCCCAACACCCAACGTGTTATAATAATAACCTAACCCTCTAGTCTCTCAGGAGGGATTAGAACTGTAGTCGTGGTCAACTTATCTTCCAATAACTGGAAGCCTTTCTCAAATTTGCTAAATATTCGGCATACTTAATCTCAATTATGGTTCATGTTTCCCTTTCTCTGTTGCAACCAAACTTGGTCACAAACTTAGATTTGCTTCCTTTTCTTGCCTCATGGCTAAGACTCCCTGCCAATCGCAATTTAGGGGAGAGGTTTCCTTGATCTCGTAAAGTAATAATCCTATTATTCTCCCCCAGCTCGTAGAGCTTATAGTCAGGTGTTCAACCTCAATTCACGGTATTACATAATCCAATGACTTGTCAAGATTTCTTATCGTTCGAGTGTCTACTCGCCTTTCCTTTATAAGTTATTTCAAGTTGTCCTGGGGTCCCTTACCCCTCCGTATTTTCTTACTATCTTTCTCGTCAGTACAGATGCTACCATCTTTCCTCGAGGTGTTCTTACTGCCCATTATATACTAATGGTCTTTACACTAGTCTTGGGGTAAACATATCTCATGCAACTTACATAACCATAGTTGTATTCTCTTTTATCATTCTGGTCATAACCTTACCTTATGCTTATTATTAGCAAAAGTATTTCTATCTTGATCCATAATCGTACAGTTTCATACATGCGTACTACCTGCATTTATATTCTTACGACACTTCCTCGACCATTTCGTACGTCGTTCTTAATTACCCCAACACAATACTTTTCCCACGGTTATCTAAGACTGTAACCTATGGTATGGTGATACTGAAGACCTTACCCGTCTCCTATCCTTCATCTAACAACATGGGTACACGTAACCCCATAATACGTAAAACTGTCCTTTTACGTCGGGGAGATAACTTGTTACACCCCGTAAGTACAGGACGTGTTTAAGATAATGTACGTAAGGAACATAAGACTTGAAATTGATACGAAAGGAAGAATTGTTTTTCCGACGGAAAATCTTCCGAACGTCGGAAAGGAAAAATGTTTGTTGGTGAGAATTAGATTCTCAAAAATGCATTAATTGAGGATTATGGAATGTTTTATCATTATGGAAATTTATTTGTACGGATTTGGTCACGTGGGGCCCACCCGAGGAATTTTACGTTTTGTGGGGCCCACGAGTGTTACAGAATTTTATGGACGAATTGGAGGGCGACACGTGGCACCCCCCCCCAAAATGGTCTTGGAAGAAAATTTCAAGGATAGAATGGTCATTTGACCATTGTGTAGATGAGCAAGTCTTGCTAGACTTTGGCTTGATTTTATTGACTAAGTCAAAGTCAAGAGAGCTTGATAATATTGACCACATCCTAGCCTTCCATTTGGTTTTATCCTAGCCTTTGAATTATTTATATATACTACTACTACTACTACTAGTAGCAAGACTTTCCACACTTAGAAAAATTAGCCAAGAACTTGTGTGTTCTTTAGGAAGCTCTCGGCTTAGGGCTTTTTTTTTAAGACAAAATTTTACAATTTTGGATGATAATTCACAAGACTTAAACCCAAGGTCCCTAAGAGTATTGTAAGGTTATCTCAATAGAAAGATCCCGGAAAAGTGGCGTTTTCGTATTAGTCGCAAGGCAGAAACTTAAGGAGTTCTTCAACTTTGAAGTTGGAACTTGAAGATGAGTTCTTCATAGGCTTCTAAGGAGTGCTTGGAGCGGGTTGGAATATAAGGAAATGAGCTAAGAATTGCTAAGGAGCGACTTTGAATCTTGGGAAGATTAAGGGCTTAAAAAGGTATAATTCTTGTCGTTTTAGTAATTAAGATTACTTATTGTTGTAGCTATGGATATTAGCAAGCATGAGGTGTTTTTATTATGAAGTTGATAAGTGTTATGGATATTGGAACTCTAACCCGAAAACTAGCATGTTTAGCCCTTAAGATTACAATTCGATTTGAGTATTAGTATAAGTTGTCACATGTTATATAAATAAGGAAATTGTAGTTGTTGAAGTTGTTTATGACTAAATAACATGTTTGACCCAAGAACTTGGATTGGAAAAGAATTGGAAGACTTTATGTTGTTGCACCTATTAGCCGAGAATGACATGGAAATTATTGGATTGTCTTGTATATTGTGGGGCGGAATTTTACACGTATTGTAGGGCGTGTAATCCCCTTTGTATTTGCTGAATTGATTGAGCCTTAAATGTGGCGTTTGGTTATTGAATTCAGCCTTGAAAAAGGTGGCAAAGTATGTAGAAACAAAGGAAGTGCTACCCGATTTTCAGTAGAATTTAGTGACCTTGTATTTAGAATATTCTACGTTCGAAGCTAGAGGTTAATGGACGTATTATGGACATTATAGGTTGAAGTACTAAGTATAGCGTATTCTACTTGAAGGATGGAATAGTTATCAAGTTTGAAGTACTTTGGAGCATTTTGCTACTTGTCGATAATCGTCGCGAGGTATGTGAACTTCTTCCTTCTTTTGACATGATTCTATGTATGGAATGTACATGTGGTATTCTTTCATGTTTCCTTCTACTCTTAGAAGTTAAGAAGTATGTATGTTGATTTACTCTATGTAAAGGTTATGTCTGAGTTATCCTAAGTTCTTACCAAGTCTTATGGGGGATGTTGGTAAGAGTCGTTAGGAGGTATTTGGAGCCAAGTTGACTTGGCTAATTTACGGCACGAATGAGAATAAGTATCGAACAAGCCATTGCAGCGTTAATAAAGGAAAATGTAATGACGATAAATTATATTAAAGCAAGTAGAATTCTCCATCTGCATAGAAGCTAAGATAAGACAAAATTGTATTACATTTTCTAGATCATGGCTGCTTTAATGAGATCAGTATAAACAAGTATAACCTATTCACACATATAAGGCATATGTTGCTTAATTTAAAGAGTTTACGTTATGAAGTGTTAAGACTATGAACTACGAAACTTGATTCTAAAAGATAAGAGACTTGAAGTATTTTGAAAGTATACGATACTTGGTTTTCGAAAGTATAAGTCTCTTGGTTATAAAAAGAATGTATTTGCCTAAAGTATAAAGTTAGTATAACGACTTTATGGGAAGTGGGTTATAATAGCTTTATGGAAAGTTAAAAGAGTGGTTTACTCTAAGTAATGATAAATGTTTTGAAATAAAGAAAGGCAAATGGATTTAAAAGCATCAATTGCTTAAGTTTTAAGGAAAGAAGTCACTTGATTTAGAAGCCGAAAAATGTATTTCTAAAAGTGTAGTGACTTAGGTAAAATGTAAACAAGCCTTGATACTACGGGTGTTAGTATCTTGGGGTTTTATATGAAAAGGAGTCTTTTGAAAAGGATGTAAGCACGTAGTACTTTGGGTTAAATTCCCGGATTTTTATGTGTGAAACGAAAGTGCCATGAGTTTCTAAAAATGGAAGTCTAAAGGTTTAATGAACTAGCCTATATTTTCTTGTGATAGCTTTGAGTGCAAGTATTATATGTTTACGTTGTCGTGACTCTCAGTTGGAGGGTCGGCTGTCTTGTTGTAAGTTTACTTTGACGTACCGACAGTGATGTGGGATTCCACGGGTATGCTTCTATTATGATTGATCCTTGGACATGCTTATACGATGTGGGATTCCGGGGCATGTGACCAGGAGGCGGGTTAGATTCCCGGATTTGTTTTATTACCCATGGTCATGCTTATACGATGAGGGATTCCGGGGCATGCGACCATGCTATGTACGACTATTACTCCATAAGCTAGCTCCCCATGAAGACATGTACCTACGATGAGGGATTCCGGGGGAATGTTATATTATTACTCCATGGGCTAGCTCCCCATGAAGACATGTACCTACGATGAGGGATTCCGGGGGCATGTTATATTATTACTCCATGGGCTAGCTCCCCATGAAGACCTGCACCTACGATGAGGGATGTCGATGGCACGTTATGGCCATTCTTATACGATGAGGGATTCCGGGGCATGCGGCCACGTTATATATATATATATATATGTTGTATATGTGTACACCGACAGTGAGGTAGGATGCCACGGGCGCGTCACATGGTTATATGTTACACCTACGGCTGTCGGCAGTGATGTGGGATTCCACGGGCAGGAGATATATATATGTATTGTGTATGTGTACGCCGGTGAGTGGGATGCCACGCGCCACATGGTTATATTTTACACTTATGATCGCCGGCGGTGATGGGGTATTCCACGGGCACGCTTTGATATTTGTGTGACTTGATCGCGTCCCAGATTGGGCCGGGTAGTATATGCGTCCCTCCATAAAGGGCCGGATTATGTTATGAAAGATAAGTAAGTTATATGGTAATGAACATAATGATTTCTCCTAAGTATGTACGTAAGATTTGGCTATAACTCTTAATGGAATGGAAAAGATAATGATGTGCAATTAAGTTCATGAGTGGTAATGACATGGCAGGATCTGGTATGTACTTTTTATACTTGCCTCTGTTATTCTTTTGTACAGTTATGATTTGTTTACTGTACCTTATTTTCCGTTCCATATTCGCATTTTGTTATCGATTTCTTCGGCCTGCGTTAAATGTCTGCAGGTTTAGGTACACAGTTGTGGATCCGCGAGCTTAGAATCCTGGTTCAGCATTTTGAGATGGCTCCAATGTTCGGAGTTGTCATGGCTATGTATATTCAGTGCGGTGCCTTGTCCGTCATAGTATTTGTTCAAATCTTAGAGGTTTGTATTCATCCGTAATGGGTAGGCAGAGTTGTTTTTTTCATCATAAGCATGTAGACCGCTTTTCGGGTAATTTTTATGATTATGGCAGCCTTATTGGCTTGGCCTTGGTTTAAAAAAAAGAAGAAGAAGAGTGTGTTATTTATCTTCCGCAGTTTTTTTTATGTTGTATGATTAGAAGGGTGCCCAGGTAGGGCACCAGTCGCGGCCCGGGGTCGGGTCGTGACAAAAGTGGTATCAGAGCAGTTAGTCCTCGGAAAGTGTCTACAGACCGTGTCTAGTAGAGTCTTGATTATCGGTGTGTTGTGCACCACATCTATAATCAGGAGGCTGCAGGACATTTAGGATTGGTTTCCATTCTTCTCACTCTGAGATCATGCGATAGAGCTGTGTTGTTAGGGTCGTCTCTCCCTAACGAGTTATGTTTATTGCAGCTACGAGCAAGACAGCAGTGACCGAGGAAGGACTTTGTAGATTGCGTATCCAGGTTGGTAATGATTGTAGTATAGTTGGTATTGTGACATACAGCTATACGGAGTTATGTATGAGGGTCAGAAGCGTGTTGCCTAGAATGATTTTAGATTACCAAGAGTTGGTAAAGACTAACTAGATACCGGGAAGGTATGGATCAATTAATGAATTCTCGCCAAGGTCTTATATTTTATTTTGAGATAATTGGGAAAGGATGAGCTTTCTGATAGGGCAGTGAACCCTTAAGAAGTCATGTTAAGAAATTTAATGGAATGTCATGTTTATAGATTAAGCTACGTGGTAGGCTTAAGAGAATTGTATGGATGAGATCCGGATGGAGTAAGTAAGGGTTGTTGTGATCTAGACAACACGATTGTGGTATTATGAGAAGTTGTTGCACCCGTTTATGGGGGCACTGGTAAGGTAGGCTTGGAGCATGGAAATTGCGAGCCAAAGAATATTGATAACCGCCGAGACCTTAGGTATATATAAGGCCTTCTCGAGCAATAAGATTTTATTCAGACTAAAGATAAGAGTTAAGTGCGACGCTGAGTCGGGTTGAGGACCTATCACGGGTCGCCTCATAGTTTGAAATGGAGTGGGATCAGTTGGTAGTAGTTCCGCTACGTGACAGGGTCACGAGGGTGCAAGGCCCAAGTCTAGTTAATTGTTTTACGGGTTCGTGGACGCGTTCCACCGGAACCAGGTCGTGGGAGTCGGAAATGGCCTTATATTGTTTTATTGAGTGAATCCAAAGATTGGAGGCCAGAATCGGTATGAAAGTTATGTATGTATACTAGTATGAGTTGTAAGTACGGAAAGAGTACGACCAGTAAGAAAGATAACAACCAAGTGTAAAGGAATAGAGCCTGAATCCATAAGAACCTTTCAAGGTAGCTACACCAGTGAGTGTTTGGGGTGGTAGCTGAGCGGGTATATGAGATTTTCCCGGTGACGGTACAGTCATCAGACCCTAGTAGACCTAGTAGAGATGATTATTGTCACGACCCGAACCCGGGCCCGTGACTGGTGCCTTACCCGGGCACCCAAGTAGACATACATCAGAGTAACCAGCGGAATATAAAACAAGACATGAAACAATATAGAATGAGAACAGTTTATCCAAGTAAAGATCGCCTTTCGGCATGTATATATATACATGTTTGAACAGTTACACCCCTTTTTCAAACCTGCCCACAACAGTACTACAGACCTCTAAGAATGTTATAACAACTATGACGGGATAGGGCCCCTCCATACCCCTGAATGTACAAGAACCTACAACTCAGGGAAACATACCAAAAGATAAGCCTCCGGAGAAACGGAGCTTCCCAATACGTTGAACTGTGATCCTATGAGCGAGGATCGACAACCGGTGTACCTCTACCTGCGGCATGAACGCAGCCCCCCGAAGGAGGTCAGTACAACAGGTACCAAGTATGTGAAACTGAAAATACTGTAAAAGAAATTATAACAGTCTAAAATAAAACAGGAGACATGTATGATAACAAAACTACAGTTCACAACATAAAAGCAGTCATGTCAAGTCAGGGACTCACGCCCTCAAAGTCATCCCTCATGCCCGTGGAACTCCTTCCTCACTGCCGGCAGTCTAGGTATAAATCGTATGATACGTATAACGTGTCTCGGCCTATCTCATGGACTCAGTGTCGGATCGTATGGAATACATTCTCGGTCCATCTCATGGACTCGGTATCGTGTGAAATACATTCTCAGTTCATCCCATGAACTCGGTATCGGGTGAAATACATTCCCGGTTCATCCCATGAACTCGGTATCGGGTGAAATACATTCCCGGTTCATCCCATGAACTCGGTGTCGTGTGAAATACATTCCCGGTTCATCCCATGAACTCGGTATCGGGTGAAATACATTCCCGGTTCATCCCATGAACTCGGTGTCGTGTGAAATACATTCCCGGTTCATCCCATGAACTCGGTGTCGTGTGAAATACATTCCCGGTTCATCCCATGAACTCTGTATCGGGTGAAATACATTCCCGGTTCATCCCATGAACTCTGTATAGAATCGGCCATAACATTTAAACGCTCATTTTAAATCAATTAAGGCAATATTATGCCCTCCTTTTTAAACCAAAACACTTTCCTTTAAAGTCAAGTAACAACATTCTTAGGAGTTAGAGAGAAGTTTCTCTCACTAAGGAAAACGCTCTCAACGTTTTGCCTTAGTTGCTCCTTCGGTTGTTCTCCCCCCCCCCCTATGCTAAACGATTGTACCCCCATGGTTTGAAGTTTGAAGTTTTTCCGTTCTTAATATGAAGAAATCTAAACGTTACACACGTTCCAACAATGATTCAGGAGGTTCAGGAAGTTCGACGAAGGCTAGAACAAGGAAAAAGAAAAAGAATGGAGGCAGTCCTATAATTGCCGAAGAAAATCTCATTCCGGCAACTTCAGACCCTTCTGTGTTGGTCCATGTCAAGCCAGACTCACGTATCCCTCTAGAAAATGTAATAGATGATGCTACGCTTCAAAAGGTTCATGAATGGGGCAAAAGCATTGATTCTGAAAACTTGGATATTAGGGTATTTGAAGGTGGGAAACTACTTGCTACTATGGTGGTTGATCCTACCACGTCAACTAGTTGATTCAGGTTTCCCACTAAGCATCGGCGATCCGGCGACTTTAGTACCCCAACACTATCTGGCAATTTGCTCAGGCATGCCGGAAAAGGGATAATTTATGGGCCAGACAACGTGATTGATGCACAAAGGAGTGATGGGCTACTCGGGTCAGAACCGGGTATGGGCGCGGGTCAGAAGTTCAAGACGGGTCAGGAGGATGTCAATGGGTCTGATGCTATTCACGTTTTGCATTCCAAGTCAGTGGATAGCATTGATGATTCTCCCATTCCCAAAGATTCAGTCGCGGGTGTCAAGGCTCCTTACATTATTGCCCCGGGAAACAATGTGACCCCTCCCATTCCGGGTCGGGGCGTGGGTCATAATGCTAAGGCGGGTATGACGGTAGTCCATACATCTGAGTTTACACCCATGATGTTAAGATCGAGGTCTGTTGCTGGACTCAAGGAAGTCTCCATCCCCAAAGAGCAAAGCATTAATTTTGAAGGAGCCGAGGCGTCTCAATTAATGACTGCGGGTACCAACGACCCTCTTTCAATTACGGATCTTTATGATTATCAGACTACCAAGGCGGGTCAGGAGGGCACCCAGGGAACATTGATTACCCCCGTTATTCAAGGAGTGAAGTCAGTTGTGGGAAAGGAGCCTGGCATTAATATTGTGATAGCCGAGGCGTCACAATTAAAGGCTGCGGATACCTATGGGTCTCTCTTAAAGACGGGTCTTAATGATGGTCAGATTGCCAAGGCGGGACAGGAGGGTGCCCATGGGTCATTTATTTTTCCCGTTATACAAGGATCAAAGTCAGTTGAGGGAAACAAAACGAATTCTATTTCCAAGGAGCCTAGGAACTACAAGTCCATTAATAACGCGGGAGCCAAGAGGTCTGAATTTAATGTCACGGGATCCAACGTGCCCTCTCGTAGTTAGACACCAACCCCGAACTCTCTAAGCGTAACTAATGATGCCTTCCTCTTTAAGAAGTGTGCTTGAAGGAGCAACTATCAAGAACATAAATAAACCATTCGCCTTTAACTCTTCCTCGAGCACAAACATAGACTTTAACAAACACCCTCTCAACCAATACCCTCACTACTCCCGATTTACACAACACCTCACCTCTTCTTTCTTCCCTTCCTTCTTTACCTACCAAAACCCAAGACACATTCCCTACCCTACCTAATGGCACGCGAATTCTTTCTCCTATGCGGGCCCAAGCACAAATCCTCTACCCACCCCTCTGCCTATACCTCCGTAAATGCCTCCCAATGATTTACACACAAATGCTTCTTCAAAACAATATCATAAACCACCCGCGGATCTGCTCCTAAGAACCACCCACGGATCATGGCAAAGGTCCCACCCTCCAAAAAGACTTATGCAGGAGTCTTTGCGGTACTAGGATTGAAGCAAAAGGAATGAAGTTGCAATTTATTGAGCAATGAAGGTAAGGAAGTAGACATTGAAGTGGAGGATGAAGTCCCATTCATAGAAACTTGGGGTTATTGCTTAATTGGTTGTTTCACAGTCCCTTCCCCGGAAGAGATGCATTGAACACCATTGTGAAGGATGGGAGTGAAATGCCGATCATACCATATGGCAAAGGTTGGATGATGTTCAAGTTCATGACGGAAGAAGAGCGCACTAATGTACTTCATGGTGGCCCTTATATGGTCTACGGAAGACTATGATGCTCAAAGCTATCAATAAAGGAGTTCTCATAACGGATGAGTTGTTTATGGACATTCCTATTTGGGTCACTTTCCGGACATTCCCTTTCCATCCGGAGTGCAACGTCTTAGTAAGATTGCTTCCCGTAGGAATACCTCTTTACGGATCAATTCACTAAGGAAAGATCTAAAATGAACTATGCTAGAGTTCTTGTAGAAGTGAATGTCGACAGCGAGCCTACAAGTGAGTTTATTGTCAATCTTCCCGATGGCAGAAGGTACACTCAAAGGGTTAACTATGAAAATTATCCGGACTTTTGCTTTCATTGTGCGGCTTTTGGACACAACCATATGAAGTGTAAAATTCTGGGATATGATGCCAACATGGAAGCTGCTCCTAAGAAGCGCAATTCTGTGGTTCCTCCTCACAATAAGGAAGTTCCTACTTGTGCTAATGCCAGCAGAGGCGCGGATGGTGCCACTCCCCCCACACCTTATCCACCAACCTCCCTACATCCAGCAGATACCGACAACTTGATGGATATTGAAGATAATGAGCATACAACACCTCCTGGTCCCGGTTGTGCGCAGGATGCCCCGCATTCTGCCGGTCCTTCGGTTTGGGTAATCACGCCCAAAGAACGTTGGAAACCACACGCTATGCCCTCAGGCCCGGCTCGGAAGGTAATGTACAAGGCGATAGGTGCGTTATAAGTCTATGCATTCGATCCTGCAGTTCCATTGAACCCGCAACCTTCCTTGGACGGGCGTACTAACACGGGTGTTAAGGGAGTGTCCTTGCCGGCGTCTAAGAGTGTTACCTTTGAACGCGGGGAGCATAGCTTGGCTGATACACACGCTATGGCTTCCGGCAGGAAAGATGATGGCTGGAAAGAAGTTATGCCAAAGAAGTTCATGTCAAAGGTCAGTGGAAAGACTAAGGCAGCAAAGCGCGGAGGTGCTGGAAAAACCTCCTTTGTTTCCTAATGAAAAGACTGGGTTGGAATGTCCGCGGTCTTTGCGGACTAAGGATGAGGCAGCCACGCAAGCTCTAGTGTGTAGTCTCGCTCATGACATGATGTGGCATTGATTTGTCTTACGAAACAAAACTCTAAGGAAAGGATTGAGTCTTTCTTCTAAAAGATTCAAAGGTTGGAATTTATGCTCAAATCTGGAATTCATCGATGGTGGAAGAATGCTACTCTTGTGGGATCCCTCAGGGTCTGTTGTGAAGTGCTTGGAATGGATTCTCAACATATCCATGTTCAGGCAAGTTGTAAGATTACTCAAGTGTCCTTCCTTGCAACATTCGTGTATCCGGTTTATAGCATCACGGATAGGAGGATCCTTTGGCATCACCTTTCTCACATGGGCATTGGCATCACTAAACCTTGGATGATTATGGGAGATTTCAACACTTATCGCTACCCTCAAGATAAGGCGAGGCCCTCCTAACGCCGTATGCACTTAAGGACCTTGAGATTTCAGAATGCTCATTGACTAGAAGACACTACATCTAACGGTTCATTATACACTTGGACAAATGGTTCGATTTGGTCCAAGCTTGATAGAGTAATGATGAATCAAAATTGGGGCGATTTGACCTTAGAATGCACAGCCAATTTCATGCCTATGGAACCTGTCTCGGACCACTGTCCCGTGATGGCTACGGTTATTGCATCCTATAATATTGGGAAGCGGCCTTTCAAGTTCATGAATATGTGGCTTTCACACCGCTTTTGACAACATTATGACTTCATGCTGGAGACAAGACATTCTAGGTACTGCTCAATTCGTTCTAGCATCGAAACTGAAAGCCTTGAAACAACCACTGAGGGCATTGAATATAAGTGAGTTCGGCAGTATTGATCAAAGAGCGAAGGAGGCAAACATGGAGTTTAAGGAGGCTATTAGTGCACATATGGGAGACCCCTTTGATGAGGAGCTTAAATCCAAGGTTAAGTCCTCAAGAGTTAAAGCCAACACCTTAATGGAAGCTGAGAGACATTTCATTAGGCAAAAGTCGAGACAGAAACACTTGATTGGAAGTGATAAATGCTCCAAATACTTCCATAGCTTGATCAAGAGAAGTAATGTCAAGAACTCCATCAACTTTCTTGTCAAAACTAATGGTGTTATCACTACATCACCAGGGGAGGTAAGAAAGCTTCAGAGGAATTTTACAAGGATCTTCTTGGCACATCTCGACCCACATCGAACTTTGATCTGAAGTGTGCAACTTTGGCGAAGCTAAGTGAAGAGGATCTACAACTTTTGCACCGTATCCCCAAAGGAGATTTGGGAAGCTCTTTCCGATATTGGAAATGATAAAGCTCACGGACCGGATGGGTATTCGGCACCTTCTTCAAGAATAGATGGAGAGATGTGGGACATGATGTAGTAAGAAGCGCAGGAGTTCTTCTCTTCAGGGGTTCTTTTGAAACAACTTAATCATACCATCATTGCCTTGCTGCCCAAGACCAATAGGGACCCTAAGGTAACTGATTTTAGGCCTATTGGATTGACTAATGTGGTCTATAAGATTATTACAAAGATTCTAGCTAATGAATGACAAAGATTCTTCCTTCTATCGTTGACAAATCACAAGGGCTTTTGTGAAAGGGAGAAATATGATGGACAATGTCTATATAGCACAGAGCTTGTGAGAGGATTTAATAGAGCGAGTCTCACCTAGGTGCATGCTCATGGTGGATCTTAGGAAAGCTTTTGACACGGTCTATTGGAGTTTCCTTGATTCAAGATAAGAGGCCTCGACTTTCCGACATATTTGTCGTGGATCATGGAGTGTGTTTGCTCAACGTCCTTCTCTCTTTCTATCAACGGTGAGTTGCATGGTTACTTCAAGGGTAGCGCGGACTTAGACAAGGTGATCCTATGTCCCCAACGCTCTTTATCTTGTGTATGGATTACCTTTCGAGGATGCTTAAAATGAGGACTGAGGCTAGAGCTTTCTCTTATTATCCAAAATGTAAAAGGATGGGTATTACTCATTTTGCCTTTGCGGATGACCTCATGCTCTTTGCCAAAGGTGATATTTCTTCGGTTGAGATTCTTATGAACTGTCTAGAGGAGTTGGAGGATGTCTCTGGGTTAACTCTTAATCCATCCAAATCCTCCGTCTACTTAGCAGGAGTACATGATGAGGTACGTGATTTGATCTTGGCCAGGGTTGGATTCGGCATTGGTAGCTTTCCGGTACGGTACTTGGGGATCCCTTTGTCCCCAATTTCAGTCTCGGTGGAACAATTTGCTCCTTTCACTAATTCTATTTCGAATTAAATTCAGAAATGGGGACACCACACTCTTTCCTATGCGGGCAAGCTAGAGCTTATTAGGTCAGTCATCCAAGGGGTTGAGAGTTTTGGTTCCGGGCCCTTCCTATTCCGGCCACTGTACTCAACAAGGTAAGGTCTGCCTGTATCCAGTTCTTATGGGGTGGGAAACCACCAAGAGTTGCTTGGGAGACCATTTGCCTGCCTCAATCGGAAGGAGGTTTGGGCCTTATGAATATCAAGGATTGGAACCATGCCCTGCTATCCCGGTCTATATGGCAAACCCACACAGAAGCAGACTCACTTTGGGTCCAATGGATCAACAGCTTTTATTTGAGAGGCAGTTCTTTTTGGGACTATGAGGTACGTCCTAGAGACTCCCCCCTATTCAGAAAGATTTGCGGGATACGCGACAAACTTGTTTCCATCTTTGGTAGCCAAGGAGTTGCAATTGTCGGATTAGCAAAGTGTTGTACCAACCAGTAAATTTGATTCAAGCCTCGTATATGAGATCTTGCGCTCTAAGCAAGATAAAAAGCCTTGGATGTCACAAATCTGGAGAGGATTCATCCCCCCTAAGTTCTCGTTCACAATGTGGATAAATTGTAGAAAGCGGTTAGCTATAAAGGACACCCTTTCCTATCTCAACCTGGAGGATAAGTCTTGTGGGTTCTGCAAGCAAGCAAATGAAACAAGAGAGCACCTCTTCTTCACATGCCCCTACACCCGTTTGATTTGGAAAAGCATAAGAGACTGGTTGGGAATTAAGAGAGAAATGACCACTGTTGAAAGTTCTCTCAAATGGATTAAAAAAGACTACCGCGGAACAGGCATCCGAGCAAAAGCAACCTTAATTGCCTTCTGCATTATTGTCTATGAGATTTGGAGGACAAGGAACACACTGCTCTTTGAAGGCACAAACTCACCGGCAGAAGAGGTCATTACCAAGATTAAAACAACATCCTATAGAGTACTCTATGATTTTATCCCTTCTTGTAATGGCACCTTCGAGTGACAACTCCTTACTCCCCCGTTTCTTCTTTAAATTACGTTGAGGACTGAGAACCCTCAATGATTGATTGTAGCCACTTTTCTTTCAGTTTCTAGTAATAATATTTGCATTTACCTAAAAAAAAAAAGTAACAACATTCTTTTCAAAAGTTCAAGTTGCATAATTTCAAATAATCCAGTTTCTTATTTTCAAAAGATTCATAGATCATAGTCTTAATCACTTAATAACATAATTCTCTTTTAGAACAATTAGAGTAACATATGCCTTATGTGTGAGTAGGTTATTCTTGTTTATAACAATCTTATTAAAGCAGCCATGATCTAGGAAATGTAATACAATTTTGTCTTATCTTAGCTTCTATGCAGATGGAGGTTTCTACTGGTTTTAATATAATTTAATTATTGTCAATACATTTTCCTTTATTAACGCTGTAGTGGTTCGTTCGATACTTATTCTCGTTTCCGAAATCAGTAAAACATTATTCTTTAAAAACCAAGTACTCATTACTCACGAATGAGGTTTCACACTTTTTAACAAAATTCATATCAATTCAATTAAGTCAAGTCTCTTATCTTTTAAGATCAAGTCTCTTAACTTCTAAAATCAATAAACCATTCTTTTTATCTCTCTTAAGTCGTTATACCTAACTTCCCATAAAGCTAGTATAACTCTTAAGCTTTTAAAATCAAGTATTACTCTTCTTTAAAAAACGATTCTTAATTCTTTTGAAATACTTCAAGATTCTTATTATTTAAAACTCAAGTCAAAAGACATTGAAGTAAAACCACGTTCAGTTAACACACGTACGTCTACCGTACTATATATATTCTTTTAAAATATCATGCTCAAGAGGATAGGAAGAATCACATACCTCCTCGGCGAAATCCACCTGCCAAGTCGAATATGTCGCGCGCAGAGTATCAACCTATAATAGTCAAATACGTCTATCAATATCTAGACTACTCTGTAGAATATTCTAAGCAGAAGGTTCTTATTGCTACGGAAAATTGGGCAGCACTTCCCTACCCGTCAAACTACACAAGTCTACTGTAAATACAGTCCTATGTAAGTACAGTTCAATTCTCTTCTCTTATACCATCCTTCTATATATCTTATACTCAATTATAAACTACTATATGTAATTTCCAATTACAATAGAAGGACAAAGATATTTACCTCGACAAGCCCAAAATTATCCAAGTTTAAAAGTCGATCCTGAGCAAGGTTTAGCTCCTATTCTGTACGCTCCAATTCGCTCCAAGAAACCCTTAGAAGTTCTACACAACTTCTACTTAATACTTCAACCAACTATGAAGATTTTCCCTAGGGTTTCGTTTAGTGACTAAAGGAAGTATAGTAGTATTTCTAGGCTTTTAGTATAAAGGTAACTTTGGAATACTACAAGGTATTTGGGCCAAGGTATTTTGGAATAACAACAATACTTGGAGAATACTTTTCTAGGGGGGGGGGGTGTTTCGGCTAGTACTACTAGGAAGGGGGGGTAGTTTCGGCCGAGGGCTTCTCAAAGGGGGAGGGGAAGTTGGGACGAGAACTTCACTAGGGGAGAGGGGTTTTGAGACTTGGAAAAATGTTTAAGGGATGAAGATTTGGTCTTGCACTTGAGGGGTATTTATAGAACCACAAATGGTCTAGATTAAGGCAAGTGGAAGGCAAGTGGATGGTGGAGATTTTGACAAGTGTGTTGTCACGACCCGACCCCGGGCCGCGACTGGTGCCCTACCTGGGCACCCTGTTCAGGTATACATCAGAGAATAGCAGCGGAACATACACAACATAAACACAGGTGTAAACAATATAACAACACAGGCTAGCCGATAAGACCGCCTTCCATAATATAAACAAAGTCAAAAGTACAACATTACAACTCAGTTCTTACAGCCCAACCACATATGTGAATACGGACCTAGGAATAACAAGCGTGGGACGGGGTCCCGCCATACCTGAATGTACATAATCTACAACATCGGGGAAAGATCATCAAAAAAGACAAGCCTCCGAGAATGGAGCTTAGGCGTCGATAAGTGATCTAAGAGTGAGGATCCACCACCGCTACCTTCCTCGCGGATGAACGCAGCCCCGAGAAGGGGTCAAGACACAATATGTACTAAGTATATAAAGCGAAAGTAATCAGTAATTACAACATAAGTTTAAAAGAAAGACGGAGACATGTATGATAACAAAATTACGAAGACACAAAGTGCCTTACTAACAATGAGAGTAAAAATAGGTGTATACTTACAACGAAAAATAGGATTGGAATCCTACTCCTGGGACTATTTCACCCGCATAGGTCCAATGGACCTGCGTGAGGTATTCCTCGCATGGGACTATTTCACCCGCATAAGCCCTTACGGACTCGCATGAGGTATTCCTCGCATAGGCTGGACCCGCCCGCATGGGACTATTTCACCCGCATAAGCCCTTACGGACTCGCATGAGGTATTCTTCGCATCGTGGTTAGCAAATCCACGGAAATATACAATGCCACAATCCTGGGGAATGACCCCGCAATGAATAATATATCACTAGCCCAAATCCGTCTATCACACATAACATAAGCTCTATCGGCTTATCATACAATATATAAGCAAGTTAAGAAATCTCCTAACTTCTTACTATTCTTGTTCATATACACTCTCATTTTAGTTTACTTAAGGCACTAACATGTCTTTTATAAAAATCCGGGAATTTAACCCAAAGTACTACGTACTTCTATTCTTTTAAAATGACTCATTTCATTATAAAACTTCCAAGATACTAATAACTGTAGTATCAAGTTACAATTTCTTTTCAAGACAAGTCACAATACTTTTAGAAATAAAAATTAGGCTTCTAAATCAAGTGACTCATGTCTTATAAAACCTTAGGCAATTGATGCCTTAAAATCGAATTGCCTTCCATTAAATCAAGTCATTTATCTTTCCATAAAGTCAATATAACCAACTCCCCATAAAGTCGTTATATTCACTTTATACCTTAGTCAAGTACAATTTCCTATCCAAGGGACTTATACGTTTTTAAAACGACACAAGTATCACATACTTTAAAATTCTTCAAGTCCCTTATCTTTAACAAAACTTAAGACATCTTTAATATTCTCAAAGAAGTGAGTTAATCTCCTAACTCACCCGACTTGGCATTTCATAAAACAAGTAAAGAATGTCAAAGACTTGTACGTCTACCGTACTATATACGTGAACTAGTCATGCTCAAAGGATAGGAAAAGTTCTACATACCTTGTCGGGTCAAACCACTTGCTAAGTACAAAGTCCCGCCCGTAGTATATCAACCTATAATATTCACAATACGTCTATTAACGCCTTACTTCAAATGTAGAATATTATAAGTGTAAAGTCTCCATTTTCTACGGAAAATCGGACAACACCTCCTTTGTTTTTACTCACTTTGCCACCTTTTTCAAGGCCGAAATACAATAACCAAACAGCCCCAATTGGCTCACAACAATATAGAAGGTAGTTCAATACAAATGAATAACCAAACAGCCCCAATTGGCTCACAACAATATAGAAGGTAGTTCAATACAAATGAATAACCAAACAACCCCAATTGGCTCACAACAATATAGAAGGTAGTCCAATACAAATAATAACAAACTATCACAAACTATAAGTACACATTCAGCCACTTTGAGTTCAACAAAACCAATTCTTATCCAATTTCCATTTCCATCCAAATTGGTAGCATAACATGATATCAAGTCGCATTTGATTATAACAACCATAATCTTTAAGTAAGTAACATGCGACGATTTCTAATAAACGACCAATTAGTAATCCAATTTTCAAGTGGCTTGTACAACATTTCGGATTTAGCTACAAGCAATCCATAATACTTATAACTTCAACCTATCAACTTCATGCTAGCAACAAGTAAAGCTAACAACAACAATACAAATATATAATCTTGTAACACATTTAAAAGACAAGATTATACCTTAACGATCCTTAATCCAACTCCAATCCGAAGTCGCTCCCTAGTAGTTTAGAGTCTCTCCAAGACACTTCAATCTGCTTGTTGAGACCATTAGAACAACACCAACAATTATCCTTCAAAACTCCAAACAAAACCTAGAAAGACCATTAGGTTTTCGTTTGCGACTAACCCGTAAACTACCTTTTTCCAAGATTTTTCTATTGAGATGTGTTTACAATACACCTAAGAACCTTGGTTTAAAGTGTGGAATCAAATGGACAAGAAGCGAAAATTTTTCCCTTTCTTCTTTAGGTGAACCCGAGACCCTCCTAATGTGTTCTTCAAATTTTGTGTAAAATTTTCTAAGTGTTAAGCTCTCTCTCTACTAGTAGTAATATATAGCACCTTGGAGGGTTATGATAAAAACACATGGGTGGTTTAGATGAAGTCTACTAAAATATCAAGACCAATGTGGGACCTTTGACTTTAGTCAATGTTCTCATGCTACAAGTAGCAAGACTTAGCCATAGAAGACTTATGGTCAATGACCATATTGGCCATGCCATTTCGTCCAAGGCATTGCTAGGGGGGGGGGTGACACGTGTCGCCCTCCCATTCGTCACAACACTTACGTTTTCCGACAAATTTCATAATTCCGATAAATTTACAAGTCTCAAATCTTAACACTTGTGAGTTCTTACTTATGTTCTTAAAACATGTCCTATAATTACGGGGTGTAACCTGTGTGTGGGTCCCACCTTATCCATCTACCACACAAAATATCTACAAAACATTGACCAAACATTTTAGGCCACAAAAATGAAAAAAACGCGCCCACAATTTCGGCCACTTGACCGCCCACTTGAGGGTGACACTTGTCGCCCTCCCGTTGGTTCAAAATATTTCATCTCTCGGAAAAATCCGTAAAAATTATAAATGTTGCAACCGTAATTTTCCCTTCGCAAGGTCCGGAAAACTTTTCGTCGGAAAACAATTCTTTTCGCTAGTTGTGCACAATTTCGTCCCTTATGCCTACTTAAGGCTTGAACTTTTGTACGTACGTCCTCACGTACATACTCAGGAAATACGGGGTATAACATTCTCCCCTCCTTAGAAACATTCGTCCCGAATGTTCCTTCTCAAGACGGATAACGATAAAGTTCCTCTTAACTTAAACAAGTTGCCAATGCCACACATGGCCACAAAATAACATACGCGCAAAAGCTCCCACTTAAGGGCTAAAAGATACTCCCTTCGCACCTTTTCTTCACAAAAGAAATGATCACTTCTATTCTCTTAACACATGTTCACTTCTTCCCTTACTCGTCGTACCCTTCTCATACCCAAACTCCTCCTACTATACGTACCATATTGCTGTCATTGCCTCGGTTCCAAAATCTCGTGGTTACTATCTCCAACTTGGTCATCATTAGCGGGAACACTCGAATGGATCCGATACTTTTACGAACATATCCACATTCTCACTGGATCAAGTGCGGACCAACTATCGAACCTTGCCAATATCGAACCAATCGGCCAAGAACCTACACTTCCGCCTACAAGGCTTCATAAGGCGATATCTGAATCGAGATGGTAGCTATAATGATACTCACTCAACAAGAGGCACATAATCCTCGCCGCTACCCAAATCAAAACACCGCCCGAGGTGAATGCACATCGAGACTCACCTGAGTTCCTAACCCCCGCCTGGTAAAACCTCCAGAAAAAAAAATAGCCGTAAACTGGGCTCCACTGCCCGTCATAAAGTAAAAGTAGAAACCCTGTGCAGCCTTACAACCTTCCTGATATACAACATCTCGCATAACCCTCCGTCGAGTAAACAGTCCTGACTGAAGGACAAGATGGGCTGACCTCATCGACCCGACTACTGGTCGAACGCATCCACAGACTCATACAACGGTCATCTAAACTTAGGCCTAGCGCCCTCATGATCCCACCACCTGGCGGGACCACCACGAACTGACCCTACCACATTACAGGTCGCGGGTTGACCCGCGATCGGTCCTCAACCCGACCCGCTATCGCGCCAAACTCTTGTTCCCCTGATCCGGAACAATCTCACTAATCAAGTCACGAAAACCTAGTGGTCTCCTCAGCTCAACTACCCTTTTTCATTTCATACCACTCAGGGACTTATCACACAAATATATCCCACGTATACTATGTACCCCGATAAATGTCAAACATAAAAATAATCTTTTACTCAAGATGGCCTCGCATCTAAGGTCTCTACGTATAATATTCTAAGGCTCACAATTTACCTGTCCCCCAATCTTACCCTTCTAACTAACCATGTTTTCTAAACACAATTTTAACATAATGCTATCTGAACATAATACTTAGCACTTTATCATAACATCAACGCATACTAGTCTCTAGGGGGGGTAAGAATATACCTGTATCATCTGCTTCATTTTTCCTTAGTCGCTTTAATCCTAATCCTGCCCTGCCGGGCGCATAGCTATAGAAGGCGATGAACTCGCCATCGACCAGAGGCTGCGTCATTCTGCTGTATTCTCCTATGAGCCTGATCTCGTCACATGGCCCTGACGGCCGCATGTGAAACAAGAACCAGTAAAAAGACGACATTTCCCGGGATGATGCCTGCCACATCGTGCACACTGAGGGGGACATGAATCCTGCTGGCTAGAACCCACGTATATCAGAAACGAAGCCACGAGCTCGACCCGGCTCGAATACCCCGAACGTCCCGAAGGCGCGAGGACCACTGTCTGGCGGAGGTACATAACTAGCCTGCTGCTAAGGCGGTCCGCCTCGAAAGTTACCAAAGGACCCTGCTGTCCTGGCCCTCTTCTGCTGACGTCGGTCATTCCGTCGACCTCTCCGCTCCTCACACCCAAGTGCATAAGCCTGCATGCGGGCAATGTCCATTCCCGGCTGAAGAGCTACACCCGAACAAGCCTCTGCCAAGTTGTCACGACCCGATTCCGGGCCCGTGACTGGTGCCTTACCCCGGGCACCCTAGTGATACAACATCAGAGTAATCAGCGGAACATAAAACAATACAAGACATATTATGAAATATGAAACAATAATCTGAGAAAAACTTGCCTTTCGGCATATATATATAAATAACAACTTTTTCCAACATGAGCTTTTAATCCTTTTACAAACCCCGCCACAACAAGATTACTCTGGACCTCTAAGAAATGATCGACAACAATGGCGGACAGGGGCCCGCCATACCACGAATGTAAACACCTACAACAACAGGACTATACCACCGATAAGCCTCCGAGAAACGGAGCTTTCCCACACGTGAATCGTGACCCTAAGGCGAGGATCAATGGCTGGTGTACCTTTACTGCGGCATGAACGCACCCCAAGGAGGTCGATAACAGTGCAGAGTATGTGAAACTAAAAATATCGTAAATGAAATCATAATAGTCTATAAAGGAGACATGTATGATAACCAAACTACGATTCACAATAATAGCGATCATGTCAAGTCGGGGACTCACGCCTCAAGTCATCACTCAACTATAACAATGGGTCTCACGCCACAACATCAATCATGCGTGGAATACCTTCCTACGCCAGCTTTATGATATAAAAGCACCAAGGAACACATGAACACGGGTCCCACGTGCCATAATAACACGCATGGTAAATGCGAAGGCATAGCCGACTACTAACACCTACGCACCAACAAGGTCATGAAGCGTATCATAAGATCTGTCTAGACCGTCACGTGATCAAAGTGACCACTTGCCCGCAAAGATCTAATGCGCGTCTAGCCACGAACTTTCCGCGACTCCGCATAGGCCAATCAGATCGCCCGCATGAGGTATAACCCGCATCGAGGGTAGCTACTCCCGGCAGCGTCTGGACTCGCCGTCCGCATGGCCACAAGGACCGCATGACCACAAGCGGCCGTCTAACACGAACTTCCGCAGCCCGCATAGGCCCTGGACCCGCATGAGGTAGTCTCGAATCATAGGTCCATCGACCCGCCTGAGTCTACCCCGCATCGGAGGGCAGCTTAACCCCCGGAATCATCTCAAGAGATGAGTGATGTAAAATACTAACACAATGACTTATCGTTAAGCAACATAAGCACAACAAAGGAAACCCTTTACACAACATCACAAGATACTAACACACGTAGCATCCTAGCATGTTTACTTATCAATCAACAAGAAAGTAGTACCAGGCTATCACAAACCAACACAATCAAGTTATACACACAAGGTACTTTCTACTATATGCCAACAAGTTCGGGGTTTTATCCCCAAAGTACTTCATACATTAACTTTTTAAAAGATACGTTACTTTCACAATGTCACACAATACGTAGTATAAAATAGAGTGACTATCCTTTAAAGTAAATCAATTACTTCTCTTTGTAAAATCAAGTAGCAACATTCTTTTCCAATGATCAAGTTTGCCTAATTTCCAATGTTCAAGTTTCTCATTTTAGAAATGTTTAGTAGTTCATAGTCTTTTTCATTTGAGAATATAATTCTCCTTTAAAATATCTGAGAAACATAAGTCTTATGTGTGAGTAGGATATTCTTGTTTATAACAATCTTATTACAATGACATGATCTAGGAAATATCATTTTGTCTCATCTTAGCTTCTATGCGGATGGAAGTTTCTACTGGTTTTAATAATACTTAATTAGTCAAAACATTTCCTTTTATTAACGCCGCATGGTTTGTCGATACACATTCGATTTCAAATCAAGAAACATTCTTAAGCCGTTATACCTAACTTCCCATAAAGCTAGTATAACTCTTAAGTTTTTCAAAAACCAAGTATTACTTCTTCTTTCAAAATGATTCAAAAATCTTTTGAAATACTTCAAGTTCTTTATTAACACATAACAAGCCAGTTATAGTTCAAATCAGTTACCTTTTAAAAACCACATGTCATAAAGCCGTTATGACCAACTTCCCATAAAGCCGTTATAACACTTTATGTTTTACACCAATCAAATACATTTAGTACATGTACGTCTACCGTACTACATAGTTCACACATATCATGCTAGAAGAGATAGGAAGAGGTTCACATACCTCGCGACGAGTATCGACTAATAGCAAAACGCTCCAAACAGTCGGCTACTCCTTAAGCCAAGTGGATCATTCCACACGTAGCACTTCAACCTATAAGGCCACGCGCGCTTATTAACATCGTAGAACATTCTACGTAAAATTCGGCAAAGACTCTCGCCACAACAGAAATCTCTCTCTATCGAGGCCGGCCACCAAGCCAACCGCGGGGTTATACATCTAACCCGAACGTACAATTCTACTATACCGTAATACTACACAAGTCTCATCAGAATACGCCCTATGTAATTACTGATTCGATTCCTTATTCTTCGTGCTTAAGTCAAAAGACATTGCCAACAACTACGTTGATTCTATACATGGTATACTTTAACTATATATTCTAACAACATGTAATATCCAATTACAATAGGACAAGATAATTACCTCGATAAGCCCATAATTATCCAAGTATAAAGTCGATCCCGGCAATCGTTTAGCTCCAACTCCGAGCGCCCAACCCGCTCTAAACCACCCTTAGAAGTTCTAACCAACACACAAAACTCCAACGGACTATGGAGATTTTCCTAGGGTTTCGGTTTTGTGGACCGACGGGAAGTATAATAGTATTTAGGGCTTTTCAGATAGGTATAACCTTAGAATACTACAAGGTATACGGCTAAGGTATTTGGGCATTATAACAATACTTTGAGAGTATTTCAACAAGTGGGTACCCACGAGAACACCCCAAGGTAGGGGTGCTCTCGGGCGGCCTACTAGGAAGGGGAGAGGTGCTCTCGCCACAAGGCCACATGAAAGGGAGGAGAGGCTCTTGGGCGAGAGTCAACAAGAGGAGGAGAGGTTCTCAAGACTTAGAGATTTGAGGATGAAGAAGTCTTCAAAGGGAGTGGTATTTATAGGTAAGCAAAGGCCAACCAAGGGCCAAGATCTAGCCAAGTGCTATGCAAGTGTAGGCCAAGATGTGCCCAAGTGCCTAGTCCCTACTCCACAAATCCTCACAAAATATCTCACCAACTTGACCTTCAAACGCCCGGGTGGCCGTCGAACTCCACCAACTTGAGGTGACAAGTGTCGCCTCTCGTTGGTCCAAAACATTTCATCTCTCGGAAAAATCCGCAAAATAAGAAAAGACATAGCCGAATTTTCCTCGCAGTTATGTAAAGCGTTTCGCGAAAAACGACTCTAACAGGGTGTTGCACAAATGCCAATTCGGCAGTTACCTAGGCGGGGTGACACGTGTCACCCTCCTATTGGCCCAAAATAAAACATCTTCAAAATATCCACAATGGCCAAAAATCTCAAAACAAAGTGGGCCCTACAAAATCAGAATTTCTCCGTGGGCCCACGTGACCATTTCCAAAATAAAATTCCATAATTCTCTAATATTCCGGTAGTCCGAATACCAAATCCGGGAATCCAATTCCCATTAACGAACCTTTTTCCTTCACAAAACCGGAAACTTTTCCGTGGAAAAATCGCTTCTTTCTTCCTTTCCAATCTTTACATGCGTATTCTCGTACGTACGTCCTCGCATACATACCCTGGAACTACGGGGTATAACATTCTTCCCCCCTTAGAAACATTCGTCCCGAATGTTCCTTCTAAGTCTCAAAACAACCGTGCGCCGATGTAGTCTTTACTACTATACTTACGAGAACAATCCTGCCATACCTGGCCCCAGAAACAACTGCGCAAAAAAAATGCTTACCTCCAAGTCCACGGGGAAACACCTCTAACATCACCAAAATGATACCACTTTTGTCACTTTGCCTGAGGCATTAACCTTCTCAGGCGACCCAACAAATGGTGCCGATTGCATGCGATCACCGAAGGTGTCGCCGACACTAACTTACTACATTTCGATATCGCTTCGATATCAAAACTCGGGTTACTATCTCTAACGTGGTCATTATTATCGAACACTCTGGATGGATCTTGATACTTCCCGAACATAACAATACGGCGATCGGACGTCGCTTCCTAAGTCGGACGGCAAATGCTAACATAGGCAACCCGCCTATTCTTCACATGAACTCAAAAGGCCCAAAGTAACTCGGCTAAGTTCCTTCGTTTCAAAACTCGTCACACCCTGTCCGGGGTGGTACTTTCAAGAAGACCGACCGTCAACCTGAACTCTAAGCGTCGTCGCCGATTATCCGCACGATTCCTCTGAGCTGCCAGAACTTCTTCTAGATAAGCTTCTCACTATCCACAGTCTGCTGGAACAAGACTGAACCAACTATCTGAACCCTGCCAACATCGAACCAATCGACCGGCAACTTACACTTCTGCCCCTACAAGGCTTCGTAAGGCGACATCCGAACACTGAAATGGTAGCTCAAACGCTCCCTCCACAGGAGACAACAATCCTCTCAACTACCCCTGAAATCCACGCACTGGCCCGAGGGCGAATGCGATTCTGAGACTCACCTGAGTTCTTAACACATGCTTGGTAAAACTTCCAGAAACAAAAACAGCCAGAACTGGCTCCACTGTCATCATAAGGTGAAGGTAGGCACCGTGCAGCCTTACAACCTTTCGATAAATCAATATCGCCAAGTGAGCGGTCCCGATCAAGAACACGATGGCTGCCCCCATCGCCCGACCACCGGTCGAACGATCCACGAACTCCGACGTTGGTTAACTAAACTTGGGCCTAGCACCCTCGTGACCCTACCACGGAGGACCACCACAACCAGACCCCACCGCCATACATGCCGCGGGTTGACCCGCAACGTGGCCTCAACCCGACCCTAACGCCGCACAATACTAGCTCCCGATCGGAACAATCTCACTAATCACGTTACGAAAACCTAGCGTCTTCTTAGCTCAACTACCCTCTTCATTTCACACTACTTAGGACCTATCCCAAACACACTCACGCACTATGCACTCCTATAAGGGTCAAACATAAACATACGTCTCTACCCGAGATGGCCTTACCTCTAAGGTCTTTGCGTATAAAGCTCTAAGGCTCACACTTTGTCTATCCTCCAAAATCTTACTCGGTTAACCCACCATGATTTCTAATCACAACTAACACACTGTTATCAGAACATAGCACTTAAGGTATACTCACCTTGAAAGTTACCGAAGGACTCACGCCTCGCCCTCTTCTCGCCCTGGTTAACCCGTCGATCTCTACGTTTTCGGCCGCGCATAAGCCCGCATACGTGCCATGCTCAAGCCCAATGAAGAATTACTCTTGCACAACCTCTTAGGTAGTCATCAAGACTCGCGGTACATCGGTATAATCTTCCGTAGCCAAATCCATAGCTAGTAATGTGGTTGCCTCTTTGCAATCTATATTCACTGTTCTGGCCGTGGAACCGAGGTTCAAATATCATGGACGCAGAGAATCGCCGCCGTGCTAAACTTCTGGGGCTAGTGACGTCGCAGAAAATCCCGAATGAAGCACTACCCTAGGTAATGATTGGGCTGTGCCTCGCAACCCTCTCAGATTCTACTCGCAGCCTCCTGCCGCCTTGCCTCTCCTGGCCCGGTTGCCTCACGCGAGGCATAACGGTAAGGGAAAGAAATACGTTTAGAGGTCCAACTTAAAACACACTCTAAGGCACGACCTCGAGTGAGAAGAATAGAAACCAATCCTAAATATCCTATAGCCTCACGATTATTGGCGTGGTGCACAACACACCGATAATCAAGACTTCATCGGATACGGCTCAGACACTTTCCGAGGATTAATCGCTCGATACCACTTTTGTCACGACCGATTCCGGCCGTGGATCGTGCCTTACCCCGCACCCTAGTGATACAACATCGAGTAATCGGAACATAAAACAATACAAGACATATTATGAAATATGAAACAATAACTGAGAAAACTTGCCTTTTCGGCATATATATAAATAACAACTTTTTCCAACATGAGCTTTTAATCCTTTTTACAAACCCCGCCACAACAAGATTACATGCACTTCTAAGAAATGATACGACAACAATGGCGGACAGGCCCCGCCATACCACGAATGTAAACACCTACAACAACAACAGGGACTATACCATCGATAAGCCTCCGAGAAACGGAGCTTTCCACACGCCGAATCGTGACCCTAAGAGCGAGGATCAATGGTGGTGTACCTTTACTGCGGCATGAACGCAGCTTCAAGGAGGTCGATAACAAACAGTTAGTATGTGAAACTAAAAATCAGAAATGAAATCATAATAGTCTATAAAGCAGAGACATGTATGATAACCAAACTACGATTCACAATAATAGCGATATGTCAAGTCGTGGACTCACGCCTCAAGTCATCACTCAACTATAACAATGGGTCTCACGCCACAACATCAATCATGCCCGTGGAATACCTTCCCATCACGCAGCTTTATGATATAAAAGCACCAAGGAACACACATGAACACCGGTCCCACTGTGCCATAATAACACGTGCAGGTAAGTACGAAGGCATAGCCGACTACTAACACCCACGCACCAACAAGGTCATGAATCGTATCATAAGATCTGTCTAGATCCGCCACATGATCAAAGCGACCACTTGCCCGCAGATCTAATGCGCGTCTAGCCCCGAACTTTCCGCGACTCCGCATAGGCCAATCAGATCGCCCGCATGAGGTATAACCCGCATCGAGGGTAGCTACTCCGGCAGCGCCTGGACTCGCCGCCGCGTAGCCACAAGGACCGCATGACCACAAGGGCCGCGATCTCAACTCGAACTTCCGCAGCTCCGCATAGCCCTCGACCCGCATGAGGTAGTCTCGAATCATAGTCCATCGACCGCCGAGTCTACCCCGTCGGAGGCGCTTAACCCGGAATCATCTCAAGAGATGAGTGATGTAAAATACTAACACAACGACTTATCGTTAAGCAACATAAGCACAACAAAGGAAACCCCTTTACACAACATCACAAGATACTAACACACGTAGCATCCTAGCATGTTTACTTATCAATCAACAAGAAAGTAGTACCAGGCTATCACAAACCAACACAATCAAGTTATACACACAAGGTACTTTCTACTATATGCCAACAAGTTCGGGGTTTTATCCCCAAAGTACTTCATACATTAACTTTTTAAAAGATACGTTACTTTCACAATGTCACACAATACGTAGTATAAAATAGAGTGACTATCCTTTTAAAGTAAATCAATTACTTCTCTTTGTAAAATCAAGTAGCAACATTCTTTTCCAATGATCAAGTTTGCCTAATTTCCAATGTTCAAGTTTCTCATTTTAGAAAGGTTTCGTAGTTCATAGTCTTATTCATTTGAGAATATAATTCTCCTTTAAACTATCTGAGAAACATAAGTCTTATGTGTGAGTAGGATATTCTTGTTTATAACAATCTTATTACAGCAGCCATGATCTAGGAAATATCATTTTGTCTCATCTTAGCTTCTATGCAGATGGAAGTTTCTACTGGTTTTAATAATACTTAATTAGTCAAAACATTTCCTTTTATTAACGCTGCAGTGGTTTGTCGATACACATTCGATTTCAAATCAAGAAACATTCTTAAGCCGTTATACCTAACTTCCCATAAAGCTAGTATAACTCTTAAGTTTTTCAAAAACCAAGTATTACTTCTTCTTTCAAAATGATTCAAAAATCTTTTGAAATACTTCAAGTTCTTTATTAACACATAACAAGCCAGTTATAGTTCAAATCAGTTACCTTTTAAAAACCACATGTCATAAAGCCGTTATGACCAACTTCCCATAAAGCCGTTATAACACTTTATGTTTTACACCAATCAAATACATTTAGTACATGTACGCTCACCGTACTACATAGTTCACACATATCATGCTAGAAGAGATAGGAAGAGGTTCACATACCGCGACGAGTATCGACTAATAGCAAAACGCTCCAAACGATCGGCTACTCCTTGCCAAGTGGATCATTCCACACGTAGCACTTCAACCTATAAGGCCACGCGCGCTTATTAACATCGTAGAACATTCTACGTAAAATTCGCAAAGACTCTCCCACATACAGAAATCTCCTCCTCTATCGAGGCCGGCTACCAAGCCAACCAGGGGGGGGGTTATACATCTAACCCGAACGGGTACAATTCTACTCTACCGTAATACTACACAAGTCATCAGAATACGCCCCTATGTAATTACGATTCGATTCCTTATTCTTGAGCTTAAGTCAAAAGACATTGCCAACAACTACGTTCAGTTCTATACATGGTATACTTTAACTATATATTCTAACAACATGTAATATCCAATTACAATAGGGGGACAAGATAATTACCTCGATAAGCCCATAATTATCCAAGTATAAAGTCGATCCTGGGCAATCGTTTAGCTCCAACTCCGAGCGCTCCAACCCGCTCTAAACCACCCTTAGAAGTTCTAACCAACTTCTACACAAAACTCCAACGGACTATGGAGATTTTCCTAGGGTTTCGGTTTTGTGACTGACGGGAAGTATAATAGTATTTCCGGGCTTTTCATATAGGTATAACCTTAGAATACTACAAGGTATACGGCTAAGGTATTTGGGCATTATAACAATACTTTTGAGAGTATTTCTCAACAAGTGGGTACCACGAGAACACCCCAAGGTGGGGTGCTCCAAGGGCGGCCTACTAGGAAGGGAGAGGGTGCTCTCGGCCACAAGGCCACATGAAAGGGGAGGGAGGCTCTTGGACGAGAGTCAACAAGAGGAGGAGAGGGTTCTCAAGACTTAGAGATTTGAGGATGAAGAAGTCTTCAAAGGGAGTGGTATTTATAGGGTAAGCAAAGGCCAACCAAGGGCCAAGATCTAGCCAAGTGCTATGCAAGTGTAGGGCCAAGATGTGCCCAAGTGCCCCTAGTCCCTACTCCACAAATCCTCACAAAATATCTCACCAACTTGACCTTCAAACGCCCAAGGTGGCCGTCGAACTCCACCAACTCGAGGGTGACAAGTGTCGCCTCTCGTTGGTCCAAAACATTTCATCTCTCGGAAAAATCCGCAAAAATAAGAAAAGACATAGCCGGAATTTTCCTCGCAAGTTATGTAAAACGTTTAAAAACGACTTAACCAGGTTGTGCCACAGACAAATGCCAATTCGGCCAAGCCACCTAGGCGGGGTGACACGTGTCACCCTCCTATTGGCCCAAAATAAAACATCTTCGAAAATATCCACAATGGCCAAAAATCTCAAAACAAAGTGGCTCTACATAACCGTAAATTTCTCCCGTGGGCCCCACGTGACCATTTCCGAAAATAAAATTCCATAATTCTCTAATATTCCAGGAAGTCCGAATACCAAATCTGGGAATCCAATTCCCATTAACGAACCTTTTTCCTTCACAAAAACCGGAAACTTTTCCGTGGAAAAATCGCCTCTTTCTTCCTTTCCAATCTTTCTGTCGTATTCTCGTACGTACGTCCTCGCATACATACCCTGGAACTACGGGGTATAACACAAGTAGTCATCGAGTCCGGTGACGTAGCGGTGTACTCTGTCCTCCATATCAGCTACTAACGCGGGGACATACCGAGCCAATGAGTCGAACTCCACGTTGTACTCCCAAACCGTACGCCCGGTCTGCCTTAACGTCAAAAATCTGTCGGCCCGAGCCCTTCTCATCTGTGGAGGCAAGAAATGTGCAAGAAATGCCCCTGAGAACTCGTCCCATACTGCTGGAAGTGCATACTCTCCCCGGGACAGCTCCCACGAATCAAACCGCCGATCGCAGATCACGCAAATGACGCGAACCTAAGACTACCGACTCGGTCTCCAAGCCTTGATCACTCTCATGATCCGTCAGAATCGCTTCGGATGAACTCGCGATCATCCTCGTGCCTCGACCGTAGAACTCGCGGCTACAACTCGAAAGTCCCGTAGCCTCAAACTATCTCGATCTCGTGAACCATGGGTACCATCGAACCGCCGGCCCGGGCCTATCCTCATGTTCGGCCACGATCCCGCCAAGAATCGGGCCATCTCTTTGTACCCCAACTCCTCTCGCTTCCAGCCGTGGATGAAGGCTCGTGCATCGTGGTCTCAGCAGCACCGCCGCGCTCTAAACTCTATCGGGCGGCGCGCAAAACTCGCCGTCAAGCACTATCTCGTGTAATGACCGGCTCGCGCTCGTACTCCTCAGTATCCTACTAGCAGCCTTCGGTGTCTTGCCATTCGCCCGAGTTGCCTTGCGCGGAGGCATAACTGGTAAAAACGAAATACATCAGAGGGGTCCAACTTATAACACAGCTCTAAGGCACGATCTCAGAATGAGAAGAATGGAAACCAACACTAAATGTCCTGCAGCCTCCTGATTATATATGTGGTGCACAACACATCGATAATAAAGACTCTACTAGACACGGTCTGTAAACACTTTCCTAGGATTAACTGCTTTGATACCACTTTTGTCACGACCCGAACCCGGGCCCGTGACTGGTGCCTTACCCGGGCACCCAAGTAGACATACATCAGAGTAACCAGCGGAATATAAAACAAAACATGAAACAATATATAATGAGAACAATTTATCCAAGTAAAGATCGCCTTTCGGCATGTATATATATACATGTTTGAACAGTTACACCCTTTTTTCAAACTCGCCACAACAAAGATTACATGCACTCTAAGAATGTTATAACAACTATGACGGGACAGGGCCCCGCCATACCCCTGAATGTACAAGAACCTACAACTCAGGGAAACATACCAAAAGATAAGCCTCCGGAGAAACGGAGCTTCCCAATACGCTGAACTGTGATCCTATGAGCGAGGATCAACAACCGGTGTACCTCTACCTGCGGCATGAACGCAGCCTCCCGAAGGAAATTGTAGTTGTTGAAGTTGTTTATGACTAAATAACATGTTTGACCCAAGAACTTGGATTGGAAAAGAATTGGAAGACTTTATGTTGTTGCACCTATTAGCCGAGAATGACATGGAAATTATTGGATTGTCTTGTTTATTGTGGGGTGAAATTTTACACGTATTGTAGGGCGTGTAACCCCCTTTGTATTTGCTGAATTGATTGAGCCTTAAATGTGGCGTTTGGTTATTGAATTCGGCCTTGAAAAAGGTGGCAAAGTATGTAGAAACAAAGGAAGTGCTGCCCGATTTTCCGTAGAATTTAGTGACCTTGTATTTAGAATATTCTACGTTCGAAGCTAGAGGTTAATGGACGTATTATGGCCATTATAGGTTGAAGTACTAAGTATAGCGTATTCTACTTGAAGGATGGAATAGCTATCAAGGTTGAAGTACTTTGGAGCATTTTGCTACTTGTTGATAATCGTCGCGAGGTATGTGAACCTCTTCTTTATTTTGACATGATTCTATGTATGGAATGTACATGTGGTATTATTTCATGTTTCCTTCTACTCTTAGAAGTTAAGAAGTATGTATGTTGATTTACTCTATGTAAAGGTTATGTCTGAGTTATCCTAAGTTCTTATCAAGTCTTATGGGGGATGTTGGTAAGAGTCGTTAGGAGGTATTTGGAGCCAAGTTGACTTGGCTAATTTACGGCACGAATGAGAATAAGTATCGAACAAGCCATTGCAGCGTTAATAAAGGAAAATGTAATGACGATAAATTATATTAAAACAAGTAGAATTCTACATCTGCATAGAAGCTAAGATAAGACAAAATTGTATTACATTTTCTAGATCATGACTGCTTTAATGAGATCAGTATAAACAGTATAACCTATTCACACATATAAGGCATATGTTGCTTAATTTAAAGAGTTTACGTTATGAAGTGTTAAGACTATGAACTACGAAACTTGATTCTAAAAGATAAGAGACTTGAAGTATTTTGAAAGTATACGATACTTGGTTTTCGAAAGTATAAGTCTCTTGGTTATAAAAAGAATGTATTTGCCTAAAGTATAAAGTTAGTATAACGACTTTATGGGAAGTGGGTTATAATAGCTTTATGGAAAGTTAAAAGAGTGGTTTACTCTAAGTAATGATAAATGTTTTGAAATAAAGAAAGGCAAATGGATTTAAAAGCATCAATTGCTTAAGTTTTAAGGAAAGAAGTCACTTGATTTAGAAGCCGAAAAATGTATTTCTAAAAGTGTAGTGACTTAGGTAAAATGTAAACAAGCCTTGATACTACGGGTGTTAGTATCTTGGGGTTTTATATGAAAAGGAGTCTTTTGAAAAGGATGTAAGCACGTAGTACTTTAGGTTAAATTCCCGGATTTTTATGTGTGAAACGAAAGTGCCATGAGTTTCTAAAAATGGAAGTCTAAAGGTTTAATGAACTTGCCTATGTTTGCTTGTGATAGCTTTGAGTGCAAGTATTATATGTTTACGTTGTCGTGACTCTCAGTTGGAGGGTCGGCTGTCTTGTTGTAAGTTTATTTGGACGTACCGACAGTGATGTGGGATTCCACGGGTATGCTTCCATTATGATTGATCCTTGGACATGCTTATACGATGTGGGATTCCGGGGCATGTGACCAGGAGGCGGGTTAGATTCCCGGATTTGTTTTATTACCCATGGCCATGCTTATACGATGAGGGATTCCGGGGAATGCGACCATGCTATGTACGACTATTACTCCATGGGCTAGCTCCCCATGAAGACATGTACCTACGATGAGGGATTCCGGGGGAATGTTATATTATTACTCCATGGGCTAGCTCCCCATGAAGACATGTACCTACGATGAGGGATTCCGGGGGCATGTTATATTATTACTCCATGGGCTAGCTCCCCATGAAGACCTGCACCTACGATGAGGGATGCCGAGGGCACGTTATGGCCATGCTTATACGATGAGGGATTCCGGGGCATGCGGCCACGTTATATATATATATATATATATATATGTTGTATATGTGTACGCCGACAGTGAGGTAGGATGCCACGGGCGCGTCACATGGTTATATGTTACACCTACTACTGTGTCAGTGATGTGATTCCACGGCAGAGATATATATATGTATTGTGTATATGTACGCCCGGTGAGGTGGGATGCCACGGGCGCGTCACATGGTTATATTTTACACTTATGACTGTCGGCAGTGATGGGGGATTCCACGGGCACGCTTTGATATTTGTGTGACTTGATCGCGTCCCAGATTGGGCCGGGTAGTATATGCGTCCCTCCATAAAGGGCCGGATTATGTTATGAAAGATAAGTAAGTTATATGGTAATGAACTTAATGATTTCTCCTAAGTATGTACGTAAGATTTGGCTATAACTCTTAATGGAATGGAAAAGATAATGATGTGCAATTAAGTTCATGAGTGGTAATGACACGGCAGGATCTGGTATGTACTTTTTATACTTGCCCCTGTCATTCTTTTGTACAGTTATGATTTGTTTACTGTACCTTATTTTCCGTTCCATATTCGCACTGTTATCGAATTCTTCGGGGCCGCGTCATGTCCGCAGTTTAGGTACACAGCCAGGATCCGCGAGCTTAGAATCCTGGTTCAGCATTTTGAGATGGCTCCAATGTTCCGGAGTTGTCATGGCTATGTATATTCAGGGGTACGGCGGTGCCTTGTCCCGTCATAGTATTTGTTCAAATCTTAGAGGTCTGTATTCATCTGTGGGCTGGACTGGCTAGAGTTTTGTTTTTCATTGTTAAACAGTGTAGACCCTTTCGGGTAATTTTTATGATTGTGGCAGCCTTATCGGCTTGGCCTTGGTTTAAAAAAAGAAGAAGAAGAGTGTGTTATTTATCTTCCGCAGTTTTTTTATGTTGTATGATTAGAAGGGTGCCCAGGTAGGGCACCAGTCGCGGCCCGGGGTCCGGTCGTGACATAACTTATCTCCCTTAAATAAACTTTCCTTGGAGGACAACCCTAATCACCGAGTCCTCTTGCGGTCCTATAAATATCTAATCATCAAGAACCGCCTTAAAATTGTGTAGATTTTCAAAACTTACCAAAGATGTCTTCTGTTTTCCGCAGGCAACACTCGTACTTATCTTATTCTTGCTTGCGCGCTATCCTGAACTTATCCGGAAGGTCGTGGCCCTGACCACCACACCAAACCAACTCCAAGTACCCCCAAGGGCACTTAAAATAAACTCATTCAAATTCAAGTACTACTTACTTTCTGCGTCAATTTACCTCAAATGCACAAGTCATACAGGCTTATTAAAACCAACGATGTCAAAGAAGGAAGGATAATTCACTGGTTACCACCACTTCCCTTCCTTTCCACTCGATAATTGGCTTACCGGAAAACTGGAATCGAACAAATCCCTCTCCGCAGTCAACGTTGGCGAGGCCAACTAGCACGTACCCATAATGTCCTCAAAGTATGTCATAACAACTCTACTAGGTCTGCTAGGGTCCGACGACTGTATCGTCACTGGACAATTATTATATACCCGCTCAGCTACCACCCATCACTCACGGGTGTAGTCACCTCGAAAGGTTCTCATGGATTCTGGCTCTATTCTTTTACACTTGGTTGTTCTCTTTCTTACTGGTCGTACTCTTCCCGTTCTTCCAAACTTATACTAGCATACGTAAATAACTTCCATACTAAAGTTGGCCTTCAATCTTTGGAGTTACTAAATTAAACGATATAAGGCCATTTCCGGCTCTCACAACCTGGTTCCGGTGGAATGCTTCCACGAACCTGTAAAACGATTAACTAGACTTGGGCCTTGCACCCTCGTGACCCTGTCACGTAGCGGGACTACTACCAACTGATCCCATTCCATTTCAGGCTATGGGGTGACCCTTAATAGGCCCTCAACCCGACTCGGCGTCGTACTTAACTCTTATCCTTGGTCTGACTTAAATTTTTACTACCCGAGAAGGCCTTATATACCTAAGGTCTCGGCGGTTATCAACATTCTTAGGCTTGCAATTTCCATGCTCCAAGCCTACCTTATCAGTCCCCTCATAACCGGGTACAATAACTTTTCATAATACCATAATCGTGTTGTCTTGATCACAATAATCATACTTACTCCATACGGATCTCACCCGTACCATTCCCTTAAACATACCGCGTAGCTTAAGTTACTAACATAGTCTTCCGTCAAATATCTCAACAAGACTCCTTAAGGGTTCATTACCCTATCAGACAGCTAATCATCTCCTAATTATCACAAATTAGTACGTAAAACCTTGATGAGAGTTCATTAAACTGTTTCATACCTTCCTGGTATTTATTTAGTCCTTACCAATTCCGGGTAATCAAAACCATTCTAGGCAACACATAGGTGACCCTCATACATAAATCTGTATAGTTGTATGTCATAATACCAACTATACTACAAATCATTACCAACCTGGATGCACAATCCACATAATCTTTCCTGGGTCACTGTTGCCTTTCTCGTAGCTGCAATCAACATAACTCGTTAGGGAGAGACGACCCTAACAATACAGCTCTATCGCACGATCTCAGAGTGAGAAGAATGAAAACCAATCCTAAATGTCCTGCAGCCTCCTGGTTATCGATTTGGTGCACAACACACCGATAACCAAGACTCTGCTAGACACGGTCTGTAGACACTTTACGAGGACTAACTGCTCTGATACAACTTTTGTCACGACCCGTCCCCGAGCCCGCGACTGGTGCCTACCTGGGCACCCCTTTCAGGTACACATCAGAGAATAGCAGCGGAACATACACAACTCATAAAAATACTTAGACATTAGACATCAACCGGCTAGCCGATAAGGCTACCTTTCGTAACATATACATAATACAAAAAAATAAAATAGTACCTCTCTGTTCTTACAACCCAATCCACAAATGTGACTACAGACCTCTAAGAATAACAACTGTGACGGGACAGGGCCCCGCCATACCCCTGAATGTACAATAACCGACAATACCAGGGATAAGCCTCCGGAGTAATGGAGCTTCTCAACAGCTGAATCAGTGATCCTAAAAGTGAGGATAAGCAACCTATATACTCTACTCATGCAGATGAACGCAAATTTCAAAGGAGGTCAAGACAACATGTACCAAATATGTGAAATGTAGCATCAGTAGTGAAATCATAAGTCTAAAACAAAGCCGAGACATGTATGATAACTCAAATAACGACAATCGTGCCTTACTAACAATGAGAGTAAACAAGAGTATACTTTACTGCATAAAAATAGGAGGCTCATGATCAAAGTAGGGCCACCCGCCCGTATGTCAGTAAGCAATCCTACTCTTGGGACTATTTCACCCGCATAGGTCCTGTAGACCTGCAATGAGGTAACTTCCTCGCATAGCCTGTATCTGCCCGCAGAGGTCGTGTGGACCCGCATGAGGTATTCCTCGCATAGGACTATTTCACCCGCACAGGACTATTTCACCCGCTTAGGCCCGATGGGCCCGCAATGAGTACAAACGCCGCACTCGCATCATGTGTAGCAAATTCATGGAATTAGTAGTAACCCGGGGCTTTACCCCGTAAGAATAACATAAACTAGCACAACCGGCTTGTCACGACCCGATCTCGTCGCGATCGGTGCCCTATCGGCACTCTGTCAGTACACATCGAGAATAGCAATGAACATACATAACACATAACTTATAAAAGGTAACATCGGCCACCGATAAGGTCGCTTCCATAAAACATACTTAATCGTAAGTACAACTTATTCTTATACCAAACCACAAACGTGACTACGCACTTAGAATAACAAGCGTGGCGACAGGCTCCCGCCATACCCCCTGAATATACAAAAGTCTATAACCTCAGGGAATCATACCAAAAAGACAAAGCCTCCGGAGAGATGGAGCTTTCCAAGACATGAACAGTGATCCTAAGAGCGGATCAACAAGCTACGATCTCGACTGCAGATTTAACGCACTCGGGCGAGGTCGCACAACAGTACCAAGTATGTGAAATCAAAATACGGAATGAAATCATAATAGCATATATAAAGCGAGACATGTATGACACCCAAACTACAAGACACAACATATACGCAGCCATGTCAAGTCGTGGACTCACGCCTCTAAGTCATCACTCAAATATAACCATAGGTCTCATGCCCGTAATATCAATCATGCGGTGGAATTCCTTCCTCACCGCCGTGATCCATGATATAACAACACTCAGGAGTACACATGAACACTAGATCCCACCTGTGTCATCAGAACCGTACGAGGCAAGTATGAAGGCATAGCTACCAGATACACCCTGCATCCTCAACCGACCGGGGCAAGTACGAAAGCCAGCTACCATATCCACCCATACCTACAATACTATACCCGACCACGGTCGACCGGCAAGTGCGATAGCTCTACCAGATCCACCTCGGCCACATCACGATCGGCAAGTACGCAGCTAACCACCGATCCACCTCGTGATCACACCACTTCGCCCTAACCCTGACCGGGGCAAGTACGAAAACCAACTACCAGATCCACCCTGCATCACGTCTCTGACCGGGGCAAGTACGAGGGCTAACTACTAGATCCACCCTGCATCAGTAGACCTCATGGAGAGCTAATCCATGGAATAATACTGTCAACAGGGAAACGAACCCTCATCATGGCCGCATACCCGTAGAATCCTCCATCACTGACGGTACGCCCAAATAGACTCATAACTACATGCTTTTAATTCGAATTTCAATACCATTCCTTTACATAAACCAAGACAATTACCATGCCTTCTTTTCACATAAACCAAGAGAATTCTTATTTAAGCAAGCCAAGTACATATCAAGGCACACATAGAATAATTCTCAATTAAACAAGCCAAAGTACTATGTACGTACATTCTTTTCGAAAGCCTCCTTTTTATGTAAAAATCCAAAATACTAACACCCGTAGTATCAAGGCGTGTCTATTTTTCAAAGTAAGTTACTACACCTTTAGAAAACTCATTTCAAAGCTTGAAACCAAGTAACTTCAATTTTTCACAATCTAGACAACTTATGCTCATTAATCAAAATAGACAACTTTCATAACCTTCCATAAAGTTATTATAACCAACTTCCCATAAAGCCGTTATACTAACTTTATGCTTTAGAAATTTAAGACATCCTTATCCTTTCATAAGGCCGTTATAACTAACTTCCCATAAAGCCGTTATAACTCCTTATAAACCATTTCGTTCTTTTACTAACCAAGAGACTTATACTTCAAACAAATTCATACAATTTTCAAAATACTTCAAGCCTCTTATCCTTTAGAAAACAAGTTTCTTACCTCAAAAATTTAAGTCTCTTATCTTTTAGAATAATTCAATACTCAATACTTTCACACCAAGTACTCTATACTTCATTATGTCAAGAAATCCTTGTCTACCTTATTTAGGATAAACCACTCCTTAAGAACAAGCGGGTTAACTTCTTAACCCAACCAACTTAGACATTTTCTTAAAACAAGTCAAGTATAACAAAAGGATTTACTTCATTCAAAACACGTACGTCTACCGTACTATATAGTTACAACTACTCATGCTCAAGAGATAAGAAAGTTTCCACATACCTCTTCGGTCAATCCACTTGCTAAGCCCAAACTACCGCAAGTAATAAGTCAACCTATAATAACCATAATACGTTTATTAACCTCTAATTTCAATGTAGAAATTATCTAAGTTCAAAGCCCCTAAATTCTATGGAAAATTGGGCAGCATTTCCTTTGTTTCTACTCACTTTGCCACCTTTCTTAAGGCCGAATTTATCATCCAAACACCACATTTAAGGCTCAACAATCCAACATTTTAAAGGGGATTACACATCCAAACTTGGGTGTGTAAAATTCTGCCCCATTAGGTACAACAATTCACTTAACAATTCTAAGGTAGTTTTTAGGCTACAACATGCTCATAATCTCTTCTTAACCAATCCTTCATATCCAAACCACATTTCTTACATGCAAGGACTCTAAGTGCATTATTCACTACCACAAGTTCTTTCTTCTTAACATGCAACACTAAAAACTAATTACAAGGGAAGAATCATTACCTTAGAGCTTTAGCCAAATTTATCCCAAATGTTTTGCTAGCTTTCTTGCCAAGTACCACCACAACAACACCAACAAGCTAGCCACAAACTTCCTTCTTGTTCTTACCTTTTTTCAGATTTTTCTTAGGCTTTGAATTTCCTTTGGAAATGTAGAGAGAAGGAGGAGCTAATTTAGAGAGAGGGAGAGGTTTGAAAGATGACCAAGTCTTCAAGACTTGGTCAATATAAGACATGCAAGAAAAATCAGATGGGGGGGTACACTTGTCACCCTCCTATGTCCTTTTTTTAAAAGAGAAATCAGACTTTCCTAAGTTTTTCCGCCCAAAAATCCCGCCTCGGCGCCGCGGCGTTGAAAGCTCCGCAGCCTCTCTGAACTTCCAGCGCCGCGGCCCTGTCGTCCTGGCGCCGCGACGCTGCAACTTCAGCGACCCTTCAAGATTTCGCGCCATGCCCTCGCTACCTTTGTCCAAAACACATTTCTGTCCGATCACAAGACCGAACTTGTAACTCTCATAACTTCCTACTCCGATGTCCTATCGACGAACGGTTGGTTGCGTTGGAAACTAGACTTAACGAACTACGCACTAGGACTTTGAAATACTTAGGAACTCTCAATGTACCGGGTCATAACCCGCCTCAAAGTTGACTAAAACCCATCCGGAACAATCCGTCAACCTATCTTTTGAAAATTTTAAGTCTTACTCCCTTTCGTACGCTCTCATGCGCATGACCTGAACTACGGGGCGTAACACACCTATCATACATAACATAAGCGCTACCGGCTTATCATAACATAACATAAGAACTACCGGCTTATCATAACATAACATAAGCACTACCGGCTTATCATACATAACATAAGCAAGTTAAAAAATCCCCTAACTTCTCATTAGTCTTATTCTTATACACTCTCATTTTAGTTTACTTAAGGCACTAACATGTCATTATAAAATCCGGGAATTTAACCCAAAGTACTACGTACTTCAATTCTTTTAAAATGACTTGTTTTCATATAAAACTTCAAAGATACTAATAACCGTAGTATCAAGTCATATCTACTTTCAAGACAAGTCACAATACCTTTTATAAATACATTTATAGGCTTCTAAATCAAGTGACTTCTTTCTTTTAAAACTTTAAGCAATTGATGCCTTAAAATCAATTTGTCTTTCATTATTTCATGTCATTTATCATACTTACATTACTTAGAGTAAACCACTCTATTAACTTTCCATAAAGCTATTATAACCAACTTTCCATAAAGTCGTTATATTAACTTTATACCTTAGGCAATTACATTCTTCCTTATATCCAAGAGACTTATACTTTTAAAATGAAACAAGTATCATATACTTTTTAAAACACTTCAAGTCCCTTAACTTTGAAAAACTAAGACATCCTTAATACTTTTAAACAAGTGAGTTAATCCCCTAACTCAACCCACTTGGACATTCTTAAAACAAGTAAAGGATATCAAAATCTTGTACGTCTACCGTACTATATAGGTACAACTACTCATGCTCAAGAGTTAGGAAAGTTCCACATACCTCTTCGGTTCAATCCACTAGCTAAGTCCAATATGCCGTACGTAGTATGTCAACCTATAATGACCATAATACGTCTATTAACTTTTAACTTCAAACGTAGGATATTCTAAGTGCAAAGTCATTAAATTCTACGGAAAATCGGACAACACTTCCTTTGTTTCTACATACTTTTCCACCTTTTTCAAGGCCCGAATTCAATAACCAAACACGCCACATTTAAGGCTCAACAATGTAGTTAACAATAGGGGATTACACGCCTACAAGACGTGTAAAATTTCGCCCCACAATTGATATTAAACTAGTCCTAAAATACAATGTCAATTCGGCAATTTGAGGGACAACAATACAAATTCTTATCCAATTCCTTTTCAATCCACGTTGTTTAGTATAACATGATATCAAGCCGCAATCGATTATAACTACTACAATCCTCAAGTAGGTAACATGCGACGATTCTAATTAACGACCAAAATGTATTTCAATTTCAAAAGGCTCACAATGTCATTTCGGATTTAGGCTTCTACAATCCATATCACTTATCAATCTTCAATACATATAATTCATGCTAGTTAAAATGTAAGGCTAAAACAATATGTAATCTTATAACACTTAAGAGAACAAGATTGTTACCTTAGCGAGCCTTAATGCACTACAAGATCCGAAGACTCTCCCTACCAACTTAGAGCCTCTCCTTGACACTCCAATCCGCCACTTGAAGCCCTTAGAAGATCACAAACAACTTTCCTTCAATTCCCAATCCAAATCTAGGAAAATGACTAGGTTTTCACCTTGCGACTAATACGAAAATGACACTTTTCCGGGATCTTTCTATTGGGATACCCTTACAATACCCTTAGGAACCTTGGTTTAACGTATGTAGATTATTGAACAACAAATGAAAATTTTTCATGTTGGGAAGAGGGCAAACCCGAGAGCTCCCATTTGTCTTCAAAGTTTTCCTCAATTTTTTCTAAGTGTGAAAGCTTTGTCTTGCAATATGGATAACTATATAATTGAATGGAGGGTTGAGATTACAACACATGTTGGGTTAGGATGAAAGGGATTTAAATATCTGACTTAGGTGGGCTTGTTGACTTGGTCAACTATGTCAAGCCTTAGCATTGCAAGACTTGACAATTTGGACCTTGTCCAATTCGTCCAAGCCCATTAGAGTGGGGGGTTGACACGTGTCACCCTCCCATTTGTCCATAATGTTTCGTTTTCCGACATTTCCGACATTTCGATAAATTTTTACTCGTCTCAAATCTTAACATTTTTTAGTTCTTACGTACGTTCTTATAAACATATACTGGAATTTACGGGGTGTAACATTCTTCCCCCCTTAGAAACATTCGTCCCCGAATGTTCTTTTGGGAGTCAAACTTAAAGATAGCGACATAGTCTCCTTACAACCCCTACATATCAATAATGCCACTCGTGGCCACATAACAATACTCATACCAAAATGTCAACCTGAACCCCATGTGTCAACGTCGGTTATATGCATAAAGTTTCTGCTGACTCTGAGCTTACTAATAATCTTTCCTGGATAAGCTTCGCCTTATCCACAGCCCGCTGAATCAAGTCTGGGCCAACTAACTGTACCTCGCCCACGTCAAACCAACCAATCGATGACATACACTTCCGCCCATACAAAACCTCATATGGCGTCATCTGAATTCAAGAATGGTAGTTGTTGTTATAAACAAACCCAACAAGAGGGAAACGATCCTCCCAGCTACCCCTGAAATCAATTACACCGGCCCGCGACCTATCCTCAAGTGCCTGGATAGTACGCTCTGCATGTCCGTCAGTCTGAGAGTGGAATGCCACACTGAGACTCACCTGTGTCCCTAATGCCTTCTGGAAAACCTCCAGAAGTCAGCCGTAAACTGAGCTCATCTGTCTGACATCATAAATGTAGGAACCCCGTGCAGCCTCACAATCTCCCAGCTATATAAGCTAGCATAATCCTCAGCCGAGTATGTGGTCCTAACTGGAAGAAAATGACTGGTTTCGCCATCCTATTTAGTATGACCCCCAGGGAGTCGCACTTCCTCTAAGTACGATGCCACCCTGTAATAAGACCCATATTAATCACCTCTCATATCTAAGTCGGGATCTCAATTGCTTGTAATAGCCCACTGGGCTTCTAGTGTTCAACCTTGACCTGTTACTAATTCGGACATTAAGCAAAAACTCTGCTATGTCCCTCTTCAGGCCATCTTACCAATACATACATCTGAGGTCACAACACAACTTAGTCGACCCTGAACAATTAGAGCAATAAGCCGCGTGGCTCTCTAAAACTCTGGCGACTAGTCCTCGCAAAGACCGGTACACACTATCTATCTCATATCACAAAGACTCATCCGTGCTACCAAACGGCTCTTCTTCTCTGAGAGTCGATTCTCGATATCGTATCATAATCGATCCTCATATCGTCCGCTTCTTTACCTCCTCGACGGCGAAGACTCGACAACCTCTCGATCCAAACTTCATTCACCTCTAAACAATTAATCGAACCCCGACTTAGAGTCGATGAATCTCACGACCACGCCCCGCCTATCCGTCGCCCATCCGATGCACTACCCATATATCCACGACTAAGAGTATTCGTAATCGCCTCGCTTTCCCGAGTGGTATAGATATCCGTCACGACCACCCTCGATCGCGATCGTGCCCCACCCGGGCACCCTTACAGTATACATCGAGATCATCACGAACATACATGAAACTTATAAAATAAAACAACAAAGTTAGCCGATAGGCTACCTTCCATAATATAAACATAATCAAAGTACAACTCGGTTCTACGGCCCAACCACATATGTGAATACGCACTTAGGAATAACAATCGAACAATCGTGGCGGGGCCCCGCCATACCCCGAATATACATGAATCTACTACTTCGTGGAAAACTGCATCAAGAGATAAAGCCTCCGAGCAAATGGAGCTTTTTCCCAAAATCAACCGAGATCCTAAGAGCAAGGATCACCAACCTGGGTACCTAAACTGCGGCATGAACGCACTTCGGGGGTCGCATAACAAAATTTAATATGGAATGTAAATAACGACAAGAAATGATCATAATCAGATAAAAGAATGACAAGGACAAGTATAAAACAATACATACGATCCTGCCGTGTCATTACCACTTATGAACTTAATCGCCCCCTATTATCTTTTCCATTCTTAATAAAAATTTACAGCCACTTTCTACGCATATTTTTAGAAAAAAATCATTAAGTTCATTACTATATAACTCACTTATCTTTCATAAGTATAAACCGACTTTGGCGAGGGGCACCTATACTACCCGCCCAATCAGACGCGATCAAGGTCACATAGTCCGCCTGCAGCGTATATCGCCGCCCATCTCGGTCGATAATGTCATCTAGTGCGCTCAGAAGGTATACCGCCCGCCCATTCTCGGTCGATAATGTCATATAGTCCGCCTATAGGTATCTCGCCCGCCCATTCTCGGTCGATAATGTCATATAGTTCGCCAGATAGTATACCGCTCGCCCATTCTCGGTCGATAATGTCATATACCGCGCAGATAGTATACCGCCCGCCCATTCTCGGTCGATAATGTCATATAGTTCGCCCAGATAGTACATCGCCGCCCATTCTCGGTCGAGCATGTCATATAGTGCTCAGATATGGTATACCGCCCGCCCATTCTCGGTCGATAATGTCATATAGTTCCGCTCAGAAGGTATACGCCTCAGAAAGGTATCTGCCTGATACTAACAACTATAGTATCAAGTCCTATCCACCTTTCAAGACAAGTCACAATACCTTTTTAGAAATACAATTACCGCTTCTAAAACAAGTGACTTCTTTCTTAAAAACCCTAAGCAATCGGTACCTTAAAAACAGCTTTTGCCCTTCTTTATTTCAAATCATTTCATTACTTACATTACTGAAGAAAACCATTCTTTTAACCTTCCATAAAGTCGTTATAACCAACTTCCCATAAAGCCGTTATAACCCTTTATGGTTTTAGACCAACTCATTCCTTTTATAACCAAGAGACTTCTACTTTTGAAACCAAGTATTAAATACTTTCAAATCAATTCTCTTAACTTTCAAAAATACAATTAGTCTCTTAACCTTTGAACTCAAGTGACTCCTTTTATTATAAAACCTTAGGCAATTGATGTCTTAAAATCAAGTTGCCTTTTCAATTAAAACAAGTCATTTATCTTTCCATAAAGCAAATATAACTAACTTTCCATAAAGCCGTTATATTCACTGTATGCCTTAGCCAAAACAATTTCCTATCCAAGGGACTTATACGCTTAAAACTAACAAGTATCACATACTTCTAAACTCTTCAAGTCCCTTAACTTTACTAAGACTTAAGAGATCCTTAATATTTTCAAAGTGAGTTAACTCCTAACTCACCCGACTTGGCATTTTATAAGGCTAGCAAAGAATGTCAAAGTTCAGACGCCTACCGTATTACATACGTGCAACTAGTCATGCTTAAAGATAGGAAAAGTTCTATATAGAGTAGGTCACACAACTACCTCTTAACTTCTAAGAGTATAAGGAAACATGAAGTGATACCACGTATATTCCATACATAGAATCATGCCAAAGGAAGGAAGAGGTTCACATACCTCGCGACGATTGTCGACAAGTAGCAAAATGCTCCAAAGTACTTCAACCTTGAGCTATCCCATTCTTCAAGTAGGATACGCTATACTTAGTTCTTCAACCTATCATGGTCACAATACGTCCATTAACCTCTTACTTCAAACGTAGAATATTCTAAGTGCTAAGTCGCCAAATTCTACGGAAAATCGGACAAAGACCTCCTTTGTTTCTACTACAATGCCACCTTTTCAAGGCCGAATACAATAACCAAACAGCCCCAATTGGCTCACCACAATCTATAAGGTAGTCCAATACAAATAAATACCAACTACTACAAACTACAAGTACAAATTCGGCCACCTTGAGTTCAACAATACCAATTCTTATCCAATTTCCATTTCAACCCAAGTTATTAGCCTAACATGATATCAAGTCGCAAACGATTATAACTACTATAATCTCCAAGTCAAAACATGCGACGATTCTAATAACGACTAAAATTGTAATCCAACTTAACATGGCTTACATTACATTTCGGATTTCCAAGGCTACAATCAATCCATAATCCATATAAACTTCAACACATATACCTCATGCTAGCAACAAGTAAAGCTAACAACAATATAAATAATCGTGAAACACTCAAAGAACAAGATTATACCTCAACGATTCTTAGTCCAACTTCCAATCCGAAATCGCTCCTTAGCAACTTAGAGCCTCCTCAAGATACTTCAATCCGCTACTTGAGACCCTTAGAACCATACCAACAACTTTCCTTCAAACTTTCAATCCAAAACCTAGAAAGCCACTAGGTTTTCACTTTGCGACTAACCCGAAAACTATCTTTTTCCGAGATTTTTCTATTGAGATACACTCACAATACACTAAGGAACCTTGGTTTAAAGTGTGAAGCTTAATGGACAACAAACAAAAAAATTTCTTTCTTCTTGGACCCAAACCCGAGAGCTAAGCCTCTATGTTCTTCAATTTTTGTGAAAAATATTCTAAGTGTTAAGCTTGTCTTGCACTACTAGTATAATATAGTGTAAAGGAGGATTAAGATCTAAACAAATGGGTGGTTTGGATGAGGTCTTAACAAATATCAAGACTAAAGTGGGGTCTTTGACTTGGTCAATGTTGTCAAGCTCTAAGGCTAGCAAGACTTGTCTTCCTAACAAGCGGTCAAATGACCCTTTTGTCCATGATCATTTCGTCCCAAGGCATTCTAAGGGGGTGACACGTGTCGCCTCCCATTCGCCACAATAATACGCTTTTCCGACAATTCCTAATTCCGCTAAATTTTTACAAGTCTCAATTCGACGCTTATGAGTTCTCACGCACGTTCTAAAACATGTCCTGTAAATACGGTGTAACATTCTTCCCCTTAGAAACATTCGTCCCGAATGTTCTTTCTGAGTCAAACTTATAATTGGCGACATAATTTCTTCACAAACACGACATACTAATAATGCCACACATGGCCCTAGTACTGCACATACTTATCCGTCCATCATAAGCCCCAAAAGAGATTATCTTTTCGCATTTCCAACTCCTTCTAACATATACATAGTCTCAATATAACTGCTCATAAAACTTAAACATACCACAACTTTATCATGCATACAAGTTTCTAAAGGGTCATGACATACCAAAACCATATAGGCGGTTCAAAGGACCGCTAAAGTCGAACTTCCACCACGACCTCGCCACGCATGTCGGTGTATGGATATCTGTCTAGCTATCAAGGCGAAGAACCCGCAATCGATCCAAGAGTCGTGTTGTCCCACCAGACCTCTATAAGGACACTCTCTTAACATATGGCCTAGACGATCACAAGAAAAACAAGCACTGCATCGCGCGACATACCCCGAATGTAACCTACCACATCGGGCGCATGGAAGCAAAGTGGCCTCGATCGTCTGAACCCCATCTCCACGAGACTCGCTCTAGAGACCGACTGCCTCGCATTCTCGGTTGTAAACCTCCGCCGGAAATGTGGAGGAGCACTTTGCCGGCCGCAATGTAGACCTAGTCTCGCCGCTAAGACGCCCGCCTAAAACCGCTCGAGACTCGATGTCTTCGCCTCTTGGCCGGGCTCGAGTCAAATTGATCCTCCTCTCTATCCTCTATCCTCGCGCATAGGCTCGCATCCTAGCAATGTCCATACCGGGTGAAGAGCCACCCCAAGCATGCAGAATCATACGACGGCCTAGCCCCATCACATAACGATGAACTCTATCCGCCATGTTGGCTACAATGGTGTGCGATGCTCGCCAAGGAGTCAAACTCGTGCTATACTCCCGATAGTCCTCCCATTCTCGCCTCAAGGTCAAAAATCTATCTACGCGGCCCTCCTCATCTCGTGAGGCAAAAAGTGATCAATAAAGGCCTCGTGGAACTCCTCCCAAACACCGGAAGAGCATCATCCTCTCGCCAAGACTCATGACTCAAACCAGTTCAACGCAATATCGCAGAATCCCAGAAGAGGCTAGTATAATGCACTGCCTCCAAGCCTTAAGAACTCGCATAGTCCGTCAGAAGCCGAACGAACTCCCGCGGATCCTCCTCGCACCTCGAACCATAAAACTCGCGGATGACAACCCGTAAAATCCCGGATCCGCAAACCGCTTCTGTAGGTTAGCTACTCGCTTCCCGCTTGCGCCGCCTTCTACCACTATATCGCCAATAACCCGACCGCTTCTCCATAATCTCTAAACTCGCCTGGCCGCGGATCGAGGCTCGGTGCACGAACCTCTCGAGCTACCGCCGCCTCGCCTCTAATATCGCGTGGCTGAACTCGCTGCCGCTCGCCACTACCTCGGGCATAGTCTGCGTTCGACTCGTAACTCTCACGACCATCGCGCCTCGCCGCCGCTTGCCCTTCGGGCCCCGGTCGCTTTCCGCGAGGCATACTGCTTTCATAAGAATAGGTTAGAGGATTCAACCTAATAAGACACTTATTGCACGATCTCGAGAGAGAAGAATGGAAACCAATCCTAAATGTCCCGCACTCGATTATAGATGTGGTGTACAACACACCGATAATCAAGACTTACTAGACACGCCTCAGACACTTTCCGAGGACTAATCGCTCGATACCACTTTTGTCACGACCACCCGGGATCGCGATCGTGCCCCACCCGGGCACCCTTATGTATACATCGTAGATCATCGAACATACATGAAACTTATAAAATAAAACAACAAGTTAGCCGATAGGCTACCTTCCATAATATAAACATAATCAAAAGTACAACTCGGTTCTACACCAACCACATATGTGAATACGCACTTGGAATAACAATCGAACAATCGTGGCGGGGACAGGCCCCGCCATACCACGAATATACATGAATCTACTACTTGTGGAAAACTGTACCAAGAGATAAAGCTCCGAGCAAATGGAGCTTTTTCCCAAAATCAACCGAGATCCTAAGAGCAAGGATCACCAACCAGGTACCTAAACTGCGGGCATGAACGCACCCGGGGTCAAGATAACAAAAATTTAATATGGAATGTAAATAACGTCTGAAACAGATCATAATCAGACAAAAGAATGACAAGGACAAGTATAAAACAATACATACCAGATCCTGCCGTGTCATTACCACTTATGAACTTAATCGCACCCTATTATCTTTTCCATTCTTAATAAAATTTACAGCCACTTTCTTACGTACATTTTTAGAAAAAAAAATCATTAAGTTCATTACTATATAACTCACTTATCTTTCATAAGTATAAACCGGCCCTTTAAGGAGGGGCACCTATACTACCCGGCCCAATCTAGGACGCGATCAAGGTCACATAGTGCGCCTGTAAAGGTATCTCGCCCGCCCAACTCGGTCGATAATGTCATCTAGTGCGCGTAAAGGTATCTCGCCGGCCCATTCCTGGGTCGATAATGTCATATAGTGCGCGTATAGTATACCGCCTACCATTCTCGGTCGATAATGTCATATAGTGCGCCAGATAGTATACCGCCTGCCCATTCTCGGTCGATAATGTCATATAGTTCGCTCAGATAGGTATCTCGCCCGCCCATTCTCGGTCGATAATGTCATATAGTCCGCCCGTGATAGGTACATCGCCCGCCCATTCTCGGTCGATAATGTCATATAGTGCGCCTCAGATAGTATACGCCCGCCCATTCTCGGTCGATAATGTCATATAGTGCGCGTCAGAAGGTATACGCGTAAAGGTATACCGCCTGATACTAACAACTATAGTATCAAGTCCTACCCACCTTTCAAGACAAGTCACAATACCTTTTTAGAAATACAATTACCGGCTTCTAAAACAAGTGACTTCTTTCTTAAAAACCCTAAGCAACTGGTACCTTAAAAATAGTTTGCCCTTCTTTATTTCAAATCATTTCATTACTTACATTACTGAAGAAAACCATTCTTTTAACCTTCCATAAAGCCGTTATAACCAACTTCCCATAAAGCCGTTATAACCCTTTATGGTTTTAGACCAACTCATTCCTTTTATAACCAAGAGACTTCTACTTTTTGAAACCAAGTATTAAATACTTTCAAATCAATTCTCTTAACTTTCAAAAATACAATTAGTCTCTTAACCTTTTGAACTCAAGTGACTCCTTTTATTATAAAACCTTAGGCAATTGATGTCTTAAAATCAAGTTGCCTTTTCAATTAAAACAAGTCATTTATCTTTCCATAAAGCAAATATAACTAACTTTCCATAAAGCCGTTATATTCACTTTATGCCTTAGCCAAAAACAATTTCCTATCCAAGGGACTTATACGTTTAAAACGAACAAGTATCACATACTTCTAAACTCTTCAAGTCCCTTAACTTTACTAAGACTTAAGAGATCCTTAATATTTTCAAAGTGAGTTAACTCCTAACTCACCCGACTTGGCATTTTATAAGGCTAGCAAAGAATGTCAAAGTTCAGACGTCACCGTATTACATACGTGCAACTAGTCATGCTTAAAGATAGGAAAAGTTCTATATAGAGTAGGTCACACAACTACCTCTTAACTTCTAAGAGTATAAGGAAACATGAAGTGATACCACGTATATTCCATACATAGAATCATGCCAAAGGAAGGAAGAGGTTCACATACCTCGCGACGATTGTCGACAAGTAGCAAAATGCTCCAAAGTACTTCAACCTTGAGCTATCCCATTCTTCAAGTAGGATACGCTATACTTAGTTCTTCAACATATCATGGTCACAATACGTCCATTAACCTCTTACTTCAAACGTAGAATATTCTAAGTGCTAAGTCGCCAAATTCTACGGAAAATCGGACAAAGACCTCCTTTGTTTCTACTACAATGCCACCTTTTCAAGGCCGAATACAATAACCAAACAGCCCCAATTGGCTCACCACAATCTATAAGGTAGTCCAATACAAATAAATACCAACTACTACAAACTACAAGTACAAATTCGGCCACCTTGAGTTCAACAATACCAATTCTTATCCAATTTCCATTTCAACCCAAGTTATTAGCCTAACATGATATCAAGTCGCAAACGATTATAACTACTATAATCTCCAAGTCAAAAACATGCGACGATTCTAATAACGACTAAAATTGTAATCCAACTTAACATGGCTTACATTACATTTCGGATTTCCAAGGCTACAATCAATCCATAATCCATATAAACTTCAACACATATACCTCATGCTAGCAACAGTAAAGCTAACAACAATATAAATAATCGTGAAACACTCAAAGAACAAGATTATACCTCAACGATTCTTAGTCCAACTTCCAATCCGAAATCGCTCCTTAGCAACTTAGAGCCTCCTCAAGATACTTCAATCCGCTACTTGAGACCCTTAGAACCATACCAACAACTTTCCTTCAAACTTTCAATCCAAAACCTAGAAAGCCACTAGGTTTTCACTTTGCGACTAACCCGAAAACTATCTTTTTCCGAGATTTTTCTATTGAGATATACTCACAATACACTAAGGAACCTTGGTTTAAAGTGTGAAGCTTAATGGACAACAAACAAAAAAATTTTCTTTTTCTTGGACTCAAACCCGAGATCTAAGCCTCTATGTTCTTCAATTTTTGTGAAAAAAATTCTAAGTGTTAAGCTTGTCTTGCACTACTAGTATAATATAGTGTAAAGGAGGATTAAGATCTAAACAAATGGGTGGTTTGGATGAGGTCTTAACAAATATCAAGACTAAAGTGGGGTCTTTGACTTGGTCAATGTTGTCAAGATCTAAGGCTAGCAAGACTTGTCTTCCTAACAAGGGTCAAATGACCCTTTTGTCCATGATCATTTCGTCCAAGGCATTCTAAGGGGGGGTGACACGTGTCGCCCTCCCATTCGTCACAATAATACGTTTTCCGACAATTCCTAATTCCGTTAAATTTTTACAAGTCTCAATTCTTGACGCTTATGAGTTCTCACGTACGTTCTTAAAACATGTCCTGTAAATACGGGGTGTAACAATATCAATATCACAATCCTTGAGTAACTCTAACCACCGTTTCTGTCGCAAATTCAGTTGCCTCTGTCTGAAGATATACCGGAGGTTCTTGTGGTCTGCACAAATATCCACATGAAGTATATATAAGGAATGCCTCCAAATATTCAAGATACGATTAACTGTCACCTACTCTAAATCGTGAGTAGCGTAATTCCTTTCATGCTTCCCTAACCGCCGGGAAAACATAGGCTCTAATCTTATCGTGTTGCGTCAGTACACAACCTAGCCCAATACCCAACATGTTATAATAATAACCTAACCCTCTAGTGTCTCAGGAGGGATTAGAACTGTAGTCGTGGTCAACTTATCTTCCAATAACTGGAAGCCTTTCTCATACTTGCTAAATATTCGGCATCCTTAATCTCAATTATGGTTCATGTTTCCCTTTCTCTGTTGCAACCAACCTTGGTCACAAACTTAGATTTGCTTCCTTTGCTTGCCTCATGGCTAAGACTCCATGCCAATCGCAATTTAGGGGAGAGGTTTCCTTGATCTCGTAAAGTAATAATCCTATTATTCTCCCCCATCTCGTAGAGCTTATAGTCAGGTGTTCAACCTCAATTCACGGTATTACATAATCCAATGACTTGTCAATTTTTCTTATCGTTCGAGTGTCTACTCACCTTTCCTTTATAAGTTATTTCAAGTTGTCCTGGGGTCCCTTACCCCTCCGTATTTTCTTACTATCTTTCTCGTCAGTACATATGCTACCACCTTTCCTCGAGGTGTTGTTACTGCCCATTATCTACTAATGGTCTTTACTCTAGTCTGGGGTAAACATATCTCGTGCAACTTACATAACCATAGTTGTATTCTCTTTTATCATTCTGGTCATAACCTTACCTTATGCTTATTATTAGCAAAAGTATTTCTATCTTGATCCATAATCGTACAGTTTCATACATGCGTTCTACCTGCATTTATATTCTTACGACACTTCCTCGACCATTTCGTACGTCGTTCTTAATTACCCCAACACAATACTTTTCCCACGGTTATCTAAGACTGTAACCTATGGTATGACGATACTGAAGACCTTACCCGTCTCCTATCCTTCATCTAACAACATGGGTACACGTAACCCCATAATACGTAAAACTGTCCTTTTACGTGGGGGAGAGAACTTATCTCCCTTAAATAAACTTTCTCGAGTCACAAATTTCTAATCACCGGTCCTCTTAAGGGTCCTATAAATATCTAATCATCAAGAACCGCCTTAAAATTGTGTAGATTTTCAAAACTTACCAAAGATGTCTTCTGTTTTCCGCAGGCAACACTCGTACTTATCTTATTCTTGCTTGCGCGCTATCCTGAACTTATCCGGAAGGTCGTGGCCCTGACCGCCACACCAAACCAACTCCAAGTACCCCCAAGGGCACTTAAAATAAACTCCTTCAAATTCAAGTACTACTTACTTTATGCGTTAATTTTCCTCAAATGCACAATTCATACAGGCTTATTAAAACTAACGATGTCAAATAAGGAAGGATAATTCACTGGTTACCACCACTTCCCTTCCTTTCCACTCGATAATTGGCTTACCGAAAAACTGGAATCGAACAAATCCCTTTCCACAGTCAACGTTGGCATAACAGGAGGCCAACTAGCCCGTACCCATAATGTCCTCAAAGTCTGTCATAACAGCTCTGCTAGGTCTGCTACGGTCCAACGACTGTATCATCACCGGGAAAATATTATATACCCGTTCAGCTACCACCCATCACTCACGGGTGTAGTCACCTCGAAAGGTTCTCATGGATTCTGGCTCTATTCTTTTACACTTGGTTGTTCTCTTTCTTACTGGTCGTACTCTTCCCATTCTTCCAAACTTATTCTAGCATACGTACATAACTTCCATACTAAAGCTGGCCTTCAATCTTTGGAGTTACTAAATTAAACGATATAAGGCCATTTCCGGCTCTCACAACCTGGTTCCGGTGGAATGCGTCCACGAACCAGTAAAACGATTAACTAGACTTGGGCCTTGCACCCTCGTGACCCTGTCACGTAGAGGGACTACTACCAACTGATCCCATTCCATTTCAGGCTATGGGGCGACCCTTAATAGGCCCTCAACTTCGATCAAGGCCGACTTAACTCTTATCGTTGGTCTGACTTAAATTTTTACTACCCGAGAAGGCCTTATATACCTAAGGTCTCGGCGGTTATCAACATTCTTAGGCTTGCAATTTCCATGCTCCAAGCCTACCTTATCAGTCCCCTCATAACCGGGTACAATAGCTTTTCATAATACCATAATCGTGTTGTCTTGATCACAACAACCATACTTACTCCATACGGATCTCACCCGTACCATTCCCTTAAGCATACCACGTAGCTTAAGTTACTAACATAGTCTTCCGTCAAATATCTCAACAAGACTCATTAAGGGTTCATTACCCTATCAGACAGCTCATCATCTCCTAATTATCACAAATTAGTACGTAAAACCTTGATGAGAGTTCATTAAACTGTTTCATACCTTCCTGATATTTATTTAGTCCTTACAAATTCCGGGTAATCAAAAACCATTCTAGGCAACACATAGGTGACCCTCATACATAAATCTGTATAGTTGTATGTCATAATACCAACTATACTACAAATCATTACCAACCTGGATACGCAATCCACATAATCTTTCCTGGGTCACTGCTGCCTTTCTCGTAGCTGCAATCAACATAACTCGTTAGGGAGAGACGACTCTAACAACACAACTCTATCACACGATCTCAGAGTGAGAAGAATGGAAACCAATCCTAAATATCCTGCAGCCTCCTGGTTATAGATATGGTGCACAACACACCGATAACCAAGACTCTGCTAGACACGGTCTGTAGACACTTTCCGAGGACTAACTGCTCTGAAACCACTTTTGTTATGACCCGACCCCGGGCCCGCGACTGGTGCCCTACCTGGGCACCCCTTTCAGGTACACATCAGAGAATAGCAGCGGAACATACACAACTCATAAAAATACTTATACATTAGACATCAACCGGCTAGCCGATAAGGCTACATTTCGTAACATATACATAATACAAATAAATAAAATAGTACCTCTATGTTCTTACAACCTAATCCACAAATGTGACTACAGACCTCTAAGAATAACAACTGTGATGGGACAGGGCCCCGCCATACCCATGAATGTACAATAACCGACAATACCAGGGATAAGCCTCCGGAGTAATGGAGCTTCTCAACAGCTAAATCAGTGATCCTAAAAGTGAGGATAAGCAACATGTATACTCTACCTGCTGCATGAACGCAACCCCCCGAAGGAGGTCAGTACAACATGTACCAAATATGTGAAACCAGCATCAGAATGAAATCATAAGTCTAAAACAAAGCTGGAGACATGTATGATAACTCAAATAACAGTACATTGTGCCTTACTAACAATGAGAGTAAACAAGAGTATACTTTACTACATAAAAATAGGAGGCTCATGATCAAAGTAGGGCCACCCGCCCGTATGTCAGTAAGCAATCCTACTCCTGGGACTATTTCACCCGTATAAGTCCTGTGGACCTGCAATGAGGTAACTTCCTCGCATAGGCTGTATCCGCCCGCATAGGTCATGTGGACCCGCATGAGGTATTCCTCGCATAGGACTATTTCACCCGTACAAGACTATTTCACCCGCTTAGGCCCGATGGGCCCGCAATGAGTTCAAACGCCGTACTCGCATCATGGGTAGCAAATCCATGGAATTAGTAGTAACCCGGGGCTTTACCCCGTAAGAATAACATAAACTAGCATAACCGGCTATCATACATAACATAAGCGCTACCGGCTTATCATAACATAACATAAGCACTACCGGCTTATCATACATAACATAAGCAAGTTAAGAAATCCCCTAACTTCTCATTAGTATTATTCATATACACTCTCATTTTAGTTTACTTAAGGCACTAACATGTCATTATAAAATCCGAGAATTTAACCCAAAGTACTACGTACTTCAATTCTTTTAAAATGACTCTTTTTCATATAAAACTTCCAAGATACTAATAACCGTAGTATCAAGTCATATCTACTTTCAAGACAAGTCACAATACCTTTTAGAAATACATTTATAGGCTTCTAAATCAAGTGACTTCTTTCTTTTAAAACCTTAAGCAATTGATGCCTTAAAATCAATTTGCCTTTCATTATTTCAAGTCATTTATCATACTTACATTACTTAGAGTAAACCACTCTATTAACTTTCCATAAAGCTATTATAACCAACTTCCCATAAAGTTGTTATATTAACTTTATACCTTAGGCAATTACATTCTTCATTATATCCAAGTGACTTATACTTTTAAAACGAAACAAGTATCATATACTTTTTAAAACACTTCAAGTCCCTTAACTTTGAAAAACTAAGACATCCTTAATACTTTTAAACAAGTGAGTTAATCCCCTAACTCAACCAACTTGGACATTCTTAAAACAAGTAAAGGATATCAAAATCTTGTACGTCTACCGTACTATATAGGTACAACTACTCATGCTCAAGAGATAGGAAAGTTCCACATACCTCTTCGGTTCAATCCACTTGCTAAGTCCAATATGCCATACGTAGTATGTCAACCTATAATGACCATAATACGTCTATTAACTTCTAACTTCAAACGTAGGATATTCTAAGTGCAAAGTCACTAAATTCTACGGAAAATCGGACATCACTTCCTTTGTTTCTACATACTTTTCCACCTTTTTCAAGGCCCGAATTCAATAACCAAACACGCCACATTTAAGGCTCAACAATGTAGTTAACAATAGGGGATTACACACCTACAAGACGTGTAAAATTCCGCCCCACAATTGATATTAAACTAGTCCAAAAATACAATGTCAATTCGGCAATTTGAGGGACAACAATACAAATTCTTATCCAATTCCTTTTCAATCCATGTTGTTTAGTATAACATGATATCAAGCCGCAATCGATTATAACTACTACAATCCTCAAGTAGGTAACATGCGACGATTCTAATTAACGACCAAAATGTATTTCAATTTCAAAAGGCTCACAATGTCATTTCGGATTTAGGCTTCTACAATCCATATCACTTATCAATCTTCAATACATATAATTCATGCTAGTTAAAATGTAAGGCTAAAACAATATGTAATCTTATAACACTTAAGAGAACAAGATTGTTACCTTAGCGAGCCTTAATGCACTACAAGATCCGAAGACTCTCCCTAGCAACTTAGAGCCTCTCCTTGACACTCCAATCTGCCACTTGAAGCCCTTAGAAGATCACAAACAACATTCCTTCAATTCCCAATCCAAATCTAGGAAAATGACTAGGTTTTCACCTTGCGACTAATACGAAAACGACACTTTTCCGGGATCTTTCTATGGAGATACCCTTACAATACCTTAGGAACCTTGGTTTAACGTATGGATATTATTGAACAACAAACGAAAAATTTTCATGTTGGGAAGAGGGCAAACCCGAGAGCTCCCATTTGTCTTCAAAGTTTTCCTCAATTTTTTCTAAGTGTGAAAGCTTTGTCTTGCAATATGGATGACTATATAATTGAATGGAGGGTTGAGATTAAAACACATGTTGGGTTAGGATGAAAGGGATTTAAATATCTTGACTTAGGTGGGCTTGTTGACTTGGTCAACTATGTCAAGCCTTAGCATTGCAAGACTTGACAATTTGGACCTTGTCCAATTCGTCAAAGCCCATTAGAGTGGGGGGTTGACACGTGTCACCCTCCCATTCGTCCATAATGTTTCTTTTTCCGACATTTCCATAATTCCGATAAATTTTTACTCATCTCAAATCTTAACATTTTTGAGTTCTTACGTACGTTCTTATAAACATATCCTGGAATTTCCGGGGTGTAACACTTACGTCATTTTTATAACCAAGAGACTTATACATTCGAAAACCAAGTAGCGTATACTTTTAAAATACTTCAAGTCTCTTAAGTTTAGTAATCAAGTTTCTTAACTTTAGAATAGCTCAAGGAATCAATACTTTCCAAATCAAGTATTCTATACATTTTCAAGTCAAGAAATCTTTGTTTACCTTATTAGAATAAACCATTCTTTTTACTTTCCATAAAGTTATTAACCAACTTTATGCTTTTGAAACCAAGGCATTTCTATCCTTTAAAAACAAGTGAGTTAATTCTCTAATTCAACCAACTTGGACATCCTTTAGACAAGTCAAGGATATCAAATGAAACTTAATTCATTTAAATCTCGTACGTCTACCGTACTATACGTTTACAACTACTCATGCTCAAGAGAGAAGAAAGTTCCACATACCTTTTTGGTTCAATCCACTTGCTAAGTCCAATATGCCGAACGTAGTATGTCAACCTATAATGACCATAATACATCTATTAACTTCTAACTTCAAACGTAGAATATTTTAAGTGCAAAGTCACTAAATTCTACGGAAAATCGTACAACGCTTCCTTTGTTTCTACATACTTTTCCACCTTTTTCAAGGCCCGAATTCAATAACCAAACACGCCATATATAAGGCTCAACAATGTAGTTAACAATACTGTATTACACGCCTAACAAGACGTGTAAAATTCCGCCCCACAATTGATATCAAACTAGTCCAAAAGATAATGTCATTTTCGGAAATTTGAGGTACAACAACACAAAGTCTTTTCCAATTCTTTTTCAATCCAAGTTGTTTAGTATAACATGTTATAAAGCCGCAATCGATTATAACAACTACAATCTTCAAGTAGATAACATGCGACGATTCTAAATATAGACCAAATTGTATTTTAATTTCAAATGGCTAACAAGGTCATTTCGGATTTAGGCTTTCAATATCCATAACACTTATAAATATCTAATACATATATCTCATGCTTGGTAAAATGTATTACTACAACAATATGTAATCTTATAACACTAAGAGAACAAGATTGTTACCTTGACAAGCCTTAATCCAACTTCAAGATCCGAAGTCGCTCCTTAGCAACTTAGCTCCTCTCCTTGACACTCCAATCCGCCACTTGAAGCCCTTAGAAGTTCACACACAACTTTCCTTCAATTTCCAATCCAAACTTAGGAAAGTGACTTAGGTTTTCACCTTGCGACTAACGCAAAAACGACACTTTTCCGGGATTTTTCTATTGAGATACCCTTACAATACCCTTAGGAACCTTGGTTTAAAGTATGGATATTGTTGTACAACAAACGAAATTTTTTTCTTCCTTGAGGATGCCTAACCCGAGAGCCCTCCATTGAAGAGCAAGTTTTTCTTGAAAATTTCACTAAGTGTGGGAACTTGTCTTGCTAGTAGTGTGCATATATAACACTATGGAGGGTCAAGATTAGAACAAATGGGTGGCTTGGATACAATTCATTAAAAGATCAAGCCAAGTGGCCCTTGGACTTAGTCAACATTATCAAGCTCTTAGCCTAGCAAGACTTGCTCATCTTTACCTTTGTCAAATGACCATTAAGCCCATGGTCCATTTCGTCCAAGACCAACTAAGGGGGTGACACGTGTCTCCCTCCCATTCGTCGCAATATTTCGTTTTCCGACATTTCCATACTTCCGATAAATTTTTACTAGTCTCAAATCTTAACATTTTTGGAGTTCTTACGTACGTTCTTATAAACATGCCCTGGAATTACGGGGTGTAACATTCTTCCCCCCTTAGAAACATTCATCCCCGAATGCTCTTTCAGAGTCAAACTTATAGATAGCGACATATGCTCCTTTTACAACCCCTACATACCAATAATGCCACACGTGGCCACATAACAATACTTATACTAAAACGTCAACCTGAACTCCAAGCGTCGATGCCGATTATCTGCATAAGACTTCTGCCGACTCTGAGCTGCTAACAGACTCTCCTGGATAAGCTTCACCTTATCCACAACCTGCTGAATCAAGTCTGGGCCAACTAATTGTACCTCTCCCACGTCGAACCAACCAATCGACGACCTACACTTCCGCCCATACAAAACCTCATATGGCGTCATCTGAATGCAAGAATGGTAGCTGTTGTTATAAGCAAACTCTACAAGAGGCAAATGATCCTCCCAGCTACCCCTGAAATCAATAACACAGGCCCGCAGCATATCCTCAAGTGCCTGGATAGTATGCTCGGCATGTCCGTCGGTCTGAGGGTGTAATGCAACACTGAGACCCACCTGTGTACCTAACCCTTTCTGGAAAACCACCAAAAGTTATCCGTAAACTGAGCTCATCTGTCTGGCATCATAAATGTAGGAATCTCGTGCAGTCTCACAATCTCCCTGCTATATAATCTAGCATAATCCTCAGCCGAGTAAGTGGTCCTAACCGGAAGAACATGGGCTATTTTCATCAGCCTGTTTACTATGACCCTCAGAGAGTCGCACTTCCTCTGAGTACGATGCCACCCTGTAACAAAATACATATTAATAACCTCCCATATCTAAGTTGGGATCTAAATCGCCTGTAGTAGCCTACAAGGCTTCTGGTGTTCCACATTGACCTGCTACTAACTCGGACACTAAGCAACAACTCCGCTACGTCCCTCTTCAGGTCATCTTACCCATACATACATCTGAGGTCATGATACATCTTAGTCAACCCCGGATGAATAGAGTAACGAGCACTGTGTGCCTCCCCCAGAATTTGCTGACGAAGTCCTGCAACATCGGGAGCACACGATCTGCCCTCAAATCTTAGCACCCCATCAGGCGCTACCTCAAATAAACTCTCCTCATCTCAAAGAGTCGTATCTCAATATCGTATCATAACTGGATCCTCATACTGTCGCCTCTTTATCTCCTCAACGACGAAAGACTCGGCAACCTCTCGGATCTAAACTCCATTAACCTTGGAAACAAATAATCGAACCCCTCGGCTCGGTAGCTGATGAATCTCACGGACACGTCTTGTCTATCTGGCTACCCATCTGACAGACCACCCATAGATTTACGACTAAGAGCATCTGTAACCGTCTCGGCTTTCCCCGGGTGGTACAGGATGTCAATATCACAATCCTTGAGTGACTCTAACCACCGTCTCTGTCGCAAATTCAGCTGCCTATGTCTGAAGATATACCAGAGGCTCTTGTGGTCTGTACAAATATCCACATGAAGTCTATATAAGGAATGCCTCCAAATCTTCAAGGCATGATTTACTGTCGCCGACTCTAAATCGTGAGTAGCGTAATTCCTTTCATGCTTCCCTTACCGCCGGGAAACATAGGCTCTAACGTTATCGTGTTGCATCAGCACACAACCTAGCCCAACATCCAAAGTGTTGCAATAATAACCTAACCCTCTAGTCTCTCAGGAGGGGTTAGAACTGTAGTCGTGGTCAACTTATCTTCCAATAACTGGAAGCCTTTCTCATACTTGCGAAATATTCGGGCATCCTTAATCTCAATTATGGTTATGGTTTCCCTTTCTCTGTTGCAACCAACTTGGTCACTATACTTAGATTTTATTCCTTTGCTTGCCTCATGGCTAAGACTTTCTGCCAATCACAATTTGGAGGGAGACTTCCTTGATCTCGTCAAGTAGTAGTCCTATTATTTTCTTCCAGCTCATAGAGCTTATAGTCAGGTGTTCAAGCCCAATTCATGGTATTACATAGTCTAAAGGTTTGCCAAGATTTCTTATCATTCGAATATCTACTCGTCTTACCTTTATTTTTCATTACAAGCTGCCCTGGGGTCTCTTACCTCCCCGCATACATATGGTCTGGCCCGTCATCACAGGCTTGCCACCTTTCGTCGAGGTGTTCCTAACTGCCCATCTTTTTCTAATGGTCTATACACTAGTCTGGGGTAATCATAACCCGTGCAACTTACATAACCATAGTTGCATTCTCTTTTATCATTCTGGTCATAACTCTTCCTTATGCTTATTATTAGCAAAAGTATTTCTATACTTGATTTATAATCATACAGTTTCATGCATGCGTACAACCTGCATTTATATCCTTAAGACATTTCCTCGACCATTTCCTAACGTCATTCTCAATTACCCTAACACCATACTTTTCCCACGGTTATCTAAAATTGTAACCTATGGCATGACGATACTGAAGACCTTGCCAGTCTCATATCCTTCGTCTAACAATATGGGTACACATAACCCCATAATACGTAAAACTATCCTTTTTACGTGGGGGAGAGAACTTATCTCCCTTTCAAAATCTTAATCATCAAGCACCACCTTATAATCGTATAGATTTTCAAAACCTACCAACGATGTCTTATGTTTTTCGCAGGCAACATTCGTACTTATCTTATTCTTGCTTGCGCGCTTTCCTGAAATTATCCGGAATGTCGTGGCCCTGACCGCCACACCAAATCAACTCCAAGTACCCCCAAGGGCACTTTAACATTAAACTCCTTCAAATTCAAGTACTACTTACCTTCTGCATCAATTTACCTCAAATGAACAAGTCATAAAGACTTATTAAAAACAATGATGTCAAAGAATGAAGGATAATTCACTGGTTACAACCACTTCCCTTCCTTTCCACTCGACAATCAGCTTACCGGAAAGCTGGAGTCGAACAAATCTCTCTCTGCAGTCAATGTTGGCATAACAAGAGGCCAACTAGCCCGTACCCATAATGTCCTCAAAGTCTGTCATAACAGCTCTGCTAGGTCTGCTAGGGTCCGATGACTGTATCGTCACCGGGAAATTATTAAATACCCGCTCAGCTACCACCCATCACTCACGGGTGTAATCACCTCGAAAGGTTCCCATGGATTCAGGCTCTATTCATGTACACTTGGTTGCCCTCTTTCTTACTGGTCGTACTCTTTCCGTACTTCCGAACTTATGCTAACATACGTACATAACTCCCATACTAATTCTGGCCTCCAATCCTTGGAGTTACTTACATCGAACAATTTAAGGCCATTTCCGGCTCTCACAACCTGGTTTCCGGTGGAACGCGTCCACGAACCTGTAAAACGATTAACTAGACTTGGGCCTTGCACCCTCGTGACCCTGTCACGTAGCGGGACTACTAACAACTGATCCCATTTCATTTCAGGCTATGGGGCGACCCTTAATAGGTCCTCAACCCGACTCGGGGTCACACTTAACTCTTATCCTTGGTCTGACTTAAATTTTTACTACCCGAAAAGGCCTTATATACCTAAGGTCTCGGCGGTTATCAATGTTCTTAGGCTCGTATTTTCCATGCTCCAAGCCTACCTTATCAGCCCCTCCCGTAAACGGGTACAATAACTTCTCATAATACCAAAATCGTGTTGTCTTGATCACAACAACCATACTTACTCCATACGGATCTCATCCGTTCCATTCTCTTAAGCATACTACATAGCTCAATCTATTAACTTATCCTTCCATTAATTACCTTAACAGGACTTCTTAAGGGTCCATTACTTTTCCAGACAGCTCATCATCTCCTAATCATCTCAAATTAGTACGTAAAACCTTGATGAGAATTCATTAACCGCTTCATACCTTCCCGGTATCTATTTAGTCCTTACCAACCCTTGGTAATCCAAAACCATTCAAGGCAACACGCGTCTGACCCTCATACATAAATCTGTATAGCTGTATGTCATAATACCAACTATACTACAATTATTACCAACCTGGATATGCAATCCACATAATCCTTCCTGGGTCACTGCTGCCTTTCTCGTAGCTGCAATCAACATAACTCGTTAGGGAGAGACGACCCTAACAACATAGCTCTATCGCACGATCTCAGAGTGAGAAGAATGGAAACCAATCCTAAATGTCCCGCAGCCTCCTGATTATAGATGTGGTGCACAACACACCGATAACCAAGACTCTACTAGACACGGTCTGTAGACACTTTCCGAGGACTAACTGCTCTGATACCACTTTTGTCACGACCCGACCAAGCTCGCGATCGTGCCCTACCTGGGCACCCCTTCCAGGTATACATCAGAGAATAGCAGCGGAACATACACAACTCATAAAAATACTTAGACATTAAATATCAACAGGCTAGCCGATAAGGCCACCTTCCGTAAAATATACAAAACCCAAATAAAACATCAGTTACGTTTTTTTTATACAACCCAATCCACAAGACATGACTACAGACCTCTAAGAATAACAACTGTGACGGGACAGGGCCGCGCCATACCCCTGAATGTACAACAACCGATAATACTAGGGATCTGAACCAAGGATAAGCCTCTGGAGTAATGGAGCTTCTCAACAGCTGAACATTGATCCTAAGAGTGAGGATTTGCAACCTGTATACTCTACATGCGGCATAAACCCAGCCCCCCGAAGGAGGTCAGTACAACATGTACCAAGTATGTGAAACTGAAAGTACTGTAATGAAATCATAAAGTCTAAAATAAAGCTGGAGACATGTATGATAACTCAAATAACAGTACACTGTGCCTTACTAACAATGAGAGTAAACAAGAGTATACTTTACTGCATAAAAATAGGAGGCTCATGATCAAAGTAGGGCCACCCGCCCGTAGTATCATTAAGCAATCCTACTCCTGGGACTATTTCACCCGCATAGGTCCTGTGGACCCGCAATGAGGACATCCGCCTCGCATGAGACTATTTCACCCGCATGGGCCGGTGGGCCCGCAATGAGTACAAACGCCGCACTCGCATCATTGGTAGTAAATCCATGGAATAAGTAGTAACCCGGGGGTTTACCCCGTAAGAATAACATAACCTAGCACAACCGACTATCATACATAACATAAGAACTACCGGCTTATCATACATAACATAAGCACTACCGGCTTATCATACATAACATAAGCACCACCGGCTTATCATACGTAATATAAGCAAGTTAAGAAATCCCCTAACTTCTTATTAGCTTATTCATATATATACTCTCATTTTAGTTTACTTAAGGCACTATCATGTCATTATAAAATCCGGGAATTTAACCCCAAAGTACTACGTACTTCTATTCTTTTAAAATGACTCCTTCTTCGTATAAAATGTCCACGATACTAATAACCGTAGTATCAAGTCATATCTACTTCTTTAGACAAGTCACAATGCCTTTTAGAAATACGTTTATAGGCTTCTAAATCAAGTGACTTCTTTCTTTAAAACCTTAAGCAATTGATTCCTTCAAATCAATTTGTCTTTCATTATTTCAAGTCATTTATCATTATTTACATTACTAGAGTAAACCACTCTTTCATCTTTTCATAAAGCTATTATAACCAACTTCCCATAAAGTCGTTATACTAACTTATGCTTTAGACACTTACGTCCTTTTTATAACCAAGAGACTTATACTTTCGAAAACCAAGTATCGTATACTTTTAAAATACTTCAAGTCTCTTAACTTTAGTAATCAAGTTTCTTAACTTTAGAATAACTCAAGGAATCAATACTTTCCAAATCAAGTATTCTATACATTTTCAAGTCAAGAAATCTTTGTTTACCTTATTAGAATAAACCATTCTTTTTAAATTCCATAAAGTTATTAACCAACTTTATGCTTTTGAAACCAAGGCATTTCTATCTTTTAAAAACAAGTGAGTTAATTCTCTAACTCAGCCAACTTGGAAATCCTTTAGACAAGTCAAGGATATCAAATGAAACTTAATTCATTTAAATCTCGTACGTCTACCGTACTATACGTTTACAACTACTCATGCTCAAGAGAGAAGAAAGTTCCACATACCTGTTTGGTTCAATCCACTTGCTAAGTCCAATATGTCGAACGTAGTATGTCAACCTATAATGACCATAATACGTCTATTAACTTCTAACTTCAAACGTAGAATATTCTAAGTGCAAAGTCACTAAATTCTACGGAAAATCGGACAACACTTCCTTTGTTTCTACATACTTTTCCACCTTTTTCAAGGTCCGAATTCAATAACCAAACATGCCACATATAAGGCTCAACAATGTAGTTAACAATAGGGGATTACACGTCTAACAAGACGTGTAAAATTCCGCCTCACAATTGATATCAAACTAGTCCAAAAGACAATGTCATTTTCAGAAATTTGAGGCACAACAACACAAAGTCTTTTCCAATTCTTTTTCAATCCAAGTTGTTTAGTATAACATGTTATAAAGCCGCAATCGATTATAACAACTACAATCTTCAAGTAGATAACATGCGACGATTCTAAATATCGACCAAATTGTATTTCAATTTCAAATGGCTAACAAGGTCATTTCGGATTTAGGCTTCCAATATCCATAACACTTATAAATCTCTAATATATATATCTCATGCTTGTTAAAATGTATTACTACAACAATATGTAATCTTATAACACTAAGAGAACAAGATTGTTACCTTGACAAGCCTTAATCCAACTTCAAGATCCGAAGTCGCTCCTTAGCAACTTAGCTCCTCTCCTTGACACTCCAATCCGCCACTTGAAGCCCTTAGAAGTTCAACACAACTTTCCTTCAATTTCCAATCCAAACCTAGGAAAGTGACTTAGGTTTTCACCTTGCGACTAACGCAAAAACGACACTTTTCTGTGATATTTCTATTGCGATACCCTTACAATACCCTTAGTAACCTTGATTTAAAGTATGGAGATTATTGTACAACAAATGAAAATTTTTTCTTTCTTGAGGATGCCTAACCCGAGAGCCCTCTATTGAAGAACAAGTTTTTCTTGAAAATTTCACTAAGTGTGGGAACTTGTCTTGCTAGTAGTGTGCATGTCACGACCCGTTCCGGGGCCCATGACTGGTGCCTTACCGGGGCACCCAAGTAGTCATACATCAGAGTAATCAGCGGAAATATAAAGCAAGACATGAAACAGTTTATAAAATAAGACACCGTTTATGTGAGAAAACATCGCCTTTCGGCATATATATATAAACAGGGTTTAAGAAGCTACATCCGACAATCGCATAACATGACTACTGCACTTAAGGAAATATACAACTATGGCGACAGGGCCCGCCATACCCCGATCAGACAAAACTATCTACAACAGGAGATCATACCCAAAAGTAGAGCCTCCTAAAAGATGGAGCTCACGACACCAACGTAGATCCTAAGAATGTGGATCTAGCACTGCCGCTCTTACCGCGGCATGAACGCAGCCTCAAGGAGGTCGATAACAGTACTAAGTATATGAAATCAGAAATACTTAAATGAAACATATCATTTTTAAAAGCAGTTTGCAAGTATGTATAAAACAACCAAGGAAACCGCATATAGTGCCACATCACAAACAAGAGCAGAATAGGTAAATCAGAATGTTTTTTCTAGGTCGCGAATGATCAAGCAGGCCAATTGCCCGTAGTATCACCATGCAAGCCTAATCTCGACTCCGTAGTCCGCATAGGACAATCACATAGGCCCGCATAGGTACATAACCCCGCATCGGTGGTAGCTACTCCTCGGCATCGCCCCGACTCGTCGTCCGCATGGCCACATGGACCGCATGAGGTATAACCCGCACACTAACACGAACTCCCGTAGCTCCGCATAGGTCCTTGGACCCGCATGAGGTATTCTCGAATCATGGTCCTGCATCGCTCGAGTCTACCCCGCATCGGAGGCGCCTTAACCCTGTAATATGTCAAGAGGTGAGTGATGCTACACTAACCTAACAAATTATCGTTAAACAACATAAGCACAACAAGAATACTCTTTTCACAAACGTTACAAGACACTAACACACATAGCATCATATCATGTCTACTTATCAAACCATCTTATTATTCTTTTCACAATTCAATATAAGTGCGTTATAAACACATAGGCAAACTGCTTTCTTTTATCAATCTTAAGTGGTTATACTTAACTTCCCATAAGGCTAGTATAAATCTTAAGCTTCATTTAAAAACCAATTAGTTCTCCTAAAAATGATTCAAGATTCTTTTGAAATGCTTTGATTTTTATTATTCAGCTTAAGCCGTGAGGCATTCTGTAAGTGTTATTCAAGCTTAAGCCAGGCATTGCCGTAAGTGTTATTCTTAAGCCGTGAGGCATTGCCGTAGTTATATATATTGTAAAATATCATGCTTTAGGAAGAATCACATACCTTCTCAAAAACCACCGCCAAGTCAATATGTCGCGCAGAGAGTCAGCCTATAATAGTCACAGACATCTATCAAAGACTACTCTGGAGGTCATTCTAAACAGAGGGTTCACAATTCTATGGAAAGTCGGGCAGCACTTCCCTACCCGGTGAGCTATATAAGTCTACTGTGAAACAGTCCTATGCAAGTACAGTTTGATTATTCTTCTTTAAAACCCTTCTACTGTGGTAACAGTTCAATTCTATTCTGTGATATTCTTCTAAGTATTTATACTTATTCTTATACTACAACAGTATATATTCTCTAATTCAAAAGAGGGTTAGGATTAGTTACCTCGGTAAGCCCAATAATATCCTAGAAAAGTCGCACTGAGCAAGGTTTTGCTCTAAGTTGTATGTCTAAAGAAACCTTAGAAGTTCTTCACAACTTCTACTAAGTACTAAGGTATTTGGGCTAGGTATTTTGGGCATTATAACAATACAAGAAGGCAACTTTTCTACCAAGGGAGGGGGTAGATTTCCAGGCTAGGGGAGGAAGCCTCGCCAAGGGTCACTTAGGCTAGAGGGGAAGGGGCTTGGACGAAATGGCTAACAAGGGAGAAGGAGGATTTTCAAGACTTGAAATTAATTTGTGGATGAAGAACTCTTCATCTCTAAGGGGGTATTTATAGGTCAAGTGGCCAACCAATGGCCAAGATTAAGACAAGTGCAAGGCAAGTGTAGGGTGAGGATTAACTATACACAAATATCCTACCAACTCTTGACTTGTGCACAAGGCACAAAAACGTGTTCTCCTTAGTCCAAATCGTCCAAATGGACGATTTCAAGTCCATCAATCGGAGGTGACAAGTGTCGCCTCCCGTTGGTCCAAAATGTTTCGCCTCTAAAAAATCCGCAAAATTAGAAATGGCATAGCCGAATTTACCCTACGAAAGTGGAAACGTTTTCGAAAAACTATTCGTTTTGTGAGTTGTGCCAAAAAAAAACGCTTTGCCTAAACTTTAAGGCTAGACTTTTGTACGTATTCCTTACGCATATACTGGAAATACTGGTATAACATTCTCCTCCTTAGAAACATTCGTCCGAATGTTCCTTCCCAAGACGCTTAACGATAAGATTCTTCAGAACTTAAACAAATTGTAAATGCCACACACGCCACGAGCAACACTTAGGCGTAAACGATAACGAAAATTTACAAGTAGGAAAGTGAATTACCGGAGGTGGGAATAGGTGAGGATACTTCGCCTCATGTCCTCCTCGGCTTCCCACGTCATCTCCTCCCCGAGCTCGTTCGCCACAAGACTGACGAAGCCACGCCTCGTCCGCAGACGCTAACTCGACGATCGACTATCGCGCATGGGAATCTCCTCATACGATAACCGCCACACCGACATCGTCAATCGGTGTACCTAGATGGATCCCGATACATCTCCTCAAGATAGATCGTGAAAACCGGATGCATCGCCTCCAGACGGACGGCAGATCCAACTCATAGGCAACCTTGCCTATCTCGGATAATCGAAACGGCCCAATGTACCTAGGGTTGAGTTTCCCTTCTTCGAATCTCATCACACCCTTCATGGGTGACACCTTTAGGAAAACCCAATCATGAACCTCGAACTCGATGCCGACGACGATGATCTCGTGATACGACTTACATCGACTCGAGTCCAATAGCCGCTCGGATAAGCTTCACCTTATCCATCGCCTCTGTATCGAATCGTCCCACTAGCCGCACTCGCCCACATCGAACCAACCTATAGGCGATCTGCACTTCCTCCCATACAAGGCCTCATAAGGCGCCATCCGAATCTTTGGAGTGGTAGATATTATTATACGCGAACTCAACTAGAGGCAAATGATCCTCCCAACTACCATCGAAGTCAATAACACGGCTCGCAAAGATATCCTCGAGTTCGGATAGTGCGCTCGCTGTCCGTCTGCTCGTGGATGAAATGCGCACTGTGCTCACTGCGTCCCTAAACCTCTCGAAGGACCTCAGAAGTTAGCCGAATCGGGCTCCCGTGCGATATGATCGGTAGGGACTCCATGCACCGACGATCTCTCGGATGTAAAGTCCGCATAATCTCGGTAAAAGGTCGTCCCGACGGAAGAAAGTGGGCTGATTTCGTCACCGCCGACGATAACCCATATAGAATCATGTCTCCTCCGAGTGCGAGGTAATCCTGTAATGAAGTCCATGTTGATTACCTCCCACTTCCGTGTCGATCTCAATCGCTCAGAATAAAACCACGGTGCCTGCGGTGCTCTACCTTCACCGCCGACAACACGCACCGAGCTACGAACTCGCAACGCCCTCTTCAAGCCATCCCACCAATACAGATCTAAGGTCGTGGTACATCTTGGTCGACCGGATGGATAGAGTAACGCGCTACCGTGCTTCCCCAAGAACTCTGCAAGTCACAAACATCCGGAACACATACCGCTCAAACCTTAGCACCCCATCGTGCTACTCAAAGGACCACTTGCCCTCACGAAGAGTCAGATCACGATATCGAATCAAAGCCGGATCCTCGAATTGCCTCTTCACCTCCTCGACGATGGAAGACTCGGCAACCTCACGAACTCTAACCCCACCGCTATCGAATCAATCAAGCGGACACCAAGGCTCGCTAATCGATGCAAATCACGAACCATGTCCTCCTCTCTAGCTGCACATCCGATAGACTCCCATCGACCTACGACTAAGAGCATACGCCACAACATTGGCCTTTCGGGTGGTACGGATATCAACATCGTAATCCTTAAGCAACTCTAACCACCGCCTCGCCGTAAGTTCGGCTCCTCCGTCAAGATATCCGAGGCTCTTGTGGTGCGTATAAATATCCACGTGAATCCCATACAAATAGTGCCTCGGATCTTCAAAGCGTGAATCACTACCGCTAACTCCAAATCATGGGTGGTAGTTCCTCTCGTGTTTCTTGGTGTCGGGATGCATATGCTATAACCGCCATGCTGCATCAACACACATCCCAACCCGATGCTCGACGCATCACAATACACACATATAACCATCTGACCTCCGAAGAGTAAGAACGAGGCGGTCGTCGGTCTCTTTCAAGAATCGAAACCCCGCCACAAGCATCACCATCAAACTTGGCCGCCTACGAGTCACCCTAGTCAATGGTGCGTAGATAGAAGCAAACTTCTACGAACCGATAATATCCTGCAAGGCCCGTAAAATCGCGAACCTCTGCCGGAGTAGTAGGTCAGGCCAAGTCCGATCGCTTCGATCTTGCCGTATCCACTCGAATGCCATCACCCACAATATGCCCAAGAAACGCCATGAAGTCAACCAAAACTCACATTTGGAAAACTTGGCGTGCATAACCGGAAGTCCCGAGAATCACAAGACAACCTCAAATGCTCCGCATGCTCGCTCGAGCGAGAATAAACCAAGATATCATCAATGAACACTATCACAAACGTGTCCAAAAATGGTTTGAACACTCGGTTCATCAAATCCATGAATACCACGAGCATTGGTCAACCTAAAAGACATGACCACGAACTCATAATGCCCGCACGGGTCTGAATGCGATCTGTGGACATCCACCTCTCTCGACTCGCACTGATGATAGCCCGATCGCAGATCAATCTTGAGAAACATCTCGCACTCGCAACCGGTCGAACAAATCATCAATCCCGGGAAGGGGTATCTGTTTAATGGTCACCTTGTTTTCACTCAGTAATCAACACACATGCGGCCCCGCCCTTCTTCTTTACGAACAATACTGGCGCTCCCGGGGAGAAACACTAGGCCCGATGAAGCCCTTCTCCAAAGAAATCCTCACCGGTCCTTCAACTCTCTCAACTCGCCAGGTGCCATTCTGTATGGCGGAATGGTAATAGGCCGAGTATCTGGCAACACATCTAAACAAAACTCGATCTCCTCTCGGGAGGATACGGAGGTCATCCGAAACACGCCTGGGAACTCACGACCATCGAACTTATCAAAATCTGGTACCGCAGCCTTATCAAACACCCGAACGAGATGGTAGATATACCCTTCGCACCATCTTCCTAGCCTTGAGGTAGGAAATAAACCTACCCTGGCGATACCGTGCTCCTCCCACACAACAACGGCTCTTACGAAACTGGAACTGCATTACTCTCTCTGCAGTCTACATTGGCGTAGCAAGAAGCTAGCCAATCCATCCCCATAATCATGTCGAAGTCAATCATCTCCAACTCTATCAAGTCGGCTAGGGTCCGACGACTGTAAGTGGTCACAGGACAAGCTCTATATACCCGCCGAGCTACCTCGAATCACCATCGCGTAGCTACCTCGAAAAGATCTATGGACTCGGGCTCTATCCCTATCCTACTAGCAACAAGGGAGATATATAGACAGAGTAGAACCGGATCTATCAAGGCATAAACATCAAACCTAAACCGATAAGGTACTGTGGCGACATCAAAGTGAGACCTCCCGATCCCGCTGGCCGACAGCATAAATGCGGTTCGAGGACCGCTAGAATCGGGACCCGCACCACGACCTCTGCGCGACCCGGTCCATGAGTACCTTGCCTCCGTGGCGAGTAATCGTCGGGGATGAAGAAGACCGGCGAAAGAACCCGTAGGCCGACTTACCATCAAGATCGCCTTGGCCTGACAGCCGCATAGTGACCCCGCTGCCACAATCAAACAAACTCGTAGCACCACAACTCCCGGTGGCTCACCGCGACGCCACACCGGCGGGTGGTCCCGATCGCCGCACTCTGCCGCTCGACGTCTCAAGTCCCGGGCCCCGGTTCGCCTCGAATACTCGCCGTGGCCGAGGACGGCGCAGAGTGCTCGGCTGGCCGTGGTGCAAATCTAGGCCGCCGAGGCCGCCACCACGATAGCCACCAAAAGACCTCGCCCCGGTCTTCTTCGCTGTCACAACCCGGCGGTCTCTACGCCTCACATCCAAGAGCATGAGCTCGCGTGCGGTAATGTCCATACCTACCGAGAGAAACACCCGCACATGACTCGCCATATAGTCGCTTCAGCCGTGACATAGCGGTGCACCCTATCCTCCATATTCGCTACAATGCTTTGGGACATATCGAGCCAATGAATCAAACTCGACATTGTACTCCCGACGCAAGGCCCTCTCGCCTCGATGGTAAAGCTATCACCGCGCGCCTCCTCATCCGTGAGGCAAGAGTGAGTGAGGAAAGCCTCGAGAACTCATCCCAAGCCGGGACGCTGCTCTCCCGATAACTCCCATGAATCAAACCAATCGATCGCGGTATCACGCACCGACGCGAACCGGCGTCACGACTGCCTCTCGAGGCCTTGATCACCTCACGATCCTCAAGCCGACGGATGAACTCCCGCGATCATCCTCCCGCCGACCAGTAAAACTGCGCGCTACAACTCAAGAAATCTCGTAGCCTCAAACTATTCGCCTCGTGTACCACGCGCGATCGAGCCGAGCTGGAACCGAACCGCCGCGTCCAATCTCTCTCGATCGGGCCACAACTTTAGCCAAAAGCCGGGCATCTCTCAGGCCTAACTCTCCGCCCCAGCCGTGGGACGGAGGTGGGTACTGGTTCTCTGGGCCGGCGGCGTCATAGAACTCGCCGCTCTCGTATAGATCGGGCACGAGCCCTCGTGACTGGGTGTCTCGCTAGCGCCTCGGCCGCTTTGCCCTTCGGGCCCGGTTGCCTTTACGTGAGGCATAATCGCATAGAAAGGAATACGTTAGAGGGGTCCAACCTATAACACGCCTCTAAAGCACGATCTCGGAATGAGAAGAATGGAAACCAATCCTAAATATCTTATAGCCTCACGATTATTGGTGTGGTGCACAACACACCGATAATCAAGACTTACTAGATATGGTGCGTAGACACTTTACGAGGATTAATCGCTTCGATACCACTTTTGTCACGACTGTTCGGCCCGTGGATCGTGCCTTACCGGCACCCAAGTAGTCATACATCGAGTAATCACGGAAATATAAAGCAAGACATGAAACAGCTTTATAAAATAAGACACCGTTTATGTGAGAAAACATCGCTTTCGGCATATATATATAAAATGTGGTTTAGCGCTACATCCGATAATCGCATAACATGACCATGCACTCTAAGGAAATATACAACTATGGCGGACAGGGCCCGCCATACCGATCAGATAAAACTATCTACAACGGGAGATCATACCCAAAAGTAGAGCCTCCTAAAAAGATGGAGCTCACGACACCAACGTAGAGATCCTAAGAATGTGGATCTAGCACTGCCGCTTACCTGCGGCATGAACGCAGCCCAAGGAGGTCAAGACAACAGTACTAAGTATATGAAATCAGAAAATACTTAAATGAAACATATCATTTTTAAAAACAGCTTTTGCAAGTATGTATAAAACAACCAAGGAAACCGCATAAGCCACATCACAAACAAGAGCAGAATAGGTAAACTGTAATGTTTTTTCTAGGTGCGAATGATCGGCAGGCCAATTGCGTAGTATCACCATGCAAGCCTAATCTCGACTCCGTAGTCCGCATAGGACAATCACATAGGCCCGCATAGGTACATAACCCCGCATCGAGGTAGCTACTCCTCGGCATCGCCCCGACTCGTCGTCCGCATAGCCACATGGACCGCATGAGGTATAACCCGCACACTAACCTCGAACTCCGTAGCTCGCATAGGTCCTTGGACCCGCATGAGGTATTCTCGAATCATGGTCCTGCATCACCGAAGTCTACCCCAGACGGAGGCGCCTTAACCCCTAATATGTCAAGAGTGAGTGATGCTACACTAACCTAACGACTTATCGTTAAACAACATAAGCACAACAAGAATACTCTTTTCACGCACGTTACAAGACACTAACACACATAGCATCATATCATGTCTACTTATCAAACCATCTTATTATTCTTTCACAATTCAATATAAGTGCTTTATAAACACATAGGCAAATCAAGCTTCTTTTATCAATCTTAAGTGGTTATACTTAACTTCCCATAAGGCTAGTATAACTCTTAAGCTTCTGTTTAAAAACCAATTAGTTCTCCCTAAAAAATGATTCAGTATTCTTTTTGAAATGCTTTCAGATTTTTATTATTCAGGCTTAAGCCGTGAGGCATTGCCGTAAGTGTTATTCAGGCTTAAGCCGTGAGGCATTGCCGTAAGTGTTATTCAGGCTTAAGCCGTGAGGCATTGCCGTAGTTATATATATATTGTAAAATATCATGCTTTAGGAAGAATCACATACCTTCTCAGCGAAAACCACCTGCCAAGTTGAATATGTCGCGCGCAGAGAGTCAGCCTATAATAGTCACAGACATCTATCAAAGACTACTCTGGAGGTCATTCTAAACAGAGGGTTCACAATTCTATGGAAAGTCGGGCAGCACTTCCCTACCCGGTGAGCTATATAAGTCTACTGTGAAACAGTCCTATGCAAGTACAGTTTGATTATTCTTCTTTAAAACCCTTCTACTGTGGTAACAGTTCAATTCTATTCTGTGATATTCTTCTAAGTATTTATACTTATTCTTATACTACAACAGTATATATTCTCTAATTCAAAAGAGGGTTAGGATTAGTTACCTCGGTAAGCCCAATAATATCCTAGAAAAAGTCGCGCCTGAGCAAGGTTTTGCTCTAAGTTGTATGCTAAAGAAACCTTAGAAGTTCTTCACAACTTCTACTAAGTACTAAGGTATTTGGGCTAGGTATTTTGGGCATTATAACCATTCAAGCAGGCAACTTTTCTCCCAAGGGAGGGGGGGTAGATTTCGGCTCGGCTAGGGGAGGCCTCGCCAAGGGTCACTTAGGCTAGAGGAAGGGGCTTGACGAAAATGGCTAACAAGGGAGAAGGGAGGATTTTCAAGACTTGGAAAGTAATTTGTGGATGAAGAACTCTTCATCTCTAAGGGGGTATTTATAGGTCAAGAAGTGGCCAACCAATGGCCAAGATTAAGACAAGTGCAAGGCAAGTGTAGGGTGAGGATTAACTATACACAAATATCCTACCAACTCCTTGACTTGTGCACAAGGCACAAAAAACGTGTTCTCCTTAGTCCAAATCGTCCAAATGGACGATTTCAAGTCCATCAATTGGAGGGTGACAAGTGTCGCCCTCCCGTTGGTCCAAAATGTTTCGTCTCTCGGAAAAATCCGCAAAAATTAGAAATGGCATAGCCGGAATTTACCCTACGAAAGCTGTGGAAACGTTTCGTCGGAAAACTATTCGTTTTGTGAGTTGTGCCCAAAAAAAAAACGTTTTGCCTAAACTTTAAGGCTAGACTTTTTGTACGTATTCCCTTACGTACATACTCTGGAAATACGGGGTATAACAGTGCATATATAACACTATGGAGGGTCAAGATTAGAAAAAATGGGTGGCTTGGATACAATTCATTAAAAGATCAAGCCAAGTGGCCCTTGGACTTAGTCAACATTATCAAGCTCTTAGCCTAGCAAGACTTGCTCATCTTTACCTTGGTTAAATGACCATTAAGCCCAAGGTCCATTTCATCCAAGACCAACTAAGAGGGGTGACACGTGTCGCCTTCCCATTCGTCGCAATATTTCGTTTTCCGACATTTCCATAATTCCGATAAATTTTTACTAGTCTCAAATCTTAACATTTTTGGAGTTCTTACGTACGTTCTTATAAACATGCCCTGGAATTACGGGGTGTAACAACAATAGTCCAAAATGAATCCACAGACATGTATGAAAACCCAATTAACAGTACACAGTTCCATAGTATATACGAGAGTAAATAAGTGTAACTTGGCCGGTTCTGAATAGGCAGCCAATGATCGAACTAGGGCCATTCACCCATAGTATCATTGCGCAACGCGTAATCCTGGACTCCCGCAGTCCGGATAGGTCGCGTGGACCCGCATGAGGTACTCCTCGCATCGGGGGAAGCAAACCCGCGGTAATTCCTGGGACCTTGTCCCGCATGAGCCCCTTGGACTCGCATGCGGGTATTCCTTGCATAGGACCTCGTCCCGCATGAGGTACTCCTCGCACCGGGGGGAGCAAACCTGTCACAACCCAAACCCGGGCCCGTGACTGGTGCCTTACCCCGGGCACCCAAGTAGACATACATCAGAGTAATCAGCGGAATATAAAACAAGACATGAAATAATATGAAGTGTGAAACAGTTTATCTGTGAAAAGTTGCCTTTCGGCATATATAAACATAAACTTGAACAGTTACATCCCCTTTTTCAAACTCTGCCCACAACAGTACTACAGACCTCTAAGAGTTTTATAATAACAACGACGGACAGACCCGCCATACCACGAATGTAAGTACTACAATGATGTGGACTATACCAAAGATAAGCCTCCGAGAAACGGAGCTTCCCAAAACGCTGAATCGTGATCCTAAGAGCGGTGGTCGACGATCGGTGTACCTCTACTGCGATGAACGCAGCCAGGAGGTCAAGACAACAGTACAAGTATGTGAAACTGAAAATACTGTAAATGAAATCATAGTAGTCTATATAAAGCAGGAGACATGTATGATAACCAAACTACAGTTCACAATAAATAAGCAGTCATGTCAAGTCAGGGACTCACGCCCTCAAAGTCATCACTCAAATATAACTATGGGTCTCACGCCCACAACATCAATCATGCCCGTGGAATACCTTCCTCACTGTCGGCAATCTATGATATAAAAGCACCAAGGAATACACATGAACACCAGGTCCCACCTGTGTCATAATAAAACCGTACGGGGTAAGTACGAAGGCATAGCCGACTACTAAAACCCACAGTACCAACAATGCCATAAAATTGTATCACGAGGTCTTTCTAGACCGCGCCATATGATCGAAGCGGGCCACTCGCCCTCAGTATCAATGTGCGCGTCAAATCCTGGAACTTCCCGCAGCTCCGCATAGGCCACACACATAGGCCCGCATGAGGTATTCCCCACATCGAGGGTAGCTACTCCCCGGCATCGTCCTGGACCCGTGGTCCGCATGGCCACATAGACCGCATGGCCATATAGACCGCACACTAACCTGGAACTCTCGTAGCTCCGCATAGGCCACCTGGACCCGCATGAAGTATCTCGAATCATAGTCACACAGACCGCCTGAGGTACCCCACATCGGAGGGCAGCTTAACACCCCATATAACATGTCAAGAGGTGAGTGGTACAATACTAACATAACGGCTTATCGTTAAACAACATAAGCACAATCAAGGGAAACCCCTTTACACAAACATCACAAGATACTAACACACGTAGCATCCTAACATGTTTACTTATCAAATCAACAAGAAAGTATTACAAGGCTATCACCAACCAACATAATCAAATTATTCACACAAGGTACTTTATACTTTATGTCAACAAGTTCGGGGTTTTATCCCCAAAGTACTTCATACATTAACTCTTTAAAAGATCCGTTTCTTTCACAAAAGTCACATGATACCCGTAGTATAAAATTGAGTGACTATCTTTTTAAGTAAACCAAAACAATTTCCCTTTTTAGAGACAAGTAACAACCTTCTTTTCCAAAAGTTCAAGTTTGCCTAAGTTCAAAGACTCAAGTCTCTTATTTTCGAAAGGTTTTGTAGTTCATAGTCTTAATCTTAATAATATAATTCTCTTTTAAAACAATTTGAGAAACATATGCCTTATGTGTGAGTAGGTTATTCTTGTTCATAACAATCTTATTAAAGCAGCCATGATCTAGGAAATGTAATATCATTTTGTCTCATCTTAGCTTCATGCGGATGGAGGTTTCTACCGGTTTTAATAATACTTAGTTAGTCAATACATTTCCTTTATTAGCGCTGCAGTATGGTTTGTTCGATACTTATTTTCATTTTCAAATCAATACAAGTGCTCATAAACAATTAAGTAAACCGTTCCTTTTATCTCTCTTAAGTCGTTATACCTAACTTCCCATAAAGCTAGTATAACTCTTAAGCTTTTAAAACCAAGTATTACTCTTCTTTCAAAAACGATTCTTAATTCTTTTGAAATACTTCAAGATTCTTATTATTTAGACTCAAGTCAAAAGACATCGCAGTACAACCACGTTCAGTTAACACACGTACGTCTACCGTACTATATATATTCTTTTAAAATATCATGCTCAAGAGGATAGGAAGAATCACATACCTCGCGGCGATTATCGACAATTAGCAAAACGCTCCACCGCTATAACCCGGCTAGCCTTGTCCACCTTTCAAGTAGAACATGCTACTTGCAGAACTTTCAACCTATAAAGGACATATACGTCTATCAACGTCTAGACTACTCTGTAGAATACTCTAAGCAGAGGGTTCTCTATTCTACGGAAAATCGGGCAGCACTTCCTGTTATACCCCGTATTTCCATAGTAAGTACGTAAGGACGTACGTAGAAAAGTTTGAACTTTAAAGTAGGCTTGGACGAAAATATTTTATGCACAACACCTGATTAGAATCGTTTTTCGACGAAACGTTTTACATAACTTGCGAAGGGAAAATTCCGGCTATATCATTTTTAATTTTTGCGGATTTTTCCGAGAGACGTAATATTTTGGACCAACGAGAGGGTGACACTTGTCACCCTCAAGTGGACGGTAATGGGCGTCCCCCCCTTGGACGATTGGGCATGTTTTGTGGCTTGTTTTGTGGCCTAAAACTTGGGTCCATGTTTTGTGGAGTAGGTTAGGGTGCACTTGGGCACATCTTGGCCCTCCACCTTGCCCCCACTTGGCTTGATCTTGTCTGTCGGTTTCCCTATAAATACCCCCTTAGTTGAAGACATTTCTTCATCCACAAACCATTTTCTAAGTCTTGAAAATTCCTTCCCCCTCTTGGTAGTGTTTCGTCCAAACACCCCCCTCCCCCTTTGAGAAGGCCACTTGGCCGAGAGCCCTCCCCTTGGCCGAAAGTATTCCCACTCCTAGTGGTGCTAGCCGTGGGGTACCCCGCCCCCCTTGCCTAGTTGTTCTCATAAAATACACCCCCTCTTGGTAGAAAATACTCCCCAAAGTATTGTTACTATACCAAAATACCTTAGCCGTATACCTTGTAGTATTCCAAAGTTACCTCTATACGTAGAGCCCGGAAATACTACCTTATTTCCTTTTTGTCTCAAACCGAAACCCTAAGAAAAATCTTCATACTTGGTTGAAGTATTAAGTAGAAGTTGCGTAGAACTTCTAAGGGTTGTTTGGAGCGGGTTGGAGTGCCCAGAGTAGGAGCTAAACGTTGCTCAGGATCGACATTTAAACTTGGATAATTATGGGCTTATCGAGGTAATATCTTGTCTCCCTATTGTATTAGAGTTTTCATACTATTGAAGTATAAGAATTGAGTATAAGTTATATACAAGGAAAGTATATAAGAAGAGAATTGAACTGTAATAGGAAGATATTACAGAAAAGACTGGAACTGAAATCGCATCAGTAGAATATTAATGTGGAAGTTGATAGACTTATACAACCTTTATAGGTTGAATGTTCTGCAAGTAGCATGTACTACTTGAAAGGTGGACAAGGCTAGCCGGGTTATAACCGTGGAGCGTTTTGCTAATAGTCGATAATCGTCGCGAGGTATGTGATTCTTCCTATACTCTTGAGCATGATATTTTAAAGTATATATATAGTACGGTAGACGTACGTGTGTTAACTGAATAATAATTACGGCAATGTCTTTTGACTTATGCCTGAATAATAATTACGGCAATGTCTTTTGACTTAAGCCTGAATAATCTTGAAGTATTTCAAAAGAATACTGAATCATTTTTAACAGAAGAGTAATACTTGGTTTTAAAAGCTTAAGCGTTATACTAGCTTTATGGGAAGTTAGGTATAACGACTTAAGAGAGATAAAAAGAATGTTTTATTGAACTTAAAAGATAAGAGACTTGATCTTAAAGGATAAGAGATTTGTCTTAATTAAATTAATCTGAATTTTGTAAAAAGAGTGTGAAACCTCATTCGTGAGTAAGGAGTACTTGGTTTTTAAAAGGAATAATGTTTTACTGATTTCGGAAATCAGAATAGGTATCGAATGCACTACAAATAGCTTAATAAAGGGAAATGCATTGACTAATTAAGTATTATTAAAACCAGTAGAAACCTCCATCTGCATAGAAGCTAAGATGAGACAAAATGATATTACATTTCCTAGATCATGGCTGCTGTTATAAGATTGTTATAAACAAGAATAACCTACTCACATATAAGGCATATGTTTCTCAATTGGTTTTAAAAGAGAATTATATCATTAAGTAATTAATACTATGAACTACGAAACCTTTCGAAAAATGAGAAACTTGAACATTTGAAATTAGGCAACTTGAACGTTTGGAAAATAATGTTGTTACTTGATTTTACAAAGGGAAGTGTTTTGGTTTACTTAAAAGGATAGTCACTCTATTTTCATACTACGGGTATTGTGTGACTTTTGTGAAAGTAACGTATTTTTTAAAGAGTTAATGTATGAAGTACTTTGGGGATAAAAACCCGAACTTGTTTATCATAAAGTAGAAAGTATCTTGTGTGAATAACTTGATTTTGTTGGTTTGTGATAGCCTTGTAATACTTTCTTGTTTGTTTGATAAGTAAACATGTTAGGATGCTACGTGTGTTAATATCTTGTGATGTTTGTGTAAAGGGGTTTTCCCTCGATCGCGCTTATGTTGTTTAACTATCAGCCGTTATGTTGGTATTGTACCACTCACCTTGACATGATCCCGGGTTAAGTCGCCTCCGACGCGGGTATATCTCGGCGATGCAGGACCATGATTCGAGAATACCTCATGCGGTCCCGGGACCTACGCGAGCTACGAGAGTTCCGTGTTAGCGCGCCTTTATGGTCATGCGTCTATGTGGCTACGCGGATCGCGAGTCCAGCGGATTCCGGGAGTAGCTACCGATGCGGGAATACCTCACGCGCCATCGAGTGGCCTACGCGAGTCGCGGGAAGTTCGTGGCTAGACGCGCACATTAGATACATCGCGCGAGTGGCGGCTTTGATCATGTGACGCCAGACAGATCTCATGATACGCTTTATGACCTTGTTTGTACCGTGGTTTTAGTAGTCGGCTATGCCTTTGTACTTACCCCAGACGGTTTTATGATGACACAGTTGGACTCGTGTTCATGTATTCCTCGCTTTTATATCATAGATCGCGGCAGCGATGGAAGGTATTCCACGCATGATTGATGTTGTGGCGTGAGACCCATTGTTATATTTGAGTGATGACTTAAAGTGGCGTGAGTCCCCGACTTGACATGATCGCTATTTATCAGGAATCGTAGTTTGGTTATCATACATGTCTCCCGCTTTATATAGACTACTATGATTTCATTTACTGATTTTCGCCACATACTTGGTACTGTTATCGACCTCCTTCGGGCCGCGTCATGCCGCAGTTGAGGTACACCGCCGTTGATCCTAGCCTCGTGGTCACAGCTCGCTTGGGAAGCTCCGCTTCTCGAGGCTTATCGAATGGTATAGTCCCCGTCGTAGTAGGTGCTTACATTCAGGGGTATGGCGGGGCCCTGTCCCGCCATTGTTGTCATGTAACTCTTAGAGGTCTGTAGTACTGTTGTGGGCAGAGTTGTAATGGGATGTAACTTTTCGGTTTTAAGTTGATATATATATATGCCGAAGGGCAAGTTTTCTCAGATTACTGTTTTACACTTCTTGTTATTTCATGTCTTGTTTTATGTTCCGCTGATTACTCTGATGTATGTCTACTGGGTGCCCGGTAGGCACCACCACGCCCGTTCGGTCGTGACAAAAGTGGTATCGTGAGCGCTTAATCCTGGAAAGTGTCTACAGCATCGTATCTAGTAGTCTTGATTATCTGTGTTGTGCACCACACCAATAATCGTGAGGCTATAGGATATTTAGGATTGGTTTCCATTCTTCTCACTCCGAGATCGTGCCTTAGAGTCGTGTTATAAGTCGACCCCTCTCACGTATTTCTTTCCCTTACCGCTATGCCTCCGCGTAAGGCAAACCCGCCCAGGGCAAGGCAAATGGCGAGGAGCCGCGAGTAGAGTACAGAGGGTTACGTGGCACGCCCAATCATCACCGGGTGGTTTCATTTGGGGAGTTCTCGACATCACCAGCCCAGAGAGTTTAGCACGCGCAGCAATGCCATCATGCGACCTTGATTTATGAACTTTCGCCCACGACCGAACGGAGAATATAGATTGCAAAGAGGTGACCTCGCATTAGCTATGGATTTGGCTACCAGAGTATACCGATGTACCGCGAGTCTTGATGAATATCTAAGAGAGGGTCGCGCAGAGTAATTCTTCGATTAGGCTTGAGCATGGCTCAGATGCGGCTTATGCAAGCAGCCGAGAAACGTGGAGATCGACGGTTAACCAAGGACAATGTAAGAGGGCGGAACAGAAGGTCCTTGGTAACTTTCGAGGCGAACCGCCTCAAAGAATGATTAGATATGCACCTCCACCAAGCAGTGGTCCTCCACGGAGTTCGTGACGCTGGGATAAGCCGAGTTGGTCGAGCCCAGAGCTTCCGGCTCACGCTACACGTAGGTTCCAAACACCGATTCGCTTTTTCCCGTGTTCACACGTGACAGCGCCATCCCGGAATGTCGTCTTTTAGTTGGTACTTGTTTTACCGGCCGCCGTAGCCATGTGTCGAAAGGATGTCCTAGTAGGAGGACTCACCTTCAGATCGCGGTAGTTCGTCATCTTCCTAGCTGCGCACTACGGGTAGGTTTGATTAGAACGACTAAGGGAGTGAAGCAAGAGATACGTATATCCTTAACCTCAGAGATTAGTACGTATGATGACGAGTATATCTTAAGTGTTATGTTCAGATAACATAAGTGTATTGTGATTAGAAATCATGGTTAGTTAACCGGGAAAGATTGGGGGATAAGAAAAAGTGTGAGCCTTAGAGCTTTATACGTAGTGTCACGACCCGAACCCGGGCCCGTGACTGGTGCCTTACCCCGGGCACCCTAGTGATACAACATCAGAGAAAAACCAGCGGAAATAAAAACTTAGACATGCAAATAGACATGGATCAAGATGAAAGAAAATAGGCCAACCCAAACGGTTGCCTTTTAGTATATATATATACAAAGACATTTTGAACAGCATAATCCTTACAACCCCGCCCACACCAAGCATGCACTTAAGATTTATACAACAACTATGACGGGACAGGGCCCCGCCATACCCCTGAATGTACGAGAACCTACAGACTCAGGGTAACATACCAAAGATGAGCCTCCGAAGGAACGGAGCTTCACAAGACGCTGAAAGGTGATCCTAAAAGCGGGGATCGACAACTGATGTACCTCTACCTGCGGCATGAACGCAGCCCCCCCGAAGGAGGTCAGTACAACAGGTACCAAGTATGTGAAACTGTAAAGTACTATAAATGAAATCATAGCAGTCTAATAAAGAAGGAGACATGTATGATAACCAAACTACAGTACACACATATAACAGTTATATCAAGTCAGGGACTCACGCCCTCCAAATCATCACTCGTGCCCGTGGAATTCCTTCCTCACCGCCGGCAGTCTATGATATGATAGCAACAAGACAGCAATCCAAATGGGAGCATACCCGCGCTTACGATCGTGTCGATGTCCAAAGGGAAACACTAAGACAACATTCCAAATGGAAGCATACCCGCGCGCCACGATCGTGTGTCGCGATGTCCAAAGGGAAACAATAAGACGACATTCAAAATGGAAGCATACCCGTGCGCTACGCATCGTGTCAGTATGTCCAAAGCGTTTAGCAAAAGTAGCACTATCAACAGGAACATACCCGTGGAATTTCTCCGTCACTGCCGGCACGTCCAAGTAAGTTCTCAACAAGTCAACCGACTCCATCGAGACGCGGTAGTATAGAAACACAATTCTTGCACAACAAAGGCTATCACAACAAGCATAGGCAAGTTTCACAACAACAAGCATGGGCAAGTTTCACAACAACAAGCATAGGCAAGTTATACACAACTCAAAGTACTTTCATTTTATGCCAAAGTCCGGGTTTTAACCCTAAAGTACTACGTACGTTAAATTCCTTTTAAAGAGATCCATTCCTTTATAAAAGTCACCCGATACGTAGTATAAAAATAGAGTGACTTACATCTTTTAAGTAAACCAAAACAACTTCCATACTTTCCTTTTTAAAACCAATTAAGGCAATACCATGGCTTCTTTTTAGACCAAAACACTTCTCTTTTTAAAGTCAAGTTACCACATTAAAACCAATGATAAAAACCCTTCTTTTGTTTTCATAAGGTCGTTATAACCAACTTCCCATAAAGCTGTTATAACACTTTATGTTTTAAACCATTTTAAGACAACACAATGCCCTTCTTTTCCCTAAAGTTCCAGTTTGCCTAATTTCAATTACGCAAGTCTCTTTTTAGAAAAGTTTCATAGTTCAATGTCTTAATCTCTTTTTAAAACAATTGAGTAACATATGCCATAGGCGAGTAGGTTATTCTTGTTCATAGTCAATCTTATTAAGCAGCCATGATCTAGAAAATGTAATATCATTTTGTCTCATCTTAGCTTCTATGCAGATGGAGGTTTCTACTGGTTTTAATAATACTTCATTATTCAATACATTTTCCTTTATTAACGCTGCAGTTGGTTTGTCGATACACATTACGATTTTCAAATCAAGAAACATTATTCCTTTTAAAACCACGTACTCATTACTCACGAATGAGGTTTCACACAAAACTCATATTAATTCACTTAAGTTAAGTCTCTTATCTTATAAGATCAAGTCTCTTAACTTCTAAAATCAGTAAACCATTTTCTTTACCTCTCTTAAGACGTTATACCTAACTCCCCATAAAGCTAGTATAACTCTTTTTAAAACCTTTAAAACCAAGTGTTACTCTTCTTTCAAAAATGGTTTCTTAACTCTTGTGACATACTTCAAGTTTCTTGTTATTCAGGCTTAAGTCAAAGGACATTGCCGTACAACTACGTTCAATTAGCACACGACGCTCACCGTACTATATATTATTCAGCTTAAGTCAAAAACATTGACGCATAACCACGTTCAATTAGCACACGACGCTCACCGTACTATATATTATTCAGGCTTAAGTCAAAAGACATTGCCGTACTATATATATCTTCCTTTAAAATATCATGCTCAAAAGTATAGGAAGAATCACATACCTCGCGACGATTATCGACTATAAGCAAATCGCTCCACTCGCCATAACCCTACTAGCCTTGTCCACCTTCTAAGTAGCACATGCTACTTGCAAAACATTCAACCAATAAAGGTTATCGCCCATCAGAATACAAATTCCTGTAAGTACGCTTTAACTTCTACTTATATTCTTCTGATGTGATTCAGTTCAAGTCTATTCTGTAATACCCTTCTATTACAGTTCAAATCTCTTCTATGAATCTTATATTCATTTCTATACTACTACAGTATGTAATTTCCAATTACAATAGAAGGAAAGTAGTATTTACCTCGATGAGCCCAAAATTATCCGAGTTTAAAGTCGCTTCTGAGCAACGCTTAGCTCCTACTCCGAGTTCTCCAATCCGCTCCAAACAACCCTTAGAAGTTCTAACCAACTTCTACTTAAATACTTCAACTATCAATGAAGATTTTCCTTAGGGTTTCGTTTAGTGGCTAAAGAAAGTATACTAGTATTTTCTGGGCTTTTGTATAAGTGTAACCTTGGGAATACTACAAGGTATTTGGGCCAAGGTATTTGGGCCAAGGTATTTGGGCATTATAACAATACTAGGAGAGTATTTCTATACCACAACAAGGGATATTATACGAAAACAACTAGGCTGTGGTACCTACCACCAAGCCTCACTCAAGGGGTTTGCCTCGGCTAGGCTCTCAAAGGGAGGGGCTTGACGAAAGCAACAAGAGGGAGGGAGTATTTGAGACTTAGAAAGATTGCTCAAGTTTTTGATGAAGAAAGTCTTCAAGTAAGGGGAGTATTTATAGGCTAACCAAAGGCCAACCAATGGCCAAGATGAAGACAAGTGTGGTGCAAGTGTAGGGCTAGATTTTAACCATGTGGACCTTATCCATCTACCACACAACTTGCACAAAATATCCTACCTACTCCCTTGACCCCAAATCGTCCAAACCGCCCACACTAGCTTCCAATGTAAGGTGACACACGTCACCCTCCCGTTGGTCCAAAATGTTTCGCCTCGGAAAAATCCGCAAAAATTATTAATGACATAGCCGGAATTTTCCCTACGCAAGTTTAGTAAAACGTTTCGTCGAAAAACGATTCTTTTTGGCACTTGTGCACAATTTTCGAACCTATGCCTACTTTAAGGCTCAAATTATATACGTACGCCCTCACGCATACTGCGGAAATACGGGTATAACATTCTCCTCCTTAGAAACATTCGTCCCGAATGTTCCTTCTCAAGACTGACAACGATGAAGTTCTTCTTAACAAGTTGCCAATGCCACACCGCCACAAAATAACACACGCTCTTCTTTCCTTACTCGTCGTGCCCTCCGAACACTTGAACTCTTTTAGTATACGTACCACACTAGTCATCGCTTAGTTTCCAAAACTTTGGAGTCACCACCTCCAAACTTGGTCATCTTACTAGCTCCACCTTCCTCTAAGGCCATTCCCGGACTTCACGAACCGATTCTGGTCGAACATATCCACAAACTCATACGATGGTCATCTAAACTTGGGCCTAACACCCTCGTGACCCTACCACCTGGCGGGACCACCCAGAGCTGACCCAACCTCGAAACAGGCCGCGGGTTGGCCCTCAACATGGCCCCAACCCGACCCACTTAACGCATAACGCCTTGTCCCCGATCCGAACAATCTTACCTCTACAGGTCATGAAAGCTACCACTTCCATTTCACCCTACCCAGGTACTTATCACACAATAGATTCTATGCATAACATGCACTCCGACTATGATCACTTGCAAAAAATTGTACTGAAGACTGCCTTACATCTAAGGTCTCAACTGTAATATTCTAAGGTTCATCATTTTCTCACCCCCAGGCTTACCCTTTTACACTAACCAGGTTTATAAATCACATTTTAGCACAAAGCTATCCGACATAACACTAAACACATCATCAATACATACAAGTCTCTAGAGGTTAAGGATATACTGAAAAGTAGGCGGTTCAAAGGACCGCTAAAATCGGGAATTTCCACCGCGACTTACCGTGGCCCGCCGGTATGAACATCCCGCCTAGCTATGGAAGGTGAAGAACCTCAACCGATCTCAGAGTCAGTGCTATCCTACTGGCTATACCTGGCCTGGACATTCTCCCTAAATGGCCTCGCTGGCCGCATGTAAAACAAACTCTGGACTAGCACGACACTCCCACCGCGGAGTCTACCACGCCGTCACAACGAGGTAGGGTGGCTTCACTAGCTAACACTCGCTCTCCAAAATCTGAACCTCGAGCCCCGACCGCCTCGAATACTCTGGATGCTCAAGATTGTGAGGACCACTCAGATCGGGCGAGGCGCATAACTAGTTCTGGCCAGGCGGTCCGCCTCGAAGTCACCAAAGGACCTCGCTGCTCGCCTCTTCACCGACTGGTCATTCCGTCGATTTCTCCGCCTCACCTCCAAGTGCATAAGCTCGCACGCGGCAATGTCCATGCCCTACCAAGAGCTACACCAACAACTCTCGCTAGGTAATCATCGAGCCTCAGAACATATCGGTGCACTCGATCCTCCATACTAGCTACCAACGCGGGACGCATCGCCAATGAGTCGAACTCACATTGTACTCCCAACCGCACGCCTGCTCGCCGCAACACCAAAAATTTGTTCACCCAACCTCTCATCCGCGAGGAGGCAAGTGTGCAAGAAATGCCTTTGAGAACTCGTCCCATATAGCCGAAGTGCATTCTCTCCCGACAGCTCCCACGATCAAACCGGGCCGATCGCGGTATCACGCACCGATGCGAACCTAGACCACCGACTCGGTCTCCGATGCCTTGATCACTCATGATCCATCAGAATCGCCGGATGAACTCCTCGCGATCATCCTCGTGCCTCGACCCATAAAACTCAAGTGTTACATCTCGTAAAATCCCGTAGCCTCAAATCGCTCGGGGTGAACTATGGTGCATCGGATGGAACCGCTGATTCAAATTTATCTCATATTCGCCACGACTTCGCCAAGAATCGCCATATCCTTGTACTTATCTCATCCGCTTCCAGCCGTGGGACCGAGGCTCAGTATCAGTAGTCTCAGCAGCCATCGGCGCTCTAAATCACTGGTCTTGGCGGTGTCGCAAAACTTGCCGTCAAGTACTATCTCGTGCATCGACGCTCGCGCCAGATTTCTCTCAGATCCCACTAGCGCCTCCTCGCCGCCTGCCTGGGCTCAGGTTGCCTTACGCGAGGCATAATCGTAAAGGAAAGGAATACGTCGGAGGGTTCGACTTATCACACACTCTAAGGCACGATCTCGAATGAGAAGAATGGAAACCAATCCTAAATGTCCTATAGCCTCACGATTATAGATGTGGTGCACAACACACCGATAATCAAGACTCTACTAGACACGGTCAGAGACACTTTCCGAGGATTAATCGCTCGATACCACTTTTGTCACGACCAACCGGCCCGTGATCGTGCCTACCTGCACCCTAGTGATACAACATCGAGAAAAACCAATGGAAATAAAAACTTAGACATGCAAATAGACATGGATCAAGATGAAAGAAAATAGGCCAACCCAAACGGTTGCCTTTTTAGTATATATATATACAAAGACATTTTGAGCGATAATCCTTACAACCCCGCCACACCAAGATACATGCACCTCTAAGATTTATACAACAACTATGACGACAGGGCCCGCCATACCACGAATGTACGAGAACCTGCTGCACTGTGGTAACATACCAAAGATGAGCCTCAAGGAACGGAGCTTCCAAGACGCTGAAAGGTGATCCTAAAATGGATCGACGGTGATGTACTTACTGCGGCATGAACGCAGCCCCAAGGAGGTCGATAACAGTACCAAGTATGTGAAATCAGAAGTACTATAAATGAAATCATAGCATTTAATAAAGCGGCAGACATGTATGATAACCAAACTACAAGATACACATATAACGCTTATATCAAGTCGTGGACTCACGCTCCAAATCATCACTCGTGCGTGGAATTCTTCCTCACCGCCGGCGATCTATGATATGATAGCAACAAGACAAAGAATCCAAATGGAGCATACCCGCGCGCTACGATCGTGTCAAGATGTCCAAAGGGAAACACTAAGACAACATTCCAAATGGAAGCATACCCGCGCGCTACGATCGTGTCGTGATGTCCAAAGGGAAACAATAAGACGGCATTCCAAATGGAAGCATACCCGCGCGCTACGATCGTGGTCGATGTCCAAAAAGGGAACAACAAGGCGACAATCAAAATGGAAGCATACCCGTGCGCTACGCATCGTGTCAGTATGTCCAAAGCATTTAGCAAAAGTAGCACTATCAGCGAACGCGTGCGTGGAATTTCTCCACACCGCCAAGACGTCCAAGTAAGTTCTCAACAAGTCAACCGACCCTCCATCGACAGACGCGGTAGTATAGAAACACAATTTTTAGACAACAAAGGCTATCACAACAAGCATAGGCAAGTTTCACAACAACAAGCATGGGCAAGTTTCACAACAACAAGCATAGGCAAGTTATACACAACTCAAAGTACTTTCATTTTATGCCAAAGTCCGGGTTTTAACCCTAAAGTACTACGTACGTTAAATTCCTTTTAAAGAGATCCATTCCTTTTATAAAAGTCACCCGATACCCGTAGTATAAAAATAGAGTGACTTACATCTTTTAAGTAAACCAAAACAACTTCCATACTTTCCTTTTTAAAACCAATTAAGGCAATACCATGGCTTCTTTTTAGACCAAAACACTTCTCTTTTTAAAGTCAAGTTACCACATTAAAACCAATGATAAAAACCCTTCTTTTGTTTTCATAAGGTCGTTATAACCAACTTCCCATAAAGCTGTTATAACACTTTATGTTTTAAACCATTTTAAGACAACACAATGCCCTTCTTTTCCCTAAAGTTCCAGTTTGCCTAATTTCAATTACGCAAGTCTCTTTTTAGAAAAGTTTCATAGTTCAATGTCTTAATCTCTTTTTAAAACAATTGAGTAACATATGCCATAAAGTAGCAGTTATTCTTGTTCATAGTCAATCTTATTAAGCGACCATGATCTAGAAAATGTAATATCATTTTGTCTCATCTTAGCTTCATGCAGATGGAGGTTTCATCGGTTTTAATAATACTTCATTATTCAATACATTTTCCTTTATTAACGCTGCAGTGGTTTGTCGATACACATTCTGATTTTCGAAATCAGTAAAACATTATTCCTTTTAAAAACCACGTACTCATTACTCACGAATGAGGTTTCACACAAAACTCATATTAATTCACTTAAGTTAAGTCTCTTATCTTATAAGATCAAGTCTCTTAACTTCTAAAATCAGTAAACCATTTTCTTTACCTCTCTTAAGACGTTATACCTAACTCCCCATAAAGCTAGTATAACTCTTTTTAAAACCTTTAAAACCAAGTGTTACTCTTCTTTCAAAAATGGTTTCTTAACTCTTGTGACATACTTCAAGTTTCTTGTTATTCAGGCTTAAGTCAAAGGACATTGCCGTACAACTACGTTCAATTAGCACACGTACGTCTACCGTACTATATATTATTCAGGCTTAAGTCAAAAAACATTGACGTACAACTACGTTCAATTAGCACACGTACGTCTACCGTACTATATATTATTCAGGCTTAAGTCAAAAGACATTGCCGTACTATATATATCTTCCTTTAAAATATCATGCTCAAAAGTATAGGAAGAATCACATACCTCGCGACGATTATCGACTATAAGCAAAACGCTCCACGGCTATAACCCGGCTAGCCTTGTCCACCTTCTAAGTAGCACATGCTACTTGCAAAACATTCAACCAATAAAGGTTATCAGTCTACTGTAAATACAGTCCTATGTAAGTACAGTTTAACTTCTACTTATATTCTTCTGATGTGATTCAGTTCAAGTCTATTCTGTAATACCCTTCTATTACAGTTCAAATCTCTTCTATGAATCTTATATTCATTTCTATACTACTACAGTATGTAATTTCCAATTACAATAGAAGGACAGTAGTATTTACCTCGATGAGCCCAAAATTATCCGAGTTTAAAGTCGCTTCTGAGCAACGCTTAGCTCCTACTCCGAGTGCTCCAATCCGCTCCAAACAACCCTTAGAAGTTCTAACCAACTTCTACTTAAATACTTCAACTATCAATGAAGATTTTCCTTAGGGTTTCGTTTAGTGGCTAAAGAAAGTATAATAGTATTTTCTGGGATTTTGTATAAGTGTAACCTTGGGAATACTACAAGGTATTTGGGCCAAGGTATTTGGGCATTATAACAATACTAGGAGAGTATTTCTATACCACAACAAGGGGTATTATACGAAAACAACTAGGCTAGGGGGAGGGGGGTACCCCACGGCCAAGCCTCACTCAAGGGGGGGTTTCCTCGGCTAGGCTCTCAACGGGGGAGGGGGATTTGGACGAAAGCAACAAGAGGGAGGGAGTATTTGAGACTTAGAAAGATTGTTCAAGTTTTTGGATGAAGAAAGTCTTCAAGTAAGGGGAGTATTTAGAGGCTAACCAAAGGCCAACCAATGGCCAAGATGAAGATAAGTGTGGTGCAAGTGTAGGGCTAGATTTTAACCATGTGGACCTTATCCATCTACCACACAACTTGCACAAAATATCCTACCTACTCCCTTGACCCCAAATCGTCCAAACCGCCCACACTAGATTCCAATGTGAGGGTGACACATGTCACCCTTCCGTTGGTCCAAAATGTTTCGTCTCTCGGAAAAATCCGCAAAAATTATTAATGACATAGCCGGAATTTTCCCTACGCAAGTTTAGTAAAACGTTTCGTCGAAAAACGATTCTTTTTGGCACTTGTGCACAATTTTCGAACCTATGCCTACTTTAAGGCTCAAATTATATACGTACGCCCTCACGTACATACTCTGAAAATACGGGGTATAATACGTAGAGACCTTAGAAGCAAGGCCATCTCGCGTAAAAGATTTATATTTTTACGTTTAACCCTTGTCGGAGTGCATGGTGCACGTGAGCTATGTTTGTGGGATAAGTCCCTGAGTAGTGTGGAATGAAAGAGGGTAGTTGAGCTAAGAAGACCGCTAGGTTTTCGTAACGTGATTAGTGAGATTGTTCCGGATCGGGGAGCAAGTGTTTTACGCGAGTGGTCGGGTTGAGGCCACGCGGAGTCAACCCGCGACTGTTTTATGCGGGTCGGTTTGTGGTCCCGCCAGTGGTAGGTCACAAGGCGCTAGGCCCAAGTTTAGTTAACCATCGACGAGTTCGTGGATGCGTCGACCGAGTCGGGCCGATGAGGTCAGCCCATCTTGTCCTTCAGGTTATGCGAGATGTTATTTATCAGAAAGGTTGTAAGGCTGCACGAGGCGCCTACTTTCACCTTATGGCAGACAGTGAAGCCCAGGTGGTGGCTATTTCATTTTCTGGAAGTTTTTACCAGGCAGGGTTAGGAACTCAGGTGAGTCTCAGTAGCGCATTCACCCTCGGGCCTGTGTTTGGATTTCAGGGGTAGCTATGAGGATTGTTGCCTCCTGTTGAGGGAGTGCTTTTATAACTACCATTTTAGTATTCGGATATCTCCTTACGAAGCCTCGTAGGGGCGGAAGTGTAAGTTGCCGGTCGATTGGTTCGATGTTGGCAAAGTTCAGATAGTGGGTTCATACTTGTTTCGAGGATGGGGATAGCGAAGCCTATCCAGAGAGGTTATCGACAACTCAGAATCACCGTAAGTCGCACGGATGATCGCGGCACGGTTGGAGTTCAGTTGACGGTGGGTCTTCTTGAAGGTACTACCTGGCGGTGTGACGAGATTCGGAAAACAGAGGAAACTTAGCTCGAGTTACTTTGGGCCTTTTCAGGTCATGTGAAGAGTAGGCCAGGTTGCCTATATGTTAGCTTTTGCCGTCCGACTTAGGAGGCAGTATGTCCGGTCCTTCCTGTTGTTAGGTTCGGAAAAGTATCGGAGATCCATCCAGAGTGTTCCCAGTTAATGATGACCAAGTTGGAGATAGTAAACCCGAGATTTGGAACCCAAGCGAATAAATGTGGTAAGTTATGAGAAAGAGTTCGAGTGTACGAAGCGGTACGACGAGTAAGAGAAGAAGCGAGCAAGTATTACGAGCATGGTTGTGATCATTTCGTTTGTAAAGAGGCGCGGGGAGTATCTTTTAGCCTCGCGGAGTTTTTGTAGTGTTGGAGGTGATTCCTCGTGGACTTGGATGTAAGCAATTGCGCGTGTTGTATTGTGGCCAGGTATGGCATAATTGTTTTCGTAAGTATAGCGGTGAAGACTATATTGGCGCCTGATTGTTTTGAGACTTAGAAGGAACATTCGGGACGAATGTTTCTAAGGAGGGGAGAATGTTATACCCCGTATTTCCGCAGTATGCACGTGGGGCGCACGTAGTAAAGTTTGAACTTTAAAGTAGGCTTGGACGAAAATATTTTGTGCACAACACCCGATTAGAATCGTTTTTCGACGAAACGTTTTACATAACTTGCGAAGGGAAAATTCCGGCTATATCATTTTTAATTTTTTCGGATTTTTCCGAGAGACGTAATATTTTGGACCAACGAGAGGGTGACACTTGTCACCCTCAAGTGGACGGTAATGGGCGTCCCCCCCTTGGACGATTGGGCATGTTTTGTGGCTTGTTTTGTGGCCTAAAACTTGGGTCCATGTTTTGTGGAGTAGGTTAGGGTGCACTTGGGCACATCTTGGCCCTCCACCTTGCCCCCACTTGGCTTGATCTTGTCCGTCGGTTTCCCTATAAATACCTCCTTAGTTGAAGACATTTCTTCATCCACAAACCATTTTCTAAGTCTTGAAAATCCCTTCCCCCTCTTGGTAGTGTTTCGTCCAAACACCCCCTCCTTCGAGAAGGCCCTCGCCGAGAGCCCTCCCTTGGCCGAAAGTATTCTCCTAGTGGTGCTAGCTAGGTACCCTCCTTGCCTAGTTGTTCTCATAAAATACACCCCCTCTTGGTAGAAAATAGTCCCCAAAAGTATTGTTACTATACCAAAATACCTTAGCCGTATACCTTGTAGTATTCCAAAGTTACCTCTATACGTAGAGCCCGGAAATACTACCGTATGTCCTTTTTGTCTCAAACCGAAACCCTAAGAAAAATCTTCATACTTGGTTGAAGTATTAAGTAGAAGTTGCGTAGAACTTCTAAGGGTTGTTTGGAGCGGGTTGGAGCGCCCAGAGTAGGAGCTAAACGTTGCTCAGGATCGACATTTAAACTTGGATAATTATGGGCTTATCGAGGTAATATCTTGTCTCCCTATTGTATTAGAGTTTTCATACTATTGAAGTATAAGAATTGAGTATAAGTTATATACAAGGAAAGTATATAAGAAGAGAATTGAACTGTAATAGGAAGATATTACAGAAAAGACTGGAACTGAAATCGCATCAGTAGAATATTAATGTGGAAGTTGATAGACTTATATAACCTTTATAGGTTGAATGTTCTGCAAGTAGCATGTACTACTTGAAAGGTGGACAAGGCTAGCCGGGTTATAACCGTGGAGCGTTTTGCTAATAGTCAATAATCGTCGCGAGGTATGTGATTCTTCCTATACTCTTGAGCATGATATTTTAAAGTATATATATAGTACGGTAGACGTACGTGTGTTAACTGAATAATAATTACGGCAATTTCTTTTGACTTAAGCCTGAATAATAATTACGGCAATGTCTTTTGACTTAAGCCTGAATAATCTTGAAGTATTTCAAAGAATCTCAATCATTTTTAATGTAAGAGTAATACTTGGTTTTAAAAGCTTAAGAGTTATACTAGCTTTATGGGAAGTTAGGTATAACGGCTTAAGAGAGATAAAAAGAATGTTTTATTGATCTTAAAAGATAAGAGACTTGATCTTAAAGGATAAGAGATTTGTCTTAATTAAATTAATCTGAATTTTGTAAAAAGAGTGTGAAACCTCATTCGTGAGTAAGGAGTACTTGGTTTTTAAAAGGAATAATGTTTTACTGATTTCGGAAATCAGAATAGGTATCGAACAGACCACATCAGCGCTAATAAAGGGAAATGCATTGACTAATTAAGTATTATTAAAACCAGTAGAAACCTCCATCTGCATAGAAGCTAAGATGAGACAAAATGATATTACATTTCCTAGATCATGGCTGCTGTTATAAGATTGTTATAAACAAGAATAACCTACTCACATATAAGGCATATATTTCTCAATTGGTTTTAAAAGAGAATTATATCATTAAGTAATTAATACTATGAACTACGAATCCTTTCGAAAAATGAGAAACTTGAACATTTGAAATTAGGCAACTTGAACGTTTGGAAAATAATGTTGTTACTTGATTTTACAAAGGGAAGTGTTTTGGTTTACTTAAAAGGATAGTCACTCTATTTTCATACTACGGGTATTGTGTGACTTTTGTGAAAGTAACGTATTTTTTAAAGAGTTAATGTATGAAGTACTTTGGGGATAAAAACCCGAACTTATTTATCATAAAGTAGAAAGTATCTTGTGTGAATAACTTGATTGTGTTGGTTTGTGATAGCCTTGTAATACTTTCTTGTTGGTTTGATAAGTAAACATGTTAGGATGCTACGTGTGTTAATATCTTGTGATGTTTGTGTAAAGGGGTTTTCCCTCGATCGCGCTTATGTTGTTTAACTATCAGCCGTTATGTTGGTATTGTACCACTCACCTTAACATGATCCCGGGTTAAGTCGCCTCCACGCGGTATATCTCAGCGATGCGGGACCATGATTCGAGAATACCTCACGCGGGTCCCGGGGACCTATGCGAGCTACGAGTTCGGAGTTAGTGTGCGGCCTTTATGGTCATGCGTCATGTGGGCTACGCGATCGCGAGTCCAGCGGATCTGGGAGTAGCTACCGACGCGGAATACCTCACGCGGGCCATTGGAGTGGCCTACGCGAGTCGCGGAAGTTCGGTGGCTAGACGCGCGACATTAGATATCGCGGGCGAGTAGCGGCTTTGATCATGTGATGCAGACAGATCTCATGATACGCTTTATGACCTTGTTTGTACCGTGGTTTTAGTAGTCGGCTATGCCTTCGCATTTACCCCGTGCGGTTTTATGATGACACAGTGGGACACGTGTTCATGTGTATTCCTTGGTGCTTTTATATCATAGATTGCCGGCAGTGAGGAAGGTATTCCACGGGCATGATTGATGTTGTGGGCGTGAGACCCATTGTTATATTTGAGTGATGACTTAAAGGGCGTGAGTCCCTGACTTGACATGATCGCTATTTATCAGGAATCGTAGTTTGGTTATCATACATGTCTCTGCTTTATATAGACTACTATGATTTCATTTATGATTTTCGCCACATACTTGGTACTGTTATACCGACCTCGCTGGCCGCGTTCATGCCGCAGTTGAGGTACACCGCCGTTGATCCTAGCTCGTGGTCACAGCGTTTGGGAAGCTCCGTTTCTCGAGGCTTATCACGTATAGTCCCCGTCGTAGTAGGTGCCACATTCGTGGGTATGGCGGCCCCCCCGCCATTGTTGTCATGTCACTCTTGAGGTCCTGTAGTACCTGTGGGCGAGTTGTAATGGGATGTAATCGTTTCGGTTTAAGTTGATATATATATATGCCGAAGGGCAATTTTTCTCAGATTACTGTTTTACACTTCTTGTTATTTCATGTCTTGTTTTATGTTCCGCTGATTACTCTGATGTATGTATACTTGGGTGCCCGGTAAGGCACGATCCACGGTTCGTTCGGTCGTGACACTTCCCTACCGTTAAACTACACAAGTTCATCAGAATCTGACCCTATGTAAGTACAGTTCAATCTTCTTCTTTAAAATTCTTCTGATGATGATTTCAATTCAATTCTCTTCTCTTATACCATCCTTCTATATCTCTTATACTCATTTCTATACAACTACAGCATGTAATTTCCAATTACAATAGAAGGACAAGAGTATTTACCTCGATAAGCCCAAAATTATCCAAGTTTAAATGTCGATCCTGAGCAACGTTTAGCTCCTATTCTGGGTGCTCCAACCCGCTCCAAACAACCCTTAGAAGTTCTACGCAACTTCTTCTTACTACATCAACCAATTATGAAGATTTTCCTTAGGGTTTCGTTTAGTGACTAAAAGGATATAAGGTAGTATTTCCGGGCTCTACGTATAGAGGTATCTTTGGAATACAACAAGGTATAAGGCTAAGGTATTTTGGAATTGTAACAATACTTGGAGAGTATTTTTCTACCAAAGGGGTATTTCACGAGAACAACTCAAGAGAGTGGGTACTTCTGCCAAGGGCCTCTCAAAGGGAGGAGCTCTGACGAGAGCTACACCGTTATACCTCAGATTTCGGAGTATGTACGTAAGGGAATACGCAAAAAAGTCTAGCCTTAAAGTTTAGGCAAAACGCTTTTTGGGCACAACTCACAAAGCGAATAGTTTTCCGACGAAACGCTTTCCACGACTTCGTAGGGTAAATTCCGGCTATGCCATTTCTAATTTTTGCAGATTTTTCCGAGAGACGAAACATTTTGGACCAACGAGGGCGACACTTGTCACCTCCAATTGATGGACTTGAAATCGTCCATTTGGCCGATTTGAACAATAGGGAGCACGTTTTTTGTGCCTTGTGCACAAGTCAAGGAGTTGGTAGGATATTTGTGTATAGTTAATCCTCACCCTACACTTGCCTTGCACTTGTCTTAATCTTGGCCATTGGTTGGCCACTTCGACCTATAAATACCCTTAGAGATGAAGAGTTCTTCATCCACAAATCTTTCCAAGTCTTGAAAATCCTCTCCTCTCCTTTGTAGCCCTTTTCGTCCAACACCTCCCCTCCTTGTGAAGGCCCGTGGCCGACTACCCCCCTAGCCTAGACAAAAATCTACCCCCCTCCCTTGGTAGAAAAGTTTACTTCTTGGATTGTTATAATGCCCAAAATACCCTAGCCCATAGACCTTAGTACTTAGTAGAAGTTGTGAAGAACTTCTAAGGTTTCTGGAGCATACAACTTAGAGCAAAACCTTGCTCAGCGCGACTTTTCTAGGATATTATTGGGCTTACCGAGGTAACTAATCCTAACCCTCTTTGAATTAGAGAATACATCCGTAGTAGTATAAGAATAAGTATTAAAGAAGAATATTGCGAATAGAATTGAATCATACTACAGTAGGCGGTTTAAAAGAAGAATAATCAATCAGATTTACATAGAACTGTTTTCACGATGAGACTTATATAGCTCACCGGTAGGGAAGTGCTGCCCGACTTTCCGTAGAATTGTGAACCCTCTGTTTAGAATGACCTTTAGAGTAGTCTTTGATAGATATCTGTGACTATTATAGGCTGACTCTCTGCGCGCGACATATTCAACTTGGCAGGTGGTTTTCACGAGAAGGTATGTGATTCTTCCTAAAGCATGATATTTTACAATATATATAACTACTGAATGCCTCACGGCTTAAGCACGAATAACACTTACGGCAATGCCTCACGCTTAAGCTTTGAATAACACTTACTGAATGCCTTACGGCTTAAGCCTGAATAATAAAGATCCGAAAGCATTTCAAAAGAATACTGAATCATTTTTAAAGAGAACTAATTGGTTTTTAAACATAAGCTTAAGAGTTATACTAGCCTTATGGGAAGTTAAGTATAACCACTTAAGATTGATAAAAGAAACGCTTTTCCTATGTGTTTATAATGGACTTATATTGAATTGTGAAAAGAATAATAAGATGGTTTGATAAGTAGACATGATATGATGCTATGTGTGTTAGTGTCTTGTAACGTTTGTGAAAAAGAGTATTCTTGTTGTGCTTATGTTGTTTAACGATAAGTCGTTAGGTTAGTGTAGCATCACTCACCTCTTGACATATTACGGGGTTGTCGCCTCCGACGCGGTATACTCGGCGATGCAGGACCATGATTCGAGAATACCTCATGCGGGTCCAAGGGACCTATGCGGAGCTACGGAGTTCCGTGTTAGTGTGCGGGTTATACCTCACGCGTCATGTGGCTACGCGACGACGAGTCGGGCGATACGCCGAGGAGTAGCTACCCTCGATGCGGGTTATGTACCCTACGCGGGCCTATGTGATTGGCCTATGCGGACTACTAAGTCGAGATTAGGCTTGCATGGTGATACTACGCAATTGGCCTGCTTCGATCATTCGCGGCCTAGAAAAGACCTCGCTACGATTTACCTATCACGCTTGTTTGTGATGGCACTATGCGCGTTTCCTCGTTGTTTCATACATACTTGCAAATTGCTTTCAAAATGATATGTTTCATTTAAGTATTTTACAAGTTTCATATACTTAGTACTGTTATCTTGACTCCTTCGGGCTGCGTCATGCCGCAGGCGGGCAAGCAGTGCTAGATCCACATCCTTAGGATCTCTACGTTGGTGTCGGAGCTCCATCTTTCCGAGGCTCTACTTTTGGGTATGATCTCCTGTTGTAGATAGTTTTGGCGATCGAGGGTATGGCGGCCCTGTCCCGCCATAGTTGTATATTTCCTTAGGTGCAGTAGTCATGTTATGCGATGTCGGATGTAATCGCTAAACCATGTTTATGTATATATGCCGAAAGGCGATGTTTTCTCACATAAACGTGTCTTATATTATAAATCGTTTCATGTCTTGCTTTATATTTCCGCGATTACTGATGTATGACTACTTGGGTGCCCTTGAAGGCACGACCACGGCCCCGAACGGTCGTGACAAAAGTGGTATCGAGCGATTAATCCTCGGAAAGTGTCTACGCACCGTATCTAGTAGAGTCTTGATTATCGGTGTTTTGCACCACACCAATAATCGTGAGGCTATAAGATATTTAGGATTGTTATGCCTCCACGTAAGGCAACCCGCCCGAAGGGCAAGGCAATGGCGGAGCCGCTAGCAGACACCCAGAGTCACGAGGGCTCGTGCCCGCCTATACCGAGACGGCGAGTTCTATGACGCCGCCCCAAAGAGACCACAGCACCCACACCTCCCGCCCCACACCGGGGCGAGGAGTTAGGGTACAAGGAGGAGACGGCCCAGCCTTTGGCTAAAGTTGTGGCCCGACACGGCGAGAGACTGGATGCGGTTCAGTTCAGCCCAAAGACCGGCCGCACCCGTGGTACACCCGAGGGCATATAGTTTGAGGCTACGAGATTTCTTGAGTTGTAGCCCGCCAGAGTTTTACGGTCGAGGCGGAGGATGATCCGTAGGAGTTCATCCGTCGCCTTCAGGAGGATCGTGAGGGTGATCAAGGCCTCGAGACAGAGTCTGTGACCTTCGGTTCGCGGCCGCGTGATACCGCAATCGATTGGTTTGATTCATGGGAGTTATCCGGGAGAGCACGATCCCCGCCTACTTGGGATGAGTTCTCGAGGCTTTCTCACTCATTTCTTTCCTCCACAGATGGCGAGGCGCGGCCGATAGATTTTTACCATCGAGGCGCAGGACGACGACCGTCGGGAGTACAATGTCGAGTTTGATTCATTGCTCGATATGTTCCAAAGATTGTAGCAGATATGGAGGATAGGTGCACCGCTATGTCACCGGGCTAGACGACTATATGGCCGAGTCATGCGCGTGTTTCTCTCACCGTATGGACATTACCCGCACGCAGAGCTCATGCTCTTGGATGTGAGGAGCGTAGACCGCCGTTGACAGCGCAGGAAGACCAGACGCAGGTCTTTTGGTGGCTATCGTGGTGGGCGGCCTCGAAGGCCTAGATTTGCACCACACCAGCCCGAGCACTCTGCGCCGCCCTCGCATACCGGATATTCGAGGCGCACCGGGCCAAGGACTTGACGCCCAGAGCGGCAGAGGCATCGCCGACGGACCACCTCGCGTGGCCGATGCGGTAGATCCCACTTCGAGTTGTGGTGCTACGGAGTTTGTTTGCCAGGCGCGCAGGTCACTATGCGAGGAACCGTCCAGGCGGGCGATCTTGATGGTAGGGTCACCACGAGTTCTTTCGCGGTCTTCTTCATCCTCGACAGCTTATCGCCTGGAGGGCAAGGTACTCACGGGTCGCAGGTCGCGCAGAGGTCGTGGCTCGGTCCAGATTCTAGCGGTCCTCGAACCGCATTTATGCTTTGTCCACCGACAAGATCGTGAGGCCTCACCGATGTCGCCACGGTACCTTATCGGTTCGGGTTTGATGTGTATGCTTTGATAGATCCGGTTCTACTGCCCCATATATCCCCTTGTTGCTAGTAGGATAGGGATAGAGCACGAGTCCATAGACCCTTTCGAGGTAGCTACGCTGGGTGATTCGGTGGTAGCTCGGCGGTATTTAGAGCTTGTCTGTGACTATTTACGCGTCGGACCAGCCGACTTGATAGAGTTGGAGATGACCGACTTCGACGTGATTATGGGGATGGATTGGCTAGCTTCTTGCTACGCCAATGTTGGCCGCAGAGAGTAGTACAGTTCCAGTTTCTGAGCGAGCCGTTGTTGAGTGGGAGGAGCACGGTATCGCCGAGGGTAGGTTTATTTCCTACCTCGAGGCTAGGAAGATGGTGCAGAAGGGTATATCTACCATCTCGTTCGGGTGTTTGATATCGAAGGCTGCGGTACAGATTTTCATCGCCCGATGAGTCACGAGTTCCCGGACGTGTTTCGGATGACCTCCGTATCCTCACGAGAGGGAGATTGAGTTTTGTATTGACATATTGCGGACACTCGCCTATTTCCATTCCGCCATACGTAATGGCACCGCCGAGTTGAGAGAGTGAAGGATCGGCTTAGAGATTTGCCGGAGAAGCGGCTTCATCAGCCTAGTGTTTCTCCCCGGGAGCGCAGTATTGTTCGTGAAGAAGAAGGGCGACGCCTTTGCGCATGTGTGTTGATTACGGTGAACAAGGTGACCATTAAACGATACCCTTCCCGTGATTGATGATTTGTTCGACCGTTGCAGGTGCGAGATGTTTCTCCAAGATTGATCTGCGATCGGGCTATCATCAGTGCGAGTCGAGAGGTGGATGTCCCTAGGATCGCATTCAGACCCAGACGCATTATGAGTTCGTGGTCATGTCTTTTGGGTTGACCAATGCTCCGCGTATTCATGGATTTGATGAACCGAGTGTTCAAACCATTTTGGACACGTTTGTGATAGTGTTCATTGATGATATCTTGGTTTATTCTCGCCAGAGCAGAGCATGCAGAGCATTTGAAATTTGTCTTGCCGATTCTCAGACCAGCGATTGTACGCCAAGTTTTCCAAATGTGAGTTTTGGTTGACTTGATGGCGTTTCGGGCATATTGTCGGGTGATGGCATTCGAGTGGATACGCCAAGATCGGCGCGAGACTTGGCCTGAACCTACTACTCCGGCGAGGTTCGCGATTTTACGGGCCTTGCAGGATATTATCGGTTCGTAGAGAAGTTTGCTTTATCTACGCACCATTGACTAGCCGACTCGGAGGCAGCCAAGTTTGATGGATGATGCTTGTGGCGGGGTTTCGATTCTTGAAAGAGAGACCGACGACCGCTTCGTTCTTACTTCCGGAGGGTCCAGATGGTTATGTCGTGTATTGTGATCGTCGCATCGGGTTGGGTTGTGTGTTGATGCGGCATGGCGGGTTATAGCATATGCATCCCGACAATGAAGAAACACGCAGAACTACCCCACCCATGATTTGGAGTTAGCGGGTGTGATTCACGCTTTGAAGATCCGAGGCACTATTTGTATGGGGTTCACGTGGATATTTTTACGGACCACAAGAGCCTCCAAAGATATCTTCGACGAGAGGAGTGAACTTACGACATAGGCGGTGGTTAGAGTTGCTTAAGGATTACGATGTTGATATCTGTACCACCCGGGAAGGCCAATGTTGGCGGATGCTCTTAGTCGTAGGTCGATGGGAGCCTATCGGATGTGCGCTAGAGAGGAGGACATGGTTCGTGATTTGCATCGATTAGCGAGCCTTGTGTCCGTTTGATTGATTACGATAGCGATGGGGTTAGAGTTCGTGAGGTTGCCGAGTCTTCCATCGTCGAGGAGGTGAAGAGGCAACAGTTCGAGGATCGCTTTGATTCGATACCGTGATCTGACTCTTCGTGAGGGCAAGGGTCCTTTGAGGTAGCACGATGGGGTGCTAAGGTTTGAGGGCGATTGTGTGTTCGGATGTTTGAGACTTGGCAGAGGTTCTTGGGGAAGCACACGGTACGCGTTACTCTATCCATCCGGTCGACCAAGATGTACCACGACCTTAGATCGTGTATTGGTGGGATGGCTTGAAGAGGACGTTGCGAGTTCGTAGCTCGGTGCCCGTTGTCGCGGTGAAGGTAGAGCACGGAGGCACGGTGGTTTGTTGCGGCGATAGAGATCCCGACCGAAGTGGGAGGTAATCAACATGGATTTTATCACGGGATTACCTCGCACTCGGAGGAGACATGATTCTATATGGGTTATCGTCGACGGTGACAAAATCAGCCCATTTTCTTCCGTCGGACGACTTTTTCCGAGGATTATGCGAGCTTTACATCAGAGATCGTCGATCGCATGGAGTCCCTACTTCGATCATATCGCAGGAGCCCGGATTTACGCTAACTCGGAGGTCCTTCCAGGGGTTTAGGGACGCAGTGAGCACGAGTAATCGCATTTCATCCACGCATGCACGGACAGCAGAGCGCACTATCCGCACTCGAGGATATCTGCGAGCCCGTGTTATTGACTTCGATGGTAGTTGGGAGGATCATTTGCCTCTAGTTGAGTTCGCGTATAATAATAGCTACCACTCCAAAGATTCGGATGGCGCCTTATGAGGCCTTGTATGGGAGGAAGTGCGGTCGCCTATAGGTTGGTTCGATGGGCGAGGATGCTAGTGGGACCAGATTTGGTACAGCAGTGATGGATAAGTGAAGCTTATCCGAGGCGGCTATCGACAGCTCGAGTCGGCATGAAGTCGTATGCAGATCATCGTCGTCGGCATCTTGAGTTCGAGGTTCATGATTGGGTTTTCCTAGGTGTCACCCATGGCGGTGTGATGAGATTCGGAAGAAGGGGAAACTCACCCAGGTACATCGGGCCGTTTGATTGTCCGCAGGTAGGCAAGGTTGCCTATGAGTTGGATCTGCCGTCCGATCCGGAGGCGGTGCATCCGGTTTTTCACGTATCTATCTTTGAGGAGATGTATCGGATCCATCTAGTGGTACACCCGATTGACGATGTCCAGTGACCAGGGGTTATCGTATGAGGAGATTCCCATAGCGATAGTCGATCGTCGGGTTAGGCGTCTGCGACCAAGGACGTGGCTTCCACAAAGTCTTGTGGCGAACGAGCTCGGGAGGAGATGGCGTGGGAAGCCGGCGAGGACATGAGGCGAAGTATCTCACCTATTTCCCCACACCTCCGTAATTCACTTTCCTACTTGTAAATTTTCGTTATCGTTTACGCCTAAGTGTTGCTCTGTGGCGTGTGTGGCATTTACAATCGTTTAAGTTATGAAGAATCTTATCGTTAAGCGTTTGGGAAGGAACATTCGGACGAATGTTTCTACGAGGGGAGAATGTTATACCGTATTTCCGAGTATGTACGTGAGGGAATACGTCTAAAAAGTCTAGCCTTAAAGTTTAGGCAAAACGTTTTTTTGGGCACAACTCACAAAACGAATAGTTTTCCGACGAAACGCTTCCACAACTTCGTAGGGTAAATTCGGCTATGCCATTTCTAATTTTGCAGATTTTTCCGAGAGGAAACATTTTTGGACCAACGAGGGCGACACTTGTCACCCTCCAATTGATGGACTTGAAATCGTCCATTTGGACGATTTGAACAATAGGGAGCACGTTTTTTGTGCCTTGTGCACAAGTCAAGGAGTTGGTAGGATATTTGTGTATAGTTAATCCTCACCCTACACTTGCCTTGCACTTGTCTTAATCTTGGCCATTGGTTGGCCACTGACCTATAAATACCCCCAGAGATGAAGAGTTCTTCATCCACAAATCTTTCCAAGTCTTGAAAATCCTCTCCTCTCCCTTTGTAGCCCTTTTCGTCCAACACCTCCTCCCCTTGTGAAGGCCCTTGGCCGAATACCCCCCCGAGCCGCGCCAAAATCTACTCCCCCGCCCTTGGTAGAATAGTTGCCTGCTTGTATGGTTATAATGCCCAAAATACCTAGCCCAAATACCTTAGTACTTAGTAGAAGTTGTGAAGAACTTCTAAGGTTTCTTGGAGCATACAACTTAGGAGCAAAACCTTGCTCAAAGCGACTTTTCTAGGATATTATTGGGCTTACCGAGGTAACTAATCCTAACCTCTTTTGAATTAGAGAATACATCTGTAGTAGTATAAGAATAAGTATTAAAGAAGAATATTGCAGAATAAATTGAATTACCACAGTAGAAGGGTTTAAAGAAGAATAATCAATCAGATTTTACATGGATTTGTTTTCACGAGACTTATATAGCTCACCGGGTAGGGAAGTGCTGCCCGACTTTCCGTAGAATTGTGAACCCTCTGTTTAGAATGACCTTGAGTAGTCTTTGATAGATATCTGTGACTATTATGGTGACTCTCTGCGCGACATATTCAACTCGGTGGTTTTCATGAGAAGGTATGTGATTCTTCCTAAAGCATGATATTTTACAATATATATAACTACGCAATGCCTCACGCTTAAGCTCGAATAACACTTACTAATGCCTCACGCTTAAGCACGAATAACACTTACGGAATGCCTCACGCTTAAGCCCGAATAATAAAGATCCGAAAGCATTTCAAAAGAATCTTGAATCATTTTTAAAGAGAACTAATTGGTTTTAAATGAAGCTTAAGAGTTATACTAGCCTTATGGGAAGTTAAGTATAACCACTTAAGATTGATAAAAGAAACATTTGCCTATGTGTTTATAACGGACTTATATTGAATTGTGAAAAGAATAATAAGATGGTTTGATAAGTAGACATGATATGATGCTATGTGTGTTAGTGTCTTGTAACGTTTGTGAAAAGAGTATTCTTGTTGGCTTATGTTGTTTAACGATAATTTGTTAGGTTAGTGTAGCATCACTCACCTCTTGACATATTCTGGGGTTGGCGCCTCCGACGCGGGTATACTCAGCGATGCAGGACCATGATTCGAGAATACCTCATGCGGGTCCAAGGGACCTATGCGGAGCTACGGAGTTCGAGTTAGTGTGCGGGTTATACCTCACGCGGTGCATGTGGCCATGCGACGGCGAGTCGGGGCGATGCCGAGGAGTAGCTACCCTCGATGCGGGGTTATGTACCCTATGCGCCTATGTGATTGGCCTATGCGACTACTAAGTCGAGGATTAGGCTTGCATGGTGATACTACGAGCAATTGGCCTGCCGATCATTCGCACTAGAAAAGACCTCTGATTTACCTATCACGCTCTTGTTTGTGATGTGGCACTATGTGCGGTTTCCTTGGTTGTTTCATACATACTTGCAAAATTGTTTTCAAAATGATATGTTTCATTTAAGTATTTTACAAGTTTCATATACTTAGTACCTGTTGTACTGACCTCCTTCGGGGGGGCTGCGTTCATGCCGCAGGTAAGGGCAAGCAGGTGCTAGATCCACATCCTTAGGATCTCTACGTTGGTGTCGGGAGCTCCATCTTTTCCGGAGGCTCTACTTTTGGGTATGATCTCCCTGTTGTAGATAGTTTTATCTGCAGGTATGTGGGCCACTGTCCCGCCATAGTTGTATATTTCCTTAAGGTCTGTAGTCATGCAGTGTTTGATGTAATCGCTAAACCATGTTTATGTATATATGCCGAAAGGCGATGTTTTCTCACATAAACTGTGTCTTATATTATAAACTGTTTCATGTCTTGCTTTATATTTCCGCTGATTACTCTGATGTATGACTACTTGGGTGCCTCGGTAAGGCACCAGTCACGGGCCCCGGAACGGGTCGTGACATACACTAAGGGGGAGCTCTTGGACGAGAGCTACACTAAGGGGGAGAGGGATTTTCAAGACTTAGAAAGTGTGGAGTGGATGAAGAAGTCTTCAACTAAGGGGGGGGGGGGGGGTATTTATAGGACTTTCAATGGCCAAGATCAAGACAAGTGGTGGGCAAGTGGAGGGTGTGGATTTGCCCAAGTGCACCCTAGCCATCTACTCCACAAATCACTCCAAACATTGACCCATGGTTTAGGCCACAAAATCATGCCAAGATCGGCCATGGTTCCGCTTCACAGGAGGTGACAAGTGTCGCCCTCTCGTTGGTCCAAAATATTTCATCTCTCGGAAAAATCCGCAAAAATTATTAATGTCGCAACCGTAATTTTCCCTTCGCAAAGTTTGGAAAACGTTTCGTCGGAAAACAATTCTTTTCGGGGGTTGTGCACAAATTTTCGTCCCTTGCCTAACTTAAGGCTTAAAATTTTGTACGTACGTCCTCACGTACATTCTCTGGAAATATAAGGTATAACATTCTCCCCTCCTTAGAAATATTCGTCCCGAATGTTCCTTCTCGATACAGATAACGATAAAGTTCCTCTTAACAAGTTGCCAGTGCCACACCTGGCCACAAAACAACACACGCGCAATTACTTAACCCAAGTCCACGAGGAATCACCTCTATCACCACAAAAGCTCCTACCGAAGGTCTAAAAGATATACTCCCTTCCCACCTTCACTTTACAAAAGAAATGATCACTTCTATTCTCTTACCACATGCTCGCTTCTTCCCCATCGTCGCACTTCCTCGCATACACTCGAACTCTTTCTCACAACTTACCACATTTCTGTTATTGCTTCAGTTTCCAAAATCTCTGGGTTACTATCTCCAACTTGATCATCATTAACTGGGAACACTCTGGATGGATCTCCGATACTTTTTCGAACATAGCAACATAAAAGACCGGACGTCACCCTGAACTCCAAGTGTCGACGCCGATCATCCGCACGACTTCTGTTGACTCTGAGCTGCCAATAACCTCTCCTGGATAAGCTTCACCCTATCTACATCCTGCTGAATCAAGTATGAGCCAACAATCTGTACCTTGCCAACATCGAACCAATCGACTGGCAACCTACACTACCGCCCCTACAAGGCGTCATAAGGCGACATCCGAATACTGAAATGGTAGCTATAAAACACTCCCTCAACAGGAGGCAAAAATCCTCACAGCTACCCCTGAAAATCAAAACACCGGCCCGAGGGTGAATGCGATACTGAGACTCACCTGAGTTCCTAACCCTGCCTGGTAAAACTTCCAGAAAAAGAAATAGCCATTACCTGGGCTTCACTGTCTATCATAAGGTGAAAGTAGGCACCCCGTGTAGCCTTACAACCTTCCTGATATATAACATCTCGCATAACCTCACGAGTAAATCCCGATCTGGTGAAAGACAAGATGGGCTGACCCCATCGGCCCGACTACTGGTCGAACGCATCCACGTACTCGTACGCTGGTTAACTAAACTTGGGTCTAACACCCTCATGACCCTACCGCCTGGAGGGACCACCCCGAACTGACCCCACCACATTACAAGCCGCGGGTTGACCCGCGATCGGTCCTCAACCCGACCCGCTATCGTGCCAAACACTTGCTCCCTGATCCGGAACAATCTCACTAATCAAGTCACGAAAACCTAGTGGTCTTTCTTAGCTCAACTACCCTCTTTCATTTCACACTACTCCGGGACTTATCACACGAATATATCTCACGTATACTATGCACTCCGATAAGGGTCAAACATAAAATAAATCTTTTACTCGAGATGGACTTGCCTCTAAGGTCTCTACGTATCACATTCTAAGGCTCACACTTTCCCTATCCCCAATCTTACCCTTTTAACTAACCATGATTTCTAATTACAATTAACACAATGCTATCTGAACATAACACTTCTGATAAACTCATCTTATCACACATACAAATCTCTTAGAGGGCTAAGGATGTACCTGTATCTACTGTTTCACTCCCCTTTGTCGTTTTAATCAATCCTGCCCTGTTGGGCGCATAGCTAGGGAAGGTGATGAACTAGCCGTTGATCCTTGTTATACCCCGTATTTCCAGAGTATGTACGTGAGGGCGTACGTACAAAAGTTTTTAGCCTTAAGTAGGCATAAGGGTCGAAATTTGTGCACAACTAGCAAAAAGAATCGTTTTCCGACGAAACGTTTTCCGGACTTTGCGAAGGGAAAAATACGGCTGCAACATTTATAATTTTTGCGGATTTTTCCGAGAGATGAAATATTTTGGACCAATGGGAGGGTGACATGTGTCACCCTCAAAGTGGACGAATTGGAGGGCCTTGTCTTGCACGTTTTTGGCATTTTTGTTGCCTTAAACATTTGGTCAATGGTTGGTAGGATATTTGTGTGGTAGATGAGAAAGTGGGACCCACACAACACTTGTCCAAATCTTCACCCTACACTTGCCTACCACTTGTCTTAATCCTAGCCCTTGAATGTCCTATAAATACCCCCTTAGTTGAAGACTTATTTCATCCACACTTGAGCAATTTCCAAGTCTAAAAATCCCTCCCTCCCTTTGTAGTAGTTTTCGTCCAAGCTCCCCCTCCCCCTTGAGAAGGCCCTTGGCCGAAACCCCTCCCCCCCTTCCTAGTGGTTCTAGCCGAGACACCCCCCCCCCTTGGTAGAAAAATACTCTCCAAGTATTGTTACTATTCCCAAATACTTTAGCCCAAATACCTTGTAGTACTTTCCAAAGTTACCTCTATACGTAGAGCCCGGGAATACTACTATATTTCCATTAGTCACTAAACGAAACCCTAAGGAAAAATCTTCATAGCTGGTTGAAGTATTAAGAAGAAGTTGCGTAGAACTTCTAAGGGTTGTTTGGAGCGGGTTAGAGCGCCCAGAGTAGGAGCTAAACGTTGCTCAGGATCGACATTTAAACTTGGATAATTTTGGGCTTATCGAGGTAAATACTCTTGTCCTTCTATTGTAATTGGAAATTACATACTGTAGTTGTATAGAAATGAATATAAGATACATAGAAGGATATTTCAGAAGAGAATTGAACTGTAATAGAAGGATATTACAGAAAAGAATTGAACTGAAATCACATCAGAAGAATATTAAAGAAGAAGAATTAAACTGTACTTACATAGGACTGTATTTACAGTAGACTTGTGTAGCTTAACGGGTAGGGAGGTGCTGCCCGATTTTCCGTAAATAGAGAACCCTCTGCTTAGAGTATTCTATAGAGTAGTCTAGACGTTGATAGACTTGTATGACCGTTATAGGTTGAAGTACTGCAAGTAGCGTATTCTACTCGAAGGGTGGAAAGCCGGATTACAGTACTTTGGAGCTATTTGCTAATAGTCGATAATCGTCGCGAGGTATGTGAGTCTTCCTATCCTCTTGAGCATGATATTTTAAAAGAATATATATAGTACGGTAGACGTACGTGTGTTAACTGAACGTGGTTTTACTTCAATGTCTTTTGACTTGAGTTTTAAATAATAAGAATCTTGAAGTATTTCAAAAGAATTAAGAATCATATTTGAAAGAAGAGTAATACTTGGTTTTGAAAACATAAGAGTTATACTAGCTTTATGGGAAGTTAGGTATAACGTCTTAAGAGAGATAAAAAGAATGGTTTATTGATTTTAGAAGTTAAGAGACTTGATCTCAAAAGATAAGAGGCTTGACTTAATTGAATTTATATGAATTTTGTTAAAAAGTGTGGAACCTCATTCGTGAGTAATGAGTACTTGGTTTTTAAAAGAATAATGTTTCTTGATTCGGAAATGAGAATAAGTATCGAGCGAACCAACTGCTGCGTTAATAAAGGAAAATGTATTGACAAATAAGTATTTATAATAAAACCAGTAGAAACCTCCATCTGCATAGAAGCTAAGATAAGACAAAATGGTATTACATTTCCTAGATCATGGTTGCTTTAATAAGATTGTTATAAACAAGAATAACCTACTCACACATAAGACATATATTACTCAACGGTTTTTAAAAGAGAATTATGTTATTAAATGATTAAGACTATGAACTATGAAACCTTTCGAAAATAAGAAATGTGAATATTTGAAATCAGGCAAACTTGAACTTTTGGAAAAGAATGTTGTTACTTGACTTTAAGAAGGAAAGTGTTTTGGTTTAAAAAGAAGGGCATAATGTTACCTTAGTTGTTTTAAAAGGAAAATATGGTATTATCTTAATCTGTCTTAAAAGGACGTTTAAATGTTATGACCACACGACACTGCGTTCATGGGATGAACCGGGAATGTATTCCACCTGACTTGATACCGCGTCCATGAGATGGACCGGGAATGTATTTCACTCGACACCGCGTTCATGAGATGAACCGGGAATGTATTCCACCTGATTTGATACCGCGTCCATGAGATGGACCGGGAATGTATTTCACTCGACACCGCGTTCATGGGATGAACCGGGAATGTATTCCACCTGATTTGATACCGCGTCCATGAGATGGACCGGGAATGTATTTCACTCGACACCGCGTTCATGGATGAACCGAATGTATTCCACACGACACCGCGTTCATGGGATGAGCGGGAATGTATTTCACACGATACCGAGTCCATGATGGGCCGAATGTATTTCATGCGACACGCGTTCATGGATGAGCAGGAATGTATACCACGATTTGATACCGAGTCCATGAGATGGATCGGGAATGTATTCCATACGATTTCACCTCGAGTCCATGAGATGGGCCGAGACATGTTACACGTATCACATGACTTATACCTAGATCGCGGTGAGGAAGGAGTTCCACGGCATGAGGGATGACTTTGAGGCGTGAGCCACGACTTGACATGACTACTTTTATCTGTGGAAGCGTAGTTTTGTTATCATATATGTCTTCTGCTTTATATAGACTATTATGATTTCATTTTCATATTTTCGATTTACATACTTGGTACTGTTATCGACCTCCTCGGAAGTGCGTTCATGCCGCGGTAGAGGTACACGGTTGTTGATCCTCGCTCATAGGATCACGCCAACAGATTAGGAAGCTCCGTTTCTCCGGAGGCTTATCTTTTGGTATGTTTCCCTGAGTTGTAGGTTCTTGTACATTCAGGGGTATGGTGGGGCCCTGTCCCGTCATAGTTGTTGTTACATTCTTAGAGGTCTGTAGTACTGTTGTGGGCAGGGTTGTAAAGGATGTAACTGTTCAAAAATTTCTGTATATTTATGCAGAAGGCAACCATTTTGGTTGGCCTGTTTTATTATCTTATCTCTTGTTTCATATCTGTATGTTTTATATTCCGCTGATTTCTCTGATGTATGACTACTTGGGTGCCCGGATAAGGCACCAGTCACGGGCCCCGGAACGGGTCGTGACAATCCTGAATGCTGAGTCTCTACATTTGCGCCATCTCTGGTCGGACAATTTCTCGCAAAATGGCCCTGCTGGCCGCAAGCATAACAAGCTGTCGAAGAAGTACGACACTCCCCACAATGACACTTACCACAACGGCCACACCGAGGTGTGGGTGGCCTCCTCTGGCTAACACCCTTTCCTCTCCGAACTACTGAATCTGTAACTGATATGGTAGGTTGAGTCCTCCTACTTGCATCCCTCCTACTAGGACACCCTTTCGACACATGGCCCTGACGGCCGCAGGTAAAACAAGCACCAACAACAAGATGACATTCCCCGGGATGACGCCTGCCACACTGTGAATACTGAGGGAAAACTGAATCCGGCTGGCTGGAACCTACGTGTATCTGTGAACCAGCAGCCCTGGAGCTCTGACCAACTCCTGCATACCCCGAACGTCCTGAACCCTGTGGAGGACCACTCTGCACTGGCGGAGGCGCATAACCAGTCTGCTGCTGAGAAGGTCCGCCTCGAAAGTTACCAAAGGACCCTGCTGTTATGGCCCTCTTATGCTGATCTTGGTTAACCCGTCGATCCCTACGTTTCTCGGCCTGCTGTGCATAAGCCTGTACGCAGGCCATGCTCATGCCTGACTGAAGAGCTACTCGTGCACAACCCTCTCTTAGATAATCATCAAGACCCGTGATAAATCGGTACATAATATATTCTCTGGTTGCTAAATCCATAGCTAATGTGGTCGCCTTTGCAATCCATATTTCGCCATCGGGTCGTGGAACTGAAGGTTCAAATATCATGGCCGCAGTAGGAACTGCTGCCGCTGGGCTAAACTCTGCTGGGGCTGGTGACGTAGCAGAACTCTCTGAATGAAGCACCACCCTAGGGGATGATTGGGCCTGTGCCCTCGTAACCCTCTGTGCTCTACTCGACTCCTACCGCCTTGCCTCTTGGCCCGGTTGCCTTACGCGAGGCATAGGTAAGGGAAAGAAATACGTTAGAGGGGTCCAACTTATAACACAGCTCTAAGGCACGATCTCAGAGTGAGAAGAATGGAAACCAATCCTAAATATCCTATAGCCTCCTGATTATTGGTGTGGTGCACAACACACCGATAATCAAGACTCTACAAGATACGGTCTGTAGACACTTTCCGAGGATTAACTGCTCTGATACCACTTTTGTCACAACCCAAACCCGGGCCCGTGACTGGTGCCTTACCCCGGGCACCCAAGTAGACATACATCAGAGTAATCAGCGGAATATAAAACAAGACATGAAATAATATGAAGTGTGAAACAGTTTATCTGCGAAAAGTTGCCTTTCGGCATATATAAACATAAACTTGAACAGTTACATCCCCTTTTTCAAACTCTGCCCACAACAGTACTACAGACCTCTAAGAGTTTTATAATAACAACGACGGGACAGGGTGTTACACCCCGTAACTCCAGGACATGTTTAAGAGAATGTACGTAAGGAACTCAAGACTTGAAATTAGTACGAAAGGAAGAATTGTTTTTCCGACGGAAAAATCTTCCGAACGTCGGAAAGGAAAAATGTTCGTTGGTGAGAATTAGGTTCTCAAAATGCATTAATTGAATAGTATGGAACTTATTATCATTATGGAAATTTATTTTTACGGATTTGATCGCGTGGGGTCCACCCGAGGAATTTTACGTTTTGTGGGGCGCACGAGGGTTACAGAATTTTATGGACGAATGAGAAGGCGACACGTGGCACCCCCCACACTTAGTCTTGGTCGAAATGTTGCAAGGGTTAAATGGTCATTTGACCTATGTAGATGATAAGTCTTGCAAGCTTGACATATTTGACCAAGTCAACTTGTCCACATAGGCTTGATCCATGTGATCTTCATCCAAGCCATACATTTGTTGATATCTAGACCCTCCAATGTGTTATATGTATCATACTTGTCACGACCCGATCCCGGGCCCGCGACTGGTGCCCTACCTGGGCACCCCTTTCGGTATACATCAGAGAATAGCAGCGGAACATACACAACTGATAAAATGCTTGAACATAAAAATAGCAACAGGCTAGCCGATATGGCCACCTTCCGTACAATATACGCAATAAAACAGTACACCTCTTTTTTTTCTTTACAACCCAATCCACAAATGTGACTACAGACCTCTAAGAATAACAACTTTGGCGGGACAGGGCCCCGCCATACCCCTGAATGTACAACAATCGACAATACCAGGGATAAGCCTCCGGAATAAAGGAGCTTCTCAGCGGTAACAGTGATCCTAAGGCGAGGATCAGCAACTGCATTTCTACTGCATTTAACGCGGCCCAAGGAGGTCGAGACAACATGTACCAAATATGTGAAATCGCATAATGAAATCATAAGTCTAAATAAAGCGGAGACATGTATGATGACTCGATTAATAAAGACAATCGTGCCTTACTAACAATGAGAGTAAATAGGAGTATACTTACAATATAAAGTAGGAAAGCTCACGATCAAAGAAGGACCACCCGCCCGCAGTGTCATTAAGCAATCCTATTCCTGGGACTATTTCACCCGCATAGATCCAGTGGACCCGCGTGAGGTATTCCTCGCATGGGACTATTTCACCCGCATGGGACTATTTCACCCGCATAAGCCCTTACGGACTCGCATGAGGTATTCCTCGCATAGGCTGGACCCGCCCGCATGGGACTATTTCACCCGCATAAGCCCTACGGACTCGCATGAGGTATTCCTCGCATCGTGGGTAGCAAATCCACGGAAATATACAATGCCACAAACCCGGGGAATGACCCCGCAACAAATAATATATCACTAGCACAAATCCGGCTACTACACATAACATAAGCACTACCGGCTTATCATACAATACATAAGCAAGTTAAGAAATCCCCTAACTTCTTATTATTCTTGTTTATATACACTCTCATTTTAGTTTACCTAAGGCACTATCATGTCTTTTATAAAAATCCGGGAATTTAACCCAAAGTACTACGACTTCTATTCTTTTAAAATGACTCATTTCATTATACCACTTCCAAGATACTAATAACCGTAGTATCAAGTTACAATTACTTTTCAAGACAAGTCACAATACTTTTTAGAAATAAAATTAGGCTTCTAAATCAAGTGACTTCTTTTCTTGTAAAAACCTTAGGCAATTGATGCCTTTAAAACAAATTGCCTTTCAAAATAAATCAAGCCATTTATCTTTCCATAAAGCCAATATAACCAACTCCCCATAAAGTCGTTATATTCACTTTATACCTTAGTCAAGTACAATTTCCTTTCCAAGGGACTTATACGTTTAAAATGAAACAAGTATCACATTCTTTAAAACTCTTCAAGTCCCTTAACCTACTTAATTTACTTAGAGTAAACCACTCGTTAAACTATCCATAAAGCTATTATAACCAACTTCCCATAAAGCCGTTATACTAGCCTTATACATTAGCAAATTACATTCTTTCCTTATAACCAAGAGACTTAAACTTTCCCACAAAACAAGTATTAAAATACTTTCAACATACTTAAAGTCTCTTAACTTTTGAAAACCAAGATATCCTTAATATTTAAACAAGTGAGTTAATTCCCTAACTCAAACAACTTGGACAATCTTTAAAAGAAGCCAAGGATATCAAATAGACTAGATTGTCAAAATCTTGTACGTCTACCGTACTATACATTTACAACTTAATCATGCTCAAGAGATAAGAAAGTTCCACATACATCTTCGGTTTAATCCACTTGCTAAGTCCAATCGTCGTACGTAGTATGTCAACCTATAATGGCCATAGTACGTCTATTAATTTCTAGTTTCAAACGTAGAATATTCCAAGTGCAAGTCATTAAATTCTACGGAAAATCGGACAGCACTTCCTTTGTTTTTACTAACTTTGCCACCTTTTCAAGGCGAATACAATAACCAAACAGCCCCAATTGGCTCACCACAATTTATAAGGTAGTTCAATACAAATGAATAACCAAAATTTCAATTGGCTCACCAGAAATGATAACAAACTAGTCTAAACTATAATGTCCATTCGACAATTAGGCAACAATACAAATCGTTTCCACTTTCTTTTTAATCCAAGTGGTTTAGTATAACATGATATCAAGCCGCAATCGATTACAACTACTACAATCCTCAAGTAGGTAAACATGCGACGATTCTAATTAACGACCAAAATTGTATTTCAATTTCATAAGGCTAATCATGTCATTTTCGGTTCTAGGCTTCTACAATCCATGTCACTTATCAAACTTCATAACACAAATCACATGATCACTTATAACTTATCATAACATGAAATCTTCAATTACAAAAGTAAAACGAAGATTATACCTCAAATAGCCCAATTATGATCCAAGATCACAAGTCGCTCCTTAGCAACTTTAGCTCCTCCTTTCGACGTTTCAATCCACTCCAAGCAACCCTTAGAAGCTTAAGAATAACTCATCTTCAAGTTCCAACTTCAAAGTTGAATAACCCTTTAGGTTTTGGCCTTGCGACTAATACGAAAACACCATTTTTCCGGGATCTTTCTATTGAGAAACACTTACAATACCCTTAGGTACCTTGGTTTAAAGTGGGGGAATTATTGGACAACAATTGAATTTTTTTCTCTTCTTGAACCCTCAAAGCCGAGAGCTCCTATGAGTTTCTTCAAACATTTCTTGAAAAAATGACTAAGTGTGGGAACTAGTCATCCTACTAGTAAGCTTATATAACACAAGGAAGGGTTATGATTAAAACAAATGGGTGGCTTGGATGCATTTCACATGGATCAAGCCCAAGTGGCCTTTGACTTAGTCAACTTTGTCAAGCTTCAAGACTAGCAAGACTTGGTCATTTAATTTATGGTCAAATGACCATTCTAACCATGACAATTTCGTCCATGACCAAAAGGGGGGTGACCCGTGTCGCCATCCCGTTCGTCGTAATATTTCGTTTTCCGACAAATTCCAAAATTCCGATAAATCTTTACTCGTCTCAAATCTTACCATTTGAGTTCTTACGTAAGTTCTCAGAAACGTATCCTGGAACTTCCGGGGTGTAACATTCTTCCCCCCTTAGAAACATTCGTCCCCGAATGTTCTTTCGGGAGTCCAACTTTAAGATAGCGACAAAGTCTTCTTTTACAACCCCTACATACCAATAATACCACACGAGGCCACGTAACAATACTCATACCAGAATGTCAAACTGAACCCCACGTGTCAACATTGGTTATCAGCATAAAGCTTCCGCTGACTCTGAGCTTACTAGTAATCTTCCCTGGATAAGCTTTGCCTTATCCACAGCCCGCTGAATCAAGTCTGGCTCAAATAACTGAACCTCGCCTATGTCAAAGTATCCAACCGGCGAACTACACTTTCTTACATACAAGGCCTCATACAGGGCCATCCGAATATTAGAAGGGTGTCTATAACACAACGAGAGGCAATAACCCTCCCAGCTATCTGAAATCAAAAACACAGGCCCGCAACCTATCCTCAAGTGCCTGGATAGTATGCTCTGCCTGTCCGTCGGTCTGAGGGTGTAATGCAACACTGAGACTCACCTGTGTCCCTAAAACCCTTCTGAAAAACCTCCAGAAATTACCTGTAATCGAGCTCATCGGTCTGACATCATAAACGTAGGGACCCCGTGCAGTCTCACAATACCCCTGCTATACAAGCTAGCATAATCCTCAGCCGAGTAAGTGGTCCCAATCCGAAAGAACACGGCTGGTTTCGCCAGCCTAATTACCATGACCCCCAAGGAGTCGCACTTCCTCTGAGTACGATGCCACCCTGTAACAAGATCCATATTAAATACCTCTCATGTCCAGGTTGGGATTTCAATCGCCTGCAATAGCCCACTGGGCTTCTGGTGCTCAACCATGACCTGCTACTAACTCGGACACTAAGCAGTAAACTCCGCTATGTCCCTTTTCCGGTCATCTTACCCATACATACATCTGAGGTCACGACACGACTTAGTCGGCCCCAAACAATTAGAGCAATAAGCACTGCGTGCCTCCCCTAAAACCTGCGGACTAGTCCTGCAAAGACCGGTACACGCAATATATCTCATCTCACAAAGACTCATCCGTGCTACTCAAACAGGCTCTTCTCTCCTCGGAGAGTCGTATCTCGATACCGTATCATAACTGGATCCTCATACTGTCGCCTCCTTACCTCCTCAACGACGGAAGACTCGGCAACCTCTCGGATCAAACTTCGTTAACCTTGGAAACAAATAATTGAACCCCTAGGCTTGGTAACTGAAGAATCTCACGGACTACATCCTGTCTATCTGGCTGCCCATCTGGCAGACTACCCTTAGGTCCACGACAAAGAGTATCTGTAACTGTCTTGGCTTTCCCCGGATGGTATAGGATATCAATATCACAATCCTTGAGTAACTCTAACCACCATCGCTGTCGCAAATTCTACTGCCTCAGTCTGCAGATATACCGGAGGCTTTTGTGGTCTGCACAAGTATCCACATGAAGTCTGTATATACGTCATGCCCCCCAAATCTTCAAGGCATGATTTAACTGCCGCCAGCTCTAAATCGTGAGTGGCGCAATTTCCTTTCCTGCCTCCCTAACTACCGGGAAAACATAGGTTCTATCCTTATCGGGTTGCGTCAGCACACAACCTAGCCCAATACCCAACGTGTTGTAATAATAACCTAACCCTCTAGTCTCACAGGAGGGGTTAGAACTGTAGTCGTGGTCAACTTATCTTCCAATAACTGAAAGCCTTTCTCATTCCTGCGAAATATTCGGGTATCCTTAATCTCACTTATGGTTCCTGATTCCCTTTTTGTTGCAACCAAACTTGGTCACTAACTTAGACTTAATTCCTTTGCTTGCCTCACGGCTAAGACTTACTGTCAATCACATTCTAGGGGGGAGGTTTCCTTGGTCTCGTCAAGTAGTAACCCGGTTTTCCTTTCCCAGTTGCAGAGCCTATAACTAGGTGTTACCACATTTTCTCGAAATGTTCTTACTGCCCATTATCTACTAATGGTCTTTACACTAGTCTGGGGTAAACATATCTCGTGCAACCTACATTTATATCTTTACGATACTTCCTCGACCAATTCGTACGTCGTTCTTTATTACCCCAACCCAATACTTTTTCCACGGTTATCCACAACTGTAACCTATGGCATGACGATACCGAAGACCTTACCCGTCTTATATCCTTCGTCTAACAACATGGGTACACGTAACCCCATAATACGCAAAACTGTCCTTTTACGTGGGGAAGAGAACTTATCTCCCTTACTTAAACTTTCCTTGGAGTCACAACCCTAATCACAGGGTCCTCTCGCGGTCCAGTAATTATATAATCATCACGCACCGCCTTAAAGTAGTGTAGATTTTCAAAACCTACCAAAGATGCCCTCAGCTTTCTGCCGGCAGCACTCGTACTCATTTTTATTCTTGCCCTGCACATTTCCCTGAAATTATCCGGAAGGTCGTGGCTCTGACCGCCACACCAAACCAACTCCAAGTACCTGCTAGGGCACTTAACATAAATTCCTTCATATTCAATTATGTCAAAGAAGGAAGAGTAATTCACTGGTTACCACCTCTTCTCTTCCTTTCCACTCGATAACCGGCTTATCGGGAAACTGGTACCGAATCAATCTCTCTCTGTAGTCCACGTTGGCATAACAAGAGGCCAACTAGTCCATACTCGTAGTAACCTCAATGTCTGTCATAACACCGCTAGGTCTGCTAGTGGTCCAACGATCGTATCGACGTTAATTATTATCTACCCGCTCAGCTACCACCCAACACTCCCGGGTGTAATCTCCTCGAAAGGTTCTCATGGATTCAGGCTTTATTTCTTTACACTTGGTTGCTTTCTTTGTCACTGGTCGTACTCTTCCCGTACTTCCAAACTTATACTAGCATACGTACACAAAATTCCATACTAATTCTGGACTCAACTCGTTGAAGTTACTAAATTAATCAATACAAGGCCCATTCCGGCTCTCAACTGGTTAGGTGGAACACGCCCACGAACCCGTAAATGACTAACTAAACTTGGGCCTTGCACTCGTGACCTGTCACGTGACTACTACCAACTGATCCCATTTCATTTCAAGCTATGGGGGCGACCCTTAATAGATCCCCAACTCGACTCGGCGTCGCACTTAACTCTTACCCTTGGTCTGACTTAACTTTTCTACCCGAGAAGGCCTTATATACCTAAGGTCTCGACGGTTATCATATTCTCAGGCTCGCAATTTCCATGCTCCCAGCCTAACTTATCAGTCCCCCGTAACCGGGTACAAAAACTTCTCGTAATACCATAATCGGGTTGTCTTGTCCACAACAACCATACTTACTCCATACGGATCTCACCCGTACCATTCTCGAAATCCTTCTACGTAGCTCAATCTATTAACATAGTCTTCCATTTATTCCCTGAATAATAACCTCTTAAGGGTCCATTTCCTTCTCAGACAGCTCATCATTTCCTAATTATCTCAAATTAGTACGTTAAACCTTGATGAGATTTCATTAAACTGTTTCATACCTGCCCGGTATTTATTTAGTCCTTACCAAATCCTGGTAATCTAAAATCATCCTGGGCAACACATATGTGACCAGACATAAATTTGTATAGTTGTATGTCCCAATACCAACTATACTACAAACATTACCAACTGGATACGCAATCCACATAATCTTTCTGGTCATCACGCTCTTCTCAGAATGCATACAACATGACTTGTTAGGGAGAGACAACCCTAACCATACAACTCTATCGCACGATCTTAGAGTGAGAAGAATGGAAACCAATCCTAAATGTCTTGCTCTCCTCGATTATAGATGTGGTGCACAACACACCGATAATCAAGACTCTACTTAGACACGATGCTGTAGACACTTTCCGAGGACTAAGCGCTCGATACCACTTTTGTCACGACCGATCCGGCTCGCGATCGTGCCCTACACAGGCACCCTTTCAGATACATCGAGAATAGCAATGAACATACACAATCGATAAAATGCTTGAACATAAAAATAGCAACAGGCTAGCCGATATGGCCACCTTCCGTACAATATACGCAATAAAACAGTACACCTCTTTTTTTTTCTTTACAACCCAATCCACAAATGTGACTACAGACCTCTAAGAATAACAACTTTGGCGGGACAGGGCCCCGCTATACCCCTGAATGTACAACAATCGACAATACCAGGGATAAGCCTCCGGAATAAAGGAGTTTCTCAACAGCTGAACAGTGATCCTAAGAGTGAGGATCAAGAACTCAGACTCTACTGCGGCATGAACGCGGCCAAGGAGGTCGAGACAACATGTACCAAATATGTGAAATCGAGCATCAGTAATGAAATCATAAGTCTAAATAAAACTGGAGACATGTATGATGACTCAATTAACAGTACACTGTGCCTTACTAACAATGAGAGTAAATAGGAGTATACTTACAATATAAAGTAGGAAAGCTCACGATCAAAGCAGGACCACCCGCCCGCAGTGTCATAAAGCAATCCTATTCCTGGGACTATTTCACCCGCATAGATCCAGTGGACCCGCGTGAGGTATTCCTCGCATGGGACTATTTCACCCGCATAAGCCCTTATGGACTCGCATGAGGTATTCCTCGCATAGGCTGGACCCGCCCGCATGGGACTATTTCACCCGCATAAGCCCTACTGACTCGCATGAGGTATTCCTCGCATCGTGGGTAGCAAATCCACGGAAATATACAATGCCACAAACCCGGGGAATGACCCCGCAACAAATAATATATCACTAGCACAAACCCGGCTACTACACATAACATAAGCACTACCGGCTTATCATACAATACATAAGCAAGTTAAGAAATCCCCTAACTTCTTATTATTCTTGTTTATATACACTCTCATTTTAGTTTACCTAAGGCACTATCATGTCTTTTATAAAAATCCGGGAATTTAACCCAAAGTACTACGTACTTCTATTCTTTTAAAATGACTCATTTCATTATACCACTTCCAAGATACTAATAACCGTAGTATCAAGTTACAATTACTTTTCAAGACAAGTCACAATACTTTTTAGAAATAAAATTAGGCTTCTAAATCAAGTGACTTCTTTTCTTGTAAAAACCTTAGGCAATTGATGCCTTTAAAACAAATTTCCTTTCAAAATAAATCAAGTTATTTATCTTTCCATAAAGCCAATATAACCAACTCCCCATAAAGTCGTTATATTCACTTTATACCTTAGTCAAGTACAATTTCCTTTCCAAGGGACTTATACGTTTAAAATGAAACAAGTATCACATTCTTTAAAACTCTTCAAGTCCCTTAACCTACTTAATTTACTTAGAGTAAACCACTCGTTAAACTTTCCATAAAGCTATTATAACCAACTTCCCATAAAGCCGTTATACTAGCCTTATACATTAGCAAATTACATTCTTTCCTTATAACCAAGAGACTTAAACTTTCCCACAAAACAAGTATTAAAATACTTTCAACATACTTAAAGTCTCTTAACTTTTGAAAACCAAGATATCCTTAATATTTAAACAAGTGAGTTAATTCCCTAACTCAAACAACTTGGACAATCTTTAAAAGAAGCCAAGGATATCAAATAGACTAGATTGTCAAAATTCAGACGTCTACCGTACTATACATTTACAACTTAATCATGCTCAAGAGATAAGAAAGTTCCACATACCTCTTCGGTTTAATCCACTTGCTAAGTCCAATCGCCGTACGTAGTATGTCAACCTATAATGGCCATAGTACGTCTATTAATTTCTAGTTTCAAACGTAGAATATTCCAAGTGCAAGTCACTAAATTCTACGGAAAATCGGACAGCACTTCCTTTGTTTTTACTAACTTTGCCACCTTTTTCAAGGCCGAATACAATAACCAAACAGCCCCAATTGGCTCACCACAATTTATAAGGTAGTTCAATACAAATGAATAACCAAACAGCCCCAATTGGCTCACCACAAATGATAACAAACTAGTCTAAACTATAATGTCCATTCGGCAATTAGGCAACAATACAAATCGTTTCCACTTTCTTTTTAATCCAAGTGGTTTAGTATAACATGATATCAAGCCGCAATCGATTACAACTACTACAATCCTCAAGTAGGTAAACATGCGACGATTCTAATTAACGACCAAAATTGTATTTCAATTTCATAAGGCTAATCATGTCATTTTCGGTTCTAGGCTTCTACAATCCATGTCACTTATCAAACTTCATAACAAAAATCACATGATCACTAATAACTTATCATAACATGAAATCTTCAATTACAAAAGTAAAACGAAGATTATACCTCAAATAGCCCAATTATGATCCAAGATCACAAGTCGCTCCTTAGCAACTTTAGCTCCTCCTTTCGACGTTTCAATCCACTCCAAGCAACCCTTAGAAGCTTAAGAATAACTCATCTTCAAGTTCCAACTTCAAAGTTGAATAACCCTTTAGGTTTTGGCCTTGCGACTAATACGAAAACACCATTTTTTCGGGATCTTTCTATTGAGAAACACTTACAATACCCTTAGGTACCTTGGTTTAAAGTGGGGGAATTATTGGACAACAATTGAATTTTTTTCTCTTCTTGAACCCTCAAAGCCGAGAGCTCCTATGAGTTTCTTCAAACATTTCTTGAAAAAATGACTAAGTGTGGGAACTAGTCATCCTACTAGTAAGCTTATATAACACAAGGAAGGGTTATGATTAAAACAAATGGGTGGCTTGGATGCATTTCACATGGATCAAGCCCAAGTGGCCTTTGACTTAGTCAACTTTGTCAAGCTTCAAGACTAGCAAGACTTGGTCATTTAATTTATGGTCAAATGACCATTCTAACTATGACAATTTCGTCCATGACCAAAAGGGGGGGTGACCCGTGTCGCCCTCCCGTTCGTCGTAATATTTCGTTTTCCGACAAATTCCAAAATTCCGATAAATCTTTACTCGTCTCAAATCTTACCATTTGAGTTCTTACGTACGTTCTTAGAAACGTATCCTGGAACTTCCGGGGTGTAACAATACTAGTGCAAGACTTGGCTTTGGACACTTAGAAAAAATTGAAAAACTTAGAAGCCTGCACTAGGAGCTCTCGGGTTAGGGTTCTAAGGAACAAGAAAATTTTTAGTTTTTGATCCATTAGCCACAAGACTTAAACCCAAGGTCCCTAAGGGTGTTGTAAGGATATCTCAATAGAAAGATTTCGGAAAAAATGCATTTTTACGTTAGTCGCAAGGCGGAAACTAATGAAGTTCTTCAACTTTGAAGTTGGAACTTGAAGAGGAGTTTTTCACAAGCTTCTAAGGGTCGCAAATTGCGGATTGTAACGTTAAGAAAAGGAGTTGGAGTTGCTAAGGATCGACTTAGGGTTTTGGAGCATTTTGAGCTTAAGAAGGTATTAATCTCCGTCTTACTATTATAATTCAAGATTTCATGTTGTAGTAGTTAGAAATGATCATGTGGATTATATTATGAAGAATGATATGTGTTATGGAATAGTTGGATGGAATCCGAAAGTTGCATGATTTAGCCTTTAAGATTGAAATTCAATTTAGGTACTAGTTTAGTCGTCGCATGTTATCTAAAGAGTGGATTAAGGTGGTTATAATTGTTAAGTTGTTTATTACTATGTAACATGCTAGACCTAAGAACTTGGATTGAAAAGGAATTGGAAAGGTTGATAAGTTGTTGCACTTTTTGGCCGAATTGACATTTGTATTGTGGACTAGTTTAATGTAATTTGTGGGGCGGAATTTTACACGTCCTGTTAAGGCGTGTAATCCCCTTTGGTTAGCTGTTTTGTTGGGCCTTAAATGTGGCGTGTTTGGTTATTGTATTCGGCCTTGAAAAAGGTGGCAAAGTATGTAGAAACAAAGGAAGTGCTGTCCGATTTTCCGTAGAATTTAGTGACTTAGCACTTAGAATATTCTACGTGCGAAGCTAGAGGTTAATGGACGTATTATGGCCAATTTAGGTTGACGTACCAAGTATAGTGTATTCTACTTGAAGGATGGGATAGCTAGCAAGGTTGAAGTACTTTGGAGCTTTTTGCTACTTGTCGATAATCGTCGCGAGGTATGTGAACCTCTTCCTTCCTTTGGCATGATTCTATGTATAAAATATACATGTAGTAGTATTTCATGATTCCGTCTACTCTTAGAAGTTAAGAGGTAGTTATGTTGATTTACTCTATGTAAAAGCTACGTCTAAGAAATCCTAAGTCTTTACCAAGTCTTATGGGGGATGTTGGTAAGAGTCGTTAGGAAGTATTTGGAGTCGAGTTGACTTGGCTAATTTACGGCACGAATGAGAATAAGTATCGAACAAGCCATTGCAGCGTTAATAAAGGAAAATGTAATGACAATTAATTATGTTAAAACAAGTAGAATTTTCCATCTGCATAGAAGCTAAGATAAGACAAAATTGTATTACATTTTCTAGATCATGACTACTTGAATAAGATCGTTATAAATAAGTATAACTTATTCACAACGCACCAATGTATATGTTACTTAATTTAAAAGAGTTTACGTATGAAGTTTTTAAGACTTTGAAACATGTTTTCTTAAAAGTTAAGAGACTTGAAGTATTTTGAAAGTATAAGTCTCTTGGTTATAAAAAGAATGAATTAGTTTAAGGCATAAGGTTAGTATGACGGCTTTATGGGAAGTTGGTTATAATAACTTTATGGGAGGTTAAGAAGATGGTTTTCTTCAGTAACATAAACAAGAAATGATTTGAAATAAAGAAGGGCAAATTGTTTTAAAGGCACCATTTGCTTAAGGTTTTTAAGAAAGAAGTCACTTGATTTAGAAGCTGGTAATTGTATTTTTAAAAAGGTATTGTGACTTGTCCTGAAAGGTAGAGATGACTTGATACTACGGTTGTTAGTATCTGGGAAGTTTTATTTGAAAAAGAGTCTTTCTAAAGGAGTAGAGGTGCGTAGTACGTTGGGTTAAATTCGGGTTTTATATGACATTATCGACCCGTGAATGGGCCGCAAAGATACCTTACGCAAACTATATGACATTATCGACCAGAATGGGCCGGGCAGTATACCTTTACGGGCAGACTATATGACAGTATCGACCAGAATGGGCCGCAAGTATACCTTTACGCGCACTATATGACATTATCGACCAGGAATGGGTCGGGCGATACCTTACGCGCAGACTATATGACATTATCGACCGAGAATGGGCCGGCAAAGATACCTTCACGCGACTATATGACATTATCGACCCAGAGGTGGGCCGGGCAGTATACCTTTACGGGCAGACTATATGACATTATCGACCCAGAGATGGGTCGAGCAGTGTACCTTTATGGGCAGACTATATGACATTATCGACCCAGGAATGGGTCGGGCAGTATACCTTTATGGGTAGACTATAGCATATTATCGTTCCAGAAATGGGCCGGGCAGTATACCTGTATGGGCAAACTATGTGACCTTGATCGCGTCCCAGATTGGGCCGGGTAGTATAGGCGCCCCTCCTTAAAGGGCCGGATGTACTTATGAAAGATAAGTAAGTTTTATAGAAATGAACTTAATGACTTCTCCTAAGTATGTGAGTAAGATATGGCTATAACTCTTAATGGAATGGAAAAGATAATGATATGTAATTAAGTTCATAAGTGGTAATGACACGGCAGGATCTGGTATGTACTTTTTATACTTGCTCTGTCATTCTTTTGTACAGTTATGATCTGTTTACTGTACTTTATTTCTGTCCATATTCGGTACTTGTTATCGACTTTCTTCGGGGCTGCGTTCATGTCCGCAGGTTTAGGTACACAGTTATGGATCCGCGAGCTTAGGATCCTGGTTCAGCATTGTGAGATGACTCCAATGTTCCGGAGTTGTCATGGCTATGTATATTCAGGGGTACGCCGGGGCCTTGTCCCGTCATAGTAGGTGTTCAAATCTTAGAGGTCTGTATTCACATGTGGGCTGGACTGGTTATAATTGTAATTACATTTTTGGATAGTGTAAGCCCTTTCTGGGTGATTTATATTACGGCAGCCTTATCGGCTTTGCCTTGGTTTTAAAAAAAAAATGTGTTACTTATTTTCCGCAGCAGTTTATTATGTTGTATGTTTTAAGGGTGCCCAGGTAGGGCACCAGTCGCGGCCCGGGGTCGGGTCGTGACAAAAGTGGTATCAGAGCAGTTAGTCCTCGGAAAGTGTCTACAGACCGTGGTTCTAGTAGTCTTGATTATCGGTGTGTTGTGCACCACATCTATAATCAGGAGGCTGCAGGACATTTAGGATTGGTTTCCATTCTTCTCACTCTGAGATCGTGCGATAGAGCTGTGTCGTTAGGGTCGTCTCTCCCTAACGAGTTATGTTGATTGCAGCTACGAGAAAGGCAGCAGTGACCCAGGAAGGACTATGTGGATTATGTATCCAGGTTGGAAATGATTATAGTATAGTTTGTATTGTGACATACATCTATACGGAATTATGTATGAGGGTCAGACGCGTGTTGCCTAGAATGATTTTAAATTTCCAGGAGTTGGTAAAGACTAACTAGATACCGGGGAGGTATGGAACAATTAATGAATTCTCGCCAAGATCTTATGTGTTATTTTGAGATAATTGGGAAAGGATGAGTTGTCTGATAGGGTAGTGAACCCTTAAGAAGCCATGTTAAGGAACTTAACAGAATGTCATGTTAATAGATTAAGCTGCGTAGTAGGCTTAAGAGGATTGTACGGATGAGGTCCGGATAGAGTAAGTAAGGGTTGTTGTGATCAAGACGACACGATTATGGTATTATGAGAAGTTTTTGTACCCATTTATGGGGGGACTGGTAAGGTAGGCTTGGAGCATGGGAATTGCGAGCCTAAGAATGTTGATAACCGCCGAGACCTTAGTTATATAAGGTCTTCTCGGGTAGAAAGATTTATTATAGACCAAGAATAAGAGTTAAGTGCGACGGGAGGTCGGGGTGGGTACCTGTTACGGGTCGCCCCATAGCCTAAAATAGAGTGGGATTAGTTGGTAGTAGTTCCGCTACGTGACAGGGTCACGAGAGTGCAAGGACCAAGTCGAGTTAATTGTTTTACGGGTTCGTGGACGCGTTCCACCGGAACCAGGTCGTGAGAGCCGGAAATGGCCTTATATTGTTTTATAGAGTGACTCCAAAGATTAGAGGCCAGAATCGGTATGGAAGTTATGTAAGTATGCTAGTTTGAGTATGGGCTAGTTGGCTTCGTGAGTGCCAAGGTTGACGTCTTAGTATAAGTTGTTATGTGGCCATGGGTGGCATATGTTGTATGAAGGGAGACTATGTCGCTATCTATTTAGATTGGACTCCGAAAGAACATTCGGGGACGAATGTTTCTAAGGGGGGAAGAATGTTACACCCCGTAACTCCAGGACATGTTTAAGAGAATGTACGTAAGGAACTCAAGACTTGAAATTAGTACGAAAGGAAGAATTGTTTTTCCGACGGAAAAACAATTCTTCCGAACGTCGGAAAGGAAAAATGTTCGTTGGTGAGAATTAGGTTCTCAAAATGCATTAATTGAATAGTATGGAACTTATTATCATTATGGAAATTTATTTTTACGGATTTGATCGCGTGGGGTCCACCCGAGGAATTTTACGTTTTGTGGGGCCCACGAGGGTTACGGAATTTTATGGACGAATGAGAAGGCGACACGTGGCACCCCCACACTTAGTCTTGGTCGAAATGTTGCAAGGGTTAAATGGTCATTTGACCTATGTAGATGATAAGTCTTGCAAGCTTGACATATTTGACCAAGTCAACTTGTCCACATAGGCTTGATCCATGTGATCTTCATCCAAGCCACACATTTGTTGATATCTAGACCCTCCAATGTGTTATATGTATCATACTAGTGCAAGACTTGGCTTTGGACACTTAGAAAAAATTGAAAAACTTAGAAGCCTCCACTAGGAGCTCTCGGGTTAGGGTTCTAAGGAACAAGAAAATTTTTAGTTTTTGATCCATTAGCCACAAGACTTAAACCCAAGGTCCCTAAGGGTGTTGTAAGGATATCTCAATAGAAAGATTTCGGAAAAAACACATTTTTACGTTAGTCGCAAGGCGGAAACTAATGAAGTTCTTCAACTTTGAAGTTGGAACTTGAAGAGGAGTTTTTCACAAGCTTCTAAGGGTCGCAAATAGCGGATTGGAACGTTAAGAAAAGGAGTTGGAGTTGCTAAGGATCGACTTAGGGTTTTGGAGCATTTTGAGCTTAAGAAGGTATTAATCTCCGTCTTACTATTATAATTCAAGATTGCATGTTGTAGTAGTTAGAAATGATCATGTGGATTATATTATGAAGAATGATATGTCTTATGGAATAGTTGGATGGAATCCGAAAGTTGCATGATTTAGCCTTTAAGATTGAAATTCAATTTAGTTACTAGTTTAGTCGTCGCATGTTATCTAAAGAGTGGATTAAGGTGGTTATAATTGATAAGTTGTTTATTACTATATAACATGCTAGACCTAAGAACTTGGATTGAAAAGGAATTGGAAAGGTTGATAAGTTGTTGCACTTTTTGGCCGAATTGACATTTGTATTGTGGACTAGTTTAATGTAATTTGTGGGGCGGAATTTTACACGTCCTGTTAAGGCGTGTAATCCCCTTTGGTTAGCTGATTTGTTGGGCCTTAAATGTGGCGTGTTTGGTTATTGTATTCGGCCTTGAAAAAGGTGGCAAAGTATGTAGAAACAAAGGAAGTGCTGTCCGATTTTCCGTAGAATTTAGTGACTTAGCACTTAGAATATTCTACGTTCTAAGCTAGAGGTTAATGGACGTATTATGGCCAATTTAGGTTGAAGTACCAAGTATAGCGTATTCTACTTGAAGGATGGGATAGCTAGCAAGGTTGAATTACTTTGGAGCTTTTTGCTACTTGTCAATAATCGTCGCGAGGTATGTGAACCTCTTCATTCCTTTGGCATGATTCTATGTATGAAATATACATGTAGTAGTATTTCATGATTCTGTCTACTCTTAGAAGTTAAGAGGTAGTTATGTTGATTTACTCTATGTAAAAGCTACGTCTAAGAAATCCTAAGTCCTTACCAAGTCTTATGGGGGATGTTGGTAAGAATCGTTAGGAAGTATTTGGAGTCGAGTTGACTTGGCTAATTTACGGCACGAATGAGAATAAGTATCGAACAAGCCATTGCAGCGTTAATAAAGGAAAATGTAATGACAATTAATTATGTTAAAAGAAGTAGAATTTTCCATCTGCATAGAAGCTAAGATAAGACAAAATTGTATTACATTTTCTAGATCATGGCTACTTGAATAAGATCGTTATAAATAAGTATAACTTATTCACAACACACCAATGTATATGTTACTTAATTTAAAAGAGTTTACGTATGAAGTTTTTAAGACTTTGAAACATGTTTTCTTAAAAGTTAAGAGACTTGAAGTATTTTGAAAGTATAAGTCTCTTGGTTATAAAAAGAATGAATTAGTTTAAGGCATAAGGTTAGTATGACGGCTTTATGAGAAGTTGGTTATAATAACTTTATGGGAGGTTAAGAAGATGGTTTTCTTCAGTAACATAAACAAGAAATGATTTGAAATAAAGAAGGGCAAATTGTTTTAAAGGCACCATTTGCTTAAGGTTTTTAAGAAAGAAGTCACTTGATTTAGAAGCCGGTAATTGTATTTCTAAAAAGGTATTGTGACTTGTCCTGAAAGGTAGAGATGACTTGATACTACGGTTGTTAGTATCTGGGAAGTTTTATTTGAAAAAGAGTCTTTCTAAAGGAGTAGAGGTGCGTAGTACGTTGGGTTAAATTCCCGGGTTTTATATGACATTATCGACCAGAATGGGCGGGCAAGATACCTTACGCGGACTATATGACATTATCGACCGAGAATGGGCGGCGATACCTTTACGCGCACTATATGACATTATCGACCGAGAATGGGCCGGCGATACCTTACGCGCACTATATGACATTATCGAACCAGGAATGGGCCGGGCAGTATACCTTTACGGGCATACTATATGACATTCTCGACGGAGGAATGGGCCGCAAGATACCTTTACGGGCAGACTATATGACATTATCGACCCAGAGATGGGCCGGGCAGTATACCTTTACGGGCAGACTATATGACATTATCGACCCAGAGATGGGCCGGGCAGTATACCTTTATGGGCAGACTATATGACATTATCGACCCAGGAATGGGCCGGGCAGTATACCTTTATGGGCAGACTATATGATATTATCGTCCCAGAAATGGGCCGGGCAGTATACCTGTATGGGCAGACTATGTGACCTTGATCGCGTCCCAGATTGGGCCGGGTAGTATAGGCGCCCCTCCTTAAAGGGCCGGATGTACTTATGAAAGATAAGTAAGTTTTATAGAAATGAACTTAATGACTTCTCCTAAGTATGTACGTAAGATATGGCTATAACTCTTAATGGAATGGAAAAGATAATGATATGCAATTAAGTTCATAAGTGGTAATGACACTACAGATCCGCATGTACTTTTATACTTGTTTTGTCATTCTTTTATGATTATGATCATTTCTTACTTTATTTACTCCATATTAAATTACTGTTAATCGACCCCTTCGGGGCTGCTCATGTCCGCAGTTTAGGTACCTGATTGTGGATCCGCGAGCTTAGGATCTGGTTCGATTGTGAGATGGCTCCAATGTTAGGAGTTGTCATGGCTATGTATATTGAGAATGGGCGGGGCCTTGTCCCGTCATAGTAGGTGTTCAAATCTTAGAGGTCTGTATTCACATGTGGGCTGGACTGGTTAGAATTGTAATTACATTTTTGGATAGTGTAAGCCCTTTCTGGGTGATTTATATTACGGCAGCCTTATCGGCTTTGCCTTGGTTTTAAGAAAAAAAAATGTGTTACTTATTTTCCGCAGCAGTTTATTATGTTGTATGTTTAAGGGTGCCCAGGTAGGGCACCAGTCGCGGCCCTGGGTCGGGTCGTGACACAGGGCCCCGCCATACCCCTGAATGTAAGTACCTACAATGACAGGGGACTATACCAAAGATAAGCCTCCGGAGAAACGGAGCTTCCCAAAACGCTGAAATGTGATCCTAAGAGCGAGGGTCGACGACTGGTGTACCTCTACCTGCGGCATGAACGCAGCCCCCCGAAGGAGGTCAGTACAACAGGTACCAAGTATGTGAAACTGAAAATACTGTAAATGAAATCAGAGTAGTCTATATAAAGCAGGAGACATGTATGATAACCAAACTACAGTTCACAATAAATAAGCAGTCATGTCAAGTCAGGGACTCACGCCCTCAAAGTCATCACTCAAATATAACTATGGGTCTCACGCCCACAACATCAATCATGCCCGTGGAATACCTTCCTCACTGTCGGCAGTCTATGATATAAAAGCACCAAGGAATACACATGAACACCAGGTCCCACCTGTGTCATAATAAAACCGTACGGGGTAAGTACGAAGGCATAGCCGACTACTAAAACCCACAGTACCAACAATGCCATAAAACTGTATCACGAGGTCTTTCTAGACCGCGCCATATGATCGAAGCGGGCCACTCGCCCTCAGTATCAATGTGCGCGTCAAATCCTGGAACTTCCCGCAGCTCCGCATAGGCCACACACATAGGCCCGCATGAGGTATTCCCCGCATCGAGGGTAGCTACTCCCCGGCATCGTCCTGGACCCGTGGTCCGCATGGCCACATAGACCGCATGGCCATATAGACCGCACACTAACCTGGAACTCTCGTAGCTCCGCATAGGCCACCTGGACCCGCATGAGGTATCTCGAATCATAGTCACGCATCGCGCGAGGTACCGCGACGGAGGGCCTTAACCCCGTATAACATGTCAAGAGGTGAGTGGTACAATACTAACATAACGGCTTATCGTTAAACAACATAAGCACAATCAAGGGAAACCCCTTTACACAAACATCACAAGATACTAACACACGTAGCATCCTAACATGTTTACTTATCAAATCAACAAGAAAGTATTACAAGGCTATCACCAACCAACATAATCAAATTATTCACACAAGGTACTTTCTACTTTATGTCAACAAGTTCGGGTTTTTATCCCCAAAGTACTTCATACATTAACTCTTTAAAAGATCCGTTTCTTTCACAAAAGTCACATGATACCCGTAGTATAAAATAGAGTGACTATCTTTTTAAGTAAACCAAAACAATTTCCCTTTTTAGAGACAAGTAACAACCTTCTTTTCCAAAAGTTCAAGTTTGCCTAAGTTCAAAGACTCAAGTCTCTTATTTTCGAAAGGTTTTGTAGTTCATAGTCTTAATCACTTAATAATATAATTCTCTTTTAAAACAATTTGAGAAACATATGCCTTATGTGTGAGTAGGTTATTCTTGTTCATAACAATCTTATTAAAGCAGCCATGATCTAGGAAATGTAATATCATTTTGTCTCATCTTAGCTTCTGTGCAGATGGAGGTTTCTACTGGTTTTAATAATACTTAGTTAGTCAATACATTTCCCTTTATTAGCGCTGCAGTGGTTTGTTCGATACTTATTCTCATTTTCGAAATCAATACAAGGCGTTCATAAACAATTAAGTAAACCGTTCCTTTTATCTCTCTTAAGTCGTTATACCTAACTTCCCATAAAGCTAGTATAACTCTTAAGCTTTTAAAACCAAGTATTACTCTTCTTTCAAAAACGATTCTTAATTCTTTTGAAATACTTCAAGATTTTTATTATTTAGACTCAAGTCAAAAGACATCGCAGTACAACCACGTTCAGTTAACACACGTACGTCTACCGTACTATATATATTCTTTTAAAATATCATGCTCAAGAGGATAGGAAGAATCACATACCTCGCGACGATTATCGACAATTAGCAAAACGCTCCACCGCTATAACCCGACTAGCCTTGTCCACCTTTCAAGTAGAACATGCTACTTGCAGAACTTTCAACCTATAAAGGCCATATACGTCTATCAACGTCTAGACTACTCTGTAGAATACTCTAAGCAGAGGGTTCTTGTTATACCCCGTATTTCCAGAGTATGTACGTGAGGGCGTACGTATTATAATTTAAGCCTTAAAGTAGGCATAGGTTCGAAATTTGGGCACAAGTACCGAAAAGAATCGTTTTTCGACGAAACGCTTTACTAAACTTGCGAAGGGAAAATTCCGGCTATGTCATTGAGAATTTTTGCGGATTTTTCCGAGAGACGAAGCATTTTGGACCAACGGGAGGGCGACATGTGTCACCCTCACATTGGAAGAGGTTGGGCGGCAAAGTGGACGAAAATTGTGGCTTGTTTTGTCAAGTAGTTGGTAGGATATTTTGGTGGTAGATGGATAAGGTGTACTTGGCTTGATCTTGGCCTTACACTTGCCTAACACATGGATTAATCTTGGCCATTGGTTGGCCATTGCTTGACCTATAAATACCCCTCTATGTAGATGAACTTCTTCATCCAAAATTGTTCTAAGTGTTAAATTCCTCCCTCCTCTGAGTGAGAGCTGGCGTCCACCACCCCCCCTCCCCTGAGAGCCCTGGCCGAGAGCCTCCTCCCCTTTGTGGTGTCTAGCCGTGGGTACCCACTAGCCTAGTTGTCTCGTATAAATACCCCTTTTGTGGTATAGAAATACTCTCCAAGTATTGTTGTAATGCCCAAATACTTGGCCCAAATACCTTGTAGAATTCCCAAGGTTACACTTATACAAAAGCCTAAAATACTATTATACTTTCCTCACCACAAAAACGAAACCCTAAGGAAAACCTTCATAGTCGGTTGAAGTGTTAAGTAGAAGTGCGTAGAACTTCTAAGGGTTGTTTTGTCACACCCAGTGGATCGTGCCTTACCCGGCACCCTAGTGATACAACATCGAGAAAAACCAAATGGAAATAAAAACTTAGACATGCAACAAGAGATATAATAATAAAAAGCAACCAAAACAGTTGCCTTCAAGATATACATAAAACACAACAGTTTAATCCTTTTACAACCCCGCCACAACAAGATTACTGCACTTCTAAGATTTACAACGACTATGACGGACAGGGCCCCGCCATACCCTCGAATGTACAAGAACCTACAACTCGTGGAAACACATACCAAAAGATAAGCCTCGGAGAAACGGAGCTTCCTAATACGCCGAATCGTGATCCTATGGCGAGGATCCACGACCGATGTACCTCTACTGCGGCATGAACGCACCCAAGGAGGTCAAGACAGTACCAAGTATGTGAAATCAGAATGCTGCAGTTAAATCATAACACTATATAAAGCAGAGACATGTATGATAACCAAAATACAAGACGCAACATAAAGCGCCAAGTCGAGGACTCACGCCTCAAAGTCACCACTCAAATCTAACTATGGGTCTCACGCCCACCACATCCATCATGTTCGCATCATGGCCACATGCCGGAATCTTGACGGTGTAGACATGCCCATGTAACCTCAATAACAATATCTTGGTGGTCAACTCGCCGCACGCCACATGCCGAATCTTGCGACGGTGTAGACCGTCCATGTTGCGCAATAACCATATATCGGGTAATCAACGCCGCACGGGCCGCATGCCCCTGAATATCGACGGTGTAGACGTCCATGTGACATCAACAACAAGACAAAATCAAAATGGAAACATACCCGTGGAATTCTCCATCACCGCCAAAGACGCCCAAGTAAGTTCTCGACAAGTCAACCGCCTCTATCGAGACGCCAGAATACGTAAATACCACACTTGCACAACAAAGGCTATCATCACAAGCATAGGCAAGTTTCACAACAACAAGCATAGGCAAGTTTCACAACAACAAGCATAGGCAAGTTTCACACAACAAGCATAGGCAAGTTTCACACAACTCAAAGTACTTTCATTTTATGCCAAAGTCCGGGTTTTTAACCCCAAAGTACTACATACGTTAAGTTCCTTTAAAAGAGATCCATTACTTTTATAAAAGTCACCCGATACCCGTAGTATTAGAATGACCAACCCACATTCCTTTTCAAAATCAAGTAACAACATTCTTTTCCTAAGTTCCAGTTTGCCTAGTTTCAATTACTCAAGCTTCTCATTTTCAAATGGTTTCATAGTTCCCAAACTTAATCACTTGATTCCTTTTTAGAACAATTGAGTAATATATGTCTCACGTGAGAGTAGGTTATTCTTGTTTACAACATTCTTATTACAGCAGCCATGATCTAGAAAATGTAATATCATTTTGTCTCATCTTAGTTTCTATGCAGATGGAGGTTTCTACTGGTTTTAATACGATACATCATTATTCAATACATTTTCCTTTATTAACGCTGCAGTGGTCTGTCGATACACATTCTGATTTCCGAAATCAGTAAAACATTATCCCTTTAAATAAAACCAAGTACTCATTACTCACGAATGAGGTTACAAACATTCACATTAAAACAAATAAGTTAAGTCTCTTATCTTATAAGATCAAGTCTCTTAACTTCTAACATCAGTAAACCATTTTCTTTACCTCTCTTAAGACATTATACCTAACTCCCCATAAAGCTAGTATAACTCTTTTTAAAACCTTTAAAACCAAGTGTTACTCTCCCTTCAAAACGATTTATAAATCTTTCGAAATACATCAAGTTCTTTATTATAACTAGCGATTATAATTCACATCGATTACCTTTTAAAACCACAAAGTATTTTCTTACATAAAGTCGTTATAACCAACTTCCCATGAAGCCGTTATAACACTTTATGTTTTAAGAACAATCAAACACGATTAACACATGTACGCTTCACCGTACTACATAGTTCACACATATCATGCTAGAAGAGATAGGAGAGGTTCACATACCGCGACGATTTATCGACAATAAGCAAAATGCTCCAAGTACTACAACCTTGCTAGCCCTTTCCACTCCTCGAGTAGAATACGCTACTCTTAGTAATTTCACCTATAAAGGTCACAAACGTCTATTAACCCCAAAACACAAGTTTCTATCTTCCTACAGAAAATTCGGACCCCACACACAACAGAAATCTCCTCCTCTATCGAGGCCGGCCAAAGCCAACGGGGGTTTATACGCCTAACCTGGACGTGTACAATTCTACTCGAATACTACACAAGTCTACCGCAATACGCCCTATGTAATTACAGATTCGATTCGATTCTTTATTCTTGAGCTTAAGTCAAAAGACATTGCCACAATACTACGTTGATTCTATATTTAGTATACTTCAACTATATATTCTAACATGTAATTTCCAATTACAATAGAAGGACAGTAGTGTTTACCTCGATAAGCCCAAAATTATCCAAGTATAAAGTCGATCCTGAGCAACGCTTAGCTCCTACTCCGAGCGCTCCAACAACCCTTAGAAGTTCTAACCAACTTCTACTTACAACTTCAACAACGGGTGAAGATTTCCTTAGGGTTTCGTTTTTGTGGCTAAAGGAAGTATAATCGTATTTTCTGGGCTTTTGTATAAGTGTAACCTTGGGAATACTACAAGGTATTTGGGCCAAGGTATTTGGACATAATAACAATACTAGGAGAGTATTTCTATACCACAACAAGGGGTATAATACGAAAACAACTAGGCTAGGGGGGGGGTACCCCACGGCCAAGGCACCACAAAGGGGGGGAGGGGTGGCCTCTCGGCCAAAGCTCCACAAAGGGGAGAGGGAGGGTTTTCAAGACTTGGAAGTTTTTGGAATGGATGAAGTCTTCACACTTAGGGGGGGTATTTATAGCAAAACCAAAGGCCAACCAAGGGCCAAGATCCTTCCAAGTGTATAGCAAGTGTAAGGACAAGATTAAGCCAAGTGCACCCTAAACCCTACTCCACAAAACACTCCACAAAACAAGCCACAAAGCAAGGCACAAATCAAGGGGCCAATCGGCCAAGGCCAACCAACCTTGACCGCCCCCTCCAAACCGTCCAATGAGGGTGACAAGTGTCACCCTCCCGTTGGTCCAAGAATGTTTGCCTTCTCGGAAAAATCCGCAAAAATATAAATGACATAGGCGGAATTTTCCCAACGTAGTCTGGAAACGTTTCGTCGAAAAACGACTCAAATCGGCACTTGTGCCCAAAATGAATTCGGCCAAGCCTAATGAAGTTCGAAAATTTCTACGTACGTCCCCCACGTACATACTCTGGAAATACGGGGTATAACATGTTTGGAGCGGGTTGGAGCGCACGGAGTAGGAGCTAAACCTTGCTCAGGATCGACATATAAACTTGGATAATTTTGGGCTTATCGAGGTAAACACTCTTGACCTTCTATTGTAATTGGAAATTACATGTTGTAGGATTATATAGTTGAAGTATACTATACATAGAACTGAACATAATTGTGCGGCAATGTCTTTTGACTTAAGCCCAATTTTAAAGAAGAGAATCGAATCAGAATTACATAGGATCAGACATGGTAGACTTGTGTAGACATCGTGAAGTAGAATTGTACACGTCCAGGTTAGGCGTGTAAACCCCCGGTTGGCTTGGTAGCGGCCTCGCAGAGAGGAGATTTACGCTGCCATGTGTGGGTGTCGAATTTTCTGTAGAATATTCTACGATGAGATCTAGATGTTAATAGGCGCCTTGTGGCCTCTATAGGTTGAAATACTACGTATGGCGTGATCTACTTGGCTTAAGGAGTAGCCGACGGTTTGAGGTACTTGGAGCATTTTGCTATTAGTCGATAATCGTCGCAAGGTTTGTGAACCTCTTCCTATCTGTTCTAGCATGATATGTGTATAACTATGTAGTACGGTAGACGTACATGTGTTAAATGTATTTGATTGGTTTAAAACATAAAGTGTTATAACGGCTTTATGGGAAGTTGGTTATAACAGTTTTATGTAGGTAAGAAAATGCTGTGTGGTTTTAAAAAGGTAACTGATTTGACTTATAACTGACTTGATGTGTGATAATAAAGAACTTGAAGTATTTCAAAAGAATCATTTTGAAAGAAGAGTAATACTTGGTTTTTGAAAGCTTAAGAGTTATACTAGCTTTATGGGAAGTTAGGTATAACGTCTAAAAAGAGGTAAAAAGAATGGTTATTTGATTTTAGAAGTTAAGAGACTTAATCTTATAAGATAAGAGACTTGACTTAAATGAATTAACATGAAGTTTGTTAAAAAGTGTGATACCTCATTCGTGAGTAATGAGTACTTGGTTTTTTTTAAAAGAAATAATGTTTTACTGATTTCGAAAATCAGAATGTGTATCGACAAACCACTGCAGCGTTAATAAAGGGAAATGTTTTGAATAATGAAGTATTATTAAAACAAGTAGAAACCTCCATCTGCATAGAAGCTAAGATGAGACAAAATGATATTACATTTCCTAGATCATGGCTGCTTAATAAGATTGATTATAAACAAGAATAACCTACTCACACATAAGGCATATGTTTCTCAAATCGTTTAAAGGAATTATGTTTTAAAGGATTAAAACTATGAACTACGAAACCTTTTCTAAAATGAGAAACTTGAGCATTTGAAATTAGGCAAACTTGAACGTTTGGAAAATAAGGTTGTTACTTGATTTTACAAAGGAAAGCATTTTGGTTTACTTAACAATGCTAGTCACTCTATTTTTATACTACGAGTATCGGGTGACCTTTGTAAAAGAAATAGATCATTAAAAGGAATTTAACGTACGTAGTACTTTAGGGTGAAAAACCGGACTTTGACATAAAAGGAAAGTACCTTGAGTTGTGTATAACCTGCCTATGCTTGTTGTTGTGAAACTTGCCTATGCTTGTTGTGATAGCCTTTGTTGTATTTCTATACCCACACGTCTCTCGATGGAGGGGCGGTTGATTTGTTATGAACGATTCTTCACCGAGTCCCACGAGATGGGCCGGGACACGTATTCCATCTGATTATTCACCGAGTCCCACGAGATGGGCCGGGACACGTATTCCATATGATTATTCACTGAGTCCCACGAGATGGGCCGGGACACGTATTCCATCTGATTATTCACCGAGTCCCACGAGATGGGCCGGGACACGTATTCCATCTGATTATTCACCGAGTCCCACGAGATGGGCCGGGACACGTATTCCATCTGATTATTCACCGAGTCCCACGAGATGGGCCGGGACACGTATTCCATCTGATTATTCATCGAGTCCCACGAGATGGGCCGGGACACGTATTCCATCTGGTTATCCACCGAGTCCCATGGGATGGGCCGGGACACGTATTCCACATGATTCTCTACCAAGTCCCACGGGATGGGCCGGGACACGTATTCCACATGATTCTCTACCGAGTCCCACGGGATGGGCCGGGACACGTATTCCACACGATGTATACCTAGACTGCCGGCAGTGAGGAAGGAGTTCCACGGGCATGAGGGATGATTTGAGGGCGTGAGTCCCCGCTCGACATGATCGCTTTTATGCCGTGAATCGTAGTTTGGTTATCATACATGTCTCCTGCTTTATATAAACTATTATGATTTCATTTACTGATATTTTCTGATTTCACATACTTGGTACTTGTTATCGACCTCCTTCGGCCGAGCGTATAAAGAGGCGAGCATCTCACGCGGAACAGACCAACCGTGGCTCTCCGTATGGCACGCCCCGAGAAGGTCCAAACCTCGTGGATCGCATGCACCGGCACCATTTGTTGGGTCGCCGAGTGACACTAGAACCTCGCGCAAAGTGACAAAAGTGGTATCGAGCGCTTAGTCCTCGGAAAGTGTCTACGCACCGTGTTCAGTAGAGTCTTGATTATCGATGTGTGGCACCACATCTATAATCGTGAGGTCGCAGGACATTTAGGATTGGTTTCCATTTCTTCTCATTCCGAGATCGTGCCTTAGAGTTGTGTGATAAGTTGGACCCTCCGACGTATTTCGTTTTACCGTTATGCCTCCGCGTAAGGCAACCCGCCCAGTGGGCAAGGCACCGGTGGAGCCGCTAGTGAGATACAGAGGAGTACGAGGCGCAGCCCGGCCAAGACCGAGATTGTGCTTGACGGCGAGTTTTGTGACGCCGCCAAAGACCCAGCGAGTTTAGAGCCGCAGCAATGGGCCGAGACTACGATACGAGCCTCCACCCCACACTGGAGCAGATGACGGGTACAAGGAGATGGCCCGCCATCGCCGTGGTCGTGGCCGATATGAGGATAGGATGGATGCGCAGCTTCCAGCCCGAGTCGTTATACCCGTAGTAGTTCGACCCTACGTATGAGAGCGCATTTAAAGCATGTAAGACTTAAAATTTTCAAAGGATAGGTTGACGGATTATTCCGACGGGTTTTAGTCAACTTTGGGGCGGGTTATGACCCGATTCATTGAGAGTTCCTGGTATTTTAAAGGCCTAGGCGTAGTTCGTTGAGTCTAGATTCCAACGCAACCAACCGCTCGTCGATAGGACGTCGGAGTAGAAAGTTATGAGAGTTACAAGTTCGCGTGATGGGCGTAAATGCGTTTCGTGCAAAGGCAGGGCGCGGCGCGGATGCAGGCCGCGCGCCTAAAGTGCGAGGGTCGCTGAAGTTTCAGCGCCGCGGTGCCAGGACAGCAGGGCCGCGGCGCTGAATGTCCAGAGAGCCGAGGTTTTCAGCAGCGCTGGCGGCCGCGCGCCGAGGCGGGATTTTTGGGCGAAAACTTAGAAAGTCCGATTTCTTTAAAAGGCCCTGGGAGGGTGACAAGTGTCCCCCCCATCTGATTTTGCTTGCATGGCTTATATTGACCAAGTCTTGTAGACTTGGTCATCTCTCAAACATCTTCCTCTCTCTAAAAAATCAGCTCATCCTTCTCTCTAAAAACCCAAGAAAAATCTGAAAGTTAAGAACAAGAAAAGGAAGCTTGTAGCTAGCTTGTTGGCATTATTGTGGTGGTGTTCTTGGCAAGGAAGCTAGCAATATTTGGGATACGTTTTGGCTAAAACTTTAAGGTAACATTTCTTCCTTTAGATTTAGTTCTAGTGTTGCATGCTTAGAAGAAAGATCTTGTGGTAGTAAAATAATGCACTTAGAGTCATTGCATGCTAGAAAATGTGGTTTGGATATGAAGAATGGGTTAAGAAGAGATTATGAGCATGTTGTAGCCTAAAAACTACCTTAGAATTGTTAAGTGAATTGTTGTAAACTTATTGGGCAGAATTTTGGGTGTGAAATCCCCTTTGAATTGTTGGATTGATTGAGCCTTAAATGTGGTGTTTTGGATGATAAATTCGGCCTTGAGAAAGGTGGCAAAGTGAGTAGAAACAAAGGAAATGCTGCCCAATTTTCCTTAGAATTTAGTGACTTTGAACTTGGATTGTTCTACATTAAGATGAGAGGTTAATAAACGTATCATGACTATTATAGGTTGAAATATTACTCATGTAGTTTGGACTTGGCAAGTGGATTGACCAAAGAGGTATGTGAAGTTTTCCTATCTCTTGAGCATGAATAGATGAAACTATGTAGTACGGTAGACGTACAAGATTTGGTATTCTTACTTGCTTTAAGTATATAATGACTTGTTTCATTTTAAGAATGTATAATTCCCTTAGTTAGGGAAAAAGTATGATTTTACTAAAGTATAGAGTTAATATAACAACTTTATGAGAAGTTGGTTTATTAGCTTCATAAAAGGTTAATGAGAAGAGATTTTCTATAAATAAGATAAGTATGTGAAGAGGCAAATTGATTTTAAGGTATCAGTTGTCCAAAGGTTTTTATGTATAAAGAAGAGTCATTGTTGAAAGAGTTGAAGCATATAGTACTTGGGTTAAACTCCCGGTGTTCTTTTATTAAAGATATGATTAAGTGCCTTAAGTAAACTAAAATGAGAGAATATATGAACAAGACTAAAAGAAGTTATAAGTTTCTTAACTTATTTATGATATGATGACAGTTTGAGATAGGGTAAGAGTATGTCTGAGGGGCAAGCCCCAAGATCGTCATACCACCTCCTTCAGTGTAAGAGTATGTCCGGCGGGCCACCCCAAGATCGCCATACCATCCGCCTTGTAAGAGTATATCCGGCGGGGCAGATCCAAGATCGTTATACCATCCGCACAAGATAAGAGTATATCCGGCGGCAAGCCCCAAGATCGTTATACCATCTGCTCCAGTGTAAGAGTATATCTGAGGTACAGCCCCAAGATCGTTATACCATCTGCTTCAGGGTAAGAGTATATCTGAGGGGAAAGTCCCCAAGATCGTTATACCACCTGTTCCGTGGATTTGCTACCCATGATGCGAGGAATACCTCATGCGAGTCCTTATGGGCTTATGCGGGTGAAATAGTCCCATGCCGGCGGGTACAGCCGATGCGAGGAGTACCTCATGCGGGTCCACGGGACCCATGCGGGTGAAATAGTCCCAGGAGTAGGATGGTTTTATTGATACTACGGGCGAGGTACCCTGTTTTGATCATGAGCCTCCTATTTTATGCAGTATTATATATATATACTTGTCACTCTCATTGTTAGTAAGGCACAGTAAAAGGTATTTTATTGTCTTTCATGACTCCAGCTTGCTTTTAGACTTGATATCAGTATTACAGTATTTTTCCAGCTTTACATACTTGGTACATATCAGGTATCGACCCTTCCTGGGCCGCTCATGCCGCAGGTGGGTAAGCGATGTGGATCCTCATTCTTAGGATCACTCTTCCAGTGTCAGAAGCTCCATCCCTCCGGACGCTTGTTATTTTGGTACGGATTTCCCTGATGCTATAGGTACTTTGTATATTCAGGGGGTATGGCGGGGCCCTGTCCCGCCACAGTTGTTATCTTTAGAGGTCTGTGGTCACATTTATGTTTTGGGCTATAAGAACCAGTTGTACTATTATACTTTTGTTAAGTATGTTTTATGGAAGGCAGCCTTACCGGCTGGCCAGTGATGTTACCTTTTTATACGTATGTGTTATGTATGTTCCGCTGCTATTCTCTGACATATACTTGATGTGGTACCCGAGGTACCACCATGGCCCCGGCCGGGTCGTGACAAAAGTGGTATCAGAGCGCTTAGTCCTCGAAAGTGTCCATGCATCGTGTCTAGTAGAGTCTTGATTATCGGTGTCGTGCACCACATCTATAATCGTGAGGTCAGCAGGATATTTAGGATTGGTTTCATTCTTTCACTCTAAGATCGTGCAATAGAGCCGAGTTATAGGTTGAACCTCCTCCGATGTTTTCCTTTATGTACGCTTATGCCTCCACGCAAGGCAACCGCGCCCGTGGCAAGGCACCGAGGTGCCGCTAGTGGACGCGGAGAGTCACGAGGCACGTGCCCAATCCTTACCGGAGATGATGTTTAGGGCGGCGAGTTCCACGCCGCCGCCAAATTTCAGAGTTCGAGGCGCAGACGCGCCATCGAGACCGCAGACGAGCCTCCACCACGCATGTGGCCCGAGTACGAGATTACGGGAATGATTCGTTATCGACTAGCATAGTAAGGTGGCGCCGACAGAGCAGCGCCAACCCAGAGCCGATAGCTTACGGATTCGGATTTCCGGTTGTCACCCACCCGAAGTTCTATGGTTCGAGATTTGATGAGGATCGCAGGAGTTTGTCGGCGATACAAATGACCATGCAGTTCTTAGGCATCGTGAGACCGAGTCCGTTATACTAGCTTACCGTTACGCGATATTGCGTTGAACTGGTTTGAGTCCGGGTATTGTCGAGGTGAGGACGCTCTTCCACTGATTGGGAGGAGTTCACAGAGGCGTTCCTAGACCACTTCTTGCCTCCCGAGGTGAGGAGAGCCCGCTAGATAGGTTCTTGACCTTGAGACAGACGGAGGACTATCGTGAGAGTACACTGAGTTTGACTCTGGCCGATATGCACACACCATTGTAGCCGATATGGCGCATGTGGTTCATAGATACGTGATGGACCGACCGTCACATGACATCGTGATGCTGGGGTGGCTCTTCACCAGTGATGGATATTGCCGTGATGCAGCATACGCATGTGGATTGAGGACAGAGAGCAGGATCGCTTAGATTTGGGCCACCTAAGAGGCTGTGACATCGGGTTCTCGTGGCGCTGAGGCGGGCGGCCTCAAGAAGACTAGATCCACCTTCCACCAAAGACAGAGTGCTCCTTCACGCTTTTCCGCAGGAGGTCCGTCAAGAGGTTATTCGAGCAGGTCGTGGCTCCAGGATGTCGTTTTCGCGAGGCAGAGACCAAAGACTAATCGAGACCACTTACCTCTGCGCTCGACGCGGTAGGTCTCATCCGGCGAGTGCCGATGGGTTCGAGATCATGTTACTCTTGTGGCGCAGGCCATCCAAGAAGGATTGTCCGCCCCAGCGGCGTGGAGCATTACGTTCAGCCGACGGGGTCTGTTGCTGGATCTTCATCTTCGATGGTTAGACGCCCCGGAGGGCAGGGTACTTATGGGCCAGCAGGCCGCGGCAGAGGTCGTGGTAGGGGTTCCAGTTCTAGCGGTCCTCAGAACCGCATATATGCTATGTCCAGTCGACAGGACCAGGAGGCGTCGCCAGATGTCGTCACAGGTACATTATTGGTTTCTTGCTGTGATGTATATGCTTTGATAGATCCAGGTTCTACCTTGTCCTACATATCTCCTCATATTGCCAGTAGAATAGGGATAGAGCCCGAGTCCATAAGACCTTTTGAGGTGGCTACGCCAGTAGGTGATTCAGTGGTAGCTGAGCGAGTGTATAAGGCTTGTCCTGTGACTATAGATAGCCGTCAGACTCTAGCCGACTTGATAGAGTTGGATATGACAGACTTTGATGTGATTATGGGTATGGATTGGCTAGCATCTTGCTATGCTAACGTGGACTGTAGAGAGAGATTAGTTCGGTTCCAGTTTCCCGGCGAGCCGGTTATCGAGTGGAAGGGGAATACTGCATCGCCGAGGGGTAAGTTTATTTCTTACCTCAAGGCTAGGAAGATGGTGCGAAAGGGTACATCTATCATATGGTTCGGGTATTCGACACTGAGGCCGAGGTACCGGACCTTCACGCCCGGCCGTTAGAGAGTTTCCGCACGTATTCCCGACGAAGCTTCGCATCCTCCCGAGAGGAGATTGAGTTTTGCATTGACTTGGCGCCAGATACTCGACCGATATCTATTCCGCCATACAGGATGGCACCCGCCGAGCTGAAGGAGTTGAAGGACCAGCTGAAAGATTTGCTGGAGAAAGGCTTTATTAGGCCAAGTGTTTCTCCTTGGGGAGCACCAGTATTGTTTGTGAAAAAGAAGGATGGGACGCCATGTGTATTGATTACAGTGCACCAACAAGGTGACTATCAAGAACGTATATCCTCCCGTGATTGACGATTTGTTTGACCGTTGCAGGTGCAAAGTGTTTTTCAAGATAGACTCGCGTCCGGTTATCATCAGCACGAGTTAGAGAGATAGATATCCCAAAGATCGCATTCAGACCCTGATGGGCACTATGAGTTCAGTGGTGATGTCTTTCGGGTTGACCAACGCCCAGCAGATTCATGGATTTGATGAATAGGTGTTCGTGCCATTCTTGGATATGTTCGTTATAGTTTTCATTGATGATATCTTGTGTATTCGCGCACGTGAGCAGAGCATACGATCATTTGAGGACGGTATTGGAGTCCTCCGAGACCGGCAGCTTGTATGCCAAGTTCTCGGCGCGAAGTTCGCCGTCAGTGGCTTTCTTAGGGCATGTTATCGGGGCCGATGGTATTCGGGTTGATACAGCGAAGATTGAAGCAGTCAAGACATGGCCCAGACCCACTACACCGACGGAGGTGCGCAGCTTTTTGGGCCTTGCAGGTTATTATCGGCGGTTTGTAGAGAAGTTTGCTTCTATTTCAGCACCTTTGACTAAGCTGACTCAGAAGGCAGCTATGTTCCGGTGGACGGATACTTGTGAGGAAAGTTTTCAGTTGCTAAAGGAGAAGTTGACGACCGCCCCAGTTCTTACTCTTCCAGAGGGCTTAGATGGATATGTGGTTTATTGTGACGCGTCAGGTGTCGGGCTTGGGTGCGTGCTGATGCAGCACGGCAGAGTTATAGCTTATGCATCTCGACAGCTTAGGAAGCATGAGAAGAACTATCCCACGCATGACTTGGAGTTGGCAGCAGTGATTCATGCCTTAAAGATCTGGAGACATTATTTATATGGAGTTCATGTGGACATTTACACAGACCACAAGAGTCTCCAGTACATCTTCAGCCAGAGGGAGCTGAACTTGCGGCAGAGACGGTGGTTGGAGCTACTTAAGGATTACGATGTTGATATTCTATACCACCCAGGGAAGGCCAATGTGGTTGCAGATGCCCTTAGTCGCAGGTCGATGGGTAGTCTGTCTGATGTTCAGCCAGAGAAGAGGGATATGGTCCGAGAGTTACATCAGCTAGCGAGCCTTGGGGTTCGTTTGGTTGATTCTGATAGTGAGGGAATTCGGGTTCGAGAGGTTGCCGAGTCTTCTATCGTCGAGGAGGTAAAGAGGCGACAGTATGAGGATCCGATTTTGGTACGGTACCGAGATGCCGCTGTTCAGAAGGAGAAGAGTCTGTTTGAGGTAGCACCTGATGGGGTGCTAAGATTTGAGGGCCGGTTGTGTGTTCCCGATGTGACAGGACTTCGCCAGCAGATTCTGGGGGAGGCACACAGTGCTCGTTATTCTATTCATCCGGGGTCGACTAAGATGTATCATGACCTCAGATGCGTGTATTGGTGGGATGGCCTAAAGAGGGACGCCATGAGTTCGTGGCACGCGTGCAATTGTCGCGAGTTAAGATTGAGCACCGTAAGCCGGTGGTCATTGCAGCTATTGATATTCGACTTGGAAGTGGAGGTGATAAATATGGATTTTATTACGGGCTACCTACCACTCGTGAGGAAGCATGATTCCATTTGGGTGATTGTCGACAGTCGACTTAAAATCAGCCCATTTTCTTCCTGGCCGTAACGACGCTTCACCGAGGACTATGCCGATTATATATTAGAGAGATTGTGAGACCGCACGAGTCCCTGTCGATTATATCGATAGAGGAGCCCGCTTCTCGGCTAACTTCGGAGGTCTTTCGAAGGATTAGGGACACAGTGAGTCTCGACGGCGCTTTCACCCTCGTGATCGACGGACAGGCAAGCGCACTATCCGCATACTCGAGGATATGCGGGCTTGTGTTATTGATTTCAGGGGTAGCTGGGAGGATCATTTGCCTCTTGTGGAGTTTGCTTACAACAACAGCTACCATTCCAGTATTCAGATGGCGCCTTATGAGGCCTTATACGGGAGAAAGTGCAGGTCACCGATAGGCTGGTTCGAGGTGGGAGAAGTCCAGTTAGTCGGGCCAGACTTAGTTCAGCAGGCAGTGGATAAGGTGAAGCTTATCCAGGAGCGATTGTTGGCAGCTCAGAGTCGGCAAAAGTCGTATGCAGATCATCGGCGTCGACACTTGGAATTCGAGATAGATGATTGGGTTTTTCTAAAAGTATCGCCCATGAAGGGCGTGATGAGATTTGGAAAGAAGGGGAAGCTTAGCCCAAGGTACATTGGGCCGTATCAGATTGTCCGTAGGGTAGGCAAGGTTGCCTATGAGTTAGATCTTCCGTCCGATTTGGAGGCGGTGCATCCAGTTTTTCATGTGTCTATGTTGCGGAAATGTATTGGAGATCCATCTAGAGTGCACCCGGTTCAGGATGTCCAAGTGACAGAGGAGTTATCGTATGAGGAGAGTCCCATAGCGATACTCGATCGTCAGGTTAGGCGACTTCGAACGAAAGATGTGGCTTCCGTCAAGGTGCTATGGCGGAACGAAAACAGGGAGGAAATGACATGGGAAGCAGAGGACGATATGATGAAGAAGTATCCTCACTTATTCCCTATACCTCCAGGTAACCTACTTTCCTGCTTGTTAGTTTTGATTCAGTAAGTTCGCTTAAGTCTGTTGTGGCTCGTGGAGCTTCCTTATTTTTGCAAAGGAGTAGTTGAGAGGGTCTATGTCGATAATATGATTTGAGTAAGCCTAGAAGGAACATTCGGGACGAATGTTTCTAAGGGGGGGAGAATGTTATACCCCGTAGTTCTGACCCTACGTATGAGAGCGTACAAAAGCATGTAAGACTTAAAATTTTCAAAGGATAGGTTGACGGATTATTCCGGACGGGTTTTAGTCAACTTTGGGGCGGGTTATGACCCGATTCATTGAGAGTTCCTGGCATTTTAAAGGCCTAGGCGTAGTTCGTTGAGTCTATATTCCAACGCAACCAACCGCTCGCCGATAGGACGCCGGAGTAGAAAGTTATGAGAGTTACAAGTTCAGGGCGCAATGGGCGTAAATGCGTTTCGTGCAAAGCGCGGTGGCGCGGCGCACGGATGCAGGTCGCGGTGCCTAAAGCCGAGGGGTCGCTGAAGTTTCAGCCGCGCGCCAGGACAGCAGGCGCGGCCGAAAGTCCAGAGCCGGCGGAGGTAGCGCACACGGCGCGGCAGCGCGCCGAGGCGATTTTTGGGCGGAAAAAACTTAGGAAAGTCGATTTCTCTTTTAAAGGCCATGGGAGGGTGATAATTGTCCCCCCCCCCCATCTGATTTTGCTTGCATGGCTTATATTGACCAAGTCTTGTAGACTTGGTCATCTCTCAAACATCTTCCTCTCTCTAAAAAATCAGCTCCTCCTTCTCTCTAAAAACCTAAGAAAAATCTGAAAGTTAAGAACAAGAAAAGGAAGCTTGTATCTAGCTTGTTGGCATTATTGTGGTGGTGTTCTTGGCAAGGAAGCTAGCAATATTTGGGATAAGTTTTGGCTAAAACTTTAAGGTAACATTTCTTCTTTTAGATTTAGTTCTAGTGTTGCATGCTTAGAAGAAAGATCTTGTGGTAGTAAAATAATGCACTTAGAGTCATTGCATGCTAGAAAATGTGGTTTGGATATGAAGAATGGGTTAAGAAGAGATTATGAGCATGTTGTAGCCTAAAAACTACCTTAGAATTGTTAAGTGAATTGTTGTAAACTTATTGGGCAGAATTTTGGGTGTGAAATCCCCTTTGAATTGTTGGATTGATTGAGCCTTAAATGTGGTGTTTTGGATGATAAATTCGGCCTTGAGAAAGGTGGCAAAGTGAGTAGAAACAAAGGAAATGCTGTCCAATTTTTCTTAGAATTTAGTGACTTTGAACTTGGATTGTTCTACATTAAGATTAGAGGTTAATAAACATATCATGACTATTATAGGTTGAAATATTACTCATGTAGTTTGGACTTGGCAAGTGGATTGACCAAAGAGGTATGTGAAGCTTTCCTATCTCTTGAGCATGAATAGATGAAACTATGTAGTACGGTAGACGTACAAGATTTGGTATTCTTACTTGCTTTAAGTATATAATGACTTGTTTCATTTTAAGAATGTATAATTCCCTTAGTTAGGGAAAAAGTATGATTTTACTAAAGTATAGAGTTAATATAACAACTTTATGAGAAGTTGGTTTATTAGCTTCATAAAAGGTTAATGAGAAGAGATTTTCTCTAAATAAGATAAGTATGTGAAGAGGCAAATTGATTTTAAGGTATCAATTGTCCAAAGGTTTTTATGTATAAAGAAGAGTCATTGTTGAAAGAGTTGAAGATATAGTACTTGGGTTAAACTCTGTTCTTTTAATAAAGATATGATTAAGTGCCTTAAGTAAACTAAAATGAGAGAATATATGAACAAGACTAAAAGAAGTTATAAGTTTCTTAACTTATTTATGATATGATGACAGTTTGAGATAGGGTAAGAGTATGTCTGAGGGGCAAGCCCCAAGATCGTCATACCACCTCCTTCGCAAAGAGTATGTCCGGCGGGCCACCCCAAGATCGCCATACCATCCGCTTCAGCAAAGAGTATATCCGGCGGGCGATCCAAGATCGTTATACCATCCGCACAAAGATAAGAGTATATCCGGCGGGCAAGCCCCAAGATCGTTATACCATCTGCTCCAGGTAAGAGTATATCCGAGGTACATGCCCCAAGATCGTTATACCATCCGCCAGTGGTAAGAGTATATCCGAGGAAAGTCCCCAAGATCGTTATACCACCTTGCCCGTGGATTTGCTACCCATGACGCGAGGAATACCTCACGCGAGTCCTTATGGGCTTACGCGGGTGAAATAGTCCCATGCCGCGGGTACAACCGATGCGAGGAGTACCTGCGCGGTCCACGGGACCCATGCGCGGTGAAATAGTCCCGTGAGTAGGATGGTTTTATTGATACTACGCGAGGTACCTGCTTTTGATCATGAGCCTCTTATTTTACGCAGATTATATATATATACTTGTCACTCTCATTGTTAGTAAGGCACAGTAAAAGGTATTTTATTGTCTTTCATGACTCCAGCTTGCTTTTAGACTTGATATCAGTATTGCAGTATTTTTCCAGCTTTACATACTTGGTACATATTGTAATCGACCCCTTCCTGGGGCCGCGTCATGCCGCAGGTGGTAAGCGTATGTGGATCCTCATTCTTAGGATCACTCTTCCAGTGTCAGAAGCTCCATCCCTCCGGACGCTTGTTATTTTGGTACGGATTTCCCTGATGCTATAGGTACTTTGTATATTCAGGGGGTATGGCGGGGCCCTGTCCCGCCACAGTTGTTATCTTTAGAGGTCTGTGGTCACATTTATGTTTTGGGCTATAAGAACCAGTTGTACTATTATACTTTTGTTAAGTATGTTTTATGGAAGGCACTTTACTACCGGTGGCTGATGTTACCTTTTTATACGTATGTGTTATGTATGTTCCACTGCTATTCTCTGACATATACCGATGGTACCTGCAGGTACCGCCATGGCCCCTGGCTGGTCGTGACAAGAGCACCCGTAGTTCACCCCGAGCGCATGGCTTGAGGCTACGGGACTTTCTCGAGTCAGAGCCCGCCGTGTTCTATGGATCGAGCCGAGGATGACCTCGTGAGTTTATTCGACAGCTACAGCGGATCATGAGAGTGATCAGAGTCTCAGAGGCAGAATCGGTGGTATTGGGTTCGCATCAGCTGCGTGATACTGCAGTTGACTGGTTTGATTCGTGGGAGCTGTCCCGGGAAGAGCATGCACTTCCAGCCGTATGGGACGAGTTCTCAAGGGATTTTCTTGCACATTTCTTGCCCCACGTATGAGAGGCTCGGGCCGACATATTTTTGACATTGAGGCAGGACGGGCGGACGGTTAGAGAGTACAATATGGAGTTCGACTCATTAGCTCAGTATGTTCCCGCTGTAGTAGCTGATATGGAGGATGAGAGTACATCGCCACGCCACCGGGCCGGATGATTACTTGGCGAGGCTTGTACGGGTGTAGCTCTTCACCGCATGGACATTGCCCGCACGCAAGCTCATGCACTAGGATGTGAGGCACGGAGAGGTCGACGGAATGACCGGATCAGCGAAGAGGCTGCAATGCAGGGTCCTTTGGTAACTTTCAAGGCGGACCTCCTCAGCAGCAGGCTAGTTATGTACCTCCACCAAGACAGTGGTCCCCGCTACCGCCGACGCTCAGGTATTCGGAGCCGGTCGAGCTCAGGCTTCCGGTTCCCGTGATATACGGGTTCTAGCCACGGGTTCAGTTTTCCTCAGTGCACATCGTGGCGACGCCATCCCGGAATGTCGTCTTTATCGGTGCTTGTTTTTCCCGCGCCGTCCGGGCCATATGACGAAACCGTCCCGATAGGAAGGATGCAGCAGATCGACTCACCCACCGTCGATGGCGGTTCATCGCCTTCATACTATGCACTGCAGGCAGTGCCTATGATTAGAGTGAGCGGTAGATCTGTATATCCTTAACCCTCTAGAGATTTGTATGCATGATATGATGACCTTCTTATTGTGTGCTACGTTCGGATAGCGTTATGTTGGTTATGAGTTAGAAAGCATGGTTAGTTGAAAGGATATGTATGGGGGCATGGAAAGTGTGAACCTTAGAATATTTCATGTTGAGACCTTAGATGTAAGGTCATCTTGAATAAAAGATTTTACGGTTAGTCTTTGTTGAAATACTTGGGTTGCGTATAAATGTATTTGTGGGAAAATTCCTTGGGTAGTGTAAAATGGAAGTGGTAGCTTTCATGACTTGTATAGGTAAGATTGTTCCGGATCGGGAAACAAGAGCGTGATGCGATAGCGGGTCGGGTTGAGGACCATTCGCGGTTCAACCCGCGGCCTGTTTGGTGGTGGGGTCAGCTCTGGGTGGTCCCGCCAGGTGGTAGGGTCACGAGGGTGCTAGGCCCAAGTTTAGATGACCACCGTATGAGTTCGTGGATATGTTCGACCAGAAGCGGATCGTGAAGGCCGGGAATGGCCTTAAGGAAGATTGAGGCTAGTAAGATGACCAGTTTGGAAGTGGTGACTCCAAAGTTTTGGAAACTGAAGCAATGACTGAAGTATGGTACGTATACTAGAAGAGTTCAAGTGTTCGAGAAGGGCACGGCGAGTAAGGAAGGAAGTGAACTTGTGCTGAAAGATGGGAGTAATCATTTTTGAGAAATGAATGTGCGAAGGGAGTGTCCCTTGGATCTAAAGCGAGAGTTGGTTTTGTTTTGCATCATCGAGGTGGTTCCTCGTTGGTCTGGATTTAAGTATTTTGCGCGCATGTGTTATTTCGTGGCCAGGTGTGGCGTTGACAACTTGCTGGAGGAACTTTATCGTTATCCGCCTTGAGAAGGAACATTCAGGACGAATGTTTCTAAGGAGGGGAGAATGTTATACCCCGTATTTCCAGAGTATGTACGTGAGGGCGTACGTATTATAATTTAAGCCTTAAAGTAGGCATAGGTTCGAAATTTGGGCACAAGTGCCGAAAAGAATCGTTTTTCGACGAAACGTTTTACTAAACTTGCGAAGGGAAAATTCCGGCTATGTCATTGAGAATTTTTGCAGATTTTTCCGAGAGACGAAGCATTTTGGACCAACGGGAGGGCGACATGTGTCACCCTCACATTGGAAGAGGTTGGGCGGCAAAGTGGACGAAAATTGTGGCTTGTTTTGTCAAGTAGTTGGTAGGATATTTTGGTGGTAGATGGATAAGGTGTACTTGGCTTGATCTTGGCCTTACACTTGCCTAACACATGGATTAATCTTGGCCATTGGTTGGCCATTGCTTGACCTATAAATACCCCTCTATGTTGATGAACTTCTTCATCCAAAATTGTTCTAAGTGTTAAATTCCTCCCTCCCCTCTTAGTGAGAGCTTTCGTCCACCACACCCCCTCCCCCTTTGAGAGCCCTTGGCCGAGAGCCTCCCCCTCCCCCTTTGTGGTGTCTAGCCGTGGGGTACCCCCCCCCCTAGCCTAGTTGTCTCGTATAAATACCCCCTTTTGTGGTATAGAAATACTCTCCAAGTATTGTTGTAATGCCCAAATACCTTGGCCCAAATACCTTGTAGAATTCCCAAGGTTACACTTATACAAAAGCCCAGAAAATACTATTATACTTTCCCTCAGTCACAAAAACGAAACCCTAAGGAAAACCTTCATAGTCGGTTGAAGTGTTAAGTAGAAGTTGCGTAGAACTTCTAAGGGTTGTTTGGAGCGGGTTGGAGCGCACGGAGTAGGAGCTAAACCTTGCTCAGGATCGACATATAAACTTGGATAATTTTGGGCTTATCGAGGTAAACACTCTTGACCTTCTATTGTAATTGGAAATTACATGTTGTAGGATTATATAGTTGAAGTATACTATATATAGAACTGAACATAATTGTGCGGCAATGTCTTTTGACTTAAGCCTGAATTTTTAAGAAGAGAACTGAACTGTAATTACATAGGACTGTATTACAGTAGACTTGTGTAGCATTACTGTGAAGTAGAATTGTACACGTCCGGTTAGACGTGTAAACCCCCCCCCCCCCTGGTTGGCTTGGTAGCCGGCCTCGTTAGAGGAGGAGATTTACGCTGTTGCGGGGAGAGGTCGCCAATTTTCTCAGAGAATATTCTACGATGAGATCTAGATGTTAATAGGCGCCTTGTGGCCTCTATAGGTTGAAGTACTACGTATGGCGTGATCTACTTGGCTTAAGGAGTAGCCGACGGTTTGAGGTACTTGGAGCATTTTGCTATTAGTCGATAATCGTCGCAAGGTATGTGAACCTCTTCCTATCTGTTCTATCATGATATGTGTATAACTATGTAGTACGGTAGACTTACATGTGTTAAATGTATTTGATTGGTTTAAAACATAAAGTGTTATAACGGCTTTATGGGAAGTTGGTTATAACAGCTTTATGTAGGTAAGAAAATGATGTGTGGTTTTAAAAAGGTAACTGATTTGACTTACAACTGACTTGATGTGTGATAATAAAGAACTTGAAGTATTTCAAAAGAATCATTTTGAAAGAAGAGTAATACTTGGTTTTTGAAAGCTTAAGAGTTATACTAGCTTTATGGGAAGTTAGGTATAACGTCTAAAAAGAGGTAAAAAGAATGGTTATTTGATTTTAGAAGTTAAGAGACTTAATCTTATAAGATAAGAGACTTGACTTAAATGAATTAACATGAAGTTTGTTAAAAAGTGTGATACCTCATTCGTGAGTAATGAGTACTTGGTTTTTTTAAAAGGAATAATGTTTTACTGATTTCGGAAATCAGAATGTGTATCGACAAACCACTGCAGCGTTAATAAAGGGAAATGTTTTGAATAATGAAGTATTATTAAAACCAGTAGAAACCTCCATCTGCATAGAAGCTAAGATGAGACAAAATGATATTACATTTCCTAGATCATGGCTGCTTAATAAGATTGATTATAAACAAGAATAACCTACTCACACATAAGGCATATGTTTCTCAAATCGTTTAAAGGAATTATGTTTTAAAGGATTAAAACTATGAACTACGAAACCTTTTCTAAAATGAGAAACTTGAGCATTTGAAATTAGGCAAACTTGAACGTTTGGAAAATAAGGTTGTTACTTGATTTTACAAAGGAAAGCATTTTGGTTTACTTAACAATGCTAGTCACTCTATTTTTATACTACGAGTATCGGGTGACCTTTGTAAAAGAAATAGATCATTAAAAGGAATTTAACGTACGTAGTACTTTAGGGTGAAAAACCGGACTTTGACATAAAAGGAAAGTACCTTGAGTTGTGTATAACCTGCCTATGCTTGTTGTTGTGAAACTTGCCTATGCTTGTTGTGATAGCCTTTGTTGTATTTCTATACCCCGCCTCTCGGAGGCGCTGATTTGTTATGAACGATTCTTCACCGAGTCCCACGAGATGGGCCGGGACACGTATTCCATCTGATTATTCACCGAGTCCCACGAGATGGGCCGGGACACGTATTCCATCTGATTATTCACCGAGTCCCACGAGATGGGCCGGGACACGTATTCCATCTGATTATTCACCGAGTCTCACGAGACGGGCCGACACGTATTCCATCCGATTATTCACCGAGTCCCACGACGGGCCGACACGATTCCATCCGGTTATCCACCGAGTCCCGCGGATGGGCCGACACGTATTCCACATGATTCTCACCGAGTCCCACGACGGGCCGACACGATTCCATGATTCTCACCGAGTCCCACGGATGGGCCGACACGATTCCACATGATTCTCACCGAGTCCCACGGATGGGCCGACACGATTCCACACGATGTATACCTAGATCACGGCGGAGGAAGGAGTTCCACGGGCATGAGGGATGATTTGAGGGCGTGAGTCCCTGGCTTGACATGACTGCTTTTATGCTGTGAACTGTAGTTTGGTTATCATACATGTCTCCTGCTTTATATAGACTATTATGATTTCATTTACAGTATCTTTACAGTTTCACATACTTGGTACCTGTTGTACTGACCTCCTTCGGGGGGCTGAGCGTATAAAGAGGCCAGAGCATCTCACGCGGTAGTATTTCCGGGCTCTACGTATAGAGGTATCTTTGGAATACAACAAGGTATAAGGCTAAGGTATTTTGGAATTGTAACAATACTTGGAGAGTATTTTTCTACCAAAGGGGGGGGGGGGGGGTATTTCACGAGAACAACTCAAGAGAGGGGGGGGTACTTCTCTGCCAAGGGCCTTTCAAAGGGGGAGGGGAGCTCTTGGATGAGAGCTACACTAAGGGGGAGATGGATTTTCAAGACTTAGAAAGTGTGGAGTGGATGAAGAAGTCTTCAACTAAGGGGGGGGGGGGGTATTTATAGGACTTTCAATGGCCAAGATCAAGACAAGTGGTGGGCAAGTGGAGGGTGTGGATTTTCCCAAGTGCACCCTAGCCATCTACTCCACAAATCACTCCAAACATTGACCCATGGTTTAGGCCACAAAATCATGCCAAGATCGGCCATGGTTCCGCCCACTTGAGGGTGACAAGTGTCGCCCTCTCGTTGGTCCAAAATATTTCATCTCTCGGAAAAATCCGCAAAAATTATTAATGTCGCAACCGTAATTTTCCTTTCGCAAAGTTTGGAAAACGTTTCGTCGGAAAACAATTATTTTCGGGGGTTGTGCACAAATTTTCGTCCCTTGCCTAACTTAAGGCTTAAACTTTTGTATGTACGTCCTCACGTACATTCTCTGGAAATACGGGGTATAACAAAACCCGCGGAATATGAACAGCGTAACATGGCCATGGGTTTAAGTGATATAATACAAACACAACCGGCCATCGTAAACAACATAAGTAATTTAAGAAAACCCCCTTAACACAGAAGTCTCAAGACACTAACACTCGTAGTATCATAACACATTTACTTATTAAACCAACTTACTACACCTTCAGAAAATCATTACAAGGCCTTTATAATCAAGTAAGTAAACCGTTCTTTTTATCCTCCTCGGTTCGTTATAACTAACTTCCCATAAAGCTATTATAACATTTATACTTTTAAGCAATTCAAAACAATCACACTCTTTTGAGAAACCAAGAGAACTTATTCTTTTAAAACCAAGTATCAATTTCTTTTCTGAATAATGTTTCACAACTTTTTAGAATACTTCAAGGCTCTTAAGATTTAGAAGTCAATCAAGGACATCAAAACTGAAACCAAATTCATTTAACACACGTATGTCTACCGTACTATATATTTCACAACAATCATGCTCAAGAGGATAGAAAGACTCACATACCTCCTCGGCTTAATCGACTTGCCAAGTCGAATATGCCGCACGTAGAGTATCAACCTATAATAACCATAACACGTCTATTAACTTCTAGTTTTCTTCGTAGAGTATTTCTAAGAATAAGGTCTCTTATTCTACGGAAAATTGGGCAGCACTTCCCCTGTTTCTACGTACTTTTCGACCTTTTTCAAGGCCCGAAATCAATAACCAAATGCCATATTTAAGGCGCAACAATACAGCAAGTCAAAGGGGATTACACACCTAACTGGACGTGTAAAATTCAGCCCCTTTATCTACAAAGGTTGTCCATTAATACAAGTCCAATGTAAAAACAGTCCATTAGTCCACTAATACAATCCATTAGTCCAGTCCTTTAGTTGGTGTTCTTGGCCAACTACTACGATCAAAACTGTCCAGTTTTTTGCTAGCATGCCAATATTGTTTCATTACTTCTTTAATAATCCTCCAACTTATATTCCAGTCTTTATATAAGTTATATTAACTTGTTATCAACAAGATTCCTTCATGTCAACAAGTCATAGGTAATGTTTTAACTACTTTAATGGCTAGCATGCCAATTTCTCGGTTTTAACAACTTTAATGGCTAGCATTCCAATTTCGGTTTTTAACATCTTACTAAGGTCCAATTCTTTTCAATCTTCTTTCCACATATCACATACTCATTTATTTACTACTAACACATGTAATTTCCAACTTCATTAAAAGGACAAAGATTATTACCTCAATAAGCCCAAAATTTTCCAAGACTATAAGTCGATCCTTAGGAATCTTAGCTTCAATTCCTTACGTTCCAACCCACTCCAAGCAACCCTTAGAAGTTCCTATCCAACTTCTCTTAAAACTTCATCCAAAAATATGAAGATCACTTTAGGGTTTCACTTTACGACTATCGGATTAACGTAGTATTTCCGGGATTTTTGTGTTGGGATATTCTTAGAACACTACTAGGGACACTTGGTTTTAGTATTGGGATTTATCAACAACAATTGAAGAATTGTTCTTGTCACACCCCGAATTCGGGCCCGTGACTGGTGCCTTACCCCGGGAACCCTAGTGATACATACATCAGAGAAAATCAGCGGAACATAACACATGAGTCATGAAACAAGAGATATAATAATAAACAGGCCAACCAAAACGGTTGCCTTCAGTATATACATAACACCTGAACAGTTTAATCCTTTTACAACCCTGCCCACAACAGCTTCTGGACACTTAAGATTTATAACACTATGACGGGACAGGCCCCGCCATACTCGAATGTTCAAGAACCTACAACTCAGTGGAACACATACTAAAAGATAAGCCTCGGAGAAACGGAGCTTCCTAATACGCCGAATCGTGATCCTATGAGCGAGGATCCACGACCGATGTACTTCTACTGCGGATGAACGCAGGCTCAAGGAGGTCAAGATAACAGTACCAAGTATGTGAAATCAGAAATATCAGTAAATGAAATCATACTAGTCTATATAAAGCAGGAGACATGTATGATAACCAAACTACAGTTCACAACATAAAAGCAGTCATGTTCAGTCAGGGACTCACGCCCTCAAGTCATCACTCAAATATAACTATGGGTCTCACGCCCACAACATCAATCATGTTCGCATCATGGCCGCATGCCCCGACTCGCTTCTGTAGACATGTCCATGATGCAACAATAATACCAATGCCCCATGGCCACATGCCCGAATTACCTCGGTGTAGACACGCCCACGTGACATCAACAACAATATATTGGGTGATCAACCCGCCGCACGCCACATGCCCTAATTCTACCTCTGTAGACATGTCTATGTAACATCGACAACAAGACAAGAATTAAAATGGAAACATACCCGTGGAATTCTCCACACGCCAAAGACGCCCAAGTAAGTTCTCAATAAGTCAACCGCCTCTATCGAGAGACGCCAGAATACGTAAATACAACACTTGTACAACAAAGGCTATCATCACAAGCATAGGCAAGTTTCACACAACTCAAAGTACTTTCACATAAGTCACACCACCCGTAGTATAAAAATCGTGACTATCTTTTAAGTAAACAAGACACTTCCCCTTTTGTAAAATCAAGTAACAACATTATTTTCCAAACGTTCAAGTTTGCCTAATTTCAAATGCTCAAGTCACTTATTTTAGAAAGGTTTCATAACTCATAGTCTTAATCTCTTTTAAAACAATTGAGTAACATATGTCATATATGTGAGTAGTTTATTCTTGTTTATAACGATCTTATTACAGCAGCCATGATCTAGAAAATGTAATATCATTTTGTCTCATCTTAGCTTCTATGCAGATGGAGGTTTCTACTGGTTTTAATACAACACATCATTATTCAATACATTTTCCTTTATTAACGCTGCAGTGGTCTGTCGATACACATTCTGATTCCCGAAATCAGTAAAACATTATCCCTTTAAAAACCAAGTACTCATTACTCACGAATGAGGTTTCACACAATATCCACATTAAAACAAATAAGTTAAGTCTCTTATCTTATCAGATCAAGTCTTTTAACTTCTAACATCAGTAAACCATTTTCTTACCTACATAAAGCTGTTATAACCAACTTCCCATAAAGCCGTTATAACACTTTATGTTTAAACCAAACAAATACACTTAGTACCTGTACGTCCACCGCATTTCTACATAGTTACACACATATCATGCTAGAAAGATAGGAAGAGGTTCACATACCTCGCGACGAGTATCGACAATAATCAAAACGCTCCACAGTACTGTAACCTGGCTAGCCGTTTCCACTCTTCAAGTAGAATACGCCTATTAACTTCTAACCGCACGGTTCCATATTCTACAGAAAAATCGGCAGCATCTCCCCCCCCCGCAACAGCGTAAATCTCCTCCTCTATCGAGGCCGGCTACCAAGCCAACCAGGGGGGGGGTTTACACGTCTAACCGGACGTGTACAATTCTACTCAAAGAATACTACACAAGTCTCATCGCAATACACCCATGTAAATACAGCTTCTTTTCTTTACATTCAGGCTTAAGTCAAAAGACATTGCCGCACAATAATGTTCTGTTCTATATATAGTATACCTCAACTATATATTCCTACAACATGTAATCTCCAATTACAATAAGGGGTCAAGAACATTTACCTCGACAAGCCCAAAATTATCCAAGTTATAATGTCGATCCTGAGCAAGGTTTAGCTCCTACTCCGTGCGCTCCAATCCGCTCCAAACAACCCTTAGAAGTTCTAACCAACTTCTACTCAAATACTTCAACCAACTATGAAGATTTCCTTAGGGTTTCAGTTTGAGACTAAAAGGACAAAAGGTAGTATTTCCTGCTACGATAGAGGTAACTTTTGGAATACCCCACGGTAAAGGCTAAGGTATTTTGGACATTATAACAAGACGCGGAGAGTATTTCTACCACGCGGGGGGTGTATTATACGAAACAACTAGGCTAGTGGGTACCCCACAACCTAGCACCACAGGGAGGAAGCTCTCGCCACAAGGCCACCCAAGGGGGAGGGGAAGGCTTAGGACGAGAACACACTCAAAGGGAGGGAGAGGGACTCAAGACTTGGAAGATTTTTGGATGAAGAAGTCTTCAAGCTTAGGGGGGTATTTATAGGAAAACCAAAGGCCAACCAATGGCCAAGATCAAGCCATGTGCAAGGCAAGTGTAAGGCCAAGATCAAGCCAAGTGCACCCTAACCCCTACTCCACAAAACAAGCCACAAAACATTGCACAAAACATTGCACAAAACAATGCCACAACAAGGCACCAATCGCCAAGTGCCAAACCGCCTTGCTGCCCACTGGCGGTGACATGTGTCACCCTCTTGTTGCCCCAAAATGTTCCGCCGCTCGCAAAAATCCGCAAAAATACAAAACGACATAGCCGGAATTTTCCCTTCGCAAGTTACGCAAAACGTTTCGTCGAAAAACGACTCTAACCGGGTGTTGTGCACAAAGGTAACTTCGGCCAAGCCACCTAGGGGGGGTGACACGTGTCGCCCTCCTACTTGTCCAAAATAATCCATCTTCCAAAAATATCCAAAATGGCCAAAATCTCAAAATCAAAGCGGGCCCCACAAAACCGTAAATTTCTCCCGTGGGCCCCACGTGACCATTTCTGAAAATAAAATCTCAAAATTCTAATATAATCTAAGAAGCCCAAATTCCAAATCTGGGAACCCAATTCCCTTCAACGAACATTTTTCCTTACAAAAACCGGAAACTTTTTCCGTGGAAGAATCACCTCTTTCTTCCTTTCCAATTTTTCTCGTGGCTCTCGTGACGCCCTCGCATACATACCACGAGAATACGGGTATAACATTCTCCCCTCCTTTGAAACATTCGTCCCGAATGTTCCTTCTCAAGACGGATATCGATGAAGTTCCTCTAACAAGTTGTCAACGCCATACCGCCACGAAATAACACACGCTCTTCCTTCCTTACTCGTCGTGCCCTCTTCTCGAACACTTGAACTCTCCTAGTACGCACCATACTTCAGTCATTACCTGCTCCCACAAATCTTGGAGTCACTACCTCCAAACTTGGTCATCTTACTAACCTCAAACTTCCTTAAGGCCATTCCCGCTTTACGAACCGCTCGGTCGAACGCGCCCACGAACTCATACGATGGTCATACAAACTTGGGCCTAGCATCCTCGTGACCCTACCACCTGGCGGGACCACCTAACTGACCCCACCTTAATCCGGCCACGGGTTGACCTGATCACGTCCTCAACCCGACCCACAATCGCGCCAAGCCCTTGTTCCCCGACACGAACAATCTCGCTAAATCACATCATGAAAGCTACCACTTCCATCTCACACTACCCATGGACTTATCACACAAATAAAACCCACGATACTACGCACTCTGATAAAGGTCAAACATAAAATAAATCTTTTACACAAGACGACCTTACCTCTAAGGTCTCAATCGTGAAATATTCTAAGGTTCACACTTACCATGCCTCCATACTTATCCTTCCAACTAACCATGTTCCTAAATCACATTTTAGCACAAAGCTATCCGAACATAACACTAAACACATTAACATAACAAGCATACAAAACTCTAGAGGGTTAAGGATATACTGCTCTACCGCTTTTCTAATCACAATCCCGCTCGCATGGCGCATAGCAGTGAAGGTGATGAACTCGCCATCGATCCCGGCGTCGAAGTCAGAACATCCGTGCCACCCTTGGTCGGACAGTTCCTCGCAAAATGGCCCCGCTGGCCGCAAAAATAGCAAGCTCCCTTGGCACCACGACACTCCGAAATGCGCGGTCTACCACATCGACCACACCGAGGTAGGGTGACCGATCCGCCAACACCCTTACTTCCTCGAAACTCGAACCTCGAGCTCCGACCGCCCCGAATACTGGATGCTCAAGGTTGTGGAGGACCACTGCGACCGGGCGGAGGTACAAAACTAGTATCCGCCGAGGCGGTCCGCCTCGAAAGTCACCAAAGGACCTCGTTGTTCCGCCCTCTCACGATTCGTCATTCCGCCGACCTCTCCGTGCCTCACATCCCAGCAGACGAGCTCGCACGCGGCAATGTCCATGCCCTACCAAGAGCTACACTCGAACAAGCCTCTGTCAAGCAATCATCTAATCCGTGACGTAGGTGCACTCTATCCTCCATGGTTGCCACTAAAGCGGGACATACCGAGCCAACGAGTCAAACTCCACGTTGTACTCCCGAATCAGACGCCGCTCGCCTCAACATCAAAAATCTTTACCCGAGCCCTCCTCATCCGCGGAGGCAAGAAATGTGCCGAAGGCCTCAAAACTCGCCCCAAACGGCCGGAAGTGCATTCTTCCCCGACAGCCTCCCACGAATCAAACCACCGATCATGTATCACGCAGATGCGAACCTAAGACCACCGACTCGGTCTCCAAGCCTTGATCACTTTACGACCAGAATCGCTGGATGAACTCCTCGCGATCATCCTCGTGCCTCGACCCATAAAACTCGCGCTACAACTCGTAAAGTCCCGTAGCCTCAAACTATCTCGCCGGGCGAATCCATCGGTGCTATTGAACAGAATCGCCAGATCCAAATTTATCTCATATCCGCCACGACTCGCCAAGAATCGGGCCATCTCTTGTAACCCATCTCTCTCGCCTGCATCGTGGGATGGAGGCTCGTGTATCGCGGTCTCGCAGCCTATTGCGCGCTCTAACTCTCGCTGGGCCGGCGCGCTACAAACCCGCCGTCAAGCACAACTCGTGTATGCTCGGTCTGCGCTCGTTCTCTCAGATCTCACTAGCAGCACTCTCGCCGCCTTGCCCTTCTCGGGCTCTGGCGCCTATGAGGCATAATCGGTAAAAACGAGATACGCTGCAGGGTCCAACTTACAACACACCTCTAAGGCACGATCTCGTAATGAGAAGAATGGAAACTAATCCTAAATGTCCTATAGCCTCCTCGACATAGATGGTGCACAACACACCGATAATCAAGACTCTACTAGACACGGTCTGTAGACACTTTCCGAGGACTAATCGCTCGATACCACTTTGTCACACTCGAATTCGGGCCCGTGGATCGTGCCTTACCTCGAACCCTAGTGATACATACATCGAGAAAATCAGCGAACATAACACATGAGTCATGAAACAAGAGATATAATAATAAATAAAGCAACTAAAACGGTTGCCTTCAGATATACATAACACTCGAACGCTTTAATCTTTTACAACCCTCGCCACAACACTTCTGCTGCACTTAAGATTTACAACACTATGACGGACAGGCCCCGCCATACCACAATGTTCAAGAACCTACAACTGTGGGAACACATACTAAAAGATAAGCCTCCGAGAAACGGAGCTTCCCAATACGCTGAATCGTGATCCTATGAGCGAGGATCCACGATCGATGTACCTCTACTGCGGCAGATGAACGCAGCCAAGGAGGTCAAGACAACAGTACCAAGTATGTGAAATCAGAAATAATCGTAAATGAAATCATACTAGTCTATATAAAGCAGGAGACATGTATGATAACCAAACTACAGTTCACAACATAAAAGCAGTCATGTCCAGTCAGGGACTCACGCCCTCAAGTCATCACTCAAATATAACTACGGGTCTCATGCCCACAACATCAATCATGTTCGTGATCACGGCCGCATGCCCTGACCGCTTCGGTGTAGACATGTCCATGATGCAACAATAATACCAATGCCCCACGGCCACATGCCCGAATTCTACCTCTGTAGACACGCCCACGTGACATCAACAACAATATATCGGGTGATCAACCCCGCCGCACGGCCACATGCCCTGAATTCTACCTCAGTGTAGACATGTCTATGTAACATCGACAACAAGACAGTAATTAAAATGGAAACATACCCGTGGAATTCTCCGTCACTGCCAGCACGTCCAAGTAAGTTCTCAACAAGTCAACCGCCTCATCGAGACGCAGAATACGTAAATACAACACTTGTACAACAAAGGCTATCATCACAAGCATAGGCAAGTTTCACACAACTCAAAGTACTTTCACATAAGTCACACCACCCGTAGTATAAAAATCGTGACTATCTTTTTAAGTAAACAAGACACTTCCCTTTGTAAAATCAAGTAACAACATTATTTTCCAAACGCTCAAGTTTGCCTAATTTCAAATGCTCAAGTCACTTATTTTAGAAAGGTTTCATAACTCATAGTCTTAATCTCTTTTAAAACAATCGAGTAACATATGTCATATATGAGTAGTTTATTCTTGTTTATAACGATCTTATTACAACACCATGATCTAGAAAATGTAATATCATTTTGTCTCATCTTAGCTTCTATGCAGATGAGGTTTCTACCGGTTTTAATACAACACATCATTATTCAATACATTTTCCTTTATTAACGCCGCAGTTGGTCCTGTCGATACACATTCCGATTCCCAAATCAAGAAACATTATCCCTTTAAAACCAAGTACTCATTACTCACGAATGAGGTTTCACACAATATCCACATTAAAACAAATAAGTTAAGTCTCTTATCTTATCGATCAAGTCTTTTAACTTCTAACATCAAGAAACCATTTTCTTACCTACATAAAGTCATTATAACCAACTTCCCATAAAGCCGTTATAACACTTTATGTTTAAACCAAACAAATACACTTAGTACCAGACGCCCACCGTACTACATAGTTACACACACATATCATGCTAGAAAGATAGGAAGAGGTTCACATACCTCGCGACGAGTATCGATAATAATCAAAACGCTCCACAAGATCAGAATCGCTAGCCGCTTTCCACTCTTCAAGTAGAATACGCTACTCGCAGATTTCCACCTATAAGGCCACAAAGTCTATTAACTTCTAACCGCACGGTTCCATATTCTACGTAAAATCCAAAGATCTCCCGCAACAACAGAAATCTCCTCCTCTATCGAGGCCGCTACCAAGCCAACCGGGGGTTACACGCCTAACCGGACGTACAATTCTACTCAAGAATACTACACAAGTCTATCGCAATACACCCCATGTAAATACAGTTCAGTTCTTTTCTTTACATTCAGGCTTAAGTCAAAAGACATTGCCGCACAATAATGTTCGGTTCTATATATAGTATACCTCAACTATATATTCCTACAACATGTAATCTCCAATTACAATACGGGGTCAAGAACATTTACCTCGACAAGCCCAAAATTATCCAAGTTATAATGTCGATCCTGAGCAAGGTTTAGCTCCTACTCCAGGCGCCCAATCCGCCTCCAAACAACCCTTAGAAGTTCTAACTAACTTCTACTCAAATACTTCAACCAACTATGAAGATTTCCTTGTGGTTTTGGTTTGAGACTAAAAGGACAAAAGGTAGTATTTCCTGCTCTACGATAGAGGTAACTTTTGGAATACAACAAGGTAAAGGCTAAGGTATTTTGGGCATTATAACAATACTCGGAGAGTATTTCTACCAAGAGTGGTGTATTATACGAAACAACTAGCTAGTGGGTACCCACGGCTAGCACCACAGGGGAGGAAGCTCTCGCCACAAGGCCACCTGCCGGGGAGGAAGGCTTAGGACGAGAACACACTCAAATGGAGGGAGAGGACTCAAGACTTGAAGATTTTTGGATGAAGAAGTCTTCTGCTTAGGGGTATTTATAGGAAAACCAAAGGCCAACCAATGGCCAAGATCAAGCCATGTACAAGGCAAGTGTAAGGCCAAGATCAAGCCAAGTGCACCCTAACCCCTACTCCACAAAACAAGCCACAAAACATTGCACAAAACCTTGCACACAACACTGCCACAACAAGGCACCAATCGCCAAGGCCAAACCGCCTGCGCTGCCCACTGAGGTGACAAGTGTCACCCTCTTGTTGGCCCAAAATGTTCCGCCGCCGAAAAATCCGCAAAAATACAAAACGACATAGCCGAATTTTCCTTCGCAGTTACGAAAACGCTTCGCCGAAAAACGACTTAACCAGGTGTTGTGCACAAAGGTAATCTGCCTAAGCCACCTGGTGACACGTGTCGCCTCCTACTTGTCCAAAATAATCCATCTTCCAAAAATATCCAAAATGGCCAAAATCTCAAAATCAAAGCGGCCCCACAAAATCAGAATTTCTCCGTGGCCCCACGTGACCATTTCTGAAAATAAAATCTCAAAATTCTAATATAATCTAAGAAGCCCAAATTCCAAATCTGGGAACCCAATTCCCTTCAACGAACATTTTTCCTTACAAAAACCGGAAACTTTTTCCGTGGAGGAATCACCTCTTTCTTCCTTTCCAATTTTTCTGTCGTGCTCTCGTACGTACGTCCTCGCATACATACCCTGAGAATACGGGGTATAACAGTTCTTTAATTAAGGGGTGTGGACGAGAGCTCTATCAAGGGAGAGAGTATTGTTCTTGAAAAATATCTAAGTGATGAAGTCTTCAACCCCAATGTGTGTATATATAAGACAACCAAGGGCTAGGATCAAAGCAACTGTGTGGTTGAGATTGGGGACAAGTGTGTGTGGGTCCCACAAGCCACTTGTCCAACAAATATCTTGAGACACTTGGCTTGCCACTTGTCCTCTCTTTTTCGCCCAACATGGGGCCCATGGGGTGACACGTGTCTCCCTCCTATTGGTCCAAAATATTTCATCTCCCTAAAATCTCAATAATTGGTCAAATATCGAAAACCTTGTGGGCCCCACAAAATCATAAAAATTTCCCGGGTGGGCCCCACATGACCAAATCTGGAAATAATATTCCATAACTCTTATAAATCCTACAAGTCTCAATTACCAAAATTGAGAATCCAATTCCCAATAATAAACCTTTTTCCTTCACGAGGTTCGGAATATTTTCCGTAGAAAAAAAAGAAATCTTTCTTCCTTTCCAAACTTAAAGTCGAATTCTCTTACGTACGTCCTCATATACATATCCTGAAACTACGGGGTGTAACATTCTTCCCCCCTTAGAAACATTCGTCCCGAATGTTCCTTTCGAGTTTAATCAAATCAGATATCGACATAGTCCCTCTTAACTATACCCAACAAAACCAAGAATGCCACACATGGCCACAAGACTTTTACGGAATCCACGTCCTTTGTCCGCAGTCTCCTGACCTGGAGATCAAGTATGACTATGGGACTCTCCTCATACGATAACCCCTCTTCCACCTGGACATTCCTAACCGGGAATACTCTGGATGGATCTCCGATATACTTCCGCAACATAGAAACATGAAAGACCGGATGTACTGCCTCCAGATCGGACGGCAGATCTAACTCATAGGCAACATTTGCCTACTGTACGGACAATCTGATAAGGCCCAATGTACCTTGGGCTAAGTTTCCCCTTCTTCCCAAACCTCATCACACCCATCAGGCCATCATGGGTGATACCTTCAAGAAGACCCAAACGTCAATCTCAAACTCCAAGTGTCGACGTCGAATATCTGCATACGACTTCTTTCGACTCTGAGTGTTACACCCCGTATTTCCATAACTACTAAGTGAGAACATGATTATAGAATTAAGATTGGAATGCCGAAAGGAAAGGATTTTTACATTTCCTTATACGAAATTTTTTCGAGTTTAATGTGATGACAAGAATTAATTATAGTAATGGAATTATTTTTCATTATAATTATGGAGTTAGTGGATTTATTAAGTCTTGGTATACTATGTTACATGTCCATCGAAATGGGATGAAAAATAACTAAGTGTGGATGAATTTTTTTTACGAAGAAATACTTGGCCAATATGAGGTTAGCAAGTGCCCTCCCCACTTGTCTTGTGAAGACTCCACACACCTTTATATAGATAAGTTTTGAAGACTTAGAACAAAAGATATTCATCCATACAAACCCTCATCTCTCCAAAAACCTAGAGCAATTCGAAATCCCCATATCCAAAGACAAGATCAAGATCAAAGTATTTTCTTTCCAAGATTAAGCACCCTTAACCCTAAATCTAGGTTGGGCCGAAAATAGAATGAAAGCCTATGGGTTTTCCGTTGACTTTTTGGAAGCGAAACGTGAAGAGAAGTTGATCCTAAGGTTGTAGGGGATACATATATGTGATTGGAACTTGAAGAAGTGGAGCGATACGAAAACTGCGGACCAATAAAGACCGGACTGTTTTGGGGCATTTTTGGGCAAAAAATGAGGTAAAAGTCCTTCTTCTTTTAAAGTAATTGGATATTACTTATTGTTATAATGTATGGATGAACTTTTGTTAAAAGTAATGAATAATAAAAAGCGTTTGAGCTATTTTTGGGGCTAAAACCGATTTGGGACAGATTTGGTGTAAATGGAATTCGTTGGTTATTGTCGTTGTTATCTTCACCTATTGCATGTTATAATGGATTAATATTGTTGTTAATAAGTTGTTATAACTAATGTAGAAGTTTTGGAACTCGAATTGGAATAAAAAGGATTAAGGAAAGAGTTATCGAATTTTAGTTGTTGGCCGTAGAATCTATAAAACTGTTGGATATTGTCGTGCAGTGTTTAGGGACTGTTTTAGATGTGTTGTATGCTGGAAAATCAGACCCTATATTTCATGTTTAATGTAGTATATTGCTAATGAAAACCCCGAAGTAATAAGGGTGTGGAAAGGCGTTGAAAGGCCTCACATTCCACCCTCGTTATAGTTAATTATGCACTGTTTTAGGGGCTGTTTTGGTATGGTTTTGGGGGAAAATTTTACACGTCCTGTTGGGCGTGTAATCCCCTTTGATTAGCTGAGTTGGTTGTGCCTTAAATGTGGCGTTTTGGTTGATGAATACGGGCCTTGGAAAAGGTGGAAAAGTACATAGAAACAAAGGAAGTGTTGCCCGAATTTCGGTAGAATTAGAGGGCATTATTTGGTATAAGTCTTATAATAAGTAACTATGATATTGATAGAAGTTCTATCGTCATTATAGGTTAAAGTACTTCGTGTAGCATAGTATACTTGGCTTAAGGGATAGCCGATGAGGTTAAAGTACTTCGGAGCATTTTGCTACTTGTCGTATGAGTTAGTCGTCACGAGGTATGTGAACTTCTTCCTTCTATCGACATGACTATCCTTGAAGTATACTTGCCTTGTTATTTGGAGTATACTTGACTTATTTCTTGAAGTATACTTGCCTTGTTATTTGGAGTATACTTAACTTATTTTCTTGAAGTATACTTGCCTTGTTATTGGGGTATACATGACTTATTCTTGAAGTATACTTGCCTTGTTATTTGGAGTATACTTGACTTATTTTATTGAAGTATACTTGCCTTGTTATTGGGGTATACATGACTTATTCTTTAAGTATACTTGCCTTGTTATAGGAAGTATTCATGTTATTAATTTTATGCTAAAGGCATGTCTAGAATATTCCTAAGTTCTTACCAAGTCTTATGGGGATGTTGGTAAGAGTCGTTAGGAAGTATTAGAGTCGAGTTGACCTTGGTAAATTACTATACTAATGAGAATAGGTATCAAACAAGCCATTGCAACGTTAATGAAAATATATCGACAATCAATTATATTGAAATGAGTAGAATTCTCCATCTGCATAGAAACTAAGATAAGACAAAATTGTATTACATTTTCTAGATCATGGCTGATTTAACAAGATCGTTATAAACGAGAATAACATATTCACGGCTCATAAAAGTATTAATTTTGTAAGTACATGAGGCTTGATTTTCGAAAGTACTTGGGACCTGAATTTCGAAAATGTGTAGTAACTCGATTTGAAAAGTATAAGTTACTTGGTGTTAAAAGTATAAGTTACTTGAGTTTTAAAAAGTAAGTAACTTGGTTTTAATGGTGAAAGTACTTTTGGGTCCAACGCCCTAATATTTCATGAAACGATTCTTTTATAAAGAATAGATGTACAAAGTACTTTGGGTTCAATTCCCTTACGTGGCATGATAATGCCTTGGTTTTTTATAAAAAGAAAAGAGGTAATGGTGCGTTAGTTGTCTAAAAATGAAGTGGTTATAACGGCTTTATGAGAAGTTTGTTATAACAAGTTTTAGTGGAAAGTCAAGGGATGGTTTAAAATGTTTTAAGGAAATCGTGCGAGAATTTCCATGATTAAGTCCTTAATATAATACATGATATGTGGCACTTTGATGTTCAAGATGTTTTAAAGTAACACGTGAGGTCTAGTGCCTTGATTTGCCAAAACCATGTCTTAGAAGGATACTTGGTACGATAAGTGTCTCGATTTTCTAAATGATGGTTTCAAAATGATACATGTATTGGATCCTACTTCCTAGCGATACATGTAGTACTTGGGCATTCCTAAAATGAAAATTTAGTTCATAAAGTGAATGTACGGCTCACGTACATTGTCGTAATGGACTTTAAACCTTAGTAATGTAAGGTGTGTTAGTGTCTTGATAGTACTTTGGCTTGCTTAAATGATAGTTATTCTATTTTGTGCCTTGATAGTACTTCGGCTTGCCTAAATGGTATTGTCTTGATTTGTTGAAAAAGAAGGCATGGAAATTGTCTTGGTTTGTTAAAATGATGGTTTATTCATTTTATGATGTTGAGAGTCAAAGATTATATTAACTTGCATATGTTGTTCATGATAGCCATTGGTGCTAGTGTTATGAGTATAAATGCGGGGTAAATCCCCAAGACGTTATACACCTCCTGAGTATAATGCGGGGTAAACTCCCAAGACGTTATACACCTCCTGAGTATAAATGCGGGGTAAACCCCCAAGACGTTATACACCTCCTGAGTATAAATGCGGGGTAAACCCCCAAGACGTTATACACCTTCTGAGTATAATTGCGGGGTAAACCCCCAAGACATTATACATCTCCATGGATTTGCTACCATGATGCGAGCATGACGTATATGCTCATTGCGGGCCCGTAGGGCCTAAGCGGGTGAAATAGTCCTGTGCGGGTGAAATAGTCCTATGCGGGGCAAATTGTCCTATGCGGGTCCACAAGACCCTTGCGGGTGGCCCTAGATTGATCATAAGCTTCCTATTTTAAAGCATGTAAAGTTTACTCTCATTGTTAAAAAGACACAGTGTGCGGGTAGTTTTATGTTATACTTGTTACATGCTGACACTGATGTTGTATTCCACGAGCATGCTTTTGTGATATTATATGCTGAGGGCAGGTGTCCAAGATTTTGATATGACTTTCATATTTGAAAGTGGTGCGGTGTTATAGTAGTACAGTGATACAAGGTACAGTTGGCTCTGATTTTTATATGACACGGTGGGATCTGGTATTTGATTTTCATACTTGCCCCTGTCATTCCTTGTATAGTTATGATCTTAATTGTTGTACTTTATTTCCGTTCCATACTTAGTATTTGTTGTACTGACCCCCTTCGGGGGGCTGCGTTCATCTTCGCATGTCTAGGTACACAGTTTTGGACCCGCGAGCTTAGGATCCTGGTTCAGCATTTTGAGATGGCTCCAATGTTCCGGAGCTTGTCATTATTGCTAGGTATATTCAGGGGCACGACGGAGCCTTGTCCCGTCATAGTATTTGTCCAAACTCTTAGAGGTTTGTATTCATATGTGGGCTGGACTGGCTAGAGTTGTATTTACATTATTGAACAGTGTATACCCTTTTGGGTGATTTATATTATGGCAGTCTTATCGGCTTTGCCTTTGTTTTAAAAAAAAGAGTGTTATTTATCTTCCGCAGTTTATTGTGTTGTATGAATAGAAAGGTGCCCAGGTAGGGCACCAGTCGCGGGCCCGGGGTACGAGGCGTGACACCGAGCTGCTAACAACCTCTCCTGGATAAGCTTCACCTTATCCACAGCCTGCTGAATCAAGTCTGGCCCGACTAACTGAACCTGGTCAATATCAAACCAACCAATCGGCGACTTACACTTCTTTCATATAAAGCCTCATACAGGGCCATCTGAATACTGGAATGGTAACGAGTATCATACGCAACCCAGCGAGAGGCAAAAGATCCTCCCAGCTACTCCTGAAATCAATAACACAGGCCCGCAACTATCCTCGCCGTTCGATAACATGCCCTCCCGCTTGGCCTCGAGGGTGAAATGCAACACCGAGACTCACCGTCCCCTAATCCTTCAAAAGGCCTCTAAATTAGCCAGAAATCGAGCTCATCTGTCTGACATCATAAATATAGGAACCCCGTGCAGTCTCACAATCTTCCTGCTATATAATCTAGCATAATCCTCAGCCGAGTAAGTGGTCCTGACCGGAAGATAAATGGGCTAATTTCGTCAGCCTGTCTACTATAACCCATAAGGAGTCGCACTTCCTCTGAGTATGATGCAACCCTATAACATAATACATATCAATCACCTCCCACTACCAAGTCGGGATCTCAATCATCGATAATAGCCCACTAGGCTTCTAGTGCTCACCCCTGACCTGCTGCCAATTTGGACACTGAGCAATAAATCTGCTACGTCCCTCTCTAGGCCATCTTACCAATACATACATCCGAGGTCATGATACATGTTAGTCGACCCCGAATAACCAGAGTAACGAGCATTGCGTGCCTCCCCTAAAACATGTTGACAAGTCCTGCAGCATCGGGCACACACAATCTATCCTCGTATCCCAGTACCCCATCTGGTACTACTCAAACAGGCTCTTCTCCTCTCGGAGAGCCGTACCCCAATTCCGCACTAGAAATGGATCCTTATACCGTCGTATCTTCACCTCCTCAACAAGGGAAGGCTTGGCAACCTCTCGTACCTGAACTCCACTATTTATCGGAATCAACCAGCCGAACCCCTAGGCTCTCTAGCTGATGAATTTTACGGACCATGTCCTGTCTATCTGGATGTCCATCCGATAGACTACCCATAGCTACGACTAAGAGCATCCGTAATCGTATTGGCTTCCTCCAGGTGGTATAGGATGTCAACATCATAATCCTTACTCAACTCTAATTACCGTCCCTACCGCAATTTCAGCTCCCTCTGGCTGAAGATATACTGGAGGCTCTCGTGGTCTGTAAAAATATCCATCTGAGCTACACATAACTAATGCCTCCAAATCTTCAAGGCATGAATAACTGCTGCCAACTCTAAATTGTGGCTAGGGTAACTCCTCTCATGCTCCCGTAGCTGCCGGGAAGCATAGGCTATAATCTTACCGTGCTGCATCAGCACACATCCTAGCCCAATACTCAAAGTGTCACAATAATAACTTAACCCTCTAGTCCCTCAGGAGGGGTTAGAAATGTAGTCGTAGTCATCTTACCTTCCAATAACAGTAAGCCTTTCTCATGCTTTCGAAATATTCGGGCCACACTAACCTCAATTATGGTTCCTGTTTCTAATTCTCTGTTGCAGCCAGACTTGGTCACTATACTTAGATTTAATTCCTTCGCTTGTCTCACGGCTAAGACTTCCTTCCAATCGCACTTTAGGGGGAGGTTCCCTTGATCTCGTCAAGTAGTAATCCTATTATTCTCCCAAGCTCATAGAGCTTATAGTCCGGTTTTCAACCTCCTTTCATGGGTTTACACAATCCAATGGCTTGCCAAGATTTCCTATCTTGTCATGATTATGCCTCTCATCGCTCGAGTGTCTGCTCGTCTTACCTTTATTTCCCATTTCACATTGTCGTGGGGTCGCTTATCTCCCCATATAATATACGGTCTGGTCCGTTATTACCGGCTTTCCACCTTTCGTCGAGGTGTTCTTACTACCCATCGTCTACTAATGGTCCTTACGCTAGTCTGGGGTAATTATGTCTTGGGAAACTTATATAACTATAGTTGCATTCTCCTTATCATTGTTACACCCCGAAATTCCAGGACGTGTGTATAAGAACGTACGTAATAAATCAAGACTCTAAGATTTGAGACTTGTAGAATTTATCAGAATAATGGAAATGTCGGGAAACGAAATATTACGACGAATGGGAGGGTGACACGTGTCACCCCCCTTGGATGGTCTTGGTCGAATTAGACCAAGGGCAAAGGTCAAATGACCAAAGCTAAGATGATCAAGTCTTGAAAGCCCAAGCTTGATATATTTGACCAAGTCAATGAGCCATTTGGCTAGATATTTAAGTCATCCAAATCCAACCCACACAAGTGTTCTAATCTTAACCCTCCATTTATTTATATATTCATCCTAAGTAGCAAGACAGGTCTTTAAAACATAGAAAAATTAGAAAACTTGTTCTTGTCTTGTGATACTCTCGGGTTAGGGCTTCCATGGAGAAGAAATTTTTTCGTTTGTGGTTCATAATTCACCATACTTTAAACCAAGGTTCCGAAGGGTATTATAAGGATATCTCAATAAAAAAATCCCGGAAAATTACATTTTTACGTTAGTCGCAATATGAAAACCTAAGGGGTTTTTCATAGTTGGAGTTGGAACTTGAAGATGAGTTCTTCATAAGCTTCTAAGGGTTACCTGGAGTGGATTGGAACTTCAAGAAGAGGAACTAAAGTTTCTAAGGATCGACTTGAAGTCTTAGATAATATTTGGCCTTTTGAGGTAATAATCTTCGTCTTACTATTGTAATTGAAGATTCCATGTTATGATAAGTTAGAAATGATCATGTGAATTACATTATGAAGATTGATAAGTGTTATGGAATATTTGGAAAAAATCTGAAACTAGCATGATTTAGCCTTCAAGATTGTAATTCAATTTAGTTACTAGTTTAGTCGTCGCATGTTATCTAAAGAGAATATTGTAGTTGTTATAATCGATTGCGGCTTTATAACATGTTAAACTAAACAACTTGGATTAAAAAGGAATTGGAAAAGACTTTACATTGTTGTTGCATTGTAGCCGATATTGGCATTGAAATGTTGGACTATTTGGATATCGATTGTGGGGCAGAATTTTACACGTCCTGTGCGGCGTGTGATCCCCTTTGATTAATTGAAGTGTTGAGCCTTAAATGTGGCATATTGGTTATTGAATTCGGGCCTTGAAAAAGGTGGAAAAGTACGTAGAAACAAACGAAGTGATGCCCTATTTTCCGTAGAATAAGAGTCTATATACTTAGAAATATTCTACGTTGAGATCTAGAAGTTAATAGACGTATTATGGTCATTATAGGTTGACATACTACGTACGGCATATTGGACATAACAAGTGGATTGAACTGAAGAGGTATGTGGAACTTTTCTTATCTCTTGAGCATGAGTAGTTATAAATGTATAGTACGGTAGACGTACGAGATTTAAATGAATTTAGTTTCATTTTTGTATCCTTGACTTGTTTTAAGAATGTCCAAGTTAGTTGTGTTAAAGAATGAACTCACTCGTTTTAAAGGATAAAAATGTATTAGTTCTAAAAGCATAAAGTTAGTATAACGGCTTTATGAGAAGTTGGTTATAACAACTTTATGGAGAGTTAAAAGAAGGGTTTACTCTAGTGATGTAAACAAAGATAAATGACTTGAAATGAAGAAAGACAAATTGATTTAAAGGCATCAATTGTGTAAAGTTTTAAAGTAAGAAGTCACTTGATTTAGAAGCCTAAAAATGTATTTCTTAAGTTAAGAGACTTGAAGTATTCTGAAAGTTATGTAACTTGATTTGAAAGTATATGATACTTGGTTTTAAAATGTATAAGTCACTTGTTTATAAAAAGAATGAATTTCTCTAAAACATAAAGAGTTATAACGACTTTATGGGAAGTTAGTTATAACGGCTTTATGGAAGGTTAAGAGAGTGTCTACTTGATTTATAGGCACGAGTTGCCTAGGTTTTGAAAATAGAAGTTACTTGGTTTTAAATCGTTGAAATGAATTTCTAAAGGTGTAGTAACTTAATTTGAAAAATAGACATGCCTGGATACTACGGGTGTTAGTATCTTGAGGTTTTTATGTGAAAAGGGTTCTTTTTTTAAAAGAATGGAAGTACGTAGTACTTTGGGTTAAATTCCCGAATTTTTCATGATATGATAGTGCCTTAAGTTAAATGAAATGAGAGTGCATGCTAATTAAGTCTAATGAGAAGTTAAGAGATTTCTTAACTTGCTTATGTTAATTATGTAGCCGGTTGTGCTTGTGATATATTGTTCATTACGGGGTCATTTCCCGGGCTTGTTGCATTTACATATTCCGTGGATTTTCTCCCCACGATGTGAGGAATACCTCATACGAGTCCGTAGGGCTCATGCGGGTGAAATAGTCCCATGCGGGGCGGACCAATCCTATGCGAGAAAGTTACCTCATGCGGGCCCACACGGCCTATGCGGGTGAAATAGTCCAGGAGTAGGATTGCGTGATAATACTTAGGGCGAATGGTCCTAGGTTAATCCCAGGTTTCCTATTTTAAGAACCATAAATGTTTATTTTGCTACTCTCATTGTTAGTAAGGCACAATATGCTGTTAATTTGATTATCATACATGTCTCTAGCTTTATTCTAGGCTTATGATGTAAATTACAGTATTTCCAGTTTTACATACTTGGTACATAGTTTGTACTGACCCCCTTCCTCGGGGGCTGCGTTCATGACGCAGGTAGGGGTAAGATGCTTGTGGATCCTCTCTCTTAGGATCACTGATCAGTTGTCAGAAGCTCCATTTGTCCGGAGGCTTGTCTTTTGGTACGGTTTCCCTGATGTTGTAGATTTATGTACATTCAGGGGTATGGCGGGGCCCTGTCCCATCACATTTGTTATTCTTAGAGGTCTGTAGTCATATCTTGTGGATTGGGTTGTAAGAACAAATATGTAATTGTTTTTTTTTTTTGGGTTATGTACATTTTTCTGGCGTGGCCTTATTTCCGCTAGCTGTTGATATTCTTGTCTAATATTTTATGAGTTTATGTATGTTCCGCGTTATTCTCTCGATGTATACCGTAAAGGGTGCCTGTATGGCACCACGCCCGGCCAGTCGGGTCGTGACAAAAGTGGTATCAGAGCAGTTAGTCATCGGAAATTGTCTACAGATCGTGTTTAGTAGAGTCTTAATTATCGGTGTGTTGTGCACCACATCTAAAACCAGGATGCTGCAGTACATTTAGGATTGGTTTCCATTCTTCTCACTCTGAGATCATGCGATAGAGTTGTGTTGTTAGGGTCGTCTCTCCCTAACGAGTTATATTGATTGCAGCTACGAGAAAGGCAACAGTGACCCAGAAAGGATTATGTGGATTGCGAATCCAGGTTGGTAATAATTGAAGTATAGTTGGTATTATGACATACAACTATACAGGTTTGTGTATGAGGGTCATATATGTGATGCCTAGAATGATTTCAGATTACCAGGAAATTGGTAAGGACTAAATAGACACCAGAAAGGTATGAACCCGTTTAATGAATTCTCATCAAAGTTTATATGCTAATTTGAAGTAATTAGGAGATGATGAGCCGTCTGAAAGGGTAATGAACCCTTAAGAAGTCATGATTAAAGTACTTAATGGAATGCCATAATTATAGATTAAGATATGTGGTATGCTTAAGAGGATTGTACAGATGAGATCTATATGGAGTAATTATGGTTGTTATGATTAAGACAACACGATTGAGAGTTTATGAGAAGCTATTTTACCCGTTTACGGGGGGACTAATAAGATAGGCCTGGAGCATGGAAATTGCGAGCCTAAGAATAGTGATAACCGCCGAGACCTTAAGTATATGAGGCCTTCTCGGGCATAAGATTTAATTCAGACTAAGGGTAAGAGTTAAGTACGACGGTGGGTCGGGTTGAGGACCTATTACGGGTCGCCCCATAGCCTGATATGGAATGGGATCAGTTGGTAGTAGTCCCGCTACGTGACAGGGTCACGAGGGTGCAAGGCCCAAGACTAGTTAATCGTTTTACGGGTTCGTGGACGCGTTCCATCAGAACCGGGTCGTAAGGGCCGGAAATGGACTTATATTGTTCGATATAGTAACTCCAAAGATTGGAGGCCAGAATCAGTATGGAGGTTATGTACGAACGAAAAGAATACGACCAGTAAGAAAGAGAGCAACTGTCACGACCCGAACCCGGGCCCGTGACTGGTGCCTTACCCCGGGCACCCTAGTGATACAACATCAGAGAAAATCAGCGGAAATAAAAACTTAAAAATGAAACAAGATATATGATAAGAACAGGATAACCAAAATGATCACCTTCCAATAAAATATATATACAAATCTTTCAAACCGAACAGTTTAATCCTTTTTACAAACCCTGCCCACAACAGTACTACAGACCTCTAAGAGTTTTTATACAACATGACGACGTGGCCCGCCATACCTCGAATGTACAAGTACCTACAAAGTGATGTGGACTATACCAAAAGATAAGCCTCCGAGAAACGGAGCTTCCTAATACGCCGAATCGTGATCCTACGGCGAGGATCAACGATCGTGTACCTCTACTGCGGCATGAACGCACTTCGGGCGAGGTCGATAACAGTACTGTATGTGAAATCAAAATATCAGAAATGAAATCATAGTAGTCTATATAAAGCGGAGACATGTATGATAACCAAACTACGATCCCATAATAAATAAGCAATATGTAAGTCGTGACTCACGCCCTCAAAGTCATCACTCAAATGTAACTATGGGTCTCACGCCCTCAACATCAATCATGCCCGTGGAATACCTTCATCACTGCCGGCAGTCTATGATATAATAACACCAAGGAGTACGTATGAACACCAAGTCCTACCTGAGTCATAAACCGTGACGGCAAGTACGGCTAACTACTGGATACCAAAGCCGATCATCAATCGACCGGCAAGTACGAAAGCCAACTACCAGATACCAAAACCGTACTAACAATACTATACAACCAAACCACGAAGCTGATATGGGGCAAGTACGAAAGCCGACTACCAGATACCGCGCCGTGGTCACGAGTCGATCGGCAAGTACGAGGGCTAACTACCGATACCAAGGTCAGATCACGAGACTTCGCCACTAAACCGAACGGGCAAGCGCGAAGGCTAACTACTGTGTACCAAGGTCGAATCACCACGAGACGGCAAGTACGAAGCCAACCACCGATACCAAGGCCGAATCAAGAAAACCTCACGGAGAGCTAGTCCATGGAATAACACTATCACCGTAAGCGCACTGCGGAATTCTCCATCACTGCCGGTACGTTCAAGTAATATCATAACAAATCAGTCGGCCCTCCATTGAGAGACGCGGTGGTATAGAAATACAATACTAGCACGACAAGGCTATCACATGCAAACATAGGTAAGTTACACACAACTCAAGGTACTTTCATTTTATGTCAAAGTCTAGGTTTTAACCCCAAAGTACTACGTACGTTAAATTCTTTTTAAACGATCCATTTCTTTTACAAAGGTCACCCGTGTTATACCCCGTATTTCCAGAGTATGTACGTAGAAAAGTTTGAGCCTTAAAGTAAGCAAGGGCCGAAAATTTTTGTTCACAACTACCGGAAAGAATCGTTTTTCGACGAAACGTTTTCCAAACTTTGCGAAGGGAAAAATACGGCTATGTCATTTATTATTTTTGCGGATTTTTTCGAGAGATGAAATATTTTGGACCAACGAGAGGGCGACACTTGTCACCCTCAAGTTGGTGGATGTGGGGGCGGCAAGTTGGACGAATTGAGGTCTTGGGTTAGGTAGGATATTTGTGATATTTTTGTGTGGTAGATGGATAAGGTACACATGGGTAAATCCTCACCCTACACTTGCCTACCACTTGGCTTGATCTTGGCCCTTGGTTGTCCTATAAATACCCCCCCCCCCCCCCTTTGTGAAGACTTCTTCATCCACAAAATCTCTAAGTCTTGAAAAACCCTTCCCCCTTTGGAGAGGCTCTCGTCCTTAGAGCACCCCTCCCCCTTGTGAAGGCCCTTGGCCGAGGGGTACACCCCCCCCCCCTCCTTGTGGTGCAAAGCCGAGAGTACCCCCCCTACCTTAAGTTGTTTTCGTAAAATACACCTCCTCTTGGTAGAAATACTCTCCAAGTATAGTTACTATTCCAAAATACCTTGGCTCAAATACCTTGTAGTATTCCAAGGTTACACCTATACTAAAAGCCCAGAAATACTATTATACTTCCTTCACTACAAAACGAAACCCTAAGGAAAATCTCCAGTTGGTTGAGTATTAAGAAGTTGCGTAGAACTTCTAAGGGTTGTTTGGAGTGGGTTGAGCACCGAGTAGAGCTAAACGTTGCTCAGATCGACATTAAACTTGGATAATTTTGGGCTTATCGAGGTAAATACTCTTGACCTTCTATTGTAATTGGAAATTACATTCAGAGTTGTATAAATGAATATAAGATTCATAAGAGAATTGAATCAGAATAAGGATATTACGTAAAAGACTTGAATCAAATCACATCGTAAGAATATTAAAGAAGAAGATTTAAACAGATTTACATGGACTGTATTTACTGAGACTTGTAGCTTAACTGCAGGGAAGTCTCGCCCGATTTTTCAAGAGAATAGTGAAGCCTCTGCTTAGAATGTTCTACAGAGTAGTCTAGACATTGATAGACTTTTATAACTGTTATAGGTTGAAGTACTGCGAGTAGCATGTTCTACTTGAAAGGTGGACAAGGCTAGCCGGGTTATAGCGGTGGAGCGTTTTGCTAATAGTCGATAATCGTCGCGAGGTATGTGATTCTTCCTATCCTCTTGAGCATGATATTTTAAATAATATATATATAGTACGGTAGACGTACGTGTGTTAACTGAACGTAGTTTTACGGCAATGTCTTTTGACTTAAGCCTGAATAATAAGAATCTTGAAGTATTCCAAAAGAATTAAGAATCCTTTTTTGAAAGAAGAATATACTTGGTTTTAAAAGCTTAAGAGTTATACTAGCTTTATGGGAAGTTAGGTATAACGACTTAAGAAAGATAAAAAGAATGGTTTATTGATTTTAGAAGTTAAGAGACTTGATCTTAAAAGATAAGAGACTTGACTTAATTGAATTAATATGAATTTTGCTAAAAAGTGTGAAACCTCATTCGTGAGTAATGCGTACTTGGTTTGTAAAAGGAATAATGTTTTGCTGATTTCGGAAATCAGAATAAGTATCGAACAAACCTCAGCAGCGCTAATAAAGGAAAATGTATTGACCAATAAAGTATTAAAACCAGTAGAAACCTCCATCTGCATAGAAGCTAAGATGAGACAAAATGATATTATATTTCCTAGATCATGGCTGCTTTAATAAGATTGTTATAAACAAGAATAACCTACTCACATATAAGACATATGTTTCTCAAATCGTTTTAAAGGAGAATTATATCATTAAGTGATTAAAACTATGAACTACGAAACCTTTCGAAAATGAGAAACTTGAGCATTTGAAATTAGGCAAACTTGAACGTTTGGAAAATGATGTTGTTACTTGATTTTACAAAGGGAAGTGTTTTGGTTTACTTAAAAAGATAGTCACTCTATTTTTATACTACGGGTATTGTGTGACTTTTGTGAAAGAAACGGATCTTTTAAAGAGTTAAGGTATGAAGTACTTTGGGGATAAATTCCCGAACTTGTTAACATAAAGTAGAAAGTATCTTGTGTGAAGAACTTGATTGTATTGGTCTGTGATAGCCTTGTGATACTTTCTTGTTGATTTGATAAGTAAACATGTTAGGATGCTACGTGTGCTAGTATCTTGTGATATTCTTGTTGTGCTTACGTTGTTAAACTTTAAGCCCGTTGTACTGTTATTATATCACATACCCCCTTGACTTGTTATACCGAGGGCTTGCCACCCTTGATGCGGGTCTATACGGCCTATGCGGTCTATGTGACTATGCGGAGCAGCGGTATGCTCCAGGATTGATCATTCCGGGTGTTTTATCCCGATGCGGGGGATGCCCTATGCGGTCTGTGTGACTATGCGGTCTATTGAGACTATGCGGGCTGCGGGAGTCCGTGAGGGTACCGGGTTAGCTACCCCGACGCGGGTCTATACGACCTATGCGGTCTATGTGTGACCCATGCGGCTGCGAAGTCCAGGAGTAGGCACGTATAATGATACTATGGGCGATTGGCCTTGCTTCGATCATTAGCGGCCTAGAAAAGATCAGTTACAGTATATCCATTTCTCTCTTGTTTATGTGGTGGGCGTGAGACCCATAGTTATATTTGAGTGATGGCTTTAAGGGCGTGAGTCCTCGACTTGACATGATCGCTTATTTATCAGGAATCGTAGTTTGGTTATCATACATGTCTCCCGCTTTATATAGACTACTATGATTTCATTTACGATTTTCGGGCCACATACTTGGTACTGTTGCGACCTCCTTCGGGCCGTTCATGCCGCAGTAGAGGTACACCGCCGATCCTCGCTCTAGGGTCACGTCATTGCTTGGGAAGCTCCGTTTCTCGGAGGCTTATCACGTATAGTCCTCGTCGTAGTAGTACTTACATTCGTGGTATGGCGGGCCCCGTCCCGCCATTGTTGTCGTATCATTCTTAGAGGTGCAGAGTAATCGTTATGGGCGTAGTTTGTAAAAGGGATGTAATCGCTCGGATTCATGTTTTTTATATATATGCCGGGCGGCAATCTTTCTCGCTTAAACTGCTTTCTCATTCATATTATATTATGTCATGTTTTATATTCCACGATTACTGATGTTGTATCACTAGGGTGCCCGGTAGGCACCACCACGCCCGGTTCGGTCGTGACAAAAGTGGTATCGAGCGATTAATCCTCTGGAAGTGTCTACTGCATCGTATCTAGTAGAGTCTTGATTATCGGTGTTGTGCACCACACCAATAATCGTGAGGCTATAGGATATTTAGGATTGGTTTCATTCTTCTCACTCGTAGATCGTGCCTTAGAGTTGTGTTATAAGTTGACCCTCTAACGTATTTCTTTCCTTACTGCTATGCCTCCGCGTAAGGCAACCCGCCCGTGGTAAGGCAACGGTAGGAGTCGCGAGCAGAGTACAGAGGGTTACGAGGCACAGCCCAATCATCACCTTGGGTAGTGCTTCATTCGGGGAGTTCTGCTACGTCGCTAGCCCCAGCAGAGTTTAGCACGGCGGCAGCAGTTCCTACTGCGGCCATGATATTTGAACCTTCATTCCACGACCAGTAGCAGAAAGTATAGATTGCAAAGAGACGACCCTGTTACTAGCTAAGGATGTAGCTACCAGAGAATATAGAGTGTATCGACTTATCATGGGTCATGATGACTATCTAAGAGAGGATTGTGCAAGAATAGCTCGTCAGTCAGGCTTGAGCATGGCCTGCGTACGGGCTTATGCGCAGCAGGCCGAGAAACGTAGAGATCGACAGATTAATAAAGGACAGCCGAAGAGGGCCCGATCGGCAGGATCCTTTGGTAACTTTCAAGGCAAACCGCCTCAGCAGCAAATTAGATATGCACATCCTCCAGTGCAGAGTGGTCCTCCACAGACTTCAGGACGTTCGGGGTATGCAGGAGTTGGTCAGAGCTCCAGGGCTTCTGGTTCACAGATACACGAAGGTTCTAGCCAGCCGGGTTCAGATTTTTCCTCAGTGTTCACAGTGCGGCAGGCGTCATCCCGGGGAACGTCATCTTTTTGTTGATGCTCGTTTTACCGGCGGCCGTCAGGGCCATGTGTCGAAAGGATGTCCTAGTAGGAGGACTCAGCCTACCAGATCAGTTGCAGATTCAGTAGTTCGGAGAGGAAAGGGTGCTAGCCAGAGGAGGCCACCCCCACCTCGGTGTGGCTGTTGTGGTAGATGTTGTTGAGAGGAGTGAAGCGGTAGATACAGGTAGATCCTTAACCCTCTAGAGATTAGTACGTATGATAAGATGAGTATACCTTAAATGTTATGTTCACATAGCATTGTGTTAATTGTGATTAGAAATCATGGTTAGTTAACCGGGTAAGATTGGGGGATAGAGAAAGTGAGAGCTTTAGAGTTTTATACGTGGAGACCTTAGAGGTAAGGCCATCTCGAGTAAAAGAGGTATTTTATGTTTGACCCTTATCGGAGTGCATAGTGCACGTGAGATATATTTGTGTGATGAGTCCCTGAGTGGTATGATATGAAAGATGGTAGTTGAGCTAAGAAGACCACTAGGTTTTGTGACTCGATAGTGAGATTGTTCCGGATCGGGGAACAAGAGTTTTTTTGCGATAGTGGGTCGGGTTAAGGCCATGTCGCGGGTCAACCCGCAGCCTGTTTGGTGGTGGGGTCAGTTTGTGGTGGTCCCGCCAGGTGGTGGGGTCATGAGGGTGGTAGGCCCAAGTTTAGTTAACCATCGTACGAGTTCGTGGATGCATTCGACCAGTAGTCGGGCCGATGAGGTCAGCCCCTCTTGTCTTTCAGTCAAGATCATTTTACTCGGCAGAGGGTTATGCGAGATGTTATATCAGGAAGGTTGTAAGGCTGCACGAGGTGCCTACCTTCACCTTATGACAGACAGTGGAGCCAGTTCTGTGTTTATTTCATTTACGGAGGTTTTACCAGGCAGGGTTAGGAACTCAGGTGAGTCTCAGTATCGCATTCGCCCTCGGGCCAGTGTTAGGACTTCAAGGGTAGCTGTGAGGATTGTTGTCTCCTGTTGAGGGAGTGTTTTATAGCTACCATTTCAGTATTCGGATGTCGCCTTATGAAGCCTTGTAGGGGCGGAAGCGTAAATTGTCGGTCGACTGGTTCGATGTTGGAAAGGTTCAGATAGTTGGTTCATACTAGTTCAGCAGGATGTGGATAGGGTGAAGCTTATCCAGAAGAGGTTATTGGCAGCTCAGAGTCAACAGAAGTTGTGCGGATATCTGCGACAACGATTGGAGTTCAGGTTGACGGTGGGTCTTCTTAAAGGTACCACCCCGGAAAGGGTGTGACGAGTTTGGGAAACAGAGGAAACTTAGCCCGAGTTACTTTGGGCCTTTCAGATCATATGAAGAGTAGGCCAGGTTGCCTATATGTTAGCTTTTACCGTCCGACTTAGGAGGCAGTATGTCCGGTCCTTCATGTTGTTAGGTTCGGAAAAGTATCGGAGATCCATCCAGAGTATTCCCAGTTAATGATGATCAAGTTGGAGGTAGTAGCCCAGAGATTTTTGAAATTGATGCAGTAACAGAAATGTGGTAAGTTATGAGGAAGAGTTCGAGTGTACGAGAAGGGTACGACGAGTAAGGGAAGAAGCGAGCATGTGTTAAGAACATAGAAGTGATCATTTCGTTTGTAAAGAAAAGGTGCGAAGGGAGTATCTTTTAGCCCTTGGGTGAGAGCTTTTGTAGTGATGGAGGTGATTCCTCGTGGACTTGGATGTAAGTATTTTGCGCGGGTTGTATTGTGGCCAGGTGTGGCATGTTTGTTTTTGTAAGTATAGTAGTGAAGACTATACCGGCGCATGTTTGTTTTGAGACTTAGAAGGAACATTCGGGACGAATGTTTCTAAGGAGGGGAGAATGTTATACCCCGTATTTCCAGAGTATGTACGTGAGGACGTACGTAGAAAAGTTTGAGCCTTAAAGTAAGCAAGGGCCGAAAATTTTTGTTCACAACTACCGGAAAGAATCGTTTTTCGACGAAACGTTTTCCAAACTTTGCGAATGGAAAAATACGGCTATGTCATTTATTATTTTTGCGGATTTTTCCGAGAGATGAAATATTTTGGACCAACGAGAGGGCGACACTTGTCACCCTCAAGTTGGTGGATGTGGGGGCGGCAAGTTGGACGAATTGAGGTCTTGGGTTAGGTAGGATATTTGTGATATTTTTGTGTGGTAGATGGATAAGGTACACATGGGTAAATCCTCACCCTACACTTGCCTACCACTTGGCTTGATCTTGGCCCTTGGTTGTCCTATAAATACCCCCCCCCCTTTGTGAAGACTTCTTCATCCACAAAAATCTCTAAGTCTTGAAAAACCCTTCCCCCTTTGGAGAGGCTCTCGTCCTTAGAGCACCCCTCCCCCTTGTGAAGGCCCTTGGCCGAGGGGTACACCCCCCCTCCTTGTGGTGCAAAGCCGAGAGTACCCCCCCTACCTTAAGTTGTTTTCATAAAATACACCTCCTCTTGGTAGAAATACTCTCCAAGTATAGTTACTATTCCAAAATACCTTGGCCCAAATACCTTGTAGTATTCCAAGGTTACACCTATACTAAAAGCCTAGAAATACTATTATACTTCCCTTCAGTCACAAAACGAAACCCTAAGAAAAATCTCCATAGTTGGTTGGAGTATTAAGAAGAAGTTGCGTAGAACTTCTAAGGGTTGTTTGGAGCGGGTTGGAGCACCCGGAGTAGGAGCTAAACGTTGCTCAGGATCGACATTAAACTTGGATAATTTTGGGCTTATCGAGGTAAATACTTTTGACCTTCTATTGTAATTGGAAATTACATACTGTAGTTATATAAATGAATATAAGATTCATAGAAGAGAATTGAACTGTAATAGAAGGATATTACAGAAAATACTTGAACTGAAATCACATCAGAAGAATATTAAAGAAGAAGATTTAAACTGTACTTACATAGATCGTATTCTGATGAGACTTGTGTAGCTTAACGGGTAGGGAAGTCTGCCCGATTTTTCGATAGAATAGTGAAGCCTCGCTAGAATGTTCTCTGAGTAGTCTAGACATTGATAGACTTTTATAATCTTATAGGTTGAAATCTGCGAGTAGCATGTTCTACTTGAAAGGTGGACAAGGCTAGCCGGGTTATAGCGGTGGAGCGTTTTGCTAATAGTCGATAATCGTCGCGAGGTATGTGATTCTTCCTATCCTCTTGAGCATGATATTTAAAAGAATATATATATAGTACGGTAGACGTACGTGTGTTAACTGAACGTAGTTTTACGGCAATGTCTTTTGACTTAAGCCTGAATAATAAGAATCTTGAAGTATTCCAAAAGAATTAAGAATCCTTTTTTGAAAGAAGAATATACTTGGTTTTAAAAGCTTAAGAGTTATACTAGCTTTATGGGAAGTTAGGTATAACGACTTAAGAAAAATAAAAAGAATGGTTTATTGATTTTAGAAGTTAAGAGACTTGATCTTAAAAGATAAGAGACTTGACTTAATTGAATTAATATGAATTTTGCTAAAAAGTGTGAAACCTCATTCGTGAGTAATGAGTACTTGGTTTGTAAAAGGAATAATGTTTTGCTGATTTCGAAAATCAGAATAAGTATCGAACAAACCACAGCAGCGCTAATAAAGGAAAATGTATTGACCAATAAAGTATTAAAACCAGTAGAAACCTCCATCTGCATAGAAGCTAAGATGAGACAAAATGATATTACATTTCCTAGATCATGGCTGCTTTAATAAGATTGTTATAAACAAGAATAACCTACTCACATATAAGGCATATGTTTCTCAAATCGTTTTAAAGGAGAATTATATCATTAAGTGATTAAAACTATGAACTACGAAACCTTTCGAAAATGAGAAACTTGAGCATTTGAAATTAGGCAAACTTGAACGTTTGGAAAATGATGTTGTTACTTGATTTTACAAAGGGAAGTGTTTTGTTTTACTTAAAAAGATAGTCACTCTATTTTTATACTACGGGTATTGTGTGACTTTTGTGAAAGAAACGGATCTTTTAAAGAGTTAAGGTATGAAGTACTTTGGGGATCAATTCCCGAACTTGTTAACATAAAGTAGAAAGTACCTTTTGTGAAGAACTTGATTGTATTGGTCTGTGATAGCCTTGTGATACTTTCTTGTTGATTTGATAAGTAAACATGTTAGGATGCTACGTGTGCTAGTATCTTGTGATATTCTTGTTGTGCTTACGTTGTTAAACTTTAAGCCCGTTGTACTGTTATTATATCACATACCCCCTTGACTTGTTATACCGAGGGCTTGCCACCCTTGATGCGGGTCTATACGGCCTATGCGGTCTATGTGACTATGCGGAGCAGCGGTATGCTCCAGGATTGATCATTCCCGGTGTTTTATCCCGATGCGGGGGATGCCCTATGCGGTCTGTGTGACTATGCGGTCTATTGAGACTATGCGGGCTGCGGGAGTCCAGGAGGGTACCGAGGTTAGCTACCCCCGATGCGGGTCTATACGACCTATGCGGGCTGCGGGAAGTCCAGGAGTAGGCACGCATAATGATACTATGGGCGATTGGCCTTGCTTCGATCATTAACGGCCTAGAAAAGACCAGTTACAGTATATCCATTTCGCTCTTGTTTATGTGGTGGGCGTGAGACCCATAGTTATATTTGAGTGATGGCTTTAAGGGCGTGAGTCCCTGACTTGACATGACTGCTTATTTATTGTGAACTGTAGTTTGGTTATCATACATGTCTCCTGCTTTATATAGACTACTATGATTTCATTTGCAGTATTTTCAGTTTCACATACTTGGTACCTGTTGTACTGACCTCCTTCGGGGGGCTGCGTTCATTCCGCAGGTAGAGGTACACCAGTCGTTGATCCTCGCTCTTAGGGTCACAGTTCAGCGTTTGGGAAGCTCCGTTTCTCCGGAGGCTTATCAGTGGTATAGTCCCCTATCGTAGTAGGTACTTACATTCAGGGGTATGGCGGGCCCTGTCCCGCCATTGTTGTCGTATCATTCTTAGAGTGCAGTAATCGCTGTGGCGAGTTTGTAAAAGGGATGTAACTGTTCGGATTCATGTTTTTTTATATATATGCCGAAGGGCAATCTTTCTCAGTTAAACTGTTTTCTCATTCATATTATATTATGTCATGTTTTATATTCCGCTGATTACTCTGATGTTGTATCACTAGGGTGCCCGGGGTAAGGCACCAGTCACGGGCCCGGGTTCGGGTCGTGACAACCCGATGCCCGTATTATAAAAATAGAGTGACTAACGTTTTTAAGTAAACCAAAACAACTTCCGTACTTTCCTTTTTAAACCAAAACACTTCTCCTTTTAAAGTCAAGTTACAACATTCTTTTCCAAAGTTCAAGTTTGCCTAATTTCAAATATTCACGTCTCTTATTTTCGAAAGATTTCATAGCTCATAGTCTTAATCATTTAATAATGTAATTCTCTTTTAAAACAATTTGAGCAACATATGCCTTATGTGTGAGTAGGTTATTCTTGTTTATAACAATCTTATTAAAGCAGCCATGTTCTAGGAAATGTAATACAATTTTGTCTTATCTTTAGCTTCTATGCAAATGGAGGTTTCTACTGTTTTTAATATAATTACTTATTTGTCAATACATTTTCCTTTATTAACGCTGCAGTGGTTCGTTCGATGCTTTCTCATTTCCGAAATCAGTAAAACATTATTCTTTAAAAACCAAGTACTCATTACTCACGAATGAGGTTTCACACTTCTTAACAACTTTCATATCAATTCATTTAAGTCAAGTCTCTTATCTTTTAAGATTAAGTCTCTTAACTTCTAAAATCAATAAACCATTTTTTTATCTTCTTAAGTCGTTATACCTAACTTCCCATAAAGCTAGTATAACTCTTAAACTTTTAAAACCAAGTATTACTCTTCTTTCAAAAACGATTCTTAATTCTTTTGATATACTTCAAGATTCTTTATTATTTAAAACTCCAGTCAAAAGACGTCGAAGTAAAACCACGTTCAGTTAACACATGTACGTCTACCGTACTATACATATTCTTTTAAAATATCATGCTCAAGAGGATAGGAAGAATCACATACCTCGCAACGATTATCGACTATTAGCAAATAGCTCCAAAGTACTGTAATCCGGCTAGCCCTTTCCACCCTTCGAGTAGAATACGCTACTTGCAGTACTTCAACCTATAACGGTCATACAAGTCTATCAACGTCTAGACTACTCTGTAAAATATTTCTAGATACAAATTCCTTTATTCTACGGAAAATTGGGCAGCACTTACCTACCCGCCAAACTACACAAGTCTACTGTAAATACAGTCCTATGTAAGTACAGTTCAGTCTTCTTCTTTAATATTCTTCTAATTCAATTCTCTTCTTTTATACCATCCTTATATACGTCTTATACTCATTTCTATACTACTACAGTACGTAATTTCCAATTACAATAGAAGGACAATAGTATTTACCTCGATAAGCCCAAAATTATCCAAGTTTTAATGTCGATCCTGAGCAACGTTTAGCTCCTATTCTGAACGCTCCAACCCGCTCCAAACAACCCTTAGAAGTTCTACACAACTTCTTCTTAATACTTCAACCCGCTATGAAGATTTTCCTTAGGGTTTCGTTTAGTGGCTAAAGGAAGTATAATAGTATTTCTGGGCTTTTAGTATAGGTGTAACCTTGGAATTCTACAAGGTATTTGGGCCAAGGTATTTTGGAATAGTAACAATACTTGGAGAATACTTTTCTACCAAGGGAGGGGGGTATTTTACGAAAACAACTAGGCAAGGGGGGGGGGATGTTTCGGCCAAGGCCTCTCAAAGGGGGAGGGGTGGCTTGGACGAAACTACACTAAGGGGGAGAGGGATTTTTGCCTTGGAATTTATCAAGTGAGGATGAAGAAATAGTCTTGCATTAGAGGGGTATTTATAGGACATTCAATGGCCAAGATCAAGCCAAGTGGTGGGCAAGTGGAGGGTCAAGATTTGGACATGTGTGTGTGGGTCCCACTTGCTCATCTACTACACAAAATATCCTACCAACTCCTTGACAAAAAAAAGCTAAAAAAACGTGCCAAGAAATCCCTTGGATTGTCGTCCACTTGAGGGACAAGTGTCACCCTCTCGTTGGTCCAAAATATTTCATCTCTCGGAAAAATCCGCAAAAATAATAAATGTTGCAACCGTATTTTTCCCTTCGCAAAGTCCGGAAAACGTTTCGTCGGAAAACGATTCTTTTCGCTAGTTGTGAACAAATTTCGCCCCTTTTCCTACTTAAGGCTTAAACTTTTGTACGTACGCCCTCACGTACATACTCTGGAAATACGGGGTATAACATTCTCCCCTCCTTAGAAACATTCGTCCCGAATGTTCCTTCTCAAGACAGATAACGATAAAGTTCCTCTCAGCACATGTTCACTTCTTTCCTTACTCGTCGTACTCTTCTCGAACACTTGAACTCTTCTAGTATACGTACCATACTTTAGTCATCGCTTCAGTTTCCAAAACTTTGGAGTCACCACCTCCAAACTTGGTGTTATACCCCGTATTTCCAGAGTATGTACGTGGGGGACGTACGTAGAAATTTTCGAACTTCTTTAGGCTTGGCCGAATTCTTTTTGTGCACAACACCCGATTAGAGTCGTTTTTCGACGAAATGTTTTCACAGCTTTCGTAGGGGAATTTCCGGCTATGTCATTTTTAATTTTTGCGGATTTTTCCGAGAGACGAAACGTGTTGGACCAACGAGAGGGCGCCACTTGGCACCCTCCCATTGGCGGACGTAAGGGGTTCGGTTTGGACGAATTGGACTTGGCATTTTTGTCAAGTAGTTGGTAGGATATTTTGTGGTAGATGGATAAGGGGCACTTGGCTTAATCTTGGCCTTACACTTGCTATGCACTTGTCTTCATCTTGGTCATTGGTTGGCCTTCACTTGACCTATAAATACCCCCTTAGTTGATGAACTTTCTTCATCCAAAACTTGAGCAATCTACCTAAGTCTCAAAATACTCCCTCCCTCTTACTTACTTTCGTCCGCCACACTACCCCCCCCCCCTTGAGAAGCCTTGGCCGAGAGGTCTACCCCCCCCCCTAGCCTAGTTGTTTTCGTATAATACCCCTTGTTGTGGTATAGAAATACTCTCCAAGTATTGTTATAATGCCCAAAATACTTTAGCCTAATACCTTGTAGTACTTTCCAAAGTACCCTTTATACGAAGCCCGGAAAATACTATTATACCTTCCTTTAGCCACTAAACGAAACCCTAAGGAAAAATCTTCACCCGTAGTTGAAGTATTAAGTAGAAGTCGTGTAGACACTTCTAAGGGTTTCTTGGAGCGTTTTGGAGCGCACGGAGTAGGAGCTAAACCTTGTTCAGGAGCGACTTATAACTTGGATAATTTTGGGCTTATCGAGGTAAATATCTTGACCTTCTATTGTAATTGGAAATTACATGTTGTAGGAATATATAGTTGAAGTATACTATATATAGAACTGAACATTTTAATTGTGCGGCAATGTCTTTTGACTTAAGCCTGAATTTAAATAAGAGAACTGAACTGTAATTACATAGGATCAGATGAGACTTGTGTAGCATTCTTTGTGTAGTAGAATTTTCCACGCCCGGCCAGACGTGTTAACCCCCCCTGGTTGGCTTGGTAGCCGGCCTCGATAGAGGAGGAGATTTACGCTGTTGCGGGAGAGTCTTTGCCAATTTTCGTAGAATATTCGTCGGGACCTAAAGGTATTAATAGGCGCTTTGTGGCCTCTATAGGTTGTAATCTGCGTGTGGAGTGATCTGCTTGGAGAGTGTAGCGCATGTTTGAGGTACTTGGAGCGTTTTGCTATTAGTCGATAATCGTCGCGAGGTATGTGAACCTCTTCCTATCTCTTCTAGCATGATATGTGTGAACTATGTAGTACGGTAGACGTACATGTGCTAAATGTATTTGATTGGTTTAAAACATAAAGTGTTATAACGGCTTTATGGGAAGTCGGTTATAACAGCTTTATGTGGATAAGCAAATACTTTGTGGTTTCAAAAAGGTAACTGATTTGAATAATAACTGGCTTGATATGTGTTAATAAAGAACTTGAAGTATTTCAAAAGATTTATGAATCGTTTTGAAAGAATGAGTAGTACTTGGGTTTTGAAAGCTTAAGAGTTATACTAGCTTTATGGGAAGTTAGGTATAACGGCTTAAGAATGTTTTACTGATTTCGGAAATCAGAATGTGTATCGACAAACCACTGCAGCGTTAATAAAAGGAAAATGTATTGACTAATGAAGTATTATTAAAACCAGTAGAAACCTCCATCTGCATAGAAGCTAAGATGAGACAAAATGATATTACATTTCCTAGATCATGGCTGCTTAATGAGATTGATTATAAACAAGAATAACCTACTCACATATAAGACATATGTTTCTCAAAACGTTTAAAGGAGAATTATGTTTTAAAGGACTAAAACTATGAACTACGAAACCTTTTTCTAAAATGAGAAACTTGAGCATTCGAAATTAGGCAAACTTGAACGTTTGGAAAATAAGGTTGTTACTTGATTTTATAAAAGAAAGCATTTTGGTTTACTTAACAATGTTAGTCACTCAAATTTTATACTACGGGTATCGGGTGACCTTTGTAAAAGAAATGGATCTTAAAAGGAATTTAACGGACGTAGTACTTTAAGGTTAAAATCCGGACTTTGACATAAAATGAAAGTACCTTGAGTCGTGTGTAACTTGCTTATGCTTGTTGTTATGAAACTTGACCATGTTACGTGTAATAGCCTTGTTGTGCAAGAACTGTGTTCTACTCGACACGGTCATCCGAATGTATTTCACTTGACACGGTCATCCGGGAATGTATCTCACTGGATTACCGGGTCATCCGGGAATGTATCTCACTTGATTACCGGGTCATCCGGGAATGTATCTCACTTGATTACCGGGTCATCCGGGAATGTATTTCACTCGACTACCGGTTCATCCGGGAATGTATATCACTGGACTACCGGTTCATCCGGGAATGTATTTCACTGACTACCGGTTCATCCGGGAATGTATTCCACACGTTTCTATATTGGGTCCATAAGATGGGCCGAGACCTGTTATACGTATCACATGATTTGTACCTAGATCGCTGGCGGTGAGGAAGGAGTTCCACGGGCATGAGGATGATTTTTAGGCGTGAGTCCTCGACTTGACATCGCTTCTATGTTGTGAATCGTAGTTTGGTTATCATACATGTCTCTCGCTTTATATAGACTATTATGATTTCATTTACTGATATCTTACGCTTTCACATACTTGGTACTGTTGATCGACCTCCTTCGGGCCGCGTTCACGCCGCAGTAAAAGGTACATCGGTGTCGATCCCGCTTAGGATCACCTTTCAGCGTATTGAAAGCTCCGTTCCTTGAGGCTTATCTTTTGGTATGTTACCCCGAGTCCGTAGATGCTTATACATTCGGGGTATGGCGGCCTGTCCGCCATAGAGGTTGTAAAATCTTAGAGGTGCAGAACCTTAATTGTGGCGTGGTTTGTAAAAAGGATAAGCTTCGTATTTATGTATATTTGATGAAGGCAATCGCTTTGGTTGGCTTTGCTTATTTATCTTTTCTCTTAATTCATGTTCATGTTTTTATTTCATTGATTTTCTCTCGATGTTGTATCACTAGGGTGCCCGGTAAGGCACTACCACGCCCGGTTGGTCGTGACAAAAGTGGTATCGAAGCGCTTAGTCCTCGGAAAGTGTCTACGCACCGTGTCTAGTAGAGTCTTGATTATCGGTGTGTTGTGCACCACATCTATAATCGTGAGGTCTTGGACATTTAGGATTGGTTTCCATCCTTCTCATTCCGAGATCGTGCCTTAGAGTCGTGTGATAAATCGGACCCTCCGACGTATTCCTTTCCTTTACGATTATGCCTCGCGTAAGGCAACCTGTGAGCCCGAATGGGCAAGCGATCGAGGAGCTGTTAGCGAATCTGAGGAGTACGAGCGCGCAGTCGGCCAAGACTGAGACAGTGCCGACGGCGGGTTTCGCGACGCCGCCAAGACCAGCCAGAGTTTAGAGCGCAGCGATGGCTGCCGAGACTACAGATACTGAGCCTCCGGTCCCACACCGAGCCGATGAGACGGGGTACAAGGAGATGGCCCGCCATCGCCGTGGTCGTGGCGAATATGAGGATAGGTGGATGCGATTCCGGCCCAGTAGCACCCGTAGTACACCCCCGAGCAGACAGTTTGAGGCTACGTGACTTCCTGAGTTGTAGCCCTCCAGTGTTCTATGGATCGAGAGCCGAGGACGACCCTCAGGAGTTTATCCGACAGCTACAGCGGATCATGAGAGTGATCAGAGCCTCAGAGGCAGAGTCGGTGGTATTGGGTTCGCATCAGCTGCGTGATACTGTAGTTGACTGGTTTGATTCGTGGGAGCTGTCCTGGGAAGAGCATGCACTTCCAGCAGTTTGGGACGAGTTCTCGAGGGCATTTCTTGCACATTTCTTGCCTCCATGATGAGAGGGCTCGGGCGACAGATTTTTGACGCTGAGCGGGGCGGGCGGAGCGATTAGAGTACAATGTGGAGTTCGACTCATTAGCTCGGTATGTTCCAGAGTAGTAGCGGATATGGAGGATGAGTACACCGCTACGCCACCGGGATGATTACTTGGCGAGGCTTGTACGGGTGTAGCTCTTCACCGCATGGACATTGCCCGCACGCAAGCTCATGCACCAGGATGCGAGGCACGGAGAGGTCGACGGAATGACCGAGATCGCGAAGAGGCGTAACAGCAGGTCCTTTGGTAACTTTCGAGGCGGACCGCCTCAGCAGATCTAGTTATGTACCTCCACGATGCAGTGGTCCCCCCGATCTTCGGACGCTCAGGTATTCGGGAGCTGGTCAGAGCTCCAGGGCTTCTGGTTCACAGTATACGTGAGTGCTAGCCCGGGATTCATGTCCCCCTCAGTGTGCACGATGTGGCAAACATCATCCCGGGGAATGTCGTCTTTTCGGTGCTTGTTTCACTGCGGCCGTCGAGCCATGTGACGAGAGGCGTGCTTATAGAGAGGTACCGGCAGCTTGGCGCACTCACGGATCGATGGCGTGTTCATCGCCTTCTGATTATGCGCCTGCAGGCGCATTTACGATTAGAGTGGAGCGGTAGCTTAAGGTATATACTTAACCATCTAGAGGCTTGTATGTTTTGATGTTATGTTAATGTGTTAAGTGTTATGTTCGGATAGCTTTGTGCTAAAATGTGATTTAGGAACCTAGTTGGGGAAAAAGGTAAGCTGAGGGTGAGAAAATGATGAACCTTAGAATATTACAGTTGAGACCTTAGATGTAAGGCCGTCTTGAGTACAAGATTTTGCGAGTGATCCTTGTCAGAGTGCATTTTATGCCTAGAAAATATTGTGTGATAAGTCTCTGGGTTGGGTAAATGAAAGTGGTATCTTTCGTGATGTGATTTAGCAAGGTTGTTCCGGATCGAGAAACAAGAGAGTTGGCGTGACGGAGGGTCGGGTTGAGGGCGTGTTGCGTGTCAACCCGTGGCGAATGAGGTGGGTCGCTCGGGTGGTCCCGCCAGTGGTAGGGTCACCAGGTGCTAGGCCCAAGTTTTGATGACCATCGATGAGTTCGTGGATACGCTCGACCGAAGTAGATCGTGAAGGCGGGAATAGCCTTAAGGAAGATCGAGGCTAATAGGATGACCAAGTTGGGAGGTAGTGACTCCAAGTTTCGGAAACTAAAGTGTGGTACGATGCTAAAAGAGTTCAAGAGTTCGAGAAGAGTACGACGAGTAAGGGTAGAGGCGAGCATGTATTGCGAGCATAGATACGATCATTTCTTGTAAAGGAGAAGGTCACGAAGGATGTATATTTTAGACCTCGTGAAATCGCATGCGATCGGCATCGCGTTTGTTGGGTCGCCGAGTGACACTAGAACCTCGCGCAAAATGACAAAAGTTTGTGATGTTAGAGGTGTTTTCGTGGACTTGGATATAAGTATTTGCGTGCATATGTTGTTTAGTGGCGGTTGTGGCGTTGGCAACTTATTAGAAGAACTTTACCGTTATCCGTCTTGAGAAGGAACATTCGACGAATGTTTCTAAGGAGGGAGAATGTTATACCGTATTTCCAGTATGTACGTGGGGGACGTACGTAGAAATTTTCGAACTTCTTTAGGCTTGGCCGAATTCTTTTTGTGCACAACACCCGATTAGAGTCGTTTTTATTCGAAAAGTTTTAACAGCATTGGTAGGGGGAATTGCGGCGATGTCCTTTTTAATTTTTGCGGATTTTTACGAGAGACGAAAAGTGTTTGTCCAACCAGAGGGCGCCACTTGGCACCCTCCTAGCGGACGTAAGGGTTCGGTTTGGACGAATTGGACTTGGCATTTTGTCAAGTAGTTGGTAGGATATTTTGTGGTAGATGGATAAGGGGCACTTGGCTTAATCTTGGCCTTACACTTGCTATGCACTTGTCTTCATCTTGGTCATTGGTTGGCCTTCACTTGACCTATAAATACCCCCTTAGTTGATGAACTTTCTTCATCCAAAACTTGAGCAATCTACCTAAGTCTCAAAATACTCCCTCCCTCTTACTTACTTTCCGCCACACTACCCCCTTGAGAAGCCTTGGCAGAGGTCTACCCCCTAGCCTAGTTGTTTTCGTTTAATACCCCTGGTTGTGGTATAGAAATACTCCAAGTATTGTTATAATGCCCAAAATACTTTAGCCTAATACCTTGTAGTACTTTCCAAAGTACCCTTTATCTGGCTTAGGAAAATACTATTATACCTTCCTTTAGCCACTAAACGAAACCCTAAGGAAAAATCTTCACCCGTAGTTGAAGTATTAAGTAGAAGTCGTGTAGACACTTCTAAGGGTTTCTTGGAGCGTTTTGAGCGCACGGAGTAGGAGCTAAACCTTGTTCGTGAGCGACTTATAACTTGGATAATTTTGGGCTTATCGAGGTAAATATCTTGACCTTCTATTGTAATTGGAAATTACATGTTGTAGGAATATATAGTTGAAGTATACTATATATAGAACTGAACATTTTAATTGTGCGGCAATGTCTTTTGACTTAAGCCTGAATTTAAATAAGAGAACTGAATGTAATTACATAGATCGTATTAAAGAGACTTGTGTAGCATTCTTTGTGTAGTAGAATTGTACACGCCCGGTCGGGCGTGTTAACCCCCGGTTGGCTTGGTAGCGGCCTCGATAGAGGAGGAGATTTACGCTGTTGCGGGGGGGGGGAGGTGCTTCCGAATTTTCTGTAGAATATTCTACGTCGGGACCTAAAGGTATTTTTAGGCGGTTTGTGGCCTCTAAAGGTTGTAGTTCTGCGTGTGGTGTGATCCGCTTGGTGAGAGTGTAGCGAGCAGTTTGAGGTACTTGAGCGTTTTGCTATTAGTCGATAATCGCCGCGAGGTATGTGAACCTCTTCCTATCTCTTCTAGCATGATATGTGTGAACTATGTAGTACGGTGAGACGCATATGCTAAATGTATTTGATTGTTTAAAACATAAAGTGTTATAACGGCTTTATGGGAAGTCGGTTATAACAGCTTTATGTGGATAAGCAAATACTTTGTGGTTTCAAAAAGGTAACTGATTTGAATAATAACTGGCTTGATATGTGTTAATAAAGAACTTGAAGTATTTCAAAAGATTTATGAATCGTTTTGAAAGAATGAGTAGTACTGTGTTTTGAAAGCTTAAGAGTTATACTAGCTTTATGGGAAGTTAGGTATAACGGCTTAAGAATGTTTTACTGATTTCGGAAATCAGAATGTGTATCGACAAACCACTGCAGCGTTAATAAAAGGAAAATGTATTGACTAATGAAGTATTATTAAAACCAGTAGAAACCTCCATCTGCATAGAAGCTAAGATGAGACAAAATGATATTACATTTCCTAGATCATGGCTGCTTAATGAGATTGATTATAAACAAGAATAACCTACTCACATATAAGACATATGTTTCTCAAAACGTTTAAAGGAGAATTATGTTTTAAAGGACTAAAACTATGAACTACGAAACCTTTTTCTAAAATGAGAAACTTGAGCATTCGAAATTAGGCAAACTTGAACGTTTGGAAAATAAGGTTGTTACTTGATTTTATAAAAGAAAGCATTTTGGTTTACTTAACAATGTTAGTCACTCAAATTTTATACTACGGGTATCGGGTGACCTTTGTAAAAGAAATGGATCTTAAAAGGAATTTAACGGACGTAGTACTTTAAGGTTAAAATCCGGACTTTGACATAAAATGAAAGTACCTTGAGTCGTGTGTAACTTGCTTATGCTTGTTGTTATGAAACTTGACCATGTTACGTGTAATAGCCTTGTTGTGCAAGAACTGTGTTCTACTCGACACGTCATCCGAATGTATTTCACTTGATTACGGGTCATCCGAATGTATCTCACGGATTACGTCATCCGAATGTATCTCACTTGATTACCGGGTCATCCGGGAATGTATCTCACTTGATTACCGGGTCATCCGGGAATGTATTTCACTCGACTACCGGTTCATCCGGGAATGTATATCATCGACTACGGTTCATCCGGAATGTATTTCATCGACTACCGGTTCATCCGGGAATGTATTCCACACGTTTCTATATTGGGTCCATAAGATGGGCCGAGACCGTTATACGTATCACATGATTTGTACCTAGATCGCTGCAGCGGTGAGGAAGGAGTTCCACGGGCGTGAGGATGATTTTTAGGCGTGAGTCCCGACTTGACATGATCGCTTCTATGTTGTGATCGTAGTTTGGTTATCATACATGTCTCCCGCTTTATATAGACTATTATGATTTCATTTACTGTATCTTCAGCTTTCACATACTTGGTACCGTTATCGACCTCCTTCGGGTGCGTTCATGCCGCAGTAAAAGGTACATCGGCCGCCGATCCCCGCTTAGGATCACCTTTCGTGATTGAAAGCTCGTTCCTTCGAGGCTTATCTTTGGTATGTTACCACAGTCCGTAGATGCTTATACATTCGTGGTATGGCGGGGCCTGTCGCCATAGAGGTTGTAAAATCTTAGAGTGCAGAGCTTTGTTGTGGCGTGGTTTGTAAAAAGGATAACTGCTCGTATTTATGTATATTTGATGAAGGCAACTGTTTTGGTTGGCCTGTTTATTTATCTTTTCTCTTAATTCATGTTCATGTTTTTATTTCCGCTGATTTTCTCTGATGTTGTATCACTAGGGTGCCCGGGGTAAGGCACCAGTCACGGGCCCGGGTTCGGGTCGTGACACTTGGTCATCTTACTAGCCTCAATCTCCCTTAAGGCCATTCCCGGCCTTCACGATCCGATTCTGGTCGAACATATCCACGAACTCATACGATGGTCATCTAAAGTTGGGCCTAGCACCATCGTGACCCTACCACCTGGAGGGACCACCCCGAACTGACCCCACCCCAAACCGGGCTGCGGGTCGACCCGCGAATGGTCCTCAACCCGACCCATAATCGCGCCAAACTCTTGTTCCCCGATCCGGAACAACCTTACCTATCCAAGTCCAGAAATCTACCACTTTCATTTTACACAACCCACGGAATTATCCCACAATACATTTATACGCAAACCAAGTATCTTGACAAAGACTAACCGTAAAATCTTTTATTCAAGCCGGCCTTACATCTAAGGTATCAACGTGAAATATTCTAAGGTTCATACCTTCCCTGTCCCCATACTTATTCTTTCAACTAACCATGTCTCTAAACCACAATATACACAATGCCAACTGTACATAGTACTCAACATATAATCATCATAACACACATGCTGATCTCTAGAGGGTTAAGGATATACCTGAAACATAGGCGGTTCAAAGGACCGCTAAAACTGGGAACTTCCACCGCGACCTCTGCCGTGGCCTGCCGGTGTATGAACATCCTGCCTAGCTATGGAAGGTGAAGAACCCGCAAATGATCTCGTAGTCTGTGCTATCCTACCAGTTCTACCTGCCTGGACGATCTCGCCAAATGGCCCTGTTGGCCGCAAGCATAACAATCTCCCAAATTAGTACGACATTCTCCCTTATGAATTTTTCCACAACGGCCACACTGAGACAAGGGTGACCTTATCCGGCGAGCACTCCTGCTCCCCTGAAAACCTGAAACTCAGGAGCCCCGACCGCCTCCCGAATATCCCGAATGTCTCAAGGCGTGGGGACCACTGCATCTTGGCGGGGTACATAACTAGCTCGCTTGAGGCGGTCCGCCTTGAAAGTCGCCAAAAGACCGCTGTCTCGACCTCTTCTCACGATCTCGGTCATTCCGTCGACCTCTCCGCTCCTCACACCCAAGTGCATAAGCCTGTATGCGGGCAATGTCCATGCCCGGCTGAAGAACTACACCCGAAAAAGCCTCTGCCAAGTAGTCATCGAGCCCGGTGATGTAGCGGTGCACTCTGTCCTCCATACTGGCTACTAACGCGGGGACATACCGAGCCAATGAGTCGAACTCCACATTGTACTCCCGAACCGCACGCTTCCGCCTCAACACCAAAAATCTGTCGGCCCGAGCCCTCCTCGTCTGTGGAGGCAAGAAATGTGCAAGAAATGCCTCTGAGAACTCGTTCCATACAGCTGGAAGTGCATGCTCTCCCCGGGACAGCTCCCACGAATCAAACCAGTCGACTGCAGTATCACGCAGCCGATGTGAATCCAAGACCACTGACTCGGTCTCCGAAGCCTTGATCACTCACGATCCGTCAGAATCGCTTCGGATGAACTCCTGCGGACCATCCTCGTGCCTCGACCGTAGAACTCGGCGGCTAACTCGTAAAGTCCCGTAGCCTCAAACTATCCGATCTCGGGTGAACCACGGTGCTCGAATCGAATCGCTACATCCAACCTATCCTCGTATGCCACGATCCTCGCCAAGAATCGGGCCATCTCTTTGTAACCCATCTCCTCTGCTCCAAAGCATGGGTGGAGGCTCGTGTCTTGTGGTCTCGCAGCCCATTGCGGCCCTAAACTCCCACGGGTGGCGGCGTCGCAAAACTCGCCGTCAAGCACTATCTCGTCATCGACCGGGCTCGCGCTTCGCACTCCTCTGTGTCCTACTAGCAGCTCCCTCGGCTGCCTTACCCTTCTGGGCCCGGGTTGCCTTGCACGGAGGCATAACTGGTAAAAACGAAATACGTCAGAGGGGTCCAACTCATCACACAGCTCTAAGGCACGATCTCAGAATGAGAAGAATGGAAACCAATCCTAAATGTCCTGCAGCCTCCTGATTATAGATGTGGTGCACAACACACCGATAATCAAGACTCTACTAGACACGGTCTGTAGACACTTTCCGAGGATTAATCGCTCGATACCACTTTTGTCACGACCCGAACCTGCCCGATCGTGCCTTACCGGGCACCCTAGTGATACAACATCGAGAAAATCGTGAAATAAAAACTTAAAAATGAAACAAGATATATGATAAGAACAGGATAACCAAAACGGTCACCTTCCAATAAAATATATATACAAATCTTTCAAACCGAACATTTATATCCTTTTTACAAACCCTGCCCACAACAAGATTTCTGCACTTAAGAGTTTTTATACAACATGACGACAGGGCCCGCCATACCACAATGTACAAGTACCTACAAAGTGAGGGACTATACCAAAAGATAAGCCTCGGAGAAACGGAGCTTCCAATACGTTGACTGTGATCCTACGGCGAGGATCAACGATCGCGTGTACCTCACATGGCATGAACGGCCAGAAGGAGGTCGATCTAACAGTACAGTATGTGAAATCGAAAATACGTAAATGAAATCATAGTAGTCTATATAAAGCGGGAGACATGTATGATAACCAAACTACGATCCATAATAAATAGCGATCATGTAAGTCGTGACTCACGCCTCAAAGTCATCACTCAAATGTAACTATGGGTCTCACGCCTCAATCAATCATGCGTGGAATACCTTCCTCATCGCGGCATGCCTATGATATAATAACACCGCGAGTACGTATGAACACCAAGTCCTACGAGTCATAAAACCGTATGGGGCAAGTACGAAGGCTAACTACTGAATACCAAAGCCGCATCATCAATCGACCGGGCAAGTGCGAAGCCAACTACGGATACCAAACCGCACTAACAATACTATACAACCAAACCACGGCGATACGGGGCAAGTCTGGCCGACTACGGATACCAAGGCGGTGTCACGTGGTGGCCGTGGCAAGTACGAGGGCTAACTACCAGATACCAAGGCCGTATCACGAGACTTCGCCACTAAACTGAACGGGGCAAGTGCGAAGGCTAACTACCAGGTATAAAGGCCGAATCAGCCACGAGACGGGGCAAGTACGAAAGCCAACCACCAGATACCAAGGCCGAATCAGTAAAAACCTCATGGAGAGCTAGTCCATGGAATAACACTATCAACAGGAGCGTGCGGTGGAATTCTTCACCGCTGACGCCCAAGTAATATTATAACAAATCAGCCGGCCCTCCATTGAGAGACGCGGTGGTATAGAAATACAATACTAGCACGACAAGGCTATCACATGCAAACATAGGCAAGTTACACACAACTCAAGGTACTTTCATTTTATGTCAAAGTCTAGGTTTTAACCCCAAAGTACTACGTACGTTAAATTCTTTTTAAACGATCCATTTCTTTTACAAAGGTCACCCGATGCCCGTATTATAAAAATAGAGTGACTAACGTTTTTAAGTAAACCAAAACAACTTCCATACTTTCCTTTTTAAACCAAAACACTTCTCCTTTTAAAGTCAAGTTACAACATTCTTTTCCAAAGTTCAAGTTTGCCTAATTTCAAATATTCACGTCTCTTATTTTCGAAAGATTTCATAGCTCATAGTCTTAATCATTTAATAAAGTAATTCTCTTTTAAAACAATTTGAGCAACATATGCCTTATGTGTGAGTAGGTTATTCTTGTTTATAACAATCTTATTAAAGCAGCCATGTTCTAGGAAATGTAATACAATTTTGTCTTATCTTAGTTTCTATGCAGATGGAGGTTTCTACTATTTTTAATATAATTACTTATTTGTCAATACATTTTCCTTTATTAACGCTGCAGTGGTTCGTTCGATGCTTTCTCATTTCCGAAATCAGTAAAACAGTATTCTTTAAAAACCAAGTACTCATTACTCACGAATGAGGTTTCACACTTCTTAACAACTTTCATATCAATTCATTTAAGTCAAGTCTCTTATCTTTTAAGATTAAGTCTCTTAACTTCTAAAATCAATAAACCATTCTTTTATCTTCTTAAGTCGTTATACCTAACTTCCCATAAAGCTAGTATAACTCTTAAGCTTTTAAAACCAAGTATTACTCTTCTTTCAAAAACGATTCTTAATTCTTTTGATATACTTCAAGATTCTTTATTATTTAAAACTCCAGTCAAAAGACGTCGAAGTAAAACCACGTTCAGTTAACACATGTACATCTACCGTACTATACATATTATTTTAAAATATCATGCTCAAGAGGATAGGAAGAATCACATACCTCGCGACGATTATCGACTATTAGCAAATAGCTCCAAAGTACTGTAATCCGGCTAGCCCTTTCCACCCTTCGAGTAGAATACGCTACTTGCAGTACTTCAACCTATAACGGTCATACAAGTCTATCAACGTCTAGACTACTCTATAAAATATTTCTAGATACAGATTCCTTTATTCTACGGAAAATTGGGCAAGACTTCCTACCCGCCAAACTACACAAGTCTCATCAGAATACTGATTCTATGTAAATCTGATTCAGTCTTCTTCTTTAATATTCTTCTAATTCAATTCTCTTCTTTTATACCATCCTTATATACGTCTTATACTCATTTCTATACTACTACAGTATGTAATTTCCAATTACAATAGAAGGACAATAGTATTTACCTCGATAAGCCCAAAATTATCCAAGTTTTAATGTCGATCCTGAGCAACGTTTAGCTCCTATTCTGAACGCTCCAACCCGCTCCAAACAACCCTTAGAAGTTCTACGCAACTTCTTAATACTACAACCCGCTATGAAGATTTTCCTTAGGGTTTCGTTTAGTGGCTAAAGGAAGTATAATAGTATTTCTGGGCTTTTAGTATAGGTGTAACCTTGGAATACTACAAGGTATTTGGGCCAAGGTATTTTGGAATAGTAACAATACTTGGAGAATACTTTTCTACCAAGGGGGGGGGGGGGGGGTATTTTACGAAAACAACTATGCAATGGGGGGGGGCGATGTTTCGGCCAAGGCCTCTCAAGGTGGAGGGTGGCTTGGACGAAACTACACTAAGGAGAGGATTTTTGCCTTGGAATTTATCAAGTGAGGATGAAGAAATAGTCTTGCATTAGAGGGGTATTTATAGGACATTTAATGGCCAAGATCAAGCCAAGTGGTGGGCAAGTGGAGGGTCAAGATTTGGACATGTGTGTGTGGGTCCCACTTGCTCATCTACTACACAAAATATCCTACCAACTCCTTGACAAAAAAAAAGCTAAAAAACGTGCCAAGAAATCCCTTGGATTGCCGTCCACTTGAGGGACAAGTGTCACCCTCTCGTTGGTCCAAAATATTTCATCTCTCGGAAAAATCCGCAAAAATAATAAATGTTGCAACCGTATTTTTCCCTTCGCAAAGTCCGGAAAACGTTTCGTCGGAAAACGATTCTTTTCGCTAGTTGTGAACAAATTTCGCCCCTTTGCCTACTTAAGGCTTAAACTTTTGTACGTACGCCCTCACGTACATACTCTGGAAATACGGGGTATAACAGCAACCAAGTGTAGAGGAATAAAGCCTGAATCCATAAGAACCTTTCGAGGTAGCTACACCCGTGAGTGATTGGGTGGTAGTTGGGCGGGTATATAAGAATTGCCCGGTGATGATACAGTCATCAGACCATAGCAGACCTGGTAGAGCTGGATGCGACAGACTTTGAGGTCATTATGGGTATGGACTAGTTGTCTTCTAGTATGCCAATGTTGACTGTAGAGAGATTGGTTCGATTCCAGTTTCCCGGTGAGCCGGTTATCGATTTGAATGGAAGTGTTAGTATATGTAAGTTATTCCTTCCTTCTTGGACATGATAAATTGAGGAGTCTATGTGACTTGTTTCATTGAAGTGATTGATTTGAATTTAAACGTTAAGAGACGGAGATAAGAACATACGATTATTGAAGGATTTTATGATAAGTACCCTTGGAGGTACTTGGAGTTGTTTAATGTGGCGGTCAGGGCCACGACTTTCCGAATGATTTCAGAAAAATGCGCAAAGCAAGAATAAGATAAGTACGAGTGCTGCCTGCGGAGAACAAAAGATATCATTGATAGGTATTAAAAATCTATACGACTATAAGGTGGCACTTGATGTTTAAGATTCTTAAAGGGAGATAAGCTCTCCCCCCCGCGTAACAGGATAGTTTTACGTATTATTGAGGGTTATGCGTACCCATATTATTTAAGCCATAGATATGGGACTGGTAAAGTCCCCGGCCTCATTATGCAATAGGCTACAATAACCGTGGAAAGGTATTGGGGTGGGGTAATTGAGGACGACACTAGGAAATGGTTGAAAAAGTTTCGTAAGGGTATAAATGCAGGTAGTACGCATGAATGAAACTGTATGATCATGAATTAAGATAGATTTTTTTTTGCTAATAATAAGCATAAGGAAAGGGTTATGACCAGAATGATAAAAGAGAATGCAACTATGGTTATGTAAGTTGCACGAGTTATGATTACCCCAGACTAGTGTAAAGACCATTAGTGAATGATGGATAGTAAGAACACCTCGAAGGAAGGTGGCAAGATCTGTACTGACGAGAAAGGTAGTAGAAAAAATGCGGGGAGGTAAGAGACCCCAGGGCAACTTGAAATGAAAAATAAAGGTAAGACGAGGAGACACTCGAACGATAAGAAATCTTGACAAGCCATTGAATTATGTAATACCATGAATTGAGGTTGAACACCTGACTATAAGCTCTATGAGTTGGGAGAAAAAAATGGGATTACTACTTGACGAGATCAAGGAAATCTCCCACTAAAGTGCGATTGGCAGGAAGTCTTAGCCATGAGACAAGGAAAAGAATCGAATCTAAGTATATTGACCAAGTTTGGTTGCAACAAAGAAATGGAAACAGGAATCTTAATTGAGATTATATCCCCGAATATTTCGGAAGTACGAGAAAGGCTTCAAATTATTGGAAGATAAGCTGACTACGACTACAGTTCTAACCCCTCCTGAGGCCGGAAGGACTAGAGGGTTAGGTTATTATAGTAACACTTTGAGTGTTTGGTTGGGTTGTGTGAGGATGCAACACGATAGGGTAACAACCTATATTTCCTGGCAGCTGCGGGAGCATGATAGTGGAGCTCAAATTCGAGAGGTTGTTGAGTCTTCCCTCGTTGAGGAGGTGAAGAGGCGACAGTATAAGGATCCAGTTCTAGGGCGAATTTGATATACGGCTCTCCAAGAGGAGAAGGACCTGTATGGGTAGCACCGGATAGTGCGATGTGATATGAGGATAGATTGTGTGTGCTCGATGCTGCAGGACTTGTCAGCAGGTTTTAAGGGGAGGCACGCAGTGCTTATTGCTCTAATTATTCGGGGTCGACTAAGATGTATCATGACCTCAGATGTATGTATTGGTAAGATGGTCTGAAGAGGGACGTGACAAAGTTTGTTGCTTAGTGTCTGAATTAGTAGCAGGTCAAGGTTGAGCACCAGAAGCCCAGTGGGCTATTACAGGCGATTGAGATCCCGACTTAGAAATGGGAGGTAATTGATATGGATTATGTTATAGGGTTGCATCATACTCAGAGGAAGTGCGACTCCTTATGGGTTATAGTAGACAGGCTGACGAAATCAGCCCATTTTCTTCCGGTTAGGATCACTTACTCGACAGAGAATTATGCTAGATGATATAGCATGAAGATTGTGAGACTGCACGGGGTTCCTACATTTATGATGTCAGACGGATGACCTCAGTTTACGGATAACTTCCGGAGGTTTTCCAGAGGGTATTAGGGACACAAGTGAGTCTCAGTGTTGCATTTCACCCTCAGACCGACGGACAGGCAGGGCATGTTACCTAGACACTTGAGGATAGGTTGCGGGCATGTGTTATTGATTCCAAGGGTAGCTGGGAGGATCTTTCGCCTCTCGTTGAGTTTGCGTATAGTACCTGTTTACCATTCTAGTATTCAGATGGCCCTGTATGAGGCCTTGTATGAAAGAGAGTGTAGAATTGCCGATTGGTTGGTTCAACATAGGTGAGGTTCAGATAATTGGCCCAGACTTGATTCAGCGGGCTATGGATAAGGCGAAGCCTATCCAGGAAAGATTATTAGTAAGCTCAGAGTCAGCAGAAGCTTTATTCAGATAACCGACGTCGACACTTGGAGTTCAGGTTGACGTTTTAGTATAAGTATTGTTATGTGGCCATGTGTGGAAAGTGTGATTATGTTGGGTGTAGTCAAGAGACTATGCCAATATCCGTTTAGATGGAACCTCGAAGGAACATTCGGGGATGAATATTTCTAAGGAGGGGAGAATGTTACACCCCAAAATTCCAGGACATGTGTATAAGAACGTACGTAAGAAATCAAGACGCTAAGATTTGAGACTTGTAGAATTTATCGGAATTATGGAAATGTCGGGAAACGAAATATTACGACGAATGGGAGGGTGACATGTGTCACCCCCCCCCCCCCCCCTGGATGGTCTTGGTCGAATTAGACCAAGGGCAAAGGTCAAATGACCAAAGCTAAGATGATCAAGTCTTGAAAGCCCAAGGTTGATATATTTGACCAAGTCAATGAGCCACTTGGCTAGATATTTAAGTCATCCAAATCCAAGCCACACAAGTGTTCTAATCTTAACCCTCAATTTATTTATATATTCATCCTAAGTAGCAAGACAAGTCTTTAACACTTAGAAAAATTAGAAAACTTGTTCTTGTCTTGTGATGCTCTCGGGTTAGGGCTTCCATGGAGAAGAAATTTTTTCGTTTGTGGTTCATAATTCACCATACTTTAAACCAAGGTTCCTAAGGGTATTACAAGGATATCTCAATAGAAAAATCCCGGAAAAACTACGTTTTTACGTTAGTCGCAACATGAAAACCTAAGGGGGTTTTCATAGTTGGAGTTGGAACTTGAAGATGAGTTCTTCATAAGCTTCTAAGGGTTGCTTGGAGTGGATTGGAATGTCAAGAAGAGGAACTAAAGTTGCTAAGGATCGACTTGATAACAAAGGAAATAACAAGATAACAATCATAATGGAAGCATACTCGTGGGCCACCCAACGTGTCAGTATGTCCATCAATCAACCAGATAGCCGACCCTCCATCGAGAGACGCGGTAGCACAGAAATACAACACTTGCACAACAAAGGCTATCACCACAAGCATAGGCAAGTTCCACATACTTTTAGACATTCATTTTATGACCACAAATCCGGGTTTTAACCCCAAGGTACTACGTACTTAAATTCTTTCAACAGATCCATTTCTTTTATAAAGGTCACACGATACCCGTAGTATCAAAAATAGAGTAACTATCTTTTTAAGTAAATCAAAAATCAATTTCCATACCTTATTTTTAAACCAATTTATACTTCAATTCCTCAAGTCTCTTTTCTTTTAGAAATCAAGTTCCTTACTTTGGAATTTAAGAAAATCAGTACTTGTTTATAATGATCTTATTAAAGAAGCCATGATCTAGGAAATGTAATACAATTTTGTCTTATCTTAGCTTCTATGCAGATGGAGGTTTCTACTTGTTTTAATATAATTAATTGTCATTACTTTTTCCTTTATTGACGCTGCAATGGTTTATTCGATACTTATTCCCATTTCCGAAATCAATATGAAATTATCCTTTTAAAGACCAAGTACCCATTACTCACGAATGCGGTTTCACAACTTTTTAACACAATTCAAGTTCTTAGCATTATAACAAGTCAAATATAAGTCAAGTCTCTTGCCTTTTAAAATCAACAAACCATTCTTTTACCTACATAAAGTCGTTATAACTAACTTCCCATAAAGCTATTATAATACTTTATGTTTTAAATCAACCAAATTCGTTTAGCACATGTACGTCTACCGTACTACATAGTTCACAACAATCATGCTAGAAAGGATAGGAAGAGGTTCACATACCTCGCGACGATTATCGACAAATAGCAAAACGCTCCAAGTACTTCAACTTCGTCGGCTACTCCTTAAGCCAAGTAGATCACGCCACACGTAGTACTTCAATCCTAAAATGGTCATAGTACTTCTATCAAACCTTACTTACCATTGAAGACTTATACCAATAAAAAGCCCTCTAATTCTACGAAAAATTGGGCAGCACTTCCCCCATTTGTACGCACTTTTCCACCTTTTTCAAGGCCCGATAACCGTAACCAACATGACATACAAATAAGGAGCAACAATCCCGAAATTTAAAGAAGGGGATCACACGCCCAAACGGACGCGATTAACAATCTTCCCCTTAATAACAACAACAACAATTAACGAAGGGGATCACACGCCCAAACGGACGCGATTAAAAATCTTCCCCTTAACATCAATATAAATACAGTCCAATGTAAATACAGTCCAAAGTAAATACAGTCCAAAGTAAATACAGTCCTTTAGTTGGGGTCCTTGGACAACTATTACAATTTCACTTATCCAATTACTTCATTAGTCTTCCAACTTATATTCCAATCTTAATATAAGTTATAGTTACTTTGTTATTAACTTCTTAGCAAGTAATGGATACGTTTTTACCATTTTAATGGCTAACATGCCAATACTCCATTTTGGCAACTTAACAAGATCCAAATCTTTCCAAACTTCTTTCCACATATCTTATACTTATATATATACTTCCAATATACATAATATCCAACTTCACATAGAGGATTAAGATCATTACCTCAAAGAGCCCAAAAATATCCAAGAACTTAAAGTCGCTCCTTAGCAAGTTTAGCTCCAAATCCTTACGTTCCAATCCCCTACAAGCGACCCATAGAAGCTCCTAACCAACTTCTCTTCAAGAATCAACTCCAAAAAGTGAAGAACACTTGGGTTCCAATCTTAGCAAGTTTCGGCCAAGGCAACAATTAGAGGTTAGGGGTGTGGAATCTTGTCTAACTCTTGGTTCACCATCTTCCTAACACCTTAAGGAAGAACACTTAAAAGTTTAAGAATTGTTGGGCAAATTTTGCTCAAGAAATGGCACCATGGCCGAGAGCTCTAGGTCAAGGGAGGGAGGGATTTTTCTCAAGTCTTGAAATGTCTAAGTGTGGAAGATTTCATCAACTAAGGGTGCATATATAGGACAACCAAGGGCTAGGATGAAGGCAAGTGTGTGGTTGAGATTGGGGACAAGTGTGTGTGGGTCCCACAAGCCACTTGTCCACACTAAAAATATCTTGCAAGACAAGGCCACTTGTCTTGCCACTTGTCAAGTAATTTCGGCCAAGAGCCACCTAGGGGGGTGACACGTGTCTCCCTCCTACTCGTCCAAAATATTTCATCTCCCGAAAATATCCATAATGGCCAAAATCTCGAAAACAAAGTGGGCCCCACAAACCAGAATTTCTCCGTGGGCCCCACGTGACCAATTCCGGAAATAAAATTCCATAATTCTCTAATATTCCAAGAAGTCCAAATACCAAATCTGGGAATCCAATTCCCATTAACGAACCTTTTTCCTTCACAAAATCCGGAAACTTTTTCGTCGAAAAATCACATTTTTCTTCCTTTCCAATTTTAATGTCGTATTCTCGTACGTACGTCCTTACATACATACCCTGGAACTACGGGGTGTAACATTCTTCCCCCCTTAGAAACATTCGTCCCGAATGTTCCTTCTAAGTCTCAAAAACACACATGCGCCGGTATAGTCTTCACTACTATACTTACGAAACCAATCATGCCACCAATGGCCATAAAATAACATACGCGCGAAACCCAAATCCAAGCCCACGAGGAATCACCTCTAAGATGTAAAACAACACTAACTCTTACTCCTGGTCCAAAGGATACTCTCTTCGCACCTTCACTTCACAAAAAAGATCACTTTCATCCTCTTAATACATGTTCGCTTCCTTTCTTACTCGTCGTACCCTACTCGTACACCCGAACTCTTTCTAGTACACATACCATACTCCAGTCATCGTTTCAGTTTCCAAAACCTTGGAGTCACTACCTCCAACTTGGTCATCTTACTAGCCTCAAATTCCTTCAAGGCCATTCCCGGCCTTCACGATCCGATTCTGGTCGAACACATCCACGAACTCATACGATGGTTACCTACACTTGGGCCTAGAATCCTCATGACCCTACCACCTGGTGGGACCACCTCGAACTGACCCCACCTCATTCTGGGCTGCGGGTTGACCCACGATCTAGCCTCAACCCGACCCGCTATCGCGCCAAACTCTTGTTCCCCGATCCGGAACAATCTTACTAATTCACGTCATGAAAGCTACCACTTCCATCTCACACTACCCATGGAATTATCCCACAATATATTTCACGCATACCAAGTACTTCGACAAAGACCCACCCGTAAAAATCATCCACTCAAGACGGCCCTGCATCCAAGGTCTCAATCGTGTAATATTCTAAGGTTCACACCTTCCATGTCCCCATACTTTCAACTACCCATGTTTTCTAAATCACAATTTACACAATGCTATCCGTACATAGCACTCAACATGTATCTACCATAACAACATAAACAAGTCTCTTAAGGGCTAAAGATATCTCTGTAACTACTACCTTACTTTCTCTTTGTCGCTCTAATCATAATCCTGCCCTGCAGTGCGCCTAGCTATAGAAGGCGATGAACCAGCCACTGATCCCGAAGGCTGAGTCTCTACATCCGTGCTACCTCTGGTCGGACAAACTCTCACCAAATGGCCCTGCTGGCCGCAAGCATAACAATCTCCCAAACTAGCATGACAACCTGAGGATCATCCTCAGCTTTCTATCCATAGAACTCTGGCGGACTGCAACTCAAGAAATCCCGAAGTCTCAGACTATCGGATCAAGGGTGAACCGCTGGCACTGCCGGAACCACCGGCTCCCGTCCGTCCTCATATCTTGCCACGATCCTAGCTAGAAACGGGGCCATCTCTTTGTAACCCATATCCTCGGCTCCTGGCCGTGGGCCGAGGCTCAGTATCGTGGCCTCGGTAAGCCGCGCCTCTCTAAACTCTGCTGGGGCTAGTGGCGTCATAAAACTCGTCGTCTGAAGTACTATCTCAGGTAATTACCGGGCCTGTGACCTCGTAACCCTCTGTGTTTTACTCGTAGCTCCCTCTGATGCCTTGCCCCTCTGGGCCTTGGTTGCCTTGCGTAGAGGCATAACGGGTACATAAGAATACGCCAGAGGGAGTCCAACTTATAACACAGCTCTAAGGCACGATCTCAGAGTGAGAAGAATGGAAACCAATCCTAAATATCCTGCAGCCTCCTGATTATAGGTGGGGTGCACAACACGCTGATAATCAAGACTTACTAGATACGGTGCAGAGACACTTTCCGAGGATTAATCGCTCGATACCACTTTTGTCACGACCGACCTCGAACTGCGGCGATCGTGCCTTACCGGGCACCCTAGTGATACAACATCAGAGAAAATCAGCGGAATTAAAAACTTAAACATATGAACAATATGAAAAGAAACAGGCTAACCAAAACGGTCACCTTTCTGCATGTATATATATAAAATCGAACAGTTACATCCTTTACAAACCCAACCGACAACCGTACTACAGACCTCTAAGAGTTTTTATAACAACTATGACGGGACAGGGCCCCGCCATACCCCTGAATGTACAAGTACCTACAATGACATGGGACTATACCAAAAGATAAGCCTCCGGAGAAACGGAGCTTCCCAATACGCAGAACCGTGATCCTAAGAGCGAGGATCAACAACTGGTGTACCTCTACCTGCGGCATGAACGCAGCCCCCCGAAGGAGGTCAGTATAACAGGTACCAAGTATGTGAAACTGAAAAATATTGTAAATGAAATCATAACAGTCTATATAAAATAGGAGACATGTATGATAACCAAACTACAATACACAATATATATTAGCAGTCATGTCAAGTCAGGGACTCACACCCGTAAAGTCATCACTCAAATATAACCCGGGAATTTAACCCGCAATGACGCGTGCCGGCATCTTACCTCGGTATAAGCATGGCCATGGAACCATCCTAATGGACGCATACCCGTGGACCATCCATCGTGTCAGTATGTCCAAAGGAAATAACAATATAGCACTCATAGTGGAAGCATACTCGTGGGCCACCCAACGTGTCAGTATGTCCAAAGAAAATAACAAGATAACACTCCTAGTGGAAGCATACCCGTGGGCCACCCATCGTGTCAGTATGTCCAAAGGAAATAACAAGATAACAATCATAATGGAAGCATACTCGTGGGCCACCCAACGTGTCAGTATGTCCAAAGCAAATAACAAGATAACACTCATAATGGAAGCATACCCGTGGGCCACCCATCGTGTCAGTATGTCCAAAGGAAATAACAAGATAACAATCATAATGGAAGCATACTCGTGGGCCACCCAACGTGTCAGTATGTCCAAAGCAAATAACAAGATAACACTCATAATGGAAGCATACGTGGGCGCCCATCGTGTCAGTATGTCCAAAGGAAATAACAAGATAACAATCATAATGGAAGAATACTCGTGGGCCACCCAACGTGTCAGTATGTCCAAAGCAAATAACAAGATAACACTCCTAATAGAAGCATACCCGTGGGCCACCCATCGTGTCAGTAAGTCCAAAGGAAATAACAAGATAACAATCATAATGGAAGCATACTCGTGGGCCACCCAACGTGTCAGTATGTCCATCAATCAACCAGATAGCCGGCCCTCCATCGAGAGACGCGGTAGCACAGAAATACAACACTTGCACAACAAAGGCTATCACCACAAGCATAGGCAAGTTCCACATACTTTTAGACATTCATTTTATGACCACAAATCCGGGTTTTAACCCCAAGGTACTACGTACTTAAATTCTTTCAACAAATCTATTTCTTTTATAAAGGTCACACGATACCCGTAGTATAAAAAATAGAGTAACTATCTTTTTAAGTAAATCAAAAATCAATTTCCATACCTTATTTTTAAACCAATTTATACTTTAATTCCTCAAGTTTCCTTTCTTTTAGAAATCAAGTTCCTTACTTTGGAATTTAAGAAAATCAGTACTTGTTTATAATGATCTTATTAAAGCAGCCATGATCTAGGAAATGTAATACAATTTTGTCTTATCTTAGCTTCTATGCAGATGGAGGTTTCTACTTGTTTTAATATAATTAATTGTCATTACTTTTTCCTTTATTAACGCTGCAATGGTTTGTTCGATACTTATTCCCATTTCCGAAATCAATATGAAATTATCCTTTTAAAGACCAAGTACTCATTACTCACGAATGCGGTTTCACAACTTTTTAACACAATTCAAGTTCTTAGCATTATAACAAGTCAAATATAAGTCAAGTCTCTTGCCTTTTAAAATCAACAAACCATTCTTTTACCTACATAAAGTCGTTATAACTAACTTCCCATAAAGCTATTATAACACTTTATGTTTTAAACCAACCAAATTCGTTTAGCACATGTACGTCTACCGTACTACATAGTTCACAACAATCATGCCAGAAAGGATAGGAAGAGGTTCACATACCTCGCGACGATTATCGACAAATAGCAAAACGCTCCAAGTACTTCAACTTCGTCGGCTACTCCTTAAGCCAAGTAGATCACACCACACGTAGTACTTCAATCCTAAAATGGTCATAGTACTTCTATCAAACCTTACCTACCATTGAAGACTTATACCAATAAAAATCCCTCTAATTTTACGAAAAATTGGGCAGCACTTCCCCCGTTTCTACGCACTTTTCCACCTTTTTCAAGGCCCGATAACCGTAACCAACATGCCATACAAATAAGGCGCAACAATTCCGAAATTTAAAGAAGGGGATCACACGCCCAAACGGACGCGATTAACAATCCTCCCCTTAATAACAACAACAACAACAATTAACGAAGGGGATCACACACCCAAACGGACGCGATTAACAATCTTCCCCTTAATAACAACAACAATAATTAACGAAGGGGATCACACGCCCAAACGGACGCGATTAACAATTTTCCCCTTAACATCAATGTAAATACAGTCCAATGTAAATACAGTCCAAAGTAAATACAGTCCTTTAGTTGGGGTCCTTGGCCAACTATTATAATTTCACTTATCCAATTACTTCATTAGTCTTCCAACTTATATTCCAATCTTAATATAAGTTATAGTTACTTTGTTATTAACTTCTTAGCAAGTAATGGATACGTTTTTACCATTTTAATGGCTAACATGCCAATACTCCATTTTAGCAACTTAACAAGATCCAAATCTTTCCAAACTTCTTTCCACATATCTTATACTTATATATATACCTCCAATATACATAATATCCAACTTCACAAAGAGGATTAAGATCATTACCTCAAAGAGCCCAAAAATATCCAAGAACTTAAAGTCGCTCCTTAGCAAGTTTAGCTCCAAATCCTTACGTTCCAATCCGCTACAAGCGACCCATAGAAGCTCCTAACCAACTTCTCTTCAAGAATCAACTCCAAAAAGTGAAGAACACTTGGGTTCCAATCTTAGCAAGTTTCGGCCAAGGCAACAATTAGAGGTTAGGGGTGTGGAATCTTGTCTAACTCTTGGTTCACCATATTCCTAACACCTTAAGGAAGAACACTTAAAAGTTTAAGAATTGTTGGGCAAATTTTGCTCAAGAAATGGCACCATGGATGAGAGCTCTAGGTCAAGGGAGGGAGGGATTTTTCTCAAGTCTTGAAATGTCTAAGTGTGGAAGATTTCATCAACTAAGGGTGCATATATAGGACAACCAAGGGCTAGGATGAAGGCAAGTGTGTGGTTGAGATTGGGGACAAGTGTGTGTGGGTCCCACAAGCCACTTGTCCACACTAAAAATATCTTGCAAGACAAGGCCACTTGTCAAGTAATTTCGGCCAAGAGCCACCTAGGGGGGGTGACACGTGTCGCCCTCCTACTCGTCCAAAATATTTCATCTCCCGAAAATATCCATAATGGCCAAAATCTCGAAAACAAAGTGGGCCCCACGTGACCAATTCCGGAAATAAAATTCCATAATTCTCTAATATTCCAAGAATTCCAAATACCAAATCTGGGAATCCAATTCCCATTAACGAACCTTTTTCCTTCACAAAATCCGGAAACTTTTCCGTCGAAAAATCACATTTTTCTTCCTTTCCAATTTTAATGTCGTATTCTTGTACGTACGTCCTCACATACATACCTGGAACTACGGGGTGTAACAAAAAAGGAATTGGAAAAGACTTTACATTGTTGTTGCATTGTAGCCAATATTGGCATTGAAATGTTAGGCTATTTCGATATCGATTGTGGGGCAGAATTTTACACGTCCTGTGCGGCGTGTAATCCCCTTTGATTAATTGAAGTGTTGAGCCTTAAATGGGGCATATTGTTTATTGAATTCTGGCCTTAAAAAAGGTGGAAAAGTACGTAGAAACAAAGGAAGTGATTCCCGATTTTCCGTAGAATAAGAGTCTATATACTTAGAAATATTCTACGTTGAGATCTAGAAGTTAATAGACGTATTACGACCATTATAGGTTGAACTACTACGTACGGCATATTGGACCTAGCAAGTGGATTGAACCGAAGAGGTATGTGGAACTTTTCTTATCTCTTGAGCATGAGTAGTTATAAATGTATATTACGGTAGACGTACAAGATTTAAATGAATTTAGTTTCATTTTGGTATCCTTGACTTGTTTTAAGAATGTCCAAGGTAGTTGAGTTAGAGAATGAACTCACTCGTTTTAAAGGATAAAAATGTCTTAGTTCTAAAAGCATAAAGTTAGTATAACGGCTTTATGAGAAGTTGGTTATAACAACTTTATGGAGAGTTAAAAGAAGGGTTTACTCTAGTGATGTAAACAAAGATAAATGACTTGAAATGAAGAAAGGCAAATTGATTTAAAGGCATCAATTGTGTAAAGTTTTAAAGTAAAAAGTCACTTGATTTATTAGCCTAAAAATGTATTTCTAAAGTTAAGAGACTTGAAGTATTCTGAAAGTTATGTAACTTGATTTGAAAGTATATGATACTTGGTTTAAAAAAGTATAAGTCTCTTGTTTATAAAAAGAATGAATTTGTCTAAAACATAAAGAGTTATAACGGCTTTATGGAAAGCTGGTTATAACGGCTTTATGGAAGGTTAAGAGAGTGTCTACTTGATTTATAGGCACGAGTTGCCTAGGTTGTGAAAATAGAAGTTACTTGGTTTTAAAGCCTTGAAATGAATTTCTAAAGGTGTAGTAACTTAATTTGAAAAATAGACATGCCTGGATACTACGGGTGTTAGTATCTTGAGGTTTTTATGTGAAAAGGGTTCTTTTTTTAAAAGAATGGAAGTACGTAGTACTTTGGGTTAAATTCCCGAATTTTTCATGATATGATAGTGCCTTAAGTTAAATGAAATGAGAGTGCATGCTAATTAAGTCTAATGAGAAGTTAAGGGATTTCTTAACTTGCTTATGTTAATTATGATAGCCGGTTGTGCTTGTGATATATTGTTCATTACGGGGTCATTCCCCGGGCTTGTTGCATTTGCATATTCCGTGGATTTGCTCCCCACGATGCGCGGAATACCTCATGCGAGTCCGTAGGGCTCATGCGGGTGAAATAGTCCCATGTGGGGCGGACCAGTCCTATGTGAGGAAGTTACATCATGCGGGTACACACGGCCTATGCGGGTGAAATAGTCTTAGGAGTAGGATTGCGTGATAATACTACGGGCGGATGGTCCTAGGTTAATCACAGGCTTCCTATTTTAAGAATTGAAAATGTTTATTTTGCTACTCTCATTGTTAGAAGGCACAGTATGCTGTTAATTTGATTATCATACATGTCTCCAGCTTTATTCTAGGCTTATGATGTAAATTACAGTATTTCCAGTTTTACATACTTGGTACATAGTTTGTACTGATCCCCTTCCTCGGGGGCTGCGTTCATGCCGCAGGTAGGGGTAAGCAGCTTGTGGATCCTCTCTCTTAGGATCACTGATCAGTTGTCAGAAGCTTCATTTCTCCGGAGGCTTGTCTTTTGGTACGATTTCCCTGATGTTGTAGATTTATGTACATCCAGGGGTATGGCGGGGCCCTGTCCCGTCACAGTTGTTATTCTTAGAGGTCTGTAGTCATATCTTGTGGATTGGGTTGTAAGAACAAAGATGTAATTGTTTTTTTTTGGGTTATGTACATTTTTCGGAAGGTGGCCTTATCGGCTAGCCTGTTGATATTTACTGTCTAGTATTTTATGAGTTTATGTATGTTCCGCTGCTATTCTCTAATGTATACCTATAAGGGGTGCCTAGGTAGGGCACCAGTCGCGGGGCCGGGGTTGGGTAGTGACAATCATTCTGGTCATAACCCTTCATTATACTTATGACACAACCTCGACCATTTACTAGGGTCGTCCTCAATTACCCCCAACACAATACTTTTCCCACGGTTACCAAAAATTGTAACCTAAAGTATGACGAAACTGAAGTCTTTACCAGTATCATATCCATCGCCTAATAATATGGGTACACATAACCCTCAAAGATGCGTAAAACTATCCTTTTTCGTGGGGGAGAAAGCTTATCTCCCATTCATAATCTTCGTTGAAGTTACAACCCTTAACCACAGGGTCCTGATGTGGTTTCCTCTAATATTTCTAATAACCAAGCACCGCCTAAAAACAAATCGTGTAGATTTTCAAAACCTACTAATGATGTCTTCTGCTCTTCGTCGGCATCACTCATACTTATCCTATTCTTGCTTTGCGCATTCTCTGGAGATTATTCGGAAAGTCGCGGCCCTGACTTCCTTACAGCGCCGACTCCAAGTACCTCCAAGGGTACTTATCATAAGATCCTTCAATAACCGTGCGTTCTTATCTCCGTCTCTTAACGTTCAAATTCAAATCAATCACTTCCATGAAATAAGTCGCATAGACTCCTCAATTTATCATGTCAAAGAAGGAAGAAATAACTTACATACTACTAACACTTCCATTCCTTCCCCATCGATAATCGGCTCACCGGAAAACTGGAATCGAACCTCTCTCTCTCTACCGTCAACCTTGGCACATAAGAAGCCAACAAGTCCTTACCCATAATGACCTCAAAGTCTCTTGTATCCAGCTCTACTAGGGTCTGACGACTGTATCATCATCGGGCAAATCTTATATACCCGCTCAACTACCACTCCAACACTCACGGGTGTAGCTACCTCGAAAGGTTCTTATGGATTCAGGCTCTATTCTTTTACACTTGGTTGCTCTCTTTCTTACTGGTCGTACTCCTTCCGTACTTCCCAACTTATTCTAGTTATACGTACATAATTTCAATCACTGCTTCTGTCTTTCAAATCCTCGGAATTACTACATCCAACATTTAAGGCCATTTCCGGCTCTCACGATCCGGTTCCAGTGGAACGCGTCCACGAACTTGTACAACGATTACATAGACTTGGGCCTTACACCCTAGTGACCCTGTCACGTAGCGGGATCACCCTCAATTGACCCTGCTCCAATTCGGGCTACGGGTTGACCCGTATTTGGTCCACAACCCGACTCATAGTCGCACTTAATTCTTATTCCTTGTCTGAATCAATTCTTACTACCCGAGAAGGCTTATACACCTAAGGTCTCAGCAGTGATCAATATTCTAAGGCTCACAATTTCCATGCCCCGAGCCTACATTACCTTTCCCCGCATACGGGTAAGATAGCTTCTCATAAATCCACAATCGTGTTGTCTTAACCACAACAATCATAATTACTTCATACAGATCTCATCCGTACAATTCTCTTAAGCATACCACGTAGCTTAATCCATTTACATAGTCTTCCATCCCTAACCAATTCTTGGTAATCTCTAATCATCCTCGGCATCACATATATGACCCTCATACATAAATCCGTATAGTTGTACATCATGATACCAATTACATAATAATTCTTACCAACCTGGACCCGCAATCCATATCATCATTTTCGGGTCACTGTTGCCTTTCTCATAGCTGCAATCAACATAACTCGTTAGAGAGAGACTACTCTAACAACACAACTCTATCACACGATCTTAGAGTGAGAAGAATGGAACCAATCCTAAATATCCTGTAGCCTCCTGATTATAGGTGTGGTGCACAACACGTCGATAATCAAGACTCTACTAGATACGGTCTGTAGACACTTTCCAATGACTAACTGCTCTGATACTACTTTTGTCACGACCCGACCTCGGGCCCGCAACTGGTGCCTTACCCGGGCACCCTAGTAGGTATACATCAGAGAAAACCAGCGGAATAAACTCATAGACATGGAACAATGTAAAATAAGTGTCACGACCCGTTCCGGGGCCCGTGACTGGTGCCTTACCCGGGCACCCAAGTAGTCATACATCAGAGTAATCAGCGGAATATAAAAACAAGACATGAAACAGTTGTAAAATGAGACACAGTTTTATGTGAGAAAATGTCGTCTTTCGGCATATATATATAAACATAGTTTTGGAGTTACATCCCAACTGTACAATAGAACTACAAACCTCTAAGAAGATATACAACTATGGCGGGACAGGGCCCCGCCATACCCTGAATGTACAAAACTATATACAAAAACAGGGAGATCATACCCAAAAGTCGAGCCTCCGGAGAAGATGGAGTTCCTGACACCAAAGCAAAAGATCCTAAGGATGTGGATCTAGCACCTGCTTGCCCTTACCTGCGGCATGAACGCAGCCCCCCGAAGGAGGTCAGTACAACAGGTACCAAGTATGTGAAACTGTAAAGTACTTAAATGAAATCAAAGCATTTAAAACCATTTGCAAATACAATCAGTTCAATTGCACATAGTGCCACATCACAAACAAGAACAATAATAGGTAAACTGTAACAGGTCTTTTCTAGGCCGCGAATGATCGAAGCAAGGCCAATCGCCCATAGTATCATTATGCGTGCCTAATCCTGGACTTCGCATCGCATAGGTCACACATACGCACCGCATGAGGTACTTCCTCGTCGGGTAGCTAACCCGGTACCCTCGACTCCCGATGCATAGTCTCAATAGACCGCATAGTCACACAGACCGCATAGGGCATCCCCCGCATCGGGCTAAAACACCCGGAATGATCAATCCTGGAACTCCCGCAGCTCCGCATAGTCTCACAGACCGCATAGGCCGTATAGACCCGCATCAAGGGTGGCAAGCCCTCGGTATAACAAGTCAAGGGGGTAGGTGATATAATAACAGTACAACTGACTTACCGTTTAGCAACGTAAGCACAACAAGAATGACCCCCTTTCACAACATCACAAGACACTAACACACGTAGCATCATAATATGTCTATTTATCAATCAATCTTACTACACCTTACAGAAATCAATACAAGGTTTTTATAAGCAAATAAGTAAACAGTTCTTTTTATCTTTCTTAAGTTGTTATACCTAACTTCCCATAAAGCTAGTATAACTCTTAAGCTTTTGTTTAAAAACCAACTGTTTCTCTTCTGTTAAAAATGATTCAGTATTCTTTTGAAATGTATCAAGATTCTTATTATTCAGGCTTAAGTCAAAAGACATTGCCGTAATTATTATTCAGTTAACACATGTACGTCTACCGTACTATATATATATTTTAAAATATCATGCTTAAGAGTATAGGAAGAATCACATACCTTCTCGGCGAAATCCACCTGCCAAGTCGAATATGTCGCGCGCAGAGAATCAGCCTATAATAGTCAAATACGTCTATCAACGTCTAGACTATTCTGTAAACAGTTCTAAGTAGAGGGTTCTCTATTCTACGGAAAATTGGGCAGCACTTCCCTACCCGTTGAGCTACTCAAGTCTACTGTGAAAACAGTCCTAGGTAAGTATAGTTCAATTATTCTTCTTTTAAACCCTTCTACTGTGATAACAGTTCAATTCTATTCTTTAGTATCCTTCAGTGTATCTTATACTCAAGTCTATACTATTCTTATATGTAATATCCAATTACAATAGAAAGACAATAGTATTTACCTCGATAAGCCCAAAATTATCCAAGTTAAATGTCGCTCCTGAGCAAGGTTTAGCTCCTAACTGGTACGCTCCGATAGCTCCAAGAAACCCTTAGAAGTTCTACACAACTTCTACTAAAATACTATAAGGGATTTGGGCTAGGGTATTTTGGAATAGTAACTATACTTGGAAGACAACTTTCTACCAAGAGAGGGGGGGTAGGTTTCGGCTAGGACTACTAGGCTAGGGGGGGTGTTTCGGCCAAGGGCCTTGTGAGGGGAGGGAGTGTTTGGACGAAACACTACAAGAGAGGGGAGGGATTTTTCAAGACTTAGAAATTGATTTGTGGATGAAGAACTCTTCATCTTAAGGGGGGTATTTATAGGTCAAGAAATGGCCAACCAATGGCCAAGATGAAGCCAAGTGCTAGGAAAGTGTAAGGTGGAGATTTAGGCAAGTGTCCTTATCCATCTACTACACAAATATCCTACCAACTCCTTGACTAAGGAGAAGGCACAAAAAACGTGCCAACTTTGCCCAACATTGCCGTCCAATGAGGGTGACAAGTGTCACCCTCCCGTTGGTCCAAAATATTTCATCTCTCGGAAAAATCCGCAAAAATTATAAATGACATAGCCGGAATTTACCCTACGCGAGTATAGTAAAACGTTTCGTCGAAAAACGATTCTTTAAGTGAGTTGTGCACAAACTTTTTCGTCCATAATGCCTAACTAAGGCTAAACTTTTGTACGTACACCCTTACGTACATACTCTGGAAATACGGGGTATAACAATAAGAAACAGGCTAACCGATAAGGTCACCCTTCAGCATATATATAAATATCAAAATCCCGAACAATTACATCCTTTACAAACCCAACTCACAACAGGACTACAGACCTCTAAGAGTTTTTGACATCACAACTATGATGGGACAGGGCCCCGCTATACCCCTGAATGTAACTGTACCTACACTGACAAGGAACCATACCAAAAGATAAGCCTCCGGAAAAACGGAGCTTCCCAAAACGCAGAACTGTGATCCTATGAGCGAGGATCAACAACCGGTGTACCTCTACTGTTACACCCCGTAGTTCCAGGGTATGTATGTGGGGACGTACGTACGAGAATACGACATTTAAATTAAAAGGAAGAAATATGTGATTTTTCGACGGAAAAGTTTCCGGATTTGTGAAGGAAAAAGGTTCGTTAATGGGAATTGGATTCCCAGATTTGGTATTTGGACTTCCTGGATTATATTAGAATTATGGAATTCTATTTCCGGATTTGGTCACGTGGGGTCCACGGGGAAAATTTACGGTTTTGTGGGGCCCACTTTGTTTTCGAGATTTTTGATATTTTGGATTTTTTCGGAAGATGAAATATTTTGGATGAGTAGGAGGGCGACACATGGCACCCCCATGTGGCCCTATGGCAAAAATTAGGTGGCACTTGGACGTTTTTTGTGGTGGACAAGTGGCAAGCCACTTGTCCCATTTTTGTGGTGGACATTTGGTTGGTAGATTACCCACACACATGTCCCCAATCCTCACCTTACACTTGCTTTAATCCTAGCCATTTATTTCTCTATAAATACCCCTTGAGTGCAAGACTTAATTTCATCCACACTTGAAATATTTTCCAAGTCAAATTCTCCCTCCCTCCCTTAGTGAAGCTCTCATCCAAACCCCCCCCCCCCCCCCACCTTGTGTAGAAATCTTAAATAGTTGTGGTATAATCCCAAATACCTTAGCCTAAATCTCTTGTAGTATTCCAAAGTTATCCCAACATAAGAGCCCGGAAATACTACTTTATTCCAATAGTCGCAAAATGAAACCCTAGGAAAATCTTCATAGTTGGTTGAAGTGTTAAGAGAAGTTGTTTAGAAACTTCTAAGGGTTGCTTGGAGCGGGTTGGAGTGTAAGGAATTGGAGCTAAGCATTGCTCAGGATCGACTTATTAATCTTGGATAATTTTGGGCTTATCGAGGTAATGATCTTTGTCCCCCTATTGTGATTGGATATTACATATTGTAGTAGTTTAGAATTGAGTATAAGATATATTGGAAGGATGATTATAAAGAATTGAACTGTATTTACATTGGACTGTATTTACAGTAGACTTGTAGTATTATTGTGGGGCAGTGTTGTACACGTTCGGTTAGACTTGTAACCCCCTTGGAGTTGTTGGCTTGGTAGCGGGCCTTGATAGAGGAGGAGAGTTATGTGGTTACGGGGGGGGAGGTGCTGCCGAATTTTCCGGAGAATATGGAACCTTGTACTTAGAAATGTTCTACGAAGGGATCTAGAAATTAATAGACGTTTTGTGGCCTTTATAGGTTGAAGTACTACGAGTAGTGTATTCTACTTGAAGGGTGGAAAAGGCTAGCAAGGTTATAGTACTTGGAGCATTTTGCTAATTGTCGATAATCGTCGCGAGGTATTTGAACCTCTTCCTATCTTTTCTAGCATGATGTTGTGAACTATGTAGTACGGTAGACGTACGTGTGCTAAACGAATTTTGGTTGGTTTAAAACATAAAGTGTTATAATAACTTTATGGGAAGTTAGTTATAACGACTTTATGTAGGTAAAAGAATGGTTTGTTGAGTTTTTAAAAGATAAGAGACTTGACTTATATTTGACTTGATGTGAAATGTGAAGAACTTTAATTGTGTTAAAAAGTGGTGAAACCTCATTCGTGAGAAATGAGTACTTTGTCTAAAGAAAAGGAAAAGGAGTAAGTTATATAGATTTCGGAAAATGGGAATAAGTATCGAACAAGCCATTGCAGCGTTAATAAAGGAAAAAGTAACGACAATTAATTATATTAAAACAAGTAGAAACCCCCATCTGAATAGAAGCTAAGATAAGACAAAATTGTATTACATTTCCTAGATCATGGCTGCTTTAATAAGATCATTATAAACAAGTTTTGATTTTCTTAAATTCCAAAGTAAGAAACTTGATTTCTAAAAGAAAAGAGACTTGAGGAATTGAAGAGTTTTTGGTTTAAAAGAAAGGCATGGTCTTGTCTTAAATTTGTTTAAAACATAAAGTGTTATAATAGCTTTATGGGAAGTTAGTTATAACGACTTTATGAAAACAAAAGAATGGTTTTATTATTGGATTTAAAATGGTAACTTGATTTTGGGAAAAGAGAAGTAACTTGAGTTTAATGGTATAAGTAATTTGTTTTCAAATATCGAATTTTTCTTGATGGAAAAGTATAAGTGGCTTGGTTTTAAAAGGTAGGAGTACCTTGATCTTAAAAGAGTTAGTTACTTGGGTTTTAAAAAGTATACTTGACGTTGTTTTAAAAATGTAAGCCACTTGGTTTAAAAAGTGTAAAGTACTTGATTTAAACATGAACGTGTTTGGTACTACGGATAATAGTATCGAGTTGTTTTACGTAAAAAGAGATCTTTTTGAAAGGATTAATGTATGTAGTACTTTGGGGTTAAAACCCGGATTTGTTGTCATAAAATGGAAGTCTAAGAGTATGTTAAATTTGCCTATGCTAGTTGTGATAGCCTTGGTGGTATTACTATGTTACCGCGTCTCTCGGTTGGAGGGTCGACTGACTTGTTGTGAATTTGTTGGACGTACCGGCAGTGACGGAGGATTCCACGGGTATGCTTCCATTTTGTTTGATCTTGGCCATGCTTATATGATGAGGGATCCCGGGGGGAGCATTCGCCTCCAGCTGGTTGGGACGAGTTCTCAGAGGCATTTCTTACACACTTCTTGCCCTCGCTGATGAGGAGAGCTCGGGCAGATAGATTTATGATGTTGAGGCAGAACGGGCGGACGGTTCGGGAATACAGTATAGAGTTTGACTCGTTGGCTCGTTATGTCCCCGCTTTAGTGGCATACATGGAGGATAGAGTGCACCGATATGTCACAAGACTTGACGATTATCTAGCAGAGAGTTGTACATGAGTAGCTCTTCAGCCGGGCATGGACATTGCCCGTATACAGGCTTATGCACAGGGGATTGAGGAACGTAGAGACCGATGTAGGGACCAGGATCAGCATAAGAGGGCCAGGACAGCAGGGATCTTTGGTAACTTTCGAGGCGGACCGCCTCAGCAGCAGGCCATTTATGCGCCTCCGCCTGTACAGAGTTGTTATGCCCCGTAGTTCCGGAGTATGTATGTGAGGACGTACGTACGAATGTATACGCCCTAATTAGGGTAACATTGATAGAATTGTTTTCCGACGGAAATTATTCCGAACCTTGTGAAGGAAAGTTTACGTTTTCAATATTTTTACGATTATGGAATTTTTCCTATAGATAAAATATTTTGGACCAATAGGAGGGCGACAAGTGTCACCCCTAGATTGGGCCATGTTGGACGAAATTGAGTGGACAAGTGGGCAAGACAAGTGGCCAAAAGTCTTGCATGGTTTTGCATAGTGGAGTTGGACGGTTTTTGTGAAGTTTGTGGGCAAAGTCAAATGGTCAAGGTCTTGCATGGCTTTTGTAGGACAAGTGTGGAGAGGAACCTACACCAACACATCTCTACCATACACATGTTTTAATCCTAACCCTTGGTTGTACTATATAAACCCCTTTGGTTGATGAAAATCTTCCACACTTAGTATAATTCTAGACTTGAAAATATTTCCCTCTCCCTCCTTCTCAATTGCTCTCGTCGAAACAGCCCCCTTCCTTAACCAAATATTGTCCAAAAATTCTTAAACTTATAAGTGTTCTTCCTTAATGTGTTAGGAAGATTATTAACCAAGAGTTAGACAATATTTCACACCCCTAGCCTCAAAGAAACCCCCGTTGGCCGAGAGTGGGCAGATTTTCGGGACTGTTTTGGACAGATTTTTAGTCAAGTTTTGGAAGGGAATATATCCTAGCATATAAGGAGTTTTTGGGTGTTTCAAAAGCCTAAAATGAAGTTCGTCGAGTCTAGTTTCCAACGCAATAAACCACTCGTCTATAGGACACTGGAGTAGAGAGTTATCAACGTTACAAGTTCAGCTGACGAAGCAGTGGCGAAAAATCTGGACAGTCACGTTTTTTGGACTATCTTGAGGTAATGAACCTTAACCTCTTTGTGAAGTTGATTATTATGTATATATGGATATTATACATATATTGGAAGTATATTTTGGACTATAAGATATAAAGAAAGATTTGGATCTTGTTAAGATGTTAAAAGGAGAATTGGCATATTATCCATTAAAATGGTAAAAATGTATCCATTACTTACTAAGAGGTTAACAACAAAGGAACTATAACTTATAATAAGATTGGAATATAAGTTGAAGGACTAATGAAGTAATTGGATAAGTAAAATTGTAAAAGTTGGCCAAGGACCCCAACTTAAGGACCGTATCTACTTTGGACCGTATCTACTTTGGACCGTATCTACTTTGGACTATATTTACGTTGGACCTTATTTACTTATTGTTATTATGAAGGAGATATTGTTAATCGCGTTCCGTTTGGGCGTGTTATCCCCTTCTTTACTTATTGTTATTATGAAGGAGAGATTGTTAATCGCGTTCCGTTTGGGCGTGTTATCCCCTTCTTTACTTATTGTTATTATGAAGGAGAGATTGTTAATCGCGTTAGTTTGGGCGTGTTATCCCCTTCTTTACTTATTGTTATTATGAAGGAGAGATTGTTAATCGCGTTCAGTTTGGGCGTGTTATCCCATTCTTTACAAATTGTTATTATGAAGGAGAGATTGTTAATCGCGTTCCGTTTGGGCGTGTTATCCCTTTCTTTACTTATTGTTATTATGAAGGAGAGATTGTTAATCGCGTTCCGTTTGGGCGTGTTATCCCCTTCCTTAGTTATTGTTGTTATGAAGGAGAGATTGTTAATCGCGTTCCGTTTGGGCGTGTTATCCCCTTCTTTAAATTTCGGTATTATTGCACCTTAATTATAGTATGTTAATTACGGTTATCGGGCCTTGGAAAAGGTGGAAACTTGAGTAGAAACGGGGGAGGTGCTGCCGAATTTTCCGTAGGATATGGAATCTTGTTCTTAGAAATATCCTACGAAGAGATCTAGAGGTTAATAGACGTTCGATGGCCATTATAGATGGAAGTACTACGAGTAGCGTATTCTACTTGAAGGGTGGAAAAGGGCTAGCAAGGTTATAGTACTTTGGAGCGTTTTGCTAAATTGTCGATAATCGTCGCGAGGTATGTGAACCTCTTCCTATCCTTTCTATCATGATTATTTTAAACTATGTAGTACGGTAGACGTACGTGTGTAAAATGAGTTTGGTTTATTTAAAACATAAAGTGTTATAATGGCTTTATGGGAAGTCAATTATAACAACTTTATGTAGGTAAAAGAATGGTTTATTGATTTTTTAAAAAAAAGATAAGGGACTTGACTTATATTTGACTTGATTTGATATGTGAAGAACTTGAATTGTGTGGGAAGTTGTGAAACCTCATTCGTGAGTAATGAGTACTTGGTTTTGAATAATAATGTTATATTGATTTCGGAAATGAGAATAAATATCGAACACCCCACTGCAGCGTTAATAAAGGAAACTATATTGACAAATAATTAATATTATTAAAACAAGTAGAAACCTCCATCTGAATAGAAGCTAAGATAAGACAAAATTGTATTACATTTCCTAGATCACGGTTGCTCTAATAAGGTCATTAATAACAAGTATTGATTTTTCTTAAATTCCAAAGTAAGGAACTCGTCTTCTAAATGAAAAGAGACTTGAGAACTTGAAGTGTTTTGGTTTAAAGGAAAGGCATGGTTTTGTCTTAAGTTGGTTTAAAAAGAAGGTATGGAAATTGTTTTGGTTCACTTAAAAAGATAGTTACGCTATTCTGATACTACGGGTATCGTGTGACTTTTTGTGAAAGAAATGGCTCTTTTTAAAGAGTTAAAGTATGTAATACCTTGGGGTTAAAACCCGGATTTGTTGACATGAAATGAAAGTACCTTGTGTGAGTAACTTGCCTATGTTGTGTGATAGCCTTGTAATACTTTCTTGTTGGCTTGATAAAGTGAACATGTTATGATGCTACGTGTGTTAGCGTCTTGTGACGTTGTGTAAATGGGTTTTTCTTATTGTGCTTATGTTGTTTAACGATAAGTTGTTGTGTTCGACTCTTGTTATGTTTGTGTAAGGAGGTTATTCTTGTTGTGCTTATGTTGTTTAACGATAAGCCGTTGTGTTAGTATTATATCATTTACCCTCCTGACTTGTTATGATACCGGGGGTTAAGCTGCCCCCCGATGCGAGGAATACCTCATGCGGGTCTAGGGGACCTATGCGGAGCTGCGGGAGTTCCAGGATTGTGTGCGAGGAATACCTCATGCGGTCTATGTGGCCATGCGGACTACGAGTCGGGGCGATGCCGAGGATTAGCTACCCTCGATGCGAGGAATACCTCATGCGGGCCTAGGTGGCCTATGCGGACTGCGGGAGTCCAGGATTAGGCACGCATAATGATACTATGGGAGATTGGCGTTGCTTCGATCATTCGCGGCCTAGAAAAGACCAGTTACATTATATTTATTATTGCTCTTGTTTGTGATGTGGCACTATGTGCGGTTAACTTGGTTGTTTCGTACATATTTGTGAATTGGTTTTAAAATGTTATGGTTATATTTGAGTGATGACCTTGAGGGCGTGAGTCCCTGACTTGACACGATTGTTTATAGATTGTGAAATGATATCTTTTTAGAGACAATGTTGATGTTCATTACTCTTGTTGATTTGCCGGGCTTTGTGAAACGCATTTTGATTGTCGATTATCGTCTCGCTTTATATAAACTATTATGATTTCCTTTACGATATTTTACGTTATACCGTTTTCCAGTATGCGTATGGACGTACGTACGAAATTTGAGCCTTAAGATAGGCATTGGATTCGAAATTTGGGCACAAGTGCCGATTAGAGTCGTTTTCTGACGAAACGTTTCCACAGCTTTCGTAGGGAAAATTCCGGCTATGTCATTTATTATTTTTGCGGATTTTTCCGAGAGACGAAACATTTTGGACCAACGGGAGGGTGACATGTGTCACCCTCACATTGGATGCAATAGGTTGGCTTGGACGATTTGGGCGTCCAAGAGCCTTGGTTGGCCTTGGCCGATTGGCTCCCTCTTTTGTGCCTTGCTTTGTGGCTTGTTTTGTGGAGTGTTTTGTGGGTGCACTTGGCTTGATCTTGGCCTTACACTTGCCTTGCACATGGCTTGATCTTGGCCATTGGTTGGCTTTTGGTTTTGCTATAAATACCCCCTAAGCTTGAAGACTTCATTCATCCACAAATGTTTCCAGTCTTGAAATCCCTCCTCCTCTTGTGGCTCTCGTCCTTAGCCTCTCTCCTCCACTCCTAGTGGCCTTTGGTAGAGGTCTCCCTCCCCTTGTGGTGTCTAGCCAGTGGGTACCACTAGCCTAGTTACTTTCGTATAATACCCCTTGTTGTGGTATAGAAATACTCTCCTAGTATTGTTATAATGCCCAAAATACCTTGGCCTTATACCTTGTTATATTCCAAAAGTTACCTCTATACGTAGAGCCCGAAATACTACCTTTTTAGTCTCAAACCGAAACCCTAAGGAAAATCTTCATTGTTGGTTGAAGTTTTGGAGTAGAAGTTGGTTAGAACTTCTAAGGGTTGTTTGGAGCGCTCGGAGTAGGAGCTAAGCGTTGCTCAGGATCGACTTTATACTTGGATAATTTTGGGCTTATCGAGGTAAACACTACTGCCCTTCTATTGTAATTGGAAATTACATGTTAGAATATATGGTTGAAGTATACTATATATAGAACTGAACTTAGTATTGTGGCAATGTCTTTTGACTTAAGCCTGAAGAATAAAGAACTGAACTGAACTGTATTTACATAGGACTGTATTGCAGTAGACTTGTGTAGTTTTACTGAGTAGGATGGTACACGTCCGGTTAGACGTGTGAACCCCCCCCCGGTTGGCTTGGTAGCCGGCCTCGATAGAGGAGGAGATTTACGCTGTTGTTGCGGGGAGAGTCTTTGCGAATTTTACGTAGAAAGATAGAACTTGTGTTTTGGGGTTAATAGACGTTTGTGACCTTTATAGGTGAAAGTACTAAGAGTAGCGTATTCTACTCGAGGAGTGGAAAGGGCTAGCAAGGTTATAATAAAGGACTTGATGTATTTCAAAAGATTTATAAATCGTTTTGAAGGGAGAGTAACACTTGGTTTTAAAAGGTTTTAAAAAGAGTTATACTAAGCTTTATGGGGAGTTAGGTATAATGTCTTAAGAGAGGTAAAGAAAATGGTTTACTGATGTTAGAAGTTAAGAGACTTGATCTTATAAGATAAGAGACTTAACTTATTTGTTCTAATGTGAATGTTTGTGTGAAACCTCATTCGTGAGTAATGAGTACTTGGTGTTATTTAAAGGGATAATGTTTCTTGATTTGGAAATCGTAATGTGTATCGACAGACCACTGCAGCGTTAATAAAGGAAAATGTATTGAATAATGATGAATTGTATTAAAACCAGTAGAAACCTCCATCTGCATAGAAACTAAGATGAGACAAAATGATATACATTTTCTAGATCATGGCTGCGGTAATAAGAATGTTGTAAACAAGAATAACCTACTCTCACGTGAGACATATATTACTCAATTGTTCTAAAAAGGAATCAAGTGATTAAGTTTGGGAACTATGAAACCATTTGAAAATGAGAAGCTTGAGTAATTGAAACTAGGCAAACTGGAACTTAGGAAAAGAATGTTGTTACTTGATTTTTGAAAAGGAATGTGGGTTGGTCATTCTAATACTACGGGTATCGGGTGACTTTTATAAAAGTAATGGATCTCTTTTAAAAGAACTTAACGTATGTAGTACTTTGGGGTTAAAAACCCGGACTTTGGTATAAATGGAAGTACTTTGAGTTGTTGTGAAACTTGCCTATGCTTGTTGTTGTGAAACTTGCATATGCTTGTTGTTGTGAAACTTGCCTATGCTTGTTGTTATGAAACTTGTCTATGCTTGTTGTTGTGAAACTTGCCTATGCTTGTGATGATAGCCTTTGTTGTACAAGTGTGGTATTTACGTATTCTGGCGTCTCTCGATAGAGGCGGTTGACTTGTTGAGAACTTCTTGGGGCGTCTTTGGCGGTGATGGAGAATTCCGGGTATGTTTCCATTTTGATTCTTGTCTTGTTGTTGATATCACATGGACATGTCTACCGTCACGATATTAGGGGCATGCGGCCGTGCGGGAGTTGATTACCGATATATGGTTATTCGCAACATGGGCGTGTCTACCGTCTGAGATTCAGGGGCATGTGGCCGTGCGGCGGGGTTGACCACGATATATTGTTATTGAGGTTACATGGGCATGTCTGCACCGTCACGATTCGGCGTGGCCATGCGGCCTTGTTATTATTGTTGCATCATGGACATGTCTGCAGAAGCGATATTAGGGGCATGCGGCCATGATGCGAACATGATGGATGTATGGGCGTGAGACCCGTAGTTATATTTAGTGGTGACTTTGAGGCGTGAGTCCACGACTTATATTTTTATGTTGCGTCTTGTATTTTGGTTATCATACATGTCTCTGCTTTTAAGCTATTATGATTTCATTCTGATGTTGTGATTTCACATACTTGGTACTGTTATCGACCTCGCCCGAAGTGCGTTAAATCTGCATGGTAGAGTACATCGATCGTGGATCCTCGCTCTTAGGATCTCGGTTGACGTTTTGGGAAGCTCCGTTTCTCGGAGGCTTATCTTTTGGTATGTGTTCCACGAGTTGTAGGTTCATGTACAATCAGGGGTATGGCGGGGACCTGTCCCGTAATAGTCGTTGTAAATCTTAGAGGTGTGTAGTACTGTTGTGGGCGGGGTTGTAAAAGATTAAAGCTGTTCGGGTTTTATGTATATCTTGAAGGCAAGCTATTTTGGTTGCTTTGTCTATTTATTATATCTCTTGTTTCATGATTCATGTTTTATTTTCATTGGTTTTCTCGATGTTGTATCACTAGGGTGCAGGGGTAAGGCACGATGTGAGCCGGGTTGGGGCGTTACAAAGTGGTATCGAGCGATTAGTCCTCGGAAAGTGTCTACAGCAGTGTCTAGTAGAGTCTTGATTATCGGTGTGTTGTGCACCACATCTATAATCGAGAGGCTATAGGACATTTAGGATTGGTTTCTATTCTTCATTACGAGATCGTGCCTTAGAAGCATGTTGTAAGTTGGACCCTCCAGCGTGTTTCGTTTTACGATTATGCCTGCGAAAAACCGAGGCCCGAAGGGCAAAGCGGAGGAGGCGCTAGTGGGATTGAGAGAATGCGAGCGCGAGCAGTCGATTACTGGTAGTGCTTGACAGCGAGTTTGCGCGCCGCGCCCGGCCTGCGATTTAGAGCGCGGCGATGGCTGCTGAGACTCTGATACACGAGCCTCGGTCCGCGATGCAGGCGGGAGATGGGTCACGAGAGATGGCGATTATTGGCGAGGTTGTGGCGAATATGAGATAAGCCGGGCGGCGATTCGATTCAGCACATGCCTTAGTGCACCAGGCGAGCGATTTAAGGCTACGGGATTTCCTTAGTTGTAGCCCGCTTTGAGTTTCTGGTCGGCGGAGGATGATCGCGAGGAGTTCATCCGTCGATTCTGAAGGATCGTCACGGGTGATCAAGGCTTGGACCGAGTGCAGTGACATTTGGTTCGCGTCGGTGCGTGATACCGCGATCGATTGGTTTGACTTCGTGGGAGCTTTCGGGAGAGCATGCACTTCCGGCCGTTTGGGATGAGTTTTGGGGGCCTTCTGGCATTTCTTGCCTCGCAAATGAGGAGGGCTCGGTAAGCATTTTTGATGTTGAGGCGAGCAGGCGTCTGATTCGGGTACAATGTGGAGTTCGACTCATTGGCGGTATGTTCCGCATTAGTAGCTAGTATGGAGGATCGAGTGCCGATATGTTCTGAGGCTCGATGATTACCTAGCGAAGTTGTTGGTGTTTCTCTTGATCGGGCATGGACATTGCCGCATTCGAGCTCATGCACTTGGAGTGCGAGGCGCGAAGATCGGCAGGTGGACCGCTTTGTGAGAAGAAGGCCAAGACGGCGAATATTTTAGCGACTTTCGAGGCGGACCGCCTCGGCCGAACTAGTTATGTACCTCGCCATATCGAGTGGCCTCCGCGACGCCGGGACCGCAGGATATTCGAGGCGGTGCAGGCTCCCGAGTTTGAATGTTGAGGAAGTAGGGTGTTGGCGGATCGATCACCCTACCGGTGTGGTCGATGTGGTAGACCGCATTTGGAGAGTGTCGTAGTACGAGGAGCTTGTTATTCTTGCGGCCAACGGGGCCATATGACGAAGGCTGTCAGGCGAAGTAGCATTGGTAGGATAGCCTGACTACTAGGCGATTGCGGGCCACGGTAAGTCGCGGTGGAAGTTCGATTTTAGCGGTCCTTGAACGCCTAGTTTCAGTATATCCTTAACCTCTACAGAGTTTTGTGTGTATTGATGTTGTTGATGTGTTTAATGATATGTTTGGATAGCTTTGTGCTAAAATGTGATTTAGAAACACGGTTAGTGAAAAGGGTAAGTCCTGGGTAGTGTGAAATGGAGGTGGTAGCTTTCGGACTGTAGAGAGTAAGATTGTTCGGATCAAGAAATTAGAGAGTTGGCGCTACGATGGGTCGGGTTGGGGCCATGTTGCGGGCCAACCGCGTCCGTTCGAGGAAGGGTCGGCTCTGGGTGGTCGCCGGTGGCGGTCACGAGGTTGCTAGGCCAGTTTAGATGACCATCGTATGAGTTCGTGGATCGTTCGACGAGAATCAGTTCGTGAAGGCGGGAATGGCCTTAGGGAAATCGAGATTAGTGAGATGACCAAGTTTGGAGGTAGTGACTCGAGGGTTGGAAAGCGAGCGTTGACGGAAGTGTGGTGCGGATACTAGAAAGAGTTTGAGTGTTGAGAAAGTGCAATGAAGATAGGGGGAAAAGTGAACGTGTATGATCGTTTCTTTTGTGAAATGAAGGTGTGAAGGGTGTATATTTTAGACCTCGGGTAAGGGGTTTTTGTGGTGATTAGAGGTATTTCCTCGTTGACTTGGGTTTAAGTATTGGTGCGTTTGTTATTTTTATGGCCAGGTGTGGCATGATCGTTTTCGTGCGTATAGCAGTGAAGGCTATACTAGCGCATGTTTGTGTTGAGGCTTGAGAAGGAACATTCGGGACGAATGTTTCTAAGGGGGGGAGAATGTTATACCCCGTTTTTCCAGAGTATGTACGTATGGACGTACGTACGAAATTTGAGCCTTAAGATAAGCATTGGATTCGAAATTTGGGCACAAGTGCCGATTAGAGTCGTTTTACGGCGAAGCGTTTCCCAGCTTTCGTAGGGAAAATTCGGCTATGTCATTTATTATTTTTGCGGATTTTTCAGAGGCGAAACATTTTGGACCAACGGGAGGGTGACATGTGTCACCTGCATTGGATGCAATAGGTTGGCTTGGACGATTTGGGCGTCCAAGAGCCTTGGTTGGCCTTGGCCGATTGGCTCCCTCTTTTGTGCCTTGCTTTGTGGCTTGTTTTGTGGAGTGTTTTGTGGAGTGTTTTGTGGGTGCACTTGGCTTGATATTGGCCTTACACTTGCCTTGCACATGGCTTGATCTTGGCCATTGGTTGGCTTTTGGCTTTGCTATAAATACCCCCTAAGCTTGAAGAATTCATTCATCCACAAATGTTTCCAAGTCTTGAAATCCCTCACTCCTCTTGTGTCTCTCGTCCTTAGGCTCTCTCCCTCCCCCTGCTCGTGGCCTTTGGCCGAGAGGTCTCCACTCCACTTGTGGTGTCTGGCCGTGGGGTACCACTAGCCTAGTTACTTTAGTATAATACCCTTGTTATGGTATAGAAATACTCTCTAGTATTGTTATAATGCCCAAAATACCTTGGCCTTATACCTTGTTATATTCCAAAAGTTACCTCTATCGTAGAGCAGAAATACTACCTTTTTAGTCTCAAACCAAACCACAAGGAAAATCTTCATTGTTGGTTGAAGTTTTGGAGTAGAAGTTAGTTAGAACTTCTAAGGGTTGTTTGGGCGCTCGGAGTAGGAGCTAAGCGTTGCTCGGGATCGACTTTATACTTGGATAATTTTGGGCTTATCGAGGTAAACACTCTTCTTCTATTGTAATTGGAAATTACATGTTAGAATATATGGTTGAAGTATACTATATATAGGCGAACTTAGTATTGTGTGATGTCTTTTGACTTAAGCTGAAGAATAAAGAATCGAATTGTATTTACATAGGGTGTATTGCGATGAGCTTGTGTAGTTTTCTTGAGTAGGATGGTACACGTCAGGTTAGGCGTGTGAACCCAGGTTGGCTTGGTAGCGGCCTCGATAGAGGAGGAGATTTCTGTGTTGCGGGGAGAGTCTTTGCGAATTTTACGTAGAAAGATAGAACTTGTGTTTTGGGGTTAATAGGCGTTTGTGACCTTTATAGGTGAAAGTACTAAGAGTAGCGTATTCTACTCGAGGAGTGGAAAGGGCTAGCAAGGTTGTAGTACTTGGAGCTTTTTGCTTATTGTCGATAATCGTCGCGAGGTATGTGAACCTCTTCTATCTCTTCTAGCATGATATGTGTGAACTATGTAAATGCGGTGAGGCGTCGTGTGTTAATGTGTTTGATTGTTCTTAAAACATAAAGTGTTATAACGGCTTTATGAGAAGTTGGTTATAACGACTTTATGTAGGTAAGAAAATACTTTGTGGTTTTAAAAAGGTAGCGATGAGAATTATAAGCGGCTTGTTATAATAAAGGACTTGATGTATTTCAAAGATTTATAAATCGTTTTGAAGGAGAGTAACACTTGGTTTTAAAAGGTTTTAAAAAGAGTTATACTAAGCTTTATGGGAGTTAGGTATAATGTCTTAAGAGAGGTAAAGAAAATGGTTTCTTGATGTTAGAAGTTAAGAGACTTGATCTTATAAGATAAGAGACTTAACTTATTTGTTCTAATGTGAATGTTTGTGTGAAACCTCATTCGTGAGTAATGAGTACTTGGTGTTATTTAAAGGGATAATGTTTCTTGATTTGGAAATCAGAATGTGTATCGACAGGACCAACTGCGGCGTTAATAAAGGAAAATGTATTGAATAATGATGAATTGTATTAAAACCGGTAGAAACCTCCATCCGCATAGAAACTAAGATGAGACAAAATGATATACATTTTCTAGATCATGGCTGCGGTAATAAGAATGTTGTAAACAAGAATAACCTACTCTCGCGTGAGACATATATTACTCAATTGTTCTAAAAGGAATCAAGTGATTAAGTTTGGGAACTATGAAACCATTTGAAAATGAGAAGCTTGAGTAATTGAAACTAGGCAAGCTGGAACTTAGGAAAGAATGTTGTTACTTGATTTTTGAAAAGGAATGTGGGTTGGTCATTCTAATACTACGGTATCGGGTGACTTTTATAAAAGTAATGGATCTCTTTTAAAAGAACTTAACGTATGTAGTACTTTGGGGTTAAAAACCGGACTTTGGTATAAATGGAAGTACTTTGAGTTGTTGTGAAACTTGCTATGCTTGTTGTTGTGAAACTTGCCTATGCTTGTTGTTGTGAAACTTGCCTATGCTTGTTGTTGTGAAACTTGTCTATGCTTGTTGTTGTGAAACTTGCCTATGCTTGTGATGATAGCCTTTGTTGTACAAGTGTGGTATTTACGTATTCTGGCGTCTCTCGATAGAGGCGGTTGACTTATTGAGAACTTCTTGGGGCGTCTTTGGCGGTGATGGAGAATTCCACGGGTATGTTTCCATTTTGATTCTTGTCTTGTTGTTGATATCACATGGGCGTGTCTACCGTCACGATTCGGGGCATGCGGCCCGTGCGGCGGGTTGATTACCGATATATGGTTATTGCGCAACATGGGCGTGTCTGCCGTCACGATTCCGGGGCATGTGGCGTGCGGCGAGGTTGACCACCCAGATATTGTTATTGAGGTTACATGGGCATGTCTGCCGTCGATGTCCGGCGTGTGGCGTGCGGCCTTGTTATTATTGTTGCATCATGGACATGTCTACGAAGCGATATTAGGGGCATGCGGCCATGATGCGAACATGATGGATGTATGGGCGTGAGACCCATAGTTATATTTAGTGGTGACTTTGGCGTGAGTCACGACTTGGTATTTTTATGTTGCGTCTTGTATTTTGGTTATCATACATGTCTCGCTTTTAAGCTATTATGATTTCATTCTGATGTTGTGATTTCACATACTTGGTACTGTTGTCTTGACCTCGCTTGAAGCTGCGTTCATCTGCAGTAGAGGTACATCGATCGTGGATCCTCGCTCTTAGGATCTCGATTGGCGTTTTGGAAGCTCCGTTTCTCGGAGGCTTATCTTTTAGTATGTGTTCCACTGAGTTGTAGGTTCTTGTACATTCGGGGTATGGCGGGCCTGTCCGTCATAGTCGATTGTAAATCTTAAGTGCAGAAGCTGTTGTGGGCGGGGTTGTAAAAGATTAAAGCTGTTGGGTTTTATGTATATCTTGAAGGCAAGCTGTTTTGGTTGCTGTCTATTTATTATATCTCTTGTTTCATGATTCATGTTTTATTTTCATTGGTTTTCTCGATGTTGTATCACTAGGGTGCGGGGTAAGGCACGATGCGGGCGAGTTGGGCGTTACAAAGTGGTATCGAAGCGATTAGTCTCGGAAAGTGTCTACGACGTGTCTAGTAGAGTCTTGATTATCGGTGTGTTGTGCACCACATCTATAATCGAGGAGGCTATAGGACATTTAGGATTGGTTTCTATTCTTCTCATTACGAGATCGTGCCTTAGAGCATGTTGTAAGTTGGACCCTACGGCGTGTTTCGTTTTACGATTATGCCTGCGAAGGCAACGAGGCCCGAAGGGCAAAGCGGCGAGGAGGCGCTAGTGGGATTGAGGAGTGCGAGCGCGAGCCGGTCGATACACAGTAGTGCTTGACGGCGAGTTTTGCGGCCGCCCGGCCAGCGAGTTTAGAGCGCAGCGATGGGCTGCGAGACTCTGATGCACGAGCCTCAGTCCGCGATGCAGGCGGGAGATGGTCCTGAGAGATGGCGATTATTGGCGAGTTGTGGCGATATGAGATAAATTTGGGCCTTGGCGATTCGATTCAGACACATGTAGTGCACCCGAGGCGACGATTTGAGGCTACGGGATTTCCTTAGTTGTAGCCGCTTTGAGTTTCTGGTCGGCGGAGGATGATCCGCGAGGAGTTCATCCGTCGATTCTGAAGAGATCATGCGGGTGATCAAGCTTGGCGAGTGCAGTGACATTTAGTTCGCATCGGTTTGCGTGATACATGATCGATTGGTTTGACTCGTGGGAGCTTTCGGGAGAGCATGCACTTCCGGCCGTTTGGGATGAGTTTTGAGGGCCTTCACGGCACATTTCTTGCCTCCACAAATGAGAGGGCTCGGGTAAAGTTTTTGATGTTGAGGCGAGCGAGCGTCTGATTCGAGTACAATGTGAGTTCGACTCATTGGCGGTATGTTCCCGCATTAGTAGCTAGTATGGAGGATCGAGTGCACCGATATGTTCTGAGGCTCGATGATTACCTAGCGAGAGTTGTTCGGTGTTTCTCTTGATCGGGCATGGACATTGCCGCATTGAGCTCATGCACTTGGAGTGCGAGGCGCGAGATCGGCAGGTGGACCGCTTCCGAGAAGAAGGCCAAGGCGGCGAATATTTTGGCGACTTTAGGCGGACCGCCTCGGCAGAACTAGTTATGTACCTCGCCATATCGAGTGGCCCTCCGCGACGCCGGGACCGCCAGGATATTGAGGCAGTGCAGGCTCCCGTGTTTGAATGTTCGGGAGTAGGGGTGTTGGCGGATCGATCACCCTACCGGTGTGGTCGATGTAGGTAGACCGCATTTCGGAGAGTGTCGTAGTACGAGGAGCTTGTTATTCTTGCGGCCAGCAGGGCCATATGGCGAGACTTGTCAGGCCGAGTAGCTGGTAGGATAGCCTGACTACTAGAGCGATTGCGGGCCACGGTAAGTCGCGGTGGAAGTTCGATTTTAGCGGTCCTTGAACGCCTAGTTTAGTATATCCTTAACCTCTACAGAGTTTTGTGTGTATTGATGTTGTTGATGTGTTTAATGATATGTTTGGATAGCTTTGTGCTAAAATGTGATTTAGAAACACAGTTAGTGAAAAGGGTAAGTCCTGGGTAGTGTGAAATGGAGGTGGTAGCTTTGCGACTGTAGAGTAAGATTGTTGGATCAAGAAATTAGAGAGTTGGCGCTACGATGGGTCGGGTTGGGGCCATGTTGCGGGCCAACCCGCGTCCGTTCGAGGAAGGGTCGGCTGCGGGTGGTCCCGCCAGTGGCGAGTCACGAGGTTGCTAGGCCCAAGTTTAGATGACCATCGTATGAGTTCGTGGATACGTTCGACCAGAATCAGTTCGTGAAGGCCGGGAATGGCCTTAGGGGAAATCGAGATGAGTGAGATGACCAAGTTTGGAGGTAGTGACTCGAGGTTGGAAACGAAGCGTTGGCGGAAGTGTGGTACGGATACTAGAAAGAGTTTGAGTGTTGAGAAAGTGCAAGATGGGGAAAAGTGAACGTGTATGATCGTTTCTTTTGTGAAATGAAGGTGTGAAGGGTGTATATTTTAGACCTCGGGTAAGGGGTTTTTGTGGTGATTAGAGGTATTTCCTCGTTGACTTGGGTTTAAGTATTGGTGCGTTTGTTATTTTTATGGCCAGGTGTGGCATGATCGTTTTCGTGCGTATAGCAGTGAAGGCTATACTAGCGCATGTTTGTGTTGAGACTTGAGAAGGAACATTCGGGACGAATGTTTCTAAGGGGGGGAGAATGTTATACCCCGTTTTTCCAGAGTATGTACGTATGGACGTACGTACGAAATTTGAGCCTTAAGATAGGCATTGGATTCGAAATTTGGGCACAAGTGCCGATTAGAGTCGTTTTTACGGCGAAGCGTTTCCACGGCTTTCGTAGGAAAATTCGGCTATGTCATTTATTATTTTTGCGGATTTTTCCGAGAGGCGAAACATTTTGGACCAACGGGAGGGTGACATGTGTCACCTCGCATCGATGCAATAGGTTGGCTTGGACGATTTGGGCGTCCAAGAGCCTTGGTTGGCCTTGGCGATTGGCTCCTCTTTTGTGCCTTGCTTTGTGGCTTGTTTTGTGGAGTGTTTTGTGGAGTGTTTTGTGGGTGCACTTGGCTTGATCTTGGCCTTACACTTGCCTTGCACATGGCTTGATCTTGGCCATTGGTTGGCTTTTGGCTTTGCTATAAATACCCCCTAAGCTTGAAGAATTCATTCATCCACAAATGTTTCCAAGTCTTGAAATCCCTCCCCTCCCTCTTGTGTCTCTCGTCCTTAGCCTCTCTCCCTCCCCCTCCTAGTGGCCTTTGGCCGAGAGGTCTCCCCCTCCCCCTTGTGGTGTCTAGCCGTGGGGTACCCCCCCCCTAGCCTAGTTACTTTCGTATAATACCCCTTGTTATGGTATAGAAATACTCTCCTAGTATTGTTATAATGCCCAAAATACCTTGGCCTTATACCTTGTTATATTCCAAAAGTTACCTCTATACGTAGAGCAGAAATCTACCTTTTTAGTCTCAAACCGAAACCCTAAGGAAAATCTTCATTGTTGGTTGAAGTTTTGGAGTAGAAGTTGGTTAGAACTTCTAAGGGTTGTTTGGAGCGCTCGGAGTAGGAGCTAAGCGTTGCTCAGGATCGACTTTATACTTGGATAATTTTGGGCTTATCGAGGTAAACACTACTGCCCTTCTATTGTAATTGGAAATTACATGTTAGAATATATGGTTGAAGTATACTATATATAGAACTGAACTTAGTATTGTGGCAATGTCTTTTGACTTAAGCCTGAAGAATAAAGCTGATCGAATGTATTTACATAGGGGTATGTGCGATGAGACTTGTGTAGTTTCTTGAGTAGGATGGTACACGTCCGTCTAGAATTGTGAACCCCCCATGGATGGCTTGTTAGCCGGCCTCTATAGAGCAGGAGATTTCTGTTGTTGCGGGGAGAGTCTTTGGAATTTTACGTAGAAAGATAGAACTTGTGTTTTGGGGTTAATAGACGTTTGTGACCTTTATAGGTGAAAGTACTAAGAGTAGCGTATTCTACTCGAGGAGTGGAAAGGGCTAGCAAGGTTGTAGTACTTGGAGCTTTTTGCTTATTGTCGATAATCGTCGCGAGGTATGTGAACCTCTTCCTATCTCTTCTAGCATGATATGTGTGAACTATGTAAATGCGGTGAGCGTACATGTGTTAATCGTGTTTGATTGTTCTTAAAACATAAAGTGTTATAACGGCTTTATGAGAAGTTGGTTATAACAGCTTTATGTAGGTAAGAAAATACTTTGTGGTTTTAAAAAGGTAACTGATGAGAATTATAACTGGCTTGTTATAATAAAGGACTTGATGTATTTCAAAAGATTTATAAATCGTTTTGAAGGGAGAGTAACACTTGGTTTTAAAAGGTTTTAAAAAGAGTTATACTAAGCTTTATGGGGAGTTAGGTATAATGTCTTAAGAGAGGTAAAGAAAATGGTTTACTGATGTTAGAAGTTAAGAGACTTGATCTTATAAGATAAGAGACTTAACTTATTTGTTCTAATGTGAATGTTTGTGTGAAACCTCATTCGTGAGTAATGAGTACTTGGTGTTATTTAAAGGGATAATGTTTCTTGATTTGGAAATCGAATGTGTATCGACAGGACCCTGCGGCGTTAATAAAGGAAAATGTATTGAATAATGATGAATTGTATTAAAACCGGTAGAAACCTCCATCTGCATAGAAACTAAGATGAGACAAAATGATATACATTTTCTAGATCATGGTCATGTAATAAGAATGTTGTAAACAAGAATAACCTACTCTCACGTGAGACATATATTACTCAATTGTTCTAAAAGGAATCAAGTGATTAAGTTTGGGAACTATGAAACCATTTGAAAATGAGAAGCTTGAGTAATTGAAACTAGGCAACCGGAACTTAGGAAAGAATGTTGTTACTTGATTTTTGAAAAGGAATGTGGGTTGGTCATTCTAATACTACGGTATCGGGTGACTTTTATAAAAGTAATGGATCTCTTTTAAAATAACTTAACGTATGTAGAACTTTGGGGTTAAAAACAAGGACTTTGGTATAAATGGAAGAACTTTTAGTTGTTGTGAAACATGACTATGCTAGTTGTTGTGAAACTTGACTATGCTTGTTGTTGTGAAACTTGCCTATGCTTGTTGTTGTGAAACTTGTCTATGCTTGTTGTTGTGAAACTTGCCTATGCTTGTGATGATAGCCTTTGTTGTACAAGTGTGGTATTTACGTATTCTGGCGTCTCTCGATAGAGGCGGTTGACTTATTGAGAACTTCGGGGCGTCTTTGGCGGTGATGGAGAATTCCACGGGTATGTTTCCATTTTGATTCTTGTCTTGTTGTTGATATCACATGGACATGTCTACACCGTCTGATATTCGGCATGCGGCCATGCGGGAGTTGATTACCGATATATGGTTATTACCGCAACATGGGCGTGTCTACACCGTCTGAGATTCCGGGGCATGTGGCCATGCGGCGGGGTTGACCACCCAATATATTGTTATTGAGGTTACATGGGCATGTCTACACGTCACGATTCCGGGGCATGTGGCCATGCGGCCTTATTATGTTGCATCATGGACATGTCTACACCGGCGATATTCGGGGCATGCGGCCATGATGCGAACATGATGGATGTATGGGCGTGAGACCCATAGTTATATTTAGTGGTGACTTTGAGGCGTGAGTCACGACTTGGTATTTTTATGTTGCGTCTTGTATTTTGGTTATCATACATGTCTCCCGCTTTTAAGCTATTATGATTTCATTCTGATGTTGTGATTTCACATACTTGGTACTGTTATCGACCTCGCCCGGAGCTGCGTTCATCTGCGCGAGTAGAGTACATCGATCGTGGATCCTCGCTCTTAGGATCTCGATTCAGCGTTTTGGGAAGCTCCGTTTCTCGGAGGCTTATCTTTTGGTATGTGTTCCTGAGTTGTAGGTTCTTGTACATTCGGGGTATGGCGGGCCCTGTCCGTCATAGTCGTTGTAAATCTTAAGTGCAGAAGCTGTTGTGGGCGAGGTTGTAAAAGATTAAACTGCTTGGGTTTTATGTATATCGAAGGCAAGCTATTTTGGTTGCTTTGTCTATTTATTATATCTCTTGTTTCATGATTCATGTTTTATTTACCGCTGGTTTTCTCTGATGATGTATCACTAGTGTGCCCGGGGTAAGGCACGATGTGGGCCCGGTTCGGCGTTACATTCGATTTCACATACTTGGTACTTGTTGTACTGACCTCCTTCGGGGGGTTGCGTTCATGCCGCAGGTAAGGGAAAGCAGGTGGTAAATCCTCATTCTTAGGATCTTTACTCAGGTGTCAGGAGCTCCATTTCTCCGGTGGCTCGACTTTTGGTATGGTTCTCCCTGGTGTTGTAAATGTTTTGTACATTCCGGGGTATGACGGGGCCCTGTCCCGTCATAGTGTTTACACCTTCTTAGAGGTCTGTAGTACTATTGTGGGCAGGGTTTGTAAAGGATGTAACTGTTCAAGTTTTGGTTTATATATACATGCCGAAAGGCGACATTTTCTTGGTTAGACTGTTCTTACTCGTTATTGTTTCATGTCTTGGTTTTTATATTCCGTTGGTTACTCTGATGTATATCTACTTGGGTGCCCGGGTATGGCACCAGTCACGGGCCCGGGAACGGGTCGTGACAAAAGTGGTATCAGAGCAGTTAGTCCTCGGAAAGTGTCTACAGACCGTGTCTAGTAGAGTCTTGATTATCGGTGTGTTGTGCACCACTATAATCAGGAGGCTGCAGGACATTTAGGATTGGTTTCCATTCTTCTCACTTTGATATCGTGCCTTAGAGTTGTGTTATAAGTTGGACCCTCCAGCGTACTTCTTTACGATTATGCCTCGCGTAAGGCAACCCGAGCCCGAAGGGCAAGGCGTAGAGGCGCTAGTAGCACAGTAGGTCACGAGGCCTGTGCCCAACCTTTACAGGTGATACCCTGCATGCAGAGTTACGTGATGTCGCCGCCCCAAAGGGTTTAGAGCGGCGGCGCTCACGAGGCCACGGCACTGAGCCTTGATCTGTCCACGACCGAACGGGCGTGGTCGTGCCTGCGGGCACCAGTAGACATACATCGAGTAACGGCGGAATATAAAACAAGACATGAAACAATATGAAATGAAAGCGATTTATCGAGAAAATCTGCACTGTCGGCATATATATATAAAAACTTGAACGACGATTACATCCCATTTTACAAACTCGCCACACCGATACTACAGACCTCTACGAATATAATAACAACAACGACGGGACAGGGCCCCGCTATACCCCTGAATGTAAGTACCTACAACGATAGGGGACTATACCACAGATAAGCCTCCGGAGAAACGGAGCTTCCCAAAATCTTTGGCGTGACCACATGGCGAGGATCAACAATCGGTGTACCTACTGCGGGATGAACGCAGCCCCCCGAAGGAGGTCAGTACAACAAGTACCAAGTATGTGAAACTGAAAATACTGTAAATGAAATCATAATAGTCTATGTAAAATAGAAGACATATATGATAACCAATTTCCGATACACAATATGTGATCGTATGTCAAGTCGTGGACTCACGCCTTAAAGTCATCACTCAAATATAACCATGGGTCTCATGCCCACAATATCAATCATGCGTGGAATTCCTTCCTCATGCCGTGATCCATGATATAAAAGCACCAAGGAATACATATGAACACGAGTCCCACGTGTCATAATAAAGCTGCGGGGTAAGTACGAAGGCATAGCCGACTACTAAAACCCGGTACCAACAATGCTATAAAGCGTATCACGAGGTCTTTCTAGACCGCGCCACATGATCGAAGGCTGGTCACTCGCCCTCGGTATCAATGCGCGTCAAATCCTGGAACTCACGCGACTCGCATAGGCCACCTAGGCGCGTGAGGTATTCCTACTGCCCGAGCTCTCGCCATCTGCGAGGGCGAAGTGTCTGAAATTCCTCTAAGGTTTTGATCACTTCCATGATCCGCTGCAACTGTCGAATAAACTCCTGATGATCTTCCTCAGTCCTCAATCCATAGGACTCGGGTGGACTGCAACTCAAGAAGTCCTGAAGTCTCAACTATAGGCAACCTGGCGTCAAATCCTGGAACTCACCGCAGCTCCGCATAGGCCACCTAGGCCCGCATGAGGTATTCCCCGCATCGAGGGTAGCTACTCCTCGGCATCGTCCTGGACTCTCGTAGTCTGCATGGCCACATAGACCGCATGAGGTATTCCCCGCACACTAACCTGGAACTCGTAGCTCGCATAGGTCCCTGGACCGCGTAGGCATCCTCCGCATCGAGCGACTTAACCCCGGTATAAGATGTCAAGAGGTGAGTGGTACAATACTAACATAACGACTTATCGTTAAGCAACATAAGCACAACAAGGGAAAACCTTTACACAAACATCACAAGACACTAACACGTAGCATCCTAACATGTTTACTTATCAAACCATCTTACTACACTTTCCAGAAATCAATACAAGACTTTTATAAACAAATAAGTAAACCGTTCCTTCTATCTTCCTTAAGTCGTTATACCTAACTTCCCATAAAGCTAGTATAACACTTAAGCTTTTGAAACAGTATTTTTTCTTTCAAAATGGTTAATAACTCTTTTGAAATACTTCAAGATTCTTATTATTTAAAACTCAAGTCAAAAGACATCAAAGTAAAACCAAAACAATTTCCATACCTTCTTTTAAAACAAAGGCACTTTTCCTTTAAAAGTCAAGTAGCAATATACTTTTTAAACCAAGGGTCTTACTCTTTTAAAAACAAGTAACCTATCAAGTTACTTCTCCTTTCCCAAAATCAAGTTGTTTATAAGTCAAGTTATCATTTTAAATCCAATGATAAAACCATTCTTATTTTCGAAATTAAGATAACTTTATTCTTTGAAAGACCACACACCCATTACTCACGAGTGAGGTTTTACAACTTTTTAACATAATTCAAGTCCTTAATATTTCATAACAAGTCACCTAACTTTGGAATCAAGTCAAGGACACAAAAGGAAAATCAATTTCCTTTAAACACACGTGCGTCTACCGCACTAAATATATTTCACAAATATCATGCTAGAAAGGATAGGAAGAGGTTCACATACTGTTATACCCCGTAGTTGCAGGGTATGTATGTGAGGACGTACGTACGAGAGTACGGCAGAAATTTTGAAAAGAAAGAAAGATGTGAGTTTTCGACGGAAAAGTTTCCGGTAATTTGTGAAGAAAAAGGTTCGTTAATGGGAATTGGATTCCCAGATTTGGTATTCGGACTTCCTGGAATATTAGAGAATTATGGAATTTTATTTTCGGAAATGGTCACGTGGGGCCCACGGGAGAAATTTACGGTTTTGTGGGGCCCACTTTGTTTTCGAGATTTTGGCCATTGTGGATATTTTTGAAAGCGTTTTTGGGCCATTAGGAGGGTGACACGTGTCACCCCGCCTAGTGGCAGCGAAGTTACATTTGGGCACAGTGATGCGTAAGTCGTTTTTCCGACGAACGTTTCCACTTTCGTAGGAAAATTCGGCTATGTCGTTTTGTATTTTTGCGGATTTTTCCGAGAGGCGAAACATGTTGGACCAACGGGAGGGTGACATGTGTCACCTCACATTGGAAGCAAGGCGTCGAGTGAACGAATGGTTCACGTTTTTGGCTTGATCTTTTTGGCTCACGTTTTGTGCCTATTGGTTCCTTGTTTTGTGCCTTGTTTTGTCCTTGTTTTGTGGCTTGTTTGGTGCAATGTTTTGTGGAGTAGGGGTTAGGGTGAACTTGGCTTGATCAAGGCCTTACACACCTTGCACTTGGCTAAATCTTGGCCATTGGTTGGCCTTTGGGTTTGCTATAAATACCCCTTAGTTGATGAACTTTCTTCATCCAAAAATCATTTCAAGTCTTGAAATCTCTCCCCCTTTGTGAGTTGAAATTCGTCCAAGCCCTTCCCCCCTTTGTGGAGCTTGGCCGAGAGGTCTCCCCCCCCCTTTGAGTGAGGCTTGGCCGTGGGGTACTCCCCCCCCCCTAGCCTAGTTGTTTTCGTATAGTACCCCTTGTTGTGGTATAGAAATACTCCCCTAGTATTGTTATAATGCCCAAAATACCTTAGCCTTGTACCTTGTAGTATTCCAAAGATACCTCTTTACGTAGAGTCCGGAAATACTACCTTTTGTCCTTTTAGTCTCAAACCGAAACCCTAAGGAAATCTTCATCTTTGGTTGAAGTATGTGAGTAGAAGTTGGTTAGAACTTCTAAGGGTTGTTTGGGGTGGTTTGGAGCGCACGGAGTGGAGCTAAACCTTGCTCAGGAGCGACATTAAACTCGGATAATTTTGGGCTTATCGAGGTAATTATCTTGTCCCTCTATTGTAATTGGAAATTACATGTTTGTTAGAGTATATAGTTGAAGTATACTATATATGGAACTACTTAGTATTCGGCAATGTCTTTTGACTTAAGCCTGAAGAATAAAGAACTAAACTGAACTGTATTTACATAGGACTGTATTGCAGTAGACTTGTGTAGAATTGTACACGTCCGGTTAGACGTGTAAACCCCCCCCCCCTGGTTGGCTTGGTAGCCGGCCTCGATAGAGGAGGAGATTTACGCTGTTGCGGGGGGGGGAGGTGCTGCCGAATTTTCTGTAGAAAGATGGGAACGTGTATTTAAGATTTTAATAGACGTTTGTGGCCTTTATAGGTGAAAGTACTAAGAGTAGCGTATTCTACTCGAGGAGTGGAAAGGGCTAGCAAGGTTGTAGTACTTGGAGCATTTTGCTTATTGTCGTTAAATCGTCGCGAGGTATGTGAACCTCTTCCTATCTCTTCTAGCATGATATGTGTGAACTATGTAGTACGGTAGACGTACATGTGTTTGATTGTTCTTAAAACATAAAGTGTTATAACGGCTTTATGGGAAGTGGGTTATAACAGCTTTATGTAGGTAAGAAAATACTTTGTGGTTTTAAAGGTAATCGATGTGAATTATAAGCGGCTAGTTATAATAAATAACTTGATGTATTTCAAAAGATTTCTAAATCGTTTTGAAGGAGAGTAACACTTGGTTTTAAAGGTTTTAAAAAGGAGTTATACTAGCTTGATGGGAGTTAGGTATAATGTCTTAAGAGGTAAAGAAAATGGTTTCTTGATGTTAGAAGTTAAGAGACTTGATCTTATAAGATAAGAGACTTAACTTATTTGTTTTAATGTGGATGTTTATGTGAAACCTCATTCGTGAGTAATGAGTACTTGGTTTTATTTAAAGGATAATGTTTCTTGATTTGGAAATCAGAATGTGTATCGACAGACCACTGCAGCGTTAATAAAGGAAAATGTATTGAATAATGATGAATTGTATTAAAACCAGTAGAAACCTCCATCTGCATAGAAACTAAGATGAGACAAAATGATATTACATTTTCTAGATCATGGTTCTTGTAATAAGAATGTGGTAAACAAGAATAACCTACTCTCGCGTGAGACTTATATTACTCAATTGTTCTAAAAGCGAGTCAAGTGATTAAGTTTATGAACTATGAAACCATTTGAAAATGAGAAGCTTGAGAAATTGAAACTAGGCAACCGGAACTTAGGAAAAGAATGTTGTTACTTGATTTTGAAAAGGAATGTGGGTTGGTCATTCTAATACTACGGTATCGGGTGACTTTAATAAGTAATGGATCTCTTTTAAAAAGAACTTAACGTCGTAGTACTTTAGGAGTTGAAACCGGACTTTGGCATAAAATGAAGGTACTTTGAGTTGTGTGAAACTTGCCAATGCTTGATGTTGTGAAACTTGCCTATGCTTGTTGTTGTGAAACTTGCCTATGCTTGTGATGATAGCCTTTGTTGTGCAAGTGTGGTGTTTACGTGTTCTGGCGTCTCGATAGAGGCGGTTGGTGGTTGAGGTTTCTTCTGCTCGCCTGGGTATCGGGTGGTCGGCTCACCGTACTTGCCGTCTCGTGACTGATTCGGCCTTGGTATCGGTAGTCACCCTGACTTGCCCGCTCGATTATAGTGACGAAGTTTCGTGATCTGACGCCTTGGTCACGGTGGTCGACCCTCGTACTTGCCCGGTCACCGCGTGACCGGCCTTGTATCCGATGAGTCGGCTCTCGCACTTGCCGTGACGGCCGTGTTTTGGTTGCATTGTATTATTGATACGGTCGGATCTGGTAGTTATACTTGTCTGACGGTTTTATAACACAGGTGGGACATGGTGTTCATGTATAATCCTTGGTATTGTTATATCATAAAGCTAGGCGTGATGAGGAAGAAATTCCACGCACAGTGATAATTTGGAGGCGTGAGTCCTCGCCTTGATGAATCGGTTATATGTTATATCTTGTAGTTTGGTCATCATACATGTCTCTGCTTTATAGACTATTATGATTTCATTTACAGTATTCTGATTTCACATACTTAGTACTGTTGTCTTGACCTCCTTGGGCTGCGTTATCTGCGAGTAGAGGTACATCGTTCGTGGATCCTCGCTCTTAGGATCTCATTTCGGCGTGTTGGAAAGCTCCGTTCCTTGGAGGCTTATCTTTGGTATGTTTCCACGAGTTGTAGGTTCTTGTACATTGAGGGTATGGCGAGGCCACTGTCCGTCATAGTTATTATAAATCTTAAGTGCATGCTTTGTTGTGGCGGGGTTTGTAAGGATAAGCTGTTCGGGTTTTATGTATATATCCGAAGGCATTGTTTTGGTTGCTGTTTATTTATCATGTCTCTCATTTCATGTTTAAAGTTTTATTTCCATTGGTTTTCTCACGATGTTGGATCGCTAGGGTGCGGGGTAAGGCACGATGCGGGCGGGTTGAGGCGTTACAAAGTGGTATCGAGCGATTAATCCTCGGAAAGTGTCTGAACCGTGTCTAGTAGAGTCTTGATTATCGGCGTGTTGTGCACCACATCTATAATCGTGAGGCTATAGGACATTTAGGATTGGTTTCCATTCTTCTCATTACGAGATCGTGCCTTAGAAGGTGTGATAAGATTGGACCCTCCAGCGCCGTTTTACGATTATGCCTCCGCGTAAACCCGGGCCCGAGAAGGGCAAGGCGTGAGGATCTGCGAGTAAAGCGTGGCGAGACCACAAGACACGAGCCTCGATCCGCGATGCAGGCGAGAGGAGATGAGTTACAAGGAGTGGGCGATTAATGGCGGGGTTGTGGCGAACTTGAGGATAGGGCCGGCGCAGTTCAAAGAGCACCGATGGTTCACCCTAGATCGGATAGTTCGAGGCTACGGGATTTTTACGAGTTGTAGGCGCGAGTTTTATGGGTCGAGGCACGAGGATGATCCGAGGAGTTCATCAAGCGATTCTGACGGATCATGAGAGTGATCAAGGCATCGGAGATCGAGTCGGTGGCCACAGGTTCACATCAATCTGCGTGATACCGCAATGATCGGTAGTTTGATTCTTGGGAGCTGTCGAGAGAGCATGCACTTCGGCGGTATGGAACGAGTTCTCGAGAGGCCTTTCTTGCACATTTCTTGCCTCCCGGATGAGGAGGCTCGGGCGACAGATTTTTGGTGTATTCTGGCGAGCAGGCGTGCGGTTGGAGTACAATGTGGAGTTCGACTCATTGGCGACGCGTCCGCGTTAGTAGCTAGTATGGAGGATCGAGTGCACCGATATGTTCTGAGGCTCGATGATTGCCTTGCGAGAGAGTTGTTGGTGTAGCTCTTGGCCGGGCATGGACATTGCCGCATGCAGCGTATACACTTGGATGTGAGGCGGATAAATCGGCGGAATGACCAAAGTCGGCGAGAAGAGGGCGAACAGCAGGTCCTTTGGTGACTATCGAGGCGGACCGCCTCAGTGAGACTAGTTATGTACCTCGTCGATCTGAGTGGTCCTCCCGGCTTCCGGGACCTTCGGGATATTCGGGAGCGGTCGGGGCTCGTGTTTCAGATTTTCGGGAAGCAGGAGTGCTCGCCGGATGAGGTTGCCCTTGTCTCAGTGTGGCCGTTGTGGAAAGCTTCATAAGGGAGGGTGTCGTACTAACTCGGGAGATTGTTATTTTTGCGGCCAGCAGGGCCATCGGCGAAGATCGTCCGACTGGTAGTATGGTAGGATAGCATGGACTACTAGAAGCGATTGCGGGTTCTTCACCTTCGTATCCAGGCAGGATGTTCGTACCCCGGAAGGCCCCGGTAGAGGTCGCGGTGGGGGTTCCCAGTTTTAGCGGTCCTTGAACCGCCTAGCTTCAGGTATATCCTTAACCCTCTAGAGTTTTGTTTATGTTGTTGATGTGTTTAATGTTATGTTCGGTTAGCTTTGTGCTAAAATGTGATTTAGAAGCTTTGGTTAGTGAGAAGGGTAAGTCCGCAGGTAGTGTGAGATGGAAGTGGTAGCTTTCATGATGTGAAATAGTAAGATTGTTCGGATCGGGAACAAGAGTTGGTGATTGGGTCGGGTTTAGGACCATTTGCGGGTCAAACCGTAACCCGGTTTGGGGTGGGGCCAGTTCTGGGTGGTCCCGCGGTGGTAGTCACGAGGGCGCTAGGCCCAAGTTTGTATGATCATCGTATGAGTTCGTGGGCGCGTTCGACGAGCGGTTCGTAAAGGCGGGAATGGCCTTAAGGAAGTTTGAGGTTAGTAAGATGACCAAGTTTGGAGGTAGTGACTCGGAGATTTTGAACGGAAGTAATGGCGAAGTATGGTACATCTTGGGAGAGTTCAAGTGTTCGAGAAGGGCACGCGGCGAGTAAGGAAGGAAGATAACGTGTGTTATTTCGTGGCGGTCGTGGCGTTGACAACTTGTTAGAGGAACTTCATCGATATCCGTCTTGAGAAGGAACATTCGGGACGAATGTTTCTAAGAGGGAGAATGTTATACCCGTAGTTGCGGGGTATGTATGTGAGGACGTGCGTGCGAAAGTGCAGCGAGAAATTTTGAAAAGAAAGAAAGATGTGAGTTTTCGGAAAAGTTTCCGGTAATTTGTGAAGAAAAGGTTCGTTAATGGGAATTGGATTCCCAGATTTGGTATCGGACTTCTGGAATATTAGAGAATTATGGAATTTTATTTTGGAAATGGTCACGTGGGGCCACGGGAGAAATTCTGATTTTGTAGGGGCCCACTTTGTTTTGAGATTTTGGCCATTGTGGATATTTTTGAAGAGCGTTTTTAGGGCCATTAGGAGGGTGACACGTGTCACCCCGCCTAGGTGGCTTGGCCAAAGTTACATTTAGCGCAGTCTGCTAGAGTCGTTTTCCGACGAAAAGTTTCCACAGCTTTCGTATGGAAAATTACGGCTATGTCGGTTTGTATTTTTGCGGATTTTTACGAGACACGAAACAAGTTGGACCAACCGGAGGGTGACAAGTGTCACCCTGCATTGGAAGCGAGGCGTCCAAGTGAACGAATGGTTCACGTTTTTGGCTTGATCTTTTTGGCTCACGTTTTGTGCCTATTGGTTCCTTGTTTTGTGCCTTGTTTTGGCCTTGTTTTGTGGCTTGTTTGGTGCAATGTTTTGTGGAGTAGGGGTTAGGGTGCACTTGGCTTGATCAAGGCCTTACACTTGCCTTGCACTTGGCTAAATCTTGGCCATTGGTTGGCCTTTGGGTTTGCTATAAATACCCCCTTAGTTGATGAACTTTCTTCATCCAAAAATCATTTCCAAGTCTTGAAATCTCTCCCCCTTTGTGAGTTGAAATTCGTCCAAGCCCTTCCCCCCTTTGTGGAGCTTGGCCGAGAGGTCTCCCCCCCCCCTTTGAGTGAGGCTTGGCCGTGGGGTACTCCCCCCCCCCTAGCCTAGTTGTTTTCGTATAGTACCCCTTGTTGTGGTATAGAAATACTCCCCTAGTATTGTTATAATGCCCAAAATACCTTAGCCTTGTACCTTGTAGTATTCCAAAGATACCTCTTTACGTAGAGTCCGGAAATACTACCTTTTGTCCTTTTAGTCTCAAACCGAAACCCTAAGGAAATCTTCATCTTTGGTTGAAGTATGTGAGTAGAAGTTGGTTAGAACTTCTAAGGGTTGTTTGGGGTGGTTTGGAGCGCACGGTGTGGAGCTAAACCTTGCTCAGGAGCGACATTAAACTCGGATAATTTTGGGCTTATCGAGGTAATTATCTTGTCCCTCTATTGTAATTGGAAATTACATGTTTGTTAGAGTATATAGTTGAAGTATACTATATATGGAACTACTTAGTATTCGGCAATGTCTTTTGACTTAAGCCTGAAGAATAAAGAACTAAACTGAACTGTATTTACATAGGACTGTATTGCAGTAGACTTGTGTAGAATTGTACACGTCCGGTTAGACGTGTAAAACCCCCCCCTGGTTGGCTTGGTAGCCGGCCTCGATAGAGGAGGAGATTTACGCTGTTGCGGGGGGGGGAGGTGCTGCCGAATTTTCTGTAGAAAGATGGGAACGTGTATTTAAGATTTTAATAGACGTTTGTGGCCTTTATAGGTGAAAGTACTAAGAGTAGCGTATTCTACTCGAGGAGTGGAAAGGGCTAGCAAGGTTGTAGTACTTGGAGCATTTTGCTTATTGTCGTTAAATCGTCGCGAGGTATGTGAACCTCTTCCTATCTCTTCTAGCATGATATGTGTGAACTATGTAGTACGGTAGACGTACATGTGTTAACTGTGTTTGATTGTTCTTAAAACATAAAGTGTTATAACGGCTTTATGGGAAGTTGGTTATAACAGCTTTATGTAGGTAAGAAAATACTTTGTGGTTTTAAAAGGTAACTGATGTGAATTATAACTGGCTAGTTATAATAAATAACTTGATGTATTTCAAAAGATTTCTAAATCGTTTTGAAGGTATATTAACACTTTGTTTTAAAGGTTTTAAAAAGGAGTTATACTAGCTTGATGGGAGTTAGGTATAATGTCTTAAGAGAGGTAACGAAAATGGTTTCCTGATGTTAGAAGTTAAGAGACTTGATCTTATAAGATAAGAGACTTAACTTATTTGTTTTAATGTGGATGTTTATGTGAAACCTCATTCGTGAGTAATGAGTACTTGGTTTTATTTAAAGGATAATGTTTTACTGATTTCGGAAATCAGAATGTGTATCGACAGACCACTGCAGCGTTAATAAAGGAAAATGTATTGAATAATGATGAATTGTATTAAAACCAGTAGAAACCTCCATCTGCATAGAAACTAAGATGAGACAAAATGATATTACATTTTCTAGATCATGGTTCTTTGTAATAAGAATGTGGTAAACAAGAATAACCTACTCTCACGTGAGACTTATATTACTCAATTGTTCTAAAACGGAGTCAAGTGATTAAGTTTATGAACTATGAAACCATTTGAAAATGAGAAGCTTGAGAAATTGAAACTAGGCAAACTGGAACTTAGGAAAAGAATGTTGTTACTTGATTTTGAAAAGGAATGTGGGTTGGTCATTCTAATACTACGGGTATCGGGTGACTTTAATAAGTAATGGATCTCTTTTAAAAGAACTTAACGTCGTAGTACTTTAGGTTGAAACCCGGACTTTGGCATAAAATGAAGGTACTTTGAGTTGTGTGAAACTTGCCTATGCTTGTTGTTGTGAAACTTGCCTATGCTTGTTGTTGTGAAACTTGCCTATGCTTGTGATGATAGCCTTTGTTGTGCAAGTGTGGTGTTTCTGTGTTACCGCGTCTCTCGATAGAGGGCCGGTTGGTAGTTGAGGTTTCTTCTTGTTCGGCTGGGTATCGGGTGGTCGGCTCGTACTTGCCGTCTCGTGGTGATTCGGCCTTGGTATCGGTAGTCGACCCTCGACTTGCCGTTCGATTATAGTGTGAAGTTTCGTGATCTGACCTTGGTCACGGTGGTCGACCCTCGTACTTGCCGGTCAGTGCGTGACCGGCCAGTATCCGATGAGTCGGCTCTCGCACTTGCTCGGCCGTGTTTTGGTTGCATTGTATTATTGGTGCGGTCGGATCTGGTAGTTATACTTGTCTGTCACGGTTTTATAACACAGGTGGGACATGGTGTTCATGTATAATCCTTGGTATTGTTATATCATAAGCTATGGCGGTGAGGAAGAAATTCCACGCACGAGTGATAATTTGGAGGCGTGAGTCCTCGCTTGATGAATCGGGTTATATGTTATATCTTGTAGTTTGGTCATCATACATGTCTCTGCTTTATAGACTATTATGATTTCATTTACTGATATTCTGATTTCACATACTTGGTACTGTTGTCTTGACCTCCTTGAGCTGCGTTCATGCCGCGGTAAGTACATCGTTCGTGGATCCTCGCTCTTAGGATCTCATTTCAGCGTGTTGGAAAGCTCCGTTCCTTGGAGGCTTATCTTTGGTATGTTTCCGAGTTGTAGGTTCTTGTACATTCGAGGGTATGGCGGGCCACTGTCGTCATAGTTATTATAAATCTTAAGTGCAGCCTTTGTTGTGGCGGGGTTTGTAAAAAGGATAAGCGTTCGGGTTTTATGTATATATCGAAGGCAATTTTGGTTGCTGTTTATTTATCATGTCTCTCATTTCATGTTTAAAGTTTTTATTTCATTTGGTTTTCTCGATGTTGGATCGCTAGTGCGGGGTAAGGCACGATGTGGGCGGGTTCGGCGTTACACATACCTCACGGCGATTATCGACAATTAGCAAAACGCTCAAGTACTCTAACCTTGCTCGCCTTTTCCATCCTTCAAGTAGAATACGCTACTCGTAGTACTTCAACCTATAAAGGCCAAAACGTCTATCAACCTCTATATTTATTCGTAGAATAATTCTAGATACAAGATTCCTTATTCTACGGAAAATTCGACAGCACCTCCCCCCCCCCCCCCCCCGAAACCACATAAAACTCCTCCTCTAACGAGTCCTGGTCCCAAACCAACAATCCCGGGGTTACGTCTAACCGGACGTGTTCAATTCTACTCCACAATAATACTACAAGTCTACTGTAAATACAGTCCAATGTAAATACAATTCAATTCTTTATACTGATTCTTCCAATATATCTTATACTCAATTATTAACTACTACTACATGTAATTTCCAATTACAATAGGGGATAAAGATTATTACCTCGATAAGCCCAAAATTATCCAAGATATAAGTCGATCCTGAGCAACGTTTAGCTCGATTCTGACGCTCAACCGCTCCAGCAACCCCTAGAAGTTTCCAAACAACCTCTTAACACTTCATCTAAGCTATGAAGATTTTTCTAGGGCTTCATTTTTGCGACTATTGGAATAAAGTAGTATTTTTCCGGGCTCTTATTTAATGAAATAACTTGGAATACTACTAGGAATACTAGGCTAAGGTATTTTGGGATAATACAACAATACTTGAAGTATTTTCTACACAAAGTGGGGGGGGGGGGGGATTTCGGACGAGCTACACAAGGAGGGAGGGGGATTTTTGTGACTTAGAAACATTTAAGTGGATGAAGAATTCTTGAAATCAATGGGGTATTTATAGGAAAATCAATGGCCAAGATCTAGGCAAGTGTGTGGTGAGGATGGGGTACATGTGTGTGGGTAGTTGGCCAACCATTTGTCCACCATAACAATGGGACAAGTGGCCACCACAAAAATGGGCCACTTGTCACTGAAAAAGCGTCGACACTCCGACAATCGGCGCATGGCCTCGAGGGGGTGACACGTGTCACCCCCTGCAAATCAAAATATTCCGTCTTCCGAAAAATATTCGTAATTCCAAAAATCCGAAAATAAAGTGGGCCCCACAAAACCGTAAATTTCCTCCCGTGGGCCCCACGTGACCAATTCCGGAAATAAAATTTCATAATTCTTAAATATTCCAAAAAGTCCGAATACCAAATCTGGGAATCCAATTCCCATTAACGAACCTTTTTCCTTCACAAAATCCGGAAACTTTTCCGTCGAAAAATCACATCTTTCTTCCTTTCCAACTTTAATGTCGTATTCTCGTACGTACGTCCTCATATACATACTCTGGAACTACGGGGTGTAACAAGTCCCACGGCCAGGAACAGAGGATATGGGTTACAAGGAGATGGCCTAGTTACTAGCTAGGATTTTAGTAAATAGAGAGTATAGAGTGCACCGATATATCACGGGTCTAGACGATTATCTAGTAAAAGGGTGTATAAAAGTAGCTCTTCAGTCAGGCATGTACATTGCCCGCGTACAGGCTTATGCACAGCAGACTGAGGAACGTAGAGATCGACGGATTAACCAAGATCAGCAGAAGAGGGCCAGAATAGCAGGGTCCTTTGGTAACTTTCGAGGCGAACCTTACCGTGTGGCGGCTATATGCCTCCAAGATCTGAGTGGTCCTCCACGAGCTTGGGGCGTTCGGAGTATGCAGGAGTTGGTCAGAGCTCCATGGTTTTTTGTTCACAGATTTACATAGGTTCTAGCCAGCCAGATTCAGTTTTCCCTCGGTGTTCACTATGTGGTGGGCGTCATTCCGGGAAATGTCGTCTTTTTACCAATGCTTGTTTTGCTTGCGGCCGACAGGGCCATTTTGTGAGAAATTGTCCAACCAGAGGTAGCGCGGGTGTAGAAACTCAACCTTCGGGATCAGTGGCTGGTTCATCGCCTTCTTTTGCTATGCGCCCTGCAGGGCAGGACTATGATTAGAGTGAAGCAGTAGTTACAGGTATATCTTAACCCTCTAGAGATTTGTATGTGTGATATGATGATTTTATGTTAAAGTGTTATGTTTGGATAAGCACTGTGTAAAATTGTGATTTAGAGAACATGGTTAGTTGAAAAGGGTAAGTCTGGGGATGAGACAATTGTGAACCTTAGAATTTATAACAGTTGAGACCGAGACCTTAGATGTAAGGCCGTCTTGAGTAAAAGATTTTACGGTTAGTCTTTGTCGAAGTGCATAGTATACGTGAAGTATTTGTGTGATAATTCCATGGGTAGTTTGAGATAGAAGTGGTAGCTTTCATGACGTAAATTAGTAAGATTATTCCGGATCGGGGAACGAGAGAGTTTAGAGCGATAATGGGTCGGGTTGAGGCCATTTCGCGGGTCAACCCGCATCCCGAATTGAGGTGGGGTCAGCCCATCTTGTCTTTCAGTCAGGACTGTCTACTCGGCGGAGGGTTATGCGAGATGTTATATATCAGGAAGGTTGTAAGGCTGCACGGGGTTCCTACTTTTATTTTATGACAGGCAGTGGAGCCCAGTTTATGGCTATTTTCTTTTTCTGGAGGTTTTACCAGGCGGGGATAGGAACTCAGGTGAGTCTCAGTATTGCATTCACCCTCGGGCCAACGGACAAACAACACGTTTTATCCAGACATTTGAGGATAGGTTACGTGCCGGTGTTTTGACTTCAGGAGAGCGGTGAGGATTATTTGCCTCGTGTTGAGTGAGTATTATACTAGCTACCATTTCAGTGTTCGGATGGCGCCTTATGAAGCCTTGTATGGGCGGAAGTATAGGTTGTCGGTCGATTGGTTCAATGTTGGCAAGGTTCAGATAGTTGGTCCACACTTGATTCAGCAGAATGAGGATAAGGCGAAGCTTATCCAGAGGAGGTTATTAGCAGCTCACAATCCACAGAAGTCTTGCGGATAATCGGCGTCGACACTTGGAATTCAGGTTGACGGTGGGTCTTCTTGAAGGTACCACCCCGGAAGGGAGTGACGAGATTTGGAAAGCAAGGGAAACTTAGCCCGAGGTACTTTGGGTCTTTTCAGATCAGTTGTAGGATAGGCCAGGTTGCCTATAAGTTAGCACTGGCGTCCGACTTAGGAGGCAGTACGTCCGGTCTTTCATGTTGCTATGATTCGGAAGAGTATCGGAGATTCATCCAGAGTGTTCCCAGTTAATGACAACCAAGTTGAAGATAGTAACCCCGAGATTTTAAAAACTGAAGCAATGACGGAAATGTGATACGTATAATAGAAAGAGTTCGGGTATACAAGGAGGGTACGACGAGTAAGAAAAGAGGCGAAGATGTATTAAGAAGATGGAAGTGTCCTTTTTATAAAGTAAAGAGGTGAAGAAAGTATCCTTTGGACCATGGGTGGAGCTAATAGTATTGTTATACGCTTTAGAGATGATTCTTCGTTGGCTCGGATGTGAGTTTTTGCGCGTACGTTATATTGTGGCCATATGTGGCAATTTGCAAATTGTTCAAGTTATGAGGGACTATGCCGTTATCTGAGTTATTTGAATCTTGAAGGAACATTCGGGACGAATGTTTCTAAGGGGGGGAGAATGTTATGCCCCGTAGTTTCGGAGTATGTATGTGAGGACGTACGTACGAATGTATACGCCATAATTAGGGTAAGATTGATAGAATTGTTTTCCGACGGAAATTATTCCGAACCTTGTGAAGGAAAGTTTACGTTTTCAATATTTTTACGATTATGAAATTTTTCCGAGAGATAAAATATTTTGGACCAATAGGAGGGCGACAAGTGTCACCCCTATATTGGGCCATGTTGGACGAAATTGAGTGGACAAGTGGGCAAGACAAGTGGCCAAAAGTCTTGCATGGTTTTGCATAGTGGAGTTGGACGGTTTTTGTGAAGTTTGTGGGCAAAGTCAAATGGTCAAGGTCTTGCATGGCTTTTGTAGGACAAGTGTGGAGAGGAACCTACACCAACACATCTCTACCATACACATGTTTTAATCCTAATCCTTGGTTGTACTATATAAACCCCTTTGGTTGATGAAAATCTTCCACACTTAGTATAATTCTAGACTTGAAAATATTTCCCTCTCCCTCCTTCTCAATTGCTCTCGTCGAAACAGCCCCCTTCCTTAACCAAATGTTGTCCAAAAATTCTTAAACTTATAAGTGTTCTTCCTTAATGTGTTAGGAAGATTATTAACCAAGAGTTAGACAAGATTTCACACCCCTAGCCTCAAAGAAACCCCCCTTGGCCGAGAGTGGGCAGATTTTCGGGACTGTTTTGGACATATTTTTAGTCAAGTTTTGGAAGGGAATATCTCCTAGCATATAAGGAGTTTTTGGGTGTTTCAAAAGCCTAAAATGAATTTCGTCGAGTCTAGTTTCCAACGCAACAAACCACTCGTCTATAGGACACTGGAGTAGAGAGTTATTAACGTTACAAATTCAACTGACGAAGCAGTGGCGAAAAATCTGGACAGTCACGTTTTTTGGACTATCTTGAGGTAATGAACCTTAACCTCTTTGTGAAGTTGATTATTATGTATATATGGATATTATACATATATTGGAAGTATATTTTGGACTATAAGATATAAAGAAAGATTTGGATCTTGTTAAGATGTTAAAAGGAGAATTGGCATATTATCCATTAAAATGGTAAAAATGTATCCATTACTTACTAAGAGGTTAACAACAAAGGAACTATAACTTATAATAAGATTGGAATATAAGTTGAAGGACTAATGAAGTAATTGGATAAGTAAAATTGTAAAAGTTGGCCAAGGACCCCAACTTAAGGACCGTATCTACTTTGGACCGTATCTACTTTGGACTATATTTACGTTGGACCTTATTTACTTATTGTTATTATGAAGGAGAGATTGTTAATCTCGTTCCGTTTGGGCGTGTTATCCCCTTCTTTACTTATTGTTATTATGAAGGAGAGATTGTTAATCGCGTTAGTTTGGCGTGTTATCCCCTTCTTTACTTATTGTTATTATGAAGGAGAGATTGTTAATCGCGTTCCGTTTGGGCGTGTTATCCCCTTCTTTACTTATTGTTATTATGAAGGAGAGATTGTTAATCGCGTTCCGTTTGGGCGTGTTATCCCTTTCTTTACTTATTGTTATTATGAAGGAGAGATTATTAATCGCGTTCCGTTTGGGCGTGTTATCCCCTTCCTTAGTTATTGTTGTTATGAAGGAGAGATTGTTAATCGCGTTCCGTTTAGGCGTGTTATCCCCTTCTTTAAATTTTGGTATTATTGCACCTTAATTATAGTATGTTAATTACGGTTATCGGGCCTTGGAAAAGGTGGAAACTTGAGTAGAAACGGGGGAGGTGCTGCCGAATTTTCCGTAGGATATGGAATCTTGTTCTTAGAAATATCCTACGAAGAGATCTAGAGGTTAATAGACGTTCCATGGCCATTATAGGTGGAAGTACTACGAGTAGCGTATTCTACTTGAAGGGTGGAAAAGGGCTAGCAAGGTTATAGTACTTTTGGAGCGTTTTGCTAAATTGTCGATAATCGTCACGAGGTATGTGAACCTCTTCCTATCCTTTCTAGCATGATTATTTTAAACTATGTAGTACGGTAGACGTACGTGTGTAAAATGAGTTTGGTTTATTTAAAACATAAAGTGTTATAATGGCTTTATGGGAAGTCAATTATAACAACTTTATGTAGGTAAAAGAATGGTTTATTGATTTTAAAAAAAAAAAGATAAGGGACTTGACTTATATTTGACTTGATTTGATATGTGAAGAACTTGAATTGTGTGGGAAGTTGTGAAACCTCATTCGTGAGTAATGAGTACTTGGTTTTGAATAATAATGTTATATTGATTTCGGAAATGAGAATAAATATCGAACACCCCACTGCAGCGTTAATAAAGGAAACTATATTGACAAATAATTAATATTATTAAAACAAGTAGAAACCTCCATTTGCATAGAAGCTAAGATAAGACAAAATTGTATTACATTTCCTAGATCACGGTTGCTCTAATAAGGTCATTAATAACAAGTATTGATTTTTCTTAAATTCCAAAGTAAGGAACTCGTCTTCTAAAAGAAAAGAGACTTGAGAACTTTAAGTGTTTTTGTTTAAAGGAAAGACATGGTTTTGTCTTAAGTTGGTTTAAAAAGATGGTATGGAAATTGTTTTGGTTCACTTAAAAAGATAGTTACGCTATTCTGATACTACGGGTATCGTGTGACTTTTTGTGAAAGAAATGGCTCTTTTTAAAGAGTTAAAGTATGTAGTACCTTGGGGTTAAAACCCGGATTTGTTGACATGAAATGAAAGTACCTTGTGTGAGTAACTTGCCTATGTTGTGTGATAGCCTTGTAATACTTTCTTGTTGGCTTGATAAAGTAAACATGTTATGATGCTACGTGTGTTAGCGTCTTGTGACGTTGTGTAAAGGGGTTTTTCTTATTGTGCTTATGTTGTTTAACGATAAGCCGTTGTGTTCGACTCTTGTTATGTTTGTGTAAGGAGGTTATTCTTGTTGTGCTTATGTTGTTTAACGATAAGTTGTTGTGTTAGTATTATATCATTTACCCTCCTGACTTGTTATGATACCGGGGGTTAAGCTGCCCCCCGATGCGAGAAATACCTCATACGGGTCCAGGGGACCTATGCGGAGCTGCGGGAGTTCCAGGATTGTGTGCGAGGAATACCTCATGCGGTCTATGTGGCCATGCGGACTACAGGAGTCCAGGACGATGCCGAGGATTAGCTACCCTCGATGCGAGGAATACCTCATGCGGGCCTAGGTGGCCTATGCGGACTGCGGGAGTCCAGGATTAGGCACGCATAATGATACTATGGGCGATTGGCCTTGCTTCGATCATTCGCGGCCTAGAAAAGACCAGTTACATTATATCTATTATTGCTCTTGTTTGTGATGTGGCACTATGTGCGGTTAACTTGGTTGTTTCGTACATATTTGTGAATTGGTTTTAAAATGTTATGGTTATATTTGAGTGATGACCTTGAGGGCGTGAGTCCCTGACTTGACATGATTGTTTATAGATTGTGAAATGATATCTTTTTAGAGACAATGTTGATGTTCATTACTCTTGTTGATTTGGAGCTTTGTGAAAGCATTTTGATTGTCGTATCGTCTCTGTTTTATATAAACTATTATGATTTCCTTCTGATATTTTGATTTCACATACTTGGTACTGTTATCGACCTCGCCCGAGTCTTTGCGTTCATGCCGCGAGTAAGGAAAGCAGTGGTAGATCCTCATTCTTAGTATCTTTACTCAGGTGTCAGGAGCTCCATTTCTCCGGAGGCTCGACTTTTGGTATGGTTCTCCCTGGTGTTGTAAATGTTTTGTACATTCCGGGGTATGACGGGGCCCTGTCCCGTCATAGTGTTTACACCTTCTTAGAAGTGCAGTAATCTTGTTGTGGGCGGGATTTATAAAGGATGTGCTATTCAAGTTTTGGTTTATATATACATGCGAAAGCGACATTTTCTTGGTTATTTATTCTTACAGTTATTGTTTCATGTCTTGGTTTTTATATTCCGTTGGTTACTCTGATGTATATCTACTTGGGTGCCCGGGTAAGGCACCAGTCACGGGCCCGGGAACGGGTCGTGACAATAGTGGTCCTCCACAGTCTTCGGGATGTTCGGGATGTTCAGGAGCAGGTCAGGGCTCCAGGGCTTCAAGTTTCCGGGGGAGGAGGGGTGTTAGCCAGATGGAGCCACCCCTACCTCGGTGTGGTCGATGTGGTAGGCCCCATCTTGGGGAGTGTCGTACTATTTCGACAGCTTGTTATGCTTGCGGCCAACAGGGCCATTTGGCGAGAGAATGTCCGACCAGAGGTGGCACTGGTGGGATAGCACAGACTATGGGATCAGTTGCGGGTTCTTCACCTTCCATAGCTAGGCAGGATGTTACATGGCAGCCACGGCAGAGGTCGCGGTGGAAGTTCCCAGTTGTAGCGGTCCTTTGAACCGCCTATTTGATTTTCAGGTATATCCTTAACCCTCTAGAGACTAGTTTGTTTTGATGTTATGATGATGTGTTAAGTGTTATGTTCGGATGGTATTGTGATAAAATATGATTTAGAAGCCTGGTTAGTGAAAAGGGTAAGTCTGGGGATGAGACAATTGTGAACCTTAGAATTTATAACAGTTGAGACCTTAGATGTAAGGCCGTCTTGAGTAAAAGACTTTACGGTTAATCTTTGTCGGAGTGCATAGTATACGTGGAGTATTTGTGTGATAATTCCATGGGTAGTTTGAGATAGAAGTGGTAGCTTCCATGACGTGAATTAGTAATATTGTTAGGATCGGGAGCGAGAGAGTTTAGCGCGATAGCGAGTCGGGTTGAGGCGGATCGCGGGTCAACCCGCGGCCGGAATGAGGTGGGGTCAGTTCGAGGTGGTCCCGGTGGTAGGATCGCGAGGTGCTAGGCGAGTTTAGGTAACCATCGTACGAGTTCGCGGATGTGTTCGACTAGAATCGGATCGTGAAGGCCGGGAATGGCCTTAAAGGAATTTGAGGCTAGTAAGATGACCAAGTTTGGAGGTAGTGACTCCAAGGTTTTGGAAAATGAAGCGATGACTGGAGTATGGTACATGTACTAGAAAAATTTCGGGTGTACGAAAAGGGTACGACGAGTAAGGAAAGAAGTGAACATGTGTTAAGAGATCGGGAGTGACCATTTCTTTTGTGAAGTGAAGATGTGAAAAAAGTATCCTTTAGACCATGGGTGGAAGCTTTAGTGTTGTTATACACGTTAGAGGTGATTCCTCGTTGGCTTGGATTGGAGTTTTGCGCATGTGTTATAATATGGCCAGGTGTGGCATAAGTGGTTTTGTAAGTATAGTAGTGAAGACTATACCAGCGCATGTATGTTTTGAGACTTAGAAGGAACATTCGGGACGAATGTTTCTAAGGGGGGAAGAATGTTACACCCCGTAGTTCCAGGGTATGTATGTGGGGACGTACGTACGAGAATACGACATTTAAATTAAAAGGAAGAAAGATGTGATTTTTCGACGGAAAAGTTTCCGGATTTGTGAAGGAAAAAGGTTCGTTAATGGGAATTGGATTCCCAGATTTGGTATTTGGACTTCCTGGATTATATTAGAATTATGGAATTTTATTTCCGGATTTGGTCACGTGGGGTCCACGGGGAAAATTTACGGTTTTGTGGGGCCCACTTTGTTTTCGAGATTTTCGATATTTTGGATTTTTTCGGAAGATGAAATATTTTGGACGAGTAGGAGGGCGACACATGGCACCCCCATGTGGCCCTATGGCCGAAATTAGGTGGCACTTGGACGTTTTTTGTGGTGGACAAGTGGCAAGCCACTTGTCCAATTTTTGTGGTGGACATTTGGTTGGTAGATTACCCACACACATGTCCCCAATCCTCACCTTACACTTGCTTTAATCCTAGCCATTGATTTCTCTATAAATACCCCTTGAGTGCAGGACTTAATTTCATCCACACTTGAAATATTTTCCAAGGCAAATTCTCCCTCCCTCCCTTAGTGAAGCTCTCATCCAACCCCCCCCCCCCCCACCTTGTGTAGAAATTCTTAAATAGTTGTGGTATAATCTCAAATACCTTAGCCTAAATCCCTTGTAGTATTCCAAAGTTATCCCAACATAAGAGCCCGGAAATACTACTTTATTCCAATAGTCGCAAAATGAAACCCTAGGAAAATCTTCATAGTTGGTTGAAGTGTTAAGAGAAGTTGTTTAGAAACTTCTAAGGGTTGCTTGGAGCGGGTTGGAGTGTAAGGAATTGGAGCTAAGCATTGCTCAGGATCGACTTATTAATCTTGGATAATTTTGGGCTTATCGAGGTAATGATCTTTGTCCCCCTATTGTAATTGGATATTACATATTGTAGTAGTTTAGAATTGAGTATAAGATATATTGGAAGGATGATTATAAAGAATTGAACAGTATTTACATTGAATTTGTATTCTGATGGACTTGTAGTATTATTGTGGGGCAGTGTTGTACACGTCCGGTTAGACGTGTAACCCCCTTGGAGTTGTTGGCTTGGTAGCGGGCCTTGATAGATGAGGAGAGTTATGTGGTTACGGAGGGGGGGGGGGAGGTGCTGCCGAATTTTCCGGAGAATATGGAACCTTGTACTTAGAAATGTTCTACGAAGGGATCTAGAAATTAATAGACGTTTTGTGGCCTTTATAGGTTGAAGTACTACGAGTAGCGTATTCTACTTGAATGGTGGAAAAGGCTAGCAAGGTTATAGTACTTGGAGCATTTTGCTAATTGTCGATAATCGTCGCGAGGTATGTGAACATCTTCCTATCTTTTCTAGCATGATGTTGTGAAATATGTAGTACGGTAGACGTACGTGTGCTAAACGAATTTTGGTTGGTTTAAAACATAAAGTGTTATAATAACTTTATGGGAAGCTAGTTATAACGACTTTATGTAGGTAAAAGAATGGTTTGTTGAGTTTTTAAAAGATAAGAGACTTGACTTATATTTGACTTGATGTGAAATGTGAAGAACTTTAATTGTGTTAAAAAGTGGTGAAACCTCATTCGTGAGAAATGAGTACTTTGTCTAAAGAAAAGGAAAAGGAGTAAGTTATATAGATTTCGGAAAATGGAAATAAGTATCGAACAAGCCATTGCAACGTTAATAAAGGAAAAAGTAACGACAATTAATTATATTAAAACAAGTAGAAACCCCCATCTGCATAGAAGCTAAGATAAGACAAAATTGTATTACATTTCCTAGATCATGACTGCTTTAATAAGATCATTATAAACAAGTTTTGATTTTCTTAAATTCCAAAGTAAGAAACTTGATTTCTAAAAGAAAAGAGACTTGAGGAATTGAAGAGTTTTTGGTTTAAAAGAAAGGCATGGTCTTGTCTTAAATTTGTTTAAAACATAAAGTGTTATAATAGCTTTATGGGAAGTTAGTTATAACGACTTTATGAAAACAAAAGAATGGTTTTATTATTGGATTTAAAATGGTAACTTGATTTTGGGAAAAGAGAAGTAACTTGAGTTTACTTGAGTTTAATGGTATAAGTAACTTGTTTTCAAATATCGAACTTTTCTTGATGGAAAAGTATAAGTGGCTTGGTTTTAAAAGGTAGGAGTACCTTGATCTTAAAAGAGTTAGTTACTTGGGTTTTAAAAAGTATACTTGACGTTGTTTTAAAAAAGTAAGCCACTTGGTTTAAAAAGTGTAAAGTACTTGATTTAAACATGAACGTGTTTTGTACTACGGATAATAGTATCGAGTTGTTTTTACGTAAAAAGAGATCTTTTTGAAAGGATTAATGTATGTAGTACTTTGGGGTTAAAACCCGGATTCGTTGTCATAAACTGGAAGTCTAAGAGTATGTTAAATTTGCCTATGCTAGTTGTGATAGCCTTGGTGGTATTACTATGTTACCGCGTCTCTCGGTTGGAGGGCCGACTGACTTGTTGTGAATTTGTTGGGCGTCTGGCGGTGTGGAGGATTCCAGGTATGCTTCCATTTTGTTTGATCTTGGCGTGCTTATACTATGAGGATGCGGGGCATGCGACGAGATGCGGGTTAGATGCGTCACGTTTCATTAGACGTCTGCGGCGGTGGAGGATTCCGCGGGTATGCTTCCATTGTTATTATCACGAGGACATGTCTACAGATGAGGATTCCGGGCATGCGGCCCGTGCGGTGAGCTAAACTCGGTATATTATTATTGTCACATGGGCATGTCTACACCGATAAGGGATTCCGGGGGCATGTGACCATTACTATTATTCCATGGACTAGCTCCTCATGAAGACTTGTCTACACCGATGAGGGATTTCGGGGGCATGGTATATGCGATCATTATTCCATAGGCTAGCTCCCCATGAAGATGTCACGACCCGACCTCGGGCCCGTGACTGGTACCTTACCCCGGGCACCCTAGTGATACAATCATCAGAGAAAATCAGCGGAAATAAAAACTTAATCATGAAACAAGATAATACGAAAACAGGCTAACCAAAACGGTTACCTTTATGAATATATAAATAATTAAACCTGAACAGTTACATCCTTTTTCACCCTGCCCACAACAGTACTACAGACCTCTAAGAGTTTTATAACAACAATGACGGGACAGGGCCCCGCCATACCCCTGAATGTACAAGAACCTACAATCTCAGGGAATCATACCAAAAGATAAGCCTCCGGAGAAACGGAGCTTCCCAAGCTGACTGTGATCCTATGAGCGAGGATCAACAACCGGTGTACCTCTACTGCGGCATGAACGGCCCCGAAGGAGGTCGATCAGGTACCAAGTATGTGGCGAAAAATCGTAAATGAAATCATAATAGTCTATATAAAGCGGGAGACATGTATGATAACCAAACTACAATCCTGATATATAAACGATGTCAAGTCGGGGACTCACGCGTAAAGTCATCACTCATATATAACGGGAATTTAACTCGCACAACGCGCGTGCCGGCGATCTCACCTCGGTATAAGCATGGCCATGGAACCATCCTAATGGAAGCATACCCGTGGGCCACCCATCGTGTCAGTATGTCCAAAAGGAAAAACAAGATAACAATCAAAATGGAAGCATACTCGTGGGCCACCCATCGTGTCAGTATGTCCAAAGCAAATAGCAAGATAACACTCCTAATGGAAGCATACCCGTGGGCCACCCATCGTGTCAGTATGTCCAAAAGAAAATAACAAGATAACAATCATAGTGGAAGCATACTCGTGGGCCACCCATCGTGTCAGTATGTCCAAGGCAAATAGCAAGATAACACTCCTAATGGAAGCATACCCGTGGGCCACCCATCGTGTCAGTATGTCCAAAAGAAAATAACAAGATAACAATCATAGTGGAAGCATACTAGTGGGCCACCCATCGTGTCAGTATGTCCAAAGCAAATAACAAGATAACACTCCTAATGGAAGCATACCCGTAGGCCACCCATCGTGTCAGTATGTCCAAAAGGATCGATTAGTGGAAGCATACTCGTGGGCCACCCATCGTGTCAGTATGTCCATCAATCAACCAGATAGCCGGCCCTCTAACGAGAGACGCGGTATGTCACAACCCGTTCCGGGGCCCGTGACTGGTGCCTTACCCCGGGCACCCTAGTGATACAACATCAGAGTAATCAGCGGAACATAAAGACAATACATGAAACCAATGTAATAAGACAGTGAAATAAGAAGACAGGCTAACCAAAAGCAGTTCTGTCGGTATATATAAATAACAATTTGAGCAGTTACATCCTTTCTACCACTCTGCCCGCCGCATTACTACTGCACCTAAGAATGATATGACAACAACGACGGGGCGGGGCCGTCATACCTGAATGTAGCACCTACAATCAGCGAGGACTATACCAAGATAAGCCTCGGAGGAAACGGAGCTTCCCAAGCGCTGTGACCCTAGAGCGAGGATCAACGGCGGTGTACCTTTACTGCGGCATGAACGCAGCCCCGAAGGAGTCGATCTAACAGTACCAAGTATGTGAAACATGAAGATACTGTAAATGAAATCATAGTAGTCTATAGAAAGCAGGAGACATGTATGATAACCAAACTACAGTTCACAATAAATAAGCAGTCATGTCTAGTCAGGGACTCACGCCCTCAAAGTCATCACTCCATATAACAATGGGTCTCACGCCCACAACATCAATCATGCGTGGAATACCTTCCTCACCGCCGTGATCGATGATAGAAAAGCACCAAGGAATACACATGAACAGCAGGTCCCACCTGTGTCCAAATAAAACAGTACAGGGTAAGTACGAAGGCATAGCCGACTACTAACACCCACAGTACTAACAAGGTCATAAACCGTATCATGATATCTGTCTGCAGCCGTCACATGATCAAAGGCGGTCGCCGCGCAATATCAAATGTGCGCGTCTAGCCACCGAACTCCCGCGACTCCGCATAGGCCAATCTCATAGGCCGCGTGAGGTATAACCCGCATCGAGGTAGCTACTCCGGCGTCGCCCCGGACTCGCGATCGCGTGGCCACATGCCGCGTGACCATAAAGGCCGCACACTAACACGGAACTCGTAGCTCGCATAGGCCGGGACCCGCATGAGGTATTCTCGAATCATGGTCCTGCATCGCTGAGTCTACCCGCGTCGGAGCGGCTTAACCCGGAAACACGGTGAGTGGTATAATACCAACATAACGGTTTATCGTTTAAACAACATAAGCACAATCGAGGAAAACCCTTTACACAAACATCACAGAATACTAACACACGTAGCATCCTAATATGATTACTTATCAAATCAACACGAAGGTATTACAAGGCTATCACAAACCAATACAATCAAGTTATTCACACATAAGGTACTTTCTACTATATGATTAACGAGATCGGGTTTTATCCCCAAAGTACTTTATACAATAACTCTTTAAAGATATGTTACTTTCACAAAAGTCACACAATACGTAGTATATAACAATAGAGTGATTATCTTTTGAAGTAAATCAAAACACTTCTCTTTGTAAAACCAAGTAACAACATTCTTTTTCAAACGTCCAAGTTTGCCTAATTTCAAATGTTCACGTTTCTTATTTTAGAAAGGTTTCATAGTTCCTAGCCTTATTCATTTAAGAATATAATTCTCTTTAAACCATCCGAGAAACATAAGCCTTATATGTGAGTAGGATATTCTTGTTTATAACAATCTTATTACAAGATCATGACCTAGGAAATATCATTTTGTCTCATCTTAGCTTCTATGCGGATGGAAGTTTCTCAGTTTTAATAATACTTAATCTGTCAAAACATTTCCTTTTATTAACTGCAGTTGGTTTGTCGATACACATTCGATTTCGAAATCAATAAAACATTCTTAAGCGTTATACCTAACTTCCATAAAAGCTAGTATAACTCTTAAGTTTTCAAAAACCAAGTATTACTCTTCTTTCAAAATGATTCAAAAATCTTTTGAAATACTTCAAGTTCTTTATTATCACATAACCCGCTTGATTATAGTTCAAATCGATTTACCTTTTAAAGACCACAGTATTTTCTTACCTACATAAAGTCATTATAACCAACTTCCCATAAAGCCGTTATAACACTTTATGTTTTAGACCAATCAAATACATTTAACACTGTCGTCTACGTACTACATAGTTACACATATATCATGCTAGAAGAGATAGGAAGAGGTTCACATACCTCGCGGCAGTATCGACTAATAGCAAAACGCTCCAAGTACTTCCAACCGTCGGCTACTCCTTAAGCCAAGTAGATCGCGCCACACGTAGTACTTCAACCTATAAGGCCACAAGGCACTTATTAACATCTAGATCTCTTCGTAGAACATTCTACAGAAAATTCGGCAGCCCCTCCCCCCCCCCCCCCGCAACAGCGTAAATCTCCTCCTCTATCGGGGTCGGCTACCAAGCCAACCAGGGGGGGGGGGTTATACGTCTAATCCGGACGTGCACAATTCTACCTCACAGAAAAGCTACACAAGTCTCATGTCTGATCTATGTAATTCTGATTCGGTACTCTTCTTTGAAAAGGTTTCTTATTATTCAGCTTAAGTCAAAAGACATTGCCGATAACTACGTTCACTCTATATATAGTATACTTCAACTATATATTCTAACAACATGTACTTTCCAATTACAATAGGGGACAAGATAATTACCTCGATAAGCCCAAAATTATCCAAGTTATAATGTCGATCTGAGCAAGGTTTAGCTCCTACTGCATGCGCTCGATCCGCTCCAAACAACCCTTAGAAGTTCTAACCAACTTCTACTTAAATACTTCAACCAACTATGAAGATTTCCTTAGGGTTTCGGTTTGAGATTAAAAGGACAAAAGGTAGTATTTTCGGGCTCTACGTATAGAGGTATCTTTGGAATACTACAAGGTATACGGCTAAGGTAATTTGGGTATAGTAACAATACTATGGAGAGTATTTCTACCAAGAGGGGGGGTGTATTCTACGAGAACAACAAGGCACGGGGCGCTACTCGGCGAGGGGCCTGCGAAAAAGGAGGGCTTTCAAGACTTGAGGAGTGAGAGTGGATGAAGAAAACTCATCAAAGGGAGGGTATTTATAGGAAACCAAGGGCCAAGATCAAGCCATGTGGGGGGCAAGTAGAGGGCCAAGATGTGCCCAAGTGCCCCCTAGTCCCTACTCCACAAAACAAGCCACAAAACATTGCACAAAACAAGGCCAAAACAAGGCACAAAAACGTGAACTAATCGGCCAAGGCCAACCACTCTTATCAGTCAATGAGGGTGACAAGTGTCACCTCCCATTGGTCCAAAAATGTTTTCTCTCGGAAAAATCCGAAAAATATAAATGACATAGCGGAATTTTCCTACGTAAGTAATGAAACGTTTATCGAAAAACGACTCTGTCGGGTGTTGTGAACAAATAATTTTCACTTGCATTTTAAGGCACAAACTTTTCTACGCACGCCCCACGCATACTGCGAAATACGGGTATAACATTCTCCCTCGCTTAGAAACATTCGTCGAATGTTCCTTCTAAGTCCCAAAACAAGCGCGCGATATAGTCTTCACTACTATACTTACGAGAACAAACACGCCACACCGCCAGAAACACTGCGCAAATACTTACATCCAAGTCCACGAGGAAACACCTCTAACATCACCACCAACACCTCTCTAGGGTCTAGAATATACTTCCGCACCTTCTCTTTATAAAAAAAAATTGATCACATCTATGCTCGCCATACATGCTCGCTTCTTCCCGATACCACTTTTGTCACTTTGCCGCGAGGTTCTAGTGTCACTCCGGCGACCCAACAATGGTACCGGACTGCTTGCGATTCCTGAGGATGTCGTACACTTCTTGAACACTCGAACTCCTTCTTATAACCTATCACACTTCTGATACTGCTTCAGTTTCCAAAACTCGGGGTTACTATCTCTAACGTGGTCATCATAAACTGGGAACACTCTGGATGGATCTCCGATACTTCCCCGATCATAACAATACGAAAGACCGGACGTACTGCCTCCTAAGTCGGACGGCAATTGCTAACATATAGGCAACCTGGCCTATTCTTCACATGAACTCAAAAGGGCCCAAAGTACTCGGGCTAAGTTCCCTCTGTTTTCCAAAACTCGCCACACCCAACCCGGGTGGTACTTTCAAGAAGACCGACCGTCAACTGAACTCTGGCGTCGTCGACGATTATCCGCACGATTTCTCGAGCTGCGGAATCTCTTCTAGACAAGCTTTACCTATTCACGATCTGTGGAACAAGCTGAACCAACTATCTGAATCGCCAACATCGAACCAATCGTGGCGACTTACACATCCGCCCCTACAAGGCTTCATAAGGCGACATCCGATCACTGAAATGGTAGCTTAAACACTCCCTCCACAGGAGACAACAATCCCCTCAACTACCCCTGAAATCCACACACTGGCCCGAGGGCGAATGCGGTCGAGACTCACCGAGTTCTTAACCACCTTGGTAAAACTTCCGAAACAAAACAACCGTACCACTGGCTCCATGCGTCATAAGGTGAAGGTAGGCACCCCGTGCAGCCTTACAACCTTTCTGATTAATCAACACTGCCGAGTAAACGGTCTTTGCTAGAAGACAAGGCGGTGACCTCGCCGGCGACTCGGTCGAATCGTCCACGAACTCGTCGTCTTTGGTTAACTAAACTGGGCCTAACACCCTCGTGACCTACCACAAGGCGGGACCACCACAAACTGACCCGCCCCAAACATGCCGCGGGTTGACCCGCGGCGTGGCCTCAACCCGACCTGGCAACGCGCAAAACGCTAGCTCCCCGAAGGAAAACTCTCACTAATCACGTTACGAAAACCTAGCGGTCTTCTTAGCTCAACTACCCTCTTTCATTTCACACTACTCAGGGACTTATCCCACAAACATAACTCACGTGCACTATGCACTCCTATAAGAGTCAAACATAAACAATACATCTTTTACTCGAGATGGCCTTACCTCTAAGGTCTCCACGTATAACACTCTAAGGCTCACACTTTCTCTATCCCCCAATCTTTCCCGGTTACTAACCATGATTTCTAATCACAAATAACACACTGCTATCAGAACATAGCCCTTATGATATACCCATCTTATCACACCTTGATCTCAGAGGTTAAGGATCTATCCGTATTCTTGCTTTACTCCTTAGTCGTTCTAATAAAGCACCTTGTAGGCGCAGCTAAGGAAGATGACGAACTACCCACCGATCACGAAGGCTAAGTCCTCTTACCAGGACATCCTTTCGACACATGGCCCTGACGGCCGCAGGTAAAACAAGTACCAACAAAAGACGACATTCCGGGATGGCGTGCATCGCGATGTGAATCGGGAGAAACGAATCGGTGGTGGAACTGCGTGTAGGCGTGAGCGGAAGCTCTGGAGCTCTGACCAACTCCTGCATACCCCGAACGTCCTGAACCCTGTGGAGGACCTTTCTGCACTGGTGGATGTGCATATCAAGTCTGCTGGTGAGGCGATTCGCCTCGAAAGTTACCAAAGGACCCTGCTGTTCTGGCCATCTACTGCTGTCCTCGGTTAACCCGTCGATCTCTACGTTTCTCGGCCTGCGCATAAGCCGTGCAGGCCATGCTCAAGCCTAACTGAAGAATTACTTTCGCACAACCTTCTCTTAGATAGTCATCAAGACTCGCGGTACATCGGTATACTCTCTGGTAGCCAAATCCATAGCTAGTAACAGGGTCGCCTTTTTGCAATCTATATTCTCTGTCCCGATCGTGGGCGAAGGTTCATATATCATGGTCGCGATGAGGCGCGCCCAGTGCTAAACTCTGCTTTGGGGCTAGTGGCGTCGTAAAACTCCCGAATGAAGCACCACCGGTGATGATTGGAGTGCGTGCCCACGTAACCCTCAGTACTCTACTCGCGACTCCGCCGTGCCTTGCCCTCACGGGCGGGTTGCCTACGCGGAGGCATAACGGTAAGGAAAGAAATACGTGAGAGGTCCAACTTACAACACGGCTCTAAGGCACGATCTCGAGTGAGAAGAATAGAAACCAATCCTAAATATCCTATAGCCTCACGATTATTGGTGTGGTGCACAACACCGATAATCAAGACTTCATGGATCTGATGCGTAGACACTTTCAGAGGATTAATCGCTCACGATACCATACTGCAACCCGTTCGGGCCCGTGGTCGTGTCTTACCGGGCACCCTAGTGATACAACATCGAGTAATCGTGAACATAAAGACAATACATGAAACCAATGTAATAAGACGGTGAAATAAGAAGACAGGCTAACCAAAAGCAGTTCTGTCGGTATATATAAATAACAATTTGAGCGATTTACATCCCTTTCTACCACTCTGCCCATGCGATACTACGGACCTCTAAGAATGATATGACAACAACGACGGGACGGGGCCGTCATACCACGAATGTAAGCACCTACAATCAGCGGGGACTATACCAAGATAAGCCTCGGAGAACGGAGCTTCCCAAGCGCTGAGCGTGACCCTAAGAGCGAGGATCAACGGCGGTGTACCTTTACATGCGGCATGAACGCAGCCCCGAAGGAGTCGATAACAGTACCAAGTATGTGAAACATGAAGATCGTAAATGAAATCATAGTAGTCTATAAGCGGGAGACATGTATGATAACCAAACTACGATTCCTGATAAATAAGCGATCATGTCTAGTCGGGGACTCACGCCTCAAAGTCATCACTCGATATAACAATGGGTCTCACGCCACAACATCAATCATTCGTGGAATACCTTCCTCCACCGCGTGATCGATGATAGAAAAGCACCAGGAATACACATGAACAGCAGGTCCGCGTGTCCAAATAAAGCGATGCAGGTAATGCGAAGGCATAGCCGACTACTAACACCTACAGTACTAACAAGGTCATAAACTGTATCAAGATATCTGTCTAGACCGTCACATGATCAAAGCCCGGTCGCCGCCAATATCAAATGTGCGCGTCTAGCCTCGAACTCCCGCAGACTCGCATAGGCCAATCTCATAGGCGCGTGAGGTATAACCCGCGTCGGTAGCTACTCCGGCGTCATCACGGACTCGCGATCGCGTAGCACATAGATCGCATGACCATAAAGGCGCGCACTAACACGGAACTCTCGTAGCTCGCATAGGCCGGGACCGCATGAGGTATTATCGAATCATGGTCCTGGACGCTGAGTCTACCCGCATCGGAGGCGAGCTTAACCCGGAAACACGGTGAGTGGTATAATACCAACATAACAGTTTATCGTTTAAACAACATAAGCACAATCAAGGGAAAACCCCTTTACACAAACATCACAGAATACTAACACACGTAGCATCCTAATATGATTACTTATCAAATCAACACGAAGGTATTACAAGGCTATCACAAACCAATACAATCAAGTTATTCACACATAAGGTACTTTCTACTATATGATTAACGAGATCGGGTTTTATCCCCAAAGTACTTTATACAATAACTCTTTAAAGATATGTTACTTTCACAAAAGTCACACAATACCCGTAGTATATAACAATAGAGTGATTATCTTTTGAAGTAAATCAAAACACTTCTCTTTGTAAAACCAAGTAACAACATTCTTTTTCAAACGTCCAAGTTTGCCTAATTTCAAATGTTCACGTTTCTTATTTTAGAAAGGTTTCGTAGTTCCTAGCCTTATTCATTTAAGAATATAATTCTCTTTTAAACCATCTAAGAAACATAAGCCTTATATGTGAGTAGGATATTCTTGTTTATAACAATCTTATTACAATGACCATGACACAGGAAATATCATTTTGTCTCATCTTAGCTTCTATGCAGATGGAAGTTTCTACTGGTTTTAATAATACTTAATCTGTCAAAACATTTCCTTTTATTAACGCTGCAGTGGTTTGTCGATACACATTCTGATTTCCGAAATCAGTAAAACATTCTTAAGCCGTTATACCTAACTTCCCATAAAGCTAGTATAACTCTTAAGTTTTCAAAAACCAAGTATTACTCTTCTTTCAAAATGATTCAAAAATCTTTTGAAATACTTCAAGTTCTTTATTATCACATAACCCGCCAGTTATAGTTCAAATCAGTTACCTTTTAAAGACCGCAAGTATTTTCTTACCTACATAAAGCTGTTATAACCAACTTCCCATAAAGCCGTTATAACACTTTATGTTTTAGACCAATCAAATACATTTAACACTGACGTCTACCGCACTACATAGTTACACATATATCATGCTAGAAGAGATAGGAAGAGGTTCACATACCTCGCGACGAGTATCGACTAATAGCAAAACGCTCAAGTACTTCCAAGTCGGCTACTCCTTAAGCCAAGTAGATCGCGCCACACGTAGTACTTGACCTATAAGGCCATGGCGCTTATTAACATCTAGATCTCTTCGTAGAACATTCTGAGAAAATTCGGCACCTCCCCACAGCAGCGTAAATCTCCTCTCTATCGGGGCGGCTACCAAGCCAACTGCGGGGTTATACGTCTAATCGGACGTGCACAATTCTATCTCACGAAAAGCTACACAAGTCTCGTAATACGATCTATGTAATTACTGATTCGATTACTCTTCTTTCGAAAAGGTTTCTTATTATTCAGGCTTAAGTCAAAAGACATTGCGATAACTACGTTCAGCTCTATATATAGTATACTTCAACTATATATTCTAACAACATGTACTTTCCAATTACAATAGGGGGACAAGATAATTACCTCGATAAGCCCAAAATTATCCAAGTTATAATGTCGATCCTGAGCAAGGTTTAGCTCCTACCGTGCGCTCGATCCGCTCCAAACAACCCTTAGAAGTTCTAACCAACTTACTTAAATACTTCAACCAACTATGAAGATTTCCTTAGGGTTTCGGTTTGAGATTAAAAGGACAAAAGGTAGTATTTAGGGCTCTACGTATAGAGGTATCTTTGGAATACTACAAGGTATCTGGCTAAGGTAATTTGGGTATAGTAACAATACTATGGAGAGTATTTCTACCAAGAGGGGTGTATTCTACGAGAACAACAAGGCAAGGGCGCTACTCGCGAGGGGCCTCACGAAAAAGGAGGGCTTTCAAGACTTGAGGAGTGAGAGTGGATGAAGAAAACTCATCAAAGGGAGGGGTATTTATAGGGAAACCAAGGGCCAAGATCAAGCCATGTGGGGGACAAGTGGAGGGCCAAGATGTGCCCAAGTGCCCCCTAGTCCCTACTCCACAAAACAAGCCACAAAACATTGCACAAAACAAGGCCAAAACAAGGCACAAAAACGTGAACCAATCGGCCAAGGCGGCCACCCCTCTTTACCGTCAATGAGGGTGACAAGTGTCACCCTCCCATTGGTCCAAAAATGTTCGTCTCTCGGAAAAATCCAAAAATATAAATGACATAGCCGGAATTTTCCCTACGTGAATGGAAAGCGTTTCGTCGAAAAACGACGCTAATCGGGTGTTGTGAACAAATAATTTTCGGCCCTTGCATTTTAAGGCACAAACTTTTCTACGTACGTCCTTACGTACATACTCTGGAAATACGGGGTATAACACGGTAGCACAGAAATACAACACTTGCACAACACAGGCTATCACCACAAGCATAGGCAAGTTCAACATACTCAAAGACTTTCATTTTTATTACAACAAATCCGGGTTTTAACCCCAAAGTACTACATACATTAATCCTTTCAAAAAGATCTCTTTTTACGTAAAAACAACTCCATACTATTATCCGTAGTATCAAATACGTTCATGTTTTAAAATCAAGTACTTTACACTTTTTTTTAACCAAGTGGCTTACACTTTTAGAACAACGTCAAGTATACATTTAAAAACCCAAGTAACCAACCCTTTTAAGATCAAGGTACTCCTACCTTTTAAAACCAAGCCACTTATATTTTTCTCATCAAGAAAAGTTCGATATTCGAAAATAAGTTACTTATACTTTTAAACTCAAGTTACTTCTCTTTTCCCGAAATCAAGTTACCATTTTAAATCCAATAATAAAACCATTCTTTTGTTTCCATAAAGTCGTTACAACTAACTTCCCATAAATCTGTTATAACACTTTATGTTTTAAACCAATTTAAGACAAAACCATGCCTTTCTTTTAAACCAAAACGCTTCAAATTCTTAAGTCTCTTTTCTTTTAGAAATCAAGTTCCTTACTTTGAAATTTTAAGAAAACCAAAACTTGATTATAATAATTCTTATTAGAGCAGCCATGATCTAGGAAATGTAATACAATTTTGTCTTATCTTAGCTTCTATGCAGATGGAGGTTTCTACTGGTTTTAATATAATTAATTGTCATTACTTTTCCTTTATTCACGCTGCATTGGCTTGTTCGATTCTTATTCCCATTTCCGAAATTAATGTAACATTATTCTTTTAAAAACCAAGTACTCATTACTCACGAATGAGGTTTCACAACTTCTAATACAATTCAAGTTCTTCACATTTCATATCAAGTCAAATACAAGTCCAGTCTCTTATCTTTTAAAATCAGTAAATCATTCTTTTACCTACATAAAGTCGTTATAATTAACTTCCCATAAAGCCATTATAACACTTTATGCTTTAGACCAACCAAAATTCGTTTAGCACACGTACGTCTACCGTACTACATAGTTCACAACATCATGCTAGAAAAGATAGGAAGAAGTTTACATACCTCGCGACGATTATCGACAATTAGCAAAACGCTCCACAGTACTGTAACCCTGCTAGCCTTTTCCACTCTTCAAGTAGAATATGCTACTCGTAGTACTGCAACCTATAAAGGTCACAAAACGTCTATCAACTCCTAGACCTCATCGTAGAATATTCTAAATGCAAGATTCCTTATTCTACAGAAAATTCGGCGACCTCCCACGTAATCACATAAATCTTCTCCTCTACTCGGGCCGCTACTGTGCCAACAACTCCGGGGGTTACGTCTAACGGACGTGTTCAATTCTACTTCACGATAATACTACAAGTCTCGTAAATACGGTCAATGTAATTCTGATTCGATTCTCTTCTTTAAAATCCTTCTATGTAATTATAGTTCAATTCTTTTCAAAATTCATTCTATTTATAGTATACTCAACTATATATTACTACAACATGTAATTTCCAATTACAATAGGGGGATAAATATCATTACCTCGATAAGCCCAAAATTTTCCAAGATTATATGTCGATCCTGAGCAACGTTTAGCTCCAATTCCTTACGCTCCAACCCGCTCCTAAGAACCTCGAGAAGTTTCTAAACAACTTCTCTTAACACTTCAACTCCAAAAGTGAAGAACACTTAGGCTACAATTTTGGCAACTCTCGGCCAAGGGGGTATATTTAGTGGCTAGGGTGTGAAATCTTTTCTAACTTTTGGTTAATAATCTTCCTAATACACTAAGGAAGAACACTTAAAACTTAAAGGATTTTTTTGGACAACTTTTGGTCAAGGGATATGGCCAAAGCCGAGAGCACTAGGGAAAGGGGAGGGAGTGTTTTGTCTTGGAAATTTTCTCAAGTGTGGATGAATTTTAGTCTTGCACTAAGGGGGTATTTATAGGCCAATCAATGGCCAAGATCAAAGCAAGTGTGTGGTCTAGATTGAGCCATGTGTGTGTGGGTCCCACTTATCTATCTACTACACAAATATCTAGCAAGACATTGACCAAATGTTTATGGCATTTTCTTTGCAAAAAACGTGCCAAAGATTGCCCACAAAACCGTCCAACTTTGCCACCTAAGGGTGACACATGTCGCCCTCCTATTGGTCCAAAATATTTTATCTCCCGGAAAAATCCAAAATAAATAAATTCTTGAAAACGCAAAATTCCTTTACAAGGTTCGGAAAATTTTCCGTCGGAAAAACAAATCCTATATCCTTATCCTACTTAAGGCTTGTATTTTCGTACGTACGTCCTCACATACATACTCCGGAAATACGGGGTATAACATTCTTCCCCCCTTAGAAACATTCGTCCCGAATGTTCCTTCTAAGTCTCCAAACACACATGCGCCGGTATAGTCTTCACTACTACACTTATGAAACCAACTATGCCACATATTGCCATAATATAACATACACGCAAAACCCAAATCCAAGCCAACGAGGAATCACCTCGAAGATGTAAAACAACACCAACTCTCGCTCCTGGTCCAAAGGATACTCCGCCCGCGCTTCACTTCACAAAAGAAAAGATCATTCCCGTTCTCATAGGTTCGCTTCCTTTCTTTCGTTGTACCATCTTGTACACGAACTCTCTATAGTATCGTTCCACACGATTACGCTTCAATTTCCAAAACTGTGGAGTCACTACCTCCAAACTTGGTCATCTTACTAGCCTCGAATTTCTTCAAGGCCATTCCCGGCCTTCACGATCCGATTCTGGTCGAACACGCCCACGGAGTCATACAATAGTTACCTAAACTTGGGCCTTGCACCCTCGTGATCCTACCACCTGGCAGGACCACCTCGAACCGACCCCTCATACTTCCGGGTTGCGGGTTGACCCGCGAACGGTCCTTAACCCGACCCATAATCGCGCCAAACTCTTGTTCCCCGATCCGGAATAATCTTACCTATTCAAGTCCCGAAAGCTACCACTTTTCTTACATGACCCGAGGAATCATCCCACAATATATTTCACGCATACCACGTACTTCAACAAAGACCAACCGTAAAATCTTTTACTCAAGACGGCCTTACATCTAAGGTCTCAACTGTTACAAATTCTAAGGCTCAAAATTTTTTCATCCCCAGACTTACCCTTTTCACTAACCAGGCTTCTAAATCACATTCTAACATAAAGCTATCCGATCATAACACTTAACACATTATCATAACATCAATACAAACTAGTCTTTAGAGGGTTAAGGATATACCTGAAAATCATATAGGCGGTTCAAAGGACCGCTAAAACTGGGAACTTCCACCGCGACCTCTGCCGTGGCCTGTCGGTGTATGAATATCCTGCCTCGCTATTAAAGGTGAAGAACCCGCAATTGATCCCGTAGTCTGTGCTATCCCACCAGTGCCACAACTGGTTGGACAATTTCTCGCAAAATGGCCCTGCTGGCCGCATATAAAACAAACTCCCAAACTAGCACGGCACTCCCCACCATGGAGCCTACCACAACGGTCACAACGAGGTAGGGGTGGCTTCATCTGGCTAACATCCCTGCTCCCCCGAAAATCTGAACCCTTGGAGCCACGACTGCTCACGAATACTCTGGATGCCACGAAGGCGTGGAGGACCGCTCGATCTTGTGAAGGTGCATAACTAACTTCTTCTTTGGCGGTCCGCCTCGAAAGTCACCAAAGGACCCTGCTGTTCTGGCCCTCTTCTGCTGATCTCGGTCATTCCGTCGGCCTCTTGGTTCCTCACATCTAAGTGCATAAGCCTGCATGCGGGCAATGTCCATGCCCGGCTGAAGAGCTACACCCGAGCAACTCTCTGCCAAATAATCGTCGAGCCTTGTGACATAGCGGTGCACTCTGTCCTCCATGTCGGCTACTAACGGGGCGTCTGAGCTAATGAGTTAAACTCCACATTGTACTCGACCGTCGCGGTCGCTTTAACGTCAAAAATCTGTCGGCCCGAGCCCTCCTCATCTGTGGAGGCAAGAAATGTGCAAGAAATGTCTCTGAGAACTCGTCCCATACGGCTGGAAGTGCATACTCTCCCCGGGATAGCTCGCGAATCAAACGATCATTGCGGTATCACGCAGCCGATGCGAACCTAAGACCACCGACTCGGTCTCCGAAGCCTTGATCACTCTCATGATCCGCTGTAACTGTCGGATGAACTCCTGCGGATCATCCTCAGGCCTCGACCCGTAGAACTCTGGCGGGCTACAACTCAGAAAATCTCGTAGTCTCAAACTATCGGATCTAGGGTGAACCACTGGTACTACTGGAACCTCCGAATCTCGTCTGTCCTCGTGTCTAACCACAATCCTAGCTAGTAACTGGGCCATCTCCTTGTAACCCATATCCTCGGCTCCTGGTCGTGGAACTGGAGACTCAGGTATCGTAGCCTCAGTAGCTACTGCTGCTGCTCTAAACTCTACTGGGGCCGGCGGCGTCGCAAAACTCGCCGTCTGAAGCACTATCTCGTCTTCGACGCTCGCGCTCGTACTCCTCTGTGTCCTACTAGCAGCTCCCTCGGCTGCCTTGCTCTTCTGGGCTCTGGTTGCCTTGCGCGGAAGCATAACTGGTACAAAAGAATACGTCAGAGGGAGTCCAACTTACAACACATCTCTAAGGCACGATCTCAGAGTGAGAAGAATGGAAACCAATACTAAATGTCCTGCAGCCTCCTGATTATAGATGTGGTGCACAACACACCGATAATCAAGACTCTACTAGACACGGTCTGTAGACACTTTCCGAGGACTAACTGCTCTGATACCACTTTTGTCACGACCCGAGCTCGGGCCCGTGACTGGTGCCTTACCCCGGGCACCCTAGTGATACAATCATCAGAGAAAATCAGCGGAAATAAAAACTTAATCATGAAACAAGATAATACGAAAACAGGCTAACCAAAATGGTTACCTTTATGAATATATAAATAATTAAACCTGAACAGTTACATCCTTTTTCACCCTGCCCACAACAGTACTACAGACCTCTAAGAGTTTTATAACAACAATGACGGGACAGGGCCCCTCCATACCCCTGAATGTACAAGAACCTACAATCTCAGGGAATCATACCAAAAGATAAGCCTCCGGAGAAACGGAGCTTCCCAAACGCTGAACCGTGATCCTATGAGCGAGGATCAACAACCGGTGTACCTCTACCTGCGACATGAACGCAGCCCCCCGAAGGAGGTCAGTACAACAGGTACCAAGTATGTGAAACTGAAAATACTGTAAATGAAATCATAATAGTCTATATAAAGCAGGAGACATGTATGATAACCAAACTACAGTCCACAATATATAAACAGTCATGTCAAGTCAGGGACTCACGCCCGTAAAGTCATCACTCATATATAACCCGGGAATTTAACCCGCACAACGGCCGCATGCCCCGGCATCTCACCTCAGTATAAGCATCCTAATGGAAGCATACCCGAGGGCCACCCATCGTGTCAGTATGTCCAAAAGGAAAAACAAGATAACAATCAAAATTGAAGCATACTCGTGGGCCACCCATCGTGTCAGTATGTCCAAAAGAAAATAACAAGATAACAATCATAGTGGAAGCATACTCGTGGGCCACCCATCGTGTCAGTATGTCCAAAGCAAATAGCAAGATAACACTCCTAATGGAAGCATACCCGTGGACCACCCATCGTGTCAGTATGTCCAAAAGAAAATAACAAGATAACAATCATAGTGGAAGCATACTCGTGGGCCACCCATCGTGTCAGTATGTCCAAAGCAAATAACAAGATAACACTCCTAATGGAAGCATACCCGTGGGCCACCCATCGTGTCAGTATGTCCAAAAGGATCGATTAGTGGAAGCATACCCGTGGGCCACCCATCGTGTCAGTATGTCCATCAATCAACCAGATAGACGGCCCTCTAACGAGAGACGCGGTACCACAGAAATACAACACTTGCACAACACAGGCTATCCCCACAAGCATAGGCAAGTTCAACATACTCAAAGACTTTCATTTTTATTACAACAAATCCGGGTTTAACCCCAAAGTACTACATACATTAATCCTTTCAAAAAGATCTCTTTTTACGTAAAAACAACTCGATACTATTATCTGTAGTATCAAATACGTTCATGTTTTAAAATCAAGTACTTTACACTTTTTTTTTAACCAAGTGGCTTACACTTTTAGAACAACGTCAAGTATACATTTAAAAACCCAAGTAACCAACCCTTTTAAGATCAAGGTACTCCTACCTTTTAAAACCAAACCACTTATATTTTTCTCATCAAGAAAAGTTCGATATTCGAAAATAAGTTACTTATACTTTTAAACTCAAGTTACTTCTCTTTTCCCGAAATCAAGTTACCATTTTAAATCCAATAATAAAACCATTCTTTTGTTTCCATAAAGTCGTTACAACTAACTTCCCATAAAGTTGTTATAACACTTTATGTTTTAAACCAATTTAAGACAAAACCATGCCTTTCTTTTAAACCAAAACGCTTCAAATTCTTAAGTCTCTTTTCTTTTAGAAATCAAGTTCCTTACTTTGAAATTTTAAGAAAATAAAAACTTGATTATAATAATTCTTATTAGAGCAGCCATGATCTAGGAAATGTAATACAATTTTCTCTTATTTTAGCTTCTATGCAGATGGAGGTTTCTACTGGTTTTAATATAATTAATTGTCATTACTTTTTCCTTTATTCACGCTGCATTGGCTTGTTCGATTCTTATTCCCATTTCCGAAATTAATGTAACATTATTCTTTTAAAAACCAAGTACTCATTACTCACGAATGAGGTTTCACAACTTCTAATACAATTCAAGTTCTTCACATTTCATATCAAGTCAAATACAAGTCCAGTCTCTTATCTTTTAAAATCAGTAAATCATTCTTTTACCTACATAAAGTCGTTATAATTAACTTCCCATAAAGCCATTATAACACTTTATGCTTTAGACCAACCAAAATTCGTTTAGCACACGTACGTCTACCGTACTACATAGTTCACAACATCATGCTAGAAATGATAGGAAGAAGTTCACATACCTCGCGACGATTATCGACAATTAGCAAAACGCTCCACAGTACTGTAACCCTGCTAGCCTTTTCCACTCTTCAAGTAGAATATGCTACTCGTAGTACTGCAACCTATAAAGGTCACAAAACGCCTATCAACTCCTAGACCTCATCGTAGAATATTCTAAATGCAAGATTCCTTATTCTACAGAAAATTCGGAAGCACCTCCCCCCCCCCCCCCGTAATCACATAAATATTCTCCTCTACTACGGCCCGCGACCAGGCCAACAACTCCCGAGGGGTTTACGTCTAACCGGACGTGTTCAATTCTACTTCACAGTAATACTACACAAGTCTACTGTAAATACAGTCCAATGTAATTACAGTTCAGTTCTCTTCTTTAAAATCCTTCTATGTAATTATAGTTCAATTCTTTTCAAAATTCATTCTATTTATAGTATACTCAACTATATATTACTACAACATGTAATTTCCAATTACAATAGGTGGATAAAGATCATTACCTCGATAAGCCCAAAATTATCCAAGATTATATGTCGATCCTGAGCAACGTTTAGCTCCAATTCCTTACGCTCCAACCCGCTCCTAGCAACCCTCAGAAGTTTCTAAACAACTTCTCTTAACACTTCAACTCCAAAAGTGAAGAACACTTAGGCTACAATTTTGGCAACTCTCGGCCAAGGGGGTATATTTAGTGGCTAGGGTGTGAAATCGTTTCTAACTTTTGGTTAATAATCTTCCTAATACACTAAGGAAGAACACTTAAAACTTAAAGGATTTTTTTGGACAACTTTTGGTCAAGGGATATGGCCAAAGCCGAGAGCACTAGGGAAAGGGGAGGGAGTGTTTTGTCTTGGAAATTTTCTCAAGTGTGGATGAATTTTAGTCTTGCACTAAGGGGGTATTTATAGGCCAATCAATGGCCAAGATCAAAGCAAGTGTGTGGTCTAGATTGAGCCATGTGTGTGTGGGTCCCACTTATCTATCTACTACACAAATATCTAGCAAGACATTGACCAAATGTTTATGGCATTTTCCTTGCAAAAAACGTGCCAAAGATTGCCCACAAAACCGTCCAACTTTTCCACCTAAGGGTGACACATGTCGCCCTCCTATTGGTCCAAAATATTTTATCTCCCGGAAAAATCCAAAATAAATAAATTCTTGAAAACGCAAAATTCCTTTACAAGGTTCGGAAAATTTTCCGTCGAAAAAAGAAATCCTACATCCTTATCCTACTTAAGGCTTGTATTTTCGTACGTACGTCCTCACATACATACTCCGGAAATACGGGGTATAACAGAAGACCTGCACCTGCGATGAGGGATGCCGAGGGCACGTTATGACCATGCTACACCGATGAGGGATTCCGGGGCATGGGGTCGCGTATTATATATATATATATATATATATTGTTTATGTGTACACCGACAGTGAGGTAGGATGCCACTGGCGGGTCACATGGTTATATGCTACACCTACGGCTGCCGGCAGTGACGGAGGATTCCACGGGCAGGAGGTATATATATGTATTGTATATGTGTACGCCGACGGTGAGGTAGGATGCCACGGGCGCATCACATGAGTATGATTTATGTCATGGACTGCCGGCAGTGAGGAAGGAATTCCACGGGCACGAGTGATGACTTTGAGGGCGTGAGTCCCTGACTTGACATGACTGCTTATATGTTGTGTACTGTAGTTTGGTTATCATACATGTCTCCTGCTTTATATAGACTATTATGATTTCATTTACAGTATTTTCAGTTTCACATACTTGGTACCTGTACTGACCTCCTTCGGGGGGCTGCGTTCATGCCGCAGGTAGAGGTACACCGGTTGTTGATCCTCGCTCATAGGATCACAGTTCAGCGTTTTGGGAAGCTCCGTTTCTCCGGAGGCTTATCTTTGGTATAGTCCCCTGTCATTGTAGGTACTTGTAATTTCAGGGGTATGGCGGGGCCCTGTCCCATCATAGTTATGGTTACATTCTTAGAGGTCTGTAGTACTGTTGTGGGCAAGGTTTGTAAAAGGATATAATTGTTCGGGTTTTATATATATATACAGAAAGGTGACCGTTTTGGTTAGCATGTTTTCTTATATTTCATTGTTTCATGTCTTTGAGTTTTTATTTCCGCTGGTTTTTCTCTGATGTATTATCACTAGGGTGCCCGGGGTAAGGCACCAGTCGCGGGCCCGAGGTCGTGTCGTGACATCTACCTACGGCATGAACGCAGCCCCCCGAAGGAGGTCAGTACAACATGTACCAAGTATGTGAAACTGAAAGTACTGTAATGAAATCACAATAGTCCAAAACAAATCCACAGACATGTATGAAAAACCAATTAACAGTACACAGTGCCATAATATATACGAGAGTAAATAAGTGTAACCTGGACGGTTCTGAATAGACAGCCAATGATCTAACTAGGGCCATTCGCCCATAGTATCATTGCGCAACTCCTAATCATGGACTCCCGCAGTCCGTATAGGTCGTGTGGACCCGCATGAGGTACTCCTCGCATCGGGGGAAGCAAACCCGCGGTAATTCCTGGGACCTTGTCCCGCATGAGCCCCTTGGACTCGCATAAGACCTCGTCCCGCATGAGCCCCTTGGGCCCGCATGAGGTACTCCTCGCATCGGGGGGAGCAAACCCGCGAAATATGAACAGCGTAACATGGCCATGAGTTTAAGTTGTTACACCCCGTAATTACAGGACATGTTTTTAAGAACGTAGGTAAGAATCCAAATGTTAAGATTTGAGACTAGTAAAAATTTATCGGAATTATGAAATTGTCGGAAAACGAAATATTGTGACAAATGGGAGGGAGACAGGTGTCACCCCCCCCCCCCTTAATTTGGTCTTGGACGATTTGGCATGATAATATTGAGACAATCTTCCACACTTAGAAAAAATTTCAAGAAAAAATGGATGAACTTATGGGAGCTCTCGGGTTAGTGCTTGAGAAGAAGAAAAAAAAATCGTTTGTTGTCCAATAACATCCATACTTTAAACCAAGGTTCATGAGGGTATTGTAAGGGTAACTCAATAGAAAGATCCCGGAAAAATATCGTTTTCGTATTAGTCGCAAAGTGAAAACCTAGTTGCTTTCATAGATTTGGTTTGGAAGATTAAAGGAAAGTTGTTTGTGATCTTTTAAGGGTCTCAAGTGGCGGATTGAAGTGTCAAGGAGAGGCTCTAAGTTTCTAGGGAGCGACTTCGGATCTTGAAGTTGGGTTAAGGCTCGTTGAGGTAACAATCTTGTTCTCTTAAAGTGTTATAAGATTTCATATTGTTGTAGCCTTATATTTAACTAGCATGAAGTATATTGTGTTGAAGATTTATAAGTGTTATGGATAGTTGAAGCCTAGAATCCGAAATGACATTATAGCCATTTGAAGTTGGAATACAATTTTGTCGTTAATTAGGATCGTCGCATGTTACCTACTTGAAGATTGTAGTAGTTATAATCGATTGCGGCTTGATGTCATGTTATACTAAACAACTTGGATTGAAAAGGAATTGGATAAGAATTTGTGTTGTTATACCTCAAGTAGCCGAATTGACCTTGTAGTTTGTACTAGTTTGATATCAATTGTGGGGCGGAATTTTACACGTCTTCTAGGCGTGTTGTCACGACCCAACCCCGGGCCCGCGACTGGTGCCCTACCTAGGCACCCCTTATAGGTATACATCAGAGAATAGCAGCGGAACATATAAAACTCATAACTACGTAAATAGTAAATAACAACAGGTTAGCCGATAAGGCCACCTTCCATAAAATATACATGAACCAAAATAAAATAAACCAGTACATTTATGTTCTTAAAAACTCAATCCACAATGTGACTCTGCACTTAAGAATAACAACCGTGGATTGTGGCCCCGCCATACCCCTGAATGTTCAACAACCGACCATATTAGGGATCTGAACCAGGGATAAGCCTCCAGAGTAATGGAGTTTCCCAACAGCTGAACAGTGATCCTAAGAGTGAGGATCAACAACCTATAAACTCTACCTGCGGCATGAACGCAGCCCCCCGAAGGAGGTCAGGGCAACATGTACCAAATATGTGAAACTGAAAGTACTGTAGTGAAATCATAAATCTAAAATAAAGCTGGAGACATATATGATAACTCAAATAACAGTACACTGTGCCTTACTAACAATGAGAGTAAACAAGAGTATACTTTACTGCATAAAAATAGGAGGCTCATGATCAAAGTAGGGCCACCCCCCGTAGTATCATTAAGCAATCCTACTCCTGGGACTATTTCACCCGCAAGGGTCGTATGGACCCGTATGAGGTAACTTTCTCGCATAGACTGTATCCGCCCGCATAGGTCGTATAGACCCGCATGAGGTATTCCTCGCATAGGACTGGTCCGCCCCGCATGGGACTATTTCACCCGCATAAGCCCTTACGGACCCGCATGAGGTATTCCTCGCATCATGGGTAGCAAATCCAAGGAATATGCAAATGCCACAAACCCGGGGAATGACCCCGTAATGCACAATATATCACTAGCACAACCGGCTATCATACATAACATAAGCACTACCGGCTTATCATACATAACATAAGCACTACTGGCTTATCATACATAACATAAGCAAGTTAAGAAATCCCCTAACTTCTTATTAGCCTTGTTCATATACACTCTCATTTTAGTTTATTTAAGGCACTAACATTTCATTATAAAAATCCGGGAATTTAACCCAAAGTACTACGTACTTCTACTCTTTTAAAATGACTCTTTTTCATATAAAACTTCCAAGATACTAATAACCGTAGTATCAAGTCACATCTATTTTTCAAGACAAGTCGCAATACCTTTTTGAAATACAATTATAGGTTTCTAAATCAAGTGACTTCTTTCTTTTAAAACCTTAAGCAATTGATGCCTTTAAATCAATTTGTCTTTCATTATTTCAAGTCATTTATCATACTTACATTGCTTAGAGTAAACCACTCTTTTAACTTTTCATAAAGCTATTATAACCGACTTCCCATAAAGTTGTTATACTAGCCTTATACTTTTAGACACTTACATTCTTTTCATAACCAAGAGACTTATACTTTCGAAAACCAAGTATCGTATACTTTCAAAATGCTTCAAGTCTCTTATCTTGTAATCAAGTTTCTATACATTTTCAAGTCAAGAAAATCTTTGTTTACCCTATTAGAATAAACCATTCTTTCTTTTCTTTCCATAAAGTTATTTACCAACTTTTTACTTTTGAAACCAAGGCATGTCTACCCTTTAAAACAAGTCAATGATATCTGTCACGACCCGTTCCGGGGCCCGTGACTGGTGCCTTACCCGGGCACCCAAGTAGTCATAAATCAGAGTAATCAGCGGAACATAAGACACGACAAGAAACATTATAAAAAGAGAAACAATTTATCTGAAGAAAAGTTTGCCTTTCAGCATATATATATATAACCCAAGTTTTGCAGTTACATCCCAACTGTACAATAGGACTACAGACCTCTAAGGAAGTAAACAATTATGGCGGGACAGGGCCCCGCCATACCCTGAATGTACAAAACTATCTACAATACAGGGAGATTATACCCAAAAGTAGAGCCTCCGGAGAAGATGGAGCTCCTGACACCAAAGCAAAGAGATCCTAAGGATGTGGATCTAGCACATGTTTGCCCTTACCTGCGGCATGAACGCAGCCCCCCGAAGGAGGTCAGTACAACAGGTACTAAGTATGTGAAACTGTAAAGTACTTAAATGAAATCAAAGTATTTAAAACCATTTGCAAATACAATCAGTTCAATTGCACATAGTGTCATATCACACATAAGAACACTAATAGATATAATGTAACTGGTCTTTCCTAGGCCGCGAATGATCGAAGTAAGGCCAATCGCCCATAGTATCATTATGCGTGCCTAGTCCTGGACTTTCCGCAGTCCGCATATGTCACACACACACCCGCATGAGGTATTCCTCGCATCGGGGGAAGCTAACCCCCGGTACCCTCCTGGACTCCCGCAGTCCGCATAGTCTCAATAGATCGCATAGTCACACAGACCGCATAGGGCATCCCGCGTCGGCTAAAACACCGAATAATCAATCTCGAACTCCCGCAGATCCGCATAGTCTCACAGAACCGCATAGCCGTATAGACGCGCATCAAGGGTGGCAAGCCCTGTATAATAAGTCGAGGGTAGGTGATATAATAACAAGATAATTGACTTACCGTTTAGCAACGTAAGCACAACAAGAATGACCCCCCTTTCACAACATCACAAGACACTAACACACGTAGCATCATAATATGTCTATTTATCAATCAATCTTACTACACCTTACAGAAATCAATACAAGGTTTTTATAAGCAAATAAGTAGCTTCTTTTATCATTCTTAAGTTGTTATACCTAACTTCCCATAAAGCTAGTATAACTCTTAAGCTTTTGTTTAAAACCAACTGCTTTCTTCTCAGAAAAATGATTCAGTATTCTTTTGAAATGCTTCAAGATCTTTATTATTCAGGCTTAAGTCAAAAGACATTGCCGTAGTTATTATTCAGGCTTAAGTCAAAAGACATTGCCGTAATTATTATTCAGTTAACACTCGTACGTCTATCGTACTATATATATATATTTAAAATATCATGCTCAAGAGTATAGGAAGAATCACATACCTTCTCGGCGAAAACCACCTGCCAAGTTGAATATGTCGCGCGCAGAGAATCAACCTATAATAGTCAGACACGTCTATCAACGTCTAGACTACTCTGTAAACAGTTCTTAGAAGAGGGTCCTCTATTCTACGGAAAATCGGGCAGCACTTCCCTACCCGGTGAGCTACTCAAGTCTACTGTGAAAACAGTCCTAAGTAAGTATAGTTCAATTATTCTTCTTTTAAACCCTTCTACTATGATAACAGTTCAATTCTATTCATTAATATTCTTTCATATCTTATACTCAAGTCTTAACTATTCTTATATGTAATATCCAATTACAATAGAAGGACAAGAGTATTTACCTCGGTAAGCCCAAAATTATCCAAGTTAAAAGTCGTTCCTGAGCAAGGTTTAGCTCCTAATTTGTACGCTCCGATAGCTCCAAGAACCCTTAGAAGTTCCCAACAACTTCTACTAAAATACTATAAGGGAATTGGGCTAGGGTATTTGGAAGACAATTATCTACCAAGGGGGTATTGTTTGCCAGGGCTTCTTTTTATGGGGTATTCGCCAAGGCTTTCTCAAGGGGGAGGAGTGTTTGGACGAAACACTACAAGAGAGGAGGGATTTTTCAAGATTTGGAGAAATGATTTTTGGATGAAGAACTCTTCATCTTAAGGGGGGTATTTATAGGTCAAGAAATGGCCAACCAATGGCCAAGATGATGCCAAGTGCAAGGCAAGTGTAGGGTGAAGATTTAGGCAAGTGTCCTTATCCATCTACTACACAAATATCCTACCAACTCCTTGACTTGTGCAAAGGCACAAAAAACGTGCCAATCAATGTCCATTTTGCCGTCCAATGAGGGTGACAAGTGTCACCCTCCCGTTGGTCCAAAATATTTCGTCTCTCGGAAAAATCCGCAAAAATTATAAATGACATAGCCGGAATTTACCCTACGCGAGTTTAGTAAAACGTTTCGTCGAAAAACGATTCTTTTCGAGTGTTGTGCACAAACTTTTTCGTCCATAGCCTAACTTTAAGACTAAACTTTTGTACGTACGCCCTCTCGTACATACTCTGGAAATACGGGGTATAACATTCTCCCCTCCTTAGAAACATTCGTCCCGAATGTTCCTTCCCAAGACAGATAACAATAAGGTTCCTCATAACTTAAACAGTTTTCAAATGCCACATACGGCCACAAAACAACACTTAGGCATATATGACAATGAAAAATTTACAAGTAGGAAAGTGAATTACCTGGAGGTGTGGGGAATAGGTGAGGATACTTCTGCCTTATGTCCTCCTCAGCTTCCCACGTCATCTCCTCCCTGAGCTCGTTCTGCCACAAGACTTTGACGGAAGCCACGTCCTTGGTCCGCAGACGCCTAACCTGACGATCGACTATCGCTATGGGAATCTTCTCATACGACAACCCCTCGGTCACCTGGACATCGTCAATCGGATGCACTCTAGATGGATCCCCGATACATCTCCTCAGCATAGAAACATGAAACACCGGATGCACTGCCTCCAGATCGGACGGCAGATCCAACTCATAGGCAACCTTGCCTACCTCGCGACAACTGATAGGGCCCAATGTACCTTGGGCTGAGTTTCCCTTTCTTCCCGAATCTCATCACACCCTTCATGGGTGACACCTTCAGGAAAACCCAATCATCAACCTCGAACTCCAGATGCCGACGACGATGATCTGCATACGACTTCTGTCGACTCTGAGCTGTCAATAGCCGCTCTCGGATAAGCTTCACCTTATCCATCGCTTGCACCAAATCTGGTCCCACTAATCGCACTCGCCATTATCGAACCAGCCTATCGGCGACCGCACTTCCTCTCATACAAGGCCTCATAAGGCGCCATCTCAATACCGGAGTGGTAGCTATTATTGTACGCAAACTCGACAGAGGCAAATGATCCTCCCACTACCCACGGTTGATAACACAGCTCGCACATATCCTCGAGAGTGCGGATAGTGCGCTCGCCCGTCCGTCTGCTCGTGGATGGAATGCGGTACTCGTGCTCACTGCCCCTAAACCCTTCTCGAAAGACCTCCGGAAGTTAGCCGAAATCGCCTCTCCGTGCGATATGATCGAAATAGGACTCCATGCACGGCGATCTCTCGGATATAAAGTCCGCATAATCCTCACCGAAAAAGTCATCCTGACGGAAGAAAGTGGGCTGATTTCACACCGTCGACGATAACCCATATAGAATCATGTCTCTCCGAGTGCGAGGTAATCCCGTGATAAAGTCCATGTTGATCACCTCCCACTTCCGTGTCGGATCTCAATCGCTCGCAACAAACCACCGTGCCTCTAGTGCTCTACCTTCACCGCCGACAACACGCATCGAGCTACGAACTCTGCAACGCCCCTCTTCGTGCCATCCCACCAATACACGATCTAAGGTCGTGGTACATCTTGGTCGACTCGATGGATAGAGTAACGCCGTGTGTGCTTCCCCAAGAACTCTTGCCAAGTCTCAAACATCTGGAACACACAACCTGCCCTCAAACCTTAGCACCCCATCAGGTGCTACCTCAAAAGGACCCTTACCCTCACGAAGAGCCGTATCACGATACCGAATCAAAACCGGATCCTCAAACTGTTGCCTCTTCACCTCCTCGACAATGGAAGACTCGGCAACCTCTCGAACTCGAACCCCACTGCTATCAGAATCAATCAAACGGACACCAAGGCTCGCTAACTGATGCAAATCGCGAACCATGCCCCTCCTCTCTGGCTGCACATCTGATAGGCTACCCATCGATCTATGACTAAGAGCATCTGCCACAACATTGGCCTTCCCCGGGTGGTACAGGATGTCAACATCATAATCCTTGAGCAGCTCTAACCACCGTCTCTGTCGTAAGTTTAGCTCCTCCGTGAAGATATACCTGGAGGCTCTTGTGGTCTGTATAAATATCCACATGAACCCCATACAAATAGTGCCTCGGATCTTCAAGGCGTGAATCACCGCGCTAACTCCAAATCATGGGGGTAGTTCCTCTCGTGTTTCTTAAGTCGCCGGATGCATACGCTATAACCTTGCCCCGCTGCATCAACACACATCCCAACCCGATGCCCGACGATCACAATACACGACATAACCGTCGACCTCCGGAAGAGTAAGAACGGGCGGTCGTCGATCCTTCCTTCAAGAATCGGAAACCCCGCCACACGCATCAGTCCATCAAACTTAGCCGCTTACGAGTCAGCCTAGTCAATGGTGCAGATAGAAGCAAACTTCTACGAACCGCCGATAATAACTCGCAAGGCCCGTAAAATCGCGAACCTCTCGCCGGAGTAGTAGGTCGAGGCCAACTCGATCGCTTCGATCTTGGTCGATCCACCAATACCATCGCCCCACAATATGCCCAAGAAAAGCCACCAAGCTAACCAAAACTCACATTTGGAAAACTTGGCGATAATCGCTGGTCTCGAGAATCACAAGACAGCCTCAAATGCTCCGCATGCTCTCGCTCGAGCGAGAATAAACCAAGATATCATCGATGAACACTATCACAACGTGTCCAAAATGGTTTGAACACTCGGTTCATCAAATCCATTAATACCGTCGGAGTATTGGTCAACCCGAAAGACATGACTCTGAACTCATAATGCCCGTACCGGGTCCGGAATGAAGTCCTAGGGACATCCGCCTCTCTGACTCGCACCTGATGATAGCCCGATCGCAGATCAATCTTGGAGAAACATCTCGCACTCGCACTGGTCGAACAAAATCATCAATCCCGGGAAGGGTATTCTGTTTAATGGTCACCTTGTTCACCGCCTATAATCAACACACACGCGCAGCGTCCCGCCCTTCTTCTTCACGAACAATACCGCGCTCCCGGGGAGAAACACTAGTCCGATGAAACCCTTCTCCAAAGAAATCCTCACCGGTCCTTCAACTCTCTCAACTCGGCGGTGTCATTCGTATGGCGGAATGGAAATAGGTCGAGTGTCCGCAAAGACATCAATACAAAACTCTATCTCCTCTCGGGAGGATACCCGGAGGTCGTGCTGAAACACGCCTGGGAACTCTCTCGACTCTCGAATCGATCGAAAATCTGGTACCGCACCTCGATCAAACACTCGAACGAGATGGTAGATATACCCTTCTCGCACCATCTTCCTAGCCTTGAGGTAGTAAATAAACCTACCCTACGACACAACGGTGTTCTCCCACTCAATAACCGGCTCCTCAGGAAGCTGGAACCGTACCACTCTCTCCCTGCAGTCTACATTGGCATAGCAAGAAGCTAGCCAATCCATGCCCATGATCACGTCGAACTCGCCATGTCCACTCTATCAAGTTCAAGTGGTCCGACGATCGCATAAAGTCATCGACAAGCTCTATATACCCGCCGAGCTACCACCGAACCACCCATCGCGTAGCTACCTCGAAAGGGTCTATGGACTCAGGCTCTATCCCTATCCTACTAGCAACAAGGGGAGATATATAGGACAGAGTAGAAGCCGGATCTATCAAGGCATACACATCATAATCGGAGACTGATAAGGTACCTGTGACGACATCAGGTGAGGCCTCCAGTCCCGCGGCCGACAGCATAAATGCGATTCGAGGACCGCTAGAATCGGGACCCGCGCCACGACTCGCCGCGACTCATCGACCCATGAGTACCACGCCTCCGGGCGAGTAATCAGAGACGATGAACCGGCAACAGATCCCGTAGGTGAGCCTCACTACCGCGCCGCCTGGTCGGACAAACTCGCGATAATGACCTGCCGCCACAAGTATAGCAAGCTCACGAGTAGTACTACAGCTCCCTGAATGGAATCTACCACAACGGACACACTGAGCAGACCTCGATCGGTTAGCACCCTTGCTACTCGAAGTCCAAGTCACGGGCCCCGACCGCCTCAATGCTCGCTGTACCGAAACGATAGGAGTGCTCGAGCTGGCCGGGTGCAAATCTAGATCGCTGTTGAGGTCGCCCTCCCGAGAACTACCAAAAGAACCGCCGCTCGCCTTCTTACGATGCCGATATTCGCCGACTCGCTTCGCGCCCTCGCATCCAAGTGCATGAGCTCGCATACGGGTAATGTCCATGCCTGGCTGAAGAGACACACCCGCACAAGACTCGGCCATATAATCATCTAGCCCAGTGACGTAGCGATGCACCCTGTCCTCCATATCCGCTACCAATGCAGGGACATATCGAGCCAAAGAATCGAACTCGACATTGTACTCCCTAACAAGGCCCCTCTGCCTCGCAATAAAAATCTGTCGCCCGCGCCTCCTCATCCGCGAGGCAAGAAGTGAGTGAGGAAAGCCTCCGAGAACTCATCCCAAGTAGCTGGGACGCGGCTATCCCCGGATAACTCCTATGAATCAAACCAATCGATCGCGGTATCACGCACCGATGCGAACCGAAGATCACGCACTCGGTCTCCGACGCCCGATCACTCATAATCCTTCTGCGGTGACGGATGAACTCGCGGATCATCCTCCGCCTCGACGTAAAACTCGCGGCTACAACTCAGAAGTCCCGTAGCCTCAAACTATCTCGCCATCGGGTGAACCACAAAGCGCCATCGGGCCGAATCTGAATCACAGATCCAAATTTATCCTCATGTATAGCCACAATCCTAGCCAATAGTCGGGCCATCTCCTTGTACTCCTAACCTCCGCCCGGTGTGCCGCGGGATGCGAGGTACGCATCGTGGTCTCTTTGGGCCGGGCGGCGTCATGGAACTCGCTGCCTCGTATAGATCGGGCCCGAGACCTCGTAACTCGGTGTCCTACTAGCAGCCTCCTACGCTTGCCCTTCTGGGCCCGGGTTGCCTTACGTGGAGGCATAACTGTTACAGAAAAGGAATACGTTAGAGGGGTCCAACTTATAACACAGCTCTAAAGCACGATCTCAGAGTGAGAAGAATGGAAACCAATCCTAAATATCCTATAGCCTCCTGATTATTGGTGTGGTGCACAACACACCGATAATCAAGACTCTACTAGATACAGTCTGTAGACACTTTCCGAGGATTAACTGCTCTGATACCACTTTTGTCACGACTGCCCGGTTCGTGATCGTGCCTTACCCGGGCACCCAAGTAGTCATAAATCAGAGTAATCAGCGGAACATAAGACAAGACAAGAAACATTATAAAAAGACAAACAATTTATCTGAAGAAAAGCTTGTCTTTCGGCATATATATATATAACCCAAGTTTTGCAGTTACATCCCAACTGTACAATAGGACTACAGACCTCTAAGAAAGTAAACAACTATGGCGGGACAGGGCCCCGCCATACCCTGAATGTACAAAACTATCTACAATACAGGGAGATCATACCCAAAAGTAGAGCCTCCGAAGAAGATGGAGCTCCTGACACCAAAGCAAAGAGATCCTAAGGATGTGGATCTAGCACCTGTTTGCCCTTACCATGCATGAACGCAGCCTCAAGGAGGTCAAGACAACAGTACTAAGTATGTGAAATCAGAAAGTACTTAAATGAAATCAAAGTATTTAAAACCATTTGCAAATACAATCGATTCAATTGCACATAGTGTCATATCACACATAAGAACACTAATAGATATAATGTAACCGGTCTTTCCTAGGCCGCGAATGATCGGGTAAGGCCAATCGCCCATAGTATCATTATGCGTGCCTAGTCTCGACTTCCCGCACCGCATATGTCACACACTGCACCGCATGAGGTATTCCTCGACGGGAAGCTAACCCCTGCACTCCTTGACTCCCGCAGTCCGCATAGTCTCAATAGACCGCATAGTCACACTGACCGAATAGGCATCCCCGTGATCGGGCTAAAACACCCGAATGATCAATCCCGAACTCCCGCAGCCCGCATAGGCCGTATAGACCGCATCGGGTGGCAAGCCCGGTATAATAAGTCGAGGGTAGGTGATATAATAACAAGATAATCGACTTACCGCTTAGCAACGTAAGCACAACAAGAATGACCCCTTTCACAACATCACAAGACACTAACACACGTAGCATCATAATATGTCTATTTATCAATCAATCTTACTACACCTTACGTAAATCAATACAAGGTTTTTATAAGAAATAAGTAAATGCTTCTTTTTATCATTCTTAAGTTGTTATACCTAACTTCCCATAAAGCTAGTATAACTCTTAAGCTTTTGTTTAAAACCAACTGCTTTCTTCTCAGAAAAAAATGATTCAAGATTCTTTTGAAATGCTTCAAGATCTTTATTATTCGTGCTTAAGTCAAAAGACATTGCCAGAGTTATTATTCAGCTTAAGTCAAAAGACATTGCCGTAATTATTATTCGATTAACACTGCACGCCTACCGTACTATATATATATTTAAAATATCATGCTCAAGAGTATATGAAGAATCACATACCTTCTCGAAAACCACCGCCAAGTTGAATATGTCGCTACAGAGAATCAACCTATAATAGTCGACACGCCTATCAACGCCTAGACTACTCAGAAAATGATTCAAGCAGAGGGTCCTCTATTCTACGGAAAATCGGGCAGCACTTCCTACCCGTGAGCTACTCAAGTCATCGTGAAAACAAATTCTAAGTAAGTATAGTTCAATTATTCTTCTTTAAACCCTTCATCGTGATAATAGTTCAATTCTATTCATTAATATTCTTTCATATCTTATACTCAAGTCTTAACTATTCTTATATGTAATATCCAATTACAATAGAAGGACAAGAGTATTTACCTCGGTAAGCCCAAAATTATCCAAGTTAAAAGTCGCTCCTGAGCAAGGTTTAGCTCCTAATTTGTACGCTCCGATAGCTCCAAGAACCCTTAGAAGTTTCCAACAACTTCTACTAAAATACTATAAGGGAATTGGGCTAGGGTATTTGGAAGACAATTATCTACCAAGGGGGGGGGGTATTGTTTCGGCTAGGGCTTCTTTTAGAGGGGGGGTATTCAGCCAAGGCTTTCTCAAGGGGGGGAGGGGGAGTGTTTGGACGAAAACACTACAAGAGAGGGGAGGGATTTTTCAAGATTTGGAGAAATGATTTGTGGATGAAGAACTCTTCATCTTAAGGGGGGTATTTATATGTCAAGAAATGGCCAACCAATGGCCAAGATGATGCCAAGTGCAAGGAAAGTGTAGGGTGAAGATTTAGGCAAGTGTCCTTATCCATCTACTACACAAATATCCTACTGACTCCTTGACTTGTGCAAAGGCACAAAAAACGTGCCAATCAATGTCCATTTTGCCGTCCAATAGTGTCACCCTCCCGTTGGTCCAAAATATTTCGTCTCTCGGAAAAATCCGCAAAAATTATAAATGACATAGCCGGAATTTACCCTACGCGAGTTTAGTAAAACGTTTCGTCGAAAAACGATTCTTTTCGAGTGTTGTGCACAAACTTTTTCGTCCATAGCCTAACTTTAAGACTAAACTTTTGTACGTACGCCCTCTCGTACATACTCTGGAAATACGGGGTATAAAATTCTCCCCTCCTTAGAAACATTCGTCCCGAATGTTCCTTCTAAGTCTCAAAACAAACATGCGCCAGTATAGTCTGTAACCGTCTCGACTTTCCCCGGATGGTATAGGATATCAATATCACCATCATTGAGTAACTCTAACCTCCGTTTCTGCCGCAATTTCAGCTGCCTCTGTCTGAAGATATACCGGAGGTTTTTGTGGTCTGCACAAATATCCACATGAAGTCTATATAAACGTCATGCCTCCAAATATTCAAGGCATGATTAACTGCCTCCAACTCTAAATCGTGAGTGGCGTAATTTCCTTTCATGCTTCTCTAACTGTCGGGAAACATAGGCTCTAACCTTATCGTGTTGCGTCAGCACACAACCTATCCCAACACCAAACGAGTTACAATAATAACCTAACCCTCTAGTCTCTCAAGAGGGGTTAGAATTGTAGTCGTGGTCAACTTATGTCACGACCCGATCCCGGGCCCGTGACTGGCGCCTTACCCCGGGCACCCTAGTGATACTACATCAGAGAAAATCAGCGGAAATAAAAACTTAAACATGAAACAAGAGATATGATAATAAAACAGGTCAACCAAACGGTTACCTTCTTGCATATATATAACTAAAAACTTGAACAGTTACATCCTTACAAACCCTGCCCACAACAGTACTACATACCTCTAAGAATTTTTATACAACATGACGGGACAGGGCCCCGCCATACCCCTGAATGTACAAGTACCTACAGTGACAGGGGACTATACCAAAAGATAAGCCTCCGGAGAAACGGAGCTTCCCAAACGCTGAACTGCAATCCTATGAACGAGGATCAACAATCGTGTACTCTACCATGCAAGATGAACGCAGCTTCAAGCGAGGCTGCATAACAGTACCAAGTATGTGAAATCAAAATATCAGAAATGAAATCATAGTAGTCTATATAAAGCAGAGACATGTATGATAACCAAACTACCCACAATAAATAAGCAAATATGTCAAGTCAGGGACTCACGCCCTCAAAGTCATCACTCAAATATAACTATGGGTCTCACGCCCACAACATCAATCATGCCCGTGGAATACCTTCCTCACTGCCGGCAGTCTATGATATAATAACACCAAGGAGTACACATGAACACCAGGTCCCACCTGGGTCATAAAACCGTACGGGGCAAGTACGAAGGCTAACTACCAGATACCAAAGCCACATCAACAACTGACCGGGGCAAGTACGAAAGCCAACTACCAGATACCAAAGCCGTACTAACAATACTATACAACCAAACCACGAAGCTGATACGGGGCAAGTACGAAAGCCAACTACCAGATACCAAAGCCGTGTCAGGTAGCTGACCGGGGCAAGTACGAGGGCTAACTACCAGATACCAAGGCCGTATCACGAGACTTCGCCACGGCCGACACGGCAAGTACGAAGCCAACTACCGATACCAAAGCCGTGTCACGAGCTGACCGGGCAAGTACGGTGGCTAACTACCGATACCAAGGTCGATCACGAGACTTCGCTACTAAACCGAACGGGCAAGTGCGAAGGCTAACTACTGTGTACCAAGGCCGAATCACCACGAGACGGGCAAGTACGAAAGCCAACCACCGATACCAAGGCCGACCAAGAAACCTCATGGAGAGCTAGTCCATGGAATAACGCTATCAGCGAGCGCACCCGTGGAATCCTCCACACCGCGCAGACGCCCAAGTAAGATCATAACAAATCAACCGCCCTCCATTGAGAGACGGTGGTATAGAAATACAATACTAGCACGACAAGGCTATCACACGCAAACATAGGCAAGTTACACACAACTCAAGGTACTTTCATTTTATGCCAAGGTCCGTGTTTTAACTCAAAAGTACTACGACATTAAATTCTTTTAAAGGATCCATTTCTTTTACAAAGGTCACCCGATACGTAGTATAAAAATAGAAGGACTAACATTTTTAAGTAAACCAACACACTTCCATACTTTCCTTTTTAAACCAAATTAAGACAATACCATGCCTTCTTTTTAGACCAAAACACTTCTCCTTTTAAAGTCAAGTTACAACATTCTTTTCCAAAGTTCAAGTTTGCCTAATTTCAAATATTCACGTCTCTTATTTTCGAAAGGTTTCGTAGTTCATAGTCTTAATCACTTAATAACATAATTCTCTTTCTAAAACAATTTGAGTAACATATGCCTTAATTGTGAGTAGGTTAATCTTGTTTATAACAATCTTATTAAAGCAGCCATGATCTAGGAAATGTAATACAATCTTGTCTTATCTTAGCTTCTATGCAGATGGAGGTTTCTACTGGTTTTAATATAATTACTTAATTGTCAATACATTTCCCTTTATTAACGCTGCAGTGTTTCGTTCGATACTTATTCTTTTAAAGACCAAATACTCATTACTCACGAATGAGGTTTCACGCTTTTTAAATAAAATTCATATCAATTCAATTAAGTCAAGTCTCTTATCTTTTAAGATCAATAAACCATTCTTTTTATCTCTCTTAAGACGTTATACCTAACTTCCCATAAAGCTAGTATAATTCTTAAGCTTTCAAAACCAAGTATTACTCTTCTTTCAAAAACGATTCTTAATTCTTTTGAAATACTTCAAGATTCTTTATTAATTAAAACTCAAGTCAAAAGACATCGAAGTAAAACCACATTCAGTTAACACACGTACGTCTACAGTACTAATTATATTCTTTTAAAATATCATGCTCAAGAGGATAGGAAGAATCACATACCTCGCGACGATTATCGACAATTATCAAATAGCTCCAAAGTACTGTAATCCTGCTAGCCTTTTCCACCCTTCGAGTAGAATACGCTACTTGCAGTACTTCAACCTATAACGGTCATATAAGTCTATCAACGTCTAGACTACTCTGTAGAAAGTTCTAAGCAGAGGGTTCTCTACTCTACGGAAAATTGGGCAGCATTTCCCTACTCGTCAAACTACTCAAGTCTACTGTAAGTACAGTCCTATGTAAGTACAGTTCAATTCTTCTTCTTTTATACCCTTCTACTGTGATTACAGTTCAATTCTATTCTTTAATATCCTTCTATATCTTATACTCAACTCTTAACTATTCTTATATGTAATCTCCAATTACAATAGAAGGACAAGAGTATTTACCTCGATAAGCCCAAAATTATCCAAGTTAAATGTCGATCCTGAGCAAGGTTTAACTCCTAATTTGCACGCTCCGATAGCTCCAAGAAACCCTTAGAAGTTTCTTGTCACGACCCGAACCCGGGCCCGTGACTGGTGCCTTACCCCGGGCACCCAAGTAGACATACATCAGAGTAATCAGCGGAATATAAAACACAACATGAAACAATGTAAAGGAGACACAGTTTATCTGAAGAAAAGTTGCCTTTCGGCATATATATATATATAAAAACTTAAATCCGAACAGTTATATCCCATTTACAACTCGCCACAACGATTACTACGCACTTCTAAGAATGATAACAACAATGGCGAACAGGGCCCGCCATACCCCGAATGTAAGTACTCTACAACGATGGGACTATACCCAAGATAAGCCTCCAAGAAACGGAGCTTCCCAACGCCGAATCGTGACCCTATGAGCGAGGATCAACAATCGGTGTACTCTACCGCGGCATGAACGCAGCCCCGAAGGAGTCGATAACAGTACCAAGTATGTGAACTGAAAATCGTAAATGAAATCATAGTAGTCTATATAAAGCAGGAGACATGTATGATAACCAAACTACGATTCCTGATAAATAAGCGATCATGTCAAGTCGTGGACTCACGCCCTCAAAGTCAGCACTCGAATATAACTATGGGTCTCACGCCCATAACATCCATCATGCCCGTGGGCTACCTTCCTCACCGCGGCGATCTATGATATAAAAGCACCAAGGAATACACATGAACACCAGGTCCCACCTGTGTCATAATAAAGTCGTACGGGGTAAGTACGAAGGCATAGACGACTACTAACACCCACAGTACCAACAAGGTCATAAACTGTATCACGAGATCTGTCTAGACCGCCACATGATCGAAGCTGGCCGCTCGCCCGCAGTATCAAATGTGTGCGTCTAGTCCTGGAACTTCCCACAGCTCCGCATAGGCCACTCACATAGGCCCGCATGAGGTATTCCCCGCATCGAGGGTAGCTACTCCCCGGTATCGTCCTGGACTCGCAGTCCGCATAGCCACATAGACCGCATGACCACAAAGGCCGCACACTAACCTGGAACTCTCGTAGCTCCGCATAGGTCCCCTAGACCCGCATGTGGTATTCTCGAATCATGGTCCCAGACCCCCTGAGTCTACCCCGCATCGGAGGGCAGCTTAACCCCCGGGATCAAGTCAAGGTGAATGATATAATACTAACATAACAGCTTATCGTTAAACAACATAAGCACAATCAAGGGAAACCCCCTTACACAACATTACAAGACACTAACACACGTAACATCCTAACATGTTTATTTATCAAACCAACAAGAAAGTATTACAAGGCTATCACAAACCAACATAGTCAATTTATTCACACAAGGTACTTTCTATTCTATGTCAATAAGTTCGGGCTTTCAAACCCCCAAGTACTACGTACGTTAATTCTTTAAAAGATCCGTTTCTTTCACAAAAGTCACACAATACCCGTAGTATAAAAGTAGAGGGACTATCTTTTTAAGTAAACCAAAACACTTCCCTTTGTAAAATCAAGTAACAACATTATTTTCCAAACGTTCAAGTTTGCCTAATTTCAAATGCTCAAGTTTCTCATTTTCGAAAGGTTTCGTAGTTCATAGTTTTAATCACTTAATAAATATAATTCTCCTTTAAAACAATTTGAGAAACATATGCCTTATGTGTGAGTAGGTTATTCTTGTTCATATCAATCTTATTAATGCAGCCATGATCTAGGAAATGTAATATCATTTTGTCTCATCTTAGCTTCTATGCAGATGGAGGTTTCTACTTGTTTTTATAATACTTAATTAGTCAAAACATTTCCCTTTATTAACGCTGCAATGGTTTGCTCGATACTTATTCTGATTTCCGAAATCAGTAAAACATTATTCCTTTTTTAAAAACCAAGTACTCATTACTCACGAATGAGGTTTCACACTTTTTAACAAGATTCATATTAATTCAATTAAGTCAAGTCTCTTATCTTTTAAGATCAAGTCTCTTAACTTTTAAAATCAATAAACCATTCTTTTTATCTCTCTTAAGTCGTTATACCTAACTTCCCATAAAGCTAGTATAACTCTTAAGCTTTTAAAACCAAGTATTACTCTTCTTTCAAAAAGGTTTCTTAATTCTTTTGAAATACTTCAAGATTCTTATTATTTAAACTCAAGTCAAAAGACATCGGAGTAAAACCACGTTCAGTTAACATACGTACGTCTACCGTACTATATATATATTCTTTTAAAATATCATGCTCAAGAGGATAGGAAGAATCACATACCTCACGACGATTTATCGACTATTAGCAAATAGCTCCAAAATCGTAATCCTGCTATCCTTTTCCACCCTTCGAGTAGAATACGCTACTCGCGATCTTCAACCTATAACGGTTATACAAGTCTATCAATGTCTAGACTACTCGGTAGAATAAATCTAGATACAAGATTCTACGGAAAATTAGGCAGACTTCCTACGTCAAACTTCACAAGTTCTGTAAATACAGTCTATGTAAGTAATCTGATTCAATCTTCTACTTTAATATTCTTACGATGTGATTTCATTCGAGTCTTATCTGTAATATCCTTCTATTACTGCTCAATTCTCTTCTATGAATCTTATATTCATTTCTATACTACTACGATGTAATTTCCAATTACAATATAAGGACAAGAGTATTTACCTCGATAAGCCCAAAATTATCCAAGATTTAATGTCGATCTGAGCAACGTTTAGCTCTACTCCGGTGCTCCAACCGCTCCAAACAACCCTTAGAAGTTCTACGCAACTTCTTCTTAATACTTCAACCAATTGTGAAGATTTTCCTTAGGGTTTCGTTTTGTGACTGAAGGGAAGTATAGTAGTATTTCTGGGCTTTTAGTATAGGTGTAACCTTGGAATACTACAAGGTATTTGGGCCAAGGTATTTTTGGAATAGTAACTATACTTGGAGAGTATTTTCTACCAAGAGGGTATTTTCACGAGAACACCTCTCAAGAGGGGGGGGGGTACTCTCGGCCAATGGCCTCTCAAAGGGGGAGGGGGAGGCTTGGACGAAAACTTATCAAAGGGGGAGGGAGATTTCAAGACTTAGGAAATGTTTTTGGGATGAAGAAGTCTTGCACTTCAAGGGGGTATTTATAGGACTTTCAAGGGCTAGGATTAAGACAAGTGGTGGGCAAGTGTAGGGTGAGGATTTGGACAAGTGTGTGTGGGTCCCACCTTATCCATCTACCACACAAAATATCACAAAATATCCTACCAACTCCAAGGCTTGAAATCGTCCAATTGACGCCAATAAATCCGCCAATTTGAGGGTGACAAGTGTCGCCCTCTCGTTGGTCCAAAATATTTCATCTCTCGGAAAAATCCGCAAAAATAATAAACGTCATAGCCGTAATTTTCCCTTCGCAAAGTTTGGAAAACGTTTCATCGGAAAACAATTCTTTTTGGTAGTTGTGAACAAAATTTTTCATCCCTAATGCCAACTTAAGGCTTAAACTTTTATACGTACGCCCTCACGTACATACTCTGGAAATACGGGGTATAACATTCTCCCCTCCTTAGAAACATTCGTCCCGAATGTTCCTTCTAAGTCTCAAAACAAACATGCGCCAGTATAGTTTGTAACCGTCTCGACTTTCCCCGGATGGTATAGGATATCAATATCACCATCATTGAGTAACTCTAACCACCGTTTCTGCCGCAATTTCAGCTGCCTCTGTCTGAAGATATACCGGAGGTTTTTGTGGTCTGCACAAATATCCACATGAAGTCTATATAAACGTCATGCCTCCAAATATTCAAGGCATGATTAACTGCCTCCAACTCTAAAGCGTGAGTGGCGTAATTTCCTTTCATGCTTCTCTAACTGTCGGGAAACATAGGCTCTAACCTTATCGTGTTGCGTCAACACACAACCTATCCCAACACCCAACGAGTTACAATAATAACCTAACCCTCTAGTCTCTCAGGAGGGGTTAGAATTGTAGTCGTGGTCAACTTATGTCACGACCCGATCCCGGGCCCGTGACTGGCGCCTTACCCCGGGCACCCTAGTGATACTACATCAGAGAAAATCAGCGGAAATAAAAACTTAAACATGAAACAAGAGATATGATAATAAAACAGGCCAACCAAACGGTTACCTTCTTGCATATATATAACAAAAAATTGAACAGTTACATCCTTACAAACCCTGCCCACAACAGTACTACAGACCTCTAAGAATTTTTATACAACATGACGGGACAGGGCCCCGCCATACCACGAATGTACAAGTACCTACAATGTGACAGGACTATACCAAAAGATAACCTCCGAGAAACGGAGCTTCCCAACGCCGAATGCGATCCTATGAACGAGGATCAACAATCTGGTGTACCTACACTGCGGCATGAACGGCCCCGAGGTCGATAACAGTACCAAGTATGTGAAACTGAAAATACTGTAAATGATATCATAGCAGTCTATATAAAGCAGGAGACTTGTATGATAACCAAACTACTGTCCACAATAATTAAGCAGTCATGTCAAGTCATTGACTCACGCCCTCAAAGTCATCAATCAAATATAAATATGGTTCTCAATCCCTCAACATCAATCATGCCAGAGGAATACCTTACTCACTGCCGGCAGTCTATGATATAATAACACAAATGAGTACACAAAAACACCAGTCCCACTGGTCATAAACCGTGCGGGGCAAGTACGAGGCTAACTACTGGATACCAAAGCGCGATCAAAACTGATCGGCAAGTACGAAGCCAACTACCGGATACCAAAGCCGTACTAACAATACTATACAACCAAACCACGAAGGCGTCACGGGCAAGTACGAAAGCCAAATACGGATACCAAAGCGTGTCGGTGGCGACCGGGGCAAGTACGAGGGCTAACTACCAGATACCAAGGCCGTATCACGAGACTTCGCCACGAAGCTGATACGGGGCAAGTACGAAAGCCAACTACCAGATACCAAAGCCGTGTCACGTAGCTGACTGGGGCAAGTACGAGGGCTAACTACCAGATACCAAGCGCGTCACGAGACTTCGCTACTAAACCGAGCTGGCAAGTGCGAAGGCTAACTACCAGTACCAAGGCGAATCAGCCACGAGGCGGGGCAAATGCAGCCAACCACGGATACCAAGGCGAATCGGTAAAACCTCACGGAGAGCTAGTCCATGGAATAACGCTATCAGCGAGGCGCGCGTGGAATCCTCGTCACCGCAGACGTCCAAGTAAGATCATAACAAATCAACCGGCCCTCCATTGAGAGACGCGGTGGTATAGAAATACAATACTAGCACGACAAGGCTATCACACGCAAACATAGGCAAGTTACACACAACTCAAGGTACTTTCATTTTATGCCAAGGTCCAGGTTTTAACCCAAAAGTACTACGTACATTAAATTCTTTTTAAAGGATCCATTTCTTTTACAAAGGTCACCCGATACCCGTAGTATAAAAATAGAAGGACTAACATTTTTAAGTAAACCAACACACTTCCATACTTTCCTTTTTAAACCAAATTAAGACAATACCATGCCTTCTTTTTAGACCAAAACACTTCTCCTTTTAAAGTCAAGTTACAACATTCTTTTCCAAAGTTCAAGTTTGCCTAATTTCAAATATTCACGTCTCTTATTTTCGAAAGGTTTCGTAGTTCATAGTCTTAATCACTTAATAACATAATTCTCTTTCTAAAACAATTTGAGTAACATATGCCTTAATTGTGAGTAGGTTAATCTTGTTTATAACAATCTTATTAAAGCAGCCATGATCTAGGAAATGTAATACAATCTTGTCTTATCTTAGCTTCTATGCAGATGAAGGTTTCTACTGGTTTTAATATAATTACTTAATTGTCAATACATTTCCCTTTATTAACGCTGCAGTGTTTCGTTCGATACTTATTCTTTTAAAGACCAAATACTCATTACTCACGAATGAGGTTTCACACTTTTTAAATAAAATTCATATCAATTCAATTAAGTCAAGTCTCTTATCTTTTAAGATCAATAAACCATTCTTTTTATCTCTCTTAAGACGTTATACCTAACTTCCCATAAAGCTAGTATAATTCTTAAGCTTTCAAAACCAAGTATTACTCTTCTTTCAAAAACGATTCTTAATTCTTTTGAAATACTTCAAGATTCTTTATTAATTAAAACTCAAGTCAAAAGACATCGAAGTAAAACCACGTTCAGTTAACACACGTACGTCTACAGTACTAATTATATTCTTTTAAAATATCATGCTCAAGAGGATAGGAAGAATCACATACCTCGCGACGATTATCGACAATTATCAAATAGCTCCAAAGTACTGTAATCCTGCTAGCCTTTTCCACCGCCGAGTAGAATACGCTACTTGCGATTTCAACCTATAACGGTCATATAAGTCTATCAACGTCTAGACTACTCAGTAGAAAGTTCTAAGCGAGAGGGTTCTACTCTACGGAAAATTGGGCAGCATTTCCCTACTCGTCAAACTACTCAAGTCTACTGTAAGTACAGTCCTATGTAAGTACAGTTCAATTCTTCTTCTTTTATACCCTTCTACTGTGATTACAGTTCAATTCTATTCTTTAATATCCTTCTATATCTTATACTCAACTCTTAACTATTCTTATATGTAATCTCCAATTACAATATAAGGACAAGAGTATTTACCTCGATAAGCCCAAAATTATCCAAGTTAAATGTCGATCCTGAGCAAGGTTTAACTCCTAATTTGCACGCTCCGATAGCTCCAAGAAACCCTTAGAAGTTTCTTGTCACGACCAACTGGGCGTGGATCGTGCCTTACCCCGGGCACCCAAGTAGACATACATCAGAGTAATCAGCGGAATATAAAACACAACATGAAACAATGTAAAGGAGACACAGTTTATCTGAAGAGAAGTTGCCTTTCGGCATATATATATATATAAAAACTTAAATCCGAACAGTTATATCCCATTTACAACACTGCCCACAACAGTACTACAGACCTCTAAGAATGATAACAACAATGGCGGGACAGCGCCCCGCCATACCCCTGAATGTAAGTACCTGGCAACGAGGACTATACCCAAGATAAGCCTCGAGAAACGGAGCTTCCCAAATGAATCGTGACTCCATGAGCGAGGATCAACAAGCGGTGTACCTCTGCTGCGGCATGAACGGCCCGAAGGAGGTCGACAACAGTACCAAGTATGTGGCGAAAATCAGTAAATGAAATCATAGTAGTCTATATAAAGCGAGGAGACATGTATGATAACCAAACTACGATTCCTGATAAATAAGCGGTCATGTCAAGTCGTGGACTCACGCCTCAAAGTCATCACTCACATATAACCATGGGTCTCGCCCACAACATCCATCAGGCCCGTGGAATACCTTCCTCACCGCCGTGATCATGATATAAAAGCACCAAGGAATACACATGAACACCAGGTCCCACCTGTGTCATAATAAAGTCGTACGGGGTAAGTACGAAGGCATAGCCGACTACTAACACCCACAGTACAAACAAGGTCATAAACTGTATCACGAGATCTGTCTAGACCGCCACATGATCGGCCGCCGCCGCGCGAAGATCAAATGTGTGCGTCTAGTCACGAACTTCACGACTCGCATAGGCCACTCACATAGGCCCGCATGAGGTATTCCCCGCATCGAGGGTAGCTACTCCCCGGTATCGTCCTGGACTAGCAGTCCGCATAGCCACATAGACCGCATGACCACAAAGGCCGCACACTAACCTGGAACTCTCGTAGCTCCGCATAGGTCCCCTAGACCCGCATGTGGTATTCTCGAATCATGGTCCCAGACCCCCTGAGTCTACCCCGCATCGGAGGGCAGCTTAACCCCCGGGATCAAGTCAAGGTGAATGATATAATACTAACATAACAGCTTATCGTTAAACAACATAAGCACAATCAAGGGAAACCCCCTTACACAACATTACAAGACACTAACACACGTAACATCCTAACATGTTTATTTATCAAACCAACAAGAAAGTATTACAAGGCTATCACAAACCAACATAGTCAAGTTATTCACACAAGGTACTTTCTATTCTATGTCAATAAGTTCGGGCTTTCAAACCCCCAAGTACTACGTACGTTAATTCTTTAAAAGATCCGTTTCTTTCACAAAAGTCACACAATACCCGTAGTATAAAAATAGAGTGACTATCTTTTTATGTAAACCAAAACACTTCCCTTTGTAAAATCAAGTAACAACATTATTTTCCAAACGTTCAAGTTTGCCTAATTTCAAATGCTCAAGTTTCTCATTTTCGAAAGGTTTCGTAGTTCATAGTTTTAATCACTTAATAAATATAATTCTCCTTTAAAACAATTTGAGAAACATATGTCTTATGTGTGAGTAGGTTATTCTTGTTCATATCAATCTTATTAATGCAGCCATGATCTAGGAAATGTAATATCATTTTGTCTCATCTTAGCTTCTATGCAGATGGAGGTTTCTACTGGTTTTTATAATACTTAATTAGTCAAAACATTTCCCTTTATTAACGCTGCAATGGTTTGCTCGATACTTATTCTGATTTCCGAAATCAGTAAAACATTATTTCTTTATTAAAAACCAAGTACTCATTACTCACGAATGAGGTTTCACACTTTTTAACAAGATTCATATTAATTCAATTAAGTCAAGTCTCTTATCTTTTAAGATCAAGTCTCTTAACTTTTAAAATCAATAAACCATTCTTTTTATCTCTCTTAAGTCATTATACCTAACTTCCCATAAAGCTAGTATAACTCTTAAGCTTTTAAAACCAAGTATTACTCTTCTTTCAAAAAGGTTTCTTAATTCTTTTGAAATACTTCAAGATTCTTATTATTTAAACTCAAGTCAAAAGACATCGGAGTAAAACCACGTTCAGTTAACATACGTACGTCTACCGTACTATATATATATTCTTTTAAAATATCATGCTCAAGAGGATAGGAAGAATCACATACCTCGCGACGATTTATCGACTATTAGCAAATAGCTCCAAAGTACTGTAATCCTGTTATCATTTTCCACCCTTCGAGTAGAATACGCTACTCGCAGTACTTCAACCTATAACGGTTATACAAGTCTATCAATGTCTAGACTACTCGGTAGAATAAATCTAGATACAAGATTCTACGGAAAATTAGGCAAGACTTCCTACGTCAAACTTCACAAGTTCATCAGTAAATACAAATCCTATGTAAATCAGATTCAATCTTCTACTTTAATATTCTTCTGATGTGATTTCAGTTCGAGTCTTATCTGTAATATCCTTCTATTACCGTTCAATTCTCTTCTATGAATCTTATATTCATTTCTATACTACTACAGTATGTAATTTCCAATTACAATATAAGGACAAGAGTATTTACCTCGATAAGCCCAAAATTATCCAAGATTTAATGTCGATCCTGAGCAACGTTTAGCTCTACTCGGGTGCTCGACGCTCCAAACAACCCTTAGAAGTTCTACGCAACTTCTTCTTAATACTTCAACCAATTGTGAAGATTTTCCTTAGGGTTTCGTTTTGTGACTGAAGGGAAGTATAGTAGTATTTATGGGCTTTTAGTATAGGTGTAACCTTGGAATACTACAAGGTATTTGGGCCAAGGTATTTTTGGAATAGTAACTATACTTGGAGAGTATTTTCTACCAAGAGGGTATTTTCACGAGAACACCTCTCAAGAGGGGGGGGGGTACTCTCGGCCAAGGGCCTCTCAAAGGGGGAGGGGGAGGCTTGGACGAAAACTTATCAAAGGGGGAGGGAGATTTCAAGACTTAGGAAATGTTTTTGGGATGAAGAAGTCTTGCACTTCAAGGGGGTATTTATAGGACTTTCAAGGGCTAGGATTAAGACAAGTGGTGGGCAAGTGTAGGGTGAGGATTTGGACAAGTGTGTGTGGGTCCCACCTTATCCATCTACCACACAAAATATCACAAAATATCCTACCAACTCCAAGGCTTGAAATCGTCCAATTGACGCCCATAAATCCGCCAATTTGAGGGTGACAAGTGTCGCCCTCTCGTTGGTCCAAAATATTTCATCTCTCGGAAAAATCCGCAAAAATAATAAACGTCATAGCCGTAATTTTCCCTTCGCAAAGTTTGGAAAACGTTTCATCGGAAAACAATTCTTTTTGGTAGTTGTGAACAAAAATTTTCATCCCTAATGCCAACTTAAGGCTTAAACTTTTATACGTACGCCCTCACGTACATACTCTGGAAATACGGGGTATAACATTCTCCCCTCCTTAGAAACATTCGTCCCGAATGTTCCTTCTAAGTCTCAAAACAAACATGCGCCAGTATAGTCTTCACTGCTATACTTACGAAAACAATCATGCCACACCTGGCCACAATACAACATGCGCAAATACTTACATCCAAGTCCACGAGGAATCACCTCCATCACTACAAAAGCTCCCACTCGAGGTCTAAAATAAACTCCCTTCATGTTATACCCCGTATTTTCCAGAGTATCTACGTGATGACGTACGTAGAAAAGTTTGAGCCTTAAGTTAGGCTAGGACCGAAAATTATTGTTCACAAGTACCGAAAAGAATCGTTTTTCGACGAAACGTTTTACAAGACTTGCGAAGGGAAAATTACGGCTATGTCATTTCTAATTTTTGCGGATTTTTTCGAGAGATGAAACATTTTGGACCAACGGGAGGGTGACATGTGTCACCCTCACATTGGACGTTGTGATGGGCGGCTAGTGGACGAATTGGGGTCTTGGGTTAGGTAGGATATTTGTGATAGTTGGTGTGGTAGATGGATAAGGTACACATGGGTAAATCCTCACCCTACATTTGCCTACCACTTGGCTTGATCTTGGCCCTTGGTTGTCCTATAAATACCCCCCCTTAGTTGATGAACTTCTTCATCCTAAAATAGTTTCTAAGTCTTGAAAGTTCTCTCCCCCAGTGTAGTGGTTCGTCCAAGCCTCCCCATGAGAAGGGACTTGGTAGAAGTACACCCCCTCTTGCCTAGTTGTTCTGCAAAATACTACCCCCCTCTTGGTAGAAATACTCTCAAGTATTGTTACTATACCAAAATACCTTAGCCTAATACCTTGTAGTATTCCAAGGTTACCCCTATACTAAAAGCCCAGAAATACCATTATACTTCCCTTCACCACTAAACGAAACCACGAGGAAAATCTTCACAGTTGGTTGAAGTATTAGGAAGAAGTTTCAGAGAACTTCTAAGGGTTGTTTGGAGCGGTTGGAGCACCGAGTAGAGCTAAACGTTGCTCAGATCGACATTAAACTTGGATAATTTTGGGCTTACTGAGGTAAATAATCCTATCCTTCTATTGTAATTGGAAATTACATCGTAGTTGTATAGAAATGAATATAAGATTCATAGAAGAGAATGAGCGAATAGAAGGATATTACGTAATAGACTTGAATGGAATCACATCGAAGAATATTCTACAAGGGTAGTCTAGGCATTGATAGACTTGTATAACCCTTATAGGTTGATTGATCTGCGAGTAGCATGTACTACTTGAAAGGTGGACGAGGCTAGCCGGGTTATAGCCGTGGAGCGTTTTGCTAATAGTCGATAATCGTCGCGAGGTATGTGATCCTTCCTATCCTCTTGAGCATGATATTTTAAAAGAATATATATATAGTACTAGGCGATGTGTGTTAGCGAACGTAGTTGTACGACAATGTTTTTTGACTTAAGCCTGAATAATAAGAATCTTGAAGTATTTCAAAAGAATTAAGAAACCTTTTTGAAAGAAGAGTAATACTTGGTTTTAAAAGCTTAAGAGTTATACTAGCTTTATGGAAAGTTAGGTATAACGACTTAAGAGAGATAAAAAGAATGGTTTATTAATTTTAGAAGTTAAGAGACTTGATCTTAAAAGATAAGAGACTTGACTTAAGTAAATTAATATGAGTTTTTTTGTGAAACCTCATTCGTGAGTAATGAGTACTTGGTTTTGTAAAAGGAATAATGTTTCTTGATTTCGGAAATGAGAATAAGTATCGAACAAACCACAACAGCGCTAATAAAGGGAAATGTATTGACTAATAAAGTATTATTAAAACAAGTAGAAACCTCCATCTGCATAGAAGCTAAGATGAGACAAAATAATATTACATTTCCTAGATCATGGCTGCTTAAATAAGATTGATTATGAACAAGAATAACCTACTCACATATAAGGCATATGTATCTCAAATTGTTTTAAAGGAGAATTATATCATTAAGTGATTAAAACTATGAACTACGAAACCTTTCGAAAATGAGAAACTTGAGCATTTGAAATTAGGCAAACTTGAACGTTTGGAAAATAATGTTGTTACTTGATTTACAAAGGGAAGTGTTTTGGTTTACTTAAAAGGATAGTCACTCTATTTTTATACTACGGGTATTGTGTGACTTTTGTGAAAGAAACGGATCTTTTAAAAGAGTTAATGTATGAAGCACTTTGGGGATAAAAACCCGAAATTGTTAACATAAAGTAGAAAGTACCTTGTATGAATAACTTGATTGTGTTGGTTTGTGATAGCCTTGTAATACTTTCTTGTTGATTTGATAAGTAAACATGTTAGGATGTTACGTGTGTTAGTATCTGGTGATGTTTGTGTAAAGGGGTTCCCCTTGTTGTGCTTATGTTGTTTAACGATAAGCTGTTATGTTATTATATCACATACCCCCTTGACTTGTTATACCGAGGGCTTGCCACCCTTGATGCGGGTCTATATGGCCTATGCGGTCTATGTGACTATGCGGAGCAGCGGTATGCTCCAGGATTGATCATTCCGGGTGTATATCCCGATGCGGGGGATGCCCTATGCGGTCTGTGTGACTATGCGGTCTATTGAGACTATGCGGACTGCGGGAGTCCAGGAGGGTACCGGGGTTAGCTACCCCCGATGCGAGGAATACCTCATGCGGGTCTGTGTGTGACCTATGCGGGCTGCGGGAAGTCCAGGATTAGGCACGCATAATGATACTATGGGAGATTGGCCTTGCTTCGATCATTCGCGGCCTAGAAAAGACCTGTTACAGTTTATCTACCTTGCTCTTGTTCATGTTGTGGCACTATGTGCAGTTGAACTGGTTGTATTTGCAAATGGTTTTAAATACTTTGATTTTACTTGATGCTACTTTCACATACTTGGTACTGTTATCGACCTCCTTCGGGGCTGCGTTCATGCCGCATGTAAGTACACCGCCGTTGATCCTCGCTCATAGGGTCACAGTTCAGCGTTTGGGAAGCTCCGTTTCTTCGGAGGCTTATCAGTGGTATAGTCCCTTGTCGTTGTAGATACTTACATTCAGGGGTATGGCGGGGCCCTGTCCCGTCATTGTTGTCATATCATTCTTAGAAGTGCAGTAACACTTGTGGGCGAGAGTTGTAAAAAGGGATGTAACTGTTCTAGTTGTTATATATATTTATGCCGAAAGACAAGTTTTCTCAGATGAACTGTTTCATATTTCATATTATGTCATGTCTTGTTTTATATTCCGCTGATTACTCTAATGTATGTCTACTTGGGTGCCCAGGTAAGGCACGACCACGCCCGGTTCGGGTCGTGACAAAAGTGGTATCGAGCGATTAATCCTCGGAAAGTGTCTACTGCATCAGATCTAGTAGTCTTGATTATCTGTGTTGTGCACCACACCAATAATCGTGAGGCTATAGGATATTTAGGATTGGTTTCCATTCTTCTCACTCGAGATCGTGCTCGCCACGACCCGACCCGGAGCCGCGATCGTGCCCTACCCGCACCTGCCTGTATACATCGAGAATAGCAGATGAAAATACACAACATAAACACATGTTAAAACAATATAACAACACAGTCTAGCCTATAATGCCGCCTTCAATAATATAAAAAAATTAAAAAGTACAACTTTACAACTCGGTTCTTACCCAACCACATATGTGAATACAGCACCTAGAATAACAACGGTATGGATAGGGCCCCGCCATACCCCTGAATGTACATAATCTACAACATCAGGGAAAGACTGTACCAAAAGAAAGACAAGCCTCCGGAGAATGGAGCTTCCGACGTCTGATAAGCGATCCTAAGAGTGTGGATCCGCAACCTGCTTACCCTTTCCTGCGGCATGAACGCAGCCCCCGAGGAAGGGGGTCAGTACACAATATGTACTAAGTATGTAAAACTGGAAAGTAATGTAATTACAACACAAGTTTAAAAGAAAGCCGGAGACATGTATAATAACAACTACAGTACACAGTGCCTTACTAACAATGAGAGTAAAAATAGGTGTATACTTACAACGAAAAATAGGATTGGAATCCTACTCCTGGGACTATTTCACCCGCATAGGTCCAGTGGACCTGCGTGAGGTATTCCTCGCATGGGACTATTTCACCCGCATAAGCCCTTACGGACTCGCATGAGGTATTCCTCGCATAGGCTGGACCTGCCCGCATGGGACTATTTCACCGGCATAAGCCCTTACGGACTCACATGAGGTATTCCTCGCATCGTGGTTAGCAAATCCACGGAAATATACAATGCCACAATCCCGGGGAATGACCCCGCAACGAATAATATATCACTAGCCCAACCGCTATCACACATAACATAAGCTCTATCGGCTTATCATACAATATATAAGCAAGTTAAGAAATCCCCTAACTTCTTACTATTCTTGTTCATATACACTCTCATTTTAGTTTACCTAAGGCACTATCATGTCTTTTATAAAAATCCGGGAATTTAACCCAAAGTACTACGTACTTCTATTCTTTTAAAATGACTCATTTCATTATAACACTTCCAAGATACTAGTAACCGTAGTATCAAGTTACAATTTCTTTTCAAGACAAGTCACAATACTTTTAGAAATAAAAATTAGGCTTCTAAATCAAGTGACTCATGTCTTATAAAACCTTAGGCAATTGATGCCTTAAAATCGAATTGTCTTCCATTAAATCAAGTCATTTATCTTTCCATAAAGTCAATATAACCAACTCCCCATAAAGTCGTTATATTCACTTTATACCTTAGTCAAGTACAATTTCCTATCCAAGGGACTTATACGTTTTTAAAACGACACAAGTATCACATACTTTAAAATTCTTCAAGTCTCTTATCTTTAACAAGACTTAAGACATCTTTAATATTCTCAAAGAAGTGAGTTAATATCCTAACTCACCCGACTTGGCATTTCATAAAACGAGTAAAGAATGTCAAAGTCTTGTACGTCTACCGTACTATATACGTGAAACTAGTCATGCTCAAAGATAGGAAAAGTTCTACATACCTCGTCGGGTCAAACCACTTGCCAAGTACAAAGTCCCGCCCGTAGTATGTCAACCTATAATATTCACAATACGTCTATTAAAGCCTTACTTCAATCGTAGAATATTATAAGTGTTAAGTCTCTATATTCTACGGAAAATCGGACAGCACCTCCTTTGTTTTTACTTACTTTGCCACCTTTTTCAAGGCCGAAATACAATAACCAAACAGCCCCAATTGGCTCACAATTATATAGAAGGTAGTCCAATACAAATGAATAACTAAACAGCCCCAATTGGCTCACAATTATATAGAAGGTAGTCCAATACAAATGAATAACTAAACTAATACAAACTACAAATCCAAATTCGGCCACCTTGATTCAACAAATCCAATTCTTATCCAATTTCCATTTCAATCCAATTTGGTAGCATAACATGATATCAAGTCGCATTTGATTATCATAACCATAATCTTTAAGTAAGTAACATGCGACGAATTCTAAAAACGACCAATTAGTAATCCAATTTTCAAGTGGCTTGTATAACATTTCGGATTTAGCTACAAGCAATCCACAATACTTATAACTTCAACCTATCAACTTCATGCTAGCAACAAGTAAAGCTAACAACAACAATATAAATATGTAATCTTGTAACACCTTTAAAAGACAAGATTATACCTTAACGATTCTTAATCCAACTCCAATCCGAAGTCGCTCCTTAGTAGTTTAGAGCCTTTCCAAGACACTTCAATCCGCTTGTTGAGACCCTTAGAACAACACCAACAATTATCCTTCAAAACTCCAAACAAAACCTAGAAAGACCATTAGGTTTTCGTTTTGCGACTAACCCGTAAACTCTCTTTTTCCAAGATTTTTCTATTGAGATGTGTTTACAATACACCTAAGAACCTTGGTTTAAAGTGGGGAGTTGAATGAACAAGAAACAAATTTTTTTCCTTCTTTTTCTTAGTGAACCCGAGACCCTCCTATGTGTTCTTCAAATTTTGTGTAAAATTTTCTAAGTGTTAAGTCCTCTCTTGCTACTAGTATTATATAAAGGGTCATGGAGGGTTAAGATGCATCCAAATGGTTGGCTTGGATAATCTCTTAGCAAAATATCAAGACTTATTGACCATTTGACTTAGTCAAGATTGTCAAGCCACAACTTGCAAGACTTTAGTCATAGAAGACTTATGGTCAATGACCATATTGGCCATGCCATTTCGTACAAGGCATTGCTATGGGGGGTGACACGTGTCGCCCTCCCATTCGTCACAACACTTACGTTTTCCGATAATTTCCATAATTTCCGATAAATGTACAAGTCTCAAATCTTAACACTTGCGAGTTCTTACTTATGTTCTTAAAACATGCCTGTAATTACGGGGTGTAACATTCTTCCCCCCTTAGAAACATTCGTCCCCGAATGTTCTTTCGGAGTCACACTTACATTAGCGACATAGTTTCCTTTCACAGCCCCGACATACCAAAAATGCCACTCATGGCCACATAAAAGCATTTAAGCAAAAGAAATACTTCAATTAAAACCTGACAAGTAAGGGAAAATGAATTACCTGAAGGTATAGGAAATAAGTGAGGATACCTCCTCAACATGTCCTCCTCCGCTTCCCAAGTCATCTCCTCCCGGTTATCATTCCTCCACAGGACTTTGACGGAAGCTACATCCTTGGTCCGCAGTCGCCTGACCTGGCGATCGAGTATCGCTATGGGACTCTCCTCATACGATAACCCCTCTCACACTGGACCTCACTAGTAGGAAAACTCGCTGGATCTCCGATACACTTCCGCAACATAGAAACATGGAAGACCGGATGTACTGCCTCTAACTCTGATGGCAGATCCAACTCGTAGGCAACCTTGCCCACTCTACGAACGATCTGGTAGGGCCCAATGTACCTTGGGCTGAGTTTCCTTCATCAATCTCATCACCCCTTCATGGGTGACACATTCAAGAAGACCCAATCGCCTACCCAAACTCCAAATGCCGACGCCGATTATCCGCATATGACTTCGCCGACTCGAAGCCGCTATGATCTCTCGGATAAGCTTCACCTTATCCACACTGTTGTACCAAGTCCGCCAACTAATCGCACTCGCCCACGTCGAACGAACCGATCGGCGACCTGCATTTCCGCCGATATAAAGCCTCGTATGGCGCCATCTCAGATATCGGAATGGTAGTTGTTATTATAAGCAAACTCCACAAGAGGCAAATGGTCCTCCCACTACCATCGAATCAATCACGCAGCTCGCAGATATCCTCAAGTGTGCGATAGTACGCTCTGCCGTCGCTACCGGGATGAAATGTCAGATCGAGACTCACTGTCCCCAAACCTTCGGAAGGACCTCCGGTTAGGCAGAACCGGGCTCCTATCGATATAATCGACACCGAACACCGCAGCCTCACTATCTCTGATGTACAATCCGCATAGTCCTCACCAAAACGCTGCCCCGATCGGAAGGAAATGGGCTGATTTCGTCATCCCGTCAACAATAACCCAAATGGAGTCGCATTTCCGAGTGCGAGGTAACCTGTAACAAAGTCCATGTTGATCATCTCCCACTTCCAAGTCGGAATCTCGATAGATCGCAATAATCCACTGGGCCTCTCGTGCTCGACCTTAACTCGCGGCAATTAGGACATCGTGCAACAAAACTCGACACGCCCTCTTCGTGCCATCCCACCAATACAAACATCGAGGTCATGGTACATCTTGGTCGACCGGATGAATAGAATATCGGCGCCGTGTGTGCCTCCCGAATCTGGCCGACGAAGTCTCGATACATCGGAACACACAACCGCCTCAAATCTCAAGACTTCATCAGCGCTACTCGAATAGACTCTTCTCCTCCGAAGAGCTGCATCACGGTACCGTACCAACACTGGGTCCTCAAACTGTCGCCTCTTCACCTCATCAACGATGGAAGACTCGGCAACCTTACGAACCCGCATCTACTATCGTCGGTATCGATCAATCGAACCCCAAGGCTCGCTAATCGGTGGATCTGACGACCATGTCCCGCCTCTCGGCTGTACCTCCGATGTGCTCCCATCGATCTACGACTCAAGGCATCAAGAACTACGTTGGCTTTCCCGATGGTATAGAATATCAACATCATAGTCTTTCAAAGAACTCTAACCACCGCCTCTGCCTCAAATTCAGCTCCTCTCGCTCGAAGATATACCTGAGGCTCTTGTGGTGCGTATAAATATCCACATGAACCCCTGCATAAATAGTGTCTCCAAATTTTCAAGGCATGAATAACCGCGCCAACTCTAAGTCATGGGTAGGGTAATTCTCTCATGCTTCAGAATCGCGGAAGCATAGGCTATAACCTTGTCGTGGCCGCATCAAAACACACCCTAGCCCGATACCCGAGGCATCACAATAGATCACGCACTGCCTAACCCTCGAAGAGTAAGAACCGGGTCAGAGTCAACCTCTCCTTCAAAGAATGAAAACCCCGCCGCAAGCCTCTATCCATCAAACTTGGTCGCTTTTTGAGTCACCTAGTCAATCTGTCGAAATCGAAGCAACCGCTCCACAAACCTACGATAATAACCCGCCACCCTAAGAAATCGCGCACCTCGGCCGAGTAGTAGGTCTCGCCAAGACTTGATCGCCACCTTTGCCGTATCCACGCGAACACCATCACCCGATAATATGCCCCAGAATGCCACCGAGGCCAACCAAAACTCACACTGGAGAACTTGGCGACAATCGCCGGCCCGAGAATCCTGGCATAGCCTCAAGTGATCTGCATGCTCCCGCCTCGTCCGTGAATACACCAGATGTCATCAATGAATACAATCACAAATGTATCCAAAATGGCTTGAACACCCGTTCATCAAATCCATAAATACTGAGCGTTGGTCAAACCGAACGACATCACCCTAATCTCATAGTGCCCGTACCGGTCACGAATGCGATCTTTGGGATGTTCGCCTCGAACTCGAACTCGATGATAACTGCATCGCAGTCTATCTTTGAGAAACACCTCGCACCCTGCAACTGGTCAAACAAATCATCAATCCTGGGGAGGGGGTACCTATTCTTAATGGTTACCTTATTCAGCTGCCTGTAGTCAACACACATACGCAGCGTCCCATCCTTCTTCTTCACAAACAACACCGGCGCCCTGTGGAGATACACTAGGCCTCGATAAAGCCTTTTTCCAAAGAAATCTTTCAGCTGGTCCTTCAGCTCCCTCAACTCAGCAGGTGCCATCCTGTATGGCGGAATGGAAATAGGTCGAGTGTCTGGCAACGTGTCAATACAAAACTCGATCTCCCTCTCAGGAGGGATACCCGGAAGATCATCTGGGAACACATCTGGAAACTCCCTAACCATCGGCATCGATCAAGAACGGCACCTCACCTCGATCGAATACCCAACGGATGATAGATGTATTCTTCTCGCACCATCTTCCTAGCCTTGAGGTAAGAAATAAACCTACCACCGGCGTCGTGTTGCCCTCCACTCGATAATCGCTCGCCAGAAATCGAACCGAACCAACTGTCCCTTACTACCAACGTTGGCATAACAAGAAGCCAACCACCCATACCCATAATGACATCAAAATCACATCTCCACTTATCAAGTTCGCAAGGGTCCGACGATCAGAATGAATACCGACAACCTCTATACACCCGCCGCCTAACACCGAATCACCCATCGGCGTAGCTACCACAAACGGCTCTATCGACACCGCTCTATCCCGATTCTACCCGCACAAGAGGGGACACATAGGACAAGGTAGAACACGATCTATCAAAGCATAAACATCACACTGAAATCGCGAATGTACTGTGACGACGTCGGGAAGCCTCACGATCCCGGGCGGTGGCTAGAGAATATATGCGTTCTGGGACCGCTAGAATCGAACCACCACTACGACCTCTACCGCGGCCCGCCTCGTCCGCAGTACTCGCCTCCGGGCGCATAACCTGAAGGAGAAGACCCAAAGAATCGATCCCGCTTCAGGCTGTACCACCCATGCCGCCTCTAGACGGACAATCCTCTTCAAGTGGCCCACCGCCACAAGAGTAACAACCTCCCGCAGAACACGACACTCACCGGTGAGACCTATCAGACGAGCACACCGAGGTGGTGATCTCGATCGGCGAGGATCTCTCGCCTCCCGAAACCTCAAGTCCCGAGCCACGACTGCTCCGAATGACCTTGCCGATCGATCTCCTACCGTAAAACCGTGACGAGCACTCAGGCTGGCCGGAAAGTGGACCTCCGTCACGAGGTTGTCCGCCGAAACCGCCCGAGACCTCGATGTCCCGCCCTCTGGGCTGGCTGCGTCAACTGTCTTCCTCTCTATTCTCTATCCTCGCGCGCAAAGGCCTGCATCCGGGCGATGTTCATACCGGGCTGAAGAGCCACACCCAATCATGTTGTAATCATATGACGGTCTAGCCCCATCACATATCGATGAACTCTATCCGCCATGTCAGCTACAATAATGTGAGCATGTCTGGCCAAGGAGTCAAACTCGTGTGTACTCACTGCAGCCTCCCGCTACGCCTCAAGGTCAAGAATCTGCCTACCCGGCTCTCCTTATCTCGGGAGGCAAAAGTGATCCATGAAGGCCTCTCAGAACTCCTCCCAAACACCGGAAGAAGAGCATCGTCACCTCTCGAAAGCAACCACGACTCAAACCAGTTCAACGCAATATCGCAGAACCGTAAGAGGCTAGCGTAATGCACTGCCTCAAGCCCTAAGAACTCGCATGGTCCGTCAGAGTCGCCGAATGAACTCCCGCGGATCCTCATCGCACTCGAACCATAAAACTCGTGGATGACATCCCGTAAAATCCCTAATCCGCAAACCGGCTATAGCCATGCTCGCTGCTCGCCGTGCCGCTCGACTACTATACTGGTCAATAATCGAATTTGCTCCCCGTAGTCTCTAAACTCGCACCGGGCCGGGAACCGAGGGTCCGTATCGACCTCTCGAGCTACTGCCGCTCTCGGCTCCTCTAAAACTGCAGGCGTGGCTGAACTTGCCGACCCGTCTATTACCTCGTGCATAGTCCGGCTCGAGCCCGTGTAACCTTCTCACTGCACCGCTAGCGCCTCGCCGCCGCTTGCCCTTCGGGCCCCAGTCGCTTCCGGAGGCATAGCTGTTTCATAAGAAGAGGTCAGAGAGGATTTAACCTAATAAGACAACTCTAATGCACGATCTCAGAAAGAGAAGAATGGAAACCAATCCTAAATGTCCTGCAGCCTCCTGATTATAGATGTGGTGCACAACACACCGATAATCAAGACTCTACTAGACACGGCGTAGACACTTTTCGAGGACTAATCGCTCGATACCACTTTTTGTCACGACCGACACCGGCCGCGATCGTGCCCTACCCAGGCACCTGCCTGTATACATCGATAATAGCAATGAACATACACAACATAAACACAGTGTAAACAATATAACAACACAAAGCTAGCCGATAAGGCCGCTTCCATAATATAAACAAAGTCAAAAGTACAACTTACAACTCAATTCTTACACCCAACCACATATGTGAATACAGACTTAGAATAAATAACATGGACAGTGGCCCCGCCATACCCTCGAATATACATAATCTACAACATCGTGGAAAGATCGTACTAAAAGAAAGACAAGCCTCCGAGAATAGAGCTTCCGACGCCCGATGGCGATCCTAAGAGTGTGGATCCGCAACTCGCTACCCTTTCCTCGCATGAACGCCGCCCGAGGAAGGGGTCGAGACACAATATGTACTAAGTATGTAAAACTGGAAAGTACTGTAATTACAACACAAGTTTAAAAGAAAGCCGGAGACATGTATGATAACAAATACAGTACACAGTGCCTTACTAACAATGAGAGTAAAAATAGGTGTATACTTACAACGAAAAATAGGATTGGAATCCTACTCCTGAGACTATTTCACCCGCATAGGTCCAGTGGACCTGCGTGAGGTATTCCTCGCATGGGACTATTTCACCCGCATAAGCCCTTACGGACTCGCATGAGGTATTCCTCGCATAGGCTGGACCTGCCCGCATGGGACTATTTCACCCGCATAAGCCCTTACTGACTCGCATGAGGTATTCCTCGCATCGTGGTTAGCAAATCCACGGAAATATACAATGCCACAATCCCGGGGAATGACCCCGCAACGAATAATATATCACTAGCCCAAATCCGGCTATCACACATAACATAAGCTCTATCAGCTTATCATACAATATATAAGCAAGTTAAGAAATCCCCTAACTTCTTACTATTCTTGTTCATATACACTCTCATTTTAGTTTACCTAAGGCACTATCATGTTTTTTATAAAAAATCCGGGAATTTAACCCAAAGTACTACGTACTTCTATTCTTTTAAAATGACTCATTTCATTATAACACTTCCAAGATACTAGTAACCGTAGTATCAAGTTACAATTTCTTTTCAAGACAAGTCACAATACTTTTAGAAATAAAAATTAGGCTTCTAAATCAAGTGACTCATGTCTTATAAAACCTTAGGCAATTGATGCCTTAAAATCGAATTGCCTTCCATTAAATCAAGTCATTTATCTTTCCATAAAGTCAATATAACCAACTCCCCATAAAGTCGTTATATTCACTGTATACCTTAGTCAAGTACAATTTCCTATCCAAGGGACTTATACATTTTTAAAACGACACAAGTATCACATACTTTAAAATTCTTCAAGTCCCTTATCTTTAACAAGACTTAAGACATCTTTAATATTCTCAAAGAAGTGAGTTAATCTCCTAACTCACCCGACTTGGCATTTCATAAAACGAGTAAAGAATGTCAAAGTCTTGTACGTCTACCGTACTATATACGTGAAACTAGTCATGCTCAAAGATAGGAAAAGTTCTACATACCTCGTCGGGTCAAACCATTTGCCAAGTACAAAGTCCCGCCCGTAGTATGTCAACCTATAATATTCACAATACGTCTATTAAAGCCTTACTTCAATCGTAGAATATTATAAGTGTTAAGTCTCTATATTCTACGGAAAATCGGACAGCACCTCCTTTGTTTTTACTTACTTTGCCACCTTTTTCAAGGCCGAAATACAATAACCAAACAGCCCCAATTGGCTCACAATTATATAGAAGGTAGTCCAATACAAATGAATAACTAAACAGCCCCAATTGGCTCACAATTATATAGAAGGTAGTCCAATACAAATGAATAACTAAACTAATACAAACTACAAGTCCAAATTCGGCCACCTTGATTCAACAAATCCAATTCTTATCCAATTTCCATTTCAATCCAATTTGGTAGCATAACATGATATCAAATCGCATTTGATTATCATAACCATAATCTTTAAGTAAGTAACATGCGACGATTTCTAAAAACGACCAATTAGTAATCCAATTTTCAAGTGGCTTGTATAACATTTCGGATTTAGTTACAAGCAATCCACAATACTTATAACTTCAACCTATCAACTTCATGCTAGCAACAAGTAAAGCTAACAACAAAAATATAAATATGTAATCTTGTAACACCTTTAAAAGACAATATTATACCTTAACGATTCTTAATCCAACTCCAATCCGAAGTTGCTAAGGGTGGGTGACACGTGTCGCCCTCCCATTCGTCACAACACTTACGTTTTCCGACAATTTCCATAATTTCCGATAAATTTACAAGTCTCAAATCTTAACACTTGCGAGTTCTTACTTATGTTCTTAAAACATGCCTGTAATTACGGGGTGTAACAGTGCCTTAGAGCTGTGTTATAAGTTGGACCCCTCTAACGTATTTCTTTCCCTTACCGTTATGCCTCCGCGTAAGGCAACCCGGGCCCAGAAGGGCAAGGCAGCCGAGGGAGCTGCGAGTAGAGTACAGAGGGTTACGAGGGCACAGGCCCAACCATCACCTGGGGTGGTGCTTCATTCGGGGAGTTCTGCGACGTCGCCAGCCCCAGCAGAGTTTAGCACAGCGGCGATTCCATCTGCGGCCATGATATGAGCCTTGGTTCAACGATCGGGAACAAAGAATATGGCTTAAAAGGACTGGACTCACATTAGCTAGGATTTTAGCAACCAGAGAATATAGAGTGCACCGATATATCACGGGTCTTGATGACTATCTAAAGAAAGGATGTGCAAGAGTAGCTCTTCAGTCAGGCTTGAGCATGGCCTGTGTACGGGCTTATGCGCAGCAGGCCGAGAAACGTAGGGATCAACGGGTTAACCAAAATCAGCAGAAGAGGGCCAGATCGGCAGGGTCCTTTGGTAACTTTCGAGGCGAATCGCCTCAGCAGCAGACTGGATATGCGCCTCCGCCAGAACAGAGTGGTCCTCCACAGGGTTCAGGACGTTCAGAGTATGCCGGAGTTGGTCAGAGCTCCAGGGCTTCTGGTTTACAGATACACGAAGGTTTTCCCCAATGTTCGCAGTGCGCACGCCACCGGGAATGTCGTCTTTTTGTTGGAGCTTGTTATACTTACGGCCAGCAGGGCCATTTTGCGAGGAATTGTCCGACTAGAGGTGGCGCGGATGTAGAGACTCAGCCTTCAGGATCAGTGGCTAGTTAATCACCTTCCCTAGCTATGCGCCCTACGGGGCAGGATTGGTTAGAACGACAAAGGGGAAGTGAAGCGGTAGATACATGTATATCCTTGAACCCTCTAGAGATTGTAGGTATGATAAGATAAGCGTATCTTAAGTGTTATGTTCAGATAACATAAGTGTTAATTGTGATTAGAAATCATGGTTAGTTAACCGGGTAAGATTGGGGGGCAGAGAAAGTGTGAGCCTTAGAGTTTTATACGTAGGGACCTTAGAGGTAAGGCCATCTCGAGTAAAAGATGTATTTTTTTTATGTGTTTGACCCTTATCGGAGTGCATAGTGCACGTGAGATATAGTTGTATAATAAGTCCCTGAGTAGTGTGGAATGAAAGAGGGTAGTTGAACTAAGAAGACCACTAGGTTTTCGTGACTTGATTAGTGAGATCGTTACGATCGGGAACAAGAGTTTTTCGCGATAGCGGTCGGTTGAGGACCAATCGCAGTCAACCCGCGACTGTTTTTGGTGGGGTCAGTTCGGGGTGGTCCCGCCAGGTGGTAGGGTCACGAGGGTGTTAGGCCCAAGTTTAGTAAACCAGCGTACGAGTTCGTGGATGCGTTCGACCAGTAGTCGGGCCGATGAGGTCAGCCCATCTTGTCCTTCAGGCAGGACTGTTTACTCGGCAGAGAGTTATGCGAGATGTTATTTATCAGGAAGGTTGTAAGGCTGCACGAGGTGCCTACTTTCACCTTATGACAGACAGTGAAGCCCAGGTTGTGGCTATTTCGTTTTCCGGAAGTTTTACCAGGCAGGGTTGAGGAACTCAGGTGAGTCTCAGTATCGCATTCGCCCTCGGGCCAGTGTTTGGATTTCAGGGGTAGCTGTAAGGATTGTTGCCTCCGGTTAAGGGAGTGTTTTTATAACCACCATTTCAGTATTCGGATATCGCCTTACGAAGCCTCGTAGGGGCGGTAGTGTAAGTTGCCGGTCGATTGGTTCGATGTTGGCAAAGTTCAGATAGCTGGTTCATACTTGTTTCGGCAGGATGTGGATAGGGTGAAGCCTATCCAGGAGAGGTTATCGGCAGCTCAGAGTCAACGGAAGTCGTGCGGATAATCGGCGACGACGCTTGGCGTTCAGGTGGACGGTGGGTTTTTTGAAGGTACCACCCCGGAAAGGGTGTGACGAGTTTGGGAAACAGAGGAAACTTAGCCCGAGTTACTTTGGGCCTTTCAGATCATGTGAAGAGTAGGCCAGGTTGCCTATATGTTAGCTTTTGCCGTCCGACTTAGGAGGCAGTATGTCCGGTCCTTCATGTTGTTAGGTTCAGAAAAGTATCGGAGATCCATCCAGAGTATTCCCAGTTAATGATGATCAAGTTGGAGGTAGTAACCCAGAGATTTTTGAAATTGATGCAGTAACAGAAATGTGGTAAGTTATGAGAAAGAGTTCGAGTGTACGAGAAGGGTACGACGAGTAAGGGAAGAAGCGAGCATGTGTTAAGGACATAGAAGTGATCATTTCGTTTGTAAAGTGAAGGTGCGAAGGGAGTATCTTTTAGCCCTTGGGTGGGAGTTTTTGTGATGTTAGAGGTGAATCCTCGTGGACTTGGATGTAAGTATTTGCGCATGTTGTATTGTGGCCAGGTGTGGCATGATTGTTTTCGTAAATATAGCAGTGAAGACTATTCTGGCGCATGTTTGTTTTGAGACTTAGAAGGAACATTCGGGACGAATGTTTCTAAGGAGGGGAGAATGTTATACCCCGTATTTTCCAGAGTATGTACGTGAGGACGTACGTAGAAAAGTTTGAGCCTTAAGTTAGGCTAGGACCGAAAATTATTGTTCACAAGTACCGAAAAGAATCGTTTTTCGACGAAACGTTTTACAAGACTTGCGAAGGGAAAATTACGGCTATGTCATTTCTAATTTTTGCGGATTTTTCCGAGAGATGAAACATTTTGGACCAACGGGAGGGTGACATGTGTCACCCTCACATTGGACGTTGTGATGGGCGGCTAGTGGACGAATTGGGGTCTTGGGTTAGGTAGGATATTTGTGATAGTTGGTGTGGTAGATGGATAAGGTACACATGGGTAAATCCTCACCCTACACTTGCCTACCACTTGGCTTGATCTTGGCCCTTGGTTGTCCTATAAATACCCCCCCTTAGTTGATGAACTTCTTCATCCTAAAATAGTTTCTAAGTCTTGAAAGTTCTCTCCCCCTTAGTGTGGTGGTTCGTCCAAGCCTCCCCCTTTGAGACGGGCCTTGGCAGAAGTACACCCCCTTGCCTAGTTGTTCTAGCAAAATACTACCCCTCTTGGTAGAAATACTCTCCAAGTATTGTTACTATACCAAAATACCTTAGCCTAATACCTTGTAGTATTCCAAGGTTAGCCTATACGAAAAGCCCAGAAATACCATTATACTTCCTTCACCACTAAACGAAACCACGAGGAAAATCTTCACAGTTGGTTGAAGTATTAGGAAGAAGTTTCAGAACTTCTAAGGGTTGTTTGGAGCGGGTTGGAGCACCGGAGTAGAGCTAAACGTTGCTCGGATCGACATTAAACTTGGATAATTTTGGGCTTACCGAGGTAAATAATCCTATCCTTCTATTGTAATTGGAAATTACATCGTAGTTGTATAGAAATGAATATAAGATTCATAGAAGAGAATTGAACTGTAATAGAAGGATATTACAGAATAGACTTGAACTGGAATCACATCAGAAGAATATTCTACAAGGGTAGTCTAGGCATTGATAGACTTGTATAACCCTTATAGGTTGATTGATCTGCGAGTAGCATGTACTACTTGAAAGGTGGACGAGGCTAGCCGGGTTATAGCCGTGGAGCATTTTGCTAATAGTCGATAATCGTCGCGAGGTATGTGATCCTTCTTATCCTCTTGAGCATGATATTTTAAAAGAATATATATATAGTACGGTAGACGTACGTGTGTTAACTGAACGTAGTTGTACGGCAATGTCTTTTGACTTAAGCCTGAATAATAAGAATCTTGAAGTATTTCAAAAGAATTAAGAAACCTTTTTGAAAGAAGAGTAATACTTGGTTTTAAAAGCTTAAGAGTTATACTAGCTTTATGAGAAGTTAGGTATAACGACTTAAGAGAGATAAAAAGAATGGTTTATTAATTTTAGAAGTTAAGAGACTTGATCTTAAAAGATAAGAGACTTGACTTAAGTAAATTAATATGAGTTTTTGTGTGAAACCTCATTCGTGAGTAATGAGTACTTGGTTTGTAAAAGGAATAATGTTTTACTGATTTCGGAAATGTGAATAAGTATCGAACAAACCACAGCAGCGCTAATAAAGGGAAATGTATTTACTAATAAAGTATTATTAAAACCAGTAGAAACCTCCATCTGCATAGAAGCTAAGATGAGACAAAATAATATTACATTTCCTAGATCATGGCTGCTTAAATAAGATTGATTATGAACAAGAATAACCTACTCACATATAAGGCATATGTATCTCAAATTTTTTTAAAGGAGAATTATATCATTAAGTGATTAAAACTATGAACTACGAAACCTTTCGAAAATAAGAAACTTGAGCATTTGAAATTAGGCAAACTTGAACGTTTGGAAAATAATGTTGTTACTTGATTTACAAAGGGAAGTGTTTTGGTTTACTTAAAAGGATAGTCACTCTATTTTTATACTACGGGTATTGTGTGACTTTTGTGAAAGAAACGGATCTTTTAAAAGAGTTAATGTATGAAGTACTTTGGGGATAAAAACCCGAAATTGTTAACATAAAGTAGAAAGTACCTTGTGTGAATAACTTGATTGTGTTGGTTTGTGATAGCCTTGTAATACTTTCTTGTTGATTTGATAAGTAAACATGTTAGGATGCTACGTGTGTTAGTATCTGGTGATGTTTGTGTAAAGGGGTTTCCCTTGTTGTGCTTATGTTGTTTAACGATAAGCTGTTATGTTATTATATCACATACCCCCTTGACTTGTTATACCGAGGGCTTGCCACCCTTGATGCGGGTCTATATGGCCTATGCGGTCTATGTGACTATGCGGAGCAGCGGTATGCTCCAGGATTGATCATTCCGGGTGTATATCCCGATGCGGGGGATGCCCTATGCGGTCTGTGTGACTATGCGGTCTATTGAGACTATGCGATCGCGAGTCCGTGAGGTACCGGGGTTAGCTACCCCCGATGCGAGGAATACCTCATGTGGGTCTGTGTGTGACCTATGCGGGCTGCGGGAAGTCCAGGATTAGGCACGCATAATGATACTATGGGCGATTGGCCTTGCTTCGATCATTCGCGGCCTAGAAAAGACCTGTTACAGTTTATCTACCTTGCTCTTGTTCATGTTGTGGCACTATGTGCAGTTGAACTGGTTGTATTTGCAAATGGTTTTAAATACTTTGATTTTACTTCAGTACTTTACAGTTTCACATACTTGGTACCTGTTGTACTGACCTCCTTCGGGGGGCTGCGTTCATGCCGCAGGTAGAGGTACACCAGTCGTTGATCCTCGCTCTTAGGGTCACAGTTCAGCGTTTGGGAAGCTCCGTTTCTTCGGAGGCTTATCAGTGGTATAGTCCCTGTCGTTGTAGGTACTTACATTCAGGGGTATGGCGGGGCCCTGTCCCGCCATTGTTGTCATATAATTCTTAGAGGTATGTAAGTCTTTTGTGGGCAGAGTTGTAAATAGGGTTGTAACTTTTCTTATTGTTATATATATTTATGCCGAAAGGCTAGTTTTCTGATGAACTGTTTCATATTTCATATTATGTCATGTCTTGTTTTATATTCCGCTGATTACTCTGATGTATGTCTACTTGGGTGCCCGGGTAAGGCACCAGTCACGGGCCCGGGTTCGGGTCGTGACACTTCGCACCTTCACTTTTACAAAAGAAATGATCACATCTATGCTCGTAACACATGCTCGCTTTTCCTTACTCGCCGTACTTTCTCGCATTTGAACTCTTTCTCATAACTTACCACATTTCTGTTACTGCTTCTGTTTCCAAAATCTATGGTTTACTACCTCCAACTTGATCATCATTAACTGGGAATACTCTGGATGGATCTCCGATACTTTTCCGAACATAACAACATGAAAGACCGGAAATACTGCCTCCTAAGTCGGACGACAATTGCTAACATATAGGCAACCTGGCCTATTCTTCACATGATATGAAAAAGGCCCAAAGTAACTCGGGCTAAGTTTCCTCTGTTTTCCAAAACTCGTCACACCCTTTTCCGGGGTGGTACCTTCAAGAAGACCCACCGTCAACCTGAACTCCAAGCGTCGTCGCAGATCATCCGCACGACTTCTGTTGACTCTGAGCTGCCAATAACCTCTTCTGGATAAGCTTCACCCTATCCACATCCTGCCGAAACAAGTATGAACCAACTATCTGAACCTTGCCAACATCGAACCAATCGACCGACAACTTACACTTCCGCCCCTACAAGGCGTCATAAGGCGATATCCGAATACTGAAATGGTAGCTATAAAACACTCCCTCAACAGGAGGCAACAATCCTCACAGCTACCCCTGAAATCCAAACACTGGCCCGAGGGCGAATGCGATACTGAGACTCACCTGAGTTCCTAACCCTGCCTGGTAAAACCTCCAGAAAGGAAACAGCCGTAACCTGGGCTCCACTGCCCGCTATAAGGTGAAAGTAGGCACCTCGTGCAGCCTTACAACCTTTCTGATATAACATCACGCATAACCCTCTGCCGAGTAAACGGTCCTGACTGAAAGATAAGATGGGCTGTCCTCATCGGCCCGACTACTGGTCGAACGCATCCACGTACTCGTACGATGGTTAACTAAACTTGGGCCTAACACCCTCGTGATCCTGACACATAGCGGGACCACCACGAACTGACCCTACCCCAAATCGGGTTGCGGGTTAACCCGCGACATGGCCTCAACCCGACCCACTTCACGCCAAGATATTGTTCCCTGACCCGGAACAATCTCATCAATCAAGTTACGAAAACCTAGTGGTCTTCTTAGCTCAACTACCCTCTTTCATTCCACACTACTCAGGGACTTATCACACAAATATATCTTACGTGCACTATGCACTCCGATAAGGGTTAACATAACAAAAATCTTTTACTCAAGATGGCCTCGCCTCTAAGGTCTCCACGTATAAAACTCTAAGGCTCACACTTTTCTTATCCCCAATCTTACCCGGTTAACTAACCACGATTTCTAATCACAATTTACACAATGCTATGTGAACATAACATTTAAGGTATACTCATCTTATCATACGTACTAATCTCTAGAGGGTTAAGGATCTACCTGTATCTACAGCTTCACTCCCCTTTGTCGTTCTAATCAATCCTGCCCTATTGGGCGCATAGCTAAGGAAGGTGACGAACTATCCACTGATCCTGAAGGCTGAGTATCTACATCCGCGCCACCTCTGGTCGGATAATTTCTCGTAAAATGGCCCAGCTGGCCGCAAGTAAAACAAGTTGTCGAAGAAGTACGACACTCCCCACAATGACATCTTCCACAACGGCCACACTGAGGTGGGGGTGGCCTCCTCTGGCTAACACCCCATCCTCTCCGAGCCATCAATCAGAATCGATCCGTAGGTCGAGTCCTCCTACTTACATCCCTCCTACTAGGACATCCTTTCGACACATGGCCCTGACGGCCGCTGGTAAGACAAGTACCAACAAGAAGACGACATTCCCCGGGATGACGCATGTCACACTGTGAACCGGAAGCCCTGGAGCTCTGACCAACTCCGGCATACCCCGAACGTCCTGAACCATGTGGAGGACCACTCTGCACTGGTGGAGGTGCATATCTAATATGTTGCTGAGGCGGTTCGCCTCGAAAGTTACCAAAGGACCCTGCCGACCGCCTCTTCTCGATCTTGGTTAATCCGTCGATCTCTACGTCTCCGTAGGCCGCGCATAAGCTCGTGACGCGGCAATATCCATGCCCGATCAAGAGCTACTCTTGTACAACCCTTTACTAGATAATTGTCTAGACAGTGATATATCGGTGCACTCTATATTCTCTCGTTGCTAAAATCCTAGCTAGTAATGAGTCCATTCCTTTGTAATCCATATTCTCTGCTTTCCGGCCGTGGAATCAAGGCTCATATATCATAGCCGCAGAGAATCGCCGCTGCCGTGCTAAACTCATTGGGCCTGGCGACGCTGCGTAACTCCCGAATGAAGCACCACCCCAGTGATGATTGGGCTGTGCCTCGTAACCTCTCTCGTGTTTCACTCGCAGCCTCCGCCGCTGCCCTTCTAGGCCCGAGTTGCCTTACGCAGAGGCATAACAGTAAGGGAAGGAAATACGTTAGAGGGGTCCAACTTATAACACAGCTCTAAGCACGATCTCAGAGTGAGAAGAATGGAAACCAATCCTAAATATCCTATAGCCTCCTGATTATTGGTGTGGTGCACAACACACCGATAATCAAGACTCTACTAGATACGGTCGAGAGACACTTTCCGAGGATTAATCGCTCGATACCACTTTTGTCACGACCAACCAACCCGTGGATCGTGCCTTACCCCGGGCACCCAATAGACATACATCAGAGTAATCAGCGGAATATAAAACACAACATGAAACAATGTAAAGGAGACACAATTTATCTGAAGAGAAGTTGTCTTTCGGCATATATATATATATATAAACTTAAATCCGAACAGTTATATCCCATTTACAACTCTGCCCACAACAGTACTACAGACCTCTAAGAATGATAACAACAATGGCGGGACAGTGCCCCGCCATACCCCTGAATGTAAGTACCTACAACGACAGGGGGACTATACCCAAGATAAGCCTCCGGAGAAACGGAGCTTCCCAAACGCTGAACTGTGACCCTATGAGCGAGGATCAACAATCGGTGTACTTACTGCGCAGATGAACGGCCCAAGGAGGCCAAGATAACATGTACCAAGTATGTGAAATCAAAATATCAGTAAATGAAATCATAGTAGTCTATATAAAGCAGAGACATGTATGATAACCAAACTACGATCACAATAAATAAGCGATATGTCAAGTCGTGGACTCACGCCTCAAAGTCATCACTCAAATATAACTATGGGTCTCACGCCACAACATCCATCATGCCCGTGGAATACCTTCCTCACGCGGCCTCATGATATAAAAGCACCAAGGAATACACATGAACACGGTCCCACGTGTCATAATAAAGCCGTAAGTACGAAGGCATAGCCTACTACTAACACCCACAGTACCAACAAGGTCATAAACTGTATCACGAGATCTGTCTAGACCGCCACATGATCGGCCGCCGCCGCGCAAGATCAAATGTGCGTCCTAGTCCCGAACTTTCCGCAGCTCCGCATAAGCCACTCACATAGGCCCGCATGAGGTATTCCCCGCATCGAGGGTAGCTACTCCCCGGCATCGTCCTGGACTCGCAGTCCGCATGGCCACATAGACCGCATGACCACAAAGGCCGCACACTAACCTGGAACTCTCGTAGCTCTGCATAGGTCCCCTGGACCCGCATGAGGTATTCTCGAATCATGGTCCCAGACCGCCTGAGTCTACCCCGCATCGGAGGGCAGCTTAACCCCCGGGATCAAGTCAAGGTGAGTGATATAATACTAACATAACAGCTTATCGTTAAACAACATAAGCACAATCAAGGGAAACCCCCTTACACAACATTACAAGACACTAACACACGTAGCATCCTAACATGTTTATTTATCAAACCAACAAGAAAGTATTACAAGGCTATCACAAACCAACATAGTCAAGTTATTCACACAAGGTACTTTCTATTCTATGTCAATAAGTTTGGGCTTTCAAACCCCCAAGTACTACGTACGTTAATTCTTTAAAAGATCCGTTTCTTTCACAAAAGTCACACAATACCCGTAGTATAAAAATAGAGTGACTATCTTTTTAAGTAAACCAAAACACTTCCCTTTGTAAAATCAAGTAACAACATTATTTTCCAAACGTTCAAGTTTGCCTAATTTCAAATGCTCAAGTTTCTCATTTTCGAAAGGTTTCGTAGTTCATAGTTTTAATCACTTAATAAATATAATTCTCCTTTAAAACAATTTGAGAAACATATGTCTTATGTGTGAGTAGGTTATTCTTGTTCATATCAATCTTATTAATGCAGCCATGATCTAGGAAATGTAATATCATTTTGTCTCATCTTAGCTTCTATGCAGATGGAGGTTTCTACTGGTTTTTATAATACTTAATTAGTCAAAACATTTCCCTTTATTAACGCTGCAGTGGTTTGTTCGATACTTATTCTGATTTCCGAAATCAGTAAAACATTATTCCTTTTTTAAAAACCAAGTACTCATTACTCACGAATGAGGTTTCACACTTTTTAACAAGATTCATATTAATTCAATTAAGTCAAGTCTCTTATCTTTTAAGATCAAGTCTCTTAACTTTTAAAATTAATAAACCATTCTTTTTATCTCTCTTAAGTCGTTATACCTAACTTCCCATAAAGCTAGTATAACTCTTAAGCTTTTAAAACCAAGTATTACTCTTCTTTCAAAAAGGTTTCTTAATTCTTTTGAAATACTTCAAGATTCTTATTATTTAAACTCAAGTCAAAAGACATCGGAGTAAAACCACGTTCAGTTAACATACGTATGTCTACCGTACTATATATATATTCTTTTAAAATATCATGCTCAAGAGGATAGGAAGAATCACATACCTCGCGATGATTTATCGACTATTAGCAAATAGCTCCAAAGTACTGTAATCCTGCTATCCTTTTCCACCCTTCGAGTAGAATACGCTACTCGCAGTACTTCAACCTATAACGGTTATACAAGTCTATCAATGTCTAGACTACTCTGTAGAATAAATCTAGATACAAGATTCTACGGAAAATTGGGCAAGACTTCCCTACCCACAAACTTCACAAGTTCATCAGAATACAGTCCTATGTAAGTACAGTTCAATCTTCTACTTTAATATTCTTCTGATGTGATTTCAGTTCGAGTCTTATCTGTAATATCCTTCTATTACCGTTCAATTCTCTTCTATGAATCTTATATTCATTTATATACTACTACAGTATGTAATTTCCAATTACAATATAAGGACAAGAGTATTTACCTCGATAAGCCCAAAATTATCCAAGATTTAATGTCGATCCTGAGCAACGTTTAGCTCCTACTCCGGGTGCTCCAACCCGCTCCAAACAACCCTTAGAAGTTCTACGCAACTTCTTCTTAATACTTCAACCAATTGTGAAGATTTTCCTTAGGGTTTCGTTTTGTGACTGAAGGGAAGTATAGTAGTATTTCTGGGCTTTTAGTATAGGTGTAACCTTGGAATACTACAAGGTATTTGGGCCAAGGTATTTTTGGAATAGTAACTATACTTGGAGAGTATTTTCTACCAAGAGGGTATTTTCACGAGAACAACTCTCAAGAGGGGGGGGGGGGTACTCTCGGCCAAGGGCCTCTCAAAGGGGGAGGGGGAGGCTTGGACGAAAACTTATCAAAGGGGGAGGGAGATTTCAAGACTTAGGAAATGTTTTTGGGATGAAGAAGTCTTGCACTTCAAGGGGGTATTTATAGGACTTTCAAGGGCTAGGATTAAGACAAGTGGTGGGCAAGTGTAGGGTGAGGATTTGGACAAGTGTGTGTGGGTCCCACCTTATCCATCTACCACACAAAATATCACAAAATATCCTACCAACTCCAAGGCTTGAAATCGTCCAATTGACGCCCATAAATCCGCCAATTTGAGGGTGACAAGTGTCGCCCTCTCATTGGTCCAAAATATTTCATCTCTCGGAAAAATCCGCAAAAATAATAAACGTCATAGCCGTAATTTTCCCTTCGCAAAGTTTGGAAAACATTTCGTCGGAAAACAATTCTTTTTGGTAGTTGTGAACAAAAATTTTCGTCCCTAATGCCAACTTAAGGCTTAAACTTTTATATGTACGCCCTCACGTACATACTCTGGAAATACGGGGTATAACATTTCTAAACAACTTCTACTTAAATACTATAAGGGATTTGGGGCTAGGGTATTTTCGAATAGTAACTATACTAGAAGGCAACTTTCTACAAAAAAGGGGGGGTTTCGGCCGAAGCCACTAGGAAGGGGGGGAGGATTTGGACGAGACTTCTATACAAAGGGGGAAGGATTTTGAGACTTAGAAAATGTGGAGTGGATGAAGAAGTCTTCAACTCAAGGGGGTTATTTATAGAGCCCTCAAAGGCCAAGATTAAAACAAATGGAGGGTTGGGATTAGGATACATGTGAAAGATGAGGTCTTCCAACCAAGTGTCTCCCACAATATTTGGACATATGTTCACCACAATATTGGAACACATGCCCACCACAACAATGAGCCATGTGGCCATCCACATGGCTCACAAAACCGTCCACTTTACCTACTCCCACTCACACAAAATCAACTTGCAAGACTTGACCATTTGACTTGCCCACTAGGCCCCCCAATTCGTCCAACCAAAGCCAACTAAGGGTGACACATGTCGCCCTCCTAATGGTCCAAAATATTTCGTCTTTCGGAAAAAAATCCGCAATCGGTTAAAATATTAAAAACGTAGAATTTCCTTCACAAGGTTCGAAATCTTTTCCGTCGAAAGCTTACAATTTCATTCTTAACCTAATTAGGGTTTGTACAAACGTACGTACGTCCTCACGTACATACTCCGAAAAAATACGGGGTATAACAACTTATCTTCCAATAACTGGAAGCCTTTCTCAAACCTGCGAAATATTCGGGCACCCTTAATCTCAATTATGGTTCCTGTTTCCCATTCCCTGTTGCAACCAAACTTGGTCACTAAACTTAGAATTGATTCCTTTGCTTGCTTCATGGCTAAGACTTACTGTCAATCACAATTTAGGGGGAGACTTCCTTGATCTCGTCAAGTAGCAATCCTATTATTCTCTCCCAGCTCGTAGAGATAATAGCCAGGTGTTCAACCTCAATTCATGGTATTACATAATCCAAAGACTTGTCAAAATTTCTTATCGTTCGAGTGTCTACCCGCCTTTCCTTTATAAGTTATTTCAAGTTGTCCTGGGGTCCCTTGCCCCTCCGTATTTTCTTACTATATTTCTCGTCAGTACAGATGCTACCACATTTTCTCGGGGTGTTCTTACTGCCCAATAAACACTAATGGTCTTTACACTAGTCTGGGGTAATCATATCTCGTGTAACTTACATAACCATAGTTGTATTCTCTTTTATCATTCTGGTCATAACCTTACCTTATGCTTATTATTAGCAAAAGTATTTCTATCTTGATCCCTAATCGTACAGTTTTATATATGCGTACTACCTGCATTTATATCCTTACGACACTTCCTCTACTATTTCGTACGTCGTTCTTAATTACCCCAACACAATACTTTTCCCATGGTTATCTAAGACTGTAACCTATGGTATGACGATACTGAAGACCTTACCCGTCTCCTATCCTTCATCTAACAACATGGGTACACGTAACCCCATAATACGTAAAACTGTCCTTTTACGTGGGGGAGAAAGCTTATCTCCCTTAAATAAACTTTCCTTGGAGTCACAACCCTAATCACCGGGTCCTCTTGCGGTCCTATAAATATCTAATCAACAAGAACCGCCTTAAAATTGTGTAGATTTTCAAAACTTACCAAAGCTGTCTTCTGTTTTCCGCAGGCAACACTCGTACTTATCTTATTCTTGCTTGCGCGCTATCCTGAACTTATCCGTAAGGTCGTGGCCCTGACCGCCACACCAAACCAACTCCAAGTACCTCCAAGGGCACTTAGCATAAACTCCTTCAAATTCGAGTATTACTTACTTTCTGCATTAATTCACCTCAAATAAACAAGTCACACAGACTTATTAAAATCAACTATGTCAAAGAAGGAAGGATAATTCACTGGTTACAACCACTTCCCTTCCTTTCCACTGGATAACCGGTTAACTGGAAAACTGGTACCGAACCAATATCTCTCCGCAGTCAACGTTGGCATAACAAGAGGCCAACTAACCCGCACTCATAATGACTTCAAGGTCTGTCATGTCAGCTCTACTAGGTCTACTAGGGCCCGACGACTGCATCGTTATAGGCAATTATTATCTACCCGCTCAGCTACCACCCAACACTCACATGTGTAGTCACCTCGAAAGGTTCTCATGGATTCAGGCTCTATTTCTTTATACTTGGTTGCTCTCTTTTTCACTGGTCGTACGCTTTCCGTACTTCCAAACTTATACTAACATACGTACATAACTTCCATACTAAATTTGGCCTCCAATCTTTGGAGTTACTAAATTAAACAATATAAGTCCATTTCCGGCTCTCACAACCTGGTGGAATGCGTCCACGAACCCATAAAACGATTAACTAGACTTGGGCCCTGCACCCTCGTGACCCTGTCACGTAGCGGGACTACTACCAACTAATCCCATTCCATTTCAGGCTATGGGGCGACCCTTAATAGGTCCTCAACCCGACTCGGCGTCGTACTTAACTCTTATCCTTGGTCTGACTTAACTTTTTACTACCCGAGAAGGCCTTATATACCTAAGGTATCGGCGGTTATCAATATTCTTAGGCTCGCAATTTCCATGCTCCAAGCCTATCACCCCCGCCCCTTAAACGGGTACAATAACTTCTCATTAGCTCTTAATTGTGTTGTCTTAATCATAATAACCATACTTACTCCATACGGATCTCATCCGTACCATTCTCTTAATCATACCACGTAGCTTAAGTTACTAACATAGTCTCCCATTAAGTCCCTTAATTATAACTTCTTAAGGGTCAATTTCCTTCTCAGACAGCTCATCATCTCCTAATTATCTCAAATTGGTACGTAAAACCTTGATGAGAGTTCATTAAACTGTTTCATACCTTCCCGATATTTATTTAGTCCTTACCAATTCCTGGTAATCTAAACCCATTCTAGGCAACACATATGTGACCCTCATACATAAATCTGTATAGCTGTATGTCACAATACCAACTATACTACAAATATTACCAACCTGGATACGCAATCCACATAATCTTTCCTGGGTCACTGCTGTCTTTCTCGTAGCTGCAATCAACATAACTTGTTAGGGAGAGACGACCTAACCACACAACTCTATCGCATGATCTCAGAGTGAGAAGAATGGAAACCAATCCTAAATGTCCTGCAACCTCTTGGTTTTAGATGTGGTGCACAACACACCGATAACCAAGACTCTACTAGACACGGTCTGTAGACACTTTCCGAGGACTAACTGCTCTGATACCACTTTTGTCACGACCCAACCCCGGGCCCGCGACTGGTGCCCTACCTGGGAACCCCTTACAGGTATACATCAGGGAATAGCAGCGGAACATATAAAACTCATAACTACTTAAACAGTAAATAACAACAGGTTAGCCGATAAGGCCACCTTCCGTAAAATATACATGAACCAAAATAAAATAAACCAGTACATTTCTGTTCTTAAAAACCCAATCCACAATGTGACTACAGACCTCTAAGAATAACAATTGTGACGGGACAGGGCCCCGCCATACCCCTGAATGTTCAACAACCGACCATATCAGGGATCTGAACCAGGGATAAGCCTCCGGAGTAATGGAGTTTCCCAACAGCTGAACAGTGATCCTAAGAGTGAGGATCAACAACCTGTAAACTCTACCTGCGGCATAAAAGAAGCCCCCCGAAGGAGGTCAGTACAACATGTACCAAATATGTGAAATCAGCATCAGTAGTGAAATCATAAGTCTAAAATAAAGCTGGAGACATATATGATAACTCAAATAACAGTACATTGTGTCTTACTAACAATGAGAGTAAACAAGAGTATACTTTACTACATAAAAATAGGAGGCTCATGATCAAAGTAGGGCCACCCGTCCGTAGTATCATTAAGCAATCCTACTCCTGGGACTATTTCACCCGCAAGGGTCGTATGGACCCGCATGAGGTAACTTCCTCGCATAGACTGTATTCGCCCACATAGGTCGTATAGACCCGCATGAGGTATTCCTCGCATAGGACTGATCCGACCCGCATGGGACTATTTCACCCGCATAAGCCCTTACGGACCCGCATGAGGTATTCCTCGCATCATGGGTAGCAAATCCACGGAATATGCAAATGCCACAAACCCGAGGAATGACCCCGTAATGCACAATATATCACTAGCACAACCGGCTATCATACATAACATAAGCACTACCGGCTTATCATACATAACATAAGCACTACCGGTTTATCATACATAACATAAGCAAGTTAAGAAATCCCCTAACTTCTTATTAGCCTTGTTCATATACACTCTCATTTTAGTTTACTTAAGGCACTAACATGTCATTATAAAAATCCGGGAATTTAACCCAAAGTACTACGTACTTTTACTCTTTTAAAATGACTCTCTTTCATATAAAACTTCCAAGATACTAATAACCGTAGTATCAAGTCACATCTATTTTTCAAGACAAGTCACAATACCCTTTTGAAATACATTTATAGGTTTCTAAATCATGTGACTTCTTTCTTTTAAAACCTTAAGCAATTGATGCCTTTAAATCAATTTTCCTTTCATTATTTCAAGTCATTTATCATACTTACATTGCTTAGAGTAAACCACTCTTTTAACTTTCCATAAAGCTATTATAACTGTCACGACCCGTTCCGGGGCCCGTGACTGGTGCCTTACCCGGGCACCCAAGCAGTCATACATCAGAGAAAATCAGCGGAATATAAAAACATAAGACATGAAACAATTGTAAAAGAGACACATTTTATCTGAGAAAAAGGCGTCTTTCGACATATATATATATATATCAAAATCTGGCATTTTACATCCCAACTGTACAATAGACTACTGCACTCTGGAAGAACAACTATGGCGGACAGGGCCCGCCATACCCCGATCAGCATAAAACTATCTACAACAGGAGATCATACCTAAAATTCGAGCCTCAGGAGAAGATGGAGCTCGACACCAACGCAAAAGATCCTAAGGATGCGGATCTAGCACTGCCGCCTTACCGCGCATGAACGCAGCCCGAAGGAGGTCGATAACAGTACTAAGTATGTGAAACTGTAAAGTACTTAAATGAAATCATATCATGTTAAAACCAATTTTTCAAATATGTACGAAACAACCAATGTAACCGCACATAGTGCCACATCACAAACAAGAGTAATAATGTAAATCGTAATGTGTCTTTTCTAGGCCGCGAATGATTGAAGCAGGCCAATCGCCCATAGTATCATTATGCAAGCCTAACTCGACTCCGTAGTCCGCATAGGCCACTCACATAGGCCCGCATGAGGTATTACCCGCGTCGAGGGTAGCTACTCCGGCATCGCCCCGACTCGTAGTCCGCATGGCCACATAGACCGCGTGAGGTATAACCCCGCACACTAACTCGAACTCTCGTAGCTCGCATAGGTCACTGGACCGCGCGTGAGGTATTCTCGAATCATGGTCCTGCATCACCGAGTCTACCCCACATCGGAGGGCAGCTTAACCCCCGGTATCATGTCAAGAGGTGAGTGATATAATACTAACATAACAGCTTATCGTTAAACAACATAAGCACAACAAGAATACCCTCTTATACAACGTTACAAGACACTAACACACATAGCATCATATTATGTCTACTTATCAAACCATCTCATTATACTTTCCATAAATCAATATAAGTCTTTTATAAACACATAAGTACTGTTCCTTTTATCTTCTTAAGTCGTTATACTTTACTTCCCATAAAGCTAGTATAACTCTTAAGCTTCTTGTTTTAAAAACAAATATTCTTCTTCTTTCAAAACTGATTTATAATTCTTTTGAAAGACTTTAAGATCTTTATTATTCAGGCTTAAGTCAAAAGACATTACCGTAAAGCTATGTTCAGTTAACACACGTACGTCTACCGTACTATATATATACTTTAAAATATCATGCTCAAGAGTATAGGAAGAATCACATACCTTCTCGGCGAAATCCACCTGCCAAGTCGAATATGTCGCGCAGAGTAACGACTATATAATAGTCAAAGACGTCTATCAAAGTCTAGACTACTCTGTAGGACATTCTAAACAGAGGGTTCTCTATTCTACGGAAAATCGGGCAGCACTTCCCTACCCGGTAAACTATACATGTCTACTGTAAATACAGTCCTATGTAAGTACAGTTTAATTCTTCTTCTGCTAACCCTTCTACTGTGATTACAGTTCAATTCTATTCTTTAATAACCTTCTACACCTTATACTCAAGTCTTAACTATTCTAATATGTAATATCCAATTACAATAGAAGGACAAGAGTATTTACCTCGATAAGCCCAAAATTATCCAAGTTAAATGTCAATCCTGAGCAAGGTTTAGCTCCTAATTTGCACGCTCCGATAGCTCCAAGAAACCCTTAGAAGTTTCTAACAACTTCTACTTCTACCAACAATGAAGTTTCTCTTAGGGTTTCGTTTAGTGGCAATGGAGATAAGGTAGTATTTCTAGGCTTTTTAGTATAGAGGTGACTTTGGAAATACAACAAGGTATAGGCTAAAGTATTTGGGAATAGTAACAATACTTGGAAGACAACTTTCTACCAATGGGGGGGTAGGTCTCGGCTAGAACACCACAAAGGGGGAGGGGGTGGTTTCGGCAAAAGCCTTTTCAAGAGGGAAGGGGGAGGCTTGGACGAACACAACACAAAGGGAGGGAGGGATTTTAGACTTGGAAAGTTTGATTTGTGGATGAAGAACTCTTCATCAAGGGGGGGGGGGGGTATTTATAGGGCTTTTAAGGGCTAGGATGAGGGCAAGTGGAGGGCAAGTGGATGGTGGGGATTTGCACAAGTGCACCCTAACCTACTCCACAAATCCCTCACAAAACATTGACCCAAGAATTAAGCCCCAAAACAATGCCATCCGTGGCCTCTCTTGCCGTCCAATGAGGGTGACAAGTGTCACCCTCTCGTTGGTCCAAAATGTTACATCTCTCGGAAAAATCCGCAAAAATTAGAAATGGCATAGCCGTAATTTACCCTACACAAGTTTTGTAAAATGTTTCGTCGGAAAACCATCCGTTTCGTGAGTTGTGCCCAAAATCGTCCATAATGCCTAACTTAAGGCTAAACTTTTGTAGACGCACGCCTCACGCATATACTCTGGAAATACGGGGTATAACATTCTCCCATCCTTAGAAACATTCGTCCCGAATGTTCCTTCCCAAGACAGATAACGATAAGGTTCTTCATAACTTAAACAGTTTGCAAATGCCACACACGGCCAAAAAACAACACTTAGGCAATAAGTAAATTAAATCAACAAGTAGGAAAGTGAGTTACCTGGAGGTGTGGGGAATAAGTGAGGATACTTCTGCCTCATGTCCTCCTCAGCTTCCCACGTCATCTCCTCCCTGAGCTCGTTTCGCCACAAGAATTTGACGGAAGCCACGTCCTTGGTCCGCAGACGCCTAACCTGACGATCGATTATCGCTATGGGAATCTCCTCATACGATAACCCTCGTCACCGGACATCGCCAATCGGGTGCACTCTAGATGGATCCCGATACATCTCTTCAAAGATAGAAACATGAAACACCGGATGCACCGCCTCCAGATCGGACGGCAGATCCAACTCATAGTAACCTTGCCTACCTCGCGACAATCAAACGCCCAATGTACCTGGCCGAGTTTCCTTTCTTCCCGAATCTCATCACACCTTCATGGGTGACACCTTCAGAAAACCCAATCATCATCCTCGAACTCATGCCGACGACGATGATTCGTGATATGACTGCCGACTCGAGTCGCCAAGAACCGCTCCGGATAAGCTTCACCTTATCCATCGCTCGCCGACCAAATCGTCCCACTAATCGCACTCGCCATTATCAAACCACTTATCGGCAACTGCACTTCATCTCATACAAGGCCTCATAAGGCGCCATCTCGAATACCGGAGTGGTAGCTATTATTATACGCAAACTCAACTAGAGGCAAATGATCCTCCCTACCCTCAAGTCAATAACATAGGCTCGCAAAGATATCCTCAAGAGTCTAGATAGTGCGCCACCGTCTGTCTGCTGCGTGGATGGAATGCAGATCGTGCTCACCAAGGCCCCTAAACCCTTCGAAAGACCTCTGAAGTTAGCCGTAAACCGGGCTCCTGCTGCGATATGATCGAAATAGGGACTCCATGCATCGACGATCTCTCTGATGTAAAGTCCGCATAATCCTCACCGAAAAGTCGCCTGACGGGAAGAATGTGGGCTGATTTCACACCGTCGACGATAACCCATATAGAATCATGTCTCCTCCGAGTGCGAGGTAATCCCGTGATAAAGTCCATGTTGATCACCTCCCACTTCCGTGTCGGGATCTCAATCGTCGCAACAAACCTCCGTGCCTCTCGTGCTCTACCTTCACTGCGACAACACGGCACCGAGCTACAAACTCGCAACGCCCCTCTTCAAGCCATCCCACCAATACACGATCTAAGCGTCGTGGTACATCTTGGTCGACTCGACGGATAGAGTAACGCGCGCCGCGTGTGCTTCCCTAGAACTCCGCCGCCAAGTCCCGTAATATCCGGAACACACAACTCGCCTCAAACCTTAGCACCCCATCGTGCTACCTCAAAAGGACCCTTTCTCACGGCGGTCAGATCACGCATCGCGGCCAAAATCGATCCTCAAATTGCGCTTCTTCACCTCTCGACGATGGAAGACTCGCAACCTCTCGAACCTGCACTTACCGCTATCAGAATCAATCAAACGGACACCAAGGCTCGCTAACTGATGCAAATCGTGAACCATGCCCCTCCTCTCCGGCTGCACATCTGATAGGCTACCCATCGACCTACGACTAAGGGCATCTGCCACAACATTGGCCTTCTCTGGGTGGTACAGGATGTCGACATCGTAATCCTTGAGTAGCTCTAACCAATGTCTCTGTCGTAAGTTCAGCTCCCTCTGGCTGAAGATATACTGGAGGCTCTTGTGGTCTGTATAAATATCCACATGAACCCCATATAAATAGTGCCTCCAGATCTTCAAGGCGTGAATCACCGCTGCCAACTCCAAATCATGGGTGGGGTAGTTCCTCTCATGCATCTTAAGTTGTCGGGATGCGTACGCTATAACCTTACCCAGCTGCATCAACACACATCCGAGCCCGATGCCTGATGCATCACAATACACTACATAACCGTCTGGACCCTCTGGAAGAGTAAGAACGGGGGCGGTCGTCGCCTCCTTCAAGAACTAGAAACCCCGCCACAAGCATCACCATCAAAATTAGCCGCTACGAGTCAGCCTAGTCAATGGTGCGTAGATAGAAGAAAACTTCTCCACGAACCGCGATAGTAACTGCAAGGCCAAGAAAATCGCGCACTGGCCGGAGTAGTAGGTCAAGGCCAACTCGATCGCCGATCTTGGCCGTATCTCACGACACCCATTCCGGCCCGTGACTGGTGACTTACCGTGGCACCCAAGTATTCATACATAAGAGTAATAAGCGGAAATAAAAAGCAAGACATGAAACAGCTTTATAAAATAAGACACGCTTTATGTGAGAAAACATCGCTTTCAGATATATATATAAACATGGTTTAGCGCTTACATCCGACAATCGCATACAACATGACTACTGCACTTAAGGAAATATACAACTATGGCGGGACAGTGGCCCGCCATACCCTCGATCAGACAAAACTATCTACAACAGGAGATCATACCCAAAAGTAGAGCCTCGGAAAGGATGGAGCTCCCGACACCAACGTAGATCCTAAGAATGTGGATCTAGCACTGCCGCCCTTACCTGCGGCATGAACGCAGCCCAAGGAGGTCAAGACAACAGTACTAAGTATATGAAATCAGAAAATACTTAAATGAAACATATCATTTTAAAACAGCTTTGCAAGTATGTATGAAGCAACTAAGGAAACCGCACATAGTGCCACATCACAAACAAGAGCAAAGAATAGGTAAATCAGAATGTGTCTTTTCTAGCCGCGAATGATCGGCAGGCCAATTGCACGTAGTATAACCATGAAAGCCTAATTCTGGAATTCCTTAGTCCTCAAAGGCCAATCAAATAGGCACGCATAGAGTATATAACCACTCATCGAGGTAGCTACTCTCGCATCGCCCCGACTCGTAGTCCGCATGGACACATAGACCGCATGAGGTATAACCCCGCACACTAACCTGAAACTCCCGTAGCTCCGCATAGGTCCCCTGGACCCGCATGAGGTATTCTCGAATCATGGTCCTGCATCACTCGAGTCTACCCCGCATCGGAGGGCAGCTTAACCCCCGGAAATATGTCAAGAGGTGAGTGATGTTACACTAACCTAACAGCTTATCGTTAAACAACATAAGCACAACAAGAATACTCTTTTACACAAACGTTACAAGACACTAACACACATAGCATCATATCATGTCCACTTATCAAACCATTTTATTCTTTTCACCAATCAATATAAGTCTTGTTACAAACACATAGGTAAACTGTTCCTTTTATTAATCTTAAGTGGTTATACCTAACTTCCCATAAAGCTAGTATAACTCTTAAGCTTCTGTTTTAAAAACCAGTTAGTTCTCTTCTGAAAAAATGATTCAGTATTCTTTTGAAATGCTTTCAGTTCTTTATTATTCAGGCTTAAGCCGTGAGGCATTGCCGTAAGTATTATTCAGGCTTAAGTCAAAGACATTGCCGTAAGTATTATTCAGGCTTAAGTCAAAGACATTGCCGTAGTTATTATTCAGTTAACACATGTACGTCTACCGTACTATATATATATTGTAAAATATCATGCTTTAGGGAGAATCACATACCTTCTCAGCGAAAACCACCTGCCAAGTCAATATGTCGCACAGAGAGTCACCATAATAGTCACAGACATCTATCAAAGACTACTCAAGGTCATTCTAAACAGAGGGTTCACAATTCTACGGAAAGTCGGGAAGCACTTCCTACCCGTGAGCTATATAAGTTCATCAGAAAACAAATTCTATGTAAGTACAGCTTTGATTATTCTTCTTTAAACCCTTCATCGTGTGATAACAGTTCAATTCTATTCGCAATATTCTTCTAAGTATTTATACTTATTCTTATACTACAACAGAAGTATTCTCTAATTCAAAAGAGGGTTAGGATTAGTTACTCGGTAAGCCCAATAATATCCTAGATAAAGTCGCACTGAGCAAGGTTTTGCTCCTAAGTTGTATGCTCCATGAAACCTTAGAAGTTCTTCACAACTTCTACTAAGTACTAAGGTATTTGGGCTAGGGTATTTTGGGCATTATAACAATACAAGAAGGCAACTTTTCTACCAAGGGAGGGGGGGTAGGTTTTGGCTAGGCTAGGGGGTATTCGCCAAGGGCCTTCACAAGGGGAGGGGGAGGTGTTGGACGAAAAGGCTACAAAGGGAGAGGAGAGGATTTTCAAGACTTGGAAAGATTTGTGGATGAAGAACTCTTCATCTCTAAGGGGGTATTTATAGGTCAAGAGGTGGCCAACCAATGGCCAAGATTAAGACAAGTTCAAGGCAAGTGTAGGGTGAGGATTAACTAAACACAAATATCCTACCAACTCCTCGACTTGTGCACAAGGCACAAAAACGTAATGTTTCTCCAATTTCGCCCAATGGACGATCTAAGTCCACCAATTGGAGGTGCCAAGTGTCGCCTCCCGTTGGTCCAAAATATTTCGCCTCGGAAAAATCCGCAAAAATTAGAAATGGCATAGCCGAATTTACCCTACGAAAGTCGTGGAAACGTTGGTCGAAAACGATTCTTTTGTGAGTTGTGCCCAAAAATCGCCCAAGCCTAAACCTTATAAACTTTGTACGTATTCCCTTACGTATATACTCAAAATACGGGTATAACAAGATCCACCCGAATGCCATCACCTTACAATATGCCCAAGAAAAGCCACCGGGTTAACCAAAACTCACATTTGGAAAACTTGGCGCATAATCACGGTCCCGAGAACTCTCAACACAGCCTCAAGTTGCTGACGCTCCTCGCTCGAGCGAGAATAAACCAAGATGTCATCAATGAACACTATCACAAACGTGTCCAAAAATGGCTTGAACACTCGGTTCATCAAATCCATGAATACCGCCGGAGCATTGGTCAACCCAAAAGACATGACCCTGAACTCATAATGCCCGTACCGGGTCCGGAATTCAGTCCTAGGGACATCCGCCTCTCTGACTCGAACCTGATGATAGCCCGATCGCAGATCAATCTTGGAGAAACATCTCGCGCCCTGCAACTGGTCGAACAAATCATCAATCCTGGGAAGGGGGTATCTGTTCTTAATGGTCACCTTGTTCACCGCTCGTAATCAACACATGCGCAGCTGGCCCCGCCCTTCTTCTTCACGAACAATACCGCGCTTCCTCGGGAGAAACACTAGGCCTGATGAAGCCCTTCTCCAGCAAATCTCGCAGCTGGTCCTTCAACTCTCTCAACTCGGCAGGTGCCATTCTGTATGGCGGAATGGAAATAGGCCGAGTGTCTGGTAGCACATCGATACAAAACTATATCTCCCTCTCAGTATCAAACACCCGAATGAGATGGTAAATATACCCCTTCTGCACCATCTTCCTAGCCTTGAGGTAGGAAATAAACCTACCCCTCGGCGATACAGTGTTCCCCTCCCACTCAACAACCGGCTCCTCAGGAAACTGCAACCGTACCACTCTCTCTCTGCAGTCTACATTGGCATAGCAAGAAGCTAGCCAATCCATGCCCATGATCATATCGAAATCAGTCATGTCCAACTCTATCAAGTCGGCTAGGGTCTGACGACTGTATATGGTCACTGGACAAGCCTTATATACCCGCCGAGCTACCACCGAATCACCCACTGGCGTAGCTACCTCGAAAGGGTCTATGGACTCAAGCTCTATCCCTATCCTACTAGAAATAAGGGGAGATATATAGGACAGAGTAGAACCCGGATCTATCAAGGCATACACATCAAATCCAGAAACTGATAAGGTACCTGTGACGACATCAGGTGAGGCCTCCTGATCCCCGCTACCGGACAAGGCATAAATGCGTTCGAGGATCGCTAGAATCGGGACCCGCGCCACGACTTCCGCTGTGACTGCCGCCCATGAGTACCTTTCTCCGGGCGAGTAACTATAGGAGATGAAGAAGACCGGCGAAAGAACTCGTAGGTCGACCCTACCATCTCGCCGCCTGGTCGACGGTTCTCGCAAAGTGACCGCTGGCCACAATCAGAATAAACTCCCGTAGCCGTACCACAATTCCCCGTGGGATCTACCGCATCAGCCACACCGGCGGGGTGGTCCCGATCGCCGCACTTCGCCGCTCGACGCTCAAGTCCCGGGGCCCCGTCCGCCTCTAGAATATCCTCGCCAGGCCGAGGACGGTGCAGAGTGCTCGAGCCGGCCGGTGCACCCAGATCGGCCGAGGCCGCCACCACGATAGCTACCAAAAGACCGCCGCCCCGGTCCTTCTTCTGTTGTCCACAACCCGTCGGCCTCTACGCCTCGCATCCAAGTGCATGAGCTCGCATGCGGTAATATCCATGCTCGGGTCAAGAGCCACACCCGCACAAGACTTCGCCATATAATCATCTAGCCCTGACGTAGCGATGCACCGCCCTCCATATCTCGCTACCAATGCAGTGGACATATCGAGCCAACGAATCAAACTCAACGTTGTACTTCTAACGCGGCCCTCTCTGCCTCAAAGAATAAAACTCGTCGCCCGCGCTCCTCCTCATCTGTGGAGGCAAGAAATGAGTGAGAAAGGCCTCCGAGAACTCGTCCCAAGTAGCTGGGGACGCGCGCTCTCCCCGAGATAACTCCCACGAATCAAACCAATCGATCGCGTATCACGCATTACGCGAGCCAAGACCACGGACTCGGTCTCAAGCCTTGATCACTCGCATGATCCTTCGCAGAATCGACGGATGAACTCCTGCGGATCATCCTCAGGCCTCGACCCGTAGAACTCTGGTGGGCTACAACTCAGAAAATCCCGTAGCCTCAAATTGTCCGATCTCGTGAACCACGTGCACTACCGAATCGAATCGCCGTGATCCAACCTATCCTCACGTTCGCCACGATCCCGCCGAATCGCCATCTCCTTGTAACCCATCTCGCCCGCTCCAGCCGAGGGACCGAGGTGCAGTAATGTGGTCTCATCGCCCATCGCCGCGCCCTAAACCTCTCGGGTCGGCGTCGTGGAACTCGCCGTCTTGCATAGACCGGGCTCGTGCGCTCGTGACTCTAGGTGTCCCACTAGCAGCTCCCTCGGCTGCCTTGCCCTTCTGGGCCCGGGTTGCCTTACGTGGAGGCATAACTGTTACAGAAAAGGAATACGTTAGAGGGGTCCAACTTATAACACAGCTCTAAGGCACGATCTCAGAGTGAGAAGAATGGAAACCAATCCTAAATATCCTATAGCCTCCTGATTATTGGTGTGGTGCACAACACACCGATAATCAAGACTCTACTAGATACGGTCTGTAGACACTTTCCGAGGATTAACTGCTCTGATACCACTTTTGTCACGACTGCTCGGCCCGTGATCGTGCCTTACCCGCACCCAAGTTAGCCATACATCAGAGAAAATCAGCGGAATATAAAAACATAACACATGAAACAATTGTAAAAGAGACACATTTTATCTGAGAAAAGGGCGCCTTTCGGCATATATATATCAAAATATGGCAGTTTACATCCCAACTGCATAATAGACTACAGCACTTCTAAGGAAGTAAACAACTATGGCGGACAGTTCCCGCCATACCCTGACTGTACAAAACTATCTACAACAGGGAGATCATACCCAAAAGTCGAGCCTACGGAGAAGATGGAGCTCCTGACACCAACGCAAAAGATCCTAAGGATGCGGATCTAGCACCTGCTTGCCCTTACCTGCGGCATGAACGCAGCCCCCCGAAGGAGGTCACTACAACAGGTACTAAGTATGTGAAACTGTAAAGTACTTAAATTAAATCATATCATGTTAAAACCAATTTTTCAAATATGTACGAAACAACCAATGTAACCGCACATAGTGCCACATCACAAACAAGAGTAATAACAGGTAAATTGTAACAGGTCTTTTCTAGGTTGCGAATGATCGAAGCAGGGCCAATCGCCCATAGTATCATTATGCAAGCCTAATCCTGGACTCCCGTAGTCCGCATAGGCCACTCACATAGGCCCGCATGAGGTATTCCCCGCATCGAGGGTAGCTACTCCTCGGCATCGTCCTGGACTCGTAGTCCGCATGGCCACATAGACCGCATGAGGTATAACCCCACACACTAACCTGGAACTCTCGTAGCTCCGCATAGGTCCCCTGGACCCGCATGAGGTATTCTCGAATCATGGTCCTGCATCGCCGAGTCTACCCCGCACGGAGGCGCTTAACCCCAGATCATGTCAAGAGGTGAGTGATATAATACTAACATAACAGCTTATCGTTAAACAACATAAGCACAACAAGAATACCCTCTTATACAACGTTACAAGACACTAACACACATTGCATCATATTATGTCTACTTATCAAACCATCTCATTATACTTTCCATAAATCAATATAAGTCTTTTATAAACACATAAGTACTGTTCCTTTTATCTTCTTAAGTCGTTATACTTAACTTCCCATAAAGCTAGTATAACTCTTAAGCTTCTTGTTTTAAAAACAAATATTCTTCTTCTTTCAAAACTGATTTATAATTCTTTTGAAAGACTTTAAGATCTTTATTATTCAGGCTTAAGTCAAAAGACATTGCCGTAAAGCAAAGTTCAGTTAACACACGACGCTCACCGCACTATATATATACTTTAAAATATCATGCTCAAGAGTATAGGAAGAATCACATACCTTCTACTAAATCCACCTGCCAAGTCGAATATGTCGCGCGCAGAGTAACAGCCTATAATAGTCAAAGACGTCTATCAAAGTCTAGACTACTCTGTAGGACATTCTAAACAGAGGGTTCTCTATTCTACGGAAAATCGGGCAGCACTTCCCTACCCGGTAAACTATACAAGTTCATCAGAAATACACCCATGTAAGTACAGTTTAATTCTTCTTCTGCTAACCCTTCTACTGTGATTACAGTTCAATTCTATTCTTTAATAACCTTCTACACCTTATACTCAAGTCTTAACTATTCTAATATGTAATATCCAATTACAATAGAAGGACAAGAGTATTTACCTCGATAAGCCCAAAATTATCCAAGTTAAATGTCGATCCTGAGCAAGGTTTAGCTCCTAATTTGCACGCTCCGATAGCTCCAAGAAACCCTTAGAAGTTTCTAACAACTTCTACTTCTACCAACAATGAAGTTTCTCTTAGGGTTTCGTTTAGTGGCAATGGAGATAAGGTAGTATTTCTAGGCTTTTTAGTATAGAGGTGACTTTGGAAATACAACAAGGTATAGGCTAAAGTATTTGGGAATAGTAACAATACTTGGAAGACAACTTTCTACCGGGGGGGTAGGTCTCGTCTAGAACACCACAAAGGGGGTGGTTTCGCAAAAGCCTTTTCAAGAGGGAAGGGAGGCTCGACGAACACAACACAAAGGGAGGAGGGATTTTAGACTTGAAAGTTTGATTTGTGGACGAAGAACTCTTCATCAAGTGGGGTATTTATAGGGCTTTTAAGGGCTACGATGGGGGCAAGTGGACGGCAAGGTGATGGGGGGGATTTGCACAAGGGCACCCTAACCTACGCCACAAATACCTCACAAAACAATGACCCCAGAATTAAGCCCCAAAACAACGCCATCCGTGGCCTCTCTTTGTCCCAACGAGGTGACAAGTGTCACCCTCTCGTTGGTCCAAAATGTTACATCTCTCGGAAAAATCCGCAAAAATTAGAAATGGCATAGCCGTAATTTACCCTACGCAAGTTTTGTAAAACATTTCGTCGGAAAACCATCCGTTTCGTGAGTTGTGCCCAAAATCGTCCATAATGCCTAACTTAAGGCTAAACTTTTTGTACGTACGCCCCTACGTACATACTCTGAAAATACGGGGTATAACAATAACCGACTTCCTATAAAGTCGTTATACTAGCCTTATACTTTTAGACACTTACATTCTTTTCATAACTAAGAGACTTATACTTTCGAAAACCAAGTATCGTATACTTTCAAAATGCTTCAAGTCTCTTATCTTGTAATCAAGTTTCTATACATTTTCAAGTCAAGAAAATCTTTGTTTACCCTATTAGAATAAACCATTCTTTCTTTTCTTTACATAAAGTTATTTACCAACTTTATACTTTTGAAACCAAGGCATGTCTACCCTTTAAAACAAGTCAATGATATCATATGAAACTAAATTCATTTAAATCTCGTACGTCTACCGCACTATACGTTTACAACTACTCATGCTCAAGAGATAGGAAAGTTCCACATACCTCTTCGGTTCAATCCACTTGCTAAGTCCAAAATGTCGTACGTAGTATGTCAACCTATAATGACCATAATACGTTTATTAACTTCTAGCTTCAACGTAGAATATCCTAAGTGCAAAGTCACTAAATTCTACGGAAAATCGGGCAGCACTTCCTTTGTTTCTACATACTTTTCCACCTTTTTCAAGACCTGAATTCAATAACCAAACATGCCACATTTAAGGCCCAACAATGTAGTTATCAATAGGGGATTTTTACGCGACTACAAGACGTGTAAAATTCCGCCCCACAATTTAATATCAAACTAGTCCAACATACAAAGTTATTCTCGGCCAAAGGTGTAACAACATATCAACCTTTCCAATTCCTTTTCAATTCAAGTTGTTTAGTATAACATGTTATCAAGCCGCAATCTATTATAACTACTACAATCTTCAAGTAGGTAACATGCGACGATTCTAATTATCGACCAAAATTGTATTTCAATTTCAAATGGCTCAACATATCAATTCGGATTTTAGGCTTCCAATATCCATAACACTTATCAGTCTTCAATACATATACTTCATGCTAGTTAAAATGTAAGGCTTACAACAATATGTAATCTTGTAATACTTAAGAAGACAAGATTGTTACCTTAGTGAGCCTTAATCCACTTCAAGATCCGAAGCCGCTCCCTAGCAACTTAGAGCCTCTTCTTGACATTCCAATCCGCCACTTGAGGCCCTTAGAAGATCACAAACAACTTTCCTTCAATTCTCAATCAAAACCTAGGAAAGTGCCTAGGTTTTCACCTTGCGACTAATACGAAAACACCACTTTCCTGGGATCTTTCTATTGAGATACCCTTACAATACCCTTATGAACCTTGGTTTAAAGTGTGGAGCCTATTCGACAACAAACAAAAAAAATTCATGTTGGGAAGAGGGCAAACTCGAGAGCTCCTCCATGAGTTCTTCCAATTTTCATGAAAATTTAGCTAAGTGTAGAACTTGTCTTGCTACTAGTACATATATATAACACTATGGAGGGTTAAGATTAGAACAAATGGGTGGCCTAGATGAGTTTCACAAGGATTCTAGCCAAGTGGCCTTGACTAAGTCAACAATATCAAGCTCTAGCTTTAGCAAGACTTGGTCATCTTCAATTATGGTCAAATGACCATTTTATCCATGTCAATTTCGTCCAAGACCACAAAGGGGGGTGACACGTGTCGCCCTCCCGTTCGTCGCAATATTTCGTTTTCCGACTTTTCCATAATTCCGATAAATTTTTACTCGTCTCAAATCTTAACATTTTTTAGTTATTACGTACGTTCTTATAAACATATCCTGGAATTCCGGGGTGTAACACGTGCAATCCCCTATTGTTAACTACATTGTTGAGCCTTAAATGTGGCGTGTTTGGTTATTGAATTCGGGCCTTGAAAAAGGTGGAAAAGTATGTAGAAACAAAGGAAGTGTTGTCCGATTTTCCGTAGAATTTAGTGACTTTGCACTTATAATATTCTACGTTTGAAGAGTTAATAGACGTATTATGGTCATTATAGGTTGACATACTACGGGCGGTATATTGGACTTAGCAAGTGGATTGACCCGAAGAGGTATGTGGAACTTTCCTATCTCTTGAGCATGAATAGTTGTACCTATATAGTACGGTAGACGTACATGACTTTAATATCCTTTACTTGTTTTGAGAATGTCCAAGTTGGTTGAGTTAGGGGATTAACTCACTTGACTAAAAGTATTAAGGATGTCTTAGTTTTCAAAGTTAAGGAACTTGAAGTGTTTTAAGTATATGATACTTGTTTCGTTTTAAAAGTATAAGTCCCTTGGATATAAAGAAGAATATAATTGCCTAATGTATAAAGTTAATATAACGACTTTATGGAAAGTTGGTTATAATAGCTTTATGGAATGTTAATAAGAGTGGTTTACTCTAAGTAATGTAAGTATGATAAATGACTTGAAATAATGAAAGGCAAATTGATTTGAAGGTATCAAATTGCTTAAGGTTTTAAAAGAAAGAAGTCACTTGATTTAGAAGCCTATAAACGTATTTTCTAAAAAGGTATTGTGACTTGTCTTGAAAAGTAGATAGGACTTGATACTATGGTTATTAGTATCTTGGAAGTTTTATATGAAAAAGAGTTATTTTAAAAGGATAGAAGTATGAGGCTGATGGTGTTCAGGTACTTAGGGTCCTCCGGAGCCGGCAGTTGTTCGCCAAGTTCTGCAAGTGTGAGTTTTGGTTAGCCTCAGTGGCATTCTTGGGGCACATTTTTGGGGTTGATGGTGTTCAGGTTGATACGACAAAGATTGAGACGGTCAAGTCTTGGCCGAGACCTACTACTCCGACGGAGGTGCGCAGTTTCTTAGGGCTGGCAGGTTATTATCGTAGGTTTGTGGAGCAGTTTGCCTCGATATCAGCACCGTTGACTAGCCGACTCGTAGCGCCTAAGTTCCAGCCGACGAAGCTTGTGAGAAGCGGCTTCCGCCATCAAGGAAATGTTGACGACGGCTCCAGTACTTACCCTTCCTGAGGGGTTAGAGAGCTACGTGATTTATTGTGATGCCTCGGGTATCGGGATAGGGTGTGTATTGATGCAGCACGACAAGGTAATAGCCTATGCTTCTCGGCAGCTACGGAAGCATGAGAGGAATTACCCTACTCACGACTTAGAGTTGGCCGCAGTTATTCATGCCTTGAAGATTTGGAGACATTATTTATATGGGGTTCACGTGGATATTTATAGAGACCAAAATAGCCTCCAGTACATCTTTAGGCAGAGGGAGCTGAACTTGCGGCAGAGAAGGTGGTTAAAGTTGTTGAAGGATTATGACGTTGACATCCTATACCATCCGGGGAAAGCCAATGTGGTTGCAGATGATTTGAGTCGTAGATCGATGGGGAGTCTATCAGAGGTGCAGCCAGAGAGACAGGACATGGTCCATCAGATCCATCAGTTAGCGAGCCTTGGGGTTCGATTGGTCGATACCGATGGTAGTGGGGTACGGGTTCGTGAGATTGCCGAGTATTCCATCGTTGATGAGGTGAAGAGGCGACGATGAGGACCCGCCATGATGCGCAGATTTAGATACGACTCTTCGGGAGGAGAAGAGTCCGCTTTGAGGTAGCGCGATGGGTGCTAAGATTTGAGGCGATTGTGTGTTCCCGATGTCAGGACTTCGCCACAGATTCTCGCAGAGGTACACAAATACCGTTATTCTATTCATCCGGTCGACTAAGATATACCATGACCTCATGTATGTATTGGTGGGATGGCCCGCAGGACGCGGCGTGTTTTGTCGCATGTTGTCCTAATTGTCGCCAGTCAAGGTTGAGCACCGGCCCGGGCTATTGCAGGCTATTAATATTCCAACATGGAAGTGGGAGGTGGTCAACATGGACTTTGTTACAGGGTTACCTCGTACTCAGAGGAAGTATGACTCTATCTTGTTATTGTTGACAGGCTGACGAAATCAGCCCACTTTCTTCCAGTCAGGACTACGTTTTCGGCCGAGGATTATGCCAGATTGTATATCAGGGAGATTGTGAGACTGCACGGAGTCCCTACATCGATTATATCAGACAGAGGATCCCAATTTATGGCTAACTTCTGGAGGTCTTTCCAGAAGGGACTAGGGACACAAGTGAGTCTCGATCGCTGCTTCATCCTCGATCGACGGCAGAAGAGCGTACTATCCAGACACTTGAGGATACGCTGCGAGCCTGTGTGATTGATTTCAGGGGTAGCTGGGAGGATCATTTTCCTCTTGTGGAGTTTGCTTATAACAACAGCTACCACTCTAGTATACAGATGGCGCCATATGAGGCTTTGTATGGGCGGAAATGTAGGTCGTCGATTGGTTGGTTCGACGTGGGAGAGGTGCAGTTAGTTGGCCCAGACTTGATTCAGCAGGCTGTGGATAAGGTGAAGCTTATCCAGGAGAGACTGTTAGCAGCTCAGAGTCGGCAGAAGTCTTATGAAGATAATCGGCGTCGACATTTGGAGTTTCGTGCATTTATTGGGTCTTTTGAAGGTATCGCCCACGGCGGTGTGATGAGATTCGGAAGGAAGGGGAAACTTAGACCAAGGTACATTAGGCCCTACCAGATCATCCGTAGAGTAGGTAAGGTTGCCTATGAGTTGGATCTGCCATCAGAGTTAGAGGCGGTACATCCGGTCTTCCATGTTTCTATGTTGCGGAAGTGTATCGGAGATCCATCGAGAGTTTTCCCAGCTAGCGAGGTCCAGGTGACAGAGGGGTTATCGTATGAGGAGAGTCCCATAGCGATACTCGATCGCCAGTCGCGATCATGACTAAGGATGTGGCTTCCGTCAAAGTCTTGTGGCGGAATGATAACAGGGAGGAGATGACTTGGGAAGCGGAAGAGGACATGTTGAGGAAGTATCCTCACTTATTCCCTACACCTTCGGGTAATTCATTTTCCCTTACTTGTAAAATTTTAATTGAAGTACTTTGCTTAAGTTCTATTATGTGGCCATGAGTGGTATTATTAGTATGTAGGGGTTGTAAAAGGAGAATATGTCGCTATCTATAAGTTTGACTCCGAAAGAACATTTGGGGACGAATGTTTCTAACGGGGGAAGAATGTTACACCCCGTAATTACAGGACATGTTTTTAAGAACGTAGGTAAGAATCCAAATGTTAAGATTTGAGACTAGTAAAAATTTATCAGAATTATGAAATTGTCGGAAAATGAAATATTGTGACGAATGGGAGGGCGACACGTGTCACCCCCTTAATTTGGTCTTGGACGATTTGGCATGGGTAAAAGGGTCATTTGACCATAAGTTAGATGACCAAGTCTTGCAAAGTCTTGAAGCTTGATATTGTTGACTTGTCAAAGGGCCACTTGGGCTTGATCCTAGTGAAATGTATCTAAGCCACACATATGTACTAATCTTGGCCCTCCATTATGCTATATATGTATGCTAGTAGTGAGACAAGCTTCCACACTTAGAAAAAAATTCAAGAAAAATTGGATGAACTTATGGGAGCTCTCGGGTTAGGGCTTGAGAAGAAGAAAAAAAAATCGTTTGTTGTCCAATAACATCCATACTTTAAACCAAGGTTCATGAGGGTATTGTAAGGGTATCTCAATAGAAAGATCCCGGAAAAATATCGTTTTCGTATTAGTCACAAAGTGAAAACCTAGTTGCTTTCATAGGTTTGGTTTGGAAGATTAAAGGAAAGTTGTTTGTGACCTTCTAAGGGTCTCAAGTAGCGGATTGAAGTGTCAAGGAGAAGCTCTAAGTTGCTAGGGAACGACTTCGGATCTTGAAGTTGAGTTAAGGCTCGTTGAGGTAACAATCTTGTTCTCTTAAAGTGTTATAAGATTTCATATTGTTGTAGCCTTATATTTAACTAGCATGAAGTATATTGTGTTGAAGATTTATAAGTGTTATGGATAGTTGAAGCCTAGAATCCGAAATGACATTCTACCCATTTGAAGTTAGAATACAATTTTGTCGTTAATTAGGATCGTCGCATGTTACCTACTTGAAGATTGTAGTAATTATAATCGATTGCGGCTTGATGCCATGTTATACTAAACAACTTGGATTGAAAAGGAATTGGATAAGAATTTGTGTTGTTATACCTCAAGTTGCCAAATTGACATTGTAGTTTGTACTAGTTTGATATCAATTGTGGGGCGGAATTTTACACGTCTTGTAGGCGTGTAATCCCCTATTGTTAACTACATTGTTGAGCCTTAAATGTGGCGTGTTTGGTTATTGAATTCGGGCCTTGAAAAAGGTGGAAAAGTATGTAGAAACAAAGGAAGTGCTGTCCGATTTTCCGTAGAATTTAGTGACTTTGCACTTATAATATTCTATGTTTGAAGTAAGAGTTAATAGACGTATTATGGTCATTATAGGTTGACATACTACGGGCGGTATATTGGACTTAGCAAGTGGATTGACCCGAAGAGGTATGTGGAACTTTCCTATCTCTTGAGCATGAATAGTTGTACCTATATAGTACGGTAGATGTACAAGACTTTAATATCCTTTACTTGTTTTGAGAATGTCCAAGTTGGTTGAGTTAGGGGATTAACTCACTTGTTTAAAAGTATTAAGGATGTCTTAGTTTTCAAAGTTAAGGGACTTGAAGTGTTTTAAGTATATGATACTTGTTTCGTTTTAAAAGTATAAGTCCCTTGGATATAAAGAAGAATATAATTGCCTAATGTATAAAGTTAATATAACGACTTTATGGGAAGTTGGTTATAATAGCTTTATGGAATGTTAATAAGAGTGGCTTACTCTAAGTAATGTAAGTATGATAAATGACTTGAAATAATGAAAGGCAAATTGATTTGAAGGTATCAAATTGCTTAAGGTTTTAAAAGAAAGAAGTCACTTGATTTAGAAGCCTATAAACGTATTTTCTAAAAAGGTATTGTGACTTGTCTTGAAAAGTAGATAGGACTTGATACTATGGTTATTAGTATCTTGGAAGTTTTATATGAAAAAGAGTCATCTTAAAAGGATAGAAGTACGTAGTACTTTGGGTTAAATTGTTATACCCCGTATTTCCAGAGTATGTACGAGAGGGCGTACGTACAAAAGTTTAGTCTTAAAGTTAGGCTATGGACGAAAAAGTTTGTGCACAACACTCGAAAAGAATCGTTTTTCGATGAAACGTTTTACTAAACTCGCGTAGGGTAAATTCCGGCTATGTCATTTATAATTTTTGCGGATTTTTCCGAGAGACGAAATATTTTGGACCAACGGGAGGGTGACACTTGTCACCCTCATTGGACGGCAAAATGGACATTGATTGGCACGTTTTTTGTGCCTTTGCACAAGTCAAGGAGTTGGTAGGATATTTGTGTAGTAGATGGATAAGGACACTTGCCTAAATCTTCACCCTACACTTGCCTTGCACTTGGCATTATCTTGGCCATTGGTTGACCATTTCTTGACCTATAAATACCCCCCTTAAGATGAAGAGTTCTTCATCCACAAATCATTTCTCCAAGTCTTGAAAAATCCCTCCCCTCTCTTGTAGTGTTTTCGTCCAAACACTCCCCCTCCCCCCCTTGAGAAAGCCTTGGCCGAATACCCCCCCCTCTAAAAGAAGCCCTAGCCGAAACACTACCCCCCCCCCTTGGTAGATATTGTCTTCCAAATACCCTAGCCCAATTCCCTTATAGTATTTTAGTAGAAGTTGTTGGGAACTTATAAGGGTTCTTGGAGCTATCTGAGCGCATAAATTAGGAGTTAAACCTTGCTCAGGAGCGACTTTTAACTTGGATAATTTTGGGCTTACCGAGGTAAATACTCTTGTCCTTCTATTGTAATTGGATATTACATATAAGAATAGTTAAGACTTGAGTATAAGATATGAAAGAATATTAATGAATAGAATTGAACTGTTATCACAGTAGAAGGGTTTAAAAGAAGAATAATTGAACTATACTTACTTAGGACTGTTTTCGCAGTAGACTTGAGTAGCTCACCGGGTAGGGAAGTGCTGCCCGATTTTCCGTAGAATAGAGGACCCTCTGCTTAGAACTGTTTACAGAGTAGTCTAGACGTTGGTAGACGTGTCTGACTATTATAGGCTGATTCTCTGAGCGCGACATATTCAACTTGGCAGGTGGTTTTCGCCGAGAAGGTATGTGATTCTTCCTATACTCTTGAGCATAATATTTTAAATATATATAGTACGGTAGACGTACGAGTGTTAACTGAATAATAACTACGGCAATGTCTTTTGACTTAAGCCTGAATAATAACTACGGCAATGTCTCTTGACTTAAGCCTGAATAATAAAAGATCTTAAAGCATTTCAACAGAATACTGAATCATTTTTAACAGAAGAGAAACAGTTGGTTTTTAAAAGCTTAAGAGTTATACTAGCTTTATGGGAAGTTAGGTATAACAACTTAAGAAAGATAAAAAGAATCGCTACATTTAATTGCTTATAAAAACCTCGTATTGATTTCTGTAAGGTGTAGTAAGATTGTTTGATAAATAGACATATTATGATGCTATGTGTGTTAGTGTCTTGTGATGTTGTGAAAGGGGGTCATTCTTGTTGTGCTTACGTTGCTAGACGGTAAGTCGCTTGTATCGTTATTATATCACCTACCCTCGATCTGGTTATACCGAGGGCTTGCCACCCTTGATGCGGTCTATACGGCTACGCGGTCTGTGAGACTATGCGGAGCCGCGGAGCTCCAGGATTGATCATTCCGGTGTTTTAGCCCGACGGGGATGCCCTACGCGTCGCGGTGACTACGCGGTCTATTGAGACTATGCGGATCGCGGAGTCCAGAGGTATCGGGGTTAGCTACCCCGACGCGAGGAATACCTCACGCGTTCATGTGTGACCCATGCGGATCGCGGAAGTCCAGTGACTAGGCACACATAATGATACTATGGGCGATCGCCTTGCTTCGATCATTCGCGCCTAGGAAAGACCGTTACATTATATCTATTAGTGTTCTTGTTTGTGATACGGCACTAGGTGAAATTGAACTGATTGTATTTGCAAATGGCTTTAAATACTTTGATTTCATTTAAGTACTTTACAGTTTCACATACTTAGTACCTGTTGTACTGACCTCCTTCGGAGGGCTGCGTTCATGCCGCAGGTAAGGGCAAGTGCTAGATCCACATCCTTAGGATCTCTTGCTTGGTGTCGTGAGCTCCATCTTCTCCGAGGCTCTACTTGGTATTGTCACGACCAACCTGCCGTGGATCGTGCCTTACCCCGGCACCCAAGTAGACATACATCGAGTAATCTGAACATAAAGACAATACATGAAACCAGTGTAATAAGACAAAGGAAATAAGAAGACAAAGCAACTAAAAACGGTTACCTTCAAGATATATATAAATAACAACTCTTTCAACATGAACAGCTTTAATCCTTTTTACAAACCCCGCCTACAACAAGATTACATGCACTTCTAAGAATGATACGACAACAATGGCGGACAGTGGCCCGCCAAACCCCGAATGTAAACACTTACGACGACAGGGACTATACCACGATAAGCCTCCGAGAAACGGAGCTTCCCAAACGCTGAAATCGTGGACTCGAGAGCTAGGATCAACGATCGTGTACCTCAACTCGCAGCATGAACGCACTTCGGCGAGGTCAAGACAACAAAACCGAGTATGTGAAACTAAAAATACCGCAAATGAAATCATAATAGTCTATAAAGCAGAGACATGTATGATAACCAAACTACGCTCACAATAAATAAGCAATATGTCAAGTCGTGACTCACGCCTCAAAGTCATCACTGAATATAACTATGGGTCTCAAGCCCATAACATCAATCATGCCCGTGGAATACCTTCCTCACCGCCGCCTATGATAGAAAAACACCAAGGAATACACATGAACACCGTGTCCCACTGTGTCCAAATAAAATAAAGCAGGTAAGTAAGGCATAGCCGACTACTAACACCTACAAGACTAACAAGGTCATAAACTATATCATGATATCCGCTCTGACCATCACATGATCAAAGCCGGTCACTCGCCCGCAGATCAAATGTGCGCTGCCTAGCCTCGAACTTTCCGCAGCCCGCATAGGCCAACCTCATAGGCCCGCATGAGGTATAACCCCGCATCGAGGGTAGCTACTCCCAAGATAGTCCTCGACTCGCACCGCATGGCCACATAGACCGCATGACCATAAAGGCCGCACACTAACCCGAACTCCCGTAGTTCCGCATGGATCCTCGGACCCGCATGAGGTATTCTCGAATCACGGTCCTGCATCACCGAGTCTACCCCGACGGAGGCGCCTTAACCTCCGGAAATAAGTCAAGGCGAGTGGTACAATACCAACATAACGGCCGATAGTCAAACAACTTTAAGCACAATGAGGGAAAACCCCTTTACACTAACATCACAAGATACTAACACACATAGCATCCTAGCATGTTTACTTATCACCAACAAGAAAGTATTTACAAGGCTATCACAAACCAACACAATCAAGTTATACACACAAGGTACTTTCTACTATATGTCAACAAGTTCGGTTTTTATCCCCAAAGTACTTCATACACTAAATCTTTAAAAGATACGTTATTTCACAAAAGTCACACAATACCCGTAGTTATGTGAAAATAGAGTGATTATCCTTTTAAGTAAAACAAAACACTTACCTTTGTAAAATCAAGTAACGACATTATTTTCCAAACGCCCAAGTTTGCCTAATTTCAAATGTTCACGCTTTCTTATTTTAGAAAGGTTTCGTAGTTCATAGTCTTATTCATTTAAGAATATAATTCTCTTTAAACTATCCGAGAAACATAAGTCTTATATGTGAGTAGGATATTCTTGTTTATAACAATCTTATTACAAAGAATTATGATCTAGGAAATATCATTTTGTCTCATCTTAGCTTCTATGCAGATGGAAGTTTCTACCGGTTTTAATAATACTTAATCACAAACATTTCCTTTATTAACGCCGCAGTTGGTTTGTCGATACACATTCCGATTCAAATCAAGAAACCATTCTAAGCCGTTATACCTAACTTCCCATAAAGCTAGTATAACTCTTAAGTTTTCAAAACCAAGTATTACTTCTTCTTTCAAAATGATTCAAAATCTTTTGAAATACTTCAAGTTCTTTATTAACACATAACAAGCCGCTTATAGTTCAAACCGCTTACCTTTTAAAACCACAAGTATCTTCTTACCAACATAAAGTCGTTATAACCAACTTCCCATAAAGCCGTTATAACACTTTATGTTTTAAACCAATCAAATACATTTAGCACACGACGCTCACCGCACTACATAGTTCACACATATCATGCTAGAAGAGATAGGAAGAGGTTCACATACCTCGACGAGTATCGACTAATAGCAAAACGCCCAAGTACTTCAAACCGCTCGGCTACTCCTTAGCCAAGATCGCGCCATACGTAGTACTTCAACCTATAAGGCCACAAGCGCTTATTAACATTTAAATCCCTTCAGAGAACATTCTACGTAAAATTCGCAAAGACCTCCCCGCAACAGCAGAAATCTCCTCCTTTATCGAGGCCGCCGCCAAACTGGGGTGGGTTAACACGCCTAACCTGGTCGTGTACAATTCTACCTCACGTAAAAGCTACACACAAGTCTACTGTAATACACCCTATGTAATTACAGCTTCTCTTTCTTTAAATTCAGCTTAAGTCAAAAGACATTGCCGACAACTATGTTCAATTCTATATATAGTATACTTTAACTATATATTCCAACAACATGTAATTTCCAATTACAATAGAAGGTCAAGATATTTACTCGATAAGCCCAAAATTATCCAAGTTATAATGTCGATCCTGAGCAAGGTTTAGCTCCTACTCCGTGCGCTCCAATCCGCTCCAAACAACCCTTAGAAGTTCTAACCAACTTCTACTTAAATACTTCAACCAACAATGAAGATTTCCTTAGGGTTTCGGTTGAGACTAAAAGGACAAAAGGTAGTATTTCTGCTCTACGATAGAGGTAATTTTGGAATACAACAAGGTAAAGGCTAAGGTATTTTGGGCATTATAACAATACTTTGAGAGTATTTCTACCAAGAGTGGGTATTATACGAAAACAACTAGGCAGTGGGGTACCCCACGGCTAGCACCCCAAAGGGGAGGGAGGCTCACGCCACAAAGGCCACTCAAAGGGAGGGTCTCTCGCCAAGGGCCTTGCTAGGAGGGGGCTTGGACGAGAGTCAAACAAGAGGAGAGGGGAAGGATTTCAAGACATAGAAAACATTAGGATGATGAAGTCTTCAACAAAGGGAGGGGTATTTATAGGAAGCTGGCACAACCAATGGACAAGATCAAGCCATGTGTTAGGCAAGTGTAAGGCCAAGATCAAGCCAAGTGCACCCTATCCCTACTCCACAAAACAAGGCACAAAACAAGGCACAAAACAAGGCACAAAACAAGGCACAAAACAAGGCCAAGAAAGCTAGCCAAAACGTCCCACTTTCGGCCAGCAAACCGCCAACTTGAGGGTGACAAGTGTCGCCTCTCGTTGGTCCAAAATATTCGCCTCGAAAAATCCGCAAAAATTAGAAATGACATAGCCGTATTTTACCCTACGAAAGTCGTGGAAACGCTTTTCGAAAAACGACTCTAATCGTTTGTTGTGAACAAATAATTTCGTCCAAGCCACTTTCTCAATTTCAAATTTTCTACGCACGCCCCACGCATATACTCCGAAATACGGGTATAACATTCTCCTCCTTAGAAACATTCGTCCCGAATGTTCCTTCTAAGTCTCAAACAAACGCGCGCCAAAGATAGTCTTCACTACCATACTTACGAAACAATCCTCGCCACAATGGCCACGAAACAATCACAAAAAATACTTACATCCAAGTCCACGAGGAATCACCTCTAACATCACCACAAACACCTCTCTCCGGGTCTAAAATATACTTCCTCCACATTTTTCCAAACAAAAGAAATGGTCACATCTATGCTCGCCATACATGCTCGCTTCTTCCCGATACCACTTTTGTCACTTTGCCGCGAGGTTCTAGTGTCACCCGCGACCCAACAAATGGTACCGACTACATGCGATCCCCGAGGTCCGTCAGACACTCGAACTTACCACATTTGAGCATCGTCACCTCCAAAACTCGGGTTATCATCTTCAACTTGGTCATCATTAGCCGAATACTCGATGGATCTCCGATTTCCTTCTCGAACATAGCACGAACGATCGACGACCGCCTCCTAAGTCGGACGGCAAATGCTAACATATAGGCAACCCGCCTATTCTTCACATGAACTCAAAGGCCCAAAGTAACTCGCTAAGTTCCTCTCAGATTCCAAAACTCGTCACACCCAACCCGGGTGGTACTTTCAAGAAGACCGACCGCCAACTCGAACTCTAAGCGCCGCCGCCGATTATCCGCACGATTTCTCCGAGCCGCCGTAACTTCTTCTAGACAAGCTTCACTATCCACGGTACCGGAACAAGCTCAACCAATCGTCTCAACCTTGCCAACATCGAACCACTCGACCAAGAACTTACACATCCGCCCTACAAGGCTTTATAAGGCGACATCCGACATCAAATGGTAGCTTAAACACTCCTCCACAGAGACAACAATCTCCACAACTACCTCAAATTCAACCATCGCCCGGTGGCGAACGCGATTCTCGAGACTCACCGAGTTCCTAACCCCGCTCGTAAACTTTAGAAAACGAAAATAGCTACAACTCGGGCTTCACCGCTCGACATAAGGTGGCGTAGGCACCTGCAGCCTTTCAACCTCTCGACATAACATCACCGCCGAGCAACGGCCCCGATCGAAAGACACGATGGGTCGACTTATCGCCCGACCATCGGTCGAACGCATCCACGAACTCAGACACTGTTAATCGAATACGGGCCTAACACCTCGTGACTTACCACAAGGCGACCACCACAACCGACCCCACCACTAACAAAGCCGCGGTTGACCCGCAACACGGCCTCAACCCTACCCGCATCGCAAGAAACACTAGTTCCCGATCCGAACAATTTCACAAATCACGCTATTTAAAACCTAGCGGTCTTCCTAGCTCGACTACCCTCTTTCAAAACACGCTACTCAGGGACTTATCCCACAAACATAGCTCACGTGCACTATGCACTCCGATAAGGATCAAACATAACACTACACCTATACTTGAGATGGCCTTACCTCTAAGGTCTCTACGTATAAAACTCTAAGGCTCCCACCTTCTCTATCCCCCAAAATCTTACTCGGTTAACCCACCATGATTTCTAATCACAACTAACATACTGCTATCAGAACATAGCACTTAAGGTATACTCACCTTATCACACATACAGATCTCTAGAGGGTTAAGGATAATCTATATCTACTGCTTCACTCCCCTTAGTCGTTCTAATCAACCCTGCCCCGTAGGGCGCATAGCTAAGGAAGATGACGAACTACCCACCGATCCTGAAGGCTAAGTCCTCCTACAAGGACACTCTCTCGACACATGGCCCTGACGGCCGCAGGTACAACAAGTACCAACATAAAAGACGACATTCCCCGGGATGACGTCTGTCACACTGTGAACACCGAGGGAAAACTGAATCCGGCTGGCCGAACCATACGTAGCCGCGACTAAAACTCGAGTTCTGACCAACTCCTGCATACCCCGAACGCCCCGAACCCCGCGAGGACCACTCAGACCGTGGATGCGCATATTCAATCTGGCCGCGAGGTGACTCGCCGAAAGTTACCAGCGACCTTGCTACTCCGCCCTCTTCTCGCCATTCGTTAACCCGCTGATCTCTACGCTTGGCCCGCTGCGCATAAGCCCGCATACGTGCCATGCTCAAGCCTAATCAAGAATTACTCGCACAACCTTCTCGCTGATATTCATCAAGACTCGCGTACATCGGTATACTCTATACTGCTCCCTGCCGCGAATCAAGGTCCAAACATCGTGGCCGCAGTAGGAACGCCGCCGTGCTAAAACTCATTGGGCTAGTGACGCCGCAGAACTCCCGAATGAAGCACTACCCTAGGTAATGATTGGGCCTGCCTCGCCACCCTCCGAACTCTACTCAGCCTCCTCGCCGCTTTGCCCTCCCCGGGCCCGTTGCCTACGCGAGGCATAACGATAAGTGGAAATAATTTCGCCGGAGGTCCAACTTACAACACCTCTAAGGCACGATCTCGAGTGAGAAGAATAGAAACCAATCCTAAATACCCTATAGCCTCGACATTGGTGTGGTGCACAACACACCGATAATCAAGACACTCATCGATACGGCATAGACACTTTCCGAGGATTAATCGCTCGATACCACTTTTGTCACGACTCCAACCTGCCCGTGGATCGTGCCTTACCCCGGCACCCAAGTAGACATACATCGAGTAATCGGAACATAAAGACAATACATGAAACCAAAGTGTAATAAGACAGTTGAAATAAGAAGACAAAGCACCAAAAATGGTTACCTTCAAGATATATATAAATAACAACTCTTTCAACATGAACAGCTTTAATCCTTTTTACAAACCCCGCCACAACAAGATTTCATGCACTCTAAGAATGATACGACAACAATGGCGACAGTGGCCGCCAAACCCCGAATGTAAACACTTACGACGCATGGGGACTATACCACCGATAAGCCTCCGAGAAACGGAGCTTCCCAAACGCCAAACTGCGGACTCGAGAGCTAGGATCAACGATCGGTGTACTCAACTCGCGGCATTTAACGCACTTCAAGGAGGTCGATAACAAAAATTGAGTATGTGAAACTAAAAATATCGCAAATGAAATCATAATAGTCTATAAAGCAGAGACATGTATGATAACCAAACTACGCTCACAATAAATAAGCAAATATGTCAAGTCGTGGACTCACGCCTCAAAGTCATCACTGAATATAACTATGGGTCTCAAGCCCATAACATCAATCATGCCCGTGGAATACCTTCCTCACTGCCGGCAGTCTATGATAGAAAAAGCACCAAGGAATACACATGGACACCAGGTCCCACCTGTGTTCAAATAAAACAGTACAGGGTAAGTACGAAGGCATAGCCGACTACTAACACCTACGACTAACAAGGTCATAAATCAGACATGATATCTGCTTGATCATACATGATCAAAGCTGGTCACTCGCCCGCAGTATCAAATGTGCGCGTCTAGCCCTGGAACTTTCCGCAGCTCCGCATAGGCCAACCTCATAGGCCCGCATGAGGTATAACCCCGCATCGAGGGTAGCTACTCCCGACATCGCCCCGACTCGCACCGCATGGCCACATGCATCGCATGACCATAAAGGCCGCACACTAACCCGAACTCCCGTAGTTCCGCATGGATCCTCGACCCGCATGAGGTATTCTCGAATCATGGTCCTGCATCACCGAAGTCTACCCCGACGGAGGCGCTAACCTCCGGAAATAAGTCAAGGCGAGTGGTACAATACCAACATAATCTACGATAGTCAAACAACTTTAAGCACAATGAGGAAAACCCCTTTACACTAACATCACAAGATACTAACACACATAAGATCCTAGCATGTTTACTTATCACCAACAAGAAAGTATTTACAAGGCTATCACAAACCAACACAATCAAGTTATACACACAAGGTACTTTCTACTATATGTCAACAAGTTCGGTTTTTATCCCCAAAGTACTTCATACACTAAATCTTTAAAAGATACGTTATTTCACAAAAGTCACACAATACCCGTAGTTATGTGAAAATAGAGTGATTATCCTTTTAAGTAAAACAAAACACTTACCTTTGTAAAATCAAGTAACGACATTATTTTCCAAACGCCCAAGTTTGCCTAATTTCAAATGTTCACGTTTCTTATTTTAGAAAGGTTTCAGAGTTCATAGTCTTATTCATTTAAGAATATAATTCTCTTTAAACTATCCGAGAAACATAAGTCTTATATGTGAGTAGGATATTCTTGTTTATAACAATCTTATTACAAAGAAACATGATCTAGGAAATATCATTTTGTCTCATCTTAGCTTCTATGCAGATGGAAGTTTCACCGGTTTTAATAATACTTAATCACAAAACATTTCCTTTTATTAACGCCGCAGTTGGTTTGTCGATACACATTCGATTTCAAATCAAGAAACCATTCTTAAGCCGTTATACCTAACTTCCCATAAAGCTAGTATAACTCTTAAGTTTTCAAAACCAAGTATTACTTCTTCTTTCAAAATGATTCAAAATCTTTTGAAATACTTCAAGTTCTTTATTAACACATAACAAGCCGCTTATAGTTCAAACCAGCTTACCTTTAAAAACCACAAGTATCTTCTTACCAACATAAAGTCATATAACCAACTTCCCATAAAGCCGTTATAACACTTTATGTTTTAAACCAATCAAATACATTTAGCACACGTACATCTACCGCACTACATAGTTCACACATATCATGCTAGAAGAGATAGGAAGAGGTTCACATACCTCGCGACAGTATCGACTAATAGCAAAACGCCCAAGTACTTCAAACCGTCGGCTACTCCTTAGCCGCAGATCGCGCCATACGTAGTACTTCAACCTATAAGGCCACGCGCGCTTATTAACATTTAGATCCCTTCAGAGAACATTCTACGTAAAATTGGCAAAGACTCTCCCCGCAACAACAGTAAATCTCCTCCTTTATCGAGGCCGCTATCAAGCCAACCAGTGGGGTTAACACGCCTAACCTGGCCGTACAATTCTACCTCACGTAAAAGCTACACAAGTTCATCAGAATACACCCATGTAATTACTGATCGCTTATCTTCTTTAAATTCAGCTTAAGTCAAAAGACATTGCCGCACAACTATGTTCAATTCTATATATAGTATACTTTAACTATATATTCCAACAACATGTAATTTCCAATTACAATAGAAGGTCAAGATATTTACCTCGATAAGCCCAAAATTATCCAAGTTATAATGTCGATCCTGAGCAAGGTTTAGCTCCTACTCCGTGCGCTCCAATCCGCTCCAAACAACCCTTAGAAGTTCTAACCAACTTCTACTTAAATACTTCAACCAACAATGAAGATTTCCTTAGGGTTTCGGTTTGAGACTAAACGCAAAAGGTAGTATTTCCTGCTCTACGATAGAGGTAATTTTGGAATACAACAAGGTAAAGGCTAAGGTATTTTGGGCATTATAACAATACTTTTGAGAGTATTTCTACCAAGAGGGGGGGTATTATACGAAAACAACTAGGCTAGGGGGGGGTACCCCACGGCTAGCACCCCAAAGGGGGGAGGGGGAGGCTCACGGCCACAAAGGCCACTCAAAGGGGGAGGGGTCTCTCGGCCAAGGGCCTTTGCTAGGGAGGGGGGGCTCTTGGACGAGAGTCAAACAAGAGGAGAGGGGAAGGATTTCAAGACTTAGAACACATTTGGATGATGAAGTCTTCAACAAAGGGAGGGGTATTTATAGGGAAGCCAAGGGCCAACCAATGGACAAGATCAAGCCATGTGTTAGGCAAGTGTAAGGCCAAGATCAAGCCAAGTGCACCCTATCCCTACTCCACAAAACAAGGCACAAAACAAGGCACAAAACAAGGCACAAAACAAGGCCAAGAAAGCTAGCCAAAACGTCCCACTTTCGGCCAAGCAAACCGCCAACTTGAGGGTGACAAGTGTCGCTCTCTCATTGGTCCAAAATATTCGCCTCTCGAAAAATCCGCAAAAATTAGAAATGACATAGCCGTATTTTACCCTACGAAAGTCGTGGAAACGCTTTCCGAAAAACGACTTAATCGGGTGTTGTGAACAAATAATTTCGGCCAAGCCACTTTCTCAAGTTCAAATTTTCTACGCACGCCCCACGCATATACTGAAATACGGTATAATGTATGATCTCCCGTATTGTAGATAGTTTTGTACATTCAGGTATGGCGGCCCCGTCCCGCCATAGTTGTTTACTTCCTGAGGTGCAGAGTCCTATTGTACACTGGGATGTAACTGCAAAACTTGGGTTATATATATATATGCCGAAAGGCAAGCTTTTCTTCAGATAAATTGTTTCTCTTTTTATAATGTTTCTTGTCTTGTCTTATGTTCCGCTGATTACTCTGATTTATGACTACTTGGGTGCCCGTAAGGCACTACCACGCCCTAACGGTCGTGACAAAAGTGGTATCGAGCGCTTAATCCTCGGAAAGTGTCTACAGACCGTATCTAGTAGAGTCTTAATTATCGGTGTGTTGTGCACCACACCAATAATCATGAGGCTATAGGATATTTAGGATTGGTTTCCATTCTTCTCACTCTGAGATCGTGCTTTAGAAATGTGTTATAAGTTGGACCCCTCTAACGTATTCCTTTCTCAGAATAGCTTATGCCTCCACGTAGGCAACCCGCCCGTATGGGCAAGGCAATGAGGAGCTGCTAGTAGGACACCGAGAGTTACGAGGGCTCAGGCCCAGTCTATACCCGAGACGGCGAGTTCCATGACACCGTCGGCCCCAGCAGAGACCACAGTACCCGTACCTCCTGTCCCACAGCCTGGGGCGGATGAGTTAGGGTACAAGGAGATGGCCCATCTATTGGCTAGGATTGTGGCCAGACATGAGGATAGGCCGATGCGCAGTCAGCCTAAATTTCAAAGAAGACTGTGGTTCACCCGAGGCGATAGTTTGAGGCTACGGACTTCCCGAGTCAGAGCCCGCCAGAGTTCTACGGGTCGAGACCGGAGGATGATCCGCAGGAGTTCATCCGTCAGCTGCAGAGGATTATGAGAGTGATCAGGGCGTCGGAGACCGAGTCCGTGATCTTCGGTTCGCATCGGCTGCGTGATACCGCAATGATTGGTTTGATTCACGGAGTTATCCCGGAGAGCACGCGTCCCGCCTACTTGGGACGAGTTCCTGAGGCCTTTCTTACTCACTTCTTGCCTCCACAGAGCGAGGGCACGGGCCGATGTGTTTTTGTCCGAGCAGAGGACGCACGCCAGGAGTACAACGTTGAGTTTGATTCGTTGGCTCGATATGTCCCTCGCGCTGCAGCAGATATGGAGGATAGGTACATCGCTACGCCACCGGCTAGATGATTATATGGTCGAAGTTCAGCGTGTGGCTCTTCAGCCAGGCATGGATATTACCCGCATGTAGGCTCATGCACTTGGATACGAGGAGCGCAGAGACCGACGAGTCGACGGATATCAGCATCAGAAGAAGGCCAAGACGGCCGGTTCTTTTGGTAGTTCTCGGGGAGGACGGCCTCAGCAGCAGTCTAGATTTGCACCCCAGCCAGCTCAGAGCACTCCTACATCGCTTTGCACAAACAGAGCATTCGGCGTGTCAGGGCCCTGTGACTTTGACTTCAGGTAGCAAGGGTGCTAACCGTTCGAGGTCTGCTCAGTGTGTCCGTTGTGGTAGATTCCATTCAGGTAGTTGTAGTACTACTCCAGGAGCTTGCTATACTTGTGGCCAGCAGGGTCATTATGCGAGAGTTTGTCCGACCGGGGGCGGCGCTGGTAGTAGGGCTCACCACAGTGATCTGCTTGCTCATCGCCTCTGACAGCTATCGCCCGAGGCGTGGTACTCATGGGCCGCAGGTCGCGGCAGAGGTCGTGGGCGCGGTCTCAGCTTCTAGCGGTCCTCGTAATCGCATTTATGCCTTGTCCACCGGCAGACTGTGAGGCCTCACCGATGTCGCTGGTGTACCTTATCGCCTCCGACATGATGTGTATGCCTTGATAGATCCGGTTCTACTCCCCATATATCTCCCTTGTTGCTAGTAGGATAGGATAGAGCCTGAGTCCATAGACCCTTTCGAGGTAGCTACGCCAGTGGGTGGTTCGGTGGTAGCTCGGCGGGTATATAGAGCTTGTCCAAAGGACTTTATGCGCATGCCGACCCCAGCGCACTTGATAGAGCTGGACATGACTGATTTCGACGTGATCATGGGCATGGATTGGCTAGCTTCTTGCTATGCCAATGTAGACTGCAGGGAGAGAGTGGTACGGTTCCAGTTTCCTGGGGAGCCGGTTATTGAGTGGGAGGGGAACACTGTGTCGCCGAGGGGTAGGTTTATTTCCTACCTCAAGGCTAGGAAGACGCGCAGGCGGGTATATCTACCATCTCGCTCGTGTTTGATATCGAGGTCGCGTACCATATTTTCACCGGCCCAGAGTCGAGAGTTCCCGCACGTGTTTCCGCACGACCTCCCGTATCCTCCCGAGAGGAGATAGAGTTTTGTATTGATGTGCTGCCAGACACTCGGCCTATTTCCATTCCGCCATACAGAATGACACCTGCCGAGTTGAGAGAGTCAAGGACCACCGAGGGATTTGGCCGGAGAAGCGGTTTCATCGACCTAGTGTTTCTCCCCGGGAGCGCCGTATTGTTCGTGAAGAAGAAGGGCGACGCCGCGCATGTGTGTTGATTACAGTGCACCAACAAGGTGACCATTAAGAACAGATACCCCTTCCTGTGATTGATGATTTGTTCGACCACCGCAGGTGCGAGATGTTTCTCAAGATTGATCCGCGATCGGGCTATCATCGCACGAAGTCGAGGCGGATGTCCCTAGATCGCATTCGCACCCAGACGCATTATGAGTTCAGTGGTCATGTCTTTTGACCAATGCTCCGCAGATTCATGGATTTGATGAACCGAGTGTTCAAACCATTTTTGGACACGCTTGTGATAGTGTTCATCGATGGTATCTTGGTTTATTCTCGCCAGAGCAGAGCACGCGAGCATTTGGCGATGTGGCCGATAGCTTCTCAGACTGCAGCTATACGCCAAGTTTTCCAAATGTGAGTTTTGGTTAACTTCGTGTCTTTTCTGGGCATATTGTCGGGCCGATGGTATTTAGGTGGATACGCCAAGATCGAGGCGCGTGAGTTGGCCTCGACCTACTACTCCGGCAGCAGGTTCGCAGCTCGGGCCTCGCAGTTATTATCTACCGTCGTGGAGAAGTTTGCTTCTATCTCTCGCACCATTGACTAGGCCGACTCGTAAGGCACTAAGTTTCATGGACTGATGCGTGGAGCAGTGGTTTCCGCCATCAAGGAGAGATCGACGCATCGCCGCTTCTTACTCTTCCGCAGGTCCAGACGGTTATGTCGTGTATTGTGACGCGCCGCATCGGGTTGGGATGTGTTGACGCAGCAGGCAAGGTTATAGCGTATGCATCCCGACACCTAAGAAACACGAGAGAAACTACCCCACCCATGATTTGAGTCGGCGGTGATTCACGCCAAGATCCGAGGCACTATTTGTACGGGTTCATGTGGATATTTATACGCACCACAAGAGCCTCCAGATATCTTCACCTGCAGGAGCCGAACTTACGTAAACGGTGGTTGCAGTGTTATACCGTATTTCCAGTATGTACGTAAGGGAATACGCATAAAAAGTTTGGCCTTAAAGTTAGCCTCGACGCTTTTTTTTGTACACAACTCACTAAAAGAATCGCTTTTCCGACGAAACGCTTCCACACCTTTCGTAGGGAAAATTCCGCCATGCCATTGCTATTTTTTGCGGATTTTTCCGAGAGACGAAACATTTTGGACCAACGAGGGCGACACTTGGCACCTCCCATTGGTGGACTTGAATCGCCCATTTGGACGAATCAAGAGCCATGGCACGTTTTTTGGGCCTTGTGCACAAGTCAAGGAGTTGGTAGGATATTTGTGTATAGTTAATCCTCACCCTACACGTGCCTTGCACTTGTCTTCATCTTGGCCATTGGTTGGCCAAGGCTTGAGCTATAAATACCCTTAGAGATGAAGAGTTCTTCATCCACAAAGTTATCTTCCAAGTCTTGAAAAATCCTCTCCTCTCCCTTAGCCTTCGTCCAATACCTCTCCCCTCGAGTGAGTTTGGCCGAGGCCTACCCCTAGCCTAGCCGAAATCTACCCTCCCTTGGTAGAAAAGTTGTCTTCTAGTATCGTTATAATGCCCAAAATACCCTAGCCCAAATCCCATAGTACTTAGTAGAAGTTGTGAAGAACTTCTAGGGTTTCGAGCTACCTGAGCGCATACAACTTAGAGCTAAACCTTGCTCAGCGCGACTTTATCTAGGATATTTTGGGCTTACCGAGGTAACTAATCCTAACCTCTTTGAATTAGAGAATACATACCGTAGTAGTATTGAATAAGTATTAAATACTTAGAAGGATATCACAGTATAGAATTGAACTACTACACAGTAGAAGGGTTTAAAAGAAGAATAATCAAACTGCATTTTACATAGGATGCTTTCATGAGACTTATATAGCTCACCGCAGTGAGGTAACGCCCGACTTTCCGTAGAATTGTGAACCTCTGCTTAGAATGACCTTGAGTAGTCTTTGATAGATGTCTGTGACTATTATAGGTCGACTCCGCGCGACATATTCAACTTGGCGGTGGTTTTCATTGAGAAGGTATGTGATTCTTCCTAAAGCATGATATTTTACAATATATAGTACAGACGCATACGTGTTAATCGAATAATAACTACGCAATGTCTTTGACTTAAGCTCAATAATACTTACAGAATGCCTCACGCTTAAGCTCGAATAATACTTACGAATGCCTCACGCTTAAGCTCAATAACAAAGAACCGAAGCATTTCAAAGGAATATCGATCGCTTTTAACAGAAGATAAATATTTGGTTTTTAAAACAAAAGCTTAAGAGTTATACTAGCTTTATGGGAAGTTAGGTATAACAACTTAAGAAAGATAAAAAGGAACTGTTTACTTATTTGTTTATAAAAGCCTTGTATTGATTTCTGTTAAGTGTAGTAAGATTTGTGTGATAAGTAGACATATTATGATGCTACCTGGGTTAGTGTCTTGAAATACCGTAAAGGGGTCATTCTTTGCGGCTTACGCTGTTAACCTGAAGTCCGCTGTATCGTTATTGTATCACCTACCCTCGATCGTTATATCGGTGGCTTGCCCCTTGACGCGGGTCTATACGGCCTATGCGGTCTGCGAGACTACGCGAGCAGCGTATGCTCCGTGATTGATCATTCCGGTGTTTAGCCCGACGCGGGATTCCTGGCGCGTCCGCTGAGACTACGCGGTCTTTTGAGGCTATGCGCGCGGAGCCAGGCGGATGCCGGGTTGGCTGCCCCGACGCGGGTATACCTCGCGGTCCGCGTGTGACGGCATGCGGGTCATGGAAGTCCAGACTAGGCACGCACGATACTATGGGCGATCGCCTTGCCGATCATTCACGCCTAGAATAGACTGCTACGCTTTTTCTATTATCGCTGTTGTTTGTGATGTGGCACTATGTGCAATTGAACCGATTGTATTTGTGAAAAGGTTTTAAATACTTTGATTTCATTTCGCTTTATAGTTTCACATACTTGGTACCGTTGTATCGACCTCCTTCGGGCCGCGCTCATGCCGCAGTAAGGGCAAGCAGTGCTAGATCCGCATCCTTAGATCTCTACGTTGGTGTCTGAGCTCCATCTCTTCCGAGGCTCTACTCTTTGGTATGATCTCCTTGTAGATAGTTTTGTACATAGGTATGGCGGCCCCGTCCCCGCCATAGTTGTATTTTTCCTCAGAGGTCTGTAGTCATGTTGTACAAAGGTCGATGTAATCGCTAAACCTTGTTTATATATATATGCCGAAGGCGACGCTTGTTCACATAAATCGTGTCTTATTTTATAAATCGTTTCATGTATTGTTTTATATTTCCGCCGATTACTCGATGTATGACTACTGGTGCGCCTGCAAGGCACCGCCACGCCCCGAATGGGTCGTGACAAAAGTGGTATCGTGAGCGCTTAATCCTCTGAAAGTGTCTACTGCATCGTATCTAGTAGTCTTGATTATCGGTATGTTGCGCACCACACCAATAATCGTGAGGCTATAGGATATTTAGGATTGGTTTCCATTCTTCATTCCGAGATCGTGCTTTAGAGTCGCGGTTATAGGTCGACCTCTAACGTATTCCTTTCCCGTAATGCTATGCCTCCACGTAAGGCAACCCGCCCGTATGGCAAGGCAAATGAGGAGTCGCTAGCAGACACCCAGAGTCACGAGGGCTCGTGCCCGCCTATACCGAGACGGCGAAGTTCTATGACGCCGCCAGCTCAAAGAGATCGCAGCACCACACCTCCCGCCCCACACCGGGCGGAGGAGTTAGGGTACAAGGAGACGGCCCAGCCTTTTGGCTAAAGTCAGGCCCGACACGAGGAGAGGCCGACGCGGCAGCCCAGCCTCCAGCCCGCACCAGAAGTGCACCCGAGGCGTATAGTTTGAGACTGTGATTTCTTAGTTGTAGCCCGCCGTAGTTTTACGTCGAGGCCGGAGGATGATCCGCAGGAGTTCATCCGTCACCGCAGAGGATTACGCGGTGATCGTGGCTTCAGAGATCGAGTCCGTGATATTCGGTCAGACGGCCGCGTGATACCGCAGCCGATTGGTTTGATTCATGGAGCTTTCCCGGGAGAGCACGCACCTCCAGCAAGATGGGATGAGTTTTCGAGGCTTTTTCACACACTTCTTGCCTCCGCACGGCGAGGGCACGAGCCGATAGATTCTTGTCACGAGACAGGAGGACGCATGCCGAGGGAGTACAATGTCGAGTTTGATTCTTTGGCTCGATATGTCCTCGCGACCGTAGCGAGATGGAGGACAGGTGCATCGCTATGTCACCGGGCTAGATGATTACATGGCCGAAGTCTTGTGCGCGGTGTCCCTTCACCGTGCATGGACATAACCCGTATGCAGCTCACGTAATCGGGATGTGAGGAGCGTAGAGAGCCGGCAGAGCGATATCAGCAGGTTAAGGCCAAGACGGCCGGTTCTTTGGTGGTTCTCGGTGGGCGCATCGCAGGTCCAGATTTGCACCACACCAGCAGAGCGCTCCTACCTCATTTTCAAGATACCCAGAGCGATCGGGGCGTGTCGTGGCCCAGGACTTCTGGATTTCGAGTAGCAGGGTGCTAACCGCTCGAGGTCCGCTGCGCCGCTGTGGTAGATACCATTCGGGAGTCAGACTCGAGCTCGCTATACTTGTGGCCGCAGGTCATTTCGCGAGTTTGTCCGACCGAGCGGCGCCGTAGTAGGCCTACCGCAGGGTCTGCCGCTTCTTCATCCTCGACAGCTTACTCGCCGAGGGCAAGGTACTCATGGACCAGCGGGTCGCGCAGAGGTCGTGGCGCGGTCTCAGCTTCTAGCGGTCCTCGAACCGCATTTATGCTTTGTCCACGACAGATCGTGAGGCCTCACCGATGTCGCCACGTACCTTATCGTTCGGGTTTGATGTGTATGCTTTGATAGATCCGGTTCTACTGCCCTATATCTCCCTTGTTGCTAGTAGGATAGTGATGAGCCCGAGTCCATAGACACTTTCGAGGTAGCTACGCCATGGTGATTCAGATGGTAGCTCGCGGGTATATAGAGCTTGTCTGTGACCATTTACGCCGTCGACCTCAGCCGACTTGATAGAGTTGAGATGATTGACTCGACGTGATCACGGGACGGATTGGCTAGCTTCTTGCTATGCCAATGTAGACCGCAGAGAGAGTAGTACGGTTCCAGCTTTCGGCGAGCCGATTGTTGAGTGGGAGGAGCACCAGACGCCGGCGGTAGGTTTATTTCCTACCTCAAGGCTAGGAAGATGGTACGAGGCGGTATATCTACCATCTCGCTCGGGTGTTTGATAATCAAGCCGCGCACTGATTTTCCGCCGGGCCCGGTGGTCGAGAGTTCCCGACGTGTTTCTAGACGACCTTCCGTATCCTCCCGAGAGGAGATTGAGTTTTGTATTGACATATTGCGCACACTCGCCTATTTCCATTCCGCCATACGTAATGGCACCGCCGAGTTGAGAGTCAAGGATCACTTAGGATTTGCCGGAGAAGCGGCTTCATCAGCCTAGTGTTTCTCCCGGGAGCGCCGGTATTGTTCGTGAAGAAGATGACGACGCCGCGCATGTGTGTTGATTACAGCGGTGAACAAGGTGACCATTAAGAACGTATACCCTTCCTGTGATTGATGATTTGTTCGACCAGCTGCGTGGCGCGAGATGTTTCTCCAAGATTGATCTGCGTCGCTATCATCGTTCGTGTCGAGAGTGGATGTCCCTAGGATCGCATTCCGACCAGACGCATTATGAGTTCAGTGGTCATGTCTTTGGTTGACCAATGCTCCGCAGTATTCATGGATTTGATGAACCGAGTGTTCAAACCATTTTTGGACACGCTTGTGATAGTGTTCATTGATGATATCTTGGTTTATTCTCGCTTAGAGCAGAGCACGCGAGCATTTCGGAGATCGTGGCCGGGGCTTCTCCGACCAAAGAACAGACGCCAAGTTTTCCAAATGTGAGTTTTGCTGACTTGGCGTTTCTTGGGCATATTGTCGGGCCGATGGCATTCGAGTGGATACGCCAAGATCGAGGCGTCAGACTTGCCTAGACCTACTACTCCGGCTGCAGAGGTTCGCAGCTCGGGCCTTGCAGGATATTATCGGTTCGTGGAGAAGTTTGCTTCTATCTTCGCACCATTGACTAGGCCGACTCGTAAGGCACCAAATTTCATGGATCGATGCTTGGAGCGTGGTTTCCAGCTGGCCGAAAGAGAGATCGACGACCGCCTCGCTTCTTACTCTTCCAGAGGTCCAGATGGTTATGTCGTATTGTGACGCCACGTGCATCGGGTTGGGATGTGTGTTGACGCAGCATGGCAGAGTTATAGCATATGCATCCCGACACCAAGAAACACGAGAGAACTACCCCACCCATGATTTGGAGTCGGCGTGATTCACGCTTTAAAGATTTGGAGGCACTATTTGTATGGGGTTCACGTGGATATTTTTACGCACCACAAGATCCTCCAAGATATCTTCACCAGGAGCCGAACTTACGGCTGAGACGGTGGTTAGAGTTGCTTAAGGATTACGATGTTGATATCCCGTACCACCCGGAAGGCCAATGTTGTGGCGTATGCTCTTAGTCGTAGGTCACGGGGAGCCTATCGGATGCGGCAGAGAGGAGGGACATGGTTCGTGATTTGCATCGCTTAGCGAGCCTTGGTGTCCGCTTGATTGATTCCGATAGCGATGGGGTTAGAGTTCGTGAGGTTGCCGAGTCTTCCATCGTCGAGAGGTGAAGAGGCAACAGCTCGAGGATCCACTTTGATTCGATATCGTGATACGCCTCTTCGTGAGGGCAAGGGTCCTGAGGTAGCACTGATGGGGTGCTAAGGTTTGAGGGCGGTTGTGTGTTCCGATGTTTCGTGACTTCAGCAGTTCTCGGGAAGCACACGCACAAGGTTACTTCATCCATCCGGTCGACCAAGATGTACCACGACCTTAGATCCGTGTATTGGTGGGATGGCTCAAGAGGACGTTGCAGAGTTCGTAGCTCGCCCTTGTCACGCAGTGAAGGCAGAGCACCGCAGGCCCGTGGTTTGTTGCAGCGATAGAGATCCCGACCGGAAGTGGGAGGTAATCAACATGGACTTCATCACAGATTACCTCGCACTCGAGGAGACATGATTCTATTTGGGTTATCGCCGACAGTCGACGAAATCAGCCCACTTTCTTCCCGTCAGACGACTTTTTCTACCGAGGATTATGCCGCACTTTACATCCGAGAGATCGCCGATCGCATGGAGTCCCTACTTCGATCATATCGCATGCAGGAGCCCGCCACGCTAACTTCGGAGGTCCTTCCGAGGGTTTAGGGACGCAGTGAGCTCGAGTAATCGCATTTCATCCACGCATGCACGGACAGCAGAGCGCACTATCCGCACTCTTGAGGATATGTCTGCGAGCCCGTGTTATTTACTTCTGGTAGTTGGGAGGATCATTTGCCTCTAGTTGAGTTTGCGATAATAATAGCTACCACTCCAAGATTCGGATGGCGCCTTATGAGGCCTTGTATGAGGAAGTGCAGACGCCTATAGGTTGGTTCGATGTGGGCGAGGCAGCGTGGGACCAGATTTGGTGCAGCAGCGATGGATAAGGTGAAGCTTATCCGAGAGCTATCGACACCGTAGTCGATGTAAGTCGATGCAGATCATCGCCGTCGGATCTTGAGTTCGAGGTTCATGATTGGGTTTTCCTAGCGTGTCACCCACGGCGGTGATGAGATTCGGAAGAAGGGGAAACTCACTTCAAGGTACATCGGGCCATTTCAGATTGTCCGCAGGATAGGCAAGGTTGCCTATGAGTTGGATCCGCCGTCCGATCCGGAGGCAGCATCCGGTTTTTCACGATCTATGCCGGAGAGATGTATCGGATCCATCTAGGTACACCCGATTGACGATGTCCAGTGATCGAGGGGTTATCGTATGAGAGATTCCCATAGCGATAGTCGATCATCGTGTTAGGCGTCATGACCAAGGACGTGGCTTCACAAAGTCTTGTGGCGGAACGAGCTCGTGAGGAGATGACGGGAAGCCGGGAGGATACATGAGGCGAAGTATCCTCACCTATTCCCCACACCTCCATGTAATTCACTTTCCTACTTGTAAATTTTCGTTATCATTTATGCCTAAGTGTTATTTTTGTGGCCATGTGTGGCACTTACAAACTGTTTAAGCTTCTTCGATAATCGTTTGAGAAGGAACATTCGGACGAATGTTTCTACGAGGGGAGAATTTTATACCGTATTTCCAGAGTATGTACGTAAGGGAATACGCATAAAAAGTTTGGCCTTAAAGTTAGCCTCGACGCTTTTTTTTGTACACAACTCACTAAAAGAATCGCTTTCCGACGAAACGCTTCCACGCCTTCGAGGAAAATTCCGCTATGCCATTGCTATTTTTTGCGATTTTTCCAGAGACGAAACATTTTGGACCAACGAGGGCGACACTTGGCACCCTCCCATTGGTGGACTTGAATCGTCCATTTGGACGAATCAAGAGCCATGGCACGCTTTTTTATGCCTTGTGCACAAGTCAAGGAGTTGGTAGGATATTTGTGTATAGTTAATCCTCACCCTACACTTGCCTTGCACTTGTCTTCATCTTGGTCAGTTGGCAAGGCTTGAGCTATAAATACTTCTTAGAGATGAAGAGTTCTTCATCCACAAAGTTATCTTCCAAGTCTTGAAAAAATCCTCCTCTCCCTTAGCCTTCGTCCAACACCTCTCCCCTCGAGTGAGTTTGGCCGAGGCCTACCCCCTAGCCTAGCCGAAATCTACCCCTCCCTTGGTAGAAAAGTTGTCTTCTAGTATCGTTATAATGCCCAAAATACCCTAGCCCAAATCCCATAGTACTTAGTAGAAGTTGTGAAGAACTTCTAGGTTTCTCGAGCTACCTGAGCGCATAACTTAGAGCTAAACCTTGCTCAGCGACTTTATCTAGGATATTTTGGGCTTACCGAGGTAACTAATCCTAACCCTCTTTGAATTAGAGAATACATACCGTAGTAGTATTGAATAAGTATTAAATACTTAGAAGGATATCACAGAATAGAATTGACTGTTACCACAAGAAGGGTTTAAAGAAGAATAATCAAACTTACGCATTTTGTTTTGATGAGACTTATATAGCTCACGGGTAGGGAGGTCGCCCGACTTTCCGTAGAATTGTGAACCCTCTGTTAGAATGACCTTCGAGTAGTCTTTGATAGATGTCGGTGACTATTATAGTGACTCTCTGCGACATATTCACTTGGCGGTGGTTTTTGAGAAGGTATGTGATTCTTCCTAAAGCATGATATTTTACAATATATAGTACGGTGAGACGCATACGTGTTAATCGAATAATAACTACGGCAATGTCTTTGACTTAAGCTCGAATAATACTTACGGCAATGCCTCACGGCTTAGCTCGAATAATACTTACGTAATGCTTAACTTTGAATAACAAAGAACGAAGCATTTCAAAAGAATATCGAATCATTTTTAGAAGATAAATATTTGGTTTTAAAACAAAAGCTTAAGAGTTATACTAGCTTTATGGGAAGTTAGGTATAACAACTTAAGAAAGATAAAAGGCTATTTACTTGTTTGTTTATAAAAGCCTTGTATTGATTTACATTAAGTGTAGTAAGATTTGTGTGATAAGTAGACATATTATGATGCTACAGGTTAGTGTCTTGAAATCGTGTAAGGGGGTCATTCTTGCCAGGCTTACGTTGCTAACCGGTAAGTCCGTTGTCTTGTTATTGTATCACCTACCCGATCGTTATACTGAGGGCTTGCCCTTGACGCGGTCTATACGGCTATGCGGTCCGTGAGACTATGCGGAGCAGCGGTATGCTCGTGATTGATCATTCCGGTGTTTAGCCTGATGTGGGGATTCCTATGCGTCCGTTGAGACTACGCGGTCTTTTGAGGCTATGCGGGTGCGGGAGCCTAGGCGGATCCGGGGTTGGCTGCCCCGACGCGGTGTATACCTCATGCGGGTGCGTGTGACTATGCGGGTTGCGGAAGTCCAGGACTAGGCACGCAGAATGATACTATGGGCGATCGGCCTTGCTTCGATCATTCGCGGCCTAGAATAGACCTGTTACAGTTTTTCTATTACTGTTGTTGTTTGTGATGTGGCACTATGTGCAATTGGCGATTGTATTTGTGAAAAGGTTTTAAATACTTTGATTTCATTTGATTCTTTATAGTTTCACATACTTGGTACTGTTATCGACCTCTTCCGGCCGCGTTCATGCCGCAGTAAGGGCAGCGGTGCTAGATCCGCATCCTTAGGATCTACGTTGGTGTCGGGAGCTCCATCTCTTCCGAGGCTCTACTCTTTGGTATGATCTCCTGTTGTAGATAGTTTTGTATGATCAGGTATGGCGGCCCGTCCCGCCATAGTTGTATTTTTCCTTAGAGTGCGTAGTCATGTTTATGCGATGTCGGATGTAACTGCTAAACCTTGTTTATATATATATGCCGAAAGGCGACGTTTGTTCACATAAACTGTGTCTTATTTTATAAACTGTTTCATGTCTTGTTTTATATTTCCGCTGATTACTCTGATGTATGACTACTTGGGTGCCGGTAAGGCACGATTCACGCCCCGGAATGGGTCGTGACATAGAGCTCAAGATTATGATGTTGACATCTGTACCACGGGAAGGCCAATGTTGTGGCCGATGCCCGCCAGTCGTAGTCCACGGGTAGCCTATCGGAGTGCGGCCAGAGAGGAGGGCATGGTTCATGATTTGCATCGATTAGCGAGCCTCGTGTCCGCTTGATTGATTCCGATAGCGATGAGAGTTCGAGTTCGAGAGGTTGCGAGTCTTCCATCGCCGGCGAGGTGAAGAGGCAAGCTTGAGGATCGGTTTTGATCCGGTATCACGATACATCTCTTCGTGAGGCAAGGGTCCTTTTGAGGTAGCACTGATGGGGTGCTAAGGTTTGAGGCGAGTTGTGTGTTCCGGATGTTTCAGGACTTGGCGTGAGTTCTTGGGAAGCACACAACGCGCGTTACTCTATCTATCCGTGGTCGACCAAGATGTACCACGACCTTAGATCCGTGTATTGGTGGGATGGCGAAGAGGGCGTTGCGAGTTCGTAGCTCGATGCGTGTTGTCGGCAGCGAAGGTAGAGCACGAGGCCTGGTGGTTTGTTGCAGACGATTGAGATCCCGACCTGGAAGTGGGAGGTGATCAACATGGATTTTATCACAGGATTACCTCGCACTCAGAGGAGGCATGATTCTATATGGGTTATAGTCGACAGGCTGACGAAATCAGCCCACTTTCTTCCCGTCAGGACGACTTTTCTACCGAGGATTATGCCGACTTTATATCCGAGAGATCATCGATCGCATGAGTCCCTATTTCGATCATATCGCATGAGGAGCCCTGTTTACGGCTAACTTCTGGAGGTCTTTCCAGAAGAGTTTAGGGACGCAGGTGAGCCTGAGTATTGCATTCCATCCACAGACAGACGGACAGGCCGAGCGCATTATCCAGACTCTTGAGGATATGCTGCGAGCCTGTGTTATCGACCGTGGGTAATGGGAGGATCATTTGCCTCTAGTTGAGTTTGCGTATAATAATAGCTACCACTCCAAAGATTGGGATGGCGCCTTATGAGGCCTTGTATGAGAGAAGTGCGGTCGCCGATAGGATGGTTCGATGTGGGCGAGTGCGATTAGTGGGACCAGATTGGTGCGTGAGCGATGGATAAGGTGAAGCTTATCCAGAGAGGTTGTTGATACTCGAGTCGGCGAAGTCATATACGAGATCATCGCCGTCGGCATCCGAGTTCGAGGTTGATGATTGGGTTTTCTAAAGGTGTCACCCATGAAGGGTGTGATGAGATTCGGAAGAAAGGAAACTCGGCCAAGGTACATTGGGCCTATCAGTTGTCCGAGGTAGGAAAGGTTGCCTATGAGTTGGTCCGCCGTCCGATCCGGAGGCAATGCATCCGGTGTTTCATGTTTCTATCTGAGGAGATGTATCGGATCCATCTAGAGTGCATCCGATTGGCGATGTCCGTGTGACCAGGGGTTATCGTATGAGAGATTCCATAGCGATAGTCGATCGTCGGGTTAGGCGTCTGCGGACCAGGGCGTGGCTTAGTCAAAGTCTTGTGGCGGAACGAGCTCAGGGAGGAGATGACGTGGGAAGCTGAGGAGGACATGAGGCAGAAGTATCCTCACCTATTCCCCACACCTCCAGGTAATTCACTTTCCTACTTGTAAATTTTCATTGTCATATATGCCTAAGTGTTGTTTTGTGGCCGTATGTGGCATTTACAAACTGTTTAAGTTATAAGGAACCTTATCGTTAACTGTCTTGGGAAGGAACATTCGGGACGAATGTTTCTAAGGAGGGGAGAATGTTATACCCCGTATTTCCAGAGTATGTACGAGAGGGCGTACGTACAAAAGTTTAGTCTTAAAGTTAGGCTATGGACGAAAAAGTTTGTGCACAACACTCGAAAAGAATCGTTTTTCGACGAAACGTTTTACTAAACTCGCGTAGGGTAAATTCCGGCTATGTCATTTATAATTTTTGCGGATTTTTCCGAGAGACGAAATATTTTGGACCAACGGGAGGGTGACACTTGTCACCCTCATTGGACGGCAAAATGGACATTGATTGGCACGTTTTTTGTGCCTTTGCACAAGTCAAGGAGTTGGTAGGATATTTGTGTAGTAGATGGATAAGGACACTTGCCTAAATCTTCACCCTACACTTGCCTTGCACTTGGCATTATCTTGGCAATTGGTTGGCCATTTCTTGACCTATAAATACCCCCCTTAAGATGAAGAGTTCTTCATCCACAAATCATTTCTCCAAGTCTTGAAAAATCCCTCCCCTCTCTTGTAGTGTTTTCGTCCAAACACTCCCCCTCCCCCCCTTGAGAAAGCCTTGGCCGAATACCCCATAAAAGAAGCCCTAGCCAAACACTACCCCTTGGTAGATAATTGTCTTCCAAATACCTAGCCCAATTCCCTTATAGTATTTTAGTAGAAGTTGTTGGGAACTTCTAAGGGTTCTTGGAGCTATCGGAGCGTACAAATTAGGAGCTAAACCTTGCTCAGGAGCGACTTTTAACTTGGATAATTTTGGGCTTACCGAGGTAAATACTCTTGTCCTTCTATTGTAATTGGATATTACATATAAGAATAGTTAAGACTTGAGTATAAGATATGAAAGAATATTAATGAATAGAATTGAACTGTTATCACAGTAGAAGGGTTTAAAAGAAGAATAATTGAACTATACTTACTTAGGACTGTTTTCACAGTAGACTTGAGTAGCTCACCGGGTAGGGAAGTCGCTGATTTTCCGTAGAATAGAGGACCCTGCTTAGAATCTGTTTCTGATGTAGTCTAGACGTTGATAGACGTGTCTGACTATTATAGGTTGATTCTCTGCGCGCGACATATTCAACTTGGCAGGTGGTTTTCGCCGAGAAGGTATGTGATTCTTCCTATACTCTTGAGCATGATATTTTAAATATATATAGTACGGTAGACGTACGAGTGTTAACTGAATAATAACTACGGCAATGTCTTTTGACTTAAGTCTGAATAATAACTACGGCAATGTCTCTTGACTTAAGCCTGAATAATAAAAGATCTTAAAGCATTTCAACGAGAATCGAATCATTTTTAATGAGAGAAAGCAGTTGGTTTTTAAAAGCTTAAGAGTTATACTAGCTTTATGGGAAGTTAGGTATAACAACTTAAGAAAGATAAAAAGAACTTTTTACTTAATTGCTTATAAAAACCTCGTATTGATTTCTGTAAGGTGTAGTAAGATTGTTTGATAAATAGACATATTATGATGTTATGTGTGTTAGTGTCTTGTGATGTTGTGAAAGGGGGTCATTCTTGTTGTGCTTACGTTGCTAAACGGTAAGTCGATTGCATCGTTATTATATCACCTACCCCGATCGTGGTTATACAGGGCTTTCCACCCTTGACGCGTCTATACGGCTATGCGGTCTGTGAGACTACGCGGGCTGCGGGAGCTCGTGATTGATCATTCCGGTGTTTTAGCCCGACGCGGAGGATGCCCTATGCGATGCGTGTGACTATGCGGTCTATTGAGACTATGCGGTGCGAGTCGAGGAGAATGCAGGGGTTAGCTACCGTCGCGAGAATACCTCATGCGGGTGCATGTGTGACTATGCGATGCGGGAAGTCCAGGACTAGGTACGCATAATGATACTATGGGCGATTGGCCTTGCTTCGATCATTCGCGGCCTAGGAAAGACCAGTTACATTATATCTATTAGTGTTCTTGTTTGTGATATGGCACTAGGTGCAATTGAACTGATTGTATTTGCAAATGGCTTTAAATACTTTGATTTCATTTAAGTACTTTACAGTTTCACATACTTGGTACCTGTTGTACTGACCTCCTTCGGGGGGCTGCGTTCATGCCGCAGGTAAGGGCAAGCAGGTGCTAGATCCACATCCTTAGGATCTCTTTGCTTTGGTGTCAGGAGCTCCATCTTCTCCGGAGGTTCTACTTTTGGGTATGATCTCCCTGTATTGTAGATAGTTTTGTACATTCAGGGTATGGCGGGGCCCTGTACCGCCATAGTTGTTTACTTCCTTAGAGGTCTGTAGTCCTATTGTACAGTTGGGATGTAACTGCAAAACTTGGGTTATATATATATATGCCGAAAGGCAAGCTTTGCTTCAGATAAACTGTTTCTCTTTTTATAATGTTTCTTGTCTTGTCTTATGTTCCGCTGATTACTCTGATTTATGACTACTTGGGTGCCCGGGTAAGGCACCAGTCACGGGCCCCGGAACGGGTCGTGACATAAATTCCCGGATTTTTTTTAAAAATGACATGTTAGTGCCTTAAGTAAACTAAAATGAGAGGGTATAACAATAACGTTAATAAGAAGTTAGGGGATTTCTTAACTTGCTTATATTATGATAAGCCGGTAGCGCTTATGTTATGTATGATAGCCGGTTGTGCTAGTTTAAGTTGTTCTTACGGGGTAAAGCCCCGGGTTACTACTAATTCCATGGATTTGCTACCCATGATGCGAGTGCGGCGTTTGTACTCATTGCGGGCCCACCGGGCCCAAGTGGGTGAAATAGTCCTGTGCGGGTGAAATAGTCTCATGCGGAGCGCATCGCTCCATTGCGGGTCCGTAGGACCTATGCGGGTGAAATAGTCCCAGGAGTAGGATTGCTTAATGATACTACGGGCGGATGACCCTACTTTGATCATGAGCCTCTTATTTTTATGCAGTAAAGTATATACTTGCTACTCTCATTGTTAGTAAGGCACAGTGTACTGTAATTTGATTATCATACATGTCTCCAGCTTTATTTTAGACTTATGATGTGTTTACAGTATTTTCCAGTTTTACATACTTGGTACATATTGTATACTGACCCCTTTCCTCGGGGGCTGCGTTCATGCCGCAGGTAGGGGTAAGCAGGTGGTGGATCCTCATTCCTAGGATCACTGATCAGGTGTCGGAAGCTCCATTTCTCCGGAGGCTTGTCTTTTGGTACGGTTTTCCCTGATATTGTAGATTTATGTACATTCATGGGTATGGCGGGGCCCTGTCCCTCCAACAGTTGTTATTCTTAGAGGTATGTAGTCATATTTGTGGATTGGGTTTTAAAGAACAAAATTGTACTGACAGATTTTGGTTTATGTACATTTTACGGAAGGTGGCCTTATCGGCTAGCTTGTTGATGTTTATTTTCTAAGTTTTGATATGTGTTATGTATGTTCCGCTGCTATTCTCTGATGTATACCTGAATGGGGTGCCCAGGTAGGGCATCAGTCGCGGCCCCGGGGTCGGGTCGTGACATAAGTGATATAATACAAACACAACCGGCCATCGTACAACATAAGCAATTTAAGAAAAACCCCTTAACACAAAAGTCTCAAGACACTAACACCCGTAGTATAATAACACGTTTACTTATCAAAACAACTTACTACACCTTCAGAAAATCATTACAAGGCCTTTATAATCAAGTAAGTAAACCGTTCTTTTTATCCTCCTTAAGTCGTTATAACTAACTTCCCATAAAGTTATTATAACACTTATACTTTTAAGCAATTCAAAACAATCACACTCTTTTGAGAAACCAAGAGAACTTATTCTTTTAAAACCAAGTATCAATTTCTTTTCTGAATAATGTTTCACAACTTTTTAGAATACTTCAAGGCTCTTAAGATTTAGAAGTCAATCAAGGACATCAAAACTGAAACCAAATTCATTTAACACACGTACCTCCTCGGCTTAATCCACTTGTCAAGTCGAATATGCCGCGCATAGAGTATCAACCTATAATAACCATAACACGTCTATCAACTTCTAGTTTTCTTCGTAGAGTATTTCTAAGCATAAGGTCTCTTATTCTACGGAAAATTGGGCAGCACTTCCCCTGTTTCTACGTACTTTTCCACCTTTTTCAAGGCCCGAAATCAATAACCAAATGCCACATTTAAGGAGCAACAATACAGCAAGTCAAAGGGGATTACACGCCTAACTGGACGTGTAAAATTCAGCCCCTTAATCTACAAAAGCTGTCCATTAATACAAGTCCATAGTCCAATGTAAAAATAGTCCATTAGTTCACTAATACAATCCATTAGTCCAGTCCTTTAGTTGGTGTTCTTGGCCAACTACTACGATCAAAACTGTCCAGTTTTTTGCTAGCATGTCAATATTGTTTCATTACTTCTTTAATAATCCTCCAACTTATATTCCAATCTTTATATAAGTTATATTAACTTGTTATCAACAAGATTCCTTTATGTCAAAAAGTCATAGGTAATGTTTTAACTACTTTAATGGCTAGCATGCCAATTTCTCGGTTTTTACAACTTTAATGGCTAGCATGCCAATTTCGGGTTTTAACATCTTACAAAGGTCCAATTCTTTTCAATATTCTTTCCACGTATCACATACTCATTTATTTACTTCTGACACATGTAATTTCCAACTTCATTAAAATGACAAAGATTATTACCTCAATAAGCCCAAAATTTTCCAAGATTATAAGTCGATCCTTAGGAATCTTAGCTCCAATTCCTTACGTTCCAACCCACTCCAAGAAACCCTTAGAAGTTCCTATCCAACTTCTCTTAAAACTTCATCCAAAAATATGAAGATCACTTTAGGGTTTCACTTTGCGACTATCGGATTAACGTAGTATTTTCAGGATTTTGTGTTGGGATATCCTTAGAACACTACTAGGGACACTTGGTTTTAGTAGTGGGATTTATCAACAACAATTGAAGAATTGTTCTTCAATTAGGGGGTGTGGCCGAGAGCTCTATCAAGGGAGGGAGTATTGTTATTGAAAAATCTCTAAGTGATGATGTCTTCAACTCCAATGTGTGTATATATAAGACAACCAAGGGCTAGGATCAAAGCAAGTGTGTGTGGGTCCCACAAGCCACTTGTCCAACAAATATCTTGAGACACTTGGCTTGCCACTTGTCCTCTCTTTCTCGCCCAACATGGCCCCATGGGGTGACACGTGTCACCCTCCTATTGGTCCAAAATATTTCATCTCCCCAAAATCTCAATAATTGGTCAAATATCGAAAACCTTATGGGCACCACAAAATCGTAAAATTTTTCCGGGTGGGCCCCACATGACCAAATCTGGAAATAATATTCCATAATTCTTATAAATCCTACAAGTCTCAATTACCAAAATTGAGAATCCAATTCCCAATAATAAACTTTTTTCCTTCACGAGGTTCGAAATATTTTTCGTAGAAAAAAAAAGAAATCTTTCTTCCTTTCCAAACTTAAAGTCGCATTCTCTTACGTACGTCCTCATATACATATCCTGAAACTACGGGGTGTAACAACTTCCCCTATTTATACATAGTTCCACAACTTACAAACAATGCCAATAACATGAATAACCAAGTACCAATTAAGGACATAACCAAAACATCAACCAAGATGATCGACACACCTACTTCACATGTTAATCCGGCCTCTTAATCCATATAAAAACAGTCCACTAAAATAGTCCATATTCCGACAACAACGAGGGTAGAATGTGAAGCTTTTCTACACCTTTCTATACCCTTCTTCCTTTAGGACATACATTAGCAATTTACCACATTAAACATGCATAATTGTAACTAAATTTCCAGCATTATACACGCATAAAACATCCCCTAAAACAGCACAACAATATCCAACAGTTTCATGAAGTTTCGGCCAACAACCACAATACCAAAACACTTTCCATAACTCCTTAAAATCCAATTCATATTTCATCACTTTTATATAAACCATATCAACTTTTAATAACAAGATTCCTTCATTTTAACATGCAAATAAGTGACGATAACAACAACAATAACCAACGAATCCAATATAACAAAAACAGTCCATAAATCGGCTAGCTTGCCAAAACGGTCACATGCACTTCTTATTCTCCATTTCACTTAACAAAAGTTCATCCCTTAACTATAAAACCATTTAACTCCATTTATACAATAAGAAGGAATAAATCTTACCTTAATTTGAGCCCAAAACAGTCCCTAAAATCGGCCATTGCTTCACTTTTCTTCACCACTTCTTCAAGTTACAATAACACACATGAATCCTTTTGTCATGACCCGACCCCGGGCCCGTGACTGGTGCCCTACCTGGGCACCCCTTACAGGTATACATCAGAGAATAGCAGCGGAACATATATAAACTCATAAAATACTTAGACAATAAATATCAACAGGCTAGCCGATAAGGCCACCTTCCGTCAAATATACAACCCAAAAATAAAACAGTTACATCTTTGTTCTTACAACTCAATCCACAAGATATGACTACAGATCTCTAAGAATAACAACTGTGATGGGACAGGGCCCCGCCATACCCCTGATCAGTGATCCTAAGAGTGAGGATCCACCACCTGCTTACCCCTACCTGCGGCATGAGCGGCCCGAAGAAATTCGATTACCTGATATGTATCAAGTATGTAAAACTGGAAAATACTGTAATTTACATCATAAGTCTTAAATAAAGCTGAAGACATGTATGATAATCAAATTAACAGTATATTGTGCCTTACTAACAATGAGAATACAATATACATTTCCGGTTCTTAAAAATAGGAAGTCTGTGATTAACCTAGGACCATCCGCCCGTAGTATTATCACGCAATCCTACTCCTGGGACTATTTCACCCGCATAGGCCGTATGGACCCGCATGAGGTAATTTCTCGATAGGGTGGTCCGCCCCGCATAGGACTATTTTACCCGCATGAGCCCTACGGACTCGCATGAGGTATTCCTCGCATCGTGGGGAGAAAATCCACGGAATATGCAAATGCCACAAGCCCGGGGAATGACCCCGTAATGAACAATATATCACAAGCACAACCGGCTACTATAAATAACATAAGCAAGTTAAGAAACCCCTTAACTTCTCATTAGACTTAATTAGCATATACTCTCATTTCTTTTAACTTAAGGCAATATCGTATCATGAAAGATCCGGGAATTTGTTATACCCCGTAGTTCCAGGGTATATAGGTGAGGATGTACGTGCGAGAATACGACAGAAATTTTGGAAAGAAAGAAAGATGTGATTTTTCGACGGAAAAGTTTCCGGGTTTTGTGAAGGAAAAAGGTTCGTTGATGGGAATTGGATTCCCAGATTTGGTATTTGGGCTTCTTGAATTATATTAGAATTATGGAATTTTATTTAGGAATTGGTCACGTGGGGCCACGGGAGAAATTTACGGTTTTGTGGGGCCCACTTTGTTTTCGAGATTTTTGCCTTTATGGATATTTTCGGAAGATGAAATATTTTGGACGAGTAGGAGGGAGACACGTGTCACCCCCCTAGGTGGCCTCATGGCCGAAATTTGCTAACAAGTGGCAAGACAAGTGGCCTTGTCTTGCTAGATATTTTGTGTGGACAAGTGGCCAAGTCTTGCTAGATATTTTGTGTGGACAAGTGGCTTGTGGGACCACACACACTTGTCCCCAATCTCAACCACACACTTGCCTTCATCCTAGCCCTTGGTTGTCCTATATATGCACCCTTAGTTGATGAAAACTTCCACACTTAACCATTTCAGACAAGAAATTCCTCCCTTCTCCCTTGACCTTGCTCGTTTTGAGCCCATTTCTTGACCTAAATTTGTCCAACAATTCTTAAACTCTCAAGTGTTCTTCCCTAAGGTGTTAGGAAGATTGTGTACCAAGAGTTGGAAAAGATTTCACACCACAACCTATTGTTCATGCCTTGGCGAAACTTACTAGTTGGAAACCCTAAGTGTTCTTCACTTTTTGGAGTTGGTTCTTGAAGAGAAGTTGGTTAGGAGCTTCATGGGTTGCTTGTAGCGGATTGGAGCGGAAAGATTCGGAGCTAAGACTTGCTTGGAGCGACATTAAGTTCTTGGATAATTTTGGGCTATTTGAGGTAGTAAACCTTAACCTCTTTGTGAATTGGTCATTATACATATATTATAAGTATATTATGGAGTATATAAAATATGGAGTAAAGTTTGGAAAAGTTGGATCTTGTTAACTTGTTAAAAGAAAGGATTGGCCGTTTGCCATTAAAATGGTAAAAACGTATCTTACTTGTGAATAAGTAATTAACAAAGTAACTATAACTTATATTAAGATGGAATATAAGTTGGATGACTAATGAAGTAATTGGATAAGTAAAATGGACAAAGTTGGCCAAGGACCCCAACTTAAGAATTTGTATTTACTTTGGTATTTACTTTGATGATTTACTTTGGATGTATTTACTTTGGATGTATTTACATTTACATTAAGGGAAGATTGTTCAATCGCGTTCCGTTTGGGCGTGTGATCCCCTTTTTAATTATTGTATTGTTATGAAGGCGTGATAGTAAACCGCGTTACCGTTTGGGCGCGTAATCCCCTTCTTTTACTTGTTGTTATTATGGAGGCGTGATAGTAAACCGCGTTACCGTTTGGGCGCGTAATCCCCTTCTTTTACTTGTTGTTATTATGAAGGCGTGATAGTAAACCGCGTTACCGTTTGGGCGTGTAATCCCCTTCTTTATGTTGTTTAATTATTACGCCTTATATATATATGGTATATATATTACGGTTATTTGGGCCTTGGAGAAAGATGGAAAAGTGAGTAAAAACGGGGGAAGTGCTGCCGAATTTTCCGTAGAATTAGAGGGCTTTTTATTGGTATAAGTCTTCAATGGTAAGAAAGGTTTGATAGAAGTACTATGACCATTTTAGGAGTGGAGTACTACGTGTGGCGTGATCTACTTGGCTTAGGAGTAGAAGCGGGTTGAAGTACTTGGAGCGTTTTGCTATTTGTCGATAATCGTCGCGAGGTATGTGAACCTCTTCCTATCTTTTCTAGCATGATTGTTGTGAACTATGTAGTACGGTAGACGTACATGTGCTAAGTGATTTGGTTGGTTTAAAACATAGGGTGTTATAATAGCTTTATAGGAAGTTAGTTATAACGACTTTATGTAGGTAAAATAATGGTTTATTGATTGTAGAAAGATAAGAGACTTGACTTATACACGACTTGATTTTGAAAGTTAAGAGACTTGATCTTGAAAGATAAGAGACTTGACTTATACACGACTTGATTTTGAAAGTTAAGAGACTTGATCTTGAAAGATAAGAGACTTGACTTAGTTTGACTTGTTATGAATTTTGTTAAAATGTTGTAAAAACCTCATTCGCGAGTAATGTGTTATACCCCGTATTTCCAGAGTATGTACGTGGGGGACGTACGTAGAAATTTTCGAACTTCTTTAGGCTTGGCCGAATTCTTTTTGTGCACAACACCCGGTTAGAGTCGTTTTTAAACGCGTTTTCCACGACTTTCGTAGGGGAATTTCCGGCTATGTCATTTATAATTTTTGCGGATTTTTCCGAGAGACGAAACATTTTGGACCAACAAGAGGGCGACACTTGTCACCCTCTAATTGGTGAAGGTGGACGGACGAAAGTGGGAGGGTTGGCACGTTTTTGTTGCATTATTTTTGGTCAAGGAGTTGGTAGGATATTTTGGGTAGATGGATAAGGTTGCACATGGCTTAATCTTGACCTTACACTTGCCTAACACTTGGATGGATCTTGGCCATTGGTTGGCCTTCACTTGACCTATAAATACCCCCTTAGTTGATGAACTTCTTCATCAAAATTGTCTAAGTCTTGAAAATCCCTCCTCTCCCTCAACCTTGTTCTCGTCCAAACACCACCCCTCCCCTCTTGAGGCCCTCGGCGAGCCCCCTTGCCTAGTGGCTCTGGCGAGAGCAACCCCACTAGCCTAGTTGTGCTAGTAAAAATACTACCCCTTGGTAGAAATGTATTCTACAAGTATCGTTATAATGCCCAAAATACTTTAGCCAAATACCATGTAGTACTTTCCAAAGTACCACTTTATCTGGCAGTAAAATACTATTATACTTTCCTTTAGCCACTAAACGAAACCCTAAGGAAAAATCTTCACCCGTAGTTGAAGTATTAAGTAGAAGTTGTGTAGACACTTCTAAGGGTTTCTTGGAGCGTTTTGGAGCGCATTTAGGAGCTAAACCTTGTTCGAGAGCGACATATAAACTCGGATAATTTTGGGCTTATCGAGGTAAACATTCTTGACCATTTGTAATTGGAAATTACATGTTGTAGGAATATATAGTTGAAGTATACTATATATAGAACTGAACATTATAATTGTCGGCAATGTCTTGCGACTTAAGCTGAATTTAAATAAGAGAATGACGTAATTACATAGGTGTATTCAGTAGACTTGTGTAGCATTCTTGTGTAGTAGAATTGTACACGTCCGGTCGACGTGTTAACCCCCTGGTTGGCTTGGTAGCGGCCTCGATAGAGGAGGAGATTTCTGTTGTTGCGGGGAGGTCTTTGCGAATTTTACGTAGAATATTCTCGTCGGGATCTAAAGGTATTAATAGGCGCTTTGTGGCCTCTATAGGTTGTAATCTTGCTTGTGGAGTGATGCGCTTGGCGAGAGTGTCGCCGACGGTTTGAGGTACTTGGGCGTTTTGCTATTAGTCGATAATCGTCGCGAGGTATGTGGACCTCTTCCTATCTCTTCTAGCATGATATGTGTGAACTATGTAGTACGGTGAGCGTCATGTGCTAAATGTATTTGATTGATTTAAAACATAAAGTGTTATAACGGCTTTATGGGAAGTTGGTTATAATAGCTTTATGTGGATAAGCACATACTTTGTGGTTTTAAAAAGGTAGCGATTTGAATAATAGCGGCTTGATATGTGTTAATAAAGAACTTGAAGCATTTCAAAAGATCTATGAATCGTTTTGAAAGAATGAGTATTACTTGGGTTTTGAAAGCTTAAGAGTTATACTAGCTTTATGGGAAGTTAGGTATAACGGCTTAAGAATGTTTCTTGATTTGGAAATCGAATGTGTATCGACAAACCAACTGCAGCGTTAATAAAAGGAAAATGTATTGACTAAAGAAGTATTATTAAAACCGGTAGAAACCTCCATCCGCATGAAGCTAAGATGAGACAAAATGATATTACATTTCTAGATCATGGTGCTTAATAAGATTGATTATAAACAAGAATAACCTACTCACTTATAAGACATAGGTTTCTCAAAGCGTTTAAAGGAGAATTATGTTTTAAAGGATTTAAAACTATGAACTACGAAACCTTTTTCTAAAATGAGAAACTTGAGCATTGAAATTAGGCAAACTTGAGCGTTTGGAAAATAAGGTTGTCACTTGATTTTACAAAGGAAAGCATTTTGGTTTACTTAACAATGTTAGTCACTCAAATTTTATACTACGGGTATCGGGTGACCTTTGTAAAGAAATGGATCTTAAAAGGAATTTAACGGACGTAGTACTTTAAGGTTAAAATCGGACTTTGATATAAAATGAAAGTACCTTGAGTCGTGTGTAACTTGCTTATACTTGTTGTTATGAGACTTGACCATGTTACGTGTGATAGCCTTGTTGTGTAAATCTTGTGTTCTACTCGACTCCGGTTCATCCGAATGTATATCACTTGATTAGGTTCATCAGGAATGTATATCACTTGATTACGGTTCATCAGGAATGTATATCACTTGATTAGGTTCATCAGGAATGTATTTCACTCGACTCTGGGTTCATCCGAATGTGTTTCACTTGATTACTGGTTCATCAGGAATGTATTTCACTTGAGGACCGGTTCATCCGGAATGTATTTCACTTGAGGCCAGGTTATCCGGGAATGTATTTCACTTGACTACGGTTCATCCGGAATGTATTCCACTCGACCACCGGTTCATAGGGATGAGCAGGAATGTATTCCACCTTTTTCTATATTGGGTCCATGAGATGGGCGAGACACATTATCGTATCACATGATTTGTACCTAGGCTGCGGCGATGAGGAAGGAGTTCCACGGCGCATGAGGATGACTTTTAGGCGTGAGTCACGACTTGACATATTTGCTCTTATGTTGTGAATCGTAGTTTGGTTATCATATATGTCTCTGCTTTATAGACTATTATGATTTCATTCTGATATTTCTGATTTCACATACTTGGTACTGTTATCTTGACCTCGCCCGAGTGCGTTCATCTGCGAGTAAAAGGTACATCGGTACATCGATCCCGCTTTAGGATCACCTTTGCGTATTGGGAAGCTCCGTTCCTTGGAGGCTTATCTTTTGGTATGTTACCACAGTGCGTAGATGCTTATACATTCGGGGGTATGGCGGGGCCACTGTCCGTCATAGTTGTTGTAAAATCTTAAGTGCATGCCTTTGTTGTGGGCGGGGTTTGTAAAAAGATAAGCATTCGGTATTTATGTATACATGATGAAGGCAAGCTGTTTTGGTTGGCTTTGTTTATTTATCCTTTCTCTTAATTCATGTTCATGTTTTATTTATTTGATTTTCTCGATGTTGTATCACTAGGGTGCGGGGTAAGGCACGATCCACGGGCCGGTTGGTCGTGACAAAAGTGGTATCGAGCGATTAGTCCTCGGAAAGTGTCTACGACCGTGTCTAGTAGAGTCTTGATTATCGGTGTGTTGTGCACCATCTATAATCGAGGTCGCAGACATTTAGGATTAGTTTCCATCCTTCTCATTACGAGATCGTGCCTTAGAGTGTGTGATAAATTGGACCCTCCGGCGTATTCCTTTCCTTTACGATTATGCCTCGCGTAAAACCGAGCCCAGATGGGCAAAGCGATCGAGGAGGCGTTAGTGAGATCTGAGAGAAATGCAGCGCGAGCGGTCGATACACGAGCGATGCCAGCGGCGGGTTTAGCGCGCGCCCGGCCAGCGAGTTTAGAGCGCGGCGATGGCTGCTGAGACTACGATACTGAGCCTCGGTCCGCGGCTGGGCGATGAGATAAGTACAAGGAGATGGCGATTCTTGGCGGTCTGGCAGAATATGAGATAATTTGGATCTGGCGATTCCGGCCAGCGACACCGTAGTTCACCCCGGCGAGCGGTTTGAGGCTACGTGACTTCACGAGTTGTAGCCCTCGGTGTTATGGATCGGAGGCGAGGCGACCTCGGGGAGTTTATCAAGCGACTCTGACGGATCATGAGTGATCGAGCCTCGAGCGAGTCGGTGGTATTGAGTTGCGTCATTTGCGTGATCTGCGATTGGTAGTTTGATTCGTGGGAGCTGTCGGGAAGAGCATGCACTTCCAGCGATTTGGGGCGAGTTCTCGAGGCATTTCTTGCACATTTCTTGCCTCGCGGATGAGAGGGCTCGGTAAACAATTTTTGGCGTTGAGGCGGGGCGGGCGGGCGGTTAGAAAGTACAATGTGGAGTTCGACTCATTAGCTCGGTATGTTCCCGTAGTAGCGGATATGGAGGGCCAGTACACCTACGTCAGGCTGGGCGATTACTTAGCGAGGCTTATGCGGGTGTAGCTCTTGGCCGGGCATGGACATTGCCGCGTCTGCAAGCTCATGCACTAGGATGTGAGGCACGGAGAGGTCGGCGGAATGGCCGAGATCGGCGTAAGAGGGCGAGCAGCGAGGTCCTTTGGTAACTTTCGAGGCGGACCGCCTCGGTGATCTAGTTATGTACCTCCACCAAGATCTGAGTGGTTCCCCTCGATCTTGGGGCGTTCGGGTATTCGGGAGCTGGTCGAGCTCGGGGCTTCGGTTCCGCGGTATCGTGAGTGCTAGCGGAGATTCATGTCCCCTCGGTGTACGCGATGTGGCAAACATCATCCGGGAATGTCGTCTTTGCTTGGTGTTTGTTTCACTGCGGCCGTCGAGGCCATGTGACGAAGCGTGCTTATAGGAGGTGCAGCGGCTTAGCGCGACCTGCGGATCGATGGCGAGTTCGCCGCGCCTACGATTATGCGCCTGCGAGCGGACTTATGATTAGAGTGGGCGGTAACCGGTATATCATAACCATCTAGAGGCTTGTATGTTTTGATGTTATGTTAATGTGTTAAGTGTTATGTTCGGATAGCTTTGTGCTAAAATGTGATTTAGGAACACAGTTGGAGAAAAAGGGTAAGCACAGGGGTGAGAAAATGATGAACCTTAGAATATTACGGTTGAGACCTTAGATGTAAGTAGTCTTGAGTACAAGATTTTGCGAGTGATCCTTGTCGAGTGCATTTTATGCCTAGAAAATATTATGTGATAAGTCTGCAGGTTGGGTAAATGAAAGTGGTATCTTTCATGATGTGATTTAGCAAGGTTGTTCGGATCGAGAAACAAGAGAGTTGGCGTGACGGAGGGTCGGGTTGAGGCGTGTTGCGTGTCAACCGTGGCAGAATGAGGTGGAGTCGACTCTGGGTGGTCGCCGGTGGTAGGGTCACCAGGGTGCTAGGCCCAAGTTTTGATGACCGTCGTATGAGTTCGTGGATATGTTCGACCTGAAGCGGGTCGTGAAGGCCGGAAGTGGCCTTAAGGAAGATTGAGGCTAGTAAGATAACCAAGTTGGAGGTGGTGACTCCAAGGTTTGGAGGATCAGGCGATAAGCGAAGTGTGGTGCATTATCTTGGAAGAGTTCAAGAGTTCGAGAAGAGTCTGACGAGTAAGGGTAGAGGTGAGCATGTATTGCGAGCATAGATATGATCATTTCTTGTAAAGGGAGAAGGTGCGAAGGATGTATATTTTAGACCTCAGGAATCGCATGCAGTCCGGCACCATTTGTTGGGTCGCCGGAGTGACACTAGAACCTCTCGACAAAGTGACAAAAGTTTGTGATGTTAGAGGTGTTTCCCTCGTGGACTTGGATATAAGTATTTGCGTGCATGTGTTGGTTCGTGGCCAGTTGTGGCGTTGGCAACCTATTAGAAGAACTTTATCGTTATCTGTCTTGAGAAGGAACATTCGGGACGAATGTTTCTAAGGAGGGGAGAATGTTATACCCCGTATTTCAGTATATGCGTGGGGGCGTCGTAGAAATTTCGAACTTCTTTAGGCTTGGCGAATTCTTTTGTGCCTGACACGGTTAGAGTCGTTTTTTCGAAAGCGTTTTCCACGACTTTCGTAGGGAATTTCGGCTATGTCATTTATAATTTTTGCGGATTTTTAGAGGCGAAACATTTTGGACCAACAAGAGGCGACACTTGTCACCTACAATTGGTGAAGGTGGACGGACGAAAGTGGGAGGGTTGGCGTTTTTGTTGCATTATTTTTGGTCAAGGAGTTGGTAGGATATTTTGGGTAGATGGATAAGGTTGCACGTGGCTTAATCTTGACCTTACACTTGCCTAACACTTGGATGGATCTTGGCCATTGGTTGGCCTTCACTTGACCTATAAATACCCCTTAGTTGATGAACTTCTTCATCCAAAAATTGTCTAAGTCTTGAAAATCCTCCCTCTCCCTCAACCTTGTTCTCGTCCAAACACCACCCCTCTCCCCTCTTGAAGGCCCCTCGAGCCCCTTGCCTAGTGGCTCTGGCAGAGCAACCCCCCAGCCTAGTTGTGCTAGTAAAAATACTACCCCTTGGTAGAAATGTATTCTACAAGTATCGTTATAATGCCCAAAATACTTTAGCCAAATACCTTGTAGTACTTTCCAAAGTACCACTTTATCTGGCCGGAAAATACTATTATACTTTCCTTTAGCCACTAAACGAAACCCTAAGGAAAAATCTTCACCGTAGTTGAAGTATTAAGTAGAAGTTGTGTAGACACTTCTAAGGGTTTCTTGGAGCGTTTTGGAGCGCCGCGGGTAGGAGCTAAACCTTGTTCGGGAGCGACATATAAACTCGGATAATTTTGGGCTTATCGAGGTAAACATTCTTGACCTTACATTTGTAATTGGAAATTACATGTTGTAGGAATATATAGTTGAAGTATACTATATATAGAACTGAACATTATAATTGTGCGGCAATGTCTTTTGACTTAAGCTGAATAATAATACTTACGGCAATGTCTTGCGACTTAAGCTGAATTTAAATAAGAGAAGCGAATGTAATTACATAGGGTGTATTCAGATAGACTTGTGTAGCATTCTTGTGTAGTAGAATTGTACACGTCCGGTCGGGCGTGTTAACCCCACTGGTTGGCTTGGTAGCGGCCTCGATAGAGGAGGAGATTTCTGTTGTTGCGGGGAGGTCTTTGCGAATTTTACGTAGAATATTCTCGTCGGGATCTAAAGGTATTAATAGGCGCTTTGTGGCCTCTATAGGTTGTAATCTTGCTTGTGGAGTGATCCGCTTGGTGAGAGTGTCGTAAGCGGTTTGAGGTACTTGGGCGTTTTGCTATTAGTCGATAATCGTCGCGAGGTATGTGGACCTCTTCCTATCTCTTCTAGCATGATATGTGTGAACTATGTAGTGCGGTGAGCGTCGTGTGCTAAATGTATTTGATTGATTTAAAACATAAAGTGTTATAACGGCTTTATGGGAAGTTGGTTATAATAGCTTTATGTGGATAAGCACATACTTTGTGGTTTTTAAAAAGGTAAGCGATTTGAATAATAAGCGGCTTGATATGTGTTAATAAAGAACTTGAAGCATTTCAAAGATCTATGAATCGTTTTGAAAGAATGAGTATTACTTGGGTTTTGAAAGCTTAAGAGTTATACTAGCTTTATGGGAAGTTAGGTATAACGGCTTAGAATGTTTCTTGATTTGGAAATCGAATGTGTATCGACAAACCAACTGCGAGCGTTAATAAAAGGAAAATGTATTGACTAAAGAAGTATTATTAAAACCGGTAGAAACCTCCATCCGCATAGAAGCTAAGATGAGACAAAATGATATTACATTTCTAGATCATGGTGCTTAATAAGATTGATTATAAACAAGAATAACCTACTCACTTATAAGACATAGGTTTCTCAAAGCGTTTAAAGGAGAATTATGTTTTAAAGGATTTAAAACTATGAACTACGAAACCTTTTTCTAAAATGAGAAACTTGAGCATTGAAATTAGGCAAACTTGAGCGTTTGGAAAATAAGGTTGTCACTTGATTTTACAAAGGAAAGCATTTTGGTTTACTTAACAATGTTAGTCACTCAAATTTTATACTACGGTATCGGGTGACCTTTGTAAAGAAATGGATCTTAAAAGGAATTTAACGGACGTAGTACTTTAAGGTTAAAATCAGGACTTTGATATAAAATGAAAGTACCTTGAGTCGTGTGTAACTTGCTTATACTTGTTGTTATGAGACTTGACCATGTTACGTGTGATAGCCTTGTTGTGTAAGTCTTTGTGTTCTACTCGACTACGGTTCATCCGGAATGTATATCACTTGATTCTGGGTTCATCAGGAATGTATATCACTTGATTACCGGTTCATCAGGAATGTATATCACTTGATTACCGGTTCATCCGAATGTATTTCACTCGACTCTGGGTTCATCCAGGAATGTGTTTCACTTGATTCTGGTTCATCAGAATGTATTTCACTTGAGGACCGGTTCATCAGGAATGTATTTCACTTGAGGACCGGTTCATCCGGAATGTATTTCACTTGACTAGGTTCATCAGAATGTATTCCACTCGACCAGGTTCATGGGATGAGCAGGAATGTATTCCACCTTTTCTATATTGGGTCCATGAGATGGGAGACACATTATCGTATCACATGATTTGTACCTAGGCTGCCGGCGGTGAGGAAGGAGTTCCACGGGCATGAGGATGACTTTTAGGGCGTGAGTCACGACTTGACATGGCTTGCTCTTATGTTGTGAGCGTAGTTTGGTTATCATATATGTCTCTGCTTTATAGACTATTATGATTTCATTCTGATATTTCTGATTTCACATACTTGGTACTGTTATCTTGACCTCCTTGAGTGCGTTCATCTGCATGAGTAAAAGGTACATCATTGTCGATCCGCTTTTAGGATCACCTTTCGTATTGGGAAGCTCAGTTCCTTGAGGCTTATCTTTTGGTATGTTACCACAGTCATGTAGATGCTTATACATTCGGGGTATGGCGGGGCCACTGTCCGTCATAAACATTGTAAAATCTTAAGTGCATGCCTTTGTTGTGGCGGGGTTTGTAAAAGATAAGCATTGGTATTTATGTATACATGATGAAGGCAAGCTGTTTTGGTTGCTTTGTTTATTTATCCTTTCTCTTAATTCATGTTCATGTTTTTATTTCCTGATTTTCTCGATGTTGTATCACTAGGGTGCGGGGTAAGGCACGATCCACGGGCAGGTTGGTCGTGACATAATGAGTAGTTGGTTTTAAAGAATAATGTTTCTTGATTTGAAATGAGATTAAGTATCGAACAAACCATTGCGGCGTTAATAAAGGAAATGTATTGACTAATTGTTATTAAAACCGGTAGAAACCTCCACTGCATAGAAGCTAAGATGAGACAAAATGATATTACATTTCTAGATCATGTTTGCTTTATAAGATTGTAATAGACAAGAACAACCTACTCACACATAAGGCATATGTTTCTCAAATTTGTTTTAAAGGAGAATTATATTCTTAAGTGATTAAAACTATGAACTACGAAACCTTTGAAAATGAGAAACTTGAGCATTTGAAATTAGGCAAACTTGAGCGTTTGGAAAATAATGTGTTACTTGATTTTACAAGGGAAGTGTTTTGGTTTACTTAAAAGATAGTCAATCTATTTTATACTACGAACATTGTGTGACTTTTGTGAAAGAAGCGTATCTTTTAAAAGAGTTAATGTATGTAATACTTTAGGTCGAGCAGGATTTTGGCATAAAATGATAGTACCTTAAGTTGTGTGTAACTTGCCTATGTTTGCGTGTGATAGCCTTGTTGTGCAAGTACTGTATTTTACTCGACTAGGTTCGTAGGATGAGCAGAATGTATTTCACTCGACTACGCGTTCGTAGGATGAGCAGGGAATGTATTTCACTCGACTACGCGTTCGTAGGATGAGCAGGAATGTATTTCACTCGACTACGCGCGTCCGTAGGATGGGCCGGAATGTATTCCATCCGACTCCGAGTTCATGAGATGAGCAGGGAATGTATTCCTGCGTTTCTATACTAGGTCTATGAGATGGGCGAGACATGTTATCGTATCACATGGTTTGTACCTAGGCTGCCGGCGATGAAGAAGGAGTTCCAGGCGTGAGGATGACTTTGAGGCGTGAGTCACGACTTGACATATCGCTTTTATGTTATGAAATGTAGTTTGGTTATCATACATGTCTCTGTTTTATATAGATTATGATTTCATTCTGATATTTTGATTTCACATACTTGGTACTGTTGTCGACCTCGCCCGAGGCTGCGTTCATCTGCGAGTAGAGGTACATCGGTTGTGGATCCTCGCTCATAGGATCACGATTCGGCGTATTAGGAAGCCGTTTCTCGGAGGCTTATCTTTTGGTATGTTACCTTGAGTGCAGCAGGTTCTTGTACATTCGGGGTATGGCGGGGCCTGTCCGTCATAGTTATTATCCTTCTTAAGTGCATAGTAATGTTGTGGCGAGTTTGTAAAAGGATAAGCTGTTGGGTTTTATGAATATATCTGAGAAGGCAATTGTTTTGGTTGCTTTGTTTATTTATCATGTCTCTTGTTTCATGTTTATGTTTTTATTTCATTGATTCTCTCGATGTTGTATCACGAGGGTGCGGGAGTAAGGCACGATCCACGGGCCGGTTGGTCGTGACAAAAGTGGTATCGAAGCGATTAGTCCTCGGAAAGTGTCTGACGTGTCTACAGTAGAGTCTTGATTATCGGTGTGTTGTGCACCACGTCTATAATCGGGAGGCTGCGAGACATTTAGGATTAGTTTCTATTCTTCTCACTCGAGATCGTGCCTTAGAAATTGTTATAAGTTGGACTCCTCAGCGTATTCTTATGTGCGATTATGCCTCGCGCAAGGCAATCGGGGCCCGGAAGGGCAAGCGGCCGAGGAGGCGTGAGTAGAAACACGGAGGGTTCTGGCGAAGGCCCGGTCGTTACGAGATAGTGCTTACGGCGAGTTTTGCGGCGCCGCCCGGCAGAGTTTAGGCGCGGCGATGGCTGCGAGACTCTGATACTGAGCCTCGGTCCCACGGCTGGAGCAGATGAGATGGGTACAAGAGATGGCGATTCTGGCGAGTCGTGGCAGATATGAGAGAAGGCTGGATCACGGCGATTCGATCCAGTAGCACCGTAGTTCACCCGAGCGACGATTTGAGACTACGGGACTTTACGAGTTGTAGCACTTGATGTTCTATGGATCGAGAGTGAAGATGACCTCGGGAGTTTATCAAACTCTGACGGATCATGAGTGATCGAGTCTCGAGCGAGTCGGTGGTATTGGGTTCGCATCAGTGCGTGATCTGCGATCGTGGTTTGATTCATAGGAAGCGTCCCGAGGAACATGCGCTCCCAGCGGTTTAGGGCGAGTTCTCGAGGGCATTTCTTGCACATTTCTTGCCTCGCGAGATGAGAGGGCTCGGTAAGCATTTTTAGCGTTAAAGCGGGCCGGGCGTACGGTTAGGGAGTACTGCGTGGAGTTTGACTCGTTGGCTCGGTATGTCCCGCCTTAGTGACCGATATGGAGGGCGAGTGCACGCTACGTCACCGGGCTCGATGATTACTTAGCGAGGCTTGTTGGGTGTAGCTCTTGTAGGGCATGGACATTGCCGCGTGCGAGCTCATGCACTTGGATGTGAGGCATGGAGAGGTCGAGCGGAATGGCCGTGCTCGGCGAAGAAGGCGAGCAGCGAGGTCCTTTGGTAACTTGCGGCGGACCGCCTCGGCGCGAGCTAGTTATGCACCTTCGCCCGATCTGAGTGGTCCTCCGCGATCTTGGGGGCGTTCGGGGTATTCGGGGCTGGTCGAGGCTCGGGGCTTACAGTTCCGCGGATATACGTGAGTTCTAGCGGCGAGATTCATGTCCCCTCGGTGTACGATGTGGCGGCGTCATCCGGGAATGTCGTCTTTCGCGATGCTTGTTTCACTGCGGCCGTCGAGGGCCATGTGGCGAAGAATGTGCTTATAGGAGAATGCGGCGGCATGGCCAGCGACCTACCGGTTCGATGGCGGGTTCATCGCGCCTACTGACTATGCCTGTGGCCTATGATTAGAGTGAAGCGGTAGATACGGTATATCCTTAACCCTCTAGAGTTTTGTTTGCGCGATATGATGATCTTATTATTGTGTGCTATGTACGGATAGCATTGTGTTAAGTATAACTTAGAGAACATGACTAGTTGAAGAGGTAAGTTTGGGGTCATGGAAGGTGTGAACCTTAGAATATTATAAGTGGAGACCTTAGATGCGAGGCCGTCTTGAGTAAAAGATTTGTTTCTGATTGACCTTTGTCGGAGTGCATAGTATCTGAGGGTAAAAATTGTGTGATAAGTCCCAGTGGTGTGAATTATATAAGGATAGTTATGATAAGAAGACGCTAGGTTTGCGTAACTTGATTAGTAAGATTGTTCGGATCGGGAACAAGAGTTTGGCGCGCAAATGGGTCGGGTTGAGGCAAGGTTGCGTGTCAACCCGCGGCCGGTTTGGGGTGGGGTCGATTCGAGTGATCCGCGGTGGTAGGTCGCGAGGGTGCTAGGCGAGTTTAGGTAACCATCGTGCGGGTTCGTAGATGCGTTCGACGGAATCGGATCGTGAAGGCGGGAATGGCCTTAGAGTAAATTGAAGCTAGTGGGAGCTGTTGTGAGATTAGAAATGATTCCTCGTTGGCTTGGATTTGAGTTTTGCGCACATGTTATATTCGGCCATTGGTGGCATGATCGGTTTGTAAGTATAGTAGTGAAGACTATCCGCAAGCGCAAATGCGTTTGGAGACTTAGAAGGAACATTCGGGACGAATGTTTCTAAGAGGAAGAATGTTATACCAGTAGTTCCGGGGTATATAGGTGAGGATATGCGTGCGAGAATCTGAGAAATTTTGGAAAGAAAGAAAGATGTGATTTTTCGACGGAAAAGTTTAGGGTTTTGTGAAGGAAAAAGGTTCGTTGATGGGAATTGGATTCCCAGTTTGGTATTTGGGCTTCTTGAATTATATTAGAATTATGGAATTTTATTTAGGAATTGGTCACGTGGGGCCACGGGAGAAATTCTGATTTTGTGGGGCCACTTTGTTTTGAGATTTTTGCCTTTATGGATATTTTGGAAGATGAAATATTTTGGGCGAGTAGGAGGAGACACATGTCACCCCACAGGTGGCCTCATGGCGAAATTTGCTAACAAGTGGCAGACAAGTGGCCTTGTCTTGCTAGATATTTTGTGTGGACAAGTGGCCAAGTCTTGCTAGATATTTTGTGTGGACAAGTGGCTTGTGGGACCCACACACACTTGTCCCCAATCTCAACCACACACTTGCCTTCATCCTAGCCCTTGGTTGTCCTATATATGCACCCTTAGTTGATGAAAACTTCCACACTTAACCATTTGAGACAAGAAATTCCCTCCCTTCTCCCTTGACCTTGCTCTCGTTTTGAGCCCATTTCTTGACCTAAATTTGTCCAACAATTCTTAAACTCTCAAGTGTTCTTCCTAAGGTGTTAGGAAGATTGTGTACCAAGAGTTGGAAAAGATTTCACACCACAACCTATTGTTCATGCCTTGGCGAAACTTACTAGTTGGAAACCCTAAGTGTTCTTCACTTTTTGGAGTTGGTTCTTGAAGAGAAGTTGGTTAGGAGCTTCTATGGGTTGCTTGTAGCGGATTGGAACGGAAAGATTTGGAGCTAAGACTTGCTTGGAGTGACATTAAGTTCTTGGATAATTTTGGGCTATTTGAGGTAGTAAACCTTAACCTCTTTGTGAATTGGTCATTATACATATATTATAAGTATATTATGGAGTATATAAAATATGGAGTAATGTTTGGAAAAGTTGGATCTTGTTAACTTGTTAAAAGAAAGGATTGGCCGTTTGCCATTAAAATGGTAAGCGTATCTTACTTGTGAATAAGTAATTAACAAAGTAACTATAACTTATATTAAGATGGAATATAAGTTGGATGACTAATGAAGTAATTGGATAAGTAAAATGGACAAAGTTGGCCAAGGACCCCAACTTAAGGACTGTATTTACTTTGGACTGTATTTACTTTGGGCGATTTACTTTGGTATGTTACTTTGGGTTGTATTTACATTTACATTAAGGGAAGATTGTTCAATCGCGTTCCGTTTGGGCGTGTGATCCCCTTTTTAATTATTGTATTGTTATGAAGGCGTGATAGTAAACCGCGTTACCGTTTGGGCGCGTAATCCCCTTCTTTTAATTGTTGTTATTATGTTGTCGTGATAGTAAACAGCGTTACCGTTTGGTCGAGTTATCCCATTCTTTTACTTGTTGTTATTATGAAGGCGTGATAGTAAACCGCGTTACCGTTTGGGCGTGTAATCCCCTTCTTTATGTTGTTTAATTATTACGCCTTATATATATATGGTATATATATTACGGTTATTTGGGCCTTGGAGAAAGATGGAAAAGTGAGTAAAAACGGGGGAAGTGCTGCCGAATTTTCCGTAGAATTAGAGGGCTTTTTATTGGTATAAGTCTTGATGGTAAGAAAGGTTTGATAGAAGTACTATGACCATTTTAGGAGTGGAGTACTACGTGTGGCGTGATCTACTTGGCTTAAGGAGTAGCGGGTTGAAGTACTTGGGCGTTTTGCTATTTGTCGATAATCGTCGCGAGGTATGTGAACCTCTTCCTATCTTTTCTAGCATGATTGTTGTGAACTATGTATGCGGTGAGCGTACATGTGCTAAGTGATTTGGTTGGTTTAAAACATAGGGTGTTATAATAGCTTTATAGGAAGTTAGTTATAACGACTTTATGTAGGTAAAATAATGGTTTATTGATTGTAGAAAGATAAGAGACTTGACTTATACGACTTGATTTTGAAAGTTAAGAGACTTGATCTTGAAAGATAAGAGACTTGACTTATACGACTTGATTTTGAAAGTTAAGAGACTTGATCTTGAAAGATAAGAGACTTGACTTAGTTTGACTTGTTATGAATTTTGTTAAAATGTTGTAAAAACCTCATTCGCGAGTAATGAGTAGTTGGTTTTAAAAGAATAATGTTTCTTGATTTGGAAATGAGATTAAGTATCGAACAAACCATTGCGGCGTTAATACGAAATGTATTGACTAATTGTTATTAAAACCAGTAGAAACCTCCACTGCGCATAGAAGCTAAGATGAGACAAAATGATATTACATTTCCTAGATCATGGCTGATTTTATAAGATTGTAATAGACAAGAACAACCTACTCACACATAAGGCATATGTTTCTCAAATTTGTTTTAAAGGAGAATTATATTCTTAAGTGATTAAAACTATGAACTCTGAAACCTTTGAAAATGAGAAACTTGAGCATTTGAAATTAGGCAAACTTGAGCGTTTGGAAAATAATGTGTTACTTGATTTTACAAGGGAAGTGTTTTAGTTTACTTAAAAGATAGTCAATCTATTTTATACTACGAACATTGTGTGACTTTTGTGAAAGAAATGTATCTTTTAAAAGAGTTAATGTATGTAATACTTTAGAATTGAGCAGGGATTTTGGCATAAAATGATAGTACCTTAAGTTGTGTGTAACTTGCCTATGTTTGCGTGTGATAGCCTTGTTGTGCAAATCGTATTTTACTCGACTCTAGGTTCATAGGATGAGCAGGAATGTATTTCACTCGACTACCGCGTTCATGGGATGAGCAGGAATGTATTTCACTCGACTACGCGTTCGTAGGATGAACAGGAATGTATTTCACTCGACTACCGCGTCCGTGGGATGGGCCAGGAATGTATTCCATCCGACTCTGAGTTCATGAGATGAGCAGGAATGTATTCCACACGTTTCTATACTAGGTCCATGAGATGGGCGAGACATGTTATCGTATCACATGGTTTGTACCTAGGCTAGCGGTGAAGAAGGAGTTCCACGGGCGTGAGGATGACTTTGAGGCGTGAGTCACGACTTGACATGGCTTTTATGTTATGAGTGTAGTTTGGTTATCATACATGTCTCTGTTTTATATAGTATTATGATTTCATTCTGATATTTTGATTTCACATACTTGGTACTGTTATCTCGACCTCGCCGAGGCTGCGTTCATCTGCGCGGTAGAGTACATCGGTTGTGGATCCTCGCTCATAGGATCACGATTCAGCGTATTGGAAGCCCGTTTCTCGGAGGCTTATCTTTTGGTATGTTACCTTGAGTGCAGAGTTCTTGTACATTGGGGTATGGCGGGGCCCTGTCCGTCATAGTTGTTGTCACTTCTTAAGTGCATGAAATCTTGTTGTGGGCGAGTTTGTAAAAAGGATAAGCTGTTGGGTTTTATGAATATATCTGAGGCAAGCTGTTTTGGTTGCTTTGTTTATTTATCATGTCTCTTGTTTCATGTTTATGTTTTTATTTCCGCTGATTCTCTCTGATGTTGTATCACGAGGGTGCCCGGGGTAAGGCACCAGTCACGGGCCCCGGTTCGGGTCGTGACAGAATTTAACCCAAAGTACTACGTACTTCTATTCTTTTAAAATGACTTTTTTTCATATAAAACCCCGAGATACTAATAACTGTAGTATCAACTCATATCTACTTTTCAAGACAAGTCACAATACCTTTTAGAAATACATTTATAGGTTTCTAAATCAAGTGACTTTTTACTTTAAAACTTTAAGCTATTGATGCCTTTAAATCAATATTTGTCATCCTTTATTTCAAGTCATTTATCCTTGTTTACATTACTAGAATAAACCATTCTTTTAACTTTCCATAAAGTTATTATAACCAACTTCCCATAAAGCTGTTATACTAACTTTATGCTTTTAAAAACTAAAACCTCTTTAACCTTTAAAACAAGTGAGTTAATTTTCTAACTCAACCAACTTGGACATTCTCAAAATAAGTCAAGGATATCAAATGAAACTAAATTCATTTAAATCTCGTACGTCTACCGTACTTATACATTGATAACTATTCATGCTCAAGAGATAAGGAAAGTTCCACATACCTCTTCGGTTCAATCCACTTGCTAAGTCCAGTATGTCGTACGTAGTATGTCAACTTATAATGACCATAATACGTCTATTAACTTCTAGCTTCAAACGTAGAATATTCTAAGTGTAAAGTCACTTAATTCTACGGAAAATCGGACAATACTTCCTTTGTTTCTACGTACTTTTCTACATTTTTCAAGGCCCGAATTCAATAACCAAACATGCCACTTTTAAGGATCAACAATGTAGCTAACAACAGGGGATTACATGCCTAACAGGACGTGTAAAATTCTGCCCCACAATTGATATCAAAATAGTCCAAAAGACAATGCCATTCACGGCTAATCAATGTATAACAACACAAAGTCTTTTCCAATTTCTTTTCAATCCAAGTTGCTTAGTCCAACATGTTATATAGCCGCAATCGATTATAACAACTACAATCTTCTATTAGATAACATGCGACGATTATAACTATCGACCACATTGTATTTCAATTTCAATGGCTAACAATGTCATTTTCGGATTTAGCCTTCCAATATCCATAACACTTATAAATCTTCAATACATATATCTCATGCTTGTTAAAATGTATAACTACAACAACATGAAATCTTATAATACTAAGAGGACAAGATTGTTACCTTGACAAGCCTTAATCCAACTCCAAGATTCAAAGTCGCTCCTTAGCAACTTAGCTCCTCTCCTTGACACTCCAATCTGCCACTTGAAGCCCTTAGAAGTTCACAAACAACTTCCCTTCAATTTCCAAACAAAACCTATGAAAGCGACTTAGATTTTCACCTTGCGACTAATGCAAAAACGAAACTTTTTCGGGATCTTTCTATTGAGATATCCTTACAATACCCTTAGGAACCTTGGTTTAAAGTGTTGGAATTATTGAACCACAAACGAAAAAATTTTGTCACAGCCCGAACCCCGGGCCCGTGACTGGTGCCCTACCGGGGCACCCTTCTACCTTAACAACTAAGTAAACTGCGGAAATTAAATAACACCTCTTTTTTTTTTAAACTAACGCATGTGCAAGGGCAAAGCCGACAAGGCTGCCATATAATATACATAAACAAAAGACACTACACCGTACATGAGTCCAATCCCACATATGAATACAGACCTGCAGAGTTATCTTGAACTATGGCGGGACAAGGCCCCGTACCCATGCGTACAAAAGCACATCTTGAAAGAACTTATACCAAAAGATAAACTCAGAACAAAGGAGCTATCCAAAACTACGAGCGGTCCTACACTGCGGATCACCAAGCGATGTACCTAAACTGCGGCGTGAGCGCGGCCGAAGGAGGTCGATGCGAAGAATGTACCAAGTATGTGAAACGATAAGTACTATAATGGAATCATAACGATCTAAACAAAGCAGAGACATGTATGATAGCCACTACGATTACCTGATACATAGCGATCATATCAAGTCGGGGACGCGTGCCTCAAAGTCACTACTCAAATATAACTATGGGTCTCGCGCGTAATATCAACCGTGCGTGGACTCGTGAGATAACAATATCCTCGTGGTCGCGTGTCCGGAATCCACATCGTATAAGCATGACCGTGGGGTAATACAAACAAATCAGAATCTAACGACTCGCAAATCACGTGCCGGAATCCCACATCGTATAAGCATTTCAAGGAGTATCCGCGTGGTCGTGCCGGCATCCCGTCGTATAAGCATTACCATAGGGTATCCTCGTGGTCGCATGCCCGGCATCCCACATCGTATAAAGCATGATCATGGGTAACACAAACAAATCCGAATCTAACGACTCGCAGTCACGTGCCGGAATCGCGTCGTATAAGCGTGTCGAGGGTATCCTCGTGGTCGCGTGCCGACATCCCGTCGTATAACCATGACCATAGGGTATCGCCGTGGTCGCGTGCCCGGCATCCCACATCATATAAGCATGACCATAGGGTAACACAAACAAATCAGGAATCTAACCGACTCGCGGTCACGTGCCGGAATCGCGTCGTATAAGCGTGTCGGAGTAACAATATCCCACGTGGTCGCATGCCCCGGAATCCCACATCGTATAAGAATGACCATAGGGTAACACAAATAATGGAAGCATACAGTGGAATCCCACTCAGCTGTCGATGCGTCGAGTAAACTTACAACAAGGCGGTGAGGCCTACTGAGAGTCGCGACAACGTAATAAAACATAATACTTGTACTCAAATGCTATCACCAGCACACATTGGCAATTCTCAATTACACAAGCCAAAGTACTTATCAAGGCACACATAGAATAATTCTCAATTAAACAGGCCAAAGTACTTATCAAGGCACACATAGAATAATTCTTAATTAAACAGGCCAAAGTACTTATCAAGGCACACATAGAATAATTCTCAATTAAACAGGCCAAAGTACTTATCAAGGCACACATAGAATAATTCTTAATTAAACGGGCCAAAGTACTTATCAAGGCACACATAGAATAATTCTCAATTAAACAGGCCAAAGTACTATGTACGTACATTCTTTTCAAAAGACTCATTTTTATGTAAAACCCAAAGATACTAACACCCGTAGTATCAAGGTGTGTCTATTTTTCAAAGTAAGTTACTACACTTTTAGAAAACTCATTTCAAGGCTTGAAATCAAGTAACTTCAAATTTTCACAATCTAGGCAACTTATGCCTAATAATCAAAATAGACAACATTCTAAATCTTCCATAAAGCCGTTATAACCAACTTCCCATAAAGCCGTTATAACCCTTTATGGTTTTAGACATATTCATTCCTTTTATAATCAAGAGACTTATACTAATTAAAACCAAGTATCACATACTTACAAATCAAGTTCTTAACTTTTCAAAATACTTCAAGTCTCTTAATATTTAGAAAACAAGTTTCTTCTCTTAAATCATGTCATTTCTCCTCTCTTAAAACAATTAAGTAAATCACTCCTTTGACTCCCCTAAAGTCATTAAAACGACCCTTAGGTTTTGGAACTAAGGCACTAGCCAAAAGATTTGGAAACCACTTCCTTTTCAAGACTCTATGTACTTTAAGTAAAATACTTTCACTTTTAAGAATCCAACTTCACTAAGGCAATGGATTATACAACTTACAATTTAAACATCAAAGTACAATCAAGGAAGTACATAGAACGAATTCTATTTTAGGCAATCCAAATACAACCAAGGAATGGATCATTTAAGGAGTAGGACATACTTTCTTTACCTTAAGGAATCATGCTAGAAGAGGAGATAGTTCACATACCTTTTCGGCTAAAATCCACAAGCTAAGCCGAATACGCCGCACGTAGAAGTGTCAACCTATAATGGTCAAAACATGACTATCAACTTCTAGTCTCTATCGTAGAAAAATACTAAGTATACGGTCTCTAATTCTACGGAAAATCGGGCAGCACTTCCTTTGTTTCTACTCACTTTGCCACCTTTTTCAAGGCCGAATACAATAACCAACACGCCACATTTAAGGCTCAAAACAACAACCAAACTAAAGGGGATTACACGTCTTACAATACGTGTAAAATTCTGCCCCACAATTAATACCAACTAAGTCCATAATCAAGCCATTCTCGGCTAACATATACAACAACACTAAGTATTTTCCAATCATTTTCCAATTCCAAGTTCTAAGGTCTAACATGTTATATAGTCATAAACAACTACAATTTCCTTCTTTATACAACATGCGACGACTTAAACCAATAATCAACTTGAATTGTAATCTTAAGGCTAACATGCTAGTTTTTCGGATTAGGGTTCCAATAGCCAAAACACTTATCCAACTTCATAATAAATAACTCATGCTTGCTATTATCCATAGCTACAACAATAAGTAAACTTAATTACTAAACGACAAGATTATACCTTTATAAGCCCTTAAAATTTCCAAGATTCAAAGTCGCGCCTTAGCAATTCTTAGCTCTTTTCCTTATGTTCCAATCCGCTCCAAGCACTCCTTAGAGGCCTATGAAGATCCCATCTTCAAGTTCCAACTTCAAAGTTGAAGAACTCCATAAGTTTCCGCCTTGCGACTAATACGAAAACGCCGTTTTTCCGAAATCTTTCTATTGAGATATCCTTATAATACCCTTAGGGACATTGGGTTTAAGTCTTGTGAACAAAGGATCAAAACTACAAAATTTTCTTGTGGATTATGGACCAAACCCGAGAGCACTCTTTCAAGAACAAAGCTTCTCTAATTTTTTCTAAGTGTTCAAGACTAGTCTTGCACTAGTGGTATGCTTATATAACACAATGGAAGGCTTAGACTTAAACAAATGGGTGGCTAAGATGAAGATCACATGGATTAAGCACAAGTGGCAAGTTGACTTGGTCGTGATATCAAGCTTAGCAAGACTTATCTTCCACCATGGTAAATGACCATTCTACCCTTACTAAATTTCGTCCAAGACCATATGTGGGGGTGCCACGTGTCGCCCTCTCATTCGTCCATAAAATTCCGTAACCCTCGTGGGCCCCGAAAAATGTAAAATTCCTCGGGTAGGCCCCACATGACCAAATCCGTAAAAATAAATTTTCATAATGTTAAAAGTTCCATATTCCTCAAATAATACATTTTGAGAATCCAATTCTCAACAACGAACATTTTTCCTTTCCGACGTTTGGAAGATTTTCCGTCGGAAAAACAATTCTTCCTTTCGTACCAATTTCCAAGTCTTGATTCCTTACATATATTCTCTTATACCTATCCTGGACTTACGGGGTGTAACATTCTTCCCCCCTTAGAAACATTCGTCCTCGAATGTTCTTCGTCGGTTTTCAAGCTATAAAAACTCCGGCATAATCTTTATACTATGCCTATCAATCAACACTCCACAAGACTAACGATGCCACACATGGCCACCACAAAACATACGTAAACATATCAATGGACCTTCCGTCTGCGGCCCCTTCTCACAAAACTCGAAGGGTACAGTCTTTTCAAACACGGGATCCTTAGAGGTTACTTTCTTTCCTTACTTGTCATACTTTCTCGTACTTCTAAACTTGGACATTATGTTACTTGAATTTCCGCTAAGGCTCTTCTCGGTCCTTACGACCTAGTTTCGGTGGAACGCATCCACGAACTCGTACAATGATTAACTAAACTTGGGCCTTGCATCCTCGGGACCCTATCACATAACGGGACCATTACCAACTGACATCACCCCATTCCATACTACCAGTTGACCCGAAATTAGTCCATAACCCGACTCATCGTCATACTTAACTTCTCATTCTTAGTATGAAATAATTCTTTCTCTTATCTTAAGGTACTTCTCACCCTATCCCCCCCTATTCACTAGAGGTTTGTCACAAAAGCCAAAGTATTTCTACCGTACATTCTTCCCTATTGGTCTTACACTGTTATGGGGCAATTACAACTTGTGAACTCTACACAACTATAGTCTCAGTTCACTTACCATTCTGGTCAACATTCTTTACTTCTCACTTTACTAATCAAAGTATTCCTACCTCTCTGGGGGTACTATCACTTACAACTGCTAGCAACACAGGGAAAACATATATGCTAGGGTGAAATCTGAATCTATCAATACACGTATGATTCCAAAGAATCGAAATATACCTGTAGCCCCATGCGATGTCGCCTCCTGATCCTGTCCCGTAGTCACGTCAGCTCTGCGGTTCGAAGGACCGCCAGAACTATAAACACCACCCTGACCTCTACCACGGCTGGCTAACATCTGAACACCACGGCACGAGAGCGCGGTTGTGGAGAAGGAATCAACCATCGGCCTCATAAGGTGAGCCACCTTCTGGCGCTCTTTCTAAGGACATTCCACTTCTTGTGGCGGACGGCCACAATAATAACAACCATCGTGTCATGCGGCATTTCCCGAATGACGCTTACCACATCTGATACACTGAGGAATGGGTGGCCTCGGCCGAGAAAGTCCTCTGCTCCTCTGAGAACCTCGACCTCTGGAGCTTGGACCGGCTCCTAAATACCTTGTGGGGTCATATCTCCCACCTGTGAGCTGCGGGGGTATGTACTGGGTAGGCTGCGACGAATATCTCACTTGCTGTTGAGGCTGCTCATCCAAGAACTCACCGGGGTAACCAACCGGTCTAGCCCTCTTACGCTGATCTCCACGTTGGCCCTCTACCCTCTGTACACATGTCGGTACTGGCCGAAAAACCTCCTGCTGATGAAACTGTAACACCGCTATCTTGGTCAATAACATAACTGCTTCCCTCGCGGCCTATAGTCTTCTCCTAGCTGAAGCTGGAGGCTCTGGTGCTGGGGTCTCAAAACCTGGCGCAGAAGAACTCGCCGACTGCGGCACAACATCCGGTATACCCTGGGCATACGCCCTATCAACTCTCTGAGTCTGACTAGTAGCTCCTGCTACTCTTTTGCCCTTCTGGGAGGTTGTTGCCCTCCTTGGAGTCATAACTGTAACACAAAATTACGTCAGAGAGGAATTATCTTACTAACACAGCTCTATGGCACGATCTTAGAGTGAGAAGAATAGAAACCAACTCCTAAATGTCCTGTAGCCTTCTGTTTATGGGTGTGGCGCGCAACACACCGATAATCAAGACTCTACTAGACAACATGCGTAGACATTCAGGGTGGCGCTCACGATACCACTCTGTCACGGCCAGAACCGGGCGTGGTAGTGCCCTACAGGCACCGCCTACCTTAACAACTAAGTAAAATGCGGAAATTAAATAACACCTCTTTTTTTTTTAAACTAACGCATGTGCAAGGGCAAAGCTGACAAGGCTGCCATATAATATACATAAACAAAAGACACTACACCGTACATGAGTCCAATCCCACATATGAATACAGACCTCTAAGAGTTATACTGAACTATGACGGGACAAGGCCCCGCCGTACCCATAATTGTACAAAAGCATGTACTGAAAGAACTTATCCCAAAAAGATAAAATCCCGAACAGAAGGAGCTATCCAAAAACTCTGAGCAGGGTCCTACACCTGCAGATCACCAAACAGCGTACCTAAACCTGCGGCATGAACGCAGCCCCCCGAAGGAGGTCAGTACGAAGAATGTACCAAGTATGTGAAAGCGATGAAATCGTAATGAAATCATAACGATCTAAACAAAGCAGGAGACATGTATGATAGCCAACCTACGATACCTGATACATAGCGATCATATCAAGTCGGGGGCGCGTGCCCTCAAAGTCACTACTGAATATAACTATGGGTCTCGCCCGTAATATCAACCATGCGTGGACTCCATAAAATAACAATATCCTCGTGGCGCGTGCCGGAATCCCATCGTATAAGCGTGACCATGGGGTAATACAAACAAATCAGGAATCTAACGACTCGGTCACGTGCCGGAATCGCGTCGATATAAGCATGTCGAGAGTATCCCTCGTGGTCGCGTGCCGGCGTCCCACGTTGTATAAGCGTGACCATAGGGTATCCTCGTGGTCGCGTGCCGACATCCCACATCGTATAAGCATGACCATAGGGTAACACAAACAAATCAGAATCTAACGACTCGCGGTCACGTGCCGGAATCCCGTCGTATAAGCGTGTCGAGTATCCCTCGTGGTCGCATGCCCCGGCATCCCACATCGTATAAGCATGACCATAGGGTATCCCTCGTGGTCGCATGCCCCGGCATCCCATATCGTATAAGCATGACCATAGGGTAACACAAATAAATCCGGGAATTTAACCCGACTCCTGGTCACATACCCCGGAATCCCACATCGTATAAGCATGTCCAAGGAGTAACAATATCCCACGTGGTCGCATGCCCCGGAATCCCACATCGTATAATCATGACCATGGGGTAACACAAATAATGGAAGCATACCCGTGGAATCCCACCTCAGTCGATGCGATCGGCTAAACTTACAATGAAGGCGGTGACCACTACAACCGAGTCGCGACAGCGTAATAAAACATAATACTTGTACTCAAATGCTATCACCACAGCGTTGGCAATTCTCAATTACACAAGCCAAAGTACTTATCAAGGCACGTAGAATAATTCTCAATTAAGCGGGCCAAAGTACTTATCAAGGCACGTAGAATAATTCTTAATTAAACAGGCCAAAGTACTTATCAAGGCACACATAGAATAATTCTCAATTAAACAGGCCAAAGTACTTATCAAGGCACACATAGAATAATTCTTAATTAAACAGGCCAAAGTACTTATCAAGGCACACATAGAATAATTCTCAATTAAACAGGCCAAAGTACTTATCAAGGCACACATAGAATAATTCTTAATTAAATAGACCAAAGTACTTATCAAGGCACACATAGAATAATTCTCAATTAAATGGGCCAAAGTACTTATCAAGGCACACATAGAATAATTCTTAATTAAACGGGCCAAAGTACTTATCAAGGTACACATAGAATAATTCTCAATTAAACAGGCCAAAGTACTACGTACATACATTCTTTTCAAAAGACTCCTTTTTATGTAAAACCCCAAGATACTAACACCTGTAGTATCAAGGTGTGTCTATTTTTCAAAGTAAGTTACTACACTTTTAGAAAACTCATTTCAAGGCTTGAAATCAAGTAACTTCAAATTTTCACAATCTAGGCAATGTTATACCCCGTATTTTCCAGAGTATGTACGTGAGGGCGTACGTATAAAAGTTTAAGCCTTAAGTTAGGCAAGGACCGAAAAATTTGTGCACAACACACGAAAGGAATCGTTTTTTTCAAGCGTTTTCCAAACTTTGCGAAGGGAAAAATACGGCTATGTCATTTATTATTTTTGCGGATTTTTCCGAGAGATGAAATATTTTGGACCAACGAGAGGGTGACACTTGTCCCTCAAGTGGACGGCATTGGGAGGGCATTCCTTGCACGTTTTTTGTGCTTTCTTTTGGTCAAGGGTTAGATAGGATATTTTGTGTAGTAGATGGATAAGGCCACATGGATAAATCCTCACCCTACACTTGCACCCCACTTGTCTTGATCTTGGACATTGGTTGGCCTATAAATACCCCCTTAGTTGATGAACTTCTTCATCCACAAAATGTTTTCTAAGTCTTGAAATCCCTTCCCCCCCTCTCTTGAAAGCTCTAGCCGAGAGCACCTCCTTCCCCCCCCCCCCCTTCCTAGTTAAGCTAGCCGAAACCCCTCCCCCTTTGTGAGCCTTGGCCGAAACCTACCCCCCTCCCAGTAGTGTTGTTCTCGTAAATAACCCCCACAGTGAAAAATACTCTCCAAGTATTGTTACTATTCCCAAATACCTTGGCCCTAATACCTTGTAGTATTCCAAGGTTACACATATACTAAAAGCCCAGAAATACTATTATACTTCCTTTAGCCACAAAACGAAACCCTAAGGAAAATCTTCATAGTCGGTTGAAGTGTTAAGTAGAAGTTGTGTAGAACTTCTAAGGGTTTCGGGAGGCGGGTGGAGCGTTCGAATAGGAGCTAAGCGTTGCTCGGGATCGACATTAACTTGGATAATTTTGGGCTTATCGAGGTAAATACTACTGACCTTCTATTGTAATTGGATATTACAGAAAAGACTTGAACTGAAATCGCATCAGAAGAATTTTAAGAAGAATATTAAACTGTACTTACATAGAATTTGTATTCTGATGAGACTTGTGTAGCTTAACGGGTAGGGAAGTCTTTGCCCGACTTTCCGTAAAATAGAGAACCTCTCGCTTAGAATATTCTACGAGTAGTCTAGGCGTTGATAGGCGTGTATAACCTTTATAGGTTGAATGTTCTGCGAGTAGCATGTACTCTTGAAGGTGGACAAGGCTAGCGGGTTATAGGCGTGGAGCATTTTGCTAATAGTCGATAATCGTCACGAGGTATGTGATCCTTCCTATCCTCTTGAGCATGATATTTTAAAAGAATATATATATATAGTGCGGTGAGCGTCGTGTGTTAGCGAGCGTAGTTGTCGGCAATGTCTTTTGACTTAAGCTGAATAATAAGAATCTTGAAGTATTTCAAAAGAATTAAGAAACCTTTTGAAAGAAGAGTAATACTTGGTTTTAAAAGCTTAAGAGTTATACTATCGTTATGGGAAGTTAGGTATAACGACTTAAGAGAGATAAAAAGAATGGTTTATTAATTTTAGAAGTTAAGAGACTTGATCTTAAAAGATAAGAGACTTGACTTAATTGAATTAATATGAATTTTGTTAATAAGTGTGATACCTCATTCGTGAGTAATGAGTACTTGGTTTTTAAAAAAGGGATAATGTTTTACTGATTTCAGAAATCAGAATAAGTATCGAACAAACCACTGCAGCGCTAATAAAAGGAAATGAATTGAATAATTAAGTATTATTAAAACCAGTAGAAACCTCCATCTGCATAGAAGCTAAGATGAGACAAAATGATATTACATTTCCTAGATCATGGCTGCTTTAATAAGATTGTTATAAACAAGAATAACCTACTCACATATAAGGCCTATGTATCTCAAATTGTTTTAAAGGAGAATTATATCATTAAGTGATTAAAACTATGAACTACGAAACCTTTCGAAAATGAGAAACTTGAAAAGACCTGTTACAGTTTATCTACCTTGCTCTTGTTTATGTTGTGGCACTATGTGCAGTTGAACTGGTTGTATTTGCAAATGGTTTTAAATACTTTGATTTTACTTGATGCTACTGATTTCACATACTTGGTACTGTTGTTATGCGGCCCGCCGAGGCTGCGTTCATCTGCGCAGGTAGAGGTACACCAGTCGTTGATCCTAGCTCTCAGGGTCACAGTTCAGCGTTTGGGAAGCTCCGTTTCTTCCGGAGGCTTATCAGTGGTATAGTCCCCTGTCGTTGTAGGTGCTTACATTCAGGGGTATTGTTATATCCCGTATTTCCAGAGTATGTATGTGAGGGCGTACGTATAATAATTTAATCCTTAAAGTAGGCAAGGTTCGAAATTTGTACACAAGTGCCGAAAGGAGTCGTTTTTCGACGAAACGTTTTACTAAACTTGCGAAGGGAAAATTTCGGCTATGTCATTTCTTATTTTTGCGGATTTTTCCGAGAGACAAAACATTTTGGACCAACGGGAGGGTGACAAGTGTCACCCTCACATTGGACGTAAGGGTTGGGCGGTAATGGACGAATTGGACACTTTAGTTGGTAGGATATTTTGTGCAAGTTGTTGTGGTAGATGGATAAGGTGCTCTTGGCTTAAATCTAGCCCTACACTTGCCTTACACTTGGATGAATCTTGGCCATTGGTTGGTCATTTCATGACCTATAAATACCCCCCTTGTTGAAGAGTTATTTCATCCTAACTTGAGCAATCTTTCTAAGTCTCAAATACTCCCTCCCTTCTAGTGTTTCGTCATACCACCCTCCCTTTGAGAAGGCCCCTTGGCCGAAAGTATCCCCACTCCTTGTGGTGCTAGCCGTGGGTACCCCACTGCTAGTTGTTTTCGTATAATACCCCCCTTTTGTGGTATAGAAATACTCTCCAAGTATTGTTATAATGCCCAAATACTTTAGCCCTATACCTTGTAGTACTTTCCAAAGTTACCTCTATACGTAGAGTCCGGAAATACTATTATACTTTCCTCGATCACAAGCAAACCCTAAGGAAAACCTTCATAGTCGGTTGAAGTGTTAAGTAGAAGTTGCGTAGAACTTCTAAGGGTTGTTTGGAGTGGCTTGGAGCACTCGGAATAGGAGCTTAACGTTGCTCAGGAGCGACATTAAACTTGGATAATTTTGGGCTCATCGAGGTAAATAATCCTATCCTTCTAGTGTAATTGGAAATTACATACTGTAGTAGTATAGAAATGAATATAAGATTCATAGAAGAGAATTGAACTGTAATAGAAGGATATTACAGAATAGACTTGAACTGAAATCACATCAGAAGAATTTAAGTAGAAGTTAAACTGTACTTACATAGAATTTGTACTTACGATGGTGATAACCTTTATTGGTTGAATGTTCTGCAAGTAGCATGTGCTACTTAGAAGGTGGACAAGGTTAGCCGGGTTATAGCCGTGGAGCGTTTTGCTTATAGTCGATAATCGTCGCGAGGTATGTGATTCTTCCTATACTCTTGAGCATGATGTTTTAAAAGTATATATATATAGTACGGTAGACGTACGTGTGCTAACTGAACGTAGTTTTACGGCAATGTCTTTTGACTTAAGCCTGAATAAAAAGAATCTTGAAGTATTTCAAAAAGATTAAGAACCGTTTTTGAAAGAAGAATAATACTTGGTTTTGAAAACATAAGAGTAATACTAGCTTTATGGGAAGTTAGGTATGACGTCTTAAGAGAGATAAAGAGAAGGGTTTTACTGATTTTATAAGTTAAGAGACTTAATCTTAAAAGATAAGAGACTTAACTTAATATGGATGTTTGTGTGAAACCTCATTCGTGAGTAATGAGTACTTGGTTTTTAAAAGGAATAATGTTTTACTGATTTCGGAAATCAGAATAAGTATCGAACAAACCACTGCAGCGCTAATAAAGGAAAATGTATTGAATAATGAAGTATTATTAAAACCAGTAGAAACCTCCATCTGCATAGAAGCTAAGATGAGACAAAATGATATTACATTTCCTAGATCATGGCTGCTTAATAAGATTGATTATGAACAAGAATAACCTACACTCATATAAGGCATATGTTTCTCAGGTTGTTTAAAAGAGAATTATATTCTTAAATGATTAAGACTATGAACTATGAAACTTTTCTAAAATAAAGAGACTGGAGTAATTGAAATTAGGCAAACTGGAACTCTAGGGAAAAGGAAGGCATTGTTTTGTCTTAAAATGGTTTAAAAACATAAAGTGTTATAACAGCTTTATGGGAAGTTAGTTATAACGACTTTATGAAAACAAAGAAGGGTTTTATCATTGGTTTTTAATGTGGTAACTCGACTTTAAAAAGAGAAGTGTTTTGGTTTACCTAAAAATGTAAGTCACTCTATTTTTATACTACGGGTATCGGGTGACTTTTATAAAAGGAATGGATCTCTTTAAAAGGAATTTAACGTACGTAGTACTTTAGGGTTAAAACCCGGACTTTGTCATAAAATGAAAGTACTTTAAGTTGTGTGTAACTTGCCTATGTTTGCGTGTGATAGACTTGTTGTGCAAGGAATGTATTTCACTCGACTACCGCATTCATGGGATGAACCGGGAATGTATTTCACTCGACTACCGCGTTCATGGGATGAGCAGGAATGTATTTCACTCATTACGCGTTCGTAGGATGAGCGGGAATGTATTCACTCATTCGACTACGCGTTCGTAGGATGAGCAGGAATGTATTCACTCGACTCTAGTGTCACGGGATGGACCGGGAATGTATTCCATCCGACTACCGAGTTCATGAGATGAACCGGGAATGTATTCCATCCGACTACCGAGTTCATGAGATGAACCGGGAATGTATTCCATCCGACTACCGAGTTCATGAGATGAACCGGGAATGTATTCCATCCGACTACCGAGTTCATGAGATGAACCGGGAATGTATTCCACACGTTTCTATACTGGGCCCATGAGATGGGCCGAGACATGTTATACGTATCACATGATTTGTACCTAGACTGCCGGCAGTGAGGAAGGAGTTCCACGGGCATGAGGGATGACTTTGAGGGCGTGAGTCCCTGACTTGACATGACTACTTTATGTTGTGAACTGTAGTTTGGTTATCATACATGTCTCCTGCTTTATATAGACTATTATGATTTCATTCTGATGTATCTGATTTCACATACTTGGTACTGTTATCGACCTCGCTTGAGGCTGCGTTAATGTCGCGGTAGAGTCTTATTTATGTCGATCCCCGATTTTAGGATCACATTTCAGCGTGTTGGGAAGCTCCGTTCCTTCGGAGGCTTATCTTTGGTATGTTACCCTGAGTCTGTAGGTTCTTGTACGTTCAGGGGTGTGGCGGGGCCCTGTCCCGTCATAGTTGTTGTAAAAATCTTAGAGGTCTGTAGCACTGTTGTGGGCAGAGTTTGTAAGAAAGGATAATTGTTCGGGTATTTATGTATATATACTGAAGGCAACTATTTTGGTTGGCCTATTTATTTATCATGTCTTTTGATTTATGTTCATGTTTTTATTTCCGCTGATTTTCTCTGATGTTGTATCACTAGGGTGCCCGGGGTAAGGCACCAGTCACGGGCCCGGGATCGGGTCGTGACAAGTGGTATCAGAGCAGTTAATCCTCGGAAAGTGTCTACAGACCGTGTCTAGTAGAGTCTTGATTATCGGTGTGTTGTGCACCACATCTATAATCAAGAGGCTATAGGACATTTAGGATTGGTTTCCATTCTTCTCGTTACGAGATCGTGCCTTGAAAGTGTGATAAGTTGGACCCTCGGCGTATTCCTTTCCTTTACAGTTATGCCTCTGCGAGCAACCACGGCCCGAGGCAAGCGAGGAGGCGCTAGTGGGATACATAGGATGCGAGCGCGAGCGTCGATGCACGAGCAGTGCTTCCGGGCGAGTTTCGCGCGCCGCCCGGCGCAGCGAGTTTAGAGCTGCAGCAGTGGCTGCTAAGACTCTGATACTGAGCCTCGGTCCACGATGCAGGGTAGAGAGATGGGTTACAAGAGATGGCGATTCTTGGCGAGTCGTGGCAGATATGAGGATAAATTGGATCGTGATGCGATCCAGTAGCACCGTAGTTCACCCCGGCGGTGATTTGAGACTACGGGATTTTACGAGATGTAACCGCGAGTTTTATGGGTGAGGCACGAGGATGATCCGCGAGGAGTTCATCCGGCGATTCTGGGTCGTGAGGCGATCGAGGCATCGGAGACCGAGTCGGTGGTCACAGGTTCGCATCTGCGTGATACCGCATGATCGGCGGTTTGATTCGTGGGAGCTGTCGGGAGAGGATGCACTTCCGGCTATATGGGGCGAGTTCTCAAAGGCATTTCTTGCACACTTCTTGCCTCCGCGAGATGAGGAGGCTCGGGCGACATATTTAGCGTTGAGGCGGGGCGGGCGGGCGGTTAGAGAAGTACAATGTGAGTTCGACTCATTAGCTCGGTATGTCCCATTGTAGTAGCTAATATGGAGGGCCAGTACACCGCTACGTCAGGGCTAGATGATTACTTGGCGAGGCATGCGGGTGTAGCTCTCGGTAGGCATGGACATTGCCGCGTCTGGCTCATGCACTAGGATGTGAGGCACGCGGAGAGGTCGACGGAATGGCCGAGATCGGCGAAGAGAAGTCGGGGCAGGTCGCTTTGGTAACTTTCGAGGCGGACCGCCTCGTGGCGAGCTAGTTATGTACCTCCGCCCGATCTGAGTGGTCCTCCGATCTTGGGGCGTTCGGGGTATTCGGGAGGCTGGTGAGCTCGGGGCTTAGTTCACAAGTATCGTGAGTTCTAGCCGAGATTCATGTCCCCTCGGTGTGCGCGATGGCGGCGTCATCCCGGGAATGTCGTCTTTCTCGGTGCTTGTTTCACTGCGGCCGTCGAGGGCCATGTGACGAAGGCTTATAGGAGAATGCAGCGGCAGCGCGACTCAGGATCGATGGCGAGGTTCATCCGCCTTCTACGGTATGCGCCTGTGAGGCCTATGATTAGAGTGGAGCGGTAGATTCAGGTATATCCTTAACCCTCTAGAGTTTTGCATATGTGATGCAATGATTATATGTTGTGTACTTTGTACAAGATTTTGCAAGTGATCTTTGTCAGAATGTATAAGTATACGTGGAGTGATGGTGGGAAATTCCTTGGGTAGTGTAAAATGGAAGTGGTAGCTTTCATGACCTGTATAGGTAAGATTGTTCCGGATCGGGAAACAAGAGCTTGATGCGTTAAGCGGGTCGGGTTGGGGCCATGTTTCGGGCCAACCCGCGGCTGTTCAGTGGGTCGATTACGGGTGGTCCCGCGGTGGTAGGGTCACGAGGGTGCTAGGCCCAAGTTTAGCTGACCATCGTATGAGTTCGTGGATGTGTTCGACCAGAAGCGGATCGTGAAGGCCGGGAATGGCCTTAAGGGAGATTGAGGCTAGTAAGATGACCAAGTTTGGAGGTGGTGACTCCAAAGTTTTGGAAACTGAAGCGTTGACTGAAGTATGGTACGTATACTAGAAGAGTTCAAGTGTTCGAAAAGAGTACGACGAGTAAGGAATGAAGTGAACTTGTGCTGAAAGATGGAAGTAATCATTTTTTTGAGAAATGAATGTGCGAAGGGAGTGTCCCTTGGACCAAGAGCGAGAGTTGGTATTGTTTTGCATCATCGAGGTGGTTCCTCGTTGGCCTGGATTTAAGTATTTGCGCGCATGTGTTATCTCGTGGCCAGGCGTGGCGTTGGCAACTTGTTAGAAGAACTTCTTCGTTGTCCGTCTTAAGAAGGAACATTCGGGACGAATGTTTCTAAGGAGGGGAGAATGTTATACCCCGTATTTCCAGAGTATGTACGTGAGGGCGTACGTATAATAATTTAAGCCTTAAAGTAAGCAAGGTTCGAAATTTGTACACAAGTGCCGAAAGGAGTCATTTTTCGACGAAACGTTTTACTAAACTTGCGAAGGGAAAATTCCGGCTATGTCATTTCTTATTTTTGCGGATTTATCTGAGAGACGAAACATTTTGGACCAACGGGAGGTTGACAAGTGTCACCCTCACATTGGACGTAAGGGTTGGGCGGTAATGGACGAATTGGACACTTTAGTTGGTAGGATATTTTGTGTAAGTTGTTGTGGTAGATGGATAAGGTGCACTTGGCTTAAATCTAGCCCTACACTTGCCTTACACTTGGATGAATCTTGGCCATTGGTTGGTCATTTCTTGACCTATAAATACCCCCCCTTGTTGAAGAGTTATTTCATCCTAACTTGAGCAATCTTTCTAAGTCTCAAATATCCCCCCCACCCCTCCTTGTGGTGCTAGTAGTGGGTACCCCACTGCCTAGTTGTTTCGTATAATACCCCCCTTTTGTGGTATAGAAATACTCTCCAAGTATTGTTATAATGCCCAAATACTTTAGCCCTATACCTTGTAGTACTTTCCAAAGTTACCTCTATACGTAGAGTCCGGAAATACTATTATACTTTCCCTCAGTCACAAAAACGAAACCCTAAGGAAAACCTTCATAGTCGGTTGAAGTGTTAAGTAGAAGTTGCGTAGAAATTCTAAGGGTTGTTTGGAGCGGCTTGGAGCACTCGGAATAGGAGCTTAACGTTGCTCAGGAGCGACATTAAACTTGGATAATTTTGGGCTCATCGAGGTAAATAATCCTATCCTTCTAGTGTAATTGGAAATACATACTGTAGTAGTATAGAAATGAATATAAGATTCATAGAAGAGAATTGAACTGTAATAGAAGGATATTACAGAATAGACTTGAACTGAAATCACATCAGAAGAATTTAAGTAGAAGTTAAACTGTACTTACATAGGACTGTACTTACGATGGTGATAACCTTTATTGGTTGAATGTTACGCAAGTAGCATGTGCTACTTAGAAGGTGGACAAGGCTAAGCGGGTTATAGCCGTGGGCGTTTTGCTTATAGTCGATAATCGTCGCGAGGTATGTGATTCTTCCTATACTCTTGAGCATGATGTTTTAAAAGTATATATATATATAGTACGGTAGACGTACGTGTGCTAACTGAACGTAGTTTTACGGCAATGTCTTTTGACTTAAGCCTGAATAAAAAGAATCTTGAAGTATTTCAAAAAGATTAAGAACCGTTTTTGAAAGAAGAATAATACTTGGTTTTGAAAACATAAGAGTAATACTAGCTTTATGGGAAGTTAGGTATGACGTCTTAAGAGAGATAAAGAGAAGGGTTTTACTGATTTTATAAGTTAAGAGACTTAATCTTAAAAGATAAGAGACTTAACTTAATATGGATATTTGTGTGAAACCTCATTCGTGAGTAATGAGTACTTGGTTTTTAAAAGGAATAATGTTTCTTGATTTGGAAATCGAGAATAAGTATCGAACAAACCAACTTAGCGCTAATAAAGGAAAATGTATTGAATAATGAAGTATTATTAAAACCAGTAGAAACCTCCATCTGCATAGAAGCTAAGATGAGACAAAATGATATTACATTTCCTAGATCATGGCTGCTTAATAAGATTGATTATGAACAAGAATAACCTACACTCATATAAGGCATATGCTTCTCGGGTTGTTTAAAGAGAATTATATTCTTAAATGATTAAGACTATGAACTATGAAACTTTTCTAAAATAAAGAGATGAGTAATTGAAATTAGGCAAACTGGAACTCTAGGAAAAGGAAGGCATTGTTTTGTCTTAAAATGGTTTAAAAACATAAAGTGTTATAACAGCTTTATGGGAAGTTAGTTATAACGACTTTATGAAAACAAAGAAGGGTTTTATCATTGGTTTTTAATGTGGTAACTCGACTTTAAAAAGAGAAGTGTTTTGGTTTACCTAAAAATGTAAGTCACTCTATTTTTATACTACGGGTATCGGGTGACTTTTATAAAAGGAATGGATCTCTTTAAAAGGAATTTAACGTACGTAGTACTTTAGGGTTAAAACCCGGACTTTGTCATAAAATGAAAGTACTTTAAGTTGTGTGTAACTTGCCTATGTTTGCGTGTGATAGACTTGTTGTGCAAGGAATGTATTTCACTCGACTACCGCGTTCATGGGATGAACCGGGAATGTATTTCACTCGACTACCGCGTTCATGGATGAGCAGGAATGTATTTCACTCGACTACCGCGTTCATGGGATGAACCGGGAATGTATTTCACTCGACTACCGCGTTCATGGGATGAACCGGGAATGTATTTCACTCGACTACCGCGTCCACGGGATGGACCGGGAATGTATTCCATCCGACTACCGAGTTCATGAGATGAACCAGGAATGTATTCCATCCGACTACCGAGTTCATGAGATGAACCGGGAATGTATTCCATCCGACTACCGAGTTCATGAGATGAACCGGGAATGTATTCCATCCAACTACCGAGTTCATGAGATGAACCGGGAATGTATTCCACACGTTTCTATACTGGGCCCATGAGATGGGCCGAGACATGTTATACGTATCACATGATTTGTACCTAGACTGCCGGCAGTGAGGAAGGAGTTCCACGGGCATGAGGGATGACTTTGAGGGCGTAAGTCCCTGACTTGACATGACTACTTTATGTTGTGAACTGTAGTTTGGTTATCATACATGTCTCCTGCTTTATATAGACTATTATGATTTCATTTCTGATTTTTCTGATTTCACATACTTAGTACTGTTATCTTGACCTCCTTGAGGCTGCGTTCATGTCGCAGTAAGTACTTGGTGTCGATCCCCGCTTTTAGGATCACATTTCAGTGTTGGAAGCTCTGTTCCTGAGGCTTATCTTTGGTATGTTACCACAGTGCATAGGTTCTGCACGTTCAGGGTATGGCGGGGCCTGTCCGTCATAGTTGTTGTAAAAATCTTAGAGTGCATGCTGTTGTGGCGAGTTTGTAAGAAAGGATAAGCGTCGGTATTTATGTATATATCTTTGAAGGCAACTATTTTGGTTGGCCTATTTATTTATCATGTCTTTTGATTTATGTTCATGTTTTTATTTCACTGATTTTCTCGATGTTGTATCACTAGGGTGCGGAGGTAAGGCACGATCACGAGCCCGGATCGGGTCGCGTGACAAAAGTGGTATCGAGCGATTAATCCTCGGAAAGTGTCTCTGACCGTGTCTAGTAGTCTTGATTATCGGTGTGTTGTGCACCACATCTATAATCGGAGGCTATTGGACATTTAGGATTGGTTTACATTCTTCTCATTACGAGATCGTGCCTTAGAGTGTGATAAGTTGGACCCTCCGGCGTATTCCTTTCCTTTACCGATTATGCCTCTGCAAGGCAACCACGCCCGAGGCAAGGCAACCGAGGGAGCTGCTAGTGGATACATAGGAGTGCGAGCGCGAGCCCGGTCGAGACTGAGCAGTGCTCCGACGGCGAGTTTCGCGACGCCGCCAGACCGAAGTTTAGAAGGCTGCAGCGATGGTCGCTAAGACTCTGATACACGAGCCTCCATCCCGCGATGCAGGCAGGAGATGGGTTACAAGGAGATGGCCCGATCGGCTAGGGTCGTGGCGATATGAGATAAATTTGGATGCAGTACGATCGATAGCACCGTAGTTCACCCCGAGCGCAGTTTGAGACTACGGGATTTTACGAGATGTAACCCGCGAGTTTTATGGGTGAGGCACGAGGATGATCCGCAGGAGTTCATCCGGCGATTCTGCGGTCATGAGAGTGATCAAGGCATCGGAGACCGAGTCGGTGGTCTAGGTTCGCATCGGCCGCGTGATACCGCATGATCGGTTTGATTCGTGAGGTGTCCCGGGAGAGGATGCACTTCGGTATATGGGACGAGTTCTCAAAGGCATTTCTTGCACACTTCTTGCCTCCGCAGATGAGGAGGGCTCGGGTAAAGATTTAGCGTTGAGGCAAGACGCGCGACGGTTAGAGAGTACAATGTGGAGTTCGACTCATTAGCTCGGTATGTCCCGTAGTAGGCGATATGGAGGGCGAGTACACCGCTACGTCACCGGCTAGATGATTACTTGGCGAGGCTTGCGGGTGTAGCTCTTCACCGGCATGGACATTGCCCGCATGCAAGCTCATGCACTAGGATGTGAGGCACGGAGAGGTCGACGGAATGGCGAGATCGCGAAGAGGTCGGGGCAGAGGTCCTGGTAACTTTCGAGGCGGACCGCCAAGAAGCTAGTTATGTACCTCGCTAGTCTGAGTGGTCCTCGCGATCTTCGGGGCGTTCGGGTATTCGGAGCTGGTCGAGCTCGAGGCTTCCAGTTCACGGTATCGTGAGTTCTAGCCAGGATTCATGTCCCCTCGGTGCACGATGTGGCGCGTCATCCCGGGAATGTCGTCTTTTTATCGGTGCTTGTTTCACTGCGGCCGTCGGGGCCATGTGACGAGGCGTGCTTATAGGAGAGGTACCGGCTTAGCGCAGCCTACCGGATCGTGCGGGTTCATCGCCTTCATACTATGCGCCTGCAGGCGGGCCTATGATTAGAGTGGAGCGGTAGATTCAGGTATATCCTTAACCCTCTAGAGTTTTGCATATGTGATGCAATGATTATATGTTGTGTACTTTGTACAAGATTTTGCAAGTGATCTTTGTCAGAATGTATAAGTATACGTGGAGTGATGGTGGGAAATTCCTTGGGTAGTGTAAAATGGAAGTGTTAGCTTTCATGACTGTATAAATAAGATTGTTCGGATCGGAAACAAGAGCTTGATGCGTTAAGCGGGTCGGGTTGGGGCCATGTTGCGCCAACCCGCGCTGCTTTCGAGTGGGGTCGGTCGGGTGGTCCCGCCAGGTGGTAGGGTCACGAGGGTGCTAGGCCCAAGATTAGCTGACCATCGTATGAGTTCGTGGATGTGTTCGACCAGAAGCGAATCGTGAAGGCCGGGAATGGCCTTAAGGGAGATTGAGGCTAGTAAGATGACCAAGTTTGGAGGTGGTGACTCCAAAGTTTTGGAAACTGAAGCGTTGACTGAAGTATGGTACGTATACTAGAAGAGTTCAAGTGTTCGAGAAGAGTACGACGAGTAAGGAAGGAAGTGAACTTGTGCTGAAAGATGGAAGTAATCATTTTTTTGAGAAATGAATGTGCGAAGGGAGTGTCCCTTGGACCAAGAGCGAGAGTTGGTATTGTTTTGCATCATCGAGGTGGTTCTTCATTGGCCTGGATTTAAGTATTTGCGCGCATGTGTTATCTCGTGGCCAGGCGTGGCGTTGGCAACTTGTTAGAAGAACTTCTTCGTTGTCCGTCTTAAGAAGGAATATTCGTGACGAATGTTTCTAAGGAGGGGAGAATGTTATACCCCGTATTTCCAGAGTATGTACGTGAGGGCGTACGTATAATAATTTAAGCCTTAAAGTAGGCAAGGTTCGAAATTTGTACACAAGTGCCGAAAGGAGTCATTTTTCGACGAAACGTTTTACTAAACTTGCGAAGGGAAAATTCCGGCTATGTCATTTCTTATTTTTGCGGATTTATCTGAGAGACGAAACATTTTGGACCAACGGGAGGGTGACAAGTGTCACCCTCACATTGGACGTAAGGGTTGGGCGGTAATGGACGAATTGGACACTTTAGTTGGTAGTATATTTTGTGCAAGTTGTTGTGGTAGATGGATAAGGTGCACTTGGCTTAAATCTAGCCCTACACTTGCCTTACACTTGGATAAATCTTGGCCATTGGTTGGTCATTTCTTGACCTATAAATACCCCCCTTGTTGAAGAGTTATTTCATCCTAACTTGAGCAATCTTTCTAAGTCTCAAATACTCATTCTTTTCTAGTGTTTCGTCCGCCACCACCCTCCCCCTTTGAGAAGGCCCCTTGGCCGAAAATATCCCCCCCCCCCTCCTTGTGGTGCTAGCCGTGGGGTACCCCCCCCCCCCTAGCCTAGTTGTTTTCGTATAATACCCCCCTTTTGTGGTATAGAAATACTCTCCAAGTATTGTTATAATGCCCAAATACTTTAGCCCTATACCTTGTAGTACTTTCCAAAGTTACCTCTATACGTAGAGTCCGGAAATACTATTATACTTTCCTCGATCAAAAAGAAACCCTAAGGAAAACCTTCATAGTCGGTTGAAGTGTTAAGTAGAAGTTGAGTAGAACTTCTAAGGGTTGTTTGGAGCGGCTTGGAGCACTCGGAATAGGAGCTTAACGTTGCTCAGGAGCGACATTAAACTTGGATAATTTTGGGCTAATCGAGGTAAATAATCCTATCCTTCTAGTGTAATTGGAAATTACATACTGTAGTAGTATAGAAATGAATGTAAGATTCATAGAAGAGAATTGAACTGTAATAGAAGGATATTACAGAATAGACTTGAACTGAAATCACATCAGAAGAATTTAAGTAGAAGTTAAACTGTACTTACATAGGACTGTACTTACAGTAGACTGATAACCTTTATTGGTTGAATGTTCTGCAAGTAGCATGTGCTACTTAGAAGGTGGACAAGGCTAGCCGGGTTATAGCCGTGGAGCGTTTTGCTTATAGTCGATAATCGTCGCGAGGTATGTGATTCTTCCTATACTCTTGAGCATGATGTTTTAAAAGTATATATATATATAGTACGGTAGACGTACGTGTGCTAACTGAATGTAGTTTTACGGCAATGTCTTTTGACTTAAGCCTGAATAAAAAGAATCTTGAAGTATTTCAAAAAGATTAAGAACCGTTTTTGAAAGAAGAATAATACTTGGTTTTGAAAACATAAGAGTAATACTAGCTTTATGGGAAGTTAGGTATGACGTCTTAAGAGAGATAAAGAGAAGGGTTTTACTGATTTTATAAGTTAAGAGACTTAATCTTAAAAGATAAGAGACTTAACTTAATATGGATGTTTGTGTAAAACCTCATTCGTGAGTAATGAGTACTTGGTTTTTAAAAGGAATAATGCTTTACTGATTTCGGAAATCAGAATAAGTATTGAACAAACCACTGCAGCGCTAATAAAGAAAAATGTATTGAATAATGAAGTATTATTAAAACCAGTAGAAACCTCCATCTGCATAGAAGCTAAGATGAGACAAAATGATATTACATTTCCTAGATCATGGCTGCTTAATAAGATTGATTATGAACAAGAATAACCTACACTCATATAAGGCATATGCTTCTCAGGTTGTTTAAAAGAGAATTATATTCTTAAATGATTAAGACTATGTACTATGAAACTTTTCTAAAATAAAGAGACTGGAGTAATTGAAATTAGGCAAACTGGAACTCTAGGGAAAAGGAAGGCATTGTTTTGTCTTAAAATGGTTTAAAAACATAAAGTGTTATAACAGCTTTATGGGAAGTTAGTTATAACGACTTTATGAAAACAAAGAAGGGTTTTATCATTGGTTTTTAATGTGGTAACTCGACTTTAAAAAGAGAAGTGTTTTGGTTTACCTAAAAATGTAAGTCACTCTATTTTTATACTACGGGTATCGGGTGACTTTTATAAAAGGAATGGATCTCTTTAAAAGGAATTTAACGTACGTAGTACTTTAGGGTTAAAACCCGGACTTTGTCATAAAATGAAAGTACTTTAAGTTGTGTGTAACTTGCCTATGTTTGCGTGTGATAGACTTGTTGTGCAAGGAATGTATTTCACTCGACTACCGCGTTCATGGATGAACCGGGAATGTATTTCACTCGACTACGCGTTCGTAGGATGAGCGGGAATGTATTTCACTCGACTACCGCGTTCATGGGATGAACCGGGAATGTGTTTCACTCGACTACCGCGTCCACGGGATGGACCGGGAATGTATTCCATCCGACTACCGAGTTCATGAGATGAACCGGGAATGTATTCCATCCGACTACCGAGTTCATGAGATGAACCGGGAATGTATTCCATCCGACTACCGAGTTCATGAGATGAACCGGGAATGTATTACATCCGACTACCGAGTTCATGAGATGAACCGGGAATGTATTCCACACGTTTCTATACTGGGCCCATGAGATGGGCCGAGACATGTTATACGTATCACATGATTTGTACCTAGACTGCCGGCAGTGAGGAAGGAGTTCCACGGGCATGAGGGATGACTTTGAGGGCGTGAGTCCCTGACTTGACATGACTACTTTATGTTGTGAACTGTAGTATGTGAAACTGTAAAATACTGTAAATGAAATCATAATTCATGCCGCAGGTAGAGGTACTACGGCAGTCGATCCCCGCTTTTAGGATCACATTTCAGCGTGTTGGGAAGCTCCGTTCCTTCGGAGGCTTATCTTTGGTATGTTACCCTGAGTCTGTAGGTTCTTGTACGTTCAGGGGTATGGCGGGGCCCTGTCCCGTCATAGTTGTTGTAAAAATCTTAGAGGTGCATGCTTGTTGTGGCGAGTTTGTAAGAAAGGATAAGCTCGGGTATTTATGTATATATACCAAGGCAAGCTTTTGGTTGGCCTATTTATTTATCATGACTTTTGATTTATGTTCATGTTTTTATTTCCGCTGATTTTCTCTGATGTTGTATCACTAGGGTGCCCGGGGTAAGGCACCAGTCACGGGCCCGGGATCGGGTCGTGACAGGTATGGTTGGGCCCTGTCCCGCCATTGTTGTCATATCACTCTTAAGTGAGTAGCTTTGTGGCGAATTGTAAAAGGGATGTAATCGTTTCTAGTTGATATATATATATATATGCCGCAAGGCAAGTTTTCTCGAATAAGCTTTTTCACTTCACTTTATTCATGTCTTGTTTTATATTCCGATTACTCGATGTATGGCTACTTGGGTGCGGGTAAGGCACGATCCACGGGCCCGGTTCGGTCGTGACAAAGTGGTATCGAGCGATTAATCCTCGGAAAGTGTCTGAGCCAGTATCTAGTAGAGTCTTGATTATCGGTGTGTTGTGCACCACACCAATAATCGAGAGGCTATAGGATATTTAGGATTGGTTTCCATTCTTCTCACTCGAGATCGTGCCTTAGAGTTGTGTGATAAGTTGGACCTCTAACGTATTTCTTTCCCTTACCGTTATGCCTCGCGTAAAGCAACCCGCCCGAAGGGCAAAGCGGCGAGGAGCGTGTGAGTAAATCTGAGAGAGGTTACGAGGGCACAGCCCAACCATCACTGAGGTGGTGCTTCGTTCGGGAATTGCGGCGTCGCGGCCCAGTGAGTTTAGCACGGCGGCGATTCCTACTGCGGCCATGATGTATCGACCTTGATTCCACGGCGGGAACAAAGAATATGGATTAAAAGGAATGGACTGTTACTAGCTAGGATTTTAGCAACGAGAATATAGAGTGCAGATATATCGCGGGTCTTGATGACTATCTAAAGAAAGGATGTGCAAGAGTAGCTCTTGATCGAGCTTGAGCATGGCACGTATGCGGGCTTATGCGCAGCGAGAAACGTAGGGATCAATGGGTTAACCAAAATCAGCGAAGAGGCGATCGGCAGTCCTTTGGTAACTTCGAGGCGAATCGCCTCAGTGACGGATATGCGCCTCGCGAGCAGTGGTCCTCCACAGGGTTCAGGACGTTCATAGTATGCCGGAGTTGGTCAGAGCTCCAGGGCTTCTGGTTTACAGATACACGAAGGTTTTCCCCAATGTAGAGTCTGTAGGTTCTTGTACGTTCAGGGGTATGGCGGGGCCCTGTCCCGTCATAGTTGTTGTAAAAATCTTAGAGGTCTGTAGCACTGTTGTGGGCAGAGTTTGTAAGAAAGGATAACTGTTCGGGTATTTATGTATATATACTGAAGGCAACTGTTTTGGTTGGCCTATTTATTTATCATGACTTTTGATTTATGTTCATGTTTTTATTTCCGCTGATTTTCTCTGATGTTGTATCACTAGGGTGCCCGGGGTAAGGCACCAGTCACGGGCCCGGGATCGGGTCGTGACAGGTATGGCTGGGCCCTGTCCCGCCATTGTTGTCATATCACTCTTAGAGGTCTGTAGTACTGTTGTGGGCAGAATTGTAAAAAGGGATGTAACTGTTCTAGTTGATATATATATATATATATGCCGCAAGGCAAGTTTTTCTCAGATAACTGTTTTTCACTTCACTTTATTCATGTCTTGTTTTATATTCCGCTGATTACTCTGATGTATGGCTACTTGGGTGCCCGGGGTAAGGCACGATCACGCCCGTTCGGGTCGTGACAAAAGTGGTATCAGAGCAGTTAATCCTCGGAAAGTGTCTACAGACCGTATCTAGTAGAGTCTTGATTATCGGTGTGTTGTGCACCACACCAATAATCAGGAGGCTATAGGATATTTAGGATTGGTTTCCATTCTTCTCACTCTGAGATCGTGCCTTAGAGTTGTGTGATAAGTTGGACCCCTCTAACGTATTTCTTTCCCTTACCGTTATGCCTCCGCGTAAAGCAACCGGCCCGAGAAGGGCAAGGCGCCAGGAGGCGTGAGTAGAGTCTGAGGGTTACGAGGCACAGCCCAACCATCGCCAGGGTGGTGCTTCGTTCGGGAGTGCGGCGTCGCGGCCAAGAGTTTAGCACGGCGGCGATTCCTCTGCACCATGATGTATCGACCTTGCCCACGGCGGAATAAAGAATATGGATTAAAAGGAATGGACTTACATTAGCTAGGATTTTAGCAACGAGAGAATATAGAGTGCACCGATATATCGCGGTCTTGATGACTATCTAAAGAAAGGATGTGCAAGAGTAGCTCTTGATCGAGGCTTGAGCATGGCACGTATGCGGGCTTATGCGCAGCCGAGAAACGTAGGATCGATGGGTTAACCAAAATCAGCGAAGAGGCGGTCGGCAGGTCCTTTGGTAACTTCGAGGCGAATCACCTCGCCAGCGGATCGGATATGCGCCCGCGGAGCAGTGGTCCTCGCGGGGTTCGGACGTTCATAGTATGCCGGAGTTGGTCGAGCTCCGGGCTTCAGTTTCTGAATACGAAGGTTTTCCCGATGTTCGCGATGTGGCGGGACGTCACCTCGGGGAATGTCGTCTTTTTGTTGGAGCTTGTTATACTTACGGCCAGCAGGGCCATTTTGCGAGGAATTGTCCGACTAGAGGTGGCGCGGATGTAGAGACTCAGCCTTCAGGATCAGTGGCTAGTTAATCACATTCCCTAGCTATACGCCCTACGGGGCAAGATTGATTAGAACGACAAAGGGGAAGTGAAGCGGTAGATACATGTATATCCTTGAACCCTCTAGAGATTGTAGGTGTGATAAGATAAGCGTATCTTAAGTGTTATGTTCAGATAACATAAGTGTTAATTGTGATTAGAATCATGGTTAGTTAACCGGGTAAGATTGGGGGGCAGAGAAAGTGTGAGCCTTAGAGTTTTATACGTAGGGACCTTAGAGGTAAGGCCATCTCGAGTAAAAGATGTATTTTTTTTTGTGTTTGACCCTTATCGGAGTGCATAGTGCACGTGAGATATAGTTGTATAATAAGTCCCTGAGTAGTGTGGAATGAAAGAGGGTAGTTGAACTAAGAAGACCACTAGGTTTTCGTGACTTGATTAGTGAGATCGTTAGGATCGGAACAAGAGTTTTTGCGCGATGGCGGTCGGGTTGAGGCCGATCGCGGGTCAACCCGCGACTGTTTTGTGGTAAAGTCGGTTCGGGTGGTCGCGGTGGTAAGTCACGAGGGTGTTAGGCCCAAGTTTAGTAAACCAAGTCTGAGTTCGTGGATGCGTTCGACCAGTAGTCGGGCCGATGAGGTCAGCCCATCTTGTCCTTCAGTCAGGACCGTTCACTCGGCAGAGGGTTATGCGAGATGTTACATCAGGAAGGTTGTAAGGCTGCACGTGGTGACTACTTTCCCTTATGACAGACAGTGAAGCCCAGGTTATGGCTATTTCTTTTTCTGGAAGTTTTACCAGGCAGGGTTAGGAACTCAGGTGAGTCTCAGTATCGCATTCGCCCTCGGGCCAGTGTTTGGATTTCAGGGGTAGCTGTGAGGATGGTTGCCTCTTGTTGAGGGAGTGTTTTAATAGCTACCATTTGATGTCGAATGTCGCTTCATGGCGCCTTGTGAGGCGGAAGTGTAAGTTGCCGGTCGATTGGTTCGAGGTTGGCAAGGTTCAGATAGTTGGTTCATACTTATTTCGGCAGGATGTGGATAGGGTGAAGCTTATCCAGAAGAGGTTATTGGCAGCTCAGAGTCAACAGAAGTCGTGCGGATAATCGGCGACGATGCTTGGAGTTCAGGTTGACGGTGGGTCTTCTTGAAGGTACCACCCCGGAAAGGGTGTGACGAGTTTTGGAAAACAGAGGAAACTTAGCCCGAGTTACTTTGGGCCTTTTCAGGTTATGTGAAGAATAGGCCAGGTTGCCTATAAGTTGGCATTTCCATCCGACGTAGGAGCGACGTCCGGTCTTGCATGTTGCTATGTTCGGAAGAGTATCGGAGATCCATCCAGAGTATTCTCAGTTAATGATGACCAAGTTGGAGGTAGTAACCCAGAGTTTTGGAAACTGAAGCAGTAGCAGGAATGTGGTAAGTTATGAGAAAGAGTTCGAGTGTACGAGAAGGGTACGACGAGTAAGGGAAGAAGCGAGCATGTGTTAAGAACGTAGATGTGATCTTTTCTTTTGTAAAGTGAAGGTGCGAAGAGAGTATCTTTTAGCCCTTGGGTTGGAGTTTTTGTAATGATAGAGGTGATTCCTCGTGGACTTGGATGTAAGTATTTGCGCGGGTGTTTTCTGTGGCCATGTGTGGCATTTGCAAACTGGTTAAGCTATGAGGAACTTGATCGTTATCTGTCTTGAGAAGGAACATTCGGGACGAATGTTTCTAAGGAGGGGAGAATGTTATACCCCGTATTTTCCAGAGTATGTACGTGAGGGCGTACGTATAAAAGTTTAAGCCTTAAGTTAGGCAAGGACCGAAAATTTTGTGCACAACACACGAAAGGAATCGTTTTCCGACGAAACGTTTTCCAAACTTTGCGAAAGGAAATGTTACACCCCGTAATTACAGGACATGTTTTAAGAACGTAAGTAAGAACTCGCAAGTGTTAAGATTTGAGACTTGTAAAAATTTATCGGAAATTATGGAATTGTCGAAAAATGTATTATTGTGACCAATGGGAGGGCGACACGTGTCACCCCCCTTATTGATGCCTTGGTCGATTTAGGCAAGGCCATAATGGTCATTTACCATAAGTCTTGGATGACTAAAGTCTTGCAAGTTGTGGCTTGACAATCTTGACTAAGTCAAATGGTCAATAAGTCTTGATATTTGCTAAGAGATTATCCAAGCCAACCATTTGGATGCATCTTAACCCTCCATGACCCTTTATATAACTACTAGTAGCACTACTAGTGCCAACACTTAGCTAAATTTCTTGAAAATTTGATGAACATAGAGCTTGAAGCTCTCGGGTTCTCTTGAAGAAAAAGAAAAAAATCTTCGTTCCTTGTTCTTTTAATTCCCCACTTTAAACCAAGGTTCTTATGTGTATTGTAAGCATATCTCAATAGAAAAATCTTGGAAAAAGGTAGTTTGCGGGTTAGTCGCAAAATGAAAACCTAATGGTCTTTCTAGGTTTTGTTTGGAGATTTGAAGGATAATTGTTGGTGTTGTTCTAAGGGTCTCAACAAGTGGATTGAAGTGTATTGGAGAGGCTCTAATCTTCTAAGGAGCGATTTCGGATTGGATTTGGATTAAGAATCGTTGAGGTATAATCTTGTCTTTTAAAGGTGTTACAAGATTATATATTTTATTGTTGTTGTTAGCTTTACTTGTTGCTAGCATGAAGATTGATAGGTTGAGGTTATAAGTATTATGGATTGCTTGTAGCTAAATCCGAAATGTATACAAGCCACTTGAAAAATTGGATTACTAATTGGTCGTTTATTAGAAATTGTCGCATGTTACTTACTTAAAGATTATGGTTGTTATAATCAAATGCGACTTGATATCATGTTATGCTACCAATTTGGATTGAAATGGAAATTGGATAAGAATTTGGTATTGTTGAACTCAAGGTGGCCGAATTTGTACTTGTAGTTTGTAATAGTTTGTTATTCTTTTGTATTGGACTACCTTCTATATTGTGGTGAGCCAATTAAATGTATGGTTATTTATTTGTATTGGACTACCTTATAGATTGTGGTGAGCCAATTGGGGTTGTTTGGTTATTGTATTCGGCCTTGAAAAAGGTGGCAAAGTTAGTAAAAGCAAAGGAGGTGCTGTCCGATTTTCCGTAGAATAGAGACTTAACACTTATAATATTCTACGTTTGAAGTAAGGCCTTAATGGACGTATTGTGAATATTATAGGTTGACATTCTACGGGCGGGACTTTGTACTTGGCAAGTAGTTTGACCCGGCGAGGTATGTAGAATTTTTCCTATCCTTTGAGCATGACTAGTTTCACGTATTTAGTACGGTAGACGTACAAGACTATGACATTCTTTACTTGTTTTATGAAATGCCAAGTCGGGTGGGTTAGGAGATTAACTCACTTCTTTGAAAATAGTAAGGATGTCTTAAGTTGATTTTAAAGTTAAGGGACTTGAAGGGTTTTGAAGTATGTGATACTTATTTCGTTTTAAACGTATAAGTCCCTTGGATAGGAAATTGTACTTGACTAAGGTATAAAGTGAATATAACGACTTTATGGGGAGTTGGTTATATTGACTTTATGCAAAGGTAAATGGCTTGTTTTTTTATGAAAGGCAAATTGGTTTTAAGGTATCAATTGCCTAAGGTTTTATAAGAAAAGAAGTCACTTGATTTAGAAACCTAACTTAAATTCTAAAAGTATTGTGACTTGTCTTGAAAAGAGATTTTGACTTGATACTACGGTTTATAGTATCTTGGAAGTTCTATATGAAAATGAGTCATTTTTAAAAAGGTTGAAGTACGTAGTACTTTGGGTTAAATTCCCGGATTTTTATAAAAGATCTGTTAGTGCCTTAAGTAAACTAAAATGAGAGTGTAGACGAATAAGACTAATAAGAAGTTAGGGGGATTTCTAACTTGCTTATTTATTGTATGATGGTCGGTTGAGATAGGGTAAGAGTATAAGTGAGGGGCAAACCCCCAAGACGTTATACCACTTTCTCCAGGATAAGAGTATAAATGAGGGGTAAACCCCCAAGATGTTATACCACCTGTTTTATTACCTTTGCCAGGGTAAGAGTATAAATGAGGGGCAAAACCCCCAAGACGTTATACCACCGCCTGGGGTAAGAGTATAAATGAGGTAGGAACCCCAAGACGTTATACCACTGTTTTTATGGGTTCGCTACCCGTGATATGATCGAGACCGCTATTGTGATGTTATGCGTATTCTCGATGTACTCTCATTGTTAGTAAGGTTTGTGTCGTAATTTTGTTATCATACATGTCTCGGCTTTTTTAAACTTATGTTGTAATTACTGATTTTCAGTTTTACATACTTAGTACATATTGTGTACTGACCCCTTCCTCGGGGGCTGCGTTCATGCCGCAGGGAAGGGTAAGCAGGTGGTGGATCCTCACTCTTAGGATCACTTATCAGACGTCGGAAGCTCCATTCTCCGGAGGCTTGTCTTTCTTTTGGTACAGTCTTTCCCTGATGTTGTAGATTTATGTACATTCAGGGGTATGGCGAGCCCCGCCACGATTGTTATTCCTGAGGTCCGTATTCACATATGTGGTTGGGTCTGTAAGAAGTTGTACTTTTGACTTTGTTTATATTATGGAAGGCGGCCTTATTGGCTAGCCTGTTTTGTTATATTGTTTACACCTGTGTTTATGTTGTGTATGTTCCGCTGCTATTCTCTGATGTATACCTGAACAGGGTGCCCAGGTAGGGCACCAGTCGCGGCCCGGGGTCGGGTCGTCACAGGAAAAATACGGCTATGTCATTTATTATTTTTGCGGATTTTTCCGAGAGATGAAATATTTTGGACCAACGAGAGGGTGACACTTGTCCCTCAAGTGGACGGCATTGGGAGGGCATTCCTTGCACGTTTTTTGTGCTTTCTTTTGGTCAAGGGTTAGGTAGGATATTTTGTGTAGTAGATGGATAAGGACACATGGATAAATCCTCACCCTACACTTGCACCCCACTTGTCTTGATCTTGGCCATTGGTTGGCCTATAAATACCCCCTTAGTTGATGAACTTATTCATCCACAAAATGTTTTCTAAGTCTTGAAATCCCTTCCCCCCCTCTCTTGAAAGCTCTAGCCGAGAGCACCTCCTCCCCTTCCTAGTTAAGCTAGCCGAAACCACTCCTTTGTGAGCCTTGGCGAAACCTACCCCCCTCCTAGTAGTGTTGTTCTCGTAAATACCCCCTTGGTAGAAAAATACTCTCCAAGTATTGTTACTATTCCCAAATACCTTGGCCCTAATACCTTGTAGTATTCCAAGGTTACACCTATACTAAAAGCCCAGAAATACTATTATACTTCCTTTAGCCACAAAACGAAACCCTAAGGAAAATCTTCATAGTCGGTTGAAGTGTTAAGTAGAAGTTGTGTAGAACTTCTAAGGGTTTCTGGGAGCGAATTGGAGCGTTCAGAATAGGAGCTAAACGTTGCTCAGGATCGACATTAACTTGGATAATTTTGGGCTTATCGAGGTAAATACTACTGACCTTCTATTGTAATTGGATATTACAGAAAAGACTTGAACTGAAATCGCATCAGAAGAATTTTAAGAAGAAGATTAAACTGTACTTACATAGGACTGTATTTACAGTAGACTTGTGTAGCTTAACGGGTAGGGAAGTGCTGCCCGACTTTCCGTAAAATAGAGAACCTACTGCTTAGAATATTCTACAGAGTAGTCTAGACGTTGATAGACGTGTATAACCTTTATAGGTTGAATGTTCTGCGAGTAGCATGTACTACTTGAAAGGTGGACAAGGCTAGCCGGGTTATAGCTGTGGAGCATTTTGCTAATAGTCGATAATCGTCACGAGGTATGTGATCCTTCCTATCCTCTTGAGCATGATATTTTAAAAGAATATATATATAGTACGGTGAGCGTCGTGTGTTAAGCGAGCGTAGTTATGCAGCAATGTCTTTTGACTTAAGCTGAATAATAAGACTCTTGAAGTAGTTCAAAAGAATTAAGAAACCTTTTTGAAAGAAGAGTAATACTTGGTTTTAAAAGCTTAAGAGTTATACTAGCTTTATGGGAAGTTAGGTATAACGACTTAAGAGAGATAAAAAGAATGGTTTATTAATTTTAGAAGTTAAGAGACTTGATCTTAAAAGATAAGAGACTTGACTTAATTGAATTAATATGAATTTTGTTAATAAGTGTGATACCTCATTCGTGAGTAATGAGTACTTGGTTTTTAAAGGGATAATGTTTCTTGATTTGAAATCGAATAAGTATCGAACAAACCCTGCGGCGCTAATAAAAGGAAATGTATTGAATAATTAAGTATTATTAAAACCAGTAGAAACCTCCATCTGCATAGAAGCTAAGATGAGACAAAATGATATTACATTTCCTAGATCATGGCTGCTTTAATAAGATTGTTATAAACAAGAATAACCTACTCACATATAAGGCCTATGTATCTCAAATTGTTTTAAAGGAGAATTATATCATTAAGTGATTAAAACTATGAACTACGAAACCTTTCGAAAATGAGAAACTTGAGCATTTGAAATTAGGCAAACTTGAACGTTTGGAAAATAAGGTTGTTAATTGATTTTACAAAAGGAAGTGTTTTGGTTTACTTAAAAAGATAGTCACTCTATTTTTATACTACGGGTATTGTGTGACTTTTGTGAAAGAAACGGATCTTTTAAAGAGTTAATGTATGAAGTACTTTGGGGATAAAAACCCGAAATTGTTAACATAAAGTAGAAAGTACCTTGTGTGAATAACTTGATTGTGTTGGTTTGTGATAGCCTTGTAATACTTTCTTGTTGATTTGATAAGTAAACATGTTAGGATGATACGTGTGTTAGTATCTGGTGATGTTTGTGTAAAGGGGTTTCCCTTGTTGTGCTTATGTTGTTTAACGATAAGTTGTTATGTTATTATATCACATACCCTCGACTTGTTATCACAGGGCTTGCCACCCTTGATGCGGGTCTATCGACCTACGGTCTATGTGACTATGCGGAGCGGCGGTATGCTCGAGATTGATCATTCGGTGTTTTATCCGTCACGGGGATGCCCTATGCGATGCGTGTGACTACGCGGTCTATCGAGACTATGCGAGTGCGGAGTCGAGGAGAATGCCGGGGTTAGCTACCGTCGAGAATACCTCGTGCGGTGCTGTGTGACTATGCGGTGCGGAAGTCGAGGATTAGGCACGCATAATGATACTATGGGCGATTGGCCTTGCTTGATCATTCGCGGCCTAGAAAAGACATTACTGTTTATCTACCTTGCTCTTGTTTATGTTGTGGCACTATGCGATTGAAGCTAGTTGTATTTGCAAATGGTTTTAAATACTTTGATTTTACTTGATTCTGATTTCACATACTTGGTACTGTTGTATCGACCCGCCAGTGCGTTCATCGCGGTAGAGGTACACCAGTCGTTGATCCTAGCTCTCAGGGTCACAGTTCAGCGTTTGGGAAGCTCCGTTTCTTCCGGAGGCTTATCAGTGGTATAATCCCCTGTCGTTGTAGGTGCTTACATTCAGGGGTATGGAAGGGCCTTGTCCCGCCATTGTTGTCATATCACTCTTAGAGGTTTGTAGTACTGTTGTGGGCAGAATTGTAAAAAGGGATGTAACTGTTCTAGTTGATATATATATATATGCCGCAAGGCAAGTTTTCTCGAGATAATCGTTTTCACTTCACTCTATTCATGTCTTGTTTTATATTCCGCTGATTACTCTGATGTATGGCTACTTGGGTGCCCGGGGTAAGGCACCAGTCACGGGCCCGGGTTCGGGTCGTGACAACTTATGCCTAATAATCAAAATAGACAACTTTCTAAATCTTCCATAAAGCCGTTATAACCAACTTCTCATAAAGCCGTTATAACCCTTTATGGTTTTAGACATATTCATTCCTTTTATAACCAAGAGACTTATACTAATTAAAACCAAGTATCACATACTTACAAATCAAGTTCTTAACTTTCCAAAATACTTCAAGTCTCTTAATATTTAGAAAACAAGTTTCTTCTCTTAAATCATGTCATTTCTCCTCTCTTAAAACAATTAAGTAAATCACCCCTTTGACTCCCCTAAAGTCATTAAAACGACCCTTAGGTTTTGGAACTAAGGCACTAGCCAAAAGATTTGGAAACCACTTCCTTTTCAAGACTCTATGTACTTTAAGTAAAATACTTTCACTTTTAAGAATCCAACTTCACTAAGGCAATGGATTATACAACTTACAATTTAAACATCAAAGTACAATCAAGGAAGTACATAGAACGAATTCTATTTTAGGCAATCCAAATACAACCAAGGAATGGATCATTTAAGGAGTAGGACATACTTTCTTTACATTAAGGAATCATGCTAGAAGAGGAGATAGTTCACATACCTTTTCGGCTAAAATCCACAAGCTAAGCCGAATACGCCGCACGTAGAAGTGTCAACCTATAATGGTCACAACATGACTATCAACTTCTAGTCTCTATCGTAGAAAAATACTAAGTATACAGTATCTAATTCTACGGAAAATCGGGCAGCACTTCCTTTGTTTCTACTCACTTTGCCACCTTTTTCAAGGCCGAATACAATAACCAACACGCCACATTTAAGGCTCAAAACAACAATCAAACAAAAGGGGATTACACGCCTTACAATACGTGTAAAATTCTGCCCCACAATTAATACCAACTAAGTCCATAATCAAGCCATTCTCGGCTAACATATACAACAACACTAAGTCTTTTCCAATCCTTTTCCAATTCCAAGTTCTAAGGTCTAACATGTTATATAGTCATAAACAACTACAATTTCCTTCTTTATACAACATGCGACGACTTAAATCAATAATCAACTTGAATTGTAATCTTAAGGCTAACATGCTAGTTTTTCGGATTAGGGTTCCAATAGCCAAAACACTTATCCAACTTCATAATAAATAACTCATGCTTGCTATTATCCATAGCTACAACAATAAGTAAACTTAATTACTAAAACGACAAGATTATACCTTTATAAGCCCTTAAAATTTCCAAGATTCAAAGTCGCGCCTTAGCAATTCTTAGCTCCTTTCCTTATGTTCCAATCCGCTCCAAGCACTCCTTAGAGACCTATGAAGAACCCATCTTCAAGTTCCAACTTCAAAGTTGAAGAACTTCATAAGTTTCCGCCTTGCGACTAATACGAAAACGCCGTTTTTCCGAAATCTTTCTATTGAGATATCCTTATAATACCCTTAGGGACATTGGGTTTAAGTCTTGTGAACAAAGGATCAAAACTACAAAATTTTCTTGTGGATTATGGACCAAACCCGAGAGCACTCTTGCAATAACAAAGCTTCTCTAATTTTTTCTAAGTGTTCAAGACTAGTCTTGCACTAGTGGTATGCTTATATAACACAATGGAAGGCTTAGACTTAAACAAATGGGTGGCATAGATGAAGATCACATGGATTAAGCACAAGTGGCAAGTTGACTTGGTCAACAATATCAAGCTTAGCAAGACTTATCTTCCACCATGGTAAATGACCATTCTACCCTTACTAAATTTCGTCCAAGACCATATGTGGGGGTGCCACATGTCGCCCTCTCATTCGTCCATTAAATTCCGTAACCCTCGTGGGCCCCGAAAAATGGAAAATTCCTCGGGTGGGCCCCACATGACCAAATCCGTAAAAATAAATTTTCATAATGTTAAAAGTTCCATATTCCTCAAATAATACATTTTGAGAATCCAATTCTCAACAACGAACATTTTTCCTTTCCGACGTTTGGAAGATTTTCCGTCGGAAAAACAATTATTCCTTTCGTACCAATTTCCAAGTCTTGATTCCTTACATACATTCTCTTATACATGTCCTGGACTTACGGGGTGTAACAAATTTCTTGTTGGAAGGAGGGCAAACCCGAGAGCTCCTCTCAAGAACACAAAGTTTTCTCTAAATTTTTCTAAGTGTGGAAGACTTGTCTTGCAACTAGTGTAATATATAACAACATGGAGGGTCTAGATTAGAACAAATGTGTGGCTTGGATGCATGAGATTAAAATATCAAGCCAAGTGGCTCTTTGACTTGGTCAATTAACTCAAGCTCTAGTTGCAAGACTTGCTCATCTTTACTTTGGTCAAATGACCTTTCTATCCATGGTCTAATTCGACCAAAACCAACCAAGGGGGTGACATGTGTCACTCTCCCATTCGTCGCAATATTTTGTTTCCCGACATTTCCATAATTCCGATAAATTTTTACTAGTCTCTAATCTTAACGTTTGAGTTCTTACGTACGTTCTTATAAACATATCCTGGAATTACGGGGTGTGACACCTTTACAAGTTTGTATCCATCTTGCTTTCATGTTTTTCTTCCAAAAAGTTCATAAACAAGCTTAGGGTTTCAAGACAGTTTTCTTGCCAAAACAGTGACCCACTGTTTGGAGTATTAACCTTGTCTTAGAACATAGTTACGGTGCTTAATCTTGGAAAATAAGTTGATCTTTTTCTTCACTTTGCTAAGGTTTTCAAAAACTTGAAGGAGAAGGGAGAGATAAGGGTTTGGATGAGAAGAAAGTCTTGCAAGACTTGTATATAATAGGTGTACATAGCACAAGTGGAGGGGAACCCATGAACCCCACTTGTCCACTTGTCTTTCCCTTCACAAAAATATCTCCCACACTTAGCCAAATATTATAATTTTCGATGGCCTCTTACTTCACAATGCCAAGACTTAATAATTCTACACTATGTCCATAACTCCATTGAAAAGAATTCAACTACAAGTATTAATTCTCGTCGTCATATTTGTTGTATTCAAAATTATTCCATATAGAAAATGTAAATATATTTTCCTTCCAACATTCAAATCTTATATCCTAACTTACGTTCTCATTTCATTGCCCTGGAATTACGGGGTGTAACACCGACATTGAAGTCGCAATGCACACTCTTGAATTAAATCTGTCAGACGCAAATTGGTATATGACACCGACGCCACTTCTCACATCACGTCCGACCAAGATACTCTCTCGTCTTATTCCAATTTGAGCAACAATCATGGCATAATTATTGGTCATAACAATTCAATTCCAATTCGTGGTTACGGTCATAAAACTTTGTCGCCCCCCATCCCCCTCTTGTCTTGAAAAATGCCCTTCATGCCCCTAACTTATTAAAAAATTAGTATTTGTCCGTAAATTCACCACTGATAATTGAATTTCTGTTGATTTTGATCTTTTTGGATTTTCTGTGAAGGATTTTCAAGACGGGAATTCCTTTCATGAGATGTGATAGTAGGGGAGATCTTTATCCTATCACACCCACATCCGGTCTCACATATCACGCATTGTCATCTACTTTTGCAGCTCTCGCTCCTTCCTTATGGCATGTATGTTTGGGTCACCCTGGGTCGTCTATTATATCTTCTTTACATAAAAAGAATTTTATTCTTGTAAGGGTACGCGTAGTACTTCAATTTGTCAATCTTTTCCTCTAGGAAAACTTGTTAGATTACCGTTTGTAGACTCTATTTCTCATACGTTAATGTCATTTGATATTATTCATAACGATTTATGGACATATCCTGTTCTCAGTTCTTTGGGCCATCGTTATTATGTTCTCTTTTTGGATAATTATTTTAAATTATTATGGACCTTTCCGTTAGCAAAAAAATCTCAAGTGTTTTTCTACTTTTTAAAAATTTAGAGCATTCATCTGTACCCAGTTCGAACGGAAAATAAAAAATATTTAATGTGATAATGGAAAAGAATATGATACTAGGCTGTTTCGAGATTTTTGTGATACTAATGGAATAAATTTTCATTTCTCTTGTCCTCATACGTCCTCACAAAATGGGAAAAGCCGAACGAAAAATTCACCCCCATCCTTTTGGCATCATGCTCTACAAATGACTACTTATCTTTTTAACATACTTCCTACCAAAGGTTTGTCATATTCACCTCCTCTTCAATTCTTGTATAATAAGACTCCTCCGTATTCCATCTTACGGTCTTTGGGTGCTTGTGTTATCCACTCTTTCCGTCAACCACAATTACAGTAATAGTTTACAAAGAAAAATCTACTGCGTGTATAAAGAAGCTGTTATGAATATTTAGTAGTTGATAATCAATAAAAATCTGTAAATGTTACATGAAATATTGTTGTAACTATTAGAGATGAAAATTTGAAAATGTACTAATGAATATGTCTAATATCTCTCTCAATTACTAATGACTCAGCCTTCAAATATGGTTCTCAACTCTCAAGTGAAGCTAAGATGTGCATCTAATAAGGGGAACCATAGGATTTGAGATAAATGCTTCCAATAAATCAGAAGGTGAGAAGATTAAAATTACCTCTAATTGATTTACTGGAGCTGGGTAACATAGACATTTTCCTTGCAAGTACCATCAATTATGTTATATTCATACAAAGCCTACATATTTCTATTGCTGCTTGCTTTTCTTTCATGGTATTTGTAGCAACAACGGTAGGTGTTACCACGGCCGTAAAAGTGACATTTTGAATCACATTAATGTTTCAACTAATTTTAAGGTACCAAAGTATTGTTTAAGAGGAATTATTGTTAGGTTCTTTCTGTAATTCACACATAACTTATACGCATCGCGCGGGGGTAAATACACAGTACAAAATAAAAAAGCAATTAAATATGTCCTTTCTTGAAAACGTTCTCTCACTAAGGAAAGCGCTCTCAACGTTTATCCTTGGTTGCTCCTCACGGTTCTCGTCCATCCCTCTATTCCTAATCTCTCACTCTCATTTGATTCTTCAATTAGTTACGTTTTGAGTTCATGTCATGAGAAAGACTAAAAGGTTCACACGTTCTAGCAATGATTCCGGGGGTTCCGGTGGTTCGTCCAAATCTAGAACCAAGAAAAAGAAGAAGAATGGTGGAAGTCCAACAATTGTGAATGAAAACTTAATACCAGCTATCTCGCACTTCAAGATTAGTACACGTTGCTCGACGGCGTTTTCCACTAGAACATGTGGTGGATGATATCACGTTACAAAGGATTCATGATTGGGGAAAAGGTATAGAGATTGCTAGCCCGGATAGAAGCAAGTGTAAAAATGATAATACTATGAATGTTACCCCTCCCTATGTCCACAAGCCTCTGGACAATGACCCCCCCTTAGCCCCCGGCGATTCTATTGAAGTTCAGACAACTAAAGACACTTCTTCCTCTCATTTGAACGCCACTTCATGCGCGGTAACTGGTGAACTCCGACCACTACGGAGGAGAAGGGTAACCACTGGAGCATTAAGAACACATCCCTTAGTTGTTTATTGCCCGTAAGAGTCGGAAGACTAAGATTTCGGCCGAGGAATTTCGATCGGCGGAACTTTGCATGAAGGAATTCTTGGGCCTAAGCCGGGTCGGTTCGCGGGTCTATTGAGCAAGGCGGGTCAGGCGGGTATCCATGGGTCTACATTAACTACTGGACCTCGAGGTACTTCACATGTTGTGGATACCGAAGGGTCTGCTAGTTCCAAGAGGCCTAGTAACTATCCGTTCTTTAATGGTGCGGAAGTCAATGAGTCTAACGTCTTGAATGGGCAGCCTTCCTGCGCGGATACCAAAGAGTCACACATCTTGAATAATCAGCCTTCATTAAGTCCTCCTAAAAACATGGACCACCCATTCCCCTCCCTTACCAGTTTTCTAAACGACATTCAACATAGAAACCCCAATACTCCTTTTTCATTTACTTCTTCCTTGGTCAATGGAAACGATAAGAATCTTCCACCTCTCTCCTCTTCTACTTCTTCAATACCTTTCAGATTTCATAAAGACTCACACACACACCCCTCCACAACCTCACCCACACCCGAAATACCTGCCTCTTTCCCCACCCTCCCAAATGGTACCCGCATACTATCTCCAGATGTGGGCCCAAGCTCCATTCCCTCTAACACCACCCCTCATTCTACACTACCTAGAATGTCTGATGATTTTATACCTACTGATAATTCCAAATTCCATAACACGCTTCCATCCGGTAATGCCTCTAAGGGTGCAATGCCCCCCCCCCCCCCAACACAAAGGCCCCAATACGCAAAGGAAAACCTATGTGAGTTCATGGTTCCAGACTTGAAGCAAAAGGATTGCAACTTCATTTCATTAATCAACAAGGAGAAGATGTAGAACTTGAATCAACGGATGAAGTCCCCTTCATTGAAACATGGGGATATTGCCTCATAGGCTGCTTCACGGGTCCTTTCCCGGGAAGAGAAACATTGAACACTATTGTAAAAGGTTGGGGAGTTAAGTGTCGTATCATTCCCTACGGCAAAGGATGGACAATATTTAAATTAATGACGGAGGAGGAACGCACTAACGTACTCCACGGAGGCCCTTACATGGCCTTCGGCAAAACTATGATGCTAAAACCAATTGATAAAGGAGTTTTACTTACGGATGACTTATTCATGGATATCCCAATTTGGATCACTTTCCATGACATCCCCCTTTCGGTTTGGAGTGTCTCAGGCCTTAGCAAGATTGCATCACGTGTAGGGAAACCCCTATACACGGATCAATTTACCAAGGAAAGGTCTAAGATGAACTACGCCAGAGTCTTAGTGGAGGTTGATGTTAGTAAAAAACCGGTCACAGAATTTGGAGTCAAACTGCCTGACAAACGAAGATACATCCAAAAGGTCCAATATGAGAACTACCCTGATTTTTGTTATCATTGCACCTCCTTTGGTCATAACCATTTGAAGTGCAAGATTCTGATACAAGACAACTCCTCTAAGGAAGCCCGGAAAGCCGACTTTCCTTTAGCTCCTCCGCAGCGAGCCGATTCTTCTAAAGACGGCCATCCTTCGTCATGCGGTCACTCGTCCCCTAATGCTGATCCACCACCCCCTCTTCATCCCTTGGGTAATGTTAGCTTGAAGGAAGTTGATAGTATTGAACAATCTGTACGGCATATCCCCGGAAGTGTTGGGGAGACGCTAAACCTCCAAATCCCACCGGCTGCGGGTTTTTCTGACTCTTTGAACTTACGGGTTTCTCTTGAAGGGTCCACTACTACCTGATACTGGTATTGCGCATCAAGAGAGGCTTGGTATGGATGCCATGCAATCTGAAAAGAGCACACCATCTAACCCGCACACTCCTCCAGATATGGGTTCTCGCGGGAATTCTAAGGAAGTGCCCAATATTGCAACTCGTTGCATTACCTTTGAGTGTGGTGAACATAGCAACTTTGAGTCACCTGCCTTGGCTCCTAATTACAAGGATGAAGGTTGGACAGAAGTAACTACAAGAATAAATAGCAGTTTGGCAAGAAAAGCGAAGCGCGGAGGGGCTCCTAAACCCTCCATGGTTTCCTAATGAAAATTCTTTGTTGGAATGTCCGTGGTCTTTGCGGACAGAGGGATAGGGCAGCCACACAAGCCCTTGTGTGTAGGCTCGCAATACAGCATGATGTGGCTCTGATTTGTCTAATAGAAACAAAATTTGACCGATTGCGGATTGACTCTTTTGCTTCTCAACGATTCCGTACTTGGAAATTCTGCTCCAACATTGATTTCATAGATGGCAGGAGAATGCTAGTGCTATGGTACCCCTCCAGAGTTAGTTGTGTTGTGCTTGGTATGGACTCTCAACATATCCATGTCCAAACATGCTGCAAGATTTCTCAAGTAACCTCCCTTGCTACGTTCGTGTATCCGGTTTATAGCATTCCGGAAAGAAGGAAGCTTTGGCTCCACCTTACTCACTTGTGTACGGGTATTGTCATGCCTTGGATGATTATTGGAGACTTTAACACTTATTGCTATCCTCAAGACAAGTTGGGTGGCCCTCCACTCACGCCCTATGTACTTAGGGATCTCGGAGATTTGACTGCACACGGTTTGGTAGACACTCCTTCTAAGGGGCCCTACTACACTTGGACTAACGGCTCTATTTGGTCCAAACTTGACAGAGTGTTAATGAACCAGAATTGGAGTGACTTGAACCTAGAATGCTCTACAAGTTTTTTGCCAATGGAACCAGTCTCGGATCATTGCCCCGTGATTGTTTCGGTAATTTCGTCTTGTAGTTTGGGGAAACGGCCTTTCAAGTTCATGAACATGTGGCTATCACATCCCGCATTTGAGAACATCCTTTCTTCATGCTGGAGGCATCACGTCTTTGGTACTACCCAATTCTATTTGGTCACAAAACTGAAGTCGTTAAAGAAGCCATTAAGGGATCTTAACTCTAGTGAATTCGGGAGTATTGAACAAAGAGCAAATGAGGCCAACATGGAATTCAAAGAAGCTATCAACGAACATATGGTTAATCCCGTTGATGAAGGATTAAAAGCCAAGGTCAAGTCCTTAAGAGCTAAGGCCAACCACCTCCTTGAATCCGAGAGGCACTTCTTAAGGCAAAAGGCGAGGCAGAAACATTTGATTGGAAGTGATAGATGCTCCAAATACTTCCACAGTCTGATCAAGAGAAGCAATGTTAAGAACTCGATTTCTTATCTCGTTAAAGACAACGACAACACCACAACATCTCCCGGTGAAGTCTCAGATTTGTTAGTTGAGTTCTATAGAGGACTTCTTGACTCCTCTCAACCCGTAACAAGAATCGACCCTGCGGTACTTGATTGTGGCCCGAAATTAGGGGAGGAGGATGGTTCTTTCCTCATACATCATGTATCCCCAGAGGAGGTTTGGGATGCTCTTTCAGATATTGGTAATGACAAGGCACCTGGCCCGGACGGTTTTTCATCCGCCTTCTTCAAGAATAGATGGAAGGATGTGGGGCATGATGTAGTTAGGAGTACACAAGAATTCTTCTCTTCCGGTGTACTACTGAAGCAAATGAATCATACTATAATCACCCTTCTACCCAAATCTGATCGGGACCCTAAGGTGAGTGATTTTAGACCTATTGGATTAATAAATGTGGTATACAAGATCATTTCCAAGATTTTAGCTAACCGGATGACAAGGTTTTTACCCTCCTTAGTTGATAAATGCCAAGGTGCTTTTGTGAAAGGAAGAAGCATGGTAGAAAATGTCTACATTTCCCAGGAACTCGTGAGAGGCTATAACAGAACTAGAATTTCCCCAAGATGTATGCTCATGATAGATCTCCGGAAAGCTTTTGATACAGTCTCCTGGAATTTCCTTGAATCGGTGCTAAAAGGTCTCAAGTTCCCGGACAGATTTACAAGGTGGATTATGGAATGTGTAAGCTCAACTTCTTTCTCACTTTCAATAAATGGAGAGTTACATGGCTTCTTTACGGGTAAACGCGGTCTGAGGCAAGGTGATCCTATGTCTCCCATGCTCTTTATCCTTTGCATTGAATACCTTTCCAGAATGATCAAGCTCAGAACTTCGGATAGATCCTTCTCCTTTCATCCGAAGTGCAAAAGTCTAGGCATCTCACACCTTGCCTTTGCGGATGACCTTATGCTCTTTGCCAAAGGTGACCTTTCTTCAGTTGGTGTCCTTATGGATTGTCTTGATAGTTTAGAGGCGGCTTCTGGCCTAACACTAAACCCATCAAAATCATCCATCTACATTGCGGGAGTTCATGATTCTATCCGCGACTTGATTTTGGCTAGAGTTGGATGCCCTTCAAGAGTCTTCCATGTGAGATACATAGGTGTCCCTTTGTCTCCTATCTCTGTCTCTGTGGATCAGTTTGCCCCTTTCACTAGTGCAATCTCTGGTTGCATTCAGAAATGGGGGCATCACTCGCTCTCTTATGCGGGTAAATTGGAGCTCATCAGCCCAGAGTTCGGGGGTAGAGCTTTTGGTTCCATGCTCTACCCATTAGCTCTTCGTGCTCAACAAGGTCCGCTCGCTGCATCCAGTTCTTATGGGGCAAGCCACCCAGAGTTGCTTGGGATGAAATTTGTGTGCCTCATCCGGCGAGGCCTCGCCTCATGGATATCAAGGTATGGAATCACGCTTTACTCTCTCATTCCATCTGGCAAGCACATTCTAAGGCGGATACACTTTGGGTCCAATGGATCAATAGACACTACTTAAGGAATCAATCCATTTGGGAGTATGAAATGCGCTCTAGAGATTCTCCTCTATTCAAAAGGCTTTGTTGCATTCGTGACACTTTCTTAAGCATCTTTGGGAATATAGGTAACACTATTATTGGCTTGGAAAAGTGCTGTATAAATGGAAGATTTTATTCGGGTCTTGTGTACAACGTCTTGCGGACACCAAGAGAGCACAAGCTTTGGATGTCGCAAATTTGGAAAGGATTTATTCCTCCTAAATTCTCATTCACGGTTTGGCTCACTTGTAGAAAGCGTCTTGCTACCATAGATACTCTCTCCTTCCTCAACTTAGAAGACAAATCGTGTGTTTTCTGCAAGAGTGCCAACGAGACTAGATCTCACCTCTTCTTTTCATGCCCTTTCACTCACAATATTTGGAAGTACACAAAAGAATGGTTGGGTATTACAAGGGAAATGTCAACCATTGAAAGTGCGCTCAAATAGATCAAGAAAGAACATCATGGGACTAGCATCCGCTCCAAAGCCATCCTACTAGCTTTTTGCATAGTGGTGTATGAGATTTGGAGAGCAAGGAATGAAATACTATTTGCTGACACTAAAACAACAGTGGTGGAAGTGGTAGCAAAAGTACAAACAACAACTTACAGAATTCTTTATGATTTAATCTCATCTTGTAAACATCACCTCTGAGTGATCACCCCTTCCCTCCTTCATTTCTTGTTTTTTACGTTGAGGATTGAGAACCCTCAATGATTGATTGTAAGATTTCAGTTTATTCTTATTTATAATATTACCATTTACCTGGGGAAAAAAAACTGTATAGTAACTTATCACTTTTAATTAGTTTTCCAATTGTTGCTTTGAGAAATAAAAGAAATTTATATATTTAAATTAAATTAGATGATCTAACTACTGCCAATTAGTGATATACATAGCAAAAGTCATTCCCTTCATATTCATCCATTTTCTCTTCATGATGCAAGCCAATTAGCCATTTATAATCTGCTGGCAATTGTTCTTGTTCCTTACCAAATTCTTCGAAAAATACTTTGTTTCTGTCGGGGTTGAATTTTTGTGGTAGAAAAAAAATAAAGTGTGTAACTACATTAAAATTCTCTTGCACAATTTTACATTTTTAGATTACTTTTACATATATTTACAACAATTTTACGATAGTAATATGTCAATTCAATAGAGCCTTCTTTGTTGTACTAGAGAAAAATTCAATGATGAAGGATGCGATCGAGATCATATTAGTTAGGGGTATTCAAAATCGGTCTGGACTGGAAAAATGGACCGAACCCAAGACAACCGGTCCGGTCTTCGGGTCGGGAATTTTTTTTCGGGTTCCGGTCCGGTCCGGTCTAAATCCGAAATAACCCGGGACCGGACCGGATCCGATTATAAAAATAAAGAAATCATTTACGTTAAGTTCCCAGTTTAGTTAAATTAAATCATTTATATGAGATATGACGGCTACTAAGATAATGTTTTCATTATTTTTCTATTTTTCTTCATTTATTTTTTATTTTTACTTATTAATTTTGCTATAACAATTTTTATTATTTACACTTTGTATACCAATAAAAGATAGTGCAAGCTCTTATTTGTGCACAAGATTGGCCTCGCCCTCGAAAAGATAAAGAGAAGGGGATTATACCTTCACTTTTATTATTTTGTTTGTTTATTATTATTATTATTATTATTATTATTATTATTATTATATAGAATTGGAAAACTCTACTTTGAATGATGGTGATTGGTGAATTAGAAGTTATATTTGTTTCATGCAAAGTAATGAAAAAGGTACATGTCCAATCATCTAATACTATTAATGTAAATATGAACTCCTCATGTTTTTTATTTGATATTAAATTTGAACTAATTCGTTTTTTATTGGAACTTTTTGTTGCAGATTGATGTTGATGGTGTAAGGATTTCATCAATATCATTATTGTTCAAGATTTGAGGAATGGTTTTAATTTTTAATAGCCTTGGATTCAATATTTCTAATAATTTAGTTTTGGGATTATTTTGGGACATGAAGTTGTAATATGTGACTTAGTTCTTCTTATTTTCTTTTGCTTTAATTGCATTTTTGGATCTCTACTGCCAATGAACCGTATCTGTATGGTCCGTAGTGATAAATATACAAGTACTTTAAGCTTCAATACATGAATTTTGATCAAATTTAAAAGAGATTAAATTAGTCAAATTACTTCAACGTACTCGATTTATAACAAAGCTAATGCAAAGAAAATTGAATTTCCTTTAGAATCAGTCTGGTCCGGGTTTTACCTGTCGGTCCGGTCCAGGGCCTATAATTGTCGATCCGGTCTTCGGTCTTCCATTTTATAATTTCCGATCTTTGGTCCGGTCCGGGTCGGGTTTGGACCGGTGAACAACCCTAATTTTAGTTCACCACAAAAATGGCAAAATGAATTCAACACTTACCACGTTGATAAATGTATAGGGCAAAATTTATATAATACAGTTGGACGAATTGTGTCATGACATGTGATTGATGATGATGAGTCAGAACACCTCAACTTCTTGTGCTACCGGTTGAATAGGAGCAGCACCGAAGACGTTGTTTAGTTGCGAGGTACCGAGAATATGGAAGGTTAAGTGAACAGTTCGAATCCCAACGGGAAGCCGTTATCTGGCTAATTCTACACCTTCCAATGGAGCATTAATGACATTTATGGAGACACTAATTGTCCAATTATTACAATACTTATTTATTTGTATTAATAAGGGCGTATATTGTGGGGGTGTACCGTGAGCTCAAGTATATCTGGTACTCATTATTCCATTGTAAATCATCATATACAAGTTATTACAATACACTTTTCGATATCATTCTTTGCATCAATATTTGTGCTTAATATTGATCAGATTCACTACTCAGAAGCCTTACCAATAAGCTCATAATAGGCTCAGGCTAATTATCTCTTAACTTTATCTTATCTTGTTTATTTGCATCATATATTGGCTAGCTCTATTGCTAAATCAACCGCATGAGACCTACATGTCCTTGACCACATGTACAAATTCAACTCTATTATTTTACGGGCAAATAATTTGACGTCCGCTGTGGGGCATAGGAAATAGTGGTGTCACAAGTGACCCCTTCTTCACTAATTTAATATTTTCTTTAAGTCTTGTTTTGTTTAAGCAAATAGATGACAGGAATGGAAGAACTCGGAGGCAGCCGCAACGCCGAGAATAACATTGACAATATCCCAATCGGACTAGATGGCCTTTCGGTGGCAGACCAGGTACTAGAGGACCCAACGCTCGAGGACGGAGCCACATCTGTAGCGGACGGACCCGGGATGAGGATGTTCCCAACACCGAGACGCTCAAAGAAGCCATGCAGACCCTAAGGGCATATAATACATCGATGAGTGGACAGATGGATATCTTAAAGCACTTCTTCTCTGAGTTCGTGTCCAACAATGCTGACAGCACACCAGCGGTCGCAGCCATACCACCGACAAACACTACAGGTGCTGCGGGGAGTGGTCAAAATAGGCTTAGACTTGATGACGCTTTATGAAGTGAAATCATTCCTGAAAATCATTCCAGGAGCAGGTTTTGAAATTCATGAAAGATATGACAAGCAAAGTGGATACCAATGCGAAGGAGGTAGAGAAAAATGTCGTGGAGTTCCAGCACCGGTTAAACTAGATAATGGGAGCCCCTCATGTAATTGAAAGATCGGACGCGAAGAGATATATTCAGTTGGCATACAAGCCAGAGGCTGCATCTGAACTGATTACCAAGAGGTTTAAAATTTCATTCATACCTAAATATGATGGAACTACGAATCCGCAAGAGCAGATAACAATATATAATATAACTGTTAAAGAGAATGATCTGAAAGAGCATGAGATAGAATAAGGCCTAATAAAAAACTTACTGAAACGCTCGCTAAGAGAGCCTTGACATGGTATTCACTTCTCCCTGAACACTCAACTTGATCGTTCTCCATGCTTGCCGACATGTTCATAAAAACCCATGAGGGGGCATAGAAGGTGAGGACAATAAAGACAGATATTTTTTTCATTGCATAGAGAGATACCGAACTCCTTAGGGACTTTGTTACATGATTCCAGAATGAGCGTAAACAGCTACCTACGATCCCAGAAGAATGGGTTGCAGAGGCTTTCACAAAGGGTTTGAACCATTTGAGTTTGGATGCCTTACGGAAACTCAAAGAGAATCTCTTGGAATTCCAGGCTACTATATGGGAAGACGTGCACAACCGGTATGAGTCAATGATTTGAATAAAATATGATTTTCTTGGGACTCTAGCTGGGAGAATCTTCTACAAATCAGATAAAGAAGTTGGGTCCGACCATAACTCCTCAAAGAATCATTTCCAGCCTTATCCTGCTCCCAGGAAGCAATGGGGGAGGACATGGTTTCAATTCCCTTGAAAAACAAAATAACAAAGGAGGTCTGGTAAATTACGACAAAGGGAATTCATCTAGATCCTCTACAAAGGGACTCGAATACCCAAAATTATTTGAATATAACTTCAACATCAACGAAGATCAGATAGTGGCGGTGTTAAAGACTCACCCGATATCTCGACCTCTAAGTCCACTACAGTCTTATCCAAATTATAGAGATCAGTCTATTTGGTGTAACTTCTATGGCACTCACGGACAAAAAACTGTGGATTGTAGACACCTACGGGAAGAGGTGGCAGGAATGTTGAGTAGAGGCCACCTACGAAAATATTTGAGCAAAAAAGTTTGCAACAACTATGAGCAACGACCTCCCACTGAAGGCAAACCTAATTCGGATGCTCCACCACATGTGATAAACATGATATTTGGAGGATGTATGATCGCTGCTACATCCTTCACTACAACTAAGAAAATAAAAATTTCGGTTACCCGGGAGAAGTGATTCCTAAAAATACCAGGCAAACATACTATTACTTTCACCAACGAAGACGCTGCCGGTGTTATTTCCCCCATAATGACGCTCTGGTCATTATGGTACTTATTAATTCCTTCCAGGTAAATATAATTTCGACTGACTCAGAAAGCTCTACTAACATCATTTGGCTAAAGGTTGTGGAAGAAATGAAGTTGGTAGTTAAAATCATTTTTATTGTCAGAACACTCTCGAATTTCAATGTGTCTAGTGAAACTACCAAGGGTGAAATTTACCTACCGGAGGATGCTATGAGAGTGATGAAGGTAACCAGGTTTTATGTTATCGATGGTGATTTGAGGTATAATGTTATATATTAGGAGGCCTTGGATACACGATATGTAGGTGGTCCCGTCAATGTTGCATTTGCTGGTGAAATTCCTGACACCAGAAGAAGTCCAACAAATTAAGGGGGAATAACCTATTGTCAGGAATATGTACGCCATAGAGGAACCAGAAGTAACGGTGGACCCTAAATAGCAATTATAGAAAGTGAAACCCATATTAGAATATACTACCGGATTCCACCAGTAGAAGTAGAATCAATATATCCAGAAGAGGAGTTTCCAGACCAGTTCTAGGTACCTAGATATTTTCAGGTACTGGACGAATCAGACGCCACCAAATCCATGGTGGAAGAGGTAGAACAGATAGCTCTGCGCAAGGAAACTCCCGACAAGAAGGTATACATGAGCACGTGATTGAACTCGAAGCTCAGGGATTTAATTCTTAATTATCTAATGGTTGAAAGTGATTGTTTTGCCTGGTCATATAAAGATATGATAGGAATCTCTACACAGGTCACAACTCGTAGGTTGGGCCTGGATCTCAGTTTTCCTTCCGTGTGGTAGAAAAAGTGGCCCATCACTGAGGTTCGTAACATGTTTGTGAAAAAAGAGGTAACTAAACTACTTAATATAGGATCAATCTGGGAGGTAAAATATCTGGATTGGTTAGCAAAAGTAGTTGGAGTACCTAAAAAGGAAAATAAATTTAGAATGTGCATTGACTATAAAGATTTAAATACGTTATCCCCTAAAGACTCGTTCCCGCTACCAAATATAGATTAGATAATCGATGCTATGCCCAGACATGAGATAATGAGTTTCCTCATTGCGTATTTTGGGTAAACCCAAATAAATATGCCCCCGGAAGACAAAAAAACAACCTTTTTGACTACTTTCGGCACATACTGTTATGATGTTATGCCTTTCGGGTTAAAACAATATCAGTGCTACATACCAAAGGTTAGTAAATAAAATATTTGAAAAACAGATAAAAAAAATATGGAAATATATGTAGATGGTATGCTTGTTAATAGTCTTCGTGCAAAGAACCATTTGAGTCATTTGCAGGAAACGTTTGAAGTACTAAGAAGATATAACATGAAGTTCAACCCCTAGAAGTGTGCCTTAGGGGTAGGCTCCAGATATATTTTGGGTTCCTTAGTTTCCCAAAGAGGAATTGAGATAAACCTTTACAAGATAAAAGACATAAAAGACATACCCGATGTGCTTGAAGATGTAAAGGCGGTACATTGGTTGACCGGGCGAGTGGCAGCTCTTAGCAGGTTTATTTTTCGATCATCGAAAAAGTGTCCCTAGTTTTTTTCTTCTAAAAAAGAAGAATGACTTTGTGTGGACGCCCGAGTGTCAATAGGCCCCGCAAGACCTAAAAATTTTCTTGACCGGTCCTCTGTTCATGTCAAAGCCTAAGGATGAGGAACAACTCTTTATTTATCTTGAGGTCTCAAAGGTAGCGGCAAGTGTGGTCCTTGTATAGAAAGAAAAAGGTACGCAATTCCCTATTTTTTATGTAAGTATAGGGATGTCAAGGGCCAAAACTCGATACCCCCTACTCGAAAAATTAACTTTCGATTTAGTTATGTCATCACGTAAGCTACGATCGTATTTTCAGAGCCACCTAATAGTTGTAGTAACTATGTTTCCACTTAGGAATGTGTTACATAAGCCCGAACTTTCAGGGTGATTGACTAAGTGCACAATGGAATTAAGTGAATTAGATATTGAATATAGGCCTTGTACTGTAATAAAGTCCCAAGTCCTCGCAAAATTTGTGGCTAATTTCAATCCTGGAGTAACCCCTCAGGCGGAAAAATAAAGCCATTTTGGTCTCAGTGACTACCCCAGGGTCTTGATGGTTGACATTGATAGAGCCTTCAACGTCAAGGGAACCGGTCTAGGAGTAGTATTGCATACTCCCACCAGAAAAGTTTTACGACAAACAATTCACAGTTCTCATTTGAATAACAATAAAGGTGTGTATGAGGCTTTAATTACAGGTTTGGAATTATCCCAAGGATTAGGGTCCAAAATAATTGAAGTTAAATGAGATTCATTATTGGTGGTGAATCAAGTTCATGGAGTGTTTGAAGCCAAGGAGGAACACATGTCAAGGTACCTTGAAAAAGTCTTGAAATATCTTGCCTGGTTCTAAGAATGGACGGTGGTGCACATACCCGGAGAGAAAAGTGTGGAGGAAGATGCACTTACGAACTTGGGCTCTAGCACATAAGCAGAAAACCTTAAAACTGAATAGGTTGTTCAACTTTTACATTCGACCTTGGACTCGAAGGGTTATGATGCAGTGAACTCAACCAGCTTGACTTGAGATTAGAGGAATGAATTCTTGGACTACCTCATGAATGGAAAGCTTCTGGAGGACTCAAAATAATCCAGAGTTCTGAGGACTAAAGCTGCTTGATATTGTGTAGTTGATGGAAAACTCTACCGACGGTGTTATTACGGTCCCTTGGCTCGATGCGTAGTCCCCGAGGAAGCCGATTATGGGATGAGAGAAGTACATGAAGGGATATGCAAAAATCATTCTAAAGCAGAATCCCTAATAAGAAAACTCATGAGGGATGGCTATTACTGGCCCCGAATGGTAGCCTAGAAACAAATAATGGAATGATACTATAGCCGACGTCCAAATCTCTGACATTTCAAAATTGGGGACTTGGTTCTCCGAAGGGTGACTCAGAACCTAAAATAGGGAAACTAGGTCCAAACTGGGAAGGACCATATGTCGTCACCGGGGTCGCCGGTAAATGATCTTACCAATTGACAAATTAAGAAGGACCTAGTAATTGGAACGTGAGTCATTTGAAGAAGTATTATGAGCAAGGCAAACATGTGCTTCACCCTTTTTTCCTTCGTCTGATTTTTGTCCCCATTGGTTTTTTCGGAAAGGTTTTTAATGAGGCAACACCAATCAAAGCATGTTAAAAAACTTGCTACTAAAGAATGTTATCTTGTGTCTGGGTCTCCATAATATGAACATCCAAACACTAGGGGTCATATATATCAATATCAGGAGATAAAATTCAAAGCTTCAAGAAAAAAAAATATCACTGAGGACTGTCCGAATCATAAATTATAGACGTAACCGGACTGACAACGCTAGATGGCAGCCCGATTATTCTTACAATTGTCTTTACAATTGTAAGTTAAAGGAATCAATAAAATTGTCCTTTTATGATTAAATCTTTGCCAATGAAAGCATAAAAATGTTGTGTGTAGTTATAAATATAACATATCAAAAAAATTATGCCATAATGATCGGGAGACATCCTTTTCAAGATCACCATTAAAAATAAGGGTCCTCTCTTATTATAAAACCTTAACAAAAGATAAAAGGTTAAGTCAGCTTCCAGCGGGGGGCATCATCAGCTTCCACATTTGAATCATCTCAATCTACATGTAACTCTTCCAAGGTTAATTTTGCCTCAAGAAGGACTATCTTGTACCAAAGATTTCTGAAGGGATATCAATTTCTGGCTTGTTGGCCTCTTCGGGGGTATCCTTGCGAGACTTTAAAACAACAAGCTCCCTACAGAGCTTCAACCTTTGATATTTGGCTTAAAGCTCAATTAGGGTGTTCCCGACAGAAATAACTTGCTCCCCGGTTGTGGCCAAGTCACCTTCAAGTCTAGCAGTCTTTCCTTATAAAGTCACATATGACAAAGTAAGGACATGAAGTGAATTTTCTCAATCCCTCGATGAATCAATGGAATCTTGTAGGCGTAGTCTGAGACAGGCTTGAAGAGAGTCAGAGTCTCTAATATCAACTCGAAGACTTTCCACTTCATCCCGCATGTGTTGAACTTTCTCCGATAGATTTTTTCCTCTTGTGAGGGGGCGATAGCCTTATCTAAGTCAGTTGTAGAAAGAGTGGTGGTGTTCCCCTAACAAAAAGAATGGGTCAACAAGGAATTAATCTTATAAATATGGCAAAAAGGAAGCATAACTTTTACCTGAAGAAGCAAGTCTACTAGGAAGGAGAGGGAAACTTCTAAGATTATGCTCGGAAACTTCCAGAGAGATGATGTGGATGTTCAGGCCTCAGTACCAGAGGTAGGAATGGAGTTATTTTTGAAATGATAGGTCGTATGGATTGTTGTCTCATTTTCAGGAGCATCAGATAGTGGATTCACAAGATTCATGCCTTCATCGATTTCCTTCTCTTCATTATCAATTTGAACAATACCCATTTGCGTTTCTCTCTAAAACTCTGTAAGCCGACGACAATTTCTAACCCTAGAACTGATCCCCGCTGGGGTCTCGGGAGTTCTTTCTTGAGATTTTTGCTTCCGGATGCTAGAAGCAGTTTGGAGTATGTTGATTAAAGTGGCTGCATGAGAAGGCACATTTTAGGCCATAGGTTTTCTCGTCCGGAGCCCTACAGGAGGAATGCAAAGAATAGGAAGAAGTCCGGAGGGAAAAGGAAAAAAAGTGAACATATATAATGGGACATATTAGGGTTAGTTTTACCATAGTGTTTTCCCTTTCACCACCTGGAGGTAATGTTTTCCATGTCTGGAAGGTATTAGAGGAGGCTCATATGAGACTAACAACCCACTCAAAAATCACAGTGATCAGTTATGGCTCCACTAAAATGATTGTAGAGATACAATATTTATACATAAGTAGTGGATCCACCTATTTACAACAAAAATGTAAGTTTCTGATAAAAATAATAATTACGAGCAATATTCCATTCTTCTTTGAAAGGATTGGAGGAATATCACACTGGGGTATAAATAAATAATACCACCCAGAACATCATACGGTAGTAAAAAAGGAAAAAATGGTCGATTGTGAATGGTGCGTTGACACGGTCAACCACCATCTGGAGGTAATATACTAGTCTCCAAATCTGAGGTGCAACTTGTCCTAAGCAAACTTGGTATCGATGACATATTTCGTTGATAATATTTAGGACTGAGAGTAAAAACGGATATTAAATAAATATGTATGTACCATTAAAAATCCTTCAACATGATGATTCATCCGGTCGGTTGGGCCTACTATTTTGACGACCATAGTAAAGTTGAAGTTGCAGTCCTTAATAACTTAATGGAGGACTTTCACAGTAAAAAAAACTTTATTTCTTCTACGGATTAAAAGTGCTCTTCTACATGAAAATATCCTGAAAAGGCGAACCCAACGGGAAGAATCTCTATGGCAAGAGAATGCAATCTTGACTTTTGGGGAGACATGCCCTTTTCCTGGTCGACGGTTAGAAGGAGAGCCGTCATTATTTTTAGGAGAGCGTGAAGAAGAAGACTGGGAAGATGACATTATGGAAAGAGATAGGCGGAAGAGAGAATTTTCAATGGTTGTGAGTTTTAGAGGAAAACTTAATTGCCTTTTATGAAAGATTTTGGACTCCTATTTATGGAATGAAAAAGTAATATTTGGAAGTGAAGAGACACATATCATCATTACATTACTTCACATTGATTGGAGTAATGGACATTTGTTGTTGTTTCAAAAATATTAAAGGGATGTGACATTTGACATTTTTGTAATCACTTCATTTAAGTTTTCCACCAAAGTATTGGGTTTTGATTAGTCCAGTGGTTAAATCCACTCTTCGAGTACATGAAAGACACACCCGAAAAGTGCGGAGACTATCTGTATAGGGTAAATTTTATATAATACATGTGGATGAATTGTGTCATGACATGTGATAGATGACGATGAGTCAGATACACCTCAACTTCTTGTGTTACCGATTGAACAAGAGCAGTACCAGAGTCATTATTTAGCTGCGAGGTACCGAGAATCAAGAAGGTTAAGTGAATAGTTTGAATCCCCATAGACAACTGTTACCTTTCTGATTACACACCTTCAAATGGAGTATTAATGATATTTATGAAGGCACTAATTGCTGAATTATTACAACATTCATCTATTTGTATTAATAAGAGCGTATATTATGAGGGTGTATCGTGAGATCAAGTATAAATAAGACTCATTATTCCATTGTAAATCATCATATACAAGTTATTACAATATACTTTACAATATCATTCTTTGCGTCAATATTTGTGCTTTCATATTGATCAACTTAACTAATCAGAAGCCTTATCAATAAGCTTGTTCAGGCTAATTATCTTTTCACTTTGTCTTATTCTTGTTTATTTGCATCATATATTGGCTAGCTCTCCTACTAAATCAGTTACTTGAGATCTACTTGTCCTTCACCACGTGTATGGATTCAGTTGTACCATTTTATAGGTAAACGTTAACAAATTAAAGTTGGCAAGACATCATATTTCAAGATGAATGAAATTATTTACATTGACCATTGTTAAAGTATGAGGAAAGATAAAAAAACATTTATAATATTGTTCTTATTTCAAACAATTTAATTGGTTTTTATGATGGAATTTAGAATACAAGTGATTTGATACATAAGAATTACTCCACGGTGTTATATTGTATCTAGCATAACATGCTTTCTCACATTTTTTATTTCTACATTGCAAGTAAAAGGGATACGATTAATGCTGGAAACATGATTCTTGATCTTGATGAAATAACCTAAATGGATGAGAGGAACATATACCATAAATGTCGTCTATGAGAAAGTATTAGGTGATATCGCTCTTATTTTAAATACCATTTGATTGGTTTTATGATGGAATTTAGAATTCAAATGATTTGACACATAAAGAAAATTATCCCATAATGTTGAATTGTATTTACCATGATTTCTCACATGACAAACTTTACATTACACATTTAAAAAAGATACCATTAATGTTGGCAACATGATTCTTGATCTTCACTAAATAACCCAAATGGATGAGAGGAACATATACCATGAATGTCGTCTATAAGAAAGTATTAGATGATATACGGTTTATTACATGTTTGTAACCTCATAAAATATTATAAGTTAAAAAGTGGATTGTAATAGCCTGTATTTTTGGGATGATACTAGGAGTACTTAATATACTAAGAAGGTCATTTTAGGAGATATTTGAATCGTATAATAGTCGTATGTTAATTTTTGGGCTCAAGTAAGTTGTAAAACAAAAGTCGACAAAGGCCGTTGCAAGTTACACTAAGAAGTTCGTTGAAATTTGGGTTATATATCACAATGATTTTCTCCTAATGTACTTGGAGTTATGGGTGATCCACCCATCAAAATGAAGGTCTATGAGTCTAGTTTTTAGCGCATTAAATGATTCGTCGATACAACATTGAAGTAGAAAAATATTCATGTTTTTGTCAGAGTGCGCAGATTGTCGGACAGGAAGCCAAGGGAACTCACCGAGCAAGCTCCATAGAGAGATAGTTGCTCAGATTAGGCTTCACTTAGAGAGGCTGTGAGTCTAAATGAGGTGGTGGACTTCCTCTATAAGTCCTAAACTCGACCTAATTGTTTATTTATTACCTTCATTAATCCTATGCAGCCCCAAGTTTTTTCCTAAAGTCCTCTCATGATTCTTTAACCATCAAAGCTATGTTCGGGAATAATTAATGCTAATCATTTGTCGAAAAATCTGTGGTGCTTGTTAGATTATTCTTCTCCATCTTGTGGTTGATGTGGAAGATTTTTTGAAGCGAATTAAGCTCAAACTTCAAGCTAATCTTGGTGTTTGAAGTAAGATCTAGCCTTCTCTACATGCTCTTGTTCTTGTAGAAGCCACTTATAAGTTGTAAGATTGAGAACTCGTGAAGTAAAGGTCGAAATCGTAGTTTTAATTGTTGTGATTGTTGTACTTTTTGGGGCGTATTCTTGGCCTTGTGTGATTGGAAAGTTATGATGATATCATGAATATCGTGTGGTTTATGATCAAAGAGAGTAGTAAAGGGGAGAGAATAATTAGAGAAGTGTTGTAGTTTTTACACGATGAGTTTGTCGCTCGATATATCATATCCTAGATTTTCTTGAGTTGACGGTGGTTCTATTATCGTCATTATAGATCGAAGTGCTATACCTCGTATATGGTATGTTGACGAGTGATTCGATAAAAAGGTATGTAATGACTATCTCTTTCTTCAGTTGGCATTACTCATTAGAAGTATACTCAACTAGGAAATTTACGAAGAGCAATGTGTGATAAGTACTATACTCTTTGTCATGACCCTTTTAGGAACCGTGATGGCACCTACATCATTCCACCGGTAGGCAAACCACTCCCCGTTTAACAATATTAATATGATAAGAAATGCGAAAATTAACAAAATACTTCTTAAATCTGTCTAGCATGATATAAAATGTAGAGAGATAAGTCTGGGAATCATAATACAACCCCCATAGATCTAGTCATTACTATAAAAGTGTTTAAAAGTCAAATAATCAGCCAAAAGAATAGAACATAGTCTAAAGGTCTAAAACATGTCTCTCGAAGTAAAGTAAAGACAAGATAAGATATGTGAGTATCCAAGGCATACCGGAAGGTAGAATCCTCACCCTAAATACCAGTAATCACCAGGATCAGACTCAAGCTTGAGGTCCCGAACTGGTAGATGGATTTGTATCTGCACCCAAAAAAATGCAGCAAGTGTAGTATGAGTACACAATATACTCCCGTAGGCATCATAGGCCGAAAATAGATGGAAGATACACAATTAGAGATAAATGTCAAGTTGACACCAAGTAATCCTATACTAAGCAGTTCAATATCCCAAATAAATCACATTGTCCACATAATAGTTCACTAAATCAATAATTCACCTTGTTCAGAGAAGATTTGGTAATCATGTAGGTTATCCTATTTTATAAGAGTTCAATAATAATATTCCAAGTATTAAGTGATTAATAATAATCCTTCTTTATCCAACAGTTTAACCAAATCATCAATAACCAGTCCAACACTTAATACATCAACATATTATCCATGAAGTAATGTATGTATGATATAAATGCAATAGATATGCCAGGTACCTTTAATATCTCAATATACATGCGTTCAAATTCTATGAACATCACACCAATAGGGGAGTCGCAAAGTCCATATATGTCACGCCCCGACTTTTCCTAAGTCTTTACTTAGGGCGTGATGACACATGGACAATTATTTCCCACCAGGAGCACCATTTAATTCTCCTTATTTAGAAATTTGAACTTATATTCAAATACGGAGCTATTAATAAAAATAACAATAAAGAAATCTGTTTATGACTTTATTAAAAACATAACGCGAGCCTATGCTCGTGCAAATATTGTTTCTACATAGACATACTGACAAAGATTATTCTAAGTTGGAAGGGAGACCATTCCATATGGGCATTTCCCGAGACACTGGAACTGACATTCTGGACCTGACGAGTTCCAAGCCCGAAACAATGGACTTGGTATGACAAGAGGCTGCGGGACGATCGCTAGCCTTGGCGTGGAGCCTTTCCTCTATCACGTTTTCCTGAAACATGTCAAATAAAGAGTCAGCCCTACCATCTGGGGCTAAGTGAGAACCTTACCCTGCAATTCAAAGCAACACCACAATATTCCAAGCGCAATCACATTATAACGTAATCAACATATTGCAAAAACATATCAGGTTACAACATTTTTAAATATGCAACAACTCCTCATAGGAAATTCTCGGTTTAACAAACACTTCATTTTATCTCGTATTATACGTTAAGACATTCCCCTGCATTTCCACATGTTTATTACATTTATATATTTGTGAACGCGTATTCACTTTTCATATTTATATATAGGTGAACATGTATTCATCTTTCATATTTGTTGCGGCGAGCAACCCGATCCATTATATTTACGTATTTGTGAACACGTATTCACTTTACGTTTTGTTGCGGCGTGCAACCCGATCCATTATGTTTACGTATTTGTGAACGCGTATTCACTTTATGTTTTATTGCGGCGTGCAACCCGACCCATTATATTTACGTATTTGTGAACGCGTATTCACTTTACGTTTTGTTGCGGCGTGCAACCCGACCCATTATATTTACGTATTTGTGAACACGTATTCACTTTACGTTTTGTTGCGGCGTGCAACCCGATCCATTATGTTTATATTTATATATTTATGTGAACACGTATTCACTTTTCATATTTTTCAGAAGATCGGATAAATAATATTCTCTTTCCCAACATTCTGTCATTCATACTTGTAACGATTATAACTTTTTAACCATAACTGCAACTAAGGTGTTTCTCAAGCGGAAACTAAGGTAAAACGGGGATCTTTCACTGTACCAAATTTCATTTAAAACTACTTTGAGTAACTAACACAAATTTATCCTCAAAACAGCCACATAAAATTTGTTTCGGCAGAAGTTTTTATTAAACAGAACACAATCTTAGAATAGTCATAACTCCTAATCTGTAAACCCGTTCAAGCCCCATAAAATCTCAAAACGACGAGAACAGAGATATACACGTCTCCATGTGAACCATCCTTTCATATTCTGTACCATTTGGTACAGTTTTACACTTTTATTCGCTGCCCTTCCTGGATCTCGATAGATCCGAGGCAGAAACTTTAAACAGCGATAACTCTCAATCCGTAAGTCGGATAGACCCCCGTAAGGTCTCAAAATGTCCAAAACAGAGAGATATAGAACTTTCATTTAGAACAAATTTTCATATTCCCCACGGATTAGTACAGGCTTACGTTTCAACGTCCTGCCCTTCGGGATTCCGATGAATCCGAGGCAGCAACTTAAAAATACAATAACTCTCAACTCGTAAGTCCGTTTTAACAAATATTTATCTATATCTATCCGTAACAGAGATATTTACAACCATGTAAATTTTCATATAATTCTAATAAGTAAAACTCAATAAAAACAGTCCGTAATTATGCCTTTCTGAATTTCGGCCAAATCTAAGGCAGGAACTTTGAACTATGATAACTTTCAAACCGTATGTCCATTTTACCTCATTTTTGGTTCTATATGAACATAATAGATAATTTCATCAAATTCTAACAATTATAACTCAGTGAGAACAGTTCGTAAAGTTCATGACGCAACTAGTTGTCTAAACAATCAAAAGTTCAATATTTCTTTTCAACACTCAATTCTTATTCTAACATGTATTGAACTTAAAATAAAGGATATTACCAAGAATTTCTGAGTGAGAAAACTCACCTTGTAAGTGTGAAGATTGTTATTCGGTTGCTACAAGGGACCCTTGCTCTCTAGTATTTCTTTTATTGTTGTTCTTCTTACTTTCTTGTTTTTTTTTCCAGAATTTTCCTCTTCTTGTTCACTTGTTTTTTTCTGATTTTCTAACATTTATGTTATGTACTTTGTTTGTGTGTAAATACAATGTATGAGTGGATATGGTTGTATAACTTATGGGAGGGGGAAAACCAAAATATTGAAGGGAAATGAAAAGGGGGGAAAGGGGTAAAGGGAAGGGAACGTGCACTTCTGCATGTTTTTTTTTTGTTTTCTTATTTTCATTTCATCTATCTATTTATCCAACTTTAACACTAACTCTATCTCATGCAATTTATTCTTTGTTTTCTTATATATATATATTTTTATTAACCCAACCACAACTATATATTATTTTATTTTTTTTCGGATTTTACATTCTCTCTTCCTTAAGCAACATTCGTCCTCGAATGTGAATAAGGTCGTAACATAATCACATAGACACAATAATGTTTATTGTTATTGTAACAAATTTGGGGCTTCACATTCTCCCTTCCTTTAGAAGCATTCGTCCTCGAATGAGAATATGGTTGTAACACATGCATATAGACACGCAAATGACACACATATGAAGTACTATGTAACGCATTTTTTTTATTACCTTGGTCAAATAGGAATGGATATTTGACTTTCATCGCCTCTTCAGCTTCCCAGGTGGCTTCCTCTGTGGAGTGATTCCTCCATAGGACTTTCACGGAAGCAATATCTTTATTTCTAAGGCGTTGGACCTTCCTATCAAGTATTTCCACCGGAACTTCTTCATATTGAAGCTCCTCATTAAGAATTATCTCCTGGGGAAGGATGACGTGACTTGGATCGTGCAAGTATTTTCGTAACATTGACACATGAAATACCGGATGCACTGCTTCCAGCTCTTGTGGAAGTGCTAATTCGTAAGCCATATTCCCCACTCTTCGCAAGATCTCATATGGCCCAATAAACCTTGGGCTCAATTTCCCTTTCTTACCAAAACGCATCACTCCCTTCATTGGGGACACTTTTAAAAATACTTTCTCCCCCTCTTGGAATTCAAGATCTCTTTTACGATGATCCGCATAGGACTTATGACGGCTATGAGCTATTTTGATCCGCTCCCGAATCATCTATACCTTATCATTTGTTTCTTGAATGACTTCAGGTCCGAACAGTTGTGTCTCACCCACCTCGAACCATCCAAGTGGAGACCTACATTTTCGTCCATATAATGCTTCAAACGGGGTCATTTGTATGCTAGAGTGAAAACTATTGTTGTAGGCGAACTCAATTAGACATAGATGGTCCAACCAGCTTCCCTGAAAATCTAACACACAAGATCGCAACATGTCCTCAAGTGTTTGAATTGTTCGCTCAGCTTGCCCATCTGTTTGCGGGTGGAAAGTCGTGCTTAACTTAACTTTTGTCCCGAGACCCTGCTGGAAACTTTGCCAAAAGTGTGAGGTGAATTGGGAACCCCTATCTGAAATAATTTGTAAGGGAATCCCGTGTAACCGCACAATCTCCTTCAAATAAATATGTGTGTCTTTGTGGTGCGCGTCGTAGTCTTAGGTAAGAAATGAGTGACTTTGTAAGCCGATCAACAATCACCCAAATAGAATCATACCCTTCTCGAGTTTTGGTAGACCCGATTCTGAAATCCATATGAATCGCCTCCCATTTCCACATGGGGACTCCAATGTCTGAAGTAATCCGCCAGTTTTGATGTTCGATTTCACTGTGACATATAAGACACCTCGACAAACTCATGGCGTCTTTCTTCATCCGTCCCACGATAATTTGCCTTGAGGTCACGATACATTTTTGTTGACCACGGATGAATGAAATATCTTGTGTTGTGACCTCATCTAAGATCTTCCTCCTTAGATCCTTTACCTTAGGAACACATAACCTACCCTTATACCGAAGGTTCCGTCATTATCTCCCAATGTAAATCGTGAAGGTTTTCCTGTTGGATCCTCCGAAATCTAACAAACTTCGTATCCTCAAACTGACTTTCTTTTATTTCTGAAGCTAAGGCAGATTGCGAGGTATCATGTACCACCACCCTACCTTCACCGATCTCAGTTAAGCTAACCCCGAGGTTTCCCAATCTTTGTACCTCACGAACAATACCCCTCTTTTGTATTGCCAAATGGGCGAGCTGCCCATTGATCTCTCATCGAGTCGTCGGCCTGCGTTGGCTTTCCCGGGATGGTAAAGAATACTAAGGTCATAATCCTTAAGCAACTCTAACCATCTTCTTTGTCGGATATTCAAATCCTTCTGCGTGGTTATGTACTGCAAACTCTTATGATCTGTAAATATGTCCACATGCACACCATACAAATAATGTCTCCATATTCGTAAGGCAAACACCACATGACTAATTCCAAGTCATGAGTTGGGTAATTCTTCTCATGTATCTTCAATGTCTAGATGCATACGCGATAACCTTTCCAAATCGCATCAAGACACATCCTAACCAACTCTAGATGCGCAAAAGGCGCGTGAACCCTTCATCCCGATGGTAAGGTTAGGGTAGTGCGATGGTCAACAATTCCTTTAGTTTCGAAAACTTGCGTCACATGTTTCGACCATTTACTTAACCGCTTTTGAGTCAACGGGTCAAGGAGCGTGAACTAGAAAAACCTTTTACGAATCTTCTATAATACCCACAAACCCAAGAAACTTCTAACCTATGTCGAGTGGTCGGTTTGGCGATTCTTCACTGCTTCTATCTTCTGGGGGTCTACCATAATTCCATCCCTTGACACAACATGACCCAAAAAGGCTACCTTTTCCAACCAAAATTCACACTTTGAAAATTTAGCATATAGTTTCTCTTGTTTCAATACTTGAAGCACTACCCTCAGATGCTCTTCATGTTCTTCAACGCTCTTACTGTAGATTAGGATATCATCTATGAACACAATCACGAACAAATCTAGGAATGGTTTGAAGATTATGTTCATTAAATCCATAAAAGCCGCTGGGGCATTGGTTAACCCAAAAGACATGACCAAGAACTCATAATGGCCGTATCGGGTTCTAAAGGCTGTTTTGGATATATCATCCGGATTTATTTTCAGCTGATGATATCCCGAACGGAGATCAATCTTGGAAAAATAGCTAGCTCTCTGAAGTTGGTCAAAAAGATCATCGATTCTTGGTAATGGGTATCGGTTCTTGATCGTGACCTTATTGAGCTGCCGATAATCGATGTACATTCAGAGTGATCCGTCTTTCTTTTTCACAAACAGGACTGGTGCACCCCAAGGGGAAACACTAGGCCTTATAAAGCCTTTATCCAGAAGATCCTTCAATTGTTCTTTTAACTCCCTCAATTCAGCTGGGGCCATTCGATATGGAGGAATAGAAATGGGTCTTGTGCAGGAATTAACTCTATAGCAAACTCTACTTCTCTATCAGGAGGAAGGCACGGAAGATCTTGGGGAAAAACCTCGGAAAATTTGAACAATAGGAACATCATTCATCTTGAGGATTCCTTTTGGGTATCCACTATATTATCGGATATGCATACTCCACTGTGACTTCTCAATAGCTTTTGAGCCCCAAGGTAGGAAATAAAGCGGACGAGGATATTCCAATCCTACCCTTATAACAACTTACGGTTCTCGGGAAAAGTTAATCTCACTATCTTTCGCGACAATCTAACATGGCATAACATGCCGACAACCAATCCATACCCAAAATGACGTCGAAGTCTACCATATCAAGTAGTACTAGGTTCACCATTGTTCCTGCCATTCACTTCTAATGGAAAATTATTTACCACGAGAGGCCCAAATTGAGGCCCTGCGGTGTCATAACCTCAAAGGTTCACTTAAATAAGAAGGTTCTACGTGTAAATTCTTAGCAAAGCCCGTTGACACATATGAAAATGTAGAGCGGGATCGTATAATACAAATGCAGGAATACTCGAGACTAGCAAAATACTTGTGACCACGCATTAGATGTACGCCTCATTCTTACGGGGCAAAGCGTAGAGCCGATTAGAATTGTTGGGTTGTTGACCTCCCTGAATCTGGCAGGGTTGGTTTCCCTGATTTCCCCTGTAGGAAGTTGTGGTTGCTTCTGACCTCCCCTGAATAGATTGAGTTTGGGTCCTCTTCTTGCAATCCCTGGCATAGTGTCCTGACTCTCCACAGTTATAACATGTTTTCGTTAAGAGCATTCTCGGTGTGTTTTCTTTGACAAATCTTACAAATCGGTTTGTCACCTCGCGTGTTAGGGTTGGTGGCCTTGTCCGCTACCTTGGTAATTAGACCAATTGTGCCCTTAGGCTTGAAATAAGGCCCCGCGATTGGTTCGATCTGAAGATCCCTTACTAAACTCCCGCTCGATTTTGACTCTGGTTAAATGATCACGACGTCCAAATCTCTTCTGTGAATATTCTCTTTTTGCTTTAGCGAAACCTTCTACCCTCAAAGCCATATCGATAATCTGAAGATAAGTTCGATCGTTGGCTAACGCCACCACCTTCTCTGTTATGTTCGGGTTTAAACCCACTACAAATCGCTGACTCTATCCGTTACGTAGGACGACATGTGTGTTGTATGCCGATAACCTCACGAATCGTATCATATTCTTGTACACTACGGTCACTTGCTTCAATTGTTCAAACTCCGTGCGAGCGCATCCTTGCGCGTATTAGGCATAAATTTCTCAATGAATGCCGCTCTGAACCCTCCCCAAGGCATTGGTGGTGACATCGGGGGACGATTTTTCCTAAAATTCCTCCACCACACCCCTGCATCATCCACTAGTCGTGCGCCTACCAAGTTGACGCCCTGCGTCTCCACGCATCCCAATGTGAACATTAAGTCTTCAACTTCGTGAGGAATACTATCGGTCGGCCTTGGGGTCCTTCCCGAAATCTGATGGTTCTCTTCTCCTCATAAAATTTGCCCATAGCCTATCAGGTACTGCTTGAGCTTCTACACTCTCGATCCGTGGTGCAGTCGCAATCGGTCCCTGGGCCGTCTGGTTCTGGTTCTGGTTCTGGTTCGGGGCTATGACAGAGACACTAGGTGCGGGAGGAACCATGTGTAGAACTGCAGCTGTCATTAACTCTATGAGTCTATCTAGTTTTTTCCCCACCGTTTCTTGGGCCATTTGACTCTCGTTCTCTCCAACATTTTCTCCGATATTTTCTCCGCTCCCTTCAGACACCACTACGTCAACTGGAGGTACATGAGCTTCGTGATGAACCTCCTCTTGAGCCCCGGGATTTGTGAATTCACCATTTTCTTTGAAGACAACCACACTCATATTTTAGAAGACGGAATGTCTACTCTAGTGTCACGACCCGACCCCGGATCCGTGACCGGTGCCTTGACCCGGGCACCCTTGTGACACAACATCAGAGAAAACCAGCGGAATATAAACTCAAAATAAAACAACCATAATGGTATAAATAGTCTAGCCCAAAATGGCTATCCCAAAAGTACATCAAATTGAACAACTATATCCTTAAACAACCCAAGTTATGACAAGACTACAGGCCTCTAAGAATAAGTAACACTATGACGGACGGGGCCGTCATGCCCCTGAATGTACAAAATATCACAACACCGGGGAGAACCATACCAAAGGTCGAGCTTCCGAAGAAATGGAGCTCCTGACACCTGAGTAAGAGATCCTAGGAATGAGGATCTACCACCTGCTTTCCCTTATCTGCGGCATGAACGCGGCCCCGGGAATGGGGTCGATTACAACGTGCAGTATGTAAAGCGGAAAATATCAGAGTAATATCACAAGTCAAAGATAAGCTGGAGTCATAGATAAAAATCAATTTCCTTGCACTGTGCCTTACTAACAATGAGAATAACAAGTATAAATCTTATATCATAAAAATAGGAGGCTCACGATCAAAACAGGTACCTGCGCGTAGTATCGTTAAGCGGTCCTACTCGCGGGACTATTTCACCGCGTGGGTCCCGTGGACCCGCATGAGGTCATCCGCCTCGTCGTGGGACTATTTCACCCGCGTGGGACTATTTCACCCACATGGATCCTGTGGATCCGCATGAAATACCATCGCCGTACTCGCGTGAGACTATTTCACCCGTGGATCACGTGGTCCGGATCGCGTGAGTCGCAAGCGCGCTCGCATCATGGGTAGAAAATCCATGGCATAGATAATAACCCGGGGTTTACCGTAATAATACAAATATATAACATAGCTCATCCGCTATCATACATAACATAAGCACTCGCCTATCATATCATACATAAGCACTACCGGCCTATCATATCATACACAAGCACTACTGACTTATCATAACATAAGCAAGTTAAGAAATCCCCTAACTTCTTATTAACATTATTAATATATCCTCTCATTTTAGTATCCTAAGGCACTAACATGTCTTTTAATAGAAAATTGAATTCAACCCAAGTACCATGTAACTTTTTTTTAAGAAAAACTCTTTTTATACAAAGATTCCAAGATACTAATCACCATAGTATCAAGTTACAATTTCTTTTCAAAACAAGTCACATTTCCTTTTAGAAATATAATAGGCTTCTAAATCAAGTGACTTCATTTCCTTTAAAACCTTAGGCGTGATGCCTAAAAATCAATCCACCTTCCATAGTTTCAAATCCTTTACCCGTACTTGTTTTAGTTAGAGTAAACCATTCTTTGTGAACCTTTCCAAAAACTAATATAACCAACTTCCCATAAAGTCATTATATTAGCGTTATACCTTTGTCAAATACATTTTCCTAAAATCCAAAGGACTTATACTTTTGAAATGAAACAAGCATCATATACTTTAAAACAAGTGTAGATTATCAAATCTTGTACGTATACCGCACTACATAGATACAACTACTCATGCTCAAGAGATAGGAAAGCTCTACATACCTCTTCGGTCAATCCACAAGCTAAGTCCAATTTACCGCACGTAGTATGTCAACCTAAAATGACCACAACACGTTTATCAAGCTCTAATTACAATGCAGAATTTTTCCAAGTTAAAGTCACCAATTTCCTACGGAAAATTTGGGCAGCGTTTCCTTTGTTTCTACATACTTTGCCACCTTTTCCAAGGTCGATTTTTAACGCTCAAATGCCATGTTTAAGGCTCAACAACCAACCAACACCAAGGGGATTACACACCTAAATTTTGGTGTGTAAAAATTCAGCCCCACAAGTTATAACAACTAACCCAACAAGTCTAATGTAGTATTTAGGCAACAACATGCTCATAAAATCCCCCCTAACCAATTCTTTCATAATCACACCCCATTTCTTACATGCAACTACTCTAAGTGCATTTTTCCAACTACAAGTTCTTCCTATTAAACATGCAACACCCAATATCAACTACAAGAGAAGAAATGTTACCTTAAGTTTTAGCCAAACTTATTCCAACACCTTGCTAGCCTTTTTCTCCAAGAACACCACCACAATAGCACTTCTAAGCTAGTCACAAGCTTCCTTCTTGCCTTTAACTTTTCAGATTTTCTTAGGCTAGAACACCTCTTGAGGTTTTAGAGAGAAGGGAGCTCGAGCTTTGAGAGAGAGAGAGTAAAGATGAAAGATGGAAAAGTGACCAAGCCTTGGTCAATTATATTGCATGCATTCGAAAATCGGATGGGGACACTTGTCACCCTCTCATGGCCTCTTTTAAAACAAAATCAGATTTTCTAAGTTTTTCCCCAAATTTCCCGCCTCGGCGCGGCCTGCTTCCGGCGCGCGGCGCAGCTCTTGCGAAACCTCGGATCTTCCGCGCGACCTGCTTCCGGCGCGCGGCCTACGATTACCGTCTTGGCGCGCGGCCTGCCTCCGGCCATGACCACGAGACCGAGGTCGGCCTAACCACGGGTATAACATTCTCTCCCCTTAGAATCATTCGTCCGAATGTTCCCTGCAAACTTACTCAAATTACAATATCGGCATAGACTCAAATAAAGACGCTTCACACGCCACACAACAAAACTCAAGCATAAATACTAAATTTAAAGACCAACAATTTTAGAACGTGGGTTACTGGAGGTATAGGAATAAGTGAGGATATTTCTTCTTCATGTCATCCTCCGCTTCCCACGTCATTTCCTCCTGTTCACATTCCGCCATAGGACGACGGAAGCCACGTCTTTCGTCCAAGTCGTCTAACTCGACGATCGAGTATCGCTATGGGACTCTCCTCATACGATAACTCCTCCGTCACTAGGACATTACGACCGGGTGCACTCTAGTTGGATCTCCATACATTTCCGTAACATGGACACATGGAAAATCGGATGTACCGCCTCGGATCGGACGCCAGATCCAACTCATAAGCAACCTTGCCTACCCTCCGGACAATGCGGTAAGGCCCAATGTACCTTGGGCTAAGCTTCCTTCTTTCCAAATCTCATCACGCCTTCCGGGCGATACCTTTAGAAAAACCCAATCACCTAACTCAAATTCCAAGTGTCGGCGATGATGATACGACTTCGCCGACTCGAGCCGCCAACAACCGCTCCCGGATAAGCTTCACCTTATCCATCGCCTTGAACTAAGTGCAGCCCGACCAACTGGACTTCTCCCACCTCGAACCAGCCTATAGGTGACCTGCACTTCCTCCCGTATAAGGCCTCATAAGGCGCCATCCGAATCCCGGAATGGTAGCTGTTGTTGTAAGCAAACTCCACAAGAGGCAAATGATCCTCCCAGCTACCCCTGAAATCAATAACACAAGCCCGCAGCATATCCTCAAGTGTCTGGATAGTGCGCTCGGCCTGTCCGTCGGTCTGAGGATGAAATGTCGTACTGAGACTCACCCGTGTCCCTAATCCCTTCTGAAAGGACCTCCAGAAGTTAGCCGAGAACTGGGCTCCTCTATCTGATATAATCGACACCGACACCGTGCGTCTCACAATCTCTAATATATAATCGGCATAGTCCTCGGTGAGAACGTCGTTACGGCCGGAAGAAAATGGGCTGATTTAGCCACTGTCGACAATCACCCAAATGGAATCATGCTTCCTCGAGTGGTAGGTAGTCACGTAATAAAATCCATATTTATCACCTCCCACTTCCAAGTCGAATATCAATATCCTGCAATGACCCACCGCTTCGGTGCTCAATCTTAACTCGACAATTCGCACGCGTGCCACGAACTCCGCAACGCCCTCTTTAGGCCACCCCACCAATACACGCGTCGAGGTCACGATACATTTTAGTCGATCCGGATGAATAGAATAACGAAGCGTGTGCCTCGCCGAGAATCTGCGGCGAAGTCTGTCACGCATCGGGAACACAATGGCCGGCCTCGAATCTTAGCACCTCGTGACGCTACCTCAAGCAGACTCTCTTTACGAACAGCGGCATCTGCATGCCGTGCAAAATCGGATCCTCATCGCCGCCTCTTCACCTCGCCGGCGATGGAAGACTCGGCAACCTCTCGAACCCGAATTCCGTCACCAACAGAATCAACCAAACGAACCCGAGCTCGCGATGTAACTCTCGGACCATATCCCTTTCTCTGCGGTGAACAATGACGGACTACCCATCGACCTGCGACTAAGGGCATACGCAACTACATTGGCCTTCCCGGGTGGTATAAAATATCAACATCGTAATCCTTAAGTAGCTCCAACCACCGTCTCGCCGCAAGTTCGGTTCCTCCGGTGAAGATGTCGGAGACTCTTGTGGTGCGTGTAAATGTCCACGTGAACTCCATATAAATAATGCCTCGGATCTTGAAGGCATGAATCACATTTGACTCTAGGTCATGTGTAGGATAGTTCTTCATGCTTCCTAAGGTGTCGAGATGCATAAGCTATAACGCCGTCTTTGCGTGACGCACTCCAGCCCGACACTGGCGTCACAATAAACCACGTATCCATCTAAACCTGCGGAAGAGTAAGAACGGGCGGTCGTCAACCTCCTTTAGCAATTGGAAACTTTCCTCACAAGTATCCGTCCGGAACATAGCGCCACGAGTCGGCTTAGTCAAAGTCTTGAAATAGAAGCAAACTTTTCCACAAACCTCCGATAATAGCCTGCAAGGCCCAAAAAGCTGCGCACCTCCGTCGGTGTAGTGGGTCTGGGCCAAGTCTTGACTGCCTCAATCTTAGCTGTATCAACCCGAATACCATCGGCCCCGATAACATGCCCCAAGAAAGCCACTGAAGCTAACTAACTCGCGTTTGAGAACTTGGCATACAATGCGGTCTCGGAGGACTCAATACCGTCGCCGAATGATCAGTATGCTCGCGCTGCGTGCGAATACACCAAGATATCATCAATAAACACTATAACGAACATATCCAAGAATGGCCTGAACACCCTATTCATCAAATCCATGAATACTGCTGGGGCGTTGGTCAGCCCGAAAGACATCACCCTGAACTCATAGTGCCCATACCGGGTCCTGAATGCAGTCTTTGGGATGTCTATCTCTCTAACTCGCACCTGATGATAACCAGACCGCAGGTCTATCTTGGAAAAACACTTTGCACCCTGCAACTGGTCAAACAAATCGTCAATCCTGGGGAGGGGATACCTGTTCTTGATAGTAACCTTGTTCAGCTGCCTGTAATCAATACACATACGCAGCGTCCCATCCTTCTTCTTTACAAATAACACTGGCGCCCCGAGGAGAAACACTTGGCCTAATAAAGCCTTTCTCCAGCAAATCCTTCAGCTGATCCTTCAATTCCTTCAACTCGGCCGGTGCCATCCTGTATGGCGGAATAGATATCGGTCGAGTGTCTGGTGCCAAATCGATGCAAAACTCAATCTCCCTCTCAGGAGGGATACCCGGAAGCTCGTCTAGGAATACGTCTGGAAACTCTCTAACACGGAGGCCGGTGATGGTCGGTATCTCACTCTCGATGTCGAATACCCGAACCAAATGGTAGATATACCCCTTCCGTACCATCTTCCCAGCCTTGAGGTAAGAAATAAACCTACCGCCGGCGATGCGGTATTCCCTTCCACGATAGCAGGCTCACCAGAAACGGAACCGAACTAACCTCTCTGCGATCCACATTGGCATAGCAAGACGCTAGCCAATCCATACCCATAATCACATCGAAGTGCATCGTATCCAACTCTATCAAGTCGGCAGAGTCGGCGACCATCTATAGTCACCGGGCAAGCCTTATATACCCACTCGGCTACCACGAAGCACTCCGGCGTAGCCACCTCAAAGGATTCTATGGACTCGGGCTCTATCCTATTCTACCAAAGAATATGAGGAGATATAGGACAAGGTAGAACCGGATCTATCAAAGCATAAACATCACGGCAAGAGACCAACAATGTACTGTGGCGACATCGGTGGCGCCTCGCGGTCTGGCGGTGGACATAGCATAAATGCGGTTACGAGGACGCTGGGCTGGAACCCGCCACGACCCCTGCCGCGGCTGTTGGCGTGAACACGCCACCGCCGGCGTGACCGAAGATGAAGACCCGGCAAGCTGAACACATCGGTGAGCCATGGCACTCCGCCGCCTGCGGGCGGACAATCTCTCTTCAAATGGCCTGCGCCACAAGAGTAACAAGCTCTGGAGGAATACGACACCCCATAATGGCAATCACCACATCGACCACCAGAGGCATAGGGGCCTCATCATTGGAACTCGGTCCTCTGAAAACCGAAGCCACGGAACCTGCCCCGCTCCTGAATACTCAGACGTCCGAAGATGGTGGAGGCGCCTGGGCCGGTGTGGTGCAAATCTGGTCTGCTTCGGGGTTGTCTACCCTAAAACTACCAGAGGACCTGCTGTCTCTGGCCTGCCTGGCGATACACTCGATCCGTCGGCCCTGCGTTCGCCGCGCAGTGCATGTGCTGCATGGGGCAATGTCGTGCCGGTGAAGAGCCACGCGAGCAACTCTCGGCCAAGTGGTCATCGAGTCTGTGACATAGCGGTGCACCTCGTCCTCCATATGCGCTACCAGCGGGCACATACCTGCCAATGAATCAAACTCCATGTTGTATTCGGACCGTCGCCCGTTACGTCTCGGCGTCAAAAACTGCTCGGCGAGCCCCTCATCTGCGGAGGCAAGAAATAGCCAAATGCGCCTCGAGAACTTCGTCCCAAGCAGTGAGCGCACTCCCGGGGCAGTTCCTATGAATCATACCGATCAAGCTGCGGTGTCCGCGGCCGTCGCGAACCTAGTACCACCGACTCGGTCTCGAAGCCGATCACCTCGCGATCCGCTGCATCGTCGGATGAACTCCGAGATCATCCTCGAGCCTCGACCCATAAAACTCGGCGGCTGCAACTCAAAAGTCCTCGGTCTCGCTAGCGACTCTGTCTTTGAACTACGGTCATGGAGCTGCATCTCGGCTATCCTCGTATGCGGCCACATCTCGGCTAATGGCGGGCCGTCTCGCGTAGCCCATATCCTGCGCCCCATTTCTTTGGATGGAGGCTCGGTACGCGGTCTCGATGGCATTGCTGCCTCGGACTCTGGGGTTGGCGGCGTGGTAGAACTTCGCCGTCAAAACACCTCGTCTGGTAAGGCGGGCACGTGCCTCGTAACCCTCGGTGCCCTACTAGTAGTTCCCTCGCTGCCTTGCCGCCACGGGCGCGGTGCGCTGCGTGGAGGCATAAGCGATACACACAAAGTTTACGTCGGAGGAAATTCAACCTATAACACGGCTCTATGCACGATCTTAGAGTGAAAGAAATGAAACCAATCCTAAATATCTTGTAGCCTCACGATTATAGATGTGGTGCACAACACACCGATAATCAAGACTCTACTAGATACGGCTGTAGACCCGCCAGGATTAAGCGCTCGATACCACTTTTGTCACGACCGAGCCGGATCCGTGGCCGGTTCTTGACCGGGCACCGCGTGACACAACATCGGAGAAAACCAATGAATATAAACTCAAAATAAAACAACCATAATGGTATAAATAGTCTAGCCCAAAATGGCTATCCCAAAAGTACATCAAATTGAGCAGTATATCCTTAAACAACCCAGTTATGACAAGACTACAGGCCTCTAAGAATAAGTAACACTATGACGGGACAGGGCCCCGTCATGCCCCTGAATGTACAAAATATCACAACACCGGGGAGAACCATACCAAAGGTCGAGCTTCCGAAGAAATGGAGCTCCTGACACCTGAGTAAGAGATCATAGGAATGAGGATCTACCACCTGCTTTCCACTGCGGCATGAGCGGCCCAGGAAGGGTCGAGACACAACGTACCAAGTATGTAAAACTGGAAAATACTGTAGTAATATCACAAGTCAAAGATAAGCTGGAGTCATAGATAAAAATCAATTTCCTTGCACTGTGCCTTACTAACAATGAGAGTAACAAGTATAAAACTTATAGCATAAAAATAGGAGGCTCACGATCAAAACAGGTACCTGCGCGTAGTATCGTTAAGCGATCCTACTCGCAGGACTATTTCACCGCGTGGGTCCTGTGGACCCGCATGAGGTCATTCGCCTCGTCATGGGACTATTTCACCCGCATGGGACTATTTCACCCGCATGGATCCTGTGGATCCGCATGAGTACCATCGCCGTACTCGCATGGGACTATTTCAAGCTCTAATTACAATGCAGAATTTTTCCAAGTTAAAGTCACCAATTTCCTACGGAAAATTTGGGCAGCGTTTCCTTTGTTTCTACATACTTTGCCACCTTTTCCAAGGTCGATTTTTAACGCTCAAATGCCACGTTTAAGGCTCAACAACCAACCAACACCAAGGGGATTACACACCTAAACTTTGGTGTGTAAAAATTCAGCCCCACAAGTTATAACAACTAACCCAACAAGTCTAATGTAGTATTTAGGCAACAACATGCTCATAAAATCCCCCCTAACCAATTCTTTCATAATCACACCCCATTTCTTACATGCAACTACTCTAAGTGCATTTTTCCAACTACAAGTTCTTCCTATTAAACATGCAACACCCAATATCAACTACAAGAGAAGAAATATTACCTTAAGTTTTAGCCAAACTTATTCCAACACCTTGCTAGCCTTTTTCTCCAAGAACACCACCACAATAGCACTTCTAAGCTAGTCACAAGCTTCCTTCTTGCTTTTAACTTTTCAGATTTTCTTAGGCTAGAACACCTCTTGAGGTTTTAGAGAGAAGGGGGAACTCAAGCTTTGGAGAGAGAGAGAGAGAGTAAAGATGAAAGATGAAAAAGTGACCAAGCCTTGGTCAATTATATTGCATGCATTCTGAAAATCAGATGGGGAAACTTGTCACCCTCTCATGGCCTCTTTTAAAACAAAAATCAGATTTTCTAAGTTTTTCCGCCCAATTTCCCGCCTCGGCGCGGCCACTTCCGGCGCGCGGCCGCAACTCCTGCGAACCTCCGGATCTTCCGTGGCCGCCTCGCTTCCGCGCGGCCCTACGATTACCGTCTTGGCGCTGGTACTGAGACCACGACCGAGGTCCGGCCTAACCACGGGGTATAACATTCTCCCCGCCGAATCATTCGTCCCGAATGTTCCCTCTAGGCTTACTCAAATTACAATATCGGCATAGACTCAAATAAAGACGCTTCACACGACCACAACAAAACTCAAGCATAAATACTAAATTTAAAGACCAACAATTTTAGAACGTGGGTTACCTGGAGGTATAGGGAATAAGTGAGGATATTTCTTCTTCATGTCATCCTCCGCTTCCCACGTCATTTCCTCCCTGTTCACATTCCGCCATAGGACCTTGACGGAAGCCACGTCTTTCGTCCGAAGTCGTCTAACCTGACGATCGAGTATCGCTATGGGACTCTCCTCATACGATAACTCCTCTGTCACTAGGACATTCTGAACCGGGTGCACTCTAGATGGATCTCCAATACATTTCTGTAACATGGACACATGGAAAACTGGATGTACCGCCTCCAGATCGGACGGAAGATCCAACTCATAAGCAACTTTGCCTACCCTCCGGACAATCTGGTAAGGCCCAATGTACCTTGGGCTAAGCTTCCCCTTCTTTCCAAATCTCATCACGCCCTTCATGGGCGATACCTTTAGAAAAACCCAATCACCTAACTCAAATTCCAAGTGTCGACGCCGATGATCTGCATACGACCTGCGACTCGACGCTAACAACCGCTCTGGATAAGCTTCACCTTATCCACTTTCTGTGAACTAAGTCGGCCCGACCAACTGGACTTCTCCCACTCGAACCAGCCTATAGGTGATCTGCACTTCCTCGTATAAGGCCTCATAAAGCGCGGTGAATCCGGAATGGTAGTTGTTGTTGTAAGCAAACTCACAAGAGGCAAATGATCCTCGGCTACCCACGAAATCAATAACACAAGCCCGCGATATCCTCGAGTGTGCGGATAGTGCGCTCGGCTGTCGTCGGTGTGAGGATGAAATGCCGTACTGAGACTCACCCGTGTCCCTAATCCCTTCTGAAAGGTCCTCCAGAAGTTAGCCGAGAACTGGGCTCCTCTATCTGATATAATCGACACCGGGACACCGTGCAGTCTCACAATCTCTCTAATATATAATCGGCATAGTCCTCGGTGAACGTCGTTCGACCGGAAGAAAATGGGCTGATTTAAATCGACTGTCGACAATCACCCAAATGGAATCATGCTTCCTCCGAGTGGTAGGTAGTCACGTAATAAAATCCATATTTATCACCTCACTTCCAAGTCGAATATCAATATCCTGCAATGACCCGCTTCGGTGCTCAATCTTAACTGGCGACAATTCGGACGCGTGCCACGAACTCATGGCGTCCTCTTAGGCCACCCCACCAATACACGATCCGAGGTCACGATACATTTTAGTCGATCCGGATGAATAGAATAACGAAGCGTGTGCCTCGCCGAGAATCTGGCGGCGAAGTCTGTCACATCGGGAACACCTGGCCGGCCCTCGAATCTTAGCACCTCGTGACGCTACCTCAAGCAGACTCCTCTCTTTACGAGCAGCGACATCTGCATGCCGTACCAAAATCGGATCCTCATCGCGCCTCTTCACCTCGCCGGCGATGGAAGACTCGGCAACCTCTCGAACCCGAATTCCGTCGCAACAGAATCAACCAAGCGAACCCGAGGCTCGCTGGGCGATGTAACTCTCGGACCATATCCGCTTTTCTCTGGTGAACAGCGAACGGACTACCCATCGATCTGCGACTAAGGGCATGCGACTATATTGGCCTTCCCCGGGTGGTATAAAATATCAACATCGTAATCCTTAAGTAGCTCCACCACCGTCTACCGCAAGTTCGGTTCCTGCAGTGAAGATGTCTTGGAGACTCTTGTGGTCCGTGTAAATGTCCACGTGAACTCCATATAAATAATGCCTCCGGATCTTGAGGCATGAATCACGGTACCGACTCTAGGTCATGTGTAGGATAGTTCTTCTCATGCTTCCTAAGTTGCCGAGATGCATAAGCTATAACCTGCCGTCTTTGCGTCGACGCACTCAAGCCCGACACTGACACCGTCGCGATAAACCACATATCCATCTAAACCTGCGGAAGAGTAAGAAGCTGGGGCGGTCGTCAACCTCTCCTTTAGCAATTGGAAACTTTCTCACAAGTATCCGTCCACCGGAACATAGTGCCTTCGAGTCGCCTTAGTCAAAATCTTTGAAATAGAACAAACTTTTCCACAAACCTCAGATAATAGCTGCAAGGCCCAAAAGCTGCGCACCTCGTCGGTGTAGTGGGTGCAGGCCAAGTCTTGAGCCTCAATCTTAGTTGTATCAACGAATACCATCTACGATAACATGCCCCGAAAGCCACTGAAGCTAACGAACTTCGCATTTGAGAACTTGGCATACAATTGCGGTCTCGGAGGACTCAATACCGCGTCGCCGAATGATCGTATGCTCGCTCTGCGTGCGCGAATACACCAAGATATCATCAATAAACACTATAACGAACATATCCAAGAATGGCACGAACACCCATTCATCAAATCCATGAATCTGCTTTGGGCGTTGGTCGGCCGAAAGACATCACCTGAACTCATGGTGCCCATACCAGGGTCTGAATGCGATCTTTGGGATGTCTATCTCTCTAACTACTTTGATGATAACGGATCGCAGTCTATCTTGGAAAAACACTTTGCACCGCAATCGGTCAAACAAATCGTCAATCACGGGAGGATACATTCTTGATAGTAACCTTGTTCACCGCTGTAATCAATACACATCTGGCGTCCCATCCTTCTTCTTTACAAATAACACTGGCGCCCAAGGAGAAACACTTGGCCTAATAAAGCCTTTCTCCAAAGAAATCTTTGGTTGATCCTTGATTCCTTCAACTCGGCGGTGCCATCACGTATGGCGGAATAGATATCGGTCGAGTGTCCGGTGCCAAATCGATGCAAAACTCAATCTCCTCTCGGGAGGATACGGAAGCTTCGTCAGGAATACGTCCGGAAACTCTCTAACAACGGGCCCGATGATGGTCCGGTATCTACTCTCGATGTCGAATACGAACCAATGGTAGATATACCCTTCCGTACCATCTTCCAGCCTTGAGGTAAGAAATAAACCTACCGCCGGCGTCACGGTATTCCCTTCCACTCGATGGCGGCTCGCAGAAGCTGGAACCGAACTAACCTCTCTGCGGTCCACATTGGCATAGCAAGACGCTAGCCAATCCATACCCATAATAACATGAAGTCTATCATATCCAACTCTATCAAGTCGGCTGAGTCGGCGACCATCTATAGTCCCGGGCAAGCCTTATATACCCACTCGGCTACCGAAGCACCTGCAGGCGTAGCCACCTCAAAGGATTCTATGGACTCGGGCTCATCCTATTCTACCAAAGAATATGAGGAGATATATAGGACAAGGTAGAACCCGGATCTATCAAAGCATAAACATCATAGCAAGAGACCAACAATGTACCTGTGACGACATCAGGTGACTCCTCCTGGTCCTGGCGGCTGGACATAGCATAAATGCGGTTCGAGGACGCTGGGCCAGAACCCCGCCACGACCCTGCGCGGCTGTTGGCGTGAACACCCCGCCTCGGCGTGACCACCGAAGATGAAGACCGGCAAGAATGAACCTTTGGTGAGCCATGGCACTCCACCGCCTCGGGCGGACAATCTCTCTTCAAATGGCCTGCGCCACAAAGTAACAAGCTCACGGAGAATACGACACCCCCGTAATGGCAATCACCACATCGACCACACCGAGGCATAGGGGGCCTCGTCGGCTGGAACTCGGTCCTGCGAAAACCAAGCCACGGAACCTGTCCCGCTCCTGAATACTCAGACGTCCGAAGATGGTGGAGG